>OW964839.1:6846909-9458159 GCA_943142095.1 Ophonus ardosiacus
TTTCCTCAGTACAGTATCCCTTGTATGCCTCTCAATTAGTCTTTCCAGTAGTTTAAGGAGGAAAGATGTTAGGCTTATTGGCCGAAATGATTTCGCTTGGGCGTATGTTGCCGGCCTGTAACTAATGAACAATAAAAGATGCATTGACAGGCTTTGCGCAATTTGTACAAATTTTCATTTGTCGTCCCTAGCTGGTACAGTCAGACAAAGCAAGATATAAAAAAATTGTACCTTCAAAGTGCCAGTTGCCCAGTAAAAATCCAATCACCTGTATTTAAATGAAAAGTATCATTTTCCCTTAATCCGACCGCGCTATTTGCGGGAAAAATAATAAAAAAATACATGGGCTTTAGTTTCCAAAATAGAAATTTTTATTTTGATTACAAATCTCACATGGTTTTTTCACTTTGTCGCCCTATAACTAATGTACGGTAAAATATACAATGACGCGCTTTGCGTCATTCGATTCTATGGACTTTGTATATATTTGTGCAAATTTTCAATTGTCGTCCCTAACTGGTACAGTCAGACAAAGCAAGAAACAAAAAAATGGGAACTTGAAATGGTCAACGCGTTTTTTTGACGGCCACATAAGATTTTTATGCTAGCGTTTTATAACTACTTTTTGATTATCATTTTCGTTGCTAAATGAAATGCTTTTAAGCACTAGTGCTTCAAAATGACAGTTTAATGCGTAAATTGTTACTTTATTTAGCAACGAACAGATGAACTTTACGTCTGCCTGCTTTTTAATTAAATGTTGATACTTGAGAATAAATGGTCTGTTGTGAAACGCTATTATTAAAAAATCTCTGATGTAATACATCACGAAATGAGTGTTTTAAGCACTTGACTTGTACTACTCGCTTACGCTCGTGCGTCCAAATTTCACATCGCGTGCCTAAAACACTATCATTTAGCAACTTATTACGCAAATAGCTATTTTAATATTAGTACTACTTATAATGGCAATGCATTTACCACTGCAATTTTTATTTACTGTTCTGAAATTTGTTATAATCTTGTTGCTTCTACATACCGTGAGTATTTTTTAACGTGAAACATTGGGTTTGTCATATCCATGGTTACGACTTGATATTTGATTGACAGCAATGTATTTGCCTGTCCCATTTAAAATGAAACATAGTAATAGTATTATATTTAAATATTGTAAGAAATTTAGCGGAGTCAGAAAACTACTCGAGAGTCGTAAACATATTTCGGCACAAGGTGCACACAGTATTTTTTTCTATATCTAAATTTAATTTTTAGAAAACGTATAATTATTTAAACAAAATTAACCTCTAATGACATCTTGTCAGTATGGCAGATAACCGGTGAATTTTCCTATAAGTTATGATTTGACATTTGATTGACAGCAATGTATTTGCATGTCTCATTTAAAATGACACATGGGGAATGAATTTGACAGAAGTATACATACATACATACATACATAAAATCACGCGTTTCCCACTTAGTGGGTTAGCAAAAACCCGAAAACAATAAGAAAAGGGATGAAAGTAAGAGCTCCACTGAATCACTTAACTCTTTAAAAACATTCTTCTTTCGTCTTGTCCAAAATCATCATAACATTCATACAAGAACATATTAATGTGACCGATTTTCGGTAGCGAATAACCACATTCGGACCACAATAATAGTTACGCAACAATCATCCTTTGCCACACATTCCTATCCATGCACACTTCTTTCACCTCAGCCACATTCATAAACGTATTCATACATAATAACATATTAAAGTGACCGATTTTCGGTAGCGAATAACCGCATCCAGACCACTATAATAGTTACACAAAAATCATCTTTCGCTACACATTCCTGTACAAACATACTCCGTTCTTTTCGTCCACATAAAAGTTCAGCTGTCTCTCACTTCTCATAAAACATTCTTACTAACCATACATCTTTACACCACAATAATTACGAAACAACCATCCTTCGCCACACATTCCTATCCAGGCAAACTTCTTTCGCCTCAGCCACATTCATAATCGTATTCATACATGCTCTTCTTCTCTTTCCACTCGGAAACTTACGCTCCTTCAAAACACTACCAATCACATCCATCCACTTACACATTGGACGGCCACGCAATCGAACACCCTCAACTTTACCAACATATATGCGTTTTACAAGTCGTTCACTCATCATTCTCTCCACAACCATCTCAACTGACTCACTCCAACTCTCTTAACTACATTCTTCCTAACCATACATTCTTCATACACCAAATTATTCCTCACGCGATCCCGTCTTGTATACCCACAAACACCACGTAAATACCTCATTTCTACAGCAGTCACTTTCCTTTTATGCTTTCACGTCCATGCTCAACATTCACTTCCATACATCAAAGCAGGCACCAGCACTCCATTATATACACTTAACCGAGCTTCTCTAGATATGTTTACGTTACGAGCAAACGTGCCCAGAGCACCCATTACCTTACATCCCGCACGTGTCCTATCAAAGAGAAGTATTATATTTAAATATTGTGAGAAATTTAGCCGAGTCAGAAAACCACTCGGGCACAAGGTGCACACTGTATATTTTCTACAACTAATTTTAATTTAGAAAGCAGGTATAATTATTTAAACAAAATTAACCCCTATTGACGTCTTATCAAATGTATGTCAAGTCGTAACCATGGATATGACAAACCCAATGTTCCACGTTAAAAAATACTCACGGTATAGTGCGTTTGTTATATTTTGTATTTTCTTATTCAGAACTATATTCGTCCCTTTAATAAAAGGTCTCGTGGATAGAGATCAAGTTTCACTTTAACTGCAAAGGTATTTAAATTAATTTCAATATATTAACAAACTATAAAATTAATCTTACCGGAAAGATTTGTACTTAGAAAAGAACCACAACTTATATTAAATTTTAAAATTGTTTTTAAAGACAAGAAAGCGTTTAATTATTAATTTTGTATCGTAAATTTTGCATTTGGTAAGTTTAAATCGTTTGAAAATATGTACATTTTTTGTAAAATTTTGTAATTGAGGCCGTAACATTTTAAATAGTTTTAAAACATTCTTACTAACCATACATCTTCACACCACAATAATTACGAAACAATCATCCTTCGCCACACATTCCTATCCAGGCAAACTTCTTTCGCCTCAGCCTCATTCATAATCGTATTCATACATGCTCTTCTTCTCTTTCCACTCGGAAACTTACGCTCCTTCAAAACACTACCAATCACATCCATCCACTTACACATTGGACGGCCACGCAATCGAACACCCTCAACTTTACCAACATATATGCGTTTTACAAGTCGTTCACTCATCATTCTCTCCACAACCATCTCAATTGACTCACTCCAACTCTCTTAACTATATTCTTCCTAACCATACATTTTTCATACACCAAATTATTCCTCACGCGATCCCGTCTTATATACCCACAAACACCACGTAAATACCTCATTTCCACAGCAGTCACTTTCCTTTTATGCTTTCTCGTCCATGCCCAACATTCACTTCCATACATCAAAGCAGGCATCAGCACTCCATTATATACACTTAACCGAGCTTCTCTAGATATGTTTACGTTACGAGCAAACGTGCCCAGAGCACCCATTACCATACATCCCGCACTCACCCTCCTATCAAAGAGAAGTATTATATTTAAATATTGTGAGAAATTTAGCCGAGTCAGAAAACCACTCGAGCACAAGGTGCACACTGTATATTTTCTACAACTAATTTTAATTTAGAAAGCAGGTATAATTATTTAAACAAAATTAACCTCTATTGACGTCTTATCAAATGTATGTCAAGTCGTAACCATGGATATGACAAACCCAATGTTTCACGTTAAAAAATACTCACGGTATAGTGTGTTTGTTATATATTTTGTATTTTCTTATTCAGAACTATATTCGTCCCTTTAATAAAAGGTCTCGTGGATAGAGATCAAGTTTCACTTTAACTGCAAAGGTATTTAAATTACTTTCAATATATTACAAACTATAAAATTAATCTTACCGGAAAGATTTGTACTTAGAAAAGAACCACAACTTATATTAAATTTTGCATTTGGTAAGTTTAAATCGTTTGAAAATATGTACATTTTTTGTAAAATTTTGTAATTGAGGCCGTAACATTTTAAATAGTTGCCTGAAAAGCATTATCTTATATTATTTCATAATTGGTTTATACTTTAATGTTGCTGATTTAGCTTTTTGAACAATTTCAAAGACCTGTCAACAATAGTGTTGTTATTAGGGACGAATATAGTGAATAGGGACACCAATAGTGTTGCTATTGAATTGGGGATCAGTGATAGTGAAAATAGTGAATAGGGACAATGTAGTTTGCTTAATTCAACTTTTATTTTTTCAGCATTATTAAATTTATTTATTTATTAGGTTGGAAACGCCAATATTGTTGGTAGTACAATACTTTATAATGTAAGAGTCGAATCTTACAATAAATGTTAACTACTTCAAATCTAGTTACTAGCCAAACAGTTCTATCTGTATAGTACTTAGTACGAGAAATATTTGCACCTTTGAAAAGTGGTGCTCTTTCCACTTATACATAAAACTACCCGACGGACAGAGTCGTGCAAAATACTCGGTTATTTTGTAGTAGATTCATTTAAATTGAATAAAAATTTGTTTTTATTTGATATTTCTAAAGCACATTTAATAAAAGAAAGTGCAAAGTAAGTTATGTACAGTCACTATAATGTTAATATATATGACTTTTATCTCACATCTCTTGAGATAAACATTCATATATTAACATCGTAGTACCTGGGTGGCCTTCTCTGCACTATTTTTTTTTATCAAATATGCTTTCGAAATATCAAATAGAAGCAAATTTCAAATATATTTGGAACCATTTAAAAACTGTTGGATAAAATATCGCACTGTACACATGTATTTATTATATAAATGAACAAACCGTTACTTTTCTCAAATGTCTTGTGCAATGAAAACACGTTTGCATACAAAGTTTTTTCCAACAGTTTTTTTAAATGGTTTAAGAATAACACAAACTAATAACTATTATTTAATAGGCGGACCTTTGTTGGTCTGATGCGTCAATAAACTTGGAGAAGTTGGATGTTGTTTTCGACCGTTGAATTTCAACACTGCAACAGACAAATCTTCTACGTAATAGGCGGCCATCGATGGATGGACTGGTAAGAAACTTTATATTTTTTAGAAAATATTTTGTTCGCATTTTCATAACTTATACATAGTTAAAACAATATGACTATATGTCTAATTATTAAATTGTTCTCATACTCAACCATGAGAACTTATAGTCAAAGGAATACGACTATATACCAAATTATTAACTTGTTCTCATACTCAACCATGAGAACCCACAGTCAAAGGAATATGACTATATGTTTAATTATTAACTTGTTCTCATACTCAACCATGAGAACCTATAGTCAAAGGAATATGACTATATGTCTAATTATTAACTTGTTCTCATACTCAACCATGAGAACCTACAGTCAAAGGAATATGACTATATGCTTAATTATTAACTTGTTCTCATATTCAACCATGAGAACCTATAGTCAAAGGAATATGACTATACGCCTAAAATATCTTGTACTCAAATTCGATTTTGAGTACTACATTGAAAGAAATATAACTTTCATAAATGTTCTTATAATAACAAAACAATTTTAAATTGAAATATCGCCTATTTATCAATAAAATCTATATCTGGGAACAAATGATTAGCATATGTCTTTCAGGAAACGGACATCAAGAAGACTAAAATAATAGTAGCTCTATAAGTTTTAGTATTATTTACGTAAGAATGGCATTGCGCGCAATAAAGTGTATGCTTGTTAAATATACGTAATTGAAGTAGTTTTTTTTTTTGACACGGGTTGAATTGTTTATAACACGATGTATGTCATAACTTTATTTAGGAAATAATTTGAAACTGTCAACATAGTTTAATATATTTGCGTGTATTTTAATATTTTTGTGTCTCGTGTTTATTTATGTGATTTATCAGTAATGTTCTTGTTTGAATATGCATTTCTTGATACAGAAAAATAGATTCCTAGTAGATGTCACCACAGATAAAGTGAATTGAACTACCTATAAACGAAATATAATGTACAATGCCATTCGTACGTGAGGAATACTATAGTTTTAAGTTCTTGGAAATGTATTTTCAGGTTTTAATTAAACTTTGGCTCATCGCGCCGTCGAGCAAACACGCGTTTTCTTTAAAAATTAAAAATAAATTGATTAATTTGAAGTGCATCCCGTGGCGATCATCCTAAAATCGTGCGTCTACGGTTGCAGCGGTAACCGTACACGTGGCTTACCCAGACGGTAGCTAGGGAGAGTGCTTGGGAAAAGAAAATACGGACGTATCGGGGGATGCTTGCAGGTGGATGGATGAGTGAGTCAGGAAGGAGGTAACAGATTCGAAACTTTGATGTGGGTGTTCGGGTTCCTTATTCAATTAACTTCACACGGTCAGAGGGGCTGGGTAGGTAGGGTTCGTGCGCGATAGCCATAATTGAGTGGACTGATATGTACAACGCACCGTCATGTGAATCCTGTTGTTATGGTGGATCGCTTCACACTTGTGTGAATGTTTCTAGGGACATTAATCCTCATAGTTGACACAGAAAGCTTTCTTATGGCCTTATGTGCTCTCCTCATCCGGAGGCAACGTAATCATCATTTAATGGTAATGGCAACGAATAGGTAAAGTTTTTGTTTGAATTAACTTTGTTGAGCACACGGGTTAATAACCGCGTTCGGTGTAGGGTATCCGCGAGAGGCGCGGGCGAATGTCTCCGGGAGTAGCTAGGTAGGTTGGCGTGCACCCTAGGTAGTTACATGTGACTGCTGCCGTGCTCTCTACCTAGTTCGAGTATTAGGCCGTAAATGCTCTGCATCGCGTGGGGTCGGCTTAACCCCCTCGTAAACTTCCGTGAGAACCAACAACGGCGTTCGACGCCACGGCGTTCTCACCATTTGCTTAGCTCGTACTCTTTCTCTCTCACACGACTATAGCTTAGTTTAATCTAGATATAAGATAGTTCGCGTAGACATAAGATAGCTTAGATATAAGTAGGAAGGGTTGTTTTTGCTTTTCGAGAGAGAGAGAAAAATTAACGTAACTTGACATTTTTAGACTTGCTTTTCTTTGAAATCGTTATTAACGTAAAATAGGCTTTTTTAGATTTGTTTTTCTTTGAAATAGATCTTTAACGTAAGATAGGGTTTGCGCACTTCACTAATTTAATTTGGGGGGGGAACTACAATAATTTAAGTTAGATTATAAGTATTATTGTACACGGAACTGTATTTAATAAATGGTATATATAAGGGATCGTGGGTTTGGCATTTAAGGGCGGTGTTTCCCTTATATATACTATTTATTAAAGGGTTTCGTTTTTAGTTCTAAGATAGTTTTAAAGTTTAAAAAAAAACTCCCCACCGCCACTATCTTCAAGATTGCAGTGCCGGTTGGAGACGCAGACCATGGCTTCTTCATTTGTTTAAAATGTATGTACAATAAAACAAACTTTTATTGCGTTTATTTTAAATTAATACCCATGTTCCTTTAGTTGTAAAGTAGGTAGTTTTAGTAAAAAATTGTAATTATTATTAAGTATTTAGACGCGGTCAGGGCAAAGTTAGATTTTAAGTATTGTAAACGAAGCTTTGTATTAATAAATATTATATATTTTGGTAAGTGGGAGGTTTGGGTGGTAACAAAATATATAATATTAATATAAAGTTTCGGAAACGGTCTTCAACTGAATAAGAAATCTTTGTACATTTAAAAATGGGAACAAGGAATCTTATTTAGGGACCACCAAGATTTCATTTGTTAAATTACTATTGTAAACGAAACTCTACGTAATATAGTATCATTTTACTTTAAAACTTAAATAATATAAATGTAGAGTTTCGTATTAGTTATAAAACTGAAATGTTTGTTACCAAATAAAATTATGGTTATATTATTTGTGTTCAATTCTATTGCATCTTTATTCAGTCCACAGAATAAAGATACAAAATAATTAACAACAAATAATACAACTATAATAATGACAATTTTATTTGGTGACAAACGTTTTAGTTTTATAACTAAATCATGTTTGACACTATTATAAATTGTTATTAGATTTGTTGACAAATTTAGTAACAATTGTGAACAGAATTATAACACAAAAGAAACGTAAAAGGAATTAGTGTTTAAATATTCTGTTCATAATTATTTCTTGTTAACAAATTTGGTGACAATTTTTTAACGTGTCAAACAGGCTTTAGTTGTAAAATTAAAATGTTTGTTACCGAGCAAAATTATCATTATTTTGATTGTAAATATCAATTATTTTGTATCTTTATTTTGTAATAGAAGTTACTTTTATTACAAAATAAAGATTCAAAATAGTTTATAATATCTGCAACCAAAATAATGATAATTTTACTTGGTAACAAACATTTCAATTTTACAATTAAAGCCTGTTTGGTAACGTTAAAAAATTGTCACCAAATTTGTTAACAAACTTGTTGGGAAATAATTATGAACAGAATTTTCAAACACAAATATCTTCTACGTTTCTTTTGTGTTGTAATTCTGTTCACAATTGTTACTAAATTTGTCAACAAATCTAATAACAATTTATTTTAATGTCAAACGGTCTTCAACTGAATAAGAAATCTTTGTACCTTTAAAAATGGGAACAAGGAATCTTATTTAGGGACCACCAAGATTTCATTTGTTAAATTACTATTGTAAACGAAACTCTACGTAATATAGTATCATTTTACTTTAAAACTTAAATAATAAAAATGTAGAGTTTCGTATTAGTTATAAAACTAAAATGTTTGTTACCAAATAAAATTATGGTTATATTATTTGTTTTCAATTCTATTGCATCTTTATTCAGTCCACAGAATAAAGATGCAAAATAATTAACAACAAATAATACAACTATAATAAAGATAATTTTATTTGGGAACAAACATTTTAGTTTTATAATTAAATCATGTTTGATACTATTATAAATTGTTATTAGATTTGTTGACAAATTTAGTAACAATTCTGAACAGAATTATAACACAAAAGAAACTTAAAAGACATTTGTGTTTGAAAATTCTGTTCATAATTATTTCTCACTAAGTTTAACAAATTTGGTGACAATCTTTTAACGTTGTCAAACAGGCTTTAGTTGTAAATTAGAAATGTGTTTTACAACGTATATCTGTCATTACAATTTGATTGTAAATATTATAAACTATTCTACATTTTTATTTTGTAATAAAAGTAACTTATATTACAAAATAAAGATGTAGAATAGTTTATAATATGTACAATCAGAATAATGATAGTTTTACTTTCTGAAACACATGTCTAACTTACAACTAAAGCCTGTTAGACAACGTTAAAAGATTGTCACCAAATTTGTTAAACAAACTTAGTGAGAAATAATTATGAACAGAATTTTTAAACACAATTGTCTTACGTTTCTTTTGTGCTATAATTCTGTTCACAATTGTTACTAAATTTGTCAACAAATCTAATAACAATTTATTATAATGTTAAACAGTCTCTTGTAATAGCAATAAACTTTAATTTTTATAAGAAAAAGTCTTGTAATTTTGATATAATACAAATATATTGTTTAAAAATTGATTTTTTTTTTCTAAGTCCCTACACGTATGCAGTTTTTAAAACGGCCACCAGGGTGCAGCACCGGTCGATAAATGTTCCAACTTAGAGGAAAATTTAACAAAAAAATTTCATTTGTGTACATACGTACGTACATACATCATTTTCGGTTATACCTAAAGGGAATTTAACCCTGTGAATATGGCACGTTTACTAAAAAGACGCTTATTTTTGGGTGTTTTTGCATTGAAAATCGGATGTATACTTGATTGGGAATTTAACTCACTAGTTTTCATCAAATTTTTCGTCCAATTTCACCTGTCAAAATATACATTTGACAGGTAAAGCTGTCAAATGTATATTTTGACAGGTGAAATTGGACGAAAATAATGGGTTTAAATTCCCAATAGGTATACATCTTTTTTAGAGCCTTTTCGTCCCATTTTAACCAACTCAAATTCCCATAGTAAGCGTCCCATATTTAGTGGGTTAAATTCCCATTAGGTATAACCCTAAAATGATGTATGTACGTATGTTTGTTCAAAGCGGAGTAGTATTTCTGGTTGCCTACATTTTAGGCGCGAGTCCCTTTCTAATAGGTGCTGCCCTCTAGCGGCCATTCTAAGAACTATATACGTGTAGGGGTAGCAAAGGGGTAAAAAATAAACAATTTATATCTTAAATTATATTTTATTGTGTAATATTGTACATTAGGGATAGTTAAGTGAAATACAACAATGTAAAATACAAATAATTAATAAATACAAGTAAAATGTATACAAACTATTATTTAAACATCCCTATTTCTAATTTTTCAGGGTAAGGATAAGTATATTATTTATTTACAAAGTACATTAAGGGTAGTTACGTGAAATACAACAATGTAAAGTACAAATAAACAATAAATCCAAGTAAAATGTATACAAACTATTATTTAAACATCCCTATTTCTAATTTTTCAGGATAAGGGTAAGTATATTATTTATTTACAAATTACATTAAGGGTAGTTACATGAAATATAACAATGTAAAGTGCAAATAAACAATAAATACAAGTAAAATGTACACAAACTATTATTTAAACATCCCTATTTCTAATTTTCAGGATAAGGTTTAGTATATTATTCATTTACAAAGTACATTAAGGGTAGTTACGTGAAATACAACAATGTAAAGTGCAAATAAATAATAAATACAAGTAAAATGTATACAAACTATTATTTAAACATCCCTATTTCTAATTTTTCAGGATAAGGGTAAGTGTATTATTTATTTACAAAGTACATTAAGGGTAGTTACATGAAACACAACAATGTAAAGTACAAATAAACAATAAATACAAGTAAAATTTATACCGACTATTATTTAAACATCCCTAAGCATATTTGTTTATAAAATACAAATAAGAATACATACAATTTAAGCTATGACCATAATAAACAATAAATATTTCTTAAACCAATACATTTTTATTTCAGGGGGATGTACCACAACAAAGAGACAGGGAAGTATGTAGTTATGTAACATTTATAAGGGAAATAAGACATGGGAAATTTTTTATGTTCATTCGTGTTCTACGGATTGTAATTAGTCTAATAGAACTAGTACGGCCCTTCTAGCTTTTATAGTTTTGGAGCTATAACACTTTTTTTAAACTCAATTTTACTCAGTTTTTGAGTCGAAAATTTTTGATGGTATCAGGATAACAGGAATGAAAAGAGTTCTCATATTTTGAATGTGACGACGGATTCGTGTTCTACGGGTCGTAATTAGTATAAAAACCCCTGTCCGGCCCTTCTAACTTCTGTAGCTTACGAGCTACAACACTTTTCTTTACCCAATTTTTGGGGTCAATGACCTGAATTTACTCAGTTTTTTAATCGAAAATTTTTGATGGTATCAGGATAACAGGAATGAAAAGAGTTCTCATATTTTAAATTTGAGACCGGATTCGTGTTCTACGGGTCGTAATTAGTCTAAAAAACCCTGTCCGGCCCTTCAACCTTTTGTAGTTTAGGAGATATAAAGCATTTCTTAATTAAAAAGTGTCGCATTTTGAGTCGAAAATTTTCCATAGTATCCGGGGAACAAAAATGAGAAAGAGTTCTACGGATGGTTATTTTATTGCTTATAGAGCTTAAAAAATAAATAATAAAATTTTGGTGTAAACAAAAAAAATCAAAAAATGTTCCCCTAAGGAACAGCGTTTTAAGGAAAACGCTGAAAACCCAGCCGTTTTCGAGATATGGGCCCTTAAAGTTTTTTAAAGGGACTAACACTTAAATTCGTTAATTTATAGGTCTAAAGGACCGGAAAATAGCGAATCGGGGGGATTCGAACCCGCGCTTTCCATTGACTTGCACAGAATTGATAAAAACCCTTTGGTTTACAATATATTTGCCCTTCAAGTTTGTGGCGAAGGGCATACGCTAATTCCTGAACTAAAAGAGCTAGAAAATCCGGACAAGTGTTGTTAAACCTACTTGGACCTGCATAAATGAAATCCGTGGTCAAATTTTCCCTAAGGGCTCAAATAAGCCCTTAGCCCTTTATAAAAGGGCGGACTCCTGTCGGATGGTTATTTTCGTACCTAAAGAACTTAATACTAAAAGATAGCATAGAAAAATTCGGAAAAATCCGTAAAAATTAGGATATTTCCCTGTCCCTTTTGTTATTACATAGGAAAGGTAAAAAAAACTCCTCTTTTATTTATTTATTCTTATAAAAAGTCATATATTATCATCATCCAGTGTTGTAGATACCGTATCCTATTGCTGGGTGTACTAGGCCCTTTGCAGAACTTGTAAACAAACATAAACATTGTTTATTTGGGCGGCAAAGTACAAAAGATATAGTAAATAAACACTTAATTAGAGTGGGGGTATTACGTGATAATATTAATATTATGTTTTTAGAAGAAAGACTTCAGTTCCTTTCAGTCTTTGGTGAAGTGAACATGGTGTGCTTGTGAATAATCGTGTAGTGTATATAGCAAACGAAAAACTTTGAAATTTTATTGCAACCGTTCTCTATTACATCTTATAGTTCGCTATATATTTTTAAAATGTTAGATTTGCCCTATAACTTTCTTAAAATTATTTAAATAACTTTAAATAATTTTCAATTTGTTTAAATTTTGTAAAAGAAATCTAAATTTAATAAGTTAATAGTGCACTAAATTTAAATGTTCATATGTACATTATTATTTGCAATAAATTCTAAACATTCAAAATTTATTCTGTATTCCCGTTAGTGTTTATTATTTAATCCTTAGTCAAAATTTTATTGTCGTGTCGTGAGTTAGTTTACTATAGGGTTGGTGTATATTTAAAAATGCCGTCTTTACTATTATGAAAATAAGTGAAATTGTCCGTAAAAGTGTCTTTTATTGTTTTACTATCGTATTACCAAGTGTTACAAAAGTTATTCTAATTGGTGTGAGTGTTACGTAATATTTACTACAAAGTGTATATGAATATGTAAAAATCGCCGATGATATATTACAGTGATGATATAACAGCGGATGATATATTAAGAAAATTTGCCGTATGTAAGTATAAACATTTGTAAAAGAAATCCAAATTTAATAAAAATTTAATGTTCATATATACATTATTATTTATAATGAAATCTAAATATTCAAAATTCATTGTTAACTTTTACAACGTATTTCTGCTTATTATAATTTTAGATATTATTTAAAATGTTGCATAAGTCTTTGTCCTCCCATTAGTGTTTATTATTTAATCCTTAGTCAAAAATTTATTGTGTCATGAGTTAGTGTACTATACGGTTGGTGTATATTTAAAAAAAAAACCTCTTTACTATTATTAAAACAAGTATAATTGTCCCTAAAAGTGTAGTATATTGTGTTACCAATATAAAGTGTTATACAAGTTATTCTAATTGGTGTGTGGGTGTGTGTTACGTAATATTTACTAAAAAGTGTATTCTACTCTGCAAATATCGCCGATGATGTATTCCAGTGATGATAGAACAGCGGATGATATATTAAGAAAATTCGCCATAGGTAAGTATACATTTAAATTTCTTCTAAACTGTTAAACACAAAACAAATGTGTCTGCCGTACCCTAATAGTAAATTTTATGTAAAATATAAATTTTTACGTCCCTATTTACTATCTTTATTCTTGTATTAGTGATAAATGAAAATATGAAACAAGTGCACATGACATAGTTCAGAGAAAATTTTACTAAAATACATATATTTTAACGCCCTGTAACGTAACTCCTAAAAAAATCGAAGTTAAAAATTATAATCGGATAAATCTTACAGAGAATTTTATGTAGATTCTAAATTCGCAAGTTGCTATCTTTAACCATGTAGGAGTAATAAATAAAAATAACTCATTTTTATATTTCATAGAATTTGAAGTCTGGTGATCAGGCGAACCGGTTCACGACTTCACGATACCGCAGGAGATGGTTTCCTGATCCAGACAACGAAATCAAGTCCACCAGGTCCGGAGAGAAGCCCCAGGATACTGTAGACACACGAACGGGTTCTCCAAGTCGCGATGTCTGCGTCTCTCCACTGGAACGTCGAAAACGTGATCATCTGCAAAAAGAAATGATTTGTTAATAATTTATAAATGTAATAACTTATTTATTGTATCTGCGATTTGTTTTTATCTGTATTAATAATACCGTTTTTTTATATTAATATCTAAAGTTGAAATTTCTTGTAGAAAAGTATTTGTCAACATGTCAACAATTTTAAAACTATGCTTTTGTGTACAGAGATGCATGCTCAAATCAAAATTGAAACGTATAAATTCCTATCTAACTTAGTTTAGAAATTTTGAGCCCTAGAATTGAAATTTCCAATTCAAATATATATTTTGTTTAGAAATCTCACTAGTTCTTTTTTAATTCGGCGTCCTAAAACTAATGAATGGTAACATATACATTGACGGCCGTTGCGGCATTCGATTCTGTGGACTTTTCTACGTATGTACACCAATTTTTAACTTTCGTGCATAGCATTTATCCCTTTTTTCTTTTAAAACTTATTTCTAAAAATTCACTCACTTGTTGAAATACTCTAAAAATGCGTACACTTACGTAACATTGTCTTTACAATCAAATAATATTACTACCAAGTTTATAACTCTACCCATTTTTGAATTATTGCCCCAAAAGTCAATATACCCCATATTTAGATAAAAACTTCAAAATTTTCAAAAATCTAATTCATATGTATCTAGATACTTCTTAATGCGCTGATTCCAAATTTTGAAACCGCAGGTCGATATCTCTTTTCGTTCTCGAGATATTTAGATTCAAAGTTTTGCTCAAAACTGCCCATTTTTGGGTAGTAACCCACACACACACACGCACACGCACACAAATATTATTGTAAAAATGTTAAAATCAGATTTTGGGGACATCAAAACGTGATTATTCACTCAAATCTCTATATGCGATTTTTAGCACGATCCCTATACCTCCCTCCCCTACCGAGGGTAGCGGGAGGTAAAAATCGTACGAGCAGCTACAAAATTATGTAATACATAGACATCAATTATAATTTATAATTACTCATTATTTTGATTGTTTACTATTGTTATTCGTTATTATTATCTAATGCCTAACTGCTACATAGATCAATTTTGCCAGTTTCATTGTTACAGTGCTAGTGAACAGAAGTGTGTTGTGCTCGTGTATTGTGCCTTCGAGGACGACTTCCTGGTGCTTGGAGAGGACTTTTGGACATCTTCAAGACTTGGATTTATACTTAGGAAAATAATTTATTTACAGTAAGTTTTTTTTTTTGTTTTTGAACTACCTTTAGTAACCATTATTGGGTATATCAGCCATTATTTCTAAAAACTATTTCGGGTGTATATATATACTTTATATTTGAATTATAATTGTTGATGTGTGGAAAATAATTTGAATTAATTTAGAATTTTTAGTGTTACTCCCATACACAAATATCATATATTTTTGGACGTTCTATATATTTTACTGCAAATATTTTATATTTAAATAATTATGAATAAATTCAATCAATATTTTAAAAAGATTTAAAAATTTAAATATTCTTTTCAATAATGAATTTCTTTCACTTTCATATTAAATATTTTATTTTTAATAATTACATACGATTGAAACATTTTTAAGTCCATCCATATTATTTTCTGTAACCACTAATCCAAATATTATTTCAAATTTATTTTTATTGTTACAGAAACATGTAACAGAGGGATAAATTACAGTTCTGGATGAGCCGTAGAAGGATGTGAGTGAGTTGCAGAAGGATATCTATCCTGATTTCAGAGTTGGAGATGATCATATTGTTGCAGAGCATCACACTGAAGACACCCCAACATGTTTTGGTGCCCCGCAAGACTTATTTATAAGATTTATGTAAATAAATAATAAATAAATAAAACTTATCCTCCTAAACATTAAGTACTCGTATAACTAATATATGGCAAGAAAAATTGGCACATAATCAATTCATGTCATTAGGGAACATATATTTTAATTTTCATATATTTTACAGTTCATTAAATAAGAAATTCGCATACTATACATACATGCATGCATACTATTTAAAAGGTATAGAAAAGCAAAAGGCTGAGTTCAAATATTTTCTACTGAAATTTAACTCTGTATCCGGCGATTCGAATTTCTGTTACTATGTATACATATTTAAAACAATCATCTGAATCCAAATTTGAAAACTGCAAGTCACTATCTCACTTAGTTTTTAATTTATTTTATCTTTATCATGGTATACACAATAGACATTTAGCTATCTTGAAACAAACATGACTGAATTTTTTTTTCAGCAATTCGAATTCCTGCAACATTATGTACCTGTAGACAATTATTTCACTTAGTTTTTGAATAATTTCATTTTAACTTGAGGTACCCAATTGACATTTAGCTATGACTAATGAAAATTTGTACATATATGTTGAAAAGTTTATAGAATCAACTGGCGTAACGCCCGTCGATGTGTTTTTACCATTCATTAGTTATAGACCGTCAAATTCAAAAAATATTGTCAATTTCCATTAAAAATAAAAAATTCTATTTTTGAAACTAAGGCCTAGATAATTTTTTGAATATTTTTCTAGTAATTAACGTGTACAAATTAAGGGAAAATGATACTTTTCATTTAAATAAAGCATGGTCAGATATTTAGTGGGCTACTGAATGTTTAATGTTACTTTTTTTTATTTTTGCTTACTCTTACTATACTAGCTGGACACAATTATTTCAAATTAGTAAACATATGTGGAAAAGTCGATAGAATCGAATGGCGCAAAGCCCGTCAATGTATATATAAGATCCTTTCTTTGGTTAAATCACTGTAGACCGATTAGTTTCTATGAAGTTTTATTTTAATTAGTATCATGTACAATAAGATCATTTGAACACAATAATAACGTCTTACCTATGAAGAATCGGTTTTTACAGTCATTATATAAATCTGATTGTACTAAATATTATATTTAACAATAAACAAAATCTAATGTCTTGTCACTCAATGTCATAGTGTTTCTAAGGTGACAGTGATATCACTGTTACATATATTTTACCATTCATTAGTTATAGACCGCCAAAGTCAAAAAATATTGTCAATTTCCATTAAAAATAAAAATTTCTATTTTTGAAACTAAAGCCTAGAGATTTTTTAAATTATTTTTCCCGTGATCAACGTGTCTGAATTAAGAGAAAATGATACCTTTCATTTAAATACAGGGTGGCATATCTTTAGGGGTAGATATTACAATTAAACATTTATTCATTTAATTCATACATGGTACACACACACGCACATGAATAAAATTATATTTATTTACGCATACTAAAAGACGTTTGTAGATAATTTTATTCATTCATACACCCACCATTTGATACATTGTAAAATATCTGGCCTACATAACATTCAAATAATATGGGGTTGTTTCATATCAAATTAAAGTGCATTTAATTTTACACATTTTATGATGATATATATCAAACCAATTTTCACGATATCACCCTTACAATCATCCTTCAGTTGAAAATTACGTAACACAGACACCAATTATAATTTATCGTTGTTCATTATTTTATTTTTTTGGTTATATAATTACTCATTGTTATCTAATGCCTAGTTATTACAGGGATGAATTTAATCATATATTCAGTTTTATTGTTTCTGTCCTAGTGCAAAGACGTGTGTGTGGTGTGCTAGTGAGCAGTGCCTTTGAGGACGACTTCCTGGTGCTTGGAAAGGTCTACAAGATACCTATAGGATATGGAGGTGTACCTGGAGTATTATTTGGTAATTATTTTATTTTTTCACATTACGTTTTGTTGGGTATGGTAGCTGTTAGTAGATACAGCAAACATTATTTCTTAAAACTAAATGAGGCATAGATAATATTTAAATAATTGTTCATGATTTATTTTAAATGTATCACACAATTTAATTTAAATAAAATGTATTACTCATTCTTGATTATACTATTAATTATTTTTTAAACTATTTTTAAGTTATTTAAACATTAAGTATCCCACATTTTATAAATGAAAAACTGAAACAAATATTTAAATTTTCTGTCTAAATTTCTTCGCTTTTCTTTTATGTTTTATGTAGTACTTCATAACACAATAAATACAACAATTTTTTTGTATGTTCATAGATGCCGCATATAGACAATGCACTCCTTCGTGACGAGTTCGAGGTTTCCCGAGACCCGAGGAAGAATTTCCGGGAGAGACTACGCCCTGACCATCCCCCACAATCCACCAAGAAGTATTTGTATCCCTTACTTTATATTTATAAATAAAATATGTATAAATAAAACAAAACCTAGTACTTAATAAGTTAGAAATCATAAATTTTTAATGAGTATAAGACTCATTGAAAATTTCTTTACTCATAAGCACATGTTAGATACAATAAGAAATGTATAATAATATGGTATAATATAAACTATGCATCGTACAATTCATTTATGTTTATGAAATGCGTATTGCCCTATACATACATACGATACAATTACAAATAGACATTACATATCATACATATCTTCAAACAGAGAAATAAACTTTTAGTATACCCTTGTAGAAATAACCCAAAATTTCAAATTTACATAGTAGAATAGTGTCCAACCCTTAGTTTTTGAGTTACGTCACCCTAAACAGTCATAATGATCAACCGAAATGTTCACTTTTCACACATTAATAATTTATGAAAATGGGTCCATAATAGATTTACCTAATTTTTGGTATATTTATGTAAAAATGTCCCAGGATTCCAAATTTACATGGAAGAATAATATTCAATCCTTAGTTTTTGAGTAATGCCACACTAAACAGCCATAATGATCAACCGAAATGTTCATTTTTCACACATTATTAATTTGTGAAAATGGGTCCATCATGGATTTTCCTAATTTTTAGTATACTTATGTAAAAATGTCCCAGGATTCCAAATTTACATAGTAGAATAATGTCCAACCCTTAGTTATTGTTATGCCACCCTAAACAGCCATAATAATCAACCGAAATGTTAATCTTTCACACATTATTAATTTGTGAAAATTGGTCCATCATGGATTTACCTAATTTTTAGTATACTGATGTAAAAATGTCCCAGGATTCCAAAGTTTCATAGTAGAATAGTGTCCAACCTTTAGTTTTTGAGATATGCTACCCTAAACAGCTATAATGACTAACCAAAATGTTCATTTTTCACATATTAATAATTTGTGAAAATGGGTCCATCATGGATTTACATAATTTTTAGTATACTTATATAAAAATGTCCCAGGATTCCAAATTTTCATAGTTTAATATTGTCCAATGCTTAGGTTTTGAGTTACGCTACCCTAAAGAGCCATATTTATGACCGAAATGTTCACTTTTCACACATTAATAATATGTGAAAATGGATCCATCATGGATTTTCCTAATTTTTTATATACCTATGTAAAAATATCTCAAAATTCCAAATTTACATAGCAGAATAATGTCCAACCCTTAGTTTTTAGTTATTGCACCCTAAACAGTCATAATGACCAACAGAAATATTCATTTTGTACATATTGTTACGATGCATTGTTATAATTATTGTTATAAATACGAGTGATTGTAAATCATGTTTTAATAAAATATACATTATTATTTAAGTCAGAGAAGTGTATAATTAGCAACAAAAGTAATACAGAACATATGATTAACGGAAAACCATTTTTTTGTCATTCTAATTTCCATAATAGTTAAAATAATCTTTGTTTTTGAGCTACGAAATTTAAGGGGTACATATTTCACAAACTATATCATTTTACTTACTTCTGTGTACGTCAATTGAAAGAGCGTTCTAAAATCTACCCGGTACACTATTTTTCATCCCTTAATCGTTTTGAATAATCGTATTTTCTACTAACAACTTCTTGCTAATTAAAGACTGCATTACAAAAATTGTGAACTGATTTATTTTAGTCATAAAATCAATAGATACATAATATTGTTGCAAATGAACGATTGTATATCATGTACATTATATTCTAAATAAATGCATTGTTAAAAATTTATTATTGTCTCATTTGTTACATTATTTTCAGCTCAAGAAACTAGGAAGATCTACATATCAATCATAAATAGATCTAACTATTTTGCATATATTCAAATGCATAGTATAAGTAATTAGCATAAGTGCAATGTATTATATAAACCAAAAATAAACCATATTGAAAGTTACATAATCTCTTATTTCAAACTCCGATTTATATGCTCCAATTGCAATCCTCATTTTAATTACAGCACCTCGAACGTTACGTAACACCTAGAGAGCACCAGCATCAAATTTCAGATCCATGGCGCACAGCAGATTACGTAAGCATGCAGCGTACGACGAAATTTCTAGCTAGCAAAATCCGAGCGGCGAGCTCCAGCAAGGCTTCTGGTCGACCAAAATCAAAAAATCGCGTAAAAACGACGTTTTAAGGCCGCAACGGCCGAAAAGTAGCACTTTACTGCCGCTACGAGCATTTTTTAGCTATTTTTCAGATTTTGAGCCGATCGCAAGGCATTTACCCAGCAAAATTTAAAAATCCATCGCTCGAAAGGCTACAGCAAGGCTTCTGGCCGGCAGAATTTAAAAATCATATAGAATCGGCGATTTACAGCATATGGCAAGGCTACTATTCAAGAAACGAGCATTTTTGAGCACTCTAGCAGATATTCAGTCAATCCCAAGGCATTCACCCACCAAAATTTAAAAATCCATCGATCGGAAGGCTACAGCAAGGCTTTTTGTACGCCGAATCGTCAGTCATACCCCTTCTATCAAGATTTCTAGCTATATACTGACTGTCTTGTGAATTTACAGCCATTCAGCGTGAGAGGTGGTTCTGAACCGGACGGTCTTCTCCGTATTATTACGTAATCACGCCTATATGTAGCTATATACAGGTTTTCAGCTGATTTTTGGCTGCTGGCTGGCTGGCCGGCCACCAGATCCGTAGCCCAGACCGCAGGCTGGGCTACGGGTGGTGCGGTTCTGCTGGTGGGCTAGCTTGTGGACCGCTCGGTTGCTGCGCTCGTGAATCGCTAGAATTTTGTCGCTTGTATTATGTAATGATTCGTAGCCCAGACCGCAGGCCGGGCTACGAATGGTGGGGTTTTGCTGGTGGACCGCGCGGTTGCTACGCTCGTGAATCGCTAGGATGCTGGGCTAGCTAGTAGCTCGCTGGGATTTGGGCGCTTGTATTATGTAATGCATTTAATGAGATTTATTTTTTGAATGGTATTATGATTATTAATTTGTTATTTATAATGATATGCATGATTTTGATTGTCGCGATTTATGTAATGCAATTCATTTATTTAGAGCACTTTCAAAGTTCGTTTTGTACACTAATGAAGTTATTTTTGATGCTAGAAAATCGGGAAAAGTTTTAATGTATCATTTTCGTCGTGTACAATACGAATTTGAAGTTAGATTTTCTCTAAGATTTATGATATTCTATATGATTTTCTTATAGGGTATTGCAGTAAAAAATAGTGTAAGTTTCAGAGATTTTTTATTATATTGTTGTAAAACATGTACATATGAAACATATTACAATAAAGAATTGATACAAATACATATTATGTGTATTATTTCAATGTGTTGACCGTAGTTTTTGGGTGAGATATTTCTAAGTTATAAATGCGAAAGTTTTAATAAACTGTTTACTATAAAGAATATTTTATTGGACTTAGAACTTTTACAAGATATCTAACGTAATATTTATAACACGAAATATGTAACAGTTTTAACGGTGACCCATCCTATATGTATTTGGGGCAGATTCAGCTAGATTTTCATGATATTTTCAACGACATATATTTTTTCTGAGTGTTTACTATACAATGAACTCGGTATAAAAATTGATAGCTATCAGATTTTAACATATTTTCGTTTATTAATAAAAATAGCTATTGATACTATACCCAAATAAAGAGAAATTGTTTACATCTTTAACTATTAATATACGAGTATGAATAAAAAAATGCAGATGAACTATGAACTATTACAAGTAATTTTCATGTATTTTTCTATCAATATTTATAATGAGTTCAATTCTGGATTTTTTTTTAAGTAAAATATACTAACTAAACATAATGTATCACCCATCTTATTTATGTCTGCGACAACACAAGCTTGACACAAAATCTATGTATTTATATGATACGAAACTTATAAATAAAATATTGCAGTTATTTATTTACATATTTATTTATTTATTTATAATACAACAATATATAATAATATGGTGAATAGTGCGTCGACCCATCTCGTTCATGTCTGCGCGAATATCAGCTTGACTTCTATGATCTGTAGATGACTTCAATATGCAGAAAAACAGGCTCAATTATCTGTAACATATAGAAAATTTCTGAGAAATACGAAACTTATTGTTAAACAGTAAATAATGATAATTATATCTTTAATACTATATGTCATTGTGTAAATATATTTGTTTGTATATATATATATATATATATATATATATATATATATATATATATATGTGTGTGTGTGTGTGTGTATATTTGTGCGTATTTGTTTTGCGTATATGTGTAATATATAAAGCATTGAATAGAAAATGTATTCGTTCACTTACTTTCATTTCGCCACGAAATAAATAATTTTCTTTCACGTATTTCGTTTTCACTTGTCACTATGGCACCAATATTATATTATTTGGACGCGAGCCCACCTGTAAGAGCAGTTTTGCTAACAGCAAAAGCGGTAGACTTAGATTTAGAACTTAGAAAAGTCAGCTTGATAAATGAGGAACAAAAAACACCAGAATATTTGAAGGTATGTGTAAATTTTTATAATTTTTCGTATTACGGCACATAAAAATATGTTTAACAATACGGGCACTCAAAACTAATGTTGAAACTTCACCACATAGTTTATTTTTGGTTAATGATTTGAATATTTGTTTGGTTTATTACGGGCACCACAAACTAAGGTGGAAAGTATACAACAAATATTATTTTTGTGCAACAATACATAAATATGTACTTATTGTAGCGGGCACTCAAAACTAGGGTGGAAAGAACACCATATAAATATATGCAATAATTTGAAAATATGTTTGGTTTTTCGTGGGCACCAAAACTTTGGTGGAAAGTGTACAACAAATATTATTTTTGTGCAACAATATATATGTTTGTATTATAACGGGCACTCTAAACTAGGGTGGAAAGAACACTATATATATCCAATAATTTGAAGACAATTTATCTAGGCCACCACAAGCTAATGTGGAAAGTGTACTAAAAATATTGTGCAACAATATATTTTTGTATAACAGGCACTCAAAACTGATGTGAAAAAACACCACAAATGTGCAATAATCTAAAGATATGTTTAGTCTGTTATAGGCACTGTTAAGCTGATGTAGAAAAAGCACTACATATATTATTTTTTCAATAATGAATTGGCGATATATTTGTATATTACAAGCATTCAAAATTGGTATGTAAAAAATACAGAAATTGTTTTTCGTAATAATATATAAATATGTTTGTATTATTATTACAGGCACTTAATATTGGGTGGAAAGTGTACTACAATGGTTATTTTGGGCGCTAAATATCAGCTAAAAATATATTTTAACCGTACACTAACATATCATTTACAACCATTATTGTCATTGAAATACGACGATATTTGGTGCCCCATATTCTTAAGATAAGCGAAATAATTATTACATGCACACACACACAATTGTAATTAGATTTTTTTTAAATAAACCATATCTCTAATAGAATAATGGAATCATACCGTGAGTATTTTTTAACGTGAAACATTGGGTTTGTCATATCCATGATTACGACTTGACATTTGATTGACAGCAATGTATTTGCCCGTTCCATTTAAAATGAAACATAGGGAACGAATTTGACATTTGATAAGACGTCAATAGAGGTTAATTTTGTTTAAATAATTCTGCATTCTAAATTGAAAATAGTTGTAGAAAAAATATAGTGTGCACCTTGTGCCCGATGGGTTTTCTGACTCGGCTAAATTTCTAACAATATTTAAATATAATACTTCTGTCAAATTCATTCCCCATGTGTCATTTCAAATGAGACAGACGAGACAGACAAAAACACTGCTGTCAATCAAATGTCAAATCATAACTTATAGGAAAATTCAACGGCTATCTGTCATATTGATAAGATGTCATTAGAGGTTAATTTTGTTTAAATAATTATACCTGTTTTCTAAAAATTAAATTTAGATGTAGAAAAAATACAGTGTGCACCTTGTGCCCGAAATATGTTTAGTGCTATTGAGTGTTTTTCTGACTCCGCTAAATTTCTTACAATATTTAAATATAATACTTCTGTCATAGCGTTTTCCGCTTACCAAAATTTGGTGCGCACTGGAACGGACTCAGTGCAATGTATGACGTCATGCACTGTTTTGGTTTTGTGAACGGTGAGCACCCATCCAGTGACAAGTGGAAAATACGTTCATATTTCAGTTCACATTTGTTTGTGCAAAAGTTGGGGTTAGGTTTGGGGTTTGAAAGTTTTATTGACATAATTGACAATAAATATAAAATATGATGATGATGTCATTTATAATAACTCTTTTAATTCTGAAGGATTCTTGAAACTTGATAAAATTTAAGTTTTTTAATTGTGCAAAACAATATATGTAATTATTACCTGTTTGTCAAAATATGTATGTACTACACTAGATATGAAATTAATTATTTTGGGTTGGTCTGATTTATTTAAATAGTCTAGAGACGTTTCTGTTATATGATGATGAAGATGAAGATAAAAGTCCTTCAATAGTAGATACCACTACGACATTTTTGAAATCTTCCGCCGCCATATTTGCACTCAAATTGTCGCACTTGCTATAGTAGTCGGTGCAACAAAATGCGCAATGAGTGCGAGTTGATGTTGCCCTGAGTGCGATTTCGTAGTAAGTGGAAAATAAAAATCCAGAACAGTGCGCACTGAAAAGGTAAGTGGAAAACGCCACTCACACTCAGTGCAGCTAAATTTGCACTCAGTGCGCACTGAATGTGTAAGTGGAAAACGCTATCAGATTCGTTCCCTATGTTTCATTTTAAATGGAACGGGCAAATACATTGCTGTCAATCAAATAACAAGTCGTAACCATGGATATGACAAACCCAATGTTTCACGTTAAAAAATACTCACGATATTTATAAACGCATTGTTTTAATAATTGGAATAGTATTCGAAGTTATACTAATATTAATAACAAATAAAGATAACTTTATAATATTTATCTATTATTCATTTTAGATTAGTACCTATTGAAATTATTTCGTTGATCACCTTACTGAGCAATTATAAAATTATTGTAACACGTGCACTAAAAATGGCAATTTAACCAACGATTTATTCGTCGAATAGTTGCTAACTGACATTGATGAAACAAAAATTTGCTATTTTATTCGACGAATAGTTTAACTGATGAATAAAATGTTTATTTAAAAAAGTATACAATAATGGCAGGGAATAGCAAATCGAACAACAGTTACAGCAAAAAATATTTATAACATCGTCCAGAGACAAATGAAAAGTGGTGCTAAAAGACTGCATCGCATTGAAGATATTGGTCCCCTACAGTGTTGTAAAATTAGATTTCTTATTTCCTTAATTTATAGGAATAATCCCTTATGCCAACGGTTCAATAAAAAAATTCTTTGTATACGAATAGAGGAACCGGGGATCGTATGTCAATAATTTGTACAATATATACAAGTATACCGTGAGTATTTTTTAACGTGAAACATTGGGTTGGTCATATCCATGGTTACGATTCGACATTTGATTGACAGCAATGTATTTACGTGTCCCATTTAAAATGAAACATAGGGAACGAATTTGACAGATGAATTATATTTAAATATTGTAAGAAATTTAGCCAAGTCAGAAAACCACTCAAGAGCACTAAACATATTTCGGGCACAAGGTGCACACAATATTTTTTCTACAATTAAATTTAATTTTTAGGAAACAGGTATAATTATTTCAACAAAATGAACCTCTAATGACATCTTGTCAATATGACTGATGAATTTGACAGAAGTATTATATTAAAATATTGTAAGAAAATCACTCGGACACTAGATGCACACAAAATTTTTTCTACAACTAAATTTAATTTAGAAAGCAGGTATAATTATTTAAACAAAAATAACCTCTATTGACGTTTTGTCAAATGTCATATTCGTTCCCTATGTTTCATTTTAAATGGGACACGCAAATACATTGCTGTCAATCAAATGTCGAATCGTAACCATGGATATGACAAACCCAATGTTTCACGTTAAAAAATACTCACGGTATTTGTTTATAAGTAAATCAAATATACAGAGAATTTATTTTAAAATGCAACATTATAGTTCATCACTTCTATGGTTACTCACTATTGTCAAAAAATGACAGCAATGTAATATTTGTCCATTTTAAAATGCAACAATATAAATAGTACTGCAGCACAGGAGATACCTCCAAAACACATCACAAATGGTGTCAGTTCTTATTACGACCAACTAGAATATTGCCTCAGAGTGATTGGGGGTATTATTTAAAATTTATTACATGAAAGTTATGAATTTTTGTAAGCTAAAGTTTGTTAAGATGTACAACATTCATGTTTTGATTATTTGTTAATCATATGTAGGCTAATTTATTGGAAATTAGTTTTAATAATACAAAACTACAAATTTTGTATGTTGCATTTTAAAATGGACAAATATTACATTGCTGTCATTTTTTGACAATAGTGAGTAACCATGGAAGTGATTCGCCATATGTTGCATGTTAAAATAAATTCCCTGTATTATCAAACATCAAATTTAAAAATGAAATATTTTTTTTAGGGTCACTGACCTATTTACGTTGATAAACAGGGGCTAAGACATTCTGGAGTCTTCATAAAAAGTCCACAGCACTTTCAACACAAAAATAAATAGTTTTACATATGTAATATTGTGTATACATATATTACAACAATTTTACACTATTATTACACATATTTTACACGAGATTTACAATTATTTTCACTGAAAAACAGTCCGAACATCTTACATATTTGCCGTTTCGTCGACTACTGAGAAACTAAGTAAGAACAAGTTTAAACAACAAAATACCAACGATTATTCATAATTTAATTTGTAGTTTATTATGATAGATGTCTCTATGGGTTTGTTAAGCTTATGGACATCATTTCTGATAGAATTAAAGCTGGTATTACTAATAAAGCACAATACCTCTTGCCATTTTCATATTAGCTATACAGGGTGTTAAAAATAAGTGTCACAAATTATGAGGGAATATAGCACTGACCAAAATGAGTAAAAAAAAGTTTAATCAACATGGGTCCGATCTTCAATAGTTTCCGAGATATAAGGCAATGAAAAATGAGTCAATATCTCTTTTAGTTTTCCAGATATTGACATTTATTTCCTATTTTTTTAATTACCATAAAATAATTTCTTTTAATATATTTATAGTTTGTCTTAAGGGAAATTTTCCAGGGAATTCAATGAGGAAAATTAAAAATCAATATCTTTTCTAGTTTTTGAAAAATTAACTAAAAATGGGAAAAAGGGATGGTGTAATTGCACTGGGTGGATTCAGACGTATTCAGGACAAAGTGTTGCTTTGAGGAATTACTGGCGTTCGCCAAATAAATCCCGAAGAGAATTTTCACTTCAGGAGTGGGATCACGTAACTGTGAAAACGATATTGCGACTGTCGACAAGTGAAAATGTGATCACGTAAATAATGAAAACCGAAAACGATATCGTTTTAGACTGAAAAAAATGTAAATTCTAGTCGACACTCTCAAAGCATGTGAAAACGATAGTCGTTTCTTACGTCTCTTTTTATTTTATACATTTGGGTATAGGTATATCCTTTTCTTATTTACTTGCACTTAGGTAAAAGAATGTAGTGAGCAGTGAGTTGAATTTGACGTTTTGGAAAGAATGAAAGAAATGTCATAAATGATTTAAAAATAAATTAATATTTTCAATTTGAAAGGTATTTTTTATTATTTTATTTAGTAAGGCGAAAATGAAATAATTGTGATAAAATACGATAATTATAAAATGAAAATTGATTACAAGAATGAATCTAAGAAAAAAAATTATGAATATTTTAATAAGCATGTTGCGAAGAACCAAATGCTTATGATTTACTATATATTGTTACTCTTTTGAAAGCTATGATAGAAAATTTAAATCTTGGTGATTAGATATTTTCTTATTTCTACTGAAATTTCCCTGATTTACTATTAAAATTTAGTGAAAGAACTACCCAAAAGAAATATTTTCGGGCAATATTGATATTCCAATAACTGTAAAAGTGTTGATTACAACAAAGCATATTTTGATTGATTACAAGAATAAATCCAAGAAAGAAAATTTTATTAATATTTTAATAATATTGTATTCTGCGAAGCATCAAATATAACGATTCTAGCTTTTTTTTGTGATTAATATTTAATTTGTGAATTAATCATTTTGTGCGCCGTTATTAAAATGTGGCCCATATTTTATTTACTTGAAATACAAAACTTAATAAAAACTAGATTACTTTAAAATAACAATCTTATATACTTGCAGTCTTAAAAGTCTCTTGAAGTTTTAATTATATATTTAGAAATATTTTTGTTTACTTCATAAATTTTTCTTCTGGAATATCAAAAGGAACAAAATTAGATGATACATGGCATCTGTAACTAATTAATAATTTAACTTGTATCCTTCATCAATTCTTACAGCATTGCTATTATGAACGAAATAAAAACGAAGGGCGAGAATAATACTTTTTGACATTAGATTAAAAATTTTAATGACATTCATATAAATTAGCTGTCAAAACTACTATTTAATACAAAAACATTAGTCTGTAAACGATATCGTTTTCACAAAACGTAGTCACTTTACGGAAATAACCGAAGTTGAAAACGTAGTGAGTGACTAATTTTACGTGATCGCTAAGGAAACAAATGTCGTTTTCACTTTTACGTGATCCCACTCCAGATATGTTAATAACTTCAAATAAAGTCGGGATTGTATATTTTCCAGCAATCGGCTCTTTTCAGAGCCACCAAATACAATAGCTGTTGCATCCAAATTAATCTACATTATTTTAATACCACATAAAACTACATTAAATGCAGAGTATTTTGCTGCGTTGGAGACGTACCTATGTCTTTTAGTTTCGGAGATTGAATTGTGAAAATTATCAGCTTTGAAGGACGTCAAATGAAATACATAGCAGTTATTCAAATTAAGGTTCATATATTTTAATAATAAATAAAACTACATTGAATTCTGAGTATTTTACTGCGTTGGAGAGGTCTCTATGTCTTTTAGTTTCGAAGATATTAAATTTTGAAAAAAAATTTGAGTTTTGAAGAACGTGAAATGAAATACATAGCAGTTATTGAAATTAAGGTTCTTATATAATACCAAATAAAACTACATTAAAATATGAGTATTTTACTGCGTCGGAAAGGTCTCTATGTCTTTTAGTTTCTAAGAAATTGAATTTCAAAAATTTTTCTGAATTTTGAAGGACAAAATGAAATACATAGCAGTTATTCAAATTAAGGTTGATATATTTTAATACCAAATAAAACTACATTAAAATCTGAGTATTTTACTGCGTTGAAGACGTCCCTATGTCTTTTAGTTTCTGAGAAATTAAATTTTAAAAAATTTCTGAATTTTGAAGGACCAAATGAAGTACATAACAGTTATTCAAATTAAGGTACATATATTTTAATACCATATAAAATTACATTAAATTCTGAGTATTTCATTGCGTGGGAGACGTCTCTATGCCTTTTAGTTTCTGAGATATTGAATTTAATGTTTGTCGTCTGTCTCGGCCACAAAATTGTTTAAAATTACACTTTTCAATTATGACATTTTTTTCTTGGCATAATTTGAAGACTTTTTTTATCACGCGTCATTTAAGTATGGTTTACTGAATAATACAATAGTTACATAAGGTGTTAATTAAAATGCCAATTATTCTGATCATCATTTAAATTAATTTATATTATTTTATAGATTTTACGTGGAACACTGTGTACTAAAATCCGCTAAAATCATTCATTAGCAAAAATATGCGCATATTTGTTACCAAGACTTTTAAGATTTTAAGGGAAATTGTACAGATTTTAATATGATTTTATAGATTATATAAGAGACTTTAAATATTTTAACGACTTTAACAAAGATTTTATAGAGATTTTAAACGAAGTTTACAAAGATTTTAATAGTAGTTTACCCCTCGTTTTTACAGATAATATTAAATACTGACAAAGTTTAGATTCACGAATTTAAATTATTTAATGCATGGAAAAACGGCCGGTTCTCAAGCGCTATGTATTTTTCTCTTGCGTGAAATGAAGTAGTTATAAATGTGAAAATAAATAAATATGTACGCGTACTCCTTGCGATTTTAACCATTTTCAGTTTTTTGGCTTTGCAAACTGAACTATCGGGACAATTTTATGAAAATTGCTAAACTTTGTGGTTTTATTCATAAAATCAAATAGCGACGTCGTTAGATTCGTACCTCCACCCATTTATAACTCAGAAATGGATGTTTTAATTGTAAATAACTCGAAAACGAAAAGAGATATCGACATGCAGTTTGAAAATTATTTATGATTAATATACATTTAGAATTTCATATATAGGCGAGTCATTCATTAGATATTTCAATATGATTTTCTTCATTAAATTTATTATAAAATTATGTAATTTACCTTTCAAACTATATAACTAATTCAACTGCTTCAGTTCCATTTCACAAATATAATAAACAAATACACTATTTTAATTTAATCACCAAAATATATCAACACTCTTTTACATTTAAGATCGTAAGAAAATGTACCGAAATAGTTTCAAATTACGTACGACCTTCACAAAGTAAGGTTATACACTCTGGGTATAAGAATGTATTAATACTTCACTAACATAAAATAATATGAAATGCAACAATATATTATACGTATTACGGCTAATTTATGATGAATTCAATATACAAATACATATTTAGAACTTATAGATGTAGGTAGCGTTATTTCATAAGATATTTCGACATGATTTTTGTCCTTAAATTTATTAGAAAATTAAGTAATTTACCTTTCAAATTACCGAAATAGTTTCAAATTACGTACGACCTTCACAAAGTAAGGTTATACACTCTGGGTATAAGAATATATTAATACTTCACTAACATAAAAGAATATGAAATGCAACAATATATTATACATATTACGGCTAATTTATGATGAATTCAATATACAAATACATATTTAGAACTTAAAGATGTAGGTAGCGTTATTTCATAAGATATTTCGACATGAGTTTTGTCCTTAAATTTATTAGAAAATTAAGTAATTTACCTTTCAAATTACAGCTAGGCATTCGAGTTCAATTGCTCCAGTTCCATTTCACAAATATAACAAATAAATACACTGTTTTAATCACAAAATATATCACAAAAATGCAAACCACACGCTGACTTCCTTGACTCCAACGAACCTGCCAGCTCAGCTTATGCAAACATGCACTGTTACGTTGGTCTCTCGTCTCACGTGATTGACAACGAAGCCTGTGATTGGTGGACATAGAGCAAAGAACTCAAAATGCGATAAAATCCTATTAATTCTGAACGGTTGAAATGCAATTATTTGAAAATATTTGTTAATTTCAATTCCTAAATAATAATTTGTATTTTAAATTCGCCATACAACAGCGTACATCAATTTTTATCCAAAATTAAACATAAATAATAGAATTTTTACGAATGAATTTGATTTTACTTACAAGTAGAGGGTATTGGGCATAAATAGATTCAAGGCAGGGTTTAGGGGCGGCCATAAAATCGCATTCCTTCTGGAAAATTCTTCTTCACGTCTTGGGAAACTGTCTCCGGCCCTCCAGCGAAGAAATTGTAAGAAATCAGGTTCCGTGGGGGTTCATTCGAACTTCCTGTAATTTTGTGGTGTTTCGGCCATACTAGACTACTACTGCAACATCAAAATCAATAAAATTGGGGATATTTTAAAGATCAAATAGATTTTTATATTTGAATTTAAAGTTTGAGACATTCAAAATTTTTATAAAGATGCTTTAAATTTTACTTCAAAGTACATGAATTTATTGTTCAAATAACTTTTTATAATTATCTATTTACTTAATTTGTTTTAATTATTTTTTTGTTAAATGCAGTTAACTAAAAAGTGAATTAATATACAAAACAAATGTAAATTTATGATTGAAAGATTTTTATAAAGGAGCGTGAAGCTGTCAAAATTTAAAAAAAAAAAATTTCACAGGGAAACCGCTCATAGCAGCTGTAGACACGTGTTTCGCTCTTATTAGAACTCATCAGTACAGCATAGCATGTTAACAGATGAACATTAACTGGAAATAGTGAATAGAAAATGAACAAATTGTAACAGTACCTGTAAGCAGCCAAATACACATTTGTTGCTTTGAAATAAGTTCCACCATTTGTAGATAAATATAACATCGCAGTTAATGTTCATCTGTTAACATGCTATGCTGTACTGATGAGCTCTAATAAGAGCGAAACACGTGTCTACAGCTGCCATGAGCGGTTTCCCTGTGAATTTTTTTTTGTAAATTTATGATGTTATTAAAATAACGCATGTCACATAAGTTTAGGCACAAATTCCAACATTTTTTTTTAATAAAAAAATGCATTTACTTTTAATTTTGTAATACTTAATAATTAACCGTTTCATAAGCAATAAAATTATGAACTTAAATAAAATAAAGAGGCGCAAATTTCTGCGGACACAACATTAGGTTTTGGACGACATTTACATCGTTTTCTCGGACTTCACACTGAAAAACTCTGAAATTAAAGAAAACGACGGTTGGAATTTGTGCCAAAATTTATAGGCCCTACATTATTTAACAAAATTTTTATATTTGCGAAAACAATAATTTTGAGAAAAATTAATTTTTGTTTCGATAATTTGTGGAGACGTTAGTCCCAACCCATTTTTAGGGTATGGTTAAGCCCTGCCACCACGACAAGGTCTCTCCACATGGGCAGGGAACCCTATCCAAACCTCCTGCGATTCAAAGGAGTTGAGGACAGAACCACCCCGGTCTAAACCACGACTAGAGTGTCCTACAAAACCCTAACGATCTCATATTAACTAAATAGAATCGCCCGCGCCTGAAACCCTAACAAAAAATGAAATGCACCTAACTTTGGCTAGGAATGAAAAGGATAGGAAGGGCGAAGCCTGCTCAGGACCAGCGGTCCTATAAACCCCATACACACCAAAGCTGTTACCCTTCGATGGGATGCTGTTCATAGGACACTTCGACTTGACCAACCCCCGCCCAATAGACTGGCCCAGTCTTTGAATATACATATCCACTAACGTAGATGGAAGTAGCGTACACTATATGTTCCATGAGATTTTGTTGGCTCACAGTAGATTGAGAAGGAAAGACATGTATAAGCATTAGTTGGACAAAGATCCACTGCTACTTGATACTCCGCTTTAATGCGCATGTCAGAACATTTGAAAAAGTTCCAGCGAGGCGGACCGAAAAACCACGAGCACCACACGAGCTCGTTAGTTTTGTATTGCCCGCGCCTATAAAAGGTTGAGAAGGTTATTTTTCTAAGGGTTATAAAGTTGTGAAAGTTATTGTTAAAGAAATCTTTTGCTATATTGCTATTCCTACACCCTTAACATAGGTAACCATAAGATTCATTTTTTAATTTGACGACCAAAGTTACATATATAAGATTGTTTTTTTTCTTTCAAAATTTAAAAATCGCGCGAGAATGGATTGGTCTCAATTGTTTCTCCATCCTTGTCAATCTTTGGTACACGATTTTTGTTGGTAGCTACTTCCAGATGTATATATTCAAAGGGCCCAGTGCTCGCCCTTATTAACGTATTACTCACAATAGCTGTCTCTCATAGACTTTTTTGGGCCATTGGAGTATTACATAAAAGTCCCCGGATAATTTGGGGGAGACTATAGAGAGTTCGGATGAAAATCTCAACAAGTATTATGTCATGGGTGAAGGGAAAAATAATTAATTTTAACAATCATTTACGTGAGACTTAACAATGTAAAATATATGTGCATATACTTTAAATCATGGTACAAATTCACCCGGGTAATACAGATTGAAAAGTTCAGAGCCACCAAGTGAAAAAAAACACAATATATATATATATATACATCAATCAGAATAAATACATGTGTATTTATTCTATTTTATGCAACAATCCCACCCCAAATATCTGTGTACAAACGAACGCGGAACGAATTTCTGGCAAAAAAAATAACCCTGCAAACCCCAAACTTCTATGAATACTAAATATTACTTTAAGTTTCTTTAAACAAAAAAAAATGTTCGCGATTGCTTAAAATACTATGCTTGGCTTTAAACAAAAAAATATTAATTATACAAAACCTATCAAGATTTTCGCGATCGCGGTTTTCGGACAAAAAATATCAACAATATTCACAATTTTAATTCCCGGGTTATTCTCCCTTAAAAAAATTGGGTACAAATGTGGCATTATACCCAAATCATTCAAGCAGCCAATGCACGTCATTAATAAAAATTGAATAAAAGCAACTAGATGTGTGACGCCATGTACTGGTACGTTTGCAGAGGTTTTAGAATTTTTATGAAAAGAGTTATACAGATTGCAATCTGTATTTCGACATGGTCATGAACATATACAAAATAAATACTATATTTTAGTCACTGTCCATTTATATTTAAATTATTTTATAATACTAACCTTATTTATAATTATATATGTCATATAAAAACAATAAATAAAAGTGAGCCGAATTTCAAAGAAATATACCGAATTCTTCTGACTGATTAGAAGTGCTACCTTTGGCAGATTCACAGATTTTGTGTTTGCGTTAACGGTCACGTTGTGTCGTTGAGTTGCGTTTCACATTACTTTATTATAAATAGGCCTTTACAACGCACAAAAATGTTTCAAACACGATACAAATATTTTTCTAATATTAACTTTGACACTATGAACATACAAATTATCAATGTTGCCAACTATAGCAACAATTAAACGAATAATATGACGTTGATGTACACTATTTATATATTATTCATATCATATACGATAAGTAATGAACTCTACTATTCATCTTAATAATAATTATATAAGGCTTCACACTTTTTGATGGTTAAAAATGATTAAAATTTTATTTCATTTTTCACTATTAGTGATTTTAATGCATTAAGGTTTTTACACTAAGTGATGACGTGCATTGGCTGCTTAAATGATTTGGGTATACCTATCTTAAAACAACTTAAACTAACTATAATAAGTTACCTTAATTAAAGCTAGTCTCTATTATAAAATTTCCCGGGCAATTTTACAAAAGATATTTCGCTTACTCAATCACTCTTGTAAATAAAGAAATGGAAAAATCTGTCAACAATCAATGAGATATTTAGAAATCATATGCTTGCTTTACAAATTTTGAAAAATAAATTTGAAGATTAGTTAAAATAATTTCATAACTATCGTAATGACATATAAAAATTGTATGGTGTATTTAAATTATTAATATTATAATATGATATTCATATTGTTTAAATACAAATATATGTGCAAATAATCTGCCATATGGATTTTAAAATATTTTATATGAAATTTTACTTGTACTTTAATTATTGTCCAAGTTGTCAAGGTACAACTTTTTCAAAAATAATTTGGGATTTGAACCCGTCACAAAGAGTAGTATAAGTATTGACCTATTAAAATTTGGAAAAAAATAATTTGAAACAACGTATATTATGACTCAAAACAATTAAAATTATAATATTAGTTCAAAATCAAATATTATGAATAATTTTTTTATTTTAAATTGTGTTATATACCGTATTTGTTAACGTGAAACATTGGGTTTGTCATATCCATGGTTACGGCTTGACATTTGATTGACAGCAATGTATTTGCCCGTTCCATTTAAAATGAAACATAGGGAACGAATCTGACAGAAGTATTATATTTAAATATTGTAAGAAATTTAGAATTTAGCGGAATCAGAAAACCACTCGAGAGCACTAAACATATTTCAGGCACAAGGTGCACACAGTATTTTTTCTACATCTAAATTTAATTTTTAGAAAACAGGTATAATAATTTAAACAAAATTAACCTCTAATGACATCTTGTCAATATGACAGATAACCGTTGAATTTTTCTATAAGTTATGATTTGACATTTGATTGGCAGGAATGTATTTGTCTGTCTCATTTCAAATGACACATGGGGAATGAATTTGACAGAAGTATAATATTTAAATATTGTAAGAAATTTAGCCGAATCAGAAAACCACTCGGGCACAAGGTGCACACTATATTTTTTCTACAACTAATTTTAATTTAGAATGCAGGTATAATTATTTAAACAAAATTAACCTCTATTGACGTCTTATCAAATGTCAAATTCGTTCCCTATGTTTCATTTTAAATGGAACGGGCGAAATACATTGCTGTTAATCATATGTCAAATCGTAACCATGGATATGACAAACCCAATGGGTGGAATTCAGTGGGTTGTATTAAAGTCTGTATTAAAGCTTGTATTAAGTATATGGCAACATTGTAATATTTCCCAAATCTATCAATGAGATTCAGTTGTGATATAGAAATTTTACCGCAGGGAAAAATAATACAGATATCCTTTATTCAAATGAAGAAGTATAATTGTAAATGGAAGGTGTAAAAGGAAACTTGCAAAAATATAGCAACATTAGGTTAGAATGTCAAATTTTATGTGTCAAATTTCATACCTGAATGTTATGAATTTTAAAATATCTCAATCCCCGTTTTGATATTTGTCCTTTTTTATCGTAATTGTATGGCTTTCTTACTTCTATTAATAATATTTTTTTCTTTATTTGATTCTTCGGTCTCTCACTTTTTTCTGACAGCTATTACAAAATTGCCAAAATATTTTTGACAAAGAACTGTTTTAGCTTAAAACACGCTAATACAACCCACTGAATCTCACCCAATGTTTCTCGTTAAAAAATACTCAAGGTATATACTTCATTTCACGTAAGAAAATAGTATTGGTTTAGATAAGGATATAAATTCTCCCATTCGATTGGTCAGAATGCTAACTTAATTCAGAAAAGCGACAAAAATATCTCTTGTTAGCTGTCAATTATCAAATAAAATCTTCAGAATTATGGGATATTTAACCATGTTTTGATGTAATTTTTAATATTCAGGACTCGTACATTTCACAGATAAAACTATTTTATTATTGACAAAGTTTGGTTTCACCAATTTAAATTATTTATTTAATGCATGTAAAAATGGTCGGCTCTTAAGCGCCATCTGCTATTTTCTTACGTGAAATGAAATATAAGTTTGTGGCATTTCTTTAAAAAACATTGTGAATATATACTATTTTTGAACGATCGGGTTTTTTAATGTTTTCCAAGGCAGTAGGCTTTAATTTAATTTTGATATTTAAATTAATGTTAAATGTATTTTTATTGTAAAATGGGGTCATTTCAAGAAAAATAATTGTCGATTTTTTTATAAAATCATGAAATCCATCTCATTTAATAAATATAGTAATAGAAAATAATTTGAAATATACTACTTATCATTCATAAATTTGCTAATAAACTTTCGCGGTTTTAAACACGGACTAAATTTGTGACGACACAAATTCATACTCACACAAAGACAATTCACTCTCACACACACACGCTTCACAACATGAAACAGTAACCTAACCTAAAAGTGTGACAGCTGACAGCGAAAAATATACAAGAGGGAAGATTATTATTACTTTCTATTTCTTTAAAAGTACTAGTACAGTATAAATTATGTAAATAAACCATTTATTTAAATAAATACCAAACCAAATAGTCATAGTTCTAAATTAAACCGGTAGAGCTCGACTGTCGTATCCGTGAATATGTGTCGTCAGCCGTTGAAATATTTGAAATTAAACGCAACTTTTAAAATATCATATCTCTGATTCTAAAGACTTATAAGATGAAAAACATACACATACATGTTTAATTTGACCTATTTTTTCAAGAAAAAAATAAATCAGAAAATGTGAAATGACCCCATTAGAATAAAAAAAATTATATTTGCTGGGAAGTTTGAACATGATTAAATAAATAAATAAATACCTTGTATTTGGTTCACAAAATCATTTCACAAATAAATACCGTCAAAAAATATCCTACGTTGTCCCACGTTTTTCTTCAAGATGACCGCCCCGTCTTCTGGACCGTTGCTGGTTGGTGTTCAGAAATATTTGTTTACGCCATTTGCAAAATTTTGGCAATATGGCGTAGCTTTGGAAACACACACCCGAACACTACGAACTACTAAAAACAAATGAGCCTGGCAGGCAAGCACGCTCTTACAATCATAAATTGTTAATTAATAGTTTCGTAATACATAAGGTATTAAAATTAATTTTATTTGAAATAAATATATTATGTAATAAATACGTTTTTGTCCCTATTCTAATATGGAAAGAAACAATTAGATTTTGGTGAAAACTGGATAACCGGAAATGATTTTTCCTAAAAAATGTTATTTTTTCGCAATTTATGTTAATATAAGAATTAAAGATTATTTAATTTTCTGCAGATATGCATTCATACATTTTCTATTTTAATTCATAAAACAAATAATTTTATAAGTCCAGGAGCCCATGTTTTAAAGATAAACACAATTCCTTTATTACACAGCTCATATTTCAAATGTATGTAACTGACAGATAAATGTCACTGTCAACAAACTAATCATTTCAAATGAATAATGGTGATATTAAAAAAGAAAATATCAAATAAAGCAATAGTTATATTGCAAAGGAACTTAATATAATTTGCAGGATTAGTAAATATGTAGGTAGGTATGTATTTAAATTAATAAAAATTAAATAGCGGAAGGCATTGTGTTTGCCACATCAGATATTTTTAAAGGTTAATATTTTATAAGAAATATTTATTTTAACATCTAATTTAAAACATTTTACCTTCTAACATTACTTGATAAACTATCTGATAATTATAATATTATATATTAATGCATTGTATATATTATATACAATAAAATTACTTTTAAAATAGGATAATAAAATTAAACTATAATAAAGTATATACAGGGAATTAAGTACAAAGAAAAAAAATAGAAAAGAATAATACAATTTTAAATAAAAGTACTACAGTAAATATAAATAAATCTTCAAATAAAATATAATAAATTATATCGTAATCATTAGTAAATATCAATATATGTCAAATTTAAAATTTTATTTATATCCTGTCAAACCAATGGGGGATTCCACGTTTTTTTGGTTTTTTTATATGTTACAGTATTTTCAAATTCAGAAAATCCCAAATTTGCTTTTTTTAAAATTCGGTTTCTTACGGAAGAAAAAAAAATGTCAAATATTTAGTATCTAGCGTTTTATGGAAAGCAATGGCGTTATATCGTGCTTTCTGTCTCAGCAGCTGCTGTTACCAGAGGTTCTAAACCAATTGTCAATGTTGTGCGGCTATTTTCTTTTCTTTTACTTATCTTAAATTTAGTATATTGTAGTTACAGTTTATTAGTATTTAAGTATTTGTAAAAATAATAGCGTATAGCCACATAACCACCATAACCAAATATTCGAGTGGAACAGTCTGGCAGTCACTGGTTTGATGATGGGAACGCCTGCTTACAGCGTCGGCCAATAAAAAAGAGCCGCGTTAGGTAGCGGAAAAATCTGCGCGTTTTGAAAGTGTGTAACATTTTTTAGCATTTATAAAAAAAGTGATAAAACATATAATAGAAAAGAAATTTGGGTCAATAACACTGTTATGGGGGAAGAAATAATTATGTACATAATTTATATAAAAGTTCGATATATATTAACAAAACATATTAATAATTTGTTATATTCGTAAATAAATAAAAGATTGGCGCCAGAAAACAGGAAAACAGTTTACGTTATTTATATAAATAAAAGTTTCAAAATAAAACATAATGTTGGGTTTATGCAGGCAACTAAATTAAAAAAATTAATGGGGTATTCCGGTGATATGGAATTAATGCAAAATAATAACTTTTTTCTATAGTTTCCATCTTCATATAGTAGAAAAATATAATAAAACATGTTTAATAAAAAGTTTTAATTCATAATTTAATGTTACAAAATTGGAATTTTTACAGCTCTAGAAACGTCCTTGAAATTTGTGACGTCAAGTTGATAATCTGTTGCTCATTTCAAAGTAAATATTTTCGTTTAAAACCACAGATGGTGCCAGTAGTTAACACGCGCGGGTATATTTCTTGTTTGACATTTCGTCCACTTTATAATTATTACTCCTATTTTTACCATAAACAAACACAGGACAAACACCGAAATACACGCTGCTACTAAAATCATATGTAAACAAGCAAATGGCTGTCATGAACATGTGGATTTTGGCGCTGAAGTTCGTTAGTTTAATTTTAATTTCTTAGTTTTGCGCCTGCGCCATTCGCGCACGTATTACAGATTTTTGCACCTAACCTACGAAAATATACGATGATAACAAAGTTTCTGCAGAAAAGAGCGACGAAATACTATTTGGACTTATTCAATAGATTGTTTATCTTTATTTTTTTATCCTACATAAATATAATGTATCGCAATTTCACCTATGAAAGTTAGATTATACGAAATGTCAAACATAAAATACTGAATTTTAATTTACTGCATAAACGACGTTATTTTAGCTTAGTTTTGATATTTAGTTGCTTAATTTAATTTCATAATTTCCATGCTGCATAAACCTAGCATAAATTTCTATATTTAATTGTAAAATATCTAATGGATATTTCGTGATATTTTCAAATTTGATTCTCTTTAAAGAATTTAAAATTTAATACTTAGAAATAATATAAAAATTGTTGCAATAGCCCTATTTTAATGTCAAAATATTGCAGTTGAAATGTAGGAAATAATAATTATTATTATATTTGACATATATTTAAATATTTGTAGTTTGATAAACCGAAGTAAAACTGCCACTGAAATAATATATAAATATTTTAAGAGCTGTAGAAAAATGTCAAATAAATTACTCGTCAAAGTTTTACTTAAAAAGTCAAACTAAATAAATAATTCATTTAAGTTGAGCAAAAATTCCTTCTTCGTTTTTGGTCGAACTTAATGAATCTAACTAAACTACGATCATTTTGGTAACCTAACCTGTACCCAGACTTTCCTCACTTGACTTTAGCGGCCTCCTGAACGGCTTTGTCTTTTAAGGCGTTCTTCTTCACGTACGCCTTCCTGTAGAAGTCGCTAAAGAGGTAGATGAAGATGATGATGTTCCCGGCAAAGAAGAAGGTTAAAATGCGCGGTGTTCGGCAGTCAACGGCCATTGTGTAGGCCAGGTATACCAACATCAGCACGAACTGAGTCTGAAAAGAAGAATTTCTCATTTTGAGCAAATTTTCTAATAATTATATTAATTTTTACATTATTATAAAAATAATGGCAATATATACCGGATGAATGTTCATTTTATAGCAAAACTTATCCACTTCAAAGTTGTACAGAATTAAAACTTGTATTCAAAACTGTTTTCACTTTTCTTATTACGTTTTTGGTTTCTTCACAATCTTCAAAATAAATTTCAAAAGTTTCGTTAATTAGTAGCAATAGCCAGGACTTATGACAACATAAAAAACAATATTAATATTTTTTTGTATAAACTAAATTAAATAATTAACGTTTATTTGAAAAAGGAATGTGCCTTTATTATAAAGAAGTATTATGATGGAAATAGTTATTGAAGAATACGAGATTTATTTTCCATTAGTCAAACTAATGTTTGACGTTTATAAATAATTTCTGAAAACCGAAAAAAGGAAACAAATGTTATGGCTAATGCTATGAAGTAACAGAAATTTTGAAATTTCTTTTTTGTCCTCCTGAAGAGTAATGGGAACTTTACAATTGTATACACAGCAAGTGTAACCTACATTTTACGCTTACTGTGTTGTAACTTGTCTAACTATACGGTAAAATAATCAAAATACACTGGACGTTTATGGGCATTTAGAAAAGAAATCATCTTTATAAAGTTCATGTAAAAAAGTACTACCTACATAAGTTATTTTATTACTTTAACATTTCCTATATTTAAAATTAATTTATATAAACCAAAATCACGGCAGTGACATCTGTCATTATTGTAAAAATCCGCCGTTACCGACATAGTCACCGATCGATATACCTGTCAAATACGCGAAGCGAACATTGCTGAAATGTCAAATATCGACACCTACCTATTATTTATTACGAAGAAAACATGAGCAAATAAACATATTATCAGTCATAAACAACGTCAATTATTACAAATAAATTTTCGCTAGAAGTACTCTAATTAAGGTAAGTAAAATCAAATTTGGAAATTGACTTAACCCCAGTATTTTAAACTAACCCTTTTCAGAAGTGCAACCTATCTCATTAATAAAAGTGATTTTCATTATCGTCGGCCAAAAAATTTGATACAATTCTCGTGCGTGAAGTATTTTACAACGCTCCAGCTAATAAGGCACTCGCCTTAACAACTTACACGCACTCGAATGTAAATAACTATTACAGCATTAGTAAATACGTATGTATGTATTTAAAATAATAAATATTAAATAGCGGGAGGTTTTGTGTTGGCCACATCAGATTTTTGGTAATGAAATACTTACAAGCTGGATCCATGTCATGTATTTTTTCCACCAAAGGTACTTCTGGTATTGTGGTCCCAAAGCAGCAATGAAGTAATAAGTGTACATGATTATGTGTACAAATGAGTTCAATAATCCAATGAAGATTCCTTGTTCACCTACATATACAATTTATACATTATAACATTGTTGTTATACAAATTAGTAGTCAATTATATAGGAAGGATTCTTGAAGGATAAAGTTGAAATATGTTTCGAAGGTATGACTGATTAAGGCCTTAATGATCCATGTGTTGTTCAAAATGTTAATATTTGAGAATAAATGATCTGTTTTAAAACGCTATTATAAAAAATCGTGTATGTAATACATTGTGAAATGAGTGTTTTACGCACTTGACGTGTTGAATCACTCGCTTACGCTCGTGCTACAAATATCACGTCGAGTGCCTAAAACATTATCATTTTTCAACTTATTACATAAATAGCTATTGTTTGACATACTAGTGTCGGCAATATGTAGATCGCAATCGGGTCATTTAAAAAAAATGTCGATTTTTTTTATAAAATCATGAAGTTCATCTCATTTAATAAATATAGTAATATAAAATAATTTGAAAGATGCGACTTTTCATTCATAAATTTGTTAATAACTTTCGCGGTTGTAAACACGGATTAAATTTAATAATAGCGTTTTGAAACAGATTATTTATTCTCAAATATTTTTCAAAATTAAAAAATAAGCAGACGTCATTTTCTTCTATTCGTTGCACTTGTGCTTAAAATTAACATTTGCCGCATTAAACTATCATTTTTACGCATTAAACTGTCACTTTTAAGCACTAGTGCTTAAAAGTATTTATTTAATTCAGCAACGAAAATGACAATCAAAAAGTTATTGTTATAAAACGATAGTATAAAAAAATAATTTTTACACATACCATTTATACCGTGAGTATTTTTTACCGTGAAACATTGGGTTTGTCATATACATGGTTACGACTTGATATTTGATTGACAGCAATGTATTTGCCCGTTCCATTTAAAATGAAACATAGGGAACGAATCTGACAATATTGGGTGGAATTCCGTGGGTTGTATTAAGGTCTGTATTAAAACTTGTATTGAGCATATGACAACATTGTAATATTTTCCACATGTATCAATGATATTTAATTGTGATTTAGAAATTTTACCACAGGGAAAAGTAATACAGATATTCTTTAGTCAAATGAGGAAGTATTATTGTAAATGGAAGGTGTAAAAGGAAACTCATTATTGCAAAATTAGGTTAGAAATATGTCAAACTTTATGTGTCAAATATTTCATACCTGAATGTTAATGAATTTTAAAATATCTGAACCCCCGTTTTGATCAGTTTTGACATTTGTCCTTTTTTCTCTTACTTCTGTTAATAATTTTTTTTTCTTTATTTGATCCTTTGGTCTTTCACTTTTTTCTGACAGGTATTACAAAGTTGCCAAAATATTTTTGACAAAGGACTGTTTTAGCTTAAAACACGCTAATACAACCCACTGAATCTCACCCATTATATTTAAATATTGTAAGAAATTTAGCGGAGTCAGAAAACCACTCGAGAGCACTAAACATATTTCGGGCACAAGGTGCACACAGTATTTTTTCTACATCTAAATTTAATTTTTAGAAAACAGGTATAATTATTTAAACAAAATTAACCTCTAATGACATCTTGTCAGTATGGCAGATAACCGTTGAATTTTCCTATAAGTTATGATTTGACATTTGATTGACAGCAATGTATTTGTCTATCTCATTTAAAATGACACATGGGGAATGAATTTGACAGAAGTATTATATTTAAATATTTTAAAGAAATTTAGCCGAGTGAGAAAACCACTCGGGCACAAGGTGCACACTATATTTTTTCTACAACTAATTTTAATTTAGAATGCAGGTATAATTATTTAAACAAAATTAACCTCTATTGACGTCTTATCAAATGTCAAATTCGTTGCCTATGTTTCATTTTAAATGGAACGGGCAAATACATTGCTGTCAATCAAATGTCAAGCCGTAACCATAGATATGACAAATCCAATGTTTCACGTTAAAAAATACTCACGGTATTTATACATCGTAGCAGTACTAAAGATACACATTATTATCGTAGTCATTAACAAATAATTTGTATATGTAAATATTTTCACGTCTATTCTACATAATGAATTCCATGAATTCCACATAAATTTGTTTTTATTAACTCACCTGGCAAGAATTTCAGGTACATCCATGTGAAGAAAGCCATCATCGCATGATGGTATACGTGCAAGAAAGTGATCTGATTATTCTTCTTTCTTAAAACGAAGAAGACTGTATCCAGCAGCTCGACTATCTTAGAGAAAAAGTACCACCATGCTCCACTTGAAAACTGAAATGAAAAAGGAAAATCATCATATGAAGTTTTCCTTTCGTTTATAATTAAATGTAAAGACTATTTGCTCTATATAAGTAAAAATGAGTTTTCACTACTTTCTAATTGCAAGAAGAAATTTCTTTTTAGATCTGCAGTTGCAGCAATGATCTGTATGAACTATTTCATCATGAGTGCGTGCAATAAACAGAGAAAGTTTTGAATTTGACATTAGTTCATTTTTCTCTCTCTCTGGTCTCTCAAATACATTAATTACTTAATAAATAAACACATAGGTAGTTACTTGTAATTTAAAATATCGATACCAAAAAGATAAACTAAAATACTAACCTCCAAACTATTATTGAAACGTTAAATAAGTGATCTACATTACCCGCACAAACATACCATTACTATGGGACGGCACCACGCTGCGACTTTACGACTATTCATTGGTGCGGCGTAATTCTACGTCATACATGGCGGGGAATCAAATAATCAAATTTCATTATTTTTTTCTGGCTAATTAATAAAAATTTTGTCAAAAGAAAAAATATGGATAGCAAGTTTTTACCTTCTCTTCAAAAATATTAAATAAAAAAAAGGTACGCAAGTAGCCCATTTTGCTCATTTAACCAACGTCGTATCTCTTCATTGGGCTACTTGTGTGGTATTGAAAATCCAATTTCTATCACTATATACGTAATGTTATGTTGAAAACATAAATAAAAATATAAATTTTATTTTTAAAAAAATATTTGTTTTTTAGTAAATTAAGAAAGAAAATTTTCTGTGACGTCATTATATTGAACTCGAGAAGGGAACCATGTTTAAAAATGTAACGTATAGGTGGCATGTCGTGCGAGAAAGTTTTAATTTGAATTTGACATTAGTTCATTTTTCTCTCTCTCTGGGCTCTCAAATATATTAATTACTTCACAAATAAACACATAGGTAGGTATATGTAATTTAAAATATCGATATCGAAAAGACAAACTAAAATACTAACCTCCAAACTATTGTTGAAACGTCAAATACGAGATCTACATTACCCGTACAAACAAACGCTATGGCTTTACGACCATTCATTGGTGTGGCGTAATTCAACGTCATACATGACGGAAATTCAAATAATCAAATTTCATTATTTTTTTTCTGGCTAATTAATAAAAATTTTGTCAAAAGAAAAAATATGGGTAGCAAGTTTTTACCTCCTCTTCAAAAATATTAAATAAAAAAAAGGTACGCAAGTAGCCCATTAAAAAATTTAACAATATTAAGCAAGCTTATTGAGACACTCTGTATTAATATATTATAGTATATTTATAGTCTATACATACAGGGAATTTATTTTACCATGCAACATATGGTCATTCACTTCCATGGTTACTCACTACTGTCAATAAATGACAGCAATGTAATATTTGTCCATTTTATAATGCAACACACAAAATTTGTAATTTTGTATGATCAAAACTAATTTACACTAAATTAGCCTACATACGATTAACAAGAAATCAAAACATGAACGTTGCACATCTTAACAAACTTTAGCTTACAAAAATTCATAACTTTCATGTAATAAATGTTAAAAAATACCCCCATTCACACTGAGGCAACATCCTAGTCGGTCGTAATAAGAATTGATACCATTTGTGATGTGTTCTGGAGGTATCTCCTGTGCTGCAATACTATTTATAATGTTGCATTTTAAAATGGACAAATATTACATTGCTGTCAGTTTTTGACAATAGTGAGTAACCATGGAAGTGATGAACCTTAATGTTGCATTTTAAAATAAATTCTCTGTATATATTTTTCTTTTAGAAATTCCGTGTCCATATAAAATGTCTGTTTGAAATGCGTCTGAATTTAGGTTCGGAACTTGTGACGTCACAACATGGCTAGTTTTTGCAACTTTTAAAAAATATCATACTTTAAAACGATTTATACAACAAAAAATGCAAATAAAAAGTAATTTAATCATAATGAACAATAAATTAGATTATTCTTCTTTGATTTAAACAGAAAAAGGTACAATTCTTTTTTTTTGCATGACATTGTTCATCTCTATTGACTGGATTAAATCACTAATATCCCGAACTTGATACAAAAATAAGTTTGGGTTCATATTAACCCATTTTTCTCTCTACTTCGCCTTACACCCGTGAGGGTAGAAAGGTGCAGGATTAAGTAAGTAAGTAAGTTTCTCTGTACTCACCACTATCCGTAACTCCGTAGGCAATTCAACATGGCATATGTTAAGCACGTTGACAAACTGCGTCCTGAATGGTACTGTAAATAACCACGTGCTGAAGATAACGTTGTACAAGTTGTAAATAATCAAAACTGTTTTTAGTTGATATGGTTGACGCTTCTCCATCCATTGTGGACCCCATTTTAGAACGAAGAATAAATATAAGATGATTATTGTACATATAGGAACTGGGGATTGCATGAACAGCCAAGAATCAACCAATGGATCTGAAAAGAAAGAATAAATTATTGAAAATCTAATATTATTGTTGTTGTGTTTGGTTCAATGGAGGGTTATGGGTACTTTTGACTTGACGTCACACGCAAGAAAAAGAAAGTTGATGTAAAAGTTGAGATGGAAGGTCATAATACAAACAAACCATCGCTATTTTTAAATTTCTGTCTTCTGTCACTAGTGTTTTGATATTTAGAGTTCTACATAATCCAATGTCTTCAGATTTTTGTGGAATTTCACATTTGTCATGTATTCTTTATAATTATTGCGAGTCATTGTTACAGAGACCTTACACCACGCTCTACGACTCGAGCAGAAATCGCGGTCGTTTAGTGTACTACTTTTTGATACAGCCGCCGTGTGGCGCTAGTATCAGGCCTCCCATCAATGGGGTCCTATACCATTTTTCTTTTATTTTTTTTTCTGTAAGAACAGGATAAAGAATTTAGTGCAAACGCGACTTAAAAATTTTACGTAATAAGCGAGATATGAATTTTTAAAGTTTAAGAATTTGTGCGTGACGTAGCAGGTACTAACAAGTGATCGACAAACAATGGGACAAACTGTTAGTTATAGAGGGAAATTTTTTTTTCATGTTTGCATAGCTGCAATGTTTGTATATAAAAACTTATACGTTATATTCATGAAGAAATTATTATTAAGTATAAATAACGTAAATAATAAGCATTTTTTTCCTAATAAATTATAGAACATTGAAACAGTTTGACAATATTATTACACAAAGTATGACGACGGATGGCGCTAGTGTTGGCTGTTTTGAAGTTTCAATATTAATTTAATTAATATTATTATTAATTTAATTAATATTACAAATTGATTTAATTATAAATATATTATTATTGTTAATATTACTAGATGTTATAATTAAACAAATTCATCAAACACAAAATTGTTAAATGTTTTGTTAGGTTATGGAACAACATGACATTTCATATTCCTTCAAAGGGGCCGCTACAGACGCGCGAATCTCCTTTTTAAAATCAGGCGACCGATCAAATTCTTAGTACCTAACGCGTCATACCCAATTAGTAATCATCTTCAATCGCTTATAGTTTGTGACCTAGTCAATATTTAAAGAAAATTTTTTCACTAATACTCATTAATTTATGTATATTTTCGTCTTCTTATTTAAGATAGTTAAAATATGACTATGGTATAGGACCCCATTCAAATACATAAGCTGAGATGAAAAGATAATTATCGTATTTTTCCAGTAGAATTAAGGAATAAACATGAAAATACTTTATTTTAATATTAATAATTTTTAAACATTAGACTTAAAATACTTAGGCTTGCGTTAAATACCCTAAAAATATCATCAACATATCGAATCATTATTATTTTTCTGAAATTCAATTTCGAAATAACTCATCAGCTGTTCATTCTAACGGCAATATCTTTAATCGAACTATTTCCTTATGTTTGTTTTTTGCTTACACTTTTTTATATAAAATTTTCAAGGTCCAAAGTTTGAAAGTGTAGAAATATAAATGCATTAGTGCGTGTTGCAACATTTTACAAAAACTGCAATGCCATGATTTTAAGTGATTCAAATTCATACTTTCATATAAAACACGGAAGAAACATATTGCACATTATTATTATAACTGTAAAACCAAATGCTTACATGGTCAAATTTAATTATCTACTTAGTCAAATAAAATTGGAAGTGATCAATAGGATATTTAACGAAAGTAATGTCTATATTTGTAGCTTAATGCCAATGTTAACATTTCGTAATTTTGGGAATATTTTATTTTGTTTGATTCAGTTTTTTATGTTCAGTATAAATGTTCAATATTTTTTCATATTTCGTCGGTCGACTATTGGGAATGTATTATGTCCACAAATATTACTTTCGAGAAAAACTGCTTCAAACATTTAAAATTTTATTGTAAAGGAAGGACAATGAATACACATGTTTCATTTTCCTTAACTTTGTATGAAATTTATTAAATTTTTAAATATTTTCAAAATATAAAAGGACCTAGTTGACCATGGTGCAAAATAACATAGTAAATTTATTAAAATAAATCTGTTGTGGCCAGCACAAGACCTCTCGCCATTTCCATATTAGGCTATATAAGAATTGAATTGCATTTCCCTTTCGAATCGTCGTTTTATAAGAAAAAAATACAGAACTTTACCCAAATACTGTTTTTTTACTGTATTTAACATGTCATCTGCACACATATAATTCTAATTATATCTATTTTTCATTGTATGAGGAAGTTTCAAAAATGTCAGAGATTTCTTCCAATTCATTAACCAGATTGGCGGTATTTCTGATGGATATAAGCAATTTAATTTCAAATATTTAATTAATAAAACAATAAGAAAGATTAAATATACTTCCCAGAAAAAGCTATCAGAATGTCACTAAAACTGTTGATTTTTGACACTGACATGTGTCATTTAAAAACTATGTTATAAACATGCGATTAAATTACTCTATATATTATAGTGTCTTTATCTCTAAATCTATACAAGATATAATAAAATTTTTAAGTTTTAGAAGAATTTTTCTCAAAAACTACTACTTTCGGTTGTTCAATTGTTACCAAAACCTTTTCAGCTCTTCCCAAGAATGTCAGATTGAGGAATCCATAGTTAAACAATTCTTAAGTCTTATGGTTTTTGAGGAATCGTGTCTACAACATCCAGACATATACACACACACACACACACAGACATCATTTTAAAAATGTTATAATCGGATTCTAGGGACCTGCTCGTGCTTATTCACTGAAATCTGGATATGCGAATTTTAGCATGTATCCAATACCTCTCTTAGCGAGAGGTAAAAATTAATCAGTGGTTATCGGATGTGCGTTAAAAATAAAATTCCCAGTCTACGCCTTATTGAAGAAAGTCAAAGAATGCATTCTTGTTCTAAGAAATAATACCGCAACACCACTCCTCTATAATTCTATTGCCCATTGTTATTCCACCAATAAATCTTTGTAAATGTAGTTTGATTTTTCGACAATGACACCTGCATAGCTCACTTTCCATCGCCCCACAATTCCTCTGGTGTAATCGAGGTCAGTGTTACTTGTACTTCGTACTTGTAACAAGTGCCATTAGTGGACCACGCACGCGGACTTTTACCCGGATTGCGACCTTCGCATTGCACTTGAGACTAGGTGGAATCGGGGACGATGTACTCTCTTCAGTCAACAGTCATCATCAACTCATAATGTGGTATTTACGCTAATTGCAGGCTATATCTAATGAGATATTAAATACCCCAAATATTCCACTAATGGACAAAGCTAAATTTTGTGGAAATAGGTACAAGCGGTGTATTTAATTCTTTGAATGGGGTACCGAGGCCGTGTGCCGTATGGAACTATGCCCGTATTCATAGTCGAAGTGTGTGTGTGTGGATGTGTGTATGTGTGTGTATGTATGTCTGGATGTTGTAGACAAGATTCCTCAAAAACTATAAGACTTAAAAAATATTTAACTGCAGTTTTCTCAATCTGACATTCCTGGGAAGAGCTGAAAAGGTTTTAGTAACAATTGAACAACCGGAAGTAGTAGTTTCTTAGAAAAATTCTTCTAAATATAATTTTTTGGGAGTTTTTTTTATTAAATATTGAAGAACATAAAATTCTCCATCTAATACACTTAAATTTTTTATTATATCTTGCATAGATTTAGAGATAAAGACACTATAATTTATAGAGTACACTAATCGCAGAGGCTAAGGCATTAAGGAAACCAGTTGACAAATTCCAATGTTTATAACATGACACATGTCATTGTCAAATATCAACAGTTTTAGTGACATTCTGATAGCTTTTTCTGGGACGTATATTTAATTTTTCTTATTGTTTTATTAATTAAATATTTGAAATTATAGGTAAAATTGTGGTAAAATGCATATATATCCATCAGAAATACCGCCAATCTGGTTAATGAATTGGAACAATCTCTGACATTTAGAAACTTCCTCATACAATGAAAAAATAATGAGAATTATATGTGTGCAGAAGACATGTTAAATACAATAAAAAACAATATTTGGGTAAAGTTCTGTAATTTTGATATAAAACGACGGTTCGAAAGCGAAGTGCAATACAATACTTATATAGCCTAATATGGAAATAGCGAGAGGTCTTGTGCTGGCCACAACAGATTTTTTGGTTTGTTTTTACTGATAAATTAGCCTTTTATTCTTCATCATTTTTGTATACCGTGAGTACTTTTTAACATAAAACATTTGGTTTTTCATATCCATGGTTACGACTTGACATTTGATTGACAGCAATGTATTTGTCTGTCTCATTTAAAATGAAACATAGGGAACAAATCTGACAGAAGTATTATATTTAAATATTGTAAGAAATTTAACCGTCAGAAAATCACTCGGGCACAAGGTGCACACAATATTTTTTGTACAACTAAATTTAATTTAGAAAACAGGTATAATTATTTAAACAAAATTAACGTCTATTGACGTTTTGTCAAATGTCAAAATTCGTTCTCTATGTTTCATTTTAAATGAGACAAGAAAATACATTGTTGTCAATCAAATGTTAAGTCGTAACCACGGATATGACAAATTCAATGTTTCACGTTAAAAAGTGCTCACGGTATACAAAAAATGATGAAGAATAAAAGGCTAATTTATCAGGAAAAACAAACCAAAAATTTAACCAGTGGTTCTCACACGGTAGAGCAAAATTATATTTTATTAAATGATGCCCTACATAATATAGATATCTAGATTTTTTCTGTTTTTCAGCGATAAAAATATTATACACGGTTATACAGGATGTCCCATATAACATTACGTTCTTGAATATCTCGAAAACAATGCATCGTAACAAAAAGTGTGCCGAATCAAAACCTTCATAGTTTTTGGGGGGACATCAGATTCTGACAAAATGACACCCCGACCCCCCAGGCGGGGGGGGAGGGAAAGGGGTCAACTTAAAAATCTTAAATGGGACCCCCTATTTTTTATTGCAAATTCGGAAAGAACGTAAAAAAATATGTTGGTTTTATTCGGAAACTTTTTTTGTACTCCCAACGTGACGTATGTGTGTTTGGATGTGTGTGTGTGTGTGTGTGTGTGTGTGTGTGTGTGTGTGTGTGTGTGTGTGTGTGTGTGTGTGTGTGGATGTGTGTGTGTCTGGATCTGGATGTTGGAAGGACGTTTCCTCAAAAACTATAATACTTAAAACCTGTTTAACTACGTATTCCTCAATCTGATATTAATGGGAAGAGCTGAAAAGGTTTTGATAATTGGACAAACGGAAATTTTTTGAAAATTTTTGTTATTACGAATTTTGAAGAACATAAAATTCTCAGTAGTAATATAACAAGAGAATGAGAATAAATTGAAAACAACAGTTTGGGTCCTCCACGTTTAGGTAAATTAATACATACTACACCAGGGGTGGGATTCTGTAACTCGACCGTTATCAAACAGTACCGTTATCACTATGGTTACATAGAACATCACATTTCATTTGACAAGTATGATGTAAACATACCAATCATCTTTTAAAAAATACGTTTCTATAGTGATAACGGTACCATTTGATAACGGACGAGTTACAGAATCTCACCCCTGGCTTCATTCCCATATTGTTCGATAAATAATCGTCTGTCCAATAATTTGATCCCCAAAAAATTTAACAATTTCACGTTTCGGCTATCTGTCCGACTAACCTATAGATAGATTTGCGTATTTCAAGTTATGTAACATCTTACAAAACTTTCTCTGGCAATTTTAATACGGTATATTATAAAACAACTATGTATTATATATTTATTATGTCTATGGTGACAACTAGATTAAAACTTATTTATTAAAAAAAAATTGGAGCGTAAAATTTTACTCAAATTTTTATTTCATACATTATACCGTGGATAAGCGATAGATTAATAAATAATGACACCATTAAGTGGTACAATAAATAATATAATTAAAAAAGAATAAGACTAAAATATTAATCAATATATTTTAAACAACTTTTCGATGTTTTCGTTAAACCAATTATTCGTATAAATGGAAGATTACTGTAATAATTATTATTAATAATGATAATATTACATGTAATTATAAAAATATATACTATTAAATTATTAGAGTAATTTCACAACCAATTACATTTAGTAGTAATTTTATAGTTAAAAGTAATTATTGAAGTACTTGGATAAGTCTATAAAGTAATCAATTCTAATTCTAATAGTTCCCTTTCGAATCCGTCAACTTTAATTGTTTATTGCACTAAATTAATCTTTGCAATACATTCTCCAACCATTGCTATTAAATATCTTTTATTTGAAATCGTCACTAAAGTGCACAAACATAATAATTAAAAGTTCGCATATCGGCACTAAACTACGATTTCATATAAATGCAGTGTGCAATAAAAGAATTAGAAGTTTACTAAAATTACTTAAAATCTCAGTCATACAACAAAACTGACGTTTCGGTATACACTTTACCTTCTACCTTTTTTAGGGTAAATAAGAATCTGTAAGATCTTATTTACCCTGAAGAAAGCTTAAGTGTATACCGAAACGTCGGCTTTGTAAGAATAAAAGTTGTATGACTGACATTTCCAGAAATGGGGTCCTCCACTAAAACAAAAAATAATAAAATGTACACTCTGTACTACTCAATAAATAACGATTAAGATAAAGAGAAATAATAATTACTTTACGAGATACTTGAAGTTTGTTCTGAGTGTCACTGTGACGTCACACTATTGCTGTCTTTCTCTCGCAGCCTACTATAGAGTCTGGTGCAGAGCGAGAGAAAGATAGGAGTGTCGCCCTGCCCTGACATCATATTGACATTAAAAATCAAATGCAGCTAAACTAAAGACAATTAAGAATTTTTAGTCCTACAAATTGTTTCAAAATTAAACGAACTTTTATTTAAAAAAATAAAAAAAAAATTGAGTGGAGGACCCCATTGTAAACACCTAAACTTTATCACACTAGAGAAATTTATTTACATTTATTTATTTATTTATTTATTATTAAATTAGGATTTTAACAAACAATTAAACACATTTTGAGCGATTAAGCGTATAATAAAAATCTGTTATGGCCAGCACAAGACCTCTCGCCATTTCCATATTAAGTATATAAGTATTGTATTACACTTTGCTATCGTACCGTCGTCTTATAACAAAATATTACAGAACTTTACCCAAATATTGTTTTTTATTGTATTTAACATGTCTTCTGCACACATATAATTCTAATTATATCTATTTTTCATTGTATGAGAAAGTTTCTAAATGTCATTCTTCCAATTCATTAACCAAATTGGCGATATTTCTGATGGATATATGCATATTACAAATATTTAATTAATAAAACAATAAGAAAGATTAAATGTACTTCCCAGAAAAAGCTATCAAAAATGTCTCTAAAACTGTTGATTTGTGAAATCTGTCATTTACAAATTATGTTATAAACATTTGAATTTGTCAACTGGTTTCCTTAGTGTAGTTTCGCCTACTCGACTTGTTATATCCCGATATTCTATATATTGTAGCGTCTTTATCTCTAAATTTATAAAAGATATAATAAAAAATTTAAATGTATCAGGTGTAGAATTTTGTTCTTCAAAATTAGTAATACCCAAAATTTTCAAAAATTAATATTTAGAAGAATTTCTTTTAAAAACTACTACTTCCGGTTGTTCAATTGTTACCAAAACCTTTTCAGCTCTTCCCAGGACAGTCAGATTGAGGAATTCATAGTTATACAGGTCTTATGTCTTATAGTACACACATACACACATCCACACACACACACATACATATTACACACACACAGACATCATTGTAAAAATGTTAAAATCAGATTCTAGTGACCTTGAAACGTGCTTCTTCATTAAAATCTGGATAGCATTATTCCAATACCTCTCTTAGCGAGAGGTAATTATTAAAAGAAGGTAGTAATTTGCAAGTCGCTATACGATACAATATCTTCATATATCTCCTATGAAAGTGACACTTTTCTATGTCAAAGTCTAGGTCTCTGCACACATCACGCCGTGTAGCGTTTCCATTTTCTTTTTCTGCGATAACAATAAACTAAGTACATCCTTGTACTCTCTTTAAACAAGTATTCAATCACTGTTCGAAAAGTTTCTATTAGCTACGAGTAGTTACGATATGGTAGAGTAATTGGTTTAGTAGGATATGTGCTTTTCTTATAATAACCAAGATTATATTGGTGTAATTAAATTTGATTAGTGTGTAATTAGAATTATAGATTGATTGTAAAGTTGGTTAAAGAGCCATGACAGTGGTATGGCAATTATTTTTGTATCTCTACATACCGAGAGTATTTTTTAACGTGAAACATTGGGTTTGTCATATCTATGGTTACGACTCGATATTTGATTGACAGCAATGTATTTGCCTGTCCCATTTAAAATGAAACATAGGGAACGAATTTCACAGAAGTATTATATTTAAATATTGTAAAAAATTTAGCTATGTCAGAAAACCACTCGAGAGCACTAAACATATTTCGGGCACAAAGTGCACAGAATATTTTCTCTACAAGTAAATTTCATTTTTAAAACACAGGTATAATTATTCAAACAAAATTAACCTCTAATGAAATCTTATCAATATGACAGATAACCGCTGAATTTCCCTATAAGTTATGATTTGACATTTGATTGACAGCGATGTCTTTGTCTCATTTAAAATGACACATGGGGGAATGAATTTGACAGAAGTATTGTAAGAAATTTAGCCAAGTCTGAAAATCACGCGGGCACAAGGTGCACACAATATATTTTTACAATTAAATTTAATTTAGAAAGCAGGTATAATTATTTAAACAAAATTAACCTCTATTGACGTCTTGCCAAATGTCAAATTCGTTCCCTATGTTTCACTTTAAATGGGACAGGCAAATACATTGCTGTCAATCAAATGTCAAGTTATAACCATGGATATAAAATAAATAAATAAATATATCATCACGGCATATTACCCATTTCTGAGTGTGCCAATCTGTGTTGTACATACACAGATTTCGGTAATGATGATGACATATTTCTACCGTGAGGCGTTTACCAGGCGTCACCTCATGGGCACTCATTGCTGGCGTGGAGAGTGTACCACAATACAATTATACAATATTGTATAAATTTAATAATTAGTTTGTGGGATCACAATATACATATTAAATTTTCGTCGAAAAATCTCGGCGAGAATCTCGGCCTAAACGAGACGAGAAAAATTTCGAGACGAGACATAATTTTATGAATTTGAAACGAGACGAGACAATGATTTTCTCGTCTCGTCTCGTTTCGACCGAATCACTACCTGCAAGCGTACGACTCGAGGCGAAAGTGTCAAAGTAAAGTCATTATTTTGCCACAGTTATATTCAAAGACATTTTATATATAATTTATACATTTATTATATACAACTGTCATAATATTTCTTATTTTAATAGTATAAAATCCAATAATTTCCGAATCAAAAAGTGAATATGGAATTCTAAAGTGCATGCTACCAAGATTCGTAAAAATAAAATCGTATTCGCCTGCTTTCTATGATAGAATTCTAAAATGCGTGCTACCGCTAATGGTCTTGATCTTGATCTTTATATAATGTTTACTAATTCTAGAGCGACCCCAGTAATTACATATTTAATGCTATAGATTTTCTTAATGATACCGTTAAATTTTAGTAGATTAGGAATTTTTTAAATTAAATATAGAAGTATATACCTATATTTTTTTTCTAAAAACCCAAATAAGTCATTTATGTATTTACCCATAATTACCGGTGTCATATTTTTGAAAGTATTTCAAATATTGCACAGCACATTAAAATATAGTTTGCAGCAAGATTAACTTTGGAAAATTATGTAAAATATCATTAGAAAATTTGTTGTAGTTGTAGAAATATTTCAAATTATTATAATGCCATCCCAAAAACTAATTTAAAGCGTATTAAGAAAATCTGATGCGCCAGCACATTACTTTCCGTCAATTCCATGTATTTTGTACAAACCCCATACCAAAAGTTCATGGGAAAAGATTCTATATATATAAATATCAATAAAACATCAGTAATTCAATAGCACTTTGAAATAAGCTGTAAATTACGAATTTTAATTTGCGTTTTTTTTTTTCGTAAAATAAAAAGAATTTGTGACTAATTTTCGAACCCATACCACAGAATAAACATCTATACAGAAGCGACAGTCAGTGAGAGAAACGAAAATTAGAGAGAGAAAGAGTATGCCAACAAATTTAAAGGGCTAATCGGATAAAATCGGATTGTTTCGGCATATCTTCGTAGCTCACGATTCTTTGTTCTTTTCATTATCTCGACGTGAACATTTTTCGTTAGGGGTCAATAATAAAAGTATATTGAGAAACACAAATTGATTTCTAATAAAAACAAATATGTTATTTTTTCAACAAACGATGGGAAAAATTGTTATCATAAGGAAAATCATTATATTTCATGTATTCTGGAAGAGCTGTTGTCTCAGCTTGTCACGCCCATGTATTTTAGGGTTATGGCTAATTCAAGCAAACCAAACATGTCTTCTCACTTTTGACATATATCATTTTGTGAACTGTTTGTGAATTTTAGAAGTGGTGTTAGTTTCTAATTAAATGGATAAAATAAAGAAAGTAGAATCGGGAGGACTTGTTTGTTCATATAAAGACTGTATTAATAGATTTAAAAAATAGAGAAAGGGAAATGTAAGTTTTTTTTTCGTTTCCGAAATATAAGTTATGCAAAACGACTACAATATCATGTAAAATGTATATTCATTTAATATAGGTAAAAAATGTGGCTCAAGGCCTGTGGAAGAGAAGATTTGATGGAGAAGTATATATGGGACATATTCATCGAGTCTGACGTTTGTTTCCCACATCAAAGATATAGAAAATTCTGTATTGTAATAAATTTGTAAAATTCAGGTATTTGTTTAATAAAAATATAATTATGTGATTATTTTATCTGATCTCTTTTTAATTCGTTAATAAAATTAAAATTTTTGTACTTTTATATTCTAATTTTTCTTTTACCATTTAAAACAATTTAAATTTCGCGCGTAAATTTGCCTACAAATTTAAAGTTCAAGGTCATAAACGTAAAATCGCAACAACAATGGTGCCGGCAAGAAGTGTCGCTTCTGTATAAATGTATTCTGTGCCCATACTGTGTAGCTTTCAATTCTGAACAACTTTTTCATTTGCAGCTTTTCTCTAAAATTAATAGATCACCAACTACATCAATAATGAAAAAAATAATATTGTATTCTCTATATTACGGATTTCAAGTAGACACCCGGTATACTTCAAATATATCATTAATTATTAAGTAATAGCATACGCATAAATATTGGCAATACTGCAGTAAATTTGCTTAGCACAATTTTATTTCCCAGAAGATCAAAATGTATCCATCTCAGTTATATAATGGGGTTTTCCATTTTTTAATTATTAATCTTCATTTAAATTGAAAGTAATCGATAGTTTTAGAAAGTCTTATTCGTTATTCGTTAAGCCATCTTTTATTATTCTATGACGTAAACGTAGATTTAGTTCTCAAACAGCGGAGTTCGCTATTGACATTGACAACTGACATCAAGCGCTATGACACCTAGCGGCATAATTTGTAAATATGTGATTTGGTACTCTGACTGATTTGACATTAGATTTAGAACTATAATAAAAATGAATGTAAATAAAGGTAAAAACAAAATTTATTGTTTGTTGTACGGTCGTACGTCATGAAGAGGACTATCGGCTTTCATAATAGGGGATTCCAGCTCAATCGAATTAAAGGAAAATAGTAAAAAAATACGAATGTATATGCTGAATAACGAATAATAATAAAAAAATGAAATGGTATCATTGAAATATTTCGGAAATAAGGGGTTTTTTGTTATAGCGCTTCGACACGAATATGAAATCAATATATATTTTGATTGGCGACCGAAAGACCGCCTATACATGCGTAACAAATAGCGTGTTAGGAGGTGGGGGTTACTACCAATGGAAGTTAAGAAATTCAAATTCGAAAGGAGGGGCTAACATTCCTGTACTGCAGTTTCCAAACAGATTTTATTTTAACATAAATTTCTTGCATTAAACTTAATAATTTAAATACACCTGTAATTATAAAGTATGTAGACTTATAGTGTTATAATATTGATTTATTTTATGTAAATATAACTTAAAATAGCATATATTTCAAGAACATTTAGGTCCATGATGAAAACAGTTTGATATAAAAACACATAAGCGTGACGTCACGTAAATCTTTTCAAAATTCGGGAGACAATAACTCGCTTATTAGTAGGAATTTTTTCGCCGGATAATAATAATTTCTGTGCATCTTTTATCCAAAATTATACATGGCACAATTAATGACTCTTTTTCCTTTAGTCTACTACAATTTCATATACTCTCGATCACTCGTTCCTCATGTACTTTTTATCTCCCTACAGCACGAACTAATATATCTTTAATTTCCCCCATTAATAAAATGTGTTTACTTTATGATAATAAATACTCAGGAGTTGATACCTTCCGTCATGCACCTAAACATTTTCACAAGTTGATTGTAAGCTCTTGAAATCCATTATTAGTATTCTCTATAATTTTGTAACATGCTACATTTACTGTACTCTTTTTCCTATTTATATAAATTGTAATTAAATTTGTCTTTCTATATGCTGTTAATTAGGCAATTGTGCCTGTTGGATATGTACTTCTTAAATAAATAAATAAATAAATAAATTAGGTTGATAAACGTGCAACATATCATATATAATTTGTACAAAAGGTCAAAGAGTAGCTTCTTAGCTTCTATTTTATGAAATATAATCTTAACATTTAATCTGAAACATGAAATTAAATCGGATTGTATAATTCATATTTGTTGTTCTAAAGTGTTGCCATATAAACCAATGGGTGTCATTATTATGCCATTCGGAGTTATGCGAAGAAGACCTAAATCCCAAATACTAAATGCCAAAAGCCAAAATACGACATCGAACCTTACTCTACGTTTTCTAGGAGTTCAAACTGTTGCAATGTATTACCAATCGAATTCTTAACAAGAACAGCTTAATTGTTTTTACAAAATATTTTTTTTATCTCTAAAATAAAACTCCTATTTGATACTATGATCTCGCGCCAAAGGCAAATTCTAACCTTAATTTTCTGGTCTATTACGTGATCAATTGCAACACGTAAAAAATTATAAATATATGGTTATAGTAATTACGTCAATAAATATGCATGATAAAATACACTCTCTCTATAAAAAATGAAACACCTATGATTAAGCAAAATATAAATGTAATTCATACTTGTTTATTATAGATAGTACTCTCAATAAACGATTAAAAAATGAGACACTTTTATCGACCAATGATACATAACGTAACGTGACCGACGTCTGTCCCGTTGTCTCGAATGAATACAAATTTGTCCCGTTTTCGCAAAATGTACGATGCGGTTAGGTCTGTAACTTTGCTCTATAACACTGTAACTATATACGCTCTGTAAGCTATAGAGCTCTATAAGATCAATAATTCTTATTTTAAATATTCTATTAAGCTATGAACACCAATGTGGATTCCTCCCCTTCTCTTGACCTTTCTAATATAATATATTTTGTGACAATTATAGCTACGTAAAATGATTTTTATATCATAGAATAGCTATTTGTGTATTAAGAGCGCAAAATGCGACATTCTCTCGAAATCGACAATGTCCATTTGCGCTCGAAACACACACAAGATTTTTTCTACACTCGCCACAATGGGGTCCTCCACCATAACAAAAAATAATAAAATGTACACTTTATACTTACATTACTGCTCAATAAATAACGATTGGCTAATACAAAAGATACGGTTTAAACTTAAAAGGGCTTTTAAATGATTATATCGTTACATTAGCCATCTATTCCATAAAAAAAAAAAAAAAAAAAATTAGAGCGTGGAAGCAAGGATTTGATGAGTTTTTGTAGCAAAATGTGTGGTTAGTTGTCACGCCTGTCACACTGAAAAAATTAACAAATATTTCAAGGAATTTGTGATTATATAGACATGTATGTGCATTGACTGACTTCTCGCAATTATTTAAGTAACGAAATAACTAATAACTTTATTGTAATCAAAATAAATAGTTAACTAGAGATCAGATGTCAGTACGACTCGCAACTATCCTACCGCCATCTGTGTACAATCATTCCTATTACTAAACATAACTGTTCACACAATTTATTTTATATTTAATTTTATTTTATCGTTATTTTCCATTCTTCTTGAGTTTTTATTCAATCTAATCTAAGCATTTTATACTTTCGTTTTTGTAAATGAATGCCCTATTTCATTTTCACAGCAGTGTGGCATTTTGTTAGGTTATGTTAAATACCGATAATGTATAATTACAGTACCATTAGTTCCTAACTAAACATTTTCATTAAGAATGTAGACAAGTGACATTTTTCAACATTGTATACTTAGAAATTTGGACAGCGAGCGTTTTTTCTACTTTGTCGCGCATGAGCGGCAAAGTGACATTTTGCGTTGACAAAAGAGAGCGCAAATGGCTACTTTCTATAGTGACTGTAGAAAAAATATCGTTCATTTTCATACAAACGCATTTTGCCCAAAGGATAACATTCAAAAGTTCTAAATGCCAATAAATATACAAAGTAGAGATGCATTCGGGTTTGGCCGGGCCGGGCTTTGAGGTTTGGATCGACTCGGCTCGAAAATAAAAATTACCGGCCCGACTCGACAAAAAAATTAGCTAGCCCGGCCCGAAAATTGACTCGAAATCGGGCCGGGCTTCGGGCCAGGCCGGGCCAAAGCTCGAAATTGGGTGCATCCGGCATTCCTAATATTGATTTTTATGTTAAGGCGAAATGTTTAACTTTTTTCGTGTCAAACTTATAAAAAAAACCTCTACATTCTTAAAACTTTCAACATTAGTTAACATAAGTAGTTAAAAAAGAGACCCTTCTAGTGTAAGTTTGTTGTAAAAATTACAGACTTACGAGTATTTAACACTTTGTTTACCAAAGAATTTAAACAACTTTTTCACAAATCTTGTATAAAAAAATATAATTACATAAGGATTTTTTATCTAACTTTGTTTCTGCTCAAAATAACAATAATAATAATAGCAACATCACAATATAATTATTATGCTTTAATGAATAACCTTGAATTCTTGAAGTAAAATATTACATTTTTATTTATTAATATGTGAAGTGTGTTGTTATTAAATCATTTTGATCCTTGTTAACTTCATCCATTTTCATTAAAATATTAAGGAAACTGCATTTGATTGAACTATAAGATTTTTCGGGCCGGCCCGAAAAGCTCGAATTTTCGGGCCGGGCCAAAATCAAAAATCCGACTCGCCTCGATTTTTGAAAATGATTAGCCCGATTCGGCCCGATAAAAAATATCTTCGGCCCGGCTCGATGATCGACTCGACATCGAGGCGGGCTTTCGGCCGGGCCGGGCCAAAGCTCGAAATCGAGTGCATCTCTAATACAAAGTATAAGATTTTTACATGAAAATCAAACAAAAATTCCTACCTTTTGAATTGTTTATTAATTCGTTATAGTTGTCCACTACCATATGCATCAGGCTCGCCATTTTGAAGTCGTCTTAAAATCTGAAAAGAATAACAATCAATAAATAATTTTTACGACACAAACACTTTAAATTTTGTACCCTAATGGGAATGGGGTCTGGAACTAAAAAAATATAACTAATTTTAAATGAATTTCTTTCATAATTTTCATCAAAACTATTGGCGTTATAACGATATGATGTCACAACTTCAATGTAATAGTAGGTACAACAAACTAAGCACTAAGCTAAAAGAAATAATTTTATATTATTCAAAATTCGTCAAAACATAATTCATATGTTAATATGAAAATGTATGAAACACATCATTTTTATTAAAATAAAACATATTTATTAAATATCTTTTTTAAGAACAAATTTTGTATTTGGCAAGGTAAAACTATAGTTTTCTAAAAGCAGATTATTTAAATCTACTCGCTCAAAAACATCTTTGATGTTTTATAAATTATAAAATTATTTAAAAAAATCTGTTATCGCCAGCACCATTTCCATATTAGGCTATGAAAGTATTGTACATATTTAACATTTCTGGTACAATCAAAAACACATATCATCTTTATATATTTTTATATTTTTTAATTCATTCTATGAACAAGCTTCCTCTTATTCGTCTAATGTTCCAGATTCTTCCAATTCATTGATGAGATTGACGGTATTTCTGAAGAGTATATGTAATATACCTATGTATCTATAATTATAAATATTTAATTAATAATAATGTTTTTTCTGTTAATTGCGATATTTTAACTTTTCTATTAGTTTCCACGGAATTATTTGGGCTGTGATATTCTTTACAACGGATTATTTTATATATCTATAATTCTCTATCTCTAAATCCAAAAAATAATATATAGAAGATTTTTTTAAGAAAACTACTACTTCCGGTTATCCAATTGTTACCAAAACCTTTTCAGCTTTTCCCATTAATGTCACATTAAGGAATACGTAGTTGAATTGGTCGTTAGTCTTATACAGAATTTGAGAAACAGCTCCCTCCAACATCCAGACAAACACATACACACACACACACACACACACACACACGCACACGCACACACACACACACACACACACACCATTGTAAAAAAGGAAATTCTATTTGACATGTCATCTTAACAATAAATAAAATAAATTATTTCAAAACAGGGATCTGACAGCTAATACGATTTTAAGTGTTTAAACTGCTTTAGATTATTGCTCTATGGGTAACGTAAGAAATAAAAATACGTGGGTGCGGGAATGGAATACAACAACCATTTTAATAAAAAACTACTACTTCCGGTTGTCCAATTGTTACCAAAACCTTTTCAGCTCTTCCCAGGAATATCAGATTGAGGAAACTGCAGTTAAACAGGTCTTAAGTCTTATAGTTTTTGAGGAATCGTCCCTCCAACATCCAGACACACGTATACACACACATACACACATCCACACTCACACACACACACACACACACACACACACACAGAGAGAGAGAGAGAGAGAGAGAGACATCATTTTAAAAATGTTATAATCGGATTCTAGGAACCTTAAATCGTGCTTATTCTATAAAATCTGGATATGCGAATTTTAGCATGAATCCAATACCTCTCTTAGCGAGAGGTAAAAATCTGTTGTGGCCAGCACAAGACCTCTCGCGATTTCTATTTAAGGCTATATAAGTATTGTATTGCACTTCGCTATCGAACCGTCGATTTATAACAAAAAATTACATACAGAACTTTACCCAAATATTGTTTTTTATTGTATTTAACATATCTTCTGCACACATATAATTCTACCTACTTTTCATTGTATGAGGAAATTACTAAATGTGAGAGATTCTTCCAATTCATTAACCAGATTGGCGGTATTTCTGATGGATATATGCATTTTACCTATAATTTCAAATATTTCATTAATAAAATAATAAGAAAGATTAAATATACTTCGGGTTCGATCCCGACCGGCGCCAAATATTTACAATTTTAAATAGCACAAAAGTGACCCCTGTGGTGCACTCTCCACACCAGCTATGAGTGCCCGTGAGGAGACGCCTGGTAAGCGCCCACAAGGTAAAATATATCGTCATCATTACTGATGTCTACACATGTGTAGATAATGACACACCCAGAAATGGGTAATATGCCGTGATGATATATATATATATATATATATATATATATATATATATATATATATTTTTTAATATACTTCCCAGAAAAAGCTATCAGAATGTCACTAAAACTGTTGATTTTTGACACTGACATATGTCATTTACAAACTATGATATAAACATTTGAATTTGTCAAGTGGTTTCCTTAGTGCCTTGGCCTCTGCGATTAGAATATTCTACATATTATAGTATCTATATCTCTAAATCTATACAAGATATAATAAAAATTTTAACTGTATGTGTCCGGTTGTTCAATTATTACCAAAACCTTTTCAGCTCTTCACAGGAATATCAGATTGAGGAAACAGCAGTTAAATATTTTTTAAGTCTTATAGTTTTTGAGGAATCGTCCCTCCAACATCCAGACACACATATACACACACACATCATACATACATCCACACATACACACACACACATACACACACACACACACACTCCACACACACACACACACACACACACACACACACACAGACATCATTTTAAAAATGTTATAATCGGATTCAAGGAACCTTAAAACGTGCTTATTCAATAAAATCTGGATATGCGAATTTTATCATGAATCCAATACCTCTCTTAGCGAGAGGTAAAAAATATGTCTTCAATTTTAAATTTTCAAATGTCACTGTTAACAGTAAATAAATTTATGTAAGTCTTAACAGTTTGAAGTATATTTTTTTATTGCCAACTGAATCAGTTATTTTTGATCATTACGTATTTTATTTTCATTTTCAATAGCCCAGGATCACGCCATTACATGTATATTTTCGATGCTATCAATCGTGAATGACGTTTAATGCTACAATATATCACCTATCTATACGACAGAATTATATATTATAGATAAGCTATTATATTCATAGTAGCAAATTGGCTCCAATTATCTATTTTTTAAAATGTAGCATTTAAAGCAATTACATTTTTAATAAGATAGGTCATTTTGGACGTAACAGTACTAATATTTTGATAAAACATTTGAAAACAAGTACACGTACATTTACTGCATATCTTAACGCGAAGCGATTAAAAATTAAATAAAATGTATTATAAGCTACTTAACTACTGACAAAGCATTGCGAAATTTTTGCTATTCTAAAAAAACATGCGAATCATATTACAGACATAAATGTAATATTCATGTGTATATAGTTTGTAAATGGCAGATGTCAATGTCAGTGTCAAAAATCCACAGTTTCAGGGACATTCTGATAGCTTTTTCTGGGAAGTACATTTAATCTTTATTATTGTTTTATTAATTAAATATTTGAAATTATAGGTAAAATGCATATATCCAACAGAAATACCGCCAATCTGGTTAATAAATTGGAAGAAACTCTGACATTTTAGGAACTTCCTCACAATGGAAAATAGATATAATTAGAATTATTTGTGTGCAGAAGACGTTAAGTACAATAAAAAACAATAAAACCTCATTCACAGCAACAAAATAAGAAATATAAATAAGACATTATGGTTGGTGTTCATAGCTTCTAAAATAAAACATAAATTAACGTCAACTGTCATTTAATATATTTATAATTAATTAGCAATAATAACAATGGGGTATTCCACTCAATTTTTTTTATTATTTTAAATAAAACTTCATTCAGTTTTGAAGCAATCTATAGTATTAAAAAATCTGAATTGTTCCTAGTTTAACAGTATTTTACTTTCGAAAAATCAGAGTAACGTCACATTTCCCCTATACTTGTCTTTCTCACACACGCTGCTCTGAGTACGCTGCGAGAGAAAGATAACAATTGTATGACGTTAATTTTCCCTTGTAGCAAATGTGAAATATCTCGTAAATTAATTATTTAAAAAATGTTTTCATTGTTTTAATTATTATTTATTGAGCCATACTTTATGTTAAAATGAATTTTTTAAAAAAATTTTGTTATGGTGGAATACCCCATTTCATACCTTTCAATGCACTGTACGTAATCATAATTTAAGAATCTTCTTAAAACAGCTTTTTAAAATTATATTTAAATTGAAATCCTTTTCCCAGAATGTCAATTGACAGCTCAAATGACAGTTGTTATATATGTACTTATTTTTGTGTAAAATGTTTCTATTTTTCATTGCATTTACAGCTAACTAAAACGTTGTGTTATTGCTACATAAATCTTTCGCTATTGTAAACTTGGTTCGCGTTTACACAAAAAAAAGTTAGAATCGTATGCCCTATCTTACTTTATTTCTAAGTCCATTATTAACTAGAATAAAGTATATAGGTACAGAAAAACAATTCCTCGGAACAATAATGAGTCATTAATATGTTTATAGCCTAGGAATGAAAAAAATTTTCAAATCACTATCACTAGTGACCTTGATAGTAGGCGTTGAAAATTTTTTTGTAAGACACTTCGAGAGTAAAGGACATTCTATAAAGTAACGCTCCATAATACCATAAATACTAAATACCTATTAGTTTCTAAGGAAAAATATTTATTTTCATGTAATTATCTATCTACATTAAAATTTGTACTAAGTAATAAAGTCATTATTACTTTCCAGTACAGTATCTTACAAATACCAGTAAACAGGCAATTATTACAAAACTAATTTATTTTAATGTTGAAATATTTATATATAATAATTGTAAACAAAACGTTTTATGATCTATAGATAAAACTATTATTTATTTTGTATATTAATAATTTTTTGATATTAATTTTTCATAAATTAATAAATAATACAGCGGAAAATTATAAATATTTATTATACTATAAAATAATCTGAATTTAATTTGTATGAGTGTCCCATTTTAATGTACCACCTAAATATCTTCAGGATCATGCACCGTATTAAAAAAAATTTGAATAAAAGTTTAACGATATGGAGGGGGACATCCGATTCTGTAAAGAAATTCATCCCCCTACCCCCAAGGGAGGCTGGGGAGGGGTAGTTTTAAAATTTTAAATGGTAACCCCTATTTTTACCTCCCGCTACCCTTGGTAAGGGAGGTATAGGGATCGAGGTTTTAGTAACTGACCACGTCTTAAGGTCCCTAGAATCCATTCTTAACATTTTCACGATGATGTCTGTATGTGTGTATGTATGTGTGTATGTGTGTACAGGTATACATTAATACCTTTTCTCAGGGCATCGAACCCGCCAAAAACTGGGTTCGGTTTAGGTTCAGGTTAATTTGTTTTTTGAAAGATGGGTTCGAGTGCAGTTCTGGTTCAAGCATTAATAAAATTTGCGGTTTTGTTCGCGGTTCAGGTTCGAAATAATGTAAAATGAGAACCGGAATTTACGCAAAACGCAACAAGAAACGAACACAATTTTCACGAAAAGTGAGCCCAGACAGCAAAGCAAACGCCTAAGACGTCGATTATCAACCGTATATACTTTTCGAACTAAAAATTAACCTGAACCGGAGTTGAACCCCGAACCTGAACTTTAATACTCGGTTCGGTTTCGACTCAGGTTCAATTAAAAATATATCTGAGGTTCGGTTATCGGTTTGGGTTCCCTAAAATGTTACGGTTTGGTTCCGGTTTTGGTTCGATTCAGGTTCGGGTTCGATGCCCTACTTTTTCTATATATATAATAAGGAAAAAATAATAATTTTGAAGGCAAAACAAATATAAAACATAATAACCCTTACATCGTTGAAAAGAGAAACAAATATTAATTTTTTTGAGACTAAAATCAGATATGGGTTCCATTTAAAAAAATATAAGTTTGTGTTATATCTCGAAAATTTACAGGTATAAAAATTTATTTCGTACGCCAATGGTTAGTTAATAAAAATATCTATCTTTTATATTTGAAAAGTTTTTCTCATTAACTAATAGTTTAGAAGTTATTTGAAATAGAAAAAATCAACAATATTCAGTTTTTCGTCATTATCTAGTGCCCTATGAGAATTTTTGGAAAAACAAAAGCACATCTGAGATGGCCTCCCAAAGGCGCACAAAAAGTTCCATTTAACCGACATCGTATCTCTTATAGTTCTCGAGATACCAATGGTGGCACCTCTAAATGGGACAAATTGTATAATCAAATACTTGTTATTCGATTTTACCACATGAGCGGGTAAGTTATTTAAATCATTGGAATATGCCAATATATTACCACGTTCCATTTAAAGGAAAAAGCATGGACACCATGAAAGAATTAAACAATACAAACCCAAATACAACTTTATAACAAATAGAAAAAATTCCATATCCTAGTCTTAATGAAAAAATGCGCGAAAATATAATGACGCAAATTGCATAGAAACCACTTTAAATAAATGGCAGAGAATTTTTATCATATCAGCAGAATAATTCAGTGATATATCTGCATAATCATTCCGATGAAAACTATTACTTGATACTTCATTTCATTATTTCAAACCAACAATGACAAGAATTGATTACAATAATCAAACATTGATACAATAAAAATTCATTATCCAAATGGTGGCACCTCTAAATGGGACATACTGTATTACATTTTTATTTAGAAAATTATACTAATTTTTAATATTTCTCTGATTTTGTGAAGTTTGCAGCTATAATTTTGTCTTTTGTACACATTATTAAAGACAAGAAACTCGAAAAGTTCAGATGTCAAACGTCAAACTTTGAATTTTTATTCGTTTAGGTATACCAACTTAGTTAAAAAAAACCTAAAATTTTACTTTTGTTAAAGTAACTATGGATGTCGATTATGAAAACCGAAAACTTTAAATTAAAGATAAAGTCTTAAAGTAATTTTAATTAAAGTCTTAAAATAAGCCTAATTATGAAAACGGCCCTTATTTCTTATATTTTCCATTTTTAATGTCATTGCTTTACGCGTTTGCGGTTCTTATGGGTATTCACTGAATTACGAGTGAGCGGGTGGTCTTTTAGAACCACTAATTTAAATCATTACAAATAATGAACACAATTACATATGTATTAAGTATGAGAAAAACGCATGTTAGCATCATGTCGCAACGAACCTGTCCAGTATCCAAGATCACTTTTTCACTTTCCACTCACACACACTTTACTATAACTGCCTCGGATGCTCAGAAACTGCGAGCGCAGCGGATATCTGAGCAGGCTAGTCTGCAGGACAGTTGAAGCTCGACTCGGAGTTGTCCATGCACACTATGCGTTTTCATATGACCAACACAAGACACACGTGGAAGGAGAAAGTGGTAGGAGAAGGGAAAAGAAAAGAAAGAAGTAGACAACAAATGTAAAATATCCAAATTGGATAAGGTTAGCCTATCTTATAATGCCAGGAATTCCATTCAACTGGAGACATGTGTTGACAAAATTTAAAAAAAATCTGTTGTGGTCAGCACAAGACCTCTCGCCATATCCATATAAGGCTATATAAGTATTGTATTGCACTTCGCTTTCGAACCGTCGTTTTATAACAAAATATTACAGAACTTTACCCAAATATTGTTTTTTATTATATTTAACATGTCTGTTGTGGCCAGCACAAAACCTCTCGCCATTTCCATATAAGGCTATATAAGTATTGTATTGTACTTCTCTATCGAACCGTCGATTTATAACAAAAAATTACAGAACTTTACCCAAATATTGTTTTTTATTATATTTAACATGTCTTCTGCACACATATAATTCTAATTATATCTATTTTTCATTGTATGAGGAAGTTCCTATTTGTCAGAGATTCTTCCAATTGGCGGTATGTCTGATAGATATATGCATTTTACCTATAATTTCAAATATTTCATTAATAAAATAATAAGAAAGATTAAATATACTTCCCAGAATGTCACTAAACTGCTGATTTTTGACACTGACATATGTCATTTAATAAAATAATAAGAAAGATTAAATATACTTCCCAGAATGTCACTAAACTGCTGATTTTTGACACTGACATATGTCATTTACAAACTATGTTATAAACATTTGAATTTGACAAGTGGTTTCCTTAGTGCCTTAGCCTCTGCGATTAGAATATTCTATATATTATAGTGTCTTTATCTCTAAATCTATACAAGATATAATAAAAATTTTAAGTGTATTAGACGGAGAATATTTATCATAACAAAAATTTCCAAAAAAATATATTTAGAAGAATTTTTTTAAGAAACTACTACTTCTGGTTGTCCAATAGGGCTGTTGCAAGAATTTTTATATGACTTCCAAGTACTAAATTTTAAAAGATATTGTTTTTTAAAGAGCCTCAAATTTGAAAATATCACGAAATAATATCCTTTAGATATTTTACAATTAATTTTTGAAATTTGGATAAAATTTTGAATGTCACGTGATCTGAAAGAGAATGTGACGTCAGAGTACATACATCTTCAGCGGTTCTAAGGTGTCAAGAGTATTGTCAGTTGTCAAACAAGTGTCAAATTTTTAGATTGGTTCAAGTTGTATAATACGTAGGTAATAAAAGTTCAAAATAAAATGAGTAATTTACAACATTGTATTGTGCCTTCTTACAAAAATACTGTTAGGAACAAACCTACTATAGAGTATAAATTTTACAAAAGATGCGAAGAAAAGAAAATTGTGGCTAGAAGCAATAGGCCAAAGAACTGACAATTTGTTAGAAAAATCGTGTCTTCATGTTTGTGAAGATGATTACAACTTTCATCCACCTTCACGATAACAGTGTATTTTTGTAGCTTCACTTTATGTTCAGGGCAATCTTTACATCTGACTATACAGATATTTTTTTCGACATAGATCTGCATGTCCTATAGCAGATTCAATGTAAGAATCACGACCAGAACTTTAAAGTAAAATATATTATCAATTTATATAGTAAATTCAGTTTTTATATTTTATTTTACCTCAACTCTGTTACACCCCTTATTTCGGTAGCAGTAAAACAATCGTTCTGATTTAAATTCAGCCATCATCCAGCTATCGACCTTCGGTAAATTGTCCGACTTAGCTTGAGTGTAATTTGAATTAGCCATTATTACTTTATTATTCATTTACAATGAGCAATGTCAGCGTCAAATTAAAAGGTTTTGTTATTAACATGTGACAAACTTTAGCCTACGTTTATTTATATAAATAATATGAATAAACGTAGGTGATGGAAAAACTATTTTCCTATTGGCTATTAATGATGTAATGTATGTGCTTCTACGTCACAGGAGTGGGGGGTAGTTTTTCAGGACGCCAATTTTTTTATTTAATTATTTCCACAAATAACAACAAATTATTAAAATAAAAATTATTACTAAGAAAATCATTCCATAAACTTTTATTTAAAATAGTTTTTGAAAAATGTGAAACAGGCTCATTGTTACCAAAACCTTTTCAGCTCTTCCCAGGAATGTCAGATCAAGGAAACTGCAGTTAAATATTTTTTGAGAAATCGTCCCTCCAACATCCAGACACACATACACACACACACATTTTAAAAATGTTACAATCGGATTCTAGGGACCTTAAATCGTGCTTATTCAATAAAATCTGGATATGCGAATTTTAGCATGAATCCAATACCTCTCTTAGCGAGAGGTAAAAATTAAGAAGAAAATTATATTTAAAAATATTACAGAAACGTACTTACTCGAATTTCAGTAGAAAAAAAATATGTTAATTTTTTGTTTTCAATACCTCATTGAGAATAAGTTCCAAGTGATAAGTGTAAAATTTTCACGTCACCTCGGTGAAAATTGAAAATCGGGCCCTGTATCAACTTTGTGGGTGGTATAGTAAGTAAGAACAATTATTTACTTTTCGCAACAATGATTTTGTGTTATTGCCATTTTGTTGGTTGTTTTCGCAACTTTTTGTTAATATATTTGACCGGAAAACAAATATGTGACTGAGAATTTCAATTCTACAATACACGGAATTTTGTGTTCTTCGTTTGCTTTACCAAAATAAGAAATATGTAATAACATAATACTTTATTATTATCAAATAGAATGAAGGGCAAAATATAAGCGCTATAGGTTAAATATTTGAAAAGAACACTAGGACTAAGAGTAACGATGAGAGACAAAAGTAAGAGAAGAACTTGATTCCAAACTAATTCTTTTAGCAATAATATTCTTCACGTAAGAATGTCGTTGCGCAATAACAAGTGTATAATTCATGACAAAATACGTAAATGAAATAGTCTCTATTAGATACACAGAATCTGTTCATAAATGTAGAGATGCACTCGATTTCGAGATTTGGCCCGGCCCGGCCCGAAGCCCGCCTCGATTTCGAGTCGATCATCGAGCCGGGCCGAAGATATTTTTTATCGGACCGAATCGGGCTAATCATTTTCAAAAATCGAGGCGAGTCGGACTTTTGATTTTGGCCCGGCCCGAAAATTCGAGCTTTTCGGGCCGGCCCGAAAAATGTTGTAGTTCAATCAAATGCACAGTTTCCTTAATATTTTAATGAAAATAAATGAAGTTAAAAAGGATCAAAATGATTTAATAACAACAAACCTCACATATTGACAAATAAAAAGGTATTAATTTTCTTCAAGAATTCAAGGTTATTCATTAAAGCATAATAATTATATTGTGATGTTGCTATTATTATTGTTATTACTCGTATACTTAAATAAAAGTGATTTTTGTTTCTACCATAATGATTTCTTGCCCTATTTTTGAGCAGAAACAAAGTTAGATAAAAAATCCTTATGTAAATTATATTTTTTATATAAGATTTGTGAAAAAGTTGTTTAAATTTTCGAACGGCTTTGGTAAACAAAGTGTTAAATACTCGTAAGTCTGTAATTTTTATAACAAACTTACACTAGAAGGATCTCTTTTTTCACTACTTATGTTAACTAATGTTGAAAGTTATAAAAATGTAGAGGTTTTTTATAAGTTTGACATGAAAAAAGTTCGCTTTAACATAAAAATCAACATTAGGAAGGCCGGATGCACCCAATTTCGAGCTTTAGCCCGGCCCGATTTCGACTCGATTTTCGAGCCGGGCTAGCTAATCTTTTTGTCGAGTCGATCTTCGAGTCGGGCCGATAATTTTTATTTTCGGGCCGAGTCGATCCAAACCTCAAAGCCCGGCCCGAATGCATCTCTACATAAATGGACAGATTCTATGATCCGTGTAGCAAAAGTAGTAATGAACGGGGTCCTTCACTCTATTTTTACCTCTCGATAAGAGAGATATTGGATTCATGCGAAAATTCGCATATCCAGATCTTAGTGAATAAGCACGATTTAAGGTCCCTAGAATCCGATTATAACATTTTTTAAAATGATGTCTCTCTCTCTATCTGTGTGTGTGTGTGTGTGTGTGTGTGTGTGTGTGTGTGTGTGTATGTGTGTGGATGTTGTAGAGACGATTCCTCAAAAACTATAAGACTTAAGAACTGTTTAACTAAGGAATCCTCAATCTGACATTCCTGGGAAGAGCTGAAAAGGTTTTGGTAACAATTGGACAAGCGAAAGTAGTAGTTTCTGAGAAAAATTCTTCTAAATATATTTTTTTGGAAATTTTTGTTATTAAATATTGAAGAACATAAAATTATCCATCTAATACACTTAAAATTTTTATTATATCTTGTATAGATTTAGAGATAAAGACACTATAATATAGGGTGACCACATCTTAGATCACGAAAGGAGGACACAGCAGACAAAAAAGGATGATTTTTAGTAGAAAAGGATAACAAAATAATAATAGCAAAAAACAAACATATATTTTATTAAACATTTGAAAAGAAATAAAAAATAACATTTATTTGAACTTAACAACAATTTAGCTGGTCGACAGCGCGAGTACCGAGACTCAACAAACAAGTCCGATTCTTATTAGACGGCAATGCGTGCGACAAATTCAGTACATGCGAGTGCGGAAAAAAGTTGTGTTCTAATACTGTGAGGTAAAAACGATTTTTTTTCATTATTTCGTGAAAAAGCCGGACGTAAATAAAAGCCGGCCGGACATTCATATTTTTGTTAAAAAGCCGGACAAGTCCGGCTTTATCCGGATGTCTGGTCACCCTATACAGTGTGTCCCATTTAGAGGTGCCACCATTGGGATCTCGAGAACTGTAAGAGATACGATGTCGGTTAAATGGAACTTTTTATGCGCCTTTGGGAGGCCATCTCAGATGTGCTTTTGTTTTTCCAAAAATTCTCATAGGGCACTAGATAATGACGAAAAACTGAATATTGTTGATTTTTTCTTTTTCAAATAACTTCTAAACTATTAATAATTGAGAAAAAAGTTTCAAATATAAAAGATAGATATTTTTATTAACTAACCAGTGACGTACGAAATAAATTTTTATATCCGTAAATTTTCGAGATATAACACAAACTTATATTTTTTTAAATGGAACCCATATCTGATTTTAGTCTCAAAAAAATAAATATTTTTTTCTCTTTTCAACGATGTAAGGGTTATTATGTTTTATATTTGTTTTGCCTTCAAAAATTATTATTTTTTCCTTATTTTGTATTAAATTCACAATTATTTTGAAAATATTGGTAGATTTCTATTTGGAAATACTCCTTGTATTTAAATAATTTATTTCCTTACACATATTTGCCCAAAATTCGTATCAAATTAATTTTTATATTTTGTATCAGGTCGCCCTTGGCACATCATAGTGTAATTTGTAATTATGAGTCTAGAATGAAAATATTAAGTAATAAAGGCATAAAACAAATTATTTTGATCAAATACAATATAATTAATAAAAATAATAATGTTTTTTTGGGAAATAATTAGAAAATTCAGGAAAATAAACAGAAAAATTAAATTTTAGGAGCAAAACAAATATAAAACATAATAACCCTTACACCATTGAAAAGAGAAAAAAATATTGATTTTTTGGAGACTAAAATCAGATATGGGTTCCATTTAAAAAAATATAAGTTTGTGTTATATCTCGAAAATTTACGGATATAAAAATTTATTTCGTATGCCACTGGTTAGTTATTAAAAATATCTATCTTTTATATTTGAAACGTTTTTCTCAATTACTAATAGTTTAGAAGTTATTTGAAAAAGAAAAAATCAACAATAATCAGTTTTTCGTCTTTATCTAGTGTCCTATGAGAATTTTTGGATAAACAAAAGCACATCTGAGATGACCTCCCAAAGGTGCACAAAAAGTTCCATTTAACCGACATCGTATCTCTTATAGTTCTCGAGATCCCAATGGTGGCACCTCTAAATGGGACACACTGTATAATATATATATATAAATAAATAAATAAATATATCATCACGGCATATTACCCATTTCTGGGTGTGCCAGTATCTACAACACATGTAGACATCGGTAATGATTACGATATATTTTACCGTGTGGGAGCTTACCAGGCGTCACCTCACGGGCACTCATAGCTGGTGTGGATAGTGCACCACAGGGGTCACTTTTGTGCCATTTAAAATTAGAAATATTTGGCGTCTGTCGGGATCGAACCCGGTTCCCCCAGGTTCGCGACCAGACACTCAGGCACGCGGCCACGGGACCCCATGTCAGAAAACTTCAAATTAATAATAGTGACATTTTAAAAAGAAAATAGTAAATAAAGCAATAGTTTTCCGCAACGGAACAGTTTGCAGCGTTAGTAAATATATATATATATATATATATATATATATATATATATATATATATATATATATATATATATATATATATATATATATTTACATCCCACTACCATTGTGGCGTCCCCTGTGTAATTTTCTACATTCAAAGTGACGTCCTTGTGCATAAGACGTCCGTATACCGGACGTCATATGCACATGGCCTTATAAATTTTTTTCTGGCATCAGGGGGGCCTCTAGTATCGTATAGCAAAATTTGTTATGGACGTCAGAATGATAGCGGAATGGAAAATGTATATTTTTTGTAGTTCAAAAAAATTCCACTTGCGGAGCTAGTGTCGTCCGGCGTATATACGCTGTATATACTGAAGTTTCATTCCAGCGACATTCTGAACTCCGTACACTTGGCAACACTGGAACATTGGGTTACTACATTTGCGCGCAACTCTTCTAATCGTATTTAAAGCTACTTTGTGCACACATGATAGTATTTAAATTAATATTTATGTAATCAAACTTTTGTTTTGCAAAATCCTCTTAGTAAATACAAAGTCAAAATGTATAGTTTCAATGTAATAAATTTAAAAAATGTAATTATCTAAATAATCGTATCATAAAGCTGAATTATTAATTATAAAATATTGTGTATGGGTAAGAAGATGAATGATTAAATGTATGGATAAATATGAGAACGGTATACCACAGTGAAATAAATAAATAAAAAATTTATAAACTTTTGATCTAAAATACGAAGACCGAAATTTGAAGTGTCGAAAAAGAGGGTGTAGAAATAATTATTAAAAGAAAAATCTGATGTGGCCAACACGAAACCTCTCCCTATTTAATTTTTATTAATTTAAATACATACCTACGTATTTACTAACACTGCAAACTGTTTCATTGCAGAAAACTATTGCTTTATTTACTATTATCTTTTTAAAATGTCACTATTATTAATTTGAAGTGATTCGCTTTTTGACAGTAACATTTACTGTCAGTTGCTTTCATTTGAAATATGAACTGTGTAACAAAGGAATTGTGTTTATCTTAGGCTTCGGGACTAATAAAAAAAAAATATTTTTAAATTTATCTGTAAAATATATAGAAAAATTATTAATGTATCCTGTAGAAAATTCAATAATCTTTAATTTTCATAAGACATAAAATGCGAAAAAATTGCATTTAATGGTATTTTTTGAAGAAAAACCATTATGAGCTTCAGGTAAAGTGCCATTTCCGGTTATCTGATTTACACCAAAATCTAATGGCTTCTTTTCATATTAGAATAGGATAGAAATAGAAGGTTTCAGAATTTTCTGAATGATAGTATTTGAGTTAGAGCGAAGACAAAATCCATACACATACACATATACACACACATACAGACATCATATTGAAAATGTTAAAATTGGATTCTAGGGACTTTAAAACGTGGTCATTTACTAAAATCTCGATAAGTGATTTTTAACACGATCCCTATACCTCCCTTACCAAGGATACCGCGAGGTAAAAAATGTTTTAAACATATTAATATGTACTACAAACGATTTATTACATACAGATATTTTTTACTCTAGGTACTTCTTCCTATTTCTCCTCTACTTACAGAGGTGTTTCAATAAATTGTTTTCATTTAATTAGAAAATATTTTTATACATTTTAGATAGTTTAAATAAGTTTAAAATATTTGCTTTTCACCTCCCGCTACCCTTGGTAAGGGAGGTATAGGGATCGTGCTAAAAATCACATATCGAGATTTTAGTAAATGACCACGTTTTAAGGTCCCTAGAATCCAATTTTAACATTTTCACGATGATATCTGTATGTGTGTATGTGTGTGTACATGTGTTTTATGTGTGTGCATGTGTAGGGATTTTGTCTTCACTCTAACTCAAATACTATCATTCAGAAAATTCTGAAACCTTCTATTTCTATCCTATTCTAATGTGAAAAGAAGCCATTAGATTTTGGTGTAAATCAGATAACCGGAAATGGCACTTTACCTAAAGCTCATAATGGTTTTTCTTCAAAATATACTATTAAATGCAATTTTTTCGCATTTTATGTCTTATGAAAATTAAAGATTATTGAATTTTCTACAGGAACATATTAATACTTTTTCTATATATTTTACAGATAAATTTAAAAATAATTTTTTATTAGTCGCGAAGCCTAAGACAAACACAATTCCTTTGTAACACAGGTCATATTTCAAATGAATGTAACTGACAGTAAATGTCACTGTCAAAAAACTAATCACTTCAAATTAATAATAGTGACATTTTAAAAAGAAAATAGTAAATAAAGCAATAGTTTTCTGCAATGGAACAGTTTGCAGCGTTAGTAAATATACGTAGGTAGATATGTATTTAAATTAATAAAAATTAAATAGCGGGAGGTTTTGTGTTGGCCACATTAGATTTTTATTTTTATTATATTGTAATTTGAAAAATATTATTATATGCGCTAGTGAGATATGTAACAATATAAATAATCAAAAGTAATGACTTTTAAAACACCGTATTTTTATTGGAATCTATATGCAAACTTAGAAAGAAACGCAGATAAGTAAATTAATAATATGTCTATTATTGTAATATCCGTAAAAATTACAATTTATTGCAAAAATAGCCGAAGTGAATTCAAACGGCTGTTTTTCATAATGTTTTCACTATTTTATTAACTTATGAAAAATAATTTGTTGAACAAATACATATTTACTCAGAATAAGTGTATTAAAACCGGAATTGAATATTAATAATAAGCTAATTATTATAAATTTCATAAAAGTTTGAATTTATTGCAAAAATAGCCGAAGTGCATCCAAACGATTGCTTTTCACATATTTTCACTATTTTTTTTTTTTAACATATAACAAATAATTTATTAAAATATCTTTCAGAACTCATATTATTAATTGGAAAAATACTACCTTTTTTAGTTTATGTTCTGTATTTATTAATTTACACCCAACGTTTCGGCACCATACTGTCTCCACAAGATTGAACGAACATCATCGATCGATCAGATTGAACCAGCCTGAGAAATCGTCCGTTGCAGAACATGCCTTGGAAGAATTCCACCAAATAAAGTTTGAAGATACGAAAATTATTGCAAGACCTTCTCGACTTAACAACAGATTAATTAGAGAAGCCATTGAGATTTATAAAACAAGAAATATCAATCTTAATCATTGTGACGGATTAGAACTTAGTCGCGCATGGCTTCCAATATTAAATATGTTGTAATTTGTAATATGTATACAATTTTTATAAACTTTTTCTAACTTCTGTTTATAAAGAGTACGGCTGCGGTATTTCGCTACCGATAAAGCGTCTCTGAGTTATACAGATCACTTCTCTGCCAGTTTTTGGGACGGTTTTTCCTCTGGCAAAAGGATATTTTTTCCTGAGAAGATGCATGTTCGCCGTCCATGTTTTTGCCGGGCATGCATACATTGTCTAGAAAATTGTATACATAAAAAAAAGGTAACATTTATGAATATTTCTTGTTACCTTGGTAACTTGTTATTTTTGTTAATTAAAATAAATGTCAATGTATCCCCTGAAGAAGGCACCAGTTTATGGTGCCGAAACGTTGGGTTTAAATTAATAAATACAGAACATAAACTAAAAAAAGGTAGTATTTTTCCAACAAATAATTTGTTTAATAAATACCTATTTACTTGGAATAAACATATTAATACCGGAGATTAAATTCATGTTAATCTTATTATTAAAATTTTCGTAAAAATTAGAAGTTATTGCACAAATAGCCGAAATGACCCAAAGTGGTTGCTTTGCAGATATTTTTCACTGTTTTATTGACATGTAACAAATAATTTGTCATCAAATAAAATTTTTACCTCCCGCTACCCTAGGTAAGGGAGCTATAGGGATCGTGCTAAAAATCGCATATAGAGATTTTAGTGAATAAGCACGTTTTGATATCCCTAGAATCCGATTTTAATATTTTTACAATGATGTCTGTAGGTACGTATGTGTGTGTGCGTGCGTGCGTGCGTGTGCGTGTGTGCGTGCGTGTGTGTGTATCTTGTGGACACGATTACTCAAATACCATCAATCAGAATATTTTGAAATTTTGGATACCCATTCTATACTAATGTGAGAAGAGCTCATTAGTTTTTAGTGTATATCGGAAGTATTACTTATACAAGCTTTTAATAGTGTTTCTTGAAAAAATACATAGAATATAATAGATAAAATGTATTAACGGATATCTCGGCGGTGATTGTAAGGAATTATATTGTTGTTATTCCATAAAGTGGTTAATTTTATTTAAATTTCCAATATTTCGTTACACATTTTGTAACATCATCAGGGAATAAATTAGTTTTAACTGGTGTAATCGCTTGATAAATTGATAAATTCAGAAACATTCAATTTTGTTATTGTTACTTGTTTATGCTCTGCACTGATTTACATATTATTGTAAGAATTTTGACTATATAAGTATAAAATATAAGTTACATCAAAAGAAAACTTGTAAAATTTACTCAGTGAGCGTCACATGTTGGCCGAAATGTGTGGGCCCACACTTTTATTCCCTGATGAAGTTACAAAATGTGTAACGATATATTGGATATTTAAATAAAATTAACTACTTTATGGAATAATAACAATATAATTCCTTACAATCACGGCCGAAAAATCCGTTAATACATTGTATCTACCAACAAGTACGGCGTTACTTCCTCCTAACATTGAATATAATATTTCAGTAACTACTTAAAAATTAAATATAATGGTACAATCTTGAATTTTACGATAATAGTATTTAGTAAATAACTTACAATATGAATTTATAAAATAAATTATTTATATACATCATCTTGCCTATGCGTCAAACAAAAACAATATTTTAAAAACAATTTTGATATATTTAAACAAATGTCTCTGTCAGGAAGCAATTACATTACCTTGTGTAAAGACACGAGTACTATTTTGAATTTTTGTTACGTTTTTCTATTAGTTTTGTCAATATTCGTGAAATTTATTTTGTGTATGATATATTTGTTAAATGTAAAATAAAGTTTGTTATGAGTGAATGAAAATATCTGTACTTTTTAATTGTAAGATTTTGGGGCTATTTAAATAAATAAATTTAAATAGTTCATTCTTCACTTATTTTCACATATTTACATTTACCGTCAGAGAAAATGGAATTGTTGTTCTTGTACACCAAGTGGAAGAACATTTCACATTTCTTACTTGTATACCGGGTATGTACTTTATTTTTGTTATGTGTATAAGAAATACAGCAGTAAAATTTTAATTTGGAGAAATATTTTTCCTAATAATTTTAAAACAAAAGTGTTAAGTATTAAAAATGACATTTTAAATGACAAATTAGAAGTTCCATTTTCAAATTGCTTACGGATTGCCAAAAGAAATTATCATTATCAAACATTGTAGGAATCTATGATGTTTGCAGTTAAGTATGCATATTGTTGTGAAAGAGTGTGTTTTGGTTTCTACATCAGAATAATGTATTTAATATTGGCAACGCTGCTGGACGTCACTGTAACGGTAGTATGAATAAAAATATACAAATTGGACGTCATAAGTACTGATTATGTATGAAGTATATACTGTGGACGCCGGATTCACTCAGTATGGAGGAGCTCATAATGTCGTCAAATGAACGGAAACGTATATCGTTGTAAATCGACTTTATTGAAATTTGAACCGAAATTCATAATCAGGGGGAAAAATAAGTAGATATACTTTATAAAGTTGAAGCCTATCTCTATTCCTTTCGGTGGTTGCCACAATGTCCTAGCCATGAAAGGACGCAGCAATGATAGCGGGATGTAAATATATATATATATATATATATATAGAGTAATTCTGTTCATTTTATGGCAAAAACTATAGAGTACAAAGTTGTACAGAATTAAAATTTGCATGTAAAACTGATTTTACATGTTTTATTTGTTTTTGGTTTTCTCACAATTTTAATATTAACAATGACCATGTAATTTGTTTTATTTTTTTCTGATTTTCATAAATTATTTATAAACGTCAAACGTCAATTTGGCATATTGGCATATGGAAAATATTTAAATTAAATAATGAATGTTTATTCGAATGAGAAACATGTGTATATTATAAACAAAGTAATATTATAATGGAAATAGTTACAATAGAATATGGAATTTATTTTCCACATGTAAAATTGACGTTCATACATAATTTATGAAAATTAGAAAAACAGAAAACAAGATCCATGTTATTGCTACTAATAGACAGAAATTTTGAAATTTCTTTTTAAAATTGCAAAGAAACCAAAAACATAAAAAAAATCTGATGTGGCCAACACAAAACCTCCCGCTATTTAATTTTTATTAATTGAAATACATACCTACCTACGTATTTACTAACGCTGCAAACTGTTCCATTGCAGAAAACTATTACTTTATTTACTATTTTCTTTTTAAAATGTCACTATTATTAATTTGAACTGATTAGTTTTCTGACAGTGACATTTACTGTCAGTTACATTCATTTGAAAAATGAACTGTGTAACAAAGGAATAGTTTTTCTTAGGCTTCGCGACTAATAAAAAAAATTATTTTTAAATTTATCTGTAAAATATATAGAAAAAGTATTAATGTATTCCTGTAGAAAATTCAATAATCTTTAATTTTCATAAGACATAAAATTCGAAAAAATGGCATTTAATGGTATTTTTTGAAGAAAAGCCATTATGAGCTTCAAGTAAAGTACCATTTCCGTTTATCCGATTTACACCAAAATCTAATGACTTCTATTCCTATTAGAATAGGGTAAAAATACAAGGTTTCAGAATTTTCTGAGTGATAGTATTTGAGTTAGAGTGCAAACAAAATTCGTACACATACACACATACACACACACACATACACACACATACACACAAACACACATACAGACATCATCGTTAAAGATATTTAGAGTTATTTACTAAATGTTATTATCGTAGAATTGAAGTTTGTACAATTATATTCAATTTTAATTAGTAAAAGTTGCTAAAAATTATATTCAATGAATTTTTTACAAGAAAAACTGTTAAAAGCTTGTATAAATGATATTTCCGGTTATCTGATATACACTAAAAACTAATGAGCTCTTCCCACATTAGTATAGAATGGATATACAAAATTTCAAATTTTTCTGATTGATAGTATTTGAGTAATTGTGTCCACAAGATCCATACACACACACACACACACACACACACACACACACACACACACACACACACACACACACACACACACACACACACACACACACACACACACACACACACATACCTACAGACATCATTGTAAAAATGTTAAAATCGGATTCTGGAGACATCAAAACGTGCTTATTCACTAAAATCTAGATATGTGATTTTTAGCACGATCCCTATACCTCCCTTACCAAGGGTAGCGGGAGGTAAAATTACATAATACGTATACAGGATGGAACAAATTCGAGTTCCGTATATGAAAAATTTTCTTATTATACACTCTACAGAAAATTGATGTAGGTCTTTATAGGACAACTTTAATAGGCACCACAGGAATTTTTGATCGTCTTTTGTTTTTGAGCTACAAGCTAAAACTTGTTAAAAATTTCAAGGGAGCAATTTTCAATAAATGATAGAAAAGCAATTATTACTTAACCTTGTATATGAATGACAACAATTTATTACCTATATGGACACTACAATGTGTCGTAAACAGATACCTTACTGATAGAACAATAATTTCTGTCATTAAAAATATTGCGATATTTAATTGCCTTAGATAATATTAATAATTGAAAATTAACTACATGCACAGTTATATGAAATATATATCCATATTACAAATAGCTAAATAATCAATACAAAAAAACCAAATTTAAAAATTATTTAATAATGTTATGACTAATAACAAATTTCATATACTTTAAGCTTGAGCGCATGCTTTGTTGGCATACCCAAATCATTCAAGCAGCCAATGCACGTCATCACTTAGTGTAAAAACTTTAATGCATTAAAATCACTAATAGTGAAAAATGAAATAAAATTTCAATCATTTTTAACCTTCAAAAAGTGTATGGCCTTGTATAATTATTATTAAGATGAATAGTACAGTTCATTACTTATCGTATATGACATGAATAACATATAAATAATGTACATCTACTTTATATTATTTGTTTATTTGTTACTATAGTTGGCATAATTTGTATGTTTATACTGTCAAAGTTATTATTTGACAATTTCAAAAATATTTGCATCGTGTTTGAAACAATTTTGTGCGTTGAAAAGGCCTATTTATAATAAAGTAATGTTAAACGCAATGCAACGACGCAACGTGACCGTTAACGCAAACACAAAATCTGTAAATCTGCCAAAGGTAGCACTTCTAATCAATCAGAAGAATTCGCTATATTTCTTTGAAATTCGGCTCACTTTTTTATTATTTTTATATGGCATACATAAGTATAAATAAAGTTAGTATTATAAAATAATTTAAATAGAAATGGACAGTGACTAAAAAATAGTATTTATTTTGTAGATGTGACAGTTCATTAACATGTCGATAATACAGATTGCAATCTGTATAACTCCTTTCATAAAGATTCTAAAACCTCTGCAAACGTACCAGTACATGACGTCACACATCTAGTTACTTTTATTCAATTTTTATTAATGACGTGCATTGACTGCTTGAATGATTTGGGTATAAATTAATTTGCCGCGAATTCACTTGTTTGATTAGACATTCAGGGCCGGTTTTTCAATAGCTAATCCGGATAGTTCAACATTCAATTATCTGGATATCCGGATATTTTTGGATCCGAAACCGAAACTATCCGGATCCGGATCCCACCACTAGTTTTGATACGGAGGATTTAAAAGTCATTTGTTGAAATGAATCCTGAACGAGCTATATCCTATTTTAACATAATTTGTAGAATGTTATATATGGAGAAAACTGTGAATGTATTATTATTTATTATTAAAACTTTATAGGAGTAATTTTGTATTTGGATATAATTATTTGTAATCAGCATATTATCATATTTCAAGGTTATTCATACGTGAGGAAAAGTACTACCAAAAAAATTTGGGAAGTAATTGATAGGAAATTCAAACCTATGTTTTATTTAATTATTTCAAAATCGTGGAAATTCCCCCGATAACAAATATTAATATTTACAAGTACTTAAGTACGTTAATTGTATAGTTTCTCTATTCTTTTAGTAAACATGTATGTATATAGTGTGTTTCAAGGTATAGCAGGTTGACTTTCACAGAAGAATTATCATATAATATGAGGGTCACGCCACTCGCCAGAAATATTAGGAATAAGATAAGTGGTTCATATTTTTTACCAGTGGCGGCTGGTGATATCTTTGTATGGTAGGGCACAAAAATTTAAAAAAGTAAAAAGAGTATATTAAATTATTTAATCTTTAAGATACAGAAGCCATCTTCGTAATTAAATGAGTACTAGACGATTACAATTCAACAATAACAGATTACCTCGGAAAATGCCGGACATACTCGGGCATCTTCGTTTAAATTGGGCTGTGCCCGGAACAGGCTTAATGCAGTCATATGCAGCTTCGCGCGCTTCGCTGCTATTGGTCAAAATTCGAGTAAAAATAGTGGGAGACCGGGGCAGAAACATTTGTGCCCTAGCTTCTAGCAGCATATCGGTACGTGCACACGTCAGTATATAGGCTATCTAGCTATCGGCGGTGTAGTAAGAATTGCATAATAATGAAAGTAAATAAATAATAATTAATGTACTTTTAAAATGTATTTGTACTCGCTTATTTCTTTTTTTCTTGTCTTTTTATTTGGTAGGGCTGCGCCCTTGTGCCCTATAGCACGAGCCGCCACTGTTTTTTACCTGTCGCAAAGAGAGGTATTGGATTCATGCTAAAAATCGCATATTCAGATTAGTGAATAAGCACGACTTAAGGTCCGTAGAATCCGATTATAAAATTTCTACAATGATGTATTTGTGTGTGTGTGTGTGTGTGTGTGTGTGTGTGTGTTTGTATTTGTGTATATATATATATATATATATATATATATATATATATATATGTGTGTGTGTGTGGATGTGTGTGTGTATGGAGGTGTGTGTGTGTGTGTGTGTGTGTGTGTGTGTGTAAGCGTGTGTGTGGAGGTATGTGTGTGTGTGTGTGTGTGTGTGTGTGTGTGTGTGTGGAAGTGTGTGTGTGTGGAAGTGTGTGTGTGTGTGTGGATGTGTGTATGTGTGAGTGAGTGTGTGTGTGTGTGTGTGGATGTATGTATGTGTGAGTGTGTGTGTGTGTGTGTGTGGATGTGTGTGTGTGTGTGTGTGGATGTGTGTGTGTGTGTGTGTGGATGTGTGTGTGTGTGTGTGTGTGTGGATGTGTATGTGTATGTCTGGATGTTGGAGGAACGATTCCTCAAAAACTATAAGACTTAAGACCTGTTTAACTATGAATTCCTCAATCTGACATTCCTGGGAAGAGCTGAAAGGTTTTGGTAACAATTGTACAACCGGAAGTAGTAGTTTCTTGGAAAAATTCTTCTAAATATAATATTAAGGAAATTTTTATTATTACAAATATTGAAGAACATAAAATTCTCCATCTAACACACTTCAATTTTTTATTATATCTTGTACAGATTTAGAGATAAAGACACTATAATATGTAGAATAATCGGATGTAATACATCGAGGAAGACTACACAAAGGAAACCAGTTGACAAATTCAAATGTATATAAGATAGTAATGTTTACAACATAGTTTGTAAATGATAGATGTCAATGTCAAAAATCAATAGTTTTACTGACATTCTGATAGCTTTTTCTGGGAAGTACATTTTAATCTTTTTTATTGTTTTATTAATTAAATATTTAAAATTATAAGTAAAATGCATAAATCCATCAGAAATACCGCCAATTTTGTTAATGAATTGGAAGAATCTTTAATATTTAGGAACTTCCTCATACAGTGAAAAACAGATATAATTAGAATTATATGTTTGCAGAAGACATGTTAAATACAATAAGAAACAGTATTTGGGTAAAGTACTGTATTTTTTTGTTATAAAACGACGGTTCGAAAGCGAAGTGCAATTCACTACTTATATAGCCTAATATGGAAATGGCGAGCGGTCTTGTGCTGGCCACAACAGATTTTTTTATTATTTTAAATGAAAGTTCGTTATTATTATATGTGTGCAGAAGAAATGTTAAATATAATAAAAAAAAAAAAACAATATTTGGGTAGTTCTGTAATTTTTTTGTTATAAAACGACGGTTCGTACACTTTTTGACGGTTAAAAATTATTGAAATTTAATTTCATTTTTCACTATTAGTGATTTTAATGCATTAAGGTTTTTACACTAAGTGATGACGTGCATCGGCTGCTTGAACGATTTGGATATAGATGAACCTGACGTTGCCTACTTTTTAATTTTGAAAAATTCAAAATGTTGATATTTGAGAATAAATGATCTGTTTTAAAACGCTATTATAAAAAATCTTGTATGTAATACATTGCGAAATGAGTGTTTTAGGCACTTGCCGTGTTGTAACACAAGCTTACGCACGTCGCGTGCCTAAAACACTAGGCAGTTTGCGCACCTTAGTAACGTGACGTACAACTCAAAAAATGACGTTTGTACGGTACGTAATCTACATTTCAATAGTACGGTATTACCAGTTATTTAAGTCACTATTTGAAACAAAATAAGCTTCGCGAACTATTTCTAACATAACGTGACAACATCCAACTGTATGTCACGTTACGTTGTACGTAACTAAGGTTCGCAAACTCTCTATTATCATTTTACAACTTATTACATAAACAGCTATTTTAAAATGTGAAACTGGCTCATTGTGTAGCTCAAACTCGAAACGAACGACACTCTGCGAGTCGAGACGGAGAGAGCCGACGAGTAGAAATAGTAACCCTTCCTTGATCTAATTATCAATTATGACAAAACTGTTTCGCATAATAAATTAGGTCAATATTTTCCCATCCTTGCGTTAATTAGCAAATCATTCATTGATGGGTAATAATTATATTACAATACAATTGAATTTAACTTGTTCATTTGCATATAACCTTCGTTTCATTGATTTGTTACTACTTTCTTTCTTATGTACAATTTTCAATTTTTAAATCACACATAAGTAAACCCTCGGGGTATTCCCTCTTTAAAAGCTTTGGGAACCCGTCGGGTGTTCTATTTGAAAACTAAAAATATGTTGTGGCCAGCACAATACCTCTCGCCATTTCCATTTTATGTTATATAAGTATTGTATTGCACTTCGCTATCGAACCGTCGTTTTATAACAAAAACATTACAGAACTTAATATAGTTTGCAGCATTATTAAATATGTAAGTATGCATATCACTTAATAAAAATTAAATAGCGGGAGGTATTGTGTTGGCCACATCATATTTTTACCTCTCGCTAAGAGAGGTATTGGATTTATGCTAAAATTCGCATATCCAGATTTTATTGAATAAGCACGATTTAAGGCCCTAGAATCCGATTATAACATTTTTAAAATGATGTCTGTGTGTGTGTGTGTGTGTGGATGTGTGTATGTGTGTGTGTGTATGTATGTCTGGATGTTGTAGTCACGATTCCTCAAAAACTATAAGACTTAAAAAATATTTAACTGCAGTTTCCTCAATCTGACATTCCTGGCGAGGGCTGAAAAGGTTTTGGTAACAATTGAACAACCGGAAGTAGTAGTTTCTTAGAAAAATTTTTCTAAATACAATTTTTTGGGAGGTTTTTTTATTGAATATTGAAGAACATAAAATTCTCCATCTAATACACTTAAAATTTTTATTATATCTTGTATAGATTTAGAGATAAAGACACTATAATTTATAGAGTACACTAATCGCAGAGGCCAAGGCACTAAGGAAACCAGTTGACAAATTCCAATGTTTATAACATGACACATGTCATTGTCAAATATCAACATTTTTAGTGACATTCTGATAGCTTTTTCTGGGAAGTATATTTAATTTTTCTTATTGTTTTATTAATAAAATATTTGAAATTATGGGTAAAATTGTGGTAAAATGCATATATCCATCAGAAATACCGCCAATCTGGTTAATGAATTGGAACAATCTCTGGCATGAAAATGATATAAAATAGATATAATTAGAATTATATGTGTGCAGAAGACATGTTAAATACAATAAAAAACAATATTTGGGTAAAGTTCTGTAATATTTTGTTATAAAACGACGGTTCGAATGCGAAGTGCAATACAATACTCAGTGGCGTTTTCTCCATGCAAGTAAGGCAAGCAGTGCTTGCCTTTATATTTTGTTACTTTTAATATATTTTTACAATTATATTTATATTTTTAGAACTTTAATATATCAAAATTTAAAAGCAAAGACACAAATGTATTTGCTGTTGCCTACCGCACCGTTAATCTAATTCTATCACTGGGATACGTACTATTACGATCTTACCATGTTGTACAAAACGTGCTGGTAAGCAGAACTTCGAGTGCTTACACCGCCTATACCTACACTATACCGAACATTGCCGAACATGTAGCCTTCTATACTGAAAATATTTCGCTGTTTAGGTTCATCTGCAAGCAGTTTTTATATTGCTTCCATGAACAAAATTTAAGTGAAATAGATAGTAAATGTTAAAATAGGATACGAATAAAAGTAAAATTTATTTATAAGGTATCTATATTTTATATTTCTACATTTATTTTGTTTCAATTAAATTTTGAAAATAATAATACTCCTTATATTTTTATACAGAATGGATAACACGTATGCAATAATAATAAAAAAATTACAAGAAAAGCCATTTGGCAATTTTGAAGAAAAAAAACCTTTTTGCAAATGGCAGACCAGTTCCTCCTATGAAGTTATTAACAACAACTGTTAAACATATAACAAGGCATTTTAATACCAATTTATATGACAAACATGTGTGGCTATGTGATAGTGAAAGATTACTAAAATTATATTGTTGACCATGTTTATTATTTAATAAAGAAAAATCAGTATGGAATGATATTAAGCGAGGCTTTTGCGACTTAAATAATATACATACGCAATATCACGTCAAGTCTGTGATCTGGCAATTTTTGTTTTTTTGCACATGAAAGGGGAAAAACATGCATTTGCACATCCCTTCGAAACATGTAAGTCAATTATAAGGCATTTGACCTTCAATGAAAAAAAAAATTCGCCTCCGGCGCATTTTTTTTTATACCTTACCTACGCCATTCCTGCTTGCCTTCTTATAAAATGCACGAGACGCCACTGACAATACTTATATAGCCTAATATGGAAATGGCGAGAGGTCTTGTGCTGGCCACAACAGATTTTTTATTATTGTCAATTGGAGTGTTTATAAATTATTTCTCACAGAAACTTCATCTCTACTTCGCATACTTAACGCTTCACACCAAGCAGATATCAATCCAATAAAATGGCTCATTAATTCTTAGTGAGTGAAAAAAAAACGATAATCATGTTTATTTTATTGTAAAAAACTGTGCAATCACTGACACGTATTTTAACATAATTTATTTATTAATTGCATCTCATTTTCATATTACATGATAAACAAAAATGCAATGACATAAAAATTACAAAATTTAAATTCAGAATTCTGGTTACCTATGTATGTACACAGATACAGAAAAGAACGAAAACAAATAACATAAATTTTCAAAAAATAATATTTAGAAGATTTTTTTAAGAAACTACTACTTGCGGTGGTCCAATAGGGTATTCCAGCTCAATCGAATTAAAGGAAAATAGTAAAAAATACGAATGTATATGCTGAATAACGAATATAAATAAAAAAATGAAATGGTATAATTGAAATATTTCGGAAATAGAGGTTTTTTTGTTATAGCGGTTCGACACCAATATGAATTAAATATATAATATTTTTTATTGGCGACCGAAAGACCGCCTATACATGCATAACAAATAGCGTGTTAGGAGGTGGGGGTTACTACCAATGGAAGTTAAGAAATTCAAATTCGAAAGGAGGGGCTAACATTCCTGTACTGCAGTTTTCAAACAGTTTTTATTTTAACATAAATTTCTTACATTAAACTTAATAATTTAAATACACTTGTAATTATAAAGTATGTAGACTTATACAGTGTTATAATATTCATTTATTTTATGTAAATATAACTTAAAATAGCATATACGAGGTGTGTTCAAAAACTATCGCGAATTTTGAATTTTCGCGGGTTACGTATATTCGAATTTCGATCTTTTTGTGGCTTTATGTTGGTACTCATGTCTCTCACTTATGTCGACAAGCTCGGCCATTTTGAATGTTCACTTAATTGTTGACAGCTGCTTTGCTTGCACGTGTTTTGGATCGTCTTCGATTTTTACCTATTCAAAAAAATGGAACAAAGAACCTGTATCAAATTTTGTGTGAAAAACGAAATTAAGTGCGCGGATGCATTCCGAATGTTGACTGTGGCATACGGAGAAGCTACCTTGGACCAAAGCAACGTTTATCGGTGGTACAAAATGTTCTCAGAAGGCCGAGAAGATGTGAACGACGAAAAGCATGCCGGACGCCCGAGCACTTCAACAACAGACGAAAAAATTAATGAAGTGGAGAAAATGATATTGGCCAATCGTCGAATCACCGTTAGAGAAGTTGCTGAGGACCTAAACATATCGATTGGCTCGTGCCATTCGATTTTTATCAATGATTTGGGCATGAGACGGGTCGCCGCGAAATTTGTACCAAAATTGCTCAATTGCGACCAAAAACAGCATCGCATGAACATTGCTAATGAGATGTTGGACTCTGTCCGCGACGACCCAAATTTGCTCCAGAGGGTCATAACTGGTGACGAATCGTGGGTTTATGGTTATGACGTGGAAACCAAAGTTCAATCATCTCAATGGAAGCTGCCGCACGAACCAAGACCGAAAAAAGCGCGCCAAGTTCGGTCGAATGTGAAAGTTTTGCTGACAGTTTTCTTCGATTGCAGGGGCGTGGTGCATCATGAGTTCTTGCCACAGGGTAGAACGGTCAATAAGGAATATTACCTGCAAGTTATGCGCAATTTGCGCGAAGCAATCCGCCAGAAACGCCCGGATTTGTGGAAGAACAAAAATTGGCTTTTGCACCACGATAACGCCCCTGCTCACACATCGTTGCTTGTGCGCGACTATTTAGCCAAAAACAACACACTAATGATGCCGCAGCCACCGTATTCCCCAGATCTGGCCCCCTGTGACTTTTTCTTGTTCCCTAAACTGAAGAGGCCCATGAAAGGACGACGTTACGCTACGCTTGACGAGATAAAGACGGCATCGAAGGAGGAGCTGAACAAGATAAAAAAAATGATTTTTTGAAGTGCTTTGAAGATTGGAAAAACCGTTGGCACAAGTGTATAATATCTCATGGGGATTACTTTGAAGGGGACAAAATAGATATTCATGAATAAATAAATAATTTTTGAAAAAACACAAAATTCGCGATATTTTTTGAACACACCTCGTATTTCAAGAACATTTAGGTCCATGATGAAAACAGTTTGATATAAAAACACATAAATGTGACGTCACGTCAATCTTTTCAAAATTCGGGAGACCATAACTCGCTTATTAATAGGAATATTTCACCGGATTTTCATCAATAGTATTAGTTTTCCTAATATTTTCAGATGAAATTATAAAAAATGGTGGAATCCCCCATTGTTACCAAAACCTTTTCAGCCCTTCCCATGAATGTCAGATTAAAGAATACGTTTAGTCTTATAGAATTTGAGAAACCGTGTCTACAACAAACACACACACGCACAGACATTATTGTAAAAATGTTAAAACCGGATTCTAGTGACCTTAAATCGAGCTTATTCACTAAAACCTGGATATGCAAATTTTGGCATGAATCCAATACCTCTCTTAGCGAGAGGTAAAAAGGAGTTTAATATCCCATTGTCTAGCAATAACCTTTATAAAGGAGTACAACGTACATCTTTATTTATGTTCTTGTGTGTCTCTATAGATAAACTTATGCGTACATCAGCTCTTTCTTTCAATATAATCACTCAGACTTTTCTCCATTTCTCTACATAGCGAGTTTCGTTTTACTAGTCACTAATTAGTAATTACCTATAGCTCGAGGCAGTGACAATGGCTATGCACACCATACTAACACTATCGCGTAGATTTGAAGCGGTTTGTGTAAATGGTGCCGTTACTACTCAATTGTTTGTCGCTCCAACCAACCGGAACAAACTATAAGTAGACTCAGATTAAGAAGATATGTAATTGGATTAAAATGTTTGAAGAATTGATTAGCGAAGTATGTAGAGAAGGTTTTATTCTTGAGATGGGAATATTGATTGTCAAAACTGACGTTAAACGTTTTTACCTTCCGTCGCCTTTAGGTAAGGAAGGTATTGTCTTTGGTCAAAAAATTCGGTGGTGAGTTTTTAATGAATAAGCACGTTTTAGGGTCCCTACAATACGAATATACAATTTTTAAGATGTTATCTGTATGTATGTGTGTGTGTGTGTCCGTGTGTGTGTGTGTGTGTGTGTATGTGTGTCCGTGTGTGACAAATTTTTCTCCGACGATAACTCCAATACTACAATGGGGGATTACACCATTTTTTTTTTATAATTTCATCTGAAAATATTAGGAAAACTAAAACTATTGATGAAAATCCGGTGAAAAAATTCCTATTAATAAGCGAGTTATGGTCTCCCGAATTTTCAAAAGATTGACGTGACGTCACATTTATGTGTTTTTATATCAAACTGTTTTCATCATGGACCTAAATGTTCTTGAAATATATGCTATTTTAAGTAATATTTACATAAAAATAAATGAATATTGTAACACTGTATAAGTCTACATACTTTATAATTACAGGTGTATTTAAATTATTAAGTTTAATGCAAGAAATTTATGTTAAAATAAAAACTGTTTAGAAACTGCTGTACAGGAATGTTAGCCCCTCCTTTCGAATTTGAATTTCTTAACTTCCATTGGTAGTAATCCCCACCTCCTAACACGCTATTTGTAATGCATGTATAGGCGGTTTCTCAGTCGCCAATCAAAATATTTTCATATTAGTGTCGAAGCGCTATAACAAAAAACCCTTTATTTCCGAAATATCTCAATTATACCATTTATTTTTTTTTATTAATATTCGTTATTCAGCATATACATTCGTTTGTTTTTACTATTTTCCTTTAATTCGATTGAGCCGTAATTCCCCATTCTAAAAATTATAATTCTTTCGTATTCCTCTTCTGTACAACCATATGAAGAGTTGATTAGATTTTGGTTATAATTGATCCACCGGAAGTACCCTTATTTGAAGTTTTTAACAGTTTTTCTTAAAAAAACGCAATTAAATATTATTTTTCGACATTTTGTGATTATCATTATGAAAGAATATCTTATTCTCTATACGGTTTGATTATACAGTTTCGTTCATATTCAATATATATAGAGTTATAGAGACATTAAGAGAGATTAACTTTCAAAAATTAGTCAGCTTTGTTAAAATTATGGAAACAACAGATATATTCAGAAAAATTTAATTGACAGACGTCAGTGTCAAATGCAAAACCAAAGTTGAAAGTATAGGGTTAGAAAGTTATGTCTGAATGTGATAGAGTGTCCCTCCAAAGAGAAGAAGATGGAAGGACTGTGTAGCAGATGATTTGAGAGAGGAAGAATTGTGTGAAGAAGATACGTTGGACAGGAATGATTAAAAGAGAAGAGTAAGAAACAGCGACCCCTAATAAAATAGGGAAAGGAACTTTCGGTATGGAATTTGTAAAAAATAGTGTGTTCGTGTTACAATTTTACAGGATATACAGAATATTTTTCAAGGAACTTTTGGTACGGGATATATACAAAATACATCGAATTGACGGAAGGTTTTGTGCTGGCCACAACAGATTTTTTTTTTCTAACGTTAAATATGCAGGTATGTTTTTTACATATTTCAGCAATAAAAATTATTTTGAATTATTTATACTCATATTTTATTTATTTGTTAGTCTAATTACTTATATTCATTGCACATAAACATATAATTTTTCATTATGAAAATCTGAAATATGCCGTGACGCCAATGATCTTATAAAGGTGTTAAAAAATAAGTGTCCCAAATTATGAGGGCATATAGTACTGACCAAAATGAGTAAAAAAAGTTTAATCAACATGGGTCAGATCTTCAATAGTACTACTTCCGGTTGTCCAACTGTTTCCAAAACCTTTTCAGCTCTTCCCAGAAATGTCAGATTGAGAAAACTGCAGTTAAATATTTTTTAAGTCTTATAGTTTTTGAGGAATCGTCCCTCCAACATTCAGACACACATACACACATCCATACACACATCCACACACACACACACACACAGACATCATTTTAAAAATGTTATAATCGGATTCTAGGAACCTTAAATCGTGCTTATTCAATAAAATCTGGATATGCGAATTTTAACATGAATTGAGCGAGAGGTAAATATTATTAATAACAAAAAATTACTATAAAAGGACAAATCGCGTCCTTTCCTGGTTTAAAAAAGGACAAGCACAAAATATGCTCAAAAAAGGACAGTCCTTTCCAAAAAAGGTCAGTTGGCAACCCTAGGCACATCACACCATTCATTTTATATTTCAATGTTAACTAAACTAATTTGTTAAAGAAATGTTTTACATATATTTCAATGTTAACTATACTCGCCGTCAAATGATTATGGACTGATGCTCAACTTTTATCCCTTTCCGCACCCTGCCCTTGCCCAGCGGTGTTGCCGCTTGTAACTTAACATGACCAAGAATGAACGCAAATGTCATATAATACATTTAAAACTAGTCAAAAAAATTATTACATCGGAAATGAAGAAAATAAAAACAAAAAATAAGTAATAAATATATAAAAATTGTCTCTGTGGAAAATTTATATTTTGACCAAAGTTTCCACACATCAAGCTAAGGCCGCGTTTGCATTAAAATACGATAACCGATAAAATCTAAATAAAAGGTAAGAATAATTGATTATTAGGTGAACAGTAGATCTGCCAACACAACATATTTCTGCAGTCAAATCCAAAGTTTTCTTGTTGTTTAATAAATTATAATCTTTTTTGGATGTAACGCCAATTTTTTGAAAAAATTTTGTACATTCGCAATAATTGTTTTTGTCTGCCCTTTTAAATCATATTTTCCTAAACGTTTTTTTAAGAACCAGGACTATTTAATTCATGAGTTTCACTCATTTTCTTTTCAAGTCTAAATATAATGCAATTTATAGGATTGGGAATAAAAGTGCACGTAAGTACTAACGAAAATGTCAGAATATAAGATGACATTGACAGATTACAGATATTTGTACAGGCAGACACTTAAAAAGTTTGGCATCACTGTAGAAATCTCCAGTCCATAATTATTTGACGGCAAGTATAATGTGCAATAATTACAACAATTACATAGTTTCTTCTTAGAAATTTTCATTTTTTAACCAGAAACAGTTAGTGAAATGATCAATTACACATAGATAATTTACAAAAATATGAAGTAAGAGTGTGAAATATTTCTCCTTTGCTATAAAGTTTTCTCTATGAGAAATCTTAACTAATACAATTAAATTTATTCCTTCATAAATAATTTATTCAACTATTGAATTCTGAATGCCTTTGTATCGATAAATTGAGTACAAGTTTAGTAGGACGAAGTGTTAAACTGCAAAAATCGATCAACACATTTTCTTTCACTTTAATTATTTGATTTGATCTATTTATTGTTTCTGTATTAACTGTTGTAGTAACTGAACAAATTTATAGCTAATAAATAAAGTAATTGTAACGTGTACACATTATATAAAACAAATACCTATTAATTATTTTGTTTAAAATTATATTTTAAAAAAAATCTAATGTTATGGGGTATTCCACTCAATTTTTTTACCTCCCGCTACCCTTGGTAAGGGAGGTATAGGGATCATGCTAAAAATCACATATCGAGATTTTAGTAAATGACCACGTTTTAAGGTCCCTAGAATCCGATTATAACTTTTTTCATATTGATAACCACATAAAATGTCAAAAAATTAAATTTAACTATGTTTTTTCAAGAAAACCTGTTAAGAACTTCAAATAAGGAAACTTTCGGTTGACCAATTATAACCAAAATCTAATTAGCTCTTCATATAGATGTAAAGAAGGGGAAAACGAAAGAATAATAATTTTTAGATTTGTAGTATTGGAGTTATCGCCGGAGAAATTTTTGTCACACACACAGACACACAAAAAACACATACAGACATAGTAAGTTCGTACAGAAGGGACCCTAAAACGTGCTTATTCATTAAAAACTCACCACCGAACTTTTTGACCAAAGACAATACCTTCTTTACCTAAGGGTGACGGAAGCTAATAGTTATTAACGTCATTAGACCGATATGAGGCAAATAACGGACGCGGCTGAAGTTTGTAAACCGAGTTCGTTATTTGCATATCTACCGTGTGGCGTTCAAGATTTTTCGTAATAACATAAAATTTAAACATTTAGGAATAATAAAATAATAAAATTCTTTTTACCTTCCGTCACCTTTAGGTAAGGAAGGTATTGTCTTTGGTCAAAAAATTCGGTGGTGAGTTTTTAATGAATAAGCACGTTTTAGGGTCCCTACAATACGAATATGCCATTTTTAAGATGATGTCTGTATGTGTGTGTGTGTGTCCGTGTGTGTGTGTGTCCGTGTGTGACAAATTTTTCTCCGACGATAACTCCAATACTACAATTCTAAAAATTATAATTCTTTCGTATTCCTCTTCTGTACATCCATATGAAGAGTTGATTAGATTTTGGTTATAATTGATCCACCGGAAGTATCCAAATTTGAAGTTTTTAACAGTTTTTCTTAAAAAAACGCAGTTAAATATTATTTTTTGACATTTTATTATTATATATATTAAAGAAAATACTCTTCTCTATACAGTTTGATTATACATTTTCCTTCATATTCAATAGATGTAAATTTAAAGCATTATAAAGAAATTAATTTTCAAAAATTAGTCAGCTTTGCTCTTTATCATGGAAACAGCTGACATAATTATTCAAAAAAATTTAATTGACAGTTGTCAGTTGCAAGTGCAAAACCAAATATGGAAAAAAGTATAGGATCTAAAATTGGTATGTCATAGTGTTGCTCGCAAGTGACACACAGAGAAAGGCCAAAGAGAAGATGGAAGGACATTACTTAGTGTAGTTTATGTTATAATTTTATTGGATTTATAGAACCTTTTCAAATGAACTTTTGGTATGGAATTTGTAAAAAATAGTATGTGTTTTTACATGATATTATATAGAATCTGTTCCAAGGACCTTTTGGTATGGGATTTGTACAAAATGCATGGAATTGACGGAAGGTCTTGTGCTGGCCACAACAGATTTTTTTTTCTGTCATACTGAACAACTTTTTTGTTGATTTATAAATTCTCCTTGACAACGGTTAATTGTAGGGAACTGTTATAAATATTAACAGCCGACGGCCGTTATTTTTATCTTTTCACTTTTGTTTTTAGTCTTGTTATATCATAGTAACAGTATGGTATTACTAAAATACCGTGAGTATTTTTTAACGTGAAACATTGGATTTGTCATCCATGGTTACGACTTGACATTTGATTGACAGCAATGTATTTGCCCGTCCCATTTAAAATGAAACATAGGGAACGAATTTGACATTTGACAAGACGTCAGTGGACGTTTTGTTTAAATAATTCTACCTGTTTTCTAAATTAAATTTAGCTGTAAAAAAAATATTGTGTGCACCTTGTTCCCGAGTGATTTTCTGACAATACTTAAATATAATACTTCTGTCAAATTCATTCCCTATATTATAAATGAGACAGGTAAATACATACCTGTCAATCAAATGTCAAGACGTAACTTATAGCGGTTATATGTCATATTGACATGTCATTAGAGGTTAATTTTGTTTAAATAATTATACCTGTTTTCTAAAAATTAAATTTAGTTGTAGAAAAAATATTGTGTGCACCTTGTGCCCTAAATATGTTTAGTGCTCTTGAGTGGTTTTCTGACTTGGGTAAATTTCTTACAATATTTAAATTATAATACATCTGTTAAATTCGTTCCCTATGTTTCATTTTAAGTGGGACACGCAAATACATTGCTGTCAATCAAAAGTCGAATCGTAACTATGGATATGTCAAACCCAATGTTTCACGTTAAAAAATACTCACGGTATTAACAAACCTTCGTATCATTTATAACCACCAATTTTGAAGTTTAGCAGCCCCTCTGGCATTTGACAGAATTGCTAAATGGCCTATTGGGCTGGCTCTGTCTTTATTAATAATTTGCATTGTAAATTTTTGTATTTTATTAATGTTTTATAGATCTTGCAAATAAAAGATAAAGTTTTTATAAATAGCAATCTCGTAATATGTTTCTCAAGAACAATAGTGATTTATTGAAACTAATCTAAATGAATAAATATTGCAAACTCACTTATAGAAAGTGAAGTGTATCCCAGAATTTCTTCAAATTATAAAAATTTGTTGTGACCAGCACATCATAATTAAATCAAAGTTTTTGTAAACATATGTATAAATTAAAATAAAAAATTGTATTTAACAAACGATTAGAATATAATCAGAATATTTATGTTGTTATTATAAGCAAAGTACACTTGCAAAGCGAATTACAAATAGTAATAGAAATTGTAAACAATATAAATGTTAGTTTGTATAAATAATTCAAGACTGAAGATTCCGCGAACAAATTATGAATATGGAAGAAACTGGGGTCTTTCCAAAAAAATTAAATACAATTAAGTTATTTCAATCATATATCATACAATATTTCTCAAAAATATTAAACTTTTCATTCATAATTTTGTTAAAAAGTTTCACAGCATCCAAATGTGACGTCACTTAGCGATGAGTCCTATAGTTCAATCAAGTTATTATATAGCTGATATATCATTTACTTTTCGTTGCCCATTATTGTTAATATGATTAATAATTATTTAATTTCATAGAGATGTTCAATTATTAATGAATTAATGTAAGTTATTGCTTTTTTGTGCATTATAAATAATATCGTGTTCATTGTTTCTTTTTACCTTCCGCTACCCTTGGTAAGGGAGGTATAGGGATCGTGCTAAAAATCTCATATCGAGATTTTAGTAAATGACCACGTTTTAAGGTCCCTAGAATCCATTTTTAACATTTTCATGATGATGTCTGTATGTGTGTGTGTGTGTGTATGTATGTGTGTGTGTGTATGTATGTATGTATGTGTAGGGATTTTGTCTTCACTCTAACTCAAATACTATCATTCAGAAAATTCTGAATCTTTGTATTTCTATCCTATTCTACGAGGGGAGTTTTTTATGTTATCTACCTAGCTATGAAAACACCGAGTTAGAGAACAAATAAAATTTTATTTTTCAACGTAAGAACCGTTAACACTAACACACTTATTCCAACGTTTGTCTAATAAAGCTACGCCTGCAAAAAAAATCTTTTGGTAATTTTGCAAAATACGACTCCACTGCGTTTTCCAAGTCATCATTCGATAAAAAGCGACTCTTTCTCAAATGTTTTTTGAGTTTTGGAAAGAAATAATAGTCGGACGTGGTCAGGACTGTAAGGTGGATGTTGTAATTCGTCAAAGCCGCATTCACTGACCATTGCTTGAACAATTCGTGCTTTATGCACCCTGCAGTTGTTGTGCAGAAGCAGCATTTTCTGAGCATAATTGTGGGGTCTTATTTTCGCGTATAGCCGGTTTCAAGTTCTTAATTGTGTCTTTGTAGACATGAAAAGGTCACAGTATGAAAACAAGCCATTAGATTTTGGTGCAAATCAGATAACCAGAAATGGCACTTTACCTGAAGCTCATAATGGTTTTTCTTCAAAAAATATCATTAAATGCCATTTTTTCGCATTTTATATATTATGACAATTAAAGATTATTGAATTTTCTACAGGAATACATTAATACTTTTTCTATATATTTTACAGATAAATTTAAAAAGATTTTTTTTATTAGTCCCGAAGCCTAAGATAAACACAATTCCTTTGTTACACAGTTCATATTTCAAATGAATGTAACTTACAGTAAATGTCACTGTCAAAAAACTAATCACTTCAAATTAATAATATTGACATATTAAATAGAAAATAGTAAATAAATCAATAGTTTTATGTAATGGAACAGTTTGCAGCGTTAGTAAATACGTAAGTATGTATTTAAATTAATAAAAATGGATAGGAATGTGTGGCGCAGGATGATTGTTGCGTAATTATTATTGTGGTCCGGATGCGGTTATTCGCTACCGAAAATCGGTCACTTTAATATGTTTTTATGTATGAATGCTATGATGATTGTGGACAAGGCGAAAGAAGAATGTTGTTAAAGAGTGAAGTGAGTCAGCTGAGCCCTTACTCTTATCCCTTTTCTTATTGTTACTATTGTTTCCGGGTATTTGCTAACCCCCTAAGTGGGAATCGCGTGATTTTATGTACGTATGTATGTATGTATGTATGTAAAAATTAAATAGCGGGAGGTTTTGTGTTGGCCACATCAGATTTTTTATCATTATGCTCACCCCTAACTTCCATCACCGGAATATAATAAAATGGAATTGGAAAAAGGTAATGTGCTGGCCACATGAAAATCTTTATTCATTTATTTGCAAGTGTATAAAAACACAAAAATTATTATCATTATTAAATACATTTCCATGTAGGTAACTAAATTATTCTAGTATTAAAAAAATGTTATTCTATTGTGCAAAAAACTTCGATCATATACAGCCGATCAACAACATACGGTGTTCCTAGGCGGTATCCCATCCAAGTACTAACCACGTTCACCCATGCTTGACTATACATCACATGTTCTACGTCTACAATTCATTATAATTATATCTATATTTATTTAATCATATAGGGTGCGATTCAGTGGGTTATATTAAAGTCTGTACTAACACTTGTATTAACTAAAACACTGTATTAGCTTAAAACACATTTTAAAACAAAGGTGATTCAGTGGTCTGTATTAAGCTGTTTTAGTTAAAACACAAAATTACACTTGGCAACACTGTAATAACTGTCAAAGTGCGAAATTGGCGGCATTTGAAACGTCAATATTTTGTATTTGTGTTGTTTTAGGTTATGTTACACTACTTTATGACCTATATTTTAAATTTTAGCATATTAAAATGTCAGGAAAAAGAATTACAGAACTGATTGGTTTAATGAAGAAAAGATTATTTTAATAAGAGGCTACTAAACGGAACGGTATTATTGAAAATAAGGGACATGACATTAAAATAATGAAAAATAAAAAAGCTGCATCATTTTGAAGTGGTAAATTGGAATGTCCAAAGATATAAAAGTGATGTTTGTGCTGATTGATATTTTTACCTCCCGCTACCCTTGGTAAGGGAGGTATAGGGATCGTGCTAAAAATCACATATCGAGATTTTAGTAAATGACCACGTTTTAAGGTCCTTAGAATCCAATTTTAACATTTTTACGATGATGTCTGTATGTGTGTATGTGTGTGTGTGTGTGTGTGTGTATGTGTACGAATTTTGTTAGCACTCTAACTCAAATACTATGATTCAGAAAATTTTGAAACCTTGTATTTCTACCCTATTCTAATAGGAATAGAAGCCATTAGATTTTGGTGTAAATCGGATAAACGGAATTGGTACTTTACTTGAACCCCATAAGGGTTTTTCTTCAAAAAATACCATTAAATGCCATTTTTTCGCATTTAATGTCATTGGAAAATTATAGATTATTGAATTTTGTACAGGTATACATTAATACTTTTTCTATATATTTTACAGATAAATTTAAAAATCATTTTTCTTTTTTTAATCCCGAAGCCTAAGATAAACATAATTCTTTTGTTACACAGTTTATTTTTCAAATGAATGTAACTGACAGGTAAACGTCATTGTCAAAAAACTAATCACTTCAAATTAATAATAGTGACATATTAAATAATAAAGAAAATCGTAAATAAAGCACAGTTATATGCAGTGGAACATAATATAGTTTGAAGCATTACTAAAAACATAGGTATGTATTTAATTTAATAAAAATTAAATAGCGGGAGGTTTTGTGTTGGCCACATCAGATTTTTTATTATTGTAATCAAGTTTCCATTATTGTAAATAAGCATTTCTTTGTTGTAATCAAAATTTCTTTAAGGATTTCTTTGTTTGTAATAAAAAAAAATCAAAATCAAATCAATATTATTTTAATTCAATGTAGCGGGGCCCCTAAAATGTGAGGGGGCCATAGGCAATTACCTATTCTGCCTAATGGGTAATCCGGCACTGATTGAAATGCAATTCAAAGAGTGAAATTGCTCATTATTTAAAAGAAAAACTAAAACTGGAGGAGGTACATCACCGCCAAACCCAGATATGTCAATTCGAATCAAATTTATTACATGCTGAAATACATTTTTTGATAATCGGTATCACTTTCGGAGAGAGTATTGTCATAGTTTTTCGCCTTCTTTATACCCTTCTTCGTCTTCTACAATCAACATCACGCCAAACATGCTCAACTCTTTCAACAGCACGTATTGTATCACCTATTTTACTTAAACAAACTTAGAAAATAGACAACATATAAATAATTGTTGTAACTTGCCTGAATTTATTCATATTAACCTGAATTTTTTAAATTATTCATTTTCTGTTTTATTATTTCATTTTAAGTTCAATATTTGCTTTAGTATACTTTATGAAGAGTCAAATATATAATTTTATTTTAATATTACATATTTGACATTATAAATTACGGTTAATACAATACTTAAAACAGATATAACCCATTTTAAGAAGTGTTTTAATTTCCTAGGCAACTAATACACATGTATTAAAATAAACACTCTAAAACAGTCTAATACAAGTCACTGAATCAGGTTTTTTAATACAACTCTTAATACAGATCTTAAAACAGCCTAATACAACCCACTGAATCGCACCCACAGTGTTACAAACATAAATTATAATAACACTTATTATAAAATTAAAATGTAACCCTACCTACTTTGTTTTTACATCATCTTTTATTCTATGAACTGTACTAACTAACTGTTCTTTCTCGTTTTCTGCAGTAACTGGTTCCAATTCTCGTTCAACAGTTTTAGGTTTTTTGACTTTAATGTAAGCCTTGTAATAGAAATCGGAGAAAAGAACAAACATGAATAAGTTTTGGGGTAGAAATGCTATTACCATCCATCGCGGATATGTACATTTCGGCTGGAAAAGAATCTGCCCGAACATGATGGTCAGAAAGAGAAACTGGCCCTAAGAAATATCGAGAAGATTATTTACCTGTCTTATCTAATGTCAAATGTGGTAATGAAGAGAGGAACAATAAATACTGGCTATCAAGTGATAAGAGGAGTTGCAGGCTATGCGGGAGAGAAGAGGAAACTATCAGGAATTTAAGGATTTCGTGCAGGGAAGTTACGAGAGGAAGAAGAAAAGAAACTGTTCTGTTAGACGATATAGGGTCGGGACAAGATTGGATGAAGGAAGTCATCGAGAAACGGGGGGTTATTTAAGATGTAGTACCACAATTTATTGTAAAATACAATAAGCTTGCTCACTATTGGTAACTTTTTATTTGAAGAGATACGAGGTTGGTTAAATGAGCAAAATTGTGCCATTTTATTGGTCAGGTAGACAAAATAAAAATTGTGTCAGCGGTTCTCAAAATTTGGGACAAAATATATATTTTTTAAATGGAACTATATATTTTTTTTATCTTATTGGAAAGAGTATTTTTTTCTCTTTCCAATAAGGTAATGTTGTTTATGTACAATTTTTTCAAATAAACGAGTTAATTAACCCGGCAGCGGGCAGGTGGGGTGTGGTACACCCCAGTCACTTTATAATTGTCGCCATTTTTGCAATAACGGCCGTACACAATCATCTAGCCATCTACCTTCCGCAAATATATTGGTCTGTAAATACGCAACAGGATTCAGTCTCAAACTAAATTGCAGAAAGAGTATCATCAAATTAAAGTGACGTGGGGTGTATTAAACCCAACCTGTCCATAAACGTAACAAAAATTCTCTGAAGTTTACAGATACGAATATACTTATTTTGAAATTTCAAGGTACATTTTATATATCTTTTATATATTACTGAATTTTATTTAGTTTTTCTAAGTGTAGTATATCATATTTTGAAAAAGATCAGGTGCATTTGTTGGCCAGGTGGAAAGAAATAGATACTGAAGAGAAAGTCAATAAATAAAATTTGTGATGATAACAATGAATAACCACCGCACAAAAACTTTAATTCAAAGCAAGGTCGCTGCATAGAATCTCTTAGGGCGAGAGATAGAAAAAGTAAATACCTCGGCAAGTTACGCCAAACATATTTATATATGTAGAGCACGCGAAATTTTACTGTGGAAAGTGCAGCATATTTGAATCTTCATAACTTCTCTGTACCTAAAAGCAACTTAGTAAATGCCTTTTTAGATCATAGGTTCACTTTTCAAGTTTAAGAATGTTATTTATTTTTGTTTGTAATATTTATATATTTCTTTGTTTTTATAATATAATGCCAAAGAATATTTTCAGTGAGTGTTTATAAGTTCTATTTTTTTTTTTACATAAATAATGAAATAATTTTATTGTTTCTTATTTACATTGAACCAGGAACTTCTAAAACACCAACAAATTTAACAATAACTAAAAAAAAATTACCGGATGTTTCATAAAATTAAAATTAAATTGGGGTTTGTCACACCCCACCTGCCCAAATTTGTAATTTTTTTTCACCTGCCCGCTGCCGGGTTAAGGTTAAAAATTTAAATTTTGTAAATTGTTTTATTAGTTTATTTAGCCAAATAAGCCATGGAAACAATTAATTCTTTGTTTGTTTGACGTTTAATAATTTCTCCCGTAAAGTTCTCTGTGTTTAATAATGTTTAATAACTTTACAAATGAAGAAAAATTAGATATGATCTTGCTATATGGAAAGTTATATCTAGACACCAGTTGCGTGGAACAGTCGGCTCTCTTTCCAAAAGAGCTGAAATGTGCGAAATGGCTTTCAATTTGAATATTTTCTGTAATTGTTTGTTATTACTGTAAAATAAGTTAATAAAATAAAAAAATTATAAAACACCCATGGTTTACTTGACTAAATAAACTAATAAAAGATAATTGTTATCTTTAAACGTAAATAACTCGTTTATTTGAAAAAATTGTACATCAACAACATTACGTTATTGGAAAGAGAAAAAAATACTCTTTCCAATAAGATAATAAAAAATATATAGTTCCATTTAAAAAATATATATTTTGTCCCAAATTTTGGGAACCGCTGAAACAATTTTTATTTTGTCTACATGAACATTTTTCTAATATAAAATGGCACAATTTTCTCATTTAACCAACCTCGTACCTCTTCAAATAGAAAAGTTACCAATAGTGAACAAGCTTATTGAGACAGCCTGTATATATAATATGTAGATTCTAAGCCGGTTAGGCAAGAATAAATAAAATAATAATAATAATAATAAATATTTACCTGTGTAATTTGGAAAATACCATGTAACTAGATGAGTGATAAGCAATGAAGATATCCATAATTTTTTTTAATTATTACAAACTATACATATCATAAAGATGAAAGTATGGTCTATAAATTAACCGTACACTTTACGATTTTTTTTTTTAGGGGCCAAGTTTTGACCTATGGGGTCCCGTGGCCGCGTGCCTGAGTGTCTGGTCGCGAACCTGGGGGAACCGGGTTCGATTCCGACTGACGCCAAATATTTCCAATTTTAAATGGCACAAAAGTGACTCTCCACACCAGCTATGAGTGCCCGTGAGGTGACGCCTGGTAAGCGCCCACACAGTAAAATATATCGTCATCATTACCGATGTCTACATGTGTTGTAGATACTGGCACACACAGAAATGGGTAATATGCCGCGATATATTTATTTATTTAAGTTATGACTACTTAAAAAACAGCTATTTTTGATAGCTGATATCATCAGTTTTTTGCAAAATTTCAAAATTTCGTTTGGAACATATTGTTCATTGGTTTTATGTTAACAACATACTAAAAACATATTCAAATTCATAGAAATAGAGGCTAAGGAATGTCGCGCGATAATAGTATATTATACGCCAAGGTTGAGAAGATAATCATTATTGACCCAGCGCAATTTATTCAATTCTACATCTACGCATGTTTTACACCTTAACCAAAACAGTACAGTGGCCAGGCGTGGCGAGGCGAGGCGGCAGCGTAGGTCAATTTAAAATTAAGCGGCAAATTTAAATGATATACTTTTCTTGAGTTTAATGAGTTAAATAATATTTGGATTTAGAGGCTTGAGTTTGATTGATAAGTGACAGTTTGCATTATAGACCTAGGTTAATAATTCAATTATTATTGACCTAGGTTACCATGGTTACAAGCAAGCGGCAGTGAAAAACAATTTTTTGTCCTCCTGAAGTGTAATGCGAACTTTACAATTGTATGCACAGCAAGTGTAACCTACTTTTTACGCTTACTGTGTTGTAACTTGTCTAACTATGCGGTAAAATAATCAAAATACACTGGACGTTTATAGGCATTTAGAAAAGAATAAAGTTCACGTAAAAAAGTACTATCTACGTAAGTTATTTTTTTTACTTTAACATGTCCTGTATTTAAAACTAATTTATATAAACCAAAATCACGGCAGCGACATCTGTCATTATTGTAAAAATCCGCCGTTACCGACATAGTCACCGACCGATATACCTGTCAAATGCGCGAGGCGAATAATTCTCAAATTTCAAATATCGACACCTACCTATTATGTATTACGAAGAAAACATGTGCAAATAAATACATTATCAGTCATAACAACGACTATTATCACAAATAAATTTTCGCTAGTAGAACTCTAATGAAGGTAAATAAATTTAAATTTGGAAATTGACTTAACCCCAGTATTTTAAACTATCCCTTTTCAGAAGTATAACCTATCTCATTAAAAAAAGTGATTTTCATTATCGTCGGCCAAAAATTTTGATACAATTCTCGTATTTTACAGCGCTCCAGTTAATAAGGCACTCGTCTTATGGGCTCGTGCCTTAAACAAAGCTGTCGCGCTGTAGAGTACAACTTACACGCACTCGAATGTAAATACCTATTTCATGTCAAATAAAGGTAAATAATAGTGGGTTTCTATTTTAGTAGTGAAAAAACACTATTTTCTAAAATTCTTATTAATTAGTGCTCATAGTTCAGTAGTACAGTCTTAGCTACACGCTACGTTCACTTTGCTACGCTTCTCTACCTCAAATATACATGTAGTTAAATCATCTGCATATTTTTGAGCGCAGCAATAATTGCTTCGTCGCTATAAGATCGCCTTAACACGTAAAAATTTATGTATATTGATGACATCTGGTGTTGTGTTGTTTATTTCAAATTTAATTTGCCGCGTTTTAATGGAGACCATTAATAAATTAATTAAGGATAATAGTAGGTTAAGATATGAATTGATGAAGGTACTATCGCTTACCATCTGTAACTGCGTGATATATTTCTTCCACCAAATACTCTTCTTGTATTTCTCGTCCCAAATGGAGATGAGGTAGTAGAAGTACATGAAAGTATGCACAATACAATTGGCGAAGCCGACATACAGACCATGGCCGCCAGCAATGAATTTGCAGCCTATCCAGGTCAATATTACCATCCCCGTGTGGTGGTATAAGTGCAAGAAGGAGACTTGTGACGTTTTCTTCCGCAGGACGAAGAATACCTAACAGAAAATTAGGCTTATTATAATAGACAAATTCGCAGCTGAAAAAAATTTACACAGCAAAGAATAAAGCTATTTTTTTTATTTTTTTCTATCGATGTGACAAGCAAGAATTCCATTAACCGTAGTTTTAACTAACTGGGAAATCGGATGAAGAAGGTGCTGATATTTAATATTGGACAAAAACTAGTTCTATTAGACGTAATAGTTATTTATTATTTACTAATCAGTTATGAAAAGACTGATATTGTTTGATGAACATATTACGTGAGTTAAACAATATCATGTTTTCATAACGTACAGTCAAACAAAAAAGTCTCCGTACGACAGTAGTTTTAATGTATTTTAGGAAAAATAGCAGTCTAAAACCCAATATATTTAATTTCCTTTTAATCCAAATTAAAACGCAGTATATTACGTTATTATTAATGTAAAATAAACAAATAATTTACTTAATTTATTTATATTATGGGGTAAACTTTGAAAGTATTCATAATTTCATGACAAAAAAGTCTCCGTACGATAACCAAAACATTTAAATAATAAACCATTTATTTATGTTTCATAAAAAAATATATTTCGAGGGTTTTCCTTTGGTTTTTCCACCAGTAACTAAGCGATGAGTCATTGAATCTACCAAATTTTTGGTCACCGATGGCATTATATTCTGCCATTTTACTTGTAATTAACTTTAAATTCTTTTTTGCTTTACATTCTTATTTATTTAAAGAATTTTCCGCACTTTCTCAATCTGATTAAAGTCCGGAAACTGTGAGGGATGATTAAGCATATTTTTAATATTATACAGTACGCATTGTCTTATATAGCGAATTATTTGTCGAATTTTTCTGATGCATGAAATTAAAATTGTCTGTTAAGGCCCTACTTTTCGGCACATTGTTTAAAATTTGCTTTTAAAATGTCGAGGGCACCTTTGCTATCCATTGTTGCAATAATTACTAATTTTCGTACTCCTGCTGAGGAGCTATAGCCCCTAGACATAATGCTATCACCGGCGTATTTAACTGTTACGATTAAATGCCTTAAATTTTAGGTTTTCTCCATTTTTTTTTGCCTTCTATCTAATCTGTATGTATTATACTTATTTACTTACGTTACCAGTAAACCTAATAAAGAATTAAAACTTTTAATTTAAAAGTAGAAAATCTAAAACATTTAAATGTAAGTTAAATACGGCGGTGACAGCATTATGTCTAGGAGCTATAGCTCCTCACCGGGAGTACGAAAATTAGTAATTATTACAACAATGGATAGCAAAGGTTCCCTCGACATTTTAAAAGCAAATTTTAAACAATGTGCCGAAAAATAGGGCCTTAACAGACAATTTTAATTTCGTGCATCAGAAAAATTTGACAAATAATTCGCTCTTTAAGAGAATGAGTACTGTACGTACGGAGACTTTTTTGAATGACTGTATATACAAATTTTTTATCTAATTCCGCTAAAATATTTTTTGTCTAACTGGCCTCTGTAACTCCGTGGTTAATTTTTAACAACTGGTTAAAAAAATTAACCAATCAAATATGTTGCTATACAGGGGTGTCACTCAAATAGGGGGACATGGGTAATCACAGATTCCTGAGGCAAAAATAAGACGATTTAACTAAACTTGCTTCTACCGGAAAGGGTACCATTTAGCCAGAATTCTGATTCAAAGTTCTTTGAAACAAAATTAATTTTGCTTATAATAACAGAACGCTTTATTCGATTTGGGTGAAATTTGGTATGATAGTTCATATGGTTATGTCATCTTAAGATGATACTTGTTATTATTAGTGAACGACTAGTGTATGAAACTTAGGTGTCCCAACATTGATTAGACCGTAACTTTTTAATAGCCATGCCGAAAACGTAAAATTATTTTTTTTCAGAAAGATACATTCAGTAGCAAACTTTTCTCTCCCTGTTTAATTTGTGAGATCTGTTACGGTTCAGACAGAAAAAAATAAAACCTTAGTGTCTGCACCGTGAAATTTTTAAAATAAATTTTATCTAGCAGTAGAAAGGGTGTAAATCCATAATTCATAAATATGTGCAGATAGTACATACCGTATCCAGAAGATCCAGTACTTTGATTAAGAAGTATATCCAAGCATAAAACACTTGCAGATTAGCCAGCCAATTTGTCCCATAGTCAATTGGCTCACAAGTCCAACTAAACCGGAACGCACAAACTGTAATAAACTATCACCAAAGAACACATTATTACACGTTCATCAATTTTTCACATATTTTTAACACAATGGTCACTGCATAAAAGTACAGATTTTGTTATCTTGACAATTTTATTGAATGTAGTTATACTCTACAACTGTTATTTCAAGATTTTTTTCTAAAATTTGAGAAGCAACGCACAAAGAAAAACTATTTTTACATTTAAACGCCTACGTAATGGATTTTGAGCAACAACTCTTATACACTGTTTTGTATAAATAGTTTAAACACTATATAAAATAAAAATTTGTACAAAATAACATTACTACGAACAAAAAACAACTGATTTTTTATTGAACAACTCTAAATGCAACAACGAGTCAAGTAAACGTACGCCATTTTGTTTGTATTGTTTCTTCTTCAAAACGCGGTTATCTTCACATTTTTGCGCCAAAAATATTATAAACATTTATGTATAAACAAAATTTATATACTTGATGTCTACCAAACTATGTTTTAATACACGAATGCCCTAATTTGCGCGAGTAATTGTTTCCATGAAAGACGAAACATCGTGAAAATAAAAACCGCGGACAGTATGTCTCAACTCATAGTGAACTGACTTGAAATTTGAAATGGAGCCATGGAATGCTGCTTAAAATAGGAATCTGTTCCATATATTCTCAAATATTTTATTCTTACTTACTTAATTATTTTATTTTATGAAAATAATAGTATTTTGCCGTTACTTTCTCCAAAATTAGAACTCGAGTTCTTTAAACATATCGACAAAAATAAAGAATATGGAAGAAACCCAAAAACAAACAATTTATAAAAACAATTCAGAGAAAATATTTGAAGGTCTAATTACAACAATAGATAATTTAATAAAAAGTAATCTCAATAGTTCAAAGTTTATTATAATTTTATTAGTAATAATAGTTATTTATATATCAAATCAGGGAAGTTCGTCTTTTCATGACGAATATGGAGATTGAAATTAATTAATTGTGACCCTACCTGAAGTTTTTAAAGAAAGAAATGGACTTAAGGATCATGGAGAATTTTAAATAAACGACGAAAGAAATTATGAAAAATTCAATGACTTTGCAGGGATTTGAAACCCAGACCTTCTCGTATCTAGCGCTAGATACGAGAACGTACGGGGTTCAAATCCCCGCAGTCATTGAATTTTTCATAATTTCTTTCGTCGTTTATTTAAAATTCTCCATGATCCTTAAGTCCATTTCTTTCTTTAAAAAGAATATGGAGATTGTTTGCCGAGGCGTAGCCACGATTTAAAATATACTGGTTATGCCACTTGTCATTTTTTTCATTGTTTCTGATGGTCCGCTTGATACGTGTTTCCTTGAATAATCCGCTAGATGCGCTACGTGAGAACGATCCTACCACAACAAACTATTTTTACATAAAATATAAAAAATGAAATGCATAATGAATTTATTTTTAATATAAATTTGTATATTTAATGGAAACCTGAATCAATACATTGTTAGAATTTAAAATTGGAAAAACTAAATAAATTGATAGAACCGTACGTTGCCAGATTTCCATTCGGTAATAATATCTTCTTCCCGAAAATATTTTCGGCAGTCATCATTCAATCTTCATTCGCGATCATCTCTATTAATTGCACATTGCCATTTTTTAAAAAGTGATATAAAGAGTGGAACAGCAAACAGAGATTCTTTTTCAGTGGATTTCTTGTAACCGGTTTCACATCCAGGAATGAAACATTTTCTATTTAATTTTCTTTTCATTTTGCATTAATTGCAATATCTTTCAACAAAATATTTATATTACTATACATATAATACGAATATGTACTTCAAAACCTGTTTTATTTACCTTTCTATAAGATATAACATGTAATATTTTCGAAATGACATGCAAATGACAAGTGTCAGTTGGGTCGTTCTCACGTTGCGCCTCTAGCGGAAAAAACGAGGAAACACGTATCGCTTTGGACCCTCGTTTTGTGCAGAGTGGCACAACCAGTATATTTTAAATCGTGATCCGGGCGTAGCCTACGTTATTAAATACAAGGCCAGGAAACAACTCAAATTTTGTTTAAAATCCACAGCGGTGGATTGGTCGCAGAGGACCTGCACCATTGCCAGCCCGTTCGCCCGATCTAACACCTATAAATTTCTTTCCTTGGGGTGCCATAATAGAAAGAGTTTATGATGAACCGATAGATAATTTGGACACTCTACGCAGAAAAATTATTCAAGTTTGCGAAACCATATCTATCGAACAATGTCACGCTGTCACGTAGCGACTAATGTAGTGGCAGATCGTTGTCGTGCTTGTTTGCTTACTACAGGTGAACATTTTGAACAAATTTTATAACAAATCGTTATTATTTTATATTACATAATTAATAAACTTAATAAGAATTTGATATCTTGTTATAAAGTTGATTTTTAAGGTAGCGCTGCTCCAATAAGAAAAACATGAATATCTCTGAAACAAAGCATTTACGGACATTTGCTCAAATGAACTTGTCACCATATTTTTTCGTGTTTAATCCATGGTTCAAGTTATGCCGTTTAAACCTGGGACATCCTGTATATGTTTATTTTCAACGAATCTGTACAGGCCGCACACGAAAGATGAACTATGCAAAATATGTTGGCACAAATCACTGTCTAATATATGCGCTCCGTTTAAATCCACACGAAATACAATTAATTTACTTCGCGCATACCTAATATAACATATAACAGTTGCCTAAATAAATTTTAAAGCTACGCAGCCTTTCTTCATATACCTATTAACTAATATATTGCTAATGCTCGTATCTTTCCCATAAGAGTAGCTGAAGGAAACACTGTGAAATGGAAATATCATTTCTGCATAAGTCTATCTCACACAAACGCCCAACTTCGAATTATGCGCAAGCTTGGAAACCTTGACTACTATTGGCCAACGCTGACAGCGTCGCTGGCTGGGCTGCGTTCCAAAATCCTACTCTTAAGAGTACGAAATTATCCAAAGTCGTTTCAAAACTAATAACCTTACTCTCAGAGTTTACTCAACCTGTTTCAAAACAGCCAGAATTTACTCCAAAGTGATGTTCTACTTACTCTACTAACGAGGAGGGTATAGAAATTACTCCACAATATTTTCAAACGTAGATGCTCACGATTCTCAACATATGAAAGTACTTTGCCTTCTTGAGGAAGAAAACATGCTTTTGGTTGAAAATAAACATAAATAAATACGTTGGCGTGTATTACGAGAATACTTTTATAATGAAAGCGATTTTATGGAGCGTACTTTCACATTATATTGAGGAGAGTGCTCCATAAAAGCGCTTTTATTACGGGCTTGACATTAATGTTGTATTTATAAGTAGTTTTGTTAGTTTTATAAAATTATTTTTAATTTAGTTTCAATTTTTTACTTCAACAAAACTCTCATTCGTTCCAAAACACAACACATCATACTCTACGCCAAAACTCGGTATTCTTGGTTTTGGAACGCTACCCTGGTGATGCAGCGAGCACGTGGTTTGACTTTGACGTTTGATTTCATTTCTGTTTGTAGTTGCACTTCGAAAGCATTTGCTTTGTGTTTCATACAGTAATTTATTGTCACCTAAATAAATTAATCCTGACCAGATTGTATTGCTATTATTTTTACAGTACAACAAAGTAAATTATTTAATTCAAATTTAGCACTAGAATATGTCAGTTTTTTTATTATAACTAATATTTATATTCAAGAATTTACAAACAAAATAAATAGTAGGTACATTGCTTAATTTCTCAAATTTAAATTTAAAATTTCTCGCGCTAGTCGTTAATAAACAGAACTCTGTGATTCGCAAAAAGTGATCATGATTTCCTCGTTAGCCAATAGTAGTGAAGGTTTCCAAGCATGCGCATAATTCGCAGTTGGGTGTTTGTGTGAGATAGACTTATGCAGAAATGATATTTCCATTTCACAGTGTTTCCTTCAAGAAAAGCAAAGGATCCGCAATATATTAGTTAATAGGTATATGAGCACAACACACATTACTGTAATAATTATTTGACGACGTCTATGGATTTAGCCACGAGGTCCATAATAAATAACTATTCATTTTTCAATGAAATAACGCTGCTTCTTTTAATTTCATATTCATAACCTCTTTAGCATAACGACCATTGTGTTAAATATAAAGTTCATTATGATGGGAACAAGTGCTTACTTTGTAGACTAGGAATGCGCATGACACTATCTGCATGATATTGAAGACGATGATGAATTTCTTTATGTTGAGCGGTTCTCGGTCCTCCATTAATCGAGGGCCCAACTTCTTCACAAAGTAAAGATAGGAGAAACATATCGCGAACATGTACAGCGGGCTGGACATTAACGGGTACTCCGATGCTCGAGGATCTGCAAAAAAAATTATATTGTTACATTGCTATAATTGTTATACTCAGGTCTCAACGAAACGCAAAGGATCGTAATAATCAGCTTAAACACCCGTTTACATAACATAAAATTATTTTTTTTTTCAGAAAGATACATTCAATAGTAAACTTTTTTCTCTCTGTGTAATTTGTGATATCTATTACGGTTCAGACAGAAAAAAATAAAACCTGAGTGACTGCATAGTGAATTTTTTAAAAATAAATTTAATCTAGCAGTCTATCCAAATGTCAAACAATTAATTTTTAATGACAGTAACGAGTTGTCAATCTTCTCAACTTGTTTAGGAGTAAGCTAACATATTTATTCGTGTTATAGTAAAAATTTTTAGGCAGAGTAGTCACGTCATCAAAGTTTGTAACTAGATAATGACGTCACGAAATTAGTAGGTTTACATGGTACACTAATTTAATTTTAGAAAATAATTGTATTTACCTGCGATGCTAATTTATGTGATCAAGTTAATTTATTTAATAGTCGAATAATAATTGAATATTATTGTAAAATGTAATATATTTCTAATTTATGGTATTGAAAATTCGGTGTAGGGCACACTTAGTCGGGTTTCAGAAGGAATACGGGGAGTGAATGAAGCACTTGATGAAAAATAAGAAAATTAATGTTAAATGACTTTGAATATATTTTTTAAAAAATTGATTTGATTTTATTTAGATTTACAATTCTGTAGTGTAAAGAATAAAAAATTCTGAAAAGTAAAGAGTAGCACTATAAATTCGATTTATTGAAAATATAATTAAAATAACATTTAAAAAATATATTATATTTCATTGAAAATACTCCAATAATATAATTTACAATTATTGAAATTAACACAAACTAAAAACAAAAAAGTTCATAAGGGTACAAAAGTAAATTTAAAAAAATATAAATAAATATATATATATATATATATATATATATATATATATATATATATATATTTATATATACATTATCATTATGGGGGGCGCTCATTGCACAAACATGCCTGTTTACTCACAGAGCGGCACTGCAAGCTCTTCTTCGTCGAACTAATGACAGCAGACGCTTGACAATTCCGGGAGAAACATGTCATGTAAACGTTTAAATATTGAAATCCAATAGTACCAACATGTGGTGAAAAAATGAACTACAATTATTTTAAATAAATTAAAACTCATTAAAAACATTATGTTTGACTTTAAAATAATTGTAAATTTAATTAAAATGTACTTTACTTATAGTATGCAAGAAATAGTATTTATTTTCTTCGTTTTCCTAAACATATACAATACTACAGTGTTTTTTCATTTTGTAATGAAATGATGACGTGACTACTCTGCCTAAAATTTTTTACTATATTTATAATAATGGTAGTAAAATACTATTAGGCCGAACAAACAGATGTTACTAGTTTCTGAATATTGTAAAGGAATTTTTTGACAACCCATAAACAATTGTTACTGTCATTAGAAATTCGTTGTTTGACATTTGGAAAGACTGCTAGATTAAATTGATTTTAAAAAAATTCACGATGCAGTCACTCAGGTTTTATTTTTTTCTGTCTAAACCGTAACAGATATCACAAATTAAACAGAGAGAGAAAAGTTTATATTGAATGTATCTTTCTGAAAAAAAAATAATTTCATGTTATAGGTGTGGCCATTAAAAAGTTACGGTCTAATCAATGTTGGGACACTTAAGTTCCATACACTAGTGGTTCACTAATAATAACAAGTATCATTTTAAAAGATGACGTATAACCATATGAAGTGTCATACCAAATTTCATCCAAATCGTATAAAGCGTTCTGTTATTATAAGCAAAATTAATTTTTTTTTCGAAGAACTTTGGAGCAGAGTTCTGGCTAAATGGTACACTTTCCGGTAGAAGCAAGTTTGGTTAAATCGTCTTATTTTAGCCTCAGGAATCTGTGATTAAGCCATGTCCCCCTATTTAAAAGACATCCTTTATATATATATATACAGACATCATCGTAAAACTAGTAAAATCTTATTCTAGGGACTCAAACGTGCTTATTCATTAAAAACACAATCGATTATTTTGACCAAAGACAATATCTTCCGTACCTAAAGGTGACGGAAGGTAAAAATAGTGGAGGACTCCATTTATAATTTTTTTATGGTTCTTCCTATCAAACGTTTAAACATCTAATTTATAGCTACAATATTTTTGGTTCATAGTGAAAACAAAATGAATGAAGATATTTTCGTGGAAGAAAGTGGTATGTTGTAAGGTCAAGGTATTTCACTAGATCATTCATTATTTCCTCGGTCATTGGCTGCTAATTCATGTACATTCCCTATCAAAACGCATTCCCTGTTTCTATTTAAATATGCTGCTCTCTAGACAAATGCAATTATAATTGCACGTGTATCCACAATCGAACATATTGCATTTCTCAATAGATGACATTTAATATCCAGGCACTCTTTACGACTAAAATTGTTTGCTAACTCCTAATTATCAAAGTGAAATTTTCGCATTATGTATAAAAATTCTTGTGGGAAAATTATAGACGTCATCAAAACTAACATTAAATGTTGGACATCACCAGGGATACGTATAGTGTTTTGTTTTGTTGTTTACTTTAGTGAGGTCGTGGGTCGTGTCGCTGTAGATATTTGCAATTTTCAAATAGGTACTCTTTCCATAATAGCTTTAAAGCGTGCAGTTTTTCTTTTCAAGTGACTTAAAAAGTTCTCTCTCTCTCGCAGAATAACATGAGTGCAAGAGAGACAAATAAATAGTCTTTTCACGAAAAACTTTTAAAGAAAAACTGGAACATGCGCTACTTTTTTTTAAAGGCCCTATAATTTTGACCGTCAAGTAACTGCCAAATGTCATTTATGTTTATGTTTTTGATGTATTCAAGTAGTGTTATAAATGATCGATATTAAACTGAAAAATCTGTTGTGGCCAGCACAAAACCTTCCGTCAATTCGATGTATTTTGTACAAATCCCAAATCAAAAGTTCCTTGAAAAAGATTCTATATATCCTGTAAAATTGTAACACGAGCACACTATTTTTAACAAATTCCATACCGAAAGTTCCTTTGAAAAGATTTTATAATTCCAACACGAACGTACATTATGTAAATTCCTGCTTCTTCAGCTTTTCCCTATTTTATTAGGAGTCGCTGTTTCTTATCTCCTCTCTTCTACTCATTTCTGTCCAACGCATCTTCTTCACACAGTTCTTCCTCTCTCAAATCTTCTGTTACATAGTCCTTCCATCTTCTCTTTGACCTTCCTCGTACTCCCAGCACTGAAAATTCTAATCTTGCGAGGGACACTCTGTCACTTATATCACTGTCTACTCCTTTACTTTCCACTTGACACTGACATCTTCTGTCAATTAAATTTTTTTGAATATATCTGCTATTTCCATAATTTTAGCAAAGCTGACTAATTTTTGGAAGGTAATCTCTCTTAATCTCTCTATAGATCTACATCTATTGAATATGAAGGAAAATGTATAATCAGACCGTACAGAGAATAAGATATTCTTTCATATTGATAACATAAAATGTCGATAAATGATATTTAACTGCGTTTTTCCAAGAAAAACTGTTAAAAACTTCAAATAATGGTACTTCCGGTTGACCAATCATAAACAAAATCTAATCAGCTCTTCGTGTGGTTGTAAAGAAGAGAATTACGAAAGAATCATAATTTTTAGAATTGTTGTTTTGGAGTTATCGTCGGAGAAAAATTTGTTACATACACACACACGGACACACATACAGACATCATCGTAAAACTAATGAAATCGTATTCTAGGGACCCTAAAACGTGCTTATTCATTAAAAACTCACCATCGAATTTTTTGACCAAAGACAATACCTTCCTTACCTAAAGGTGACGGAAGGTAAAAATGGCAAAATAGGGGTAGAGAAGTAATTGAAATCTTGATGTTCTAAAAAAAGAGGTCACGGATTTAAAAGTGGATAATACAATCTCAAAACAATAAAAAAAAGTTCATATAAACATATATCCGGAAATGCCTAGTTTCAGAGCTATAGTGATTTTAATGTTTTATTTCTGTCATATACAACTCATACTTTTAACATTACAATAAAATCATAGTGGCCGTTTACATTGGAAAACAGTCAATTATAAATTATAATAAAAAGTTCAAAATGTCCACCTTGAATTTCAATACAACATTCTAATATTCGTCTCATGGACTGACGAATACGTTCGAAAATTCTGAGTTTATTGCGAATTGTTTTGCAGCTATTTATAATTCTTTGACGTAAGTCATCGATGTTATTCACTAGTGCTGAATAAACTAAACTTTTCAGATGACCCCAAAATTAAATATCCAGAGGATTTAAATCAGGTGACTTTGGAGGCCACCGTATAGCAGCCCCTCTACCAATCCATCAATCATCATAAAAATTATTCAAAAAGACTATTTTCAATTGTTTTCCACTGCAAACAGCCACTATGATTTCATTGTAATGTGAAAAGTATGACTTGTATATGACACAAATAAAATATGAAAATCGTTATAGCTCTGAAACTAGGCATTTCCGGATAAATGTTTATATGAACTTTTTTTATTGTTTTGAGGTGTATTATCCACCCTTAAATCCGTGACCTCTATTTTTTGAACAGCCTGTATATGCTCGTGTTTATCAAAATTTTTGTTGATGTAGAGTGTGCGCCGCTTACAACAAATGGACACAAATAATTTCCAAAAATTTAAATACCTGGGGTCAATGATCTCAGAAGATGGAAGATTTGATGAAGAAATAAAAGAAAGAAGAACAACAGGAGGCAAAATATTCAATAGCATCAAACACAGTTTATTAGGAATGAAAGAAATACCGAAAGAGACCAGAGTACAAATATTTAAGAAAGTAGTGACGCCTATACTCATACACGGAGCTGAAACATGGACATTAACGCAAAGACAAAAAGAAAAAATTACGGCTATCGAAATGAGATTCTTGAGAAAAATAGAGGGGAAAACAAGACTGGACAGAATCGAAAACACAACCTACAGACAAAACTTAAAAGTAAAAGCAACAGAAGATAAGATAGCAGAAGGACAGATGAGATGGTATGGTCATGTAGAAAGGATGGGAGAGGAGAGAATAGTTAAAAAAGTGTTTGAAGCAAAAATTGGAAGAAAGAAACCACGAGGACGACCAAGAAGAACGTGGCTGGAAGAAGTAAAGGAGGCAGCGCAAAGAAGAGATTTAACTTGGGAAGAAACGAAGACAGCAACACAAAGTAGAAAGAAATATGGAGAAGACCAACGAACCAGAACTCAACCCCCTCCCCCGCAAGCCGGGGGAACGCCTTACACCCGTGAGGGTAGAAAGGTGCAGGATTAAGTAAGTAAGTAATTTCGTGATGAACAACGCACGCTATCCGAACCGTTGTACAATCTGTTTTCCAGACAACTTCAAGAGATTTGCGTCGCATAGTAGTAATATGGATTTAATTCTGAGTGCATCTGTAGTTTTATTTCATTTTACTACATAAATACTTATGTTTTTGGGTGATGAATCCCGAATAATCATCGCCAAAAAGCGCGTTGCCAAACGGAGCACACGTTAGGATAGGTTGGGTTTAGTTGGGTGATTCTTTTGATTGGTGTTGAAGATATCAAAATAAACGTTCAAGATGACATTTGGAAGAATTAACAACTGTCAAGATATGTCAAGTGTGTCAACGATAGTTTTTCTTTAATAAATCTAATTAAAGTAGAAGTTGAAAACAATAGAAGTAATGTTGATGTTTTTCAAATGTAAACATTATCTTTTTGCAATAAAATTACTGAATTGTGTTGTACTATTTATTTGTGGTGTTCGTTACAATCCAGTTTAAATAACTTCAACAATTGGTTTTAGGACACTGCGTGATTCTAGGGATGCATTCGGGCCGGGTCGGACTGGGCTTTGAGGTTTGGATCGACTCGGCTCGAAAATAAAAAATCTGTTGTGGCCAGCACAAGACCTTCCGTCAGTTCGATGTATTTTGTACAAATCCCATACCAAAAGGTCCTTGGAACAAATTCTATATAATATCATGCAAAATCGAACACGAACACATACTTTTTTTTACAAATTCCATGCTAAAAGTTCATTTGAAAAGGTTCTTTAAATGCAATAAAATTATAACATAAACTACACTAAGTAATGTCCTTCCATCTTCTCTTTGGCCTTTCTCTGCATGTCACTTGCGAGTAACAATATGACATACCAATTTTAGATCCTATACTTTTCATATTTGGTTTTGCACTTGCAACTGACATCTGTCAATTAATTTTTTTTGAATAATTATGTCAGCTGTTTCCATAATAAATTGCAAAGCAGACTAATTTTTGAAAATTAATTTCTTTATAATGCTTTTAATTTACATCTATTGAATATGAAGGAAAATGTATAATTAAACCGTATAGAGAAGAGTATTTTCTTTAATATATATAATAACAAAATGTCAAAAAGTAATATTTAACTGCGTTTTTTTAAGAAAAACTGTTAAAAACTTCAAAAAAGGGTACTTCCGGTGGATCGATTATAACCAAAATCTAATCAACTCTTCATATGGATGTACAGAAGAGGAATACGAAAGAATTATAATTTTTAGAATTGGAGTATTGGAGTTATCGAGAAAAATTTGTCACACACGGACATACATACACACACACGGACACACACACACACGGACACACACACACACACACACACACACACATACATACATACAGACATCATCTCAAAAATAGTAAATTCGTATTGTAGGGACCCTAAAACGTGCTTATTCATTAAAAGCTCACCACCGAATTTTTTGACCAAAGACAATACCTTCCTTACCTAAAGGTGACGGAAGGTAAAAATGCCGGCCCGATTCGAAGATCGACTCGACAAAAAATTAGCTGGTCCGGCTCGAAAATTGACCCGAAATCGGATGTGAAGTTAAATCATTTTGATCCTTTTTAACTGCATACATTTTCATTAAAATATTAAAGAAACTGTGCATTTGATTGAATAGGATTTTTCGGGCCGCCCGAAAAGCTCGAATTTTCGGGCCGGGCCAAAATCAAAAGTCCGACACGCCTCAACTTTTGCAAATGATTAGCCCGATTCGGCCCGATAATAAAATTTCTTCGGCCCGGCTCGATAATCGACTCGAAATCGAGGCGGGCTTCGGGCCGGGCCAAAGCTCAAAATCGAGTGCATCTCTACGTGATTCTGTTTTTGAATATTCGGAATTTCAAAAATTCTGTGCATGCATACTCTGGAAAATGAGCCGTCAGTTTTGATTCATCAACATATCTTTCACTTTCATATAAATATAATATAGTTGAAATTGAATTTCGAATTTCAAAAAGACGATAGCAAAAATAAGATGTTATTACTAATAACAAAATCTGTTGTGGCCAGCACAAAACCTTCCGTCAATTCAATGTATTTTGTACAAATCCGATACCAAAAGTTCCTTGGAAAAGATTCTATATATCCTGTTAAATTGTAACACGAACACACTATTTTTTACAAATTCCATATTGCAAGTTCCTTTGAAAAGATTCTATAAATCCAGTATAATTATAACACGAATGTACATCTGTAAATTGCACTTCACACTTCCTCATTCCTATCCAACGCATCTTTTTGACACATTTCTTCCTCTCTCAAATATTCTGCTACACAGTCCTTCCATCTTCTCTTTGGCCTTTCTTGTACTCCCGGCATTGAAACTACAAGACATTTGCGAGGAACCCTCTGTCACTTAAATTACTTTCTGATCCTATACTTTTCACTTTGATTTTGCACTTGACACTGATATATGTCAATTAGAATTTTTTGAATATTATCTGCTGTTTCCATAATTTTTGCAAAGCTGACTGGTTTTTGAAAGTTAACCTCTCTTAATCTCTCTATAACTCGATATCTATTGAATATGAAGAAAAACGTATAATCAAATCGTGTAGAGAATAAGATTTTCTTTCATATTAATGATCATAAAATGTCGAAAAATGATATTTAACTGCGTTTTTTCCAAAAAACTGTTAAGAACTTCAAATAAGGGTACTTCCGGTTGACCAATTATAACCAAAATCTAATCAGCTCTTCATATGGTTGTAAAGAAGAGGAATACGAAAGAATCATAATTTTTAGAATTGTAGTTTTGAAGTTATCGTCGGAGAAAAATTTGTCACACACACACACACACGGACACACACACACACACACACACACACACACACACACACACACACACACACACACACACTACACACATACACACATACAGACATCAATGTAAAATTAGTAAAATCGTATTTTAGGGATATTAAAACGTGCTTATTCGTTAAAAACTCACCATCGAATTTTTTGACCAAAGACAATACCTTCCTTTTGACGGAAGGTAAAAAACTATGTAATACAATATTCAATGGCGGAATACTTAACCTATTCAGTTGTAAGCTTAAAATCTAAATTTTAAACTAGTCTAAAGAAATTTGTAGACATTTCTCACCATTTGCGTATATACATAATGTTAGCGCTATAGGACTTTGAGGCCCTGAGTTTCTATTTTCCTCACAACTTCTTTCTATTTCTTCCTGTCTTTAGTTTTCTCTGTCCAGTTCGTCACGTTTTGTTCCCGTAGATCTTTTTTATAGCATTAGTCATTTTTTTCCTCGGCCTCCCTCTTCTTTTCTTTCCTCCTTGTATTTCTACTCTCCGGCATCCGTGCAACATGCCCTAGCCATCTCGTTCTTTTTACTCTAATCGAGTGACTGATAAATGGAAAACCTTACTTTTCTTGTATTTCCCGCTTGGATTTTCTCCATGTTCCGTCTTCTTTAACACCTTCAAAAATTCCCCTCAATATTTTTTTCTTTCCCACACGTCAAGTTTGGTTTCCGGTAGTATTTACTCTTAAACAGGGGTGATTACGCGTTGACTAAAGTAACAAATTCACTTGTTTTTTAATCATCTCAATGTATTTCTAAATGGTAGTCACGGTAACTAAAATTTTGAGTAAATACTACCGGTCATTGATTTTTAGTCCAGTCATTAGGTAGATTTACTCTGCAAAGGTTGGATATGTTATATATTTAGAGGTCTCAACAAAAAATGAAAGTTTTCCCCCTCGGGGGCCTTCGGGAAGCACAGCCAACTTGAGAAAAAAGGCGCAAAAAAGCGGTTTTTTTCTAAATATCTCTTCACTTATTTGCATTAGGCAAAAATAGTTATTATCTAATTTGTTGACTATAAAATTCTTTACAACTTTTATCTAAAACATTTTTTTCTATAATTAATAGATAGCGAGCTACAGTACTTCAAACAGAGCAATTTTTTTGAAAATTACATGAATGCTTCATTTAAATCATATTTTATTATATTTTTTTTACGTTTTTTACAAATTACTTTTTGACAATCATTAATTATTATTATTATTTAACTAATATATATAAATATATTATTGTTTATAGTTTTTTTTTTTTCATTCTAAAGATTTTTTATAGTCCAGCAAATTTATGATTTTACCTTAAAGTAATTACAACAAAAGCTTTTTAACGGAATCCAGTCCCAGAAAAGTGCGCTGAATAACATATCAATATTTTCCCGAAATCGGAGCATGGGAACCTCCTGCCAATTTGGACAAATGGCGGCATATTCAGGTTTATGGCCATTTGCTTAAAACAATTATGAAAATATTTAAATTATTCAAAAAAACAAACAATATTACGTACTTGATACTTAGTCTAATAGGTTTCACTATTTACAACAGTTTACATTCGACGTGGCATCGAAAGAAGTAAGTTATCGATAACTGTTTTATAAAAATTGTTAACGTTTTCCTGCAATTTTTTAGTTTTTCATCCACCACTCTGATTTTGTTAAAAATATGATGACGCGGTTTTAAAATTGTTGTAATTACTTTAAGGTAAAATCATAAATTTGCTGGACTATAAAAAATCTTTAGAATGAGAAAAAAAACTATAAACAATAATTAATATTTATATATATTAGTTAAATAATAATAATTAATGATTGTCAAAAAGTAATTTGTAAAAAACGTAAAAAAAATATGATTTAAATGAAGCATTCATGTAATTTTCAAAAAAATTGCTCGGTTTGAAGCACTGTAGCTCGCTATCTATTAATTATAGAAAAAAATGTTTTAGATAAAATTTGTAGAGAATTTTATAGTCAATAAATTAGATAATAACTATTTTTGCCTAATGCAAATCAGTGTAGAGATATTTAGAAAAAACCGCTTTTTTGCGCCTTTTTTCTCAAGTTGGCGGTGCTTCCCCAAGGCCCCCGAGGGGGAAAACTTGCATTTTTTATTAGGACCCCTAAATATAAACAATATATCCAAAAATCAAAAATACCCGACCTTTTGTGGAATAAACCCTTATTTTTCTACCAAATGACTGGACTATTTTATTAAGTTAACACTTTTTATTGTCCTAAAGCACGAACAAATATCTTAACCAAATCTCCAGTGTACGTGATGTGTAAAAATGCAAATATTTATGCAAATGAATTTGACATTTTCACGACACCGCCAAATAAAATAAATACAATTTTGAAAACATTGCATTCATTATAATTTTATTTTTTAATACTTATATACCTATTGTGCTTGATTTTTTATGTTTCAATATTATATTTCTTTGTACTGTTACATATTATTTCATTGTTTCTTGTTTTGTCCTGTAATTGGTGTAAAACTGTTGGGCAAATAAACTTATTATTATTATTATTATTATTATTATTATTATTAAGCACCCATAATTCACATCCATACAGAACTGGCGGTGGTATAACAGTCTTACCTATTCTTATTTTAGTAGATCTTGATACGTTTTTGGTATATATTGTTCTCAAAAGCATTCCATAAGCTTTACTTCCTTTAGCTATTCTCTCGTTATATATTTTCATCTTCATTAATATTATTGATTGTGACTCCCAAATATTCAAACGAGTTCACCTTTTCAAAGCAGTAGGCTTTATTTTCCATTTCAAATATTATATCCTGTTCTTTTGTTGTCTGACTTTTCTCTATTGCCATATATTTGGTTTTAGGTTCGTTTATGGACAGTACATATTTCCTTGCACTCTCCGCTAATCTTTTGTTACCTTTGTGCAGCTCTTGTCTTGATCTTCTTACCAAGACTATATCATCCGCAAAGATTTTATAATTTGATTGTTGAAAAGGTGAACCAATAAACCAATCGAACTATTATGAGCCAAAGTCGTAAATAAAAAACAATATATAGTTCGAAAAAGTCAAAATTGTTCAGTTGCAATCAACAATAATACAAATACCAAATACGGTGAAACACTTAACACTTCAAAGTTCAAATGTTTAAATACAGCTGGCAGCACAAGTCAAATCCTCCAAAGAAATTCCAGAAATTGTTTAGTTTTTCCAGTGCAGACGCCTTCTTTAAGGGGCTTGATTTTAATATGCCCCTTAATACTCATATAAATAATACATAGCAAAAAAATTGTATCGACAGGCATGGAAAGGTATTATTGTGACGTCACGCGATTAAAAAATCAATAAAAACGATCATGCGCAGTAGATTAAATTGAAAAAATCAATATTAGATGAAAGCAGCGCGTTTTTACGGTGGAGAAGCTTGTATATATCAAAGTTAAATTTTTAAAATGTTGCTTGTAGTTTCAAATCGAAGTAAATTTGCTTTTTTTAGCCTGGAGAATATTTTTATAAAATTAGTAAGTGAGATACAAGATTTAGTGAGAATTTGAAACAATTTTTGGATATAAAGAAAATGTAATTAGTTCAAAAATGATCCCTAGATGGTACTAGAAGTGTTCAAATAAATAAATTTATATGACTCCAATTATTACCGAGATACTAAAGTAATTGAAAACTCAAATATTTTAAAAATTAATAACATTTTTAAAATTTGACACCCCGATTCTCAAAAAAGTTTTAGCTAATCCTCATTTTTGGATTAGTGAATTCTATTCTATTCCGGTATTTAAAATATTATCGTCAAAATATCAAAAAATCTGTTGGTGCCAGCACAAGACCTCTCGCCATTTCCATATTAAGCTATATAAGTATTGTACATATTTGACATTTCTGATACCTACACACAAAAACACATATCTTCTTTACATATTTTTATATTTTTTAATTCATTCTATTCACTCTTATTCTTCTAATGTTCGAGATTCTTCCAATTCATTGATGAGATTGGCAGTATTTTTGAAGGGTATATGTAAAATATGTATCTATATTTATAAATATTTAATTAATAATAAAATAAGATATATTAAATGTACTTCCCAGAAAAAGTCTTCAGTAATGTCTCTGTCTATATATTTATATGTCTCTATCTTTCCGTAGAAGATATAATAAAAATTTTAAATATATCGGATAGAGATTTTTATATTCTTTAATATTAGTAATAAAAGAAATTTTCAAAAAATAATATTTAGAAGAGTTTTTTAAAGAAACAGTTGTTATATATAAAATCTAATCAGCTCTTCTCATAGGATAGTCAGATTGAGGAAACTGCAGTTAGACATTTTTTAAGTCTTATGAGAAATCGTGGTTCCAACATCCACACACACACCCACGGATATCATCGTAAAAATGTTATAATCGGATTATAGAACTTTAAAACGTACTTATCCACTAAAATCTGGAAATGCGATTTTTGACATGATTCCAATACCTCTGTTAGCGAGAGCTAAAAAGGTAGATACTAGAAATAGATTAGACTATTTTAAGATATAAGCTATCAAAATTAGAGTAGAATTCACTAATCCAAAAATAAAGATTAGCTTAAACTTTTCGAAAATCGAGCTGTGAAAATTCCTAATACAGTTTCACAAGATTCATATACAAACTTGAAAATGGATTCCGCATTTTGAAAACGCGTTAGCAAAGGTTTTGAAAGCAGTAACAATTTTGAATAGCAAATACATATTTATATTTTATTTGAATCCATAAAACTTTTACTTCTAAGAAATTTTGTTACAAAGAAAAATGAACTTGAAAGAGGATTGTCAAAGGATATCCTTTATTTAATTTGTTAAATATACAAGTAAGGTAACAGATAAAAAAGAAATTAAATATTCTATAAAATTTTTACTGTTTTCCTTGTTACTATTATTTGAAGAATAAAAAGAATCAATGTTAAAGAAATAATTTTCCAATGATTACCATTGTTTCACTAGCCTTCAAATTTTCAAGTTTATGAAGTTTATGTCAAGTAACAATGAATCAATTTATTTATTTCTACTGGTCTATAAAACTTTTTTCAAAAAATGCATTCAAATAATTACAAATTAAATGAGTAACAAGAGCTTATTTAAAACCAAAGTTTTATTAAAATGTACTAAGAAAATATATTTTGTCAAAGACTGGTTTTTGCCACGATAAATAAAAGCGTGGGCTTAAATAGAACGTGTCTGGTCGCGAACCTGGGGAACCGGGTTCGATCTCGACCGACGGCAAATATTTTGAATTTTAAATGGCACAAAAGTGACCCCTGTGGTGCACTCTCCACGCCAGCAATGAGTCTATACACTGTCTATAGTTTAAAAACACGGTATAGTACCCAAAAGATGGTAATTTATGTTCCAAACATCACTGGTCGCCGGAGCCCAGTCCCGCATATACAGAAAGTTTGCTTTTGGTCTCCGGGGACCAATACCGCACCGAAATCAAGACAGCATTTTTTCCTTCCGCAGCCAACGTGTTAAATAATCGAAAATTGTTTTTGTGGAGTCGCTATCTTAGTTACGACCATAAATTCTTAATAGGTTTGAAGTGAGGAGACGAGGGAGTGTTGTATGTTTGGGTACATTATCTATACAGTGTCCCACACTCTAACTTCAGTGTAGCAAAGATAGCCAGTGTTATTCTTATGGACATTTTCTGTACCATGTTGCCAATTTTTCAATGTAATGTAATATTGAAACATTAATAAATTTTCATTGCTATACCAAAATTAATTAACACTATACAATTTAAGTTTTATGAGGGTCTCTTATTTACCCAAGGGCTTATTGGAATCACCCGAAATTTATCTGCAGTTCTAAATAGTTTTATTTACAGGGGCGCGAAAAGATGCGTTGGAACCGGGGTGTAAAAAAACATGCTGAAGCTATTTGTACCTGTAATAAGTAATATTTCAATGCAATATTTTAAAACCGCCCGGCAAACTAAATATTAGTAAATTATCAAATAAAAAGATATAAATTAAATAAAAAAAATAATGCTTAATAATTTTAACTCTTTATGAGTTCATCATATAATATTTCGACATAAATAGCATAAAACATTAAAAAATATTCTTCATCAATATGACATTGGGATAATGTATCGTAGGAGGAACACAAAAAATTAGGGATTTCAATTCATCATATCTATCTGCTCCAATCGGCAAGCATAGTGTTACAAAATAAATATATCATCACGGCATATTACCCATTTCTGGGTGTGCCAGTATCTACAACACATGCAGACATCGGTAATGATGATATATTTTACCGTGTCGGCGCTTACCAGGCGTCACCTCACGGGCACTCATAGCTGGTGTGGAGAGTGCACCACAGAGGTCACTTTTGTGCCAATTAAAATTGGAAATATTTGGCGTTTGTCGGGATCGAACCCGGTTTCCCCAGGTTCGCGACCAGACACTCAGGCACGCGGCTACGGGACCCCAAAATATAGTGTTAATTATTTCATGTAGCTCTATATCTTTTCGTAGAATGGAAATATGTAACATAGGGAATTTATATTGTAAAATGCCCAATTAAGTACAAAAATGTTTTATATTATTTACTTTAAATTGACTAGAGTTTATATGTTAATTATTTTCATTTGCCTACGCTTGTTATGTTTTTATACCGTACTTGTATTTTGTGTTTGTATTATTTTATATTTTTTGTAAATTGTTAAACTGACCAGTTTATTATTTATTTATTTTTCTTTTCACCCACCAGTATAAATACACTGAAAGTACACCAGTCATAAATACATTCAATGAAGTACCCAGAATATTTCATTCTTTTTTTGGGCATATATTTTGCTCTTTCTATCTTGTAGACTAACAGTAGGCAAATTTGGCAACATGGTACTCTACAAAACCTTATACTGAACATAGAGTGTGGGACACGCTAGAATATAAATCCTTTCCCAGTTATGTTTATCCATAGAAGAATGCAAATTATCTTTTAAAATTGATGAATATTCATATTTATTTAGTTTATTAATAAAACATAAATTTCCCATCCCGTCAGCACTTACGCATTTTTTTCTGTTATACAGAGAAGAAAACGGGTAATAAAACAAATGAAACACCTATTCATCCTGTCAGATGCAACGATAGATTCTACTTTCTTAAAACGTGATAAGGAGTAAATGAAAAATTCATAGAAAGCTGCATATTATGCAAACATATACTCGTACGAATATAAGTACGTTAGGTTTTAACCCTGACATTCTGGCCTTGTATACTGGATGTTCCTAGCAAACCTTGACATAGGCATTTAACATGGGAAAACAGTTTTTTGTAAATACAAAAAAGTATTATAGTATATTACATCTTGTACATTATTACCTCTCGCTAAGAGAGGTATTGGATTCATGCTAAAATTCGCATATCCAGATTTTATTGAATAAGCACAATTTAAGTTCCCTAGAATACGATTATAACATTTTTTAAAATAATGTCTGTGTGTGTGTGTGGATGTGTATATATATATATATATATATATATATATATATATGTGTGTGTGTGTGTGTGTGTGTGTGTGTGTGTGTGTGTATATGCCTGGATGTTGTAGTCACGATTACGATTACTCAAAAACTATAAGACTTAAAAAATATTTAACTGCAGTTTCCTCAATCTGACATTCCTGGGAAGAGCTGAAAAGGTTTTGGTAACAATTGAACAACCGGAAGTAGTAGTTTCTTAGAAAAATTCTTCTAAATATATTTTTTTGGGAGTTTTTTTTATTAAATATTGAAGAACATAAAATTCTCCATCTAATACACTTAAAATTTTTATTATATCTTTTATAGATTTAGAGATAAAGACTCTATACTTTATAGAGTAAACTAATCGCAGAAGCCAAGGTACTAAGGAAACCAGTTGACAAATTCCAATGTTTATAACATGACACATGTCATTGTCAAATATCAACAGTTTTAGTGACATTCTGATAGCTTTTTCAGGGAAGTATATTTAACTTTTCTTATTGTTTTATTAATTAAATATTTGAAATTATAGGTAATATGCATATATCCATCAGAAATACCGCCAATCTGGTTAATGAATTGGAACAATCTTTGACATTTAGAAACTTCCTCATACAATGAAAAATAGATATAATTAGAATTATATGTGTGCAGACGACATGTTAAATATAATAAAAAACAATATTTGGATAATGTTCTGTAAGATTTTGTTATAAAACGACGGTTCGAAAGAGAAGTGCAATACAATACTTATATAGCATAATATGGAAATGGCGAGAGGTCTTGTGCTAGCCACAACAGATTTTTTAATATTAATTACTTTAATATTATTGCATAAATTATAAATTATAAAAATTTGCATGTCAGCGTGGCGCATTGGTTAGCACAACTGTCCCTGAAATTTCAGATTGGGGTTCGATCCCCCATTAGGGAAATTATTTTATTTTTTACACAAAATTGTTGAACTTTTAAAAATCTGTTATTTCCTATTACAGTCATTTAAAAATAATAACATTATAATAATTAAAGTGAAATAATTGATACAATAACTGATTACAATATTTACTTATATCCATTATATTTTCTTGTAATATTAATAAAATATGGAACGCCGTTTGACTTTTTATTCAACGTCATATTCATATTTCTAATTTTTAATAGGATGTCGAACCATATTTTTAAATATTTATATTTTAATATGTTTCATATATTTTAATATAGTTTTCCATTAAAATCTATTGTAGGCTTCAAGTAAAGTACCACTTCCGGGTAGACCATTGTAACTAAAATCTATTATGTTATTCCGATTGATATAAAAGTATTTTATACCAAATTTGAAAAGTTTTGGATTATATTTTAATATAGTTTTTCGTTAAAATAAAGTACCACTTCCGGAAGTTATGTAACGACCAAAAAGGGAGGTGCACAACTAGATGTTATAACAGTTCTAAATACAAAATTTTCACTTTCTACGGCTTCCCGTTTTTCAGTTATGCGAGATAAGTACGTACGTACGTACAGACGTCACAACGAAATTAGTCAAAAGTCCCCAAAATTACAATACTTCCTTTACTTCGTACAAGGAAGTAAAAAAATTGGATTCTAGGGACCTTAAAACGTGGTCATTTACTAAAATCTCGATATGTGATTTTTAACACGATCCCTATACCTCCCTTACCAAGGGTAGCGGGTAATAAATATTACAGAACTTTACCCAAATATTGTTTTTATTGTATTTAACATGTCTTCTGCACACATACAATTCTAATTATATCTATTTTTCATTGTATGAGGAATTTCCTAAATTTCAGAGATTCTTCCAATTCATTAGCAAGATTAGCGGTATTTCTTATGGATATATGCATTTTACCTACAATTTTAAATATTTAATTAATAAAACAATAAGAAAGATTACATGTACTTCCCAAAAAGCTTTCAGAATGTCACTAAAACTGTTGATTTTTGACACATTTATCATTTACAAATTATGTTATAAACATTTGAATTTGTCAACTGGTTTCCTTAGTGCCTTGGCCTCTGCGATTAGATTATTCTATATATTACAGTGCCTTTATCTCTATATCTATACAAGATAATATAATAAAATTTTTAAATGTATGAAATTTAGAATTTTATGTTCTTCAATAATAGTACCAGAAATTTTCAAAAAAAATATTTAGAAGATTTTTTTAAAGAAACTATTACTTCCGGTTGTCCAATTCTTACCAAAATCTAATCAGCTATTAATTAGGTATGTAATACCATATAAGTGGTAACATCTTCTTGGTCAACCTTGTATACCATTTAGAAATCCCGCCAATTTCGTCAATAATTGGAAGAAACTCAACATTTAGAACAGCAGGAGAAAAAGAAAAGATATAATAGCAACAAATATTAACTCACGTCACCAGAGGCGGATTAACCAGTAAGCAAAAGAAGCTAGCGCTTTGGACGCCAAAATTTGAGGGGCGCAAAATTTTCTGCATTTGTTTCTTAAATTATTTAGTTTTAAATTATTTGATGAAATTTCATAAAATAGCAAAAATCTCAAAAAAGTTGCATTTTATTATTCATTTCATATTTATGTTAAAAAAGACAAATAAATTGGGGGGGGGGGGGGGCGCACATTTTTGGTTCAGCTTAGGGCGCAATATCCCCTTGATCCGCCTCTGCACGTCACACACATTCATAAATATTGTAGAATATGCGCTGCAACGTACAATAGTGATATATTTATGAAATACATTTTGGTCAGTTCTGAATCTTATTTGGTGAAAGTAATGAATCAAAAAACTATTAATATATGTAAACAATAAGGCATCACAAAGGCAAAATACACTAGCATGCAATATCCTGTTTGTGTACGTCACGCAAAAAATTAGAATAAATTAATATTAACACTGTCTTTGTTAAAATTTGACGAAACAATTTGTACACGTGTTACCTACAATTAAAAGGCCTAATGTACAACAGCACAATAAACAAATCATAAATATTTATATGGAGTCTCGTGGTCGTGTTTTAAATGTCCTAAAATCTTTGGCACAAATTTCTACATTTTTTATCTCCCTCTACCCTAGGCAAGGGAGGTATAGAGATCGTGCTAAATATCGCATATAGAGATTTTAGTGGATAAAAACGAACACAAAAAGTTAATACATCATAAAGCGCGCAACTAGGCGGTAACTCCAGACGTGTTGGTCAATTTCCATGTCTGGGTGAGTGCCAAACTCACGTGGATAACGATGTACTGGCTTTTTGTGTTCGTTTTATTCGAAACCGGTGAAGATTTTGGAAAAAAAAATCTGTTGTGGCCAGCACAAGACCTCTCGCCATTTCCATATTAGGCTATGTAAGTATTGTATTGCACTTCGCTTACGAACCGTTGTTTTATTACAAAATATTACAGAACTTTACCCAAATACTGTTTTTTTATTGTATTTAACATGTCTTCTGCACACATATAATTCTAATTATATCTATTTTTCATTGTATGAGGAAGTTTCTAAATGTCAGAGATTGTTCCAATTCATTAACCAGATTGGCGGTATTTCGGATGGATATATGCATTTTACCACAATTTTACCTATAATTTCAAATATTTAATTAATAAAACAATAAGAAAAATTAAATATACTTCCCAGAAAAAGCTATCAGAATGTCACTAAAACTGCTGATATTTGACAATGACATGTGTCATGTTATAAGCATTGGAATTTGTCAACTGGTTTCCTTAGTGCCTTAGCCTCTGCGATTAGTTTACTATATAAATTACAGTGTCTTTATCTCTAAATCTATACAAGATATAATAAAAATTTTAAGTGTATTAGATGGAGAATTTTATGTTCTTCAATATTTAATAAAAAAAAACTCCCAAAAAATTATATTTAGAAGAATTTTTCTAAGAAACTATTATTTCCGGTTGTTCAATTGTTACCAAAACCTTTTCAGCTCTTCCCAGGAATATCAGATTGAGGAAACTGCAGTTAAATATTTTTTAAGTCTTATAGTTTTTAAGGAATCGTCCCTCCAACATCCATACATACACACACACACACCCACACACACATACACACATCCACACACACACACACACAGACATCATTTTAAAAATGTTATAATCGGATTCTATGGACCTTAAATCGTGCTTATTCAATAAAATCTGGATATGCGAATTTTAGCATGAATCCAATACCTCTCTTAGCGAGAGGTAAAAATCATATATAAAACAAAAAAATCTGTTGTGACCATCACAATACCTCTCGCCATTTCCTTTTATGTTGTATAAGTATTGTCGAAACGTCGTTTTATGATAAAAAATCTGATGTGGCCAACACAAAACCTCCCGCTATATAATTTTTATTACATACCTACGGATTTACTAGCGCTGCAAACTGTTCCATTGCATAAAACTATTGCTTTATTTACTATTTTCTTTTTAAAATGCCACTATTATTCATTTGAAGTGATTAGTTTTTTGACAGTGACATTTACTGTCAGTTACATTCATTTGAAATATGAACTGTGTAACAAAGGAATTGTGTTTTACTTAGGCTTCGGGACTTGAAATAAAAAATTATTTTTAAATTTGTCTGTAAAATATATAGAAAAAGTATTAATGTATTCCTGTAGAAAATTCAATAATCTTTAATTTTCATAACGACATAATGCGAAAAAATGGCATTTAATGGTATTTTTTGAAGAAAAACCATCATGAGCTTCAGGTAAAGTGCCATTTTCGGTTATCCGATTTACCCCAAAATCTAATAGCTTCTTTTCAAATTAGAATAGGGCTTCCTTTCATATTAGAATAGGGTATAAATACAAGGTTTCAGAATTTTCTGAATGATAGTATTTGAGTTAGAGCGAAGACAAAATCCCTACACATACACACACACACACACACACACATACATACACACATACTTACACACATAAATACACACACACATACACACATCATCGTGAAAATGTTAAAATTGGATTCTAGGGACCTTAAAACGTGGTCATTTACTAAAATCTCGATATGTGATTTTTAACACGATCCCCATACCTCCCTTACCAAGAGTAGCGGGTGGTAAAAATTACAGAACTTCACCCAAATATTGTTTTTATTGTATTTAACATGTCTTCTGCACACATACAATTCTAATTATATCTATTTTTCATTATATGAGGAAGTTACTAAATGTCAGAGATTCTTCCAATTCATTAACAAGATTGGAGGTATTTCTTATGGATATATGCATTTTACTTATAATTTTAAATAAAAATTAATTGCGATCTTGTGGCTCAGTTGGATAGAACGTCTCACTAGATATGAGAAGGTCCAGGGTTCAAATCCCTGCGAGGTCAATGTATTTTTCAAAATTCATTCTTCGTGTATAAAATTTCTCCCTGATTCTATAATTTTAAATATTAATTAATAAAACAATAAAGCCTCATTTCCACCGAATGTCTTAATGCTTAATACATAAGGCTTAATGAATTATAACAATTTACTAGGATACCATTTCCAGCTATTTTGTTTAGTGACAATTCAAAAGAAATGTCATATCTTTTTTCCGAATTACTTGTTGTTTAGTAAACTGCCATTGCAGCAGCAATTCTTCTTTTTTTAATATGTTATACCTACACACAATTTTCTGTATTTATATCGATACCGAAAAATTAATTAAAAGTTAAAAATTATAAAATAGACTGAGAGTTGACAGTTCAGGTTAGAATTTTTCAATTATTTGTTTTTACGCATTGTTCTTAGTTCTTAAGCATTAAGCCTTATGCAAAGCTGGAAATGGTAGTAAACGTTGTCATATGATAAACATTTTTACACATTGCGCTTAGTTATTAATTATTGCTCTTACGCATTAGGACAATCGGTGGAAATGAGGCTTTGAAAGATTAAATGTACTTCTTAGAAAAAGCTTAGAGAATATCACCAAAACTTTGTTTTTTGTCAACTAATTTCCTTAGTTTAGTTTAGCCTACTCGACTTATTACATCCCGTTATTCTACATATTATAGAGTCTTTATCTCTAAATTTATAAAAGATATAATAAAAATTTTAAATGTATCAGATGTAGAATTATATGTTCTTCAATATTAGTAATAACAAAAATAATATATAATATTTAGAAGAATTCTTTTAAGGAACTACTACTTCCGGTTGTCCAGTTGTTACCAAAACCTTTTCAGCTCTTCCCAGGAATGTCAGATTGAGAAACCATAGTTAAACAGTTCTTAAGTCTTATAGTTTTTGAGGAATCGTCCTTCCAACATTGACACACACACATACACACACACACATTCACACACACACATTCTCTCACACACACACACAGACATCATTTTAAAAATGTTATATCGGATTCTAGGGACCTTAAATCGTGCTTATTCACTAAAATCTGGATACGCAATTTTTAGCATGAATCCAATACCTCTCTTAGCGAGAGTTAAAAAAATCTGTTGTGGCCAGCACAAGACCTCTCGCCATTTCCATATTAGACTATATATTATGTATTGTATTGCACTTCGCTTTCGAACCGTCGTTTTATAACAAAATATTACACAACTTTACCCAAATATTGTTTTTTATTGTATTTATCATGTCTTCTGCACACATATAATTCTAATTATATCTATTTTATATCATTTTCATGTCAGAGATTGTTCCAATGCATTAACCAGATTGGCGGTATTTCTGATGGATATATGCATTTTACCACAATTTTACCTATAATTTCAAATATTTAATTAATAAAACAATAAGAAAAATTAAATATACTTCCCAGAAAAAGCTATCAGAATGTTACTAAAAATGTTGATATTTGACAATGACATGTGTCATTTACAAATTATATTATAAACATTGGAATTTGTCAACTGGTTTCCTTAGTGCCTTAACCTCTGCGATTAGTTTACTCTATAAATTTATAGTGTCTTTATCTCTAAATCTATACAAGATATAATAAAAATGTTAAGTGTATATTAGATGGAGAATTTTATGTTCTTCAATATTTAATAAAAAAAAACTCCCAAAAAATTTAATTTAGAAGAATTTTTCTAAGAAACTACTACTTCCGGTTGTTCAATTGTTACCAAAACCTTTTCAGCTCTTCCCAGGAATGTCAGATTGAGGAAACTGCAGTTAAATATTTTTTAAGTCTTATAGTTTTTGAGGAATCGTGTCTACAACATCCAGACATACATACATAGACACACACACACATACACACACACACACTTCATTTTAAAAATGTTATATCGGAATTTAGGGACCTTAAATCTTGTTTATCCACTAAAATCTGGATACGCAATTTTTAGCATGAATCCAATACCTCTCTTAGCGAGATTTAAAAAAAATCAACAGATGATTACCTGCCAAATCATTGAATATGTAAAAGTACCACCCGATGATCTTCTTCACAAGAAGCACCATTTTGTCGCACACACTCTAATCGCGAAGTGCTAATGAACGCTCTTTTAAATCGACTGCCATGACACTAACTATTTCATATTGGCTACGCTTTGTTCGCGGTTATTAATAATTTATATACACATGACATTAAAAAGAAATACAATAGAAACAAGGAAAATGCATTTGTATTGCAGAATAGGAGCATAAATACAATGTTTCAGATAAAGTTTAATCACATTTAATTACGGCGTTTGGATTAGTAAACAAAGACATGGATCATAATAATTATAACATAGGATAATTTTTAATGATAAGTAACACTTTATGGGACTAGACCGGAAAATTATATTTTCTGTTTTCTCTTGTATTCTTGCACGTCCTAATTCAATAATTATATATTTTGCGCATGCTGCATTATTTATTTATTTATTTATTTATTTATTTGAACCACTCTACAGGATATAGAATCCCATTTACAGAGGGAGTATACAAATAATGAACATATACAGGTGTCCCATTTAAGGTACGAATGCATTGGTATCTCGAGAACCGTAAGAGTTACGAGGTTGGTTAAATTAGACAAAAGTTGCCCCATTAGGAGGCTATTTTAATGGTGTTTTGTTATTTGCGAAAAAATGCATAGGTCACTAGATACAGGTGAAAATGTAAATTTCGCGATTTTCTTTTTTTGCTTATAACTTTGTTATATGAAATAATACGAGATTCTCGTTTGCACTTTCTTAAGGCACTTTTGTATGGTGAATTTGCAGAAGTACTCAAATTTTTTTTATATCGAACCATTTACGAGTTACTGATAGCAACTTTTATTTTTCATATGGAGGTCATATTAAGCTATGGCATTTTTAAATAGAGATTTTTTTTAGCTTTACAATGATATAAAACAATAATAATTTATTTTTATATTTAACAGAAAAATTAACAAAAATTGTTATTTATACTAAAATTAAATTGAAAAAAGTAAATCGAAAGCTGCTGTGGAAACAACGAACAACGAAAAAGTGCAACAATTGAATTTCTGAATTTTACTTGACAATAGTAGATTATTACGGGTAATAAACGAACTTTGACAACGAATGTAACAACTCAACATATCAAATTTTTCCCAACGAGAAAAATTCCTTTTTATTACTCGTAATAATCTACTATTGTCAAGTAAAATTCAGAAATTCAATTGTTGCACTATTTTGTTGTTTGTTGTTTCCATAGCAGTTTTCGATTTACTTTTTTCAATTTAATTTTAGTATAAATAACAATTTTTATTAATTTTTCTGTTAATTATAAAAATAAATTATTATTGTTTTATATCATTGTAAAGCTTAAAAAAATCTCTATTTAAAAATGCCATAGCTTAATATGACCTCCATATGAAAAATAAAAGTTGCTATCAGTAACTCGTAAATGGTTCGATATAAAAAAAATTTGAGTACTTCTGCAAATTTACCATACAAAAGTGCCTTAAGAAAGAGCAAACCAGAATCTCGTATTATTTCATATAACAAAGTTATAAGTAAAAAAAGAAAATCGCGAAATTTACATTTTCACCTGTATCTAGTGACCTATGCATTTATTCGCAAATAACAAAACACCATTAAAATAGCCTCCTAATGGGGCAACTTTTGTCTAATTTAACCAACCTCGTAGCTCTTACGGTTATCGAGATACCAATGCATTCGTACCTTAAATGGGACACCCTGTATATTACCAGTTTAAATAGTGTCCCATGAGAGGGATAAAAATAAGAATCCTAAAGTACAAACAAATTTCATGATAAGTGTCTTAAAAGATTGAACAGATGTTTTACTTAAAATTTAATTTACAGAAATATGACGTATGATTTCATTTTTTATACAACTAAGGCTATCAAGCTATTATAATGGGGTATTCCGACATTTTTTAAAAATATTTACATTAATATAGACCAGAAGGACTCTGAATATCTAACTTTGAGTAAGAAAATGTATGCATCACATAAGATATGAATTTTAAAATTTTTTATCGCAATAGACACTTACAAAATTGAAGTCACTGCAAGAGAGAGATAGAAGATTATGCATCCAAACAAACCTCCCCTCGTTGTCTTGCGTCCCGTTCCCTGTTCCTATCTGTCATTGTGTTCGCATCTGCTATTCAGTGTTAAACCTAATTCTTTATTGTGATTTGTACGTTGTGTATAATAAAAATGAGTTTAAAACCAGAAGATGTGTCTGGGGCAACTTTTTTGTTTGAAAATATTGAAGATCATTCGATTATTCCACTAAAACAATGACTAGAGTGTAGAGTCTACGGCTGATGACAGGTCTTTGTTTGGACGGGGTAACCATAGCAACCTTGATTTCTATGCTTTGCCGTTAGAGGCGCTCGTGCAAATTGCAATTTTGTAAGTGTCTATTCAAATTTTCTTATCATGGCGCGCTTATGACGTCAACTCGATGGTGACATCTGCAAGGAACTTCAGCGCCTAAATCCACATGTTCATGACAGCCATTTGCTTGTTTACATATTATTTTAGCAGCAGCGTGTATTTCGGTGTTTGTCCTGTGTTTGTTTATGGTACAAATAGGAGTAATAATTATAAAGTGGACGAAATGTCAAACAAGAAATATACCCGCGCGTGTTAACTATTGGCAACATCTGTGTTTATAAACGAAAATATTTACTTTGAAATGAGCAACAGATTATCAACTTGACGTCACAAATTTCAAGGACGTTTCTAGAGCTGTAAAAATTTTGTAACATTAAATTATGAATTAAAACGTTTTAGTAAACATGTTTTATTATATTTTTCTACTATATGAAGATGGAAACTATAGAAAAAAGTTATTATTTTGCATTAATTCCATATCACCGGAATACCCCATTGTTTGATTACATCCTAATGGGGGATTCCACGAATTTTTGCTTTTTACCTCTCGCTAAGAGAGAGATTTTAGTGGATAAGTACGTTTTAAGGTCCCTATAATCCGATTATAACATTTTTACGTTGATGTGTATGTGTGTGCGTGTGTGTGTGTGTGTATGGCTGGATGTTGGACGGACGATTCCTCAAAAACTATAAGACATAAGACTTGTTTAACTATGAATTCCCCAATCTGACATTCCGGGGAAGAGCTGAAAAGGTTTTGGTAACAATTGAACAACCGGAAGTAGTAGTTTTTAAAAGAAATTCTTCCAAATATTAATTTTTGAAAAATTTTTATATTACTAATTTTGAAAAACAAAATTCTACACCTGATACATTTAAATTTTTTATTATATCTTCTATAAATTTAGAGACAAAAGACGCTATAATATATAGAATATCGGGATATAACAAGTCGAGTAGGCGAAACTACACTAAGGAAACCAGTTGACAAATTCAAATGGTCCCTAGAATCCGATATAACATTTTTAAAATGATGTGTGTGTGTATGTGTGTATGTGAATGTGCGTGTGTGAATGTGCGTGTGTGAATATGTGTGAATGTGTGTGTGTGTGTGTGTGTGTGTGTGTGGATGTTGGAACCACGTTTCTCAAATACCTAACTATAAGACTTTAAAAATATTTAACTGCAGTTTCCTCAATCTGACATTCCTAGGAAGAGCTGATTAGATTCTGGTAATAATTGGATAACCGGAAGTAATAGTTTCTTTAAAAAAATCGTCTAAATATGATTTTTTGAAAATTTCTCTTATTTGCATTTTACTTACAATTTTAAATATTTAATTAATAAAACAATAAGAAAGATTAAATGTACTTCCCAGTTGCTTTCAGAATGTCACTAAAACTGTTGATTTTTGACACTGACAAACTATGTTATAAAAGTTTGAATTTGACAACTGGTTTCCTTAGTACCTTAGCTTCTGCGATTAGATTATTCCATATATTACAGGGCTTTGTGCCCTTGTGCCTATATCTCTAAATCTATACAAGATATAACAAAAATTTTAAATATATCAGATGTAGAATTTAATGTTCTTCAATAATAGTAATAAGAGAAATTTTCAAAAAGTAATATTTAGAAGAAAATCTAATCAGCTCTGTCAGATTGAGAAAACTACAGTTAAATATTTTTTAAGTCTTATAGTATTTGAGAAACCGTGGTTCCAACATCCACACACACACGGACATCATCGTAAAAATGTTATAATCGGATTATAGGGACCTTAAAACGTGCTTATCCACTAAAATCTGGATATGCGAATTTTAGCATGATTCCAATACCCCTCTTAGCGAGAGGTACAAAGTACAATGTTTCGTATTTTATTAATGAAAAACTCAACAGTACATATGTTTATTATTGAGTTTAATGTAAAGTTAACTATAAAAAAATTATTGTTCCTTTATGTTTGCCAATTTCCGGACGCGTGAGAAAAAGACTTTGCTCACTTGTATAATGAAGCTATTTTTAATTAAACATTACAACATACTACTCACGGGCCGTTTGTTTTTACCACGATTTAAAATATACTGGTTGTGCCACTCTGTACAAAACGAGGGTCCGAAGCGATACGTGTTTCCTCGTTTTTTCCGCTAGAGGCGCAACGTGAGAAAGACCCAACTGACACATGTCATTTTGAAAATATTACATGTTATATCTTACAGAAAGGTAAATAAAACAGGTTTTGAAGTACATATTCGTATTATATGTAATGTAATATAAATAGTTTGTTGAAAGATATTGCAATTAATGCAAAATGAAAAGAAAATTAAATAGAAAATGTTTCTTTCCTGGATGTGAAACCGGTTACAAGAAATCCACTGAAAAATAATCTCTGTTTGCTGCTCCACTCGATATATCACTTTTTAAAAAATGGCAATGTGCAATTAGTAGAGATGATCGCGAATTAAGATTGAATGATGTTTGTCGAAAACATTTTCGGGAAGAAGATATTATTACCGAATGGAAATCTGGAAGCGTACGGTTCTATCAATTTATTTAGTTTTTCCAATTTTTAAATTCTAACAATGTACCTATTGATTCAGGTTTCCATTGAATATATAAATTTATATTAAAAATAAATTCATTATGCATTTAATTTTTTATATTTTATGTAAAAATAGTTTGCTGTGGTAAGGTCGTTCTCACGTAGCGCATCTAGCGGATTATTTAAGGAAACACATATCAAGCGGACCATCAGAAACAATGAAAAACATGACAAGTGGCATAACCAGTATATTTTAAATCGTGGTTTTTACTTATTGCACACGGGTGAGTAATGTCACGGGAGGACCAATCACAATCATCTTTTACCCAAAATTACAATATTATCGAGTATGCTTTGGCTCAGAACAATGTTTATATGTTTTTCCAATGTTTCAATGTCAAAATTATGAATTTGTGTAAGTTATGTAAGTTAATTGAAATAAAAACATGAATTCAGATAGTGAGAATGAATAAACTTGTACCCAGTCAGATATTATAGAATACATATAGAAAATTATTCAAAACTGCCGTGCATTTTCGAAATGAAAATCTGAAGGTTATGGAGGTAAAAATTTATGTACCCGCTAAATTAAAAAAAAAAATCTGTTGTGGCCAGCACAAAACCTTCCGTCAATTCGATGTATTTTGTACATATCCCATACCAAAAGTTCCTTGAAAAAGATTCTGTATATTCTGTAAAATTGTCACGAACACACTATTTTTTACAAATTCTATACCGAAAGTTCCTTTCCCTATTTTATTAGGGGTCGCTGTTTCTTATTCTTCTCTTTTACTCATTCCTGTCGCATCTTCTTCACAAAATTCTTCCTCTCTCAAATCTTCTGCTACACAGTCCTTCCATCTTCTCTTTGGCCTTTCTCGTACTTCCGGCATTGAAAATTCCAATCTTGAGGCGAGTCACTTGCGAGGGACACTCTATCACATTCACATATAACTTTGTGACCCTATACTTTCAACTTTGGTTTTGCATTTGACACTGACATCTGTCAATTAAATTTTTTTGAATATTTCTGCTGTTTCCATAATTTTAGCAAAGCTGACTAATTTTTGAAAGTTAATCTCTCTTAATGTCTCTATAACTCTATATCTATTGAATATGAAGGGAAATGTATAATCAAACCGTATATAGAATAAGATTATTTTTTGATATTTAAAAAAAATATGTTGTACCTTTTTGTTTCATTATATTCTGACCATTATAATGAAAGTTATTACATTTCAAACCAAGGGGACTTTACTTTTGAAACCGATAATAGTTTTAGAACGACTTTAAGTAATTTCGTATTCTAGATCAGGTTTTTAGAACGCAGCCCTGTTCTCTGCTACTGCACTTCACGTACAGGTGCAGTAGCGTAACTAAGGGGCGGTTAGGTGGGTGCGCTCATCCCCCTGTGGAGATTTTCAAGATATAGGCGCCTTTTTCAATAATTTAATTGAAATCATTAATATTTTTTTAAAGTTTAATCTTATAAATAAAAAAAAGTTATTAATATGTAGCGACATCAAGCTACCCCGCTCCAAATACAATCTGCAATCCTTTTCATCCTAATATATAAATATACCTATTAATTTTAACATAAATATATTAAATAGTAAGTTTAATTAGATTTATTTGTTGAATACTATTTTTTTTTTTCACATCGCCACATCGACAAGTTGCAAATACAGGCGTCTGGCGTGTTTTCTATGCTACTATCTTCTACTGTCTGTGTACTATCTTCTGTGCTGTTTTAATAAGTTCAAAAAATCATATTAATAATGAGTTCAATTAAGAAAAAGATGTCCGGATGGCAGAGAAAAAAATCTGATGTGGCCAACACAAAACCTCCCGCTATTTAATTTTTATTAATTTAAATACATATCTACGTATTTACTAACGCTCCAAACTGTTTCATTGCATAAAACTATTGCTTTATTTACTATTTTCTTTTTAAAATGTCACTATTATTAATTTGAAGTGATTAGTTTTTTGAAAGTGACATTTACTGTCAGTTACATTCATTTGAAATATGAACTGTGTAACAAAGGAATTGTGTTTATCTTAGGCTTCGGCACTAATAAAAAAAAATATTTTTAAATTTATCTGTAAAATATATAGAAAAAGTATTAATGTATACCTGTACAAAATTCAATAATCTTTAATTTCCATAACGACAAAATGAGAAAAAATGGCATTTAAAGGTATTTTTTGAAGAAAAACCATTATGAGCTTCAGGTAAAGTGCCATTTCGGTTATCCGATTTACACCAAAATCTAATGGCTTCTGTTCATATTAGAATAGGGAAGAAATACAAGGTTTCAGAATTTTCTGAATGATAGTATTTGAGTTAGAGCGAAGACAAAATCCCTACATATACACACACACACATACACACACACATACACACATACAGACATCATCGTGAAAATGTTAAAATTGGATTCTAGGGACCTTAAAACGTGGCCATTTACTAATATCTCGATATGTTATTTTTGGCACGATCCCTATACCTCCCTTACTAAGAGTAGCGGGAGGTAAAAAGCAAATGCATTAAAAGAGAGTACAAAAGGTGTTCTTAAAATAAATACTTTTTTCTACTCCCATGCGTGAAGTGAGTACTTCACGTATCAATTTTTATGTGTGAAGTTTGAGTTTTTGCACACGGTGCGTGAAGTAACATTTCACGCAACGTTCATTATTTTAAATATTACAAAATGAATTGTATTTTAATAAAACAAAGCTGTTAAACACCCGTAACGTTGGTAACCATGGTTACACAAGTCGATAATACAGAGGCTTTACGTTTAAAGAATGATAATGTGAAGAAAAAATATATTTTTTTGCAAGGTCGTAGAAAATGTATAGTATGTAACACGTGTGTGAAGCCTATTTTACATTCGGGTGGTTTGCAACACTCGCCTTCGGCTCGTGTCGCAATCTCCACCCTCATGTAAAAATGTCAGCTTCACACACTTGCCACATAATATACTATTTTTACCAGTAATAATTCAGACAATTCGGAAGTTTGTAAAAAACCCACCTGTGGATTTTCGTAGTTACGCCACTGTACAGGTGTTACCCATAACAAATTAACATTTGCTAATCAATTCATCCTGCACCCTAACCCGTCACCATGGTGACCAAAACAACAACTCTCCACCTACCGAAAATCGTGCGTTCAAAGTTGCAGCTAAATGTCACAAGATGTTGGAAATTACGCTCATTCAAGATTTAGCGCGCAAAAATTTGCAGGAAGTCCCGAGGAACGTTCTCAACATGACCAATCTCAAGATGTTGTACCTCGAGGGAAACTATCTGGTGGAACTTCCATCGGAGTTGTTCATTTTGCTGGAGCAATTGCAGTGGTTGGATGTCAGGAATAATATGATCAAGTATTTCCCAAAAACTGTTATGGATCATATGTGTCTGGAGACAATACTGTTGCAGAATAATCAGATTGAAGTTGTGCCCCTCGAATTAGGTGAGTTTTTAATAATTTGTTGATGTTTTAGTTTTTAAAATAAGGAAAATTTTATGATAATTTTGTAATAAATATGAGTTGTTTGTATTTTTGGCATTAAATGCTTTAGCTTGTAAAATATGTGAACCCGTATATTTTAAAAATATTTCTGTAGTTATGTAGTTTACATGAATATAAATATATGTATATATATATACTGTTAAATTTTCTGGCATAAATGACAGGTTAACATTTGTATTGTCATATGTGACAGATATTCTTTATAAAAAAATCTGTTGTGGCCAGCACAAGACCTCTCGCCATTTACATATTAGGCTATATAAGTATTGTATTGCAGTTTGCTATCGAACCGTCATTTTATAATATTACAGAACCTTACCCAAATATAGTCTTTTATTGTATTTAACATGTCTTCTGCACACATATAATTCTAATTATATCTATTTTTCAAAATCAACAATATTCAGTTTTTCGTCATTATCTAGTGCCCTATGAGAATTTTTGGAAAAACAAAAGCACATCTGAGATATCCTCCCAAAGGCGCACAAAAAGTTCCATTTAACCGACATCGTATCTCTTATAGTTCTCGAGATCCCAATGGTGGCACCTCTAAATGGGACACACTGTATTTTAAGTTATAAACTGTCAAAATTAGAGTAGAATTCGCTAATCCAAAAATGAGGATTAGCTTAAACCTTTTAGTGAATCGGGCTGATAATATTTAGTATTATACATGTTCAGAATTACCAATAAGAAAAAAATATAATCAAACGTCATTTTGCAAAAATTAACAAAATTTTACTTAATAATAATATTTCCAAATATAATTATTTCTATTAAAGGTTTCAAATAATAATAATAACAATATTAATAAAACCAATAAAATGCCCTTAATAAAATATATTTAAAAATATATAGAAAATTTTAAAAATCCTTAAACGATGACGTAAACCATAAAAAATTTAAATGAATAAAAGATTATTGATGCAAATTAAATTAAAGATTCGTATTAAATACATAATTAAAAATAATGTGAAAATTTATATGCACCTTTGAATTTACAAATTATTAATACAGACGTAAAAACTGTTTTTTCTTTAAATAGTACATATTGAATTCATGACACAATATACATAAAGTTAGGTACGTATTGAATTAAAATATTATAATTTGGAATGCTAAAATAAAAAAATAGGTAAATGTAAAACGAAATGGAAAAAAATTGAATATTAAATAAATAATTGCAAGTCAGTCCACAATAGATAGCAAGTCACTCAATGTATGCTAAGTGTAACTATTGTAATTATAATTAAAAACTGTACCTACGATGATTTACAAGAATTTATATTTTTATCTTAGAGTTACATAGAACAATGTAAATACATACCGGGTGTCCCAAACAAATTTTTGACATGGGCGTTTAACATGGGAAAATATTGTCTTGTAAACATACCGTTGTTATAAGGCGGTACCTCGCTATGGTTTTACGGCCATTCATTGGTGCGGCGTAATTCTACGTCATACATGGCGGTAATTCAAATAATCAAATTTCATTATTTTTTTTTCTGGCTTTTGCCAAAAGAAAATATATGGGTAGAAAGCTTTTACCTTCTTTTAAAAAATATTAAATAAAAAATCTGATGTGGCCAACACAAAACCTCCCGCTATTTAATTTTTACATACATACATACATACATAAAATCACGCGTTTCCCACTTAGTGGGTTAGCAAAAACCCGGAAACAGTAGCAACAATAAGAAAAGGGATAAGAGTAAGAGCTCAGCTGACTCACTTCACTCTTTAACAACATTCTTCTTTCGCCTTGTCCACAATCATCATAGCATTCATACATAAGAGCATATTAGAGTGACCGATTTTCGGTAGCGAATAACCGCATCCGGACCACAATAATAGTTACGCAACAATCATCCTTCGCCACACATTCCTATCTTATTTTTATTAATTTAAATACATACTTACGTATTTACTAACGCTGCAAACTGTTCTATTGCATAAAACTATTGCTTTATTTACTATTTTCTTTTTAAAATGTCACTATGATTAATTTGAAGTGATTAGTTTTTTGACAGTGACATTTACTGTCAGTTACATTCATTTGAAATATGAACTGTGTAACAAAGGAATTGTGTTTATCTTAGGCTTCGCGACTAATAAAAAAAATTATTTTTAAATTTATCTGTAAAATATATAGAAAAAGTATTAATGTATTCCTGTAGAAAATTCAATAATTTTTAATTTTCATAAGACATAAAATGCGAAAAAATGGCATTCAATGGTATTTTTTGAAGAAAAACCATTATGGTAAAGTGCCATTTCGAGTTATCCGATTTACACCAAAATCTAATGGCTTCTTTTCATATTAGAATAGGGTATAAATACAAGGTTTCAGAATTTTCTGAATGATAGTATCTGAGTTAGAGTGAAGACAAAATCCCTACACATACACACACACATACACACATACAGACATCATCGTGAAAATGTGAAAATTGGATTCTAGGGACCTTAAAACGTGGTCATTTACTAAAATCTCGATATGTGATTTTTAGCACGATCCTTATACCTCCCTTACCAAGGGTAGCGGGAGGTAAAAAAAAAGTACGCAAATAGCCCATTGCACTGTCCAAGCTTAAAAATAAAGCAAAAATAAATTGATACGTCAAACCGTTTTTGTTTTATTTAAAATTAAAATCCTATCACTCTTATGGCCATATTCATAAACACTCGTAAAGTTTAAAACGGCTCGTTATAAATTTTGACAAATAGAATCAAACTTGACTAATTACATTTGGATTTTTCTTTCAATGTCGACTTTTTTTATTGGATAAAAATTATAACAAAGCGTTTAAATTTTTACGGGTGTTTATGTATATGGGCATTAATGAAAGACCCTTTCGAATAGTGTTATTGACTTTCACAAAAGACCGTTTGTTTGTCCGATCAATCACTAATTTATACCATTTATTTTATAGGTTTTGTTCCAAATTTAAAAGTGCTGCAGTTATCAGGAAACCCAATCGAATATCCCAAACAATCCATCCTTGAATCCGGCGTTCAAAACCTTACAAAATACCTACGAAACGAGTACATCAAAAAAGAGGAACGAACCAAGAAAGAGCTACAAGGTATTAGCGAAATAGAAAAGCTTATACAAGAAGAAGAAGATAAAGTTATGAAAGAACTAACCGCTGCCGAATTTGACAAACCGATTATAACTTTAAAAAGTTTCGAACCAACTACGAAAATTTTGAGGAAAGCAAAATTGGCCAAGAAAAGGATGAGAGCTAGGAATGCAACAATTAGTTCGGCACCAGCCAAAGATAATAGTAATAGATACTTACACAAATTGCCAGTAACTAGAAATGAAGACAGAGTATCGCAACAGAATTTGAAAGATGCTTTCCTGACCAAAATGAAGGATATGTTGTACTTACAAGAAGAAGAGCTACAGAAAACGAGGTTAGTAACACTCAAGTGTATAGATAGTTTAATGGCCGTATTCATAGTACAAGGCACCTGCACCTACGTCACAACATGGCGGATGATCAGCTGATCTCGGGCAACCAAGCTTCAGTTTAACATTGCGTCTTATGCAGCGAATGTGTTTTCTGTACAAGAAATACAGTTTTTCCTAAATTTATACATGCTATTTTAAAATGTAATTAGCCATAATTAAAGATAAGTGTATGAATTATTTACTAGTAAAACAAAGCAGTCCTATTTATAAATATATTTTAAAAAATATTAAATTGAAATAAGTAGCTTGTAGCATCAGGTTGTATTATATTCATTTGAGTTTGTATAAGTTTTTTTTATGTGTATTTTTAAATGAAAACATGAATATTAAAATTAAAATAAATTGAATTATTAGATTTTTTTAATTTATAAAGAAAATTAAATTTGAGATATATATATTTATCTTCGAGTTCATTTTTCTTATTGTCATAATGTGTATTTTTATTGTATATAAATGAGTTTATTGAGTTTATACGTCAAAAATTAATCTTTGGAAGCCAAAGTACGTTAAATCGATAAATTTAAGTGGATACAAAATGTGGATCCTTATACATTGACATTTTTTTGACGAGGATTATAAATGCCTTTTAAAAATCAATATGAAATCAATAATTGATTACCTATCTAATTTTTAAACCTTTGTGAGAAACAGACACAAATATGTATATATTTTTTCTGTTACTAAAAAAAACTTCATTAAAAATTTGTAATTCTGTCATGTAAAAAATATTTTTTCATGTTTTTTATATATATTATTAAAGAAAATTACATATATTTCAACATTCATACAATATGTTCCTATCCGATTATATTTAAATTATTTTATATGCAATAAAAGTATACACAAAAAAATAGGATTGGGTTAGTTTTAATTTAATAACCTGGAACTCATTAAATAGTAAGAATGTCCTGACTTATTTTTTACGGAAAACACTCCTCATATACTCACTTTTACACACTCTAATCAGTTTTTCCCAAATAAAACAATAAGTGTCATAAAAACACAATAAAAGCTTACGGCACGATATTTCTCCGTAAGACACAATGCAAACTGAAGGTTTGGTTGACCAAGATCAGCTGGTGGCCGCCATGTTGAAACGTCACGTGCAGGTGCCCTATAGAACATTACTCCGGTCGTTCTCGATCTTAAGCATATCTTATGTTTCATAGTCGAAAAACTTCGTGAATTCTCGGTTTTCTAGGGAGGATTTTAGAGAATTTGTATTAACTATGTTGGTATATTTGTAAATTTTAATATTTTTTTCTTAAATTGTATATTTGACATCTACATACATATACGTATGTCACATGTTATAGATACATGAGTCATATCACAAATATATCTTTTTGAAGCAACCCTTTTTCATTGTTATTATTAAGGCTTCTTCTACTATGTCTACAAATTCTAAAAATTGTTGATTATCTTCATGATTCATTATTTAACTTAGATGTCATATGTGATGGAAATGAGAGTTTGACAGTTTTTTTTATACAGAATGTCTCACAACTCGCGCCCCAGAGCGAATGAGGAAACACGAGACTGCACTCGGATGTGTAATTTCGAAGAAAAAAAAATCTAGCTTAAAAGATATTACAGAAAAGACGTCTTAAAATTGACCAATCAGAGACCTACACCTTTAATGTTTGTTTGCCGTAATTTTAGGTTACTATGGTTTTATACAAATCAAATCTTTAAAATGTGTGGGCGACTGTAGTTTTCGAAAAATGTCAGTGTCATATTAAATTTGACAAGGTGAATAAAAATCGGCAAATTCTTACCATGTATTCAGCCGCTGATTACTTAGAAATGATTATAATATTTTCGTTTAACACATTTTACACAGCTGCTACAACACGTTGCACTGTACGATATAAATGATGATCTCGGATGACACCTTCGCTAACCTAAATTTGTTGACAGTGAAAAGTCAACTCTAAAGTGTCAAAATTACAGTAAGTCAAACAAATTTTGTAACTCACTAGTAGTATTTTTAAAACCTAGCAACCAGTTTTATTTTGTAATAATATCATCACACCTCAAGATATCCTTCCGGGATTGGTGGTTTAAAAAGTCTTGTAACTCCGTTATGCAAGCAGCCGCAAATTATTTTCTTCTATTTGTTGGCAACCTAGTGTCGTTGGCAAGTGTCAGTTTCGTCTGGGGCGCGAGTTGTGAGACACCTTGTATATTTATTTTTGAGATGTATTATCCACCCTTAAATCCGTGACCTCTATTTTTCGAACATGTTGACAAAAAAAAAATGATCTCAAATAACTGTATGACATAAATTTCACATCATTAAAGTTATAATGTTCTAGATTTATACTTAGTAGGTCACTATTTTTTTACTAATGATGTTTTAAATAACATAAAATAGAATTAAGAGCTTTCTGAAATACTTAAAAAATATACTGTTGTCGCTTTAGAAAAAGAAGTAGAAATTACAGTCATTGTAGAAAAAAATCTGTTGCCAGTACAGTACCTCTCGCCATTTTAACATTTCTGGCACACAAAAAATCTAATTACATCTATTCTTTACGTTTTAATTCTATGAACAAGTTTCCTCCTAATCTTCTAAATGTTCGATATTCTTTCAACTCATTGACGAGATTGGCGGTATTTCTGAAGGGTATATAATGAAATATATGTATAGCAAGCGCATGTTTAGTTGACACTGATACTGTACATACTTTGGCTTATAAATAAATTCCATTACTTTTTATACCAATAGCATATTATAATTACTAATACATCTCAACTTGTTTATGTACGAATTTTAGGTTTTCCGCATTCAAGGATAGTGTCAATGTAATATGCGGCAGCTATATCCAGTGCTTTTTTTGTAGAAAAAAAGGTGCCGGAACGTACATTTTATCAGTGGGAAAAACTTTGGTGGGGCAGGGTATCACGAAAAAAAATTTTTTTTTATTCAAGGTCAAATGCCTTATAATTGAAAGTTAATTTTTTTCAAGGGATGTGAAGCAGCATGTTTTTACCCTTTCATGTACAAAAATAAATCAAAAAATAATTTTGTATGTTTTTTATTTTGAAAAAAAAATATATGCTGACATTAATTTATGGCACTAATAAAAATTCATAATAATTTCCACCTACACAGCTTGTGTGTAAACATTTAACAGAGCGTATATTTTTGTCATTTATTATTATGCACATATGTATAAACCGAGTCGAAGCTTAGGCGATATGATGTCGAATTACTAGATTAAAAACACCGCTGAGAAGTGCAATACTGTTTATAATTATATTTATACTGTGCTCTAGATGTGTGAATATTTCATTGGCGTAATTTTTATATCCGCAACTTTACAGATCTGTAAGACTTACAGATTTGTTCAGAATAGGTCATAAATATGCACCTCGGCACTGAAGTTCCTTTTTATCACTCAAGTATTGCACTTTATAATAAAACTAATTATTATTATACCTATACGAAATTTGAACGAAGTAAACTAAAGAAAACTACGGCTATTTTCTTCATAATTATTTGTATATAGGCAACCAACTCTGCAATATTGTGTGAAGTAATAAGCTTTAAAAACCAGTGAACTTCAAAATGTTTTTCCTCATTCTAATACGATAAACAACGCAAAATATACATGGAAATTAAAGCATCCATTACACGAAAGTTTTTCTTTTCAAGTGACTTGAAAATGAACAGACTTTTAACGAAAAACTTGTAAAGAAAAACTGGAACATGCACTACTTTTTCTTGCTTGTGACATTACAAGATTATTTACACGATCAAGTTTTGCGTGAATTATAATATCCAAGTGTCAAAATTTAAATTATACCCACATTAAATTATCATTGACTTTATATCACTTGAATTTTTCGAATATAGCCATCAAAATTTCAATTACTTCTCTACCTCATTTTACCATTTTTCTGTTTAATATCGATAAATTCCAACGACTAGTTTTTAACCAATCATGATGCAAAACACTTGAAAATTCAACCAATGGGAACAGTATTATACTGATAAAACCCCGTTACCCCGATAATTTTCCGCTACCAAGTAAATAAACAGTTGTTATTGTTTATAACTGTCAATGTGACAATTAATGTGTCAAGTTTCGTTTTGCGTTGTCTTTGGAATTTATCTCACCGAATACCACACGACCTGTTAGATTTTCTCAGATAAACTTTTATTTTCAAGCACTCATTTTTTTTGCTTTTAAGCAAAATCACTCAAGTAAACTGACATTATGTAAAACCCCTCCTCCTTCGGAGTCGGGATTTACCAAAAAAATTCGTGCAAAATAAAAATTTATCGATAAAATCAGGAGGTCTTGTGATATTACTTCTGATAACACTACTTGAATACATCAAAAATATAAACACAAATGACATTTGACAGTTACTTGACAGTCAAACTCATATCATTGTGCGAAAGAGAAAACTTTTCAAGTCACTTGAAAAGAAAAACTTCATCGTGTAATCCACGCTTAATACCCAAACTAATTAATGTATAATCAGCGTTTTGCTGTTTAATTTATAACCTTTCGAACCGTTTTAAAAACGAATAAATTATTGTCTGCATCATCGTGAAAATGTTAAAATTGAATTCTAGGGACCTTAAAACATGGTCATTTACTACAATCACGATATGCGATTTTTAGCACGATCCTTATATCTCCCTTACCAAGGGAAGCGGGAGGGAAAAATAGTGAAGGATCCATTATTGAATAGACACTTACAAAATTGCAATTTGCACGAGGGCCTCTAACGGCAAAGCATAGAAATCAAGGTTGCTATGGTTACCACGTCCAAACAAAGACCTGTCATAAGCCGTAGATTCTACACTCTAGCCATCGTTTTAGTTGAATAATCGAATGATCTTCAATATTATCAAACAAAAAAGTTGCCCCAGACACATCTTCTGGTTTTAAACTCATTTTTATTAAACACAACGTACAAATCATAATAAAGAATTAGGTTTAACACTGAATAACAGATGCGAATACAATGACAGATAGGAACAGGGAACGGGACGAAAGACAACGAGGGGAGGTTTGTTTGTTTGCATGACCTTCTATATCTCTCTTGCAGTGACGTCAATTTTGTAAGTGTCTATTGAAGATTGTGTCATTATATTTAATTTGTATTGGCAAAAATTGCTAAAAAAATATATTCAATGAATTTTTTACAAGAAAAACTGTTAAAAGCTTGTATAAATGATACTTCCGGTTATCCGATATACACTAAAAACTAATGAGCTCTTCCCACATTAGTATAGAATGAGTATACAAAATTTCAAAATTTTCTGATTGATAGTATTTGAGTAATCGTGTCCACACGATCCTCACACACAGGCACACACACGCGCACACACACACCTACAGACATCATTGTAAAAATGATAAAATCGGATTCTGGGGACATCAAAACGTGCTTATTCACTAAAATCTCTATATGTGATTTTTAGCACGATCCCTATACCTCCCTTACCTAGGGTAGCGGGAGGTACAAATAGTGAAGGATCCATTATTGAATTCTACTTAAGGTACCATCTTTCCAGATCCAAAGAATCAATGAAACGTTGGCGTACAGCCTCCAAATTCCGTCGCCGGCCCGATAGGTCCTACAGACCTGAAGTTCCATACGACTACGACCTAGACTTCGACAAGGTGCCGTCCAGGCGAGACCTGCAGGAAATGCTTCTGCGGAAGAACTCCGAAACACTCCGAACACACAAGACCGCCAAGAAAATCAACGTGGAGAAACTTATTAACGACATTGTTGACTCCCTCAAACAGATGGAGAGGGAGAGAAACGTGGAGAAGACGCCCAGAGCGCAGATGGATTTCGCTGGGAGAGAAATCAAACGGGTGAGAAACTCAATAATTAAATCAGTTGCGAGAGCGAATTGGCAAGTTTGTGGCATAATACAGCGATAGCAACACTATTGACAACTGACACACTAAAATCGGTTTCTGATGAAATTGAGATTGACATCCACGAAGATAATACAATAAAAACCATATTTTATTGATATTTTAATTCGAAATACAAACCCGTTATTGCATCCATCAAGGTTTAATTTTGAACTGATTTTACTAGTGATAACTATACCGTGAATATTTTTTAATGTGAAACATTGGGTTTTCATATCCATAGTTACGACTCGACATTTGATTGACAGCAATGTATTTACCTGTCCCATTTAAAATGAAACAGGGAACGAATTTGACAGAAGTATTATACTTAAATATTATAAGATATTTAGCCGAGTCAGAAAACCACTCGAAAGCACTAAACATATTTCGGGCACAAGGTGCACACAATATTTTTTCCAAAACTAAATTTAATTTTTAGAAAACAGGTATAATTATTTAAACAAAATTAACCTCTATTGACGTCTTGTCAAATGTCAGATTCGTTCCCTATGTTTCATTTTAAATGGGACAGGCAAATACATTGCTGTCAATCAATTGTCAAGTTGTAACCATGGATATGATAAACCCAATGTTTCACGTTAAAAAATTCTCACGGTACAATACAGCGTGTTCAAAAAAAACCCAATTCGGAGTAGGCCAGGGAGTAGGCTATGAACAGAGAAACGTATGTCTGATCGTTATTCAATTCAAAAGTCAAGTTGTCAAAATTGATCGTGAAATGTAATTTTATGGAGAAAAGATAATAAAGAAGGATACAGAAGAGCTCAATCGAATTAAAGGAAAATAGTAAAAAAATACGAATGTATATGCTGAATAACGAATATTAATAAAAAAAATGAAATGGTATAATTGAGATATTTCGGAAATAAAGGGGTTTTTGTTATAGCGCTTCGACACTAATATGAAAATATTTTGATTGGCGACCGAGAAACCGCCTATACATGCATTACAAATAGCGTGTTAGGAGGTGGGGATTACTACCAATGAAAGTTAAGAAATTCAAATTCGAAAGGAGGGGCTAACATTCCTGTACTGCAGTTTCCAAACAGTTTTTATTTTAACATAAATTTCTTGCATTAAACTTAATAATTTAAATACACCTGTAATTATAAAGTATGTATACTTATACAGTGTTATAATATTCATTTATTTTTATGTAAATATAATTTAAAATAGCATATATTTCAAGAACATTTAGGTCCATGATGAAAACAGTTTGATATAAAAATACATAAATGTGACGTCGCGTCAATCTTTTCAAAATTCGGGAGACCATAACTCGCTTATTAATAGGAATTTTTTCACCGGATTTTCATCAATAGTCTTAGTTTTCCTAATATATTCAGATGAAATTATATAAAAAAAAAAATGGTGGAATCCCCCATTTATATCAAAAAATCCTGGAATCCTCCATTGCGAAAGCCGATAGTCCTCTTCATTCCATTTGTCACAAATTAGCGTATTACTGCAAAACCTCGCAAGCCACACTAATAACAATTTGCATAAAACGACAAAAAAAAATCTGCATCTAGTGTTGTCCTCTCTCTGTGATAAGCTGCATTTTTTTCAATCCACTCTCGTAAATTTAAATTCTCTTTGCTTTTGAGAAAGTGTATAATTTCATAAATATAATATTTAATTTTAAATAAATTATCATACTGAATAAAATTTTAATAAATTTGGGCTAAGTGCAATAATTACAAACTTATATAAATTACATATTTTAAAGCCTTTTTTGTGGCCCACACAGTTACAAAGATTTTCGAATCGACTCTGCCGCTATAACCTTTTTTCTATTCGACCCAACTGCAAAATATACCGACCATGGTCTAGATGATGAAAAAATGAATAAATTTTAAGCGGAACATCAAAAACGAGATAAAAAATATATTATATTTGAGTATGAGTGACGTAGAAACAAGAGGAAATAACAATGTAAAGGTTAGTAATTTAAAAACTTTGAAATAGAACAAATGAACATTCAATATCGTATACAAGCCTTCGGAGTTGTTTTGATGAAAATAAAGTGGTTAAAATAAATTCTCGTGTCATCAAAGATATCCTTATTATTACGCCCAACAGAAGTGATAACTCTGTCCCGATTATTTTAAGTTAAAATAATTTAATCGGAACTATTCTTAATCTCCAGGTCTGAATTCCTTAGTGGTTCATCCTCCCATAAGAAGTTATAAGTAGTAATATAACAAGAGAATAAGAATAAATTGAAAATAATTTGAAAGATTTTTCGAAAATTTATTGCCAGGCAATAGTCACGAAAGCCCGTGGGGCTTGAGTGGCTATTGCCAAATGGCAACAAGTTTGTGAAAGAAACTGGAGAATTATTTTCTAATTTATCGAACTCTCGAATTATATTTCATTAGACTTTTTTGATCTACAGATTTGTTTTAAATAGAAAGCCACTGTCTTGCTATTGTGTCGCCATCTACTGTCGTAATTAGCTATACTCGCCGTCAAATGATTACGGACTGATGTTCAACTTTTATCCCTTTCCGCACCCTGTCCCTTTGCCCAGCGGTGTTGCCGCTTGTAACTTGACATGACCAAGAATGAACGCAAATGTCATATAATACATTTAAAATTAATTAAAATTTTTAATATGTCGTAAATGAAGACAATATTATAACAAAAAAGTAAGGTAAGACAGTAATATGTAGGATAAAATATAAAAATTGTCTCTTGAAATATTTATGTTTATATTTTGACCAAAGTTTCGACACATCAAGCTAAGGCCGCGTTTTCGTTAAAATCTAAATAAAAGGTAAGAATAAATGATTATTAGGTGAACAGTAGATCTACCAACACAACAGGCTTCTGCAGTCAAATCCAAACTTTCCTTGTTATTTAATAAATTATATTTTTTTTAGGATGTAACGCCAATATTTTGAAAAAATTGTGTACATTGACAATAATTGTTTGCCTGCCCATTTAAATCTTGTTTTCCTAAACGTTTTTTATAAGAACCAGGACTATTTAATTCATGTGTTTCACTCATTTTCTTTTCAAAAGTCTAAATATAATGCAATTTATAGGATTGGAATAAAAAGCGCACGCAAGTAGTAACGAAAATGTTAGAATATAAAATGACATTCACAGATTACAGATATTTATACAGGTACACTTAAAAAATTTGGCATCAGTGTGGAAATCTCCAGTCCATAATTATTTGACGGCAAGTATAGCTTCATTAATTTATATGGTCTGTTTTGACAACTAGAACATAAATTTGACAGCGCCAAATAAATATAAATAATCGCCTTCGTACTGAGTGATTATTAATTACGGTGTTTCCAGAAGTGGTTTCTTTAATTTTTTATTTATTTTGTGATCAGCAACATCACTAAATCGGTGTTTTTCGTTCATTTCATGTGTTGATAACTATCTGACAAAACAAAAGCTACAGAGATTATTCCCGGGAATAATCTTTAGAGCTTTATTCTCACTATAATAATGGCAGGATTAGTTAAAAGGCTGACACGTGACAGGTAATGAAACATTTCATTGGTTAAAAAAGAGTCAAAAAGTAATCACTTCAATAATATTCTTGCACTTACCTTGTAATTGGTTTATCAGTAAACTCACTGTTCTTCGCCATATTTTTCTTCTTAAAAATATCACTTCAATAATAAGACAAGACACTTACAAAGAAACTAAATATCAGAATCAGACGTTTGTAGATTGACGTGTTCGTAAAATATATCAAACTAAAGGTTATGTTTGTCGCACTTGTTGCGCGCGCATTCGCGTCAATGGTAGCTCGAGTGCTGGAGTGGGGAAAAATCGTAATCGCCAAATCTGAATTTCTTAGCGGCTTTTACCGGTTCATCCTCCCATAAAAAGTTATCACTTCAAAACTTTTTATTTATGGTGAACATGTAGTCAAGTAACCAAGCATCCGAGTGTACTTCTATTAATTTTTACCACTTTATAACAATCAAAGCCTAGCAATTATTGTATTTTATTTCAGTCGGTAGTAAGCGAAGTACTACTCAATGTATCCGTCCCCATGTTTAACCCAAAGATATATTGCAATGGCAACTCGAATTCATCAATTTGGTCATCGTTTCCACAGATGAATATCTCAGAGAAGAGGAGGCAGATGATGAAATTATTTATACTTTTGTTTACAATCACTGTACTGTACTATATTGATAGTGCTTTAGATTTCGATATTGATATTTAAAACTGCAGTTGCTGTCAGTAATTAAATCAATCATTTGTACCTATATTTTATTTGGATGTTAAATAAAATTTGCAAGTTTACTAAGAATTGTTTCATTCCAAATTTTAATATTTCAGAAGTTTTGAAATTTTTATAAATGCAGAGTGAGCCAAATTAATGGGGGATTCCGCCATGTTTACCTCCCGCTACCCTTGGTAAGGGAAGTAAAGGCAGTTACGTATTTACGGAGGGGGGGGGGGGGGGGGGGGTCTAAGGGAAATTCGTTTCAAAGTTATTAAGGGGATCGTCTTAAGCGCGCCACCCTGTATATGGTTTGTATACGATAAATAATAATAACAGTTTAGCAGATATATCACATTTTATTTCTTCTTAAAATAAATATACACAATGAAATCAGTACAATTTTAGACATATAAATAATATATGATTTATTCTTTCTATTCTTGTCCCTCTCCAAGATGTTACAAATAATAAAAAGCAATAATCTTTTCTCTTTTCCAGATTCTGGATTTACAAAAACGCCTGTCTGCCTTAAAAGTAGCAAATGACAAAATATTGTAAACATCAGAAAATATATGTTATCTGTAACGCTAATAGCTGTGTTTTCAATAAAAATATTCAGTTTACGCCAAAAATAATGGCAATACATCAAATTCTTTGATGTTAAATGTCATTATTTTAGAAAAACTACAATTAACTTGTTTAATATAAACATTAATACTAATATTTTAGTAAATATAATCAATTTAGTAATAAAATGTTAGCTATAACCTTTATTATAACAAATGATAATGACATATGAAAAGTGTATGGTTATAACAACATTTTGTTAAAATAATCAATTTTTTATAGATTAGGAAGGCAAAAAACACGAACACTATTTTATAGCCCGATTCTCAAAAAAGTTTAAGCTAATCCTCATTTTTTGATTAGTGAATTCTATTCTATTCCGGTATTTAAATTTTAATGTTCAAAATAATATCAAAAAAGGTAGATACTAGGAATAGATTAAGCTATATTTTAAGATATAAACTGTCAAAATTAGAGTAGAATTCGCTAATCCAAAATTGAGGATTTAGCTTAACTTTTTCAAGAATCGAGCTGTAAAAGTTTAAAAATTAAACTTATATAAACAGAAAATCAAAATTTATTTAATTATTTTCGAAAAAGTGTTCGGGTTTTGCCTTCTACTGTATTAGACAAGAAGGTGACTGTATTTTACCCTAGGTACGTCATCAAGTACAACTAAAAATTGTGTCTGTAGTGAAAAATTACAAATAAATATTAAATGGCTTATTTATAGTACGACAAGCGAATGAAATTGACGTTTCGATTATTTTATAGATATTTTTGAGAATTTTAACAAATACCCATTTAAATGTTGAACTAGAAAATTCCAGAAAATACATTACTGTCTTGCTGAAAATAGATAACAAGGAATAACAAAATATTTTGACTTTTAAACTATTTATGTTGAAATATGATTATTTTTAATATAACAGTAGTTCCGCCTCGAGGGTTGCTTGTAGCTGAGACAAACGAATCATAATTCGTGAAATTAAATTTTTTAAATACATCCCTGAATCTTGTTGCTAAGATCATTTTAAATGCCTCTTGGTATTCCAATGGTATTGAGTGCAATGGGGCCCTCTACTCTTATTTTTTTTATTTTTTAAATAAAAGTTCATTTAAGGTTGAAGCAAAAAGTCAATTGTTTTTAATTCAACTGCATTTGATTTTTAAAGTCAATATGTCACGACCACATCTCTATTGCTATCATTCTCTCGCATCGACTATTAGTAGGCTGCGAGAGAAAGATAGTAATAGTGTGACGTTACAGTGCCACTGACAACAAATTTCAAATATCTCAAAAAGCAATCATTAAAAAATATTTTTTTTTGTTTTAATAGTTATTTATTGTGTAAAACTTTAAGTATACAGTACATTTTTTGTTACGGCGGTGGACCCCATTATAATCTTCTCCTACGGAATGCAAAAAGGTCAGTTTCCTTTCAATATACCCATTTCTAAATGTGAAGTTGTAAGTGTGACGTCATATCATTATAGCGCGAATAGTTTTTATTAGTTATAAGTTTTATATTTTAATAATATTTTAGTATAAAATCATTTTAAATTAGTTACATTTTGATAATTTGACAAAAATATTCAACTTTTTTTAGCACCGGACCACATTTTTAATGGGGTCATTTCAAAAAAAATAATTGTCGATTTTTTTTATAAAATCATGAAATCCATCTCATTTAATAAATATAGTAATAAAAAATAATATGAAATATGCGACTTTTCATTCATAAATTTGCTAATAAACTTTCGCGCTTTTAAACACGGACTAAATTTGTGACGACACATATTCATACTCACACAAAGACAATTTTCTCTCACACACACACACGCTTCACAACATGAAACAGTAACGTAACCTAAAAGTGTGACAGCTGACAGCAAAATATACAAGAGAGAAGATTATTTTTACTTTATATTTCTTTAAAAGTATTAGTGCAGTATAAGGTATGTAAATAAACCATTTATTTAAATAAATACCAAACCAAATAATCATAGTTCTAAATTAAACCGGTAGAGCCATACTGTAGTATCCGTGAATATGTGTCGTCAGCCGTTGAAATATTTGAAATTAAACGCAACTTTTAAAAAATCATATCTCTGATTCTAAAGACTTGTAAGATGTAAAACATACACATACATGTTTAATTTGACCTATTTTTTCAAGAAAAAAATAAATCAGAAAATGTGAAATGACCCCATTGTTTTTAATTCAATTGCATTTGATTTTTAAAGTCAATATGACGTCACGACCGTCATCTCTATTGCTATCATTCTCTCGCATCGACTATTAGTAGGCTGCGAGACAAAGAGAGCAATAGTGTGACGTTACAGTGACACAACAAATTTCAAATATCTCAAAAAGCAATCATTAAAAAATATTTTTTTATCTTAATAGTTATTTATTGTGTAAAACTTGAAGTATACAGTACACAGTTTATTATTTTTTGTTACGGCGGAGGACCCCATTCTAATCTTCTCTTACGGAATGCAAAAAGGTCAGTTTCCTTTCAATATACCCATTTCTAAATGTGAAGTTGTAAGTGTGACGTCATATCATTATAGCGCGAATAGTTTTTATTAGTTATAAGTTTTATATTTTAATAATATTTTAGTATAAAATCATTTTAAATTCGTTACATTTTGATAATTTGACAAAAATATTCAACTTTTTTTAGTACCGGACCACAATTTTAATTGCAAGTGTTTCCCTATTTAACTTACAGATAGCGCTGTACGTATTTATACAAGTTTTAGGGGCTGCGTTCCAAAATCCTACTCTACAGTACGAAGTTACTTAAAGTCGTTCCAAAACTAACCTTACTCGCTTACTCTCAGAGTTTACTCTTAACCTGTTCCAAACCAGCTAGAATTTACTCCAAAGTGATACTCTACTTACCCTACTACCGAGGAGGGTACAGAAATAACCCCACAATATTTTCAAACATGGATGCTCACGATTCTTAACATATGAATGTAATTTGCCTTCTTGAGGACGAAACCATGCTTTTGGTTGAAAATAAACATAATTAAACACTTTGGCCTGTATTACGAGCACACTTTTATAATAAAAGCGCTTTTACGGAACGTACTTTCACATTATATTATATGGAAAGTGCTATATAAAAGCGCTATTATTATAAAAGTGTGCTTGTAACACGGGCTTGACATTAATGTTGTAATTATAAGTAGTTTTGTTAATTATTTAAAATTAATTATTTTAATTAGTTTCTTCAACGAAACTTTCATTCGTTTTAAAACATATTACACTCAAATTACATCATACTCTTAACTCCTACTCTACTACTCGGTCCCTACCCTTGATTTTGGAACGCAGCCCAAGGAGATCTCGATAATACCGCTAAATTTAAAATTTGTAGTAATTTTAAAAAATTTAATTTGTCACAAATGCAAAATCTGTGCTCAAATTCCAACTATTATGCCCGGTTTCTCCACAGCAACTTAAGTTGTTGATTATTAAAGTGCTACTTAATTGTAAGTAGGACTTATATCTCAATTGCGTTGCACCAGCATATTCAAATGCGAACTTAACTTATGTCACAAATTACATTGGCAACAGCGTATTGTTGTTCTATGATTGGTCAATTTGAAATTTAGCGATTCAAAATAAAATACCGGCTGTCAAATGTCAAAGCTGTCAGTGTGTTTAACAGGGTTTATATTTGTATTCATACAACAATATTCGAAATGGATTTACAGGATTTCCCTAATTTTAACGACGTTAACGTCGTGGATACTGTGATGGAAGTCGATATTGTCGAAAATGGTAGGACTTCGCGACAAATAAGTAACAGAATTGATTTGTTCCAAATATATTATTTATTTTTAATATTTTTATGTGGACCACCGCCAGTCTTATAAACTGAAGCCTTTTTCTTCAATGTCGTCTTCCTTGCGTCAGTCTCCATATTTGCACACATTTTATTGCCAATGCTACGGCAATTAATTTCCAGGTGTTATCTTTTTGAATATTGGACATGGACACCGTAATGATTTTTTAATTTTCAATATTCTCTTTAAATCTTTGTTTCTCCAATCTCACAGACCAATTTTCTTCCTCTTTGCTATAATTTAATCGTTTCTTCTTTATGTCATCTAATTTTCTTGCCGTAACAGACCAAAACGAAACAAATTTACCGCGACTTACCGATATGTCAATTGACATATGACACATAACCACATAAGTCACCGATTTTTTCGACTTACATTTAAGTGCTACTTACGTCTCACATTTTGACATTTTTGCGTGGTGCAACAGTTTAAGGTGGAACTTAGGAATAAGCAACGACTTAAGTCGTAAGTTGCTCTGGAGAAACCGGGCATTAGATGTCTATTTGTAGTATTTCGTACTTGATGACTTAAGGTGAGTAAAGAACAGTTAAGAGTCCGCGCGTTTAGAGAAAAAACATATCAGCGCGTAGAAGTTGTACTACCCAACCTACAAATATTGACTATACAATGTCCGCAATAAAAAATAACAAAAATCGAAATCAGTAAAACTAAAAGCATTTATTTAAAAAAATACCTGTACGCTATACAGCTGCAATTTGTTAAGTTAAAATATTGTAATATCCCTACTTTAACAAGTCCGGACGAATTTTATTCTTTACGCATGTTTTTTTCTCTGGGCGCGCAGACTCTACCTTCCGTCTATATATTTGACTAGGTCTAGTAATTTAGCAAATAATAGTCAACATATATTTCTTTCAATACGATAGTATTAAATCCCTTTCTTCCCATCCTAAATTAATTAAATGTGAATACAAAACATATAAATAAAATGTCTATTATTGTATGTAAAATGGCAGAAAATGTTTTAAACTGAGTATTGTTTGTGCAATGAAGAAACAGTATGTAAATAAACACTTTTAATATTAAAAAGTACGGGACATGACGATTTTGCCTTTTATAGTCTCTTGATTGTTTTCAACGAATCCTAATTTACCGTAAAATGCGCGAGTGTAATTGTCATTTGGGTTCATATAAACGTGAACTCCGAAAGATCCTGAAATTCAATTTTAAAGATTAGAAATAATAACTTAAAAAAATATATATAATACAGACGGGCCATGAAGATGAGCGGTTTTAAAATCAATATTGTTTGTAAACGATAATCAGGACGGGCACGCGCATGGTGGGGATAGTAAGTTAGGACCATAGACAAGGAAAGATATATACTAGACCGAGTTTACAATGTTAGGAGTTTGTGCCAAATAGAATCGATGGGCGCCATAACGAGACGCTAATAGAAAGGCGGGAAATTTAAAAATAGGAAAAATATGAAAATCCTAAATCAAAACATCAACAGCCTCTATATCCTCGGAAAGTTGCAGCATGGGCAGCCATTTCAGCTAAGGGGCTTGTAGGCCCATATTTCTCCGAAATAGAGCGAGGCGAGGCTATAACCGTAACTTCCAACCGGTACACAATAATATTACATGATTTTTTCTTCCCGGAATTGCAAGATTTTGAAGCCATAAAAACAGGACATGGTTTCAACAAGATGGCGACATGTGTCATATGCATATACCTATTAATAATATATTGCTAATGCTCGTATCTTTCCCATAAGAGTAGGTGAAGGAAACACAGTGAAATGGAAATATCATTTCTGCATAAGTCTATCTCTCAGAACAAACACCCAACCGAAATTATTCTAAGTCGTTTCAAAACTAATAACCTTACTCTCAAAGTTTACTCAACCTGTTCCAAAACAGCCAGAGTTTACTCCAAAGTGATTTTCTACTAACGAGGAGGGTATAGAAATTACTCCACAATATTTTTAAAAACGTTCATGCTCACGATTCTCAACATATGAAAGTAATTTGCCTTCTTGAGGCAGAAAACATGCTTTTGGTTGAAAATAAACAAAAGTAAATACGTTGGCGTGTATTACGAGCATACTTTTATAATAAAAGCGCTTTCATGGAGCGTACTTTCACATTATATTGAGGAGAGTGCTCCATAAAAGCACTTTTATTACGCGCTTGACATTAATGTTGTAATTATAAGTAGTTTTGTTAGTTTTATAAAATTTAGTTTCAATTTTTTACTTCAACAAAACTTTCATTCGTTCCAAAACACAACACTTCATACTCTACGCCAAAACTCGGTATTTCTGGTTTTGGAACGCTGCCCTGGTGATGCAGCGAGCACATGGTTTGATTTTGACGTTTGATTTCATTTCTGTTTGTAGTTGCACTTCGAAAGCATTTGCTTTGTGTTTCATACAGTAATTTATTGTCACCTAAATAAGTTAATCCTGACCAGATTGTATTCCTATTATTTTTACAGTACAATAAAGTAAATTATTTAATTCAAATTTAGCACTAGAATATGTCAATGTTTTTTTATTATTACTAATATTTATATTCAAGAATTTACACACAAAATAAATAGTAGGTACATTATTTAATTTCTCAAATTTAAATTTAAAATTTCTCGAGCTAGTCGTTAATAAACAGAACTCTGTGATTCGGAAAAAGTGATCATGATTTCCTCGTTAGCCAATAGTAGTCAAGGTTTCCAAGCATGCGCATAATTCGCGGTTGGGTGTTTGTGTGAGATAGACTGATGCAGAAATGATATTTCCATTTCACAGTGTTTCCTTCAAGAAAAGCAAAGGATCCGCAATATATTAGTTAATAGGTATATGGTCACAAGTCTAACCAATCTTTGGCTAGAGTAAACGAAATGTTTGCAGGAAAACTCATTTCGCGTAAAGGGGATATTCCATGGCCTCCTAGGAGTCCTGACTTGACTCCTCCTGACTTTTTCCTCTGGGGATACTTGAAGTTTCAGGTTTACATCACGAAACCATCCACCACAATCCAATAGACACTCACACAATTGCAATTTGCAAGAGCACATCTTGCGGCAAAGCATAGAACTAAAGGTTGCTATGGTTACCACTACCAAACAAAGACCTGTCATCAGCCATAGACCTATACACTCCAACCATCGTTTTAGTTGAATAATCGAATGATCTTCAATATTATCAAACAAAAAAAAGTTGCCTCACGCACATCTTGTTGTTTTAAACTCATTTTTATTGAACACAACAAACAAATCACAAAGAATTAGGTTAAGACTGAATGTCAGATGCATACATAATGACAGATAGAATCAGGGAGCGGGACGTAAGACAACAAGGGGTGGTTTGTTTGGAAGCATGATCTTCTATCTCTCTTGCATGTGATGTCAATTCTGTGTCTATTGGAAGAGAATATTCGAGAAGAAATGGCTGTTATTCCACGCGCAATGTGCCAGCGAGTTTTCTCAAATTTAGGGACCCGATTTGAAGAGTGTTTGCAACACGATAATGCAAACCTGGATAATGTTATTTTTAAGTAATGATTTTCCCGAATGTTGAATCTAATATAAATTTAAAAAAAAAATCGATGATTTTTTAAAGAATTTTTTGTAATCCTCTCATCTTTATGGCCCCCCACAATAAAACAACAACACAAATGACACGGGCTTCCATTTCTTATTATTTCAAGGACAGCAAAGGTACATGCCTGCTCGCGTCCTTTTAAAATGAAAAAGGGCTTAGTGAAAAAAGTAAAAGATACTTACCGTTTGCTCTTATAGCGGCGAGTAGACAAGTAACTAATCGTTTACTAACCGACTGGTCTAGAATGGAAGGTAAAAGACTACAACACATTACGGAAGGGAACTGTACACTAGAAAACGGCTGTTCTTCTTTGAAGTTATGAAAATGGTCAATACAATCCTGAAACAAATAATACAAAAATTTGGGCTGGTTATCCGCGATATTGTTTGACTTCTTACCTGAGCGAATTTAGATAACGTTTTGTGGGATTCCTGTAGCGGGTACTTGGCGAGCATTTCAGGTACCCACGCAATTTCTTGCTTAATACTAAATTTTTTGCTATCTAACGCTGCACACGCGTAGCCAACGATTCCGGTGTCGTCTTCTACTACCATACACAGCTCTGGGTGTAACATTAGGTAAGGCCCAATAAGTCTACGACAGAAATAATTAAGATTAAGACGATCTTATAGCAATCTATTGGATAAAAATTTTAACCAGTCGTTAGAAATTAACTATTGAGTTACAGAATAGACCTGATTATTTGCTTTACTTTCGTTGTTTTCTACATTCATTCATATGAAAATTTTTTGGTTAAAAAATTATCCAATTGAATCCTTTTATTGCTGACCACGTGTGCGAAAGTAACCAATCAAAACAAACTTACAATGAAAATTTTTTGGTTAAAAAATTATCCAATTGTATCCTTTTATTGCTGACCACGTGTGCGATAGTAACCAATCAAAACAGACTTACACTGATAATTTTCCTAAGACAATTATCACTTATGTCACTAAGTTGCTAAGTAACAAACAGTTTTTGACATATAATTAAAGATTAATGCCCATATTCATAAACACTCGTAAAATTTCAAAACGGCTCGTTATAATTTTTGACAAATAGAATCAAACTTGACAAATAAAATTTTGATTTTTCTTTCAATGTCGACCGTTTTGATTGGATAAAAACTATAACGAACCGTTTAAAATTTTTACGAGTATTTATGAATACGGGCATAATTGTTTTAATTTAAAAATGTCATTTTCACGCTGTCAATGAAAATGATGATTTAATCAACAAAATTATAGAAGAAAACATCAAAAAATACTGTATTAAATAAAAAACTAAATGTGGAGAATATTTATGAACTTTTGTATGTCTTATCTTCTTCTCTTTTTTCTCACTCAAAGAGGTCTCATTCTCATTGCACACTTCACACTGAACATATTCATAGCCACATTCACGTTCATAGCTACTAGTGACATCTACTGGGCTATGTTAGACAAAAAAAATTTAAGCAAATTTAATGTTAAAACTGCAAAAAAATTTCTCATCGAATACCCCTCGATCATTGATAAATACTTATAATTTTATCACACTTCCTCAAGCACGTTGCTTTTAGGTAACACCACCTCCGCCTTCGGCGTCGGGCTGTTACCAAGCAACGCGCTTTCGGTAACTGTCATAAAATTATTTCGTAATTATCAATGTCCTCGGGATATTATAGCTGAAAATGGATTCCGCTTTTGAAAAAGGCAATAGTAAAAGACTTGAAAGTATAAAGAATTTGGAACAGAGTAAATGTGAAAGGCATTAAAAACTCGAATATTTGAAAAATTATTAACTTTTTTAAGCTTTGACAGTTCCTATCATACAGTTTTAAGGACATAAAACCGAGAATATTTTTCAGGCCTGGGTCAAGTGGTCATAAATTTCGACAGACGCCGGGTGGCAATACAGTGTCACGCCGTAAGGGCATGAGAATGCCGCGTTACAATATATCTTCTTTTTCTTACCTATCAGAATATAGGTCCTTGAATTCACCAGGAAGAGGACTATTATCCTCCATGCCATCTCTGCAGGTCCTCTGACATACTGCGTAAACCTCTGCTTCATCTTGAGGCATATACGGTCTGATGGTATACACTTTACTCGTAGGAATATCAGGCGCTTTGTAGATAAAAAGATCGTTGCCTGAGTCTACTGGTATTAATCTCTGACACACAAAAAATCAGTAAACAATAGAGTATTCTAATATTTTTATCTACGACAGTGCGTAAAATTGAGGATTAGTTGTTAGTTTTAAGTTTGTAAAACGGTTGTTTCATTAGTCACGGGTTGCCACACGAGTGTTTAAAGTTTTTAAACGTGCTAAATTTGCAAAAACAGGTTAATATTTTGTTATCATGGCAAACTTTTCATTTAATATTGTTATCCTAATTAAAAATATTTCTTGGATTTTTAGATAAAATACTGTACGATACATATACGTAAAACATCTTTTATGCACGGACGTATCATAATTTGACAATTATACACGAAGTTCTTTGAGATAAACGTCATTTATTATAATTATAAATTATAACCTACAATATAAACAATTTAAACAGGCAACATGAAAAGTTTTTATTACAAATCGAAAATTTTTATATTCTTTAATGAAAAATTAAAATTTAATTTTGTGATATTTATATGGAAAGCACGGAGATACACAAAATAAAACTCAAATGACATAACTAATAAACAAACAATAAACTGTTGTTCTCCGCTTTCATAGCAACACTAGATACAAGATGTACGAGGACAAATTCTTTTCGATACAATTTTTCTAACACTCATAATTTGAAAATTTTCGTCCGTGCATAAAGTTTTGTATGTACCACGAGCGTAACTTGCTTTTATGGCCTTTGACGTGTTTTTATCCCTCGGCTTACGCCTCGGGCTCAAAATTCCACCGCAGGCCATAAAAGCCTCCTTACGCTCTTAGTAACTATAATGACACAAGGGTCTTAAAAAACTCGCTACGCTCGTTTTAATTCTGACCCATTCGTGACTAAAGTCTAGCTTTACGTACTTGTACCGTAAATAACTATTTTTTATTCATTTATTTAATTTGAGCGAGATATGAATTTTTAAATACTAAATGAAAATTTAAATTTTACCGGATATGGCGTGCGATGAGCTGATGACATTTAAGAAATATTTAAAAATAGAAAACTTGTGAACACATAAAATGTAAAAATATTAACAAGAACAAGACATTTGACATCGCAGAAAAACTACTTCCTGTTAATAGAAGTTATACATGGTGTTAATTAAAAAGCGGGCCTTATCATTTAACATGGGAATCAGTTTTTCCTTTCGCAAAACTTCTCATTTAACTTTAGACAAAAATGTATCAAATAAATGTTGTAGTAATCAGATCTTATTTTTCATATTTAATAAGCTGTAAAATCCAATTTGAATTTTTTTTTATAAATATTGCTCATTGTAGCGATAGCCATGAAATTTAAAGAAAATTACAAAGAAATGCATAGCGTTTGAATTGTCATAATTTCAGTTTTGCACGTTACAAAATAATAAATAAAATCTGGGCGTTGATTTAAATGTAGATTATAAAAGCAAAATATTTTTAGGGACTTAGGTGTAAAATGTAATTATCTGCAATTTTTATTTGAAAATCGAATTTTTAACAGTTGAAACGATATGCATTTCTTTATAATTTTGTTTAAAATCCATGGCCATCACTACAAATAAGCTATATTTATAAAATTCTAAATTGGATTTTACAGGTTATTAAACATGTAAAACAAAATCCGATTAGTAATTTAGATATAGAATTTAATTCTCTACAATATTTATTTAAAACATTTTTGTCTGAAATTAAATGGGAAGTCATCCTGTATACGAAATTTGTTAGAAACGTCATTAGTCACACGTACGTCATACTTGAAGAAGGGGAAGAGAAAGAAGAAAATTTGAAATTTTAGAAGATATCAAGGAGAAAAAGAATTACGGGATGCTGAAGAGAGAGGCGCAGGACAGACTGATGCAAACCCAAATAAAATAATTACTTGTAAGTCAGCAGTGAGCCCCCCGCGGAACACCCACGGCTCTTGCTCCCCGCTCATAAACGTCTCTTTCCATCCTTTAGAGAACCCTGTGTACCACACGCATAGAAACATATTAGATACACTCAGACTAACGATCACGCATGCGCAGAACAATTTTACGCCACGCTGAATTTACGCCATATCGCTGAATTTACGCTAAACTGCCAGATTTCATTGCAAGATAAAAATATTTGTATTTGAAGTAAACAAGTAGCATAAAACAAGAGTTTTATGATACTTGTTTGAATATAAACTCGCATTTTTGTTTTGGAAATATAACTGTAGATGATATTCTTATACTTTTAGTTTTAATTCTGTAAAATATTGTCTCTAAAAGAATCAAATTTAAAGGTTATTATAATAACAACTGTCGCGACCGTTGTTGGCAGCACCATCGCCAAATACACGTGCGTTTCTTTTAGTACTCTTGCATCTTGTAAAATTTTGCAAATATAACCCATTTGTATTAAATTATTATACAAAAAACCAACTGGTTAATCTTTTGTAGAAGGTATTTATAATAAAAGAATGTAAATAAAGGTTATATTTAAACGAAAATAAAGATAACTACTGCCAAGTTTAAATTTCAGCATGGAAATCCGACCTCAAGATGTTTTATAGAAGCTACATTAATAAATTGAACATTACTAATTACTTTCTAATTAATTTAATTAATAAAAACACAACATATTAACTTTTCATTCATGATTTCTTTCTAAACATTTTGAGTCTTATTTTGTGACGTCATGGGTTTGTACACACATACAATGATAGTCACGCACACATGTACTCGTACACGTATTGTACATGAATGTCAGCGCAGAGATGTCACATTTTTCGAACATAACCAACATTTTCAAAGTAAATATCTTTGCAACAAGTTGTTTTTGTTTAAATGTGCCGTCTTGTGAGAACATCTCGTTGAGAAGCAAAAATAAAGTTTTTGTTCGTATTCCTAAACCTCGAGATTAATTTCCATAATCAAATTATTCAATATACAATAAAAACAAAAGCACGAATACAAAATAACTTGCTGTCACGTTTGCTTTCAAATCTGATAACATAAACGTCAAACGTAGTTCCATTTTTATTTGATAGGAGGGACTACGGTCACTGTCGCAAACCCATGACGTCATTTGAAATTTAATATAAACTTTAGAAAATTATTTCTGTAAAACTAGAAACTTATGTGACATAAAATATATATTTCTGTGAGTGGTTTTAAGTATACTTTCAGAAAAAAAATAAATTGGAAAACGTGGTATGACCCCATTGTGAAAGCCGATAGTCCTCTTCATGACGTACGGCCGTACAACAAACAATAAGTTTTGCTTTTACCTTTATTTACATTCATTTTTACTATAGATTTCTAATTTTATATCAGCTAGAGTACTAAACCAAACAGTTACAAACTATGCCGTCACATGTCATGGCGCTTGGTGTCAGCTCTATTACTTCGCCTAGCGATTGCGCAACGTAAAAATGACGTCATTCTAACATTTCGGTAGTGCTTGTCATATTGCCTGGAGATCACGTGTCAAACTATGATTTAGAAAATATAAAATCAATTAGATTATACGCCTAATATAAAAAAGATAAAAATTACGCTACACAATTCATATACGCTTGCAGCAACTAAATTAGGATTATACCAATACCTATATCTGAAAATATTACGCTCAAAATCTAATTTACGACACTAATGCAATTTTTTACGCAATGAATGACGCTAAGCAAAATGCGGCTTATACTGGGTCTGGAAACAGATGCGTACATGTGTAGGTCCCTTGGGTAAACGACGGCATAGTTGACGGGAACTGGCCACCAGCTTTAAAAAACAAAAAACAAACGTGATTAATTCACTCGAACGACTGTTACTAATGCCTCAATAGAACTCCATCAGTATATTGTTATAATTAAATAAGTTAATGTGTTAAAAATTAATATCAAGTGACTAATTTTGTTTTAAATAAAATATAGAAAAAGACAATCCTCAGAAGAAAAATAGTAAAATTGTATTTAATAACACTAAATATTGTATTGATAAGATTTCAACACAATAAGATTTATTGTAATTAATTTTAAATTCATCCCACTTATGTTATGTATATATTTTAGGAAATTTGAGCCGTCCAAAATAATAAAACATTATTCAGAAAATAAAGAGAATTATTTTTGGATATTAGCGCTACAAATGGTGTAGATTAATTAGTTTAAAATAAAATTTAAACTATTACATATTTACATTTGACAATTAGTTTAAAAGAAAATTTAAACTATTATTTACATAATGTGTAATTATACCAAAAAAATTACCACGTTTTAAGGTCCCTAGAATCCAATTTTAACATTTTCACGATGATGTCTTTATGGATTTTGTCTCCGCTCTAACTCAAATACTTTCAGAAAATTCTGAAACCTTGTATTTCGAACGTATTCTAATATAAAAAGAAACCATTATATTTTGGTGTAAATCGGATAACCGGAAATGGTATTTTACTTGAAGCTGATAACGGTTTTTCTTCAAAAAATACACCGTGTCTTAAAAGATGGCATAACCATATAAAGTACCATACCAAATTTCATTCAAATCGAATAAAACGTTCTGTTATTATAAGCAAAATTAATTTTTTTTCGAAGAACTTTGAAGCAGAATTCTGGCTAAATGGTACACTTTCCGGTAGAAGCAAGTTTAGTTAAATCGTCCCCTATTTAAGAGACACCCTGTATTTCACTGATATTTTAATTTGAAATACAAACCCGTTATTGCGCCAGTCAAGATCAAATTTTGTACTGATTTTATTAGTGATAACTACAATATTGTCCTCTTCATGACGTATGACCGTACAACAAACAATAAGTTTTGCTTTTATAGGCCATCCAGCGAATCAAGCGGTTTACGTCATCGTTTAGGGATTTTTGAAATTTTCTTTATTTTTTTTAAATATATTTATTAAAGGTATTTTATTGGTTTTTTATTATTATCATATATTTGACACCTTTAATAGAAATAATTATATTTGGATATATTATTATTAAGTAAAATTTTGTAAATTTTTGCAAAATGACGTTTGATTATATTTTTTTAATATTGGTAATTCTGAACATGTATATTACTAAATATTATATGTCTATATTATACTTTTCAACGTGTATTCTGATTTCATTTTGTTTTTGGTTTCGTTGTTCATTGTCAAAATGTCAAATGCTCTGTCATGTCAAATTCAAGAGCTTGTAGTTAATTTATTGACTTATTTTGAAAATGAAATCTAATATTGAGGTAATATTTGGTTCTATTTGTTAGTAATAATTTGAAAATTACATCTATATGTACAGCGTATGGCAAACGCTATAAGCAATGTATAGAAACAGTGAGAAAATGTATGGTATGCAATATTCTGTATTTTTTTCAGGATCTCACATAATACTAGATAGTTTGTTGCATATACTACAAGAATGAAGTATTTATAACGGCGTAAGCAGTATCGTTCAGAATATTTTAAATAAAATTGGATTTCGCTGGAAAAATATTATACCAGACGTGTTTTTAAGAAAAATTTGGGTTTATGAAGGCAACCCACAGATTTTAATCCGTTTTACATGCTCATGTAAACTTTTTAACATATGACGTCATTGTTTCTAGTGATATTGTATTTATGACGTAAACCGCTTGATTCGCTGGATGGCCTATACCTTTATTTCCATTCATTTTTACTATAGGAGTACTAGTAGTACTATACAATTTTGATTAGAAATGTTCAATACTGAACACTGAACTCTTTTGAATGATAAAAATAAACAGACAATGGAGCTTATCCGAATAAAGTTAATATAAAAATATTTTAAAAATAATCAACTTAAAAGAAGCTGAATAAATTTATTAGTTTGCAAGCTTACTAGTTTTTAAAAAATGTATCAACTTTTAATTTTATGAAAACAATTTCATTGTTAACTCAAGTTTAGCTACATTTTAATATAAATGCTTGGAGTTCTGTCTGTCAACAAACATTCAAACATGGCAAGATTTCTTTGTCAGCTCCTCACACTTCAAGAATCGCATCGCATTTACGCCAAAGCCACATTTCCTAATTCCATTCTCTTTTTCATCAACGTACAAGAAAATGAATTTAGTAAATGTCAAAATCATCGCATGCGCATCCTCTTCGAACCTAAAAAAAAAATCAGCAATCCAATCGACGCCTAGAAGACAAAATCGCATGCGCAGTTTCAGTTTACGCCTTTTGCGCGGTATTTTACGCAGTTGTAACATGTCGAAAACAATTCTCAAAGTATTTCATGATTTATTTTGCGTAAGATTTATTATATTTTTTTACGTCCGTTAAAAAAGGTGCACTTATTTAATTAAAATGTGTTTATATGTTTTACTTCTCGCTAAGAGAGGTATTTGGATTCATGCTAAAAATCGCATATCCAGATTTTAGTGAATAAGCACGTTTTAAGGTCCCTAGAACCCGATTTTAACATTTTTACGATGTGTGTGTGTGTGTGGATGTTGGAGGGACGATTCCTCAAAAACTATAGTACTTAAGACCTGTTTAACTATGTATTCCTCAATCTGATATTAATGGGAAGAACTGAAAAGGTTTTGATAACAACTGGATAACCGGAAGTAGTAGTTCCTTAAAAAAATTCTTCGAAATATTATTTTTTGAAAATTTTCTATAGATTTAGAGATAAAGAAAATATAATATATAGAATAATCTGTTGCAATAAATCGCACAGTCCAGACTACACTAAGGAAACCAGTTGACAAATGGACCCATAAACCAATTTTTTCAAATATTTTTAAATGAAGGTTCGTTTAATTTTGAAGCAATTCTTGGTATCAAAAAGTCATAATTGTTTTTTGTATAACTGCATTTGATTTTTAAAGAAACCTGTAGCTATCTTTCTCACACCAGTTTCTGTAGTAGGCTGCGCGAGAAAGATACCAATAGTGTGACGTCATCTGTATCCCTGAAAATAAATTCAAATATCTCGCAAAGTACTTATTTAAAAAATGTTTTTTTTTTATCTTAATCGTTATTTATTGAGTAGTACTTTACGGATAAAGTGTACATTTTATTATTTTTTGTTATGGTTTATGGGCCTATTCAAATGTTTGTAATTGACAGATAAATGTCAGTGTCAAAAATCAACAGTACATTAGTAAGAAGGACAATATTCCTTATAGAATGAAAGAATAAATAAATAAATATATCATCACGGCATATTACCCATTTCTGGGTGTGCCAATCTGCTGTGTAACAAATATCGGTAATGATAATGATATATTTGTACCGTGCGGGTATTTACCAGGCGTCACCTCACGGGCACTCATTGATATAATTAGAATTATTTGTATGTATAAAAAATGTTAAATTCGATACTTATGTAATAAACTAAAATGGCGAGAGGTATTGTGCTTGAACGGATTTTTTTTTATTAAAATGGTTTCTTTTTAAAAAAACCTATCAACAGAATTAAATCCCAATTACTGAGTAGGTTCACATATACAAACATCCATGCCCTAGTGGGATCCGAACCCAGAAAACCCCGAGCACACTCATGACTAAGGCTGTATCCGATGTCGCATTTTGGCATTTATTATTTAGGATTTAGGTTTTCTTCACATAAATACAACTCCGAATGGCACACTAATGATATCCATTGGTTTGTATGGCACCACTTTAGAACAACAAAAATAAATTATACAATTCGATTCAATTTGATGCTTGAAAGTAAATGTTAATATTATATTTCATAAAATAGAAGCTAAGAAGCTATTCTTTGTCAGTAAATTTGACGTCTTGTACAAATTATAGCAACGAATATGATTTGTTTAATTAGTGCGCGCCAACTTCAAGGCATAGTGTGCTCCTGCAAAACCATAAAATCTTTTCCTAAAATCCTAAATAATCACTAGATTTAGGGCACATAAATTTACGATTTAGATATCAGGGTGATAAAAGTGCAACATCGGACACAGCCTAAAAGGCGCTGCTCTAACCACTGAGCCACCGGAACCAGTTTATAAAGTATGTATTTTTACACAATGGGGGATTACACCATTTTTTTTTTTTTATAATTTCATCTGAAAATATTAGGAAAACTAAGACTATTGATGAAAATCCGGTGAAAAAATTCCTATTAATAAGCGAGTTATGGTCTCCCGAATTTTGAAAAGATTGACGTGACGTCACATTTATGAGTTTTTATATCAAACTGTTTTCATCATATTTAAATTATTAAGTTTAATTCAAGAAATTTATGTTAAAATAAAAACTTTGAAAACTGCTGTACAGGAATGTTAGCCCCTCCTTTCGAATTTGAATTTCTTAACTTCCATTGGTAGAAATTCTCACCTCCTAACACGCTATTTGTAATGCATTTACAGGCGGTTTCTCGGTCGCCAATCAAAATATTTTCATATTAGTGTCGAAGCGCTATAACAAAAAACCCTTTTTTTCCGAAATATCTCAATTATACCATTTCATTTTTTTATTAATATTCGTTATTCAGCATATACATTCGTATTTTTTTACTATTTTCCTTTAATTCGATTGAGTCGTAATTCCCCATTAAAGCATGAAAAAAGTGCACTTTTTTAACGCAAACCGGTAACAAAAAGCCGTTGATAAGACCTGAGAATTGTTTTATGTAAGCAGCTGAACTTCAAAATTATGAAAAATATTTAAAAACTTGCCTCATATTCACAAAAAAGTTTTAATTTCTTAACAAATATATTTTAATATAATTTCATATATTTAATTATTATTTCTATTTTCACAATTCCATTCAGTTACTTTCGCAATGAGCGCAATATTTATCTTGAAGTTTGAGGAGCTGTACCATTTACGCGTGACACGCCAAAACTTTCATATCATGCTTTACGCACCCAGCCACTTGATGTAGGAATTCAGCAAAGAGACAACGCCTCGGATGTCCCAGACATAGGAGTATAGATCGTAGAGGAGCTCCCGGTTGTTGCAGTATGTCAGGTGTTGGAAGAGGCGATTCACAGCCGAGCACATTTCGTTCATCTTGGATGCCCGGTCGAACCATTCTTGCACCTGGAAGATAAATTGTGTGACGTAGATGGGTTTCTTCAAAATGATTTGACCAAGAAATAGAGAATTCCACTCATAATGAATTTTTATGCACGAACGTATCATATTTGACAATTATACACGAATTTCTTTGACATAAACGTCATTTTATAGCCCGCCGAGCTATAATGAAACGGCAAACCAAATTATAACCTACAGTATAAACAATTTAAACAGGCAACATGAAAAGTTTTTATTACAAATCGAATTTTTTTATATTCTTTAATGAAAAATGAAAATTAATTTTGTGATATTTATATGGAAAGCACGGAGATACACAAAATAAAACTCAAATGACAGAACTAATAAACAAACAATAAACTGTTGTTCTCCGCTTTCATAGCAACACTAGATACTGGATGTATGAGAACAAATTCTTTTTGATACAATTTTTCTAACTCTCATAATTTGAAAATTTTCGTCCGTGCATAAAGTTTTGTATGTACCACGACCGTAACTTGCTTTTATGGCCTTTGGCGTGTTTTTATCCCTCGGCTTACGCCTCGGGCTCAAAATCCCGCCGCAGGCCATAAAAGCCTCCTTACGCTCTTAATACATAAATAACTATTATATACAGGGAATTTATTTTAACATGCAACATATGGTCATTCACTTCCATGGTTACTCAATATTGTCAAAAAATGACAGCAATGTAATATTTGTCCATTTTAAAATGTAACATACAAAATTTGTAATTTTGTATTACCAAAACAAATTTACACTAAATTAGCCTACATACGATTAACAAGAAATCAAAACATGAATGTTGCACATCTTAACAAACATTAGCTTACAAAAATTCATAATTTTCATGTAATAAATATTAAAAAATACCTCCATTCACACTGAGGCAACATCCTGGTCGGTCGTAATAAGAATTGATACTATTTGTGATGTGTTCTGGAGGTATCTCCTGTGCTGCAATACTATTTATAATGTTGCATTTTAAAATGGACAAATATTACATTGCTGTCAGTTTCTGACAATAGTGAGTAACCATGGAAGTGATGAACCTTAATGTTGCATTTTAAAATAAATTCTCTGTAGAATCGGTAAATAAAGTTAAACGATTGCATCCCTCGGGCTACACCCTCAGGATTCAATATTCGCTTTCGACAAATAATGACGAACTTTACTCCCTTGATATATAAACTATTATTATTCTGAAAATTTGGATTCACAAATTTAAGTTATTTATTTAATGCATGTAAAAACGGTCGGCCCTAAAGCGCCATCTGCTATTTTCTTACGTGAAATGAAGTAGAATTAAATATTAATATATGGATTTTATTTTCATAAATTTTGAATAATATAAAATTATATTCTTTTCGCTTAGTAAACTACACTGTTATGACGGCATATCGTTATAGCGCCAAAAGTTCTTATTGAAATAATTATGAATGAAAAGTTTTATATTTTAAAAATATTTTAGTACAAAATCACTTCAAATTAGTCATATTTTCATAATATGAAAAAATATGTATATATTTTTTTTAGTACTGGACCCCATTGCTAAACAAAATGTCGTAAGTACATTTTCTCATTTTTAATTTTCGTATTCAAGAAATTACAGTATTGTTTGGCAACAAAAATCTCAAATTTATTTGTAAAAAGTGCACGAACTAAAAGAAAAACAAACAAAATATAAAAACATAAGAGTTCATGTAGGTACGACTTTCTTGCTTAGCACGGCAGTATTGGCCATTCAAATTAACTTTCCCCATTATATATCAGTGTGACATCACAACACTGTAGAGCTGTCAATCTGTCACTGATATAATGAATTTTATGCTTTTTGAAATAGTTAAAAACATGAAACTTGTGTTAAAGAATGTTTTAAATAGCCTGCAATCACTAGAAAAGAAATAATATATTTTGGATATTTTTTAGTTGAAACTTTGTCCACCAGATAGAGTTTGCTTAACCTGAATCGCAAATACTGCACATGCACATAGAATAAAATCAAAATCAAGATGAAACAGATACGTACAGTAATTCTTACCTCGGGTTTGGCAGGAACATCTTTCGATAGATTGGCAGCCATAACTAATTGAGCATTTGATTTCAACCAATTGAATTCTTGTAATAATTGCAGGCCTTGGCCACCATGTTCGAATGGGAGATAAAATAAATCACAAAGTAACGCTAAGTCTTCATGTGTTAGCTGGTTATCCGACCTTTAAACAGAAAGAAATGCATACATAAATTCACATTTCAGGCATAACAAAAATGGAGGATTCTTCTATAATAGGCTATTCCACGACATGTTTTTAATTTTTTTTTCTTGAAATACATAAAAATATAAGACCACATACCACATGTGAAAGTCCGAGTTAAAAATTCCTCCAAATAAGCGAGATATTAAGGTCCGAATTTTAAAACTGCTTTGTGACGTAAGTAATGTGGATATACCAGAAGTAAACAAACAGTGGTTCACAAACCACGAAAAGTTGTTAAACAAATTACAAAATAATGTATATTTAAATTGTAATATTATAATTCATTATTAGGGACATAAAATAAATTATTTCACTTAATTTATTTCACTTTTTTTCTCATTTTATAAAAATAAAGAAATTAGAACGTCACCCGAACAGCCACCGACACACCCGAAGAAGTATATTCTTAGTTAGGGCGGGGCTTCTCAAAATCGGAGGTCATACTTGGATCCTATTTGCTCAAACACTCGTGCACATGTCCTGCATCATCAAAAGAAAAACTCCCCGTGTCTTCTAGAAGGAATAATTTATAATAAAAGAAATATGGTTTTCCTTATCCTTTAACTATTATCATTCTTATTTTCAATAAACTTTTACTATTTTTGATTACTGTGGAATAGCCTATTCAAGATAAAGGACTACTTAATATAATGCAGCGTGCGTGCTACCTACGCCACCAGTCGGTGGGCTAATAGGGGATTCCACTCATATTGAAATTTTATATAAATTATACCGGGTGTCTACTTGGAATCCGTAATAGAGGAAATACATTTTTTTTTATTATTTTGCTGTAGTTACTGACCTATTAATTTTAGAGAAAAGTTGTAAATGAAAAAGTTGTACAGAATTAAAAACTACACAATATATAGGAAAAGTATTAATGTATTCCCGTAGAAAATTCAATAATCTTTAATTTTCATAACGACAAAATACGAAAAAATGGCATTTAATGGTATTTTTTGAAGAAAAACCATTATGAGCTTCAGGTAAAGTGTCATTTCCGGTTATCCGATTTACACCAAAATCTAATGGCTTCTTTTCATATTAGAATAGGGTATAAATACAAGGTTTCAAAATTTTCTGAATGATAGTATTTGAGTTAGAGCGAAGACAAAATCCATACACATACACACATACATACACACACACACATACATACACACATACAGACATCATCGTGAAAATGTTAAAAATGGATTCTAGGGACCTTAAAACGTGGTCATTTACTAAAATCTCGATATGTGATTTTTAACACGATCCCTATACCTCCCTTACCAAGGGTAGCGGGAGATAAAAATAATAAAATATACATTTTATCCTTAAAGTATTACTTAATAAATAACGATTAGGATAAAAAAAAACATTTTTTTTAATAATTACCAACTACAGAAACTGGTGTGAGAAAGATAGCTATAGGTTTCTTTAAAAATCAAATGCAGCTATACAAAAAACAATTATGACTTTTTGATACCACGAATTGCTTTAAAATTAAACGAACTTTCATTTAAAAATATTTTTTAAAAATTGGTTTATGGGCCTATTTTTAATATCCTAAATAATTACTAGATTTAAGGTATATAAATTTAGGGTTTAGATATTAGGCTGATAAAAGTGCAACATCGGACACAGACTTGTTCTTAAATTAGTGTTTAATATCTGTTTTCTTAATTATTACTTACTTGTTGCCATCACAAATAGCCATGCCACCATCTTCTGCAACAGTTTCAACCTGCATTGAAGTAGAACTAGTGCTAGTTTCGCTCATGGCGACGTCCTCAGTGGAACTTAAACTCTTGGGGGCGTGTGCGGGCGATGCGGTAGGTGTGCTGTTGCAGTCCATGGGTTCCATGGGTTCTGGAGGTAATATGGATTCTGCGCCTTCCACTGGGGAGGTGCCCGGTGATCTGGGGGCTGTTGGGGACATTGAAGAAAGGGGGGAATCGCTTGCACCTAGACACAAAATTTATGTTTTAAATAAAAAAGCTGCAAAAATACATAATATACAGGTGTTTCAAAGAAAGTGTAAAAAAATTAAGGGCATATAGTACTGGCCAAATTGAGTAAAAAAAGCTTAATCAACATGGGTCCGATCTTCAATAGTTTCCGATATATGAGGCAATGAAAAATGAGTTTTTACGGGGTTTACCTCTGCTATCTTGAAAACTATGAAAGTTACGATTTTAATTAAATAAGACTTTTTGTTTACCTTTGTAATCTTAGATGTGCTTTTATTTAAAAAAAAAATCAAATAATTGTAGTAAGTTAAATGTTGTGGCGACCTTGGCCAATATTTAATTTTCATATAACTTCGTAACTAAGCATTTAATATTTTTTATTGAATTTTTAATTAAGTATTTAAAATTGTAGGTAGGTATGTATTTTAATAGTAATAGTACTATATCTTTAAGAAATAGCTCCAATCCCGTGAATGAATTGGATCTATCTTGAACATTTTAGAAAAGTAGGACAAGATTCCTTATTGAATGAAAGAATATATAGAATTATTTGTGTGTACAAGAAATGTTGAATTCGATACTTACATAACATAAAATGGAAATGGCGAGAGGTATTGTGCTGGCAAGTTTTTTTTTAAAATGCTGTAAAGTAACATTTTTCGCGCTGAGTGCGGAATAAAACAAAATATTAAACTAAAGGCCTTTTTCAAACGGAACTAAGAAACTATACAGTGTGTCCCATTTAGAAGTGCCACCATTGGGATCTCGAGTACTATAAGAGATACAATGTTGGTTAAATGGAACTTTTTGTGCGTCTTTGGGAGGCCATCTCAGATATGCTTTTGTTTTTCCAAAAATTCTCATAGGGCACTAGATAATGACGAAAAACTGATAATTGTAGATTTTTTCTTTTTCAAATAATTTCTAAACTATTGGTAATTGAGAAAAACGTTTTAAATATAAAAGATAGATATTTTTATTAAATTACCAGTGGCGTACGAAACAAATTTTTATATCCGTAATTTTGCGAGATATAATACAAACTTATATTTTTTTAAATGGAACCCATATCTGATTTTAGTCGCAAAAAATAACTATTTTTTTCTCTTTTCATTGTTGTAAGTGTTATTATGTTTTATATTTGTTTTGCCTTCAAAATTATTATTTTTTCCTTATTTTGTATTAAATTTATAATTATTTTGAAAATATTGGTAGATTTCTATTTAAAAATACTCCTTGTATTTAAATAATTTATTTCGTTAGAAAAATTTGCTCAAAACTCGTATCAAATTAATTTTTATAATATTTTGTATCAGGTCGCCCTTGGCACATTATAGTGTAATTTGTAATTATGAGTCTAGAATAAAAATATTAAATAATAAAGGCATAAAAAAAATTATATCGATCAAATACAATATAATTAATAAAATAATAATTTTTGTTTTTTGAGAAATAATAAGAAAATTCACAAAAATAAGGAAAAAAATTAAATTTTAGGAGCAAAACAAATATAAAACATAATAACCCTTACATCATTGAAAAGAGAAAATAATAATTATTTTTTTTAGACTAAAATAAGATATGGATTCCATTTAAAAAAATATAAGTTTGTGTTATATCTCGAAAAATTAAGGATATAAAAATTTATTTCGTACGCCACTGGTTAGTTAATAAAAATATCTACCTTTTATATTTGAGACGTTTTTCTCAATTACTAATAGTTTAGAAGTTATTTGAAAAAGAAGAAATCAACAATAATCAGTTTTTCGTCATTATCTAGTGCCCTATGAGAATTTTTGGAAAAACAAAAGCACATCTGAGATGTCCTCCCAAAGGCGCACAAAAAGTTCCATGGTGGCACTTCTAAATGGGGCACACTGTATAATTATTAATAGTTCGTCACAAGAATTCCACCTCGAACTTTATTTATGAAAATTATGAATGAAAAGTTTTAATTTTCTTATAATTTTTACATTAATATGTTTAGAATTAGTTTATATTTCATAATTAATAGGAAAAAATTACTACCCTATTATAATACGAACCAACTCTTATTTTAAAACAAACTGACACTACCTTCTAAGTCAAAAAATATTTTTAAAAATATTACTGCTTAACGAATAACAATTAAGTGTTTCTAGAGCTGCATAATTTAGATCAATATCATATAAAAAATAGTGTGAACCCTATTAACGTGAAAAAAATCTTTGTTACCTTGGTGATTCGCAGCCTCAGTATTCATAGGAGATTCGCTTTTACACTCTTTTTCAAACTTCTTCTTGATATGGTGTCCGTTTAAGATGGTGATAGCCTTTGTTGTCGCATCTGGATCATCTGAAGCCAACACAGGAAGAGGGATAGGAATAGGCACAGGTGTTATCGGGTTCGGGATGGATTCGTTGCAAATTACTTTCGTTTCGGAGACTAACGAATTCATCACAGGACCGGGCAGTGGGCTAACGAAGCTGTCGGTTGTAACCTGAATACAAAAAAGGAGATTGTATGAGTTTTATTTTATTGGTTTGTTCTGAGTGTTACTTACAGTGCTGCAGACTTCGGCTAATGCATGTAGTTGGTTTGTACTGACTACCGCTAGAGGCGCTGGAGCTGCAGTAGAACAACTTGTTGTTGTTGTCGTGATGCTCATACATGTGTTGATTGAGGGAATTATTGGTACAGGAACTGCGGCCATAATATAAACAAATAATTATAAGTGACTCACGCGATCTAGAAATCTTAATTTATGTACACATATCACTTTACAATTTGATTTTATTATATTGCTTTTTTTTACTAATATGTCATCATCATTACCGATATCTGCAATAAGGCAGATTAGCATTAGCATACATGAAAACTTTTACATAGCCTTCTTCAAATTATGCATTTCTCGACTCCGTAAATCTAGCCCATGAAGTAGACGCGTACCGAAATGCTCAAATCTCGACATATGCACCGTTCAAAAAGATGGCTGACTAGCACACTGTGGAGTATAAAATGAATTAGGATTAAGTTATTGGCAGTGGCGGCTCGTCCAGGGTGGCAGAGGGGGCAGTGCCCCCTCAGATTTTTTTACATCAATATATTACAGATTAATTATTATAAAAGTATCAATTTGATCCTATAGTTAGCATTAAACAATGTACTGTTTAAATTGAAATTAGCGCTGTGCCGCTCAACAGCGCAATATGCTTGAGGGGGCATGCCCCCTTCAGAGAAAAATAATGGCATTATACTCCGCGATACGTTCCAAACTTGTGCAGTAACTAGTGCAGCGCTCACCAGTGATGCACAAGTGAGACGTACGTCGGGTCACGTAGCACACAGAGGCGGCAAGCCCCCCCTGGCTATCTATACTATAATACTGATTTCTTTACTTATGTTCTACAGCAAATTACCCGTGCTAATGGGTACACTATATTTTCATTATTCTTATTATTTTCTTATTCTTATGAAAATACGAAATCTATTTACCGGTTTGTTCGCATTTAAACATTGGATTTATTATTTAAATAATAAATATGTATATATTATATTTATAATAAATTCTATGATATTAATGATTAATATGGAGTTAAGGCTCATTCACAGCACTGAAATTAAGCGAAATTATAATTAGTAATTATAATTATATTTATAAATATAAGTTTATGGCAATGCATTCAAATGTCACCGTTCGAAAGCTTCAAGTTAGTATTGAAATTAATTTAAAATAACTTAAAATAATAATTTTATGCAAACTTCATATATTTCACTTGTAATTATAATTATAAGTATAAGTGAGCCAATCAGATTGAACAAAATATTACAAATACGATTTGGTCACGTCAAATTTGACATTAATTTCATCAATACGAACATAAATAATTCAATATATATATATATATATATATATATATATATATATATATATATATATATATATATATATATATATATATATATATTAAACGACGATTCATTCCTTTACTTGCCTATCAATTAAATTACATACTCGTCATTTTGAAATTAGCTCCAATTTCATTCCACGTTTAATGGTATCCTTAAAATTATTGTCTTTTTTATTCCATAAATGTGAATTTTCCACAATACATGAAATAAATTTTTCCATACTCATGTTCATTTCCACGAAAGCAAGGACTAGAGAAGAGATAAAGAATCAAAATGAACAATGTGTATAAATATACAATGCTGAATCTTAAGTGACATTGACAATATTATATCAAATTATAATTTGTATTTATAAGTGAACACCTAATTAACATGCTTTAAGACGGTCATTTTTAAGTATAATTTTTATTTATATTTTTTAATTATAATTATAATTTCTAAGTATAATTTCAGTGCTGTGAATGAGCCTTTATACAGAATTAATTTGTGTAAAACAAATTAATAATTTAAAGTTAAAGTAAACATTCTGTAAAACTGATATAACAACATACATAAAGTATTTTCAAAAAATTTATTTACGAATTTTAATAAATAAATATGCATGTATTTAAAAAAATCATCGAAGAGTTTTTTTTAACAAAATTGATATTTTAATTTCCAAATGAATGTTTTGCTTATTTTTCAAGCTTGTAAATTAATTCATAAAAATAATCCCAATATCTGATTGAGAGAGCCGCAGAGGTGGCAAGCCCACCTTGTGATTCGGAGAGAATCGCACGTACTCGGAGCACTTCGTACCTCGCGTTTCGCGTAGTAAGAGCAAGTCTCACAAAGCACCACAGTCTCAGGTCTGTCGTATATAACTTGCGTTACTCAAAGCTTGAATGTGTAGTACTGTAATATTCCAATTTTACTACTTACTTGTTACTTCTACTTCCTTCTATTGTAATATATTTTTGTATCGTTATCTCTTGTTTTTGGAGGTCTTCTCTTAGTTTTTTCTATTGTATTTATATTCTTGTTGACAATTATTATTAAAATTGTTAGTAATCGGATTTCTAAATAAAGTTCCATGACCACAGATTAATTTGCCCCCCCGCTCAAAAATACCACGAGCCGCCACTGGTTATTGGCAGTATTTTTTTAAAAAATTGGAATGTACTTGTCAGCCATCTTGTCGAACGGTGCAAATGTCGAGTTTTGAGCATTTCGGTACGCGTCAACTCCATGGGCTAGATTTACGGAGTCGAGAAATGCACAAGTCGTGATTTGAAGAAGGCTATGTAAAAGTTTTCGTGTGTTGAGACTCCAGCCTATTGAATTCATGGATTATAATGAATAAAGTCATTAGAATCCGACTTTCACATTTTTACAATAATGTCTGTGTGTGTGTGTTGAAGGGACGGTTCTTTAAAACTAAAGACCAATTTAACTACGCATTCCTTAATCTGACATTAATGGGAAGAGTTGAAAAGGTTTTGGTAACAATTGGACAACCGGAAGTAGTAGTTTCTTAAAAAAAATCTTCTAAATATTATTTTTTGGAAATTTATGTTATTAAAAATATCTAAGAATATAAAATTCTCATTGAACATTTATTTTATACCTTCTATAGATTTAAAAATAGAGAATTATAAATATATAAAATAGTCCGTTGTAATGAATCTCACAGCCCAAATAACTCCAATTTAAAATGTTTGTAACTGACTGAAAAATGTCAGTGTCAAAAATCCAGAGACATTAAGGAAGACTTTTGTTTGGGAAATGCATTTAATATTTCCTATTTTAATATTAATTAAATATTTAAAATTATAGATTCATATATTACATATACGAATCAGAAATACCGCCAATCTCGTCAATGAATTTGAAGAATCTCGAACATTTAGAAGAGTAGGAGGAAACATTTATAAAATGAATTAAAAAATATAAAAATATATTAATCATAGATTTAATTAGAATGTTTCTGTGCGTACCAAAAATGTTAAATGCGATATGTACTTATATAACCTAATATGAAAATGGTGGAGGTCTTGTACTGATCACAACAGATTTTTTTTTAGTTTAGGTACTTAAGTACAATTTTTATAAAATATAGAACAAGAAATTTATTCATATTAAAAATGAGAAAACAGAAATGCAAAAAATATAGTTATTTTTCATGCAAGACAATAAAATTCTATTTTATCGACAAGTGGAAAGTGCTAATTACTTTTCGCGAACCAATAATTAAATACAAATATACTAAGTGTTATCTCACCGGCAACAACGGGCTGCGGTTTAGCAATGGGCCCCCAAGCAGCCTTATGTTTGGAGAACTCAGGCAGCCACTCATTGATGGCATTCCTCAGAGCTTGTCTCGGATGGTACATGTTAGGTGACAGAGTTTTGGGCACGTCTTCTCCAGATAGTCCATCCTCTGTTTCAGTCTCTAGTTTAATATCTGCGGACACTGTATCGTCTACAAAAGAAATAATAATAAGTTGATGATATATGATTAGGAATTCAAAGTTAAGGCACGAATATTAATGGCGTCCTGCACTTAAAAAAAATTATTAAGCATAATCTACAGCCTGTCCGTCTATAAACTAACCAGCAAATATCTCGCTTATTACTTTTAGCGAAGTTTATTTTAAATCTGTATAAATCTGCAGTATATACTGTGTTTAGGTTCGGTTCGACCTAATAGCTTGCGGACACTCATGTGACGAAGCGAATTAGCCAATCAGAACTTGGGGAGAAACTGTCACATCGAAGGTCAGAGAGCTGGGCAGCTTTCCAAATTCAAGAGTACCGCAATTTAAGAGTGTAGTGTGTTTTGGAAGAATGAGTTTTGTTGGAGTAAAAAATTGAAATTAAATTTTAAAAAATTAACAAACTAGCGCGAGAAATTTTAAATTTAAATTTGAGAAATTAAGTATTGTATAGTCTGTTCGCTCCTAGCTGAAACAAGCCGATAATTTATTACCCCAATAGTTATTACCACAAACCATAAACCACTTTCTTGAGCCTTTGTTCATCAAACGGCGGTCAGTTGTAAATGGAGTGTTGAACAAGGATTGTATTCAGTTCGTTTTGATATATGCGTTTGTAAATTTTTAAGAGAATTTTTTGAAATTATTTTGAAATGTATTTACAGCTAGGTATTACCATTGAAAGTGTGAAGGAAAGTTGCCATTATTTGATTATTTTATGACGAGTATAACTGTATACTTGTAATAATGACATTTTCCCTTACTTATGCAGATTTCGAATACGTCCCTGTTCCACACTACCTGAGGATTTTCTATTTGTTTGTGGTAATATCTATTGGGGTTGGGGTAATAAAATATCGGCTTGTTTCAGCTAGGAGCGAACAGACTATACATACTATTTGTTTTGTATGGAAAATTACTGTATGAAGCACAAAGCAAATGCTTTCGAAGTGCAACTACAAACAGAAATGAAATCAAACGTCAAAGTCAAACCATGTGCTCGCTGCATCACCAGGGCAGCGTTCCAAAACCAAGAATACCGAGTTTTGGCGTAGAGTATGATGTGTTGTGTATTGGAACGAATGAGAGTTTTGTTGAAGTAAAAAATTTAAACTAAATTAAAAATAATTTTAAAAAACTAACAAAACTACTTATAATTACAACATTAATGTCAAGCCCGTATTAAAAGCGCTTTTATGGAGCACTCTCCTCAATATAATGTGAAAGTACGCTCCATAAAAGCGTTTTTATTATAAAAGTATGCTCGTAATACACGCCAACATATTTACTTATGTTTATTTTCAACCAAAAGCATGTTTTCTTCCTCAAGAAGGCAAATTACTTTCATATGTTGAGAATCGTGAGCATCTACGTTTGAAATATTGTGGAGTAATTTCTATACCCTCCTCGTTAGTAGAGCAAGTAGAACATCACTTTGGAGTAAACTCTGGCTGTTTTGGAACAGGTTGAGTAATCTCTGAGAGTAATGGTTTGGAACGCAGCCCAGCCAGCGATGTTGTCAGCGTTAGCCAATAGTAGTCAAGATTTCCGAGCATGCGCATAATTGCCGGTTGGGTGGTTGTGAGAGATAGACTTATGCAGAAATTATATTTCCATTTCACAGTGTTTCCTTCACCTACTCTTATGGGAAAGATACGAGCATTAGCAAATAAATGGTCGCCATTTTGAAATGTTTGCAGTAAAACTATGATATTTTGGTATCGTTGTGAAGTTAATTTTATATACATTCTGAAAAACAATATAAAAATACTGATTGGTTCCCTATGCTAGATTTAAAGTTGTACCCATTTCCGCTAAAACCGGAAGTGATACGATCATTTTATGAGCCCTTTGTCTAGTTAAACTTTGCTTATTAACATTTTTTGTATCCTTCAAAATAAACAAAATATTTTTGGTGCCGGACTTCATTTGTATAACATTTGTTTGCCAGGGCGTTTTTTAAATAAAAATTTGTCTAAGTTGGATTCGAATTTGAATTGTATAAATCCCAACTAAGACTTTACAGAATACACTTCGGCGTTCTGAAAATATAGTCATTATTTTAAACCGACTACCGGATTTTGGGCTGAAGATTTGTTGATATACGAGCCCTAATCCATATTAGTTGGCCAATGTGTTACATTCATTTATCGTGACTTAAATAGTATTATTTCTAATAATAATGAAGGAAATTTTTATTTTTTATTTAAAATAAAGATATCTCCACATTATAAAGGTAACTTAAATTATATTTCTAGCTAAACATAAATATTTAACAGTATAATAATAACTCAAATTTATTAGTAAATTTCTATTATTTATCAAGATTGGATAATTCGCCGTTTATTCATGAAAATTGCCGTACTTTTTTATGGTGTCTTATTTGTAAACTCTGACAAACAAATGACGTCAATTCTTTTCAAACTTTATTTGTTTTTCTTGTTTTGTTAGTAAAGCTATGAATTATTTCGTTTGACATAAAATATTCCAGAAAATATATTTTGCTATGTAATATCTATAATATTAAAAAAATACCGATAATTACGTTAATTATTATTTGAATTATACAAGGTGTTTCAACAAAAGTATAAAAAAAAATAAGGGCATATAGTACTGACCAAACTGACTAAAAAAAGCTTAAACAACATGGGCCCGATCTTTAGTAGTTCCCGAGATATGAAGCAGTGAAAAATTAGTTTTTATGGGATTTACCTCAGCTATCTTGAAAACTATAAGAGTTACGACTTTAATTAAATAAGACTTTTTGTTTACCTTTCAGAGGTCATCTTAGATATGCTTTTGGGTTTTTTTTTAATCAAATAATAGTACCAAGTTAAATGTTGGGTCGACCTTGGCCAATATTTAGTTTTTAAATAACTTCGTAAAAAATAAAAAAATAAAAATATATCATCACGGCATATTACCCATTTCTGGGTGTGCCAGTATCTACAACACATGTAGACATCGGTAATGATGACGATATATTTTACCGTGTGGGCGCTTACCAGGCGTCACCTCACGGGCACTCATAGCTGGCGTGGAGAGTGCACCACAGGGGTCATTTTTGTGCCATTTAAAATTGGAAATAACTATTAGAAAGTGAAAAAATCTGATGTGGCCAACACAAAACATCCCGCTATTTAATTTTTATTAATTTAAATACATACCTACGTATTTACGAACGCTGTTCCATTGCAGAAAACTATTGCTTTATTTACTATTTTCTTTTTAAAATGTCACTATTATTAACTTGAAGTGATTAGTTTTTTAACAGTGACATTTACTGTCAGTTACATTAATTTAAAATATGAACTGTAGTACAAAGGAATTGTGTTTATCTTTTTCATATAACTTCGTAACTATTAGAAAATGAGAAAAATGTTTCATATAAAATTTTATTGTTTTTTATAGTCTATTTACTGACATAGACAAAATTTTGTTCGATCACTATCATTGTCAATTTTTCTTCGATTTTTTCATTTATCTCAGAAACAGTTGAAGTTGACCTATGTTGATTAAGCTTTTTTTATTCATTTATGTCAGTACCCTATGCCCTTAATTTTTTTTACAATTTTCTTGAAACAGCCTGTATATGCGCAAAATAAAATATAATTTTAGCGACTATGCCAACTAATATGGATTAGGGCTCGTAAACTTCAAATATTGTTGAAAGCAAATTATGTGTGCAGTAAATTAAAATGTTGAAAAATTACATGCATTTATAAATCTTAGTTTTGAAATTAAAAAAACTGATCATTCAAGAAATATAACACCATTTCATGTATTAAATGCTGTAAAAATCACCACAAAAAGCACACAGAAATATTTTAGCACATGGTAAAACAATCGACGGGAATGAAAACAAATGCAACGACAATTCATTTGTTAATAACAAACAAAACAATTTACCCGAGCATGTATGACAAACTAAAGATAACAACTTCTTGCAACACTTGAACCTCTTTGCGTTCCCATTCCTATCTTGAATCCTTATCATAATTAAAATATACAATATTTACATAAAAAAATCACTTACTCAAACTTAGATCTCTTTTTCCGTCAACATTACACCTTGACCATTGCGCCAAAGTGTGAATAGCGACAAAATTCGCTCCATATTCACAATTAGGATTAGTTAGAACTCCTCTAAGTTTAGGAATCAAGTCTGGCGACCTTCCAGAATACGGCCCTAAGAAAACTCTTTTTTGGTCGTAATCATTCGCGTGTAAATTATCCCAAATAACTGGCGCCCTTTTTAAAACATCAGTAATCTCCTGAATAGATTCCATTGAAAGTTGTCGAGATATAACTTTAGGTCCAGTCCACATAATATCAATTTCAAGTGCCAATTTGGATCCTAGAGTGTTTAGATATTCAGAATTCGTCACATTGGGCATAGCTCTAGTTGAGCAATATTGCGTAGGGCATAATAAGAATTTCGGCTGGCTTAAATGTTGAAAAATTTCGTTCGTTACTGAGACTTGCGCGTGAGCAAATGATTGAAATATCTCCTTATCGGCTTCGGACATTTCTGGTTCGATGTCATCAAATAGTAAAGCGAATGCGGTGCAACCGAATTGAGAAACTTGCTCTAGTTTTCGTTTTAAACCTGTTACTTCTTTCGCGCTGCTGTAAGTAATGTCCAGACCTGGAGAAAGAGCGTAGTAAAATGTTACGTTTTGGTCTCGGGCTGCTGTGATTAATCCAGTAAGATGTTCGGCTTCCTCAACAGTGTAAAGTTCTCGCCAGTAAGCGCGATGTTTATAATCATCTTTTGGAGCGTAAACGTATGAGTCCATGCCCCATTTTTTCATTCTTTGAAACAATAAATAAAACACTGATTGTTTAGTTTTATTCAATATATTACAAAACAGTTATTACAATACATCGCAAGCAAGATACTTACTTTTGGAACAAATCTTTCCGCTGCTCTGTGGTCCACGGTCTTCCATAAAAGCCTAGAAACATATTTAAAATTATTAGTTAAACGTTATAAAGTTATGTATAACATTTGTTGATAACTGGAACTTTTGATAAGTACTTCCTTTTCGATGAATTATTACCTTCTACTACGCCGCATATAAAATTGCCGTTTTTCGTATTTAAATTATCAGGAATTGGTTGGCCAGTAGTTTCTGCCATTTTGCCATAAAATTATCCTCACGGAAAGAACTGGATAGTCTTCTACTTTTACCACTTTTGTTTTCAATGGTTATTCTTGTGAAGTTTCTCCAGGTCATCAAAAGTCTTACCAAACTAACTTTTCTACAATACTTTATTTTACAATTTATTTATTTAATGTGCATATGATTCAAACGAAATTTATTGTAATAATTTGAAATGTTTGATACACATCATAAAATTGAAAATAAATATGTGATTTAGGGTGCATTCCAAGACTTATACAACGAGTATATAGTGAAAACACAGAACACTACACTCTACACTGAAAATGAATAGGCAGAAGACTTACTTCATCAAGCTGAGAAAAACCTTATAAAATGAAATATAACTTAGAGACTATTTATTTTTAAATAAAGAAGAAGAAAAAATACTAGTATTAAGAAACGTATGTATTAATGATATTTATCAGTATTTCTATGCCAATTTCTATTCCTTTTACGGAATTTGAAATTATTTTAAATAATTGTAGTTGATTTTTATACCATACGTTGGCATGAAAATGTACATTAAATTTTATATCAATCGAATATCCATCCTTCACTATTGTCACTTGGTTGTCAGTTTTCTCTGCGTTAAGTATTTGTGACGTGCTATAGTATTACTTTTTTGTTTTTAAGTAATATACTATAATACATCCATAATAATGCCTAAAGCTTAAAATAGTATATTATGTGGCAAGTGTGTGAAGCTGACATTTTTACATGAGGGTGGAGATTGCGACACGAGCCGAAGGCGAGTGTTGCAAACCACCCGAATGTAAAATAGGCTTCACACATACGTGTTACATACTATACTTTTTCTACGACCTTGCAATAAAATTTATTTTTTCTTCACATTGTCATTCTTTAAACGTAAAGCCTCTGTATTATCGACTTGTGTAACCATGGTTACCAACGTTACGAGTGTTTAACAGCTGTTTTATTAAAATACAATTCAGTTTGTAATATTTAAAATAATGAACGGTGCGTGAAATGTTACTTCACGCACGCACACTTTTGTTATCAATCTTTAAAGTATGTATTTTTAGTGAGGAACAAATTCGCTGCAAATAAGCAAATCTTGATAAACAGATATGGGCATTCGTGTCTGAATAACAGCTAGTAATGTACATAACTTACAAATGTCATAAATTTTAATTCAAAATTTCAAGATTTTCTAAGTTCACGTGGTTTCTTTGTCATCGGGAGTGTGGACTTTACTTGGCGAGTTAAATAAATCACATAAAATTGGAAAGTCATGAAATTTGGAATGAAAAATAATGACTTTTAACATCTATGTATGTACGTGATTACTATTACTGATTCTTCTAAATAATTTTCATTCTTTGACCTCGGATTTTCGCCAAACATTTCCAGATTGTTTTCATCACTAGAAGAAAAGTCCCCCGATTCATAGACTCTTCAGATGAAAATTCGTCATCATAATATATAACAAAAAATGACGCTTTCACTTTCAAATTACAAGGTTAATTTTTAACAAAACAGCTGACCAAAATCGTATAACTGCGCAAACTCGAACCGTTGTCAGAAGATAAACCACCTGAAATTGGAAAATTATGAAATTTGAAATGAAAAATGATGACGTTTGTCATTTATATTACTAGCTGTCATTCTGTGACGGGTCCCCCATATCTGCTTGTCAAGAAAGACCAACAAAGTCACATGACTGCTCGCGCCTTACAAATTAGTATCCCATGTAAACTTAGTAGTTCATGACGTCATTACTTTAGGGGTATTTTTTGATGACGTAAGTCTTCTGCTATTTCAATTATACCATAGTTATATTTTGTGAATAAGACTATAGTTACGCTCGATGCTCTGTGCTAGAAGTTTTCCGCATCTTCTGGCGTTCGCATGACTCAAAAATGACGACACGTCAGTGATCGCCAGACAATATGGCGAACACTACCAAAATGTGACGTAATTTTACGTCATGCGATCGCTAGGTGATATTGCAGAGTTCCAGCACTGGAGTACAATTTTGGAACGCATCCTAGTTCACCAAAAATAAATTTAACCAAGCTAATCTTTCTCCAATAATACTTTATTTTATAATTCATTCAATAAATGAGAATATAATTCAAACGAAATTTAATAGTTTGGAGTTTTTGATCCACATCATAAAATTAAAAATAAACATGAAGCATGTCATCCATAGTAACTTTTTTTGTCAGCAAAATGTCAAAGTGACGTAACGTACGTCACTTACGATTATTTTGGTAAATACGGCTTGGCCAGGTGGGAGTGTACTTAATCGAAGAATAATTTTGTAGTAAACATGGGTTTGTTTGGAAAAACACCGGAACGTAATCCCAAAGATATGGTATTATTTACAAAATCAATCAAATCGTTCAGTCTTCTAAAACTGTGGTTAACTTTAAGGTAAACGAATGGACTCATAAACTGCGAAAAGAAGGATATCAACTCGACAGACAAATACGAGGTACTTAAAAGATAAATTCCAGATAAACAAACATACGTAACAATTTTTTTTGTAGCAATTCAACGAGAAGAAGAAAAGGTTAAGCGATCTCTAAAAGAAGCAGCTAAGAAAAGTGATAAAGAAACTTGCTTGATTCTTGCTAAAGAAGTATTACGGGCTCGAAAAGCTATTACGAAAATTTATACGTCAAAAGCGCACTTGAATTCAGTACAAATGCAAATGAAAAATCAATTAGGTTAGTATGTTTTGATCTAGTTAGCGATGCATTTAAAACAAATGAAAATGAATCAGTCTGAAATTGGAGCAAGTGGTTACTCACTTGTTTTCAGTGATATTTAACACCGTTTTATGCATTCTTCTTGTAAATATTTCTATTATATAAACAAATAACGTTAATTATTTCAATGTGTTACAAATCTTAAAAATGTTAAAATTTTATACGAACTTCAATGAGTTCCACTACTATTTTTTTAATATTTTTATGAAATATCATCTAAATTAAAAGCAATCTGTAGAAAATCATATTCGTTAATATACAGGGTTAGTTAAAAGTATGGAGACGGCGATTTATTGTCGTTAATATTCATTTTAGGAAATTATGTTCAATACAAAAGTTTGTTAAGAAATTTTGATCTACATTTGAGAATACTTGATTTTTTTTTCAATTGTTTTTGAGTTACGTTTGTCCGCGTAATTTTTTTAAATGGGAACCTATTAATTTTACTCTACCATTCGATAGAGTGTTTTTTTCTCTTTACAACAGTATGTTTGTTTTTTTATTTTTCAATTTATTTTAATAATATTTTTACAAGGAAAAACACCGGTTCAAAGTATTTACGAATAGTAGGTACATCTAAGATAGACAAAAGCGAAGCGACAAACAAACTCGAGCGATGTAATTTACTTAGTTATTAATTTGTTTTTAATGATAAGATTGTGACCGACAACTTTATTGGAAATAATTTTGTCTATCTTAGATGAACCTACTATTTGTAAATACTTAAACCGGTGTTTTTCCTTGTAAAAATGTTATTAAAATAAATTGAAAAATAAAAAAACAAACATACTGTTGTAAAGAGAAAAAAACACTATCGAAAAAATTACGCGGACAAGCGTAACTCAAAAACAATTGAAAAAAAAATTCAAGTATTCTCAAATGTAGATCAAAATTTCTTAAAAATCTTTTGTAATGAACATAATTTCCTAGAAGATGTTAAGCTCATATTGTTCTCAACAGTAAATAGTGGAGTTTTTGCTGAAAATTGAAGTCATATAAATTGATCTATTTCAACATTTATAAAAATGTATAATTATGTTTTTTTCTGTTTTGGTTTTTTAATGAGTACTTTATAAAACGTATTTGGATGACATAAAGTATTTCTTTAAAGAACTTAAATTTAATTTCTGTTAGGTTGGTAACTACATTTCTAGACAATTGTCATTTTAAAGTAAATATTATTTCTAGAAAACCTACTATTGGAATGAAATAATATAAGTAAACGTCAATCACTGTTGCCAAAAATCAAATAAAAATTTATATATTCCTAATCAATGTTCATAACTTAAAAAATGAAATAACGAAAATTTTTAAATATTCTTTGATAGAAGAACCAAAATAGAAAAATAGTATAAAAATCGTTGCCATGCAGTAACGGTTGCTATGTTGTAAAGTAACCCATTACTGTACGAGTTTGAGTATATTAGAATAGTACATTACTGTACAAAATACGAAAAAAGTATATTTACACGATCAAGTTTTGCGTGAATTAAAATATCCAAGTGTCAAAATTTAAGTTATATGTACATTAAATTTTCATCACATGAATTTTTCGTGTGCATCCATTAAGATTTTAATTACTTCTCTATATGAGAGAAAACTTTTCAAGAAACTTGATAAGTTTTCTCTCTCGCACAATGACATGAGTGCAAGAGGGACAAATGAATAGACTTTTAACGAAAAACTTTTAAAGAAAAACTGGAACATGCGCTACTTTTTCTTAAAAGTCCCTATAAGTTTGACTGTCAAATAACTGTCAAATGTCATTTGTATTTATATTTTTGATGTTTGTAAGTGTGGTGTTATAAGTGATTAATATTAAACTGAAAAATCTGATGTGGCCAACACAAAACCTCCCGCTATTTAATTTTTACATACATACATACGTACATAAAATCACGCGATTCCCACTTAGGGGGCTAGCAAATACCCGGAAACAATAGTAACAATAAGAAAAGGGATAAGAGTAAGAGCTCAGCTGACTCACTTCACTCTTTAAAAACATTCTTCTTTCGCCTTGTCCACAATCATCATAGCATTCATACATAAAAACATATTAAAGTGACCGATTTTCGGTAGCGAATAACCCCATCCGGACCACAATAATAGTTACGCAACAATCTTCCTTCGCCACACTTTCCTATCCTATTTTTATTAATTTAAATACATACTTACGTATTTACTAACGCTGCAAACTGTTCCACTGCATAAAACTATTGACTATTTTCTTTTTAAAATGTCACTATTATTAATTTGAAGTGATTAGTTTTTTGACAGTGACATTTACTGTCAGTTGCATTCATTTGAAATATGAACTGTGCAACAAAAGAATTATTGTGTTTATCTTAGGCTTCGCGACTAATAAAAAAAAATATTTTTAAATTTATCTGTAAAATAAATAGAAAAAGTATTAATGTATTCCAGTAGAAAATTCAATAATCTTTAATTTTCATAAGACATAAAATGCGAAAAAATGGCATTTAATGGTATTTTTTGAAGAAAAACCATTATAAGCTTCAGGTAAAGTGCCATTTCCGGTTATCCGATTTACACCAAAATCTAATGGCTTCTTTTCATATTAGAACGGGATGGAAATACAAGGTTTCAGAATTTTCTGAATGATAGTATTTGAGTTTGAGTGAAGACAAAATCCCTACACCACACATACAGACATCATCGTGAAAATGTGAAAATTGGATTCTAGGGACCTTAAAACGTGGTCATTTACTAAAATCTCGATAAGTAATTTTTAGCACGATCCCTATACCTCCCTTACCAAGGGTAGCGGGAGGTAAAAATGGCAAAATGGAGTAGAGAAATAATTGAAATCTTTATGGTTATATACGAAAAATTCAAGTGATGAAAATTCATTGACAATTGAATGTAGGTATAATTTAAATTTTGATTTGAAAATAAAAACTTCATCGTGTAATCTACGCTTAATTCCTGTTTCCATACTTAAATTACACACTTCATTTGTTTCTGCACAACTCCCTATTGTTTTCAGCAACATTACGCGTAGCTGGCGCCCTCAGCAAATCCACAGAAGTTATGCAAGCAATGCAACGCCTCGTTCGCGTCCCGGAAGTAGCCCAAACCATGCGAGACATGTCCAAAGAGATGATGAAGGCCGGCATCATCGAAGAAATGCTCGACGAGACCTTCGAATCAATGGAAGACACCGAAGAAATGGAAGACGAAGCACAGGAAGAAATCGACAAAGTTCTCTGGGAACTCACCGCTGGGAAACTGGGCGAAGCACCAGCGCCGCCCGTCGCAGAAGCCGAAAGAGCCACACCAGTAGCTCCCGTGCAAGTTGAGGAAGAAAATGAAGAAGAGCTGGAAGAAATGCAGAGTAGATTACAAGCACTCAGATCGTAGACAGGATTAGGCACGCTTTTGTATAACTATGGCCTTATTTCTTTAACAGATATTTGATACGAATTGTATACTAAACTGTTTTTAGTACGAGATGCGACACGTTTATAAAATATCTGAATAATTTACAAAGTATTGTGTACGTAATTCCTTAATGTTTGAAATTTACAGATTTTTATTATAAATATATCTAATATTTAAAAACTAATAATGTTTTTAAAAGATTGTAGCAAAAGGAAAGGCCTCTATTGTAAACAGCATTTAATGTGTATATTTAAAAAAGTGCTTATTTTAACTAATATTTGCTTGTTAATATGTGATTATAATTTATTTATTTGAAATTATAAATTGTATAGATATGAAAATATCAAAATTGTAAATGTTGAGCTTTCTTAAAGTTCCACTTGATATATAATGTATATTTTGCAATAAAATCATTAAAACAAAATTATTATTAATTTTATAAGATGTGCAGATGTCTTTTTTTAAAGATATCTCCAATAGGGTCATCCACTATATTTTTTTACAAAACTTCATCTAAACTGAAAGTGATATGTAATTTTAGAAAGTCTTTATTGTTATTCGTTAAGCCGTAATATTTTTTTTAATATTCTATGACGTAGATATAGAAATGATTTTGTTCTCAAACAGTGGATTTCGCTAATAATTGAAGTCACATAAATTTATTTTTTTCAGCACTTATAAAATGTATAAATTTGTTAAAATAACCCTTGTGGTCAATAATTGGAAATATGGGTGGATAATAAGTAATTTAATGTCATAATTAATAATAATACTACGTATTTAATAGTCCAAGATTTGATTACCACTGGTAGCCTATGTCATTCAACATTTCTTTTATTTTCATACCAACGCTTGTAATCTGTCATGGCATCATAAATTTAAACTAGTATTATTTGGTTTATTTCTGTTGTTTTATTGTTGTTATTTTCTGCATTTATATACTTGCAAATGGATTTCGTATTTCAAAAAGGTGATAGCAGAATGTTTGAACGTAGTAAGAATTTGGAATAGAATAAATGTGTGACGTAGATATAGAGATGAGGAAATGGTAATAAAAACTCGATTATTTTAGAAACTAATAACTATTTTTAAACTTTGACAGTCCTTAATATAAAGTTTTAAGGTCTAGTTTTAATATAACTGACCCTTGTTTATAAAGTTTTAAGGTCTAGTTTTAAAATAACTGACCCTTGTTCTAATTTGTTACTACGGGCCAATTTTTCTGAAAAAGTTTAATAGCTACCATAGTAATTTTCGATCTTCTTTTGTTCCTGAGCTACTGGCAAAAATCATTTTTCGCTCATTTCGAAAATATCTCATATTCTTTATTATGATTGATAAAATTGTTTTAACAATTTTTTTTTACCGTTTTTAGGTGGAATAAAATGGCGTAATTCGATTTTTTTGAAACAATTCTCAAAATATAACACAAACATATGATTTTTACCTCTCGCTAAGAGAGGTATTGGATTCAAGTTAAAAATCGCATATCCAGGTTTTAGTGAATAAGCACGTTTTAAGGTCCCTAGAATTCGATTTCAACATTTTTCGATAATGTGTGTGTGTGAGGATGTTGGAAGGACGTTTCCTCAAAAAGTATAAAACTTAAGACCTGTTTAACTACGTATTCCTCAATCTGACATTTATGGGAAGAGCTGAAAAGGTTTTGGTAACAGTTGAACAACCGGTAGTAGTAGTAGTTTCTTAGAAAAATTCTTCTAAATATTATATTTTGGAAATTTTTGTTATTATAAATTATTAAGAAATATATAAAAAATATCAATCATTAGTTTATTTTGTTTCTATATTTATTAATTAAATTCTCAAAATTATGTTTACTCAATTTTCAGATTAGTTTTTTTTTACGTCAGTTAAAAAAAGTACACTTTTCTTCATTAAAATGGGTCGATAAAGTCTTTTAACACAATAAAAGTGTGAAAAAAGTGCACTTTTTTAACGCAAACGTGTGCAATAATGAAACGTTACGGCACTTTTTTCACACTTATTGCCGACGTAAATAAATTTGTATTCATTTAGTAAAAAGTATAGTCTTATTTCACGAATAGGGAAGTTTAATCGAACGAGCCGTAGGCGAGTTCATCATATCCTATGAGTGAAATAAGACACTTTTTATCATCGTTATATTTGGCTTTGACAAAATTAGAAAAATATGGTTTTTTGAGATATATGAATTGGAAAAATAAACAAATGATGATCAATTTTGCACTCCAAGTAATCAATATTCATGTTTAAAACAAAAGAATATAGACTTATAATTGAAAAGCTTATAAAATAAGTGTGCTTTGAAGCCATCTTCAATTTTAAATTTGGTACATATTGTGGTACAGGGATTTTTATCGCTACTTTAGTAAAGATCTTTTTTATTTTTCTGGTCGCCATACTGCCATACTGTAACGACTGACCTCGTTGATGTTTACAGCTGATTGTGATTGTCAATTGTCAAACAAAAACTGTATTCTGTGAACAAAAGTTTTAACATGGATAAAAATGCGGAAACAAGTCTATTAAAAACAATGCTGAAACAAAAAGTTCATACTTGTTGTGTAGAAGATTGCAATTCTAGAAAAACAAAATATAAAGACCTAAGCTTTCATAAATTTCCTGAACCGAATTCAAATGTAGTTAAATTTGTTTCAAACGGAGAGGAATTGAAAATGGACAAGAGAGTAGCGTGGGAATATGTTTTAAATATGAGATATCCAATGTCAAAAAATAAAAGAGTCTGTTCTCTTCATTTTACACGAGATGATTTTTATAAAGGTAAACAAAAATGATGTTATAATTTTTCAAAAAAATTATGGTGGAGTTTGTAGAGGTTACAAGACGAAAAAATTTAAAGAAGACTGCAATTCCATCACAACTTTTGCCCACAAATCGATCAATAAATAATATAGGTGAACTATACAAAAATAGTCTTTCCAAAGCAGCTTATAAAGTAACAATACTGCCCAAACCCAAAAGGTAAAAATTATTATCAAAGTTGCGTATGTTAACTTTTTTGCCGAGGAGTATAAATTGATAAAATTTTACGTTTTCATTTCTTGTAGTGAAAGTCAAGAACGTGTTCCAGTTTTAAAAATAAGTCGAAGGTAATAATTGTTGTATTTCTTAATCCAAAATAAATTTGATTAATATTTAGTAAGGAATTTCGAACGGTGGATGATTTTATAATAAAAGATATGGAGAGTTGGAAAAATGCGCAATTAATGTACACTTTAGCGAAAAAAGAAATTGAAGAAAATAATAAAACCCTTAAAAGTTTACTTAATGAGAATAGCAAATTGGAAAAGAAAATCGAGGAACTAGAACAAATGCAGGTAATATTAAATAGTTATTTGTTTCATTAACACAAAAAAATCTGTTGTGGCCAGCACAGTACCTCTCGCCATTTCCATTTTATGTTATATAAGTATTGTACTGCACTTCGCTATCGAACCGTCGTTTTATAACAAAAAAAATACAGAACTTTACTCAAATATTGTTTTTTATTGTATTTAACATGTCTTCTGCACACATAAAATTATAATTATATCTATTTTTCATTGTATGAGGAAGTTCCTAAATGTCAGAGATTCTTCCAATTCATTAACAAGATTGACGGTATTTCTAATGGATATATGCATGTTACTTATAATTTTAAATATTTAATTAATAAAACAATATGAAAGATTAAATATACTTCCCAGAAAAAAGCTTTCAGAATGTACCTAAAACTTTTGATTTTTGACATTGACATCTGTCATTTAAAAATTATGTTATAAATATTTGAATTATTTGTCAACTGGTTTCCTTAGTGTATTTTAGCCTACTCGACTTATTACATCCCGTTATTCTATATATTATAGCGTCTTTATCTCTAAATTTATAGAAGATATAATAAAAAAATTAAATGTATCAGATGTAGAATTTTGTGTTCTTCAATATTAGTAATATCAAAAATTTTCAAAAAATAATATTTAGAAGAATTTTTTTTAGAAACTACTACTTCCAGTTGTCCAATTGTTACCAAAACCTTTTCAGCTCTTCCCATGAATCTCATATTGAGGAATACGTAGTTAAACAGATCGTTTCCATCTTCATATAGTAGAAAAATATAATAAAACATATTTAATAAAAAGTTTTAATTCATAATTTAATGTTACAAAATTGGAATTTTTACAGCTCTAGAAACGTCCTTGAAATTTGTGACGTCAAGTTGATAATCTGTTGCTCATTTCAAAAAAAATATTTTCGTTTAAAAACGCAGATGGAGCCAGTAGTTAACACGCGCGGGTATATTTCTTGTTTGACATTTCCCATGAATATCAGATTGAGGAATTCATAGTTAAACTGGTCTTAAGTCTTGATAGTTTTTGAGAAATCGTTCCTACAACATCCAGATATTCACACCCACACACACTCACCCACACATACATCCACAATCAAAAGTAGTATATATGTATAATTTTGTACATTTGTAAACTTTTTAGAAAAGAGGAGAAAAAATTTGTAAAATAAACAATGATGATTTATCAAACAAAGATCCTGTCGAAACAGAAATACTAATTCCTGTTCACTCAGAATTATTCTCAACTACAGAAAAAATAAATAACGAATTTTTAGTAACGAAAATAAAGAATGAACCAAATATGGAAATAGAAGAACATGATCTTCTTTATCCAGAAATCAAAATGGAACTAGTGAGCATTATACGGTTGCATACGAAATCAGTTTCAAATTTTTTATTTTTTAATTTCAGAAAGAAGAAATCAAGGAAGAAGATCCGTTAAGCGCTGTAGATACCCCAGCAAATTTTGAATTTGTAAGCGTAATGTCAAAAGAGTGTAATTATTTCAGTGAAGATACATAATACGCATATTCTACAACTTATACATTTTTAAGTTCACGTATAGCGAATTATTTTTACGTGTAATATAATATAAAGATTTAAAACTTAATGTAATATATTAACAAAAAAAAATCTGTTGTGATCAACATCCTGTCAATTCTATTTTACTTTACATAATTCATTTAGGTATCAACAAGATCAAAGATTTTCGTAAGTTTATTTCTTCTGCTGTTCTCACGACCTTGAAGTTTTCTTATTATTATTTTTTTTATTTCGTATGGTAGCGGTTAAGGGTGAACATAGGGATTTAACGTATTAACTAATATATTGCTAATGCTCGTATCTTTCCCATAAGAGTAGGTGAAGGAAACACAGTGAAATGGAAATATCATTTCTGCATAAGTCTATCTCACACAAACACCCAACCGGCAATTATGCGCATGCTCGGAAATCTTGATTACTATTGGCTAACGCTGACAGCGTCGCTGGCTGGGCTGCGTTCCAAAATCCACAATATTTTCAAATGTAGTTGCTCACGATTCTCAACATATGAAAGTAATTTGCCTTCTTGAAGAAGAAAACATGTTTTTGGTTGAAAATAAACATAAGTAAATACGTTGGCGTTTATTACGAGCATACTTTTATAATAAAAGCGCTTTTATGGAGCGTATTTTCACATTATATTGAGGAGAGTGCTCCATAAAAGCGCTTTTATTACGGGCTTGACATTAATGTTGTAATTATAAGTAGTTTTTTTTTAGTTTTATAAAATTACTTTTAATTTAGCTTCAATTTTTTACTTCAACAAAACTCTCATTCGTTCCAAAACACAACACTTCATACTCTACGCCAAAACTCGGTATTCCTGGTTTTGGAACGCTGCCCTGGTGATGCAGCGAGCACATGGTTTGACTTCGACGTTTGATTTCATTGCTGTTTGTAGTTGCACTTCGAAAGGATTTGCTTTGTGTTTCATACAGTAATTTATTGTCACCTAAATAAATTAATCCTGACTAGATTGTATTCCTATTATTTTTACAGTACAATAAAGTAAATTATTTAATTCAAATTTAGCACTAGAATATGTCAATGTTTTTTATTATTACTAATATTTATATTCAAGAATTTACATACAAAATAAATAACAGGTACATTGTTTAATTTCTCAAATTTAAATTTAAAATTTCTCGCGCTAGTCTTTAATAAACAGAACTCTGTGATTCGCAAAAAGTGATCATGATTTCCTCGTTAGCCAATAGTAGTCAAGGTTTCCAAGCATGCGCATAATTCGCGGTTGGGTGTTTGTGTAAGATAGACTTATGCAGAAATGATATTTCCATTTCACTTCACAGTGTTTCCTTCAAGAAAAGCAAAGGATCCGCAATATATTAGTTAATAGGTATATGCTAAAATCTGAATTCTTTTGATTTTAGCAATGCATTGATTATTGACTGACGAAACAGTTATTAAATTTGTTTAACTATAGCCATCTAGTATCAGAATCGAAATTAAATACTTCATTCGTAATATTGAACAAATCACTAAATTATTTATAGCCCGCTTTTAATTTTTTTTTCTTTGTATTTCAAATTTAAATATAATATAAGCTTGTATTTCTAATATAAGTATTATTAATAACAAAATTTTGAGAAATAAAAGCGTATAACGTCACATGCACATGCGTCGTCCGAGTAGAGAAAAACAATGGAAGCAGAAAGCAGACATTTTGTAGAAAACAAAGTTATAAAAGGTTGTAAACCAGTTGAAAAGTGTGGTTAGCTGTCATATTTTAACGTTCTCATTAGTAGAAAGTTGTTTAAAGCAACCCGTGCATTCTTAATTTATGTTTATTATTTAAAAGATATGACAGAATCACTTGTGAAAAAATGTATAGTAAAATGTTGCACAAATGATTCTAACAAAACACCTGAAAAATATTTTGTTCGTGTGCCCAAACAAGAAGAGAGACGAAAAAAGTGGTTTGATCAATTTGGACTGGAAATAACTTTTGCAAAGAATTTTGTTTGTGAAGATCATTTTAATGTAAGTAATTGTTTTATTTTTACTGTATCTGTTACCGCCAAATTCCAAGTGTAACCAAATCGCCAAATGTGCACAAAATGGGCTTTGTCCCTATTATACCATTAGCTAAATTACAGATTATGTACAGTTCTCAGCTATCAAATTTGATATTTCATTATTTAAATTCTTGATCATGATATTATTGTACTTTTTGAAACTGGTAATAGTTGACATACTTTAACTCCCAAGTTTATTAAGGGCCAGTTTTACAATCTCTGGTTAAAAGTTTAACTGCCAGTTAAATAAAAAAAGGAAAAAGGAGCTCTCAAATGACAAATTGATCATTGCTGTCAATAATTCGATTCAATATTGTTTATTTAACTTCTAGTTAAAATTCTAACCGGAGATTGTAAAACTGGTCCTAACAGGTTAACTCGACATTTATATTTTTTTTACAAATTTTGGTTGTTAATATACCTTTTTTTTATCATTTCCTTTGGTATTTAGAATTGGCCAGTCAGAAAATGATTGGTGGCCAAAACTAAAAGGGGTTTGGCATTTTGCGATTTGACTACACTTTAAATTTTGGTTAAAACATTTATACAGGAATTTATCAAAAACCCAAACATAGGAATTTAACATGAGGAATTATTTTTATTTCGCATTGCCCTCTAGAATCTAAAGCAACACATATAATTTTAGAAAAAAATTCTGCATTTTTTGATACCAATTTTTACGCTTTTTTACCAAGTTTTTAAATCAGGTTTACAAGAACATCAAAAACCTAAAAGAAAACATGACCTTCCGTTTAAAATAGTAATAAGCTTTTGTACATTTCACGTAAAGTATCACTTCCGGTTGACCGTTTGTAAACAAAATCTAATTTGTTGTTCCAATGAATAGAAAAATATGTAACAGGGAATTTTGGAATATATTTTATTACGTTCTTCCTCGAAAATATGTCAATAACTCCAAGTTAAGTACCACATTCGGTTTATCATATATGTATAGTCAAAATCTAATAAGTTGTTTTCATTAATATAAATGTCTTAAATACCAAATTTGAAAAGTTTTGGAGTATATTTTAATATAGTTTTTCATTAAAAACTGTAATGGAATTAGGTAAAATACCACTTCCGGTTGTCCAATTTTACAAAAAATCTAATCTTCTCTTTATATGAATGTAGAAAGCTTAAATACGGAAAATAGAATATTGTGGAAATTTGATCTAAAATTATTTGTAGATGAAAAAATTGTTGCACACATACACACAGACAGACTTCATTGTAAAAATAGTAAAAACATTTTGTTAATTCGTGGTAATTCACTGAGGATTCACTATCGAATTTTTGGAGCGAAAACATTACCTCCCTTACCTACAATATGGCGGCAGCGAAAAATGTAGAATTTAATGCTCTTAAATTCTTTATTGAAGTACATGATCTTTTTTTAATACCTTAACTTTTAAAATTAAAAATAATATATCAGTATTTATAAAATTTTAATATAATTAGAATCCGAGAAAAACGGCATTAACGTATCTGTGACGTTCGTATGACGTCAAGATATAAGAGTAAAAACAAGCAAAGAGAGCGAAAGAGATAGAAACAGTAAAAGAAGACGGAGATAATAAACAAGAAGGTAGGGGAATAGCGTGGCGTGATTGGCGTGTTTTATTTTATATTGGCGTTTGTAGTGTGATGTGTCTTTGTGTTTTAGTTTTTAATCATTTGCTAGAAATGGCAACAACATATAAGAAAAAATGTTTCGTAAAATGTTGCACAAATACATCGACTACAACACCTGACAAGTATTTCATTACGTTTCCCAAACACAGAAGAGAATTGTGGTCCGAAATGCTTGGAGTGGAAGTTGGCAGCGGTCATCAGGCTTTTGTCTGTGAAGATCATTTCGATGTAAGATATGTTTTACAGTTTTTCTGTTTTATTTTTTCTTGAAAGGCTATCGGTTTTCGGGTTTTCATTCCATATTACATTTATTCTATAGTAAAATTTTTTTATTAAAAGTTTGTAACTAGAACTAGATAATGACGTCACGGAATTACTAGGTTTACATTCTATACTAATTTAATTTTAATAACGAAGCACAACTGGAAAACCAGTTAATTTTTATATTGAAAAATACAAATTTGATAAGGAATAAGGCAATAGTGATGAAATCTAAGAAAAAACAACGAATAACGTAAACAAATGTTATCAAACGAAAAGATAATAATGAATGAAAGAACACCAAATGCTGGTCGACAAGATACGTGTCATATAAACGTATAAATATTGAAATTCAATAGTGCCAACATGTGGTGAAAAAATGAACTCCAATTATTTGAAATAAATTAAAAATGCATTAAAAACAATTACTGGTAGTATTTACTTTTAAACAGGGGTGATTAGGCGTTGACTAAAGTAACAAATTCAGTTGTTTTTTTTTTAATCACCTCAATGTATTTCTAAATGGTAGTCATGGTTATTTATTTTAAATTTTAATAAAGAATGCCGAAAAGGGTACATAACATTAGAATCATTGATGTAGTCTGTTTAGGAACTAGAACTATACCCAAATCATTCAAGCAGCCAATTCACGTCATTAATAAAAATTGAATAAAAGTAACTAGATGTGTGACGTCATGTACTGGTACGTTTGCAGAGGTTTTACAATCTTTATGAAAGGAGTTATACAGATTGCAATCTGTATTATCGACATGTTAATGAACTGTCACATCTACAAAATAAATACTATATTTTCGTCACTGTCCATTTCTATTTAAATTATTTTATAATACTAACCTTATTTATACGTATGTATGCCATATAAAGACAATAAATAAAAGTGAGCCGAATTTCAAAGAAATATACCGAATTCTTCTGATTGATTAGAAGTGCTACCTTTGGCAGATTCACAGATTTTGTGTTTGCGTTAACGTCACGTTGCGTTGTTGCGTTGCGTTTAACATTACTTTATTATAAGTAGGCCTTTACAACGCACAAAAATGTTTCAAACACGATACAAATATATTTCAAATAATAACTTTGACAGTATGAACATACAAATTATCAATGTTGCGAACTATAGCAACAATTAAACGAATAATATGACGTTGATGTACATTATTTATATATTATTCATGTCATATACGATAAGTAATGAACTCTATTATTTATTTTAATAATAATTATGTAAGGCCATACACTTTTTGACAGTTAAAAATGATTGAAATTTTATTTCATTTTTCACTATTAGTGATTTTAATGCATTAAGGTTTTTACAGTAAGTGATGACGTGCATTGGCTGCTTGAATGATTTGGGTATAGATATATGTAGAAACTAATCTACCTAACCTTAATTTTCATAGACATTCTTAAATCAAATAATCAAAGTGCAGATTCTTGGTATATGTCCGAACCTGTAGATGAATTAAAATCGTTAATTAATTGAACAATTTATTTAATAGTGTAAATCTTAGTGCAGCTAGCTTGATGACAACAATGGTTTAAGGTTAACAAGCAAAATTTATAGAAAATACATATTTTATTAGATATCTCGGCCAAAAAATTTAATACATAATGTGTGCGTTAAGTATTTGTACAACGCTCGGTTTTATTGCAGCACTCCGCTGCGCGTCGTGCTTCAATTTAAAACCTCGCGTTGTTAAATGACACCTACCGCATGTATAATGTAAATAACTATTCATTAGCAATAATGTTGAATAAAAAACTTATTACTCATATTAATTCCTATTTTGCATTTTTTTTAATCCTTGTGTATAAAATATAAACTTAATTTCAGCTACCAGAGGACGTCGAAAACTGGATGTACTTTAAAACAGTTGGCAGCAAATTGGTGTTAAAAAAAGACGTTTTACCACATAAAAATCTTCACAGTAGTGCTAAACCCACATCTAAACAAAATACGATTCAGGAAAAACAGAAGCAGTTGATAAACAAAATGTTAGCGGTGAATTTACAGAAGTTTCAGGAAGAAAATTTAGAGAATTTAAGGCAGTTGGAGCAAGCCAGAAAGGAATTAAATTTACAAGTGAAAGCCAACAAGATCATAAATTTAAATATGAAGAAAAAACGAAAACGCAAGAAAAGAGTCGTTAAAAAGGTTGAAATTGACCCGCCCTCATCGCCTGAGCCTTCACAGCCTACTTTTCAAACTATTGCTTATTTGCCTACGGGATTATTTAATATAAACGCTATTCCATCAGGAAGTGCACCTGTATTAGGCTGTAATTATTTAGAGCCACGTACATATGTAAATTTATGTGGACAACAAATAGTATCTCCCTTAATTATGAATCAAGACACGTTTGAAACGAATATGTGTATAAAGGAAGAGTCAGACATAGAAATTGATAACCACGAACTTTATTATCCAGAAGTACAAATTGTAAGTATTATTTTGTATTACATTTTTTTCTGAAACTACCTCTTGTATGAATCATAATTTATAGTCTATTTGAGAATGACTGGCAGTAATAAATAATTATTTGCAAGAGTAGTATTGGATTTTTGCCAGCAATGCGGCAAATAAAACTACCAGAAAAATCAGTTGTAACTACACTAGGATGGTCAAAATAAGCCGCACGCTTTGTACCTGGAACGAAACTTACTTGTCGAACAATAGAAATGCCGTCCGATAATCCCCGTCGGACTGTGTCATAGACGTAGATAGGATTTGTAGAGTGATCTGTTTATACATTTACTAAAAAAAGTTTTTAATATTTAAATATAACTTTCTCAGTCATTATTATTATATTGCATACATTTAATATTTACATACGTACATTCAATATTTACATTTTTATTTGTTACATACTAAAATTTATACTTATTTCATGTGTGTTGTCAAGATATTGGTACCTGTCATATTTCTATTAAATATACATATTACATTACATATACTTATATATTTATACATAAATTATTAAAAATCAGAATCTGATTCTGAACCTTGTCCTACTGAAATTATAAATGGCTCGATGTTTGCACATTTGGTCTTCTTCCTTTATGACATGTTGAATACAGTTTTTCCAATTATCGGCAGTCACATGTTTTAATGCATCCATAAAAAGTTTTTTCACATTGTCCAATTTAAAAGTGGTGTTGTTTCGCGCTACTTCACCTTTAACTTGAGCCCAAACTAATTCAATTGGATTGAGCTCGCAGTGATAGGGCGGTAAACGAAGGACAGTAATACCGCGATTCGCTGCCATATCATCAATAACATGATGAATAAATTTATGTCTATGTAATTTAGCTATAGCCAAAAGCTCAGTTTTGACAATTCCCATCTCAAAATCAATATTTTTTGACGATAGCCACTGTTCTAATTATTTAAATTACTTTACCTGACCCTGAAAAACAACTTAGACCTAAAACTATAGTTCTCTACCGAATTTAGTCATTTCGACTTTCCCTGTGCAATCAATTATTGGCGCGCCACTGGAATGTCTTTGACAGAATGATTTATTACTGCCAGTCATTCTCAAATAGACTATAGCAACGTCCGAAACGTCAATTTCCCGGAAAATTAAAGAAAAAAACCCCTATTTCTAAAGCATTTCTTAAAATTCTAATGTGGCCAGTACATGCCGTCCCGCCAATTCCAAGTTTAAAATAGCAATGACCTTTAAGTAAAGTATCACTTCCGGTTGATAGTAAACAAAATCTAATTTGTTGTTCCAATAAATAGAAAAGTTTGTAATACGAAATTTTGGATTATATTTTATTGTTTTCTCTCAATTATCTGTTAATTGCTCCAAATTAAGTACCACTTCCGGTTTATCTTATACAGAATGTCTCACAACTCGCGCCCCAGACGAAACTGACAATTGCCGACGACAATAGGTTGCCAACAAATAGAAGAAAATAATTTGCGGCTGCTTGCATAATGGAGTTACAAGACTTTTTAATCCACCAATCCCGGAAGGATATCTTGAGGTGTGATGATATTATTACAAAATAAAACTGGTTGCTAGGTTTTAAAAATACTACTAGTGAGTTACAAAATTTGTTTGACTTACTGTAATTTTGACACTTTAGAGTTGACTTTTCACTGTCAACAAATTTAGGTTAGCGAAGGTGTCATCCGAGATCATTATTTATATCGTACAGTGCAACGTGTTGTAGCAGCTGTGTAAAATGTGTTAAACGAAAATATTATAATCATTTCTAAGTAATCAGCGGCTGAATACATGGCAAGAATTTGCCTTTTTTTATTCACCTTGTCAAATTTAATTTGACACTGACATTTTTCGAAAACTACAGTCGCCCACACATTTTAAAGAAGATTTGATTTGTATAAAACCATAGTAACGTAAAATTACGGCAAACATACGTTAAAGGTGTAGGTCTCGGATTGGTCAATATTAAGACGTCTTTTCTCTAATATCTTTTAAGCTAGATTTTTTTTTCTTCGAAATTACACATCCGAGTGCAGTCTCGTGTTTCCTCATTCGCTCTGGGGCACAAGTTGTGAGACATTCTGTATAGTCAAAATCTAACATATTTCAAATTATATATGAGTTTTAAATACCAAATTTGAAAAGTTTTGGATTATATCATTGTATATTTTTCACGAAGATCTGTTCAGAGCTTCAAGTAAAGTACCACTTCCGGTTTATCAATTTTAGAAAAAAATCTAATATGTCGTTTTTATTAATACTAAATTGAAAAGTTTTGGATTATATTATTGCATATTTTTCACGAACATCTGTTCATAGCTTCAAGTAAAATATCACTTCCGGTTTATCAATATTAACCAAAATTGAATATGTTGTTCATCTTGATATAGAAGTCGTAAATTCTAAAATTGAAAAGATTTGGGATATATTTTAATATAGTTTTTCATTAAAACTATTATGGACTTTAAATAAAGTACCACTTCCGGTTATCCAATTTTACCAAAAATCTAATCAACTTTTACATTAGTACAGCAAGCTTAAATACGGAAAATAGAAATTATTGAAAGTTTAATATGTTATCGTGGACGAAAAAATCGTTAAACACAGACATAATTGTAAAAATAGCAAACATGTGTTGTGGGGACTCTAATTCGTGCTTATTTACTCAAAACTCGCTGTCGATTTTTTTGAAAACATCTCCCTTACCTAAGGTATGGCGGGACGTAAAAAGGAATCATATCTTTTGCATAAATGTTATTTTGTTTTGGGTCAAATGGCCTGAACATATTTTAATTTTTAATTTCAGAAAGAAGAAGTCAAGGAAGAACCAAATCAAGATGGTCCATCAAATTTTGAGTTTGTGAGCATGGCACCAGAATTTGAAAATGCCTTTTATAATGAAGATACGTGATTAAATGCATCAATTTTACAAACATTTTAAATTTAGTGTTTAGAACAATGTTTTTTATTTTTTAATTTCTTTTATTTATCATAGTAAAACCTAAAACTCAAAACAATATTTAAAAACATAAATAAAAGAAAAAACAGGCCGTAGATTCCAATAATTATGACTAGTAGTCATAATTATTGGAATCTACGGCCTGTTTTCTCATTTATTTAAACTTTTTCAACGTTCCCAAATATCCATTTCTATTTAAAAACATAGGGTGGAATTCAGTGGGTTGTATTAAAGTCTGTATTAAAGCTTGTATTAAGTATATGGCAACATTGTAATATTTCCCAAATCTATCAATGAGATTCAATTGTGATATAGAAATTTTACCGCAGGGAAAAGTAATACAGATATCCTTTATTCAAATGAAGAAGTATAATTGTAAATGGAAGGTGTAAAAGGAAACTGATTATTGCAAAATTAGGTTAGAAATACGTCAAATTTTATGTGTCAAATTTCATACCTGAATGTTAATGAATTTTAAAATATCTCAATCCCCGTTTTGATCAGTTTTGATATTTGTCCTTTTTATCGTGATTGTATGGCTTTCTTACTTCTATTAATAATATTTTTTTCTTTATTTGATCATTTGGTCTCTTATTTTTTTCTGACAGGTATTACAAAGTTGCCAAAATATTTTTGACAAAGGACTGTTTTAGCTTAAAACACGCTAATACAACCCACTGAATCTCACCCATAGTTTTTATACATATTCAGAAGTTTTACTTATTAAAAAGAGTCTTTATTTATAGCACAAATATTTTCATAATTTTCAAGTATAATTACCCATCTTCAATTCATCATGTTAACCTTTTACAATATTTGTATAATAATCAGTTTATGATTATAAATATTTGTATCTTCATCATCATTGAAAGGATTATATTCTCCTTGTATCAAATTCATATTCATGCTGTGGTTCCAATTTCTAAACTATCATTCAAGAACATTAATGATGTATCTTGACTATTGCCGCAACCATGTTAGAACAGGCCCATAAACCATAAATAATAAAATGTACACTTTATTCTTAAAGTACTACTCACTGAAATATATACTAACTGGAACTCGCATACTCTACCTATCAGCGTACGCTGCACTGAAGCCTCATTGAACAATAATGGCTGGTCCTGGTCGCGCACGTTCGTGCCGAACCGAACCTAGCCGAATAACTCGTATCATAGCTGATCGCTTTGTTTTCATATTATGCTTCATTTATTTAAACATGCGCCACACGAAATAATTTCCGTCTACTCACGAACTGTCTCGATGTTTGCCGACTACTCCAGCAGCAGGCTTTCAATATGCTTCACAGTCACGGTTCGTACGCGCATTCCAGTTAGTATATATTTCAGTGGTACTACTCAATAAACAACGATTAAGATAAAAAAAAACATATTTTTAATTATTACTGTTGTGAGAAAGATAGCTATAGGTTTATTTAAAAATCAAATGCAGTTATACAAAAAACAATAGGCTATTCCATGACATCTTTTTAAAAAAAATTCTTGAAATACATAAAAATATAAGACCACATGTGAAAGTCCAAGTTAAAAATTCTTCCAAATAAGCGAGATATTAAGGTCCGAATTTTAAATCTGCTTTGTGACGTATGTAATGTGGATATACCAGAAGTAAACAAACAGTGGTTCACAAACCACGAAAAATTGTTAAACAAATTACAAAATAATGTATATTTAAATTGTAATATTATAATTCATTATTAGAGACATAAAATAAATTATTTCACTTAATTTATTTCACTTTTTTTCTCATTTTATAAAAATAAAGAAATTAGAACGTCACCCGAACAGCAACTGAACAGATCCGACACACCCGAAGAAGTATATTCTTAGTTAGGACGGGGCTTCTCAAAATCGGAGGTCATACTTGGATCCTATTTGCTCAAACACTCGTGCACATGTCCTGCATCATCAAAAGCAAAACTCCCCGTGTCTTCTAGTAGGAATAATTTATAATAAAAAAAAAAATGGTTTTCCTTATCCTTTAACTATTATCATTCTTATTTTCAATGAACTTTTACTATTTTTGATTACTGTGGAATAGCCTATTATGACTTTTTGATACCACGAATTGCTTCAAAAACGAACTTTCATTTAAAAATATTTTTAAAAAATTGGTTTATGGGCCTACAAAACTGTTTTTCTTCATTTTTGTTCATTTGGAATTACCAGGTTATCATCCTCATAGATCGTTCCTAATTTGCGATGGTTGCTTTTCTTCATCATCTATACTTTAATATAAACTGTTACTGTAGATACGAGGATTTCCGATTTTTTCACTTAAATATAATATATAATTTAAATAAAACTGTAATAAATACTATTCTTTTAATAAAAAATTATGACTGTGAACGTGCTTTATAGCCATAAAAAAACTTCAATAGAGTTTTAATATTATTTTACACCTTGATTCTTTATAGATTTTTCATATAAGAAGAATTAGATCAACCTTCAAGATAAAAAATATTTAAAAGAAAATCTGATGTGGCCAACCCATTACCTTCCGTCGATTGTATGTATTTTGTACAAATCCTTTACCGAAAGTTCCTTGGAAAAGATTCCATATATCCAGTAAAATTGTAATACGAACAACTATTTTCTACAGATTCCATACCGAAAATTCCTTAGAAAAGATTGGACATATCCACATTTAATAAAACAGGTAAGTACAATAATTCTTGTAATCACTTTTTTTAAATTTCTTTTGTTATATTCAGGCATATTCTGTAAATTAGTGGTTAATTTTAAACAACTGGTTAAATTTTCTAACCAATCAAATCAAGTGTGTTGAAGAAAAAATTGGATTTTTTAATTGTTAAATCAACATTTATTGGACAATTTTTTTAACCAGTTGTTAAAAATGAATCAATAGAGTTACAGAATAGGCCCGATATCTGATTTGTAAAACAATAGTACATTTATAATTCAAATTTCATAAGACATGATTGTAACGAACGTGTATTTTACACATTTTTTTTTTTCTATTTTGGTTCTTTTGTAAAAAGATATTTAAAAATATTCGTTATTTCATTTTCTACTTTATGGACATTGTTTAGGAATATGTCATTTTTATTTGATTTTGGTGACAGTGATTAACATTTACATATATTATTTCATTTTCTAGAAATTTAATATTTATTTTAAAATGGTAGTTACTAACCTAAAGGAAATTAGGTTTGGGTTCTTTTAAAAAGTACTTTATGACCCAAATGAGTTTCATAATGTATATATTAAACAACCAAAACAGAAAAAGTTTTTTTTTTGGAGTTCAAAATCAAAAAAATCTGATGTGGCCAGCACATGACCTCCCGCAAATTCCATGTTTAAAATAGCAATGAGCTTTAAGTAAAGTATCTTTTTCCTTTCCGGTTGATCGTTTATAAACAAAATCTAATTTGTTGTTTTAATAAATAGAAGTCTGTAATACGAAATTAATTTCATGCCAGAAATAATCGATTATCATGGGCCTATAGCGTTCACCATCAACTATAACAGTTCGACCTTCATCATTTTCGAAAAAATAAGTTCCAATGACGCCCCCTGACCATAGTGCGCACCAAACAGTCTCATTTGGGCATGTAATGGTACCTCGTAAATCACAGAGAGGAGAAAATGTGCCTCACCAAAGAAAAAGATAATCCTCGAAAAATCATCATCAACTTCCAAGTGCTCTAAAAACGCAATCTGTGTAAATTTTTGCTGTACATGATCCATGTCGTAAATGTGTAGTTGTAAACCAATATTTGACATTTTGAAAACACGTACTTATACTGACAGATATATATTTACAAATTAAATATATTTCTACTAAATTCTTCTTAACACGGTTTCATTATTAATGTAAATGTGACAGTGACATTTGTTTAAATACGTCAAAATTTTTTTAAAGTATTTTGTTTTTGTTTGACGCATGGATCAGATGATGTACAAAAATAAATTGTTTTATAAATTTATATTTAAAGTTATTTAAAGTTTTTTAAAGTTATATTATCGTAGAATTGAAGATTGTACCATTATATTATATTTTTAATAGTAAAAGTTCCTGAAAAATTATATTCCATGCAATTTTTTCAAGAAAAACTGGTAAAAGCTTGTATAAGTGATACTTCCGGTTATTTGATATACACTAAAAACTAATCAACTCTTCCCACATTAGTATAGAATGGGTATACAAAATTTCAAAATTTTCTGATTGGTAGTATTTGAGTAATCGTGTCCACAGGATCCACACACACACACACACACACACACACACACACACACACACACATATATACATACATACCCACAGACATCATTGTAAAAATGTTAAAATCGGATTCTGGGGACATCCCTATACCTCCCTTACGTAGGGTAGCGGGAGGTAAAAATCGTCAAAATATTGTTTTTGTAAAACACGTAAACAAATTAAAAAGTTTCAAGCAAGGCATGGAACCCGCCTAAAACTGAGTTCGGTTCAGTTTAATTTTTGTTTTGAGATGAGTTCGATGCGGTTCTGGTGCAAGCATTTTATAAAATTTGCGGTTTGGTTTAGGTTCAATTAGACCAAATAAAAATTGAATTACTTAAATGGTTTTTGAATAACAATCTTTATAGAGAAATAATTTAAAATGCGACCCGGGAGACATGAACAAGAACACAATTTTCACAGTCCATTCAAAACATGCAGAAGGCGTCGATCATCAATGATTGGCTATTTATATCGAATTGAAAATGAACTTGAAGAGGATCTAAACTCGAATTTTAATACCCGGTTCGGTCGGTTCTGGGTTCGCTAAAATGTTAAGATACAATTTTGATTCGATGCCCTAGTTCCAAACATTTTGAGGTTCGCCGTTCGAGTCACCTGTTTACTCGCGTCCTTTTCCTTGCTGACGTCATGAGTGTCATGATTCTATTGGTCAGAATATGAAAGCTGCGAATCACGTATGTAATTCCGTAACTCCCATTGGCGAGTAAAGTAGAACTATGAACCGTCATATTTCAGTTATTTGTTGGCATTTAAGGTTATATTTGTAATTTCACACTTTTATTATGCAGTATTGAAAAACTGTTAAATAAAATTGAACACTGAGAAAGTAATTTTGACGACGTATTAAGATGTAAGTAGGAAGAAAATCGTACTATTGTTACATAAGTCAATTGTTATTATGTTAAATAAAATTGTTTTTAGTTACTATGAGTCCTAAGAGGCTAAAAAAATGTTTAGTGCCTATTTGTAAAAATTCTATAGCTACGCATCCTGACAAACTTTTTGTGATAGTTCCACGCAATGAACGAACTAAAAAACGATGGTTTGAATCGATTTTTGGCCCCAAGAAATATGTTCCCACATCAACACGCATATATGTCTGTGAAGATCATTTTAATGTAAGTTACAATTAAAATGAGAGTTCATTGTTACACCTATTGTTAAAATATATGATATATGTATATACTTCATTCGGAGTTCTTGGCTCTGGAATTATGACCGCTTTTTAATTTTCGATTATTTTTAAATTTACAATAGATATTTCTAAATTGAAGTTTGAGAAAAACCGGCTTGCAACATTTTGTCCGAGCTAAGAAAAACAAAAACAAGAGAAGTGAAACAAATAAATAAGATTGAAGGCGACGTAAACAAAATAGTGAAAACAGTTCAAAAAGTGTGGTTATCTTTCATATTTTAACAATGTTATTAATGTAAGTCGTGTAAATCAACCTGCGTTTGAATTTATGTTTATTATTTAACTGAAGTGGCAATATTTTTTAAAGTTTTAAGTCTATATTTCAAGTAGGCGAAAGAATTTTGTAGAAATTTCCAATAATTTGTGCAGATTTGTTGAAAACGTAAACATTCCGAATTATTATAAGTTTGGACTCGTATTTAATAATAAAATGTAATTTTAGTAACTGAAAATGAAATAATAAGATGTTTGATTAATCATATTTATAAGAATATTATTTGCAATATTGAGAAAAACATATTTCTCATGTTAAATGCCTATTTATCATTTTACCTCCCGCATACCGTAGGTAAGGGAGGAAATGTTTTCGGTCCAAAAATTTGAGAGTGAGTTTTCAGTGAATAAGCACGAATTAAGATCCCCACAATACGTTTTTGCTATTTTTACAATGATGTCTGTCTGTGCGTGTGTGTATGTGACGATTTTTCGTCCCCGATAACTCATATCAAACTTCCAATAATTTTTATTTTCCGTATTTAAGCTAATATAAAAAGTTGATTAGATTTTTGGTAAAATTGAATAACCGGAAACACTTTATATGAACCCCATAATAATTTTTAACGAAAAACTATATTAAAATATAATCCAAAACTTCTCAATTTTAGTGTTTAAGACTTCTAAATCAAGATGAACAACATATTAAAATTTAAAACTTTTATATAAATTATTAAAATATCTTTCAGAACTCATATTAATAAATTGAAATAATACAGAGCATAAACTAAAAAAGTAGTATTATTCCAATTACTTTTATGTAATTTGAAACAACATATTAGATTTTGACTATATATAATAAACCGGAAGTGGCATTTAATTAGGAGCTCTTAACAGATTTTTGAGGAAAAACATAATAAAATATAATCCAAAATTTCGTATTACAGACTTTTCTATTTATTGGAACAACAAATTAGATTTTGTTTACAAAACATTCAACCGGAAGTAATACTTTATTTGAAGCTTATTGCGGCTAGGTATGCAAAGTCCTAATGTTCATTAATCAACATGTTCAATTCTCACTTCGTTCAGTTTCATAACGTTCAAATCTACAAAACGTTCATCCATGAAGTTGGCGCAAATCAAAACTTTTATTTCTCGCGCGCTTCCAAATTTAAACAGTACATTCTAAAGAACAAATTGCAAAGAAAAATGTTTTACTCAGTACATATCTGGGCGTGTAACTTTTATAAAGATAATCTTAAACAAACGTAACCTAAACGCACACCCGAATTTAGGTAGACCATATACCTATTAACTAATATATTGCTAATGCTCGTATCTTTTCCATAAGAGTAGGTGAAGGAAACACTGTGAAATGGAAATATCATTTCTGCATAAGTCTATCTCACACAAACACCCAACCGCGAATTATGCGCATGCTCGGAAATCTTGAGTACTATTGGCTAACGCTGACAGCGTCGCTAGCTGGGCTGCGTTCCAAAATCCTACTCTCAGAGTTTGCTCAAGCTGTTCCAAAACTGCCAGAGTTTACTCCAAAGTGATGTTCTACTTACTCTACTAACGAGGAGGGTATAGAAATTACTTCACAATGTTTTCAAACGTAGATATTCACGATTCTCAACATATGAAAGTAATTTGCCTTCTTGAGGAAGAAAACATGCTTTTGGTTGAAAATAAACATAAGTAAATACGTTGGCGTGTATTACGAGCATACTTTTATAATAAAAGCGCTTTTATGGAGCGTACTTTCACATTATATTGAGGAGAGTGCTCCATAAAAGCGTTTTTATTACGGGCTTGACATTAATGTTGTAATTATAAGTAGTTTTGTTAGTTTTATAAAATTATTTTTAATTTAGTTTCAATTTTTTACTTCACCAAAACTCATTCGTTCCAAAACACTGCACATCATACTCTACGCCAAAACTCGGTATTCTTGGTTTTGGAACGCTTCCCTGGTGATGCAGCGAGCACATGGTTTGACTTTGACGTTTGATTTCATTTCTGTTTGTAATTGCACTTCGAAAGCATTTGCTTTGTGTTTCATACAGTAATTTATTGTCACCTAAATAAATTAATCCTGACCAGATTGTATTCCTATTATTTTTACAGTACAACAAAGTAAATTATTTAATTCAAATTTAGCACTAGAATATGTCAATGTTTTTTATTATTACTAATATTTATATTCAAGAATTTACATACAAAATAAATAGTAGGTACATTGTTTAATTTCTCAAATTTAAATTTAAAATTTCTCGCGCTAGTCGTTAATAAACATAAATCTGTGATTCGCAAAAAGTGATCATGATTTCCTCGTGAGCCAATAGTAGTCAAGGTTTCCAAGCATGCGCATAATTCGCGGTTGGGTGTTTGTGTGAGATAGACTAATGCAGAAATGATATTTCCATTTCACAGTGTTTCCTTCAAGAAAAGCAAAGGATCCGCAATATATTCGTTAAGAGGTATATGGGTAGACAGTGAAGTACTGTTAAATTTTGGAAGCGCGAGAGAAATAAACGTTTTGATTCGCGCCAACTTCATGGATGAACGTTTTGTAGATTTGAATATGTTGATGAATGAACATTAGGACGATGCGTCTGGTCCCGCTTATTGTTATTTTAAATACGGATTTGGCGGAAGGTTATGTGTTGGCCATATCAGATTTTTTTTTTGTAGAAACTGGCCCGTATTACTAGCACACTTTTATAATAAAAGCGCATTTATGGGGCACACTCCTCATAAAGCCTGTTTTACATTATACTTTTTTGTATAGATTCTAATACGAGATCCATCCGAGAAATTTCTAGACAAATCTAGCATAATGTAAATCAGAAATTTTCATCCGAGTTTCATCCGAGATTCTAGTATAGAAATATACGCCGGGCCGTATATTTCTATACGAGATTCGTACTAGATCGTTAATGCGCAAGCGCGAAATCGTGATATTAACAGCTGCCAACTTTTGTTATATGTCATTTGTTTTACAAAGTGTGAGGTTATAAATAAAAATTCAATAACATTAATATAAAATATCTAATATGACACAGACACATTTAAAATGAATTTTTGTAACTCCTTATTTTGATATTTTATCCATTTCAAAAACAAAGTTAACTGTACGAATTTGTTAGGTTGGTATTCATTTATTTTGATTTAAAATACGATACGTTCCGAAGATTACCGATTATATATGACTTGATAGCATGGAAATTGAATGGAACTCGATCAAAAATCTGTCTAGAAATATAGTATGAAAATAGACGAAAATAGTATAATGTAAAATAGGCTTAAGAATATTAAAAGCGCGCTTAATAAAAGCTTTTTTATTATAAAAGTGAGCTCGTGATATGGGCCCGTGTTTAAATACAAACTTAATTTCAGCTACCAGAGGACAGTGCAAACTGGATGTATTTTAAAACAGTTCGCTCCTCATTGGTGATAAAAAAAGATGTTTCACCTCATAAATACCTTCACCGAAATCCTACACCTCCTCCACAAATTGCGGTTTCGGAGCCGGAGGAGATAAAAGAGCCGGAGGAATTAAAAGAGCCGCAGAAGGAGTTTGAATACAATTCGTCTACGGTGAACCTACAGAGATTTAAGGAACAAAATTTGGAGACTTTAAGAAAATTAGAGGAAGCCAAAAAGAAGATAAATTTAAATGTGAAGAAGAAAAAAAAACCCAAGAAAAAAGTTAAAAAGAAGGTTGAAATAGAGCCTCCTAAATCGCCTGAGTCTCCAGAGCCTATTTACGAAACCATTGGATATTTGCCTACAGGCTTATATAATATAAACGCTATTCCGAAATTAAATGTACCAGTTATAAATCCTGTCCCTTCAATAAGTGCCCCAATTAATATGAACACAATTCCTTCAATAAATGCGGTTAATATAAACTCGGTTCCTTCATTAAGTGCAGTTAATATAAACTCTGTTCCTTCAATAAGTGCGCCAATTAATATTCCTTCACTAAATGCATCAGTTAATATGAATGCTATTCCGTCATTAAGTGCAGTTAATATAAACTCTATTCCTTCCATAAGTGCACCATATAATATAAACAATATCCCTTCAATAAGTGCCCCATACAATATAAATAATATCCCTTCAATAAGTGCTCCATACAATATGAACGCTATCCCGTCATTAAATACACCTTTATTAGGTTATAATTATTTAATGCCAAATACATATGTAAATTTATGTGGGCAACAAATAGTGTCATCTCCCTTTATTGTGCAAAATAACAATTTATGTGGACAACAAACCGCATCGTCCTTTATTGTGGAAAATAATTCGAGTGGACAACAGATAGTATGTACTTCTCGATCTCCGTTTGTTGTGGAAAATAAAAATCAAGAGACTTTAAAACCGCAAACGTGTATAAAGGAAGAACCAGGAATAGGGATAGAAAACCACGGGATTTATTATCCAGAAGTACAAATAGTAAGTATTATTTTTTATTTATTACCTCCCGCTACCCTTGGTAAGGGAGGTATAAGGATCGTGCTAAAAATCACATATCGAGATTTTAGCAAATGACCACGTTTTAAGGTCCCTAGAATCCAATTTAAACTTTTTCACGATGATGCATGTGTTTGTGTGTGTTGTGTGTACACTACTACCATTTAGAAAATTCTGAAACCTTGTATTTCTATCGTATTCTATTATAAAAAGAAGCCAATAGATTTTGGTGTAAATCGGATAACCGGAAATGGCACTTTACCTGAAACTCATAATGGTTTTTCTTCAAAAAATACCATTTTTTCGCATTTTTTGTCATTATGAAAATTAAAGATTATTGAATTTTCTACAGTACTACATTAATACTTTTTCTATATATTTTACAGACAAATTAAAAAAAAAAAATTATAAGTCCCGAAGCCTAAGACAAACACAATTCGTTTGTTACACAGTTCATATTTCAAATGAATGTAACTGACAGTAAATGTCACTGCCAAAAAACTAATCACTTCAAATTAATAATAGTGACATTTTAAAAAGAAAATAGTAAATAAAGCAATAGTTTTATGCATTGGAACAGTTTGCAGCGTTAGTAAATACGTAGGAATGTATTTAAATTAATAAAAATTAAATAGCGGGAGGTTTGTTTTGACCACATTAGATTTTTACCTCTCGCTAAGAGAGGTATTGGATTCATGCTAAAATTCGCATATCCAGATTTTATTGAATAAGAACGATTTAAGGTCCCTAGAATCCGATAATAACATTTTTAAAATGATGTCTGTGTGTGTGTGTGTGTGTGTGGATGTGTGTATGTGTGTGTGTATGTATGTATGTCTGGATGTTGTAGTCACGATTCCTCAAAAACTATAAGACTTAAAAAATATTTAACTGCAGTTTCCCCAATCTGACATTCCTTGGAAGAGCTGAAAAGGTTTTGGTAACAATTGAACAACCGGAAGTAGTAGTTTCTTAGAAAAAATTTTCTAAATATAATTTTTTGGGAGGTTTTTTTATTAAATATTGAGGAACATAAAATTGTCCATCTAATACACGTAAAATTTTTATTGTATCTTGTATAGATTTAGAGATAAAGACACTATAATTTATAGAGTGAACTAATCGCAGAGGCTACGGAACTAAGGAAACCAGTTGACAAATTCCAATGTTTATAACATAATTTGTAAATGACACATGTCAGTGTCAACAGTTTTAGTGACATTCTGATAGCTTTTACTGGGAAGTATATTTATTTTTTCTTATTGTTTTATTAATTAAATATTTAAAATTATAGGTAAAATTGTGGTAAAATGCATATATCCATCCGAAATACCGCCAATCTGGTTAATGAATTGGAACAATTTATGGCATTTAGAAACTTCCTCATACAATGAAAAATAGATATAATTAGAATTATATGTGTGCAAAAGACATGTTAAATACAATAAAAAACAATATTTGGGTAATGTTCTATAATATTTTGTTATAAAACGACGGTTCGAAAGCGAAGTGCAATACAATACTTATATAGCCTAATATGGAAATGGCGAGAGGTCCTGTGCTGGCCACAACAGATTTTTTTTAATACTGCCTTTTGTTGGAATGGGCGTTCACGCCAAACTTTTGCAGGTGGCAGCTTTACTGTTCACATCATTTTGTGAAAGTTGACAGTGAATACAATGTTATGACAAAAAAATGTTTCTTTTATGGCATATTCACAAATTGAAATTAGTTTTGGTTTTATGATTTATATTTTTATTTTAAGAACATTGATACCATGTTATCTTATGAAACCATTCACAAAACGTGTAGTAAATACTCTCATAATTTACTGTTAAATTGTGTTAAATATAAATATCATAAAATTAAAACTAATTTCGATTGGTGAACGAACCTTTAATTTGCATATTCGCGTTTGCGCAGTATAAAGCATACCGCGTGTGAAGTGAAATGTAAACAAGCATTTTTTAAGTATTCGATTTTTAGATATAAATGCCCTATTTTTATTTTTGCATTTCTTTACACAACAATAAGGCATTTTGCTTGGTTATATAATATACAAATGTCAGATTGACAGTCAATCTGAAGGGGATAAATGTGTCAGGAACAACAGCGCCATTAGTTTCTTCCATTAGATATTCAATAATAAGATGTTATCCATTTTATTTAAGCTAAAATAGGGTCCTTTGAGATTTTTTTATGAAACCATTTAAATTGAAAGCGATGAGTATTTTTAGAAAATTGTTATTCTTGAAAAATCTGATGTGGCCAGCACATTACCTTCCGTCAATTCCATGTATTTTATACAAACCCCATACCAAAAGTTCCCTGGAAAAGATTCTATATATCCAGCAAAACGGTAACACGAACATTACCATTTTCTACAAATTCCATACCTACCGAAAGTTCTTTGGAAAAATTTCTATAAATCCAATAAAATTATTTACGAACATACACTATGTAAATTTCACTTGACACTGACATCTGTCAATTAAAATTATTTGAATCTTTGAGCTGTTTCCATGATTATAGCAAAGCTTGTTGATTTATGAAAGTTAATGTATTTATAATTCTTTAACTCTATATCTATTGAATATGAAGGAAAATGTATAATCAAACCGTATAGACAATAAGATATTCTTTCATACTGATAATTACATAAAATTTCAAAAAATGATATTCAACTGCGTTTTTTTTTTTTATTTAAAACTGTTAAGAACTTCAAATAAGACAACTTCCGGTTGACCAGTTATAACCAAAATTTAATCAGCTCTTTATGTGGATGTAAAGAGGAACAATACGAAAGAATTATAAATTTTAGAATTGTAATATTGGAGTTATCGTCGGAGAAATTTTGGCACACACACACACACATACAGACATCATCGTGCAACAAGTAAAATTGTATTCTAAGGACCCTAAAACTTGCTTATTCATTAAAAACTCACCACCGAATTTTTTGAGCAAGACAATACCTTCCTTACCTAAAGGTGACGGAAGGTAAAAATGTATATTTCTTTCTGTCTCTACTTCAATCACAAACATTCTTTTCTATCTATAATTAATTTAAATTTTTATTATAAGAAAGAAGAACTCAAGGACGAAATAATCATCAAGGAAGAACCTATAGATCAAGATGTTCCCACAAATTTTGAATTTGTAAACTTGGCACCAAAATTAGAAAATGATTTCTACAATGAAGATGCGTGATTAAATGCATAAAGTGTACAGACATTTTAAATTTAGTGTTTAGTGTAATATTTTGTACTTTAATAGTGATATTAATTAATAGTTAAAGTTTAAAAAGAATAAAGAAAATCAATAATTGTATCGTAGTTGATATTGTTCTAACGAAAAAGGATTTGAAGATATCGGTAAGTTATATCTTATACTTATTTATAAATACACCATTTTAAGGGGATTACAATAGATTGAAATAAAATTTATAATATGTTATGTAATGAGTCGACTTCAAATTTTGTTTTCATAATAAGTAAATAGTTCCCACATCTTTAATACAGCTGAAAATTTGTTGGAAATCTTTAAAATAATATAGCAAGGACTAATATTAATAATACCAAGCAATTATTTATAGTTATTAACGTCATTAGGCAGATATGAGGCAAATAACGGACATCAGCCGAGTTTTTTTCGTAATAACATAAAATTTAAACATTTAGAAATAATATAATTCTTTTCTTTCTGTCATACTGAATAACTTTTTTTGTTGACTTATAAATGGGGTATTCCACTCAATTTTTTTTATTATTTTAAATAAAACTTCATTCAGTTTTGAAGCAATTCATAGTATTTAAAAATCTTAATTGTTCCTAGTTTCAGAGTATTTTATTTTCGAGAAATTAGTGTAACGTCACATTTCCTCTATACTTGTCTTTCTCACGCACACTGCTCTGAGTACGCTGCGAGAGAAGGATAACAATTGTATGACGTCAATTTTCCCTTTTAGCAAATGTGAAATATCTCGTAAAGTAATTATTTAAAAAATGTTTTCATTGTTTTAATTATTATTTATTGAGCCATACTTTATGTTAAATTGAAATTTTCTTAATTCTGTTGTTATGGTGGAATACCCCATTCTCCTTGAGAACGGTCCATCAAGATGCTTTGATTTTTCTAGGAACACTTGATCCTTAATTGTAGGCGACTGTTATAAAAAATAACGGCCATGGAAATCTATAAACCACAAAATCTTCGATAATTTATTTAATGCAAGCTGTTATAAATAATTATTAAAATATTAAATGTGCAACATTGTTTATTTTTTGTAATTTTAGTTTCTTTCTTAGCTTGTTATATTGAATATTTTTTTGCAAAGTAAATATAATATTTTTATACAGTTGCTCTATTTTTGTGGCAGCTCACATCCGTATTCAATTGAATTACTCATTTAACGTTCATAACGTTTTATGAATATGTCATCTTTAGATTATATAAAAAGTTTGATAATATATTCAATATTTAAAATATGGGGCAATATTTTTTATTGGTTCCCCAGTAGCCTGCTAAAAATCCGACCACTTGTATTTAAATGAAAAGTATCATTTTCACTTAATTCAGAAACGCTGATTACGGGAAAAATAAAAAATTCTGTGGGCCTTAGTTTTCAAAATACAAATTTTTATTTTGAATGGAATTCCACAAGATATTATGACTTTGACGGACTATAGCTAATGAACAGTAAAAGTTACATTGACGGGTGTTGCGCCATTCGATGCTATAGACTTTTCTACATGTTTTGCAAGTTTTAATTATGTCTCTTTCAACATAATACAAAGCTGATACTAATATAATATTACCAAGCAAAATCAAAATGTGTGTATATATATATATATATATATATATATATATATATATATATATATATATATATATATCATCACGGCATATTACCCATTTCTGGGTGTGCCAGTATCTACAACACATGTAGACATCGGTAATGATGACGATATATTTTACCGTGTGGGCGCTTACCAGGCGTCACCTCACGGGCACTCATAGCTGGCGTGGAGAGTGCATCACAGGGGTCACTTTTGTGCCATTTAAAATTGGAAATATTTGGCGTCAGTCGGGATCGAACCCGGTTCCCCCAGGTTCGCGACCAGACACTCAGGCACGCGGCCACGGGACCCCATGCAAATCAAAATGTGATATCTTGAAATTGCAAGTACCCAGCTCATTAAAAATTCGACCATTCTGTATTTAAAAAAAGTATAGTATTCCTACGAGTTTTCGAATTTGTTATTTGAAAAATATACATACTATTAAAATTACATAAATTCATCTCTGATTAAAAATTTAATAACATTTAATTTAATAGTTTATTTCGGAGTGCAGCGCAAGACTTTTGCCGGTTGCTACGTCATTATCAAGTATTAGATAACTAATTATTATAAAAATATATGTACGTTCTAAAGTAGTAAACAGTCATTTACAATTTGTCTTTTATAAGGATAGTTGTACTCTACTGGTTTGCTGGACCGTGCTCGACCATGCTTTTATTTTTTATATATTTGTGTTTCGTTGTATTTGAATCTGTCGTAGTTACTTCTACTCTTAAAATAAATTATAAATTTTTGAATTAAATTCAATAAATTAAAGTGCGTCTAGACCAACCCAGGGCCCAGTAAGACAACGTGGGGATACTCATAAATCCATATTTGAATAATGGTAATTTGGTAAAATGTCCAGGTTTATTATAAGTGAAAATAGACTTCCCAGCAAATTGAAAATTTATCAATGGAAGACTCTCTTGCAAAAAGGGGATAAGTACATTTTTCAGAAAATATAGCCCGATTCACAAAAAAGTTTAAGCTAATCCTCATTTTTCGATTAGTGAATTCTATTCTATTCCGGTATTTCAAATTTAATTTTCATGATATTATCAATTAAAGTAGATACTAGGAATAGATTAGACTATATTTTAAGTTATATACTGTCAAAAATAGAGTAGAATTCGCTAGTCCAAAAATGAGGATTAGCTTAAACTTATTTGTGAATCGGGCTGATAGAGATTAGTGCTGAAAATTAGTAAATATACTTCACAAATCTCCTTCAAAATATTAAAATCGCGAAATATAGTTACAAATTAAGTCATAATGAAAACAAAAAAACAGTAAACTAGTTTTATTTTTTCACCTAGAACAAAACTTTAAAAAAGTAACTTGTCCACCTTTTGCACCAAGGTCTTATTTTTACATTATTTTTTTTACATTTTGCTAATAAAATCATCTTTGCTACTCAGTAATTAATTAAAATATGAAAAATGCAATTCAAATTCCCAATTATGAATCATTAATACAATTGTTTCTTTTGAAACAGTTAATTATTAAGATGTGAAAATCGATTCCAGAATACTCTTAATTGGTCAGGATCGTCGGATGGTGGAATAGGATCAAGAAGAAAAAATCAACTCCTCATATGCATACGTTTCGGCGTTTATTACACCTTCATCAGTCCTTTGATCACAGCACTGATGAAGGTGTAATAAACGCCGAAACGTATGCATATGAGGAGTTGATTTTTTCTTCTTGATCCTATTCCACCATCCGACGATCCTGACCAGTTAATTATTAAGTATTACAAAAGTATTGTTTTTCCAAATATCAAAATTTTATTTAATATTAAAATAAACACAATAATTTAATATTTATATATCGACACAAATCTCTTTTAATTACATTTAATAAATAAACAAAACAAATACAGTAAAAACAAAATTATAAGAAGTTATTTTAACAATGAATTAATTCACTCAATTTGAAAGAAATTGGCATTTTTTTTGAAGATTTTAGGTGTCTCAAACTTTAAATTCAAACATAAAAATTTATTTTATCTTTAAAATGCCCTAATTTTTATTTATTTTGAATGTTCCAGGGTTCTATGTAGTATGGCAGATACACCTTTCAAATGTTCGTACATAAAACCTGATATCATCGTTGGAGGTTGAATCCCAAAGCGAGGAGAAGAATTTCCCGAAAAGAATGCACCCTTATGCCCTCCCCATAAATCCTGTTTTGAAGGTATGCCCATTGTCATTTATTGATTAATAAAACCAAATTAACTCATATTTCTTGTATTATGTTATTATTTATGTATAATTTCCGGTAAAAATTGATAGGATTTTATTGTATTCAAGTTCTCGCTTTATTTCGACCAATCACAAACTTCGTTATTTTCGCCAATTACAAGCTTCGTTATAGACCATTCCAGATCACGTGACTTTGACATGTCGGCCATGTTTGCTGAGGGGCATACAATCACATAATCCTGTATTAAAATATATATTTATATACTTGTATACCTGGTAGGCCGGTCCCTCTGCCCTAGTGGAGGGACCTTGACGCGGTGGCAGAGCTTAACCATCCCCCAAATTGGGGGTGGGACCAACGACTCCACAAATCTTTTAATCATTTCAATGTTTTAAATGTTTTTTGTGTTCTTATGTTCACAGGAAAGAAAAACAACAACAAGAAATAAATATATTGCTTAATAAATAAAGCATTGTTAAATAAATATGTTTTTATTTCCCTATCCTAAACCTCCCTAAAATAAGCCCCTTCAGGGTTGAAAAGGGTCGGTGAACTACTAGCGACACTATACTGCAATTTGTGGTGTGTGTCCATGCTAAATTGCTAAGCGGTTGTTGTCCGCACTTCAATTTGCTTTGTACATGTCAAAATAGGCCTTTCGTACATCGTATGGGCCTCCCTAAATGTTATTTCATTTCTAGGGGCTCCTTCTACGTGTCTATTCCACTTTCAAGAATCCTATCTGTAAAGAATATGATTTATTTTTATTAAAATAACAATAGGACTGTTAAACAATGGGCGCGTTCAGCACCCCGGCAGCGATAAGCACCGCTGCGTGCCGATGATTGCCGAATGCAATTGCTGGACCAATTACATTCGTCCATTCATTGTGTTCGTCAAACTTCGGAGGTCAGCGATGAGAGAGATTTTTAATGTAGCCTGTCTTTGAAAGGGCCCTGAAACTCTATTTTAAAGCTGTATTGTTCATCATTTTTCGCTAGTGTTGTAAAACTTGTGTAAATTCATCAATGGCACATGCTTTGCGTATTATAATACTAAATGGTTCTTTTTCGCCCCGTTTTTCAAAATAAAATAGAAGATTTCCTTTCACAAGAGTCGCTGATGAAGCAAATGCGCACAAATTCTTTTCGTTATTTTCATTTTACATATTTTTAACTATTTTATAGCTCAATAACATTGTAACAATCTAATAATTAATGTTTTACAGCACTTCAAAACTTCTGCTGAGACTTGGTTTTATTTGGTTAGAGATTACAAATCAATACAAACCAGTCAACTAAGTATAAAAAATTATTTATTTTATTACAAATACATAATATAATGTTGTATATATTTAAATATTAATATTTTACAGTTTAAATTATATTTTTCCTAATTCAGTGTTTTTTCTTTATAGTTTGGTGGCAACCCTGAAACAATCCGATCTTCAATCCTACGCGCATGCAACGCTGACAGTTGAACAACTTTACTCCGCGTTCGGTGTTTTAAAATATTAATATGTGCAGAAATATTGCAAGAACAATAGAAAATTTATGTGAAAATCAAAGATAAAGTGTTAATATAACGTTTCTAATAATAATTTATACGGGAATCGCAATTTAAATGAGTGAAAATAATAAATTATGTGTGCCGTCTTTGAGAATCGTCGAAGCAGCAAATGTAAGTATGTATTAGTTGTTTATTTATATTTAAATAATTCTAAAGGTACTTCAAACTATGAAAACATTCCTTTCTTAGAAATTCTAATAATTTAATTTGTATTTCTCATGATTTCATACATTTTAAGGTGATTAGAATATCATATAAATGTGTTTGTATTTATTTCTCAAGCATAAATTCGATCACAAAATGGCAAATTTTGTATGTAAAACATACAAAAATGTCTATATTTTACGTTTAAATACATATATTACTATTTAACAGTGATTTTTCATACAAAATCCAAGATTTAATTTGTTAAAAACCGTCTCAAACTTGTACGCTCCGTACATCGTTGCATAATAGCAAACTTCGGAATTCGCATACATTGGTTTTGGAAAATTTATTTCTTTGTATTTTAAAAATATTATTTTAATAGTGAAATATTGTTGTACATTGTTGCAAATTAGCGACAATGGTAAGTTTAAACAATAGTTTCACTGTTTTAATAGTTATTTTTGCTGATAACATGTTCTATTATTGAAATATTTCTATTTTAAAATATTGTTTTTCTTTGTTTCAGGGGCGTACCAGAGCTGTTTTGGGAGTCGCTGATTGCAGGTAGCTGGAGCTGTGTTCATCAATGTAAGTCGTTATAATATGTGCCTCTCTTCACTGTCGCTTTTTTGCTATTTTTTTCAGCTTAACACAAAAGTAAATTCATTTTTCTTCTGAAAATATGGTTTATGTTGTTGAATTTAATTCAAATAATCATATTTTCTTCTATACTTCTTTTCCGAGGCACATTGTGAATGTCTATCTATGTTATTAACATCGGGCGTCGTTACTCGTTACAATATCGTAAATAAATCGGCGAAACTTATAGAAATAATTAGCTTTTTTAATTTTTGAATTGGTTTAGTTAAATATCCGTTCGTTCAGTGATAGGTTTCTTCCCCAAAAAATTGTATTTGTTTAAATTAATACTTAAACAAGTACAGTTTACAATACAGGGTTCCAGTGAAGTTTCCAAGGTGTGTAAAGGCTGGTATAAGCCTTTGAATCTACAACAGGGCTTTTCTAAAGCTTTGTCTAAGGCTTTAAGAACTTTAAGGCCAATCTACAACCATCAGAAGGCAGCAAATAGTTAGAATTATTTTAGTTATTAAAGTCGCGATTAATATTTTGCTAATATTACATTCAAATTAAATTCATTTGCATTTTAAAGTTAGGATAAAATATAATTAAAGTTTCGTCGATACTTTTTCGGGGTCGGATCGGTTTCCGCGATATTTAAGGACAGGGTAGTGTAGTTTTTATTTGAAGTGTCTATCCCATTATTTAATTTAATAATTCACATCATTAGTTATTAAATAATTGACTAGAAATGTAAAATACTTGGGTTCAAAACTATATCAAAAATTTGCTGAATTTTTTTTATTTTGTAAATAGACTTTTTTAAGTTCAAATTCAAAAGTGTTCAATAAACACAGTAAAAATATATAGTGTATATTTATTACTATTTAGAGTGGTTTGCTACTCTTTTTTCAGTTTTTATTAATGGGTTTTCCACTAGACTAAAAAGTAAAACTATGGGTCATTTATATTAAAATTTGTTTTTAAAACTGTATGATAGGGATTATCAATGTTTAAAAAAATTATTAATTATTAAAATATTCTAGTTTTTAATGCCATTAACAACATCTACTTCACACATCCACTCTATTCCAAATTGTTATTACGTCAAGTCTTTTTGAAAGTAAAAGATATGTTGAATGACAGGCTGCCAGTGGCAATGAACAGAGTATTGTATAATATACTTATTTTTTTTTAAATCATTTTATTAAATTGTTTATTATCCATATATATTTCCAATTATTGACCACGAAAATTGTGCTCTTTTCTAAATTCTTGTTAATTTCAAGCCTTCAGCTATCGCATTTTTATAAGTGAAAGATATGTTGAATGACGTAGCTGCCAGTGGCAATCAAAACGTGAACTATTGTATTAAAAAATAAAAAATAGTGGCGGATCTCATTGTATAATTTATTTAAAGTCGTACACATATTTTAATATTTAAATTTATTTAATTTTGATTCAATAATTTTGTTAATTTTATAGTAAATAATTAAAGAATGGATACTTCATTTAGAAACGAAACTACATTTATCAATGATCTATAGCACCGGATGTAGATCGAAAAAATATTAGGTTTTTCGCGATTTCAGGTAAAGAAAACATCAGTTGAAGAAAGAAGAACCCCCTTTCTCTGCATGCTTTTGCTTTTTTTTCAGTTTTTCTCTTTACTATCCAAGCAGCTCTTTCTAGTATGCCCCTGTTAGATTAAAATCAATTTCCCAAGAACGACTGGGACCCATTGGGCAAACTTAGTCGTTCTTTTCGCTGCTCCCCTCTGGGATAGGTCAATGGGGCCCCTGGGAAGGACGCCTGTACCTACACTATGGGCCGCCGGACTGAGTAACCCCCTGTACTGATTCCCAGGTTTTGAAGTAGATATAAATGCATGCATTTTCGTACCGTGCGGGCGTCTACCAGGCGTCGCCTTACGGGCACTCATCGCTGGCATGGAGAGTGCACCACAGAAGGCACTCTTGTGCCATTCAAACAGATACACTAAATTATAGTTAGATTTAATTAAATTTACAGTTAAAGTTTAAGTTTACAGTAGTATATCATTAGTTTACTTGCGGTTAAATTTTCAATTTGCATTTTAAAAAGTAGTACCTATAATTGGTTTACCTGCATTTTAAAGTATTAGTCTAAATGATTACAATTAGTTTATTTGCGTTTTAATGTTTTAGTTTTCAGTTTTAAAACATTACAATTAGTTTATTTATATTTTAAATTTTTAGATTATAGTTTTAGATATTTATAATTAGTTTACTTGCATTTTGAAGTATTAGTTTGCAGTCTTAAATGATTACAATTAGTTTATTTCAAGTTTTAAATAGTTTCAATAAGTTTGCGTGCATTTTAAAATATTAGTTTATAGTTTTAACTTATTAAATTGTAGTTACACACACTTGCTTTTGTATTAATTTTGCAAAAACACACATACACACAAAATAATATATCTATTAAAGTTAATAGATATATGAAGAAAATCCGTTTTTAGTATTCGCGTTAGCTTTTGAATAGTTTTATCCGTTCGTCGCCGCGATTTCGTCCGTATATATTGTTGATTTCTTATGTATTTATGTATGTATATTATATATTTATGTATGTGCATTATGTATATGTATATTATGGTTAGGGCGTGAGCAGTTTCAACGGGGCCTCCTGAGCTAACTTTTCCCTTTCAGGTGCCGGGGCCGTTAGGCGGTGGGGCGTCTAGCGGTACTCGGCCCCTTTCCTTTCTCGCTGCAACTAAAGTTGTGGGCTTGAAAGAGCGTTAACCGGGCTTGGGTGCTTACTCACGAATGCTCCGGCTTCTTTGCACGATAAGCACTCAAGTTCCGGGGCCTGGTCTGCCACACTCGCGGTGGTGCGAACCTAGCCATTTCAATGGCAAGGAAGACCCTAGGGACGTACACACTTTACACAACTCAACACCGTCGTTGAGTACACATTGTTAGGTTCCCTGATTTTAATATGTATATGTATGTTTACTTTTCAGTTTTATCAGGAGGCCCACATCATCATTTATTTATTTATGTTTTTTATGTGTATGTATTTACTTGTATTTCTTAGCTAAAATGTTAGGTAGGATGTATAAAAACAATAATTAATAATAAATTATCTAATTGCGGTAAAATATAACTTAAACTGCGTCGAAAACGTCGAAAATTTCAAATAAACTTCGAAGAAATAATGTACATTTTCTCTTTCAGGATTTCCACATCTTCATAAATAGTTGAAGACAAATATTAACGACATTTTTGTTACAGATTTCTGGACATCAAAAGTAGATTTTATATTTTCTTTCTAAAAAAAATGTTTCGAAAACTAGGAGAAATAGGGACTCGTGGTGTTCATATTTGAATTCAGAAGGGACGTTTTCAAATGATAAAGTTAGTTTCAGAATTCCAGGACAGCTGAAACATATTTAAATACAACGTTTTCTTCATAAACTCTATCTACTGTTCGTATGTTGCGCTCTATATCCTACATTAAGAAATTAGTACACTACTTTTATGCTCTTAGTAGTGAATAGTGGAACGCAGCCAATTTTCAATAGTTCAGCGTTTTCCTGCAGGATGGCGCTAGGTGTTTAACAGTTGAAAATGTTATTATCTATCAGAATATTTGTTATGAAATTTTGTAAAATAAACATGAAGTAATAAACTTGTATTAAAAATACGTATATGATTTTCTTGTAGTACTAGACAAAATAAATTCCAGAGCTTCAAGTAAAGTACCACTTCCGGTTTATCATATATAGTCAAAATCTAATATGTAATTTCAAATTACATATGAGTTTCAAATACATAAGTTGAAAAGTTTTGCATCATATTTTAATATATTTTTTCAATAAAATCTGTTCAGAGCTTCAAGTAAAGTACCACTTCCGGTTTATCATACATAGTCAAAATCGAATATGTTGTTTCAAATTACATATGAGTTTCAAATACAAAAGTTGAAAAGTTTTGCATCATATTTTAATATATTTTTTCAAGAAAATCTGTTCAGAGCTTCAAGTAATGTACCACTTCCGGTTTATCATATATAGTCAAAATCGAATATGTTGTTTCAAATTACATATGAGTTTCAAATACAAAAGTTGAACAGTTTTGGATCATATTTTAATATATTTTTACAAGAAAATCTGTTCAGAGCTTCAAGTAAAGTACCACTTTCGGTTTATCATATATAGTCAAAATCGAATATGTTGTTTCAAATTATATATGAGTTTCAAATACAAAAGTTGAACAGTTCTGGATCATATTTTAATATATTTTTTCAAGAAAATCTGTTCAGAGCTTCAAGTAAAGTACCACTTCCGGTTTATCATATATAGTCAAAATCGCATATGTTGTTTCAAATTACATATGAGTTTCAAATACAAAAGTTGAAAAGTTTTGCATCATATTTTAATATATTTTTTCAAGAAAATCTGTTCAGAGCTTCAAGTAAAGTACCACTTCTGGTTGATCATATATAGTCGAAATCGCATATGTTGTTTCAAATTACATATGAATTTCAAATACAAAAGTTGAACAGTTTTGGATCATATTTTAATATATTTTTACAAGAAATCTGTTCAGAGCTTCAAGTAAAATACCACTTCCGGTTTATCATATATGTTGTTTCAAATTACATATGAATTTCAAATACAAAAGTTGAACAGTTTTGGATCATATTTTAATATATTTTTTCAAGAAAATCTGTTCAGAGCTTCAAGTAAAGTACCACTTCCGGTTGATCATATATAGTCTAAATCGCATATGTTGTTTCAAATTACATACGAGTTTCAAATACAAAAGTTGAAAAGTTTTTCATCATATTTTAATATATTTTTTCAAGATAATCAGTTCAGAGCTTCAAGTAAAGTACCACTTCCGGTTGATTATATATAGTCAAAATCGAATATGTTGTTTCAAATTACATACGAGTTTCAAATACAAAAGTTGAACAGTTTTGGATCATATTTTAATATATTTTTACAGGAAAGTCTGTTCAGAGCTTCAAGTAAAGTACCATTTCCGGTTGATCATATATAGTCAAAATCATATATGATGTTTCAAATTACATATGAATTTCAAATACAAAAGTTGGCAAGTTTTGTATCATATTTTAATATATTTTTTCAAGAAAATCTGTTCAGAGCTTCAAGTAAAGTACCACTTCCGGTTTATCATATATAGTCAAAATCTAATATGTAATTTCAAATTACATATGAGTTTCAAATACAAAAGTTGAACAGTTTTGGATCATATTTTAATATATTTTTTCAAGAAAATCTGTTCAGAGCTTCAAGTAAAGTACCACTTCCGGTTGATCATATATAGTCAAAATCATATATGTTGTTTCAAATTACATATGAATTTCAAATACAAAAGTTGAACAGTTTTGGATCATATTTTAATATATTTTTACAAGAAAATCTGTTCAGAGCTTCAAGTAAAGTACCACTTCCGGTTGATCATATATAGTCAAAATCTAATATGTAATTTCAAATTACATATGAGTTTCAAATACATAAGTTGAAAAGTTTTGCATTATATTTTAATACATTTTTACAGGAAAGTCTGTTCAGAGCTTCAAGTAAAGTACCACTTCCGGTTTATCATATATAGTCAAAATCTAATATGTAATTTCAAATTACATATGAGTTTCAAATACATAAGTTGAAAAGTTTTGCATCATATTTTAATATATTTTTTCAAGAAAATCTGTTCAGAGCTTCAAGTAAAGTACCACTTCCGGTTGATCATATATAGTCAAAATCATATATGTTGTTTCAAATTACATATGAATTTCAAATACAAAATTTGAACAGTTTTGGATCATATTTTAATATATTTTTACAAGAAAATCTGTTCAGAGCTTCGAGTAAAGTACCACTTCCGGTTGATCATATATATTCAAAATATAATATGTAATTTCAAATTACATATGAGTTTCAAATACATAAGTTGAAAAGTTTTGCATCATATTTTAATATATTTTTTTAAGAAAATCTGTTCAGAGATTCAAGTAAAGTACCACTTTCGGTTTATCATATATAGTCAAAATCTAATATGTAATTTCAAATTACTTATGAGTTTCAAATACAAAAGTTGAAAAGTTTTGTATCATATTTTAATATATTTTTTCAAGAAAATCTGTTCAGAGCTTCCAGTAAAGTACCACTTCCGGTTTATCATATATAGTCAAAATCTAATATGTAATTTCAAATTACATATGAGTTTCAAATACAAAAGTTGAACAGTTTTGGATCATATTTTAATATATTTTTTCGAGAAAATCTGTTCAGGGCTTCAAGTAAAGTACCACTTCCGGTTGATCATATATAGTCAAAATCATATATGTTGTTTCAAATTACATGTGAATTTCAAATACAAAAGTTGAACAGTTTTGGATCATATTTTAATATATTTTTACAAGAAAATCTGTTCAGAGCTTCAAGTAAAGTACCACTTCCGGTTGATCATATATAGTCAAAATCTAATATGTAATTTCAAATTACATATGAGTTTCAAATACATAAGTTGAAAAGTTTTGCATTATATTTTAATATATTTTTTCAAGAAAATCTGTTCAGAGATTCAAGTAAAGTACCACTTTCGGTTTGTCACCCAGATATACCACAGACGTAACACTATGTTTCCCAATAAAACTTACAGTAAAAAGAATTCATTAGACTGAAATAGGTATATATTTCTATCTCTCTCTTACAAAAATCAGAATTTGTATGTGAGTGTTCACTCCTGTCTTTATTATTCTGTGTCATGTTTTCTCTGTCTTACATTATATTTGTCTCTCTCACACAAACAAATAAGAACGCGTCGTTTAGTGATTGGATTCGGGAATTTTTAAAGAAAATTGAGATTTTTTAATCATTATATTTAATTTTCTTTTGACGAAACAATGGATGGCTCTTTTATATTGTAGGTGACACCTGATTTTTTTGCAATACCTCTCGCCAACTAATCAAAGTGTAAAAGTAATAGTAATTTTTTTACCAACATATCTCCTGCTTATTATAAATGGAGGTAGAGAAACAGGGCCTCTCGACAATTTAAAATGTGAATACAGCAGCAGTACCTCTCGACAATTTAAAATTATGTTAAAATGATTAAAGTTGTACATTGGCGCCATGAAAACAAATAATTAAAATTACGTAAATTTATCTCCGATTAAAAATTATAATTTAATATTTTATTTTTGTCTGCAGCACAAGCCTTTTGCCTGTTGTTACGTCATTACCAAGTATTAGATAACTAATTATTTTAACAAATATAACTCCTAAAGTAGTAAACAGTCATTTACAATTTGTCTTTCATAGTGAAAGGATGGTTGTACTCTTCTGGTTTGCTGGACCGTGCTCGACCATTCCTTTATTTTTTTTTTGTTTGTAATTCGTAGTATTGAATCTGTGGTAGTTACCTCTACCCTTAAAATAAATTGTAAAATTTTAGAATTAAATTCATTAAATTAAAGTGCGCCTAGACCAACCCAGGGCCCAGAAGGACAGGGCCGGCAACAACAGTGGTGCTCGCGGTCTCGAGCACCACACGTAAAGTCAAATGGTGGTGCTCCGCACCACACGTTTAAGCCATAAGTTATTACAATTTTTTAAATAATATGCTGGGTTTATGCAGCATGTAAATTAATAAATTAAATTGAGAAACTAAAATAAGAAACTAAACTAAAATAACGTCGTTTATGCAGTAAATTAAAATTCAGAATTTTATGTTTGACATTTCGTATAATCTAACTTTTATAGGTGAATTATATTTATATAGGATAGAAAAATGAAGGTAAACAATTTGTAGAATAAGTCCAATTAGTAATTCGTCGCCCTTTGCTGCAGAAACTTTGTTATCATCGTACATTTTCATAGGTTAGGTGCGAAAATCTGTCATAAGTGCGCGAATGGCGCAGGCGCAAAACTAAGAAATTATAAAATTAAACTAAAAGTTGAAAATAACCAACTTCTTAATTTACTTTCATTAGTTTAATCAGTTCAGTTGCATAAACGTTGTCATTGATAACAATGGTTTCTACTTGTTTAGTTTAGATTTACAATTTTAATTTAGTTGCCTGCGTAAACCCAGTATAGTACATTCGACAATTTCGACATAAACATAACATAACCTGTCTAGCATTTTTATTATAATAGGCTCTGGTTTGCAACTTTGATACGTATAGCGCATGGCAGTAAGTATTTAATTCTTTTATTTTTTCGTTGTTTTTATAGTTTACCTATATAGTGTTTTTGTATTTTGAATTTTAGTTTAGGCAAAAACAAATATAATGACTTCGACTATGACTTTAATGCTGGGCTTATGCAGGCAACTAAATTAAAAGATTAAATTGTAAAACTAAAAGTAGAAACAATTGTTATCAATGACAACGTTTATGCAACTGAACTGAAAAATTAAACTAATGAAACTAAATTAAGAAGTTGGCTATTTTCAACTTTTAGTTTAATTTTATAATTTCTTAGTTTATGACAGATTTTTGCACCTAAACTATGAAAATGTACGATGATAACAAAGTTCCTGCAGAAAAGAGCGACGAAATACTAATTACTTATTCAACAAATTGTTTACCTTTATTTTTTGATCTTATGTAAATGTAATGTATCGCAATTTCACCTATAAAAGTAAAGATTATACGAAATGTCAAACATAAAATTCTGAACTTTAATTTCCTGGATAAACGACGTTATTTTAATTTAGTTTCTTAATTTAGTGGCTCAGTTTAATTTCATAATTTACATGCTGCATAAACCCAGCATAAAAAAGAACTTCGAAAAAATGTTCTGTGAACTGGCAATTTATTTTTGAACATGAAAGGGAAAAACATTAATTTGCATATCCCTTGAAAAAATGTAGCTTTCAATTACAAGTCATTTGACCTTGAATTTTCTTTTCTGGGTTAAATACCACCAAATTTTTGGTACACAAGCCATCACTAAGCACCACACACTAAAATTAAAACTTGCCGGACCTGCAGAAGGACAACGTGGGATACTCATATTTGTATAACGGTAGTTTGGTAAAATGTCCAGGTTTATCCTGAGACAAGGTATGTGGAAATAAACTTCCCAGCAAATTGAAAGTTTATCAATTTTTAAAATATTTTAGGTCAATAACTTGGCATTTTCCTTAATCTAACAATTGTTGCTGTACCCGTAATGTAGGGTATATGGCAAAACAATACGATATAAATACAATACAATGAATTGTACAACAATTCAAATTTTAATAATTTAAAACACATTACTTGTACTAGTGTAATATAAAATAGCTAACATCTTTTATATTTTTTAAACTATTTAAAACTTACAATTTCAAAATTTATTTGCGAAGCATACATTACTATAATTGTCTCATAGATTGTTGACATGGATTTTTCCATTTATTTATTTAAATATTCAAACTATCAAATAAAAAAATAAGGTAAATGACACACCCAACAATGGGTAATAAACAGTAATGGTATAACTATTTACTATTAAACAGGCTTGTATAAAATAAAATGTGATTTCAACTTTAAATAAATATAAATCTGAGTACAATGTGGCATATAAAGGAATGACAGTGTGTGAGTGATTGGTAAGCGAAATCTTGCTCTATAAAATTGCCCGGGAAATTTTATACTGTAAGACTAGCTTTAAGGTAGACATAAGTTAGCTTAGGATAAGTTAGTTATAAGATAGGGCGTCATACTTGTACTCAGTTTTTTTTCCATATTAAACAATAAATAGTTATTTATTAATAAACAATTATTTGAATATATTTATATAATAATAACTTGGGAAAATCCTGTCTGCAAAATATGTTTCATTTTAAATTTTAATATTCAATAATACCAATTCATTCTTTTAATTAAAATATTTTTCTATATTTTTTACTGTTATTGTATGCCAATTAGTTTTGGGTTCAAATCCCGCACTCAACAATTGTGAAATAGAGGAAATGTTTAAGTATTTGACCCAATTTTCTGATAAATAATTTTCAATTTTTTACAAATTCAGAATAACGTATTTAATATTTTTTTATTCAATTTTGACGTTTTAAACTGCCATTATTAACTCCATAGCAACGCCTATAAGTAACTGTTTATTCGCTAGTGAATTAATAGTATTATGCAACGAGTGTTTTAATAGTCATTATACATGAGTTGCATACACTATTTTTTCTATGACTTCATAATAATTAAAAAAATAAACAACAAACCGTCAAAATTGAATAAATAACGATGATCGTAATGCATTTTTATTTTGTCAAAATTAAATTCGTAATGGTTGTTATTACTATTTTGTCAAAATTGAATAAAATGTTGTACAAACTACGTGAGTTAAGAATATTTATTCATTCGAAGAAATTAACTAACTCGCCCTTACGGGCTCGTGAGTTACACTTTCTTCTCATGAATAAACATTATCTTAGCTCACTTGGTGTATACATGTCTATTAACAATTATATATTTTGCTATATTATATGCTTACGAAAACTTAAAATTTTAAAGTGTTACCTATTACAATTTTGCTGGGAAGTTGCTGTACATTGCAATGAATGTTCAATTATTAATAAATGAAAATATAAAAATAATTAAGAATGGCAGGTGTGAGTGAGTGTGGATTGTATATATGGGTAAAACAAAAAAAAAAGACAAAAAAAATACGAATAATAAGAAAACAAAAACCAATTTTTATTTATGAATGATCCCCTGAATGTTTTGTGTGATTGAGGTTTATTTAGTATTGATTAATATTTGATAAGAGACATAGTACTTCAACATTTTTATTCTAACAATAATATTTTGCAATATTTATAAATCTTTGAAAGAAAATTTTGAATCTATTTCATTCAATTGAAATAGAATTTTCTGGGTCTTTAGAGAAAAGATGTCACACCCAACTAGGGGTAAAGAACATTTAATACACAGATTTTTTGCATTTATACAAATCTTAAAATTAAAATGAATTGAATAATAAGTAAAATAAAAACGTTCATTGCAGTACAGCCTAGTTAAGTTTAGTTTAAGGGGGCGCGTCGTCATCCTAACTTTAACTTGTAAATCTAACTTAAACTGTAACTTTCGTCCCGGGTGAATTTGCTCGCGTAACCCGGGTCGCTAACTTCCGCATATCCCGGCATGAGGTCCGGATCGTTTCCGTTTCGTTGACATCGTATAGGCCAGGATTCCATTGGACCTACACATCATCGTCCTTCTAGACTCCGTGGGATATAATCGTCATCCTAACTTTAACTTTTAAATGGTAGATTTCATGCCGGCATGAGGTCCGGATTGTTTTAGTTTTTTCTTATTTATTATTAGCTCGTGTAATCCGGTATGAGGTCCGGATCGGTTAGGCCAGGAACCCAGGACCTGGACAACGGGGAGACAACGAGGGATCGAGAAAGGAGCAAGTCTTCATGGCGAATTAAAGACGCGAATATATTCGAAATTTGTTGCGAACCGGGTACGGGATATTTTGAACAGATTTTGACAATATTGATTTTATTTTTTGTTGTGTCGGAAGTATTTTTTATAAACTGTAGTTTGGGGTTTGCAGGGTTAATTTTTGCCATAAATTCGTTCGCGAAAATCGATTTATAATGAAGGGGTGGGATTTTGGGATTGTTTATATTATATTATCTTATATTATATATGCTCGTATATAATATAAAAATGATATAATATATTTATTTTGTATGTTATGCTTTTTTCCTAGCGCACTGGGTATTTGGCGTGCCAGTATTTATACTGTGCAATGAATACTCATCAAATTCCGCCGAAAGTCTCTCGCGGGCATGAAAATGTTCGGTGGACTTTATACATGATAAAAAAAAGCTTTGTTGCAGATTGCTAAAATTAGTACCAGCAGCTAATTTCGCAATCACAATAAAGTTGTTTTTTATCGTGAGGTGAGCAACCCTCGTCCAAGAAAACTTACCCTCCGTAAGGATTGCACGGGGTCGGTTTTCGCGGAATGGGGAGGGCGCGGTCGTAGGTCCAAACACTGTATGGAATATGACGATGAGCAATAGTTTATCGGTGTATGCATATCAGTGGTTGGAACGCGCTTGGCCCCAGCAGGCCGCGTCCGTGAACAAGCCACAAATAGGTTCATTTCATCTCATTATCATTTTTGTTAGGGTTTCAGGCGCGGGCGATTCTATTTACAGTTAATATGAGATCGTTAGGATTTTGTAGGACACCCCAGTTGTGATTTAGACCGAGGTGGCTCTGTCCTCAACTCCTTTGAATCGCAGGAGGTTTGGACAGGGTTCCCTGCCCAAGTGGAGAGACCTTGTCGTGGTGGCAGGGCTTAACCATACCCAAATTAGGGATGGGACCAACGTCTCCACAAATTATCGAATGGGGTATTCCACTCAATTTTTTTATTATTTTAAATAAAACTTCATTCAGTTTTAAAGCAATTCAAAGTATTAAAAAATCTTAATTGTTCTTAGTTTAACAGTATTTTATTTTCGAGAAGTCAGTGTAACGTCACATTCCCCCTATACTTGTCTTTCTCACACACACTGCTCTGAGTACGCTACGAGAGAAAGATAACAATTGTATGACGTCAATTTCCCCTTTTAGCAAATGTGAAATATCTCGTAAAGTAATTATTTAAAAAATGTTTTCATTGTTTTAACTGTTATTTATTGAGCCATATACTTTAAGTTAAATTTGAAAATTTTCTTATTTTTTTGTTATGGTGGAATACCCCATTAATCTATGTCTTGTTAATATATTAACAAAATAATCATTTTGGCACATACTAATTCGATAATATTTATTTAAATGCAATTATTTTAATAAATGAACAAATAAAATATTATTTCTCGTATCCAAACCATACTTCGCGAAATGTAGTTAAAAAAAATCTAATGACCTCCCGCCAATTCCATGTTTAAAATAACAATGAGCTTTAAGTAAATATCACTTCCGGTTGATCGTTTGTAAACAAAATCTAATTTGTTGTTCCAATAAATAGAAAAGTTTGTAATACGAAATTTTGGATCATATTTTATGTTTTTCCTCAAAAATCTGTTAAGAGCAAAGTCTTGGATCATATTTTAATAGATTTTAAGGAAAAATCGTCACACACACATTATTGTAAAAATAAATAAATACCCTAATTCGTGCTTATTCACTGAAAACTCACCATCGAATTTTTGAATCGAAAACGTTACCTTCCTTACCTATGGTATGGCGGGAGGTAAAAATACATAATATGTATAAAATAAACTTATACAAAAATTGTCAATTTAGTAATTTTTCCAGAAAATAGCACAGTTTAGAGCAGCTGATGTCCCTTTAGCCAGATCTTCTTTCGTGTATTCCTCTTCTAAGTTGGCGCACTTGAGCAGGTGGGTAATTATTTATTCTTGGCTACAATGACAAAGTGGGTTCTACTTGGTACCCCCAATTGTACCTATGTATGACATTTTCCTACTTGACTTCATGGGCGATTTAATATTTTCCAAATGGACCATTTCTTGTCATTATCTGGTGGTAGTTTTTCATCTTTTGCAAATAAATTAAAAAGAAAATTATAAGTTATTTAATAATTAATTTAATTCATGTAATTTGAAATAAAATATTAGATATCTTTTTGAGGATTTTTGAATGTGTCTTTGCTTATAACACAAAAATAGGGGTTGGACACTTTAAATTTAAAATATACTAATTTTTATTTATTTTGAATGTTACAGGATTCCATGCAGTATGGCCGATACACCTTTCGAATGTACCTACATGAAACCTGATTTCTTCTAATATCATCGTTGGAGAATGAATCCCAAGCCGTGGAAAAGAATTTCCCGAAAAATATACACCCTTATGCCCTCCCCATAAACCCTATTTTAAAGGTATTTATGCCCATTGCTATTTACTTATCAATAAAACCAAATTAGTGCATGATATTTCTTGTATTATGTTATTATTTATGTATAATTTGTGGTAAAAATTGATGTTCACTGTGGTATGATGAATTTAAATTACAAATTATTATTTAAGAATCTAAATTAATCATTAATTTCAAATAAATACTCATCATCCGTTCAAAGTTGATAGGATTTAATCGTATTCGAGATCTCGCTGTATTTCCACCAATCACAAGCTTCGTTATTTTCTCCAATCACAATCGTTGTTCTCGCCACAGGTATCGAATCGCATCAGACGTCGTGATCGTTTCATCACTGCGTTACATGTTATGCAAGCAGGTTGATGTTAACAAGTGGTTTTATATTTTTGTGATTAAAATAAGTTATTTATGCGTTATATTTGTGAAATGGACCTGGAGCAATAGAATTCGAATGCTTAGCTGTAGTTTGAAAGGTAAATTACCTGATTTTCTAATAAATTTAAGGACAAATAATGAAGTAACTTTACCTACATCTTAACTTTCTACATAAATTTGTATTTGTATATTGAATTCATCATAACCTAGCCTTAATACATATAATACATTGTTGCATTTAACATTCTTTTACATTAGTAAAGTATTAATACATTCTTATTCGACGCAGAATGTCTAACCTTGCTTTTTGAAGGTTGTACATGATTTGCATCTTTCAGTACCATAGTTTTAAGAATTTAAACGCAAAATCGTGTAGTGTAGACTTCTAGCTACAGTTTGAATGGCAAATTATTTAATTTTATAGTAAATTTAAGGACAAAAATCATATTGAAATATCTAATTACGCTACGTACATCTTCGAGTTCTAAATGTATATTTGTATAGGTATCAAATTCATCATTAAACAGCAGCTAATACATATTTTGAGTATTTTTAATCTTGCTTTTTGAATATCATATACAACTTCATCGAAATATCTTTATAGTGTTATGTAACGTAACGTTTATCTATAGTTGCGTGCCAAAGTTTTGAGCCAAACAGATTTTTCAACCATTATCATACATTGTAAAGGCGATACAACAATCAAACAGATGCATTAATAAACATATGCATTTGTGCATAAAATAGTTTCCTATTATAAACCAGAAACTATGTAGGTAAAGGAAATTATGTAGTAACAAATAATTTGTCGTGCTGTGCAAAAATATTGCGCCAAAAATATACGTATTTCAAAACAACTAAAACATGTGTTCAATCATTTTTGATTTTGTTCTCCATATTTAAATAAGAGAATTAGTGTCATTTATAATTAACATTAATAGTGCGTAGTGTTAGTCGCGGTTTTATTAACATTGAAAATTACTCGATTATTTGAAATCATTTTCAAAGTTATGAAATGTTAACATTGATTGTTCTTGCTTTATACTATAGATTTTAATGTGTGTAATTTGGTGAAAAATATAACACAATATGTGATAGTGAATATGTGATAGTGAATATATTAATATTATATTATAATTGCTCTACTTTATTTCCTATTGATATTGTAACATATTGTAAATAGGATTGTAAAAGTACACTGGGTTGGTACGCTGTACAGCTCCCACTCCTTAATAGTAGGTATAAAAGCAATTGTATTGTAAATATTCCTTCTCCTCATTCTTGTATTACGTGTTGTAGTTTGCGAATAAACGATTGTACATTGTAAGTAAAATTATTATTATTTCAATGTCATACAGATATTGATACAGTTTTTTTCTAAGACATAGTCACACTATAGCAGCTAGTATATTCGAATTAAACATATATTTGTTTAAAAAACTTTGTGTTCAATTATTGATCTACTTTTAATTCTATCTCTGTATATAAATCTTTGCATAACTTATCTGAAAGTAATTACAAAATTAAAGTAATCTATAACTCGATAAGTCTTAGAAAGAAAATGTTATATGTTATACTCGCAAAAATCTGTAATATTATGTAACAACTTGTACGATACAATTTAATATATATTTGGCGATATATATATGTATAAATCATTATTTATTTATTTCCAATTCCTCAGACTAATATCATTACAATATGTAACACAAATAAAATGTATTATATAATTGATCAATAAAAACAGTTAAATGAATACAATTTCTCAATTCAAAAACCTATTTTCCCATCCTCAAAAATTGCATTCCAGAAACCAGCAATTCAAGAAAATACGAACTAGATCATTAAAATGAGATCAGCAGGATATGAACGATTTACAGCCTATATGTAAGCAACCAGCAAAATTCGATTCGGGAGCACCGCAAAGCGATCGCCGATCTGCAAACTGCATGCATAATATTAGCGCCTAAATTTCAACCTAGTGCACAGCAGATACATAAGCAAGTAGCCTACACGACAAAATTTCTAGCCAGCAAAATCCGAGCCACGAGCACCAGCAAGGCTTCTGGTCGACAAAATCGCAAAAATCGTGTAAAATCGACGTTTTAGAGCCGTAGCGGCCGAAATGTAGCACTTTACTGCCGTTACGAGCATTTTTGAGCTCTCAGACGAATTTTCAGCCGATCGCAAGGCATTTACCCACCAAAATTCAGAAATCCATCGATCGCAATAGTGTTGCTGACTTCTGGCTGACAAAATTTAAAAAGTCGTGTAGATTCGGCGATGTACAGCGTGTAGCAAGACTACTAGTCACGAAAACGAGAATTTGTGAGCTCTCTGGCCGAACGGAATGTATTCACCCACAAAAATTCAAATTTCTGACAATACGATAGACTGAAGTAAGGCCTGGTGAGCAAAACATGAATCTCAAGTCTCCCACCACAGATTTCTAGCTGTGTATAATACTGGCTGTCTGTTGAATTTACAGCCATTCGTGCAGCGGGAGCGGTGGCGTCCTACCGGATACTCTTTGTCGTGAAATTACGTAATCACGTCTATATCAAGCTATATACAGGTTTCTAGAAATTTTTTGCTGGCTAGCCCCCAGGAACCAGCGGAGCGATCCGATCCCAGCTCCCAGCAACCCGCCTAGCACCCACGTGCTCGCCTTCGGCTCGTAGCCTAGGCGCGCTCGTGGATGGCTAGGGCGGGTTGCTGGTAGCTAGGGTGGGATGCTCGGCTGGTTCCGGGTGGCTAGTAGGCGGGATTCGAACCTGGATCTTTAGGATGGGAGATTTTTGTAGGTCGTCGTTCTGGTTGTGGATCTATAGGCTGTGAAATGGTTTCTAAGCGGGATATGAACTTAGATCTTTGGATTGCAATTTTTTGTTTTGGAAATAGGGTGTTAGAATGAAATATTATATTATTTTATCGGTATTTATTGGTCATAAATATATTACATAATGGTGTACATAATGCATTGCTATATTTTGCAAAGATATTGTTTTAACGCAGAGATATATGCGAATGACAATTATATACATAAATAAATGTATCTTGATCTGTAACACTTTGAAAGATGATATTTGATATAGGTTGTTTTTAATTATATATATATAAGAACATATGATATAAATTCTTTATTATGATTCGTTGAAATATACAAGTAGGCTAACATACATGATTGACAACAATCGATCGATTAATTGTTGAAAGAACTTTTATAAGGATCATTTGTTTTAACAAATAGAAATAATAGAAGACATTGATTATGTATAAGATGATCATATGTTTATTTATAACAGAAAATCCTTACAAAGTTTTTCCCTAACATTTTTTGGGTATTGAAAATATATTCTAAGTTTAAAATAATGTATTCTGCAACTACAAAATGAACGTCTCTCTTGCTATAAACTTTTGGGATTCAAATTCGATTTCGCACATAGCTAAAAGATATATTTAAAATATGTAAACTAAAGTTTAAACAAAATGAAAAGAAAATTTTGATGGTTTTTTTAATTTGATTGTTGAATGTGAAAATGAAGTTTAAAAAATTTTCAATCATGCAAACAGTATATAAAATATATTTGAACTATTTGAACTGTATTTGTTTTAAAGTGTATCAAACATGTAAATGTTAATATATTGATTAACTCTGTGGAATCGAAATATGAGGCCCAAAATTTTGTGATCTATATAAATAGGGATAATGTATCAATTTATCAGTTTTATATCTTAATTAATGCATTTCGAAATTTAAAATGTAATGTTTTTTATTACGTCGAAACTCTTATTACGTCATTCTTACAGGAGAGACAATTATTTTTTGATACAGTTTTAAATTAGAAGACTTGGCACATAGGTGATTTGAAAGTAAAATGTTTTTATCATCTTTTTCAACGGACGTAGAAAAAGTATGTGTTTAAAGTATCATTTTCCGCTCTAGATACACAAATAACTATTTTTCAATGTGCGAATATGTTATTAAGAGTATTTTAAATATAATAATACAAATTAGGTTTTTTCTTACTATGTTTTATTGAAAACGATCAGAGTATTAGATTACAATTGTGTACTCGTATGTATGTAGGGGATGCAAATGATGGTACAGAGAAAAATAAAGCTAAGTCCTAATTACTTATATAGTTTCGAGATATCGAATTTTTAAAGTTTGTAATATGTACCATGTGATTCATATATTGTGTATAGTAACTTCAAAATTAAATACTTCAAGAACTAAGAGCGATAGCGAATTATCATAATCTTATTTGTATTTATAAGATTATTTTCTATATGTAAACGTAATTTCAGCACTTTGGAATCGCTGAAAACATTTTCAGCAATGCTTGTTTCATAACAGGTATATCTACTGACAATAGCAATTTAAAAAAATGAATATATGTAAAACTAAAAGAAAAAGCGACTTGCATTTTCAAAATTTAGGTTAGAGGGTTATTTCGTATACTTATACAAAATTTAAAAAGTTTTAAATCGCTGAAATTTTTTTCAGTAATGTTTATTTCAAAACGTGTTTATGTTTATTAAAAATAGCAACTTTGAAATTGAATATCACGAAAATTAAGAAATATAGCGACTTGTACTTTTATTTACTATATGGTAAACTTAATTTTAGAATATATAAATCGCTGAAAAAGTTTTCAGTAATGATAGTTTCAAGACGAGTACATCTCTATTGAAAATAGCAAGTTTAAAAATTAATATCTCGTAAACTAACAGAAATAGCCATTTGTACTTTTCAAATTTGAATGTAGGATATTATTTTGAATATGCATAATTCTTTTCCAAATGTATGAATCGTTAAAAAAATCAGTAATGTTTAGACTTAGCTCTTTCGTGTCTTGTACCCTTCAAATAATATGTATGTATGTAATATGTGTTTGCAATGTATGAGAACCTAACGTAATACGCTTTGAGATGTTGAAATATAATTATGAAAATGAAAATGGGAATTGTATAATGATATGATTTTATTCTCTGTCATTTAAATATGCTGATATGTATGAGTGTCTTCAACATTTGTTCATAAAGTTTTTATTAGTAGAGTAGATGATTTTTCACGCTAAATGGTTATATAACGTAAGTACTTTATAGATGTGAGGTGGTTTTATTTATTTATTTACATAAATTTGATAAATATGACTAGGGTGTACAAAATCCATGTTGGGGTTGTTTTGGGGTGCGATGCTCTGCAACAGGGTTACCATCTCCAATGCGGTTATCAGGATTCATGAACTGCAACTCTCTCGGGTACATCTGCAGCATCGTCTGTTTAAGTGCACAGCTTATCTTTCTGCAACAATAGAAAATATATTTGAAAGTAACAAATATGAATTAGTGGTTAATGGTCATAGAAAATAGTATGATTTTATTTGTAGATTATTAAGAATTATTTCAAGTATATATAATTATTATTTAAAAAGATATATTAATGTCAAAGAAAGTGCGAGATATTCAATATTACAAAAGAATGAATAAATATTTCAATCGATCAATTGTAGATTTTAATGCATAATGTGTACGATATGAAAGTATTTTAATAATGAGGTATAAGTTACGTAATTTGTCGTATTATCGTACACATTCATAATTACGCATATATGGAGCAAAATATATGTAGTAAAATATATAGGACATACAATGATATGATATATTAAAAATTATATACAGGTGAACACAATTCGTGACAGATGTTTAAACATTAGAAAACATTTTTTTCAAATATCTTTGTCGTAAAAGTATATGGGGCTTTATACATAGTATTTACAGAATAAAATGTTAGAAGATTGTATATGGTAGAAATATTAAATAATTATCAATTAATTCAAACTATTTTCGATATAATATGAACAATTATTTAAATATAGCTTATATCTTGTATCTATACTAGAATAATCCCTCCAAATTAATGGTTAATATATCAAATGAAAATACAACTATGTATGAAGTATTATAAAAGCAAAAAAAAAACTCACTTTGAATAAATGAAATCTATGGATATAACTCCAAGTCCTGCAGGTATCCTAACGTCCTCTCCAAGCACCAGGAAGTCGTCCTCGTGGTCACGATACACCAGCGCACTACACACACGTCTTTACACTAGCACTGTAACAAACAAACTGAAAGAATTAATCCATGTAATAGTGAGGGTGTTAAATAATTTACCCCGTAAAAATACAAGTCAACAATTAAATAATAATGAGTCATTATAAATAATAATTGCTTCTTATGTATTATGTAATCAGTTCACGGTGTTTTGAATTTTATGAATGTAGAAGTGGCGCGAAAAAATTTAAGTACACAAAATACAAAATTACAATTTTTTTTTTATTGTAACATTTTATTAAATATGTGTGTTCTTTTCAGATGCAGCCGTGTGAAAAGCCAACATCCTGGTGTTGCAGACTTAGCGACTTGGAGTCCCGGCATTGTAAGCTGAAGCACTCAACAATGGTGAGTTACATTGTAGTAGATATTTTTTTGTAATCTCGCCCATGGGGATTAGCTGTTAAATCTACGTTTTGATTAAAAGTACTAAAATTAAATTAAACAATATAATACTATATGTAGTAATCAAATAATATTACTACCAAGTTCATATCTCTACTTTTGAATAATTGCCCCAGAAGTCAATATACCCCATTTTCAGATAAAAAATTCAAAATTTTCAAAAATCTAATTTTTATGGATCTAGATACTTCTTAATGCGCTGATTCCAAATTTTGAAACCGCAGGTCGATAACTCGTTTTGTTCTCGAGATATTTACATTCAAAGTTTTGTTCAAAACTGCCCATTTTTGGGTAATAACCCAAAAATGGGTCGAGATATGAATTTGGCGATACCACCATTCGATTCTACGGGCAAAATTACATAAGTACACCAATTTTCAGAATTTTTGAACACCGCATACAATCTCTAAAGCAAAATAACTGAAAATGACCAAAAATCGCAAAAATTGTAAGGGGTACCCCTTACGATTTTTTCAGATTTTGGCCATTTTCAAACTTTTATTCATAAAAAATGAACCGGTTGGTCAAAAATGATGAAAATTGGTATACTTATGTATTTTTGTCCGTAGAATCGAATGGTGATGTCGCCAAGTTCATATCTCGACCCATTTTTGGGTTATTATCAAAAAATGGGCAGTTTTGAGCAAAACTTTGAATGTAAATATCTCGAGAACGAAACGAGATATCGACCTGCGGTTTCAAAATTTGGAATCAGCGCATTGAGAAGTATCTAGATCCATAAAAATTAGATTTTTGAAAATTTTGAAGTTTTTATCTGAAAATGGGGCATATTGACTTTTGAGGCAATAATTCAAAAATGGGTAGAGATATAAACTTGGTAGTAATTTTATTTGATTGTAAAGACAATGTTACATAAGTGTACGCATTTTTAGAGTATTTGAACATATGTGTGAATTTTTAGAAAGAAAAGTATTGAAATAAAAATGAATAAATGCTATAAAAAAGTTCCTTGGAAAAGATTCTATATACTTAATGTTTAGGAGGATAACTTTTATTTATTTATTTATTTACATAAATCTTATAAATAAATCTTGAGGGGCACTAATACATGTTGAAGTGTCTTCAGTGTGATGCTCTGCAACAATATGATCATCTCTGACGCTGAAATTAGGATAGATATCTTTCTGCAACTCACTCACATCCTTCTACGGCTTGGCCAGGACTGTAATTTATATCTGTTACCAGTGGCGGCTCGTGAGGTGAAAAGTAGGTGAAGAGATATTTAGGAATGAATGTCGGTGGGAGAGGGATATTGGGGGGGGGGGGGGGTTAGTTTGTTGTAGTTATTACATATGGTAAATTTCGGAGAGGGATATTGGGGGGGGGGGGGGGGGGGTTAGTTTGTTGTAGTTATTACATATGGTAAATTTCAAATATGTATTTTAAATCAAAAAAATATTTATAAACAAAACAAAATTATATTTAAGTAATACTTTATAAATACGCCTATCCTTCAAAAAAGTTTTTGCAAATAAAAGCTACCACATAACTAGGAAAATTTATTACACCAGGCAGATTTAAAATGTAGATTGTGCGTTCTTCCACAGTTTTTAACATTTTTCATTTTATTTCAATTTAATGTTGGGGTAGGTCGACCACTTGCCAATACATCTTTTTTATTATCATCTATCCATCTAGAGAACGGTGTTTCCAATAAATTTCAAATAATATCATTATGCCGATTCATTCTGATGATTTAAATATACAATGTGCAATCTGTTAAAGAGTTAAAGTATTAATATTAACAATAAAATATTAATGTGAATTTATTTTCACTTAAAAATATATTAGTATTACCGTCCAAATAAGTTAAAATTATAATAAATAAAATAATAACTATTCAAATTGTTTTAACAAGCAAATTTCAATGCATCAATTTCAATGTGGAGACGAGGTGCAGACTTCTCGTCGGTGGTGCAGAGTTCGAAATGTGGTATTCACCTTTCGCTTCTGTAAGCGGAGGGGGAAGCATCGTTGCTATGGCAACCATTCTATCTAGCCAATAAACGCTAGCTGCGCGCGCAACAGTGAAGAGTTTATTCAAAATTTGAATTACTCTTCATGTAATGCGGGTTGCGGACGATCAGTTTATATAATTTTTAGTAGATAATTTGATTTTTAAATTATATTAATGTTTATTTCAGGCTTTATAGTTCATAATGAACAAAAATAATGTGAAATTATTTTTTAAAAACATATTTTGTTTTCTGAAATAACAGGTGAAGTTGCTCTTCACCTTCTTCACCCGAATAGCCGCCACTGTCTGTTACATGTTTCTGTAACAATAGAAATATATTCGAATTAATATTTGGATTAGTGGTTACAGATAATAATATGGATGGACATAGAAGTGTTTCAATCGTTTGTAATTATTAAAAATAAAATACCTAATATGAAAGTAAGTGTGAGAAATTTAATATTAAAAAGAATATTTAAATTTTTAATTATTTAAATATAAAATATTTGTAGTTCAATATATAGTACGTCCAATAATATATGATGTGTTGTATATGGTATTAGCACTATAAATAATTCTAAATTAATTCATATTTTCCACACAACATCAACAATTATAATACAAATATAAAGTATATATACACCCGAAATAGTCGTTAGAAATAATGGCTGATATACTCAATAATGGTTACTAAAAGTAGTTCAAAAATAAAAAAGAAACTTACTATGAATAAATTATTTCCCTAAGTATAAGTCCAAGTCTTGAAGATGTCCAAAAGTCCTCTCCAGGCACTAGGAAGTCGTCCTCGAAGGCACAGTACACGAGCACACCACACGTCTTTACACTAGCACTGTAACAAACAAACTGAAAGAATTAATCCATGTAATCGTTAGGGTGTTAAATAATTTACCCCGTAGAAATACAAGTCAACAATTTAATAATAATGCGTCATTATAAATAATATTTGCTTCTTATGTATTATGTAATTCGTTCACGGTGTTTTGAATTTTATGAATGTAGAAGTGGCGCGAAAAAATTTGAGTACACAAAATACAAAATTACCTTTTTTATTATAACATTTTATTAAATATGTGTCTTCTTTTCAGATGCAGCCGTGTGAAAAGCCGACATCCCGGTGTTGCAGACTTAGCGACTTGGAGTCCCGACATTGTAACCTGAAGCACTCAACAATGGTGAGTTACATTTTAGTAGATATTTCTTTTCATAAGGATTAGCTGCTAATACTATATGTAGTTCACTAAAAGTCCGACTATTTTCCCTTAATTCGTACACGCTGATTAAGGGAAAAATAATGAAAAAAATTTGTAGGCCTTAGTTTCCAAAATAGAAATTTTTATTTTTAATGCAAAATTGACAATATTTTTTGACTTTGACGGCCTATAACTAATGAATGGTAAAAGATACATTAACGGGCGTTGCGCCATTCGATTCTACGGACTTTTCTACATATGTTTACCAATTTTGAATAACCGTGTGTAGCTAGTATAGTAAGAGTAAGCAAAAATGAAAAAAATGGTAACTTTAAACAATTCAGTAGTCCACTAAAAATCCGACCACCCTGTATTTAAATGGAAAGTATCATTTTCTCTTAATTCAAGCATGCTGATTACGGGAAAAATAATAACAAAATTCTCTAGGCCTTAGTTTCCAAAATAGAATTTTTTATTTTTAATGCAAAAATGACAATATTTTTTGACTTTGACGGCCTATAACTAATGAATGGTAAAAGATACATTAACGGGCGTTGCGCCATTCGATGCTACGGACTTTTCTACATATGTTTACTAATTTTGAATAGTCGTGTCCAGCTAGCATAGTAAGAGTAAGCAAAAATGGAAAAAATGGTAACTTTAAATATTCAGTTGCCCACTAAAAACCCGACCACCCTGTAGAACTTTAAAATGAAATTGTTGAAAAACTAAGTGAAATAGTTGTTTTCTACAGCTATGTAATGTTGCAGGAATTCGAATTGCTGAAAAAAAATTCAGTCATGTTTGTTTCAATATAGCCAAATTATCTATTGTGTATACCATGATAAAAATAAAATAAATTGAAAACAAAGTGAGATAGCGATTTGCAGTTTTCAAATTTGGATTCCGGGGGTTGTTTCAAATATGTATACATAGTTTTAGAAATTTGAATTACCGGATACAGAGTTAAATTTCAGTAGGAAATATTTGAACCTAGCTTTTTGTTTTTCTGTACCTTTTAAATAGTATGTATGCATGGATGTATGGTATGTGAATTTCTTATATAATGAACTGTAAAATATATGACAATGAAGATATATGTGTTGCATAATGACATGAATTGATTATGTGCCAATTTTTCTTGCCATATATTAGTTATACGAGTACATAATGTTTAGGAGGATAATTTTTTTTTTATTTATTCACATAAATTTTATAAATAAGTCTTGAGGGGTACCAATACATGTTGGGGTGTCTTCAGGGTGACGCTCTACAACAATATGATCATCTCCAACGCTGAAATCAGGATAAATATCTTTCTGCAACTCACTGACATCCTTCTATGGCTTGGCCAGGACTGTAATTCATATCTGTTACATGTTTCTGTAACAATAAAAATATATTCTAAATAATATTTGGATTAGTGGTTACAGATAATAATATGGATGGACTTAGAACTGTTTCAATCGTTTGTAATTATTAAAAATAAAATACCTAATATGAAAGTAAGTGTGAGAAATTTAACATTAAAAAGAATATTTAAATTTTTAATTATTTAAATATAAAATATTTGTAGTAAAATATATAGTACGTCCAATAATATATGATATGTGTATATGGTATTAACACTATGAAAAATTCTAAATTAACTCAAATTCTTTTCCACACAACATCAATTATAATTCACCCGAAATAGTCGTTAAAAATAATGGCTAATATATCCAATAATGGTTACTAAAAGTAGTTTAAAAATATAAAAAGAAACTTACTATGAATAAATTATTTCCCTAAGTATAAGTCCAAGTCGTGAAGATGCCCAAAAGTCCTCTCCAGGCACTAGGAAGTCGTCCTCGAAGGCACAGTACACCAGCACACTACACACACGTCTTTACACTAGCACTGTAACAATGAAACTGACAAACTGACAAAATTGATCTATGTAACAGTTAAGCATTAGATAACAATAATAAAAAAAAATGGTAGTCAACAATCAAAATAATGAGTATAAATTATAGTTGATGTCTATGTATTACATAATTTTGTAGTCGCTCGTACAATTTTTTTGAAATTAATATTTGTAAACAAGGTCTATGGATTACCCGCGAAATATAATTAATGAACTTTAGGGTTGAAAGAAAGGATGCTACTTTTTAATTTTGAAAATGCAAAATGTTGATATTTGAGAATAAATGATCTATTTAAAAACGCTATTAATAATAATAATAATAATATGTTTATTTGGCATAGTAAGAAGTGAATACATACATAGTACATGCCATAGTCAAATTTACAAATATAGATAGAAATATAGATAAAAATACATGAAAAAATATTAAAGTTACATATATACATAAAATAAATATACAAAGAATACTGAAATACATTTGTGGAAATAACTTTAGTCAAATTTTAAAACTTATAGTAGACACAATTAAAAAATTCATTGAGTGAATAAAATGCATGTCTCAATAGCATAGTTTTTATAGAATGTTTGAATTTTAGTACAGGTAGATCTTTAACATGATCAGGTATTTTGTTGTACAGTCTGATGCAATTATATAAATAACAATTTTTAAACTTCTCATTTTTAAATTTTGGAATATTGTAATTTTTAATATTTCTGGTTTCATATTTATGACAGCACTGGTGTTGTGTGAATTTATTTGGGTTTAATTTAATATAGTTTAGACATTGCATTATATATATGGAAGGGAGAGTTAAAATTTTGAGTTTAATAAAAATTGGTTTGCAGTGCTCGCGAAACTCCTTATTGTCTATAATGCGCACAACACATTTCTGTAGTTTAAAAAGTCTATCACAGTTTGTATCACTATACCACAATATTGTCCCATAGTATAAAATGGATAGAAACAGTCCATGGTAGGCTAATATTAGAACACTTTGCTTCACTGAGTGCCGTAAGTTGCGGAATAAAAATATTAATTTAGACAGTTTGCTTTCAGTAGTGGAGATATGTTGTACCCATGATCTGTTACGGTCGATTTCGAGTCCGAGAACTTTTACGGAAGCGTTTGTGTCTTGAGAACGGTGTTTATTGAAGATCAGCGTCTGAGTTTTATCGTCATTTAATAAAAGCAAGTTGTTAGAATACCATTCTTTAGCTTGATTTCGGATGTATTCAAGTTTTTCTTGCATTTGAGCTGCATCGGTATCCTTTATGAAGAATGTCGTGTCATCAGCATAAAGAGTTATATCATCACAGGCGATAGAGTGCGGGAGATCATTTATATAAATGAGAAATAGTAAGGGTCCAAGTACTGATCCCTGAGCTACACCATGTTCTGTAGGTACTTTGCTGGAGCAACTTTTATTTAGCGCAACATACTGCTCACGATTTTGTAAAAACGATGAGATTAATTGTAGAGGAATACCCCTTATTCCATAACGCTCCAGTTTATTAACTAGTACTTCATGGGAGATACAATCAAAAGCTTTAGTTAGATCGACAAGCATTAAAGCTGCTGTAGAATTATTCTCTATGGAGTCGTATATATTTGACATTATGTGCAGTAGGGCGCAGATTGTCGATCTTCCTTCCCGGAATCCAAATTGGTTTTCAGAGAGGATATCATATTTATTGAAAAATGTTGTTAATCTAGATTTTAATAATTTTTCTATTATTTTAGAAAACCATGGTACAATAGCTATCGGGCGATAATTGTTCACATCTACAGGATCTCCTTTTTTGTATACTGGTGTGATTTTTGATATTTTTAGACAAGACGGGAATACTCCTTGCATAAATATTTCATTAACTAAATGTAATAGAGGATCAAGTATAAATGAAGCTGCGATTTTGATAATTTTGGTAGATATGTTGTATGCGTCGGTGGATTGCGAACTGCTGAGTGCATTTAAAGTAGTTAGTAGTTCTTCTTGATCTACCGGATTAAGAAAAAAAGAATTTTTGTTATACCTTATGTTTTCAAGGTCGAGTACGTTGCTAGGGCTTATAGTGATATTTTTATGGATTTCATTGGCAATGCTTGCAAAAAAGTTGTTAAATTCTGTTGGGGATATATTCGGTGTTTTTACGTCAGTATATTTTTTCGGTTTAATGATCATCCACGCTGTTTTGCTTAAATTTTGAGACTGTAGTAATTTTTCATTGTTGTTCATCTGGTGTAATTCCTGCAGTTTGCTGTTATATATTTTTGATTGTATTTTAATCGCATTTTTAATATTATCAGAATTATGTAATTGCCGCATATTTTTTAAATATGTTAAATAATCTCTTTCTTTTTTTAGATCGTTATTATTTTGGAAGTTTTTATTATTATTATTGTCTTTTATTTTTGTGCGAAAATAGGATAATTCAATACAGTAGACAAATTTATTTAAAAACACTTGAAATTTTTTATTGATGTCCTGTAAAGCATACACATCTGTCCAGTCAGTGGATTCTATATACTGCGTGAACGTGGTGAAATTTATTTTATTTATATATTTGGCTGATTCGCCAGCGCATGATTTTTTAGTTTTGTGATTAAAAAATATGGCACGGTGATCTCCAACACCTATAGGGTGTACTTTGGGTTCAAAGTCTAAGGTTTCGATATTTGTGAATACGTTGTCAATACATGAAGCGCTTGTGCTAGTTACTCTTGTAGGTGATGTTACTGTTTTATACAAACCGTAACTAGCGAACATGTTCATAATATTACGAGAATGTTTGCTTGGCTTGTTAAAGTCGACATTATAATCTCCGGTCACAATTAATCTCATTTTATTGTTGCTGATTAAGTTTAACATTTCATTTAATTTGTCAACAAAGATGTTCAGATCGCCATAGCCTGATCTGTAGAGGGTTATGATTATTAGATTGTCGTCATTATTTTTAATTCCACATGCTTCAAAGTGTTTTTCTTCTGATAATTCTTTGATGTACGTTAACTCAGAACAACTTATTTTGTTTTTCGAATAGATGCACACTCCACCATGTTGAAAATAGGTTCTAGCATAGCAAGAACGGAGAGTGTAATTATTTATGTGGGCATATTCAGTTTCATTTGGCTTTAGCCAATGTTCTGCGAAACAAAGGAAGTCAAAATCTTTATTATCTGCTATGAAATCTTCGATTTCTAAGAATTTGTTTCTTATGCTCTGGACATTCATGAAGAGAGTGCAATATTTGTGATGCATTATTTCATTTCGTTGTTCTGCATAGTTTTGCGAAAAAAACGGAAACGTTTCATTAGTATACCCTTAGGCCAAAAGTTTTCATTGTTGACAATTTCAAGGCAGCTCATATCGATGCCAACTTTGAAAGAAGACATTCTAGCTTCTGGTTTATTTATTTTTTCTACAATTAAGCTCTTGCTGGTAATATTACTTTGTAAAAATTGTTTAACATCATCAACTGTAACATCCGACGATACTCTGCCGATATACAACCATGCCAGATTTGTACCCGCTTTTATTTTATCGTTATTGCCAGATCCAATAATAATTTTATTTTTTTGCCTTTTTTTATTTTGTACTACCTGGAATTCGTTCTCGTGGGACACATGATCATTTATATTTTGTGTGTTCGTCTTATTTGGAGTTGGAGTTTGAACAAGATTGTTATTACTTTTATTTAAATTTTTAGTAGTGAGCTCAGTGGCTTGGGTTGGACATCTATTGCGAGGTGTCTTGACTTGAGGTGGTGATGACTTGTCGGTAAGATTGACTTCTTTAATTTTAGCGCTCTCTTGTATGACTTTGTCATTAATTTTATTTGACATTGTAGTAGACGTTATTTTATTGACTTTCAATCCGTCAGCTGATTTTAAGTTGCTAATGTCAATGGTGAGATTTTTGATTTGGTTATTACAAAAAATCTTGTATGTAATACGTTGTGAAATGAGTGTTTTCGGCACTTGACGTGTTGTAGCACTCGCTTACCCTCGTGCGTATAAATTTCACGTCGTCATCATTTCGCAACTTATTACAAAAATAGTTATTAAAAACTAAGTGAGATAGCGAGTTGCAGTTTTCAAATTTGAATTCAGGGGGTGTTTTTCGATATGTACGCTAAGTTTCAGGAATTCGAATTGCTGAACAATAAAATTCAGTGATGTTTGTTTCAAGATAGGAAGATGCCTTTTGTGTATACCATGATAAAAGTAAAATATTTTAAAAACTAAGTAAGATAGCGACTTGCAGATTTCAAATTTGAATTCAGGGGGTGTTTTTCTATATGTACGCTAAGTTTCAGGAATTCGAATTGCTGAAAAATAAAATTCTGTCATGTTTGTTTCAAGATAGGAAAATGTCTTTTGTGTATTCCATGATAAAAGTAAAATATTATAAAAACTAAGTGAGATAGCGACTTGCCGTTTTCAAATTTGAATTGAGGGGGTGTTTTTCGATATGTACACCAAGTTTCAGGAATTCGAATTGCTGAAAAATAAAATTCTGTCATGTTTGTTTTAAGATAGGAAAATGTCTTTTGTGTATACCATGATAAAAGTAAAATATTTTAAAAACTGAGTGAGATAGCGACTTGCAGTTTTCAAATTTGAATTCAGAGGGATGTTTTCTGCATGTATACTAAGTTTCAGGAATTTGAATTGGAAATTCCAACTTTAGAGCTCAAATATCTGAAACTAAGTAAGATAGGAACTTGTACGTTTCAAATTTGATTTGCACATGCATCCTTGTATACATAAGCAACGTTTTAAAATTGTTAAAATGTTGACAAATACTTTTCTATAGAATATTTCAACTTTACATATTAATATGAATAGAAAAGTGGTATTATTAATACAAATACAAAGTGCAGATACAATAAATAAGTTATTACATTTATAATTTTATTAATAAATCATTTCTTTTTGCAGATCATCAAGTTTTCGACGTTCCAGTGGTAAGAGACGTAGACATCGCGACTTGGAGAACCCTTTCGTGTGTCTATAGTATCCTGGGGCTTCTCTCCGGACCTGGTGGACATGATTTCGTTGTCTGTATCAGGAAACCATCCCCTGCGGTATCGTGAAGTCGTGAACCGGTTCGCCTGATCTCCATACTTGAAATTCTATGAAATATAAATGTGAGAGTTAAACTGTATATTCCACTAAACTTTGTCATGCGTTATTTCACATTCTTGTTTATTACTCCTACATGGTTAAAGATAGCAACTTGTACAATGAAAATTTGGAATCTACATAAAATTCTCTGTACGATACGTCTGATTATAATTTTTAGCTTCGATTGGTTTAGGAGTTACGGGGCGTTAAAATACATGTATTTTCGTCAAATTTTCTCCGTACACTTGTTTCATATTTTCATTTATCACTACTACAAGAATAAAGATAGTAAATAGGGAAGAAAAAATTTATATTTTACATAAAATTCGTTATTGGCAGACACATTGGTTTTGTGTTTAATAACTTAGAAGAAATGTAAATGTAATATCAAAGGTTCATACTTACCTATGGTGAATTTTCATAATATATCATCCGCTGTTGTATCATCACTGTAATATATCATCATCGGCGATTTTCACAGATCAGAATACACTTTGTAGTAAATATTACGTAACACTTACTCCAATTAGAATAACTTGTATAACACTTGGTATTAGTAAAACACTTTTACGGACAATTATACACATTTTAATAATAGGAAAGACTTTTTTTTAAATATACAGCATCTGTATAGTAAACTAACTCACGACACAATATAATTTTGAATAAGGATTAAACAATGAACACTAACGGAAGGACAGAGTCTTATGCAACATTTTAAATAATATCTAAAATTATAAGAAGCAGAAATACGTTGTATAAGTTAAAATGAATTTTGAATATTTAGATTTTATTGTAAATAATAATATACATATGAACATTTAAATTTAGTGTACTATTAAATTATTAAATTTAGATTTTTTTTTAAAGTTTAAACAAAACGACAATTATTTAAAGCTATTTAAATATTTTTTAAATATTTATAGAGTAAATCTAACACTTTTAAAATATATAGCGAATTATACGATGTAAATAGAGAACGATTTCAATAAAAATTTCAAACTTTTTCGTTGCTATATGGCACTACACGATTATTCACAAGCACACGATGTTCACATCACCAAAGACTGAAAGGAACTGAAGTCTTTATTGTAAAAACATAATATTAATATTATCACGTAATACCCCCACTCTAATTAAGTGTTTATTTACTATATCTTTTGTACTTTGGCGCTCAAAATAAACAATGTTTATGTTTGTTTACAAATTCCGCGAAGGGCCTAGTACACCCAGCAATAGGATTCGGTGACTACAACACTGGATGATGATAATATATGACTTTTTATAAGAATAAATAAATAAAATAGTAGTTTTCTTACCTTTCCTATGTAATAACAAAAGGGACAGGGAAATATCTTAATATTTAAGGATTTTTCCGGATTTTCCTATGCTATCTTTTAGTATTAAGTTCTCTAGGTACGAAAATAACCATCCGATAGGAGTCCGCCCTTTTATAAAGGGCTAAGGGCTTATTTGAGCCCTTAGGGAAAATTTGACCACGGATTTCATTTATGCAGCTCCAAGTAGGTTTAACAACACTTGTCCGGATTTTCTAGCTCTTTTAGTTCAGGAATTAGCGCAGGCCCTTCGCCACAAACTTGAAGGGCAAATATATTGTAAACCAAAGGGTTTTCATCAATTCTGTGCAAGCCAATGGAAAGCGCGGGTCCGAATCCCCCCGATTCGCTATTTTCCGGCCCTTTACCCCTATAAATGGACTAATTTAAGTGTTAGTCCCTTTAAAAAACTTTAAGGGCCCATATCTCGAAAACGGCTGGGTTTTCAGCGTTTTCCTTAAAACGCTGTTCCTTAGGGGAATTCGAATGAGTAATATAGGGTCAAATTACATCATACCAAAGTTTGAAGGGCGTAGGGCAAAGTTTTTTACAATAAGGGTTTTTGAAAATTTTTGAACATTTTTGATTTTTTTTTGTTTACACCAAAATTTTATTATTTATTTTTTAAGCTCTATAAGCAATAAAATAACCATCCGTAGAACTCTTTCTCATTTTTGTTCCCCGGATACTATGGAAAATATTCGACTCAAAATGCGACACTTTTTAATTAAGAAATGCTTTATATCTCCTAAACTACAAAAGGTTGAAGGGCCGGACAATGTTTTTTAGACTAATTACGACCCGTAGAACACGAATCCGGTCTCACATTGAAAATATGAGAACTCTTTTCATTCCTGTTATCCGGATACCATCAAAAATTTTCGACTCAAAAACTAAGTAAAATTGAGTAAAATTGGGTTTAAAAAAAGTGTTGTAGCTCCAAAATTACAGAAGCTAGAAAGGCCGGACAGGGTTTTTTAGACTAATTACGACCCGTAGAACACGAATCCGGTCTCACATTGAAAATATGAGAACTCTTTTCATTCCTGTTATCCGGATACCATCAAAAATTTTCGACTCAAAAACTAAGTAAATTTGAGTAAAATTGGGTTTAAAAAAAGTGTTGTAGCTCCAAAACTACAGAAGCTAGAAAGGCCGGACAGGGTTTTTTAGACTAATTACGACCCGTAGAACACGAATCCGGTCTCACATTGAAAATATGAGAACTCTTTTCATTCCTGTTATCCGGATACCATCAAAAATTTTCGATTCAAAAACTGAGTAAATTTTGGTCATTGACCCCAAAAATTGGGTTAAGAAAAGTGTTGTAGCTCGTAAACTACAGAAGTTAGAAGGGCCGGACAGGGTTTTTTTATACTAATTACGACCCGTAGAACACGAATCCGGTCTCACATTGAAAATATGAGAACTCTTTTCATTCCTGTTATCCGGATACCATCAAAAATTTTCGATTCAAAAACTGAGTAAATTTGAGTAAAATTGGGTTTAAAAAAAGTGTTGTAGCTCCAAAACTACAGAAGCTAGAAAGGCCGGACAGGGTTTTTTAGACTAATTACGACCCGTAGAACACGAATCCGGTCTCACATTGAAAATATGAGAACTCTTTTCATTCCTGTTATCCGGATACCATCAAAAATTTTCGATTCAAAAACTGAGTAAATTTTGGTCATTGACCCCAAAAATTGGGTTAAGAAAAGTGTTGTAGCTCGTAAACTACAGAAGTTAGAAGGGCCGGACAGGGTTTTTTTATACTAATTACGACCCGTAGAACACGAATCCGGTCTCACATTGAAAATATGAGAACTCTTTTCATTCCTGTTATCCGGATACCATCAAAAATTTTCGATTCAAAAACTGAGTAAAATTGAGTAAAATTGGGTTTAAAAAAAGTGTTGTAGCTCCAAAACTACAGAAGCTAGAAAGGCCGGACAGGGTTTTTTAGACTAATTACGACCCGTAGAACACGAATCCGGTCTCACATTGAAAATATGAGAACTCTTTTCATTCCTGTTATCCGGATACCATCAAAAATTTTCGATTCAAAAACTGAGTAAATTTTGGTCATTGACCCCAAAAATTGGGTTAAGAAAAGTGTTGTAGCTCGTAAACTACAGAAGTTAGAAGGGCCGGACAGGGTTTTTTTATACTAATTACGACCCGTAGAACACGAATCCGGTCTCACATTGAAAATATGAGAACTCTTTTCATTCCTGTTATCCGGATACCATCAAAAATTTTCGATTCAAAAACTGAGTAAAATTGAGTAAAATTGGGTTTAAAAAAAGTGTTGTAGCTCCAAAACTACAGAAGCTAGAAAGGCCGGACAGGGTTTTTTTAGACTAATTACGACCCGTAGAACACGAATCCGGTCTCACATTGAAAATATGAGAACTCTTTTCATTCCTGTTATCCGGATACCATCAAAAATTTTCGATTCAAAAACTGAGTAAATTTTGGTCATTGACCCCAAAAATTGGGTTTAAGAAAAGTGTTGTAGCTCCAAAACTACAGAAGTTAGAAGGACCGGACAGGGTTTTTTATACTAATTACGACCCGTAGAACACGAATCCGGTCTCACATTGAAAATATGAGAACTCTTTTCATTCCTGTTATCCTGATACCATCAAAAATTTTCGACTCAAAAACTGAGTAAAATTGAGTTTAAAAAAAGTGTTATAGCTCCAAAACTATAAAAGCTAGAAGGGCCGTACTAGTTGTATTAGACTAATTACAATCCGTAGAACACGAATGAACATAAAAAAATTTCCCATGTCTTATTTCCCTTATAAATATTACATAACTACATACTTCCCTGTCTCTTTGTTGTGGTACATCCCCCTGAAATAAATGACGGGTTGTTAAATAAAAATTGTATTGGTTTAAGAAATATTTATTGTTTATTATGGTCATAGCTTAAATTGTATGTATTCTTATTTGTATTTTATAAACAAATATGCTTAGGGATGTTTAAAAAATAGTCTGTATAAATTTTACTTGTATTTATTGTTTATTTGTACTTTACATTGTTGTATTTCATGTAACTGCCCTTAATGTACTTTGTAAATAAATAATATACTTACCCTTATCCTGAAAATTAGAAATAGGGATGTTTAAATAATAGTTTGTGTACATTTTACTTGTATTTATTGTTTATTTGCACTTTACATTGTTATATTTCATGTAACTACCCTTAATGTACTTTGTAGATAAATAATATACTTACCCTTATCCTGAAAAATTAGAAATAGGGATGTTTAAATTATAGTTTGTATACATTTTACTTGTATTTATTATTTATTTGTACTTTACATTGTTGTATTTCATGTAACTACCCTTAATGTATTTTGTAAATAAATAATATACTTACCCTTATCTTGAAAAATTAGAAATAGGGATGTTTAAATAATAGTTTGTATACATTTTACTTGTATTTATTATTTATTTGCACTTTACATTGTTGTATTTCACGTAACTACCCTTGATGTACTTTGTAAATAAATAATATACTTACCCTTATCCTGAAAATTAGAAATAGGGATGTTTAAATAATAGTTTGTATACATTTAACTTGTATTTATTATTTATTTGCACTTTACATTGTTGTATTTCACGTAACTACCCTTGATGTACTTTGTAAATAAATAATATACTTACCCTTATCCTGAAAATTAGAAATAGGGATGTTTAAATAATAGTTTGTGTACATTTTACCTGTATTTATTGTTTATTTGCACTTTACATTGTTGTATTTCATGTAGCTACCCTTAATGTACTTTGTAAATAAATAATATACTTACCCTTATCCTGAAAAATTAGAAATAGGGATGTTTAAATAATAGTTTGTACACATTTTACTTGTATTTATTGTTTATTTGTATTTTACATTGTTGTATTTCACTTAACTATCCCTAATGTACAATAATATTACACAATAAAATATAATTTAAGATATAAATTGTTTATTTTTTAGCCCTTTGCTGCCCCTACACGTATATAGTTCTTAGAATAACCACTAGAGGGCAGCACCTATAAGAAAGGGATTTGCGCCTAAAATATAGGCAACCAGAAATACTACGTCGCTTTGAACATACATACGTACATACATCATTTTAGGGTTATACCTAATGGGAATTTAATCCACTAAATATGGGACGCTTACTATGGGAATTTGAGTTAGTGAAAATGGGACGAAAAGGCTCTAAAAAAGATGTATACCTATTGGGAATTTAAACCCAGTATTTTTCGTCCAATTTCACCTGTCAAAATATACATTTGACAGCTTTACCTGTCAAATGTATATTTTGACAGGTGAAATTGGACGAAAAATTTGATGAAAACTAGTGAGTTAAATTCCCAATCAAGTATACATCCGATTTTCAATGCAAAAACACCCAAAAGAGTAACAAATTCCCATTAGGTATACATCTTTTTAGTAAACGTGCCATATTCAGAGGGTTAAATTCCCATTAGGTATAACCGAAAATGATGTATGTACGTACGTATGTACACAAATGAAATTTTTTTGGGTTAAATTTTCCTCTAAGTTGGAACATTTATCGACCGGTGCTGCACCCTGGTGGCCGTTTTAAAAACTACATACGTGTAGGGACTTAGAAAAAAAAAATCAACTTTTAAACATAATATATTTGTATTATATCAAAATTACAAGACTTTTTCTTATAAAAATTAAAGTTTATTGCTATTACAAGAGACTGTTTAATATTATAATAAATTGTTATTAGATTTGTTGACAAATTTAGTAACAATTGTGAACAGAATTATAACACAAAAGAAACGTAAAAGACATTTGTGTTTGAAAATTCTGTTCATAATTATTTCTCACTAAGTTTGTTTAACAAATTTGGTGACAATCTTTTAACGTTGTCTAACAGGCTTTAGTTGTAAGTTAGAAATGTGTTTCAGAAAGTAAAACTATCATTATTCTGATTGTAAATATTATAAACTATTCTACATCTTTATTTTGTAATATAAGTTACTTTTATTACAAAATAAAAATGTAGACTAGTTTATAATATTTACAATCAAATTGTAATGACAGATATACGTTGTAAAACACATTTCTAATTTACAACTAAAGCCTGTTTGACAACGTTAAAAGATTGTCACCAAATTTGTTGAACAAACTTAGTGAGAAATAATTATGAACAGAATTTTCAAACACAAATGTCTTTTACGTTTCTTTTGTGTTATAATTCTGTTCACAATTGTTACTAAATTTGTCAACAAATCTAATAACAATTTATGACAGTGTCAAACATGATTTAGTTATAAAACTAAAATGTTTGTTCCCAAATAAAATTATCATTATTATAGTTGTATTATTTGTTGTTAATTATTTTGCATCTTTATTCTGTGGACTGAATAAAGATGCAATAGAATTGAACACAAATAATATAACCATAATTTTATTTGGTAACAAACATTTCAGTTTTATAACTAATACGAAACTCTACATTCAAATTATTTAAGTTTTAAAGTAAAATGATACTTTATTACGTAGAGTTTCGTTTACAATAGTAATTTAACAAATGAAATCTTGGTGGTCCCTAAATAAGATTCCTTGTTCCCATTTTTAAAGGTACAAAGATTTCTTATTCAGTTGAAGACCGTTTGACATTAAAATAAATTGTTATTAGAATTGTTGACAAATTTAGTAACAATTGTGAACAGAATTACAACACAAAAGAAACGTAGAAGATATTTGTGTTTGAAAATTCTGTTCATAATTATTTCCCAACTAAGTTTGTTAACAAATTTGGTGACAATTTTTTAACGTTACCAAACAGGCTTTAATTGTAAAATTGAAATGTTTGTTACCAAGTAAAATTATCATTATTTTGGTTGCAGATATTATAAACTATTTTGAATCTTTATTTTGTAATAAAAGTAACTTCTATTACAAAATAAAGATACAAAATAATTGATATTTACAATCAAAGTAATGATAATTTTGCTCGGTAACAAACATTTTAATTTTACAACTAAAGCCTGTTTGACACGTTAAAAAATTGTCACCAAATTTGTTAACAAGAAATAATTATGAACAGAATATTTAAACACTAATGCCTTTTAAGTTTCTTTTGAGTTATAATTCTGTTCACAATTGTTACTTTTGTCAACAAATCTAATAACAATTTATAATAGTGTCAAACATGATTTAGTTGTAAAACTAAAATGTTTGTTCCCAAATAAAATTATCATTATTATAGTGTTATTATTTGTTGTTAATTATTTTGTATCTTTATTCAGTGGACTGAATAAAGGTGCAACAGAATTGAACACAAATAATATAACCATAATTTTATTTGGTAACAAACATTTCAGTTTTATAACTAATACGAAACTCTACATTTATATTATTTAAGTTTTAAAGTAAAATGATACTATATTGTAGAGTTTCGTTTACAATACTAATTTAACAAATGAAATCTTGGTGGTCCCTAAATAAGATTCCTTGTTCTTATTTTTAAAGGTACAAAGATTTCTTATTCAGTTGAAGACCGTTGCCGAAACTTTATATTAATATTATATATTTTGTTACCACCCAAACCTCCCACTTACCAAAATATATAATATTTATTAATACAAAGCTTCGTTTACAATACTTAAAATCTAACTTTGGTCTGACCGCGTCTAAATACTTAATAATAATTACAATTTTTTACTAAAACTACCTACTTTACAACTAAAGGAACATGGGTATTAATTTAAAATAAACGCAATAAAAGTTTGTTTTATTGTACATACATTTTAAACAAATGAAGAAGCCATGGTCTGCGTCTCCAGTCGGCACTGCAATCTTGAAGATAGTGGCGGTGGGGAGTTTTTTTTTTTTAACTTTAAAACTATCTTAGAACTAAAAACGAAACCCTTTTTTTAATAAATAGTATATATAAGGGAAACACCGCCCTTAAATGCCAAACCCACGTTCCCTTATATATACCATTTATTAAATACAGTTCCGTGTACAATAATACTTATAATCTAACTTAAATTATTGTAGTTCCCCCCCAAATTAAATTAGTGAAGTGCGCAAACCCTATCTTACGTTAAAGATCTATTTCAAAGAAAAACAAATCTAAAAAAGCCTATTTTACGTTAATAACGATTTCAAAGAAAAGCAACTCTAAAAATGTCAAGTTACGTTAATTTTTCTCTCTCTCTCGAAAAGCAAAAACAACCCTTCCTACTTATATCTAAGCTATCTTATGTCTACGCGATTTATCTTATATCTAGATTAAACTAAGCTAAAGGCGTGTGAGAGAGAAAGAGTACGAGCTAAGCAAATGGTGAGAACGCCGTGGCGTCGAACGCCGTTGTTGGTTCTCACGGAAGTTTACGAGGGGGTTAAGCCGACCCCACGCGATGCAGAGCATTTACGGCCTAATACTCGAACTAGGTAGAGAGCACGGCAGCAGTCACATGTAACTACCTAGGGTGCACGCCAACCTACCTAGCTACTCCCGGAGACATTCGCCCGCGCCTCTCGCGGATACCCTACACCGAACGCGGTTATTAACCCGTGTGCTCAACAAAGTTAATTCAAACAAAAACTTTACCGATTCGTTGCCATTACCATTAAATGATGATTACGTTGCCTCCGGATGAGGAGAGCACATAAGGCCATAAGAAAGCTTTCTGTGCCAACTATATGGATTAATGTCCCTAGAAACATTCACACAAGTGTGAAGCGATCCACCATAACAACAGGATTCACATGACGGTGCGTTGTACATATCAGTCCACTCAATTATGGCTATCGCGCACGAACCCTACCTACCCAGCCCCTCTGACCGTGTGAAGTTAATTGAATAAGGAACCCGAACACCCACATCAAAGTTTCGAATCTGTTACCTCCTTCCTGACTCACTCATCCATCCACCTGCAAGCATCCCCCGATACGTCCGGTATTTTCTTTTCCCAAGCACTCTCCCTAGCTACCGTCTGGGTAAGCCACGCGTACGGTTACCGCTGCAACCGTAGACGCACGATTTTAGGATGATCGCCACGGGATGCACTTCAAATTAATCAATTTATTTTGAATTTTTAAAGAAAACGCGTGTTTGCTCGACGGCGCGATGAGCCAAAGTTTAATTAAAACCTGAAAATACATTTCCAAGAACTTAAAACTATAGTATTCCTCACGTACGAATGGCATTGTACATTATATTTCGTTTATAGGTAGTTCAATTCACTTTATCTGTGGTGACATCTACTAGGAATCTATTTTTCTGTATCAAGAAATGCATATGTAAACAAGAATATTACTGATAAACACGTAAATAAACACGAGACACAAAAATATTAAAATACACGCAAATATATATAACTATGTTGACAGTTTCAAATTATTTCCTAAATAAAGTTATGACATACATCGTCTTATAAACAATTCAACCCGTGTCAAAAAAAAAAAAACTACTTCAATTACGTATCTTTAACAAGCATACACTTTATTGCGCGCAATGCCATTCTTACGTAAATAATACTAAAACTTATAGAGCTACTATTATTTTAGTCTTCTTGATGTCCGTTTCCTGAAAGACATATGCTAATCATTTGTTCCCAGATATAGATTTTATTGATAAATAGGCGATATTTCAATTTAAAATTGTTTTGTTATTATAAGAACATTTATGAAAGTTATATTTCATTCAATGTAGTACTCAAAATCGAATTTGAGTACAAGATATTTTAGGCGTATAGTCATATTCCTTTGACTATAGGTTCTCATGGTTGAGTATGAGAACAAGTTAATAAGTAGACATATAGTCATATTCCTTTGACTATAGGTTCTCATGGTTGAGTATGAGAACAAGTTAATAATTAAACATATAGTCATATTCCTTTGACTATAGGTTCTCATGGTTGAGTATGAGAACAAGTTAATAATTTGGTATATAGTCGTATTCCTTTGACTATAAGTTCTCATGGTTGAGTATGAGAACAATTTAATAATTAGACATATAGTCATATTGTTTTAACTATGGATAAGATGAAAATGCGAACAAAATATTTTCTAAAAAATATAAAGTTTTTTACCAGTTCATCCATTGATTGCCGTCTATGACGTAGAAGATTTGTCTGTTGCAGTGTTGAAATTCAACGGTCGAAAACAACATCCAACTTCTCCAAGTTTATTGACGCATCAGACCAACAAAGGTCCGCCTATTAAATAATAGTTATTAGTTTGTGTTATTCTTAAACCATTTAAAAAACTGTTGGAAAAAACTTTGTATGCAAACGTGTTTTCATTGCACAAGACATTTGAGAAAAGTAACGGTTTGTTCATTTATATAATAAATACATGTGTACAGTGCGATATTTTATCCAACAGTTTTTAAATGGTTTCAAATATATTTGAAATTTGCTTCTATTTGATATTTCGAAAGCATATTTGATAAAAAAAATAGTGCAAAGGCCACCCAGGTACTACGATGTTAATATATGAATGTTTATCTCAAGAGATGTGTGATAAAACAGTCATATATATTAACATTATAGTGACTGTACATAACTTACTTTGCACTGTCTTTTATTAAATGTGCTTTAGAAATATCAAATAAAAACAAATTTTTATTCAATTTAAATGAATCTACTACAAAATAACCGAGTATTTTGCACGACTCTGTCCGTCGGGTAGTTTTATGTATAAGTGGAAAGAGCACCACTTTTCAAAGGTGCAAATATTTCTCGTACTAAAGTACTATACAGATAGAACTGTTTGGCTAGTAACTAGATTTGAACTAGTTAACGTTTATTGTAAGATGCGACTCTTACATTATAAAATATTGTACTACCAACAATATTGGCGTTTCCATCCTATTAAATAAATAAATTTAATAATGCTGAAAAAATAAAAGTTGAATTAACCAAACTACATTGTCCCTATTCACTATTTTCACTATCACTGATCCCCAATTCAATAGCAACACTATTGGTGTCCCTATTCACTATATTCGTCCCTAATAACAACACTATTGTTGACAGGTCTTTGAAATTGTTCAAAAAGCTAAATCAGCAACATTAAAGTATAAACCAATTATGAAATAATATAAGATAATGCTTTTCAGGCAACTATTTAAAATGTTACGGCCTCAATTACAAAATTTTACAAAAAATGTACATATTTTCAAACGATTTAAACTTACCAAATGCAAAATTTACGATACAAAATTAATAATTAAACGCTTTCTTGTCTTTAAAAACAATTTTAAAATTTAATATAAGTTGTGGTTCTTTTCTAAGTACAAATCTTTCCGGTAAGATTAATTTTATAGTTTGTTAATATATTGAAATTAATTTAAATACCTTTGCAGTTAAAGTGAAACTTGATCTCTATCCACGAGACCTTTTATTAAAGGGACGAATATAGTTCTGAATAAGAAAATACAAAATATATAACAAACACACTATACCGTGAGTATTTTTTAACGTGAAACATTGGGTTTGTCATATCCATGGTTACGACTTGACATACATTTGATAAGAGGTCAATAGAGGTTAATTTTGTTTAAATAATTATACCTGCTTTCTAAATTAAAATTAGGTAGTTGTAAAAAATATACAGTGTGCACCTTGTGCCCGAGTGGTTTTCTGACTCGGCTAAATTTCTCACAATATTTAAATATAATACTTCTCTTGGATAGGAGGGTGAGTGCGGGATGTAAGGTAATGGGTGCTCTGGGCACGTTTGCTCGTAACGTAAACATATCTAGAGAAGCTCGGTTAAGTATATATAATGGAGTGCTGGTGCCTGCTTTGATGTATGGAAGTGAATGTTGAGCATGGACGTGAAAGCATAAAAGGAAAGTGACTGCTGTGGAAATGAGGTATTTACGTGGTGTTTGTGGGTATACAAGACGGGATCGCGTGAGGAATAATTTGGTGTATGAAGAATGTATGGTTAGGAAGAATGTAGTTAAGAAAGTTGGAGTGAGTCAGTTGAGATGGTTGTGTTCGATTGCGTGGCCGTCCAGTGTGTAAGTGGATGGATGTGATTGGTAGTATTTTGAAGGAGCGTAAGTTTCCGAATGGAAAGAGAAGAAGAGCATATATGAATACGATTATGAATGTGGCTGAGGCGAAAGAAGTTTGCCTGGATAGGAATGTGTGGTGAAGGATGATTGTTTCGTAATTATTGTGGTGTAAAGATGTATGGTTAGTAAGAATGTTTTATGAGAAGTGAGAGACAGCTGAACTTTTATGTGGACGAAAAGAACGGAGTATGTTTGTACAGGAATGTGTAGCAAAAGATGATTTTTGTGTAACTATTATTGTAGTCTGGATGCGGTTATTCGCTACCGAAAATCGGTCACTTTAATATGTTATTATGTATGAATACGTTTATGAATGTGGCGGAGGTGAAAGAAGTGTGCATGGATAGGAATGTGTGGCAAAGGATGATTGTTGCGTAACTATTATTGTGGTCCGGATGCGGTTATTCGCTACCGAAAATCGGTCACTTTAATATGTTCTTGTATGAATGTTATGACGATTTTGGGCAAGGCGAAAGAAGAATGTTTTTAAAGAGTTAAGTGATTCAGTGGAGCTCTTACTTTCATTCCTTTTCTTATTGTTTTCGGGTTTTTGCTAACCCACTAAGTGGGAAACGCGTGATTTTATGTATGTATGTATACTTCTGTCAAATTCATTCCCCATGTGTCATTTTAAATGAGACATGCAAATACATTGCTTTCAATCAAATGTCAAATCATAACTTATAGGAAAATTCACCGGTTATCTGCCATACCGACAAGATGTCATTAGAGGTTAATTTTGTTCAAATAATTATACCTGTTTTCTAAAAATTAAATTTAGATATAGAAAAAAATACTGTGTGCACCTTGTGCCGAAATATGTTTACGACTCTCGAGTGGTTTTCTGACTCCGCTAAATTTCATACAATATTTAAATATAATATTTCTGTCAGATTCGTTCCCTATGTTTCATTTTAAATGGGACAGGAAAATACATTGCTGTCAATCAAATATCAAGTCGTAACCATGGATATGACAAACCCAATGTTTCACGTTAAAAAATACTCACGGTATGTAGAAGCAACAAGATTATAACAAATTTCAGAACAGTAAATAAAAATTGCAGTGGTAAATGCATTGCCATTATAAGTAGTACTAATATTAAAATAGCTATTTGCGTAATTAGTTGCTAAATGATAGTGTTTTAGGCACGCGATGTGAAATTTGGACGCACGAGCGTAAGTGAGTAGTACAACACGTCAAGTGCCTAAAACACTCATTTCGCGATTTATTACACCAGAGATTTTTTAATAATAGCGTTTCACAACAGACCATTTATTCTCAAGTATCAACATTTAATTAAAAAGTAGGCAGACGTCAAGTTCATCTGTTCGTTGCTAAATGAAGTAACAATTTACGCATTAAACTGTCATTTTGAAGCACTAGTGCTTAAAAGCATTTCATTTAGCAACGAAAATGATAATCAAAAAGTAGTTATAAAACGCTAACATAAAAATCTTATGTGGCCGTCAAAAAAACGCGTTGACCATTTCAAGTTCTCATTTTTTTGTTTCTTGCTTTGTCTGACTGTACCAGTTAGGGACGACAATTGAAATTTTGCAAAAATATATACAAAGTCCATAGAATCGAATGACGCAAAGCGCGTCATTGTATATTTTACCGTACATTAGTTATAGGGCGACAAAGTGAAAAAACCATGTGAGATTTGTAATCAAAATAAAAATTTCTATTTTGGAAACTAAAGCCCATGTATTTTTTTATTATTTTTCCCGCAAATAGCGCGGTCGGATTAAGGGAAAATGATACTTTTCATTTATATACAGGTGATTGGATTTTTATTGGGCAACTGGCACTTTGAAGGTACAATTTTTTTATATCTTGCTTTGTCTGACTGTACCAGCTAGGGACGACAAATGAAAATTTGTACAAATTGCGCAAAGCCTGTCAATGCATCTTTTATTGTTCATTAGTTACAGGCCGGCAAAGTGAAAAAACCATGAGAGATTTCTAATCAAAATATAATTATCTATTTTGGAAACTAAAGCCCAAGGAATTTTTTCATTATTTTTCCCGTAATCAGCGTGTTCGGATTAAGGGAAAATGATACTTTTCATTTAAATACAGGGTGATCGGATTTTTACTGGGCAACTGATGCTTTGAATGTCCCATTTTTTTGTTTCTTGCTTTGTCTGACTGTACCAGATGGGAACGACAATTGAAAATGTGTACACATTTGTACAAAAGTCCATAGAATCGAATGGCGCAAAGCCCGCCAATGTATATTTTACCGTTTATAAGTTATAGGCCAGCAAAGTGAAAAAACCATGAGAGATTTCTAATCAAAATATCTATTTTGGAAACTAAAGCCCAAGGAATTTTTTCATTATTTTCCCGTAATCAGCGTGTTCGGATTATGGGAAAATGATACTTTTCATTTAAATACAGGGTGATCGGATTTTTACTGGGCAACTGACGCTTTGAATGTCCCATTTTTTTGTTTCTTGCTTTGTCTGACTGTACCAGATGGGAACGACAATTGAAAATGTGTACACATTTGTAGAAAAGTCCATAGAATCGAATGGCGCAAAGCCCGCCAATGTATATTTTACCGTATCATTATTTTCCCGTAATCAGCGTGTTCGGATTATGGGAAAATGATACTTTTCATTTAAATACAGGGTGATCGGATTTTTACTGGGCAACTGACGCTTTGAATGTCCCATTTTTTTATTTCTTGCTTTGTCTGACTGTACCAGCTGGGGACAACAATTAAAACTTTGTATACATAGGAGCCCCGTCTCACAATAATTGACCCACTTTTTAAAAAACATTTATCATGGTGTTCAGATTAATAATCGCTTATTTCATATAAAGTGGAAAGTGCACCACTTTAAAATGCTGTTAGTCTAGTGCGAATATTTTACGCACTAAACTGTTTCAGTCTTTCAACTTAAAAAGTATTGCCTAAGTAGATTTGAACTAGTACATTTATATCTAAGATGTTTCCACAAATTATAATGTACTGTTGCAATCAAATGAATCAATACATTTTTAATAATGATAAAAGAATGAAAGTTAAATGAAACACTATATAAATTGAGCAGCAGAAAATCAAAATGCAGTTTTGGCTAAAAGTATGAAAACAAAGTTACAGATGGTATTATGCTTTTTTCGTAATACCATACTGTTACCATAAGACAGGACTAAAAACAAAAGAGAAAAGATATAACGAACTCGGCTGATTATAAACCACAGCCGCGTCCGTTATTTACCCCATATCAGCCTAATGACAATAACTATAATCAATGTTGTTCAATTTAAATAATGTATTATCAAAAGTAAGTTATTACGGTGTTATAGACCTTATAAAAGTGAGTGGAATTTGAAAATGTAGTATTTAGCATGAAATGTGAATATCAGAACGTAACTTTTCTTTTACATTTTCATTTCGAAATGTTTAACTTCTTACTTTTTATAAAAAGTCTTTACTCTCAAAACGCAGTTTATGAAATAAACATAGATAAGATACAGTATTTAATATTTAATTTAAAAAGCATCTTGGGGCGAAAACTACATTTTGAATTTCTGCTTTTCAGTTGTATAATATAACCAGTTAATATTATGTGCTATAATCCTAAACAAGTATTGTCATAGAAATATAAAATAACAGATAAAGATAAATAATAAAACTTACTTTTGCTGATTTCTTGCTGCCCGAACCGCTGAATTTCTCGTGTCCGCTCCTTTAAATTTCTAGTTCTACTCTGGATATCATTTTGAATTATCTGTATACAAGATCCACGCAATCGCTGCAAATGTGTTCTCTGTTCTTTTTTGGGCTCATATCATAGCCCCAATCTAGATACTGTACTTGGTAAAAGTACTTTTGTTTCAACACTGAAAAGAAAATAATTCATTGTAATACAGAATAAAATTATTATTCTGAATAATGTTTGTTTGTATGAGACAAAATATTAATAGATCGTTACACATGTTCGAAGTAATTTTTACCAGATGTAAAAATAAATGACTGATCATTAAATTCAAGTATATATTAAAAATGAGACATTTTATTCACCAATAATACATTCTTTTTTAATATCGAGTGACCGCCGCGCGCATTTTTAATAGCACAACATTTAACAAAATTAAATTCAAACATAAGCTAATATAGTCAAATCAAACATGTATAGCAGCCGCGCGTTAAATTGAGACTAACCCTGCACATACTAGCCAATCTGAATACATGAACTACAATTTCTTTGACTTCTGAATGAATCCTCTTCTCCTTTATTCCAATTTTAAATGTTGATGGAGTGTTTTTCTCCTTGTAATAACTAGTAAATAGGTAACAAATATTGCAACCATTCGGCTAAACGTCAATATACGTAACCCCCCCTATTTATTACAGTTCGACCCGTTCAAGTAGGTTCAGCATGTTCTAGATCAGTCTCAACTAAACCCGCACCAGCTATACCTGTAGCAGTTCATCAAGTAAAAACGACCAAATACATTTGAATTGCTTGAAAATCTAATCATTTAAAGACAATGGGTGGTAGTACGAACAAGTGATTAACGGTGATTAGCTAGGAGATGACTAGCAGTGTTTAGCGCTGTCAATCGTTTATGGAGTATTTTACAGAAAAATACTTCAAATAGGAGTTATAGAAAAATTAATTGTACTCAACTTTTATTTGAAGTATTTTTCTCTAAAATAATCCATAAACGATTGACAGCGCTAAAACACTGCTAGTCATCTCCTAGATAATCACCCTTAATCACTTGTTCATACTACCACCCAATAATTCCTATATAAAACTATAATAACTCTCTCAATTCCTTAATGGTGTTGTATTTTTTATGCAGAGCGGAGTAGTTTCACATATTTAAAATGATATCAGTTTTACACAATAAAAATAAACTGGAGAACTACATAGTAATAAATACATATTTTCTGCATCAATTGTATCATTTTTGATGACATATATTTGCACCATTTCATCCGATATTTTTTTAACTATATTCCAAGAATTATTCACTTATTTTTACCTGTCGCTAAGAGAGGTATTGGAATCATGCTAAAAATCGCATATCCAGATTTTAGTGGATAAGCAAGTTTTAAGGTCCCTATAATCCGATAATGTCCGTGTGTGTGTGGATGTTGGAAGTTGGAACCACGTTGTCTCAAATACTATAAGACTTAACTGATTAGATTTTGGTAACAATTGGCCAACCGGAAGTAATAGTTTCTTTAAAAAAAATCTTCTAAATATTATTTTTTGAAAATTTCTGTTATTACTATTATTGAAGAACATAAAATTCTACATCTGATACATTTAAAATTTTTATTATATCTTGTATAAATTTAGAGATAAAGGCACTGTAATATATAGAATAATCTAATCGCAGAGACTAAGGCACTAAGGAATTACAAATATAAGTGTTTATAACATTCTGAAAGCTTTTTCTGGGAAGTATATTTAATCTTTCATACCCGGTTTTATAAACGCCAGATAAATTAACTTCCAAAGTAAATAAAATTTATTCCTTCAAATGACAGTCGGATTTTTGACAGTAATGTTATGTCATAATATTTATAAAAAAAATTTCAAATTTGTTAGTTTGAATAAATTTACTGTGGAAGTAAATTTATTCTGCCCTTTATAAAACCGGGGATTATTGTTTTATTAATTAAATATTTAAAATTGTAGGTAAAAAGCATATATCCATAAGAAATACCGCCAATCTTACTAATGAGTTGGAAGAATCTGACATTTAGGAACTTCCTCATACAATGAAAAATAGATAGTTAGAATTGTATGTGTGCAGAAGACATGTTAATACAATAAAAACAATATTTTGGTAAAGTTCTGTAATGTTTTTGTTATAAAACGACGGTTTGATAGCGGAGTGCAATACAATACATATATAACATAAAATGGAAATGGCGAGAGGTATTGTGCTGGCCACAACATATTTGTATATTTCGTATTTCAAAATAAATTTTATATATTTCGACCTGAATTATATAATTTTTTCCACAATTCGTTAGCAAAATTCATTATTATTCAACTTAAAATAGTGAGCAAAGTTGAATCACAAGTGAGCAAAGTAAATAACTTTGTTTACAAGTGAGCAAAATACACAAGCCTATAATAATCTACGTAAGGAGTCATAAATTTTGATAAAGTTATAAATTGTACAATAAATATCTACCATTCTACATGAAGAAATAATAATTTTTTGTAGTTAACTATACATTAAATTCAGTTATAAACATATATACTGTTGAGTTTTTCATTAATAAAAAAGTACAATGTTTCGTTTTTAGAAAAAACATATTTCAAGATTGTGGAAAAAATCATGTTTAGCACACGTGAGCATGTCTTTTTCTCACTTGTCCACTTCGCGTACTCGCTCCCGCTCGTGCAGCCAATTACCGGACGCTTAAAAAAAAATACATATTTTGCTCACTTGTACCAAAAATAACTATTAATCATAGGACACACTATTATTTAATATTATGTACACTAAAAAATCATTAAAACTTAATGCCCGGTACTATTTACTCTTAAACAGGTGTGATTAAGCGTTGACTAAAGTAACAAATTCAGTTTTTACCTCTCGCTAAGAGAGGTATTGGATTCATGCTAAAATTCGCATATCCAGATTTTATTGAATAAGCACGATTTAAGGTCCCTAGAATCCGATTATAACATTTTTAAAATGTCTGTATGTGTGTGTGTGTGTGTGTATGTATGGATGTTGGAGGGACGATTCCTCAAAAACTATAAGACTTAAAAAATATTTAACTGCAGTTTCCTCAATCTGACATTCCTGGGAAGAGCTGAAACGGTTTTGGTAACAATTGAACAACCGGAAGTAGTAGTTTCTTAGAAAAATTCTTCTAAATATATTTTTTTGGGAATTTTTTTATTAAATATTGAAGAACATAAAATTCTCCATCTAATACACTTAAATTTTTTATTATATCTTGTATAGATTTAGAGATAAAGACACTATAATTTATTATTATTATATTATAATTTATAATCGCAGAGGCTAAGGCACTAAGGAAACCAGTTGACAAATTCCAATGTTTATAACATAGTTTGTAAATGACACATGTCAGTGTCAAAAATCAACAGTTTTAGTGACATTCTGATAGCTTTTTCTGAGAAGTATATTTAATATTTCTTATTGTTTTACTAATTAAATATTTGAAATTATAGGTAAAATTGTGGTAAAATGCATATATCCATCAGAAATACCGCCAATCTGGTTAATGAATTGGAAGAATCTCTGACATTAAAAACTTCCTCATACAATGAAAAATAGATATAATTAGAATTAATTGTGTGCAGAAGGCATGTTAAATACAATAAAAAGCAATATTTGGGTAAAGTTCTGTAATATTTTTTTATAAAACGACGGTTCGACAGCGAAGTGCAATACAATACTTATATAGCCTAATATGGAAATGGCGAGAGGTCTTGTGCTGGCCACAATTTTTTTTTAGTCACCCCAATGTATTTCGAAGTGGTAGTCATGGTAATTAGTTAGTCAAGGTGACTGAAATTTTGAGTAAATACCTACTACCGGTCTATATTTTTATGTTCAGTCTATATTTGTAATGATTATATAACCGCTATTGCGAATGGAATATATAAATTTTCAACTTCAATTTCAGAAAAATAGTGTCAAACTAAGCATTTTCTTTTTCTGAAATTGAAGTCAATCCAACTTAAAATTATTCGCGTATTCGTCAATAACTATTTCCACTATAATAATTTTCATTAATTTTTCACATTTTTTGTTTTCTATGTCATAATTGCTACAAATTAACAGAAATTTTAGAATTTTTATTTAAATTGCGAAAAACCAGAAACATAATATTCAACTGCAAAATCAGTTTTGTATGCAACTTTTAATTCTGAACTCGGCAGTTTATTAGAGCCATTTTGAATTATGCAAATATTATGTTTATTTATTTCTCTCTTTAATTTTTTAATTTCAGCTTTAAGTAGAATTACATGATCGTATATATATTAAAAGACTGTTCGTTAATTATCAGTCAGTTGTGCTAGTGATTTCGAAGCGACAGCGAGTTATAGTTGGTGCATTTACTTCTTTTTGTGTAACGGTGAGTGCTATAGTTTTGTAGTTATTATATGTGGTTGCTCTCACGTTACGGTGTTGAGAAAGAGCTGTTTTGTGGTTCAGCTATACCCTCGCCTGCGGGCTAAGGAAGAGTACAGTGCGACTGGGACTGGTACCTAATCCTATCCTAATCGCAACAATAGGCTGAGGCCTTTAAATATTTACGTTGATCCTAGGTACTCACTGCGAGAGTATACTCATCTATTGTTATCTTTTCAGATGATTGGCGCTTGCAGGGAAGAGTGTGTGCCATCCAGGGATAAAGATAATTAGCTTTACTTTTTGTGATTTTTATAACTATACTCCTGGACAAAATTAACGCATCACTTATATTTTCGCGATTTATTTTAAAACAGAATAATGTATGAATATTTCTTAGGGTGCAGTTGAAAATTTAGGGTTCTAGACATATCAAAATAATAACAATTAAGAATCAATTCTTGTTTATATGAGTATTTTATTGTTTTCTGTGTTGTCAAGGTAAAAGTGTGGAAAAGTATAAAAGTGTTTTTACGCTTAATTTAAATTTGATTTCATGTTTTTGTGTTTTACTACGAAATTAACATTAAATTGAATTGGGAAAATTAAGAGGTTGATATTTGTCCGAATTTGAGGTTTTTCGGGCGTTAACTCTATTGGATGGGGCCAACGTGGGCCAACATCATAAGATTGGGGAACTTGGTAGTTGATCTCAGTACTATAGGCCGAGCTTTAAGGAGGTTTAAAGAGACTGGATTCAACTTTAGGAGACACAGAAAGGTCGTCCGAAATCACCGACAGAAAGAGACGACAGATTTCTAACTTTAGAAACTCTGAGAAGACGACAAATTACAAGTAAAATCCAAAATAATCACATTCCTGAAGCCTGTGCTGCGTCGATTTCTACCCGTGTGGTAAGAAGAACACTAGAGGAAGCAAGACTGGCTAATCTTTTATTCTAAACGGGTACATTCACTATCTATATATATTTCTATATTGAATTCATCAAGACGATCGGGGAAATTTTATTCGCCTGTACAGACTAAACGGTAAGAGCGATTTTAATGAAAAATTTTCCAAGGTGTAGAGAATAACTCAACTTGATTTCCTGGTAATAGGTCAATTTTCTATACGGTGCATAGTTTTTGTGTAAAAAATTTTTAAAGGTCGTATTTTGGCTTTTTGAAACAATTTGAAATCAAAAATTTAGTCTTCTTTGAAAAATTTAAGACGAAGAACGTTTCTTTGACATGTCAATCAGAACATTTAAATGGAATTATTTATAAAATAAGGCCTTTTTGAAAGAAGTTAAATTAATAAACATACATTATGGTAATGGGCGGTTATTCCATAGTAGTTTAAAAGGCCTAAAACATTATATTTAAAAATTAAAATTTTTGGAGGTTCATGTCCGTGATTCATGTACATTTCCAAAGTGTTGCTAAACATCCCATAAATAACTAAGTAAAAAACAAATATTCCAATGTCAAGAATTTGACAGCTCGAACGGCTTTTGTTTTTTGCTTAAAGTTGTCAGAATCATGTCGTGTTTGGTATCAAATGAGAGGGTTTGTCAAGGGCTGCCATGCAGAAATGTTAAAAATTTGACAGCTCGATCGGCTTTTGTTTTTGGCATAAAGTTGTCAGAAACATGTCGTGTTTGGTATCAAATGAGAGGTATCGACAAGGGCTGCCATGCAGAAATGTCAAAATTTTGAAAGCTCGATCGGCTTTTGTTTTTTGCTTAAAGTTGTCAGAACCATGTCGTGTTTGGTATCAAATGAGAGGGTTCATCAAGGGGTGAAATACAGAAATGTCAAAAATTTGACAGCTCGATCGGCTTTTGTTTTTTGCTTAAAGTTGTCAGAACCATGTCGTGTTTGGTATCAAATGAGAGGGTTCGTCAAGGGGTGCCATGCAGAAATGTCAAAATTTTGAAAGCTCGATCGGCTTTTGTTTTTTGCATAAAGTTGTCAGAACCATGTCGTGTTTGGTATCAAATGAAAGGTAACGTCAAGGGCTGTCATGCAGAAATGTCAAAAATTTGACAGCTCGCTCGGCTTTTGTTTTTTGCATAAAGTTGTTAGAACCATGTCGTGTTTGGTATCAAATGAGAGGGTTCGTCAAGGGCTGCTATGCAAAAATGTCAAAAATTTGACAGGTCCTTCGGCTTTTGTTTTTTGCTTTAAAGTTGTTAGAATCATGTCGAGTTTGGTATCAAATGAGAGGTATCGTCAAGGACTGCCTTACAGAAATGTCAAAAATTTGACAGCTCGATCGGCTTTTGTTTTTTGCATAAACTTGTCAGAATCATGTCGTGTTTGGTATGAAATGAGAGGTATCGTCGAGGGCTGTCTTTGCAGATATGTTAAACATTTGACAGCTCGCATGGCTTTTGTTTTTGCTTAAAGTTGTCAGAACCATGTCGTGTTTGGTATCAAATGAGAGGTAACGTCGAGGGCTGCCATGCAGAAATGTAAAAAAATTGACAGCTCGACCGGCTTTTGTTTTTTGCTTAAAGTTGTCAGAACCATGTCGTGTTTTTTATCAAATGGGTGGTATCGTCGAGGGCTTCCATGCAGAAATGTCAAAATCAGTTTAGAGAGGCATGTTGGGTGGGCAAGTTGAGTGGGCTGATTAAGTGGGCAGGTTGCGTGGGCAAATTGCTTGGGCAGATTGGGTGGGCAGGTTGCGTGGGCAAATTGCTTGGGCAGATTGGGTGGGCAGGTTGCGTGCGGCAGTTTGGGTTGGCATTTTGGGTGGGCAGGTTGCGTGAGCAGTTTGGGTGGGCAGTTTGCGTGGGCTGTTTGGGTGGGCAAGAAAAAAATATTTTGAAAGACTCTTAGCGTTAGCACTTTGCGTTTAAATTGTTCCTAGACGGATTGGACGTACGTAAAACTATTATAGAACACTATCGGCGGAGCCCTAGGGTATACTCGGCGTAGCCGAGTTTACGCTAGTAGATGTACTAACACAGAACCGTGTCTCACCAGAACTCATCGAGTAACTCGCTTACAATTTGTAAGACAACATATTGCCTGGAATTCGGCTGATTGAAACCGTGTTTTGTTTTCTGATGAGACATGAGTCAGCTTAAAATTACCAGGCGAAAGAGATCATACCTGGAGGAGACCTGGACAGCGATATACTCAGTGATAAATTGCTCCATGAGAGCCCTGCTTTGTTGATTCAGTACTGTTTCGGGGAGCTAATTGTTCTAAGGGACCCACAGAGTTGGCGGTGCTTCGTGGAAGATCAATGAATGAACAGAAATACGTGCAGGATGTCATATGTCACTCCTTTTCGCCGGTAATTGGAGGTATTTTCATATTTATTCATGATAATGTAAGATCGCATCGGACTCGGGGCGTATATGAATATTGAAATACGGTAGGAATTAACCTCATAGAATTGCCACCTAGCAGTCCAGAATTAAATCCAATAGAGCACGTATTGGATATGCTGAAAAGAAGCGAAATAGGTCTGGTACCCGTCCCATGCACTCTAGATGAGCTAGAGAATGCTGGGCTACAAGAATGGGAAAACATACCTCACCATGCAATTCGAAATTTATTTCGAAGCATGGGACGAAGAAAGCGAGCCATAATTAATGTAAGAATCACATTATCTTCATTTTTAATAATCTTGTAGTTTTTAATTTAAAGGTTATTATGTTGCGTTATTTTCTACAAATTTTTAATTACCTTTAAAGGACTAATTTAAAAAAATCATAAAACATGCCAAAAATAAGCTAACTTTGTGAAATAAACGCAAAATTAAAAGTGATGCGTTAATTTTGTCCAGGAGTGTATTTTCTGCTATAACAACAGGACAGCAGAAAAACCGATTAGTCGTTTTTAATATTATTTTCTTCTTTACAAACAATTTCAGAATGCATTATTTGCGGTATTTCTTCAACCTTCTTCAACTTCAATTTTTTTCCAAAAATCTTCAAATTTCAATATACATCACAAAAAATTTATATTGAACAAAAATTCGATTTGTTGTTTTCAAAAATTTCAACAGTATTTCACCAAAAAATCTCACTCACATACACTATAATATTATAGTTATATAGTTGTTGGGTTCGGGATTTGAACCATATTTAATAAGAAATAAATCAAGTTTGTTTTAGCGCAGTTATATAGAGAATGGACGACCAAATATCAATTACATTTTATGCAAAATTGGATTATTTTTACAAACAGAAATGTCAAAAAATCAGAACCATATAAACCATTTTAAATCCATGAAAACCAAAATAAACCACCACCAGATTTGATAAAAAAAAGTCCTACCTTATATCGTCTTCTTGAACGTCCTGTCTTGTATCGCCATGTTTTAAATATTTCAAAATACATGGACTGCAGTCCTCAAGATTTAATTTGGTTCTTTCTTCAGCCGAAAGTCCTGCTATATGATAGAAAATATGGTAGTTTTTTCGCCCCCAAATGGTCTAATAAAGAGAGTATGGTCCAAGAATTAATAGTGGATTTTAGTGCGATATAACGCACCATCATTCACTTGGACTTCGATAAATTGTCCCTGGAAAGATGAAATAATATCTAATATAAATTTAGAAAATGAAGAATATAAGTTTAAACAATAGTTTCTAGTAGGTTTCGAATGATTTTGAAGTAAAATTTTTTGATTAATTATGGGTTACATCTTTATTAGTAATACCAGCTTTAATTCTGTCAGGCATTATTTCCATAAGCTCTGCGCATTTTCCTGTAAGTATTGTCCCATATGTCTTGCAAGGTGGGTTTTACTGTACGCACTTGATTTTTAAAAAGTTGTTTTTCAATATGCTTAAAGTAAAGGTCTCGGTAGAAGCTAAATTTGGACTAAAAGATGACCCTTAAAATACTGGTCGTACTATTATCACCAGTCATTCGCCCCACAGTTTTTTTTTTTTTTGTCTATATTTACAGTATCAAAAAGAATTTTTTAGAAATATCTAACCATTTGTGTAGATTTTATAATTTGATGAAAATGTTAACCGGTCGAATGATTGAGTTTGGACTCGTAAATAGAAACAAATAATTTACAAAGTACTGAAAACTTGTATGTATTAGCAAATATTTTACGTTTACCCCATATTTTTTTTTTGCAAAAATAAACATATCAACGAAAATAACTATACACATAGTTGGAATATTGTTTAAACTTGCTATTATTATTAATTTGCAACAATATGAAACATCAAAAACATACATTTTAATTTATAAACAATTATTGAAAACTAGACCTTGGAAAAAATTACTGCATGATTTTTGTAAAAATAAAGACATTATCAACGTAAATAACTATTAACATAGTTGTAATATTACTTAAACATCATTATTATTATTAATTTGCAACAATATGAAACACCAAATACATTATATTTTAATGAATATTTTTATATTATGTGCACAAATTACGTCATACGAACCCACACTAAACTTGTACGCATGTGGGTAATTATGCAATCACTTCAAAATACATATTAAATCAAGTAAAATCTAAAGAAAAACAACACTTTGCAGTAAATTTTCAATTTCCATGCATAAATAAAATTCTACTCACAATTCCAACATTGTAGTTCGCCAGTAATATTTAAGTAATTTTGTCGTACAAATATATCAACCTCAATAACAATTATTTCACTTTTCTACATGATTTTTTTTATACATTTCCCAAGTCTTAACGAAGAAAATAAACGTTTTATTACACTAAAATACGAGGCGGTTCCTTTTGTTCAACATAATATGCCATGGCCATGAATCGTGTTGATATTTACGTAATTTTCTTGTATAAATTGATCGACCCCAGTAACAATTATCTCAAACGATGAACAAACACTTTATAATACTTTTCTATATAATTTTTCTTGTGTCTCGAGATTTCACGAGGAAAATAAACGTTTTACCACAGCAAAATACAAGAAAGCGTCTCTTCGCCATTTTTGTTTCAACATGTAGTTGTGCGGCGTATGACCTTGTTATGTGGCCGGGTAGGATGATATGCGCGCGCATCTGCAAACTACTACGTGATTCAAGTTTCAATTTATTTGGAAATAAATTATGCATAGTTTATCATGGAAAAATTTAATATTTAATTTTTATATCAATTTATTTATGTATTTCAGGCGTTTAAGAGAAATATACAACTTATTTTGCCTAATATATGTGCAGATTATACACGAGCACAAATACATAATTCGGCCGGTTTACATTTTCAACAAATTACAAAATCTACACATATGCTTAGAAATTTCTACAAAAGTCTTTTGGCTTCTTTAAATATAGACTTGAAACTTTAAAAAACTGTGGGCCAAATGACTGGTGATAATAGTTCGACCGGTATTTTAAGGGTCATCTTCTAGTCTAAATTTAGCTTCTACCCTACTATTACAATGAAAAGCAACTTCATAAAAATCCATTGCGTACTGTAAAATCTACTTTGCAAGACATGTGGAACAATACTCACAGGAAAATGTGCAGGGCTTAGGGATAAAAGCCAATATAATTAAAGCTGGTATTACTAATAAAAGCGAATTAACTCAATATTAAATGGCGAAATACTTGAATAACATATTTAGTTACATATATGAAGTATTTAATTTGAAATTTTTAACCATATACTAAAATTATTTGCGTATTTTACTTTATATTTTACAAATTTCGAACCGGATTATATATTTTTTAATCGTAGCACATTACTATTATTTGGTATTTACACTAAAAAATCGCATATTTCCATGTTTCACGGCTATATTTCCAATAATTATAGAATCGGCAGACTATGAGAGAATGAACATTTCATTTTACAAGAATTTACATGTTTTGAAACGATTTAAACTTATCAAATTCATATCTCACGACACAAAATTAACAATTAAACATTTAATTTTCACCTAAAACTATTTTTACTTTTATAAACTTTTACCGACCGAGACAATTGGTCCGTATTTCTTGCACACTTTTATAATAAAAGCGGTTTTATAGAGCGTACTTTTACATTATTTTATTATATGAGGAGTGTGTTCCATAAAAGCGCTTTTATTATAAAAGTGTGTTCGTAATACGGGGCCAATAATTTTAACCGTTTCCACTTATTTATTTTTTAAACAAGACGATAAAATTCTATTTTATCGACAAGCGGAAAGTGTTATTATTTGCGATAGTTGACAATTAAATTTTATCGTGCATAAAATTCTATTTTTTCTATAGCAGATTTTAGAAAATAAGATTAATCCACCATAAATCAAATTATTATTTAATTAAAGCACAATTTTAAAATTTAATATAAGTTGTGGTTCTATTTCAAGAATAGATCTTTCTAATAATGTTAACTGTACAATTGGAGTTATTATTAGAACAAAGTTTATAACGTATTTAATTCAATTTAAATAAAAATTAACGTACTTTATCTACAATTGCGGTTAAAGTGCTACTTAATCCACTATTTTGCGAAGAGAAAAGCACACTTTACAATCTGCTACAGAAAAATAGTATAAGAGCATTTGAAGCGAAATTAATATATACGTTTTTATAATTGACGTTTCCAGAATATTGAGAAAAAAAAAATGTACTTACCATGCTTTGCTGAATCGAACTGAAAACATTTGGCATTTAGTCTCAGCGGAAAGTGTAATTTTGGTCCTTCCTAGTTTTTTAATCTTTTCGTAACAAATTATCTCTTTAAATTTATGCTCAAATTGATTTCCAAACACCTGTAGATCGTTTCCATACAACCTCCCATTCTCTATAACGAAAATAATTTACACATAGTAAAAAAAAGCACGAACAAGAATATTAATAACAGGGTATCGACATGTTTATCTACGGATTCATCAATCGGACAGCGGACATAAATGGGAAGAGCTGATAAGGTTTTGGTAAAAAAATAAGCAACCGGAAGTAGTAGTGTCTTAAAAAAAAATTATGTTATTACAAATAGTAAAACACATTAAATTCTAAATGATAATTTTCACTTTTTATTACATCTTCTATAGTTTGAGAGATAAAGAATGTAATATATAGAACAAAATGATGTAATAAATCGTACAGTCCAATCTACAAGCACCAAGGAAAACAATAAACAAATTCAAATGATTTTCAAAAATCAACAGTTTTAGTGACATTACTGAAAGCTTTTTCTGGGAAGTACATTTAATATTTCTTAATGAATTATTAATTAAATATTTAAAATTATAGGTAGGTATGTATTTGAAATCTGAATTGTGTAACTAATATTATTTTATAAACTTATCTATACAATATATAGAAAAAGTATGAATACATACTTATAAAAAATGTGACAATCTTTAATTTTTATAATAACATAAATTGCGAAAAACAGGAACATTTTAAAGTAAAAAGAAACGATAAATATCAAATTACCTACTTACATTTGATGATTTCTTGCTGTCCAAACCGCTGAAATTCTGTTCTTTGGTCATTTAGGTTTGTAGCACGACTTTGGAATTATGTTAAGTTGTACAGACACTGTATATTCGTTAATTTCTGCTACCACAATCTTGGAAATATGTTCCCTGTCCTTCAGAGTAGCACATTTGTTATTAATACTGAAAAAAGAAAATTCATTGTAGTATACAATTAAATTGTTATTCTGAATGATATTTCTTTATGAGACAAAATATTAATAGATCAAAATTATTGATAGTAGTACTCAAAGCATGATCGTCAAAAAAATTTTACCGTAAATATTTATAAGAAACACATTATGAACATAGCATTGTTTAAACTTAGGATTATTGTTAATTTGCAACAATATGAAATCCCAAATTATGTATAAATTGTAGAAGACGTATTATTAAACTCGTAAATCGATTCGACTCAACATAGATTACCGTTTTTATCGAAACTTTGTATGGCTATTTACAAATTTTTTCCACAAGTTCTTTCGAGTTTTAATTATTTCTATTATTATCATTATCCTTTTACAATTACATTCTTTGTCTACAATTTTAACTTAACTCTAAAAGCATTACAGAAAAGTGTAAAGAACAAAACGTAACCCTTTTGTCAAAACAACTCACTTTTTGATGAAACCGGCTGGAATTCCTTGAATATTTCTAGTCGCAGACTTTTATGAGTATATTATGAATAAGTAAAAGTATAAATAATAACAGACAAATACGTATTTTATGCAAAAATTACTAAAACAACTAACACAACGCTACAAACACAAGCGAAACAACAGGTCTACAAGATGGCCGACGCAGATTGGAATGCACATGACCTCATTCGTACTTTCAGTGATATAAAGGTTTGACTTTGCATATAGAAAAATGTAATTCAAAAAATAATTGTAATTTTCTTCTATTGTAATAATTATTTACATTACACGTGCGGTAGGTGTTATTTTAGAACGCGAGGTTTTATATTGAGGCACGACGCGCCGAATTTGTACAAATACCTAACGCACACAATGGGGTCATACCACATTTTCCAATTTTTTTTTTTTTTTCTGAAAGTATACTTAAAACCACTCACAGAAATATATATTTTATGTCACATAAGTTTCTAGTTTTACAGAAATAATTTTTTAAAGTTTATATTAAATTTCAAATGACGTCATGGTTTTGCGACCGTGACTGTAGTCTCTCCTATCAAATAAAAATGGAACTACGTTTGACGTTTATGTTATTTGACTTGAAAGCAAACGTGACAGCAAGTTATTTTGTATTCGTGCTTTTGTTTTTATTGTATATTGAATAATTTGATTATGGAAATTAATCTTGAGGTTTAGGAATACGAACAAAAACTTTATTTTTGCTTCTCAACGAGATGTTCTCGCAAAACGGCACAGAACAATATTATACAACCATGGTAATATCTAAATCACACATAATTTGTATTTATTAGAACATTTCGTTATTTGTACTTACATTTAAACAAAAACAACTTATTGTAAAGATATTTACTTTGAAAATGTTGGTTATGTTCGAAAAATGTGACATCTCTGCGCTGCGCTGACATTCATGTACAGTACGTGTACGAGTACATGTGTGCGTGACTATCATTGTATGTGTGTACAAAACCATGACGTCACAAAATAAGACTCAAAATGTTTAGAAAGAAAATCATGAATGAAAAGTATAAGAATATTACATATTTTTCATGTATATATGTATAAAATTATGTAATTTTTTTAATTATATAAAAAAAATCAATATATTTTTTTTTTGGTATGACCCCATTATGTATTAAGTTTTTTGGCCGAAATATCTATTAAAACATGTATTTTCTAGAAATTTTGCATGTTAACCTTAAACCATTGACGTCATTAAGCTAGCTGCATTAAGATTCACACTATTAAATGCATTGTTCAATTAATTACCTACATTCATTCATGTACAGAGTTAAATATTCATGCTTTTTTGAGAGGTTGGGACAAACACCAAGAAATTGCACTTTGATTATTTTATTTATTTAAGAGTGTCTATGCTGGAAGAAAATTAAGGTTAGGTACATTAGTTTCTACATATATTTAGTCTAACGAATCTGATGTGGCCACCACATTACCTTCAGTCAATTCTATGTATTTTGTACAAATCCCGTACCAAAAGTTCCTTGGAAAAGATTCTATATATATCCAAAAAAATGTAACACGAACATATACTGTTTTCTACAAATTCCATACCTATCAAAAATTTCTTGGAAAAGATTCTATATAAACAATAAAATTATAACACGAACATATACTATGTAAATTGCATTTGACACCCACATCTGTCAATTAGAATATTTGAATATATCATCAGTTTCCATGGTTATAGCATAGTTGGCTGATTTATGAAAGATAATGTTTTTTAAATTTATATCTATTGAATATGAAGAAAAATGTGTAATCAAACGGTATAGACAATCAAAAGTTCTTTCATATTTATAATAACATAAAATATCAAAAAATGATATTTAACTGTGTTTTTTCAATAAAAACTGGTAAGAACTTCAAATAAAGGTACTTCCGGTTGTTCAATTATAACCAAAATCTAATCAGCTCTTCATATGAATGTAAAGAAGAGAAATGTGTAAGAATTATATTTTTAGAATTGTAGTGTTGGTGTTATCGTCGGATTTTTTTTTGTCACATACACACACACTCACAGACACACACACACATCCTTATAGACATCATAGTAAAATTACTACAATCGTATACTAGGGACCCTAAAACAACACCTTCCTTACCTAAAGGTGACGAGAGTAAAAACTTTGCGCCTCGTATTTGAACCTGAGATGCCTTAAAAATATTAGTCGGTTAGTGTGTAAGTAAAAATTACTAAAATATAATACATATTTGATATTTGTTCGCCTGAAACCTGAAATGCAAGTTTGAACTGCTGGTTACGGTTTTATTGGAGTATTTCCTTAGTCATTTTGAAGGCTAACAGCAACAGCTAACGTTTTTATAAACATTAAGAAATATAAAATATAATTACAAAAAATAATAATGCATTAACAGATGTATGTGCAGTAAGAAATGAGGATGTTGGAATTATAAAAGAAAAGAAGCCATAAATATAATTATTTGTTGTAATAGGTAACTTCTTTATTTTTGCACACAGTTTAGAGTCTAAACTTTAGAGTATAATTTACATTTATAATAAATGCATTCGATAATAAATATTATAGCAGAAATACAGTTTCCTAAGCACAGCATAAAAAATGCACCACTCAACTGATTCAAAGAAAATTTCGTTGGTTCGTTGTCGTCTTTTTTTGGTATGTAATACGTTGCATCTTTTAACCATTTAGACACAAGGCCTGCATCCATCATGTATTGTAACCACCTGTACAGAATTTAAAAATAAACAAATTTATTTAACTTATGGCCGTTTGCACCAGTTTCCCTTAAATATTCGGCTTAGTAAAGGGGTACTTAATTTCTAAAGTATCCTTAAGCTTAGTTCGTTTGCACGATTGCAGCTTGATTGTCGCTTAGCTAAGGGTCACTTAGGAGAAATTTTAGTGTTTTTTTACTTTGCATATTGCATAAATATAGTAACTTATATGTCAAATGTGACATGACATATGTATCAGTGTTCTGAATTTTTTGAGTGCTGTTTTCATTATCTGTAACCGTCCAACCATGTCCATAAGAGAACGCGCACCGAATTATACTGAGGAAGAAAAAATGTTGATCCTAAATATTATTAATGAATATAAACACATAATTGAGTGCAAAAAAACTGACACAATAACTTGGAAGGGCAAAGAACCTGCCTGGATTCAGATAACAAATAAATTTAATTCGTCAAGTTATATCAAAAGAACCAAAAGCTCTCTTCAAAAATTTTACGAAAACAAAAACTTAAGAAAATATATTGCCAAAGAGAAATGTGAATTCATAAAATTTTAAAGTATGCATCCCACTAAAATCGGCAAAGCTAAATGATTTCCTGTTGCGTAATATCGTAGTCATCAGTTTTTGATTAATTGGTGACACGCAATTATTCCTGAAGATAGTTATTTTAGAAATAATTTTATGAGGAACATAAAATATGTACAAATTATAAGGGAATTCCAATTCATGTTCATTGCTTTTTATTAAGTCTAGTACAGTATTTTTTCTAAGACGAAAACGTTTAAAAAAATTTAGTTCTTCAAATGGGTAAAAATAATTAGCTCTCTCATAAATTTGTAGCGGAATTCGATTTTCCACAAATTCTTACATCTCTAACTCCAAAATATCATCATCTTCTATAATATTTAGCTCTAATTCCATTTTATAAATTAATATCAACCAGCTATTAAAAACACAAATGTCAAGTGACATTTGTAGAATAATTTCGATCAAGTGCATCTTTGAATTAAGGGGTCCTTAAGGGGAAGAAAAATTTGCGCTTAACTTAAGGGTACCTATTTGTAAGTTAAGGCACCCTTAACAATTGGTGCAACGAATTTTTATTCTTAAGGTGTACTTAATATTTAAGGGAAACTGGTGCAAACGGCCATTATTCGGTTGGGTATATACTGTCTCATTGAAACCCAAAGGATCGCCATAAACTGTTGAAACGCCTCTCACCTAAGTTGACAAAGAAACCCAAAGTTCCACCCCTCTTAAATAAGACTGCGAATGCTGTCATTGTTATACACAGAGTGGGACTCTCATAACAAAAATATTATGAAACTACGCACTTATTATAAATATTTAATACAATCTGCTGTGTATGTTCGTGTAAATAAATTTTATTCAAATTAATTTTATCGACTTCATTATGATGTCCCACTTCAGTTGTATCTTCTTTTGGTTCAGTTTCAAATATTGAATTTTCTCACTAGCACCAGCTACGTCACCATCATTTGAAACCCACGGTTGCCACATGATTTTTTTTTAAATGTCAACTTTACTAGCAGAGAAGTTATATCAAAACTAAGTTTTTCTTATAATGTATTTTATATGGAGTAAATATGAAATAGTAAGGTAAAATTTAATCAGTGTTACTTGCTAATTAGTTTTGAAACTTTATCAGTTTCTTAAATATATCGAAATTATAATGTCTTTACACTCAAAACTGGCTACGTTAATCCAGGCTAATTTACTTAAATTCGAACCATAGCAATATCTTCGCGTCTTTGGGTAGGGTTACATAAGTGTATTGTCTCATAGAATATTTAAATTTTTCCTTTAATCCAACTCTGGCAATAGGGGATTCCAGCTCAATCGAATTAAAGGAAAATAGTAAAAAAATGCGAATGTATATGCTGAATAATGAATATTAATAAAAAAAATGAAATGGTATAATTGAGATATTTCGGAAATAAGGGTTTTTTTGTTATAGCGCTTCGACACCAATATGAAATCTATATATTCGCCCCTATTCTGTAACTCAATCGATAATAGTTATCGATCGATAATAATTTTTGACAAATAGAAACAAATGTATCATCTGTAAGTTTAATTTTTTATTCAGTGTCTACTATAATTATTGGCTATAAGTTATTATCGATCGATAAAAGTTATCGACTGAGTTACAGAATAGGGGTGATATTTTTATTGGCAACCGAAAGACCGCCTATACATGCATAACAAATAGCGTGTTAGGAGGTGGGGATTACTACCAATGGAAGTTAAGAAATTCAAATTCGAAAGAAGGGGCTAACATTCCTGTACTGCAATTTCCAAACAGTTTTTATTTTAACATAAATTTCTTGCATTAAACTTAATAATTTAAATACATCTGTAATTATAAAGCATGTAGACTTATACAGTGTTATAATATTCATTTATTTTATGTAAAGTAAAAGTTGAAAATAGCATATATTTCAAGAACATTTAGGTCCATGATGAAAACAGTTTGATAAAAAAACACATAAGCGTGACGTCACGTCAATCTTTTTAAAATTCGGGAGACCATAACTCACTTATTAATAGGAATTTTTTCGCCGGATTTTCATCAATAGTCAAATGCTCGTATTCATAGTCGATGCTCAATCTCGTACTTGAGTATTACTTCGCCAAGCATTACTCCAGTCGTTTTCGACCTCAAGCACATCATATGTTTCATAGTCGAAACTTCGTGAATTCTCGGTTTTCTAGGGAGAATTATAGAGAATTTGTAACAACTATGCTAGTTGTAAATTTTAATTTTTTCTCTCAAATCGTATATTTGCAATCCACATATATGTCACAGGTTACAGATACATGAGTCATATCACGGATATATCTTCTTGAAGCAACCCTTTTTCTTTATTATTATTATTAAGGCTTATTCTACTATGTCTTCAAATTCTAAAAATTGTTAATTATCTTCATGATTCATCATTTAACTTAAATGTCATATGTGATGGAAATGACAGTTTGTCAGTTTTTTTATACATTGTTCAAGTCTACCTAAATTTTATAAAAAAGCATCAATCATTACTTGAGCATTATTCAAGGTTGCTTGGAACTCGCCTCAAGTAAACCTTCGATCGAAGTACGAGTGAAGAAACAAGTAGCGACTATGAAACGAAATCTGGTACTCAAGGCAGACTCAAGTATGAATCGAGGCGAAGACTATGGTGGAATTCCCCATTGCAAGTATTGTGACAAACCGAAGACAATTTGCGATAAACCACACTTAAACCGTTCCTTTGTATTTTTGTACAGCCCGATTCACAAAAAAGTTTAAGCTAATCCTCATTTTTGGATTAGCGAATTCTACTCTAATTTTGACAGTTTATATCTTAAAATATAGTCTAACCTATTCCTAGTATCTACCTTTATTGATAATATCATGAAAATTAAATTTTAAATACCGGAATAGAAGGGAATTCACTAATCCAAAAATGAGGATTAGCTTAAACTTTTTTGTGAATCGGGCTGTGTCCGGGTGTTTAAGCTATTTATTGAAATCCTTTAGGTTTCGATGAGACATAGTATAATACCAGCTTTAATTCTATTAGGCATTGTATCCCTAAGCCCTGCAAATTTTTCTGTGAGTATTGTCCCAATAAGTTTTGCAGGGTAGGTTTTACTAGTTTTACTGTACGCATTGGATTTTTAGGAAATTGTTACGAAATGTGACAGCTATTCAAACTGACGCATGCGTCGTGCGTTATACAATATAGTTTGAAGTTAGCATGGGACATGGGACGGTGCTTAGGACCGAGTCTGAAGTCTGAAGTGAGGAAGGAAGGGACAAAACATATGATAGCTCACGTGATCTTCCGTGCCGTCTACCAAAAGTAGTAGGTTTTAATGTAGATGGTACAGTTAGATCTTTTTTAAATGAATTTCATTATACCTGTTATAAGTTCCAACTAGTGGATATCCTTTACTGAAGAACATAACAATAGGATTCCCGAATTCTTCGTCTTTACACATGTACATCATTTGGCGGCCATTTGGTGTAGTATAATTTCTAGGCATGTAGTACTCAGTAGAGTGCATGTTGCCTATGAAGGCCTTCTCTGACCAAGTGCTACTTAAATCCAGCAGTTTGTCGTATGGAACCAGAATGCTCTTTCGATATAAGATTTTATCTACCATCCTTCAAAAAGACATTATAATAAAAAAAAAAACTTACAGTGCTCGTCACATGGAGAGACATAGATTGAATTTTTCGGATTGAGTTTCTAATTTAATTGAACTTTTTATATTTTGGATTTATATGAAAACATTATACCGGGAGTTTATTTTATCAGTAAACATAGGGTATATCATTGCCATAGTTACGGTATGAATGTTCGACAGCAATGTAATTGAAGCGTTTATTTTATGAGTAAACATAGGCGTTTAACATGGGAAGCAGTTTTTGGTAAATACAAAGGTCTGGCAATAAATCAAGCCATGCTATTGAACATGATAATAGTACATTACATCTTGTACATTATATAATATTTATTACTTTAATAATATTGCAAAAATTACAATAAATTGTAAAAATTGTCAAATAAATAATTGTTTCACTTTTTTTTAATGCAATATCAAAAGATTTGTAAATATGTCGGTAGTGCAGTGGTTATAACAGTTGCGTCTTAAATTTTTGGTTGGGGTTCGATTCCCCGTTGGGATAATTATTTTATTTTTTTTGCATAAAAATTGTTGAACTTTTAAAAATCAGTTTCATATTACAATCATTTAAAAATAATAATATTTTAATAAATAAAGAGAAAATAATTGAGAATAATTGATTACAATAATGAAAATATTGATACAATAACAATGCATTGTATTTCCTTTGATATTAATAAAAATAACTGAAATATAATAAATTTGTGTAGATATTATGTTTTTACTGTATTTAATCGAAATTCAATGCATTGTTATTACATCAATATTTTGATTATTGTAATCAATTATTCTCAATTATTTTCTCTTTATTTATTACAATGTCATTATTATTTTTAAATGATTGTAATATGGAAATATAAACTGATATTTAAGTTCAACAATTTTTATGAAAAAAAATAAATAATTATCTCAACGAGGAATCGAACCCCAACCAAAAATTTAAGACGCAACTGTTATAACCACTGCACAACCGAGACATTTACAAATCTTTTGATATTGTAAAATAAAAAAGTGAAACAATTATTTATTTGACAATTTTTACAATTTATTGTAATTTTTGCAATATTATTAAAGTAATAAATATTAAATATTGTACAAGATGTAATGTACTATTATCATGTTCAATAGCATGGCTTGATTTATTGCCAGACCTTTGTATTTACCAAAAATTGCTTCCCATGTTAAACGCCTATGTTTACTCATAAAATAAACGCTTCAATACATTGCTGTCAAACATTCATACCGTAACTATGGCATGGCAATGATATACCCTATGTTTACTGATCAAATAAACTCCCGGTATTACAAAGATAAGTCAAATTATACTATCAAAAATTATATGCCACCAGATGTCATGCCACTTGTTGTCATTTATCAATAGGCTGCGATCTTTTCAATTCATTTTTCATATGCTAAAGCAGAATTACTAATTTGTTAGCATACCTTAAAGAATTGTTAAGTCGAACATAGAAACTATTAGGAACATAAGTTAATAGTTCTGAATTTGCCAACTCTTCTGCATTTGTTATTTGACGTTCATATACCGGAGTCAATAAAATACTCAACAATTGTGACTGATATAAAGTAGCCAACAATAACGAAAACAACACCCAAAATATAGTTAGCAACCTCATTGGTAAAGATCTTGGCATTTTGATACCACCTTGAAGGAGGGAGTACCAGCATTTTATAACACAAATACTGAAGTCTTTATACTTTTTATAGTCTGTTGAATGTAAGCCGAATAAGTACCAGACAAATATATTGCAAATTAATGTAACAATGACAGATATCCAGAGAAAGTGATTGAATATAAGGACTAAGTTTTTCCACTGTTCGCCAAGTTTGGCTGATGGTACTACCCAGTTGAAACGGACATAGTGGTATAATAGACTTGGGTCGAAATCTTTAAAGAATGTTACGTTTGGGTATAGAGTACCTAGAACAATTAAATATTTAGGAATCTGTTGTACAGGGCGCAAAAAATCGAGTTTCATATATGGAAAATTTTCTTATTATGCAAACTGCAGAAAGTTGATGTAGGTCTTTATGGGCCAGCTTTTTGAGGCAACTTTAACAGGTATCTATCGTCTTTTGTTTTTGAGCTACATGCTAAAACTTTATTTTCGCCTATTTTGAAAATACCTCATATCTCGCTTATGTTTAATGTTTAACGTAGAATAACATGGCGTACTTAGATTTTTTTCCAAACCTAGTCATTCTCGGGATATAACACAAACATAATATTTTTACCTCCCGCTACCCTTGGTAAGGGAGGTATAGGGATCGTGCTAAAAATCTCATATCGAGATTTTAGTAAATGACCACGTTTTAAGGTCCCTAGAATCCATTTTTAACATTTTCACGATGATGTCTGTATGTGTGTATGTGTGTGTGTATGTATGTGTGTGTGTATGTATGTATGTATGTATGTATGTGTGTGTGTATGTGTAGGGATTTTGTCTTCGCTCTAACTCAAATACTGTCATTCAGAAAATTCTGAAACCTTGTATTTATACCCTATTCTAATATGGAAAGAAGCCATTAGATTTTGGTGTAAATCGGATAACCGGAAATGGCACTTTACCTGAAGCTCATAATGGTTTTTCTTCAAAAAATATCATTAAATGCCATTTTTTCGCATTTTATGTCTTATGAAAATTAAAGATTATTGAATTTTCTACAGGAATACATTAATACTTTTTCTATATATTTTGCAGATAAATTTAAAAATAATTTTTTTTATTAGTCCCGAAGCCTAAGAAAAACATATGCATATTTCAAATGAATGTAACTGACAGTAAATGTCACTGTCAAAAAACTAATCACTTCAAATTAATAATAGTGACATTTTAAAAAGAAAATAGTAAATAAATCAATAGTTTTATGCATTGGAACAGTTTGCAGCGTTAGTAAATACGTAAGAATGTATTTAAATTAATAAAAATGGATAAGAAAGTGTGGCGAAGGAAGATTGTTGCGTAACTATTATTGTGGTCCGGATGGGGTTATTCGCTACCGAAAATCGGTCACTTTAATATGTTCTTATGTATGAATGCTATGATGATTGTGGACAAGGCGAAAGAAGAATGTTGTTAAAGAGTGAAGTGAGTCAGTTGAGCTCTTATTCTTATCCCTTTTCTTATTGTTACTATTGTTTCCGGGTTTTTGCTAACCCACTATGTGGGAAACGCGTGATTTTATGTATGTATGTAAAAATTAAATAGCGGGAGGTTTTGTGTTGGCCACATGAGATTTTTTTAAATGGGAACATATGTTGAAAATAGTCTGATTTTTTTCTTTATTACCTTCCGCTAACCTTGGTAAGGGAGGTATAGGGATCGTGCTAAAAATCACATATCGAGATTTTAGTAAATGACCACGTTTTAAGGTCCCTAGAATCCAATTTTCACATTTTCACGGTCATGTCTGTATGTGTGTATGTATGTGTGTGTATGTGTATGGATTTTGTCTTCGCTCTAACTCAAATACTATCATTCAGAAAATTCTGAAACCTTGTATTTATAACCCATTCTAACATGAAAAGAAGCCATTAGATTTTGGTGTAAATCGGATAACCGGAAATGGCATTTTACCTGAAGCTCATAATGGTTTTTCTTCAAAAAAATACCATTAAATGCCATTTTTTCGCATTTTATGTCTTATGAAAATTAAAGATTATTGAATTTTCTACAGGAATACATTAATACTTTTTCTATATATTTTACAGATAAATTTAAAAATACTGACAGTAAATTAAATGTCACTGTCAAAAAACTAATCACTTCAAATTAATAATAGTGACATTTTAAAAAGAATATAGAAAATAAAGCAATAGTTTTCTGCAATGGAACAGTCTGCAGCGTTAGTAAATACGTATGTATTTAAATTAATAAAAATTAAATAGCGGGAGGTTTTGTGTTGGCCACATCAGATTTTTTTATAAGCTTTTCAATGATGTACGACCAAGTCTACATTCTTTTGTTAAAAATTAAAAACATGAATTATTAATTTTTTGGGTTTAAAAAACGAAATTCATTAAGAAACAAATGAAAAAATGAATTACAGATTATCATTTGTTTATTTTGGTACTATATCTATTAATTAAATTCTCAGAAAAAGAATTAGTCAATCATTTTCGAATTAGATAATTAAATTTACCGGCTTTGTAGTGCACTTCGCTATCGAATCGTCGTTTTATAACAATAAATTACAGAACTTTACCCAAATATTGTTTTTTATTGTATTTAATATGTCCTCTACACACATACAATTCTAATTATATCTCCTTTTTCATTGAATGAGGATGTCCCTAAATGTCAGAGATTCTTCCAATTCATTAACCAGATTGGCGGTATTTCTGATGGATATATGCTTTTATCTACAATTTTAAATATTTAATTAATAAAACAATAAGAAAGATTAAATATACTATCCAGGAAAAGTTTTCAGAATGTCTCTAAAACTGTTGATTTTTGACAATGACATCTGTTATATACCAACTACGTTATAGATATAGACAAGTTATAGACATTTGAATTTGTTAACTGGTTTCTTTGGTGCCTTAGCCTCTGCGATTAGATTATTCTACATATTACAGTGCCTTTATCTCTAAATTTATACAAGATTTACAAGATATAATAAAAATTTTAAATGTATTAGATGTAGAATTTTATGTTCTTCAATAATAGTAGTAACAGAAATTTTCAAAAAATAATATTTAGAAGATTTTTTTAAAGAAACTATTACAGTAGAACCCGGATTATCCGAGTTGCAATTATCCGAGCTCCGGATTAACGGAGCCGATCTAAAGACCCAATATGCGAGGTACGTGCGTCTATGATCCGGATTAACCAACCCAATCTAAAGACCCAATATCCGTATTAACCGAGCTTCTAAAATATTTCCATTTAAAATCGTCGGGGCCGACGGGTAATCCCCTTGATCCGTGTGAGTGGTTCCCCTATTTATGTTTTTAGACTATTTTTAGCATGCAAATTTGCGTGAATGTAGTTCGTTATTGCGTTCGCTATAGAGAAGTATACGTACTCGCATAATTTATTTCGTTGGAGTTCTAGTTACGTGTATACGAAAAATAAATCCGGATTATCCTTTTTTCCAGGTATCCGAGGAGGGTGTCTCCCACGTTACCTCGGATAACCGGGGTGCTGATGTACTTCCGGTTGTCCAATTGTTACCAAAATCTAATCAGCTCTTCCCAGAAATATTTTTTAAGTCTTATTATATTTGAGAAACCGTGGTTCCAACATCCACACATCCACACATACACACAAAATGTATTAATCGGATTATAGGGACCTTAAAACGTGCTTATTCACTAAAATCTGGATATGCGAATTTTAGCATGATTCCAATACCTTTCTTAGCGAGAGGTAAAAATATTATGTTTGTGTTATATCTCGAGAATGACTAGGAAAAAATCTAATTACGTCGTGTTATTCTACGTTAAAAACCGTATAAAAATTATATAAACATTTTTTTCTGTATCTCTCATAATAAGCGAGATATGAGGTATTTTGAAAATAAGCAACAAACAAGTTTTAGCCTGTAACTCAAAAACAAAAGACGATCGAAAATTCCTGTGGTGCCTATTAGAGTTGTCTCAAAAAGTTGACCCATAACGACCTATACCCAAATCATTCAAGCAGCCAATGCACGTCATTAATAAAAATTGAATTTTAGTAACTAGATGTGTGACATCATGTACTGATTTGCAGAGGTTTTAGAATCTTTATGAAAAGAGTCACATCTACAAAATAAATACTATATTTTCGTCACTGTCCATTTCTATTTAAATTATTTTATAATACTAACCTTATTTATACTTACGTATGCCATATAAAGGCAATAAATAAAAGTGAGCAGAATTTCAAAGAAATATACCGAATTCTTCTGATTGATTAGAAGTGCTATCTTTGGCAGATTCACAGATTTTGTGTTTGCGTTAACGGTCACGTTGCGTCGTTGCGTTGCGTTTAACATTAATTTATTATAAATAGGCCTTTACAACGCACAAAAATGTTTCAAACACGATACAAATATTTTTCAAATAATAACTTTGACAGTATGAACATACATATTATCAATGTTGCCAACTATAGCAACAATTAAACGAATAATATGATGTTGATGTACATTATTTATATATTATTCATGTCATATACGATAAATAATGAACTCTACTATTAATCTGAATAATAATTATATAAGGCTATACACTTTTTGACGGTTAAAAATGATTGAAATTTTATTTCATTTTTCACTATTAGTGCTTTTAATGCATTAAGGTTTTTACACTAAGTGATGATGTGCATTGGCTGCTTGAATGATTTGGGTATACATCAATTTTCTGTTGCGTGCATAATAAGAAGTTTTTCATATACGGAACTCGAATTTGCTCCTGTACTTACAAGTAAATTATTATTATTATTAAGTACATACCCAAAGCCATATCTGATTTATTTTCAACAATGTATTGCAAGGACCCTCCATATTTTCCATTAGTAAAATGAGCAAACCCTCCTGACACAGCTATAGTTTCACTCGTCAAATTATATCTTTTTACAAATGCATTTAAGATCGTCAAATCAAATCCTGCCATGGACGCATTTTCGCTTTTCACTGTAGCATCCACCACAAACGGTGGATATAAATTCATTGCAGCTCGAATCAAGCACCCATTCATATTTCCAGGAATTTTTTCAGGAAAAAATTCAGTAATGTTTCCACAAAATCCCAGACTTTTTGCTTGAATATTCAGTCCACAATTTGACTCAAAATTATAGGGAAAATATGTGAGAATTTCTAATGTTGGTAGGAGAATATTTATATTTATTATATATTTCTCCCAAGCCGATATAAATATATTTGAAATATCTCCTTTTCCAAAATATATTATGAGGTATTTTCCATTTGCGTTCCATATAGAAGAATTGTATGTTTTCTTCAAAAAATAGTCGAATTCTTCTATTGAAGATATTAACAATACATGGCTGAAGAATTTTTGTTGAATATTCAAAAATTTATTTTCTTTGCCATTGAAATTTAAAACCATTTTAGATTTTTCTGTTAAAAGTAACAATTCTTGAGTTTTGTATGTAGTACTTGGAAAATATACTATAATATTTCGTTGAAGATTTTTGTGAAGATCAGATATGCATTTTACTTGAAGATCTGTTTCTTTTTTCTTAATTTGAAAAGCAGACTCTGATATTTGAATTAATATTGCGAAACACAGTATTTTGGAGTACATTTTTCTGTGATATGAAAACAAATATCAATTTTTTTCCATTATCATTAAGTTTTACATATGTGTAAATGTAGATATGTATTATTTGGTAAAGTAGAAAAAATGAAATATTTATTGAAATATGATTTAGTTGAATTATTTGTATTATTATTATATATGATTACTTTATTTTGGTTATAATATATGTATGAAGATATGAGTGATAATGGGAGATATAGAGAAAAACGTACATAAAGCGTACAATACAGGAGGAAGTTTTTCTTTTCAAGTTTAGCCAGAAGCGATATCCTCATTGACTGTTAATACGGAGTGTACCTACATATTTTTATATTTTCCGAAAGTAATTTAAATTTGCATTTTCATAATAAATAGGCCCATAAACCAAATTTTAAAAATATTTTTACATGAAAGTTCGTTTAATTTTGAAGCAATTCGTGGTATCAAAAAGTTATAATGGGCTACTTGCGTACCTTTTTTTTATTTAATATTTTTGAAGAGCAGGTAAAAACTTGCTACCCATATTTTTTCTTTTGACAAAATTTTTATTAATTAGCCAGAAAAAAAATAATGAAATTTGATTATTTGACTTCCCGCCATGTATGACGTAGAATTACGCTGCACCAATGAATGACCGTAAAACCATAGCGTTTGTTTGTACGAGTAATGTAGATCTCCTGTTTGACGTTTCAACAATAGTTTGGAGGTTAGTATTTTAGTTTGTCTTTTTGGTATCGATATTTTAAATTACATGTAACTACCTATGTGTTTATTTGTGAAGTAATTAATATATTTGAGAGCCCAGAGAGAGAGAGAGAGAGAAAAATGAACTAATGTCAAATTATATTAAAACATTCTCGCACGGCATACGTTACATTTTTAAACATGGTTTCCTTCTCCAGTATAATATAATGACGTCATAGAAAATTTTCTTTCTTACTTTACTAAAAAACTAATAATTTTATTAAAATAAAATTTATATTTTTATATATGTTTTCAACATAACATTACGTATATAGTGATAGAAATCGGATTTTCAGTACCATGCAAGTAGCACATTGTTTTTTGTATAGCTGCATTTGATTTTTAAAGAAACCTATAGCTATCTTTGTCACACCAGTTTGTATAGTAGGCTGCGCAAGAAAGATACCAATAGTGTGACTGTACCTCTGGAAATAAATTCAAATATCTCGCAAAGCAATTATTAAAAAAATGTTTTTTTATATCTTAATCGTTATTTACTGAGTAGTACTTTAAGGGTAAAGTGTACATTTTATTATTTTTTGTTATGGTTTATGGGCATATTAACCTAGTTATTAATTTTTCAAAATTACATAGTTCGAAAAAACGAGTAAAAGTAAAATATTTTTTTTACAGTCTACATATAAAGTAGGCGTTCGCGCTCGCTTTTGTGAACGCAAAATGTGACTTTGCCACTTATGCGCGACAAAGTAGAAAACCGCTCACTGTCCGAATTTCTAGCTATAAAATGTTAAGAAATGTCACTTGTCTACATCCTTTTTTACTTCCTTGTACGAAGTAAAGGAAGTATTGAAATCGCGAAAAAATTCGGTTTCCAGATTTCAACGGAAATATCCATTTTGACCATCTCTGAATCCATTTTGACTAATTTCGTCGTGACGTCTGTACGTACGTACGTATGTACGTACGTATGTACGTACGTATCTCGCATATCTGAAAAACGGGAAGCCGTAGAAAGTTAAAATTTTGTATTTAGGACTGTTATAACATCTAGTTGTGCACCTCCCTTTTTGGTCATTGCATAACTTTCAGAAGTGGTACTTTACTTGAAGCCCATAATAGATTGTAATGGAAAACTATATTATAATATAATCCAAAACTTTTCAAATTTGGTATATAAGACTTTTATATCAATGGGAATAACATAATAGATTTTAGTAAAAATGGTCTACCCGGAAGTGGTACTTTACTTGAAGCCTATTGTAGATTTTAATGAAAAACTATATTAAAATATAATCCAAAACTTTTCAAATTTGGTATATAATACTTTTATATCAATGGAAATAACATAATAGATTTTAGTTAAAATGGTATACTCGGAAGTGGTACTTTACTTGAAACCTATAATAGATTTTAATAAAAAACAATATTAAAATATAATCCAAAACTTTTCAAATTTGGCATATAATACTTTTATATCAATGGAAATAACATAATAGACTTTGGTTAAAATAGTCTAACCGGAAGTGATACTTTACTTGAAGCTATTATCAGTTTTTCTTGAAAAAAATGGTGTTATTTTGAAATTAACAATAAATGCTCCAAATAAAAGTTTTAGAGAATTGAATTTTGCGTCGAAAACTTTAAGTATGATTAAATTAGTTCTTTGTATAAGCGAGATATGTAAATTTTTACTTTATGTACTTTTTGGTTTCTGTAATTAAGTTTGCTATGAATTAGGACAAGAAATAACAAAAAAATAGAAAATATAATGTCAATGTCAAATTATGTCAAATACGTGCAATTTTATGATTGTGTGTGTTATTATACATATTTTAATTATTAACAAAATATGTATAGTGTAACAGGCGTACAAGGAAGTCATGTGGTGTCCACATCAGATATTTTTTAGTCAGAAAATAATGGTGCTGTAGTTACTTAAGCGTTTATCACCTCTACAAGTCAATCCAACATATAACATGACTGCTCTGTCGGTATACGGGGTGTTAAAAAATAAGTGACACAAATTATGAGGGTATATAGTACTGACCAAAATGAGTAAAAAAAAAGCTTAATCAACATGGGTCCGATCTTCAATAGTTTCCGAGATATAAGGCAATGAAAAATGAGTCTTTTCGGCGTTTAGGTACCTCTGTTATCTCGAAAACTGTAAGAGTTAACGACTTTGATTAAATGAGACATATTGTTTACCTTGCAGAGGTCATCTTAGATGTGTTTTTGTTTTTCAAAAAAAATCAAATAATTGTTCTAAGGCAAAAGTTATAGCGCTCTTGGCCAAAATTTAGTTTTCAAATAACTTCGGAACTATTAGAAAGTGAAAAAAAAGTTTCATATAAAATGTTATTGTTTTTTTATAGTCTATTTACTAACATAGACAAAATTTTGTTCAACCGCTATCTTAGTCAGTTTTTCTTGGATTCTAATACAAAATGGCCTCTTTCTCAAAAATAGTTGAAGATTGGACCCATGTTGATTGAACTTTTTTTACTCATTTTGATCAGTACTATATGCCCTCATAATTTGTGACACTTATTTTTTAACACCCTGTATTACATAACCAATCAAAAAATGTAAAGTGATTTAAATTGCACTAATTTGAACTTTTCTTAGTAATATACATTTTTAAACAAAATATTTAGTAAAATATAAATCTTATAAGTGTAAAATATACTATTTTCAATGTAAAATCTATTGAGAAATAACTATTTGTGTATTAAGACCGCAAAATGGGTAAATGGGATATTATCGACTTGTCCATTTGCGTTCGAAACACAAACAAGATTTTTCTACAGTCGTCATAATGGGTCCTCCACCATAACTTTGTACTTCCAGTACTACTAATTTATCGTTATTTTCCATTCTTCTTGAGCTATCGCTTCAAACTAATCTAAGCATTTATTACTTTCGTTTTTGTAATACCGGCAGAGCAGACATGTCAGATTGATTTTTGGAGGTGGTAAATGTGTAAGTAACTACAGCGCCATTGGTTCCTGACTAAACCTTCCCATTAAGAATGTAGACAAGAAACATTTCTCAACATGTTGTAGTTAGAAATTAGGCCAGCGAGCGTTATTTCTTCTTTCTCGCCCGTGAGCAGCAAAGTGACATTTCCATTGACAAAATAAATAAATAACTAAAATAAATATATCATCACGGCATATTACTCATTTCTGGGTGTGCCAGTATCTACACTTCATGTAGACATCGGTAATGATGACGATATATTTTACCATGTGGGCGCTTATCAGGCGTCACCTCACGGGCACTCATAGCCACATGTGCTATCCGCTATATAAGTTCCACTACTAGCCAATAGATGGATTCAAGTTGAATAGCCACATGTGCTATCCGCTGTTTAAGTTCTACTACTAGCCAACAGATGGATTTAAGTCGGATAGCCACATGTGCTATTTGTTAGAATTATAAATAATTATTATAATTTAAATAGGTACTTACAATATATAGATATTAATCAAATATTATTGATATAACACATGAGCACAAGTATTTGATCACATAATTGAAAAGCCTAACTACTTGTCAACTTGACATCTGGCAATATTAATAAGTTCCACTACTAGCCAACAGATGGATTCAAGTCAGATAGCGGGATGGTGATCCATAGCGGATAGCACATGTGGCTATGAATTAGAATAGACCCCCAGACACTCAGGCACGCGGCCACAGGATCCCATTGACAAAAGCAAGCGCAAATGCCTACTTTGTATATAGACTGTAGAAAAGGAGTATTTTTAATATTTTTTTAGACGACCATTGTGATAAGTATGACATATCAACGTAGTATCCTGACACTGAAAGTTGAACTTATCACATTAGTGTTACGATATATTTCATATCGTAATAGTTGACACGGTTGCTAGGTTACTATGTCATTATTTTCTGGCTATATGTAGTTTTGAAAAAAAAGTAAAATTTATTTTTGCTCTTCTAAAAAATAATGTTCATAACTTGTATGAAATACAAATAGCTTAGCTCGTGTGTATTGACTTGCACTCCGCTACGCGTCAATTTACACTCGCATGATATTTGGTATATTTCATGACTTGTTACGAAAATAACTATTTACTTACCACAAGTGTAAATATTTTATAAATCTGTACATCGGAAAACGCCGTACATGTATGTGCATTTACATCAACAAGAAACATTATGAGTATACTTTTGATACAATTACGAGATTTATATACCTATATAAAGGAAGAATTAAAATATTATTATTAAGTATTACTGCCAATAAAGTTACAGATACCTATATAGATACCGAAAGATTTTTATTGTTAAATGTATAAAGAGAATTCCAGTACTGTAGATTATAATAGGTAAAATTGATTTTAAAGAAAAATAATAGTTATTTATCTAACAAAAGTGTAAACACAAACTTTATGACATGAGATCACGAAAATTGAAATTGTTGACCGAATGTCATAAAGCTTGTTTATACTTGAGTTGCATGCAATATTTTTTTATATGACTATATACTATAACATTCCTGATACAAATTAGAAATTTAACAGAGAACACATCAAATACGGAGTTCACTTTTGATAGATAACAGATCTGAAGTTGAATACTGCAGTTTTGTCAGTATTACCAACATGCACGATTTAAAATATACTGGTTGTGCCACTCTGCACAAAACGAGGGTCCAAAGCGATACGTGTTTCCTCGTTTTTTCCGCTAGAGGCGCAACGTGAGAACGACCCAATTGACACCTGTCATTTGCATGTCATTTTGAAAATAGAACATGTTATATCTTATAAAAAGGTAAATAAAACAGGTTTTGAAGTACATATTCGTATTATATGTAATGTAATATAAATATTTTGTTGAAAGATATTACAATTAATGCAAAATGAAAAGAAAATTAAATAGAAAATGTTTCATTCCTGGATGTGAAACCGGTTACAAGAAATCCACTGAAAAAGAATCTCTGTTTGCTGCTCCACTTGATATATCACTTTTTAAAAAATTGCAATATGCAATTAGCAGAGATGATCGCGAATTAAGATGTCGAAAACATTTTCGGGAAGAAGATATTATTACCGTATAGAAATCTGGAAGCATCAGGTACGGTTCTATCAAATTATTTAGTTTTTCCAAATTTAAATTCTAACAATGTATTGATTCAGGTTTCCATTAAATATATAAATTTATATTTAAAATAAATTCATTATACATTTCATTTTTTATATTTTATGTAAAAGTTTGGTGTGGTAGGGTCGTTCTCACGTAGCGCATCTAGCGGATTATTCAAGGAAACACGTATCAAGCGGACCATCAGAAACAATGAAAAAAATGCAAGTGGCATAACCAGTATATTTTAAATCGTGCCAACATGATTGTACAGAAATGAAACTAAATTTAGGTAAGATAACTTAAATGCTACACGCGTATTGATGGTGGCAGTTCTGTAATGTGTAAATTAAATAAAATACGAAAATCGTTTACTTTACACACTGTCTGCAGTGCAGCTTTATACATCGAAGGATATGTATTATATTTTTACTTCCCGCTACCCTAGGTAAGGGAGGTATAGGGATCGTGCTAAAAATCGGATATAGAGATTTTAGTGAATAAGCATGTTTTGATGTCCCCAGAATCCGATTTTAACATTTTTACAATGATGTCTGTAGGTATGTATGTGTGTGTGTGTCTGTGTGTGTGTGTGTGTCTGTGTGTGTGGATCATGTGGACACGATTACTCAAATACTATCAATCAGAAAAATTTGAAATTTTGTATATCCATTCTATGCTAATGTGGGAAGAGCTCATTAGTTTTGAGTGTATACCGGATAACCGGAAGTATCATTTATACAAGCTTTTAACAGTTTTTCTTGTAAAAAATTCATTGAATATAATTTTTTAGCAACTTTTACCAATACAAATTGAATATAATGTTAATAACAAATTTGACATATTTAAACAAATGTCACTGTCACTGAAGCAGTTTTCATTAAAATTAAAAATGAAACCATATTAAGAAGAATTTAGTAGTTTAATTATGATTCTAACGAAATTAAGGTTTGTAAAATTTATATATTTTCCATCATACATAAATATTAGATATACAGGATAATTCGATTTAAGTTTGATGTTTGCAGGATTATATATCAAACAGCTCTCAATAAGAACGTGATTTCAAAGTGTCAAATAATAGTTTGCAACTACACATTTACGAAATGAATAATGTACGGCGAAGAATTTACATATATTGCCTTTTAGAGCATAAGGAAGTTGGTGATGATCTTGACAATAATGTGTGTGTGTGACGATTTTTCCCTTAAAATGTATTAATGATCCAAAACTTCGCAAAGTTGGTAGGTATTTAATACTCTTATTAATTACAAACATCATATTAGATTTTGACTATATATGATAAACCGGATGTAGTACTTAATTTGAAGCTCTAACAGATTTTTCAGGAAAAACAAAATATAATTCAAATTTCGTATTACAAACTTTTCTATATATCGGAACAACAAAGTAGATTTTGTTTACAAAAGATCAATCGGAAGTTAAACTTTACTTAAAGCTCATTGCTATTTTAAACATGGAATTGGAGGGAGGTCATGTGTTGGCCATATCAGATTTTTTTTTTATAGATTGAAATGATCAAACTAGTGAATGTTATAGGAAATTTTCCTTCTGTTTCCACCATCGCAAGAGGTCTTAATGGTATATTAGTTATTTTTCTTACAAGTACATACTGTGCGCATTCTTTACAATGTGTACAGTGTCACTATTCAAACACTAGTGCATAAAAAGTACTTTTCAAGCACTAGTGCGTGAGCAGTGTATAAAACTTAATGCATCATTAGGTTGCAACGACATTTGTACATATTTTTGTTTAAAATAGTACATTAAAATACAAGTTTCATAAGACATGATTATACCGCACGTGTCTTTGTTAGAAACAAGCGGCTTGCCGCGAGTTTTCTAAGGGACAAGTGCGCTAAAATGTCTTATGAACCGTGTATTTTATACTATTTTTTCTATTTTGGTACTTTTGTCAAAAAATATTTAAAAATATCGTTATTTTATTTTTTAATTTATGAACATTGATTACGAATTGGTAATATTGATTGACATTTAGTTATATTATTACTTTATTTCAGTAGTAGGTCTTCTAGTTACCAACCTAACAGATATTAGATTTGAGTGTTTTAAAGAAATACTTTATGACATCCAAATGAGTTTCCTAAAGTACATATTAAACAACCAAAATAGAAAAAAATATTTTAAAATTTGCATGATGTAACATTAGTTTTTGATTATTTTTAAGTGCAAAGTTAATATAAACTACTTTCAGAAAATATAAAAAGTTATACGAGTATATAATTGAATTTAAAAATTCAGCAATGATATCACTCCGGAAAAACCGGAAGTAGAATTCAGGACCAAGAAATTGCATTTATGTTCGCCTCCAGCTATGTAATTTAAATAATAGGCCAAAAATTAATAATAATAGAAATTTGTCTTTAACTTCTGTCACATATGTTTTTTATATGTATGACACTAAGATTGTGTCCGATGTTGCGACTTTGTACTTTCATTACCCTAATATCTAAATTCTAAATTTATATGCCCTAAATAAAGTTATTATTTAGGATTTTAGGAATTAGATTTTAGGGTTTTGCAGGGGCACGCTATAACTGTATCCGATGTCACATATTGCCATTTAGTATTTAGAATTTAGGTCTACTTCACATAATCACAACTCCGAATGGCACACTAAAGGCATCCATTGGTTTGTATGGCAACACTTTAGAACAACAAAAATGAATTATACAATTCTATTTAGTTTGATGCTTCAGATTAAATGTTAATATTATATTTCACAAAATATAAGCTGAAAAGTTATTCTTTGTCAGTAAATTTGACGTTTTGCACAAATTATAGCAACGAACATGATTTGTTTAATTAGTGTAGTGCGCGTTAACTCCAAGGCATAGTGTGCTCCTGCAAAACCCTAAAATATAATTCTTAAAATCCTAAATAATCACTAGATTTAGGGCATATAAATTTAGGATTTAGATATTAGGCTGATAAAAGTGCAACATTCGAGACAGTTTGGTCTTGAAGTTGACGCGCACTAATTAAACAAATCATGTTCGTTGCTATAATTTGTGCAAAACGTCAAATTTACGGTTAAAGAATAACTTCTCAGCTTCTATTTTGTGGAATATAATATTAACATTTAATCTAAAGCATCAAATTAAATCGAATTGTATGATTCATTTTTGTTGTTCTAAAGTGTTGCCATACGTACCAATGGACGGTCATTAGTGTGCCATTCGGAGTGTGAAGACCTATATCCTAAATACTAAATACCAAAATGCGACATCGGACACAGCCTATGTATCTATTTATTTTGTTACCATTTATTTTTACGTGCTTAATAGGCCAATTCTGAAAAAATCTGTAAGTCTTACAGATCTGTAAATCTGTAAAAAACTGACAAAAACACATTTAGTTTTGATCATTAATATAAAATTATACATAAGAATGGCTAGTTTCGTTGCGATTTTGTTCATTATTTACAGATTTACAGATCTGTAAGAGTTACAGTTTTGTTCAGAATCGGGCCATAAATATTACCTATTGAAATATTTTTCTAATTTTGAATTATCGTTGAGATATAAATAAAATACAATTAATCTTATTTAAAATGGATTCAAATTTGTAACGAACCTTATCAATGACAAGCAAATTACTTATGAAATTTTATTTGAAAAATTTAGTTTAAATAATATAAAGTTATTAAAGTTTTTCCATTAAAAGTTTTAATATTTCATATTTTTATGAATGAGCAAATAAAATATCAACTTTTCAATTTTCAATAAGTCCTAATTTGCTATTAAAATTTAAATTATTCAGTGCTTACAATATAATACTTAATTGTTTTATATTAAATTAAAACATCTTTATTTGTTACGGTTCATACAGAAAAAAATAAAATATGAGTGACTGCATCGTGAATTTTTTTAAAATAAATTTAATCTAGCAGTCTATCCAAATGTCAAACACCTAATTTTTGATGACAGTAATGAGTTATCAATCTTCTCAACTTGTTTAGGAGTAAGCTAACATATTTATTCGTGTTATTTATAATAATGGCAGTAAAATACTATTAGGCCGAACAAACGGATATTATTAGTTTCTGAATATTGCGAAGAAATTTTTTGACAACTCATAAACAATTGTTACTGTCATTAGAAATTAGATGATTGACATTTGGATTTCAGGTTATCGGCGTGGCCATTAAAAAGTTACGGTCTAATCAATGTTGGGACATCTAAGTTTCATACACTAGTGGTTCACTAATAATTACAAGTAATTACAACTGGCATACCAAATTTCATCCAAATCGTATAAAGCGTTCTGTTATTATAAGCAAAATTAATTTTTTTTCGAAGAACTTTGAAGCAGATGAAGCTAAATGGTACACTTTCCGGTAGAAGCAAGTTTAGTTAAATCGTTTTATTTTAGCCTCAGGAATCTGTGGTTAAACCATGTCCCTATTTAAGAGACACCTGTATATATATATATATATATATATATATATATATATATATATATATATATATATATATTTCAGGGTGACCACGGCCTTACACTACTTGTCGGCAAACCCTGTACTGACGAATTTCAGTGTTTACCGTTGACATACATATATATATATATATATATATATATATATATATATATATATTTACATCCCGCTATCATTGCTGCGTCCTTTCATGGCTAGGACATTGTGGCAACCACCGAAAGGAATAGAGATAGGCTTCGACATTATAAAGTATATCTACTTATTTTTCCCCCTGATTATTAATTTCGGTTCAAATTTCAATAAAGTCGATTTACAACGATATACGTTTCCGTTCATTTGACGACATTATGAGCTCCTCCATACTGAGTGAATCCGACGTCCACAGTATATACTTCATACATAATCAGTAATTATGACGTCCAATTTGTATATTTTTATTCATACTACCGTTACAGTGACGTCCAGCAGCGTTGCCAATATTAAATATATTATTCTGATGTAGAAACCAAAGCACACTCTTTCACAACAATATGCATACTTAGCTGCAAACATCATAGATTCCTACAATGTTTGATAATGATAATTTCTTTTGGCAATCCGTAAGCAATTTAAAAATGGAACTTCTAATTTGTCATTTAAAATGTCATTTTTAATACTTAACACTTTTGTTCTAAAATTATTAGGAAAAATATTTCTCCAAATTAAAATTTTACTGTTGTATTTCTTATACATATAACAAAAATAAAGTAGATACCCGGTATACAAGTAAGAAATGTGAAATGTTCTTACACTTGGTGTACAAGAACAACAATTCCATTTTCTCTGACGGTAAATGTAAATATGTGAAAATAAGTGAAGAATGAACTATTTCAATTTATTTATTTAAATAGCCCCAAAATCTTACAATTAAAAAGTACAGATATTTTCATTCACTCATAACAAACTTTATTTTACATTTAACAAATATATCATACACAAAATAAATTTCACGAATATTGACAAAACTAATAGAAAAACAACAAAAATTCAAAATAGTACTCGTATCTTTACACAAGGTAATGTAATTGCTTCCTGACAGTGACATTTGCTTAAATATATCAAAATTGTTTTTAAAATATTGTTTTTGTTTGACGCATAGGCAAGATGATGTATATAAATAATTTATTTTATAAATTCATATTGTAAGTTATTTACTAAATACTATTATCGTAAAATTCAAGATTGTACCATTATATTTAATTTTTAAGTAAAAGTTACTGAAATATTATATTCAATGTTAGGAGGAAGTAACGCCGTATACTTGTTGATAGATACAATGTATTAACGGATTTCTCGGCGGTGATTGTAAGGAATTATATTGTTGTTATTCCATAAAGTAGTTAATTTTATTTAAATATCCAATATTTCGTTACACATTTTGTAACTTCATCAGGGAATAAAAGTGTGGGCCCACACATTTCGGCCAACATGTGACGCTCACTGAGTAAATTTTACAAGTTTTCTTTTGATGTAACTTATATTTTATACTTATATAGTCAAAATTCTTACAATAATATGTAAATTAGTGCAGAGCATAAACAAGTAACAATAACAAAATTGAATGTTTCTGAATTTATCAATTTGTCAAGCGATTACACCAGTTAAAACTAATTTATTCCCTGATGAAATTACAAAATGTGTAACGAAATATTGGAAATTTAAATAAAATTAACCACTTTATGGAATAACAACAATATAATTCCTTACAATCACCGCCGAGAAATCCGTTAATACATTTTATCTATTATATTCTATGTATTTTTTTCAAGAAAAACTATTAAAAGCTTGTATAAGTAATACTTCCGATATACACTAAAAACTAATGAGCTCTTCCCACATTAGTATAGAATGGGTATCCAAAATTTCAACATATTCTGATTCATGGTATTTGAGTAATCGTGTCCACAAGATCCACACACACACACACACACACACGCGCGCGCACACACACACACACACACACACACACATATACGTACCTACAGACATCATTGTAAAAATATTAAAATCAGATTCTGGGGACATCAAAACGTGCTTATTCACTAAAATCTCTATAATGCGATTTTTAGCACGATCCCTATAGCTCCCTTACCTAAGGTAGCGGGAGGTTTGAAGACAAATTATTTGTTACATATCAATAAAACAGTGAAAAATATCTGCAAAACATCAATTTTTTACGAAAATTATAATAATAAGATTAACATGAATTTAATCTCCGGTATTAATATGTTTATTCCAAGTAAATAGTTATTTGTTATATGTTAAAAAAAAATAGTGAAAATATGTGAAAAGCAATCGTTTGGATGCACTTCGGCTATTTTTGCAATAAATTCAAATTTTTATGAAATTTATAATAATAAGCTTATTATTAATATTCAATTCCGGTTTTAATACACTTATTCTGAGTAAATACCTATGTATTTGTTCAACAAATTATTTTTCAAGTCAATAAAATAGTGAAAACATATGAAAAGCAGCCGTTTGAATTCACTTCGGCTATTTTTGCAATAAATTGAAATTTTTACGGATATTACAATAATAGACATATTATTAATTTACTTATCTGCGTTTCTTTCTAAGTTTGCATATAGATTGCAACAAAAATACGGTGTTTTTAAAAGTCATTACTTTTGATTATTTATATTTTTACATATCTCACTAGAGCATATAATAAAATTTTTCAAACTACAATATAATAAAAATAAAAATCTGATGTGGCCGACACAAAACCTCCCGCTATTTAATTTTTATTAATTTAAATACATACCTACGTATTTACGAACGCTGCAAATTGTTCCATTGCAGAAAACTATTGCTTTATTTACGATTTTCTTTATTATTTAATATGTCACTATTATTAATTTGAAGTGATTAGTTTTTTGACAGGGACATTAACTGTCAGTTACATTCATTTGAAATATGAACTGTGTAACAAAGGAATTGTGTTTGTCTTACGCTTCGCGACTAATAAAAAAAATTATTTTTAAATTTATCTGTAAAATATATAGAAAAAGTATTAATGTATTCCTGTAGAAAATTCAATAATCTTTAATTTTCATAAGACATAAAATGCGAAAAAATTGCATTTAATGGTATTTTTTGAAGAAAAACCATAATGAGCTTCAAGTAAAGTGCCATTTCCGGTTATCTGATTTACACCAAAATCTAATGGCTTCTTTTCATATTAGAATAGGATAGAAATACAAGGTTTCAGAATTTTCTGAATGATAGTATTTGAGTTAGAGCATCCATACAAACATATACACACACATACAGACATCATCGTGAAAATGTTAAAATTGGATTCTAGGGACCTTAAAACGTGGTCATTTACTATAATTTCGATATGGATTTTTAGCACGATCCCTATACCTCCCTTACCAAGGGTAGCGGGAGGTGAAAAGCAAATATTTTAACGTATCTAAAATGTATAAAAATATTTTTTAATTAAATGAAAACAATTTATTGAAACACCTCAGTAAGTAGAGGAGAAATAGGAAGAAGTACCTAGAGTAAAAAATATCTGTATGTAATAAATCGTTTGTAGTACATATTAACATGTTTAAAACATTTTTTACCTCCCGCTACCCTTGGTAAGGGAGGTATAGGGATCGTGCTAAAAATCACTTATCGAGATTTTAGTAAATGACCACGTTTTAAGGTCCCTAGAATCCAATTTTAACATTTTCAAGATGATATCTGTATGTGTGTATGCCTGTGTATGTATGTGTGTGTGTGTGTATGTGTATGGATGTTGTCTTCGCTCTAACTCAAATACTATCATTCAGAAAATTCTGAAATCTTGTATTTCTATCCTATTCTAATATGAAAAGAAGCCATTAGATTTTAGTGTAAATCAGATAACCGGAAATGGCACTTTACCTGAAGCTCATAATGGTTTTTCTTCAAAAAATACCATTAAATTTTACATTTTAAAAAGAAAATAGTAAATAAAGCAATAGTTTTCTGCGATGGTTTGCAGCGTTAGTAAATACGTAGGTATGTATTTAAATTAATAAAAATTAAATAGCGGGTGGTTTTGTATTGGCCACATCAGATTTTTCTTTTAATAATTATTTCTACACTCTCTTTTTCGACACTTCAAATTTCGATCTTCGTATTTTAGATCAAAAGTTTATAAATATTTTATTTATTTATTTCACTGTGGTATACCGTTCTCTTATTTATTCCATACATTAAATCATTAATTGTCTTACCCATACATTTGGCTTTTATTTACAATTTACACAATATTTTGTAATTAATAATTCAGCTTTATGATACGAGTATTTAAATAATTACTTTTTAAATTTATTACATTGAAACCATACATTTTGACTTTGTATTTACTAAGAGGATTTTGCAAAACAAAAGTTTGATTACATAAATATTAATTTAAATACTATCATGTGTGCACAATGTAGCTTTATATACGATTAGAATAGTTGCGCGCTAATGTAGTAACCCAATGTTCCACTGTTGCCAAGCGTACGGAGTTCAGAATGTCGCTGGAATGAAACTTCAGTATATACAGCGTATATACGCCGGACGACACTAGTGCCGCAAGTGGAATTTTTTTGAACTACAAAAAATATACATTTTCCATTCCGCTATCATTCTGACGTCCATAACAAATTTTGCTATACGACACTAGAGGCCCCCCTGATGCCAGAAAAAAATTTATAAGGCCATGTGCATATGACGTCCGGTATACGGACGTCTTATGCACAAGGACGTCACTTTGAATGTAGAAAATTACACAGGGGACGCCACAATGGTAGTGGGATGTAAATATATATATATATATATATATATATATATATTTCAGGACAGATAATTTTCAATTATAATACCGACTTCACTGAATTTTCAGCATTGTAGAAGTATGTTATACGTAAATGAATTTTTGAAAATATTTACTGAATTTACTTTACATCAAAATATTATCTTCTTCTTTGTTCACTTCATTTGTTTGAAGCTTCTTGAAAGTTTGAAAGCTTGTTATATAAGTTTTATCAAGATATAAAGTAACTTCGTTCCTCCAATGAAAATTTTAAAACTCTAAACACATATTTACAATGTAAAACTTTGTATAAACTTAACAGTATAGTTTCAAACTTTGCTTATCTTATAACGGTGTTCTGTTGTTCTATTGTAGAACAATATTATAATGTCTACATTCTATGCAGCAAGTTTATTTTAATTAGTAACATTATATTAAAGTGTGTTAGATAGTAATCGGAAAATTGATAAGTTTTAGAAATAGAAATATTAAGTAATATTTAATCTATACAATTAATGATAATGAAATGTTTTGTGCTACAATTAACGATAAATAATCATTAAATTGATTGGTTTCCGGTACAAGCTAATGTATTTTGTATAAGAGCTAGTTAAATATATACACACACATACATACAGATATCATCGTCAAAACGTTAAAATTGGATTCTAGTGACCTTAAAACGTGGTTATTTACTAAAATTTCGATATGCGATTTTTCGCACGATCCCTATACCTCCCTTACCAAGGGTAGCGGAAGATAAAAAATATCATGTGGTACTCATATTAGGCAGACATAACTATATAAACAAATTGATTTGTTTAAAACATTATATTGTTTTATATTTTACATACATATCTTTGCATATGTTGGACATTTTGCTGCATATTTTTCAAGAAAGTCCTGCATATACAGGTGTCTCTCAAGTAGGGGGACATGGCTTAACCACAGATTCCTGAGGCTAAAATAAGACGATTTAGCTAAACTTGCTTCTACCGGAAAGTGTACCATTTAGCCAGTATACGACTTCAAAGTTCTTCGAAAAAAAAAAGAAAAAATTAATTTTGCTTATAATAAACGGACGCTTTATTCGATTTGGATGAAATTTGGTATGACAGTTTATATGGTTATAAGTCATCTTTTAAGGTGATACTTGTTATTATTAGTGAACTACTAGTGTATGAAACTTAGGTGTCCCAACATTGATTAGACCGTAACTTTTTAATGGCCACGCCGATAACATAATTTTTTTTTCGGAAAGATACATTCAATAGTAAACTTTTCTCTCTGTGTTTAATTTGTGATATCTGTTACGGTTAGGACAGAAAAAAATAAAACCTGAGTGACTGCACCGTGAATTTTTTAAAAATAAATTTAATCTAGCAATCTATCCGAATGTCAAACATCTAATTTCTAATGACAATAACAATTGTTTATGGATTGTCAAAAAATTCTTTCGCAGTATTCAGAAACTAGTAACATCCGTTTGTTCGGCCTAATAGTATTTTACTGCCATTATTATAAATAACACGAATAAATATGTTAGCTTACTCCTAAATAAGTTGAGAAGATTGGCAACTCATTACTGTCATTAAAAATTAGGTGTTTGACATTTGGAGAGACTGCTAGATTAAATTTATTTTAAAAAAATTCACGATGCAGTCACTCATAATTTATTTTTTCTGTATATACCGTAACAGAATATCACGAATTAAACAAAGAGAGAAAAGTTTACTATTGAATGTATCTTTCTGAAAAAAAATAATTTTACGTTATCGGCGTGGCCATTAAAATGTTACGGTCTAATCAATGTTGGGACACCTAAGTTTCATACTCTAGTGGTTCACTAATAATAACAAGTATCATCTTAAAAGATGACTTATAACCATATGAACTACCATACCAAATTTCATCCAAATCGAATAAAGCGTTCTGTTATTATAAGCAAAATTAATTTTTTTCGAAGAACTTTGAAGCAGAATTCTGGCTAAATGGTACACTTTCCGGTAGAAGCAAGTTTAGTTAAATCGTCTTATTTTTGCCTCAGGAATCTGTGGTTAAGCCAAGTCCCACTATTTAAGAGACACCCTGTATATGCGTATATTCCTCCTATTTTTATTGTAAAACTAAAATGGAGTCTTAAGGTAAAGTTTTAACTAAAGAAAAAAACCCCTTAACCTTAACTATAAATTTAAAAACTATATACGTATTTCGAGAACTAAGTTCTCATCATCAGTAGAAACTACAAAGTAAAAACAGAGAAGTTAAGATTACTCAGCATGTAAACCATGCCAGAGGTCAAAACAGCTCTGAGGAATAAGGGAGAGAACACGGGTTATATAGGGACAGGAGTCATAGGTGAGTGGATACCTAATTGGGTAACTAAGATTAAACAGAGTAACTGTCTTATATTAACTCATATAATTTAGAATTTGGGATGGGACCTAGGTCCGCGTTCATCAATTTATCTTTAAATTTGTGCGTCTAAATATCTATTATTATCAACTTGTTTCAATAATTTTATATTAGAATTGTCAATTTTATGATTATTAATAAACATATGTTGTGCTACGCTAGATTTTTATTGCATATAATTCCGAGCTTTATAAGTACGATTAAGTTAATAAGTAAAATCTTACACGAAGTTCTCCAAACAATATGGCACTTTCTACACTACAGTACGTGTATGAAAGTAGTGTAAAAACCACGTATTCCTACTTGTAGGTAGGTACCTTTTTCTCTTCATGACCAATTTTCCTCATTTAAGTTAAAACAGAAACATAGCAAGTAATTAAGTGTAAATTGAGTTTATAACCAATTACGGTCAGTAATTTACACAAGTGTCACAGAAGACATTCAAAGAAATCGTCAAGTGAAATTGCCATTCATCAATGCAAGCAATAAGTTTCTTGCATTTTATTTTGTCACAGTTATATCAACTCGTAAGTCGTTTATGGAGAAGAACAATAAAAGTTACAATCGCTTGATTGGAAATTATTCACACTTATAAATAGACAATTTCTAAGACTTTCTTTCTTTTGTTCAACCAAATAAACCAAATAAAGAATAATGTATATAATAAAATTTTTGAGAAAAAGTTAAGACCTTTTTATCACATTTTTACCTTCCGTTACCTTTAGGTAAGGAAGGTATCGTCTTTGGTCAAAAAAATCGTTGGTAAGTTTTTAATGAATAAGAACGTTTTAGGTAGGGTCACTAGAATTTTTATAAGTTTTATGATGATCTCTCTCTCTCTCTGTGTTTGTGTGTGTGTGTGTGTGTTTGTATGGGTGACAAATATAACTGATAACTCCAGCACTACAATTCTAAAAATTATAATTCTTTCGTATTCGAGTTATTTGGGCTGTGAGATTAATTACAACGGATTATTTTATATATTTATTATTCTCTATCTCTAAATGTATAGAAGATATACTAAAAATGTTCAATGTATAGAATAAAGAATTTTATATTCTTTAATATTTGCAATAACATAAATTTCCAAAACATAATAGAAGTTTTTTTTTATGGAACTACTAATTTCGGTTGACCAATTGTTGCCAAAACTTTTCAACCCTTCCCATTAATGTCAGATTAAGGAATATCCAGATTTTATAGAATAAGCACGTTTTAAGGTCCCTAGAATCCGATTATAACATTTTTACGAAGATGTCTGTGTGTGTGTGTGTGTGTATATATCTGAATGTTGGAGGGATGATTTCTCAAATTCTATATAATGATAAATGACCGAGAGGTTGATTCAGAGATTGAAATCTTGTGAAACGTGTCAAGTGTTATTTTTTAAATATCTTATTCGTAGAACATCTCCAGATATGCATTAAAGATAACGGACACCACATGTAAGATGTTGTTTTTCACACTTGATTTTGTCAATTACTATTTCATTAAGAACTCAAATCGGACAATAATTTCTTTCTTAAGAAAAAAAAAATCTGTTGTGGCCAGCACAATACCTCTCGCCATTTTCATATTAGGCTATATAAGTATTGTATTTAACATTTCTGGTAGGGCTGTCAAAAGTATTCGGTTAACCGGTTAATCGGTTAACCGGTTAATCGGTTAACCGGAAACTGTTTTTTCAATAATGAAATATTCGGCTAGCCGGTTAACCGGTTTTAGCCGGCTTTTAATCGGTTTATAGCCGGTTTTTAACCGGTCAATAGCCGGTTTTTAACCGGTCAATAGCCGGTTTTTAACCGGTTAGTAGCCGGTTTTTAATCGGTTTCTAACCGGTTCATAGCACTCTTTTTTTTTAAAAAAAATTAACTATAACCTAACGTCTAAATAGCTCTTGACAAAATGCCATATATCAAAATAAATAAATTTCAAATGCTTATTGAAACTGTCAATGTTACCAACCTTAATTTGTTATTATTTCTTTTAATAATATTTTTGAAATAAAAGTAAATTACATTGAAATAGGAAATAATTCATTAGTCATATTTTTCTGGTATACACAAAAAAATCTAATTACATCTATCCTTTATTTTTCAATTCATTCTATGAACAAGTTATCTCCTACTCTTCTAAATGTTCGAGATTCGTCCCTCCAATATCCAGCCACACATACACATGATTCCAATACCTCTCTTAGCGTGAGGTAAATGTATCAATTTTGAGACGTTTTAAAAAACGTTCGTCCTTTCTGCCCCACCCTGTATTTTACAAAAAATCTAAACTATATCCATTTCTAAAACAGTGAATAACAGCTATAAATGACATCCGACAAAAAGTAACCAAATAGAGTCATTATAAAATTATCAATATAGACATTGACTGTATGTATATTAACAATCGACTTTCCATTCAAGTCAACAGATTGTCGTCGAGATTTAAAACCATCTTCTATTTAAAAACAGCTAAATCAAATATCCTGTGCAAATCCCCTATTCATCATATGGTTAAATCATACACTACTATTGAAAGTGAGATATTTTCCACAATTCAGTTCAGGAAATAAAAAAATGTATTTTATCTTATTAATGTATCATTCTCCTTACCCTAGAATTGGGCATATGCCTGTTGGGTATTGTATTTTAATAATAATAATAAATAATAATAATATTTACTACCCAGCTGTTAACTAATAATTAAAAATGTTTTGTTTACTGTTAGATATATCTAGCTGTAGCGTATTTAGTAATTAGCAGAACATTTAATAAATTCCCATTCGCATCTCATAAATACTGTACACAGAGAACTCGTACAACAGACGTAATTCACATTTGATAGGAGATAGTCTTTGTCTATACAATAAGCATAACTCAATGCGTCAATTACATGCGTTATAACTGCACAAGCTTCATAAATTTCATGGTTCACTGCAGCTAGGCTTATCGCAATACAATACGGTATAATAAAAACTAGGCATTGTAAAGTTTATTGTTTGAAAGTAGTAAAATATTTAGGTGTCACACATAACACAATTTTCTACTTTTCTGTGTCAGTTGGTGGCCAGTGTGGTTTTATTTGCAAGTTCATGGTGTAAGTCTCGTAATTTATATTTATTATTTTTTAAATAAGTTTTACAGCCGTGCAACGGTGCAACTGCATACACAAGGTCATGTGCGAAGCAAGCCATTTAACCCTACCTATGTTTTTGAAAAGGTACGTCCTGAAAATGACATGCCTTGCTAGTGTCAAAAGTGCTAAAGTTATGGTGTTAACTCGAAATCTCAGGGTTAATTTAAAGTCTCATTTCCAGCTAATGTTTTAACGCATGCAACCCGATTCACAAAAAAGTTTAATGATATACCCAAATCATTCAAGCAGCCAATGCACGTCATTAATAAAAATTGAATAAAAGTAACTAGATGTGTGACGTCATGTACTGGTACGTTTGTAGAGGTTTTAGAATCTTTATGAAAAGAGTTATGCAGATTGCAATCTGTATTATCGACATGGTCATGAACTGATACGTCTACAAAATAAATAGGTACTATATTTTCGTCACTGTCCATTTCTATTTAATTTATTTTATAATACTAACCTTATTTATACTTATGTATGCCATAATAATAGGCAATAAATAAAAGTGAGCCGAATTTCAAAGAAATATTCCGAATTCTTCTGATTGATTAGAAGTGATACCTATGGCAGATTCACAGATGTTGTGTTTGCGTTAACGGTCACGTTGCGTTTAACATTACTTTATTATAAATAGACCTTTACAACGCACAAAAATGTTTCAAACACGATACAAATATTTTTCAAATAATAACTTTGACAGTATGAACATACAAATTATCAATGTTGCCAACTATAGCAACAATTAAACGAATAATATGACGTTGATGTACATTATTTATATATTATTCATGTCATATACGATAAGTAATGAACTCTACTATTCATCTTAATAATAATTATATAAGGCTATACTCTTTTTGACGATTAAAAATGATTGAAATTTTATTTCATTTTTCTTTATTAGTGATTTTAATACATTAAGGTTTTTACACTAAGTGATGACGTGCATTGGATGCTTGAATGATTTGGGTATAGAAAAAAAATCTGATGTGGCCAGCACTTGACCTCCCGCCAATTCCATGTTTAAAATAGCAATGAGCTTTCAGTAAAGAAATGTGAATTTTTATATGTTCGCAATGAGATAAAACATTCCATCAAATTTGTAGGAAAATTTCCTATAAGATCACGTAACTTTTAACTGTAAAGTAGCTATACTCTGTTTTTAAACTATAGACAGTAACTAGAAATTCTAGTGAGAAAATCAAAGCCTGTGATTGGCTGTTGCGGTATTTCGTCAGGCCGCATTTAACCAGACGAAATTTCAAGTTAACCTTCAAACGTAATTGAAACGTCAAACTCTCAGTAGTTGTCAAATCACTTGTTGAATTTGCACGTGTTTTTTCTTTCATTTCTCTTTTTGTGATATTTCACGAATAAAAACAGTTATAATATATAAATTTTTCATCAAGGAATTACAAAAAAATAATGCAATAAATTAATTTATAATTAAAAGTTATGTATTTATGATTTTATACGAATAAATTAAGTAGATTATCTATAATAGTTTTGTTTAATGAAAATATAACCTGGAAAGTATAAATGCTGACGTGACCTTCATTTTAACATTTCAATTCCTCCGCCAAATAAATCTAGTGACTTTTTTGGTAACTTCTAGCGGTGTAAATGTGACTTTGTCTAGTGCTCTCTATAGTTTAAAAACACGGTATAGGCAGGTTTCAATCTCCAGCTAAAATTGTGCCGAAATCCTCCAAATGGCGGCGTTCATTAGTCACAAAGGTTTAATATTGCGTCCGCTATCCAGTTATGTATTGAGATCAGTGGTTATCTTGTATATTTCTCATTACATTCTTATAACAACAATAACATAACCTAACGCAGAAAACTCGATCTGCGATTTCAAAATATTAACATTATTTTATTTTCTGCTTCAAATTTTCTTACAGTTTTAATAATGTGTTTCAGAACTGTCACTTTATTTACATATCAAGCTCCTCGCATATCGTAAATATAAATAATTTACTGTTAAACACATCTAAACAAATAATTTATATTTCTCTACTATTATAAATGATATTCTTGGCTCGGTTCGAAAATGTGTCAAGAAAGTGTTTGATATAGGATTAGAGTAACTGTGTGAATGTAATTATCGATTATAAATTATTCGGGCTATCACACTTATAATTTTATGCATGAAATAATCAATGAGGATCCGTCACGATCGGAATATATATTAGCATCTGTCTAGCGGCTGGCTGATATAATCTCGGGCCGACTCAACTCAAGCAAAACTGCTAAACTAAGCTAAGCTCAGCTCAGCTGCTATCTACATCTGTAACAAATTATGCTCATGACTTTGAACTTCACTCCGATGATGTACTACTTTATTTATTCAATTTGATGGTATGAGTGTACGCACATTATCTATTAATATACCTATTATTACCTCGCTAAGGGCTGGTTTATGATGAATTTAATTTATAAATTTACATTTAGAAATTTTGATTTAAAATTTACAATTTTCTGTCTGGTTTATGTTCAATTTTGAAATTCTGGATCTGACCAATCAGTATCTATGACGTGACTTGTCACTGGTTGTCAGTTGACGTTTCACCTGTTATCATTTCAGATTTTAAGTTAAAATTTATTGTCATAGCCATGAATTTGTTAGATGCTAATGAACAAGATGATTTTTTATTAATATCGGAAATGTTTTTTACTAATGTTGATCTGTATAATAAAGAAATAAAACAAACACAAACTTGAAGAACGTAGATGGTCTATTAGACTGTGGTAGGTCTATGAACACATTGATTTGTCAACGGGCAGTATCATAGTTTGTTTCTGAAAGTAAAATAACAAGATCATGAACAATTCTTCAAATATACTCGTATGAGTGTGCATGTATTTAATTCCTTGCTATTCCTCGTTGCATTGAAATTACGCACACATTTTTATTTTTGTACAATTTATTTGCTTTGTCGTACAAATTACGATGTTCGCGAATACTGCTTATTAACAAAAAACAAAATATCAATTTGTTCCTGTGAATCCATCTTCAAAATGTCAACAACTCACAAAAAGAAAAGACATCTGACGGATGAAGCAAAGTTACACCTTACCATCATGTTTAATAGTTCTCTCTTGTGATTGGCCGAATTTGAAATTTACATTTGGAAATATAAAATATAGTTATATTCTAAATCTAAATTTCAAATTTCTAAATTTGTAAATCGTTCATAAACCATCGTATGCGTTTTAAGTGAGTTTATATTTTCAAATCTAAATTATAAATTGTAAATTCGTAAATTAAATTCATCATAAACCAGCCCTAAGAGAAGTATTGCATTCATGCTAAAATTCGGATTTCCAGATTTTATTGAATAAGCACGATTTAAGGTTCCTAGAATCCGATTATACTCGTGTGTGTGTGTGTATGGATGTATATATATATATATATATATATATATATATATATATATATATATATATATATATATATATATATACCGTACGTCGACGGATCGAGTTCCAAAGAGGAAAAACTTTATTTTTTATTTTATAAAAAAATGTATTCGTGATAAAAGTTTTTGGATGTCCCGAAACGGCCAATTCATTTTTAACATTTTCAAATTTTCTTTTAATTTCAGATAAAAATCGAAAATTGGTCGTTTTAGTTGAAAATTATTAGTTCCAAAAAATAAGTATGCGTTGTCATGGTAATTGCCGTTATTTATTTATTTTCATTAACCGTCAGTTATAAAAATCAACCATAATTGTTGTTAAATTCTTCGAAAACTCGACGGATCTTTGCCATAACATTGAATTAGGTAAATTCGTTCGTCTTTTGACAACATTTTCAACGATTATGGTTGATTTTTATAACTGACAGTTAATGAAAATAAATAAATGACGGCAATTACCATGACAACGCATACTTATTTTTTGGGACAATAATTTTCAAATAAAACGACCAGTTTTCGATTTTTATCAGAAACTAAAAGAAAATTTGAAAATGTTAAAACTGAATTGGCTGTTTCGGAACATCCAAAAACTTTTATCAAGAATACATTTTTTTGTAAAATAAAAAATAAAAAAAATTTTCCTCTTTGGAACTCGATCTGTGGACATATATATATGTGTGTAAGTGTGTATGTATGTGTATGTGTGTGTATGTATGTCTGGATGTTGGAGGAACGATTCCTCAAGACTTAAGACCTGTTTAACTATGAATTCCTCAATCTGACATTCTTGGGAAGAGCTGAAAAGGTTTTGGTAACAAACCTCCCCTCGTTGTCTTGCGTCCCGTTCCCTGTTCCTATCTGTCATTGTGTTCGCATCTGTTATTCAGTGTTAAACCTAATTCTTTATTGTGATTTGTACGTTGTGTTTAATAAAAATGAGTTTAAAACCAGAAGATGTGTCTGGGGCAACTTTTTTGTTTGATAATATTGAAGATCATCCGATTATTCAACTAAAACGATGACTAGAGTGTAGAGTCTACGGCTGATGACAGGTCTTTGTTTGGACGGGGTAACCATAGCAACCTTGATTTCTATGCTTCGCCGTTAGAGGCGCTCGTGCAAATTGCAATTTTGTAAGTGTCTATTGAAAAATGTTACGAATATACTAATAAATATTTAATTCGAAGCAATTTGCATTCTTATGAGTTCTAAATTTCCATAGGAATTCATTTTATACTTCTTTCCTTCTGGTAGTTTGTAGTTTTAGGTTATAAAGTTGTGGTTAGGTTTGTGGTATCGAATACAGCACACATCTTGAAAACCGATTTATAATTTGAGATTCAGATTAATATTCTCACCGGACGACCGGCGGTTTTTACCTTCCGTCACCTTTAGGTAAGGAAGGTATTGTCTTTGGTCAAAAAATTCGGTGGTGAGTTTTTAATGAATAAGCACGTTTTAGGGTCCCTACAATACGAATTTACTATTTTTAAGATGATGTCTGTATGTATGTATGTATGTATGTATGTATGTATGTATGTGTGTGTGTGTGTGTGTGTGTGTGTGTGTCCGTCCGTGTGTGTGTGTGTGTGTGTGACAAATTTTTCTCCGACGATAACTCCAATACTATAATTCTAAAAATTATAATTCTTTCGTATTCCTCTTCTGTACATCCATATGAAGAGTTGATTAGATTTTGGTTATAACTGATCCACCGGAAGTACCCTTATTTGAAGTTTTTAACAGTTTTTCTTAAAAAAACGCAGTTAAATATTATTTTTTGACATTTTGTTTTTATATTTATTAAAGAAAATACTCTTCTCTATATGGTTTGATTATTCATTTTCCTTCATATTCAATAGATGTAGAGTTAAAGCATTATAAAGAAATTAATTTTCAAAAATTAGTCAGCTTTGTTATTTATCATGGAAACAGCTGACATAATTATTCAAAAAAATTTAATTGACAGATGTCAATTGCAAGTGCAAAACCAAATATGGAAAAAAGTATAGGATCTAAAATTGGTATGTCATAGTGTTGCTCGCAAGTGACACGCAGAGAAAGGCCAAAGAGAAGATGGAAGGACATTACTTAGTGTAGCCTTATGTTATAATTTTATTGGATTTATAGAACATTTTCAAATGAACTTTTGGTATGGAATTTGTAAAAAATAGTATGTGTTCCTGTTCGATTTTACATGATATTATATAGAATCTGTTCCAAGGACCTTTTGGTATGGGATTTGTACAAAATACATGGAATTGACGGAAGGTCTTGTGCTGGCCGCAACAGATTTTTACCTCCCGCTACCCTTGGTAAGGGAGGTATAGGGATCGTGCTAAAAATCTCATATCGAGATTTTAGTAAATGACCACGTTTTAAGGTCCCTATAATCCATTTTTAACATTTTCACGATGATGTCTGTATGTGTGTATGTGTGTATGTATGTGTGTGTGTGTGTGTGTGTGTATGTGTACGAATTTTGTTTGCACTCTAACTCAAATACTATCATTCAGAAAATTCTGAAACCTTGTATTTCTAACCTACTCTAATAGGAATAGAAGCCATTAGATTTTGGTGTAAATCGGATAAACTGATATCGTACTTTACTTAAAGCTCAAAATGGTTTTTCTTCAAAAAATACCATTAAATGCCATTTTTTCGAATTTTATGTCTTATGAAAATTAAAGATTATTGAATTTTCTACCGGAATACATTAATACTTTTTCTATATATTTTACAGATAAATTTAAAAATAATTTTTTTTATTAGTCGCGAAGCCTAAGATAAAAACTATTCCTTTGTTCCACAGTTCATTTTTCAAATGAATGTAACTAACAGTAAATGTCACTGTCAGAAAACTCATCACTTCAAATTAATAATAGTGACATTTTAAAAAGAAAATAGTAAATAAAGCAATAGTTTTCTGCGATGGAACAGTTTGCAGCGTTAGTAAATACGTAGGTAGGTATGTATTTAAATTAATAAAAATTAAATAGCGGGAGGTTTTGTGTTGGCCACATCAGATTTTTTTGATATTATTTTAGAAGATTCAAATGTCTGTAAAATGTGTACACTACAGGAAATTAAAATTCATAAAACATATCGTAGTTTTTACCAGAAATGTATTATATACAGGATGTTCAAAAAAGTTCATAATTGCTATTGTCTTAGTGACTGATTTATTGGGGTGACACAAAAACTAAAGTAATTTATTGTTACTTTTATATGGGAGTAACTTTCAATAGAATGTTTTAAAGTAAGGCGAGACTAAATTTTATAATTTATAGCAGATTTAAATCATTTGTGTAAAGTTTAATTGGAAATATAATAAATAAATTTATGTATAAGAAGAGAAATTATAACAAGCGACACGTGTTCAAATATTATTATCTGAAAACATCATTATTGTAATTTGTAGGTTCCTTGTCAAGGTGAAGAAATTATATTTGATCCATTTACCTATTCATATGTGTGTGTGTGTGTGTGAGTTTATGTGTGTGTGTGTGTGTGTGTGTGTGTGTGTGTGTGTGTGTGTGTGTGTGTGTGTGTGTGGATGTGTGTGTGTGTGTGGATGTGTGTGTGTGTTTGTGTGTGTGTTTGTGTGTGTGTTTGTGTGTGTGTTTGTGTGTGTGTTTGTGTGTGGGTGTGTGGATGTGTGTGTGTGGGTGTGTGTGTGTTTGGATGTGTGTGTGTGTGTGTGGATGTGTGTGTGTGTGTGTGTGTGTGTGTGTGTGTATGTCTGGATGTTGGAGGGACGATTCTTCAAAAACTATTCGACTTAAGACCTGTTTAACTATGAATTCCTCAATCTGACATTCCTGGGAAGAGATGAAAAGGTTTTGGTAACAATTGGACAACCGAAAGTAGTAGTTTCTTAAAAAAAAATCTTCTAATTTTTTTTTTTTTTGAAATTTGTATAATTGATAATATTAAAGATCATAGGATTCTCTATCCAATACATTGAACATTTTTATTATATCTTCTATACATTTAGAGATAGAGACTCATAAATATATAAAATAATCCGTTACAATCAAATAATGTTACTACCAAGTTTATATCTCTACCATTTTTGAATTATTGCCCCCAAAGCCAATAAACCCCATATTTAGATAAAAACTTCTAAATTTTCAAAAATCTAATTTTATGTATCTAGATACTTCTCAATGCGTCGATTCCAAATTTTGAAACCGCAGGTCGATATCTCTTTTCGTTCAAGAGATATTTAGATTCAAAGTTTTGCTCAAAACTGCCCATTTTTGGGTAGTAACCCAAAAATGGGTCGAGATATAAATTTTACGACAACACCATTCGATTCTACGGAGAAAAATACATAAGTACACCACTTTTCATAATTTTTGGGTTATTACCCAAAAATGGGTCGAGATATGAATTTGGCGACATGACCATTCGATTCTACGGGCAAAATTACATAAGTGTGCCAATTTTCATAATTTTTGTCCAACCGGCTCATTTTTTATGAATAAAAGTTTGAAAACTCCCGAAAATGCCCAAAATCTGAAAAAATCGTAAGGGGTACACCTTAGATTTTTGCGATTTTTGGCCGTTTTCAGTTATTTTGCTTTAGAGATTGTATGCGGTATTCAAAAATTATGAAAATTGGTGTACTTATGTATTTTTCTCCGTAGAATCGAATGGTGTTGTCGTAAAATTTATATCTCGACCCATTTTTGGGTTACTACCCAAAAATGGGCAGTTTTGAGTAAAACTTTGAATCTAAATATCTCGGGAACGAAAAGAGATATCGACCTGCGGTTTCAAAATTTGGAATCAGCGCATTGAGATTTTGAAGTTTTTATCTAAATATGGGGTATATTGACTTTTGGGGCAATAATTCAAAAGTAGGTAGAGATATAAACTTGGTAGTAACATTATTTTCTTGTAAGTGTATGCATTTTTAGAGTATTATTGCGGCCAAGGAAAAACTGTTTTTCCATGTTAAACGCCTATGGCCCGATGTTTGTGTTTCACCCGGTATATGGCCAATACCAACGAGCTATAAGTAAATATAGAGTGGCGGATGAGCGCTGCTGGCCGTACACACTTGGACGCCATGTCTACTATAACCTGCCAGGCAGGTTGCAGCCTACCAGTAATACTTCTGAATTATTTTTAACGAAATAATTTACCTTTTATGTTAGAATTATAAATATAAATAATGCAATTTGTGGCGAAAAGTTTTATTCTGACATATATCATATTTCGAAATAAATAAATAAATTAATACATATTTAGTTTCACAGATATATAATATGGATGATGTGAAACTATTGATAAATTAATATAATTTAAGAATTTTTACTGTGAATCCTTATTTTGGTATAATATTTTACGATAATAAATAACAATTAATATGAAAAATGTAACTGCATTAATACAATATATTGAAAAAGTAGCAAGGTAGGTAGATAGATACATAAAAACGAAAATAGTGAAAATTAAATTATATATATTATTATGACAATAATAACGTATATAAAAAATATAACATATAAAATACAATAACAAAAACATATTCTTTAAATAAAATAAACAAAATTGTGAAAATAATCACTACATATATGAAATAGAAAATAATGTTTTTATTGACCTTTAAATATGATTGTTTTGGTCAAAAATTGTCGAATGTTAGTTCTTTGAATATCTGTAGAAACAGTCCTACTATTTACATAAAAAATTGATTACCTATAATAATTGTTCTTGTATTTATTTTAATTACAACAGAATTTTTTTTTTTCAATAAAGAAAATTTGATTGTAATAATAAATATCAGTAATTACATAAAAATAAATTGATTATATTCGTTGTTGGATTTAGGCGAGAAACTATTATCAGACTACAGGCGGTAAAATCGTAAATCCGTCGCTAATTAAAACTTTGAGTTAAAATTTTTGAATATAAAATTTACCTGTGAAACGACTTGCAACTATTTCTAATTTGTCTGTTTCCACACTGAGGAACAACACACTTTGCGGGCATTTTTAATAAATAGTGCAATAAGCGCTGAGAAAAACATCGTATAGCGTCTGAGCTAAGCGCTCAGTTATAGTAATGGCCGCCGACCTAAGCATTCAACTGTGTACGGGTAAAGTACGCGTTCAGCATGCGATGCGCCACTCTATATTTACTTATAGCTCGTTGGGCCAATACTGTATATTTATTTATTTTTTATTTTATTTATTTATTATTCTAATCACTCAACAGGAAGCAAGTTCCCAATTATAGAGGATTAATACACATAAAATTTTACAAACGGTAGCACAAAATATAGACTAACAATACATTTACATGAGAAAATACAAGACAGTCACACAGATATAGTTATTAATAAATTGATATAATTTAAAATACAGCAGAGATTTAAGATACAGCAGAGATTCAGCAAACAACCAGGTAAAGTTTTTTCCTAAATTTAGACAGCGAATCAGCGAAAATATCGGGTTCAACAATTTTTTTACAAATACTGTCATATATGCTACACAACTGCCTAATAGAAGATTTAAGTTCGTAATTTGTTCGTGGAGTGTTATAAATAAATAATGAGTTGTCCCTTGAATTCATACGTGGAACACGAAAATTAATACAATTAAGTAGGTATTGATCATCAATTAAGCCATTAATAATTTTGTATAAAAATAAGCAGGATTGGATTTTCCTACGAGAATCCAAGGAAACAACACCAAATTCTATTAGGCAGTTAGAATAATTAAAATAATTTGATGAATTTGAACAAAATTTATAGTTGCAATAGCGTATGAACTTTCTCTGAATATTTTCAATAGCATTTATATGTTTGTTATATAAAGGGTTCCAAATATGAGAGCAATACTCAAGCTTACTTCTCACATATGAATAGTAGAGAATTTTAAGAGTGTGACGTTTACAAAAAGATTGAGTATTACGTATTATGAATCCTAGATTTCTGTAGGACAATTTTAGAATATTATTGTAATGGGGAATAAAGCATAATTTTGGATCAAAAATGATCCCCAAATCATTAAATAGAGTTACACGCTCCAAAACAATATTATTCATTTGATAATTAAATGACACTAAATTATGTTTTACAGAGAAAGTCATACATTTACATTTATTATAATTAAAAGATAATTTTGATTTGAGAGACCAATTAAGAACATTGTTTATCTCAATTTGCAATAAGGTACAATCATTAGCAGAATTGATTACTCTGAAGAGCTTTAAGTCATCTGCGTACAACAGAATTTGAGAATATTGAACAACATTTGTAATGCAATTAATAAAAAGAAGAAATAATAATGGACCGAGGTTTGATCCCTGAGGAACACCAGATGTTGCGTAATATATCGTGGAAGTGGTATTATTTATGCGTACATGCATTTCGCGCTTATCCAGATATGAGGATATCAATTTTACTAAATCACTTGAGAAGCTAAAATTTGAGTAGAGTCTACTAAGTAAAACTGAATGATCCACTTTATCAAAGGCTTTAGCAAAATCCATGTAAATAACATCAACTTGTTTATTGTTGTGTAAAGAGTCCAGAGCTGAATTAGTAAAATTCATAAGATTAGTGGTAGTAGATCGACCAGAAAAAAAACCATGTTGATTTATACATAATTAATCAAAACCATCTTACATCTCACATATTATTATTAAATATAAAAAGAAATCATAATTATATATTTAATACCACCATAATTATAGCCTGTCACTCAAATCCTTGTCCAACAATTTTTCCCATACTCTCCACATCTCTCCCAAATCTTAATCCCATACAGTTCGCTTTTTCATTTGATTTGAGTGACCCACATGTCTCTAATTTCTCTGCCAGAAGCCCTTTACGCTTCTTATATCTCTCTCTTTTTCTAGCTCTCTCTACATCTCCCCTCTCCTCTCGTACACGACGTCGTCTCGCTGTCTCTTGGGACAGACGGGGCTCCTGACTTTTGACCGACTTTCGCAGATCATACGTGAAGAAAAAACTCACGTGTGGTTTGATGAAGACTCAATGAAGACTGGTTTGGAAGACATAAGTAAAAGAAGAAGAGAAGGAGAGATGATCCAGTGGAGTACTAGAAGCTAGACTGACTATCAGTGAAGTCTTGTACAATATTTTAATTAAAAAATCTGATGTGGCCAACACAAGACGAAGACCTCCCGCTATTTAATTTTTATTAATTTAAATACATAGCTATATATTTACTAATGCTGCAAATTATATTAAGTTCCTTTGCGTATAACTATTGCTTTATTTACTATTTTCTGTTTAAAATGTCATCATTATTAATTTGAAATGATTCGTTTTTTTGACAGTGTTTAATACATTTCAAATATGAATTTTGTAACAAAGGAATCTTTAAATCATAAGCTCTGAAATTTATAAAAAAAATATTTTGTAAATTTATCTGTAAAATATATACAGTGTGTCCCATTTAGAGGTGCCACCATTGGGATCTCGAGAACTATAAGAGATACGATGTCGGTTAAATGGAACTTTTTATGCGCCTTTGGGAGGCCATCTCAGATGTGCTTTTATTTTTCCAAAAAATATCATAGGGCACTAGATAATGACGAAAAACTGAATATTGTTGATTTTTTCTTTTTCAAATAACTTCTAAACTATTAATAATTGAGACAAAAGTTTCAAATATAAAAGATAGATATTTTTATTAACTAACCAGCGGCGTACGAAATAAATTTTTATATCTGTAAATTTTTGAGATATAACACAAACTTATATTTTTTTAAATGGAACCCATATCTGATTTTAGTCTCAAAAAAATAAATATTTTTTTCTCTTTTCAATGATGTAAGGGTTCTTATGTTTTATATTTGTTTTGCCTTCAAAAATTATTATTTTTTTCTTATTTTGTATTAAATTTACAATTATTTTGAAAATATTGGTAGATTTCTATTTGGAAATACTCCTTGTATTTAAATAATTTATTTCCTTAAAAATATTTGCTCAAAATTCGTATCAAATTAATTTTTATATTTTGTATCAGGTCGCCCTTGGCACATCATAGTGTAATTTGTAATTATGAGTCTAGAATGAAAATATTAAGTAATAAAGGCATAAAACAAATTATTTTGATCAAATACAATATAATTAATAAAAATAATAATGTTTTTTTGGGAAATAAATAGAAAATTCAGGAAAATAAAGAGAAAAATTAAATTTTAGGAGCAAAACAAATATAAAACATAATAACCCTTACACCATTGAAAAGAGAAAAAAATATTGATTTTTTTGAGACTAAAATCAGATATGGATTCCATTTAAAAAAATATAAGTTTGTGTTATATCTCGAAAATTTACGGATATGAAAATTTATTTCGTACGCCACTGATTAGTTAATAAAAATATCTATCTCTTATATTTGAAACGTTTTTTTCAATTACTAATAGTTTAGAAGTTATTTGAGAAAGAAAAAATCAACAATATTCAGTTTTTCGTCATTATCTAGTGTCCTATGAGAATTTTTGGAAAAACAAAAGCACATCTGAGATGACCTCCCAAAGGTGCACAAAAAGTTCCATTTAACCGACATCGTATCTCTTACAGTTCTCGAGATCCCAATGGTGGCACCTCTAAATGGGACACACTGTATAGAAAAAGTATTAATGTGTCTATTGAATACGAAGGAAAATGTATAATCAAACCGTATAGACAATAAGATATTCTTTCATATTGATAATCACATAAAATGTCAAAAAATAATATCAAATTACGTTTTTCCAGGAAAACTGTTAAGAACTTCAACAGGCTAACAAAATGGGGAAAATTAAGAAAAGCCTATTACGAAAGAAATGGATATTCCACAATACAAATAGAGAGGCTACGCATAAATGGAGAAATCACACATTACGAACTACACCAGAGAGATTGGGACATACAGCGGCAAGAACAACAAAGTAAAATAAACATCTCAAATTACAACAAGAGACATAAATTAATACAAACGACGATGAAAAGAAAAATATCAAGATGATTGCCAGGTTCAGATGTGGTAATGAAGAGAGGAACAATAAATACTGGTTATCAAGTGATGAGAGGAGTTGTAGGCTATGCGGGAGAAGTTACGAGAGAAAGAAGAAAAGAAACGGTTCTGTTAGACGATATAGGGTCGGGGCAAGATTGGATGAAGGAAGTCATTGAGAAAAGGGGGGTTAATTTATGATGTAGTACCACAATTTATTGTAATATATATATATATATATATATATATATATATATATATATATATATATATATATATAATATGTAGATTCTAAGCCGGTTAGGCAAAAATAAATATAATAATAATAATAATAATAAAAATAATAATGTTAAGAACTTCAAATAAGGAAACTTCCGGTTTAGCTCTTCATATGTATGTAAAGAAGAGGAATACGAAAGAATTATAATTTTTTGAATTATGTATTGGAGTTATCTAGGGTGACCAGATCTTAGATCACGAAAGGAGGACACAGCAGACAAAAAAGGAAGATTTTTAGTAGAAAAGGATGACAAAATAATAATAGCAAAAAACAAACATATATTTTATTAAACACTTGAAAAGAAATAAAAAATAACATTTATTTGAACTTAACCGTAGACCGAGACTCAACGAACAAATCCGATTCTTATTAGACGACAATGCGTGCGACGAATTCAGCACGTGCAAGTGCAGAAAAAAGTTGTGTTCTAGCACTGTGAGGTAAAAACGATTTTTTTCATTATTTAGTGAAAAAGCCGAACGTAAATAAAAGCCGGCCGGACATTCATATTTTTGTTAAAAAGCCGGACAAGTCCGGCTTTATCCGGACGTCTGGTCACCCTAAGTTATCGTCTGAGAAACACACATATACATTCACACAACACATTCGTATTCTAGAGACCATAAAACGTGCTTATTCAACGAACGTAGTCTTGAAAACTCACTACCGAATTTTTTGACTCAAGGCAATTCCTTCCTTACCTAAAGGTGACGGAAGGTAGAAAAAAAAACACCTTTTATATCTTCTATGTGAAAATGTACTGCTCTCATTCGATTTTTGGATTTTTAATTATTTTAATTTGAAATTAACAGTGTACACTTTCTACATATGCGATGACATAGTCGAGACTACGTAAGATGTCCCATAGTGTTTCGTGTACCTTATACGTCCTGGTGACGTCACACCGGTTTGCCTTGTGTGATGCAGTCGGGCGGGCCGGGGCCCACCTCAGACATGGAGACGTCGCCCCCGTAAAAATGCGTGGGGCCCATATATACCTCACTTCACTTTCGGATTTAGGTAGCAGAGGAGATAGTATAGATCATATTTCAGATAAATAAGAAATGATTAAATAAGAATTTTAATTTCAATTCAATGTTGAATGTGTCAGTGTATAAAGATATCATTAATGAAGTCAAAGTCAACTTTCAGGTAGGGACTCAAAATTATTGTGGAGAGTATACAATACAAAATGGCCTCTTTCTCAAGAACAGTTAAAGATCGGACCCCTGTTGATTAAACTTTTTTTACTCATTTTGGTCAGTACTATTTGTCCTCATAATTTGACATTTATTTTTTAACACCCTGTATAACATTTTTTGCTCAAAATGAGCTCAGGAGTACGCTATTATTTTTTGTTGCACGAGCTCTGATAGCAAATTTAATTATTCCACCCGTATAGTTAAGATCCTATATAGCATTTTATTCAAAAGTAATATCACAAGACCTCCTGATGTTATCGATAAATTTTTATTTTGCAAGATTTTTTTTTTTTGCTTAGCAACAAACACGAAAGCAAACTGTATGGTAAATCCCGACTCCGAAGGAGGAGGGGTTTTACCTAATGTTAGTTTGCTTGAGTGATTTTGCTTAAAAGAAAAAATGAGTGCTTAAAAATAAAAGTTTATCTGAGAAAATCTGAGAGGTCGTGTGGTATTTGGTGAGATAAATTCCAAAGACAACGTAAAATGAAACTTGACACATTAATTGTCACACTGACAGTTATAAACAATAACTGTTTATTTACTTGGTAGCGGAAAATTATCGGGGTAACGAGGTTTTATCAGTATAATACTGTTCCCATTGGTTGAATTTTCAAGTGTTTTGCATCATGATTGGTTAAAAACTAGTCGTTGGCTTGAAAATGTTACAACAAATCGTCATTAAAAATATAAATTAATAAAAAGAAACTGCAAAATCCTCCTACATACATACTGCTACTAATGAACAAACTGTAATTAAATAAGACAATAGTCAGTAAATGATATTGTAATTAACACCATATAGAATAACAGAACATTTTTTCTATCTTGAAGCATTAACAACATACCTACAATAGAGAGTGAGGTAGTAAGTTAGTGAGTAATCCAGGACCTGGTGGGAAGAAAAGAACGCAGCATCATCAAGCCAAGGCTAACGGCATTACCATCAGGCCATCATATCTCCCGATACATTATCGTAAAATCGACTCGTAATGCCCATTGTAAATATACGAATTTATCTGATTCGTTTCGCTTTATTATAATTACTTTGCATGTCACGCAAGGTGACAGTTAAGAACAAATACTATTGTAAATTAATTTGTATGAGCTGTATAGCATGACAAATAATTTGTAAGAATCATTTTTTTATATGTCGATGCATAATTTTCTGCCAGACACTTTTACCTCCCGCTACCCTTGTTAAGGGAGGTATAGGGATCGTGCTAAAAATCTCATATCGAGATTTTAGTAAATGACCACGTTTTAAGGTCCCTAGCATCCAATTTTAACATTTTCACGATGATGTCTGTATGTGTGTATGTGTGGGTGTATGTATGTGTGTATGTAAGTGTGTATGTATGTGTGTATGTAAGTGTGTATGTAAGTGTGTATGTATGTATGTGTGTATGTGTAGGGATTTTGTCTTCGCTGTAACTCAAATACTATCATTCAAAAAATTCTGAAACCTTGTATTTCTATCCTATTCTAATATGAAAAGAAGCCATTAGATTTTCGTGTAAATCGGATAACCGGAAATGACACTTTACCTGAAGCTCATAATGGTTTTTCTTCAAAAAATACCATTAAATGCCATTTTTTCGGATTTTATGTCTTATGAAAATTAAAGATTATTGAATTTTCTACAGGAATACATTAATACTTTTTCTATATATTTTACAGATAAATTTAAAAATAATTTTTTTATTAGTCGCGAAGCCTAAGATAAACAATAATTCCTTTGTTACACAGTTCATACTTCAAATGAATGTAACTGACAGTAAATGTCACTGTCAAAAAACTAATCACTTCAAATTAATAATAGTGACATTTTAAAAAGAAAATAGTAAATAGCAATAGTTTTCTGCAATGGAACAGTTTGCAGCGTTAGTAAATACGTAAGTATGTATTTAAATTAATAAATATTCAATAGCGGGAGGTTTTGTGTTGGCCACATCAGATTTTTTCCCATGTTAAACGCCTATGTTCACTCATAAAATAAACTCTTCAATACATTGCTGTCATTTTATAACTATGATATAATGAAACTACTCTATATTTACTTCCGGTATAGGAAGCGCGTGTTTAGTTGACATTGCTGACACTGTACATATACTTTGGCTTATAACTGGAATTCCCTTACCAATATTAGATGTTGACGGAGTCTTTTCCTCGTTATAATAATAACATATATACTAGTACAACTCGACTTGTCCATGTACGAATTTTAGGTTTTCCGCATTCAAGGACAGGTCAACTTAACGTTCGGCAGCTATATCTATAATTTTAAATATTTAATTAATGATAAAATAAGAAATATTAAATGAACTTCCCCAGAAAAAGCGTTCAGTAATGTCTCTGGATTTTTGACTCTGACAATTATGTCAATTACAAACATTTTAATTTTTCAACTGCTTTCCATAGGTTGTTTGATTCATTATACAATGGATTATTTTATGTATTTATAATAAACTATCTCTAAATCTATAGAAGATATAATAAAAATGTTGAATGTATTAGATAGAGAATTTTATATTCTTTAATATTTGTAATAACATAAATTTCTATAAAATAATATTTAGAAGATTTTTTTAAGAAACAACTACTTCCGGTTGTCCATTTGTTACCAAAACCTTTCCAGCTCTTCCCAATAATGTCAGATTAACCCGGCGTTACTAGCTATATGAGAGATTCTCTCACATTTTCAGAAAAACGCGCACATCTTTAACAATAATTGGCGGGGGTACATGTCGTCTCAGTTATGCTCTTATCCAATTTTGGGCATCATATTATATTTTGTCATTTGAGGGTAATGTGCATAGTGGCAGCGTTACGTGAGGTTTTTGTAATTGCTGCAGACTTTGTGAGTAGTTCTCTCATCACGCGAGTACTCAAAAAAAGTTTCGCAATAGAGGTAAGGAACAATATATTATTAAATTTCTGTTATCTTTATTACATATTTTTGTTTATAGACAAAGAGATAGAAACCATCATCGAAGATCTAAGTGCGGATGAGCAACTAGATTAAGGTAGCGATGCTGATAGTGAACAAAATGATCAAAATACTGAGAACAATTGAAAAATAATTTTTATAAAATTAAATTATACCCACTTATTATTGTAGTAAATTTTATTTGTTTTGTTGAAAATGTTTAACATATTCAAATTTTAATTATATATTTGCTGTTAAAAAATACTTATCCCTAAAAAAATTAAATATGCCTACCTATTATTCATGTACATTTTGTTTGTCTTGTTTAAAATGTTTAATAAACATATTCAACGTATAATTATATATCGGCAGTTTCATTTCATTTCGTTTACACTTTAATTTCAGATGATTTTTGTAGTGTGAGAAAAGTTCTCACGCGCGAGTCATGCCGAGAGACTCGAATTAGCGAGTAATGCCGGGTTAAGGAAAACGTAGGTAAATTGGTCTTTAGTCTTATAGAATTTGAGAAACCGTCCGTCCAACATCAGACATATACATCTACACACACACACACACACACACACACACACAGCAAACACACACACATCCATCATTATAAAAATGTTAAAATTAGATTCTAGTGACCTTAAATCGTGCTTATTCACTAAAATCTGGATATGCGATTTTTAGCATGAATCCAATACCTCTCTTAGCGAGTAGTAAAAAGGCGACAGTACAAAGCTTAGTAGGAATTTGGAATGAAGTAAATATGTGGGCATATATTACATTAAAGCGAGGTTAATGGCATTAAAATTTAATAAGTTCTTTTAATGTTTAAAAGAACAATTATAGTTTAAAATTTAAACTATAAAAATTGTCTCTATCATACAGTTTTAAGATCTAGTATTAATATTAACGACCTATTTTCTATATCATTACTATGGTAGAGGACTCCATTATTAAAATATTAGAATCCTGGTCAATAATATACGATCTTATTGTGCCAAAAAAATAAAATGTAAATTCCTACCGTATTGATGTTTGGTTCCCGGTTCATAGCAAAATCTTTGGTATTCTTGAATTTTTCATTCTTCTAAACACTACACAAAGTCTGTACACTGCACACTGCACTCTGTAACATAAAAAATATATTGCATATTAATATATTGTTGTTATACGAATATGAATATTATTAACATACACATAAAACTTTTTTTATTAAAATATTGAATTACTTTTTTTTTTTGGAAAAGTATTATAAAATACATATTTATTTTAAATAATTCATTAAATACGATATACAAATATATTTTTACAGAAACAAATGTCTCAGCCTAGTAATAACCTAAAAACTTACCAAAACTATTTCTACTATTTTTGGACTAAATTTTACAATTTTAATAACATATTTTATATCAATATAAGCAGAAATAAATACTGAATCGATTTACAGTACGTTCATTACATAGTTAACAATATTTACACGGATTTTCGTAAAGAAACAATAGGAAGACGCTTAAATGTCAACGGTTTTGGAAAACTAGAGAACTGAACTAAACAATAGACTATCAAATGCCTGTACGCTCGCTTCAAGTCATGGCCTGCTACGATTCCAGAAACATGAAAAATTCAGAAATATGGTTTTATTATTAGATTTTAATCTTTATATTTTTTAATCTAAATTATAAATATGTACTAATAATTGAATAAAAAAAATGTTTAATTTTATAAACGACTAGTAATTGCTTATTAGATTTATGTTTACCAATACCACGATTTTAAATTATGTTTATTATATATTATACTCCAAAATAAGTGACCCCTGTGGTGCACTCTCCACGCCAGCAATGAGTGCCCGTGAGGTGACGCCTGGTAACCCTGGTAAGCGTCCGTATGGTGCAAATATGTCATCATTACCGATATCTGCCTTAAAGCAGATTGTGGCACACTCAGAAATGGGTAATATGCCGTAATGATATATTTATTTATATTTAGGACGGAATAGAAAAATCTGTTCTATTCACAATTATTATAGTAATATACCAATAGAGAGAGAGATAGAAGATTATGCATCCAAACAAACCTCCCCTCGTTGTCTTACGTCCCGCTCCCTGATTCTATCTGTCATTATGTTCGCATTCGCAACTGTCATTCAGTGTTAACCTAATTCTTTGTGATTTGTTCGTTGTGTTGAATAAATATGAGTTTAAAACCACAAGATATGCGTGGGCAACTTTTTTGTTTGATAATATTGAAGATCACTCGATTATTCAACAAAAACGATGGCTGGAGTGTAGAATTCTATGCCTGATGACAGGTCTTTGTTTGTACGTGGTAACCATAGCAACCTTTAGTTCTATGCTTTCCCGCTAGATGCGCTCTTGCAAATTGCAATTGTGTAAGTGTCTATTCATAATTTTTTCGAGGTTGGGAAATACGTCATTCCTAACTTTACTAACAATCTCTTGGGATGGAAATAACAGATTTCATTTCCATCTCTTGGGTTGGAAATGTTTATGTAGAGGTTGCCTAGCACAACTGTCATAGATCCTTATAATAAAATAGGCTAAATCAAATTTTAAGAAAGCTGTCAAAAATATTAATAAAATTAAAGGTTAACTCATTGATTTATTTTGAAAATTATTGATTTAAAATGAGAATGATTGTGAATGAAATAGTATACATAATGACATAATAACATATGTTTATTCTCTAGACTAAAAACCAAAATTGCAACTGAATATCAATCTGGCGTGGTCTACAAAATACCTTGTAAGGATTGTGTGGCCCAATATACGAGACAAACAAAACGTTATCTAAAAACTAGATTAGATGACCACAGAAGAATTTGTTTTTCGCAAAGAACAAAACAAGTAACGGGGAAATGTGCTCTGGTAGACCATGCTATAAAAAAATAATTACGAGTTTAAATTTAGTGAAACAAAAATACTGGACAGGGAAAAAAATCTTAATAAACGGTTGACACTAGAAATGCTACATGTACAGCAGGATAAAAATAATGTTAATTTCAGGACTGATACTATGTACATTAGTAAAATATACACCAACGTCTTAAAACATAGCTAAAAAAATAAGGATAAAACTTAATCATAAAATACATTTTTCTAATCCTTAAAAATATTTTTTTTTCATTAAAAAACAAATTGCACTAAAATAAATTTAAAATATTTTACTTAATTAAACAATAAAAAACCTTGACTTTAGTAAGTGTCTTAACTTGCTAATACTTTACTTAAGTAGTTCCATGGGTGTGGTTCACATAGAACATTTGTTCTTAGTTTTTATAAAAGTTTTATATATTTTATTTTATTTATTTTTTTATCTTTTGACGAAATCCATGTGCTTTATGTTGCACTTACGTTTTCATTTTTTTGCCATGTATCTAAAATTTTCTTAATTCTCATGTAAGTAATTTATAATTTTTGTTATTTCTGATTATTAAATTGTAATGTTTTGTAAATACTGTTCAGCTCCTGAGGAAGGCTCATGTGGAGCTCGAAACCGGTCGACCCGAGAATTTAAAATAAAATTTTGTGACTGCAATCCAGAAATTTTTATTACCTCAGTATACATAACCTCGGTGAGAGTTTCCTCACAGCCTCGCGCTTTATCTCACCTCGAGGTTTGGCCCACCTCGGATGTAAACTATTTCATGTTAAATGTTTTGTCACGGATTCACGCGTTAACCTTTTTGAATTTATTTCAGTTGTATAAACATAAGCCGACATTAAAATGAAAATTTTGAACTATATTATAAATTCAGCGGAATACAAATATCTTCATTACAATATACCAGTTATATTTATATTATATATTTATACAGTATTCACCATCGATAAAGCACGATATTAACTGTTTTTTCGTCATATCATGTCATGTAAAAAGAGAGCATTATTAGATCAGTGTGTAGGTAAAGATATTGGAGCTTGCCATTTTGGTTACACCGTTACCTTCACCTTCCCGAACAGTGGGAAGTCGTCCTATCCAAAACTGAGGCAGTTTTTGCAATACCGAAGCGAACATTGCGAATATATATATCGACTAAAGTAAAAGTGAAATTGTTTCAGTTCAAATTGTTTATTATAAGTTGGTGACTCATTTCATGTTATTTATGTAGGTCGTAATTTTTATATTTATAAACTAAGTATATTATAATAGGCACGTGAGTTCAATGTATCATCATCATCGAGAAAACAGTTCACGCACATTATTGGAATTACCTTTCTCATGCCAAAAAATCTGATGTGGCCAACACAAAACCTCCCGCTATTTAATTTTTATTAATTTAAATACATACCTATGTATTTACTAACGCTGCAAACTATTCCATTGCTTTATTTACTATTTTCTTTTTAAAATGTCACTATTATTAATTTGAAGTGATTAGTTTTTTGACAGTGACAGTTAATGTCAGTTACATTCATTTGAAATATGAACTGTGTAACAAAGGAATTGTGTTTTTCTTAGGCTTCGGGACTTGTAAAAAATATTATTTTTAAATTTATCTGTAAAATATTAGAAAAAGTATTAATGCATTCCTGTAGAAAAATCAATAATCTTTAATTTCCATAACGACAAAATGCGAAAAAATGGCATTTAATGGTATTTTTTGAAGAAAAACAATTATGAGTTTCAGGTAAAGTGCCATTTCCGGTTATCCGATTTACACCAAAATCTAATGACTTCTTTTCATATTAGAATAGGGTACAAATACAAGGTTTCAGAATTTTCTGAATGATAGTATTTGAGTTAGAGCGAAGACAAAATCCCTACACATACACACACACACACACACACATACATACATACGCATACATACACACACACACACACACACACATACATACATACTGACATCATCGTGAAAATGTTAAAAATGGATTCTAGGGACCTTAAAACGTGGTCATTTACTAAAATCTCGATATGAGATTTTTAGCACGATCCCTATACCTCCCTTACCAACGGTAGCGGGAGGTAAAAATGTGTTATAGCCAGCACAATACCTCTCGCCATTTCCATTTTATGTTATATAAGTATTGTATTGCACTTCGTTATCGACCCGTCGTTTTATAACAAAAACATTACAGAACTTTAACCAAATATTGTTTTTATTGTATTTAATATGTCTTCTGCACACATACAATTCTAATTATATCTATTTTTCATTGTATGAGGAAGTTCCTACATGTCAGAGATTCTTCCAATTCATTAGCAAGATTGGCGGTATTTCTTATGGATATATGCATTTTACCTACAATTTATTTATGTGAAGAAGACCTAAATCTTAAATACTAAATGCAAAAATGCGACATCGGACACAGTCCTATACCCGAGACAAAAATTAATGATCATTAATGGTTAGTTGCGAAGTTGAGACTGATGACAGATGTCCAAATTTCGTCTATTAACAATCCAGAAAATATTGACTGTAGTAAGAATATGCTACTTATTGTTTTGTACTGTACGAGTACAATACAATAAGTAGCACGTGCTTACTACATTCAATATTTTCTGGTTTGTTAATAGACGAAATTTGGACATCTGTTATCAGTCTCAACTTCACGTGTGTTTACTACAACTAATAATTTTTATAGTGTCTCGAGTATTAAAGCATAATCCCTTTTAGAACAACATTTATAAAGTTATTTATGCACGGACATATCATAATTTGACAATTATACACGAATTTCTTTGACATAAAAGTCATTTTACAACCCGCGGGCCTCATTATAGCCCGCCGGGCTATAATGAAACGTCAAGTCAAATTATAACCTACAATATAAACAATTTAAACAGGCAACATGAAAAGTTTTTATTACAAATCGAAAATTTTTATATTCTTTAATGAAAAATGAAAATTAATTTTGTGATATTTTCTATGGAAAGCACGGAGATACACAAAATAAAACTCAAATGACATAACTAATAAACAAACAATAAACTGTTGTTCTCCGCTTTCATAGCAACACTAGATACTGGATGTACGAGGACAAATTCTTTTCGATACAATTTTTCTAACACTCATAATTTGAAAATTTTCCTCCGTGCATAAAGTTTTGTATGTACCACGAGCGTAACTTGCTTTTATGGCCTTTGAGGTGTTTTTATCCCTCGGCTTACGCCTCGGGCTCAAAATCCCGCCGTAGGCCATAAAAGGCTCCTTACGCTCTTAATACATAAATAACTATAATAAATATTTGTATCGTTTTAATTTAAGCACAATTGTTTTTCATGCTCGGCCTACTAAAATCATACATCAGTTATTAATTAGTAAAACAGTAAATAACTACGTAATAATATTGAAAACATAAATCCGCTACTTTAATAACACCCAACAAATGAAATGATAATCAATTTCTTATCAGCGCATTCCTGTTTAGAAACTGAAAACTTATTATTATAATTAGTAATCATCATAAATAAATTATTAGATTCCTTATTCTGAAAAATGGCTATAATGAGTTGAGAAAGTCAATTTCTTTGTGGCCTGGTAAAGAAGACAGAAGACAGACAATGGAGCGAATGACCTGTGATTGATAGAAACTGAAAAGGCTGAAACACCTGTCATAAAAAGAGAAAGACAAGTTGATTGGTCGTATTGATTTTGGGTTAATTGATTCTCGTAAATTATTTACAAGGTCGCAGAGGTCACGTGGAAAATAATGAAGATTTTATCCACGGCGGTTTTTTCTTATTCGTGTTGAACATATTTTTTTATAAAATGCATATAGTGATGTTTCTACCTTTCAAATTTAATATGTGTTTTTTGTTGTTTCATCAACTGTTGATGACTAATAATAGTAATGTTAAAACGCCTTCATTGCGTTTACGGGTCACTTTTATGACTTCTCGTATTTACAATTTTGAGGGAACTGTACCTACAATTTCATATCCATATTAGGAAATATTGTATTTAATATATCTGATACTCTCAAAAAGTTCTAATTTCATCTATTCTTTTTCTCCTACTGTTCTAAATGTTCGAGTTTCTTCCAATTCATTGATGACATTGGCGGTATACATATATATCCTATGGGGTCCCGTGGCCGCGTGCCTGAGTGTCTGGTCGCGAACCTGGGGGAACCGGGTTCGATCCCGACTGACGCCAAATATTCCCAATTTTAAATGGCACAAAAGTGACCCCTGTGGTGCACTTTCCACACCAGCAATGAGTGCCCGTGAGGTGACGCCTGGTAAGCGCCCACACGGTAAAATATATCGTCATCATTACCGATGTCTACATGTGTTGTAGATACTGGCACACCCAGAAATGGGTAATATGCCGTGATGATATATTTATTTTATTTATTTATTTATTTATTTATATATATATATATATATATATATATATATATATATATATTCAGCCCGCTCCGGCTTCGCACGGATAAAGCTAGAATATCGATTAGCTACACGTGTACCAGTAAATTTTCACATTTACTTCGGAGACATGGCGTAGGGCCGGCAACCTGCCTCGCATCGTACATAACACACACACATAAACACATACACACACACATACACACTAATAATAATAGCTATAATATGAATAGGTAAATGAATCAAATATAATTTCTTCACCTTCACAAGGCATCTACAAATTACAATAATGATGTTTTCAAATAATAATATTTGAACACGTGTCGCTTGTTATAATTTCTCTTCTTATACATAAATTTATTTATTATATTTCCAATTAAACTTCACACAATGTCAGATTTAAAAATCCGTAGTTAAACAGATCTTAAGTATTACAGTTTTTGAGGCATCGTCCTTCCAACATCCAAACACATACTCGTACGCACACACAAACTCACACACACACACACACACACACACACACACAAACAAACACACACACACGATGATGGTGATACATTTTTGTAAAAATGTTATAATCGGATTATAGGGACCTTAAATCGTGCTTATTCACTAAAACTGGATATGTGATTTTTAGCATGAACCTCAGCAATTTTTCTCAATGCATCATTTGTTATATCGATCTTTTTGGGATGTACTTTTTCTCCCAAAGGCATGGATATTGCTCGTTTGCCGCCAGAAACTGAATGGGGTCCTATACCATTTTTCTTTTATTTTTTTTCCTATAAGAACAGGATAAAATAAGAACTTCAGTGCAAACGCGACTTAAAAATTTTACGTAATAAGCGAGATATGAATTTTTAAAGTTTAAGAATTTGTGCGTGACGCAGCAGGTACTAACAAGTGATAGACAAACAATGGGACAAACTGTTAGTTATACTGGAAACAATTTTTTTCATGTTTGCATAGCTGAAATGTTTTTATATAAAAACTTATACGTTATATTCACGAATAAATTATTATTAAGTATAAATAACATAAATAATAAGCATTTAACAAGAATTTCTTCCTAATAAATTACAGAACATTGAAACAGTTTGACAATCTTATTACACAAAGTATGACGACGGATGGCGCTAATGTTTGCCTGTTTTGAAGTTTCAATATTAATTTAATTAATATTATTATTAATTTAATTCATATTACAAATTGATTTAATTATAAATACATGATTATTGTTAATATTACTAGATGTTATAATTAAACAAATTCATCAAACACAAAATTGTTAAATGTTTTGTTAGGTTATAGAACAACATGACATTTCATATTCTTTCAAAGGTGACCTCTGCAGACGCGTGAATCTTCTTTTTAAAATCAGGTGACCAATCAAATTCTTAGTACCTAACGCGTCATACCCAATTAGTAATCAGGTTCAATCGCTTATAGTTTGTGACCTAGTTAATATTTAAAGAAAATTTTTTCACTAATACTCATTAATTTATGAATATTTTCGTCTTCTTATTTAAGATAGTTAAAATATGACTATGGTATAGGACCCCATTATTAGTTCCGATGACCATTTTTTTAAGCTTTTGAATTGCACTGGCGTTTTGGGGCCAAAGTTATTAGATAAACGTATCGAAGAAAGAATGAAAGAAACCATCAATATATCAATAAGACATGCATATGTAGAAAAAGGTTGGTGTCCCCTATGTTAAGATAATATTTAGTGCAAACTCTTTATATTTTATTATGTAACCAAACCGCCAGTATATTTTCTCCCTCAACCTTAACAATGCCGTCATTCTATCCGTACCATCTTTGTAACATTATCCCTTTTCTTAGTTCTTACATTACATTTTACTTTTTACTTCCATTATTCTTTATTCTATACTTCGCTACACATTTGCCTTTATCTTTTTTGTTGTGTCTACATACATTGAGTAGTTGTTAGTTGTATACATAGATAACTTGTCATCATAGATGTTACACTCCAGTCATTTATGGAAAAGGGCGTAACGACCACTGACCTCTAGTGGCCAGCCACTGAACTAGAATGGCAATGAAATAAGAAGACTCAAGAGTGTGTTTTTGAGGTTATGAAGGTTACAGTAACAAGTGATTACTACTAGGTGGTCGAGTATAAGGATAATAGCTAGGTGGGGTCCAGAGCAATACATAAAAAATTAAATTGTAAGTACAGGACATAAAAGTATATGGGAAGCAGTAAGGTGCAGTTTTATTGAATTTAATAACCAAGAAAGCAACGGCAACATCGTAAAAATAATTACAAAATGTATGAAAGCTTGGAATTGAATGCGTTTACAAGTTTCAGTATCTATTATTTGTTATGGTAGAAATAATTAGGCAGATACCAAATAATAATTTAAACAAAATCACGGGTTTCAGTTAATTTATTAAAATAATTATTCACTTCGACGTTTCGGCCGTACTGCAGTCTTCTTCAGGGAATGAATAGTCAGAAGTTATAATTGAAATACATATATGTAACAAGTATTTTTTTATGTCAATTTCCCCTGAAGAAGGCACCAGTTTATGGTGCCGAAACGTTGGATTTAATAATAAAAAATCTGATGTGGCCAACACAAAATCTCCCGCTATTTAATATTTATTAATTTAAATACATACCTACGTATTTACTAACGCTGCAAACTGTTCCATTGCAGAAAACTATTGCTTTATTTACTATTTTCTTTTTAAAATGTCACTAATATTAATTTGAAATGATTAGTTTTTTGACAGTGACATTTACTGTCAGTTACATTCATTTGAAATATGAACTGTGTAATAAAGGAATTGTGTTTATCTTAGGCTTCGGGACGAATAAAAAAATTATTTTTAAATTTATCTGTAAAATATATAGAAAAAGTATTAATGTATTCCTGTAGAAAATTCAATAATCTTTAATTTTTATAAGACATAAAATGCGAAAAAATTGCATTTAATGGTATTTTTTGAAGAAAAACCATTATGAGCTTCAGGTAAAATGCCATTTCCGGTTATCCGATTTACACCAAAATCTAATGGCTTTTTTTCATATTAGAATAGGATAGAAATACAAGGTTTCAGAATTTTCTGAATGATAGTATTTGAGTTAGAGCGAAGGCAAAATCCATACACACATACACATACACACAGACACACATACAGATATAATCGTGAAAATTTAAAAAATGGATTTTAGGGTCACGTGGTCATTTACTCAAATCTCGATATGAGATTTTTAGCATGATCCCTATACCTCCCTTACCAAGGGTAGCGGGAGGTAAAAATCTGATGTGGCCAGCACATGGCCTCCCGCCAATTCCATGTTTAAAATAGCAATGAGCTTTAAGTAAAGTATCACTTCCGATTGATCGTTTGTAAACAAAATCTACTTTGTTGTTCCAATAAATAGAAAAGTTTGTAATACGAAATTTTGGATTATATTTTACTATGTTTTTCCTGAAAAATCTGTGAGCAAATACCAACTTTGCGAAGTTCTGGATCATTAATATATTTGAAGGAAAAATCGTCACATATACATTATTGATTGTCAAAATCAACACCAACTTTCTTATGCTCTAAAACGCAATCTGTGTAAATTCTTCGCCGTACATGATCAATTTCGTAGAATCGTATTTAAACTACTAAATTCTTCTAAACACGGTTTTATTATTAATTTTAATGTAATTGCTTCGTGACAGTGACATTTGTTTAAATATGTCAAATTTGTTATTAAAGTATTGTTCTTGTTTGACGCAAAGGCAAAGTGATGTACAAAAATAAATTATTTTATAATATAATATTTAACGTTATTTTAAGTTATTTACTAAAAGCTATTGTCGTAGAATTGAAGATTGAGCCATTGTATGCAATTTGTATTGGTAAAAGTTGCTAAAAAAATATATTCAATGATTTTTTTACACGAAAAACTGTTAAAAGCTTGTATAAATGATATTTCCGGTTATCCGATATACACTAAAAACTAATGATCTCTTCCCACATTAATATAGAATGAGTATACAAAATTTCAAAATTTTCTGATTGATAGTATTAGTGTAATCGTGTCCACACGATACACACACACACACATACATACCTACAGACATCATTGTAAAAATGTTAAAATCGGATTCTGGGGACATCAGAACGTGCTTATTCACTATATGCGATTTTTAGCACGATCCCTATACCTCCCTTACCTAGGGTAGCGGGAGGTAAAAATACAGAACTGAAAAGGTAGTATTATTCCAAAGTTGTTAGTGTTTACAATATTTGAGTGTTTTATGCCTTAAATATCTACTTCACAAATCTACTTTATTTCAAATTCTTATTACTTTCAAGGCTTCTCCTATTGACTTTTGAAAATTCGGACATCACCAAAATAAGTTTGTTATTAGTTATCGTGTCATCTTATTTGGAAAATAATCAAATTAAATATCTCTTTTTAATTATATGTTGCCTTAATATATTACTAATGATAATGAATATTTCTTAATGTGAATAATATCGTCTTTATTTTCTAATGAGTTGAGCTATTAAATTAATATAGAAAATCAAAGCTATAAATATGATTGATATGTTGTAATTAGATCAGAACAGAAAACATTTGATATACCTATTAACAGAACATGTCAGATGTTTATTCCATTATCAAATAGAAAGCTTCTCATTTATATAGAAATAATATGTGTGCAATTTGAATGGTAGAAAATAACACTAAATCATTATTTCTTTACGCCAAATTTTATATTCAAGACGATATAATAATGTTAATAATAGAAAACCAACTTCTCAAAACTTCTGAATCCAGTGAAATAAATAAAAAAATCTGTTGTGGCCAGCACAAGACCACTCGGCATTTTCATATTAGGCTATACAGAATGTTATGTAAGTGTTCAACGCTTAACCCATGGTAGATCTTAGAGATGCATTCGGGCCGGGCCGGGCCGGGCTTTGAGGTTTGGATCGACTCTGCCCGAAAATAAAAATTACCGGCCCGACTCAAAGATCGACTCGACAAAAAAATTAGCTAGCCCGGCCCGAAAATTGACTCGAAATCGGGCCGGACTTCGGGCCAGGCCGGGCCAAACCTCGAAATTGGGTGCATCCGGCATTCCTAATGTTGATTTTTATGTTAAGGAGAAATGTTTAACTTTTTTCGTGTCAAACTTATAAAAAAAACCTCTACATTCTTATAACTTTCAACATTAGTTAAACATAAGTAGTTAAAAAAGAGACTCTTCTAGTGTAAGTTTGTTATAAAAATTACAGACCTACAAGTATTTAACATTTTGTTTACCAAAGAATTTAAACAACTTTTTCACAAATCTTATATTAAAAAAAATAATTTACTTTACATAAGGATTTTTTATCTAACTTTGTTTCTGCTCAAAAATAGGACAAGAAATCATTATGGTAGGAACAAAAATCACTTTTATTTAAGTATACGAGTAATAACAATAATAATAGCAACTTCACAATATAATTATTATGCTTTAATGAAAAACCTTGAATTCTTGAAGTAAAATATTCCATTTTTATTTATTAATATGTGAAGTGTGTTGTTATTAAATCATTTTGATCCTTTTTAACTTCATCCATTTTCATTAAAATATTAAGGAAACTGTGCATTTGATTGAACTATAAGATTTTTCGAGCCGGCCCGAAAATCTCGAATTTTCGGGCCGGGCCAAAATCAAGTCCGACTCGCCTCGATTTTTGAAAATGATTAGCCCGATTCGACCCGGTAAATAATATCTTCGGCCCGGCTCGATGATCGACTCGAAATCGAGGCGGGCTTCGGGCCGGGCCGGGCCAATGCTCGAAGTCGAGTGCATCTCTAGTTACAGAGGTAAAATAGTGTCACCTTATCTTGAAACCTTTGATCATCTAAGTATAACCAATAACCCAACAATCAATCAATCGATCAATCATGAATGTATTATCTCATTACCGATAAGCCATGATTGCATCGCTTTGTAACTGTGTCTGACTTGTTAGCAGCGTTACTGTAGTTACGCCGTGCCGCCCAGTTAGCAAACCGTGTAGGTAATTATAGTACAGCACTGCAGCAGCCACTACAACAAGGTACCTACTCTACTCACTGGGTCAGTCGGCTAGCCGTAGTCATAGTCATAGCTATACCGGCTATTTCCGATACAAACACACAAATACTCTGACTAATACAGGATATACGCGGGAAACTAACTAAAATACACAGGGAAATTAGGTAATACGAAAAACGAAAGAGGATACTATTACAGTTTGGGACACGAAAGAGGAACTATGGAAAATATGTTACAAATCACTGTCTAATATATGCGCTCCGTTTAAATCCACACGAAATACAATTAATTTGCTTTCCCCATACCTAATATAATACACAGGGTGTCTCTAAAATAGGGGGACATGGCTTAACCACAGATTCCTGAGGCTAAAATAAGGCGATTTAACTAAACTTGCTTCTACCGGAAAGTGTACCATTTAGCCAGTATTCTGCTTCAAAGTTCTTCGAAAAAAATTAATTTTGCTTATAATAACAGAACGATTTATTCGATTTGGATGAAATTTGGTATGACAGTGATTATGTCATCTTTTAAGATGATACTTGTTATTATTAGTGAACCACTAGTGGCTAGTGAAACTTAGGTGTCCCAACATTGTTTTTTTTATGGCCACGCCGATAACGTGTTATTAAAAATTAGATGTTTGGCATTTGGACAGACTGCTAGATAATATATATTTTAAAAATTTAGCGATGCACACTCAGATTTTATTTTTTTTCTGTGTGAACCGTAACAGATACCATAAATTACACAGAGATAGAAAAGTTTACTACTGAATGTATCCTTCTGAAAAATAAAAAATAATTTCAAGTTATCGGCAAGGTCATTAAAAAGTTGGGACACCTAAGTTTCGCATGCTAGTGGTTTGCTAATAATAATAATAAATATCATCTTAAAAGATGACTACTTGTAACCATATGAACCGTCATACCAAATTTCATCCAAATCGAATAAAGCGTTCTGTTACTATAAGCAAAATTTTTTTTGAAGTACTTTGAAGCAGAATTCTGGCTAAATGGTACACTTTCCGGTAGAAGCAAGTTTAGGTAAATCATCTTATCTTAGCCTCAGAAATCTGTGGTTAAGCCATCTCCCTATCTTTTAGAGACATTCTGTATAACAGTTGCCCGAATAAGTTTTAAAGCTATATAGCATTTCTTATATGGGCTGTTAATCTGTGCAGTTGGTTTCGTATTAGTTCCTGTCTTTTTACCTTCCGTCACCTTTAGGTAAGGAAGGTATTGTCTTTGGTCAAAAAATTCGGTTGTGAGTTTTTAATGAATAAGCACGTTTTAGGGTCCCTACAATACGAATTTACTATTTTTAAGATGATGTCTGTATGTGTGTGTGTGTGTGTGTGTGTGTGTGTGTGTGTGTGTGTGTCCGTGTGTGACAAATTTTTCTCCGACGATAATACAATACTACAATTCTAAAAATTATAATTCTTTTGTATTCCTCTTCTTTACATCCATATGAAGAGCTGATTACATTTTGGTTATAATTGATCCACCGGAAGTTGAAGTTTTTGACAGTTTTTCTTGAAAAAACACAGTTAAATCTCATTTTTCGACATTTTGTGATTATCAATATGAAAACAATCTTATTCTCTATAGGGTTTGATTATACATTTTCCTTGATATTCAATAGATATAGAGTTATAGAGAGATTAAGAGAGATTAACTTTCAAAAATCAGTCAGCCTTGCTAAAATTATGGAAACAGCAGATATATTCAAAAAAATTTAATTGGCAGATGTCAGTGTCAAATGCTAAACCAAAGTTGAAAGTATAGGGTCAGAAAGTTATATGTGAATGTGATAGAGTATCCCTCGTAAGTGACTTGCAGTTGCAGCCTCGCCTCAAGATTGGAATTTTCAATCCCAGAAGAGAAAAGCCAAAGAGAAGATGGAAGGGTTGTGTAGCAGAAGATGCGTTGGACAGGAATGAGTAAAAGAGAAGAGTAAGAAACAGCGACCCCTAATAAAATAGGAAAAGGAACTTTCGGTATGGAATTTGTAAAAAATAGTGTGTTCGTGTTACAATTTTACAGGATATACAGAATCTTTTTCAAGGAAATTTTGGTATGGGATACAAAATACATCGAATTGACGGAAGGTTTTGTGCTGGCCATCACAACAGATTTTTTACACTCGGATCATAAGCGTTTACAAATAAGTTAGAAGCACAAAGTTACTGTAATAATTATTATTTGACGGCGTCTGTGGAATATTACGATATGAGCATTCCTTTCCCTTATCCCTCAGATCAAGATTGGTATCCTGCACTATACTACCTAGGATGAAAGAAACGCTGCAGGAGTATTTGCTGGTTCTTGGCCAGCTTTACTTGTATTTTAACGGTTTTGACATAAGTTATCAATTTTATGGCCATTCGTCACGCAAAACCCTGTTCCGTGAGTTCGAATGCCGTCGACCAACAATGATTTTTCATTGAAACAATTCTGATATGGCCAGCACATTACCTTCCGTAAATTCTATGTATTTTGTACTAGTCCCATACCAAAAGTTCTTTGGAAAAAAATCTATATATGTATGTATATATTTTTATGTTTCGTGTTGATTTGCGTACGTTATTTATTAATAATATTAAAGAAATACGATAGAAAAGGGCTACAATAATGATCTTGTTTGCTTGTGTATTTCTTAATGCAGTTACCTAATCGGTATCAGGACGGATTATAGAGCGAATTAAACTACCTATAAATGAAACATTGCGCAATGCCATTCTCACATGAAGAATACTATACATATGTATGTATTTAAATTTATATTTCGGCATAATAACAATAAAACGAACAGTAAAATATAACAAGAATGATACAAATAAAAAATAAAACATCCTACCTTGAAAGTTGTCATCATGAATCTTGTACCGGGATCCACATACTTTTCTTTGACAAATTTGACAACATATTTTCCAGTTTCACTCACATTATTATACATAAACATACCCATAAAGTCATACAGAGTTTGTTAATAACAATATTTATAATTAAATCACTTATATTTCACGAAAATTTATAAAATAATTGTCCACGAACGCGACTTTATGACTGTTTGTTTACAATTGACAAAACACGATCGGCCGCTTCGCTTGTTGCTTAGCGCGAACAGGCAAAAGCCTGGCATGCTTCGATTCCAAATCCGGGGAAAATTAATGTTATTATTGAAGAAATTAATTCATATCTCATATATTAATTTATGAAACAGGCTGAAATTTGATATTTTAAGTTTATAAAAATGCAAGATTAATTTGTTAAATTTTGGAGAGAATTAATTAATGATAAATGATAGTTTACTTGAAGGTGTTATCAGTTTTTCTTTAATATTTAATCAAATATCATTTTACAATAATTTATATTGTTATAAAAATAAATATTTTTATATGTAACACAATTTTTATTTGACATGCTTTTTATTTTAGCACCATACTAAATATATAAAATCTGTTGTGGCCACCACATTATCTTCTGTTATTTCTATGTATTTTGTACAAATCCTATACCAAATGTTTTTTGGAAAAGATTCTATATATCCAATAATATTGTAACGCGAACATTGCTATTATCTACAAATTCCATACCGAAAGTTCCTTGGAAAAGTTACTATAAATCCAATAAAATTATAACACGAACATATACTATGTCAATTGCACTTGGCATTGACATCTGTCAATTACAATTATTTGAATATATCAGCTGTTTCCATGGTTATAACGAAACTGGCCGATTTATGAAAGTTAATCTTTTTTACAATTCTTTAACTCTATATCTATTGAATATGAAGGAAAATGTATAATCAAATCGTATAGACAATAAGATATTATTTCATATTGATAATAACATAGAATTTCAAAAAAATAATATTTAATTACATTTTTCAAGAAAAGCTGTTAATAACTTAAAATAAGGGTAATGTAGATCTCCTGTTTTACGTTTCAACAATAGAGGGAACAAAGAGGGAACAAATTAACTAATGTCAAATTCAAATTAAAACTTTCTCGCACGCCATGCCATCTATAGGTTACATTCTTAAATATGGTTCCCTTCTCCAGTTCAATATAATGGCGTCACAGAAGTTTTCTTTCTTAATTTTCTAAAAAACAAATATTTTTTTAAAATAAAAAATTATTTTTATATATGTTTTCAGCTATAATATCCCGAGGACATTGATAATTACGAAATAATTTTATGGCAGTTACCGAAAGCGCGTTGCTTTGTAACAGCCCGACGCCGAAGGCGGAGGTGGTGTTACCTAAAAGCAACGTGCTTTTTATTTAACATTAAATTTGCCTAAAATTTGTATTTGACAGAATTTTTGTGTCTAACATAGCCCAGTAGATGTCACTAGTAGCTATGAACGTGAATGTAGCTATGAATATGTTCAATGTGAAGTGTCCAATGACAGTGAGACTTCTTTGAGTGAGACCAAAGAGAAGAAGATAAGACATACAAAAGTCCATAAATATTCTCCACATTTAGTTTTTTATTTAATACAGTATTTTTTGATTTGTTTTCTTCTATAATTTTGTTGATTAAATCATCATTTTCAATGACAGCGTGAAAATGACATTTTTAAATTAAAACAATTAATCTTTAATTATATGTCAAAAACTGTTTGTTACTTAGCATCTTAGTGACATAAGTGATAATTGTCTTAGGATAATTATCAGTGTAAGTTTGTTTTGATTGGTTACTTTCGTACACGTGGTCAGCAATAAAGGGATTCAATTGGATAATTTTTTAACCAAAAAGTTTTCAACATAACATTATACGTATATATAGTGATAGAAATCGGATTTTCACTACCACGCAAGTAACCCATTGAACAAGCAAATAAATACAAAATGTGTATGTTGTGTTTATTTACTACTACAGTAGAGTTTGAAAACATAAATATTTATAAACACAAAACACATATGTTCCCGTTCCGTAACCTAAAATATAATATGAATAAATTGGTTGAGCAATCTTTGCCCGAAATAAACGCGGAAACCTCAATGGTTTTTGCGTTGGCGGCAGGAAATAAATGTTTTAATGTGTGCTCTCTATATGATACTACACTCGGTTCATCATTACCAGTCTACCAACATTATTACACATGCGACTCAAATCTCATTGGACACGGAATATATTTCAATATTAATGGTAGTAATACGCAAGCATTACGTTTATATAGTATGCAAATATAAACAGTTATAAATTAAATACGAGTACACTGAAATATTTAGTACTTGCGTACATAATATGAATTTCATTTTCTACTATGTTGCATGCAGCGTTTACAATAAGAATTATACTTGTATGTATAAATAAATAAATATATCATCACGGCATATTACCCATTTCTGGGTGTGCCAATCTGCTTTATCGCAGATATCGGTAATGATGATGATATATTTGTACCGTGCGGGCGCTTACAAGGAGTCACCTCACGAGCACTCATTGCTGGCGTGGAGAGTGCACCACAGGGGTCACTTTTGTGCCGGTACCCCCAGGTCCGCGAACAGACATTCTGGCACGAGGCCACGGGACCCCATACTTGTATGTATTAGTGACAATTTTACGTGTATTGACATTTGACGCGACGGATATCGTCAAATACACGTGCGTTTTATTTAGTACTTCTTAACTGTCATTATTACTTCTGCATGCATGTTGTGAAATTTTGTAAATATGACACTTTTGCGTAAAATTATTATACAAAAATCTGATGTGGCCAACACAAAACCTCCCGCTATTTAATTTTTATTAATTTAAATACATACCTATGTATTTACTAACGCTGCAAACTGTTCCATTGCATAAAACTATTACTTTATTTACTATTTTCTTTTTAAAATGTCACTAGTATTAATTTGAAGTGATTAATTTTTTCACAGTGACATTCACTGTCAGTTACATTCATTTGAAATATGAACTGTGTAACAAAGGAATTGTGTTTATCTTAGGCTTCGCGACTAATAAAAACATTATTTTTAAATTTATCTGTAAAATATATAGAAAAATCTGTTGTGGCCAGCACAAGACCTCTCGCCATTTCCATATTAGGCTATATAAGTATTGTATTGCACTTCGCTTTCGAACCGTCGTTTTATAACAAAATCTTACAGAACATTACCCAAATATTGTTTTTTACTATATTTAACATGTCTTCTGCACACATATAATTCTAATTATATCTATTTTTCATTGTATGAGGAAGTTTCTAAATGCCAAAGATTGTTCCAATTCATTAACCAGATTGGCGGTATATCTGATGGATTTATGCATTTTACCACAATTTTACCTATAATTTCAAATCTTTAATTAATAAAACAATAAGAAAAGTTAAATATACTTCCCAGAAAAAGCTATCAGAATGTCACTAAAACTGTTGATATTTGACAATGACATGTGTCATGTTATAAACATTGGAATTTGTCAACTGGTTTCCTTAGTGCCTTGGCCTCGGCGATTAGTTTACTCTATAAATTATAGAGCCTTTATCTCTAAATCTATACAAGATATAATAAAAAGTGTATTAGATGGAGAATTTTATGTTCTTCAATATTTAATAAAAAAAACTCCCAAAAAATTATATTTAGAAGATTTTTTCTAAGAAACTACTACTTCCGGTTGTTCAATTGTTACCAAAACCTTTTCAGCTCATCCCAGGAATTTATGTTATATAAGTAATGTATTGCACTTCGCTATCGAACCGTCGTTTTGTAATAAAAAATTACAGAACTTTACCCAAATATTGTATTTTATTGTATTTAACATGTCTTCTGCACACATACAATTCTAATTATATCTATTTTTCATTGTATGAGGAAGTTCCTATGTCAGAGATTCGTCCAATTTGTTAAGAAAAATTGGCGGTATTTCTAATGGATATATGCAGGTTACCTATAATTTTAAATATTTAATTAATAAAACCATAAGGAAGATTAAATGTACTTCCCAGAAAAAGCTTTCAGAATGTAACTAAAACTTTTGATTTTTGACACTGATATCTGTCATTTACAAATTATGTTATAAACATTTGCATTTGTTAACTGGTTTCCTTAGTGTAGTTTCGCGTCCTCGACTTATTATATCCCGATATTCTACATATTATAGCGTCTTTATCTCTAAATTTATAGAAGATATAATAAAAAATATAAATGTATTAGATGTAGAATTTTGTTCTTAAAAATGCGTAATATCAAAAATTTTCAAAAAATAATATTTAGAAGATTTTTTAAAAAAAAAACTACTACTTCCGGTTGTTCAATTGTTACCAAAACCTTTTCAGCTCTTCCCAGGAATGTCAGATTGAGGAATTCATAATTAAACATGTCTTATGTCTTATAGTTTTTGAGTAATCGTCCCTTCAACATCCACACAGACACACATACATACACACATACACTCACACACAGACATCATCGTAAAAATGTTTCTTCTTGAAGTATATTTCAGTTGTACACTTGTGTATTAAAATTTAGAAGATGCTCTTTGCTAGAAACCCTAATATAGAATAACATTAATTTGAATATAAATAAATAAAATAAATATATCATCACGGCATATTACCCATTTCTGGGTGTGCCAGTATCTACAACACATGTAGACATCGGTAATGATGACGATATATTTTACCGTGTGGGCGCTTACCAGGCGTCACCTCACGGGCACTCATAGCTGGCGTGGAAATGAATATGCAGTCATTTAAATTTGTGTTTACTTGCTAATATGTTAAAAACTAATTTAAATACATATTTTTATTTTATAATGGCATTAGCAACTTACTGACATTTTCACGAAGTGCTTTCCTGAAACTGTATAGAAAATCTATAATTATATTTGCATTGTGTGATAATTTAAAGTTTGAAGTATCTCTTTAACATTAACCTAGATTATAAGTATGTGAGTATCTTATTACCTATATTAGCACTATCAATTAAAATATCCTCCATATATTGCTGCAAATAAAACAAATCACTAATTAGAGAACTCCAGTTAATTAAGCACGTGGTTAATTGATGTGTTTTTGTTTTTAGGCGCGGCACTGTGTAAGAGGAAAAATTTCTTTCTTAATAAGTCCGAGATATTTTTTACTTTTTTTACTTCATAATGTTCATGTATAAGGCAATTATATTGTTTTTTTTTTATTAAATGTATATTATTATTGAGAAAGGAGTATACAGGATTGCAGTCAATATATGTAGATGGTATTTTTATTTGACGAATATCAACGTTTCGTAGCCTATTGCTACTTCTTCAGGATAGACTCAAATTAAATTTTTAAGTAAGGACCCATCATTCTATTTTTCATTTTCAAAATAAGTCAATAAATTAACTACAAGCTTTTGAATTTGACATGACAGATCATTTGACATTTTATCAATGGACAACGAAACAAAAAACACAATGAAATCAAAATACAGGTTGAAAAGTATAATGTAGAAATGTAGACATTATAATATTTAGTAACATATATTTTCAGAATTACCAACATTAAAAAAAATAATCAAACATCATTTTGTAAAAATTTACAAATTTTTAACTAATAATAATATTTTCAAATATAATTATTTCTAGTAATGATTTCAAATATATAATAATAAAAAAAAAAATCTGTTGTGGCCAGCACAATACCTCTCGCCGTTTTCGTATTAGACTATTTAAGTATTGTATTTAACATTTCTGGTACATACACAAAAAATTCTAATTCTTTATTTTTCAATTCATTCTATGAACAAGTTCCTCCTACTCTTCTAAATGTTCGAAATTCTTCCAATTCATTGACGAGATTGGTGGTATTTCTGAAGGGTAAAGAATTATATGTATAGCAAGCGCGTGTTTAGTTGATACTTACACGTATATACTTTGGCTTATAAATGAATCCCCTTTTTATACCAATTTCAGATGTTGACGTTGACGGAGTCTTTTCCTCATTATAACAATAACATATTGTAATTACTATTACATCTCGACTTATTCAAGTACGAATTTTAAGTTTTCCGCATTCAAAGACTGGTTTCCATGGGCTGTTTGATTCATTATGAAATGGATTATTTTATATATTTGTAAATCTTTATCTCTAAATCTATAGAAGATATAATAAAAATGTTCAATGTATCGGTTAGAGAATTTTATATTCTATAATATTTGTAATTATATAAATTTCCGAAAAATAATATTTAGAAGGTTTTTTTTTAAGAAACTACTACCTCCTCTTGTCCAACTGCTATTAAAACCTTTTCAGCTCTTCCCAATAATGTCAGATTAAGGAATACGTAGTTAAATTGGTCTTTAGTCTTATAGAATTTGAGAAACCGTCCCCCCATATACGATTTTTAGCATGAGTCCAGTACCTCTCTTAACTAGAGGTGAAAAACTAATAAAATACCGTTAATAAAATATTTTTTAAAAATATAGAAAATTTCAAAAAACCTTAAACGATGACGCATACCGCTTGATTGACAGGATACTCTACACAGAAAAAATAAACCTTCTAAATTGTAGTTAAATTAACTAAATAAATCTGTGATTTTATTTATAATAACAAATTATAGTAAAATTAAATACAAAATTAGATTAAATAACTACATTTAGTATTGAACTAAACATAAATAAAGCAATTAACTAAATATATATTTAAATTTTCTATTTACTTAATTAATTCATTAGATAAATCATCGATAATCGAAGGACAAAAATAATGAAGCCAAAATATAGTAGAATTAAATAAAATAAATAATTAAAATAACTATTTACATATTTAAATTAACGATTTTTTACAATATATTTATTATCTATTTCGAGTTAGTTAAAATGCTAAATTAAGATTTGTAAATTATGTTAAATTATTAGACATATTGCCTAATAACATAATATCTAATGATAATTAGACAAAATTTCAATTCTTTTTTTTGTGTGTATAGTCGGCTTTAATTCACGTTGGACATATCAAAGCATTAACCGTAAAACCCAGAAGATATACGAACTCTCCTGTTTACGATCTCATACACTCCATCCCTAACAAGTTACTATAACTACAACACATTGACCTATTTCAAAATCAACTCCTCATACAACATAGACTGCTTTTAGCTCTCCAGTGTCTCCGGCTCCAGACTATAACCTTTAATCAACAATGCTCTCTTCATCATTGGCCAGATTGTCCCGTGCTTCGTGCTATAAAGCTTATATTGTTTTCGTGAACCCGGATACGGATAGAGTAACCAAATAGGCGGATGCGCAGCAATGGGATATAGTGCAGTGGAGTACAGGATGTAGGTCATGCGATCAATACCAACACTAGGGATACATCCTGCAGATGTGGATGCAGGCGAAGAGGAAATTGGGAAAAGGGCATAGCGTGTTAAGTAAAATTGGAGACGTGGAAACAAGCTAGAAGTGCATACACAGAAAATATTTACGCCCATGTTATATAGGTTAGGCAAAAAGGACGGACGTTTTTTTAAAAAAGTCACAAAATTGATACTTTTTGCTTAAGAAAAAATCGATTGTGGCCAGCAAAAGACCTCTCGCAATATCCATATTAGGCTATACCACAGGATAAACATCTATACAGAAGCGACAGTCAGAGAGAGAAACGAAAATGGAAACGATAGGAAAAATCGTTATCATAAGGAAAAACATTATATTTCACGTATTCTGAAAGAGCTGTTGTCTCAGCTTGTCACGCCCATGTATTTTAGGGTTATGGCTAATTCAAGCAAATAAAACACGTCTACTCACTTTTGACATATGTCAATGAAGAAAGTAGAATCGGGAGGACTTGTTTGTTCATACAAAGACTGTATAAATAGATTTACAAAATGGAGAAAGGGAAAAGTAAGTTTTTTTCGTTTCCGAAAGATCCAGAAATGTAAGTTATGTAAAACAACTACCATATCATGTAAAATGTATATTCATTTAATAAATATAGGTGTAAAATGTGGCTCAAGGCCTGTGGAAGAGAAGATTTGATGGAGAAGGATATATGGGACATATTCATCGAGTCTGACGTTTGTTTCCCACATCAAAGATATAGAAAATTCTGCATTGTAATAAATTTGTAAAATTCAGGTATTTGTTTAATAAAAATATAATTATGTGATTATTTTATCTGATTTCTTTTTAATTCGTTAATAAAATTAAAATTTTAGTACTTTTATGTTCTAATTTTTGTTTTACCATTTAAAACAATTTAAACTTCGCGCGTAAATTTGCCAACAAATTTAAAGTTCAAGGTCATAAACGTAAAATCGCTACAAACAATGGTGCCGGCAAGGAGTGTCGCTTCTGTATAAATGTATTCTGTGGCTATACCGTGAGTATTTTTTAACGTGAAACATTGGGTTTGTCATATCCATGGTTACGACTTGATATTTGATTGACAGCAATGTATTTGCCCGTTCCATTTAAAATGAAACATAGAGAACGAATCTGACAGAAGTATTATATTTAAATATATTGTAAGAAATTTAGCGGAGTCAGAAAACCACTCGAGAGCACTGAACATATTTCGGGAACAAGGTGCACACAATATTTTTTCTACAACTAAATTTAATTTTTAGGAAACAGGTATAATTAAAAAAAAGATGTCCAACTAATATAGTTAATTGAACAATATAGATATATTTATGATGAAAAAAAGTGTCGATTTTACAAGAAGTGACATTACCGGCCTGCTCTTATTGGTTTGCCCCACGGAACAAAACATAATGTCATAATTCTAATGCCAACCAATCAGAAGAGTATATGTTTGTGGACGACAGCTTGATTCTGGAGATATTTACGACAGTCAATTGACATCTGTTATCATTTTGTTGTGTTTGAATATTTCTGTTACTTTGTCTTGATAAAAATTAGTGTCATGGAAAAAGATGTCTAATACAGTTAATTGAACAATGCAGATATATTTATTATAAAAAAAGACGTGTCGATTTTACAAGAAGTGATATTACCGGCCTGCTCTTAGGAGTTTGCCCTAAGAAGTACATGAACCGGACAGTGTAATGTAAAGTTTAATGCAAAGTCATAATGCTAATGATAAGGTAAATGCATAAGTTTACAGCTTACATACACCAGCCTACCCTCAATCGAAGGGGAATGTACGCCCAAATTATTCATCAAATTCGCTATTGTTTAAAACATGAAATATTATATATTTATTGCACGAAAATCAACTTTCAGTGTGTAAGTGGATGGATGTGATTGGTACTGTTTTGAAGGAGCGTAAGTTTCCGAGTGGAAAGAGAAGAAGAGCATGTATGAATACGATTATGAATGTGGCTGAGGCTAAAGAAGTTTGTCAGGATAGGAATGTGTGGCGTAGGATGATTGTTTCGTAATTATTGTGGTGTAAAGATGAATGGTTAGTAAGAATGTTTTGTGAGAATGGAGAGACAGCTGAATTTTTATGTGGACGAGAGAATGAAGTATGTATGTACAGAAATGTGTAGCGAAAGATGATTGTTGCGTAACTATTATTGTGGTCCGGATGCGGTTATTCGCTACCGAAAATCGGTCACAATAATATGTTCTTGAATGAATGTTGTGATGATTTTGGGCAAGGCGGAAGAAGAATGTTTTTAAAGAGTTAAGTGATTCTGTGGAGCTCTTGCTTTCATCCCTTTTCTTATTATTTTCGGGTTTTTGCTAACCCACTAAGTGGGAAACGCGTGATTTTATGTATGTATGTATGTATGTAAATCAACTTTCATTGTTTAATACCATAAGATTTGGAATGCTCCCCTATATTTGTTGCAGTATTGACTAAACAATTTCGGGAGGTCTATATTGGTGGGTACATATTTGGGCGAGGCATTTCATGACCCGATGTAACCGCTTTGCTCTGCTATGCTGTAGCTTTGAACCGGAGGTGACTTGGATCAATATGCTCTTGGTAACAGAACACTCACAGATCTCATTCGGCCAACCGCATGTGTACCCGCATTCATGCTTACATGCCAATATATTTTTCTATTTCTCATAGGAAATACTTATAACTTAAACGTAAAATGGGATCAATTCTTGTGGTAAATTGGAAACTGAAACGTTCTGTAAAGCTTTTATTTCTTTAAAGCTTCCATTATACTGATCTCTATGCATATCTGGATGCCGGGCGCAATGTTAAATTTTTGTGACTAATTGTTCGCCGTCATGTTGGTGCATTTCGACTAAATTATAGTTGGAGAGTGAAACCTTCATAGTTACTTTAAAATTAAAAGTTATGTCATCGTATAGGAACTTTTCCGACAAATTTGAAAATTCACATTTTTCGAAAAAATCACCTCAATTAAATGCTCATATGAGGGTTGTGCAATATTTATTGTCCCTAACATATAAAACAAATTTATTTTTTAACATAATCACCGTGTACTTGAAGACACTTATTATTTCACCTATGTCGATGATAGACGTCAAGTCATCTGATATCTGATGTGGACACCACATGACTTCCTTGTACGCCTGTTACACTATACATGTTTTGTTATAGTGAAAATGAAATGGCAGAAGACCTACGTCATACACCTGAAAAAAACTATAAAATCGAATATAACTTGTAAAAATTATTTATTTTTAAATACAGAAGAAAGAAAAATACTAGTATTAAGAAACGTATACAGTGTGTCCCATCTAGAGGTGCCACCATTGGGATCTCGAGAACTATAAGAGATACAATGTTGGTTAAATAGAACTTTTTGTGCGCCTTTGGAAGGCCATCTCAGATGTGCTTTTGTTTTTCCAAAAATACTCATAAGCCACTAGATAATGACGAAAAACTGAATATTGTTCATTTTTTCTTTTTTAAATAACTTCCAAACTATTGATAATTGAGAAAAACGTTTCAAATATAAAAGATAGATATTTTTATTAACTAACCAGTGGCGTACGAAACAAATTTTTATATCCGTAAATTTTCGAGATATAATACAAAATTATATTTTTTTAAATGGAACCCATATCTGATTTTAGTCTCAAAAAAATAACTATTTTTTTCTCTTTTCAATGTTGTAAGGGTTATTATGTTTTATATTTGTTTTGCCTTCAAAATTATTATTTTTTTCTTTATTTTGTATTAAATTTACAATTATTTTGAAGATATTAGTAGATATCTATTTAGAAATACTCCTTGTATTTAAATAATTTATTTCGTTAGAAAAATTTGCTCAAAACTCGTATCATATTAATTTTTATAATATTTTGTATCAGGTCGCCCTTGGCACATTATAGTGTAATATGTAATTATGAGTCTAGAATAAAAATATTAAGTAATAAAGGCATAAAATAAATTATATCGATCAAATACAATATAATTAATAAAAAAAAATTTTTTTTTTGAGAAATATTAAGAAAATTCACAAAAATAAAGAAAAAAATTAAATTTTATGAGCAAAACAAATATAAAACATAATAACCCTTACATCATTGAAAAGAGAAAAAAATAATGATTTTTTGAGACTGAAATTAGATATGGGTTCCATTTAAATAAATATAAGTTTGTGTTATATCTCGAAAATTTACGGATATAAAAATTTATTTCGTTATTTACTGGTTAGATATCTATCTTTTATATTTGAAACGTTCTTCTCAATTACTAATAGTTTAGAAGTAATTTGAAAAAGAAAAAGTCAACAATATTCAGTTTTTCGTCATTATCTAGGGCCCTATGAGAATTTTTGGAAAAACAAAAGTACATCTGAGATGGCCTCCCAAACGCGCACAAAAAGTTTCATTTAACCGTCATCGTATCTCTTATAGTTCTCGAGATCCCAATGGTGGCACTTTTAAATGGGACACACTGTATATTAATGAAATTTAGAAGTATTTTTAAGTTAATCTTTTTTTCTTTTACGCAATTTGAAATTATTTGAAATAATTGTAGTTCATTTTTATACCGGTACGTTGGCATGACAATGTTTACATTAAATTTTATATCGATCGAATACCTATCCTGTCACTATTGTCACTTGGTTGTCAGTTTACATTCATATAAAGCTTAAAAAAGCAATTTCAGGAACTAACCTTGTCATGAACTATTTCGAATGGGAATTGTGGGCCATTAATTCCGTTGAAAGCCGTTCAAAAGGTATTTTTTTTTCAAATATTTCTCTTGTTATCAATGTTTAAACTATGTATTTTTAGAGAGGAGCAAATGCCCTGCAAATAAGTAAATCTTGACAAGCAGATATGGGCACCCGTTTCAGAATGACAGCTAGTAATCATGTACATAACTTACAAATGTCATAAATTTTAATTCAAAATATCAAGATTTTGTAAGTTCACGTGGTTTCTTTCTCATCAAGTTCGTGGACTTTACTTGGCGAGTTACATAAATCACATGAAATTTGGAATGAAAAATATTGGCATTTGACATCTATGTATGTACATTATTACTATTACTGTTCTAAATAATTTTCATTCTTTGACCCCGGATTTTCGCCAAACATTTCCAGATTGTCTTCATCACTGGAAGAAAATTCCCCCAATTCATACGACTATTCAGGTGATAATTCGTCAATCATATATATAACAGAAAATGACGCCAAATTACAAGGTTAATTTTTAACAAAACAGCTGACCAAAATCGTATAACTGCGCAAACTCGAATCATTAGTAAGAAGATAAACCACCTGAAATTGAAAAATATCATGAAATTTGGAATGAAAAATGATGACATTTGTCATTTATATTATTAGCTGTCATTCTGTTACGAGTCCCCATATCTGCTTGTCAACCCAGAACACTAACCTAAACTTGTCAAGAAAGACCAACAAAGTAACATGACTGCTCGCGCCTTATAAATTAGTATCCTATGTAAACTTAGTAGTATATGACGTCATTACTTTAGGGATATTTTTTGATGACGTAAGTCTTCTGCTATTTCATTTCTACCATAGTAATTAAAATATGATGCGATTACTGTCACCTAGCAACAACAACAAATGTTAATTTTCATAATAGTATTATTAGAAAAAACCATGGTAATTATATAATATCAAATATAATAGCTTTGTTCGATGACATGTACTAGGCCGCCCTAGTGTTAACTTTCTTGCACTAACATGTTTTATGAGAAACGGGTAGCTTCTGGCAGGCTGTTCGATGACAAAAATTTTAAGAACTAGTGCTCACTTTTCTGACCTGACTCGCGAGGTAGTGTAGAAAGTGCAGACTAGGAGTGGGGATAGCTAAATGTTGTTCGGTAGACATTTTAATTCTATCCTATCTACACATCTGTTTATTTAACCTAAAATTTTGTTTTGCTATATAAAGAATTAATTAATATATCTGTCTCTGAATCTGATGAAGAATCAAGTGATGATTGATCTTCGTCAGAATCGTTTATTAGTTCACTATGCTCTTTAAAACAGACATTTCTGCAGTCACTTTTTTGCAGCTTTATGATATGACTGTGTTTATAAACAACCTAACCTTTTACACCTTTGGCTATGCTTGGCTTGATTACTCACAGCTGAGCAAACTTGCCCAAATATACACTAGTGTGTTTTATGAAACCACAAGAATTAGACTGTACTAGTGTACACTACACTGCACTGCACTATTCTGCTCTACACTTCAAGCACTTCTCATCGAACAGAGCTAATAATAAAACTTTCTTCACAAATAATATTTTATTCTCAAAATGTACATTTCGATTGCAACGCAATCATCGTCAGTTGTACTACAATAATAGAATAAACATAATATTTATAAATATGTCAAAATTATTTCAAATTTTTATGTCAAAAGTCACAATATTTTTATCATACTTGATAATTTAAAATAAAATAAAATAAGTAATAAAATAGTAAATTAGGGATAATATTAAATTGAGGAATGATGGGTATAATAAAGGGGTTGGGCGTAGCCCTAGGCTGCTTAAGAGCATTGTGTACATCCACCGTAAAAGCTTAAAACTTAACTTCATTCTAGTCTAATTACAAGAAAACTATTAGAGATATAAAAGTGAAACAAATTTTATATGAAAGATGAAGGATGAATCTAGGTTTCTCTGGAAAAAGATATTTGATATTTTTATATTTTAATAATATGACAAGCTCTAAAACTACACATATTTTGTCGTACAATTTCGGGCTTTTAATAAACATTTTTCGTAAAACTATCTTCACAGAAACTTCTATTCAATCTTTAATAACACAAAGATGTAAATAACTTATTTATTACTATGCCCATTTCAATAAATTTAGACTGGAATGAAGAGGCTAAACGGTGTAAATTTGTGTGAAATTTTCGTTAGTGAACTACTGCCTCTAGCGGAATATTTAGGAAGTATGAGACCATCTCTGTCTTTTGTAGTTGACCAAACAAGTTTTGTGTTATACTATTCACATTATAAGTAAATTTGTAATATTCACATTAGGACATGAAAATAACTTATTTTGTATATATGCAAGTCGGAGTGGTCTTATCTTAATATATTTTCACGTTAATTTTTTGACTTTACAATAAACTTTGTTTATATTTGTTATCAACATTTGTAATTCCATTCTAGAGCTTTATTATTGTTGTTGTAAACTACCCTTGTTTCCATCATTCCGTTATTGTCTTTTGCTAGTGCTGTGTCATTCTTTGTTAATTTTGGTTATTCTGGTTTTTTGAATAGCTTACGTTCTGGATTTGATTTTTGGTTTGTGATTTGGAAATATTGTGGTGCTTTGTTTTGGTTTGAGTTAATTTTGGACTTGATTTGTGATTCGCTTTTGGAATTTATTGGTTAGATTTATATATAGACGACTTATACACAGAACTCTATTTGGAACTCTGAAATCAAGTGTTAAATAATACTATATGTTGCAAGGAAATTTACTTAGTTCCAGGCAGAACTATTATAGCGCTACACAGAACTCCATTTGGAACTCTGAAATCAAATGTTAAATAATACTATATGTTCATTTGTTTATTAAATTTATATATTTGGACGGAGAACTGTAACACACTATACAGAACTCTATTCGGAAATTTGAAATCCTTATTACGGGCTTAAAAGATCAGAACTATTGAAAATACTTTAAGGAACTCTAGAACTCTTCTATTTTAGTCAATTGACACCATCAGAACTCTTTTTTACGGGAATGTGGGCGCTGCGTGAAGTTAGCGCCCGGAAACTTTAAAACCCTTATTATGGGTTTAAAACTTCAGAACTATTACTAATACTTTAAGGAACTCTAGAACTCTTCTATTTTAGTCGATTGACACCCTCAGAACTCTTTTTTACGGAAATGTGGGCGCTGCGTGAAGTTAGCGCCCGAAAACTTTGAAACCCCTATTATGGGTTTAAAACATCAGAACTATTGCTAATACTTTAAGGAACTCTAGAAGTCTTCTATATATACCCAGAACTCTAAATATTTTTTATTGCGCTAAAAATGTGGGAGCTAACTTCACAGGGGTCTAAATTTAAGCATTCGTTTAACAATACCGGGCCTAAATTTATTTATATAAATTAACTTAGTTTATAATTTAGTAAACATGCAAGATATCTTATAAAATATTCGATTCGATAGTTATAAAAGAGTAAATTTAAGAAATAAATGTACTTAAAATTATATTTCATTTCCTTTTATACCTATAATTAATATATCATTATTATTCATTTTACAACATGTATAATAATATTTCTGTACTCATCAATGTAAGCAATATTTCTAACGTGCTTTAAATATATTTTCATCATTACCGATGTCTACATGTGTTGTAAATACTGGCACACCCAGAAATGGGTAATATGCCGTCATGATATATTTATTTATTTATTTATTTTAAATTTTGAGTTAACAAAATAATAAATGTAATACATACGATAGTTGTTTTGATACGATTAACTACTTTCCTTGAATGAATTACGATCTTCTTATGGTATGGTATAGAAAACAATAATTAAAAATCTGTTACTACTACTACTTCTGGTTGTCCAATTGTTAACAAAACTTTTTTAACTCTTTCCAATCATGTCAGATTGAGGAATTCATAGTTAAACAGGTTTTAAGTCTTATAGGTTTTGAGGAATCGTCCCAGACACAGACGTCATTTTAAAAATGTTATAATCGGATTCTAGGGATCTTAAATCGTGCTTATTCACTAAAATCTGGATATGCCAATTTTAGCATGAATCCAATACCTCTCTTAGCGAGAGGTATAAAACAATATTACATAAAAACTACAATTTTACAAAATTATTATTACAATACTATAATTATACTCTACAATATTATTTTCAATACCAATATTAACAGAGTAAGTACAGGCTGCTACTGTTAAATATGCAAAATTTCATCATTGAACCACGACAAATATATAGCTGGGCAGTTTATGGCTCAGCAGTGATAGACTCCGCCTACTGTAACCACGTGCTTTACCCGTCTCATACCACACCGCCGGCAGCACCACTAACAGAAACTGTACACAATGCCCTTAACTGCGTCTATAATATGTACATGCATAATAACATATTGTACAAACATTTATGAAGAAAAGAAAAACAATACCGAAAATGACGAAGTAATACCAAATTAGGAACAAGAAGAAGAAAAACAAAAACTGGAACAATATTATCATCAAATTATGAAACTGATAAAGAGTGAATAACCTTTTGAAAGAAATCAAAATTTACAAGTATATGAGAAACATGGGATACAAAATTTAACAGGACTTTTCAAAAAAAGCAAAATTAACAAGTATCATCAAGACCTCACTGATTATATCTAGGGCACTGTGATTACGACAGCCCCACCCATTATGACTAGGGTCCTCATCAGATTACGACAGCATCACCTATTATGACTGGGCCCTATGGCTACGACAGCCCCTCTGATTATGACTAGGGCCTGCTGATTTCAATAACTCCAATCTCTACTTGTATCAATATATCCAGTGAAAGACAAGAAATGACGAACTTTTGGAACTCGTATATAGTAAATAGTTTTTTGGGAGATATCAAAATTTACAAGTAGTACAAAATTCGTGAATTCAAAACCAAATAGTATCTGCTGGTTAATTTTGCTGCATCTTCCAAAGGGTACTGTTCGATTTTGAATTAATGAATTTTGCACTACTTGTAAATTTTGATATCTTCCAAAGAGCTATTTACTATATACGAATTCCAAAAATGCCCAACTTCTTTAATATTGACATTATAAAATAAAATATATAATGTATACTTTACAAATATATTTTTGTTATAATTACCATAGTTTTTTAATAATACTATTATTATTTGTTGTTGTTGCTAGGTGACAATAATTATATTATTTTTAGTACCAAAACAACTAATGAGGGCGCGACTTATTTCCAGTCTCATTTAAATGTCTTTTTTACCTCCCGCCACACCGTAGGCAAGGAAGGTAATTTTTTTGGTTCAAAGATTAGGTGAGTTTTCAGTGAATAAGCACGAATTAGGGTCCCCAAAACACGTGTTTGCTATTTTTAAATGAGGTCTATGTGTGTGCGTGTGTGTGTGTGTGTGTATGTGTGCGTGTGTGTGTGTGTGTGTGTGTACGTGATGATTTTTTCATCCACGATAACTCATATCAAACTTTCAATTATTTCTATTTTCCATATTTAAACTTTCTGCATTCGTATAAAAAGTTGATTAGATTTTGGCTAAAACTGAATAGTCGGAAGTGGTACTTTACTTGAAGCCCATAATAGATTTTAATGAAAAATTACGTATAGGTATATTAAAATATAACCCAAAACTTTTCAATTTTATTATTTAAGACTTCATATCAAGATAAACAACACCGGGAGCTAAAACGGACCCCTGTGGGGTTCCAATGTTAATGTTAACAATATCAGAGTGAATATTGCAAAATGTCTCATTTTCTTTGTATCTTAGGGAAAGGAATTGTTGTCTATTACTTAAATAACTTTTAATCCAATGAAGAGGTATACCTCTTATGCCATAAGCTTCTAACTTATTCAGAAGTCTGCTGTGATTTAAACAATCAAAAGCTTTTGTAGTATCGCAAAAAACTCCTACGGGTTTTTCCCCTTTTTACCTCTCGCTAAGAGAGGTATTGGGTTCATGCTAAAATTCGCATATCCAGATTTTATTGGATAAGCACGATTTAAGGTCCCTAGAATCCAATTATAACATTTTTAAAATGATGTCTGTGTGTGTGTGGATGTGTGTATGTGTGTATGTCTGGATGTTGTAGACACGATTCCTCAAAAACTATAAGACTTAAAAAATATTTAACTGCAGTTTCCTCAATCTGACATTCCTGGGAAGAGCTGAAAAGGTTTTGGTAACAATTAAACAACCGGAAGTAGTAGTTTCTTAGAAAAATTCTTCTAAATATAAATTTTTGGGAGTTTTTTTATTAAATATTGAAGAACATAAAATTCTCCATCTAATACACTTAAAATTTTTATTATATCTTGTATAGATTTAGAGATAAAGACATTATAATTTATAGAGTAAACTAATCGCAGGGGCCAAGGCACTAAGGAAACCAGTTGACAAATTCCAATGTTTATAACATGACACATGTCATTGTCAAATATTAACAGTTTTAGTGACATTCTGATAGCTTTTTCTGGGAAGTATATTTAACTTTTCTTATTGTTTTATTAATTAAATATTTGAAATTATAGGTAAAATTGTGGTAAAATGCATATATCCATCAGAAATACCGCCAATCTGGTTAATGAATTGAAGGATCTCAAACATTTAGAAACTTCCTCATACAATGAAAAATAGATATAATTAAATTATATGTGTGCAGAAGACATGTTAAATACAATAAAAAACAATATTTGAGTAAAGTTCTGTAATTTTTTGTTATAAAACGACGGTTCGAATTTCGAAAGCGAAGTGCAATACAATACTTATACATCCTAATATGGAAATGGCGAGAGGTCTTGTGCTGGCCACAACAGATTTTTCAAGATGCGATACTATTTTATCATATGTAAAATGTATTGCATCTAGTGTAGATAAATTTGATCTGAAACCAAATTGATTTTGGATCAGCGTATGATTAGTTTTTAAAAAATCATTAAGTTTGGTTAAAAAAGAATATTCAAATATTTTTGAAAATATTGAGGCCACTGCAATAGGTCTAAAATTATTTAAATTTTCTTTATCATTCTTTTTATGTACCGGAATTATCTTACTTAATTTAAGGGATTCGGGAAAAATACCAGTGTTAAATGATAAATTTATTAGATACGATAAGGGTACAGCTATAAAATCAGATGCTAATTTTATTATAGAACTAGGTACCTCATCTGGACCTGCAGACTTTTTGTTTTTAAGTTTATTGTGGATTATACTGATTATTTCCGTTTCGGATGTTGGAGGAGAAACAAACTATTATTATTAAATGATATGTTTAAATCACTATTATTGGACTTTGGAATAAGTTTTAGAGTATCCATAGGTGCATTCTTAAAATGAGCGTTGAAACAATTTGCTATCTGTGTGGGGTCTTCTACGCATCCATTTTGTGTATTTATTTTAGTGATATAAACACTGAAATATATACTAACTGGAACTCGCATACTCTACCAATCAGCGTACGCTGCACTGAAGCCTCCTTGAACAATAATGGCTGGCCCTGTTCGCGCACGTTCGTGCCGAACCGAACCTAGCCGAATAACTCGTATCATAGCTGATCGCTTTGTTTTCATATTATGCTTCATTTATTTAAACATGTGCCACACGAAATAATTTCCGTCTACTCACGAACTGTCTCGATGTTTGCCAACTACTCCAGCAGCAGGCTTCCGTCTACTCACGAACTGTCTCGATGTTTGCCGACTACTCCAGCAGCAGGCTTTCAATATGCTTCACAGTCACGGTTCGTACGCGCATTCCAGTTAGTATATATTTCAGTGGATATAAATATCTTGTTCTGATTTATTTATTATTTATTTCTTATGGCAATACAGTCATCACAATTCAGATGTATATATGATATATAAAATTTGTTGGGCGAACTCGTAGATGACATTTGCGCTTGGATGGGATCATTGCAACACTTGAAGACACTAAGTTGGTCGAGGTGGGAAGACGCCGAGCCGATTGAAGAATATGTAGTACAGTTATCTTCATCCCACCTTGAATTGCCGGAAGGTATTAGTAAAACTACTGAGTCCCTACCAATTTATTTGTGATGACCAATGACCAGGAGACCCATCTTGAGGGTTGTCTGGTCGTCGATTTGTGCTAGTTCATTTTGCGTTACCCAGGGTGCACCACGAGGAGGCGAACTAGCTCTCTGATTTATTTTTATTGATAAATTGCCACGCACTCCTTGTAGGATTATCTGAACAATTTATTTTGTTATGAACAAAATTTCGTTTTGTATTTGTTATCAAATTTGCATGTTTACGTTTTGCTTCTATATAGATATATTTGTTAAAATGTGATAAGTTTATATCATTAAACTGGTCTGTATATTGTGCCCAATCCAATTTCATATTAGGGGGTAGTTTCGCTATTAATTCTTGTAGCAGTATTGGATTATTCAAGTGACCATTTAATTTTGAAGCTGTCATAGTGGCAACTAAATTTTGGACCATCACTGCGAAATTAATTAGCATATCCATACGATCCATTCTTATTGTTTTTTCATTTCTTATTTTACTTATCAGCGTGTTTATAATTATTTCTGGACGACCGAATAACATTTTTAAGTTGTCCATGACCATAGGTACGGTGTCAGGAATAAGCAGCATGCTTCTAACGACGTCTAATCCTTTTCCCTTTAAACTTTGTTGAAGCCGAATTAGATTTTCTTGGTTTGTATAACTACATCTCTTTGTAGCTGCTGTAGAACATGGGCCAGTCTATAGGATTGCCGTTGAAGATAGGAAGATTGCTTCTAACTGATAAAACTTACCTAGCAGCAATTTGTTGTGACGTTAGTACTGAATATTTGTCGTCAATTATTACTTCCGATTGTAACTGTCATTTGACCGGGAGGATCTTAATGATCTAGTTCGGTCTTCTGAGCGACGATTATTGCAGACTACATTTTTATATAGTCCGGGATGGGCCATTCTATGAAGGCTATCGTCATCCATCAATTAAAGGAAGGAACTATTTAACCAAACGTTTTTGGGATAAATTTCAAAATTCACCGGATATGTTTTGCATAACACAGGTTTTAGAAAATTTACCAGCCAATAGACTAAAATCCCGTAAACCTTTCTGGAATGAACTATTTCTTAATGCTCCAGTTCCAGGTTTAAATCAACCAAGGGCTATTTGGTCTAAACTAAATCGTCTTCGTACATGCCATGGGAAATGTAAAAGTATGCTATTTTATTGGAAAATATGTGATAGTCCAAATTATGAATGTGGTGCAGAAAAAGAAACAATCCAACATATTGTAGAAGAATGTCCTATAACTAAATTTCAGCACGGTTTTTCCGGACTCCATGATTTAACAGAAGATGCTCTAAATTGGATAGTTAAGATCAAAAATATTTAATTTGTTTTGTTTTATTTATTATTTTATTTATGTATTAATTTATAAATTGTACTGTCTTTCATTCGAAATAATAATAATAACTTCCGATTATCCAATTGTTACCAAAACCTTTTCAGCTCTTCCCATTAATGTTAGATTAAAGTTAAATTGGTCATTGGTTTTATAGAATTTGAGAAACCTTCCCTCCAACATCTATATATAGAGATAGAGAGAGACATCATCATAAAAATATTAAAATCAGATTATAGGGACCTGAAAACGTGCTTATTCACTAAAATCTAGATATGCGACTTTTAGCATGAATCCAATAGGTACCTCTCTTAGCGAGAGGTAAAAATGATATTCGGAACTAAGAATGCATAATATGCGATTACAGTCACCTAGCAACAACAACAAATGTTAATTTTAATAATAGTATTATTAAAAATAAAACCATGGTAATTATAATTAATCTATATTTACACCTGTAAATAATATTTTATTTATTTTATATCGTAATGGGTGTAATTAAGAAGATGGGCTTAGCCCTAGGTGTAATTACGGCGAGTATAATGTTAACCTGTATTATAACTTATTGTTTAAATGTATATGAAGAAAAGAAAAATTATAGCGAAAATGAAGACCTATTACCAACTAATGAAGAAGAAGAAGAAGAAGAGAAAGAAAAACTGGACCAATACTATCAACAAATTATAGAATTGATAAAAACTGAATAACCTTTTGAAAAATATCAAAATTAGCAAGTATATTTTAAACATGGGAGACAAAATTGAACAGCACTTTTCGACTCATCGCTTATGAAAAATTCCTTAACCTAACAGGTAAGATAAATTTTAATGCAAAAAAAAATTCATAATATATACGTACATACAATGTAAAAATATTAACCCCCTTAAATTGTGTTTAGGGTATACAATAGCCTTCTCTTTAACGGTCTGGACTTTTTTAAATCAAAATGTAAAAGTATCATCGTTAAGAAACGAAATAATTTTAGAAACAAAACAAAAATGTACCAGCACTGGAGGGAAAAACTACAGTACTCATATTTTTTGGAAAAGGCTTGAAAACTAACACGTGTCAAGATTCACCGATTTCGACTATGACAAGATCCGATTACGACAACACTAGTGTGTTAAAAAAGAGTTTGGCATGAAATCTAAAACCTAATAAGTAAGAAATTATGATTATTTATTTAATTTGAAGTTTAAGAATTACCTCGTAGTATAATTAAATTGAAATAACATGAAAGATTACCGCCTTCTCGAGGTGGGGAAAATGAAGAACATTTGTATTTTTCATAAAAACATATTCAATGTATTGGAACGTTTCGGAAGCTGGAAAACTTCCATCACCAGCTAAGGACTAATATTCATAAAAGTTACACATCACATCAGAGCATTCCCAAACAATCACCACACAACAGGCGTGGCCATAAAAACGACGTCGAAAAATAATAATTGTGAAAACGTTATAAAGAATTAAATTGGCAGGGCTGATTCCAGCCCCAAAACCTCCCAACATTGAAACATCGGAAATATATAGCAGGATGCAAATAGTCCTCCCTCCAAACATGTTCCTGAGGGAATCCCACCAGCATCCAAAAAGAAATACAGAGACAATCAAAAAGGACACATTAAAACACGATGGAATTTGATAATAATGACATGTTATTAATAAAACATATGGCTAAACTCATGGCGTTTAGCCATAACATGTCTTTATTATCAAATTCCATCGTGTTTTAATGTGTCCTTTTTGATTGTCTCTGTATTTCTTTTAGTGGTGGGATCCGGATCCGGATAGTTTCGGTTTCGGATCCAAAAATATCCGGATATCCAGATAATTGAATGTTAAACTATCCGAATCTCGGATCCAAATCTCAGTATCGGATTTTGGATCCGGATCTGAGTATCGGATTTTGGATCCGGATCTGAGTATCGGGTTTTGGATCCGAATCTGAGTATTGGATTTTGGATTCGGATCCGAATATGAGTATGAGTATCGGATTTTAGATATGGAATTTCAGTATGCGCATCGGTTCTTGGATTCGAGTACCTATTCTCAGTATTAAACCAGATGATAATATTTGAATGTATATTATCATAGAGTCACATAACCAAATAAATTTAATTATGAAATAATCCACTATACATTTTTGTTTGATGTAGTTAATAGTCGGTATATTTTCGATGTTAAACTTTTAGCATCCGCTAAGAAGGAAATTCCTCGATTCCACAGAACTATAAGTAGGTAACAAAAACAATCTCTTTTATGTGATACACATGCACGATATAAATAAATAGGTATTTCGACACCTGCAATGAACCTGTAACTATTATTTCTCAAATTTAATCTTAATTTCGTTTTCTTTGAAGTATTTGTTATATTGAATGTTAAAATTTTAGAACTACAGAATTTTCAATATTCTAAGAAAAATTTGCACCAACTACCTGGCTATTTTAGAGGGGTATTATAAAATTTATTGCTGATTACAGACCGCTGTCTCTACAACCGTCTACATTCAAATGTTTGCCTATACATTCAAAATGATGAAACGGATCCAGAATTAAAATTCGGATTCGGATCCGTGAATAACACATCGAATCCGGATTCGAATGGGATATGGTACTTAAACCAGGATCCGGATCCAAATCACGATCCGGATCCAAATCCGAATTAAATTTACGGATATTCGCTTCAATATCCGAACATCGGATATCCGGGGAACCGGATATTTTAAAATTCGGGTACTCGGATCCATGTTTTGTCGGATCTTCACAGCACTAGTTTCATTTAGGATGCTGGTGGGATTCCCTCAGGAACATGTTTGGACGGAGGACTATTTGCATCCGTCCTGTATGTTTCCGATGTTTCAATGTTGGGAGGTTTTGGGGCTAGAATCAGCCCTGCCAATTTAATTCTTTATAACGTTTTCACAATTATTATTTTTCCGACGTCGTTTTTGTGGCCACGCCTATCGTGTGGTGATTGTTTGGGAATGCTCTGATGTGATGTGTAATTTTTTTGAATATTAGTCCTTAGCTGATGATGGAAGTTTTCCAGCTTCCGAAACGTTCCAATACATTGCATATGTTTTTATGAAAAATACAAATGTTCTTCATTTTCCCCACCTCGAGAGGGCGGTAATCTTTCATGTTAGTTCAACTTGATTATTTATTTAAGATAAAAATTCTAAATATATCTGCAAAGTAAAAATACTTTTACTTTGCATTTCAAATAAATATCCAATTTAAGATTAAACACGTACGAAGGGCTACAATTTCCTCCGTCCCATTACAAACTTCACTGGTATTTTCGTAATCAGTGAAGCTTGTAATCGGTGAGTCTTGAGACTTGTTAATTTTGTTGCATCTGCCAAATAGTACTGCAAAATTCCAATCAGTGGAACGGGGAGGTTGGATATACTCCTATTCACTTTTAATTTTTTCGTTTATACTTCTTTCTTTTTAATCTTAATTGAATTTCCTTACAATCGAATCAAAATCAAAATGGAACTTAAGAATTGGTTTTCCTTTTAAAAATATTTCAACTCATTAACGGTGATACTTGTAAATTTTGTTTTAAAAGCTCCAGTCACTAAAAGTCCGGGAGACCATTACTTCTAAATTTTTATTTTTCGAAATGCCTCTGTAAAGAAAATATATTTTTTTTTTTCAATGATTTTACATATTATTTTTGATTATTATCAATAAGACAGTAATACAGAAACCATTTTTCTGTCTAGGATGGGGGAAATTCGGAAATTGTAGCCTTTCGTACGTATTTAGTCGTGTATTTGGATATTTATATGGAATGCAATTTAAAAGATTGGTATTTTAAAAGTTTTGGAAAAACATCGAAAACAAAATTTAGCAGTACTTTTCGAAAAATGCAGCAAAATTAGCAAATATCCAAACTCATCGATTATGAAAAGACTGAATAAATTTTATCATTCCAAATTTCGGTGTAAGAAAGAGGTAATATAAATATTTGTTTTTTTTTTTTTCTAATAATTTTACAAAATAATTACGACGTTTATGAAGACGACAGTATTGTAGAAACCGTACTTCCTTCTAGAATGGAGGAAATTGTATAGTCATTCGTGGGCCGTAACACATAATTCGTTTTTCTTTTTTTCTAGAATGCAATTTTACTGTTTATTATTTTAATTTTGTAGGTTTATTTCGAACATGGAAAGTCTCTTTCGCTGGGTGGATTTTTATTAATATTAGCAAATATCCAACCTTATCGCTTATGAAAAGACTGGCTAATTTCGATAATACCAACGAATTGGAAAAATGCTAGGCACGAATTCCTGAACCTAACAGGTTAGATATCACAATTTATTTGTATTAAATTTTAAATTGAATTTTAATGCAAAAAATAAAATTTAAAATATATTTACAAAGTAAAAATACCAACTCCTTATATTGTGTTTATAGGAAATACAAGTAACAGTCTCCTTTTCAACGGACTTGATTTTTTAAATCAAAATATAAAAATATCATCGTTAAGAAATGAAATAATTTTAAAAAAATAAACAAAAATGTATATCAGCATCGGAGAGAAAAACTACAAATTGTATTTTGTGGAAGAAGCTTGAAAACTAACAGGTGTCAAGATTACCCGATTTCGAATATGACAAAATCATGTGATTACAAGAACACTGCTGTGTTGAAGTGTTTGGCACGAAACCTGTAACCTAACAGGTAAGATATTACAATCAGCGGCGTACCCAGAGGGGAGGCGAAGGGGGCGGTCGCCCCCCCCCCCCCTCCCTAAATCTTCATACTTTTTTATGTACACATACACACACACAATTAGGGGAACGCCAAAAAAGCTTTGTATTTAAAAAAAATATGTACCTATTCTATTATTTTAATTTTGTAGGTTTATTTCGAACACGGAAACCCTCTTTCACTGGGTGGATTTTTATTATAATTGACAAATTTCCAAACTCATCGCTTATGAAAAGACTGGCTAATTTCGATAATTCCAACGAATTAGAAAAATGCTTGGGACGAATTCCTTAACCTAATAGGTAAGATGTCACGATATATTTGTATTAAATTTAAATTGAATTTTAATGCAAAATATAAAATACAAAATATATTTACAAAGTAAAAATACTAACCCCTTAAATTGTGTTTATAGGAAATACAAGTAACAGCCTCCTGTTCAACAGACTGGATTTTTAAAATCAAAATGTAAAAGTATCATCGTGAAGAGCATAATCTCCCTATCTTTAAGTTTCTACTGAGGGGCACACGTGTGGTGGCCGGTAGCAGGCAGGTAGCGGATGAGCTGACCTGTACCTTCAGCGTTCAATATTTATTATTTAGTTAATATGTTTTCCACAAGACCTTTACTATCATTTGTAAGAGAAAATCCTCTGGTTCTGCTAATAATAAATAAATAATTAGACCAAGTTTTGTTTTAGATATATTTTACTTTTCAGGTAACACGATAACTCATAAAATATTTAAAGTAGAACAATACAAATAAAGAATAAAAGAAAAACAAACACATCATTAATCCTTCAAATTCAAAACTACTAGTTCCTTCTCTCCTTTCCAAATCCATATAAATGAAATACTCAACTTCATAAATCTTAATATGCCACAAATACAATACAATATCCCAAATCTCTCCATGGTATGTCAAAAATATATGACAAACAAAACACCAATCAAAAAATCATCTTAAATCATTTCAACGACCTAAAGAAAAACAACAATGCCAGCAAATTCATCTACACTGACGCATCAAAAATAAATAATAAAATAGGAACAGCCTTACATACATACATACATAAAATCACACGTATCCCACCTTGTGGATTAGCAAAAACCCGAAAACAATAGTAACAACGATAAGATAATGGATAAGAATAAGAATAAAAGCCCAGCTGACTCACTTCACTCTTGAACACATTTTTCTATCGCCGTGTCCACAATCATCATGACATTCATACTTAAGAACATATTTTTGTTATGTAAGTCTTAACTCTGTGTACAGCAGTGAGAGCATTCACTGTCTTATTTATGAGGGGTGGAAATTTAGGTTTCCCTGTCAACTTAAGCGAGAGACATCCCAACGGTTTATTGCGATCCTTTTTTAATATTTCTCATTATTTTCTACCTCATAAATTTTCACGGATAAAAAATATGAGATTAAAAAAATAAATTGGTTATTAGACAAATTTCGCGTGAAGATATTATCATAATTACTCATACATAAATTTATTCGTCCTTGCAGGATTTCAAATCTCAGCAATCATAGAAACAGTCGCTATTAAATAAACAATCATCTCATCTTCCTCCACAGCACTCTATTATTAGCGGTTATTACTCAGTATAGGATAAGCCATTCAAGATCCCAGCTAGCTTTGAATCATAACTTATTCTCAGATGACCAAAATTTCAAGCAATTACTGACTGAAAAATTTTGGATCACCACCAAAAGTAACAAGACTTTATTAAACTGATGTAACATATTATTAGAGGTAGATGATTCAAAAAGATAAATAAAATTTAAAATTTAAAGTTTATAGAAAATATTAAAGGTGATGTAAACAAACGCATTTGACTTATAGTACACTGACATTGAACTTGGTGTTGCAGTTGTTTTCAGAATGAAAGATAATCTTCAAAATTTCAAAACATCTTGAGGTCGGATTTGCATGTAGAAATCTAAACTTGGCAGTAGTTATCCTCATTTTCACTTAAAAATAACGCTTTATTTTTTTGTCACTGCAGAATTTATTAAAATACCTTCTATAAAAGACTAACCTGCTAGTTTTTTGTATAATAATTTACACAAATGTATTACCTTTGCAAAATCTCACAACACGCCTGCAGAAGTAATATCAATGACAGGTAAAAGTACTAAATCAAACACACGTGTAGTTGGCGAGCAATTCTGAACGCATAGTAACGCTAATTATTAATTTTATAATAGGATAGTTGCGAAAAAAATAAATCTTATATTTTCCTACTAATTATGAAATATAAACTAATTCTAAACATATTAATGTAAAAATTATTAGAAAATATAAAACTTTTCATTCATAATTTCCATAAATAAAGTTCACGGTGGAATTCTTGTAACGTACACTATTAATAAATATATAGTTCGACCAAGTTTGTATCATACAAGCTTGTAGCACCACGACAAAGCGAAGAGTTGAATTATGTTTTAATCGGGTCATTTCACATTTTCTGATTTATTTTTTTTTCTTGAAAAATAGGTCAAATTAAACAAGTATGTGTATGTTTTACATCTTACAAGTCTTTAGAATCAAAGATATGATTTTTTAAAAGTTGCGTTTAATTTCAAATATTTCAACGGCTGACGACACATATTCACGGATACGACAGTCGAGCTCTACCGGTTTAATTTAGAACTATGATTATTTGGTTTGGTATTTATTTAAATAAATGGTTTATTTACATACCTTATACTGCACTAGTACTTTTAAAGAAATAGAAAGTAATAATAATCTTCTCTCTTGTATATTTTGCTGTCAGCTGTCATACTTTTAGGTTAGTTTACTATTTCATGTTGTAAAGCGTGTGTGTGTGAGACAAAATTGTCTTTGTGTGAGTATGAATTTGGGTCGTCACAAATTTAGTCCGTGTTTAAAAGCGCGAAAGTTTATTAGCAAATTTATGAATGAAAAGTCGCATATTTCAAATTATTTTCTATTATTATATTTATTAAATTGGATGGTATTCATGATTTTATAAAAAAAAATCAACAATTATTTTTTTTTAAATGACCCCATTGTATCATACAAATATTTACAGTATAATTCTAAAAGTAAAATAATAGATACCTACAAAAGTATTATTTAACGGTATGTATGTTTTATAATTATTGACTTGAATATCAGATATTTTCAAGATATTTAATTCTTATATACACAACATTATAATTTTGCCACCAGGTGGCTACGACTTCATTTTCTTCGCCAATAACAAACTTATACGCTAGTATGTATACTCTTAGGGAATGTACATAAAAAATATTATTTTAAGTTGACATTTGACCTATGTTTTTTGTGTAGCACATCTGATTCGTGTTAAAATCATATTTTATTTTTCTTTTCTGTCAGCAAAGTTAAGACTAGGTAATAAAACTAATGAATTTGTGGGAAATTGAATAATTTCTCTTGAAATGGTGCTTCTCTCAAAAATATAAATCTTTTCAGAGAAGAATGGTAGTCAATTAATATACTGTTTCTTGTGCAAAAACAAAATCGAATGAATATCTTAGACAATATGAAAATAATTTGACACACATGAAACTGTTAAAAACTTCAAATAAGGGTACTTCCGGTGGATCAATTACAACCAAAATCTAATCAACTCTTCATATGGATGTAAAGAAGAGAAATACGAAAGAATTATAATTTTTAGAATTTTAGTATTGGAGTTATCGTCGGAGAAAAATTTGTCACACACAGACATACATACACACACGGACACACACACACACGAACACACACATACACACGGACACACACACACGGACACACACACGGACACACACACACACACATACATACATACATACATACATACATACATACATACAGACATCATCTTAAAAATAGTAAATTCGTATTGTAGGGACCCTAAAACGTGCTTATTCATTAAAAACTCACCACCGAATTTTTTGACCAAAGACAATACCTTCCTTACCTAAAGGTGACGGAAGGTAAAAATGGAAAATGCGCAACTACCCTATTTGATACCATAGCCATTGCCACTAATTTTACCATTACCACTAATTTTTTCATTGTGAATAATCTACACTTAATAAGTATTTTCCTTCCCTGTTTTCTAAATACTAATGAATCGTTTGTCTATCACGACTAACAGCTAAACATATTAACTCACTATTGAAATCAATCAGCACTCAGCTACAATTAACAATGGAAGAAAGTTGGTCTCGTGTTTCGTCTCGTCTCACACTTGGACTTTGTTGCATGTATTATTGTATAGGTGTATGTATTGTGTGTGTTCTCCTTGACGTTTCAATCAACAGGTGGTTGACGGATTGACAGCACAAGTGCGAAGCGAACCTCAAGCCGCGAAGCCGTCGTGTCTGGCTGTGTGTAACCATTGTGCAAAGTGCAATTACCTCACCTGTGTGACTAGCTATTATACTACTAACAGAGATCAGGTGTTACGATTCTAACAGAGGTACTCAAAGGACTGAATAAGAATACGAACGTGAAACAGAGTACGGTGAAAGAAAATGAAGATTGGCAGTCCATTTTTGGTTGTTCTTAAAATAAAATTTCAAAACATTTGATTTTGTCCATTTTGGTTTAAAGGTATCATCAAAACAAATTTAACTTTTGGGAAACATCAAGTAGCTTACTCAGTGGCGTAGCTAGGCGTGGGCGAAGTGGGCCCTCGCCCACGCCCTCGCACTTAAAGGGGCCTCGCGAGGCCTCTTTAAATGCGATGCCATCAGACTTAAAATCCCCGTTTATTTTTAAATTAAATAAAAACTTAAAAAATATTGGCCACACTCGACTGGCAACACAGCTTAGCTTTGCAAAACGTTTCTTTCATACAAAACAGTGAAGGTGGTAAACATTTTGGGAAAAAGGGAGGATTTCAAAAATTCTAGAAGTAGGTAGTTAAATAAAAATAAATAAATATATCATCACGGCATATTACCCATTTCTGGGTGTGCCAATCTGCTTTATCGCAGATATCGGTAATGATGACATATTTGTACCGTGCGGGCGCTTACCAGGCGTCAAATCACGGGCACTCATTGCTGGCGTGGAGAGTGCACCACAGGGGTCACTTTTGTGCCATTTAAAATTATAAATATTTGGCGTCGGTCGGGATCGAACCCGGTACCCCCCAGGTTCGCGACCAAACACTCAGGCACGAAGCCACGGGACCCCATAGCTAGGTAGTTCAGAATAAGATAGTTGATTCGTCTGTTTCAAATGGTATATCAATGAAACTTGTAGTATTTTTTTGGATTAAAGTACCATAAAAATTACATATCCTTATTAGAGGACTTCAGTAAAGCAAAAAAACCGAAGAACATTACTTTTGTAAAAAATTAAATCACTCAAGTTACAAAATAAAACCTTTTTTCAAATCTATGCTTTTAAATATTCTCCCACCGCGCATTTATATTTTTTCACTATCATGAGTAGGTATGTCGTGTCAAAGCATGTTTGGTAAGATAGATTTATTGGGTAGATCTTGGGAACGAAAGAAAAGGGGCCCCGCTGATGCGACTTCGCCCACGTCTATATTTGTTTATAGAACCACGGTTTCTCAAATACTATAAGACTAAAAAAAAATTTTTTTACTGCAGTTTCCTCAATCTGACATTCCTGGGAAGAGCTGATTAGATTTTGGTAACAATTGGACAACCGGAAGTAATAGTTTCTTTAAAAAAATCTTCTAAACATTATTTTTCGAAAAATTTTGTTATTACTATTTTTGAAGAACATAAAATTTTACATCTGATACATTTAAAATTTTTATTATATCTTGTATAGATTTAGAGATAAAGGCACTGTAATATATAGAATAATCTAATCGCATAGGCCAAGGCACTGAGGAAACCAGTTAACAAATTCAAGTATTTATAATATAGTTTGTAAATGATAGATGTCACTGTCAAAAATCAACAGTTTTAGTTATATTCTGAAAGCTTTTTCTGAGAAGTACATTTAATCTTTCTTATTGTTTTATTAATTAAATATTTAAAATTGTAGGTAAAATGCATATATCCGTAAGAAATACCGCCAATCTTGCTAATGAATTGGAAGAATCTCTGATATTTAGGAACTTTCTCATACAATGAAAAATAGATATAATTAGAATTGTGCAGAAGACATGTTAAATACAATAAAAACAATATTTGGGTAAAGTTCTGTAATGTTTTTGTTATAAAACGACGATTCGATAGCGAAGTGCAATACAATATTTATATAATATAAAATGGAAATGGCGAGAGGTATTGCGCTGGCTAAAACAGATTTTTTTTTTTTTTTGTATGTTGATTGTTGCTCCTTTGAGTCCTTTATTTAGGTTTATTCGAGCTCAGTGATTTTTTGCGTAGATCTCTACTTCAAATATAGTAGAACTGTCTTGTAAGTCGAAGATATTTCGCCACACCAGTGATGCACATTTCCTGTGATTGTATATTGATCTTAACTCGCTTTCCAAACCCAATAGTTTCTCCATTTCGGAAGAGGAAGTAATTAACCGAATTCTCCACTCATCCTTCATTGTTTCGCTTCGAGCTGATATCTGTTCCGTCTAATCGTAATCCCCAAAGCTAAACAATTATCTACAGGATAGATATTTCATCAAGATATATTGGAGCCCATGTCCTTTTCACAATTGTTAGCAGTTTACTAGTAGATCATTGTTTGATACACGGATAATAGGGATATAAAATATATCAGGATATTTGAGTTGTGTTCTCTAACCTTAATTTAATTGAGAGAAAATTTGTAGTTGGTACTTGGTGAAATATTTCTAATAAGTTATAAAAAAAAAACAAATATACTCTTGATTTATCCACGGGACCCCATGGGGTCCTGTGGCTGCGTGCCTGAGTGTCTGGTCGCGAGCCCGGGGGAACCGGGTTCGATCCCGACAGACGCCAAATATTTCCAATTTTAAATGGCGCAAAAGTGACCCCTGTGGTGCACTCTCCACACCAGCTATGAGTGCCCGTGAGGTGGCGCCTGGTAAGGGCCCACACGGAAAAATATATCGTCATCATTACCGATGTCTACATGTGTTGTAGATACTGGCACACCCAGAAATGAGTAATATGCCGTGATGGTATATATATTTATCCACTTTATTAAGTATTCTGTGACGATCGTTTCGTCCTTTCCGACAACTTCAGACAACTCTGAAGATGTCCGAAAGGACGGAACGATCATCACAGAATATTTAATAAAGTGTATAAATCAAGAGTATATTTGTTTTTTACCTCCCGCTACCCTATGTAAGGGAGGTATAGGGATCGTGCTAAAAATCACATATCGAGATTTTAGTAAATGACCACGTTTTAAGGTCCCTAAAATCCAATTTTAACATTTTCACATTTTTTACCCTATTCTAATAAGAATAGAAGCCATTAGATTTTGGTGTAAATCGGATAAACGGAAATGGTACTTTACTTGAAGCTCATAATGGTTTTTCTTCAAAAAATACCATTAAATGCCATTTTTTCGCATTTAACGTCATTGGAAAATTATAGATTATTGAATTTTGTACAGGTATACATTAATACTTTTTCTTTATATTTTACAGATTAATTTAAAAATCATTTTTCTTTTTTTAATCCCGAAGCCTAAGATAAACACAATTCCTTTGTTACACAGTTTGTTTTTGAAAAGAATGTAACTGACAGGTAAACGTCATTGTCAAAAAACTAATCACTTCAAATTAATAATAGTGACATTAAATAATAAAGAAAATCGTAAATAAAGCAATAGTTATATGCAATGGAACATAATATAGTTTGAAGCATTACTAAATACGTATAGTAAAATTTTTGAAAGAAGTCTGATCAAGGCCATCTACGAATTGCATCTATGAATTAAGATTTTATGCTGTCAAATTTAGTAGTGTGGTTTACATAGTTTTTATGAGGTACACAAGATATTATATATCCTCATAAAAACTAAGTAAAAGACACTACTAAATTTGATAGCACAAAATCTTAATTCATAGACACAATTCGTAGATGGCCTTGATCGGACTTCTTTCAAAAATTTTGTTGTAGGTATGTATTTAAATTAATAAAAATTAAACAGCGGGAGGTTTTGTGTTGGCCACATCAGATGTTTTTTTTTGAAATTTGAACTGCGTAACTAAGGAATTGTGTTTATCTTTAAAACTTAGGCTCCGGCATCTATGAAATATATTATTTTGTACATTTATATATAAAATATACAAAAATGCATACCCGTAGAAAATTTAAAATGTAATTTTTTCGCGATTCATGTTATAAGAATTAAAGATTATTAAGGCATTTTTCGATGAAAATCGATTTTGAGCTTCAAGTGAAGGCTCATTTCCAGTTACCTGATTTACACCAAAATCTAATGGCTTTTTTCAATATTAGAATAATGTAGAAATACAAGGATTCATTTGAATGATAGTTTTGAGTTAGAGCGTTGACAAAATCCATATACATATACACAGACGTACACACATACACGCATCATCGTGAAAATGTTAAAATCGGATTCTAGGAATTTTAAAACACGTCATTTACCCAAATCTAGACATGCGATTTTTAGCAAACTATTGAAAAATGCTAAGCCACCAAAGAGCCACCTTGTGAAAAAATGACAATAGGCTACTTGCGTACCTTTTTTTTATTTAATATTTTTGAAGAGAAGGTAAAAACTTTCTACCCATATTTTTTCTTTTGACAAAATTTTTATTAATTAACCAGAAAAAAAATAATGAAATTTGATTATTTGAATTCCCGCCATGTATGACGTAGAATTACGCCACACCAATGAATAGTCGTAAAGTCACAGCGTGGTGCCGTCCCATAGTAATGGTATGTTTGTGCGGGTAATGTAGATCACCTGTTTGACGTTTCAATAATAGTTTGGAGGTTAGTATTTTAGTTTATCTTTTTGGTATCGATATTTTAAATTACAAGTAACTACCTATGTGTTTATTTATTAAATAATTAATGTATTTGAGAGACCAGAGAGAGAGAAAAATGAACTAATGTCAAATTCAAATTAAAACTTTCTCGCACGCCATGCCATCTATTGTTAACATTCTTAAACATGCTTCCCCTCTCCCAGTTCAATATAAAGACGTCACAGAAAATTTTCTTTCTTAATTTAGTAAAAAACAAATAATTATTTTAAAATAAAATTTATATTTTTATATTTTTTTTCAATATAACATTACGTATATAGTGACAGAAATCGGATTTTCAGTACCACGCGAGTAGCCCATTGTCAATTTATATTTCAATTCAAAACAATTAATTTATTTTTCTCCATAAACTAATTTCTATTTCCATTCATTGCTAACGTATACATCGTTCATCAATTCATTAATTTCACATGTTTATTTTTCTTATAAAGGCCAATAACCTCACTAACATGTCGGTAAAAATAAACACAAAAACTTTTCCTGAGGCTAAATTTCATATCTTCACCTTCTTCGAGCACTTTTTCGGCCTTTTAATTAATTTCTTTCTGTTATAATGTCAAATATTAATAGACTATACCCCCCACATCGCTTGAAGAGAGTTTTCTAACAATTAGCGAAAATCTTTTAGCGGAGAAGATGTAGATAATAACCTATTATACTAGGCATATATGGTCAGTGTTGTGTCGATGTTTTTGTAAGGCTAACTAGATCAAGAATGTGGCTTCAGTAATAAGTTTTTTGGGTTATTAATTTCTTTGTCGGCAGTTTTTATTGTTTCATTAATTTTGTGATACTTTGACACAGTTTTGAAAAAGAGCGGCTGAGACACGTACTTTGAAAGGTATTGGAATTTTGAATATTTATAGATGGTATAGATATAATATTGTGTATATATTTTAACTATTCATATTTTCTTAGAAAAGGCATGTGCTATAGAATTTGCAGTTTGATAGACGTAGGAAAAAATGGAATAAATTTATCATTTTTAACAGAATGAAAACTGTTAATTTCAAGATATTTTTAATGAGAAGAAATCTCCTAGATTTTTTCCTCTCACTGAGAGAGGTATTGGATTCATGCTAAAAATCTCATATCCAGTTTTTAGTGAATAAGTACATCACTAGAATTTTTACAATGATGTGTGTGTGTGTGAGTGTGCGTGTGTATGTGTGTGTGGATGTTGAAGGGGCGGTTTCTCAAATTCTATAAGAGTAAAGATCAATTTAACTACGTATTTCATAATCTGACATTAATGGGAAGAGCTGAATTGGACAATCGAAAATAGTATTTTCTTCGAAAAATCTTCTAAATATTTTTTGGAAATTTATATTATTACAAATACAGAATGATCAAAAAGAAATGATGCAGTTAGCAATACAATTCTGGGGATCTTTTTCTTCCACAGTTTACACAACACCAGGTGAAAGCGGGAATACTATTTAACATGTCATTTTTACAATAAATAAATAAATAAATAAATTCTGTTGTGGCCAGTATTGTATTGCACTTCGCTATTGAACTGTCGTTTTATAACAAAAAAATTACAGAACTTTACCCAAATACTGTTTTTCGTTGTACTTCTGCACACATAAAATTATAATTACATCTATTTTTCATCGTATGAGGAAGTTTCTAAATATCGGAAATTCTTCCAATTCATTAACAAGATTGGCGGTATTTCTAATGGATATGCATGTTACCTATAATTTTAAATATTTAATTAATAAAATGATAAGAAAGATTAAATGTACTTCCCAGAAAAAGCTTTCAGAATGTAACTAAAACTTTTGATTTTTGACACTGACATTTGTCATTTACAAATTATGTTATAAACATTTGAATTTGTCAACTGATTTCCTCAGTGTATTTTAGCCTATTCGACTTACTACATCCTGATATTCTATATATTATAGAATCTTTATCTCTAAATTTATAGAAGATATAATAAAAATTTTAAATGTATCAGATGTAGAATTTTATGTTCTTCAATATTTGTACATCAAAAATTTTCAAAAAATAATATTTAGAAGATTTTTTTTAGAAACTACTACTTCCGGTTGTCCAGTTGTTACCGAAACCTTTTCAGCTCTTCTCATGAATGTCAGATTGCGGAATTCATAGTTTAACTGGTCTTTTGTCTTATAGTTTTTGAGTAATCGTCCCTCCAACATCCACACATACATACACACCTACACACATACATATACACATACATATACACAAACATATACACATACATACACACATACGTACACACATCTACACACACACAGACATCATTGTAAAAATGTTAAAATCGATTTATATGGACCTTAAATCGTGCTTATTCACTTAAATCTCGATATGTGATTTTTAGCATGAATCCAATACCTCTCTTAGCGAGAGGTAAAAAAGGTTATGTCAGAAATAAAAGTACGTCGATAAGGAAAACAACAATCATTTAATAAAAAATTATAAATATACCTAAATTTAAATTTTCAAATATCAGTGTCAATACTATCAAAAACCTTACCAATTTCAAGTATTTTTCAAGTATTGCCTTAAAGAATATAAAATTCTCTATCCGATACATTTAACATGTCTATTATATCTTCTATAAATTTAGAGATAGTGAATTATAAATATATATTAATAATCCGTTGTAATGAATCTTAACCCAAATAACTTCAATGAAACCAGTTGAAAGATAAAAATGTTTGTAACTGACCAAAAATCCAGATAAATTATTGAAGGCTTTTTCTGGGAAGTACATTTATATTTTTACCTCTCGCTAAATCACATATCCAGATTTTAATGAATAAGTACGTTTCAAGGTCACTAGAATCCGATTTTTACATTTTTACAATGATGTCTGTGTGTGTGTGTGTGTGTGTGTGTGTGGATGTGTGTGTGTGTGTGTGTGTGTGTGTATGGCTGGATGTTGGACGGACGATTCCTCAAAAACTATAAGACATAAGACCTGTTTAACTATGAATTCCTCAATCTGACATTCCTGGGAAGAGCTGAAAAGGTTTTGGTAACAATTGAACAACCGGAAGTAGTAGTTTTTAAAAGAAATTCTTCCAAATATTAATTTTTGAAAATTTTTGATATTACTAATTTTGAAGAACAAAATTCTACACCTAATACATTTAAATTTTTTATTATATCTTCTATAAATTTAGAGATAAAGACGCTATAATATATAGAACATCGGGATATAACAAGTCGAGTAGGCGAAAATACACTAAGGAAACCAGTTGACAAATTCAAATGTTTATAACATAATTTGTAAATGACAGATTTCAGTGTCAAAAATAAACAGTTTTAGTGACATTTTCATAGCTTTTTCTGGGAAGTACATTTAATCTTTCATATTATTTTATTAATTAAATATTTGAAATTATAGGTAATATGCATGTATCCATCAGAAATACCGCCAATCTGGTTAAAGAATTGGAAGAATCTGTGACATTTAGAAACTTCCTCACACAATGAAAAATAGATATAATTAGAATTATAGGTGTGCAGAAGACATGTTAAATACAATAAAAGACAATATTTGGGTAAAGTTCTGTAATATTTTGTTATAAAACGACGGTTCGATACCAAAGTGCAATACAATACTTATATAGCCTAATATGGAAATGGCGAGAGGTCTTGTGCTGGCCACAACAGATTTTTTATTTTATTATTAACTAAATATTTAAAATTATAGATACATGTGGTGTATTCTCCACGCCAGCAATGAGTGCCCGTGAGGTGACGCCTGGTAAGCGCCCGCGCGGTACAAATATATCACCATCATTACCGATATCTGCAATTAAGCAAATTGTGGCATACTCAGAAATGTTTATTTATTTATATATACGTGTACATATATTACATACCTATACGCATCAGAAATACCGCCAATCTCGTCAATGAATTTGAAGAATCTCGAACATTTAGAAGACTAGGAGGTACTTATTTATAGAACGAATTAAAAAATATAAAAATTATTAATATCTTAATAGATGTAATTAGAATTTTTAGCCTAATTTGGGAATGGCGAGAGGTATTGACCACAACAGATTTTTTCCACACAAAACTACCTATTACTTCGACTAGACATATTTTTTTATAAATTGTACCACTAACACTGATAAATATTTATAATTACACGTTTTCATTGGTTATTAATCTCCACAATAATTTCTACATTAATTTCTCTGCAAAATTTCCCATCTACTCCTAATCACATGGCTGTCATTTTAAACTCAGGTAAACATGATGATATATTTATCGCCATTAACCGAATGTTATGATATGTCCCAGTCTAGTTTCCATTCCGACAGCTCTACATCCGTAGATCATCGTCATCTTTCATGTTCACTCGTAATTAATTGAAGTTATTACTCGTAATCAATCTTCCATTGGAACAGGCGAACCAATGAATTGAAAATTGGATTTATGTGACATAATTACGGGATTCTATTAACCTAACTAGCAGTTTCTAAATAGAGAGTACTTTCTTTCAATTATTAGCTGTTTATGGCTATTATAGGTATAACAATTTGATATGGCTATAATAATGTTTATTGTTTATTGCTTCATTATAAATTTAATGCATGTTATGGAGGTTTATCTGTTTCTCATATATTTGTATTGTTTCCTGTCTTATTATAATTTACGAATATAAAGATAATTGGCTCATGAACAAAAATATATAGGTACGTACAGGGCCGGCTCAAGATATACAGGTGTCTCAGGACGAGCTTACGCTATCTATATTTTAAATACTATTTAATATAATTTAACGAAATTTGGTATCTAGGGTTTATCCAACATGCCCGTTTTAACTAAAATATTTTCAAAGCAGTAGCACTTCCGGTTTGACCGGAAATTGACCTCAACTTTCTTATTTTAAATGGAATACGCTATATTTTATTTTACTATTGAATGTAGCGGAAAATTTTACATATGAAGCAATAAAAACATTTTACTCATGATCAACTACTTCCGGCGTTATTCAACTTTTTTTGATTTTTTGTCTGAAATCCGGCACATTTTCAAACCTCTGTATCTCGGGAACGAGATCGAATTTTTATAATCTGAAAAAAGTCTTTTATAAAGGAGACTTTAAGCTACATTACCCATAGAAGAATCCTCGATTATTTATAAAAATGTGAAGGGTACGTTACACCAATATTACAGTTGACAAACTTCAAAAAAGACATTTTTTTTAAATGGAACCCCCCCTTTTTTATTACATAAATGTGTACTACGACAAAAAATAAGGGTACTTTGTGTACCATGTCCTATGTTGAAAGTTGATAGAATTTCAGTAAATTAGAAAAACATGTAATCTGGGTATAATTATTTTATTAATAGACGATAGACGACGTTTTTAATGAAACCCCAAACAAAAAAATCAGGTGGAGTTAAATCGGGTGAACCTATGTGGTCCATTATTTGCCAGCCACCTATCTTCAAAAATTGTTTCCAAAAAAGTATTTATTCTATGGCTATTGCGGGGTGGAGCGCCATCATGCTGGTAGCATATTAAATTCCTTTGATCCAACGGTAAATTATCTAAGAAATCAAGTAGATGAGTTTGTAAAAACAAACATTGTTTTTCCATGGCTTACTTATCCGTATTAATAAAATAGTTATACCCAGATTACATGTTTTTCTAATTTACTGAAATTCTATCAACTTTCAACATAGGACATGTTACACAAAGTACCCGTATTTTTTGTCGTAGTACACATTTAAAATTGTCTTTTTTGAAGTTTGTCAACTGTAATTTTGGTGTAACGTACCCGTCACATTCTTATAAATAACCGAGGATTCTTCTATGGATAATGTAGCTTAAAGTCTCCTTTATAAAAGTCTTTTTTCAGATTATAAAAATTCGATCTCGTTCCCGATGTACAGAGTTTTGAAAATATGCCGCATTTCAGACAAAAAATCAAAAAAAGTTGAATAACGCCGGAAGTAGTTGATCATGAGTAAAATGTTTTTATTGCTTCATATGTAAAATTTTCTGCTGCATTCAATGGTAAAATAAAATATAGCGTATTCCATTTAAAATAAGAAAGTTGAGGTCAATTTCCGGTCAAACCGGAAGTGCTACTGCTTTGAAAATATTTTAGTTAAAACGGGCATGTTGGATAACCCCTAGATACCAAATTTCGTTAAATTATATTAAATAGTATTTAAAATATAGATAGCGTAAGCTCGTCCTGAGACACCTGTATAGGCGCCCTGAGCCAAATTAGATTAGAGCGCCACCACCCGTTACAAAAATTATTTCTGAGTTTTTTAGACTTAAAAGAAAAAGACAAACTTAAAAGTTGATAATATATACATTATAATCATTAGCAGTAATAACACTATGAAATTTACAAAATCAACATAAAAAAAATCTGTTGTGGCCAGCACAAAACCTTCCGTCAATTCGATGTATTTTGTATATATCCCATAACAAAAGTTCCTTGAAAAAGATTCTGTATATCCTATAAAATTGTAACACGAACACACTATTTTTTACAAATTCTATACCGAAAGTTCCTTTCCCTATTTTGTTAGGGGTCGCTGTTTGTTACTCTTCTCTTTTAATCATTCCTGTTCAACGCATCTTCTTCACAGAATTCTTCCTCTCTCAAATCTTCTGCTACACAGTCCTTCCATCTTCTTCTCTTTGGAGGGACACTCCATCACATTCACACATAACTTTCTGACCCTATACTTTCAACTTTGGTTTTGCATTTAACACTGACATCTGTCAATTAAATTTTTCTGAATATATCTGTTGTTTCCATAATTTTAACAAAGCTGACTAATTTTTGAAAGTTAATCTCTCTTAATGTCTCTATAACTCTATATCTATTGAATATGAACGAAACTGTTTAATAAAACCGTATAGAGAATAAGATATTCTTTCATATCAATAATCACAAAATGTCGAAAAATAATATTTAACTGCGTTTTTTCAAGAAAAACTGTTAAAACCTTCAATTAAGGGTACTTCCGGTGGATCACTTATAACCAAAATCTAATCAGCTCTTCATATGGATGTAAAGAAGAGGAATACGAAAGAATTATAATTTTTAGAATTGTAGTATTGGAGTTATCGTCGGAGAAAAATTAGTCACACACGGACACACACGGACACACACACGGACACACACACGGACACACACACATACATACATACATACATACATACATACATACATATATACAGACATCATCTTAAAAATAGTAAATTCGTATTCTAGGGGCCATAAAACGTGCTTATTCATTAAAAACTCACCAACGATTTTTTTGACCAAAGACAATACCTTCCTTACCTAAAGGTGACGGAAGGTAAAAATCTGTTGTGGCCAGCACAAGATCTTCCGTTAATTTGATGTATTTTGTACAAATCCCATACCAAAAGTTCATTGGAAAAGATTATATAAATCCAATAAAATTATCACATGAATATACATTAAGTATACTCATATATAAATACTCTAAAAATGTGTACACTTACGTAACATTTTCTTTACAATCAAATATTATTACTACCAAGTTTATATCTCTACCCATTTTTGAATTATTGCCACAAAAGTCAATATACCCCACATTTTGATAAAAACTTCAAAATTTTCAAAAATCTAATTTATATGTATCTAGATACTTCTCAATGCGCTGATTCCAAATTTTGAAACTGCAGGTCGATATCTCGTTTCTTTCTCGAGATATTTAGATTTAAAGTTTTGCTCAAAACTGCCCATTTTTGGGTGGTAACCCAAAACTGGGTCGAGATGTGAATTTGCCGGCAACACCATTCGATTCTACGGGTAAAATTACATAAGTACAAAAATTTTCAGAATTTTTGAACACCGCATAAAATCTCTAAAGCAAAATAACTGAAAATGGCCAAAAATCGCAAAAATCTAAGGTGTACCCCTTACGATTTTTTCAGATTTTGGCCATTTTCAGGGGTTTTCAAGCTTTTATTAATAAAAAATGAACGGGTTGGACAAAAATTATGAAAATTGCTATACTTATGTATTTTTGTCTGTAGAATCGAGTAGTGTTGTCGTCAAATTCATATCTCGACCCATTTTTGGGTTATTGCCCAAAAATGGGCAGTTTTGAGCACTACTTTGAATCTAAATATCTCGAGAACGAAACGAGATATCGACCTGCGGTTTCTAAAATTGGAATCAGCGCATTGAGAAGTATCTTGATACATATAAATTAGATTTTTGAAAATTTTGAAGTTTTTATCAAAATGTGGGGTATATTGACTTTTGGGGCAATAATTCAAAAATGGGTAGAGATATAAACTTGGTAGTAATATTATTTGATTGTAAAGAAAATGTTGCGTAAGTGTACGCATTTTTAGAGTATTTGAACAACAATACCTTATATAGAATCTTTTCCAAGGAACTTTCGGTATGGAATTTGTAAAAAATAGCATATATTCGTGTTTCAATTTTATTGGATATATAGAATCTTTTCCAATGAACTTTTATTATGGGATTTGTAGAAAATACATAGAATTGCCGGAAGGTAATAATGCTAAACACATCAGATCTTTTTTTGGTTCTGCACGATTATCATCTAATGATTAACTAAAACTGTTTCGAAACATAGTTATAATTAATTATTGTAAAGTCTTTATAGGTATACAATTAAATTCTTTGAAAAATTGTTCTATTAAAAATGTACGTACATTTGTCAATATTAGTATTGTGTATTGTAAAACACCTTTAGACATAAAATATATACCGTGAGTATTTTTTAACGTGAAACATTGAGTTTGTCATATCCATGTTATGACTTGACATTTGATTGACAGCAATGTATTTGCCCGTTCCATTTAAAATGAAACATAGGGAACGAATTTGACATTTGATAAGATGTCAATAGAGGTTAATTTTGTTTAAATAATTATACCTGCATTCTAAATTAAAATTAGTTGTAGAGAAAATATAGTGTGCACCTTGTGCCCGAGTGGTTTTCTGACTCGGCTAAATTTCTTACAATATTTAAATATAATACTTCTGTCAAATTCATTCCCCATGTGTCATTTTAAATGAGACAGACATATACATTGCTGTCAATCAGATGTCAAATCATAACTTATAGGAAAATTCAACGGTTAACTGTCATATTGACAAGATGTCATTAGAGGTTAATTTTGTTTAAATAATTATACCAGTTTTCTAAAAATTAAATTTAGACGTAGAAAATATACTGTGCGCACCTTGTGCCCGAAATATGTTTAGTACTCTCGAGTGGTTTTCTGACTCCGCTAAATTTCTTATAATATTTCTGTCAGATTCGTTCCCTATGTTTCATTTTAAATGGAACGGGCAAATACATTGCTGCCAATCAAATATCAAGTAACTATGGATGTGACAAACCCAATGTTTCACGTTAAAAAATACTCACGGTATATATATACCGTTAATTTTTATCACCATTTTGTATTATTACCTATAATCTCTCTAAAATATTAACACACTTAAAAGAAACGAAAAACATTTCCCGTGTATAAATTTCTACTTAAATTTAATCTAGTTAAAGACATATCAATAAATTTTGCATATTACTTCCATAAATTGAAATTCGCCCAATACTTTCGACGTTTTATTTGACGAAAACAGAAAAACATGTCAGAAATGAGATCAGGCACACGTGAAATGAAGACCGCAACTGGCAAACATGCTATTCGACACGGCAACTTTTTTCTAATATAAATGTTTCTCTTCTTAGCTATAATTATTAAAAAACTAAGCACACTTTTTAGTGTTACATATCAGTTTCTAATGATAACGCATTCCAAACGAGAACTCATAATTTCACCAACATATGATGGTTTTTTTAAGAGATATACAGGGTGTCTCTTAAATAGGGGGACAGATTCCTGAGGCTAAAATAAGACGATTTAACTAAACTTGCTTCTACCGGAAAGTGTACCATTTAGCCAGAATTCTGCTTCAAAGTTCTTCAAAAAAAAATTAATTTTGCATATAATAACAGAATGCTTTATACGATTTGGATAAAATTTGGTATGACAATTCATATGGTTATGTCATCTTTTAAGGTGATACTACTTCTTATTAGTGAACCACTAGTGTATGAAACTTAGGTGTCCCAACATTGATTAGACCCAGGGATTTGTTAACTACTGGATGGAGCAAGTGCATATCGATAATATACCGAGAGTTTTTTTTATCAGTGAACATGGGCGTATGTCATTACCATAGTTACATTTAAAATGATTGACAGCAATGTATTATTGCGTTTTTTTTTTAAACTGGACATAGGACGTGACATTTAGTATATCTGTCAATGTCAACAAATTGTCATATTTCAAAATGTATACAGTTGAAGAAAAAGTTCAAATTGTATGGTATAATTCTATACTCTGACATAAGCCTAAGGCAAGAAATAATTAATATAAATTATATTTTAAATGGCCCCAAAGAAAAAAAAAATCGTTTGGTGCAAGAACTGGTGGCATTGCAGGCCACTCCACTTCTCCACCACGTCCTATCCAGCGTTGGGGAATACCTCGTGCAGATATAAGTGAAAATTTTGACGACTCCAATACCTGCAATTTTGTGAATTTACTTCCCGATGAATATAAAATGTCGCTTCATCCGTAAATAAAATTCGATCCAGTAATATTTCCCCACTATTAATTTTGTTCATCATATCTTCGCAAAAGATATTTCTTCGTTCTATATCGTTGTGTAATAACTCTTGGTGATTTTAATATTTAAAACTCTTAAAATGTTCTTGTCTTAAAACCTTGTATACTAGTATTCTTAATTTCAGAAAAAAAACTTGTTGACAGGGTGTTGTCACTTTCAATTAATTGCATAATTTCTTGTTTCTTTCTATTAACTACAGTACTTGGTATGATTTTCTTCTTGTGCTGTTTATTGACGCATCCTTTAGTTCTGTAGTCATTGTAAATTTTTCTTATAGTTGTTGGACTGGGTCGCTTATTAAAAGTTAATGCACATAAGTCAGAAACTTGTTGTAGACTCGTTATAATTACTCCAATTTACAATTTGAACTTTTCGTTAACTGTATACATTTTGAAGTATGACAATTTGATGACATTGACAGATATACTTAATGTCACGTCCTATGTCCAGTTTTAAAAAAAACGCGACAATACATTGCTGTCAATCATTTTAAATGTAACTATGGTAATGACATACGCCCATGTTCACTGATAAAAAAAACTCTCGGTATATTTCTTGTGTACTCGGCTAGATTAAGAGAGAACACAGGAAGTGTGAGTGAGAAAGATATAGATAATTCCACTTTAGACAAGTGAATTTGATATTCATATCTGTCATATTCACATCTGTCAAATTCACGTCAAAAATTAATTGTGTTTAAGTATATTTGATCATGAAACGTGAAATAAGTACGAATACAACCAATGAAACGCTAAATTAAAACACATACCGTGAGTATTTTTTAACGTGAAACATTGGGTTTGTCATATCCATGGTTTCGACTTCACATTTTATTGACAGCAATGTATTTGCCCGTTCTATTTAGAATGAAACATAGAGAACGAATCTGACATTTGATAAGACGTCAATAGAGGTTAATTTTGTTTAAATAATTATACCTATTTTCTAAAAATTAAATGTAGATGTAGAAAAAATACTGTATGCCCGAAATATGTTTAGTGCTCTCGAGTTGTTTTCTGACTCCGTTAAATTTCTTACAACATTTTAAATGGAACGGGTAAATAAATTGCTGTCAAAGTCGTAACCATGGAAATAACAAACCCAATGTTTCACGTTAAAAAATACTCACGGTATAAGAATATGTCATGTTTGTCAAATAATGATAGGAGTACAAGAAGACGGACCTCTTTATTCAATTTAAGTTTCTAATTAGTTGCTAATGAAACTGTTAATTATTAAATAGTACAACACTTTAAGTAAAAGCATTATTTTCTGCAAAAAAAAATACATACGTTATTTATTTATTTATTATCTATGTATTGTTTGGTTAGGTGAAAGAGCAGCCTTAGGCTGAACGTCGCCGTTGATTGTCAATAAAGTTATTAATTATTATTATTATTATTATTATTATTATTTTTATTATTATAAACTTAAAGTAAGCTACCATATAATTACTATTTCTTTTAAATGGTAGAATAACTGGAAAAGATATAGATTTCTTCCTAGATATTCATAGGCTGTAACTCTTTCTAGTTTTATTCCATTTATATCTCTACTGTTTTGTTGTCTTCTTGCGTTGTTTTGTTATTTATTATCATTACTTTACTCTAAAACACATAACAATTTATATTATTTATTCATTTTACAGTTACTTAGATAAATATCAAAATATCTACTACACGATATTTTCTATTGTGATTATATTGTGAATACAGTCTTTTTCTTCTTACAGCCTTTGATCTAATCACTGACGATGGTCGTAACTTGCGAATATTGTAGAGCAAATGGCCTCCGTAATCACATGTAGGAGAGAGATGTATAATTTAGTGGGAATAGGGTTGCATTATCTATATCTAAATTAAATGTGCAATAATCCGTAACAGCCTTATATAGCGACGAGAATTTTATATGTCGATATTTAAAATTATTACAGAGTGTTGTCGATGGAAATTGCTTTTATAGATAAATATATAGCCTAGGATTAATATAGTATTTGCTCTAAAGATAAATGAATAGTAATATTATAGATAATAGGAAATTGTGTTATTAACTTTGTATTGTTTGTTTTTGTTTCACACTTTGATGTTATAGCTAAAAGTAAATAAATACGAAAGTGATTCGAAAGTAACAGCAACATATCATTGCGGTATATACCCTATTTGGTTATAAAAAATCTGTTGTGGCCAGCACAAGACCTCTCGCCATTTCCATATTAGGCTATATAAGTACATATTGTATTTAACATTTCTGGTACACACAAAAAAATCTAATTACATCTGTCATTATAAATATATTTTTGTATTTTTTAATTCATTCTATAAATAAGATTCCTCCTACTCTTCTAAATGTTTGAGATTCTTCAAATCCATTGACGAGATTGGCGGTATTTCTGATTCGTATATATATATATTATATGTACCTATCTATAATTTGAAATATTTTGACATTTTGTCTGTTAATTACAAACACTTTAATTTTTCAACTGATTTCCATGGAGTTATTTGGGCTGTGAGATTTATTACAGCGGAATATTTTTTATATTTATAATTATCTATCTATCTCTAAATCTATAGAAGGTATAATAAAAATGTTTTTATTCAAACGTCATAAAAATGGTATCTTTTGTGACTTGATTCACCAGGTAGAAATGAAATAATTAAACATCTATAGCAACTACATAAAATGAGCGAATAAGAAGTAACTTGTAAAATAGAAACCTGTCATATCGCCCCAAGTTAACCAAGATAACCTACAAATTGAAATATAAACAGTTTATATTTAACGAAATAACATATTATAACATAGCAGACTTACATATTGGTAATTTCGGTAAGAATAATTAGAATTAAAGTGATATGAAAAGTTCATATTGTTTTTCAGCGATTCCTCGACATATCACATCCTACCTTGAGCAATATTATTGAATTTCCATTCAATTGAACAACTTCAAGGGCCGTACATGACAATACTTCAAATTCTGATATAATTGCACATAAGGAGAATATAAAATTGCATAGTTTTTATTTAAACGTCAAAACGTGAAAATTTTCACTTGACTGTTGTAACAAAAACTGAACAAATACGAAAGTGTCCATAGCAACAGAGCAATTGAAATCAGCAAACGTCCTTCAAGTAAAATATTTATAATTATTGTAACGTAAAGTTGTAATTATTTTATTTAAATAAGTAAGTTCGAAGAAAAAATATAATAGTGTCATTGTATGTCTCGCATGTAATTGTCCGACTCGCTACGCTCGTCGTACAAGCTTACATGCTCGCCACACAAAGAATCACTTTTACTCCTAATAACACAATATACTATTAATAGAAAGAAACTACTACTTCCGGTTGAGCAACTGTTACCAAAACCTTATCAGCTCTTTCCATTAATGTCAGAGTAAGGAATACGTAGTTAAATTGGTCTTTAGTCTTATAGAATTTGAGAAACTGCCTCTCCAACATCCACACACACACGCACACACACACACACACACACACACACAGACATCATTGTAAAAATGTTAAAATCGGATTGTAGGGACCTTAAATCGTGCTTATTCACTAAAATCTAGATATGCGATTTTTAGTATGAATGGGGTTTCGTTGCCGCGTGCCTGAGTGTCTGGTCGCGAACCTGGGGAACCAGGTTCGATCCCGACCGACGCCAAATATTTCGAATTTTACATGGCACAAAAGTGATCTCTGTGGTGCACTCTCCACGCCAGCAATGAGTGGTCATCATCATCACCAATATCTGTGATATAGCAGATTGGCACACCCAGAAATGGGTAAAATGCAGTGATGATATAATTTTTTTAGCATGAATGCAATACTTCTCTTAGCGAGAGCTAAAAAGTTCTTTCTATTGAGAAGTCTAACTGTTTCTCAAAACTTTTGTTACATGCATTATTTCTCTAATAAAAATTCAATTTATTTGATCGTAAACGCTAAAGCCATATTTATAGTTTAGTTTATCAGAAAAACCCCTTATGTCAACGCTTCAATAAAAAAAATCTTTCTATTTGATAAAGAGGTCTAACTCTTTCTCAAAATGTTTGTTACATATAGGTTATTAAAATATTTACAGTTTAAAAATTTAAATTGTAAGGCTCTCTAACGCTGTCGACTGCAAATTAACATATTATTAATGATTGAAGATATAATTAATGTAAAAGAAATTATTTGAACATATAATTTCATTCAAATTATCATATCAGAATCACAATGTACTTAACATTTCTTCCTTTTAAATTAATTCTCACATATCTAAACACCTGTATATTTTTTGCTACCGTTCGATAAAAAATCGCTATCTAACTGATAGAAAAAACTAATTCGATTATTAATATTCGGACACCGTGGGACCGACTATTTCCTGCCGCTGACGAACAAGATGTATTATAGTTGAATGAATATAGCTGAATTCGCCGAAGAAAAAGAATCAATTCATTCCGTTATGTAGGTATACGACTGACATGTATATTATACGCTATTCTGGGCATTCCGTAGAATTTTTCTACGTTTCTTCACCTTTCTTTTGCTAGTCTTAAAGGCAGTGGCGTACCTAAGTGAAATGGCGCCCAGGGCAAGGGTGTTAATTGCACCCCCTGTCAACAATGTAAAATCAAGATTACTTCTTTCTTGCTTTAGCGTAGCGAGATATATGGCATTTGTATTATATAATGATCAATTTTAAGGAAATGGTTTAAATTATTTAAGAATATCCATATATTCTTGAGTAACTTCAATTCATGAATGGATGAGCACAGTAACAAAATAACTATTAATATACCGGTGTCTACATGAAATCCGTAATATACCGTGAGTATTTTTAACGTGAAATGTTGGGTTTGTCATATCTATGGTTACGACTGGACATTTAATTGACAGCAATGTATTTGCCCGTTCCATTTAAAATGAAACATACGGAACGAATTTGACATTTGATAAGACGTCAATAGAGGTTAATTTTGTTTAAATAATTCTGCATTCTAAATTGAAATTAGTTGTAGAAAAAATATAGTATGCACCTTGTGCCCGAGTGGTTTTCTGACCCGGCTAAATTTCTTACAATATTTAAATATAATACTTCTGTCAAATTCATTCCCCATGTGTCATTTTAAATGAGACAGACAAATACATTGCTGTCAATCAAATGTCAAATCATAACTTATAGGAAAAATTAACAGTTATCTGTCATATTGACAAGATGTCATTAGAGGTTAATTTTGTTTAAATAATACCTGTTTTCTAAAAATATTTAGAAAAAATACTGTGTGCACCTTGTGTCCGAAATATGTTTAATTCTCTCGAGTGGTTTTCTGACTCCGCTAAATTTCTTACAATATTTAAATATAATATTTCTGTCAGATTCGTTCCCTATGTTTCATTTTGTCAATCAAATATCAACTCGTAGCCATGGATATGACAAATCCAATGTTTCACCACAGAATAGACATTCATACAGAAGCGACAGTCAGAGAGAGAAACGAAAATTAGAGAGAGAAAGAGTATGCCAACAAATTTAAAGGGCTAATCGGATAAAATCGGATTATTTCGGCATATCTTCGTATCTTATGATTCTTTGTTCTTTTCATTATCTCGACGAAAAAATTTTCTGTTAGGGGTCAATAATAAAAGTATATTGAGAAACACAAATTGATTTCTAATACGAACAAACATGTTATTTTTTCAACAAACGATAGGAAAAATCGTTATCATAAAGAAAATAATTATATTTCACATATTCTGGAGGCGCGGTTGTCTCAGCTTGACACGCCCATGTATTTTAGGGTTATGGCTAATTCAAGCAAACCAAACACGTCTTCTCACTTTTGAAATATGTCATTTTGTGAACCGTTTGTGAATTTTAGAAGTGGTGTTAGTTTCTAATAAAATGGAAAAAACGAAGAAGGTAGAATCGGGAGGACTTGTTTGTTCATATAAAAACTGTATAAGGAGATTTAAAAAATGGAGAAAGAGAAATGTAAGTTTTTTTCGTTTCCGAAAGATACAGAACTGTAAGTAATGCAAAACGACTTCCGTATCATGCAAAATGTATATTCATTTAACAAATATAGGTGTAAAATGTGGCTCAAGGCCTCTGGAAGAGAAGATTTGATGGAGAAGGATATTTGGGACATATTCATCGAGTCTGACGTTTGTGTTTCCCACATCAAAGATATAGAAAATTCTGCATTGTAATGAATTTGTAAAATTCACGTATTTGTTTAATAAAAATACAATTATCTGTTTATTTTATCTGATTTCTTTGTAATTCGTTTATAAAATTAAAATTTGAGTACTTTTGTGTTCTAATTTTTCTTTTACCATTTTAAAACAATTTAAATTTCGCGCGTAAATTTGCCAACAAATTTAAAGTTCAAGGTCATAAACATCAAATCGCAACAACAATGGTGCCGACAGGGAGTGTCGCTTCTGTATGAATGTCTATTCTGTGGTTTCACGTTAAAAAATACTCACGGTAGGAAATACAATGTTATTTTTTACATTTTGCTACAGTTACTGACTTATTAAATTTAAAGAAAAGTTGTAAATAAAAAAGTTGTCCAGCATTAAAAACTACACAATATTAATCTAAAATTTATCACAATTTCATTTTATTTTTACAGCAAATTTCAGAGTGCGATTGAATTATTGATGTTTAATTTATTTTATTTGATAGATCTCATAATTTTACTCTTGTCAATAAATAATCCATATAATATAATAAATGCGAAAGTAACTCTGTCTGTCTGTCTGTTACTTTTTCACGTCTAAACCGCTGAACCAATTTTGATGAATTTTGGTATAGAGATAGATTGGAACTTGGAGAAGGACATAGGCTACCTTTTGTCGCGAAAATAAAACTTGAAAGAGTGAAATAGGGATTGAAAGTTTCTATGGAGAACCCATCATTTCTTCCGCTGAACCAATTTTGATGAATTTGGTATAGAGATAGATTGGATCTTTGGAGAAGGACATAGGCTGGCTTTTGTCGCGAAAATAAAACTTGAAGGGGGTGAAATAGGAGTAGAAATTTTGTATAGAGAACCCATCGCTTCTTAAATTCTTATTTATGCTACCGTTAGTAGATTTTCGATATTTGTTGGAGATATAGCTTGCATCATATATACATAAGTAAAAGTACCCGAGACATGTTTAGAAAAGGGCGCTGTTAGGTGCGGTGTGGAGATTTGGTGGGCAGTGGGCGGAGCCTGTTACATGTACGATGCGAGGCAGGTTGCCGGCTCCCTACGCAGCGCATGTCTCTGAAGTATATGTGGAAAATTACTGGTACACGTGTAGCTAATCGTAATTCTAGCTTTACCCGTACAAAGCCGGGGCGGGTCAGCTAGTTTTATATAATTACTAAAAGTATAATTACACACAAAAAGAAAGTACAAAATGATTCATGAATGGCATATTATTATAACATTTAAAATTAATTACAATAATAATATGTTAAAAGTTAAATGTCAAATAAAAATAAATAAAACATCAGTAATTCAACGGCACTCTGAAATATGCTGTAAATTTCAAATTTTAATTTGCGTTTTTTCGTAAAATAAAAAGAAATTGTGATTAATTTAGTCCCATATTGTGTGATTTTTAATTTACTATGCAACTAATTTTATTCTGCCCTTTATAAAACCGGGGGTAGAATTTTTAAATATCTGTATGTTTTTGATATAGTGCAAACATCGTTAGCAACATTATCATATTATAATCTTCTTTTTAGATAAATTGAATTATAGGTAAAAGTTAGAATGATATGCAGAGCTAGATCTCTGGGTTAATTAGAGATAGCCATCGTGATCAAACAATGACAATGTAATCGCCACATCACGGTTATTGTGCAGTGCAGAGTGTCCGTGAGAAATAGGAATTCGGTCACGGAGTTAACTGTGCCAGAATTATTAGTGGACAGGACACGCCTTTTATATTACTCCGATAAATGCCGAAGGCGAGTACTTTTGAAGGAACAGTTCGGATGACAAGATTGTAATTATTTCAATTCAATATATAAGTTATAATCATTAAGAAAAATGAGAATATAGTTGTTTCCGTACTCAAGAAGAAATAACTCACTATTATTTATTCTTTTGTTTCCACTTCTTTAAAGCTCCCATCCCACCCAATCTTTTTACCTTCCGTCACCTTTAGGTAAAGAAAGTTTGGTCAAAAAAATAGTGGTGAGTTTTTAATGAATAAGCACGTTTTAGGGCCCCTACTATAAGAATTTACTATTTTTAAGATGATGTCTGTATGAGTGTCTGTGTTTGTGTGTGTGTGTGTGTGTGTGTGTGTGTGTATGTGTGTGTGTGTCTGTCTGTGTGTGACAAATTTTTCTCCAATACTACAATACTTCATATTCAACAAATTCAGAGTTAAAGAATGATAAAGAGATTAACTTTTAAAAATAAGTCAGTTTTGCTATTTATCATGGAAACAGCTGATATATTCAATAAATTCTAATTGACAGATGTCAGTGTCAAATGCAAAACTAAAGTTGAAAAAGTTATATGTGAATGTGATAGTGTCCCTCGCAAGTGACTTGCAGTTGCAGCCTCACCTCAAAATTGGAAATTTCAATGCCAGGAGTATGAGGAAAGCTAAAGAGAAGATAGAAGGACTGTATCGCAGAAAACTTGAGAGAGGAAGATCTGTGTGAAGAAGTTGCATTGGACAGGAATGAGTGGAAGAGAAGAGTAAGAAACAGCGACCCCTGATAAAATAGTGAAAAGCTGAAGAAAAAAAAGGAAGCGTCAAGTACAATTTACATGGTATATGTTCGTGTTATAATTTAATGAATTTAAAGAATTTTTTCAAGGAACTTTCGGCATGGAATTTATAGAAACTAATAATGTTCGTGTTAAAATTTTACGGGATATACCTATAGAATCTTTTCCAAAGAACTTTTGGTACGAGATTTGTACCGAATAATATACCAAATACATAGAATGGGGTATTCCGGTGATATGGAATTAATGCAAAATAATAACTTTTTTCTATAGTTTTCATCTTCATATAGTAGACAAATATAATAAAACATGTTTAATAAAAAACATTTAACATTTTTATTATATCTTCTATGGAGTTACAGACATATAAATATATAAAATAATAAGTAGTAAATGAATCTCGCAGCCCATGGAAAACAAGTGGAAATATTAAAATGTTTGTAATTGACAGATAAATGTGAATGTCAAAAAGCCAGAGACATTACTGAAGACTTTCTCTGGGAAGTACATTTAATATATATTACTTATTATATTATTAATATTTATAATTCAAAAATACCGCCAATCTTATTAGAAGAATCTCGAACATTAGAAGAGTAAGAGTGAATAGAATGAATGGGGTATTCCGGTGATATGGAATTAATGCAAAATAATAACTTTTTTCTATAGTTTCCATCTTCATATAGTAGAAAAATATAATAAAACATATTTAATAAAAAGTTTTAATTCATAATTTAATGTTACAAATTTGGAATTTTTACAACTCTAGGAACGTCCTTGAAATTTGTGACGTCAAGTTGATAATCTGTTGCTCATTTCAAAGTAAATATTTTCGTTTTCAAACACAGATGGTGCCAGTAGTTAACACGCGCGGATATATTTCTTGTTTGACATTTCGTCCACTTTATAATTATTACTCCTATTACATATACACGCTGCTACTAAAATCATATGTAAACAAGCAAATGGCTGTCATGAACATGTGGATTTAGGCGCTGAAGTTCGTTGCAGATGTCACCATCGAGTTGACGTCATAAGCGCGCCATGATAAGAAAATTTGAATTGCGATGAAATTTTTTAAAATTCATATCTCACGTGATGCATACATTTTCTTACTCAAAGTTAGATATTCAGAGTCCTACTGGTCTGTACTAATGTAAAAAAATATTTTTTAAAAAATGTCAGAATACCCCATTAACCGAAGGTAATGTGCTGGCCACATCAGATTTTTTAAGAATATTTTGAGCCGCTTAATACAAAATAACTTTAATACAATATACAATTGACCTATTTTTAAAGCCTATAAAATGAACAATCTTAACATTTTGCAAACTCCTTCAAACAATCAAGTAGAATCCTTGAATTTTAAATCGCTCGTGGTGTTACATATTGCTAAAATCATTCCACATTAATATTCATCCTCAGCTTATAATTATCTCCGTGTTTATATCTGAGTGACCTTCTAACCTTTGGAATTAATGTCAATGTCACTATCAAATCTGAATTCGAATCTCGCTTTAGTTTTCTCCATCCCTTTCTCCAAATTTTTACACCTAGAAGCCATATTTTGATGAGTGTTCAACGCCGAATTTCAAAGCTGTCATAATATTTTCACTTCACACAAGCTGTTATTATGGGTTATTACTTTAATCGTAGAGGTTTCATGTTTAGTTTAATGAATTATAATTTGGAAATTGGAGTGATAAAAAAGAAAAGTTTTTGAACTTGGCCGAAATCTTGATTTGAGTTGTTTATTTGTTTGTTATTCATAATGAGTATAATGGAGGACAACAAATTTATATTTTCATAATCGGTAGTAGTTCAACTGATCTCTCGCTAAAAGAGAGGTATTGGATTAATGTTAACAATCGCATATCCAGATTTTAGTAGATAAGCACTTTTTAAGGTCCCTACCATCCACTTATACCATTTTTACGATCATGCTGTGTGTGTATGTGTATACGTGTGTGTGTGCGCACGTGTGTGTATGTGTGTGGATGTTGGAAAGATGATTCCTCAAAAACTTAAGACCTGTTTAACTATGTATTCCTTAATTTGACAATGGGATGAGCTGAAAATGTTTCGATAACAATTGGACAAGCGGAAATAGTAGTTTCTTAAAAAATATCGTCTACATATTATTCTTTTAAAATTTTTGTTATTACAAATATTGAAGAACATAAAATTCTCCATCTAATACACTACATTATATCTTCTATAGATTTAGAGACAAAGAAAATATAAAATATAGAATAAATGATAGATAAATGTCACTGTCAAAAATCCACAGTTTTACTGACATTACTGAAAGTTTGTTCTGGTAAATACATTAAATATTTCTTATTGAATTATTAATTAAATATTTAAAATTGTAGGTAGATATGTTTGTATATTAATAGTAATAGCCCATATATGATATATTCTTAAGAAATAGATACCGGCAATCCCGTCAATGAATTGGAATTGAAAGTACCTATTTGCTACTATTCTGAACTATATTTTATGAAAATAGAAACTATAATTTAAGATAAATATATCAATATCAACGTTCATTGAATATTTTATTTGGCACATCACATTAAAATTATGAATAGAAAGTGTGAATTTAAATTTATATTTATTTATGTAGATATTTAGATGATATCGGCATTTTTTTTTTATTGTTCCACTTGAAAGTGATAAATGATCAGATGAACAAATGAATAATGAAAGAAGAGGAAACAGCTCATTAATTATTACTGCCATTAGTACAGTTAATTTCAATTTTAAAATATGTAATTACAAATTTTGAAATAAAATAATTTACCCCTGTCCCCCAAAAACTCTAGTTCCAAAACCGCTGATGAGGGCGCGACTTATTCCCGCTGTCATTCAAATGTCATTTTTAGACTGCCAAAAAAATATATTGATATTATCAATTTACCGGTCAAAGTCAAATTGTCAAAATTGATCGTGAAATATAATTTTAAGGAGAAAAGATAATAAAGAAGAACATAAATTACTACTATTCACCGTTTTCTAATTTATTACTATTTCTAAAATTCAAGAAGAAAAGTTTTGATTTCTTTAGATAACATTTTTGATAATATCCTATGTCAAATTGACATTTAATTAAATACTTTCAAATTGAAATACGTTTGTTTGTTTGATTTTTTTGAACACACTGTCCCGTGGCCGCGTGCCTAAGTGTCTGGTCGCGAATCTGGGGAACCGGGTTCGATTCCGACCGACGCCAAATATTTTGAATTTTAAATAGCACAAAAGTGACTCCTGTGGTGCACTCTTCACGCCAGCAATGAGTGCCCGTGAGATGACGCCTGGTAAGCACCCGCATGGTACAAATATGTCATCAGTACCGATATCTGTGATAAAGCAGATTGGCACACTCAGAAATGGGTAATATACCGTGATGATATATTTATATTTATTTATTTATTTACTGTATTTTAAAAAATTTTAAGTAGCTATATAAATTTTCAAATTATAATAATATTCTTTTCTTTACAGGTATTTCTTGACTGGATGTAGATTGTGGATAAAAAGGTTCTGGATTTCAGTCTTAAAAATATTTTATTTTCTGCCTCGACCGGTTTCTACCCCTCTTGGGTCATCATCAGGAGCTGTTTCAGTAATACTTTTTTTTATTACAATAAATATATAATTCCGTAGTAGATTCCCTTGACCACCCATGAGGTATAGTCTGTTCGCTTCTAGCTGAAACAAGCCGATAATTTATTACCCCAATAGTTATTACCACAAACCATAAACCACTTTCTTGGGCCTTTGTTCATCAAACGGCGGTCAGTTGTAAATGGAGTGTTGAACAAGGATTGTATTCAGTTCGTTTTGATATATGCGTTTGTAAATTTTTAAGAGAATTTTTTTAAATTATTTTGAAATGTATTTACAGCTAGGTATTATCATTGAATAGATATAATTAAGAATAACCTGGAAAGAGGTTTTCGGCTAATGAGATTGTTTTCGGGTTTGGCCATCATCATAATTTCTAGGAATTATTTAATCTACTATTCATTTAAGTCACCCTTGATTGAATTTCGTTCCTTTATAATCCCGGTTTTCTTTCGTCTTAACTCAGTTTACATGTAACATTAGTTAGCAGCGGTTGTAAGTGAACTTATGCAGATTTCGAATACGTCCCTGTTCGAACACTACCTGAGGATTTTCTATTTGTTTGTGGTAATATCTATTGGGGTAATAAAATATCGGCTTGTTTCAGCTAGGAGCGAACAGACTTTACCTACTACAATCAGCCCGTTAAACCTTTTTGCTACGGCGGTTTTCCCCTGAGGCCTATTTCTGTTTTCCAAAAGATTTTATTTAGAATCATCTGAAGAATTTAATGAATTTAATAAATAAGTCCAGAAGTTTGGAATAATTGCAAGCAAGGGATATGTTATTAACGTAAAAAAATCTTGTTATTGGAGCAGACTCATTTTGGAATAATAATAATAGTACAATAGCAAACTCTACGTGAAACAATATTTAATAAAATATTAAGAAAAACTCGCCATGTTTCACAAGATTTCAGCGTCTGAAGTCTGAATCAACCTTTCGCTATTGTACTATTACTATTGCAATAGCTCCCAGTACTTTTTGGCGATTCTTCGATAGATGGCTCTGCATGTGGCTACATTTCCCTCTTAAGTCAAGTATCTGTTATGAGATGTTTATATCTTTCGCCATGCTCAGTTGGGAATTGTTTCTGCAAAGAGACGGCAGTTATATCTTATTGATGAGCTCCAACAAGAGCGAAACGCGTCTATGGTTACAAGCTGAGCATGGCCGGTGTCTGATGATGGCCGAAAGGTTGATTCAGACTCTGAAATCTTGTGAAACATGGCGAGTGTTTTCTTAATATTTTATTAAATATAATATTTTATCATTTTGGAATACCCAAACAATTGATTTCTGTTTTATTTTCGGGATCCCACGAATAGATCCAACTTCTCTAAAATCTAAATCTCATGTGCAAAACTAGAATTCACATTTCAATCAATATGACCCATATTCATTTGCATACTATTCCAATAATAGTCGACAATAGCCCCTAACACTGTGCAATTGAAGCAGTTCCACTAGTTTAGTTACCTACTCTAGATCACGATCACGATTAGGATCACTATTAGGATCACGTTGATGTGCAATGTATAACAGTATCACCATGAACCTGAGCGCCTATTCTACACAGATATAGATGATTCAGTAATGAAGCGATACTGGGTGGTTGCCTCTGGTTATCATGCTGGGTAGGCGAGTAGCTTGAGAACAGAGCGGATACCGAAAGATACAACGGCAGATCTACAAATTGATGGAGGAAAGTATTTTTATGATGAGAACTGATCTCTTACAGCTCAATTTACGAAAAAGTTTAAGCAAATACTTATTTTTGGATTAGCGAATTCTACTCTAATTTTAAAAGTTTATATCTTAAAATATAGTCCAATCCATTTCTAGAAACTACCATGTTTCATAATATTATGAAGATTAAATTTTAAATACCGGAATAGAATAAAATTCACTAATCCAAAAATGAGGATTAGCTTAAACTTTTTTGAGAATCGGGCTGTTAATGTTGATCCTACAACTATGAGGCCGTGATTTTGAGACTATTTATAACTATTATTTTTTTTTAATTTGTAGCTGTCCGATGTCGCATTTTGACATTTAGATTTTAGGATTTAGGTCTTCTTCACATAAATACAACACCGAATGGCACACTAATGACATCCAATGGTTTGTATGGCAACACTTTAGAACAACAAATTATACAATTCGATTTAATTTGATGCTTCAGATTAAATGTTAATATTATATTTCATACAATAGAAGCTGAGAAGCTATTCTTTGACAGTGAATTTGACGTTTTGTACAAATTATAGCAACGAATATGATTTGTTTAATTAGTGCGCGTTAACTTCAAGGTATAGTGTGCTCCTGCAAAACCCTACAATCTAATTTCTAAAATCCTAAATAATGACGATATTTAGGCTGTGTCTGATGTCGCATTTTGGCATTTAATATTTGGGATTCCGACGGGCACATTAATGACATCCTATGGTTTGTATGGCAACACTTTATAACAACAAAAATGAATTCTATTTAATTTGATGCTTCAGATTAAATATTAATATATTTCATAAAATAGAAGCTAAGCAGCTATTCTTTGACAATAAATTTGACGTTTTGTAGAGATTATGACAGCGAACATGATTTGTTTAATTAGTGCGCGTCAACTTCAAGCTATAATGTACTCCTGCAAATCCCTAAATTCTAATTTCTAAAATCGTAAATAATCACTTGATTTAGGACATATAAATTTAGTATTTAGATATTAGGGTGATAAAAGTGCAACATCTGACACAGCCTTATTGTATATCTGAGGTAGAGAAGAGTATCGAAGTGAAGGTAGTGCGTAGCTAAGACTGTACTATTGAACTATAAGCGCAAATTAATAAGAATTCTATAAAATAGTGTTTATCGCGCGAAACTCCTCAACCTATATCTCTAGGAATTTGAGTTTAAATCTTTAGGTATATTATTAACATTAACATAAAACTAATGAACAAACGAAATTTTGAAATTTTGCAAAGGACTGATGATATCAGCTATCAAAAATAGCTGTTTTTCATGTATTTATAAATTGATTCCTAAAAAAATTAATTCAAAAAGTGTATGGTTAATTTGTAGATCATACTTTCCTCTTTCATAATATCGCACCCCGGCAAGAAGAGTGACACAAGTCCAAAAAATAGTTTTGCGTAAAACTTAAATTAAAGAAAACAGTTCTCGAATGTAAAGTAACTTACATTAGCTCGAAATGAAACTACATTAGCTCCATATCTCGAAAAATATAATCTTGATTTATGTCACTATTCCTGATTATTAGAAGCATATTTTTGACTAATTTTATCTGATGAACTTAGAATTTCTAAATTTTGACTTGTGTCACTATTCTCGCCGGGGTGCGATATGTATAGTTTGTAATGATGTTTTACATCGTTTTAAAATGCCGGTCCAACTATTAACACCCGTCATATAGCACACTTTATTTGTTTAAGTTTAACGGTTTAACAAGAGATAAAAATATCGTACCTAAGACAGTTAAATTTTGATTATGGTATAGTATAGGTGACCACGAAGAACAGGGAGTTTTTTGGAAAAATATTATTCGATTAATTTTGAAGTGAAAAATTATTTATTGACATAAAAATGTAGAGAAATGTATGCCATTTAAGTTATGTTTGGCAAATAATATCTGAAAGATGTTGACCGCCTTCAACGATACACTCTCACTCTGCCTTTGAAGTTCTCCTACACTCTTTCCAATGTTTGTTGATCAATCAGATGGATCACACGACGAATCACATCTTTAAGTTCCTCTAATGTACGGGGTTTGTCCACATAAACGCGAAATGAGACGAATGGGGAACGTACACCAAAGTCCATGGATATTATTGCACCATCTTGTTGGAACCAGGCAAAGTGGAAGAGTACATCAATGAAGGGGTTCAACATCTCTCAGACATTATTTTCCAAACATAACTTAAATGGCATACATTTCACAAAAATTTTAAGTCAATAAATATTTTGTCACTTTAAAATTAACGGAATATTTTTCCAGAAAAGGTCCTATTCCTAGTGGTCTTCCTGTACAGTGGAATGAATTACAAACTAGCAACTCAAAGCCTTAAATATACATTTGAGTTGTGTAGGTCATCAGTAATTTTACTGTTTACCCATTACTTGTTTGTTTAATATTCAATACATTGAATAGTAAAGAAGTAACTGTCCCTGCAAATATTTACGATTGTTGGAAGACGTAAAATTCCCACCCATGTATAAATCACACTTCTCGTACACCACAAATAGAAAACCGCTGAATTTATCTACAAATATGAACACATGAGCACTGTCTCTGTAGACGTAAAGTTATACGCCGATAAGCTTCTAATGTAATTGCTTTGCACAAGAGAAAGCAACACCACACAAACTAATCAGAGGTGAAGAACATTGGAAATTTAAATGAACTAACCTAACCTAACTTATAAAACGTGCTAATGGTAATTAATGATGTGTCAGGAGAGGTTAAGTAGATTAACAGCAAATTGCAAAAATATATAGGTGATAGATAGATACCGCTATTTAGATTGGCTTCATAATGAACAAGTTTTACGAAAAATGAATGAATACTTCCATTGATTATGTTTGACTTTTGCGTTTGTAAGAAAATTAATGTACATTATTTATTGTCCCTAACATAGTAGGCTTTGAAATATTGTCTTCATAACAACAGCAATTGTTTATTGTTTATCTGTCAAACGAAGTGCCAAATTTGATTATTCTAGTGTTAATAATTTACAAGGCTTCATAAGATATCAGCAAGATGGATACCCCGAATATTAAAGTCCGAACATAAGCGATAGATATTCACCTCCTCAGAAGCCATTTTGGCGTTGTTTAACTAAAATCCAAACAGATTTTTGGGTCGTTTTGTTATAGTTGATGAAACGTGGATTTATCACTTCGATGACGAGTCGAAATGTAAGAAAAAATATGACGAGACGAGAGGCAGAGAAATTAGAGACGAGACTAGAGTGAATTGTTTCTCGCCATGTTTCGTCTCGAGGAATCACTAGTTCATAGCCTACACCGGTAAGTTTTTGTAACACAATGTATTTTCTTTGTACAATAGATTTTTTGTTAAATGTACTATTTTGCCTCTCATTCCCTTCATTAAATTTCATTTATAGAATACGTTTTATACAGAACAAATGATGGTACTTACCGATTACTGAATATGGAAAATCTAACGTCAGTAACGTCTTCGTCACGTATAACGTTTGAGAAAACACAATTGCACAAAATGTCCGTTAATTTAAATGTTTATATATGTATTATCACTTAATACACATATATATACATAGGTCCTCACAGTGCGATATACCACAACAAACTAAAACATATATCTATTCGTGTCGTATATTTCTTTGCGATTTTAAACTTGTTTCCTTAGGAACAAGATAGCACTGATCTCAGCAGTGAGAAATGAAATTTGTTTAAAACATGCTCTACTCGTAATAACATAAATATTTAAGAAACTATATAACACTGTACAGGGTGTCTCATTTTCAATGTTTTTTTACGGTATCTCGGGAAATATTACCTACTGATAGAGCAAAATCGTTTGCACCAGGGATTTGTTAACTACTGGATGGAGCAAGTGTATTTCGATATATGTATTTCTTGTGTATCCGGCTATATTAAGAGAGAACACAGGAAGTGTGAGTGAGAAAGATATAGATAATTCCACTTTAGACAAGTGAATTTGATATTCATATCTGTCATATTCACATCTGTCAAATTCACGTCAAAAATTAATTGTGTTTAAGTATATTTGATCATGAAACGTGAAATAAGTACGAATACAACGAATGCAACGCTAAATTAGAACACATAAGAATAGAAGTCATGTTTATTTGTCAAATTATTTTTTAGAAGTAATCATATTTTTAATCATAACTTACTAATAAAACGACAGCACCGTTCATCACGTATTTTGATACACAATTTTCAACATAACACTTTTGAACCATTGTCATATGTTAAAATAATTATATTTCAATAATGATATCAAGAATAACCTAAAATCTGTCAAACAAAAGATCCATCCAGTAGTTAACAAATCCCTGGTTTGCACATTCCAGGGTTAACTTTTTTAGAAAAGTTTAATAGTCACCACTGGAATTTTCAATCTCCTTTTATTTCTGAGATACAGGCAAAAACTTGTTTTTCGCTCATTTCGAAAATATCTCATAACTTATTTATTATGGTGTTAGAGAAAAATTGTTTTAACAAATTTTATACAAATACAAGGTTTCAGAATTCTCTGAATGATAGTATTTGAGTTAGAGCGTAGATAAAATCCATACACACACACACACAGTCATACAGACATCATCTTGAAAATGTTAAATTTAGATTCTAGGGACTTTAAAACGTGATCATTTACTAAAATATCGATATGTGGTTTTTAACACGATTAAAATGTTTGTGTTTGACATAAATATCAATGTCAAAAGTCCAGACATTACTGAAGCCTTTTTCTAGGAAGTACCGGGTCCGATCCCGACGGACGCCAAATATTTTCGAATTTGAAAATGGCACAAAAGTGACCCCTGTGGTGCACTCTCCACGCCAGCCATGAGTACAAATAAGTCATCATCATTACCGATATCTGCGATAAAGCAGATTGTGGAACACTCAGAAATTCAGTGATGATATATTTATTTGTTTATATAAATATTTAAAATTATAGTTAGATATAGAATTCGTATATGGACAAGTGGAAATGTAATAAAAATATAATATGCTGTTGTTATAACGAGGAAAAGACTCCGTCAACATCTAAAATTGGTATAAAAAGAAAGGGGATTCATTTGTAAGACAAAGTATATACAGTATCAGTATCAACTAAATACGAGCTTACTATACATATAGTTCATCATATACCCTTCAGAAATACCACCAATCTCGTCAATGAATTGGAAGAATCTCGAACATTCAGAAGAGTATGAGGAAACTTGTTCATAGAATGAATTGAAAAATAAAGAATAGATGCAAGTTGAATTTGTTGTGTGTACCAGAAATATTGTTTCACAAGAGTCTTGCATTTTTCTTGTTCTTGTCTTGTTCTTGCATAAAATGCAAGACAAGAACAAGACAAGAGTTATATAGTTCGTTGCAAGACAAGACAAGAATCTGCCCTGCAAGAAAAGTGCAAGAATAGCAAGATTTTTTAGTATTTTCTTGCATTCTTGCACTCTTGCAATATTATATTATAATTTAATAAATTAATATATCAACATTTTACTATAGGTTTTACCTCTAGCTAACAATTGACAACCGGAAGTAGTAGATTCTTAAAAAATCTTCTAAATATTATATTTTGAAAATTTATAGTACAAAAAATAATAAAGAGCATTAAGTACTCAATCTGATTTAAATTTTCTTATTATATCTTCTATAGATTTAGAGATAAAAAATCTGATATGGCCAGCACATGACCTCCCGCTAATTCGAAAATCTGCTAAAAGCTCTTAGTTAAGAACCACATCCGACTTATCATATATACTCAAAATCTAATGTTGTTTCCAATCATGTACGAGTTTTAAAACCAAATTTGAGAAGATTTTTTATCATATTTTAATATATTTTTTCAAGGAAATCAGTTCAGAGCTTCAAGTAAATAACCACTTTAGGTTTACTAATATTAACAAGAATCTAATATGTCGGTCTCATTAATATAAAAGTGTTAAATAAAAGATTTGAAAAGTTTTCAATAATAGCATAATATATTTTTTCTCGAAAATCTCTTCACGGCTTCAAGTAAAATATCACTTCCGATTTAAATATGTTGTTCCTATTGATATGAAATTGCAAGACAAGAAATATGCAAGAGTCTTGTAAGCAAGACAAGATTTTTGCTTGCAAGAGTAACACAAGACAAGAGTTATTTAAATTTCTTGTCTTGTTTTGGAAGACAAGAAATAGCCTAGCAAGACAAGAAATCTGGTCTTGTGAAACACTAACTAGAAATGTTAAATACAATACTTATATAGCCTAACATTAAAAATGGCGAGAGGTATTGTGCTAGCCACAACAAATTTTTTACACATTGCGCTTAGTACAATCGGTGGAAATGAGGCTTAACTTCTCAAAACTTTTGTTATATATGTTATGTATTAAAATCGGCAAAGTGAGAGTAGGAACCTACCGCATCTACATCTGCCACATTATTTATTGTATATAAATCTTGAATAAACATTTCTAATACGAACAAGGAAGAGTTTTCTCCTCATCATCATACATCGACGTCTCCTCTAACTCCAACTTATCAAACATACGACACGACCCGACGTGAATATAATCGCGCACATGACACATGACCGTCTTAGAATAAAAATATTAAGATTAATCGCCTTTAGATATTATCGGTAATAAGTGCCTAACAGCTTTCGAGTTTTCTCTCCTATACATGTGCGTTATGAAGTTAAACCACACTATGAATATGGCAGCAATAAAATATCCGAGAAAAAGTTTTTTAAATAGCGGTTTCGTGTTGAGAAGGTAATAACAGTTATGATGTGTAGATGTGTGATTTATTAATGTGGTTTTTGAAGGAAATGTGTTGTAGAAGAGTAGAAGGATAAAAAATACACATAAATAATATATGAGCTGGTACTTACGAAAAAACAACTAAAAAAATTTATCCGACGATAACTCCAATACTACAATACTAATGCCCATATTCATAAACACTCGTAAAAATTTTAAACGGTTCGTTATAATTTTTATCCAATAAAAACAGTCAATATTGAAAGAAAAATTGAAATTTTATTTGTCAAGTTTGATTCTATTTGTCAAAAATTATAACGAATCGTTTAGAAACTTCACGAGTGTTTATGAATATGGCCATAAAAATTATAATTCTTTCGTATTCCTCGTCTTTACATGCATATGAAGAGCCGATTAGATTTCAGTTATAATTAGTAAACAGCAAGTTCCCTTATTTGAAGTTCTTAACAGTTTTTCTTATAAAAACGCAGTTAAATATCATTTTTTTGTTGTTAGGTCAAAATCAAAATATTTTCTTTTGTAATTAAACCCGCGGATCAATGGTCAAATTTAAAATGTAGTAGCAAAAAATCTGTTGTGGCCAGCACAAGACCTTCCGTCAATTCGATGTATTTTGTACAAATCCCATACCAAAAGTACCGTGGAACAGTTTTTATATAATATCATGTAAAATCGAACACGAACACATACTATTTTTTACCAAGTACTGTAGTTAATGGTAAGAAACAAGAAATTATGCAATTAATTGAAAGTGGCAACACCCTGTCAACAATTTTTTTTCTGAAATTAAGAATACTAGTATACAAGGTTTTAAGACAAGAACATTTTAAGAGTTTTAAATATGAAAATCACCAAGAGTTATTACACAACAATATAGAACGAAGAAATATCTTTTGCGAAGATATGCTGAACAAAATTAATAGTGGGGAAATATTACTGGATCGAATTTTATTTACGGATAAAGCGACATTTTATATTAATCGGGAAGTAAATTCACAAAATTGCAGGTACTGGAGTCGTCAAAATTTTCACTTATATCTGCACCAGGTATTCCCCCAATACTGGATAGGACGTGGTGGAGAAGTGGAGTGGCCTGCAATGCCACCAGATTTTTTTTCTTTGGGGCCATTTAAAAAATTGTATTTACAATGGTGACAAAATAAATATTGATCAATTAAAAAATAGGGATAAAATATAATTTATATTAATTATTTCTTGCCTTAGGCTTGAACTTTTTCTTCACCTGTATACATTTTGAAATATGACAATTTGATGATATTGACAGATATACTAAATGTCACGTCCTATGTCCAGTTTAAAAAAAAAAAACGCGATAATACATTGCTGTCAATCATTTTAAATGTAACTATGGTAATGACATACGCCCATGTTCACTGATAAAAAATACTCTCGGTATATAATATAACATAATATTTTTCACAGCTTCCTGTTAAACATAATATTAATGAAATAAGAAAAGATTTAAATTACATCTTAGATCTTAGATAGTACTATTATATAAGTATTAAGTAAATCTAATTTCATAGATAAAACTGTATTTATTTGATTGAAGAAAGCTGAATATACACAACAATTTCTACAAAACCATCAACTATAATTGCATTTTAATGATGATACATTTCAAATACACCAACTGCATAAACAAAAACTTTACGCAGTTGAAACTACATATTATTTTACATTCGAAATGTAGAAAAACACATATCCATATATTTATGTAGTTAACTCGTGTGTGTAACTCTGCACTAACATTTCTTGTTGAACTTTTTACCCATTTCACGTTTTTGTCATAAAATAGAGACGGAAAATATTTACAAATGACTTCGCACGCATACAAAACATAGCACACATTCATCTTTTTTTTTATTTACACTCGTAACTAGGCTGTGAAATTGTCACTCTCTTGTAAGATGATAGTGAAAATAAGAAACAAGATGAAATGTTTTATGCTCGTTGAATATAATTACTGAATAGAATTTTTACAAGCACTAACGACAAGATAAACACACTATACTTGCCGTCAAATAAATATGAACTGATGCTCAATTTTTTCCCTGCTCCTCACCATGTCCCTTACCGTGCGGTGTTGCCGGTGTATCTTAAATTAACTTATACAAAAATTTGTTCAGCTTGATAATGGCCACACGGTAAATAAAAACTTTGTTGTGATTACCAAAAATGAGTTCCAGCAGCAAATTTTTTTTGTCAATATAGGACCAGCAAATATATTTGTTACAGTTACCTAGGTAAATTTGCTGGTAAAAAAGTGTTGTGGCAACAAATACAATTTTGTTATATATAACAAAAGATATTTGTTATGCGAACAAATAAAATAAGTTACCATTAAGAAGTATAAATTTGTTATACGAACAAATAAATTAAGTTACTATTAAGAAATATAAATTTGTTATGCGAACAAATAAAATAAGTTACCATTAATAACTATGAATTTGTTTTGGAAACTAATAAGTTTTGATAGATATACAAATGCATTGATGAGGTAGTAAGGTAAAAATTAAATACATGCGTATTATAATAATTTTATTTATTTATAAATATAATCTATATACATGTAACAAATATTATAAAAAAAATAACATACGAAACAATAATCACTTAAATTATACAGATTTATCAGTAATCGATAAATACCTTCAAATTTCTCAATAAGACACTAATTGCCATTGTTTTAAAATATCTTTTACAAAACCATCCATTTTTATTGACGGGCACAAGAAATAAGCACTTTTCAAACACAATTTTCGACAGGCTAAAACTCAACAGCGCAAGCAAATGCGACACGACGTAGTATAGTATAACACGAACAGTGAATTATACTGTATACCAGGGAATACCCTGTCTATATAAAAGTTTTAGTTACCTGTACAAAGTATATGGCGGAAAGAAGAATTTGTAATCTTTACAAAATATAACGTCACAGGATACAAAATGATTTTGTAATCTGAACAAAGTAACAAAATGACTGCTTAGTATTACTAATAATAATTGCTACCATGACTAATATTTTACAGCAAATAATACTTTTTATACACAACAAAAATTGTTTAGTTTTGGAAACTTAAAATACAAAGTTCTTCGTATACACGGCAAAAACATATTATTGAAATAACAAAAAAAATACAGCTAACTAAATTTTGTCCGGAATATCAATGTAAATTTTTACCGTGTAGTAGTGGTAGCACGCACTTTAGAATTCTATCGTAGAAAACAGGCAAATGCGATTTTATTTTTACGAATCTTGGTAGCACGCACTTTAGAATTCTATACTCACTTTTTGATTCGAAAATTATTGGATTTTATAATATTAAAATAAGAAATATTACGACAGTTGTATATAATAAATGTATAAATTATATATTAAAAGCCTTTGAATAGAACTGTGGCAAAATAATGACGTTACTTACAAGTCGTACGCTTGCAGGCGAATATTTTGAGACACGCAAATTTTTGCTTCGTGGCGAAATGCGAAAACAAATGCCTCATTTGATAGAATTCTAAAGTGCGTGCTACCACTACAGGATCTTGGCCGAAACTTCGCATTTTTATTAAAGGAAAATACAATAAAGCCAATAATCCAACTAAAGGAAGTTTCACTTTCCATTCCAGAGTATATTTAGATTACTCAGTATGTCAACCATATCAGAGGTCCAAAACTGTTCTGTTTAGGGACTTTTTAACTATTATCCATGGTATTAACTATAATTTTGAAAACCAAAATTATTATCCTCTTTTCCTTCTTTAATAATATTTATATCTTTGGTAACTCATCCGCGAATGAAACTCAAAACGCTTAAGATGTACATATATGAATAAAGTTCGTGACAAGCAACGTTAATCTCTTCGCACTCCGCCATTTCTCTTCCTTGATGAATAAATAATTCCATCGCGTGAGCTATGTCTAATAGTATCAACACTTAACACTCAGAAACAAATATATAAAATAATTAATAATTTATATCACGATGAAAAACAAATCGCATAGTACACGTGTCCAGGCCATAATCGTTATTTTTATATGCGTGTACGCTATTAAGATTATAACGTTCCAGACATACCGTAAATGATAGTGGACTTTAATAAATGGTAATAAATATGAATGTTTGTGAACAATGGGTCAGACACAATTGTATTGTATTATTTATTAATTCGTGCCTTTCGGCTTTAAATCTATGTACATCTTATTAACAGTAATTTATTTATTTATTTTTATTTATTTATTTATTAAGCCCAACAGTATTACACCAATAATAGGACAATAATGAAATACAATAGCTATTTGTGTATTAAGAGAGCAAAATGCTACATTGTCAATTGAGAGGTTGTTCTCTCGAAATCGACAATGTCCATTTGTGCTCGAAACACACACAAGATTTTTTCTACAGTCGCCACAATGGGGTCCTCCACCATAACAAAAAATAATAAAATGTACACTTTATACTTACAGTACTGCTCAATAAATAACGATTGGCTAATACAAAAGATACGGTTTAAACTTAAAAAGGCTTTTAAATGATTATATCGTTACATTAGCCATCTATTCCATAAAAAAAAAAAAAATGGAGCGTGGAAGCAAGGATTTGTGATGATTTGATGAGTTTTTGTAGCAAAATGTGTGGTTAGTTGTCACGCCTGTCACACTGAAAAAATTAACAAATATTTCAAGGAATTTGTGATTATATAGACATGTATGTGCATTGACTGACTTCTCGCAATTATTTAAGTAACGAAATAGCTAATAACTTTATTGTAATCAAAATAAATAGTTAACTAGAGATCAGATGTCAGTACGACTCGCAACTATCCTACCGCCATCTGTGTACAATCATTCCTATTACTAAACATAACTATTCACACAATTTATTTTATATTTAATTTTATTTTATCGTTATTTTCCATTCTTCTTGAGTTTTTATTCAATCTAATCTAAGCATTTTATACTTTCGTTTTTGTAAATGAATGCCCTATTTCATTTTCACAGCAGTGTGGCATTTTGTTAGGTTATGTTAAATACTGACAGAACATATGTCAAATTGACTTGTGAACGTGATAAATGTGTAACTACAGTGCCATTAGTTCCTAACTAAACATTTTCATTAAGTATGTAGACATTTCTCAACATTGTATACTTAGAAATTTGGACAGCGAGCGTTTTTTCTACTTTGTCGCGCATGAGCGGCAAAGTGACATTTTGCGTTGACAAAAGAGAGCGCAAATGGCTACTTTCTATAGTGACTGTAGAAAAACTAATTTTTATTGAACACAACGAACAAATCACAAAGAATTAGGTTAACATTAAATGACGAATGCATACATAATGACAGACGTAAGATAGCGAGGGAAGTTTGTTTGGAAGCATCATCTTCTATCTCTCTCATGCATTTGATGTCAATTCTGTAAGTGTCTATTGACGCTACTTTTAATCTGTTGCCAGTTGAAAACTGATAGAATTGTGGAAACCTATACTGGTTCCAGTAAAATTGGCTCCATAAAATTGGCGACAAATTAACACCAATAATCTTTGCATGTGGAAACCTAGCTTTATACTTTGTATAAAAAATATCGTGCAACTCCATAACTGTTTTATCAATAATAAAATAACTCTGTACAACATCCTAAATATTTAAATACTTCCTACTACTAGGAAACAATCTACCACTAACAGCACCTCATGTTTTCTAACGATTTTGCTGATAAGTGTCACAATGTCTACATTTATCATGTATGTATGTACTACCTTTCTGAATGTATTGTCACACATGCAGTACCGTTTGGTGAAGACATACATCATGTATTGTACCTATACAATTCATGTTCACGTCACTTCCGTATGCCTAACTGTCCTTTGTTTTTCTTCCTTTCCTTTATCTTTATGTCGTGTGTTTGATTGTCGTTTGTTTTGCAGGAGTGCCAACCGATAAACGAGGAAAGGAACTGTGAAAAGACAGCAAGACTGGTGAGTGGTGAGTGATTATGTTTGAACACTAAGCACATTTATTGCCTATTGTTAAACTGTTAAGTGTTATGAGCAGAGTTTTTTTAAAGTTTATACAAATTGTTGAAAAGTTGAAAGTTGGATTTTTGTAGTTTGTTATTTATAGAAAGTCTATTTGTTCATGAAGTAATATTTTTTTGGTACGTTACTGAAATAATTATTTCAATAACGTACTTTGTTAACAAAGTGATTGGTTATATATATATATATATATATAGTGGGAACAAAAAAAAATCTGTTGTGGCCAGCACAAGACCTCTCGCCATTTCCATATTAGACTATATAAGTATTGTATTGCACTTTGCTATCGAACCGTTTTATAACAAAAAATTACAGAACTTTACCCAAATATTGTTTTTTATCGTATTTAACATGTCTTCTGCACACATATAATTCTAATTATATCTGTTTTTCATTGTATAAGGAAGTTCCTAAGTGTCAGAGATTCTTCCAATTCATTAACCAGATTGGCGGTATTTCTGATCGATATATGCATTTTACCTATAATTTCAAATATTTAATTAATAAAACAATAAGAAAGATTAAATGTACATCCCAGAAAAAGCTATCAGAATGTCACTAAAACTGTTGATTTTTGACACTGACATTGATATCTGTCATTTACAAACTATGTTATAGACTTTTGAATTTGTCAAGTGGTTTCTCCAGTGCCTTAGCCTCTGTGATTAGATTATTATATATATATATATATATTATAGTGTCTTTATCTATCAATCTATAATAATAATAATAATAAAATAATATATCATCACGGCATATAACCCATTTCTGAGTGTGCCACAATCTGCTTTATCGCAGATATCGGTATTGATGATGACATATTTGTACCGTGCAAGATATAATAAATTTTTTAAGTGTATTAGATGGATAATTTTGTTCTTCAATATTAGTAGTAACAAAAATTTCCAAAAAATAATATTTAGAAGAATTTCTTTAAGATACTACTACTTCCGGTTGTCCAATTGTTACCAAAACCTTTTCAGCTCTTCCCAGGAATGTCAGATTGAGGAATTCATAGTTAAACAGGTCTTAAATCTTATAGTTTTTGAGGAATCGTCTCTCCAATATCCAGGTATACACACACATACACACATCAACACACACACACAGACATCATTTTAAAAATGTTTTTTTCTGGGAAGTATATTTAATCTCTCTTATTGTTTTATTAATTAAATATTTGAAATTATAGGTAAAATGCATATATCCATCAGAAATACCGCCAATCTGGTTAATGAATTGGAAGAATCTCTCTCATTTAGGAACTTGCTCATACAATGAAAAATAGATACAAGGATTATATGTGTGCAGAAGACATGTAAAATACAATAAAAAAACAATATTTGGGTAAAGTTCTGTAAATAAAACGACGGTTCGAAAGCGAAGTGCAATACAATTCTTATACCGTGAGTATTTTTTAACGTGAAACATTGGGTTGGTCATATCCATGGTTACGATTCGTCATTTGATTGACAGCAATGTATTTACGTGTCCCATTTAAAATGAAACATAGGGAACGAATTTGACAGATGAATTATATTTAAATATTGTAAGAAATTTAGCCAAGTCAGAAAACCACTCAAGAGCACTAAACATATTTCGGGCACAATTATTTAATCAAAATTAACCTCTAATGACATCTTGTCAATATGACTGATAACCGCTGAATTTTCCTATAAGTTACGACTTGACATTTGATTGACAGGAATGTATTTGCCTGTCTCATTTAAAACACAGCGAATGAATTTGACAGAAGTATTAAATATTGTAAGAAATTTGGCCAAGTCAGAAAATCACTTGGACACTAGGTGCACATAATATTTTTTCTACAACTATATTTAATTTAGAAAGCAGGTATAATTATTTAATCAAAATTAACCTCTATTGACGTTTTGTCAAATGTCAAATTCGTTCCCTAAGTTTCATTTTAAATGGGACACGCAAATACATTGCTGTCAATCAAATATCCAATAGTAACCATGGATATGACAAACCCAATGTTTCACGTTAAAAAATACTCACGGTATAGCCTAAAATGGAAATGACGAGAGGTCTTGTGCTTGCCACAACAGATTTTTGATGTTTCATTTGACAGCCCATCTGGTAGTTACAGGCACAAGTTTTCTTAGTATGTGCAGAGATAGAAAAAGATAACTGATAAATTGAAAAGATCTATTTAATCTAGTACAGGATATATCATGAATAACTAATAATTTAATCCAGAGTGCCTAGCCTTACCAATTAAAAATTAATATAACAATTTCTGAAGACTTATTCGTTGTTAAAATATTAAAATGAACTATTTTTATGCATAATTATAAAGCTGTAAATCTTTTTTCATCTAAGACTATTATACACTTTGTATAATCATTGCTGATGTGCTACACATTAATGATGTTATAATTGGCAGTTAATTATAAATGCCTAGATAATGCATCTGCCGAGTGGCAGCTGATCGGATAGTGAAGGAGATGTTTGTGAAGCAGTTTGAAATTGGAACGAGAAAATTGCTGCAATTTTTTACAATGAGTATATATTCTAGGAACATAATTTGTTGAAGAAAATTATAGTGTCTATACGTGTGGGTATAAATAGACACTTGTTAATTTGTTATTTTCATCACTTAATAGATATTGTTGTGGTTGTGGGAATATTATTGTTACTGTATAATGATTAATGATTCTAATTTTTACAATATACAAACCATGGGCTATCCAGCCAATCAAGCGGTTTACTTCATCGTTTAGAGATTTTTGAAATTTTCTATATTTTTTACCTCCCGCTACCCTTGGTAAGGGAGGTATAGGGATCGTGCTAAAAAACTCATATCGAGATTTTAGTAAATGACCACGTTTTAAGGTCCCTAGAATCCATTTTTAACATTTTCACGATGATGTCTGTATGTGTGTATGTGTGTGTGTGTGTGTGTGTGTGTGTGTATGTGTGTATGTGTGTATGTGTGTATGTGTGTATGTGTGTATGTGTGTATGTGTGTATGTGTACGAATTTTGTTAGCACTCTAACTCAAATACTATCATTCAGAAAATTCTGAAACCTTGTATTTTTACCTTATTCTAATAGGAATAGAAGCCATTAGATTTTAGTGTAAATCGGATAAACGGAAATCGTACTTTACTTGAAGCTCATAATGGTTTTTCTTCAAAAAATACCATTAAATGCCATTTTTCGAATTTTATGTCTTATGAAAATTAAAGATTATTGAATTTTCTACAGGAATACATTAATACTTTTTCTATATATTTTACAGATAAATTTAAAAATAATTTTTTTTTATTAGTCGCGAAGCCTAAGATAAAAACAATAATTCTTTTGTTACACAGTTCATATTTCAAATGAATGTAACTGACAGTACATGTCACTGTCAAAAATCTAATCACTTCAAATTAATAATAGTGACATTTTAAAAAGAAAATAGTAAATAAAGCAATAGTTTTCTGCAATGGAACAGTTTGCAGCGTTAGTAAATACGTAAGTATGTATTTAAATTAATAAATATTAAATAGCGGGAGGTTTTGTGTTGGCCACATCAGATTTTTACCTCCCGCTACCCTTGGTAAGGGAGGTATAGGGATCGTGCTAAAAATTACATATTGAGATTTTAGTAAATGACCACGTTTTAAGGTCCCTAGAATCCAAATTTAACATTTTCACGATGATGTCTGTATGTGTGTATGTGTGTGTGTGTATGTATGTATGTATGTATGTGTGTGTGTGTGTGTGTATGTGTAGGGATTTTGTCTTCACTCTAACTCAAATACTATCATTCAGAAAATTCTGAAATCTTGTATTTCTATCCTATTCTAATAAGAAAAGAAGCCATTAGATTTTGGTGTAAATCGGATAACCGGAAATGGCATTTTACCTGAAGCTCATAATGGTTTTTCTTCAAAAAATACCATTAAATGCCATTTTTTCGCATTTTGTCGTTATGAAAATTAAAGATTATTGAATTTTCTACAGGAATACATTAATAATTTTTCTATATATTTTACAGATAAATTTAAAAATATTTTTTTTTACAAGGCCCGAATCCTAAGAAAAACACAATTCCTTTGTTCCACAGTTCATATTTCAAATGAATGTAACTGACATTAAATGTCACTGTCAAAAAACTAATCACTTCAAATTAATAATAGTGACATTTCAAAAAGAAAATAGTAAATAAAGCAATAGTTTTATGCAATGGAACCGTTTGCAGCGTTAGTAAATCCGTAAGTATGTATTTAAATTAATAAAAATTAAATAGCGGGAGGTTTTGTGTTGGCCACATCAGATTTTTTAAATATATTTTATTAACGGTATTATGTTTTTACCTCCCGCTGCCCTTGGTAAGGGAGGTATAGGGATCGTGCTAAAAATCACTTATCGAGATTTTAGTAAATGGCCACGTTTTAAGGTCCCTAGAATCCAAATTTAACATTTTCACGATGATGTCTGTATGTGTGTATGTGTGTGTGTGTGTATGTATGTATGTATGTGTGTGTGTGTGTATGTGTAGGGATTTTGTCTTCACTCTAACTCAAATACTATCATTCAGAAAATTCTGAAATCTTGTATTTCTATCCTATTCTAATAAAAAAAGAAGCCATAAAATTTTGGTGTAAATCGGATAACCAGAAATGGCACTTTACCTGAAGCTCATAATGGTTTTTCTTCAAATAATACCATTAAATGCCATTTTTTCGCATTTTGTCGTTATGAAAATTAAAGATTATTGAATTTTCTACAGGAATATATTAATACTTTTTCTATATATTTTACAGATAAATTTAAAAATAATTTTTTTACAAGTCCCGAAGCCTAAGAAAAACACAATTCTTTTGTTACACAGTTCATATTTCAAATGAAGGTAACTGACATTAAATGTCACTGTCAGAAAACTAATCACTTCAAATTAATAATAGTGACATTTTAAAAAGAAAATATTAAATAAAGCAATAGTTTTATGCAATGGAACAGTTTGCAGCGTTAGTAAATCCGTAAGTATGTATTTAAATTAATAAAAATTAAATAGCGGGAGGTTTTGTGTTGGCCACATCAGATTTTTTTTTATTATATTATGTATTCGAAACCTTTAATATAATTTCTTTTATAGAAATATTTATATTTGGAAATTTTGTTAATTTTTTGTAAAATGACGTTTGATTATATTTTTACCTCTCGCTGAGGTATTGGAATCATGCTAAAAATCACATATCCAGATTTTAATGAATAAGTACATTTCAAGGTCACTAGAATCCGATTTTAACATTTTTACAATGATGTGTGTGTGTGTGTGTGTGTGTGTGTGTGTGTGTGTGTGTGTGTGTGTGTGTGTGTGTAGTTGTAGCAAGGTGAGCATGGTGAAATAACAAGTAAATAACTTTAATATAAACTCTTCTAAATTATAGTTTCAATATCAACATTTTAACTCTGTTATCTTTGTAAGTCAAAATTCTATTTAGAAATAATAATCATTATTCTCTCATATCTCTGTTTAGTCTAGATATTAACCGCGTAGACATTTATTGTTTTGACAATTAACTATGTAAGTTATTGCCTATGATACGTGCAGTCTTGTTATTTTGCTATGGATGCTACACCCTCGCACCCTTCATCAGAAATGCCTGTTGAAGAGATAACCCTTTTGTTTTAAAGCAGTCGAGATTAAGAACTCATACAGGACAGACATGTAGTCTGTGTTTAGTTTTTGGGCGTTTTCCGCCAATACTCATAATTAGATTACAATGTAACTGTAGGAGTATAGTTTTGTATTAGTAGTGTAGTGTAATTAATAATAATGATTTAGTATTAATGTAATTATGTAAATAAAGTTAGTTAAAATTAGTATAAAAATATTGTGTGTGCCATCCATCCAAAATATGTTCATCATCTATCATCAAGTGTAAGTGTTTAGTGATAGTGAGCGTAAGGGTGTTCCGTCTCAGTTAAGTGGTGGACAAACCAGCAAGCGTCCACCAGTTAGAAGAAAAAGTGTCATCGTTCGGTAAGAGAACAAAGAGAAAAACAAAATCTTCTTCTAATTTCTTATATGACAGAAGTCCTTAAAATCAGTAACACTTACATATACTAGACAGTGGTCAGCCCGTTAACTTTCAAATTCGATTAAAGTTCAGTAAGCAGAACAAAAAAAAAAAATAAAAATATATGAAAACAACACTTATACTAGTTAAATTAATACCTATTATTAAGTATATAAAAAAAATTGATCGTTTCTATTGTGCGTGAAATCGTGCGGCCTTAATGAACTTTTGGCAGACACAATGGAATGGACAATATATTAAGTAGTTAGCATTGCTGAATGTGTGGTCTATATAAAAGTAATCGGTTTTTAATTGTGCCGTGAGATCAGCGGGTCTAATATATGAATAAAGCTTCATTACAGAATGAATGACGTCGTTAGCAAGGCACCATAAAATGTCGCGCTTGTTTACAAAATTTTTACACGTTATAAAGTAAAAAAAATCTGATGTGGCCAACACAAAACCTCCCGCTATTTAATTTTTACATACATACGTACATAAAATCACGCGATGCCCACTTAGGGGGCTAGCAAATACCCGGAAACAATAGTAACAATAAGAAAAGGGAATAACATTCTTCTTTCGCCTTGTCCACAATCATCATAGCATTCATACATAAGAACATATTAAAGTGACCGATTTTCGGTAGCGAATAACCCCATCCGGACCACAATAATAGTTACGCAACAATCTTCCTTCGCCACACTTTCCTATCCATTTTTATTAATTTAAATACATACTAACCCTGCAAACTGTTCCATTGCATAAAACTATTGATTTATTTACTATTTTCTTTTTAAAATGTCACTATTATTAATTTGAAGTGATTAGTTTTTTAACAGTGACATTTACTGTAAGTTACATTCATTTAAAATATGAACTGTGTAGCAAAGGAATTGTGTTTTTATCTTAGGCTTCGGGACTAATAAAAAAAAATATTTTTAAATTTATCTGCTAAATATATAGAAAAAGTATTAATGTATTCCTGTAGAAAATTCAATAATCTTTAAGTTTCATAAGACATAAAATGCGAAAAAATGGCATTTAATGATATTTTTTGAAGAAAAACCATTATGAGCTTCAGGTAAAGTGCCATTTCCGGTTATCCGATTTACACCAAAATCTAATGGCTTCTTTTCATATTAGCATAGGATAGAAATACAAGGTTTCAGAATTTTCTGATGATAGTATTTGAGTTAGAGCGAAGACAAAATCCCTACACATACACACACATACACACGCACACACACACATACATACATACATACATACATACAAACACACATACACACACACATACACACATACAGACATACAGACATCATCGTGAAAATGTTAAAATTGGATTCTAGGGACCTTAAAACGTGGTCATTTGTGTGTTTTTATATTATGTCCGTACAATATATTTTCTACCGTACTACCGCTTAATGCTTGTGCTCATATAGTTTTTGTAAATATTACTTTCAGTAGTAAAAACTTATTCAATTTATCTTAATGCGAATGAAGCCTTTTTGCTCTTGAATCATTATACGACTAACTTTTACTCGTTTGGGTGTGGTTACTTTTTATTTAAACTTGAGTTTTTCTTACGGTAATGTAATCTTCGCGTGACCTTAAAACATGTAGAAATCTTTTCTTCCACTTCATACATGCTACAAAAACAGGAAATGCTGAAATATTTGATCTCATAAAAATCTACTCGTAAGTGTATCGTGATTCTTACGAAAAAATTTAGTTCAGTTTCAACTAGTTTTTGTTTAATATTTGACCTGGTTAATGTGATACTATAAATGTAAGATTAAAAGAGGAAAAACTTTGTAAATATTACTCAAATTTTATGCTCGAATCAAAGAAAAAACAGGGATAAGCCATATATTATATCAATGATCATTCGGAATGAATTTGAGATGATCCTATAGCAGTCCTCAAAATGATATAAAACATAATTATTAATCGCTCGAAAGGCTACAGCCCGCACTATTGAACTATTCATTACAAAATATACATATTGTGAAAGAAGAAAGTATTATCCACAAATTAACCGTGACAAAAAATTCTCCGACGATAACTCCAATACTATAAAATTTACATCCATATGAAGAGCTGAATAGATTTTGATTATAATTGGTCAACCGGAAGTTCTCTTATTTGAAGTTTTTAATAGTGGTGGGATCCGGATCCGGATAGTTTCGGTTTCGGATCCAAAAATATCCGGATATCCAGATAATTGAATGTTGAACTATCCGGATCTCGGATTCAAATCTCAGTATCGGATTTTGGATCCGGATCTGAGTATCGGATTTTGGATCCGGATCTGAGTATCGGGTTTTGGATCCGAATCTGAGTATTGGATTTTGAATTCGGATCCGAATATAAATATGAGTATCGGATTTTAGATATGGAATTTCAGTATGCGCATCGGTTCTCGGATTCGAGTACCTATTCTCAGTATTGAACCAGATGATAATATTTGGATGTATATTATCATGGAGTCACAAAACCAAATAAAAATGTTAAACTTTTAGCATCCGCTAAGAAGGAAATTCCTCGATTCCACAGAACTATAAGTAGGTAACAAAAACAATCCCTTTTATGTGAAACACATGCACGATATAAATAAATAGGTATTTCGACACCTGCAATGAACCTGTAACCATTATTTCTCAAATTTAATCTTAATTTCGTTTTCTTTGAAGTATTATATTGAATGTTAAAATTTTAGAACTACAGAATTTTCAATATTCTAAGAAAAATTTGCACCGACTACCTGGCTATTTTAGAGGGGTATTATAAAATTTATTGCTGATTACAGACCGCAGTCTCTACAACCGTCTGCATTCAAATGTTTGCCTTTACATTCAAAATGATGAAACGGATCCAGAATTAAAATTCGGATCCGGAACCGTGAACAACACATCGAATCCGGATCCGAATGGGATATGGTACCCCAACCAGGATCCGGATCCAAATCCGAATTAAATTTACGGATATCCGCTTCAATATCCGAACATCGGATATCCGATGAACCGGATATTTTAAAATCCGGGCACTCGGATCCATGTTTTGTCGGATCTTCACAGCACTAGTTTTTAACAGTTAAGTATCATTTTTTGACATTTTATGTGATTATCAATATGAAAGAATATCTCATTCTCTATACGGTTCGATTATACATTTTCCTTCATATTCAATAGATATAGAGTTAAAGAATTAAAAAGAGATTAACTTTCATAAATCAGACAGCTTTGCTACAATCATGGAAACTGATATATTTAAATAATTCTAACTGACAAAGTGCAATTTACATAGTGCGTGTTCGTGTTATAATTTTTTCCAAGGAACTTTCGATATGGAATGGGGTCTTCCACTCTTATTTTTTTATTATTTTAAATGAAAGTTCGTTTAATTTTGAAGCAATTCGAAGTATTAAAAAGTCATAAATGTTTTTAGTTTAACTGCATGTGATTTTTAGCGAAACCATTGCTGTTTTTCTCGCATTAGTTTCTATAAGAATTATAAACGGATTAAATTTTCATAAATCAGCCAGCTTTGCTATAATCATGGAAACAGCTGATATTTAAATAATTGTAATTGACGGATGTCAGTGACAAGTGCAATTTACATAGTGTTTGTTCATGTTATAATTTTATTGGATTTATAGAATCTTTTCCAAGGAACTTTCGGTAAGGGTTTTGTACAAAATACATAGATTTGACGGAAGGTAATGTGCTGGCCACATCACATTTTTAAACACTAACACTAACGGTGTATTATAGCTATATTAGGTCCAGTTGTACAATCAAGGGTTAAGGCAAGGGTTAGTAATTAACAGCTGGTTAGTCAAAAAATGTGTTGTACGATAACGGGTTAAGCGTAACCATGGCTCTTAACCAGAATATTTTTAACTTTTGATGAAATGAGGGGTTAATGATTTAACAAAGTGTTAACGCATGACATTTGACGTTTGTTTAACTACTTGTAATGGCTTTTCGGCGACGCTTGGTAGTTGAATCTGATTCTGAAGATGAATTATTAGAAAATATGTTTTTAAGAAGTAGGAACTGATGCGATCACTACACAAAATAAAGTAAATAAATAAATTATTATATAAAGTGCATGAAGTATTCTTGGTTATTGGATAATAGAAATAAGCAGGAATGCAGTCAATGTATAAAATTTATTTAGCCAAAAACAGACGTTTCGCTTTTTGTGGAAGCTACTTCAGGGCGAAAGACTAATATTTTTAAATAATTTGTTACACTGGTTAAAAAATGATTTTAAAATATTCAGCAGGAAGTGAAACAACGGCTTTTGATTAAATAAAATTTTATACATTGACTGCATTCCTGCTTATTTCTTTTATCCAATAACCAAGAATACCTCATGCACTTTATATAATAATTTATTTACCTTATCTTGTGTTGTGATCGCATCAGTTTTTTTATTCTCTATTATATCTTTATACTGGGCGACAAAATCCACTAATTTTAAACAATCATCTTGCGTAAAATTAGGTGTTCTATTATGCTTAGTTTTTGATATTATGTAATTTTAATTTTTATAAAAACTGACGTATATGTCAAAATTGCAATAAAATAAAATTTATGTTTTGTTTTATATAGTATAATTTGGAAAAACTGATCCAGTGTTACTTGACAGACTGCTAGGTAACCTTTAGAAAAATAGAAATGGTACAACTAATTGTGTTTTTTAACCAGTGGTTAGGTTAACTGTATGTTACGTAACCGTAGATACTAACTGTGTATTGTACAACTGACCCTAAGTATCGTAAAAATCCTTATTTATTTGGTATCCTTCAAATCTTATACTTAAAGAAAGCACTTCACTATAATTATAATAATTTCATCTCAACATACATACATATATTATATATTCCATATTTTTTCTCTTATTTTATTTCATTCATCTACCACATACGACTCGTATGAGTGCATATGTGCATCTTCCACTATACACTCGTAATCCTCAATCCTGTATGTCCATATTCGTCTGTAGTAATGAACACTGACATTGAGTAGGTACTCGTATATGTTTTTTCTTACTACGTAGCATCGGTAATGAAGATCAAGACCAGGATGTAGGCCCCTTAACTACTTGTCGCTTTTCTACCATCTACTATCTAGGTATAAAGGTAAGTGCATACTGCAGTAATGAGCCACACGAAAAAATACCTAAGTACTGTTGGTGACATGTACGAACAGGTAATTAAACCAAGAGATAAGCTTGTGTGTTACAACAGGTTCAAGTTGTAAAGATGGGAGGATAGTAATACTCGTAAACAATATAAAGTGTGAGTCAGTCAACAATAGCTATTTGTGTATTAAGACCACAAAATGGGATATAGTTGATTGAGAGATTGTTGCCGCGCGACGTAGGGCCGCGGCTTTTACTAGAAATCGACAATATCTATTTGCACTCGAAACACATACAAGATTTTTTCTACAGTCGCCTCAGTGGGATCCTCCACCATAATAAATATAATAAAATGTTCTTACAGTACTACTTAATAAATAATGATTAATATAAAGAAAAGTATGCCACCATTACATTTTCGCTATATCTTACAATTTTTCTATTCTTGCACCAAGTAACAAACAATTCGTATTGTCTGTCATATTTTTCTCTAGATTTTTCGAGAAGCAGATTCAGAGTAACAACTTTTCCTGCACCTGCAATATCTGGTGGTGTGCATGAATAATCACTATCCATATTTTCGTCGTTTATTTCCATTTCCATACAAATTAGTTATTTACATTCGAGTGCGTGTAAGTTGTATTTTAAAGCGCGACAGCTTTGTTTAAGGCACGAGCCCTTAAGGCGAGTGCCTTATTAGCTGGAGCGCTGTAAAATACTTCACGCACGAGAATTGTATCAAATTTTTTGGCCGACGGTAATGAAAATCACTTTTTTTTAATGAGATAGGTTGTACTTCTGAAAAGGGTTAGTTTAAAATACTGGGGTTAAGTCAATTTCCAAATTTGATTTTACTTACCTTTATTAGAGTACTTCTTCTAGCGAAAATTTATTTGTAATAATAGACGTCGTTTATGACTGATAATATATTTATTTGCTCATGTTTTCTTCGTAATAAATAATAGGTAAGTGTCGATATTTGACATTTCAGCAATGTTCGCCTCGCGTATTTGACAGGTATATCGATCGGTGACTATGTCGGTAACGGCGGATTTTTACAATAATAACACTCCCGTTATTTTGATTTATATAAATTAGTTTTAAATATACGAAATATTAAAGTAAAAAAAATAACTTATGTAGGTAGTACTTTTTTACATGAACTTTATTATAGTAAAGATGATTTTTTTCTAAATGCCCGTGAACATCCAGTGTTTTTTGATAATTTTACCGCATAGTTAGATAAGTTACAACACAGTAAGCGTAAAATGTAGGTTACACTTGCTGTGTATACAATCGTAAAGTTTCCATTACACTTCAGGAGGTCAAAAAATAATTTTACACCACTTTTCAGCATAAAGGACGTAGAGGACATAAAAAATGAAAATTGTAGATTTACTGACAATGCTTGTCTTCGCAGCGTTCAATGAATGTTTGGAATGTTTGATTTATTGATCTATGTGGAAAACGGAGAAATAGTTGTGCAGTGAAGATAAGAACGTATTCAAATTATGACTTCAAGATATTGTTTTGGCTTTTGTTTTTTCAAAAGATGAATGCCAATTTTGAAATAAATATTATGTTTTTTTTCTAAAATTTATTTATTTCAAGTACATTAAACTAGTACAGTGAAAAAGTGGATGTCCGTTGAGAGCGTTCACACTAAACTTTTGCAGGTGGCACCACAACTTTTCACGCAATTTATTTTATATTTACTTGTTATTTTCTATTCTTCTGGAGCTATTGCTTCAATCTAATCTAAGCATTTTATGCTCGGTTGCACCGACGTATCACTTAATTTTTACCTACTGTTCACACATATTTTTTTAATAACCTTAAGTAAGTGGAGTTTATATATTTTTAAGCTGTTTAAATTGTACTTTTAGTAACAAGAAAAATAAAATTTAGAGATTTTGTTTGTGTTAAAGTTTGGAGGTTATATTGGTATTCAAATAGAATTATAGTTTTTAAAATTGAAGTGTAATTAAATATATTCATTGTTTTTAGCAAAAATGGTATCAGACGAAAAAAGAAAGCGAACACGAAGTGCCAACTAATTAAATTAAAAAGTAAAACATTGAAAGAAAAATGAATGCAATACTTACATGTCGTTATAAAGTTCAATATTATTTTCTATTAAAATAAGTAATTGCAATACTACATTTGGTTAATCGAAACCGTTGAAAAGAAGCATGATCAGAAAGAGTATAAAAATGATCAGATCTGTCGTATATTTGCCTTGGTATTCCGCATAAAATTAAATCCAATGCATCTAAATCGTCATCATCGACAATAAAATCAACAACTTCAATGATTTTGATAAAAATTAAAACGTTTCCATTCAATCCGTCAATTTCGGAGACTTAAATTTATGGAAGCCTTAAGATGTTTATGGAGAGTTTAGCGCACGGTGCAACGAAATAAAATTAAACTTAAGGCTAAACTAAACTTAAATTCTTAAGTGGTATCGGTGCAACTGGGTATTATATTTTCGTTTTTGTAAATGAATGCCTCATTATATTTTCACAGCAGTGCGGCATTTTATTTGGTTGTGTATTATACCGATAGAGCAGTTATATGTCAGATTGACTTGTGAAGGTGGTAATGTGTAAGTACAGTGCTATTACCATTAGTTCCTAACTAAACGTTTCCATTAAAAATGTAGACAAGTGACATTTCTCAACATTTTATAATTAGAAATTCGGACAGCGAGCGTTTTTTTTTACTTTGTCGCGCATGAACGGCAAAGTGACATTTTGCGTTAACAAAAGCGAGCGCAAATGCCTACTTTGTGTATAATTGTAGAAAATAGCTATTTGTGTATTAAGAGCGCAAAATGCGACATTGTCGATTGAGAGGTTGTTGACGAAGAAGCGCGGCATTCTCTCGAAATCGACAATGTCCATTTGCGCTCGAAACACACACAAGATTTTTTCTACAGCCGCCACAATGGGGTCCTCCACCATAACAAAAAATAATAAAATGTACACTTTATACATACAGTACTGCTCAATAAATAACGATTGGCTAATACAAAAGATACGGTTTAAACTTAAAAAGGCTTTTAAATGATTATGTCGTTACATTAGCCATCTATTCCATAAAAAAACCAAAAATAGAGCGTGGAAGCAAGGATTTGTGATGATTTGATGAGTTTTTGTAGCAAAATGTGTGGTTAGTTGTCACGCCTGTCACACTGAAAAATTAACAAATATTTCAAGGAATTTGTGATTATATAGACATGTATGTGCATTGACTGACTTCTCGCAATTATTTAAGTAACGAAATAACTAATAACTTTATTGCAATCAAAATAAATAGTTAACTAGAGATCAGATGTCAGTACGACTCGCAACTATCCTACCGCCATCTGTGTACAATCATTCCTATTACTAAACATAACTGTTCACACAATTTATTTTATATTTAATTATATTTTATCGTTACTTTCCATTCTTCTTGAGTTTTTATTCAATCTAATCTAAGCATTTTATACTTTTGTTTTTGTGAATGAATGCCCTATTTCATTTTCACAGCAGTGTGGCATTTTGTTAGGTTATGTTAAATACCGACAGAACATATGTCAAATTGACTTGCGAACGTGATAAATGTGTAATTACAGTGCCATTAGTTCCTAACTAAACATTTTCATTAAAAATGTAGACAAGTGACATTTCTCAACATCGTATACTTAGAAATTTGGACAGCGAGCGTTTTTTCTACTTTGTCGCGCATGAACGGCAAAGTGACATTTTGCGTTAACAAAAGCGAGCGCAAATGCTTACTTTGTGTATAATTGTAGAAAAAAAATATTGTGGCGTTTTGAAAATACTGTTATTCGAATTGATTGAAGAAAACAGGCTTCTTATTAATTAAATAGAGCAAAGTTCTATCGAACTTACAAAAACTATCCAATACCACTAGGTCACTATACTACGTATTGCTTCTTACTTGTTAACACACATACTCATATGCAGTCGCGAGTTCATTACTACCCGCTTATATGGTCATACGTACAATTATGTACAGTAAGTATCTATACGTTCAATGCGTAATGAAATGACCCTATACGCCTTCTATAGGAAGAAAGTAGTCAGATGGCAAAGTCAAACCGAGCTTGTCGTCTTGTTCTTGTGTATGGTAGATACGTAGATAAAGAAAGAAAAATGTGAAGGAGTATATATATGTAGGTCTTGATGTTTATGGGTACAGTCGTAAACAATAGAAAGATTTGTGGATTGAACTTGGTGTATTTTACTTCGGATAGGTTTATGAATCTATAGAAATCATTGTAAAGGTAGCTATCTGTTATAAAGTTACTACTTATAAACTTATAGATGAATGTGGAAAGCATTTACTCGTATATGTAGATAAAATTGTGTACTGCAATATATTAGGAAAACAACTGTTATGTTATTCGCAAAATGGTTACTTTCAGAAATATACAGGGTGTTCGAAAAATAGTGGATAAAATTATGAGGGCATATAGTCCTAACCAAAATGAGTAAAAAAGTTTAATTAACATGGGTCCGATCTTCAATAGTTTCCGAGATATAAGGCAATGAAAAATGAGTTTATTCTGTATTTATCTCTGCTATCTCGAAAACTGTAAGAGTTACGACTTTGATTAAATGAGACATTTTGTTTACCTGTCAGAGATCATCTTAGATGTGTTCTTGTTTTTCAAAAAAATCAAATAATTGTACTAAGACAAAAGTTGTGGCGACCTTTGCCAATATTTAGTTTTTAAATAACTTCGTAACTATTAGAAAGTGAAAAAAATGTTTTATATAAAACGTTATTGTTTTTTTATAGTCTATTTACTGGCAAAGACAAAATTTTGTTCGACCACTATCTTAGTCAATTTTTCTTCGATTCTAATACAAAATGGCCTCTTTCTCAAAAACAGTTGAAGATCGGACGCATGTTGGTTAAACTTTTTTTTACTCATTTTGGTCAGTACTATATGCCCTCGTAATTTGGTCCCCTATTTTTCGAACACCTGTATAGGTATTGTATTAAATTGATATGAAGTTTCGAAAGTGTCATTTTTTACCTCTCGCTAAGAACGATATTGGATTCTAGCTAAAAATCGCATATCCAGATTTTAGTGGATAAGCACGGTTTAAGGACACTAGAATCCGATTATAATATTATTCCGATGACATCTGTGTATATGACTGTGAATGTGTGTGCGTGCATGTATGTGTGTGTGTGTGTGTGTGTGTGGGTGTGTGTGTAACTGTACGTTGGAAGGACGATTCCTCAAAAATGCTTAAGACCTGTTTAACTACATATTCCTCAATCTGACATTAATGGATAGAGCTGAAAAGGTTTTGATAATAATTGGTCAATCGGAAGTAGTAGCTTCTTATGTTATTACAAATAATTAAGAATATGAAATAATATTAAATTCTCATTCTGATACATTTAAATTTTTGTTATATCTTCTATAGATTTAAAGATAAAGTATAAATAATATATAAAATAATCTGCCCAAACAATTCTGTGAAAACCAGTTGATATATTTAAATGTTTGTAATTGACAGATAAATGCAAAATGTCATTGTCAAAAATCGACAGTTTTACTAACATTAACTGAAAGCTTTTTCTGGATATTCGATTTTTAGCATGAATCCAATACCTCTCTTGGCGAGAGGTAAAAAAAAACATTACTTACCTATAGTGAAGCAAATGTTAAATTTCAAATTTAAATCTGAAATTTTTACCTCTCGCTACGAGAGGTATTGGATTCATGCTAAAAATCACATATCAAGATTATTAAGACTATTTAAGGTCCATATAAACCGATTTTAACATTTTTACGATGATGTCTGTGTGTGTGTGTGTGTGTGTGTGTGTGTGTGTGTGTGTGTGTGTGTCTGTGTAAGTGTGTATGTGTGTGTGTGTGTATGTATGTAAGTATGTGTGTGTGTGTGTGTGTATGTGTGGATGTTGGGGGGACGATTACTTAAAAACTATAAGACATAAGACTAGTTTAACTATGAATTCCTCAATCTGACATTCATGGGAAGAGCTGAAAAGGTTTGGTAACAATTGGACAACCAGAAATAGTAGTTTCTAAAAAAATTCTTCTAAATATTATTTTTTGAAAATTTGTGATATTACTAATATTGAAGAACATGAAATTCTACATCTGATACATTTAAAATTTTTATTGTATTTTCTATAAATTTAGAGATAAAGACGCTAATATATAGAATATCGGAATATAATAAGTCGAGTAGGCGAAACTACACTAAGGAAACCAGTTGACAAATTCAAATGTTTATATCTTAATTTGTAAATGACAGACATCACGACATCAGTGTCAAAAATCAAAAGTTTTAGTTACATTCTGAAAGCTTTTTCTGGGAAGTACATTTAATCTTTCTTATTGTTTTATTAATTAAATATTTATAATTATCGGTGACATGCATATATCCATTAGAAATACCGTCAATCTTGTTAATGAAATGGAAGAATCTCTGACATTTAGGAACTTCCTCATACAATGAAAAATAGATATAATTAGAATTGTATGTGTGCAGAAGACATGTTAAATACAATAAAAAACAATATTTGGCTGAAGTTCTCTATTATTTTTTTTATTTATAAAACCATGGTTCGATAGCGAAGTGCAATACAATACTTTATTACATAAGATGGAAATGACGAGAGGTCTTGTGCTGGCCACAACAGATTTTTAAATCTAAAGTCAAATGTGTAAATTAATTTTAAGAAAAGACAGTTATTTTTTTTAATTTAAACTACTACAGATTATGATAACTGATAATTCCACTACTGTATAGAAAAAGACATTCAAAAACGTCAAAATCACAGTTTGCTATCGATAAAATAGGAAGGAAAACAAAATGCAAGTGGATAAATTGGATATTTTTTATTTACCTTCTCCATTGTGACGCATTGTTTTCAACATTTTTGATATGTCAAATAAATAAATTTATTTTGTTTTCTGTTTATTACGTGAAGAAGAAATGAATTATCTTGACAAATACCACTCGAGGTTTGATTTTTAGCACGGAATATTTTTTTATTTATAAATATTCACACTTGGTTTCTTGATGGCAATTTGTTTCAAAGATTTGTCCTGTCAAAATCCGGACAAATCTTTTCAACAAATTGCCAAGCAACCAAGTGTTCATCCAAATAAAAAAAATATCCGGCCAAATCAAACCTCTAGTGGTATTACTATCGATAATCCCTGTTCACTCCACATGGAAAAGAAACACATATATTAAAATATATTCTCACAAAAAAAAAACCTCAACGCTTTACAACAAATATAACATTAAATTTCTATTTCGGCATCGCTCAAACTTCAAAGGCATGCAATCTTTTCGACTCGTCTTGAAATTTCAATTTTCTCTTATCGTTGTCTCGATAGAAAAAGCCACCGACCACAATTGAATACGTCGATTTCTATTCCGCCTGGTCTCTAAATAAGATACATATCTCACCGTCACACCGCTGTCTGTATATGGTATAGGCAGTAGACCGTAGGCGCGTAACCCATATTCTAAATTTGGACGTAAAGTGTCGAGTATGGAGCCCAAGACCGGAACGAGAGATCAGCTGGGAAATGAGACTTGTGTGATATGATGTTTCTACGCAATAAAGATTTCGTGCGATGAGAAAAGATGGATAAAAATTTCTCTCCCGGTTTCTCTGATGTTTTGATTACAATCATAGACAAACAAATACTGTGATGTACGTGGTGTGCCAAAAAAATAACGGGATTGATCTTGAAACATTCTACTTCTAAGATGAAAGAACGAAAACGTTAACCTTTTGTAGAAAACACTATTTTAGAAATAAACATCCACACTTTTCACCGAAACATAACCTCAAAAGATACAGAACGGGTGACTTTAAACGCTCGCTATTCCATTGCACATAACGTGTCTCCTTATTCATTTAACGTGAACCTTATTAGTACGCATGTGCACTTGGGCTGTTACGTGACTTTAAAGTGCACGTTATTTTTGCGTTGAAGCTGCAATAACTCTCTATTAGGGAGTTATTGCAACTTCTAAGAAGAAAGAACGTAAACGTTAACCTTATGTAGAAAACATTTTACTTTAGAAATAAAGGACTTTCAATTTCAATGTTTACCGCATTTAATTAGTGTATTAATTCTAACGTTAACGCTAAAAGCAACACAAACGAGGTTACATCCACACTTTTCACCGAAACATAACCTCAAAAGATACAGAACGGGTGACGTTAAACGCTCGCTATTGCTATTCCATTGCACATAACGTGTCTGCTTATTCATTTAACGTGAACCTTATTAGTACGCATGTGCACTTGGGCTGTTACGTGACTTTAAAGTGCACGTTATTTTTGCGTTGAAGCTGCAATAACTCTCTTGACTATTCATAAAATTACGCAAAACAAATATTGCGCCCTCAATGTACTCTCCTCCCCGAACCCTACACCGCCCCATGCAAATATTCCATTGTTAGAAGCAATGCTACAGGCCTTTTAGGTAAGGAAGGTATTGTCTGGTCAAAAAATTCGGTGGTGAGTATTTAATGAATAAGCACATTTTAGGCACTCTAGAATACGATTTGACTAGTTTTATGATGATGTCGGAAAGGAAGGAAATATGTATGTATGTATGTATGTATGTATGTGTGTGTGTGTGTGTGTGTGTGTGTGTCTCGATCTTGGAAGGACGGTTTCTCAAATTCTTTAAGACTAAAGACTAATTTATCTATATATTTCTTAATCTAACATTGATGAGAAGACCTGAAAAAGTTTTGGTAACAATTGGACAACCGGAAATACTAGTTCCTTAAAATAATCATACGTAATATAACAAGTGATATGATTATCATCGATGATATTTTCGAGTGAAATGTGCTGCTTCGGTTTCTCAAGCAATATCTTCAATTATTAATCATAGAACGAGCTTATATTTGATGATAGAATATAATGAATTTGTAATGTTGTAAATAAAGAAAACAAATCCCTTAGTCTTAGTAACGAAAGTAAATAAGGTGATAATTTCTTTGTTTTTACCTTCCATCACCTAAAAGTAAGGTAGGTATTGTATTTGATCAAAAAATTCGATGGTGTTTTTAATGAATAAACACATTTTAAGACTCCTAGAATACAATTTTAATAGTTTTACGTTGATGTGTGTGTGTGTGTGTGTGTCTATGTGTGTGTGTGTGTGTGTGTGTGTGTGTGTGTGTTTAATAATTGGCAATAACTCCAAAACTACAATTCTAAAAATTATGATTCTTTCATATTCTTTTTCTTTACCTCCACATGAAGAGCTGATTAGATTTTGGTTATAATTAGTTCCCTTATTTGAAGTTCAGAAAGTTGTATAACTGACAGAGTGTCCCTCGAAAGTGACTTACAGTTACAGCCTCGCCTCAAGAAATTTCAATACTGGGAGTACGAGGGAGGCCAAAGACAAGATGGAAGGACTGTGTCACAGAAGATTTGAGAAAGGAAAAACTGTGTGCATTTATAGAATCTTTTCAAAGGAACTTTTGGTATGGGATTTGTACAAAATACGTCGAATTGACGAAAGGTCTTGTGCTGGCCACAACAAATTTTTTATCATTGCTGTGATAGACAAGTAACTAGGGAAATTATGAATGTTGATTGGCGGAAAACATGTCACGTGACTAATGAATTATATTCTCTTCTAAATATTATTTTCTAGAAGTTGTTATTACAAATATTAAAGTATATAAAATTCTCTATTCCGTATACTGAACAAATTTGATACATCTTCTATAGATTTAGAGATAGAGAATTATAAACACAAACAAAATAAAATGTTGTAATGAAACTTATAGCCCAAATTATTCCATGGAAACTAGTTTTAATTAAAATGTAATTGAGAGAAAAATGTCAATGTCAAAAATCCTGGTACATTACTTAAGGTTTTTTCTGGAAAGTACATTTGATATTTCTTATTTTATTATTAATGAAATATTTCATATACGCATCAGAAATACCGCCAATTTCGTCAATGAATTAGAAGAATCTCGAACATTTAGAAGAGTAAGAGGAAACTTATTTATAGAATGAATTAAAAAATATAAAAATGTATTAATAATAGATGTAATTAGAATTTTTCATGTTTACCAGAAATATTAATACAATATGTACTTATATAGCCTAATATGGAAATGCCGAGAGGTCTTGTGCTGGCCGGAACAGATTTTTAGATTCTGTGAAATCGCAGTGAAGAGATGGCCGCCTATTTGCCGAACACCCTATATTACATAAAGAATTTAGCATGATAAAGGTCACTGGGCGTTGGGTGATGCAACTGCTTACTATAGATTGGATTGGACTAAAAATTGTCAAACATGCTAACATGCTATTAATCTTTGTAAATTGTAAACATTTATGCACATTACTAAAACTTAACAACACTAATATATTTCCAGTTCAAAGGTTAATCTATTCCTTCAACAACATTTCATCCTCAATATAATCCCACACTAACACATCCCAGCTTATAACTCTTCCACGTACCACCTGTCCATTTCCATATGCGAAAATGACTTGCAATACTTCTCCTCTAACCTATCCTAACCTAACATAACCTAAAACGTGCAAGTTGTGTGACTCCGGTGAGTGCACGCGCAAGCGCAAGCAGAATCGTGCCCGTACCTGTCCGGAGACGTCGACAAGCAGGGTCAAAGGTCACGGCTGCTGAAGCAGGTTCACGCACGCGCGAGCAACTCAACTTTGACCTCGTGCGGTCAGCTTGTGGTAAGATTGGAGATAGTGTAAAGAAGATGGTAATGTGGAGTAATGGATAATATAAATAAACTGGAAATATTAAATATTCCAATATTTTCATAAACAAAAATCTGTTAGGCCGGTTTCCCAGGTTCGCGACCAAACAGGCACGCAGTCAGGAGACTCCATATTTGTAAAAACAAAAATTTTCAAAAAATAATATTTAGAAGAATTTTTTTAAGAAATTACTTCTTATGGTTATCCAATTGTTATCAAAAACTTTTCAGCTCTTCCCATTAATATCAGATTGAGAACACACACACATACACACACACACACACATCATCCTAAGAATGTTATAATCGGATTCTAGGGACTTTAAAACGTGCTTAATCACTGAGCGATTTTTAACATGAATCCAGTACCTCTCTTAGCGAGAGGTAAAAATCTGATGTGGCCAGCACACGACCTCCCGCCAATTCCATGTTTAAAATAGCAATGAGCTTTAAGTAAAGTTTCACTTCCGATTGATCGTTTGTAAACAAAATCTACTTTGTTGTTCCAATAAATAGAAAAGTTTGTAATACGAAATTTTGGATTATATTTTATTATGTTTTTCCTGAAATATCTGTTACAGCTAGTACTACATCCGGTTTATCACATATAGTCAAAATCTAATATGTTGTTTCAAATTATATTAGAGTACTAAATACCAACTTTGGGATCATTAATAAATTTTAAGGAAAAATCGTCACACCCACATTATTGTCAAAATCATCACCAACTTCCTTATGCTCTAAAACGCAATCTGTGTAAATTCTTCGCTGTATATTATCCATTTCGTAAATGTGTAGTGCAAACTATTATTTGACACTTTGAAATCACGTTCTTATTGAGAGCTGTTTGATATATAATACTGCAAACATCAAACTTAAATCGAATTATCCTGTATATCTAATATTTATGTATGATGGAAAGTATATTATTTTTACAAACCTTAATTTCATTAGAATCATATTTAAACTACTAAATTCTTCTTAACACGGTTTCATTATTAATTTTAATGAAAATTGCTTCGTGACAGTGGTATTTGTTTAAATATGTCAAATTTGTTATTAAAGTATTGTTTTTGTTTGACGCAGAGGCAAAGTGATGTACAAAAATAAATGATTTTATAATATAATATAAAGTTATTTCAAGTCATTTACTAAATGCTATTATCGTAGAATTGAAGATTGTGCCATTATATTCAATTTGTATTGGTAAAAGCTGCTAAAAAATTATATTCAATGAATTTTTTACAAGAAAAACAGTTAAAAGCTTGTATAAATGATACTTCCGGTTATTCGATATGCACTAAAACCTAATGAGCTCTTCCCACATTAGTATAGAATGGGTATACAAAATTTTAATTTTTTCTAATTGATAGTATTTGAGTAATCGTGTTCACAAGATCCACACTCACACACACACACAGACACACACACAGACAGACACACACACACACACACACACACACAGACACACACACGACACACACACACACACAGACACACACACGACACACACACAGACACACATACATACATACCTACAGACATCATTGTAAAAATGTTAAAATCGGATTCTGGGGACATCAAAACGTGCTTATTCACTAAAATCTCTATATCCGATTTTTAGCACAATCCCTATACCTCCCTTACTTAGGGTAGCGGGAGGTAAAAATTCAAAACGGTATATCTAATAACGACTGAATATGAAACATCTATTAACATACATCATACATTTAACATTTCTTAAAAATCTAATCTCATAAACATGATCACGACTCGCATAATTACTTCCAACGTTTCAAGTTATTCCTACCAAGACTGTCAACTGTCAAATAAGCAACAGATGCAAGTTCCAACACGTTTCCTAACCAAGCATGAAGCATCATGTCAAACTCAGACTTATGCTGTGTTGTGACTTAAAACCAGAGGTGTAAATCGAATAAATTAGCATTAATTGCGGGATTCCAGTATAATTAGTGTTTAATAAGTTGTTAGTCACAAAACAACAGTCATATGATTTAATGAACATTTGCAAAAGTTTGCAAGCAAATATAGATTTGAAAGAAATTTATTATTGTGAGTCATTTGAATATGGGTTTTGTTGTAACAAAGAAAATTTTAATGGTTTTGTAATGTACTTATCAGTTTTACACCTTTCTAAATTTAAACAATGATGTTATTATAAATTCATAAAATACGCATTATCACGCGGTTTTCACAATGTGAGTTGGAACGAACTCAAGATATACCTCCACAAAACAATTATTTTGTTTATACGAATACAGACTCATAATAGTTCGGACATTTTCAACAAACAAATTATAAAACATACCTGCGCAAATGGTGAGATATTTCTACAAATTTCTTTGGATTATAGATTTTAAACATAAAAAACTAATTATGATATTCACAAGACCTATACATTCTTAAAAATAGTACAATAGTGAACTCTGGGTGAAACAAAATTAAATAAAGTATTAAGAAAACACTCGCCATCTTTCACAAAATTTCGGCGTTTGAATCAGTGGTGAGATCCGGATCCGGATAGTTTCGGTTTCGGATCCAAAAATATTCGGATCTCGGATCCGAATCTTAGTATCGGATTTTGGATCCGAATCTGAGTATCGAATTTTAGATCCGGATGAGTATCGGATTTTGGATCCGAATCTGAGTATTGGATTTTGAATCCAGATCCGAATATAAGTATAAATATCGGATTTTAGATATGGAATTTTAGTTTCTGCATCGATTCTCGGATTCGAATACAGAGAATTTATTTTAAAATGCAACATTATAGTTCATCACTTCCATGGTTACTCACTATTGTCAAAAAATGATAGCAATGTAATATTTGTCCATTTTAAGAAGCAACCTTATAAATAGTATTGCAGCACAGGAGATACCTACAAAACACATCACAAATTGTGTCAATTCTTATTACAACCGACTAGAATATTGCCTCAGAGTGATTGGGGGTATTTTTTAACATTTATTAGATGAAAGTTATGAATTCTTGTAAGCTAAAGTTTTTTAAGATGTACAACATTCATGTTTTGATTATTTGTTAATCGTATGTAGGCTAATTTGTAGGAAATTAGTTTTGGTAATACAAAACTACAAATTTTGTATGTTGCATTTTAAAATGGATAAATATTACATTGCTGTCATTTTTTGCCAATAATGAGTAAACATGGAAGTGATTCGTCATATGTTGCATGTTAAAATAAATTCCCTGTATACTCAATACTGAACCCGATGATAATATTTGAATGTTCGATCCCGACAGACGCCAGATATTTCCAATTTTAAATGGCACAAAAGTGACCCCTGTGGTGCACTCTCCACACCAGCTATAAGTGCCCGTGAGGTGACGCCTGGTAAGCGTCCACACGGTAAAATATATCGTCATCATTACCGACGTCTACATGTGTTGTAGATACTGGCACACCCAGAAATGGGTAATATGCCGTGATGATATATTATGTGATGGTATGTTGCGTTATTTTCTACAAATTTTTAATTACCTGTAAAGGACTAATTTAAAAAACCATAAAACATGCTAAAAAAAAATAAGCTAACTTTGTGAAATAAACGAAAAATTAAAAGTGATGCGTTAATTTTGTCCAGGAGTGTATTTATTTATTTATATTATCATGGAGTCTCAAAAACAAATAAATTTGATTATGAAATAATCCTCTATACATTTTTGTTGGATGTAGTTAATCTAATAATACAAATTTGTATATTTTATTCAGCATTTACTAAATAGGACTTTGTAAAAGTATAATTTTTTTTTTCTTTATATTTGCACAAATTACCTGCCTATTTTAGAGGGGGTATTAAAAAATTTATTGCTATTTATAGACCGCTGTAGACATAAGCAGAAAACGTTTGTGGCAAGCCGATTGGGATAATTTGCTTCGTGAAATGAGAATGAATGACAAAATCTTATTTTTCAGTTACACAATAATAATAATAATAATAATAATAATAATAATAATAATAATAGTAATAATTTATACAGATTTCAGCAAGGCTTTTGATCGGGTTCATCACCTTACACTTATTCATAAATTAGAAGCATTGGGAATACATGGTTCATTGTTACGTTGGATTCAATCATACATAACAAATAGGTCGCAGTTAGTTAATTGTAATGGTTTTAAGTCACGCTATATCTATGTTACTTCTGGGGTTCCCCAAGGGTCACATTTGGGTCCATTGCTGTTCAATTTATTCATAAATGATATATCTACCTGTTTCAAAAGTTCTAATTTTCTCTTATATGCAGACGACCTCAAGTTTTTTAAGACAATTACAAGCAACAGTGACAATATTCAACTGCAAAATGACTTAAATAATTTACAAAAATATTGCGACCTTAACTATTTAACCCTAAATGTATCAAAATGTTATATAGTACATTTCACAAGGAATCACGATACTATAACATCTGACTACTATATTAATAATTCCATCTTGCACAGGAAAACTACTATTAAGGATTTGGGAATATTTCTTGACAATAAATTGTTATTTAATGAACATGTAGACATTTGTGTTAAGCAATCGTACCGAATACTTGGATTTATATTCCGATCTAGTAAACATTTCATTAACCCTAATTCATTAATATATTTGTTTAATTGTTTAGTTCGATCAAAACTAGAATATGCATCCACGGTTTGGAACCCATACTATAAAAAGAATATTGATTGTATAGAAAATATTCAAAAATAGTTTTTCAAAATTTTAAATTACAAATTTAATTTAAACATTAGTAACTACGTAGATATGTAGACATTTTAATATGCTCTCACTGGAAAGTAGAAGAACCCAAACTGACATAGTATTCTTATTTAAATTACTTAATAATATAATATATGCACCATTAATAATTTCAATGTTACAATTTTCTGTGAACCTTAAAACCAGATCAACTAATTTATTTGTTTTATATAAAAATAATACTAAAAATAACGATAACTCCCCAATAAACCGCATCATGTCTTCTTACAATTCCACATTTGCGCATATTGACATATTTTACTTATCACTCTATATGTTTAAAAAAGAGGTAGTTAATGTTCTCTCATAATTTTATATAACTTTTATCATTTTTTGCACTTACTTTATTTTGAAAATTGCACTCTGATATGATTTGTAAACAAAAGTATGTATTATTTAATAATTCATAGGAACTTGTTATTGGTATATGTATACTGTTGGTTTCTTTCTTATAAATAAATAAATAAATAAATAAATAAATAATAATTTGATGAACTATCGAAAACAGAATTGAAAATTCAATTTCATATAATTTACATTCTTCATGCTCGCAATACACAAATTATATACCTACAAATTATGTATACGAGTATAATACCTTATAATACACTAACATTTATTCATCCTTCCTTTTATTATGAGTTCTTAGTACTTAAAATTAATTTAGTAAATCTTATCTCGCGTCTCGCGTCATATTTACGCACTTGATGCCGGAGACAAACATCAGCGTAACAGATGAACATCATTGATCTTCAGCATATAAATATACCCACAAGTGGTGAGTGGGCGTGGCAGCTATAAATTCCCACGGCATGGGCGCCTCGTTATTTGGGGGGCATTTGGCCGAGAATTCTTGGCTGGCAAGGGGCCTACAATTTAGAATAGAGGAAGGTAATTAATGAGCGAAAGATAATTGATGATAGAAACACGGAAGTGTAAATGCATGAACAGATTTTGGTAATGATGATGTGTTTATATTGTCATTTTGATGTTTCAAGCCCGCCTCGATTTCGAGTCGATGATCGAGCCGGGCCGAAGATATTTTCTGTATAGGGCCGAATCTTATAATTAAAATCGACTAATTTTCGATTTTTATCTGAAACTAAAAAAAAAATTGAAAATGTTAAAACTGAATTGGCCGTTTCGAGACATGCAAAAACTTTTATCTAGAATACATTTTTTTTTGTAATATAAAACATAAATATTTTTCCTCTTTGGAACTCGATCCGTGGACATACCGTACATACATACATAGTACCGAGAGTTTTTTTTATCAGTGAACATGGGCGTATGTCTTTACCATAGTTACATTTAAAATGATTGAGAGCAATGTATTATCGCGTTTTTTTACCTCTCGCTAAGAGAGGTATTGGATTCATGCTAAAATTCGCATATCCAGATTTTATTGAATAAGCACGATTTAAGGTCCCTACAATCCGATTATAACATTTTTAAAATGATGTCTGTGTGTGTGTGTGTGTGGATGTATGTGTGTGTGTGTGTGTGTGTATGTATGTATGTATGTATGTATGTCTGGATGTTGTAGTCACGATTCCTCAAAAACTATAAGACTTAAAAAATATTTAACTGCAGTTTCCTCAATCTGACATTCCTGGGAAGAGCTGAAAAGGTTTTGGTAACAATTGAACAACCGGAAGTAGTAGTTTCTTAGAAAAATTCTTCTAAATATAATTTTTTGGGAGTTTTTTTTATTAAATATTGAAGAACATAAAATTCTCCATCTAATACACTTAAAAATTTTATTATATCTTGTATAGATTTAGAGATAAAGACTCTATAATTTATAGAGTATACTAATCGCAGAGGCCAAGGCACTAAGGAAACCAGTTGACAAATTCCAATGTTTATAACATGACATATGTCATTGTCAAATATCAACAGTTTTAGTGACATTCTGATAGCTTTTCCTGGGAAGTATATTTAACTTTTCTTATTCTTTTATTAATTAAATATTTGAAATTATAGGTAAAATTGTGGTAAAATGCATATATCTATCAGAAATACCGCCAATCTGGTTAATGAATTGGAACAATATTTGACATTTAGAAACTTCCTCATACAATGAAAAATAGATATAATTTGAATTACATGTGTGCAGAAGACATGCTAAATATAGAAAGAAACAATATTTGGGTAATGTTCTGTAAGATTTTGTTATAAAACGACGGTTGGAAAGCGAAGTGCAATACAATACTTATATAGCCTAATATGAAAATGGCGAGAGGTCTTGTGCTGGCCACAACAGATTTTTTTTAAACTGGACATAGGACGTGACATTTAGTATATCTGTCAATGTCATCAAATTGTCATATTTCAAAATGTATACAGTTGAAGAAAAAGTTCAAATTGTATGGTATAATTCTATACTCTGACATAAGCCTAAGGCAAGAAATAATTAATATAAATTATATTTTATCCCTATTTTTTAATTGATCAATATTTTTTGTCACCATTGTATAAAATCTTTTAAATGGCCCCAAAGAAAAAAAAAATCGTTTGGTGCAAGATTGGTGGCATTGCAGGCCACTCCACTTCTCCACCACGTCCTATCCAGCGTTGGGGGAATAACTGGTGCAGATATAAGTGAAAATTTTGACGACTCCAATACCTGCAATTTTGTGAATTTACTTCCCGATTAATATAAAATATCGCTTCATCCGTAAATAAAATTCGATCCAGTAATATTTCCCCACTATTAATTTTGTTCATCATATCTTCGCAAAAGATATTTCTTCGTTCTATATCGTTGTGTAATAACTCTTGGTGATTTTGGTATTTAAAACTCTTAAAATGTTCTTGTCTTAAATCCTTGTATAATAGTATTCTTAATTTCAGAAAAAAAATTGTTGACAGGGTGTTGTCACTTTCAATTAATTGCATAATTTCTTGTTTCTTACTATTAACTACAGTACTTGGTATGATTTTCTTCTTGTGCTGTTTATTGACGTATGCTTTAGTTCTGTAGTCATTGTAAATTTTTCTTATAGTTGTTGGACTGGGTCGGTTATTAAAAGTTAATGCACATAAGTCAGAAACTTGTAGACTCTTTATAATTACTACAATTTTCAATTTGAACTTTTCTTTAACTGTATACATTTTGCAGTATGACAATTTGATGGCATTGACAGATATACTAAATGTCACGTCCTATGTCCAGTTTTTAAAAAAACGCGATAATGCATTGCTGTCAATCATTTTAAATGTAACTATGGTAATGACATACGCCCGTTCACTGATAAAAAAAAAACTCTCGTATATATATTAACATGAAATAAGTAAAAAAATAATTTATCATGAATTTTTTGCATCACTTCGAAATGAATTTATATTAAGACACTTCACAATTACAGCTTGCAACTATTTGGCACCGAGTCATTTTCTCCATCATTTTAATGCCCAAGTGTAACACAATGACAAGAAGACACTTTGTTCATAACATAACCCATGTCGTATATGTTTACTTTATAGTTGTCTGTGCCAATTTTAATAGCTACCCGTGTCTGTAAGATTTTGTAGATGATTTGAATAAAGATTCACTTAACAACTCTACAGTGAAATTCGCTATTTTCACTTAAAACGTAATGACATTGATCTGGCCAACTAAACGTATGTTGAAATATTGGCGAGATGAACTTGGAATTTATTTTGAGAGTAAAATATTGAGGAAGAAGTGCATATCGTAATTTTGACAGTAATATTCTACAACTCATTTGACATTTCGTTTCGATTCAATATTGTCAATTTAAACGGTGCAATTAGCACTAGAAATATAGTTATATAAAATTTGAAAATGACATTTGGAAGCAGTGGTACTTCATGTTGTACTTGAAATTAGTATCTAATACTGATACAAACATGTATTTCCTATTGTTGACAGTGACATTTGAAAATTTAAATTTGAGTACATTTACAATTTTTACTTCCTTGTACGAAGTAAAGGAAGTATTGTAATCGCGAAAAATTTCGGTTTCCAGATTTCAACGGACATATCCATTTTGAGCATCCCTGAATCCATTTTGACTAAATAACTGAAAAACGGGAAGCCGTAGAAAGTTAAAATTTTGTATTTAGAACTGATATAACATCTAGTTGTGCACCTCCCTTTTTGGTCATTACATAACTTTCGGAAGTGGTACTTTACTTGAAGCCTATAATAGATTTTAATGAAAAACTATATTAAAATATAAACCAAAACTTTTCTAATTTGGTATATAAGACTTTTATATCAATGGGATAACATAGTGGATTTTAGTTAAAATAGTCTATCCGGAAGTGGTACTTTACATGAAGCCTATAATAGATTTTAATGAAAAACTATATTAAAATATAATCCAAGACTTTTTAAATTTGGTATATAAGACTTTTATATCATTGGAAATAACATAATAGATTTTAGTTAAAATGGTCTACTCGGAAGTGGTACTTTACTTGAAGCCTATAATAGATTTTAATGAAAAACTATATTATAATATAATCCAAAACTTTTCAAATTTAGTATACAATTCTATTATATCAATGGAAATAAAATAATAGATTTTGGTTAAAATAGTCTAACCGGAAGTGATACTTTACCTGAAGCTGTTATCAGTTTTTCTTGAAAAAAATGGTGTTATTTGTATTTTAATAATAAATACTTCAAATAAAAGTTTTAGAGAACTGATTTCTGCGTCGAAAAAATTAAGTATGATTAAATTAGCTCTTTGTATAAGCGAGATATGTAAATTTAAAAATTATAAACTTTTTGGTTTCTGTAATTAAGTTTGCTATGAATTAGGACAAAAATAACAAAAAAAATAAAAGAATTTAATGTCAATGCCAAATACGTGCAATTTTATGATTGGGTATGTTATAATATATTGTTTAATTATTAACAAAATATGTAATGTAAAATGTAACAGGCGTACAAGGAAGTCATGTGGTGTGCACATCAGATATTTTATTAAGAGCATTGCCGGTCGCTCGGCGAAATCAGTTTTGTAGCTAGTATGGCACTAGTGCAGACAAACTTCTTACGTTCCCCCACTACTTTTAAGATTGCTAAGTTTATTTATCTCTGTCTGCTTTTATATATGTTTGTCCTTGTTTAAAGCATAAGGGGAAAACTCAGCCCGTGTTGTGAAGCAAATTGTTGGAGTGAGAGAGGACATGTGTGTAGTAGAGGGGGAACATATTCTCCTAATACTTTCTCCTCCATAGTTTATCGTTCCTATATCTAAAATAAGCGGCAAAAAAGGTTTTAGTAGAAATCAAATCACAGCTAAACTAAAAGAGATAATTTAGATTTTTTTTCACAGACTTACTACTAAAGGTGGGCGCTATGGGGGTGACCCAAACATTTTTTGTATAAAGTACAGTTATTGTGTTAAAAATAAATTTTAAAATAGCCATTTTTATGATGTTTTTTGAACTAAATTTAAATGCAATAGGAATTAATAATTATGCAAAATAATTGGTCAGCCCCATGCATTGATCTATCTACTATACAATGGTATCAAGTTTGAAGTTATAACTTAATATTTACGAGTGTAGTTTGATTTCTACTAAAGTGCTGTTTAGCGTAGCACCGGCAATCGCCTTAATATGATTAATTAACATAACCTATTTCTATTTATTGTGAAAATAACATTTAAAATAATATCTCCGCTTTCACCTGTTGTTATATAAACTGTTTAATAAAAAGATCCCCAGAATTATATTGTCAACTGCATTATTTCTTTTTGATCACTCTGTATTTGTAATTTCAATATATCATCAGCAACCAAGAATCTGACACTTTATATGTTAAGATTTTCTTCTAATCATCATCATTATCACCATCTTCAGTGCTACATTCCTAATAACAATAATAGATGCAAATTATGAAGAAAGACTAGAATTAAAATATGATAACTTTCTTCATAATTGGCGGCCTAAGGACTCTCTATTTCATACGTGTGATAATATCACAGCTTCATTGTTGTATATAGCAGTAGAGATCAAAGTAGTCTGTTTTCACGCCCCAAGTGCAGATGTGATTTTAATAACATGTGAGTGTATAAAAATCAGGACATTTTCACAGAGAAAACATTCTCCAAATAAAGGAGGTTTCACTAGATATAAATGGAACTGAGTGTATAACAAGATATGAAAACATGTAGAATATTGTTGTTAACAACTTGTATTTTGTCGCAACGTTAGTTTTTATTAATTTTTCGTCAAAATTGAATAAAATATTGTACAACCCACGTGAGCTAAGAATGTTTATTCACTCGAAGAAATTAACTAAACTTTCTTCTCATGAATAAACATTGCCTTAGCTCACTTGGTGTGTAAATATCTATTAAAGGTTCTGGTCATGATTCTTACATTGAATCTGCTATAGGATATTGTTGCAAACCGGATTGAACTATATATTCTAATGTAAATAGGAATGAACTATATATTCCAAGTCTTTGTATTGGCAACTGACTTTAAGCGATACGCTAACTAGTGGCGAAAATTCGAACTCTAGGAGTTGAGATAGATTTGGCGCGCTCTGTATATAAAACATTGTCGTATCTAAAAAAATTAATATTATTTAATTATTTCTTGCTTTCTATTATAATAATTTGTGAAATTTGTCATCGTAGATCTGTTCTGCAGATAGTGTATTGTATGTATAATAATGAACTTATTGTATTAATTATTATATACAAATAATTGCATTCTAACCTTTAAAATAAGTTTGTTTTCGAAGTTTCGTTTTGCATAATTGTTTTTTTTTTTTATATTAAAATGAGTAATATTTATTGTTCTGTACCCCAATGCAAGTCGTTATTTAAAAAACAGAATATGTAAGTTACCATTCTTTCTCTCAAAAAATAAAGATTATGTTATCATCGAGAACAAATTTGGAGATAAAGAGAAAATTGACCGGATAATAAAATTAAAAATAGGGAAACCAGTTTCTAAATTTATGAAGGTCTTTACATTTGGCTGATAGTGATTATTTTACCAGAGGTATGTATACTGCAAGAGGAAAAGTTTTATTTGCAATAAGTATATGTTCTTTTTTTAAATGTTAATGCAAATAAACGAAAATGTTTAAAAAAAACTGCTGTACCTTCCAAAAATTTGCTCGCTTTAAAGCATGAAGGCAAACCTTCCACTAGCAGTAGCAGTAGTCGAAATTCTCACTTATTTGCAAGAAATTATACAAGAAAAAAAAAATAATATTTATCATGTTGAAAATGTATTGCATTCTTAAGCAGAATTTGTTGCTGCCGAAGCTTTATTAGTTTAAAAAACACAAAAACACTCCTAAAAAGATTATAGTTATCATATGGTTATCTCAACTCCGTGAGTTCAAGTAAATTCCGCTTTGGCGCTGCGAGCTTAAAGTCAGTTGCCAATGGAAAGTGCGATCCTTGCACTCTGTAATCAAACAATGTAGTGGGAGAGATGCAAAAGGGTTTTTCTGCTCCGTTACCGGACAATGAGTGGAAGTTAGTCAGTAGAGAGTAGTAAGAAGTTACTTGTAAATAGTCAAGTTAATAAGTAGACAGCAATATTCGATATTCAATATTTATAATTCATAATCGTATTATTTCAACATTAATAAACTAATAGGTAATACAAGATACACTTAATAATTTAGCAACCCTTAAAACACAACCCGACGTGAGAACCCTAACACGTTACAACAATATGTAGATCTATGTCGAGAAAAATATCTGTATAGTAGATGTAAAGTTTGCTTTGAACATAAAGTCAAGCAACAAAAATATACCTACTGTTATCTTGAAGGTGGATGAAAGTTGAAATGATCTTCACAAACATGAAAACACGTTTTTTCTGACATTATCAGCTCTTTGACCTATTGCTTCTACTGGTTCTAGTTTCTTTTCACCGCATCTTTTGACAAAATTATAAACTCTATAGTAGGTTTGTTCCTAACTGTATTTTTGTAAGAAGGCACAATACAATATCGTAAATTACTCATTTTATTTTTTATTACCTACATATTATACAACTTAAACCAATCTTAAAAATTTAACATTTGTTTGACAACTTTGACAATACACTTGACACCACACACAAAAAAATTACATTATAAACGGACCAATTAGAACCGCTGAAGATGTATGTACTCTGACGTCACATTCTGTTTCAGATCACGTGACTTATTCAAAAGTTTATCCAAATTTCAAAAATTAATTGTAAAATATCTAAAGGATATTTCGTGATATTTTCAGATTTGAGGCTCTTTAAAGAACAATATCTTTTAAAATTTAATACTTAGAAGTCATATAAAAATTCTTGCAACAGCCCTATTGAATAACGATCAAACACACGTTTCTGCGTTCATAGCCTACTCCGAATTAGGTTTTTTACCTCTCGCTAACAGAGATATTGGATTCATGCTAAAATTCGCATATCCAGATTTTATTGAATAAGCACGATTTAAGGTCCCTAGAATCCGATTATAACATTTTTAAAATAATGTCTGTGTCTGTATGGGGTCCCGTGGCCGCGTGCCTGAGTGTCTGGTCGCGAACCTGTGGGAACCGGGTTCGATCCCGACCGGCGCCAAATATTTCCAATTTTAAATGGCACAAAAGTGACCCCTGTGGTGCACTCTCCACACCAGCTATGAGTGCCCGTGAGGTGACGCCTGGTAAGCGCCCACACGGTAAAATATATCGTCATCATTACCGATGTCTACATATGTGTAGATAATGGCACACCCAGAAATGGGTAATATGCCGTGATGATGTATTATTATATTTATTATTATTATGTCTGTGTGTGTGTGTGTGTGTGCGTGTGTGTGCGTGTGTGTGTGTGTATGTGGATGTGTGGATGTGTAAAACTATAAGACTTAAAAAATATTTAACTGCAGTTTCCTCAATCTGACATTCCTAGGAAGAGCTGAAAAGGTTTTGGTAACAATTGAACAACCGGAGGTAGTAGTTTCTTAGAAAAATTCTTCTAAATATAATTTTTTGGGAGGTTTTTTTATTAAATATTGAAGAACATAAAATTCTCCATCTAATACACTTAATTTTTTTTTATATCTTGTATAGATTTAGAGATAAAGACACTATAATTTATAGAGTGGACTAATCGCAGAGGCTACGGCACTAAGGAAACCAGTTGACAAATTCCAATATTTATAACATAATTTGTAAATGACACATGTCAGTGTCAAAAATCAACAGTTTTAGTGACATTCTGATAGCTTTTACTGGGAAGTATATTTAATTTTTCTTATTGTTTTATTAATGAAATATTTGAAATTATAGGTAAAATTGTGGTAAAATGCATATATTCATCAAAAATACCGCCAATCTGGTTAATGAATTGGAAGAATCTCTGATATTTAGAAACTTCCGCATACAATGAAAAGTAGATATAATTAGAATTATGTGTATGCAGAAGATATGTTAAATATAATAAAAACAATATTTGGGTAATGTTCTATAATATTTTGTTATAAAACGACGGTTCGAAAGCGAAGTGCAATACAATACTTATATAGCCTAATATGGAAATGGCGAGAAGTCTTGTGCTGGCCACAACAGATTTTTTTTTCTGAACACCTGTAGTTTGGTTCTGGCGATATTGTCTATTTGACGCTTCTATTTTTGAAGAGTTCTGATACATTTACATTGGCTTGAGTATAAATGAGTGTAATTGAAAAAATCTGTTGTGGCCAGCACAAGACCTTCCGTCAATTCCATGTATTTTGTACAAATCCCATACCAAAAGGTCCTTGGAACAGATTCTATATAATATCATGTAAAATCGAATAGGAACACGTACTATTTTTTACAAATTCCATACCAAAAGTTCATTTGAAAAGGTTCTATAAATCCAATAAAATTATAACATAAGCTACACTAAGTAATGTCCTTCCATCTTCTCTTTGGCCTTTCTCTGCGTGTCACTTGCGAGCAACACTATGACATACCAATTTTAGATCCTATACTTTTTTCCATATTTGGTTTTGCACTTGCAACTGACATCTGTCAATTAAATTTTTTTGAATAATTATGTCAGCTGTTTCCATGATAAATAACAAAGCTGACTAATTTTTGAAAATTAATTTCTTTATAATGCTTTAACCTTTAACTCTACATCTATTGAATATGAAGGAAAATGAATAATCAAACCATATAGAGAAGAGTATTTTCTTTAATAAATATAATAACAAAATGTCAAAAAATAATATTTAACTGCGTTTTTTTAAGAAAAACTGTTAAAATCTTCAAATAAGGGTACTTCCGGTGGATCAGTTATAACCAAAATCTAATCAGCTCTTCATATGGATGTACAGAAGAGGAATACGAAAGAATTATAATTTTTAGAATTATAGTATTGGAATTATCGTCGGAGAAAAATTTGTCACACACGGACACACACACGGACACACACACACACGGACACACACACACAAACACACGGACACACACACACACATACATACAGACATCATCTTAAAAATGGTATATTCGTATTGTAGGGACCCTAAAACGTGCTTATTCATTAAAAACTCACCACCGAATTTTTTGACCAAAGACAATACTTTCCTTACCTAAAGGTGGCGGAAGGTAAAAACTATTGAACAATGTAGCTATATTAATGATAAAAAGAGTTGTCGCTTTTTCAAAAAATAACATTTCCGGCCTTTACTTGTCTTGTCAACAAGCCTTACTAGATTTGTGTCACTGTAATAGGTCACAGTTTCCCTACAAGTATGCAGACAAACCGCAAAATAACTTCATAAATTTTTAGTTTTTAGATATCATTAGCATGCAGAAAGCCACATGAATGGTCGGCTCTGCACTTAATTACAAGTTGCAGAGCGTCTGATATGCATCTTATTTCAAGTTTTATAGACACCTTGGCTGGTTCCAATCGTATGTTTCTCATTCGTTTTACTGCCAACAGGTGTTCGCATTCGCTAGGAAGTGAACAATTAAACTGGGTTGTTACTTCAGACTAATTAAATTGATTCGTGGAAAACATTAACGATATACGAATAAAATCTAATTCATTTCATGGACGAGTAAATAAAGGTTATTAGTATTTGGAAATGCATAAAAATTTTAAATACTCAATTTCAAGTTTGTAACGTCAAACATCAGGCTGTACCACAATTTCAAGTATAAACTTTAAGGGCATATAATGCTGTCATAGGAACAACTCTTTATGTCAACGTTTTGTAACAAGAAGAAATTCAGCGGCATTATTTTTATTTGACATTTAGAAAGTCAGTTCTTTTTTGGCTACGCTACATCCCTTGTAGCCTAGTAAAAGACATTTGCAAGTTATAAACAGGGATGGTAACCATAAAAAATATCGGTTTGGGTTACGGTTTCGGTCATCGTGAAAATAAAAATTCGGTTTTGATTTGGGTTTCTGTTTTTATACAGCAATCGGTTTTGGTATACCGGTTTTACTAAAAGGGTTTCGGTTTTGTAAAAGTAATTTACGAGAATGATAATATTATTAAATTTGAACAATTAATTATTATAATGATGCAAAAAGTGCCCACAAAGTTTTATAACAATCAGTTCTAATGGGAAGCAAATATTCTAATTTCCCATGTTAAATGCCTATGTAAATGTAACATGTAACGGATTTCGAGCGCCACCCGATTGAGGTACTACTGGGTACTACGTTGAAAGTTGAAATACTTTTCGACAAAAAAAAAAAAAACCAGAAAATAAATTTATGTTCATATTTAACAACTAACAAGAGACCTGTATATAATGCGGTTAACCGATAAAGAAAAAAGGGATTTGCTTTCGGTACAGGTTTCGGTTTCGGTTCTCATTTTTTTTCGGTATTTTTCGGTTAATGGTTTCGGTTCCGGTTTCGATTACCATCCCTGGTTATAAACATTTCAAAATTCCATCTGTAGTGACAGCACGCACTTTAAAATCAAATAAGGTATTTGTTTTCGCTTTTCGCCACGAAGCGAAAATTTGGTAGCATGCATGTCTTAAAATATTCGCCTACAAGCGTACGACTCAAGTCAAAAGTGTCAAAGTGACGTTATTATTTCGCCACAAATCTATTAAAAGCCAATTTATAAATAATTTATACATTTATTTTATACAACTGTCAAAATATTTTCTATTTTAATAGCATAAAATCAAAAAAAAATCCGAATCAAAAAAACGAATTTAGAATTCTAAAGTGCGTGCTACCAAGATTCGTAAAAGTAAAATCGTATTCGCATGGTTTCTATGATAGAATTATAAAGTGCGTGCTACCACTATTGGAAATAAATCTAAAGAGAAATCGTTCCTAAATTCAATGAGACACCCTAACTTTGAATAAGCACGATTTAAGGTCCCTACAAACCGATTTTAACATTTTTACGATGTTGTCGGTTTGTGTGTGTGTGTGTGTGCGTGTGTGTGTGTGAGTGAGTGAGTGTGTATGTGGATGTTGGAAAGACGATTCCTCAAACACCTCAAAGACCAAAGAGAGCTGAAAAGGTTTTGGTAGCAATTGGACAAACGGAAGTAGTAGTTTTATAAAAAAAAACTCTTCTAAATATTATTTTTTGGAAATTTATGTTATTACAATTATTAAAGAATATATCTTCTTGAAATTAAGGGATAGAGAATTATAAATATATAAAATAGTCCATTGTATAATGAATCAAACAGCCCATGGAAACAAGTTGAAAAATTAAAATGTTTATAATTGACATAAATGTCAGTGTCAAAAATCTAGACATCACTGAAGGCTTTTTCTGGGAAATATATTTAATATTTTTTATTTTATCATTAATTAAATATTTAGAATTATAGATATAGCTGCCGCACGTTAAATTAACACTGTCCTTTTTTTACAATTTTTTTCAGGGCATCGAACTCGCCAAAAACTGGGTTCAGTTTAGGTTCAGGTTAATTTGTTTTTTGAAAGATGGGTTTGGGTGCGGTTCTGGTTCAAGCATTAATAAAATTTGCGGTTTTGTTCGCGGTTCAGGTTCGAAATAATGTAAAATGAGAGCCGGAATTTACGCAAAACGCAAAAAGAAATGAACACAATTTTCACGAAAAGTCAGCCCAGACAGCAACGCAAACGCCTAAGACGTCGATTATCGGCTGTATTTACTTTTCGAACTAAAAATTAACCTGAACCGGAGTTGAACCCCGAACCTGAATTTTAATACTCGGTTCGGTTTCGAGTCAGGTTCAATTAAAAATATATCTGAGGTTCGGTTCTCGGTTTGGGTTCCCTAAAATGTTACGGTTTAGTTCCGGTTTTGGTTCGGTTCAGGTTCGGGTTTGATGCCCTGATTTTTATATAATCCAAAGTATGTACAGTATCAGTCTTAACTAAATACGCGCTTGCTATACATATATTTCATTATATACCCTTTAGAAATACCGGCAATCTCGTCAATAAATTGGAAGAATATCGAACATAACAGTAGGAGCAAACTTGTTCATAGAATGAAATGAAAAATAAATAATAAATGTTAAATACAATACTTATATAGCCTAATATGAAATTGGCGAGAGGTATTGTGCTGGTCACAACAGATTTTTATATTTTATCCTTGTGCCGGATCTGTTCTGTCACAGTTTCAATAAAAAAATTATTTTTATTTCATGAAAAAGTCTAATCTTTTCTCCAAACTTTTGTTACAGGTTATATACGATAATTTTTGAAAAGTGATCTAGTGGAGGAGCGCTAAGTAATTATCTCGGAACCGGTTCAAACAACTCAGATTTTGATGATTTTTTTTTTTAAATGACGGTAATGCCAAATACTTCAACCTTTATGGTTTGAAAATTGACGCTCTTTGTTATTTATTAAATTATTTAATTTTTAAAAATTATTAATATCGGCGTTAAAATAATGTTATTTATGAAAGTATAATATTTAAAAACGACATCCAGTGACCTTGTATATTGGATACTGAGAAGTAAGATGTATTCTAAAATGATTGGAGTATGTAATCTGATGTGGCCAGCACATAACCTCTCGCCGGATAGTTTACCTGTGTGCATAAAACAAAGATTATTTTACAAATACAAATACATTCATGTATAAGTCTTTGACGTTCAAACTTCTTTATATATTTTTCTCCATATATTTACAAAATCTGTAGGTTATTTTAATATAAATTATATGCAACAAATTTCAAAATATATTTTACTATATTAAAATTTTATGCAGATAACAGGGATTATTAATTCGAACAATGTTTGTCTTCTCTACATACATGTACTGAAAACATTAATTTTTGGCAGTTTCAATTGTATAAGGTATATCTGGAAATGTGCGTATATTCGTTCATAACTTCTATCAAATTTTCTTTTTTCATAAATGTATCTAAATAACACATTGATTTTATTTCAATAAAGTGATGATGAGATTGCGCTCTTTTTATACTAATATCGATGTGTAATGTCGTCAATATTATATCTTATTTAAGAAGAATTTGATAACTTTTTGCAGTTCAATGTTACTGTAGTCTACAGTGGTCGTGCATTTTCCCATAATCTTTGAGATAAATTTAACAGTCCTTTAACGTAGACTTGTCATCTCAACAATAGTCACAGGGCAAACTAATAATTAAGAGATTCTCTAAGTATATTTTTCTTAATTCACTTTCATCTTGTGTTTATAACATTTAAATATAGTGTTCCTTCTCGTAGAGAGTCATCTTATTCGCACTTTGTTCGGCTTGTACCGCCTACAATTCAAATGTCTTGTCTTCTCGTAGGCAATCCATCCACCGCCTTTTCACTCATCCATGTGCGCTGAGGGCTGCCCTGATTATCTAATCTTGTCCAAAATTAGGAGCATTTTGGATATCCTCGTTTTTTATGTGCTCAGGTGGGAAACATTCAGCGACTACTCGTTTTCATGCTTCTTCTTTGCAAACTAACATTCTGCTTCATATGTGAGGAGACACTTAGGCTGGATGCCTGGTACTAAACAAAATGTTTTGCGACATACTTAAACACACTGACTAATCAAAAACGTTGTTAAACTAAATGTTGTAACTTTAAACAAAACTTCCCACAATTTATTTGTGGTGATATTCTTATAAAGAGCAGGCCTTCCTTCAATTTAAAGCTAAAAGTTTTTCGGCGTCCACCTCTATATCTATATTCATTGTGCAAACTTACATAACATAACAACGTGCTGTGTAGATCAAATGCGCAGTCGCAAGTGTACAATGAAATGTTGATGTGGACGCCGAAAAACTTTTAGCTTTAAATTGAAGGAAGGCCTGCTCTTTATAAGAATATCGCCACAAATAAATTGTGGAAATTTGAAGTTACAACGTTTAGTTTAACAACGTTTTTGATCAGTCAGTGTGTTTAAGTATGTCGCAAAACATTTTGTTTAGTAACGTTTTTGTTACTCGATGCGCATCCAGCCTAAGTGTCTCCTCACATATGAAGCAGAATGTTAGTTTGCAAAGAAGAAGCATGAAATACGAGTAGTCGCTGAATGTTTCTCAGCTGAGCGTATGAAAAACGAGGATATCCAAAATGCTCCTAATTTTGGACAAGATTAGATAATCAGGGCAGCCCTCAGCGCACATGGATGAGTGAAAAGGCGGTGGATGGATTGCCTACGAGAAGACAAGACATTTGAATTGTAGGCGGTACAAGCCGAACAAAGTGCGAATAAGATGACTCTCTACGAGAAGGAACACTATATTTAAATGTTATAAACACAAGATGAAAGTGAATTAAGAAAAATATACTTAGAGAATCTCTTAATTATTAGTTTGCCCTGTGACTATTGTTGAGATGACAAGTTTACGTTAAAGGACTGTTAAATTTATCTCAAAGATTATGGGAAAATGCACGACCACTGTAGACTACAGTAACATTGACCTGCAAAAAGTTATCAAATTCTTCTTAAATAAGATATAATATTGACGACATTACACATCGATATTAGTATAAAAAACATTGTTCGAATTAATAATCCCTGTTATCTGCATAAAATTTTAATATAGTAAAATATATTTTGAAATTTGTTGCATATAATTTATATTAAAATAACCTACAGATTTTGTAAATATATGGAGAAAAATATATAAAGAAGTTTGAACGTCAAAGACTTATACATGAATGTATTTGTATTTGTAAAATAATCTTTGTTTTATGCACACAGGTAAACTATCCGGCTAGAGGTTATGTGCTGGCCACATCAGATTACATACTCCAATCATTTTAGAATACATCTTACTTCTCAGTATCCAATATACAAGGTCACTGGATGTCGTTTTTAAATATTATACTTTCATAAATAACATTATTTTAACGCCGATATTAATAATTTTTAAAAATTAAATAATTTAATAAATAACAAAGAGCGTCAATTTTCAAACCATAAAGGTTGAAGTATTTGGCATTACCGACATTTTAAAAAAAAAATCATCAAAATCGGAGTTGTTTGAACCGGTTCCGAGATAATGCACTTTTTTGAGCTAACGCTCCTCCACTAATCATTTTATTGTAGAATCGAAGACAAACTAGCAAAGATATTGATCGAATATTAACGACTAAACCTCCAATTATTGTATAAAACCCGTATGCAATTTCGGAAGACACTCATTACTTCCTCAGTATAAAAAACCTCCTGTTTTATACAATGCATTTCCTAGAAGAAGTCAGTAACTTTACAATGATACGAGTTACGGTTCGTTACATCTACAAATTCTACATTACATATGAGTACGTGCCAGTATTACCATTGGTAGGTACTACTCGTACTGGTAGATCAGTAGCCATATACAAGTAGTAGGTAAGTACTCGTACATACGTACATATAGGTTAAACTAGGGCAAACGCCAACCATTGCTGCTGTTTCCATACGGAAATATTCCAAACATGTCCGATAAGATATCGAAATGGGAATTTCAATAGTATCTAGGGCAGGCTAGAGTTATTTGCTATTGAAAATATGCAGAAACAATGACTGCAGACGAGGAGAACTACAGATTTATTTATTGTGAACTTATGGTAGTTCATCCGTGACATTCCTAATCAATTGTCGTTAAATTAAAACTCATTAAAAAATTATATTGTTACTTTAAAAATTGATAAAATATTTTTTAGGCTCAATAAAAATCAAATAGTTTACCTTTTTACCTCCCGCTACCCTAGGTAAGGGAGGTAAAGGGATCTTGCTGAATATCGCACATAGAGGTTTTAGTGAATAAGCACGTTCTGGTGTCCCCAGAGACCAATTTTAATAATTTATCTCCCGCTACCCTAGGTAAGAGAGGTATAGGGATCTTGCTGAATATCGCACATAGAGGTTTTAGTGAATAAGCACGTTCTGGTGTCCCCAGAGACCAATTTTAATAATTTATCTCCCGCTACCCTAGGTAAGAGAGGTATAGGGTTCGTGCTAAAAATCACATATAGAGATTTTAGTGAATGAGCACGTTTTGATGTCCCCAGAATCCGATTTCAACATTTTTACAATGATGTCTGTACTGTCTGTAGGTATATATGTGTGTGTGTGTGTGTGTCTGTGTGTGTGGATCATGTGGACACGATTACTCAAATACTATCAATCAGAAAAATTTGAAACTTTGTATACCCATTCTATACTAATGTGGGAAGAGCTCATTAGTTTTTAGTGTATATCGGATAATCGGAAGTATCATTTATACAAGCTTTTAACAGTTTTTCTTGTAAAAAAATCATTGAATATAATTTTTAGCAACTTTTACCAATACAAATTAAATATAATGGCACAATCTTCAATTCTATGATAAGCATTTAGTAAATAACTTGAAATAACTTTAAATATTGAATTATAAAATAATTTATGCGTCAAACAAAAACAATACTTTAATAACAAATTTGACATATTTAAACAAATGTCACTGTCACGAAGAAATAACATCAAAATTAGTAATGAAACCGTGTTAAGAAGAATTTAGTAGTTTAAATATGATTGTAATGAAATTAAGGTTTGTAAAAATAATATATTTTCCAACATACCTAAATATTAGATATACAGGATAATTCGATTTTAGTTTGATGTTTACAGCATTATATATCAAACAGCTCTCAATACGAACGTGATTTCAAAGTGTCCAATAATTGCAACTGCACATTTACGAAATGGATCATGTATGGCGAAGAATTTACACAGATTGCGTTTTAAAGGATAAGGAAGTTGGTGCTGATTTTAACAATAATGTGTGTGTGACGATTTTTTCTTAAAATATATTAATGATCCAAAACTTCGCAAAGTTGGTATTTGCTCACAGATTTTTCAGGAAAAACATAACAAAATATAATCCAAAATTTCGTAGTACAAACTTTTCTATTTATTGGAACAACAAAGTAGATTTGTTTACAAACGATCAATCGGAAGTGATAGTTTACTTAAAGCTCATTGCTATTTTAAACATGGAATTGGCAGGAGGGCATGTGCTGGCCACAACAGATTTTTACAATAATGACCGTGCGCGCGTGTATATGTGTGTGTGTATGTATATCTGTATGGATCGTGTGGACACAATTACTCAAATACTATCACTAAAAGAAATTTGAAATTTTGTATACCCATTCTATACTAATGTATAATGTACTCTAGTTTTTAGTGTATATCGGATAACCGGAAGTATCACTTATGCAAGCTTTTAACAGTTTTTCTTGTAAAAAAATCATTGAATATAATTTTTCAGCAACTTTTACTAATCAAAATTGAACATAATGGTACAATTTTCAATTCTACGATAACAGCATTTATTAAATAACTTTAAATATAAAATAATTTATTTTTGTACATCATCTTGACTATGCGTTAAACAAATACATATTTTAATAATAATTTTGATTAAATTAAACAAATGTCACTGTCAGGAAGCAATTACATTAAAATTAATAATGAAACCGTGTTAAGGAGATTGTACTGATTCTAATGAAATTAAAGTTTCTAAAAATAATATATTTTCCATCATACATAAATATTAGATGTACAAGATGATCCGATTTAAATTTGCTATGTTTACAGCACTATAAATCAAATAGCTGTCAATAAGCATGTGTTATGAAAGTGTCAAATATTAGTTTACAACTACACATTAACGAAATAGATCATGTAACGCAATAGATATATGCGAAGGAACTTATATGGTTTGCAGGATTAGTAAATATGTATACGTATGTATTTAAATTAATAAAAATTAAATACCGGGAGGTACTGTGTTGGCCACATCAGATTTTTCTTATATAATTTACCATAGTTCGAATGAAATAAATTAGTAATCATTTCTCACGCTGAACAGCTGTTTGCGACGTTGCCAGTTCACTTAACACTTTATTGAGCATTTGCGTAATACTCCGTCGTTTGTCCCTATTTTTTTTTTTCAATCAACCTACAATCGCCAAAAATGCAACAGTCATTAAATTTATAGAGTGAAAACAACCAAAATCAAAACTTTTATATTATTTTTAAAATAAAAAAATTGTATATTAAAAATAAATGTACGTATCGATATAAAATATAATTTACTAAATTTTTTATAGTTTTCCTGAAGTATAACTGCGACATTAAAATTTTATTTTATAATAAACTAAAAGTTTATTATCAAAACCAAAACTACTTTTTGAACGTTTTTAGAAATCATATATTTAAATCAAAAAGTCGTAAACCAATACTTAATGGTTTAAAATAGGGCACATCTGCATTCTAGTTTACATAAATAAAACTGAAAACTTAATGAATATTCAAACAAAAATTACCATAATTGTAGAAATCGTTGACCTCTCCTACATAAACACAGGTAACTTTTCTTGCATATAATGTCGTTTATAAATTCAGCAAAACAAATTTATGAATATAAATTTATAATGCGAGTTCTGAATTAATTAGTGCGTTTTAAAGTATGGAATGGGGTCCTTCATTATAGTAGGAAATTAGAATATTATTCATTTACATTAAAACCAGACCTTAACAATGTATGATAAGAACACTCAAAGTTTAAAAATCCGTTGTATCCAGCACAATACCTCTCGCTATTTCTATTTTATGTTATGTAAGTATTGTATTGTACTTCTTTATCTAACGACGGTGCGATAAAGAAGTGCAATAACAATAGTTATTTACATTCGAGTGCGTATAAGTTGTATTTTACAGCGCGACAGCTTTGTTTAAGGCACGAACCCTTACGGCGAGTGCCTTATTAGCTGGAGCGCTGTAAAATACTTCATGCACGAGAATTGTATCAAATTTTTTGGCCGACGATAATGAAAATCACTTTTTTTAATGAGATAGGTTATACTTCTGAAAAGGGTTAGTTTAAAATACTGGGGTTAAGTCAATTTCCAAATTTGATTTTACTTATCTTCATTAGAGTACTTCTTCTAGCGAAAATTTATTTGTAATAACAGACGTTGTTTATGACTGATGATATATTTATTTGCTCATGTTTTCTTCGTAATAAATACATAATAGGTAGGTATCGAAATTTGACATTTCAGCAATTTTCGCCTCGCGTATTTGACAGGTATATCGATCGGTGACTATGTCGGTAACGGCGGATTTTTACAATAATGACAGATGTCGCTGCCGTGATTTTGGTTTATATAAATTAATTTTAAATATAGGAAATGTTAAAGTAAAAAAATAACTTAAGTAGGTAGTACTTTTTTACATGAACTTTATTATAGTAAAGATGATTTCTTTTCTAAATGCCCATAAACGTCCAGTGTATTTTGATTATTTTACCGCATAGTTAGACAAGTTACAACACAGTAAGCGTAAAATGTAGGTTACACTTGCTGTGTATACAATTGTAAAGTTCCCATTACACTCCAGGAGGGCAAAAAAAATTACAGAACTTTACCCAAATATTATTTTTATTGTATTTAACATGTCTTCTACACACGTACAATTCTAATTATATCTATTTTTCATTGTATGAGGAAGTTCCTAAATGTCAGAGATTCTTCCAATTCATTAACAAGATTGGCGGTATTTCTAATGGATATATGCATTTTACCTATAATTTTAAGTATTTAATTAATAAAACAATAAGAAAGATTAGATGTACTTCCCAGAAAAATCGTTCAGAATGTCAATAAAACTGGTGATTTTTGACATTGACATCTGTCATTTACAAACTGTTTTATAAACATTACTATGTTATAAACATTTGAATTTGTCAACTGGTTTCCTTAGTGTAGTTTAGCCTCCGCGATGTATTACATCCGATTATTCTAGGTATATATTATAATATCTTTATCTCTAAATCTATACAAGATATAATAAAAAAATTAAGTGTTTTATATGGAGAATTTTATGTTCTTCAATATTTGTAATATTAAAAATTTCCAAATAATTATATTTAGAAGAATTCTTCCGGTTGTTCAATTGTTACCAAAAACTTTTCAGCTTTTTTCAGGAAAGTCGGATTGAGGAATTCATAGTCTTAAGGTCTTAAGTCTTATAGTTTTTGAGAAATCGTCCTTCCAACATCCACACGTACACACACAAACACACACACACCCACATCCACACACACACACACACACACACACACACACACACCATCGTAAAAATGTCTATTAAATATTCATGTCGTCTGGTGATTAAGATGGTTTTGACGTTTTTAAAATTGACAAAAATTATTGCAACATATTAGATTTCGGCCATAAAAATCTGTTGTGGCCAGCACAAGACCTCTCGCCATTTCCATATAAATAAGGCTATATAAGTATTGTATTGTACTTCTCTATCGAACCGTCGATTTATAACAAAAAAATTACAGAACTTTAACCAAATATTGTTTTTTATTATATTTAATATGTCTTCTGCACACATATAATTCTAATTATATCTATATTTCATTGTATGAGGAAGTTCCTATATGTCTTCCAATTCATTAACCAGATTGGTTGTATTTCTGATGGATATATGCATTTTACCTATAATTTCAAATATTTCATTAATAAAATAATAAGAAAGATTAAATATACTTCCCAGAAAAAGCTATCAGAAAGTCACTAAAACTGTTGATTTTTAACACTGATATATGTCATTTTCAAACTATGTTATAAACATTTGAATTTGTCAAGTCGTTTCCTTAGTGCCTTAAGCATGTTTTACATTATACTATTTTCGTCTATTTTCATACTATATTTATAGACAAATTTTTTGATCGAGTTCCATTCAATTTCCATGCTATCAAGTCGTGTATAATCGGTAATATTCGGAATGTATCGTATTTTAAATCAAAATAAATGAATACCAACCTAACAAATTTGTACAGTTAATTTTGTTTTTGAAATGGATAAAATATCAAAATAAGGAGTTACAAAAATTCATTTTAAATGTGTCTGTGTCATATTAGATATTTTATATTAATGTTATTGAATTTTTATTTATAACCTCACACTTTGCAAAACAAATGACATATAACAAAAGTTGGTAGCTGTTAATATCACGACTTCGCGCTTGCGCATTAACGATCTAGTACGAATCTCGTATAGAAATATACGGCCGGGCGTATATTTCTATACTAGAATCTCGGATGAAACTCGGATGAAAATTTCTGATTTACATTATGCTAGATTTGTCTAGAAATTTCTCGGATGGATCTCGTACTAGAATCTATACAAAAAAAGTATAATGTAAAACAGGCTTTAGCCTCTGCGATTAGAATCTGCTATATATTATAGTGTCTTTATCTCTAAATCTATACAAGATATAATAAAAATTTTAAGTGTATTAGATGGAGAATTTTGTTCTTCTATATTTGTAATAACAAAAATTTCCAAAAAATTATATTTAGAAGAAATTTTCAAAGAAACTACTAGTTCCGGTTGTTCAATTGTTACCAAAACCTTTTCAGCTCTTCCACGGAATATCAGATTGAGGAAACTGCAGTTAAATATTTTTTAAGTCTTATAGTTTTTGTGTCACTTTAACTTTTCCGATAATGATTCCCACCCACATATAGAAACCATTGCATTCATTTTCTATTCAGCTTATTACAAAATTACGAATCATTTATAAAATCATCAATTACATGATTTCATCTGTGACAAGTGACGGTGCCTGCCATTGTTTCCCTCTCGAAACAAATGCATGTTGAAACGACACGTTCATACTTACATACAGGAAGATGACAACGAAATTGAGACAGTGTTTTGTCTTGGCACCTACGTAACTACCGGGCCTATTGTTCTTCGTCTCTTTTCTATTTAAATTACCGGAGAGATTCAATTTCAGTAATGAGTGTTTGAGTTGAATTAAAAATTAAAATGAGGAGTGCTAATAATAGATGTGAGAAGGATAACTGTTATTTCAAGATAAGGTGTGGATCAACATAGTATTTGAATACACCTACTTGTAAAGTGACACTTTATCCACTGAAATTTCGATACTACTATCGGATTCGTAAGTCAGTTGAGTTTAAAACTCAATAATTTGCTTTAAAAGTATCATGAAACGCACTTTCAATTATCGACTATACATTAAAATATAATAATAAGTTGCTAAGTTAATTTAACAACAATCTTTTAGTTTTCTTAACAAAGCCAAATACTGTCTTTCTTCAAAAGTTTCGGGCGTTTACCTCTTGTTTTGGCAACAATTGGACAACCGGAAGTAGGTGTTTCTTAAAAAAATCTTCTAAATATTTATGTTATTACAAATACATATTAAAGAATATAAAATTTTCTATCCTATACACTGAACATTTTTATCATATCTTCCATAGATTTAGAGATAGAGAATTATAAATATATAAAGTAATCCGTTGTAATGAATCTCAAAGCACAAATAACTCCATGGAAACCAGTTGAAAAATTAAAATGTTTGCAATTCACAGAAAAATGTAATTGTTAAAAATCCAGATACATTACTGAAGGCTTTTTCTGGGAAGTACATTTAATATTTAGTTTATTATTAACTAAATATTTAAAATTATAGATACATATATTTTCGTCAATGAATATGAAAAATCTCGAACATTTAGAAGAGTAGGAGGAAACCTATCTACAGAATGAATTAAAAAATATAGAAATATATTAATAATAGATGAAATTAGAATTTTTGTGTGTACCAAAAATGTTTAAATTTATAGATACATATATTACGCATAAACACATCATCAGAAGCACCGTTAATCTCGTCAATGAATTTTAAAAGTCTCGAACATTTAGAAGAGTAGGAAGAAATGTATTCATAGAATGAATTAAAAAATATAAAAATATATTCCATCTACGAATTGCATCTATGAATTAAGATTTTGTGCTGTCAAATTTAGTAGTGTCTTTTACTTAGTTTTTATGAGGGTACATAATATCTTGTGTACCTCATAAAAACTATGTAAACGACACTACTAAATTTGACAGCATAAAATCTTAATTCATAGATGCAATTCGTAGATGGCCTTGATCGGACTTTTTTCAAAAATTTTACTGTAATTAGAATTTTTGTGTATGTAATGAATCAGAAATGTTAAATACAATATATACTTATATAGCCTAATATGGAAATGGCGAGAGGTCTTGTGCTGGCCGGAACAATTTTTTTATTTCACGAAAAATTAAATTTCATTTCAAGCAGGTCAAATGTGAAAAGTCATTGTCTGAATTTGGCAAAATACGATTATATCATAGTAGGACTTATTGTATGAGTATGAATTATTACACAGATCACGTAGATGTGGAGAGAGTTGTACTCTTTTGTCGGTTATTATTATTATATTTAAGTGTAAACCTACGAGCTTCTAAACACACCGACACCAACAGTTAGACGATTAAATGATTAAAGTAATCAATTGCAAAGTTTACTGAACTTTGGACAAAGAAAGGCTATTGTCTCAAATTCAGCATTTTCCAAATAAAATTGAAGGAATCGTAGACGTGGATGATAGGAGTGATCTTTTGGACTGTGATTCGCAATCTAAATGATCAATGTGACAATGATTAAGAAGAATCACTGATGTAACTGTACCCGATAATATAAACAATACATCTTTAACTTTATTTAATTATGAATACAGCAAAAAAATTTCATAAGTATTATCTGTCATACATCAAAATCAACTGTGTCCAGGATTTAAAATATACTGGTTGTGCTACTCTGCAGAAAACGAGGGTCCAAAGCGATACGAGTTTCCTCGTTTTTTCCTCTAGAGGCGCAACGTGAGAACGACCCAACTGACACATGTCATTTGCATGTCATTTTGAAAATATTACATGTTATGTCTTATAGAAAGGTAAATAAAACAGGTTTTGAAGTACATATTCGTATTATATGTAATGTAATATAAATATTTTGTTGAAAGATATTGCAATTAATGCAAAATGAAAAGAAAATTAAATAGAAAATGTTTCATTCCTGGATGTGAAACCGGTTACAAGAAATCCACTGAAAAAGAATCTCTGTTTGCTGCTCCACTCGATATATCACTTTTTAAAAAATGGCAATGTGCAATTAGTAGAGATGATCGCGAATTAAAATTGAATGATGTTTGTCAAAAACATTTTCGGGGAGAAGATATTGATATTATTACCGAATGGAAATATGAAAGCGTACGGTTCTATCAATTTATTTAGTTTTTCCAATTTTAAATTCTAAGAATGTATTGATTCAAGTTTCCATTAAATATATAAATTTATATTAAAAATAAATTCATTATGCATTTCATTTTTTATATTTTATGTAAAAATAGTTTGCTGTGGTAGGGTCGTTCTCACGTAGCGCATCTAGCGGATTATTCAAGGAAACACGTATCAAGCGGACCGTCAAAAACATTGAAAAACATGACAAGTGGCATAACCAGTATATTTTAAATCGTGACTGTGTCGAAAAAACCTATCCCTTTTTTTTCTCGTCTACTTCAAACCTAGGAACGGATGATATATCAATCATGTTCCTTCATTTTCTATTCGTGTGAGTACATAACTCATTTTCCATTTATATAATCAGTGCGCACTAACCGTTGTACCAACAACTAGTGCCGGATATGACGTCATTAGCTGCACTTAAGATGCAGTCGGACCGAGCCGGGCCGGGCTTTGAGGTTTGGATCGACTCGGCCCGAAAATAAAAATTGCTGGCTCGACTCGAAGATGACTTGACAAAAAATTCGGTAGCCCGGCTCGAAAATTGACTCGAAATTGGACCGGGCGGGACCAAAGCTCGAAATTAAGTACATCCGGCATTCCTAATTTTGATTACGATTAAAAAAAAAACTCTACTTCCTTTGAACGTTCAACAATGGTTAACATAAGTCGTTAAAAAAGAGACGCTTCTCGTGTAAGCTTGTTATAAAAATTATAGATCTACGAGTATTTAACGCTTTGTTTACCAAAGGCGCTCGAAATTTTACAAAACTTTTAATAAATCTTGTTCATTTCCGTAAAAGTGTATTTTATCTAACTTTATGTTGCTGCCCAAAAATAAGACAAGAAATCATTATAGTAGGAACAAAAATCACTTTTATTTAAGTATACGAGGGTCACTCCAAAATTATTGAGATGCTGGGAAACAGTTGGCTTTGGAAAATTTTTAGTGCACAAACTACAATTTATTTAAAATATCTGTCCAATAATAACATCTGGTTGAAGTGATTTATTGTGGTGGAATTCGAAGTGGAAATAAACTGCAACATGAAGTTAGGAAGAGAGCATTATCGCGCTATGTTTTACTACGACTTTAAAATTGGATTACGTGAAGAACAGTGCGAGGAACGTCTACGATTGGCATTTGGAGATGAAGCTCCATCTCGAGCAACTATATTTCGCTGGTTTTCAGAATTCAAAAGAGGCCGTAATTTCTTGCGTGATGAGAAACACTCAGGGAGATCTTGTACAGCGGTAGTGCCAGAAAATATAGTTGACATCAAACAAATGATAAAGGATGACAATCGTGTCACCTATCAAACGATGGAAGATGCCCTTGGCATTGGATCCGCAGCAATAGCAAAAATTTTGCATGAAGAACTTCGTGTTAGAAAAATTATTTCTCGTTGGGTGCCACACAACTCAACGGAAAAACAAAAAGCCAAGCGTGTTACAATTAGTCGCGCCACTTTAAAATTGTTAAATAATGGCGGTCATCGTAGTCTTTCTAAAATTGTAACTGGCGATGAAACTTATATACCCTTTTATGATGTTCCAACGCGTCAAGAAAGTAGGGTATGGGTGTTTGAAGATGACCAAACACCAGTTACCGTGAAAAAACAACGTGCACTTAAAAAAGTTATGTACGCTGTATTTTTCAGAAGTACAGGTCTTGTGAAAGCAATTAGGTTAGAGGGACAGAAGACTGTTACTGCCAATTGGTACACACAAAAATGTCTACCTGAAGTTCTTCGCAGTGTGAAAATTAAGAGTTTAATGCTTCACCATGATAATGCGTCCTCCCATACCGCTGCGACAACTGTTAATTTTTTGAAAGAAAATGGTATTAAAGTCATTGAGCATCAACCGTATTCCCCTGATCGTGCAATGTGTGACTTCTGGCTATTTTTTAATTTGAAAAAACATTTACGTGGTCGTCATTTTACGTCAGAAGAGGAGATTAACAACACCATAATGGAGTATTTTAATACGATTTCAGAAAATGAATGGCTCAAAGCTTTCCATCTCTGGAAAATTCGATTACAAAAGTGTATTAAAGCACGGGGGGACTACTTTGAACACCAGTAAAACTACATGCTTTTCCTTCAAACAATATTTCTGTATCTCAATAATTTTGGCGTGACCCTCGTACGAGTAATAATAATAATAATAATAATAATAATAATAATAATAATAATAATAATAATAACATTCTTAAAATTGTTTTCTTTATTTATTACGATGTGAAAGACGTTGCTGTCAAATCATTTTGATTATTTTTAACTCCATTCATTTTCATTAAAATATTAATAATACTGTGCAATTGATTTAAATAAATGTTTTCGGGCCAACCTAAAATGTTCGATTTTTCGGGTCGGGCCAAGATCGAAAGTCCGTCTCGCCTCAACTTTTGCAAATGGTTGGTCCGATTCGACCCGAAAAAATATCTTTGGCCCGGCTCGATGATCGACTCGAAATCAAGCCTTGCTTTGGGCCGGGCCGGGCCAAAGCTCGAATTCGAATGCATTCCTAGCTGCACTAAACGCATAACTAAATATTATAAATAAAAACGCTATTAGATTCCATCATTTTATCATGTTACATTCAATAATCTAATCTTCACACAATTCTAACCGTAAATCTGATAGTAGGCGTAGGTAGTGAAGAGCTAATAATTATGAATGAACTCTTCCTAACAGAACAGCTAACACAACACATGTGAGTATATATTTTTGTCAGGCCCACTCATTACTTGATAGGCCAGTGCCAGACACTAAGAAGCTGAGATTTACCATATGGCAGAGAGGAGTACAACGCATATGTAGCAGGAGTACTTAGTTACTCGCCTCTGCTCCATATGTGTAAATTGTAAATCAAGTTAAGTAGTTCTTAGTGAAAACTTAACAAAGAATGAATAGAAATTATGTATATGGAAGATAACGGGATCTTTGTTAATAAGTTATGTAAAGTTTGCATGATGTTTAGTTATTATGGCTTCTACGCAAATGGGCGAACTGTTTTTTAAACTATGTTCTTGTTCATTAGTCGAACAACCGAACTAATTGTAACTAATTATAAGAAATTTTTTATTGAAAATATCCGTAAATTATATTACAAATACGAGCCACGTCGCACATCAGTTCGCTCATTTGATAAAAATTTATTTATAATGACTTAACTAATAGAATTTGTAGTAATAATTAAATAAATCTTTACTATTTATTTATGAAGATTTTTAACATTATAATGTAATTTTAAATTAAATTTTTAGCTAAAGATTAAAAATTTAACGGTATAACTTATAACAGAAATCGATATATTAATTTCATATTATTTATCAATATAAGGTAATATCGTTTTTATCACCTTTAGGTAAGGAAGATATTATCTTTGGTCAAAAAATTCGATGGTGAGTTTTTAATGAATAAGCACGTTTTAGAGTCCCTAGAATACGTTGTTGTCTGTATGTGTGCATGTCCGTGTGTCCGCGCGCGTGTGTGTGTGTGTGTGTGTGTGTGTGTGTGTGTGTGTGTGTGTGTGTGTGTGTGTGTGTGTGTATGTGACAAATTTTTCTCCGATGATAACTCCAAAACTACAATTCTAAAAATTATGATTCTTTGGTAATTCCTCTTCTTTACAACCACACGAAGAGCTGTTAGATTTTGGTTATAATTGCCCTTAATTTTTTCTACACTTATGTTGAAACACCCTGTATGGGGTCCCGTGGCCGCGTGCCTGAGTGTCTGGTCGCGAACCCGAGGGAGCCGGGTTCGATCCCGATAGACGCCAAATATTTCCAGTTTTAAATGGCACAAAAGTGAATCATGTGGTGCACTCTCTACATCAGCTATGAGTGCCCGTGAGGTGATGCCTGGTAAGCGCCCACACGGTAAGATACTGGCACACCCAGAAATGGGTAATATGCCGTGATGATATATTTATTTTATTTATTTATGTATACAGAGTGTTAAAAAATAAGTGTCACAAATTATGAAGGCATATAGTACTGACCAAATTTAGTCAAAAAATCTGTTGTGGCTAGCACAAGACCTTCCGTCAATTCGATGTATTTTGTATATCATGTAAAATCGAACACGAACACATACTATTTTTTACAAATTCTATACCAAAAGTTGATTCGAAAAGGTTCTATAAATCCAATAAAATTATAACATAAATATACACTAGGTAAAATGCACTAGACACTTCCTTCATTTCTTCATCAGCTATCCCCTATTTTATTAGGGGTCGCTGTTTCCTCTTCTTTTCCACTCATTCCTGTCCAACGCATCATACAGTCCTTCCTTTCTTAAGTCTTTTGCTATACAGACCTTCCATCTTCTCTTTGGCCTTTCTCTGCGTGTCACTTGCGAGGAACACTATGACATATCAATTTTAGATCCTATACGTTGGTTTTGCACTTCCAACTGACATCTGTCAATTAGAATTTTTTGAATATATCATCTGTTTCCATGATAAATAGCAAAGCTGACCAATTTTTCAAAATTAATTTCTTTATAACGCTTTAAATCTACATCTATTGATTATGAAGGAAAATGTATAATAAAACCAAGAGTATTTTCTTTAATATGTATAATAACAAAATGTCAAAAAATAATATTTAACTGCGTTTTTTTAGGAAAAACTGTTAAAAACTTCAAATAAGGGTACTTCCGGTGGAGTAATTAAAACCAAAATCTAACCAACTCTTCATATGGTTGTACAGAAGAGGAATACGAAAGAATTATAATTTTTAGAATTGTAGCATTGGAGTTATCGTCGGAGAAAAATTTGTCACACACGGACACACACACACGGACACACACATACACACACACGGACACACACACATACAGACATCATCTTAAAAATGGTATATTCGTATTGTGGGACCCTAAAAAGTGCTTATTCATTAAAAACTCACCACCGAATTTTTTGACCAAAGACAATACCTTCCTTACCTAAAGGTGACGGAACGTAAAAACATTAATCAACATGGGTCAGACCTTCAACAGTTTCCGAGATAAAAGGCAATGAAAAATGAGTTTTTTCGGTGTTTATCTCTGCTATCTCGAAAACTGTAAGAGTTACGACTTTGATTAAATGAGACTTTTTGTTTACCTTTTAGAAGTCATCTTAGATGTATTTTTGTTTTTCAAAAAAAATCAAATAATTGTATTGAGGCAAAAGTTGTGGCGCCCTTGGCCAATAGTTTCCAAATAACTTCGTAACTATTAGAAAGTGAAAAAAATGTTTCATATAAAATGTTATTGTTTTTCTCATAATCTATTTACTGGCATAGACAAAATTTTGTTCAACCACTATTTTAGTCAGTTTTTCTTCTATTCTAATACAAAATGGCTTCTTTCTCAAAAACAGTTGAAGATCGAACCCATGTTGATTAAACTTTTTTTACTCCTTTTGGTCAGTACTATATGCCCTCATACTTTGTGACACTTATTTTTTAACATCCTGTATATAATAGTTTTTGACTTTCCGTACTATGTCCAAACAAACCTCCAACCTTCCTACTTTATCATAATCTTCCATTAGCATTCAACAACTCTGACCGCTTCCATTTAATTCTCCGATATCACTTGCCGTGTCAGCAATCAATCCGACATCCGACCGCCCACGTTTAGCTCACATTTTGAGGTATTATCGCGTCTCGAGACCACTGACAGCTCTACTTCAAAATCCCCTGCCTCCTTTGATAATTCTGTGTCGACTGTTCATGTTGGAGCCATCAACAGGCCTTTGTTTCCAGCCGACAACACTCTCACTTTTCAATTAATTATTTATGTTTGAAAGTGTTTCTGTTTCCGCACATAACAATAGCGGATGTACGGTTTTTTACTATAGTGGAGTATATGGTGTAGTGTTGTAGTATTGTACACCATGCGGGACATAGACGTAGGTAAAATGTTTTAACTAATATATATTGAGCCAAATGCAGCACTCTTCTTTAACCTTCGGATGACGTTCATATTTTTTGAAACTTTGGAGCCAGAAATGGAGTAACTTTTGACCCCAACTTTTAATTTAGTTTACAGCTGAAGGAAATAAGTTCTGATATATATATATATATATATATATATATATATATATATATATATAACTAGAAAAAATTGTTCGCAGGGAATCGCTGAAAACAGCTGTAGACACGTGTTTCGCTCTTATTAGAGCTCATCAGTACAGCATAGTTAATAGAATAGAAGTAATAAAAAAACCGACAAATTGTAACAGCACTAGTAAGTAGCCAAATATACATTTGTTGCTTCGCTCAGCATTTCCACGAATTTGTGGACAAATACAACGTCGCAGCGGCGGTAATTTGAGCTCTAAACTCTATACATATATATATATATATATATATATATATATATATATATATATATATATATATATACATACGAAAATATTATATTGTCAGTGTAGACACGTGTTTCGCTCTTATTATTATATATATGTTTTGCAAGAAATATTTAGATAATTTATTAATGAAACTTAAATTTTATTGCAAAAAATCACAATAATAATAGATATTTACACACCAAGTGAGCTAAGGTAATGTTTATTCATGAGAAGAAAGTTTAGTTAATTTCTTCAAGTGAATGAACATTCTTAGCCCACGTGGTTTGTACAATATTTTATTCAATTTTGACGAAATAGTAATAAAAACCATTATAATATTTAATTTTGACAAAACAAAAAACTAATAAGTTAGTAGACTGTGCATGACAATCGTCAATGATAGATGTCAAGTCATCTATTTAAAAAGGTTTATGGTCTGTCATTTGTGCCTTGAAAAATAATGAAAATGAAAGTGAATTAAAAAAAATGTGAGAGTGATTTAAAAAATTTTAATTCACTTGTGAAAAAAGTGTTACTTATAATTGTTGCTATGCAGTTAATAATGACAGTTTAAAACGTCAAAATTGAATAAAAATACAAAGATACGAAGTTGAAATTTTATTTTGTAATATAAAAATATATTATACCTTTTCATGTTGCATAATACAATTACGGCAATTTTTTCGGTTTTGGTAATTAGGTGATCAGTGCAATGAAACTTCTTACATTCATCGCAAGTTCCTGAAAACTTACTGTCATTTGAGCTTCATTATTTTTGCGGAAAAATTAATTATTGTTTGAATTGCTAGTAGAACATTATTTCGTTTGCCAACAAATCCTTTTGCAGCTCTTCTTTCAATTTCTGGACGTACTAGCTGTAAACCTTTTGTTTCAGGAACATTTATACCAGTAATATCTAGAATATTCATAAGCAGTGCAAATGGCCATCTTCTTGTGCTTCTATTACATACGTATCTTCCCGAAAAGCTGTTAGTTCAATATGTTCGAGGTACAGTCAACATTACTCAAGCAATATGGCGAAATGAACTGAAAATATATAAAAATACCGGTTTACGCAGTCAGGCGCATAAGACGAAGATGGGGTCAAATTTGACCCAATGTAAAAAATCTGATGTGGCCAACACAAAACCTCCCGCTATTTAATTTTTATTAATTTAAATACATACCTACCTACGTATTTACTAACGCTGCAAACTGTTCCATTGCAGAAAACTATTGCTTTATTTACTATTTTCTTTTTAAAATGTCACTATTAGTAATTTGAAGTGATAAGTTTTCTGACAGTGACATTTACTGTCAGTTACATTCATTTGAAAAATGAACTGTGTAACAAACGAATAGTTTTTATCTTAGGCTTCGCGACTAATAAAAAAAAATATTTTTAAATTTATCTGTAAAATATAAAGAAAAAGTATTAATGTATTCCAGTAGAAAATTCAATAATCTTTCATTTTCATAAGACATAAAATTCGAAAAAATGGCATTTAATGGTATTTTTTGAAGAAAAACCATTATAAGCTTCAAGTAAAGTACGATTTCCGTTTATCCGATTTACACCAAAATCTAATGGCTTCTATTCCTATTAGAATAGGGTAAAAATACAAGGTTTCAGAATTTTCTGAATGATAGTATTTGAGTTAGAGTGCAAACAAAATTCGTACACATACACACATACACACATACACACATACATACACACATACATACACACACACATACACACACATACAGACATCATCGTGAAAATGTTAAAAATGGATTCTAGGGACCTTAAAACGCAATCATTTACTAAAATCTCGATATGAGATTTTTAGCACGATCCCTATACCTCCCTTACCAAGGGTAGCGGGAGGTAAAAATAATTAATAATTAAAATTAGTAGAACGATTTAAAGATATAATAGAACGTAAAAGAACTTATTGTATTAGTATATCCCAAAAAGAAAGAAGCCGTGGGATCAAAAAACCAGCGAGAAAACTCCAATAGCAAACATCTCAACAAAGCATTGGGTTAATATAAAATCGAGAGGGAAGGCAATTTGTGGTACACTGCACTAAACTGTTCCTTTGTATTTTTATAGTATACGGATGTTTAAGCGATAGTTAAAAGTTCTAAACCTAACGCACATTTGTGCACTTTTGCGCTTCTATTATTTTATCGCTCAGATGTCGAGACGCCCAGTTGACCATTATCCAGATGTCGCGGGGCCCAGTTATCCATCTCCCAGCTGATCTTCGCCCAGTAGGCCTTGTCCGTTTAAAGAATATCTTCTATAGTTTGTGTACAATAGCATAATATGAATATTTTAATACGCTTGAAGAAAAAAAATCATGTCGCACGCCTCTGTTTTTACAGTAAGTAATTCTTATTTTGATGTAGATTATACAACAGGACATGTTCAGCTACTTATTGTAACATTTTTTCTATTAGCGTGAGTAGAACAGATGAATGATAATGTATTGTAATAAAAGTAAACCATTAACCATTGTTTTGTTATTGTTGTTTTTCTGCAGCTGTGTTTTGTTACTGTCATTGTGTGTTAAAGTTCATTTTGATTAGATTGTGAAAAGAGAAATTAATAAGTGGAGTAACCTCTGTAACTGTACTTTTCAATGAGAATACATAAATATTTACATATAGTTATTTTTTTAATTATGATAATTCCACTACTGTATAAAAAAATCTGTTGTGGCCAGCACAAAACCTTCCGTCAATTCGATGTATTTTGTACAAATCCCATACCAAAAGGTTCTTGGAACAGATTCTATATAATATCATATAAAATTAAATACGAACACATACTATTTCTATTCTATAAATCCAATAAAATTATAACATAAACATATACTAAGTAAAATGCACTTGACACTTCTTATTCTTCAGCTTCCCTTATTTTATTAGAGGTAGCTGTTTCCTCTTTTCTTCCACTCCTGTCCAACACATCTTCTTGACACAGGCATTCCTTTCAGTCTTCTGCGATACAGTCCTTCCATCTTCTCTTTGGCCTTTCTCTGCGTGTCACTTGCGAGGAGCACTATGACATACCAATTTTGTGATCCTACACTTTCCATATTTGGTTTTGCACTTGCAACTGACATCTGTCAATTAGAATTTTTCTAATATATCATCATCAGCTGTTGCCATGATAAATAGCAAAGCTGACTAATTTTTGAAAATTAATTTCTTTATAATGCTTTAAATCTACATCTGTTGAATATGAAGGAAAATGAATAATCAAACTGTATAGAGAAGAATATTTTCTTTAATATGTATAATAACAAAATGTCAAAAAACAATATTTAACTGCGTTTTTTTAAGAAAAACTGTTAAAAACTTCAAATAAGGGTACTTCTGATGGATCAATTATAACCAAAATCTAATCAACTCTTCATATGGATGTACAGAAGAGGAATACGAAAGAATTATAATTTTTAGAATTGTCGTATTGGAGTTATCGACGGAGAAAAATTTGTCACACACGGACATAAATACACACACACGGGCACACACACACGGACACACACACACACACATACATACATACATACATACATACATACATACATACATACATACATACAGACATCATCTTAAAAATAGTAAATTCGTATTGTAGGGACTCTAAAACGTGCTTATTCATTAAAAACTCACCACCGAATTTTTTGACCAAAGACAATACCTTCCTTACCTAAAGGTGACGGAAGGTAAAAAGACATTCAAAAACGTCAAAATCACAGTTTGCTATCGATAAAATAGAAAGGAAGACAAAATGCAAGTGGATAAATTGGATATTTTTTTATTTACCTTCTCCAATTTTTAATTATTTATTTTATATTATATTATTTTATTATTTAATTATTTTGTTGTTTTAACTTATTGGACATAATCGGCCCGATTCTGTAAGAAGAGTTACTAGAATAAAGTTACTAAAATAGTCTTTAAAACGAAGGTCAGTTACAACTACAGTAACTTGTTATTTTTTGTATTCTATAAGCACAGAGTCATTACAGTTTTAGATACTTAGTTGTTAAACAAGTTATTACGCTAGAGACTAGCCAAACGTAGTATTTAAGGTGTAGTAACCTTTCAGAATGGCTGGAATTTGGATGAATTTTGAATTTAATAGAGCACTGGCAGCTTTGGAAAATCGGTATGTATAAAAAAGTAACTGTAAATAATTTTCGGTAACGTTTATTTATGAAATTGGAAAATTTATTTGATAAATTTATATTTTTATTTCACAGAAGAAGAAATAGGTTAGAAAATAGATTGGTAAGAGACGAGAGTAATCCTTTCTTAATTCCGGATATAAAATTTTAAAAATTGTTCCGATTACCAAAACCAATTGTACAAGATCTTATTGAAAAAGTAACTCCGTTAGCGGAACCTTCAATAAGATCAACAGGCGTACCTATTCATTTAAAAGTAATCTGTACATTTTTCTTGGCTCCTTTCTTTGTATTATTCAAAATATTTGTAAGTTCTTCCCATGACAATTTAAGCTCATTAGTTTTCAGAGGATGTGTTTTTATTTCGAGCATTATTTTGTGGTTTTTTAAATAAGCTATTAATATTTACAACTGTTCGTTGGTTGTTCTTGAACCCCTAGGCTTGTTATATACCATGATGCAAACAGATATAACACTTGGTTAGTTATAAACACTAATAAATGTCACTTGTCAGATTAGAACACACGCAGATGAAGAAATACGCATGCGCACCACAATTCGTGTTCCTCCTTTGACTGCTATCTTAGTAACTAAGTGTGTTTAGTTACTCTGGGAGTAACATTCCTAAACATATAATTACAAAATACGAAATATGTATTCAGTTACTAGGATAGTTGCTATCAGAGTAACTTCATAGTAACGTTGCTAACAAGTAACAATGTTAGATACTTTTTACAGAATCGGGCTGAATATGAAATATGTGTAAGTAGATAATAATTATGTATGTTATTGAGAAAGGAATAAAATTTTAAAACTGGTAGGGAAAAGACATTTACATACATACATAAAACATACATGTGATCTCAAGCCGATAACTCAAAGGTCTGTTCTTACGCTTATATCAAAGGATATGCACACAAATACTCTCGTTTCTGAATAAATTTGCTTGTAGAATCAATACTTTCCTAGCTCTCAGGAAAATATTTCCCTCTGATACTATAAATCTGTCGTGGCAAGCGGATTTCTCGGCTTTATTTAATGCGTATAATCTATCATAGTGACCCTTTTGCCGGTTTTCCAAAATTTGTTTAACCCTTCAGTAAACACACTCGGTCTCTTGGACCAACGATAGTTAAATTTTCTATTATTTCTGTAATCACAAGTGTGAATTAAAAAGAATGTATTCATAATTTATAAAAACTAAAAGATAATTTACATTTAATGGATATAATCTATTATAGTGACCATTTGCCCGGGTTTTCCAAAATTTGTTTATTAACCCTTCAGTAAACACATTCGGTCTCGTGGACCAACCATAGTTAAATTTTCTATTATTTCTGTAATCACAAGTGTGAATTAAAGAGAATGTATTCATAATTTATAAAAACTGAAAGATAATTTACGATCACATGTAGAAAAGATAAAGACAAAATCGCTGAAGGATTTGAAGGTTATACAGTAAAATGCATTCCACAAGTTTTTCTGCAAATTAGAAACAACGCTGGCGAAAATGTATTAAATTTAATGGACACTAATAAACTATTACCTACTTTTTGAAAGAAATAAAAATGATCTACAAATTAACCGTACACTTTTTAAAAACTACTTGAAAATAGATATTTTTCATAGCTGATATCATCAGTTCTTTGCAAAATTTTAAAATTTCGTTTGGGACATATTCTTCATTGGTTTTATGTTAATAAAATACTAAAAATTTATACTCAAATTTAGTTTCTATAAATAGGGGCTACAATTCGTATTAATTTATGCTTATATATTTTTCAATTGAACCCGAGTTAGAAACGAACCGGATATTAAAATTGTGGCTTTCATTATTTTTGTTTGTCATTGAAAAAACCTTGTTTATAATTTTAATGTTTTTATTATCGTTCGGAATTTTGTTGTAATAAAATTATAAATACTTTCAATAATTACTCTATAAGTAAATAAAATATTTGTATGTTTGTCTATTTTTTATGTTTAATATACCAAATAATGCTTTTAATTCTGAATTAAAACAAAATATATTATAGACTCTCCAAAAATTCATTAAACTATTATCTTACCTATACGTACTGCTACTTATTTTGGTGTCAATGTAACCTAACCTTTCGTTACATTAAAAATATATAGTTTTAAATGAAATAAGCTATGGAAATATTGATATTTTTATGAAAATATTTATAATAAACAAATTTAAAACAAAATACAATATCTAACCTTTACGAAGTCCGCCTTTGCTTCTTTCCTTGGACTGCAAGCTACGGATCACGGATCATTACCACATTTCACTATTAAATAAACAAATAGGTATAGTATAAATAACACATAAAACACTTGATAAAGTTTATAATAATAAATAAAACGTTCAAATTGTTCGTAAATAGCAACAAAAACACTCATTTCACGTCACAAAAACATTGGGAACTGAGGACTGACGCTATCACGCGTACGAATACATTAATGCAAGAATAAACCAGAGAAACAAATGAATGAACAGACAACGGACAGAATTAATATTTAAATAAAATAACTATTGAACTGTTTTTATCGCGGTAAATTTAAATGTTTGAATATGTAAAAAAATATTTAACACGTTAAGCGCCAACAATGTTAATTTCAAATCTTGTTTGAGAACCCATGTGGATTGCCGATGACCCACACATTTTGATTCTTGGTGGACCGCGTGGTCCGTAATTGACCCATAGCTTATGCTATTTTATATTGGTTTTATAAATCCTAGTCCAACAGAAATATACAATATTTTATTGTATTCGGTCCCACGGTAAAACAAGCTTCAATTTAAAAAAAAGCGGGACCCTGTACGACAATTTTTAAAAAAGTTATTCACATTTTTGTTCGATATGTATTATTTTTTCTTCTGAAGGTTTCTTCTACAATATCCATTTAATACCAAGTAATAAAAAATGAGAAATATTACTACAATAAACTGAAATACACTGGTGCGTTTCAGTAATAACTTACGAAGTGTACAGTCGGGCACGGAGCAAAGTAAAAGTGTGGGCCCTTCGCAGACCACGTGGCGCTTAACGTGTTAAAAATATTTTTTCATTTTAAATTATTTTTATTTGTTTGTCATTCAAAAAAACTTTTTTACATATATGATACTAGACCAAAAAATAAAATACCCGTATTTTTTTTTTATTTTATTTATTGATTAATTATTCGTAGTTTACGAGAAAATAATTATTAAAACTTTGGAGAAGGGATCTGTGACGTCATTAGGGTAGAATGATAGAAGAAGACAGTTAGACTGAGATAGATTATAACCGAATCTGAACTCCGAACAAAACCGCAAATTTTATTAATGCTTGAACCAGAACCGCACTCGAATCCATTTCTCAAAAAATCTGTTGTGGCCAGCACAAGACCTCTCGCCATTTCCATATTAGGCTATACATGTATTGTATTGCACTTCGCTTTCGAATCATCGTTTTATAACAAAATATTACAGAACTTTACCCAAATATAGTTTTTTATTGTATTTAACATGTCTTCTGCACACATATAATTCTAATTATATCTATTTTATATCATTTTCGTGTCAGAGATTGTTCCAATTTATTAACCAGATTGGCGGTATTTCTGATGGATATATGCATTTTACCCCAATTTTACCTATAATTTCAAATGTTTAATTAATAAAACAATAAGAAAAATTAAAAATACTTCCCAGAAAAAGCTTTCACAATGTCAATAAAAATGTTGATATTTGACAATGACGTGTGTCATGTTATAAACATTGGAATTTGTCAACTGGTTTCCTTAGTGCCTGGATATACGAATTTTAGCATGAATCCAAGCGAGAAGTAAAAGTAAACGAATTTAAATCGTAAGTTTGTGAGATTTTATTAAATTAAATGTCTAAGAACCGGTATTATAAAAAATCATATTTAGAAGAATTTTTCTAAGAAACTACTACTTCCGGTTGTTCAATTGTTACCAAAATCTTTTCAGCTCTTCCCAGGAATGTCAGATTGAGGAAACTGCAGTTAAATATTTTTAAGTCTTATAGTTCTTGAGGAATCGTGACTACAACATCCAGACATACATACACACACACACACATACACACATCCACACACACACACACACACATCATTTTAAAAATGTTATAATCGGATTCTAGGGACCTTAAATCGTGCTTATTCACTGAAATCAGCATGTGCGAATTTTAGCATGAATCCAATACCTCTCTTAGCGAGAGGTAAAAACAAATTAACTTGAACCTAAACCGAACAGTGGCGGCTCGTGCTATAGGGCACAAGGGCGCAGCCCTACCAAATAAAAAGACAAGAAAAAAAGAAATAAGCGAGTACATATATATTTTTAAAATATATTAATTATTATTTATTTACTTTCATTATTATGCAATTCTTACTACACCGCCGATAGCTAGATAGCCTATATACTGACGTGTGCACGTACCGATATGCTGCCAGAAGCTAGGGCACAAATGTTTCTGCCCCGGTCTCCCACTATTTTTACTCGAATTTTGACCAATAGCAGCGAAGCGCGCGAAGCTGCATATGACTGCATTAAGCCTGTTCCGGGCACAGCCCAATTTAAACGAAGATGCCCGAGTATGTCCGGCATTTTCCGAGGTAATCTGTTATTGTTGAATTGTAATCGTCTAGTACTCATTTAATTACGAAGATGGCTTCTGTATCTTAAAGATTAAATAATTTAATATACTCTTTTTACTTTTTTAAATTTTTGTGCCCTACCATACAAAGATATCACCAGCCGCCACTGAAACCGAACCCAGTTTTTGGCGGGTTCGATGCCCTGATCCATATACCTCTTACAATTTCTAATCACCTCCAAATTCTCCCGTTACACCACCTTGCAATTTCATCGCCATCATTCTCCGTTTTCATTCTGAAATCGAGAGTGCGAAGGTCGTTGTCCGCACGCAATCCCATGCTGTCTGTCGTGAGTGAATGAATCCATTGCATCGCGCTCTGAGATCTTCATTCACTCGTGAACGCAGCTCGGCGGATTTCACGACCGAAGGACGACCAGCCAACTGATAAATCTCTCATAGCAGAAACAAACACTGTCTTTGTATGAGGTGCATGTGGATTAAAGTGAGGATGACTTAATGGCAGGAAAAGTGGCTCAATGCGAAAAACAGTTTATGGATAAAAAAGAATGTTTTTTGTCATATGATGTATTTGAGGTTTTGGGATTATTTTTGAAGTTTCATTCGTGCTTTCGAACCTTGTAAAAATATATTGTGAACATGCAACATCTGGGGAAGTCATTAGGGGGTTTATTGTGGAAATAAATGGTGGCATAGGCTGAAATAAATTTTATTCTCTTTATTAAGACCTCCAAAAAGACATATTAATTTTGCACGGTCTAGCGACTCCGGCCATGTTGAAAAAAAATCTGATGTGGCCAGCACATGACCTCCCGCCAATTCCATGTTTAAAATAGCAATGAGCTTTAAGTAAAGTATCACTTCCGATTGATCGTTTGTAAACAAAATTTAATTTATTGTTCCAATAAATAGAAAAGTTTGTAATACGAAATGTTGGATTATATTTTATAATGTTTTTCCTGAAAAATCTGTGAGCAAATACCAACTTTGCGAAGTTTTGGATCTTTAATATATTTTAAGGAAAAATCGTCACACACACATTATTGTCAATGTCAGCATCAACTTCCTTATGCTCTAAAACGCAATCTATGTAAATTCTTCGCCGTTCATGATCCATTTCGTAAATGTGTAGTTGCAAACTATTATTTGACACTTTGAAATCACGTTCTTATTGAGAGCTGTTTGATATATAATGCTGCAAACATCAAACTTAAATCGAATTATCCTGTATATCTAATATTTATGTATGATGGAAAATTATATTTGCAAACCCTAATTTCATTACAATTCTTCTTATTCTTATTATTAATTTTGATGTAATTGCTTCGTGACAGTGACATTTGTTTAAATATGTCAAATTTGTTATTAAAGCATTGTTTTTGTTTGACGCAGAGGCAAAGTGATGTACAAAAATAAATTATTTTATAATTCAATATTTAAAGTGATTTCAAGTTATTTACTAAATACTTATCGTAGAATTGAAGATTGTGTCATTATATTTAATTTGTTTTGGTAAAAGTTGCTAAAAAATTATATTCAATGAATTTTTTACAAGAAAAACTGTTAAAAGCTTGTATAAATGATTCTTCCGGTTATCCGATATACACGAAAAACTAATTACCTCTTCCCACATTAGTATAGAATGAGTATACAAAATTTCAAAATTTTCTGATTGATAGTATTTGAGTAATCGTGTCCACACGATACACATACAAACACACACACACACACACACACACACACACACACACACACACACAAATCGGATTCTGGGGACATTAAAACGTGCTTATTCACTAAAATCTCTATATGTGATTTTTAGCACGATCCCTATACCTCCCTTACCTAGGGTAGCGGGAGGTAAAAATAATTGAAATCATCTCCTATTGTACCGCCTTGAGTGATGATTTTTCAAAAATGCTAAAACACTATTTCCTACCAAAAGCATAAATAAGAGTTTTTATATCCCTAACTTGAGAAATGATGGGTTCTCCATACAAACTTTCATTCCCTATTTCACCCCCTTCAAATTTTATTTTCGCGACAAAAGATAGCCTATGTGCTTCTCCAAAATCCAATATATATATATATATATATCTATACCAAAATTCATCAAAATTGGGTCAGCGGAAGAAATGATGGGTTCTCCATACACATTTTTATCCCCTATTTCACCTCCTTTAAGTTTTATTTTCGCGTTTAAACGTAGCCTATGTCCTTCTCCAAGAACCAATCTATCTCTGTAGTATAAAATTGAAATTCGTATAAAATTGGAGCCGCCTCATTTTTACACCAGTATCTTCAATTATAGTAACTCTTGCATAAAGTTTAACCTTTTTATACATTAAAAGGTTTGATTGTTACAAAATCCCTTTACTTTTTAACTCTTCCTTACGGAAGCAGGAAGACAACAATCATTTGAAAGATACCATCAAATTGCAAAGTCCTATCAACTTCTCTCCACTCCCAAATAATTCACCTCCATCAAGTGATTGGCTAGATGCCCGCTCTAAATTTAGCCCGTCGGAGTTAAATTTGCCACCGAATATTCACACATGGACAGATGGACACACACACTCTTACATCCACTGCCAGTCTGACATATTTGTGTTTGTGTCCTGGTATTTCTGTCGCTTGTTCCGTTTTGTGTTGGTTTGTTTCGTTGTCTTCCTTGTACTGTCTCCTTGTAGGGGTCAGTATTGTTGTCGTGTGGTGTGTGGTCCAACATAACATGTTTGTTTGGGGACCTTCGAAAGAAGGAGTTATTCGCGAGAGGAAGGATTTGTGAGGTTGAGGATTAATAATAAGAAAAAATGTTATAAATACTTTTGTATTGAAGATGTTTCTAGTATATTTGAGGCCGAAAACAATAGGGGTCATCTTGCAATTTTCAGTTTTTACCTTCCGTCACCTTTAAGTACGGAAGGTAGGTACCACTGACGTATTATAACTAACGTTAGTTATAATACGTCAATGGTAGGTACTGTCTTTGGTCAAAAAATGCTGTGGTGAATTTTTTATGAATAAGCACCCATAGAATACGAATTTACTATTTTTAAGATGACGCCTGTATGTGTATGTGTATATATATATATATATATATATATATATATATATATATATATATATATATATGTGCCCGTGCGTGACAAATTTTTCTCCGACGATAACTCCAATACTACAATTCTAAAAATTATAATTCTTTCGTATTCCTCTTCTTTACATCCATATGAAGAGCTGATTAGATTTTGGTTATAATGGGGGATTACGGCTCAATCGAATTAAAGGAAAATAGTAAAAATATATTAATGTATATGCTGAGTAACGAATATTAATAAAAAAATGAAATGGTATAATTGAGATATTTCGGAAATAAAGGGTTTTTTGTTATAACGCTTCGACACTAATATGAAAATATTTTGATTGGCGACCGAGAAACCGCCTATACATGTATTACAAATAGCGTGTTAGGAGGTGGGATTACTACCAATGGAAGTTAAGAAATTCAAATTTGAAAGGAGGGGCTAACATTCCTGTACTACAGTTTCCAAACAGTTTTTATTTTAACAAATTTCTTGCATTAAACTTAATAATTTAAATACACCTCTAATTATAAAGTATGTATACTTATACAGTGTTATAATATTCAATTATTTTTATGTAAATATAACTTAAAATAGCATATATTTCAAGAACATTTAGGTCCATTATGAAAACAGTTTGATATAAAAACACATAAATGTGACGTCACGTCAATCTTTTCAAAATTCGGGAGACCATAACTCGCTTATTAATAGGAAGTTTTTCACCGGATTTTCATCAATAGTCTTAGTTTTCCTAATATTTTCAGATGAAATTATAAAAAAAAAATGGTGTAATCCCCCATTGATCCCGGGAAGTACCCTTATTTGAAGTTTTTAACAGTTTTTCTTAAAAAATCGCAGTTAAATATTATTTTTTGACATTTCATGTTTATATATTAGAAAACGCTGTTCTCTATACGGTTTGACTATACAATTTGCTTTATGTTCAATAGATATAGATTTAAAGCATTATAAAGAGAGACTAACCTTTAAAAATCAGTCAGCTTTGCTATTTATCATGGAAACAGCTGATATATGCAAAAAATTCTAATTGACAAATGTCATGTGCAAAATCAAATATGGAAAGCATTAGAAAGTATAGAATCAGATTGCCGGGAGTACGAGCAAGGCGAAAGAGAAGATGGAAGGACTGTATCGCAGACAGGAATGAGTGGAAGAGAAGAGTATGAAACAGTGCCCCCAAATAAAATTGGATAAAGTTGAAGGAACTTTTGGCATGGGATTTGTATAAAATACATGGAATTGACGGAAGGTCTTGTGCTGGCCACAACAGATTTTTTTAACTTTAAGAAGGTTGAATTTTTAAAAAGCATTCGCCCTGGAAAATAGTATTTAGTATTTTTACCTCCCACTACCCTAGGTAAGGGAGGTATAGGGATCGTGCTAAAAATCACATATAGAGACTTTAGTGAATAAGCACGTTTTAATGTCCCCAGAATCCGATTTTAACATTTTTACAATGATGTCTGTAGGCATGTATGTGTGTGTGTCTGCGTGTGTGTGTGTGTGTGTGTGTGTGTGTGTGTGTGTGTGTGGATCTTGTGGATATACTATAAATCAAAAAAATATGAAATTTTGTAAATCCATTCTATACTAATGTGGGAAGAGCTCATTAGTTTTTAGTGTATATCGGATAACCGGAAGTATCATTTATACAAGTTTTTCTTGCAAAAAATTCATTGAATATAATTTTTTAGCAATAATGAAACCGTGTTAGGAAGAATTTAGTAGTTTAAATATGATTCTAATGAAATTAAGGTTTGTAAAAATAATGGGTGGTAGTATGAACAAGTGATTAAGGGTGATTAGCTAGGAGATGACTAGCAGTGTTTTAGCGCTGTCAATCGTTTATGGATTATTTTAGAGAAAAATACTTCAAATAGCAGTTATAGACAAATTAATTGTACGCAACTTTTATTTGAAATATTTTTCTCTAAAATAATCCATAAACGATTGACAGCGCTAAAACACTGCTAGTCATCTCCTAGTTAATCACCCTTAATCACTTGTTCATACTACCACCCAATATACTTTCCATCATACATAAATATTAGATATACAGGATAATTCGATTTAAGTTTGATGTTTGCAGCATTATATATCAAACAGCTCTCAATAAGAACGTGATTTCAAAGTGTCAAATAATAGTTTGCAACTACACATTTACGAAATGGATAATGTACGGCGAAGAATTTACACAGATTGCGTTTTAGAACATAAGGAAGTTGGTGATGATTTTGACAATAATGTGTGTGTAATATATTAATGATCCAAAACTTTGCAAAGTTGGTATTTAATACTCTTATATAATTTGAAACAACAAGATTTTGACTATATATGATAAACCGGATATAGTACATAATTTGAAGCTCTAACAGATTTTTCAGGAAAAACGTAATAAAATATAATCCAAAATTTCGTATTACAAACTAGAACAAAGTAGATTTTGTTTACAAACGATCAATCGGAAGTGATACTTTACTTAAAGCTCATTGCTATTTTAAACATGGAATTGGCGGGAGGTCCTGTGCTGGCCACATCAGATTTTTTATATTTATTGAAATGTAGATTTTAAATATTCGAGCCATTAAATATGATGCACTATAAATGTCTGACATAATATTAGAATTTGTTTTGCAATATCTTTACTATAAATTAAATAATTTTTAATTTCGAAACTACACACACACTATTAGCAACAATTTGTAGATAAATATCTCTGACACCTAAATTATTTCCTATATTCAATCATTCGATTTTCCTATAACAAACTACGCTTTATATTGCAGCTGACTTAGACTCACAAAGGTTAATCGTTGTTAATTTTTCCGCATTGCCCATATTGCTCAGACTCGCTGCTTTCTAACACATTACCTGACATTTATAATATTATATAGTTATACATAGTGAATGCTTTACAACAGGAACAAAACAAGTTAAAACTGATCTAGACTAACATTGTTCGTTCTTGCGGTCATTTCTCTATTGCATAACAATGTGAGCAATGGATTAGTCACTAAAGCAGTTACGGTTGTTTGCAAATTAGAGGAAAATGGAAAAGGAAAGATAATGTTGATATAATAAGCTGATTGATAATTATATATTGGTTAAAGAAATATAATGTTACCAGTGCATTACGTTCATTCGTTCATTGATGTTTATGTTGCAAAATGTGATGAAATTTGAGGCAGGTAATGAGAGTTTAATAAATGATTCTTAATTTTCTCACGGTATGGATAATTGAATGTTTGAAAACGAACATACAGACTGATTTTTACCTCTCGCTAGGAGAGGTATTGGATTCATGCTAAGATTCGCAAATCAAGATTTTACTGAATAAGCACGATTTAAGTTCCCTAGAATCCGATTATAACATTTTTAAAATGATGTCTGTGTGTATGTGTGGATGTGTGTATATGTGTGTGTATGTGTGTATGTCTGGATGTTTGAGGGATATAAGACTTGACTTAAGACCTGTTTAACTATGAATTCCTCAATCTGACATTCCTGGGAAGAGCTGAAAAGATTTTGGTAACAATTGGGCAACCGGAAGTAGTAGAATCTTTAAAAAATTCTTCTAAATATTATTTTTTGAAAATTTTTGTTACTACTAATATTGAAGAACATAAAATTCTCCATCAAATACACTTAAAAATTTTATTATATCTTGTATAGATTTAGAGATAAAGACACTATAATATATAGAATAATTTAATCGCAGAGGCTAAGGCACAAAGGAAACCACTTGACAAATTCAAATGTCTATAACATACATAGTTTGTAAATGACAGATATCAATGTCAGTGTCAAAAATCAATAGTTTTAGTGACATTCTGATAGCTTTTTCTAGGAAGTACATGCAATCTTTCTTATTGTTTTATTAATTAAATATTTGAAATTATAGGTAAAATGCAAATGCAAGTAGATGTAATCTACATAGACTTTTCCAAGGCCTTTGACAAGCTTGATCATCTTATTCTTTTAGATAAACTTCGTTATTTTGGTTTTCACAATAACCTGGTCAATTTTTTTAGATCGTACTTACAAAACCGTCAACATTATGTTTCGTATAATGGATTTAACTCAAGTTTTTATATTGCTACATCTGGAGTACCTCAAGGTTCAAACTTTGGGCCCCTTTTATTTCTAATTTTTATTAACGATATTGTTGAAAAATTAACTTGCAACGTATTACTTTTTGCAGACGATCTAAAAATATTCACAAAAATTCAGACTGTCCGCGACTGTAACATCCTTCAAAGTGATATTAATGCTATTTGCATCTGGTGTACACAGAATAAATTAATACTTAATATTAATAAATGTCAAATTATGTCTTGCACTCGCTCTAAAACATCTATAGTTTACGAATATACTATAGATTCCGAGATCTTATCACGTACAGTCCACACAAAAGACTTAGGTGTGTATTTTGATCCGGATTTAGCCTTCACTTCCCACCTGGATTACTTAATTGCGTCATTAAATAAAATATCTGGCTTCATAATCAGAAACTGCCGAAATTTTTCAGACATTTCCGCACTTAAGTCCTTATACTTCGCTTTTGTACAGTCTAAACTGGATTTTTCGCTTATAATTTGGTTTCCAATTTATGAAGCTCATATTGCTAAATTAATAGCAATTAATTACGGTGTGTACCCCGACAATTTTGTCAGTACTGACACCATACTTCAGACATTTGAAATTGAGTCCATCAGAACCAGACATAAAAATGCATCAATTAATACGCTATACAAAATCATTCATAACAAAATTGATAGTCCTCTTTTGCTATCTAAAATCGATTTTCGTGTCCCCCGTTTCTGTTCACGTTGCAACGACAGTTTTTACCTTCCTGCATATAACTCTAATATTCTGTGCAAGTCACCTACGTACGTTATGTATAATTTATATAACATAATGTGTGCAGATCGAGATATTTTTGTTTAATTTTTCATTTTTTTTCTCTGTCTTTGTTGTTTATATTATGTACATTTACTTGTGTAGGGTTCTTTACCTGTTTGAGTAATAAAGTATTATTATTATATTATTATTATTATTATTATTATTATTATATCCATCAGAAATACCGCTAATCTGGTTAATGAATTGGAAGAATCTCTGACATTTAGGAACTTCCTCATACAATGAAAAATAGATATAATTAGAATTGTATGTGTGCAGAAGACATGTTAAATACAAATAAAAAACAATATTTGGGTAAAGTTTTTTGTCTTTTTTATAGTGCACCCCCTATCCATATTCCTGGGTGCGCCACTGAACCAAACTAATATAAAAGAGAACATAACAAAATAGAGTCAATAAAAAATGCAGACATGGTACTAATCCCGCCCTGTATCAAAAATCTTTGAATTATCAGAATGTTACGGACTAAAATGTCAAAAAAATTTTCGTGAACTGTATATCCAAAATTACGGAAGTTAAGAAATCAGGAAAATGAAATCAAATACAATAGATTATACAATTCAATCATTCATCCATCCACTATCTTTCAATTCGATTTGCTTTTATTTTTAACTAAATTTCAAGGTAGAATTGTAAAAAATAATAGAGTATTCACAACAAATAGATTATTTCTTGCTATTATGTCGTAAAGTAGTCGTCATTGCAAATATTTTTTGTGTGTCGTTTCGGTTGGTGTGTTCTTAGAAAGCGAATATTAGTCAAAGCGTAGATAATTAAAAAACTGTGTGAATGCCAATTAACTAAATTTATTGCGTACACACCACGCGTTTAAAAAACAAGGTAACGATTATACCGCTCATTTAGACAACACAATCGTGACATTGTTTACTTTTATGCTTTCCAATCATTTATTTAGTACTTTCGAGTATTATATTCGTACATTGCGAGAGTTGTAAGAAGCATATTACGTGCGAATGGAAGATTTACTCAAGAGACGAGGAAGTTTAGCGATTTTTTTACCTCCCGCTACCCTTGGTAAGGGAGGTATAGGGATCGTGCTAAAAATCTCATATCGAGATTTTAGTAAATGACCACGTTTTAAGGTCCCTAGAATCCATTTTTAACATTTTCACGATGATGTCTGTATGTGTGTGTGTGTGTGTGTGTGTGTGTGTGTGTATATATATGTGTATGTATGTATGTGTGTATGTGTGTATGTGTACGAATTTTGTTTGCACTCTAACTCAAATACTATCATTCAGAAAATTCTGAAACCTTGTATTTTTACCCTATTCTAATAGGAATGGAAGCCATTAGATTTTGGTGTAAATCGGATAAACGGAAATCGTACTTTACTTGAAGCTCATAATGGTTTTTCTTCAAAAAATACCATTAAATGCCATTTTTTCGAATTTTATGTCTTATCAAAATTAAAGATTATTGAATTTTCTATAGGAATACATTAATACTTTTTCTATGTATTTTACAGATAAGTTTAAAAATAATTTTTTTTATTAGTCGCGAAGCCTAAGATAAAAACTATTTCTTTGTTACACAGTTCATTTTTCAAATGAATGTAACTGACAGTAAATGTCACTGAGTCACTGTCAGAAAACTTATCACTTCAAATTAATAATAGTGACATTTTAAAAAGAAAATAGTAAATAAAGCAATAGTTTTCTGTAATGGAACAGTTTGCAGCGTTAGTAAATACGTAGGTAGGTACGTATTTAAATTAATAAAAATTAAATAGCGGGAGGTTTTGTGTTGGCCACATCAGATTTTTTATTCTTTTATTCCATGGGAAATGACTTGAAAAATGATGTAATATGTTTTATTTTTTCAAAAATGCCCAGATTTTCCGGAAAAGCCGATTTTAAGCTGTGATGACGTCGGTAGAGGCTTGGAACAATGTATGTTGTTTATACACTTACGCACGCGGTTGCGATTACCAGTCACTTGAGACTGAGGTGTTATTCGACCTACGTTCAAGTGGTTCGCTTTCACCGTTCTGTCTGAGTTTGCGCATAACTGACTTGTGACGTACTTAGAGTTTACCCAAAAAATATTAATTATAAATAAATGGAGCAATAATTTTAATTTTAATTTCAATTTCAGCAGTTATTTATGTTATATTTGTGAGAAAATTGCTTTAATACTCGAGCAATGTATTACACTTTTTCTTCGACCATAATTTTACTGAAATATATGAATTTGTATTTGATTTTATTTTCGCAGAAAGAGGTTATGTCACCGTTATGACAGTTAATTGAAGGTTATTTGTCTGTGAAACGTCAAATTAATTATTTGTGGGTAATGTTGCCAACATGATTCTGGGGGTAAACGGAAATTCCCCTGTAACTGTTACGTAATTATGTATAATTACGTAACACTCTGCACAAGAATGCATTTACTTGTTTGACAGATAGTTTGTGAAAGGCATTGATATAGGAATAGAAAAAAATTAGTTAGGTAACCATATAACTCCAATGCTACAATAAAATCTGGATATGCGAATTTTAGCATGAATCCAATACCTCTCTTAGCGAGAGGTAAAAATTATAATTCTTTCGTATTCCTCTTCTTTATATCCATATGAAGAGCAGATTAGATTTTGGTTATAATTGGTCACAGTGGCGGAACTACCATACAGCAAAAGGGAGCGGCGCGGGGGGGCCCAGGCCGCTAGGGGGCCCGAAGCCCGCCTAACTCGACGGAATTTTGATGTTAGACAGATATATAAATAATTTATAATATCACAGGAATATATTTTACGTTAAAGTAAACTAAAAAAAATAAAAAATCAGTGAGTTACCAAGGTGGTAATTTGAACTTTAACATCTAATTTAGATTTAAAAGAAGTAATACGTAATTTCGCCAACGCCAAAGCACGACGCAAACAATTTACATAGATTTAGAAAATATAATTTTTTTATTTATTTTGTAGCTATTTTGTTTTAATTATGTATTAAATGTTATTTTCATTTAATTTATTGTTAAATAAATAACAGTATACTCTTTATTCAATTATATCGCAATTTCACTGCAATATATATTAATATAGATTTAAATAAAAATAAATATATTATCACGGCATATTACCCATTTCTTGGTGTGCCAGTATCTACTACACATGTAGACATCGGTAATGATAGCTGGTGTGGAGAGTGCACCACAGGGGTCACTTATGTGCCATTCAAAATTGGAAATATTTGGCGTCTGTCGGGATCGAACCCGGTTCCCCCAGGTTCGCGACCAGACACTCAGGCACGCGGCCACGGGACCCCATATATATATACATAGATTTAGAAAATATTATTTTTTTATTTGTTTGTAGTTATTTTATGTTTTAAATATGTAATAAATGTTACTTTTATTTCATTTATTATTAAATAAATAGCATTATACTCGTAATACTCTCCATTCAATTATATCGTAATTTCACTGCAAGTTGAAGAGGCCTAATTTGAATTTTGCGGGGGGCCCAAAATTTGAAGTTCCGCCACTGATTGGTCAACCGGAAGTTCCCTTATTTGAAGTTCTTAACAATTTTTCTTTCAAAAGCGCAGTTAACTATCATTTTTTTGACATTTTATGTGATACCAATATGAAATAAATAAATAAATAAATATATCATCACGGCATATTACCCATTTCTGAGTGTGCCAGTATCTACAACACATGTAGACATTGGTAATGATGACGAAATGAAAGAATATCTTATTGTCTATACGGTTTGATTATATATTTTTGTTCATATTCAATAGATATAGACTTAAAGAATTATAAAAAGGTTGACTTGCGTAAATCAACCAGCTTTGCTATAATCATGGAAACAGTTAATATAATTCTAATTCACAGCTGTCAGTGTTAAGTGCAATTTACATACTGTACGTTCGTGTTATAATTTTATTGGATTAATAAAATCTTTTCAAAGGAACTTCCGGTATTGTAGAAAATTTGTAGAAAATAGTATATGTTCGTGTTACAATTTTATTGGATACATAGAATCTTTTCCAAGGAACTTTTTTTATGAGATTTGTACAAAATACATAGAATGAGCCTGTTTCACATTTTTCAAAAACTATTTTAAATGAAAGTTTATGGAATGAGATTCTTAGTAATAATTTTTATTTTAATAATTTGTTGTTATTTGTGGAAATAATTAAATAAAAAGATTGGCGTCCTGAAAAACTACCCCCCACTCCTGTGACGTAGAAGCACATACATTACATCATTAATAGCCAATAGACAAATAGTTTTTCCATCACCTACGTTTTTATATTATTTATATAAACAACGTAGGCTAAAGTTTGTCACATGTTAATAACAAAATCTTTTAATTTGACATTTGACGCAGACATTGCTCATTGTAAATGAATAATAAAGTAATAATGGCTAATTCAAATTACACTCAAGCTAAATCGGACAATTAACCGAAGGTCGATAGCTAGATTATGGGTGAAATTATATCAGAACGATTGTTTTACTGCTACCGAAATAAGGGGTGTTAAATATTTGAGGTAAAATAAAATATAAAAACTGAATTTATTATATAAATTGATAATATATTTTACTTTAAAGTTCTGGTCGTGATTCTTATTTGTCACTTGTTTGACAACTTTGACAATACACTTGACACCTTAGAACCGCTGAAGATGTATATACTCTGACGTCACATTCTGTTTCTGATCACGTGACTTATTCAAAATTTTATCCAAATTTCAAAAATTAATTGTAAAATATCTAAAGGATATTTCGTGATATTTTCAAATTTGAGGCTCTTTAAAGAACAATATCTTTTCAAATTTAATACTTAGAAGTCATATAAAAATTCTTGCAACAGCCCTATTGACGGAAGGTAATGTGCTGGCCACATCAGATTTTTTACATATTTTTATTTAGCAAAAAAAACATTTTGAATAAAAATTGTGTGAATACAATAATTGTTATAACAATATAAATTATTGTAAAAAGGTATTTGATTAAATATTGAAGAAAAACTAATAACCCCTTTAAGTAAACTATCATTTATTGTTAATCAATTCTTCCCAAAATTTAACAAATTAATCTTGCATTTTTATAAACCTAAAATACCAAATTTCAACCCATTTCATACAGTAATATATGAGATATGAATTAATTTCTTCAATAATAATATTAATTTTCGCCGGATTTGGAATCATAGCAAGCCAGGCTTTTGCCTATTCGCGCTAAGCAACAAGCGAAGCGGCCGATCGTCTTTTGTCAATTGTAAATAAACAGTCCTACAGTCGCGTTCGTGGACAATTATTTTATTAATTTTCGTGAAATATAAGTGATTTAATTATAAATATTGCTATTAACAAACTCTGTATGACTTTGTGTGTATGTTTATGTATAATAATGTGACTGAAACTGTAAAACATGTGAAAATTGTCAAAGAAAATTGTGTGGATCCCGGTACAAGATTCATGATGGCTACTTTCAAGGTAGGATGATTTATTTTTTATTTGTATTATTGTTGTTATATTTTATTGTATTCCGGTACTTCTGAACAACTCAAACGTAAAAAATAAGCACCTTTAAACGTTTATTAGAATCACCATCGTTCTCTTAAAATGTATAATCGATATAACACCCCATTTTACAAACACCATTACACTGTTTAACTACATAATCCACAATATATCCGCACTTATCCTCCAAGTTTTAGATATTAAATAACCTAGCCAGGGGCGGATCTACATGGGGGCTAATAGGGCTTAAGCCCTGGGCCCCCAAGAGTCAAAGGGCCCACAAAAATTGAATTATTATTATCAATTTTTGATACTTTTTACTAAAAATGCGCACTTATTGTATAGTAAAAAATACTCCTAGTTAATATTAAAAGTATAATTATAATGAGTATTATTTATTTTATTTTCATAAACGTAAAATGTATCATAATTCTAATAATAATGAGTGTACTAGTGTACATGCATCGAAATTACTTAGCAACACCGCAGGTTTTCTTTGTCGGCGTCGGGTAATAAACCTTTCGGCTAGGAACACACCAGGCGGCATTTTGTTGAGTCGGCAGCTGACTCGACTTATCGTAATAGGACCACACACATCAGTCAAGCCGGCAAGCGGCGAGTCGGCCGCCGCTTGAAATCAGTAATAGGTACTTTTCAATAAACATTTCAGTATTGATGCAATAAAGAGGGGAGAGTTGTTAGCATGTGACACTGTGCGTGATAACACTTTCGTATACCGTTATATTTCATATGCATCGCTGAGAGCTCCTTTTGTTTCAATTTTAAATATCGTTTATAATAATTGTAAGTAGAATATTTTAAAAATATTTCCTTGTAATGCGAATACGAATAAGTAGGCTTCATTAATTTTTAGTACCTATACTGCCCCTTTTTTTAAAAAAATGTCTGGAAGAAAGTACCTGAGCGGGAGTGAGAAAAGAAAACTAGTGGAAAATAAAAAACAAGAATTGAAGAAATGTAAAAAGTTAACCAATTATTTTACTTTGAAGACTGATTTCGCTGTTGGATCAAGTACTACTGTAAAAGAAGACAATATTATAAAAGTTCCATGTGAAGAAAACGATGAAGAAATTGTTATAGCAGATCTAGAAAATTTGGATGGAACTAAAAATCACCTAAACGTAACTCTTTGCAAGACCAGTAATGAAAGTGAATTAGTTGATATTATGGCTTTAAATGAGTATAACGATTTGGGATTATGGCCGAATGTATTAAATCCTGTTTCAATCAATTATTGTTTAACAAAAGAAACTAGTTTTTTCCAAAATAGAAATCCGCCAGGGTCAAAATATGTTGCTTCAGTTAGAGTTGGACGAAATCAGTCACGGTATTTTTCGGACCAATATTTTGAAAAATCTCTTCGAAACGGCCAGAAAGTTCACAGATATTGGCTTTGTTAGTCTCCAAGTACTGGAAATATATACTGTTTAGTGTGCAAGCTTTTTTCAATTTCTTCTAATTATTTTGTAAAAGGGTATTCTGATTGGAAACATGCTAATAATTATATTGAAAGTCATGAAGCAAATAAAATACATAAAGACTCTATGATTGTTTGGTGGACACGAAAGGAAAATAAAAACGTTATAGATAAACAATTAAGAGACGAAATTCAAAAAGAATCGGACTATTTTTATAATGTTTTAAAGCGTGTCGTTGCAGTAATTAAATTTCTTAGTGAGCGAGGCTTACCATTTCGCGGTCATAATGAAATGTTTGGAGTTTCAAATAATGGAAATTTTATGGGATGTTTAGAATTAATTTCAGAATTTGATCCATTTCTTAAGGAACATATTCAAAATAAGACCAAAAATTCTGTAACTTACTTATCAAAGACAGTATATGAGGAAATAATAACACTTATGGCAAAACAGGTATTGAAAAAAATAACAGAAGAAATTAATAATGATGACACTAAATACTTTTCTCTTATTGTTGATTCAACCCCGGACGTAGCTCATATAGACCAACTCTCCATAATTGTGCGATATTGCTATAAAGGTGAAATTTATGAAAGATTTTTGACTCTATGCCCAATTTCATCGCATACTGGTGTTTCCTTATTTAATGTTATTAAAGAAGTACTAGACCAAAATAATCTGCCAATTAACAATTGTCGCGGTCAGTCATACGATAATGCCGCAAATATGGCAGGAAAATATAATGGTTTGCAGGCACATCTAAAAAGAGAAAATAAGTTTGCCATATATACACCTTGTGCGGCACATAGTTTAAATTTAGTAGGTGTAGAGACTGTCAGTGTAATAGGGGAAATTGTTTCTTTCTTTGGCGTTGTTCAACAATTATTTGTATATTTTTCTTCTTCGGCTCAGAAGTGGGGCCTATTAATGGAAAATTTGAAAAGAGAGTCAGATTATTTATATACCCCAAAAAATTTAGGAAAAACTAGATGGAGTAGCCATTATGATGCTATTAGAGCACTTAGAAATGGCTACAATATTATTTTAACAACACTAAAAGATATTTATAATAACACCGAAGAGAAAGCTGATAATAAAAGAGATGCAAAAAATATATATTCTAAATTAATCACTCTGGAGAATGTTATTTTAATTGTATTTTGGGAAGAAATTTTAGAAAGAATCAACAAAGTAAATAAAAAATTACAAATGCCTGGATTAGATGTATCACAAGGATCACATTTAATTATTTCACTTGTGCTTTTTATATCTAATATTAGAAACAATATTCAAGAAAAATTTGTTGCCTATGAAACAGCTGCAAAAAAATTAAGTGAAAACGTGAATAAACACTACATATGTGAAAGAAAAAGAACAAAAAGGTTTGCTGACAGTGAGACCAGTTGCGAATTATTAACTGGGAGAGATAAATTTAGAATTGAAATTATGAATGTGATTCTTGATAAATTTGCGACAGAATTACAAAGAAGAGGTCAAATATATGAAGAAATCAGTAAAAAATTTCAATTTCTCTTTGATATTGGTAACAGAGAATGTGAGAATATTGACACTGAAAGTATTAAAGAAATAACTAAATTTTATGATCAGGATATTACAGATTTATTAGAAAATGAAAGTCTACATTTTAAAAAATATTTGGAAACCGCTGGTCTTTTAGAGGTACCCGTACAATATCTAGACTGTTCCAAAATGTTAAAAATAATATATGTCAAAGAGCTAGTAGATACATTTCCAAATTTATACACAATTTTAAAAATTTTCCTAACTCTCCCAATTGCAAATTGTGAGGCAGAAAGATCTTTCTCCAGGATGAGCTACATAAAAAACAAATATCGCAACACTATGCATAATGAAAGATTGGCTGACTTATGCATATTATCAATAGAATACGATATTACCAGATCGCTCACATACGATGACGTTATAAAAGACTACTCAAATAAAATATGTAGAAAAAATAAATTTTAATTAAAAGTTTGCAGAATGTCACTCCCAGCTATGGGTAAATGGCGAGATAGTACCTATATTTATTTTATTAAAAAAATCGTTTGTTTATATGTTTTTGTTATTGATTGTTACTAATATTTCTTTATTTTTATATTTTTTTTTATATAATATATAATGTTTGTTATTCAACACCATTTCATTAATAAATATATTTAAAATAATTGAAATATTTTTAATCTGAAAAAAAGAATGGGGGCCCCCCTTGTACTTCAAGCCCTAGGCCCCTAAAAACCTAGATCCGCCCCTGAACCTAGCCCATCTTATAAAAACCATTACATACCTAACAACATCGTTCCCTCGCGTTAAAAATTATTTACTTTCTTCTCCCTCGGATTTCCCTTTCCCTTTTTTTACTCTGTTCCGCATGAATTTTTATTAAGTTTCGTGATGCATAAAATGAAACGGTATGTACCCTACTAAAGACATCCTGCTGTAGGCCTAAAGTTAAACTCAAATGCTGCAGACTTTTTTAAATAAAAGTACAGTCGATGTAAACCCCAGTGTAGGGTGAAGGAGACTGATATATTACTTTTGAAATACATTCGCTTTAAAGGGAGGGTATTTTTGTATTTTGATTGAATGAAATTTAAGGGAAATGGGAATTTTAAACAGGAAATAAAGTATTGATTAGATGAGTTGTTATTGGTTTGAAAATGCGTATAATAAACGAAGGTTAGTGGGGGTAAAAATTAAAAACCAAGTCTCTCAAGAGTAGAATGGGTTGTCTTTTCATGAATTTTCAGGCGGGAACAATTAAAATGAGCAACCTGTATGCAAATAATGTAGTCTTTTTCACATCATCTACAGTGAAAATTCTCCGTAGTACAGTTGATTTGAAAAAAATTATCCTGTCTTAAAATAAAAATCTGATTATAATTGTCATTGCATATATGTACAGGGTGAAACAAATTCGAGTTCCTTATATGAAAAACTTTCTTATTAAGCACCCTACACAAAATTGATGAAAGTCTTTATGGGCCAACTTTTTGAGACAACTTTAATAGGCACCACAGGAATTTTCGATCGTCTTTTGTTTTTGAGCTACAAGCTAAAACTTGTTTTTCGCTTATTTTGAAAATACCTCATATCTCGTTTATTATGAGAGATACATAAAAAATGTTTAAATAATTTTTATACAGTTTTTTAAGTAGAATAACGTGACGTAATTATATTTTTTCAAACTTAATAATTCTCGAGATATAATACAAACATCATATTTTTTAAATGGGAACATATGTTGAAAATAGTCTCATCTTTTTACTTATTTTATAAGCTTTTCAATGATGTATAACAAGTCTACATCTTTTGTTTTAAACATGAATAAAACTTGAATAATTAATTTTTTGGGGTGAAAAAAATGGAATTTATTAAGAAACAAATGAAAAAAATCATCTACAGATCATCATTTGTTCATTTTGATTATATATCTACTAATTATATTCTAAAAATTCTTTTTAGTCAATTATTTTTGGTTTAGTTAATTTATTTTTTATCGGCGTTATAGTTGGCTTTGATACGATTCCAAAAATGTAAAAAATATGCTCTCTAAAGTATATAAATTAGGAAAAATGAGTAAAAATAATGAAAATAACATTAAAAATAAACAAAACATGATTTGTAATTAATTTTATCATTTGTTTCTGAATAAATTTAATTTTTTCACCCCAAAAATTAATATTTCAAGTTTAATTCATGTTTAAAACAAAAGAATGTAGACTTGTTACACATCGTTGGAAAGCTTAAAAAATAAGTAAAAAGATGAGACTATTTTCAACATATGTTCCTATTTAAAAAATATTATCTTTGTAATATATTTCGAGAATTATTAAGTTTTGAAAAAATATAATTACACCTCGTTATTCTACATAAAAAACTGTATAAAAATTATCTAAACATTTTTTCTTTATCTTTTATAATAAGCGAGATATGAGGTATTTTCAAAATAAGCGAAAAACAAATTTTAGCCTGTAGCTCAAAAACAAAAGACGATCGAAAATTCCTGTGGTGCCTATTAAAGTTGTCTCAAAAAGTTGGCCCATAAAGACTTTCATCAATTTTGTGTAGGGTGCTTAATAAGAAAGTTTTTCATATAAGGAACTCGAATTTGTTTCACCCTGTACATACCGAACCCACTGCATATGCTACATATCTATAACTTTAAAATATGATTATGAACAATAAGTTTATACACACAACTAGTTATGAATAATTATTATACTCTATATGGGCATCTATATCTTGTAACTTTCACTGTAATATAGATAATAAATACTACTATTTCCATTTACAATGGCAATAAACACTGCACTATTCACTATAGTATCTATAATAACATGCATTGTAGTCTTCATATTCTTGTTTAGGTCCATTAAGTATAACAATCTCAATTATTCTACACTCTGCATTAATATCTGTTTTCACTTAATTCCAGCTATTGGTTTTAAATAAGGGCAGAGATATTATTAACCGTGTGAACCGATTTTCCCCAATTAGTTGCTAATTTCACACTTGAAATATCTTCGTGTTCGTGTTGAGAGCGCTGCTTCATTTTGATAACTTTAGAAGAGTGATGGTACAGCAATTACAACAAAAAGAGGGATACATGATTTATAATTCGTGCATCTACTGTGAACAATAAACATTGATGTGGCGGTGTCCCAAAAAAGCGCCGTTTTGGGATCTCGAGAAATAAAAAGGTGGCTTTAGACAATCAAATTTAACTTTTGTTGGACAAATATTTAGTATTTAAAACATAATTTTCGATCAAATTGTCATTGGTCAAAAAATTCGGTGATGAGTTTTTAGTGAATAAGTACACTTATAAAGTCCCTAGAATAAAATTTTACTAGTTTTACGATGGATGTATGCATATACCTATTAACTAATATATTGCTAATGCTCGTATCTTTCCCATAAGAGTAGGTGAAGGAAACGCTGTGAAATGCAAATTTCATTTCTGCATAAGTCCATCTCTCACAAACACCCAACTGGCAATTATGCGCATGCTCGGAAATCTTGACTACTATTGGCTAACGCTGACAGCGTCGCTGGCTGGGTTGCGTTCCAAAACCTTACTCTCAGAGTTTACTCAACCTGTTCCAAAACAGGCAGAGTTTACTCCAAAGTAATGTTCTACTTACTCTACTAACGAGGAGGGTATAGAAATTACTCCACAATATTTTCAAACGTAGATGCTCACGATTCTCAACATATGAAAGTAATTTGCCTTCTTGAGGAAGAAAACATGCTTTTGGTTGAAAATAAACATAAGTAAATAAATTGGCGTGTATTACGAGCATACTTTTATAATAAAAGCGCTTTTCTGGAGCGTACTTTCACATTATATTGAGGAGAGTGCTCCATAAAAGCGCTTTTATTACGTTTTATGTTTTATATAAAATGTTATTGTTTTTTTATAGTCTATTTACAGGCATAGACAAAATTTTGTTCGACTACTATATTAGTCAGTTTTTCTTCGATTTTAATACAAAATGGCCTTTTTCTCAAAAACAGTTGAAGATCGGACCCATGTTGATTAATTTTTCTTTACTCATTTTGGTCAGTACTATATGCCCTCATAATTTGTGACACTTATTTTATTAATATCCTAATATTTTCCAAGGAACTTTTGGTATGAGATTTATACAAGATACATAAAATTGACGGCAGGTAATGTACTGGCCACATTAGATTTTTTATTTTTACGAATATCTTGCAAGTGTGAAGTGGATTTTTGGTTTGCACATCTTCAGGGTACTTTTTTATATCCTTTTTAATGGTGATGCTTAAATTTTTATTACTGTTGAATTTCGACTTATGATCTCAAAAGTTTTAATTTCTCAAATAATTTAGAATTTTAAAATTAGAAATTAGAATGGTTTGCTAATGGGGCAACTGTTGTCTTCGTATCTTTTATAAGAAGTTACCTTAATGTTTTTTTTGTAAAATACAAAATAAAAAGGTATGTTTGACTTTTCTAGTAGTGTTTCATTTTTACTTCAAAATTCGGTTAAATCCGGAACACGATTTTTCTACATTAACTACAGTTTTAATTAGTAAATTTATAATATTATTTATAGATCAAAGATCAATTCCGAAACACATCATATTCCTGGTATATCGCACTTAATTTGATTAATGACATATTTAGTACAATTTATATACAAAGTTCTAATTTTGTATCATTTTAACTCCAATGGACTTCATAGAAAATAAAGATCATAAAATGTGAGTCCCACTTTTTATTGTGCTTATTGTACTTTCGTATTTCGCATGATGATAAATACCAACATCCTGACTTCAACTGTTTTTTTATAATATATTGGGAGTAATTTATGTATTGGTGGTAAATATACACCGTAAAGGAAATTGGTTCTTAAGATAATTTTATGTATTCTGCGATTAATGATTGAAAAAAATGATGATAATGAGGAGTTTCACTTAAATGCGATCAATATTGAAATAAATTAGTTGGTAATTATTTATGCAAAAAAAGGTGATGACAGTTGGATGGCTTAATATTGTAAATAGTTAGAAAACTGTTTCTACGAAATACACTTTCAATGAAATTTTCACTACCTATTATACTTACTCTACTCATTTATTTTCTATACGATTATTTTGAACTTAAATGGGGTATGTGACCATAATCGAATTTCAATATATAAGTCATAATATATAAAAACAAACCTCTATAGCTTCTCATTATAATAATAAAAACTAAACATTAGTTTGTAATAATATTGTTATTAGCAATTTAATGTTTTGGAGAAGGGATCTGTGACATCAGTAGGGTAAAATGGTAGAAGAAGACAGTTAGACTGAGATAGATATGTTGTGATACGTTATGGAATGGCGAATGTGACAGCTGCTGTCACTTTCGCCTACCACTATACAGGGAATTTATTTTAACATGCAACATATGGTCAGTCACTTCCATGGTTACGCGCACTACTGTCAAAAAATGACAGCAATGTAATATTTGTCCATTTTAAAATGCAACATACAAAATTTGTAGTTTCGTATTATCAAAACTAATTTCCAATAAATTAGCATACATATTATTAACAAAAAATCAAAATATGAATGTTGTACATCTTAACAAACTTTAGCTTACAAAAATTCATCTTTCATGTAATAAATGTTAAAAAATACCCCCATTTACACAGGCCATATTCTAGTCGGTCGTAATAATAATTGACACCATTTGTGATGTGTTTTGGAGGTATCTCCTATTCTGCAATACTATTTATAATGTTGCATTTTAAAATGGACAAATATTACATTACTGTCATTTTTTGACAATAGTGAGTAACCATGGAAGCGATTAACCATAATGTTGCATTTTAAAATAAATTCTCTGTATATCTATCTCAGTCTAACTGTCTTCTTCTATCATTCTACCCTACTGACGTTACAGATCCCTTCTCCAAAGTTTTAATAATTATTTTCTCGTAAACTACGAATAATTAATCAATTTAAAAAATACGGGTATTTTATTTATTGGTCTAATATCATATAATCAAAATTTAGTCACATACCCCATTACAGATTAATATGTGTTTATTATTATTATTACTATTATTATTATTATTGCTATTATTATTATTATTGTTGCTATTATTATTATCATTAGGTACTATTATTTATTATTATTATTATTATTATTATTATTATTATTATTGTAATTATTATTATTATTATTAGTATTAATGTATAAGTATTAAAAAAATTCATAATATTTCAAACTGTTAAATGTTTAGTGAATAACCACGTTTTAAGGTCCCTAGAAGCCAATTATAACATATTTACGATGATGTCTGTGTGTGTGTATGTGTGTGTGTGTGTGTGTGTGTGTGTGTGTGTATGTGTGTCTGAATGTTGGAAGGACGATTCCTCAAAAACTGTAATACTTAAAACATGTTTAACTAGGTATTCCTCAATCTGATATTAATAGGAAGAACTGAAAAGGTTTTGATAGCAATTGGACAACCGAAAGTAGTAGTTTCTGAAAAATTCTTCTAAATATTAGTTAAAGAATATTTTTTTTTTTTATAGCAAATATTGAAGAACATAAAATTATCCATCTAATAAAATTGATTATATCTTCTATAGATTTAGAAATAAAGAAAATTATATCCAATAATCTGTTGCAATAAATCGCACAGTACAGACTACACCAAGGAAACCAGTTGTCAAATTCAAATGTTTATAATTGACAGATAAATGTCAGTGTCAAAAATCAACAGTTTTACTAACATTTCTGAAAGTTTTTATACTGGGAAGTACATTTAATATTTCTTATTGAATTATTATTTAAATATATAAAATTGTAGGTAGGTATGTATATTAATGGCCGGTTTTATAAACGCCAGATAAATTTACTTAAAAAGTAAATAAAATTTATTCCTTCAAATGACATGACAATCGAACTTTTCACAATAATGTTATAAATGTCATAAAATAAATAAAATTGATTCGAATTTGTTAGTTTGAATAAATTTTCTATGGAAGTAAATTTATTCTGCCCGTTATAAAACAGGGGGTAAGAGTAATAGTACATATATCCTTAAGAAATGCCGCCAATCCCATCATTGAATTGGAACCATCTTGAATATTTTAGAAGAGTAGAACAAGATTCCTTAAAGAATGAAAGAATAGACATAATTAGAATTATCTGTGTGTACAAGAAATATTAAATTCGATACTTATGTAGCAAAACGGAAATGGCGAGAAGTATTGTGCTGGCAAATTTACAGTGAATCTGAAAAAAAAATCCATTATTTTATTGCCACACTTTGTTTATTTATGTATGATATATATCTTGCTTCATACTTCATACTCAATCATACTTAAAATACTTCATCCTCATCTTCATTATCTCTTTAAAATATCATATCTCCCGCCAAATCCTTCCTGGTCAAGTGACAGTCGGGGTCTCTCATGACGTCATTACTCGCGACCCATCAAGGCCGTTGCCTAACCTAACCTGCTGAACCGTGACGTGTGCCTCTTATTATTTCCGCACAAGATATTCCGAACTTCGACAGCGACCTTGTCCATTCCATTGTTATGTTTCTTACATTGGTCATATTGTTGTAATCACTTGTTCATATCGAGTTTTTACAAATGAGTTTAATTGTTTCCGTGGTGATTTGGCGCTTTGAAAGAAAAAAGTTGATTTATGTTTTTTGCAAATGTGAGTTAATAGGAACAATAAAGTAATAATGAGTATTTGTTATAAATTATTGATGTTGCTCAATAGATATTAGTCATATGTAACTATTCATTTCAATAAGGAAGGAATAAGGAATACCCAGGGCCGGATCAAAATAAATAGACGCCCTGAGCCAAATTAGATTAGAGCGCCATCACCCGTTACAAAAATTATTTCTGATTTTTTTGGACTTAAAAGAAAAAGACAAACTTAAAAGTTAATAATGTATAAATTATAATCATTGGCACTAAAAACACTGTGATATTTACAAAATCAACATAAAAAAATATGTTATGGCCAGCACAAGACGCAAGACCTTCCGTTAATTTGATCTATTTTGTACAAATCCCATACCAAAAATTCATTGGTAAAGATTATATATATCCAGTAAAATTGTAAGACGAACATAATACAATTTTTTTACAAATTCCATACAGAAAGTTCCTTGGAAAATATTCTGTAAAACCAAGTTTATATCTCTACCCATTTTTAAATTATTGCCCCAAAAGTCAATATACCCCACATTTAGATAAAAACTTCAAAATTTTCAAAAATCTAATTTTTATGTATCTAAATACTTAATGCGCTGATTCCAAATTTTGAAACCGCAGGTTGATATCTCTTTTCGTTCTCGAGATATTTAGATTCAAAGTTTTGCTCAAAACTACCCAGTTTTGGGTAATAACCCAAAAATGGGTCGATATGTGAATTTCGCGACAACACCATTCGATTTTACTGGCAAAATTACATAAGTACACCAATTTTCAGAATTTTTTAACACCGCATACAGTCTCTAAAGCAAATTAACTGAAAATGGTCAAAAATCGCAAAAATCTAAGGTGTACCCCTTAGGATTTTTTCAAATTTTGACAATTTTCAGGGGTTTTCAAGCTTTTATTAATAAAAAATGAACCGGTTGGACAAAAATTCTGAAAATTGCTATACTTATGTATTTTTGTCCGTAGAATCGAATGGTGATGTCGCCAAATTCATATCTCTACCCATTTTTGGGTTAATACCCAAAAATAAGCAGTTTTGAGCAAAACTTTAAATCTAAATATCTCGAGAACGAAACGAGATATCGACCTGCGGTTTCAAAATATGGAATCAGCGTATTGAGAAGTATCTAGATACATAAAAATTAGATTTTTGAAAATTTTGAAGTTTTTATCTAAATGTGGGGTATATTGACTTTTGGGGCAATAATTCAAAAATGGGTAGCGATATAAACTTGGTAGTAATATTATTTGATTGTAAAGAGAATGTTACGTAAGTGTACGCATTTTTAGAGTATTTGAAAAACAATACCTTCCTTACTTAAAGCAGGTAACGGAATGTAAAAATACCTATCAGAATTTAAATCTAACGAGAATCTAAGAATGATTAAATTATATGGTAACTTTCCGTGCCTTCACTATCGCAAATTTATGTGTTATTTCTTCCTGACTTGATTATTTCGCAATGGCATGTTCAATAAATTACACAATTTATTTACACAAAACTTACTTTGAGGGGCCCCAAAATTTAATAGTACAGGACAGGTATATACCATACATTGTTTTTTTTTTTAGTTTTTATATTTTTTTGGGCGCCCCAAAAAGCCAGGCGCCCTAAGATAGTGCCTAAGTGGCTCATGCCTTAAGCCGCCACTGGAAATACCACTCCAAAAACTAATGGCGCCATTCTGAACAAATCTATGAGTTACGGTTGGTTTGTGATGAATTTAATTTACGAATTTATAATTTAGATTTTAAAATATAAATTCACTTAAAACCCATATGATGGTTTAAGAACGATTTACAAATTTATAAATTTGAAATTTATGTTTGGAATATAGCTATATTTTATATTTCCAAATGTAAATTTCAAATTCGACCATTCACAAGAGAGAACTATTAAACATGGCGGTAAGGTACAGTGGCGGATTCAGGGAGGTGACCCAGGGGGCCAGCCCCCCACCCCCCCCAAATGGTTAATAAATAAATTCGAAATTAAATTATGAACAAAATACTATTATAATATTTAACGTACTTACTAAATCATTAAATATGATGACAAAAATTTCGAATTCTCTATAATTATTTTGATTATTATATGTATAAAAATGTATATTTTCACTGTTACTAATTATAAAATTATATTTTTCTTTATATGTACAGGGTGTAAATCGGGAAGTGAGACATAGAGGTTTAGCACGGGAAATCAATTTTTCTTTGCGCACATGTTGAAACACCCTATATAAACCCATTTTAATGAAAAAAGTGCACACGGGCGTAAGAAAATTCTATAACCACTACAACTGAACAGCTCATATTATCTGCTTTCGCATCTAAAATTAGAACATAAAATGAATGAACATAAACGAAGTTCTAAATGGTGATATATTATTTCCTTTCTACATTCATTGATAAATAATGTGTGAAATTAAAAACTAAAGCTGTGAAATGAACATGTAGAAATATTTTCTTTTAATTCTCTTCGGACATACATATACATACATACATATGCATATGTTTAAGAAAAATCGAAATATAATGGAGTTCTTCGCAAATTTTAAAAAAATCTATTGTGTCCAGTGCAAGACCCAGGGCCGGATTTAGGGGTGGGCGAAGTGGGCGGCAGCCCACCCCAAAGTTTGCAAAGGGCGCCAATTTACAAAGTTTATTTAGACACATATTTAATATACATACTCGTATTGTTTTTAGAGTTGAGTTATTTAAAATTATCACTTACCTAATATATTATTAATTACCTATCTGAAGTATATACTATAAACATAATGGGTGTGAGTATGAACAAGTGATTAAGGGTGATTAGTTAGGAGATGACTAGTAGTGTTTTAGTGCTGTCAATCGTTTATGGATTATTTTAGAGAAAAATACTTCAAATAACAGTTATAGAAAAATTAATTGTACGCAACTTTTATTTGAAATATTTTTCTCTAAAATAATCCATAAACGATTGACAGCGCTAAAACACTGCTAGTCATCTCCTAGCTAATCACCCTTAATCACTTATTCATACTACCACCCATTATTTTCAGAGTTCAATTATTTTCGTTTTATTCCATTACAAAATCATACAAATTCATTTTCATTTTTTTAACATAAAAAAATCTGTTGTGGCCAGCACAAGACCTCTCGCCATTTCCATATTAGGCTATATAAGTATTGTATTGCACTTCGCTTTCCAACCGTCGTTTTATAACAAAATCTTACAGAACATTACCCAAATATTGTTTCTTACTATATTTAGCATGTCTTCTGCACACATATAATTCAAAATATACCTATTTTTCATTGTATGAGGAAGTTTCTAAATGTCAAATATTGTTCCAATTCATTAACCAGATTGGCGGTATTTCTGATAGATATATGCATTTTATCACAATTTTACCTATAATTTCAAATATTTAATTAATAAAAGAATAAGAAAAGTTAAATATACTTCCCAGGAAAAGCTATCAGAATGTCACTAAAACTGTTGATATTTGACAATGACATATGTCATGTTATAAACATTGGAATTTGTCAACTGGTTTCCTTAGTGCCTTGGCCTCTGCGATTAGTATACTCTATAAATTATAGAGTCTTTATCTCTAAATCTATACAAGATATAATAAAATTTTTAAGTGTATTAGATGGAGAATTTTATGTTCTTCAATATTTAATAAAAAAAACTCCCAAAAAATTATATTTAGAAGAATTTTTCTAAGAAACTACTACTTCCGGTTGTTCAATTGTTACCAAAACCTTTTCAGCTCTTCCCAGGAATGTCAGATTGAGGAAACTGCAGTTAAATATTTTTTAAGTCTTATAGTTTTTGAGGAATCGTGACTACAACATCCAGACATACATACATACATACACACACACACACACACACATACATCCACACACACACACACACACAGACATCATTTTAAAAATGTTGTAATCGGATTGTAGGGACCTCAAATCGTGCTTATTCAATAAAATCTGGATATGCGAATTTTAGCATGAATCCAATACCTCTCTTAGCGAGAGGTAAAAATATTAGTACTATGGACTCATTTTTAGATCTTGCCCACCGCAACTATTGTTCTAGATCCGGCCCTGGCCTGGCAAGACCTCTCGCCAATTCCATATTAAACGATAAAAGTACATATCGATGGCTTAAGTGCAAAAAGTCGTAACCAACCAAATATTCAAAAATTCGATTTTGGCTCCACATTCTGGCCAAACATCGTAAGCCACAGCCGCCTTAGAAAATCATTTTACGCTCTAAAACAAAATGTCGTATCAACAGAATGCGTTATTTGATATGTAAAACGTCGTAATTATGGGGTAATAAAAATTTCTGGATTGCAGTCACAAAATTTTATTTTAAATTCTCGGGTCGACCGGTTTCGAGCTCCACATGAGCCTTTAAAATTAAAATTAAAATTTTCTTAATTCTCATCTCCTGAGGAAGGCTCATGGAGCTCGAAACCGGTCGCCCCGAGAATTTAAAATAAAATTTTGTGACTGCAATCCAGAAATTTTTATTCCCTCATAAACATATCCAGTAAAGGAACTTTTTCTATCGTCGTAATTATGATTTTAGAAAATGTTACAAACGATTCAACGTAATAAATGAAATGCTGATTTACAGAAAGTTCTTTTAAAACCAGAATGTTTTTTGTTTGTGTCGACCGACACCAAATATTTCGAATTTTGAATGGCACAAAAGTGACCCCTGTGGCGGACTCTCCTCGCTAGCAATGAGTGCCCGTGAGGTGACGCAATTTTCGCTTCGTTGGCGTAAAGCGAAAACAAATGCCTATTTTGACAGAATTCTAAAATGCGTGCTGTCACTACTGCTGAGAGAGTCATAACGTCATAACAATAGATTTCTGTACAAACTATACAATACTCTGAATGCGTTGAAAGGTATGCGCTATACAATTTTAATAGAGTTTTTAATTTGTTGTACACCTGCTCTTATAAAATTTACGAGTCATTACTGTACTACACCAGCATTCAAAAATACATTTTCTTATCGTAGATATTGAGTATTAAAATTGCTTTGTGTATGAATGTTTGCTAATTATGGCTAATCCAAGAACGCGCATTTACAAATGTACATTGAATCTCATCTGCTTCAGCTCATTGGTTAGTGCAACTTTTTATGCTATTTATTGCGACGGATATAGAAGTTAGATCATGGTTTACAAGTAAAAAGTCGTAATAAATTTAATAAAATAAAGAAAGGAAGCTTTGATCGTTCCGATATTTTCTGGAAAATTATGACTCATATTCATATTCAAATGTTGTAAGATGTCAGACATGTTTCAAAGAAATTTGCTGTATTTTTCTTGGTGGAAGGTAAAAATTTAAAGAAGGTATACCTGTCTAGCAGGATCTGTATTTTTTTTATTGTTTCTTTAGAGATACAATCAAAAACATAAAAAGAAACAAAGGATTTATATTTTATAGACATAAACAATTGTGTTCAACTTTTTGGATCTTTAGAATTTGATATTTATATATGACTACAATATTTGTATAGCTTGTCCAGTAATCATTTGAACAAATGACTTTTTAAATCCTCGGTATTAATATCAATCGTTACTGCTATGAAAATTGCTGCGTTTCACGCAAAAATAGTTTATAGTTTGTTTTCAGTGAATTGGTGTCTCATTTTCGATGTTCAGAGCAAAACTTTCCAGGGTCAACTTTTCGAGAAAAGTTTAATACACATCTTATTTTTTATTTAAATAAATAAATAAATACAAATATACCCATTTCTGAGTGTGCCAATCTGTTTTATCACATATTTGGTAATGACGATGACAGACGTCACCTCACGCGCACTCATTGCTGGCGTGGAGAGTGCATCACAGGGGTCACATTTATACCATTTAAAATTCTAAATATTTGGCGTCAGTCGGGATCGAACCCGGTTCCCAAATTCGCGACCAGACACTCAGGCACGAGGCCACGGGTCCCCTTATTTTTTATAATTGAGAAAAATTGGTTAAAAAAATTTGAACCGCTTTTTTACGTAAAATAAAATAGCCTAATTATATTTTTATATATCTCGAGATACAACACAAACTTTTATTTTTTTATATGACAACTTATGTTGAAAATTTTTTGGTTAAAAAATTATCCAATTGAATCCCTTTATTGCTGACCACGTGTGCGAAAGTAACCAATCAAAACAAACTTACACTGATAATTATCCTAAGACAATTATCACTTATGTCACTAAGTTACTAAGTAACAAACACTTTTTGACATATAATTAAAGATTAATTGTTTTATTTTGAAAATGTCATTTTCACGCTGTCAATAAAAATGATGATTTAATCAACAAAATTATACAAGAAAACACATAAAAAATACTGTATTAAATGAAAAACTAAATGTGGAGAATATTTATGGACTTTTGTATGTCTTATCTTCTTCTCTTTGGTCTCACTCAAAGAGATCTCATTCTCATTGCACACTTCACACTGAACATATTCATAGCCACATTCACGTTCATAGCTACTAGTGACACCTACTGGGCTATGTTAGGCACAAAAATTCTGTCAATTACAAATTTTAGGCAAATTTAATGTCAAAATTGCAAAAAAATTTCTCACCGAATACCCCTCGATCATTGATAAATACTTATAATTTTATCACACTTCCTCAAGTACGTTGCTTTTAGGTAACACCACCTCCGCCTTCGGCGTCGGGCTGTTACCAAACAACGCGCTTTCGGTAACTGTCATAAAATTATATCGTAATTATCAATGTCCTCGGGATATTATAGCTGAAAATAGTCTCAACTTTTGCTTATTTTATAAGCTTTTCAATGATATATAAAAAGTCTGCATTCTTTTGTTTTAAACATGAATAAAAAATGAATTATTAATTTTGTGCGATGAAAAAATTGAAAATTATTAATAAACAAATGCAAAAAATCTATTACCTTTTGTTTATTTTTAAAATTACTCTCTTCAGGTTTGCTCATTTCTTTAATTTGTATAGCTCAGAAAGCATATTAAATCAAATTTTTGAATTGTAATTTTGAGAACTTAATTAATAGATATAGAAAAGTAAGTAAGTCTTTTTATGTAATCATAATCACAAATATTATAATGCGATTTTATTAAGAATATTAATTTCATAACTTACGTGAAATTTTTAAACTAAACAATGTCCTCTTACAAAATTTTAAAAGTAGGACAACTCCACGACAATAATAAGTTTTATTTATCTCTCACGAATGTTTAAAAGTAATACACGTTTATTTACTTTACTAATATCCGTTTTTTACCTTCCGTCACCTTTAGGTAAGGAAGGTATTGTCTTTGGTCAAAAAAATCGGTGGTGAGTTTTTAATGAATAAGCACGTTTTAGGGTCCCTACAATACGAATTTACTATTTTTAAGATGATGTCTGTATGTATGTATGTATGTGTGTGTGTGTGTGTGTGTGTCCGTGTGTGTGTGTATGTGTGTCTGTGTGTGACAATTTTTTCTCCGACGATAACTCCAATACTATAATTCTAAAAATTATAATTCTTTCGTATTCCTCTTCTGTACATCCATATGAAGAGTTGATTAGATTTTGGTTATAACTGATCCACCGGAAATACCCTTATTTGAAGTTTTTAACAGTTTTTCTTAAAAAAACGCAGTTAAATATTATTTTTTGACATTTTGTTTTTATATTTATTAAAGAAAATACTCTTCTCTATATGGTTTGATTATTCATTTTCCTTCATATTCAATAGATGTAGAGTTAAAGCATTATAAAGAAATTAATTTTCAAAAATTAGTCAGCTTTGTTATTTATCATGGAAACAGCTGACATAATTATTCAAAAAAATTTAATTGACAGATGTCAGTTGCAAGTGCAAAACCAAATATGAAAAAAAGTATAGGATCTAAAATTGGTATGTCATAGTGTTGCTCGCAAGTGACACGCAGAGAAAGGCCAAAGAGAAGATGGAAGGACATTACTTAGTGTAGTTTATGTTATAATTTTATTGGATTATTATATAGAATCTGTTCCAAGGACCTTTTGTTATGGGATTTGTACAAAATGCATGGAATTGACGGAAGGTCTTGTGCTGGCCACAACAGATTTTTCTTTCTCTAGATAAAGTGTCAGTTAATTTAACTGTCAGATAAAATTAAACTATCGCATCAATATTAGAGCGTAAATTGACAAAATTATACACATGTCACTTGTATGATGCGATATTTTTCTTTTATCTGACACAATTTCGCCAGATGCGGTATCATCAGAAGTACTGGCAGGAGGTTAGTGCTGGCCACAACAATTTTTTTATCATTTGCTCTTGTCCTATTTCTTTTCTATTAATTGTTCCATAAATTTGCAAATATTTTCTAAGTGTTTAAAATATTTCACCTAGTGAATTCTGTTTATGATTAGAGCTGTCATACTAGTATCAGGATAGGAGGTGATGATATATTTATGTTTTATTATGCAGAGAGAAAATAAATTATTTGTGAAGTGCTACTAGGTACAGTTCTCAGGTTGAAGCCGAACTAAAAATAATGTTCGTTCAAAAAGTTTCTGCCAAGAAAAATATGTTGACTGAATAATAGTGTCATCCATCATAATTTATGAATGAGTCCTTTAGTACAGCAATAAATTTGAAATTAACCTAGGTTGAATATTTTGCAAGTGCGTACTTACTGTTGTACCTATACTGCAGAGAAAAATCCGTTGTGGCCAGCACAAGACCTTTAGCCATTTCCATATGATATACAGGCTGTTATGTAAGTAAGTGTTCAACGCTTAACCTATGGTAGAACTGACCCCAAAGATAGTAAATCTGGCAATAATTTTTGTTTAACATACTTTCTTCAAGACCTAGAGGCCTTTAAAACTGACCAATCACGTCGTAGTTGAAAACTTTATAAAAAAGTAAAAATCAATGTGGTCTCTGGAAAAAATATTGATTGTCAATCTGACATTAAATGTTTTTTTGCATAGACGTACAATTTATATTCTGTTTTTTTGATATTCTCAAAATGCCATTTACCTTCACCAACCAAGAGTATGCAGACATGCATATGGTTTATAGCGAGACATTACAAAATAGTCGTGCTGTTGTAAGACGGTACAGAGAGTTATTTCCAAATAGACGTCAATGATTTTATATGTCATTTGTGACAGGTATCAAATTTTTTCCAGAGAACACATTGATTTTTACTTTTTTATAAAGTTTTGAACTACGACGTGATTGGTCAGCTTTAAAGGCCTCTAATTCTTGTAGAAAGTAAGTTAAACAAAAATTTTTGCCAGATTTACTATCTTTGGGATCAGTTCTACTATGGGTTAAGCGATGAACACTTACTTACATAACACCCTGTAAATGAGTACATATTGTATTTAGCATTTCTGATACACACACAAAAAATCTAATTATGCATCTATTCTTAATATATTTTTATATGTTTAATTCACCACCCTGTGGCACAAAAGTGACCCCTGTGGTGCACTCTCCACGTCAGCAATGAGTGCCCGTGAGATGACGTCTGGTAAGCGCCCGCACAGTACAAATATGTCATCATCATTACCGATATCTGCGATAAAGCAGATTGTGGCACACTCAGAAATGGGTAATATGCCGTGATGATATATTTATATATATTTATGTTTAATTCATTCTATAAATAAGTTGCCTCCTATTAATAATAAAATAATAACAAAATAAGAAATATTAAATGTATTTCCCAGAAAAAGCCTTCAGTAATGTATCTGGATTTTTGACAGTGACCTATTTCTGTCAATTACAAACATTTTAATTTGTCAACTGGTTTCTATGGAGTTATTTGGACTGTGGGATTCATCACAACGAATTATTTTATATATATTTATAATTTCCTACCTTTAAATCTATAGAAGATATAATGTTCAATGTATCGGACAGAGAATTTTATATTCTTAAATTTCCAAAAAATAGTATTTAACTATTACTTTCGGTCGTTTAATTGTTACCAAAACCTTTTCAACTCTTCCCATTAATGTCAGATTTTGGAATACGTAATAAAATTGATCTTTAATATTACAGAATTTGAGAAACTGTCCCTCCAACATCCAGACACACACGCACATACACACACACACACATACACACACACACACACACACACACACACACACACACACACACACACACAGAGAGAGAGAGAGAGAGAGGCACCATTGTAAAAATGTTAAAATCGGATTCTAGTGACCTTATAACGTGCTTATTCACTAAAATCTGAATATAAGATTTTTAGCATAAATCCAATACCTCTCTTAGCGAGGGTTAAAATTATTATGTAAAACTAAGGAAATGTAACAATATTTGTTTCCTGAAAAATCCGCAATAAGCAAGGAAGTAAAATGCAACGTAGCCATATTTATTTTCACAAACACATTTTATGTTTTAATATGAAACATAATAATAAAATTAAAATAAATGATCAGTGGCGTATTTATGGGGGGGGGGGGGGAGTATGGGGGATATATCCCCCCATGATATCGGAAAAGTGTAAAAATCAAACGAATATTGTTTTAGAATTTTTTTGCAATATCATATCATGTTATTATAGAACAGGTCGCCTGAAAACCAAGGCGTTGTTATATTTTTATCTACGATAAAGTTTTTGATTATTATATAAAATATTTTTTGTCCCCCCCTCTCCCAAGGGTCATGTCATATCCCCCCCCCCCCCCCCCCTCCAAGGGTCATATCTGGATATGCTACTGTAAATGATGTCCAGCACACATTTGTTTTAAAGTCTTGTACAATTTTAAATAAAGTTCAAGTTTTCAATAAAAATAGGTAATATGTACCATTCAGTAATTTTGAATTTTTATACGATTTCAGAACAAAAAATACTTATCTCATCATTGAAGTTCCTTTTCATGACACATAATCTCCATATTCGTCATGAAAAGTCGAACTTCCCTGCCTTGATATGTAAATAACTGTTTGTTTTAATAACAACTGTTGTGCTGATGGTGGACTGATTTTTGCCCGAAACGTCCAATGTATTAATTTTTCAAAATAAATGCAAACTGGACCTTTCTGGCCTAGTTTTAATAATTTTTCAATATAAATTATTTGCTCAGGGCACGTATCTAACGTAGTTAAAACATTAAACTATAAATTTGCATTTCTGGTTTAGTAAAAGATATCACATCATACTACCTTTAAATCCTATAAAACTTTTGGCGGTAAATTTAAAATAATTTCCGTGCGAAGCAGTAAATCCGGCACTTCTAATTTTAGAAATTTTTAGATTTTGGCAACCAACCATTCATATATTATTCCGCCTTTATATTCTATTTGCTACTTACAATATTGGGGAAGTCGTATTATTAGGTGACGACATATTGATATTTTTGTAAATATCTCCACGGTCATGTGGGCGTTATTAATTTGTTTGGTACTTTCTGAAACTTGGCATGCAAAAATTCCCAAGATATTGTAATCGGGATTAAACTAATTCGCTGTTTCTCTAGGTCAGAACACATGTGCTAGTAAACGTTTCAAAATAAATAAAAATAATGTAAACAAAGTCTTTATGTCTTGTTCATTGTCAGAAGAAATATATTCTCACTTTTGTTGGTCGGAATGGAGCACTGTTGTGCATTGTAATGCATTTATAAATATTAAACGATTTTTTATATGAGTAATTTGGAAGTATGTATTGTTATAATATGAATTATTATTTTGTTTATCCTTTCTTGTGATGTCCATATTCACGTGTGTCAAGGTAAAGGTATAACAATAACAAGTAAACAACTTTATTATAAACTCTTCTAAATCATAGTTTCGATATCAGTTATCTTTTATTATTAATTAAAAATCTTTTTCTTTATGACAAACTTAGCCAAAATCTTATTAGTTCAGCCAACAAATGATTTTTATTAATTTCTTAATCCAAAACTATAGTGCTGCTGCAATCTATGTTAAAAGTTTTGAGCTATTTTTTAATGTTTTGTTGTAAAAAAGTACGTTATTGTATCGTGTAAATGTGCAAGGATCTAAGCGGGAACAAAAATTGTTTAAACAAATGTCATTTGATTATTAAACAAATGACAGATGGAAAATGTGTTAAATTTATAATTTTAAATAAATTAATAATTAAAATATAGATTGATACACGATTTTATGTTTATTATAATTAAAATATTCATTTTTTGTCCATTTTATTTGAGGTTAGTATTATTTGCAACAAGATGTCCCCACCTGTATTTCAGCAAATCTGACCTTCATGAAATCCAGGACTGTAATTAAAAATTATTGTTTACAGAACATGTTTAACAGTTTCTTGGGCCAAAATTTCTATGTATTTTAACAAATATAAGACAGTAGTTTATAAAAAATTCAAAATAAATGCTCATACTTGCATTTTTAAGAATATATAGTGAAATATTGGCTAGCAGAAAATTTCCTGAATACGTCTTGTGTGATAGCAACAAATTATTTATGGTATGTAAAATATGACAGGCGCTGGCGCCTAAATACCAAATAATAAATATAGGTATTTCTTCAAAATTTGACTATGTACCATAATTTTTCAATTAAATATTGTTATTATGTGTACTCTAGGAGTTTAATAAATATAATATTATAGAAAATATCTATTTTTCATTTGATAATTTTCATATTTTGTTACATAGACTATAAGAGTATACAGAAAAAACTGTTTCATTGTTTATGAATATTATTAACAATATTTGTTAACTATAACTTATTATATATTAATATTGTTTACAGATATAGACATATAACACAAAATAAATAAAATTATAATTTATAATAATGAAATGGAACCTATAAATTTTTTGTCTTCATTTTTCCTGGCTAAATTTTCATAAAAAGTTAATGCGTTATACATCAGAAGATTCAGCGCAAAATTCTGAGTATAAAAATATAAAATTCATAACTATAATATATCGCTAATACCTTATACATTTCATTTGACATACTTTTTCGTTTACATTTTTCAGTACAAAGTTTTCATTAAAAGTTAATAAATTATACATCAGCAGATTCAGCATGAAGCACTGTGTAAAATGATACTAAATAATTGTACTAAAATACTAAATTCATACTAAAATTAGTAGTTTAGTCTATGTTCAAGTTATCGTATATTGTTCTTTGATGTTATCTGTTTGTGTTTTGTCTTCTTTTATGCTTGCCGCAGTTTTCGTCTACATAAAAATCAACCCCTAAAGTTTAGTCCTGTCATATTTAATCCCTTAAACAACAATAATCTTCGCTGGATAACTCCAAACATGTGTAATGTTTGCATTATAATGGATCTTATAATCAACTAATTTGTAATTCTGTAAAAAATACGTATACAATAATAATAATGCCATATAATGATTGTTATTTGCAAATATACGTACCTTATTATTATAATACATACAATATGGCTATGTCCATTTGGTTTAAGAGGAATTACAAACTGTAGCATCCTTGCAAAAATCTACATAATGAGCCAATATTGTTGTTGTTTTTAGTAATTTGGAAGAATTTTTACCTGAAACTCTACACAAAAGCTAATATGGTTCGTTCTCTCTCTAAACCTGTTCCAAAATCCGGTTTTTATAACTAGTCCTATCAGAACCGGTTCGAAAAACCCGTTTTTATTAGATCGCTTCCAACAAACCGGTTTTTCAAGTTTAGTACTCGTTTGGAATATGGAATATGTTTTCTATTATCTTCCACAATTATTGGAAAACACGTTTGTAGTACCTGAAATATAATTTGTTTGCATGTCAATTGTTTAAACAAATGTTTTCCCACCAAAGATCACTTTATAACAAAATACAAACTGACTAAATTAGTTTTGTTTTCTGTTCCAATGATGTACATTTGTTTATCCATTATTGATCTCAGCTGTCATCTGACATTTGAGGTTATAAAAATTGTTGTTAACAATTACCAAAATATTTGTTGTTAATAATTTTTAAAGCATAAAATTGAAGGATATATTTAAAAAAGTTAAATAAACAATTTGAAAGACATTTGTTTAAACTGTTTATAAAAATATTAGTTTATGATTTTCTCACAGATGGCACCACAAGTATTGATTTGGGTAGATCCAGCATAAAATATCGATTTATTACTTTTGTTTAAATATTCCATGATCTAATCAGCTCTTCATATGGATGTAAAGAATAGGAATACGAAAGAATTATAATTTTTAAAATTGTGTTATTAGATTTATCAACGGAGAAATTTTTGTCACACACACACATACATACACATAAAATATATTATCGCAAAACTAGTAAAATCGTATTCTAAATAAAAATAAATAAATAAATATATCATCACGGCATATTACCCATTTCTGGGTGAGCCACTATCTACAACACGTGTAGACATCGGTAATGATGACGATATATTTTACCGTGTGGGCGCTTACCAGGCGTCACCTCACGGGCACTCATAACTGGTGTGGAGAGTGCACCACAGGGGTTACTTTTGTGCCATTTAAAATTGGAAATATTTGGCGTCTGTCGGGATCGAACCCGATTCCCCCAATAGTGGTAGCACGTACTTTAGAATTCTATCAAAAGAGGCATTTGTTTTCGCTTTTCGCCGCGAAGCGAAAATTTGGTAGCATACGTGTCTTAAAATATTCGCCTACAAGCGTATGACTTGAGGCAAAAGTGTCAAAGTAACGTCATTATTTTGCCACAGTTCTATTCAAAGCCAATTTATATATAATTTATACATTTATTATATACAACACTCATAATATTGTTATTCAATTTTGACGTTTTAAACTGTCATTATTAACTCCATAGCAACAACTATAAGTAACACTTTTTTCACATGTGAATTAAATTTTTTTTTAAATCACTCTCACAAAATTTTAACTCACTCTGCAACAAATAATGCATTTAAAATAACATCAGGTACGAAAATAACACTTACCATAATATTTATCATACATTATTATCAGCTATTTTCATTATTTTTCACGGCACAAATGACAGACAATAAAGCTTTTTAAATAGATGACTTGATATCTATCATCAACGATTGTCATGCACAGTCTACTAACTGATTAGTTTTTTGTTTTGTCAAAATTAAATATTTTAATGTTTTTTATTATTATTTCGTCAAAATTGAATAAAATATTGTACAAACCACGTGAGCTAAGAATGTTTATTCACTCGAAGAAATTAACTCACGCGCCCTTACGGGCTCATGAACTAAACTTTCTTCTCATGAATAAACATTACATTAGCTCACTTGGTGTGTAAATATCTATTATTTTAATAGTATAAAATCCAATAATTTCCGAATCAAAAAGCGAATATAGAATTCTAAAGTGCGTGCTATCAAGATTCGTAAAAGTAAAATCGTATTCGCCTACTTTGTATGATAGAATTCTAAAGTGCGTGCTACTACAGGTTCGCGACCAGACACTCAGGTACGCGGCAACGTATTCTGAGACCCTAAAACGTGCTTATTCATTAAAAACTCACCGCCGAATTTTTTGACCAAATCTAATACCTTACCTAAAGGTGACGAAAAGTAGACATCTTATAATTTGATACCAAAACTAACCATATTTTTCTTGCATTGTCAGATTCAATAATATTACCTATAGCTGTCTCATTAATCCATTTCTAATAATTTCTTTTTCATACATAATTTCATCTTGATATTCGAGATCTAGTGTTCATTTCCACCGACTTTATTGTTAAGTAATTGAGTGTCGAAATCAGTTGTTATGTTAATTTTAATAGATAATTTGAGCTTAGGGGCATTCTCCTAATTAAGGTATTGCAAATTAATACATAAATATTATGCAATGACAAGCACGCAGAATGTCAAAATGTCACTGTTTCTTCATGCTTCACTTCCCACAGTGCAATTTAGAGTAACACTGATTAATTCAATATAATGAACTATGTATATTTCAATAATATTATATTATAATAACATAATTAGGAAATGTAATAAATTATGTAACACTCGTGACACAAATCATTAATAATAATAACAACAGGAACAATAGATAAATCACATTAATTAATCAAATTTCGTAGTTGTACATATTATCATTATTGCAATATTATTGTTGTACTCTCCACGTATTTATTATGTAATATTGTTTATCTTTAATAGTGTTAAAATTTGAGATGAAAAAATGTGAACTAAGCGATTTGCAGATGTTAAAAGAAAAATTGTGCGATACATGTCATGGAGGAGAATTTTATTCTGAATTCAAATTTTGAAACCTCGGTAGGTATCGTATCTTTAACCGCGTGAGAGTAGTTCTCATTATAAATAGTAAAACCTATTAGACTAAGTAATAAATAGGTACTGTGGGGTTCTGTGGCTGTGTGCCTGAGTGTCTGGTCGCGAACCTGAGGGAACCGGGTTCGATCCCGACCGGCGCCAAATATTTCGAATTTTATATGGCACAAAAGTGACCCGTGTGGTTCATTCTCCACGCCAGCAAGAGTGCCCGTGAAGTGACGCCTGGTAAACGCCCGCACGATACAAATATATCATCATTACCGATATCTGCGACAAAGCAGATTGGCACACCTAGAAATATGTAATATGCCGTGATGATATATTTATATTTATTTATAAATAGGTACCTAATATTGTTTCTTTTTTAGGTAATTTTTTTTTTTCATAAATTGTTATTTTGGTTAATTATTTTTATCTCCCGCTACCCTTGCTAAGGGATTTTAACATTTTCACGGTGATGTCTGTATGTGTGTATGGATTTTGTTTCATTATGAAAATTAAAGATTATTGAATTTTCTACTGCTTACAGATAAATTTAAAAAATAATATTTTTTATAAATCCCAGAGCCTTTGATAAACACAAATCCTTGTGTAACTGTCAGATATATGTCACTGTCAAAAAACTAATCATTTCAAATTAGTAATGGTGACATTTTATAAAGGAACTTAATACAGTTTATAACATTAGTAAATATGTAGGTATGTATTTAAATTATTTTTTTAACATAACTCTCTTGAGAGTTCCTCCTATAGGTAATGTGGCCTTTTTGTACCAAAAATTATGAGCTTTAATTTTGTATTTTTGTAAAATTCACAAATACTAATTTTTTTGCACCTTTGATCCAAGATGGCGGCTCGCGCCGACCTTCCCCAAGGTCAAGAACTTGAATTTTTCATCCCTGTCCAGACCTAAATAACATATGTGAACATCATTTCTATCCCACCTTTTGTAGGACAAAAACCTCTATTAACAGGACTATCTTGTAGAATGATTTGTATTATTTTTAAAATAAAAATAGTTCACAATTTCAGGTTCTGTTGTACCAGAATTGCACTAAATTTTAAAGTAAACTTATAAGTACAAGGGCCGGCTCAAGATATATAGGCGCCCTGAGCCAAAAGTCAATATACCCCACATTTGGATAAAAACATCAAAATTTTTAAAAATATAATTTTTATGTATCTAGATACTTCTCAATGCGCTGATTTCAAATTTTGAAACCGCAGTTCGATATATCGTTTCGTTCTCGAGATATTTAGATTCAAAGTTTTGCTCAAAACGGCCCATTTTTGGGTAATAACCCAAAAATAGGTCGAGATATGAATTTGGCGATAACACCATTCGATTCTACGGGCAAAATTACATAAGTTCACCAATTTTCAGAATTTTTGAACACCGCATACAATCTCTAAAGCAAAATAACTGAAAATGGCCAAAAATCGCAAAAATCAAAGGTGTATCCTTTACGATTTTTTCAGATTTTGGCCATTTTCAGGCGTTTTCAAGCTTTTATTAATAAAAAATGAACCGGTTGGGCAAAAATGATGAAAATTGCTATACTTATGTATTTTTGTCTGTAGAATCGAATGGTGTTGTTGCCAAATTCATATCTCCGCCCATTTTTGGGTTATTATCCACAAATGGACAGTTTTAAGCAAAACTTTAAATCTAAATATCTCGAGAACGAAACGAGATATGGACCTGCGGTTTTAAAATTTGGAATCAGCGCATTGAGAAGTATCTAGATACATAAAAATGAGATTTTTAAAAATTTTGAAGTTTTTATCTAAATGTGGGTTATATTGACTTTTGGGGCAATAATTCAAAAATTGGTAGAGATATAAACAAGATAGTAATATTATTTGATTGTAAAGAGAATGTTACGTAAGTGTACGCATTTTTAGAGTATTTGAACAATACCTTCCTTACATAAAGGTGACGGAAGGTAAAAAACCTATCGAAATTTAAAACTAACGAGAATCCAAGAATGATTAAATTATATGGTAAATTTCCGTGCCTTCACTATCGCAAATTTATGTATCATTTCTTCCTGACTTGATTATTTCGCAATGGCATGTTCAATTAATTACACAATTTATTTACACAAAACTAACTTTGAGGGGCTCCAAAATTTTATAATACAGGACAGTTATATATTCCATACATTGATTTTTTTGTTTATTTATATATTTGTCTTTAGTTTTTATATTTTTTGGGCGCCCTAAGCCAGTGCCTAAGTGGCTCACGCAAGTACAAAAATTTACGATTTACAAATCGAAATTTTGACAATAATATTCAATATCGTTTCGATTCGATACGTAATTTTTAACTTATTAAACCGTAAGATAAAACAATGCATTATTAAAATTGGTAAAAGAACAAAGAAAAATGAATTTAATCATTCATCAAAAACATTTGAGTGATATGAGAAAATTTGTTTCATTGATAAGTAAAAAATATGCATTTGTTAATTAGAAAATGACTTCATTGTTTTTATTAACAGAACTCTAATCAAATAATTTTATAAATATGAAATATATTTTATGTAGATTAGAAAATCAGTTATTCGTTGTATACCTACATATGTATGCTTTATTTCAAAACTTTTATAAATATCACGTATATTTTTAAAATAAAGCGATTGCGAAAAACATTTATTTATAAATTCACAATATTTATAGTATAGTTGAACTTGTGTATATTCTGTGAATAAACACAAAACATTATATGGCTTTCTTAAGCGTGCATTACACGATAAAGTTTTTCTTTTCAAGTGACTTGAAAAGTTTTCTCTCTCCCACAATGACATGAGTGCAAGAAAGACAAATGAATAGACTTTTCACGAAAAACTTTTAAAGAAAAACTGGAACATGCGCGCTACTTTTTCTTAAAAGTCCTTATAAGTTTGACTGTCAAGTAACTGTCAAATGTCATTTATGTTTATATTTTATATGTATTCAAGTAGTGTTATAAGTGATCGATATTAAACAGACATATGTCAAAATGGGGTTGAGAAGTAATTGAAATTTTGATGGCTATTTACGAAAAATTTAAGTGATTGAATTGGTGACATAGCCTCCTTGGTCCCCTGATTTGTGCACATGCGATTTTTTATTATATACCGAGAGTTTTTTTTATCAGTGAACATGGGCGTATGTCATTACCATAGTTACATTTAAAATGATTGACAGCAATGCATTATCGCGTTTTTTTTTTAAACTGGACATAGAACGTGACATTTAGTATATCTGTCAATGTCATCAAACTGTCATACTTCAAAATGTATACAGTTAAAGAAAAGTTCAAATTGTAAAGTGGAGTAATTATAACGAGTCTACAACAAGTTTCTGACTTATGTGCATTAACTTTTAATAAGCGACCCAGCAAGAAGAAAATCAGATCAAGTACTGTAGTAATAAATAAGAAATTATGCAATTAATTGAAAGTGACAACACCCTGTCAACAATTTTTTTTCTGAAATTAAGAATACTAATATACAAGGTTTTAAGACAAGAACATTTTAAGAGTTTTAAATATCAAAATCACCAAGAGTTATTACACAACGATATAGAACGAAGAAATATCTTTTGCGAAGATATGATGAACAAAATTAATAGTGGGGAAATATTACTGGATCGAATTTTATTTACGGATGAAGCGACATTTTATATTAATCGGGAAGTAAATTCAGAAAATTGCAGTTATTGGAGTCGTCAAAATTTTCACTTATATCTGCACCAGGTATTTCCCCAACGCTGGATAGGACGTGGTGGAGAAGTGGAGTGGCCTGCAATGCCACTAGGATCTTGCACCAAACGATTTTTTTTTTCTTTGGGGCCATTTAAAAAATTGTATTTGCAATGGTGACAAAATAAATATTGATCAATTAAAAAGTCAGAGTATAGAATTATACCATACAATTTGAACTTTTTCTTCAACTGTATACATTTTGAAATATGACGATTTGATGACATTGACAGATATACTAAATGTCACGTCCTATGTCCAGTTTTAAAAAAAAACGCGATAATACATTGCTGGCAATCATTTTAAATGTAACTATGGTAATGACATACGCCCATGTTCACTGATAAAAAAAACCTCTCGGTATATATATCATCACGGCATAATACCCATTTCTGGGTGTGCCAGTATCTACATCACAACATGTAGACATCGGTAATGATGACGATATATTTTACCGTGTGGGCGCTTACCAGGCATCACCTCACAGACTCTCATAGCTGGTGTGGAGAGTGCACCACAGGGATCACTTTGGGCCATTTAAAATTGGAAATATTTGGCGTCTGTCGGGATCGAACCCGGTCATCTTAAGATACATACATACGAAATATATATAGTTTATAATATATTCAAACTTATCCGCTAAAATCGCTAAGTGATTAGTGAAGTTAGAAATAAATTCTACCTTTTCAAGAAAACTAAAATTGTCTATTATCATATTCATACTATTATTTCTAAATTATTGATGCAATGTGTTTCTTATACGTCAAGGCGTTCCAAAAATGGATTAACAGTTATCCAAAATATTCATTATCTCCTCATTTTAATCTAAAATTACTCATCAAGCGATAAACTATCAAATCATTCAAAATTCAAACAGTATTCGTTATTAACATGTGATAAATCTTCCCTCTTTTTCTATCGCAGGTGGTATATTCCAACTGCGCAAGTGTGAGCGAGACAGAGCCAGTCTAGTTTGATCCATTGTTCTCCCAAGCAACGCGCATGCGTCAGTACATAGCTCCCTCTTCGATTTTAATAACTTCAGTTAGTTTGCCTGAGACCGTTAAAGAGTGTGGATGTTTAGTTTTGTTAGTGAATTGTGTAGTGTGTATCAATATTGTGAATATTTCTTGTGAGTTCTGTTGGCGATCTTGGGAAACTCGAACATTAATCAGGAAGCTTTATTTTTTGGTTAGAAGTTGTGATGTTCTAGAAATTTCTACTAAAAAAGGTATTGTGCAGTTATTTTATCTTTATTTTTGTGGTTTTTATTTGTGTTGATATTTATTTCATTGTTATAAACATAAACACAAATATTTTGTTGAAATATTGCGACAGGCAGTTGTTTTATGGCGTTTTTTAACGGATTTCAGTTTCGTTTTCGTTCAAACTATTTGAGAAAGGAAATAATGTAATTTTAAACCTTTATTGTGTAATAATTGTGTGTAAGGTGAGAAAATATAAATATTGTTGAATATTTAATAACATCATTGTTGTTTAACAACGTAAACCAAATATGACAAAATTTCAAGGTGATAGCATGTCTGAACGCTATTTGTTCATTTATAAACCATTTTTATTCATATATTGTTGTGTTTAACAACTATTTGTTGAAGTATTATTATTGTAGAGTGGTACGGAGTTACGGTTACATTTTGAATGTTTCTAGAATAGTTCCAAATTATATAAATGCAGTAATCAATACATGGTGTGTTTGTCGTACATATTATACGTAATACTTGTAAAACACGTTTTCAAAGCTGGTTTATTACACATTGTAATAACTTTTTGATGTATTTTGTGATAGTAAAATATATTTTGCATCATTTTTAGTGTGGAAGACGTTATGCTTTTTGTGTATAAACAAGTTTAAATATACAATTTGTGTGAGTTTGAAGTATATTTATAATTATGTATTAGTATTGTTGTTATTTTGGGTGCATACTAAAATTAAATATAAATTACGATATTTTTCGAATAATAAACACGTTTTTATTGAAGTTTTGTGCCAAATTTTAAATATATTTATGGATCAAAAAGTCGAAGATATGATCATTTTTGTTGTCTGTAAATTCATTATACCTACCAACTTATTTTTTTTCCTCTATTTCTACAATACTTTTATCACTAGGAATAACACTGGTGTCGTTTTAAAATGAGCAATGATAAGATATAAATATGATATACAAGTATTTCCATTTCTGGATATGGTTTGTTGATTTTATTTGCATATTTCGGTAATGTTGAATTTTAACAATGCCGATTATCAGCCGTCATTTCTTATAGGTACAGTAAATATCGGTAAATATATTTTGAAAAGTGTGTTTCATTATTGTGCAATTTGAAAATTGAAAATATTGAAATATGGAAATGTTTTATTTCGGTCTGTCAAAAATTAATAAATTATTGACCACATGCAAGAATGAAATATGTTTCAATAAATCATATTTTTATGATATACTATTAAAATTATGTTTTATACTGTCATATTTATATTCTTCATTAATAAATAATTTTGTGTAGTACGGGATGAAAATTAAATTATTAAAATGTAATTTCCGACGACCTTGCTTAAAACTGTTCCTACAAGCTGAAAATGTTTGGAAATTGTTTCATATTAATGAACTTTTGAAATTTATTTTGTAATATTCGTAAGCGAAATTCTGTATTTGTATTTTATTTCAAATCGTTTAGGTAGAGGAATATTATTAAATATCTTGAAATATCAATCATATTTATTTTTAATTTTTTATAAAGTGAATTCTTGGATGCCATTTTATTTTTATAAATTGACACTTCGGGTGTATCCATGAAATTTTTACAAAAATAAACAATAATAGACACTTACAAAATTGGCGTCACTGCAAGGGAGAGATAGAAGATCATGCATCCAAACAAACCTCCCCTCGTTGTCTTGCGTCCCGTTCCCTGTCCCTATCTTTCAATGTGTTCGCATCTGTTATTCAGTGTTAAACCTAATTCTTTGTTGTGATTCGTATGTTGTGTTTAATAAAAATGAGTTTAAAACCAGAAGATGTGTCTGGGGCAACTTTTTTGTTTGATAATATTGAAGATCATTCGATTATTCAACTAAAACGATGGCTAGAGAGTAGAGTCTACGGCTGATGACAGGTCTTTGTTTGGACACCAACCATAGCAACCTTGATTTCTATGCTTTGCCGTTAGAGGCGCTCGTGCAAATTGCAATTTTGTAAGTGTCTATTATTTTACATATAACATAATAAATGTATGAAAACAATAATCGTGAGTTCAAGTATTTAGATTTACGAACTTGTTTATTTCTTTATTTACCGAGACAAAAAGAAAAACAAAAGTAATCAACAATTAATACCAGGTTTTTCTGGATTTATTAATCGAATAAAGACATAAGTAAGTGAGGGTTATACTTTTGACGTCACACGCAAGAAAGAGTTTGATGTTTGAAGTTGAGATGGAAGATCATAATACAAACAAACCATCGCCATTTTTAAAGTGTTTTGATATTTGAGTTCTGTTGTAAAGACCTTACACTCATTTCATTCTTACCTCCCGCTACCCTTGGTAAGGGAGGTATAGGGATCGTGCTAAAATTCACATATCGAGATTTTAGTAAATGACCACGTTTTAAGGTCCCTAGAATCCATTTTTAACATTTTCACGATGATGTCTGTATGTGTGTGTGTATGTATGTATGTATGTATGTATGTATATGTGTGTGTCCATGTGTAGGGATTTTGTCTTCGCTGTAACTCAAATACTATCATTCAGAAAATTCTGAAACCTTGTATTTCTATCCTATTCTAATATGAAAAGAAGCCATTAGATTTTGGTGTAAATCGGATAACCGGAAATGGCTCTTTACCTGAAGCTCATAATGGTTTTTCTTCAAAAAATATCATTAAATGCCATTTTTTCGCATTTTATGTCTTATGACAATTAAAGATTATTGAATGTTCTACAGGAATACATTAATACTTTTTCTATATATTTTGCGGATAAATTTAAAAATATTTTTTTTTATTAGTCCCGAAGCCTAAGATAAACACAATTCCTTTGTTACTCAGTTCATATTTCAAATGAATGTAACTTACAGTAAATGTCACTGTCAAAAAACTAATCACTTCAAATTAATAATAGTGACATTTTAAAAAGAAAATAGTAAATAAATCAATAGTTTTATGCAATGGAACAGTTTGCAGCGTTAGTAAATACGTAAGTATGTATTTAAATTAATAAAAATGGATAGAAAAGTGTGGCGAAGGAAGATTGTTGCGTAACTATTATTGTGGTCCGGATGCGGTTATTCGCTACCGAAAATCGGTCATTTTAATATGTTCTTATGTATGAATGCTATGATGATTGTGTACAAGGCAAAAGAAGAATGTTGTTAAAGAGTGAAGTGAGTCAGCTGAGCTCTTACTCTTATCCCTTTTCTTATTGTTACTATTGTTTCCGGGTATTTGCTAATCCCCTAAGTGGGAATCGCGTGATTTTATGTACGTATGTATGTATGTATGTATGTATGTAAAAATTAAATAGCGGGAGGTTTTGTGTTGGCCACATCAGATTTTTTCAACTGTCATTATGTAAGTGATTTGTTTTAAAGGAACTGAGTCACTTGTATGTGTAGTTCAAGAAAAAATCAATAGATGGCAGCATGAAAATATGTCTTTATAACCCTTCATTGAAGTTTCTATTTGCTATACGGCCCTTTCCAATAAGTAGCAAAATCTCATGCTTCGAAGGGAATAACCCATCGATTAGTAAGTTGTCATAGGTTATAGAATAAGGCGACGTACGTCCTAACTCTATTCTATAAATTATTTGGAATTGTCAACATAGTTCGTATACATTGACGTGTATTTTAGCATTTTTGTGACTTGTGTTGATTTAGATAATTTATCAAACATGTCTTATCTGCTTGTGAGGTTTTTGCTGCAAAAAAAGTATTACCTTGTGTCACCACAGATTATAGAGTGAATTGTAATATTTCTGGACTACATATAAACAAAATATTGCGCAACGCCATTCTTATGTGAATAAACTTATTCTCGGCCTTGTATAGTTGTGTATTATCAGAAAGTAATTGCAAACTATTGTTAGGAATAGTTGTTTTATCGTATGAATTATCTAGGTACATTTTTCATGTGGGTGATTTCAGATCCTGATTACATATGTACTGTGAATACAGATAATATGCTTAAGTTGTTTGTCGAAGATAAATATAACTTCATTTACATAATATATTTATTAGTCATTCATGACGATTATGAAAAGTAGGTATTTCGTGGAATTTTACATTATATTAGGACTACTAGGAAAATAGGAAAATAAGAAAAACCAAGTATGAAACTAAACACTCCCTTTATTCTGAATACCGTTCCTCTTGTCGCATATCAAATACAACTAACTCCCAAATTATTATTTCCAACCTTTATAAACAATGTATTACGTATACACATACAAATTAATCAACTACAGTAAATCCTTGCGTAACAATTATTTTTATTACAAAAATATGGAAACTTTTTATATTTTCACGATGTAATTTTAGTAAATATGTTTGTGGATAAATAAATAATGACATAAATAATAGTAATAAATATCTAATAATAATACCCATATTTAAAGAAAAATCCATGGACAATATACAAATTCCTCGACGAATTCATTATTCAGTATTAAATAAAAAAATTATTTTTTTGTTATATAACCGTTTGCAGTACGTGCAGCTTGACATCTTCGGGACATCGAGTCCGCTAATTTCCTGAATATGTCTGCAGGAATCTTCTGCCATTCATCTTTTAGTGACTCACACACAATTCATTGGAATTTTTCTTATTTTTTTCTTCGAATTTGTCTTTCTAAGTGATCCCAAAGATGATCTATAGGATTTAAGTCCGGAGATTGAGAAGGCCATTTTAAAATATTATTTTTTTTCTCTAAAATCTATTCTTTAACAAATTTTGATGAATATTTTGGATCGTTGAACTCTGAAAATGTCATACGTAAAACAGCCCCTCTATAACGGACACTGAATGCTGATAGCTGAAGGGATTAGAGTAGTACAACCGGTAGTATTTTTTATATAATATATATATATATATATATATTATTTATCATTTTTGTCCACGTGAACAATTATCTATTTATTTAAATATGAAATTGTTCATTTGAACAAATTACGAATGAAAATAATAATAATTTAATCTAACTTGAGTAACTCGCAAGATAAACCGTTCAATATTTATTATTTTTTTGTTTTAATTCCATGTCTATCAGTATTTTTAGGGGTGATTTTCGGCATTTTCATAACCGATTTCTGTCCTACAAAGCTCATTAATTCAGATTCAGAATTTTAAGCTCTCAACTCAAGCTTTTTACCTAGAATAATTAAGGAAGCAGGAAATTACGAAAGTTAGATTTTATATGTTAAAATTCTATGTTCGGATGTTCGAGTCACCGCCCTGTATATATTTTAGAAGATCTATTTGTTTGTGAGGAGGTAGAATGGTGTTAACATGGTTGGAGGGAGCCCTATGAAACCGACAAAAACTGAGGTGTCCGCTATAGAGAGGTCCAACTGTAATAATTAATAGTAAAATATACCGTGAGTATTTTTTAACGTGAAACATTGGGTTTGTCATATCCATGGTTACGACTTGATATTTGATTGACAGCAATGTATTTGCCCGTTCCATTTAAAATGAAACATAGGGAACGAATCTGATAGAAGTATTATATTTAAATATTGTAAGAAATTTAGCGGAGTCAGAAAACCACTCGAGAGCACTAAACATATTTCGGGCACAAGGTGCACACAGTATTTTTTCTACATCTAAATTTAATTTTTAGAAAACAGGTATAATTATTTAAACAAAATTATGATTTGACATTTTATTGACAGCAATGTATTCGTCTCTCATTTAAAATGACACATGGGGACTGAATTTGACAGAAGTATGACACTTAAATATTGTCAGAAATTTAGCCGAGTCAGAAAACCACTCTGGCACAAGGTACACACTATATTTTTCAACAACTAATTTTAATTTAGAATGCAAGAATAATTATTTAAACAAAATTAACCTCTATTTACGTCTTATCAAATGTCAAATTCGTTCCCTATGTTTCATTTCAAATGGAACGGGCAAATACATTGTTGTCAATCAAATGTCAAGTCGTAACCATGGATATGACAAACCCAATGTTTCACGTTAAAAAACACTCACGGTATACAGAAATTCCTTAGAGAGTTTTTCTTTCGTGGCATGAGTACAGGGCGTTCATTTAAAATGAACCACAAATATAACGAAGAGGAAAAACTCTGTTATGGTTAGCACATTACCTCTCGCCAATTCCGTGTTGTTACATATCTAAGCATCGAATTTAATATCTCTTAGAAGTTATTTTTTATCGGGCCGAATCGGGCTAATCATTTTCAAAAATCGAGGCGAGTTGGACTTTTGATTTTGGTAGGAACAAAAATCACTTTTATTTAAGTATACGAGTAATAACAATAATAATAGCAACATCACAATATAATTATTATGCTTTAATGAATAACCTTGAATTCTTGAAGTAAAATAATACATTTTTATTTATTAATATGTGAAGTGTGTTGTTATTAAATCATTTTGATCCTTTTTAACTTCCTCCATTTTCATTAAAATATTAAGGAAACTGTGCATTTGATTGAACTATAAGATTTTTCGGGCCGGCCCGAAAAGCTCGAATTTTCGGGCCGGCCGGTTATTACTCGTATACTTAAATAAAAGTGATTTTTGTTCCTACCATAATGATATCTTGTCCTATTTTTGAGCAGAAACAAAGTTAGATAAAAAATCCTTATGTAAATTATATTTTTTTTATATAAGATTTGTGAAAAAGTTGTTTAAATATTCGAACGGCTTTGGTAAACAAAGTATGAAATACACGTAGGTATGTAATTTTTATAACAAAGTTACACTAGAAGGGTTTCTTTTTTAACTACTTATGTTAACTAATGTTGAAAGTTATAAGAATGTAGAGGTTTTTTATAAGTTTGACACGAAAAAAGTTAAACATTTCGCTTTAACATAAAAATCAACATTAGGAATGCCGGATGCACCCAATTTCGAGCTTTGGCCCGATTTCGAGTCAATTTTCGAGCCGAGCTAGCTAATTTTTTTATCGAGTCGATCTTCTAGTCGGGCCGGTAATTTTTATTTTCGGGCCGAGTCGATGATCCAAACCTCAAAGCCCGGCACGGCCCGGCCCGAATGCATTTCTATTAAAGATACATGTATTATTACTATACATACCTACATAAATTTTAAATAATTAATAATTCAATAAGAAATATTGAATGTACGTCTCAGAAAAAGCTTTCAGTAATGTCACTAAAACTTTTGATTTTTGACACTGACATTTATGTCAATTACAATTTTAGCATGAATCCACTACCTTTTTTAGCGAGAGGTAAAAAATTCTCGGCCAGTGCCTCTTAAAATACAAAACTAACTTTTTTATTTTAAATGGAAACAGCAGGTATCGTCTCACGGGCTTCACTGCTATATAATGGAAATTGTACCACAGAGATTACTTTTGTATTATTTAATAATGAGAAATAATTTTGATATTATTTAACTAAATACACAATAAAAATAAATCAATAATCAATTAATTTATGTTAGTATAAAATTTCAAGTACGTCCCTGGTTGCACAGATGTCTGGTTGAAAAACACTCACACACATGTACTCGTATTCATTTCATTGGCACACACATGCTCCAATCAATTTACGACTTTTATAAATCATCAATAATCAAACATATGCTCGAATTAGCCAAGTGCATTACATGTTCACTAGAATATACGTTGCAAGCAAGGCAGTATATTTGCTGTCGTGCAATATTTGCTGTATCAAGGATAACGTTTATCTGTTTGCGGTTTAAGTAAAGATAAAATTGTAAACAATGAGTCGATTTTAGCACTCTTCATGTCTAAAACTAACAAAATAGAGACATATGGATTGTTGCAATAATAATAAAATCTGATGTGGCCAAAACAATACCTCCCGCTATTTAATTTTTTATTAATTTAAATACATACATAAATATTTACTAATGCTCCAATAGCTATTTGTATCACTAGGCCACATACTGAACATTTGCGAGAGCAAGTTTATTTTGACGAGATCTCGCAAAACAGTTTCTATACAGTGTCCCACTCTCTATCTGCAGTGTGGCAGAGATAGCCAATGCTATTCTTATGGAGGTTTTCTGTACCATGTTGCCAATTTTTCAGTGTAATGTAATATTGAAACATTCATAAATTTTCATTGCTATACCAAAATTAGTTAACACTGTACAATTTAAGTTTTATGAGGGTCTCTTATTTACCCAAGGGCTTATTGTATACACCCAATATTTGTCTAAATAGTTTTATGTACAGGGCTATTTGTACCTGTAATAAATAATATTTCAATACAATATTTTAAAACCGCCCAGCATACTAATCTTGATTAAATGTATTAGAAATTAGAATTTTAAAATATTATAAATTCAAATTGGAGATTACAAAGAAAGAATAAAGACTTATGAACTATGTAAAATATATGCAGTAATTCTATCAAGCTTAAATATTAGTAAATTATCAAATAAGAAGATATAAATTAAATAAAAAATATGTATTATTAAAATGACCAGTGTGTTATTCAATTTCATTTTTTTCTTCGCACCTACGCTATTTTACATCTATATTTTGTACTCGTATATGTATCAATTTTATATCTTTTCGTAGAATGGAAATATGTAACATAGGGAATTTATATTGTTGACGACGATTGTAAAATGTCTAATTAAGTACAAAAATGTTTTATATTATTTAATTTAAATTGACTAGAGTTTATATGTTAATTCATTTAATTTACCTACGTTTGTTATAATTTTATATCCTACTTACATTTTGTAATTGTATTATGTTATATTTTTTGTAAATTATTAAACTGACCAGTTCATTATTTAATTTAATTTTTTTTCTTTTCACCCACCTGTTTAGATATACTGAAAGTACACCAGTCATAAATACATTCAATGAAGTACCCAAAATATTTCATCTCTTTTTGGGCATCTATTTTGCTCTTTCTATCTCCATAAGACCCTATACTGAACATAGAGTGTGGGACACTGTATAGGTGTGTGATACACAAGATTTTTTGTGCCGACGACATTTTTAATTTATTATAGAAATATTATTACTACTGTAAATATTATACATATATTATAACATTTTTATGTTGGCAGCATTTTCTATTTAGTTGGTTTTGTCAACAATTTATTTGTTTTATTGAAAAAAATTAGTGACATTTTACTCCAATGAATACATTATTCCAGGGAAACTATCACAAATAATAATATACAAAGCATTGTATTTTAACTAATGACACTTGTAATTTGATTTATTATTAATTATTAAATGATGAGGAAAATTCAATATACCTATAATCATGTCATGTTATTGTTATTTAAAGAATGCGAACTTATATTCTACTAGTTAATATGTAACAATAATCATACGAACAATATCAATAATTAATTATAATTAATGAATGTTATTGTTTAGGAAGAAAGTGTAGATACATTAATTAATGTATAATGACATGTATAAAAGTGTTTGTATGTGTATAATTAAAGGTGAATATTAGCGACGTTACAGACCAGTAAAATAGGTATTTTCTATGTTTAATACTTTTTATACTAAATTTTATTAACATATTTACACTTAAACTAGACTAACTTATTATTAATAATTAAACTGAACATAACTAAATTGTTACATTGTAACTTTGAAATAAATACGCATTCTGGCGTGTAGCACTTGCCTAAATCTGAACCACAGACTACATGTCTTCTCGACATGATTATCTAAGCTGTTTTTTGGCGATACACTGGTTCAAAAACGGTTTAACCTGGTTCAAACCATTATATTTTAACTTTGAAACGGTGACGTCATTGACGCAAGCGTTTAAACCGTGTTCTCACCGTTTTGTCAGCCGGTTCAAAACCAGGGTTGTTGCAATTTTGCCCGACCCAAAAAAACCCATCTAAAAAACCCACTTGTATGAAATCATATTTTATTAATTAAATATGGTACATACTTTATGGTACACACATATATACATAAATTTTTGTCACCGGCAACATTTTACAATCAATTTCATTTTGTGTACTCCAATCCTGGTGTCAGTATTTTCATTATTTTTTGAGTTGTGTAACTTATGTATTAAACGTACTATTAGTTGTGATACTTGGATCTTATTCTTGTACACACTTGCATTTCACAGAATTGCAACTATTAATATTAATTCGTAATTGTACGCATGTACACCCTCTAGTTAATTTATTGTTTATTACATTACAGTCTTAAAAAAAATATTAATAATATTAATATCTATTATCTACTACGCCGACTTGTGTATGTGTATTAAGATACTTTATAAAACTAAAATTAAAAATGATACATACTACATTTCGATGTTTGCCAATAAAACCCGCTTTTATTTAATAAAACTCGCTTTTATTTAATAAAACCCGCTTTTATTTAATAAAACCCGGGTTTTATTAAAAAAACCCAGGTGGGCTGGGTTTTTTATAAAAAACCCGGGTTTTTTTCAACCCTGCCAAAACAATCTGTTTTTCGGTTAATATTATTTAAGTACCAAAATGAATAATAATAAACCGAATAAACTAGTAAATGTTAAAATGGAAAATCATTTGCCGTTAAATACAAATAAAATAAAAATAAAACTCTGATGTTACTATTACAGCAGTTCATTTTAATTTTTAAGGTTAGAAACTTAAAATGACAAATACTCGGGATGTCCGTGGTTTAAAACATTTCATTTTAGCGTAGTGCGAACTTATGACGTCATTTATGCAACTGGTTCAAAATTGATGACGTTTCGGTTCAAACCAGTTTTGAATCAGTGTATCGTCAAAAAAACAGCTCTAAACTCAACCAACTGAAAATAAACGGTTATCATCTTCAGTAGAACTTATCTGAGGGGTGTAGAATCCAATCCATAGCCCAAAATCAACCCTACACGTCGGTTTGCAATAACTTATATACTTAATTGTGAACACACTAACAGCCCGATTCACAAAAAAAGTTTAAGCTAATCCCCCTTTTTGGATTAGTGAAATCTATTCTATTCCGGCATTTAAAATTTAATCTTCATAATATTATCAAAAAAGGTAGTTACTAGGAATAGATTAGACTATATGTTCAGAAATAAACTGTTAAAATTAGAGTAGAATTCACTAATCCAAAAATGAGGATTAGCTTAAACTTTTATGGGGTCCCGTGGCCGCGTGCATAAGTGTCTGGTCGCGAACCTGGGGGAACCGGGTTCGATCCCGACAGGCGCCAAATATTTCCAATTTTAATTGGCACAAAAGTGACCCCTGTGGTGCACTCTCCACACCAGCTGTGAGTGCCCGTGAGGTGACGCCTGGTAAGCGCCCACACGGTAAAATATATCATCATCATTACCGATGTCTACATGTGTTGTAGATACTGGCACACCCAGAAATGGGTAATATGCCGTGATGATATATTTTTTTTTAGCTATAACTTTTTTCTGAATCTGTCTGTTAATGTCTAAGAATTTTGTCTTGCAAAGATAACAAAGTTGAAATATCGATAATGAAACTTTAATATAGAAGAGTTTATAAGTTATTTGCTTCTTATTGTTCTGCCCTCACTTTGTTACATAGGTCATAGAACAAAATAAAAACATATTTTTATTCACAATCATTATAGTAATATACCGATTCCTAATCTTTTGGAGGTTGGGAAATACGGCATTCCTATCTTTAATGACAATCTCTTGGGTTGGAAATAATAGATTTCACTTCCACCTCTTGGGTTGGAATTTTTTTTGTATGTGTTGCCTAGCAGCATTACCATAGATCCCTATAGATTATTGATTTAAAATGAGAGTGTTTTTAAATTGTGGGAGTTTCATCACAGCCTCGCGCTTTATCTCACTTCGAGGCCTCGTCTCTCGGTAATATACATAAGCCCTCGACTGTAATGAAACATCGTCCACCTCGGATGTAATATACTAATAACACCCCGGTTCGATCCCGACCAGTGCAAACTTTTAATAGCACAAAAGTGACCCCTGTGGTGCACTCTCCACACCAGCTATGAGTGCCCGTGAGGTGACGCCTGGTACACGCCCACACGGGAAAAATATATCATCATTACCGATGTCTACATGTGTTGCAGATACTGGCTTACCCAGTAATGGGTAATATGCCGTGATGATATATTTATTTATTTATAACACTATACAACTAATAATATCATTTTAATATGCGTCATACAATAATAATCATACCCATACAATCTATAATCGATCATCCTGCCATCTGTTCACTCATTCAGTTTCCCCCTCCCCCGCAATGACAAACAAACCATTATGACATAACCTAACGCCTGTTATTACCTCGCACTGATGTGTTTGTCGTCTAGAGTGTCTAGACCTGGCACTCGTTTGGCACTATTTCTATGTTGTAATTGTGATCATAGCTTCAAGTTTGTATTACAGTCTAACAGACGTTGTAATCACTGGTATCATTAGTACAGGTCATTCTAAATACTTGCAAACCGAGTGTCTAAAACTAATTCTAATTCGTAGGCACGAAAATAAATATCTTTGCAGGCATATAAGATGGAAATAGATACGAGCTAAGACTTTCCTTAATAGTTGCTTTCTTGTCTTTGTTTAATGCAAGTTAATATTAGTGATTATAATTATGCTTTTGGTACTAATTAATAGACATTTTGAATTGAAACTATAATACTTTATCCACAACTTTCAAATGTAACATATTTGTATTGAAAAATAATTAGACAGACAAATTTGGTTATAGTTGTTTTTAGCATCGACTATTCGCGAGTAAAGAAGAGGAGGAGCTTAGCGCCGGTTTAAGGTAGATGCTTCGTTTCGCGCAACTATATTCTTATACACTGCGGCGTTTGAAATACAAAGTAATATTAATATTATAGTTAATATTAAATAAAAATAATGTTTCTAGTATAAATAACATTTTGAATTTTGCGAACGAGTCCGCTTCATATAAAAATTATGTTCAGCATTCTCTCGAATTTTGAATTTGCTCATTTGTGATTCAACATGCTACTTTGCTCACTATTTTAAGCTTAATAATAATTAATTTTGCTAACGATTATGGAAAAAGTAATTTTGTTTGTCCTCTTTGAGAGGTAGGTAAGATTTGATATTGACATAACGATTAATAGTATATTATACACCAAGGTTCAGAAAATAATCATTATTGACCCAGCGTCAATATTGTAACACGAGGGCGAAGCCCGAGGGATACAAGGCGCCTGGTCAATAATTATCTCAACCGTGGTTTATATACTATTTTTTTCACTACTAGCACATAAATACTATTTGAATTTTTACCTCCCGCTACCCTAGGTAAGGGAGGTATAGGAATCGTGCTAAAAATCGGATATAGAGATTTCAGTGAATAAGCACGTTTTGATGTCCCCAGAATCCGATTTTAACATTTTTACAATGATGTCTGTAGGTATGTATGTGTGTCCGTGTGAGCTAATTAGGTTTTAGTGCATATCGGATAACCGGAAGTATAATTTATACAAGCTTTTAACTGTTTTTCTTGTAAAAAATTCATTGAATATAATTTTTTAGCAGCTTTTACCAATACAAATTGAATATAATGGCACAATCTTCAATTCTACGATAATAGCATTTAGTAAATAACTTGAAATAACTTTATATTATATTATAAAATAATTTATTTTTGTACAGCACTTTGCCTCTGCGTCAAACAAAAACAATACTTTAATAACAAATTTGACATATTTAAACAAATGTCACTGTCACGAAGCAATTTCCATTAAAATTAATAATGAAACCGTGTTAAGAATAATTTAGTAGTTTAAATATGATTCTAATGAAATCAAGGTTTGTAAAAATAATATATTTTCCATCGTACATAAATATTAGATATACAAGATAATTCGATTTAAGTTTGATGTTTGCAGCATTATATATCAAACAGCTCTGAATAAGAACGTGATTTCGAAGTGTCAAATAATAGTTTGCAACTACACATTTACGAAATGGATAATGTACGGCGAAGAATTTACACAGATTGCGTTTTAGAGCATAAGGAAGTTGGTGATGATTTTGACAATAATGTGTGTGTGACGATTTTTGCTTAAAATATATTAATGATCCAAAACTTCGCCAAGTTGGTATTTAATACTATTATATAATGTAGTACTTAATTTGAAGCTCTTAACAGATTTTTCAGGAAAAACAATAAAATATAATTCAAAATTTCGTATTACAAACATTTCTATTTATTGGAACAACAAAGTAGATTTTGTTTACAAACGATCAATCGGAAGTGAAACTTTACTTAAAGCTCATTGCTATTTTGAACATGGAATTGGCGGGAGGTCATGTGCTGGCCACATCAGATTTTTTATTGATAATAGCAATCATTTTGACATTAATAATTACGTCTCTTATTTGTTAATATTCACAAAAACAAAGTAGGCTACATTTATTTTTATCTGACGTTTCGCTCATTTCGATGGTTTGATAACCTCACTTATGGGCCTTGATTTGTATTTGATTTAATTATTTAATAAAAACACTTTGTGCTGTTACAGTCAGCTGCTTTATTGGTACAAATCATAATCCACCCATTTTATTTGTTTACTACCGTTATCACTTTCATTCTCAATCAATTACATTCATCCTGCTATCTGTATCTGCAGAGAAAGTCTACTATACTCTACTAGACAAACAACTACTACGCTGTTCAGTAGTTGATAGTAGACAGCATAGTAGTTAGTTATTTCTCTTTTCTGTGGTATCTGTTTGTCTGTCTAATCTGTGCCTGTGGTCGGATGTCTGATGAATGCGTGCAGTTAGCAGTTTGTAGGCTGTTCTTAGTTTATAGTCGAGAGAACTTGGTGTAAAAATAGTTCGACCTGGGAGAAGGCCAGCGGTTGGCACTAAAACAGACGGGAGATGAAAAAATAGAGGTTAAAGGAGATAGAGAAAAGGTTAAGTGTAGCGTAGGAAAAATATCAGCATTTTCTTTTATCTTTCGAGAAGAATGGGGCTGAAAGTTAACCTTTGTCGCCGATAAATTAATAATAAAATAGGGGGTATTCCACCATAACAATAAAATTTAAAAAAATTCAATTTAACATAAAGTATGGCTCAATAAATAATAGTTAAAACAATGAAAACATTCTTTAAATAATTACTTTACGAGATATTTCACATATGCTAAAAGGGAAAATTGACGTCATACAATGGGGGATTACACCATTTTTTTTTATAATTTCATCTGAAAATATTAGGAAAACTAAGACTATTGATGAAAATTCGGTAAAAAAATTCCTATTAATAAGCGAGTTATGGTCTCCTGAATTTTGAAACGATTGACGTGACGTCACATTTATGTGTTTTTATATCAAACTGTTTTCATCATGGACCTAAATGTTCTTGAAATATATGCTATTTTAAGTTATATTTACATAAAAATAAATGAATATTACAACACTGTATAAGTATACATACTTTATAGTTACATGTGTATTTAAATTATTAAGTTTAATGCAAGAAATTTATGTTAAAATAAAAACTGTTTGGAAACTATAGTACAGGAATGTTAGCCCCTCCTTTCGAATTTGAATTTCTTAACTTCCATTGGTAGTAATCCCCACCTCCTAACACGTTATTTGTAATGCATGTATAGGTGGTCTCTCGGTCGCCAATCAAAATATTTTCATATTAGTGTCGAAGCGCTATAACAAAAAACCCTTTATTTCCGAAATATCTCAATTATACCATTTCATTTTTTTATTAATATTAGTTATTCAGCATATACATTCGTATTTTTTTACTAATTTCCTTAATTCGATTGAGCCGTAATCGCCCATTGTTATTTTTCTCTCGCAGCGTACTCAGAGCAGTGTGTGTGAGAAACACAAGTATAGGGAGAATGTGACGTTACACTGATTTCTCGAAAATAAAATACTGTTAAACTAGGAACAATTAAGATTTTTTAATACTATGAATTGCTTTAAAACTGAATGAAGTTTTTTTAAAATAATAAAAAGAATTTAGTGGAATACCCCATTAACATTGAAAGCCTAATGGTGTATCAAAAGGCGTACAACTATGTATTATGTATAGTTATTTAACCATTTAGTTGCGGATATCAGTAAATGTCACCATATGACAGTAGCAATGACATTGAATAAATTTAATAGGCCTGGATGTAATTGGCTATAAAATAAGACTACGCAATATTGAGATTGCTGGTATCAGATATCTTTAATAGGACCGTATTCCAGAGAATAAAAACAATAATAGAGCTTTTTCCTTATTTCATGAAAATTTTATTACATTTTCTGAAATATTCCCTATTAGAGTCAATAGGTACTTATACATTTTTTGCCTTCTTACTTTATTATTAATAATTAATTATTTAAAATTATAGATACATATATTACAAATACGCATCAGAAACCATGTATTTCAAGAATCTCTAATCTTGAACATTTAGAAGAGTAGGAGGAAATTATTTATAGAATGTATTAAAACATATAAAAATGTATTAATAATAGATGTAATTAGTATTTTTGCGTGTGTTCTAGAAATGTTAAATACAATATGTACTTATATACCCTAATATGGAAATGGCGAGAGGCCTTGTGCTGGCCACAACAGATTTTTACCTCCCGCTACCCTTGGTAAGGGAGGTATAAGGATCGTGTTAAAAATCACATATCGAGATTTTAGTAAATGACCACGTTTTAAGGTCCCTAGAATCCAATTTTAACATTTTCACGATGATGTCTGTATGTGTGTATGTATGTATGTGTGTATGTATGTGTAGGGATTTTGTCTTCGCTGTAACTCAAATACTATCATTAAGAAAATTTTGAAACCTTCTATTTATACCCTATTCTAATATGAAAAGAAGCCGTTAGATTTTGGTGTAAATGGGATAACCGGAAATGGCACTTTACCTGAAGCTCATAATGGTTTTTCTTCAAAAAATACCATTTTCTCATTTTGTCGTTATGAAAATTAAAGATTATTGAATTTTCTACAGTACTACATTAATACTTTTTCTATATATTTTACAGAGAAATTTAAAAATAATTTTTTTACAAGTCCCGTAGCCTAAGAAAAACACAATTCCCTTGTTACACAGTTCATATTTCAAATGAATGTAACTGACAGTAAATGTCACTGTCAAAAAACTAATCACTTCAAATTAATAATAGTGACATTTTAAAAAGAAAATAGTAAATAAAGCAATAGTTTTATGCAATGGAACAGTTTGCAGCGTTAGTAAATCCATAGGTATGTATTTAAATTAATAAAAATTAAATAGCGGGACGTTTTGTGTTGGCCACATCAGATTTTTATAAATGTAGTTAAGATGTCTCAATAAAATTTATGCCGTCAAATTACAGTCAATAAACTTTCAGACATATTTGTACAAATATGGTTTAAATTACACATTTAAAATAAAAGTTTTCAAATATATCAGTATGCATCGGACCAAACTTCCTTTGAGAATTGAGAATTGGTAAACACAAAACCGTTGCATTTTTCCTCGCTCGTTTCAAAGTTTGAGCAGCTGCACTGTCTGTTTCTCATGCCCCAGGCGCTTCGGGGTAACAGTCGGGCCTTTGTAAAGAGTCGTCGTGAATGTCTTTCACCCTAACAGGTGTCGGGAGAGTTCTAGAACATCACGAGAAGACATGAGGGTAAAGAAAAGATACAGTTCTCAGGAAAAGATTTTTTCTCTTTTTCTGGGAAGGAAGAGATAATAATGGTTGGGCTATAAAGCTATAGATTTTTATGTAATGGCCTGAATTTATTTTTATGGAGTATCTTTTAGCCATTTTGAGGAAAAGGCAGACTGACCTTGCAGAAAATACTGAAAATAAAGTAGAAATTTATAGCCATCTCGTACATGGGGAGACTTTTATGTAAACAATCGCCTTGTTTCAAAACCCGACAATCTTGTTACGTCAATTTTTGGGAAATCACAAAAAACTGTTTTGATATATCCAAATGAATAATCAGGGTTCGGAGGATATAATGGGTGTTTTTTTTGCTTAGATAGAATTTATGAAAGAGTTAACTGTCAAACGAGCTGTCATACTGTCTTCACTTTTTGACATTTATGATCGGTGTACTGTGGCAAATCATCATGAATAGACTCACGCTTGAACAACGCCACCAAATTATCCAAATTTACTTTGAAAATCAGTCGTCGATTCGCGCAACTTATAGACAACTTCGTGATTGACTTAACGGGTTTGTTAATAAGCCAAATTGCCGCATATGGAGTCAGACCAATCCACAAGAGACCCTACATCCAGAAAAAATCACCGTTTGGTGCGGTTTACATTCTGGTGGTATCATCGGACTTTATTTCTTCAAAAATGAGGCCGGTGCTCGCGTTATGGTCAATGGAGATCATTACCGCACCATGATCAATAATTTTTTGTTTGAAAATATGGATGTCATTGATCCGGACGAGATGTGTTTTCAACAGGATGGCGCTACGTGCCATACGGCGACCGCAACCATCGACTTATTGAAATCAAAATTTGGCCGATAAGTTGATTTCGAGAAATGGGCCTGTCAATTGGCCTCCAAGGTCGTATGATTTGACAACTCTCGATTATTTCCTGTGGGGCTACGTGAAGTCACTGGTTTATGCTGATAAACCAGCAACAATTAACACCTTGGAGGCCAACATTGTTCATGTTATTCGTGACATACGGCCAGCAGTGCTCGAAAAAGTGGCTCAAAATTGGACGTCCAGAATGCCGCGGTGCCCATATGCCGGAAATCCTTTTCAAATGTTAATGCCATGCATTGATCTTTCAAATAAACAAAAAAAAATTGATTAAAATCTAATTTTTTGTGTTACTTTTTACAATTTGAAGTTCTATCAGGCTTAAAAAACGCTGTATATCATACGATATATATCATGATATATATGACGATATATTCATTTATTTTATTCTGAATAAATCTGGATTCTTCCGAAAATATCACACATGAGCAGATCGCTTAATACCTCTCTAAGACTAACGAGAAGAAGACCATACACACACAGACATCCACACATACACACATACACACACACATACATACATACATACATACATACATACATACACACACACACATACGGACATCATCGTAAAAATGTTTTAATCGGATTATAGGGACCTTAAAACGTGCTTATTCTCTGAAATCTGGGTATGAGATTTTTAGCATAAATCCAATACCTCTCTTAGCGAGGTAAAGATGGATTTGTCGAGTTTTGATTTTTAACTTTGGATTTTTCGGTTTCAGTGTCTGAATTAATTATATTATGAAAATGAACACAGTTTTAAGTTTAATTTATTAATTATTCGCCCTTCATTTAACTCTTTATGATTTAATGAAAACAAAGTTTCATGTTCATGTTGATATTTATGACAACATCGATAACTTTCTTATGCCGAATGGAGAAATGTGAACACATCACGAAACGTTGTATATGGTCGGATTACTCATTAATTAAATAGATTTATAAAAAGTTTGTTTATCTGCTGACATCTACATGAACATGAAAATGTAAACGTAAACATGCAATGCGCAAACCATGCTAATTTCATTAAAAGCTTTCCTTTCTGTGAACAATACTGAAGTTTTAATCATTTTTTACTACCCTTGCGATCATTTCTGCATAATTTAGCAAGCTTACGAAGTGAGATCTTCCACTATTTATTACCTCCCGCTACCCTTGGTAAGGGAGGTATAGGGATCGTGCTAAAAATCACATATTGAGATTTTAGTAAATGACCACGTTTTCAGGTCCCTAGAATCCAATTTTAATATTTTCACGATGATGTCTGTATGTGTATGGATTTTGTCTTCGCTCTAACTCAAATACTATCATTCAGAAAATTCTGAAACCTTGTATTTCTACCCTATTCTAATATGAAAAGAAGCCATTAAATTTTGGTGTAAATCGGATAACCGGAAATGGCACTTTACCTGAAGTTCATACGGTTTTCGTTTTTGTTCAAAAAATACCATTAAATGTCATTTTTTCGCATTTTATGTCATTATGAAAATAAAGATTATTGAATTTTCTACAGGAATACATTAATACTTTTTCTATATATTTTACAGATAATAATTTAAAAATAATTTTTTTTATATGTCCCGAAGCCTAAGATAAACACAATTCCTTTGTTACACAGTTCATATTTCAAATGAATGTAACTGACAGTAACTGTCACTGTTAAAAAACTAATCACTTCAAATTAATAATAGTGACATTTTAAAAATAAAATAGTAAATAAAGCAATAGTTTTATACAATAGAACAGATTGCAGCGTTAGTAAATACGTAGGTATGTATTTAAATTAATAAAAATTAAATATCTGGAGGTTTTGTGTTGGCCACATCAGATTTTTACCTCTCGCTAAGAGAGGTATTGGATTCATGCTAAAATTCGCATATCCAGATTTTATTGAATAAGCACGATTTAAGGTTTTTAGAATCCGATTATAACATTTTTAAAATGTCTGTGTGTCTGGATGTTGGAGGGACGATTCCTCAAAAACTATAAGACTTAAAAACTATTTAACTGCAGTTTCCTCAATCTGACATTCCTGGGAAGAGCTGAAAAGGTTTTGGTAACAATTGGACAACCGAAAGTAGTAGTTTCTTAGAAAAATTCTTCTAAATATATTTTTTTAGAAATTTTTGTTATGACAAATATTGAAGAACATAAAATTCTCCATCTAATACACTTAAAATTTTTATTATATCTTGTATAGATTTAGAGATAAAGACATTATAATATATGTAATATTCTAATCGCAGAGGCTAAGGCAGTAAGGAAACCACTTGACAAATTCAAATGTTTATACCATAGTTTGTAAATGACATATGTCAGTGGCAAAAATGAACAGTTTTAGTGACATTCTGATAGTTTTTTCTGGGAAGTATATTTAATATTCCTTATTGTTTTAATAATTAAATATTTGAATTATAGGTAAAATGCATATATCCATCAGAAATACCGCCAATCTGATTAATGAATTGGAAGAATCTCTGAAATTTAGGAATTTCCTCTTTCAATGAAAATTATGTGTGCAGAAGACATGTTAAATATAATCAAAAACAATATTTGCGTAAAGTTCTGTGATATTTTGTTATAAAACGACGTTTCGAAAGAAAAGTGCAATACAATACTTATATAGCCTAACATGGAAATGGCGAGAGGTCTTGTGCTGGCCACAACAGATTTTTTTTATCAGAAATCAGAAGAATGAAGTTAAATGCTCAATAGGCTATTCCACAGTAATCAAAAATAGTAAAAATTTATTGAAAATATGAACGATAATAGTTAAAGGATAAGGAAAACCATATTTCTTTTATTATAAATTATTCCTTCTAGAAGACACGGGGAGTTTTGCTTTTGATGATGCAGGACATGTGTACGAGTGTTTGAGCAAATAGGATCCAAGTATGACCTCCGGTTTTGAGAAGCCCCGCCTTAACTAAGAATATACTTCTTCGGTTGTGTCGGATCTGTTCGGTTGCTGTTCGGGTGACGTTCTAATTTCTTTGTTTTTATAAAATGGGAAAAAAAGGTGAAATAAATTAAGTATAATAATTTATTTTATGTCTCTAATAATGAATTATAATATTACAATTTAAATATACATTATTTTGTAATTTTTTTTTAACATTTTTTCGTGGCTTGTGAACCACTGTTTGTTTACTTCTGGTATATCCACATTACCTACGTCACAAAGGTAATTTAAAATTCGGACCTTAATATCTCACTTATTTGGAGGAATTTTTAACTCGGACTTTCATATGTGGTCATATATTTTTATGTAATTCAAGAAAAAAAAAATAAAAAAAAATATCGTGGAATAGCCTATTCTAGGGCTGTTATGCGATGATGATGACTCTTTATTAATAGAATATCAATTTCTGGTTTAGTTCCTGTTTGACGTCACAAGATGACTCCACCATTTCCCATATCGGGCATATAATACGTTTCCATTTATTGTAGGCGATCCACCAACACCTTATCCCAAATTGCACAACATTGCAAACCTGTTGTAGCTTGTCTTTGTGGACCGTTGTTGTATTGTTCATGTGACGATATTCTTTAGGATGAATCAGCGTGATATTTTTGTTATAATTACGTTATATGTACGTATGCGGTGTGTGTTCGTTGAACACTGGACATTTACCTGTGGTCATTGACTTACTGACGAGACAGTTTTCCTCGAATTATAACTGAATAGGTTGTATTCGAAAGAGTAAATAAAAATAGGAAAAGAATCAACGGGTTGAAGATATTAATACGAGATAGTTTCTAAATGAGTTCTTTTGAAGTGTTAGATATTTATAATGACTTTAGATAAAGATGCTCTTCAAAGGAATGCCGGTGGTCAGTGACACTAAAAAATGTGAGATTGTGAGTTCAAATTTTGAATCCAACAACAAATAACTGAAATATTTTTATATTCCGGTATTTTTTCCATTAGTTCAGAAATGTTGGGCTATGAATATCTAATTCTTAAAAATTTCATCGAAATTCAAATTTTTCATCATGGTGCGCTTATGATGCATATTTTGGCATTTAGTATTTGAGTCTACTTCACATAAATACAACTCTGAATGGCACACTAATGACATTCATTGGTTTGTATGGAAATACTTTAGTAGATCAACAATACAATTCGATTTAATTTAGTGCTTCAGATTAAATTGTCATAATATAAAAAAAAATAATACTTTTCAAGTTCTGTAAGACAAACTGATGTGGCCATCACAAAAACTCCCGCTATTTAATTTTTGTTAATTTAAATACATACCTACATATTTACTAATACTGCAAACTATATTATGTTCCATTGCATATAACAATTTCTTTATTTACAATTTTCTTTTTAAAATGGCCTTATTATTAATTTGAAGTGATTAGATTTTTGAAAATAATATGATTTTTAAATTTATCTGTAAAATATATAGAAACAGTATTAATGTATAGCTGTAGAAAATTCATACATACATACATACATACATACATACATACATACATACATACATACATACATACATACATACATACATACATACATACATACATACATACATACATACATACATACATACATACATACATACATACATACATACATACATACATACATACATACATACATACATACATACATACATACATACATACATACATACATACATACATACATACATACATACATACATACATACATACATACATACATACATACATACATACATACATACATACATACATAAAATCACGCGTTTCCCACTTAGTGGGTTAGCAAAAACCCGAAAAAAAATAAGAAAAGGGATGAAAGTAAGAGCTCCACTGAATCACTTAACTCTTTAAAAACATTCTTCTTTCGCCTTGTCCAAAATCATCATAACATTCATACAAAGTCACTTAATTCTTTAAAAACATTCTTCTTTCGCCTTGTCCAAAATCATCATAACGTTCATACAAAGTCACTTAATTCTTTAAAAACATTCTTCTTTCGCCTTGTCCAAAATCATCATAACATTCATACAGTCACTTAACTCTTTAAAAACATTCTTCTTTTGCCTTGTCCAAAATCATCATAACATTCATACAAAGAACATATTAATGTGACCGATTATCGGTAGCGAATAACCGCATCTGGACTACAATAATAGTTACGCAACAATCATCCTTCGCCACACATTCCTATCCATGCACACTTCTTTCACCTCAGCCACATTCATAAACGTATTCATACATAATAACATATTAAAGTGACCGATTTTCGGTAGCGAATAACCGCATCCGGACCACAATAATAGTTACACAAAAATCATCTTTCGCTACACATTCCTGTACAAACATACTTCGTTCTTCCCTTCCCGTCCACATAAAAGTTCAGCTGTCTCTCCATTCTCATAAAACATTCTTACTAACCATTCATCTTCACACCACAATAATAGGCTATTCCACGACATTTTTTTAAAATTTTTTTCTTGAAATACATAAAAATATAAAACCACATGTGAAAGTCCGAGTTAAATATTCCTCCAAATAAGCGAGATATTAAGGTCCGAATTTTAAATCTGCTTTGTGACGTAGGTAATGTGGATATACCAGAAGTAAACAAACAGTGGTTCACAAACCACGAAAAGTTGTTAAACAAATTACAAAATAATGTATATTTAAATTGTGATATTATAATTCATTATTAGAGACATAAATTAAATTATTTCACTTAATTTATTTCACTTTTTTTCTCATTTTATAAAAATAAGAAATTAGAACGTCACCCGAACAGCAACCGAACAAATCCGACACACCCGAAGAAGTATATTCTTAGTTAGGGCGGGGCTTCTCAAAATCGGAGGTCATACTTGGATCCTATTTGCTCAAACACTCGTAGACATGTCGTGCATCATCAAAAGCAAAACTCCCATGTCTTCTAGAAGGAATAATTTATAATAAAAGAAATATGGTTTTCCTTATCCTTTAACTATTATCATTCTTATTTTCAATAAACTTTTACTATTTTTGATTACTGTGGAATAGCCTATTACGAAACAATCATCCTTCGCCACACATTCCTATCCAGGCAAACTTCTTTCGCCTCAGTCACATCACATTCATAATCGTATTCATACATGCTCTTCAATAATCTTTAATTTTCATAAATACATGAAATGCGAAAAAAATGGCATTTAATGGTATCTTTTGAAGAAAACCCATTATGAGCTTCAAGTAAAGTGCCATTTCCGTTTTTCTGATTTACACCCAAATCTAATGGTTTCTTTTCATTTCATATTAGAATAAGGTAAAAATACAAGATTTCAAAATTTTCTGAATTTTAGTTAGAGCAAAGACATAATTCTTTTATTGTAAAAGTTCGCTGCTAATACAGCCCAATTTTTTTTTTTTTTTTTTTTGGTAATAACTACGGCTGTTCCCCTTAGTACCTCCAACATTCTTTATCTGCAATTACCCCTATTACCTCTGAATTTATACCTTTACCGTAAACATTTTCCTTCCCTTAACCTGTCTGGTCCGATAAATCCTTATTCCTATCTACCATCTCCTGCTATACGTGTCCCTGGCCCTGAATGCTGACGCAGCAGGACGGCAGGAAGATCCCACTGCGCAGGGGAAGTAGTTTAGTTGTGCTGATTGTTAGGGAGGCACCCTACATGAAAAATCTATCGTTGCTTGTTACTGAACGACTATGACAACTGAATCACCGACAGTTGGAAGGGATGGTGGGACGTATGTGGGTGTTTTGTTCTGCTTTGTTTACTCTGAAAGAGTGTAAAGTGACACATTTGATTTAAAAGAAACTTAAGGAGTTCATCCGTCGTTGCCCAGTACAAAATTGTTTATCATCTTTCTTTAAATGGTCATAAAAAAATTAAAGTACATTTTAAGATTTCATTGAATGAATCACGACATTTTTAATATAACAATAAAGCATAACTGTTATAAACAATGAAATAATCAATACATGACCTATATGTATTTCTATAGACTGTAACAAAATATAATATTCTATTCATTTGCTAGTCATAAAAGCTTGATATCATAATAGAAATTCCTTTTAATTATGGCTTTGTCGCTTGTGACTTCATTAACATGAATATAATTACTATATACAGGCCCAATCATAATTTTTCGTAATACTACCGTGAGTATTTTTTAACGTGAAACATTGAGTTTGTCATATCCATGGTTACGACTTGCTATTTGATTGACAGCAATGCATTTGGCCGTTCCATTTAAAATGAAACATATAGCGTTTTCCGCTTACACATTCGGTGCGCACTGAGTGCAAATTTAGCTGCACTGAGTGTGAGTGGCGTTTTCCACTTACCTTTTCAGTGCGCACTGTTCCGGATTTTTATTTTCCACTTACTACGAAATCGCACTCAGGGCAACATCAACTCGCACTCAGTGCGTATTTTGTTGCACCGACTACTATAGTAAGTGCGACAATTTGAGTGCAAATATGGCGGCGGAAGATTTCAAAAATGACGTAAGAGGTATCTACTATTGAAGGACTTTTATCTTCATCTTCGTCATCTGATGATATAACAGAAACGGCTCTAGACTATTTAAATAAACCAGACCAACCCAAAATAATTAATTTCATATATAGTATAGTACATAAATATTCTGACAATAATAATTACATATATTGTTTTGCACAAATAAAAAACTCAAATTTTATCAAGTTTCAAGAATCCTTCCGAATTAAAAGAGTTATTATAAATGACACCATCGTCATGTTTTATATTTATTGTCAATTATGTCAATAAAACTTTCAAACCCCAAACTTAACCTCAACTTTTACACAAACAAATGTGAACTGAAATAGGAACATATTTTCCACTTGTCACTGGATTGGTGCGCACCGTTCACAAAACCAAAACAGTGCATGACGTCATACATTGCACTGAGTGCGTTCCAGTGCGCACTAAATTTTGGTAAGCGGAAAACGCTATTAGAGAACGAATCTGACAGAAGTATTATATTTAAATATTGTAAGAAATTTAGCGGAGTCAGAAAACCACTCGAGAGTACTAAACATATTTCGGGCTCAAGGTGCACACAGTGCTTTTTTTACATCTAAATTTAATTTTTAGAAAACAGGTATAATTATTGAAATCTTGTCAATATGACAGTTAACCCTTGAATTTCCCTATAAGTTATGATTTCACATTTGATTGACAGTAATGTATTTGTCTGTCTCATTTTATTTTAACAGAAGTATTATATTTAAATATTGTAAGAAATTTAGCCGAGTCAGAAAACCACTCGGGCACAAGGTGCACACTATATTTTTTCTACAACTAATTTTAAATTAGAATGCAAGTATAATTATTTAAACAAAATTAACCTCTAATGACGTCTTGTGAAATGTCAAATTCGTTCCCTTTGTTTCATTTTAAATGGAACGGGCAAATACATTGCTGTCTATCAAATGTCATGTAACCATGGATATGACAAACCCAATGTTTCACGTTAAAAAATACTCAAGGCCTATTTATAATGAAGTAACGTAAGCGGTAACGCAGTTGCAGTAAGGTAACGCAAAAGATAAATGTACGGTACAGCATATACCGTTTTATAATGAAACGCAACGAAGAGCCGCAAAAGTAACGTAACGCAACGCAACGCCAAAGCTGACCAACTTTCATCTTTCTACCTTACTTTTGTACCTCTAGCCAATCAGAATTCAATGTTTCAGTTTTACTACAAAAATCTGTATTATCGATATGTTCGTGAACTGTCAAAATTACATAATAAATTCTACATTTTATGGTTAGATCGGTTAGATTTTCAAAGTGATACGAAGAATAATTATGGATGATATCGAATTAATCCAAAATCACCGAGCCAGAAACAGTATTGCCGCAGCTATATCGTCGTCACTGTCCATTTCTATTCAAATTATTTTATACACTTATTTATGTCATGTGTCATAAAGACTATAAATAAAAGCGAGTTGAATTTCAACGATGTATACAGAATTCTTTTGATTGGTTAGAAGTGATATCTTCGGCGTTATTATAAATCACATATTTTGTGTTTGCGTTACTGATTACGTTACGTCGTTGCGTTGCGTTTTACGTTACTTCATTATAAATAGGCCTTCACGGTATACTGTTATTATGACATAACAGGACTAAAAACAAAAATGAAAAGATAGAAATAACGGCCTTGGTCGTTATTTTTTATAAGTCGCCTGCAATTAAGGATGTGTTCTTAGAAAAATAACAGCATATTGATGCACTGTTGTCTAATAGAATTTATAAATTAACCAAAAAAGAATAGAAGAATTTTATTATTCCTAAATGTTTAAATTTTATGTTATTACGAAAAATCTTGAACGCCATAAGGCCGATATGCAAATAACGAACTCTACTGATTATAAACCTCAGTCGTGTCTCGCGTCCGTTATTTGCCTCATATCGGCCTAATGACTTTAATAACTACGACAGTCTTTGATGTCATTCGATACAAATTCATATCGTAATGTCAACCCTGTATAAAATAGACATAAAATCAATAACTAGAATATTATAAAAACGTTTCCTTCTAGAATATCTAGGCGTCCTTTTTATGAGATTACGTCATCAAAAGATAATATCATTGATAAAGTTTTTAGGAAATAACAAGTATATGTGTTTTTAAAATAAGTAATTCAATTTTATACAATGTAGGTAAAATATATATGTGTTTACTTTGTACATTACAGTTGATTATAATTGTTTATTTGATATTAGTAATGTTTTTCTGAGTTGGACATGTGTTTTTATCATGAAATAAGATAATATTAATGATGATAATATATTATAATTATGACGTGGATATAGAAATTCATATATTAATTTGTATGAGCTTTCTGACCATGAAAAGTTCGTACACCTTTCAAATTTAATGATATGAAGAGAACAGGGAAAACCCATATGTCGATCCCTTTCTTTTCAAACTATACAGTGTCCCACACTCTATGTTCAGTATAGGGTCTTATGGAGTACCATGTTGGCAAATTTACCTGCTGTTAGTCTACAAGATAGAAAGAGCAAAATATATGCCCAAAAAGAGATGAAATATTTTGGGTAATTCATTGAATGTATTTATGACTGGTGTACTCTCAGTGTATCTAAACAGGTGGGTGAAAAGAAAAATAAATAAATAATAAACTGGTCAGTTTAACAATTTACAAAAAATATAAAATAATACAAACACAAAATATAAGTAAGGGTATAAAAACATAACAAGCGTAGGTAAATTAAAATAATTAACATTTAACTCTTCAATTTAAAGTAAATAATATAAAACATTTTTGTACTTAATTGGACATTTTACAATCGTCGTCAACAATATAAATTCCCTATGTTACATATTTACATTCTACGAAAAGATATAGAGCTACCTGAAATAATTAATACTATATTTTCTACAGCGCATTTTTGTAACACTATACTTGCCGATTGGAGCAGATAGATATGATGATTTGAAATCCCTAATTTTTTGTATTCCTCCTACGATACCTACATTATCCCAATGTCATATTGATGAAGAATATTTTTTTTTTATGTTTTATGCTATTTATGTCGACATATTATATGATGAACTCATAAAGAGTTAAAATTATTAAGCATTATTTTTTATTTAATTTATATCTTCTTATTTGATAATTTACTAATATTTAGGCTTGATAGAAATACTGCATATATTTTACATAGTTCATAAGTCTTTATTCTTTCTTTATAATCTTCAATTTGAATTTATAATATTTTAATCTCTAATGCATTTGATCGCGATTAGTATGACGGGCGGTTTTAAAATATTGTATTGAAATATTACTTATTACAGGTACAAATAGCTTCAGCATGTTTTTTACACCCCGGTTCCAATGCATCTTTTCGCGCCCCTGTAAATAAAACTATTTAGAACTGCAGATAAATTTCGGGTGATTCCAATAAGCCCTTGGGTAAATAAGAGACCCTCATAAATTTAAATTGTACACTGAAGATGGAGTGTGGGACTTTGTATAGAATATATTTTTGATATTAAATCCCAACCGTAAATCGATGGGTGTTTTGCGCCATACGTTGTTTCTAATTGACAGAAAAATGTCAGTGTCAAAAAATCCAGATACATTACTGAAGGCTTTTTCTGGGAAGTACATTCAATGTTTCTTATTTTATTATTAATTAAATATTTAAAATTATAGATACATATTACAAATACGCATAAGAAATACCGCCAATCTTTTCAATGAATTTGAAGAATCTTGAACATTTAGAAGAGTAGGAGGAAACTTATTTATAGAATGAATTAAAAAATGAAAAAATATGTGAATAATATATGTAATTAGAATTTTTGTGTGTACTAGAAATGTTAAATACAATATGTACTTATATAGCCTAATATGGAAATGGCGAGAGGTCTTATGTTGTCCACATCAGATGTTGAAAAATGTGAAACCGACCGATTCTTGGTACATTCACTCAACTAATTAAATAGTGATCCTTTTAATTTTAAAATCAACAAATAAGTACAACTGACATTAATACAAGAAGCTAGCTTGTATTGTAAGTATATGCAAATAAGTTTGAGACACCTGATCAATTAGCCTGTTCCGAAGAACCGGTCTGGATACACCTGGAACTAAATAAACGTGCAGAGAAAGAATAAATGAAGTAATATGACTTGTTATGTTGCAATTTTTACTGTACCAGTATATTTATATGTAATATCTTATGAAATCATTTATTTTGTCTGTAAAATACTTGTTGCAAAACATTGTTCTTTGGTAATTTATTGAGACAATTGATATGATCTATTTCAGTGGTTACCAAAGTACGACTCATTGCGTCATTGTATAAGCGACTCTACCTAAAATAATAATAAACACTGAAAGAAAAGACAAAAATGCAATGTCAAACTGGTGTCAAAAGTTATTTAATGTTAAATTCTAACAAAACAAACTTTATTATTTTTAACTCGTAGCTCACTTCTCAAATCAACCCACTAATAAAAAGTAGGACGAAAAGCTATACCTACCTCAATGAACATGATGGGTTATAGAAAAATTAATAGTACACAACTTTTATTTGAAGTATCTTTTTCTAAAATAATCCATAAACGATTGACAGCGCTTAATCACTTGTTCATACTACCACCCCAAGTTTTTAGGTTTAATAATATATGTATAGATACTTGAACTGGCTATCTGAAATTGAGTCCCTACATGCCACACTATCCACGATTTTTTATGCTGTGTATAAATTAAGAAATAGTGTTAGTATTGACATCTTAAAAACATATTATTATAAAAAAAATCTGATGTGGCCAACACAAAACCTTCCGCTATTTAATGTTTCAATACATACATAAAATTCACAATCATTATAGCATTCATACATAAGAACATACTAAAGTGACTGATTTTCGGTAGCAAATAACCGCATCTGGGCCACAATAATAGTTACGCAACAATCATCCTTCAACACACATTTCTATCCATTTTTATTAATTTAAATACATACTTACGTATTTACTAACGCTGCAAACTGTTCCACGGCACAAAACTATTGATTTATTTACTATTTTCTTATTAAAATGTCACTATTATTAATTTGAAGTGATTAGTTTTTTGACAGTGACATTTACTGTCAGTTACATTCATTTGAAATATGAACTGTGTAACAAAGGAATTGTGTTTATCTTAGGTTTCGGGACTAATAAAAAAATTTTTTTTTAATTTATCTGCAAATTATATAGAAAAAGTATTAATGTATTCCTGCCATAAAATTCGAAAAAATGGCTTTTAATGATATACAGTGTGTCCCATTTAGAGGTGCCACCATTGGGATCTCGAGAACTATAAGAGATACGATGTCGGTTAAATGGAACTTTTTGTGCGCCTTTGGGAGGCCATCTCAGATGTGCTTGTGTTTTTCCAAAAATTCTCATAGGGCACTAGATAATGACGAAAAACTGAATATTGTTGATGTTTTATTTTTCAAATAACTGCTAAACTATTAGTAATTTAGAAAAACGTTTCAAATACAAAAGATAGATATTTTTATTAACTAACCAGTGGCGTACGAAATAAATTTTTATATCCGTAAATTTTTGAGATATAACACAAACTTATATTTTTTTAAATGGAACCCATACCTGATTTTAGCCTCAAAAAAATCATTATTTTTTTCTCTTTTTAACGATGTAAGGGTTATTACGTTTTATATTTGTTTTGCCTTCAAAATTATTATTTTTTCCTTATTTTGTATTAAATTTATAATTATTTTGAAAATATTGGTAGATTTCTATTTAGAAATACTCCTCGTATTTAAATAATTTATTTCGTTAGAAAATTTGGCTCAAAACTCGTATCAAACTAATTTTTATAATATTTTGCATCTGGTCGCCCTTGGCACATTATAGTGTAATTTGTAATTATGGGTCATGAATGAAAATATTAAGTAATAAAGGCATAAAACACATTAATTCGATCAAATACAATAATAAAAATAATAATGTTTTTTGGGATATAATAAGAAAGTTCAGGAAAATAAAGAGAAAAATTAAATTTTAGGAGCAAAACAAATATAAAACATAATAACCCTTACATCATTCAAAAGAGAAAAATAATTATTTTTTTGAGACTAAAATCAGATATGGGTTCCATTTAAAAAAATATAAGTTTGTGTTATATCTCGAAAATTTACGGATATAAAAATTTATTTCGTACGCCACTGGTTAGTTAATAAAAATATTTATATTTTGTATTTGAAACGTTTTTCTCAATTACTAATAGTTTAGAAGTTATTTGAAAAAGAAAAAATCAACAATATTCAGTTTTTCGTCATTATCTAGTGCCCTATGAGAATTTTTGGAAAAACAAAAGCACATCTGAGATGGCCTCCCCCAAAGGCGCACAAAAAGTTCCATTTAACCGACATCGTATCTCTTATAGTTCTCGAGATCCCAATGGTGGCACCTCTAAATGGGACATACTGTATTATGAGCTTCAGGTAAAGTGCCATTTCCGGTTATCCGATTTACACCAAAATCTAATGGCTTCTTTTCATATTAGAATAGGGTAGAAATACAAGGTTTCAGAATTTTCTGAATGGTATTTGAGTTAGAGCGAAGACAAAATCCATACATACACACACACACACACACACACACACACACACACACACACACACACACACATATATATATATACAGACATCATCGTGAAAATGTTAAAATTGGATTCTAGGGACCTTAAAACGTGGTTATTTACTAAAATCTCTATATGTGATTTTTAGCACGATCCCTATACCTCCCTTACCAAGGGTAGCGGGAGGTAAAAATTAATATTTAGAAGAATTGTTTTAAGAAACTAATACTGTCGGTTAGCCAATTGTTACCAAAACCTTTTCAGCTCTGCCAATTAATGTCAGATTAAGGAATACGTAGTTAAATTGGTCTTTAGTCTTATAAAATTTGAGAAACCATCTTTCCAACATCCAGACACACAGACATCATTGTAACAATGTTAAAATCGGATTCTAGAGACTTTAAGACGTGCTTATTCACGAAAATCTGGATATGCGATATTTAAAGACTACTGTAGAATTGGATTTGCCAAGAGGTACACAAGATGCCACAAATTATTTTTAACAATCGGATTCACAGTAAACGCCTTTAGTTCTGTCGTATTTAATACCAAATTTAATTAGAACTTCAAACGACCACTTCCAATTAATTTCGAAATCCATTAGCATCCAGACATCTTTTTCCAGTCATTCAATTAATAGGCACTCATTATAATTAAATCATTTATTCTGGCGTAAACACTGAACATCAACATCTAAGCCTAACTATTAAAGGAAATATTGTCTACTTTTACACACCAGCAATATATTACCGAAGGGAATTACGATTTCACGCCTAACACCATGTGTGCAAGACAGAGATATGTAAATAAAATGAGGGAGCGTGTGTAGGAGAGAGACAGATGATGTGAGTCACAGGTCATTTGAGGTGAAGTCTAGAAGGGTGTGTGTAAAAGAGGGGCGTTTCTATTTGATTTAAGGTTATTAGGAAATGTGAAATTGATTTTTTGTGTTCTTTCTCTTAATAATTAATGGAACCAAACAATGATAGATTTACAGTTAGAATATATATATATATATATATATATATATATATATATATATATATATATATATATACCGTGAGTATTTTTTAACGTGAAACATTGGATTTGTCATCCATGGTTACGACTTGACATTTGATTGACAGCAATGTATTTGTGTGTCCCATTTAAAATGAAACATAGGGAACGAATTTGACATTTGACAAGACGTCAGTAGAGGTTAATTTTGTTTAAATAATTATACCTGCTTTGTAAATTAAATTCAGTTATAGAAAAAATATTGTGTACTCTCTCTCTCACACACACACACACAAACACACACACACACACACACACACACACACACACACACACACACACACACACACAGAGAGAGAGAGAGAGAGAGAGAGAGAGAGAGAGAGGCTCATAGACATCGTCGTGAAAATGTTAAAATCGGGTTCTAGGGACTTTAAAACGTGGTCATGTATACCTCGTCCAGATTTCATTTGAACAAATGACTTTTAAATCCTCTGTGTTAATCCTAATCTTTACTACTGTGAATATTTTTACGTTTCACGCAAATATAGTTTCTTCTCAAAGTACATTATATGTCTATGAAAGTTGAAAATTGCTTGTAACTATTTAAAAGGGGAAAAGTTTTATTGGGGTATAACTGTACCTCGTGCATATTTACATTTTGGCACTACCAGTTGCTCAATTCAGTAAAGAGCGTTCATTGTTAAAGCAAGCATAACATCTTGGATAAGAATTTTACAGGTCAACTATGATTCTCAGGAACTTTGAGAAGAAACTATATTTGCGTGAAACGTAAAAATATCCACAAAGCAAAGATTAGGATTAACACAGAGGATTTAAAAGTCATTTGTTCAAATGAAATCTGGACGAGGTATACCAAAATTACTATTTTTAGCACGATCTCTATACCTCCCTTATCAAGGATAGCGGAAGGTAAAATGCAAATTGAAATTTTGGTAGCAACATATACCTTCATTCATTTGACATTTCATTTCGATGAAATATTGTCAATTTAAGCCAAGTTTAATTAAACCAGTCAGTAGACGTGGTGGAGTAAATGTTACGGACATAAAAAAACTAATATTTTAAAAACTATTCATTGTTTTAAACTTTGATACCCTCTTCACACACTTATAAGCTCTAATTTTAAAAGAAATGCCCATTTTTCTAATTCAGCAGAACCCCATTGTTCGATCTACACTTATATCCTATTACGATATAATAAGTACCTAATATAAGTAATACTTTGTCTGCTGTAGATCGAGAACACTGTCTATCTATTCTAATCAAAGGAAATTGAGTCATACTGCAAAGGAAGTGAAGTGAAGATAGACGTTCTCCGTTCTCTGCTTTCGGTTTCGATCAGACGTTGGTTGCAGTTCAGACCGTACTTAGTTTTATTATCGTATGATGTGTTAAACGTGTATTTATTATAATTTAATTTTATGTTTCCTGTTCATTATACGATACGTTTGATGTGTGCTTTTATTGACTGTGAAATTTCTTAAAAAGAAAATTGAACGATGAAAGAACAGTTATATTTTTGATGTCTATAAAGGAAATTACATAAAAGACTTTTTTCTCTACAGAGAACATAAATGAGTCGTATTTATTTGTACCGTTTACCGCAGCTTACTTTACAAATGTACTATGGTTACTGTTGCATATCAACGCAATTGTATCACATGCCACGTCATAGTTTCATCATGATTACATGTACTATACGTTTATATAAATATTTACTCAATAACAGAGCAACATTATTGTAATATTTTTCAAATTAATGGCTGTATTATCGACCTTTAAACTAATGGACCAAGTGTCTCCTATTCTTATATTGTTAGAATAATGCTCCAACATAAAAGGATAGAAATATATATTCTGTCCTTCAACAGTACGGAAGTTCTCAGTTGAAGTATACTGCGCATGCGTTCGTATTCATTGTACATCTTTTTCAGTCATATGTAAACCTCTATACATCGCTCTCTATCACTAAATAATTGCCAAAATCTACATTTGACGTTTCGTGACTGTGTATTATTTACTTTTTTGGAGACCATTTTTTTACAATTATTTCTGTCAATACATACGTATATGTGTTGTGATGTGTGTATGCGACAAAATAATGGGGAAACAGTGTATTTCGTGCAGTCACCAGTACGTACGCGGTTCAGCTGTGTCATTTCGTATGTAAGTTCTTATTAATTATTACTTGTTCCCTATAATATAATATGTATATAATATATTTTATTAAAAATATATAATAAAACTAATTATGTACAAAAAAATTAAATCTATACTCTCAGCGATTATGCACCAAGTATAACAAGTTAGGGACAAATCAATTTTTTTATTTTGCCGCGTTTTCTTAACTTCCGTATTGTTGAAGGATAGAGATACTGTGTCTGCACCGTTATGACGGGACAAGCATTTTGCTCGTACGCTGCGTCTATTAGTTTAAAGGTCGATGGGCTGTATTCTCTATCAAAATTGTAATCTTACTGATCTGTAAAAATTGAGAAAAGCACATCTTTTTCCGTCACCTTTAAGTAAGAAAGGTAATGAAGGTTCCCGAAGGAAAAATAATTGGACAAGCAGTCTGCAGTAAGAGTATTTATTTCAAGCCGACGTTTCGACTAATACGTTAGTCTTCTTCAGGGCACTATGGACCAGGGATGTTAACCATAAAAAATATCGGTTTGGGTTACGGTTTCGCTCATCGTGAAAATAAAAATTCTGTTTTGGTTTGGGTTTCGGTTTTTATACAGCAATCGGTTTTGGTATACCGGTTTTACTAAAAGGGTTTCGGTTTTGCAAAGGTAATTTACGAGAATAATAATATTATTGATTTTGATTGAATAATTAATTATTATAGCAAAAAGTGTCCACAAACACGTACAAAGTTTTATAACAACCAATTTTAATGGGAAGCAAATTTTCAAAATATTCTAATTTCCCATGTTAAATGCCTATGTAAATGTAACACGTAAAGGATTTCGAGCGACACACGATTGAGGTACTACGTTAAAAATTGAAATACGTTTCGACAAAAAAAAAATATCTTTATACTTTTTTATGCATAAGTATTTTAATAATAAACATTTACAATATTTAACAACAAGAGATCTGTATATAATGCGATTAACCGATAAATAAAAAAGGGTTTTGCTTTCGGTTCCGGTTTTGTATCTGTTTCGAATTTCGGTACAGGTTTCGGTTTCGGTTCTCATATTTTTCCGGTATTTTTCGGTTAATGGTTTCGGTTCCGGTTTCTGTTACCATCCTACCATAGTAGTGTATTGTCGATAGTGCCCTGAAGAAGACTAATGTATTAGTCGAAACGTCGGCTTGAAATAAATACTCTTACTGCAGACTGCTTGTCTGATTATTTTTCCTTCGGGAACCTTCATCCTTTCCTCAGACGATTATCGCTCAATTTCAAGAAAGGTAATGTCTGGTCAAAAAATTCGGTGGTGAATTTTTAATGAATAAGCACGTTTTAGGGTCCCTACCATACGAATTTAATATTTTTAAGATGATTGTGTGTGTGTGTGTTTGTTTGTGTTTGTTGGAAGGACGATTCGTCAAAAACTATAAGACATGTTTATCTATGAATTCCTCAATCTGACATTCCTGGGAAGAGCTGAAAATGTTTTGGTAACAATTGGACAACCGGAAATAGTAGTTTCTTAAACAAAAATCTTCTAAATATTATTTTTTGAAAATTATGTTACTACTAATATTGAAAAACATAAAAGTTCTATATCTGATACATTTAAAATTTTTATTTTATCTTCTATAAATTTAGGGATAAAGACACTATAATATATAGAATAATGTGATATAATCGGGCCTATTTTGTAACAGAGTGGTTAATTTTTAGCAACTGGTTAAAAAATTTGTCCAATAGATATTGATTTAACAACTAAAAATTTTTTTTGTTATATATCAACATACTTGATTAGTTAAAATTTTTAACCACTTGTAAAAAATTAACCACTGTTACAGAATAGACCCGAATAACTCGCGTAGGCTAAACTAAACCAAGCAAACCAGTTGACAAATTCAAATGTTTGGAGCATAGTTTGTAAATGACAGATACATGTCATTGTCAAAAATCAACAGTTTTAGTGATATTCTTAAAGCTTTTTATGGGAAGTACATTTATTCTTTATTATTGTTTTATTAATTAATATTTAAAATTATAGGTAAAATGCATATATCCATAAAAATACTGCCAATCTTGTTAATGAATTCGAAGAATCTCTGACATTTATGAACTTCGTCATACAATGGAAAAATAGATATAATTAGAATTGTATGTGTGCACAAGACATGTTGAATACAATAAAAAACAATATTTGGGTACAGTTTTGTATATATTTTTTTTGTATTATAAAACGACGTTTCAACAGAGAAATACAATACAATACTTATATATAACATAAAATAGAAACGGCGACACGGCGAGAAGTATAGTGCTGGCCACAACAGATTTTTTATTCTTTCCCCTACCTCTTCTGTTGACTATACTCCCACTGATTTACTTATACATTATGCTGCTCGTGAACATACGAGTACATAACCTAAATTTGCCCCCTAACAAATTTGTTTACATTGCGAGACAGCAGCCAAACAGTATACCGCACCGCACATTTTAAAAAGAGAATGAATGTACATAACATACATCTCACATCTCACAGACAGACACCAAGCAACAGTTTATTGTGTACCTACGCACTCAAATTTCTATTTGAGGTTATGACGTGTGAGGTGTGAGACAAGAAATATTTTTTGGTTTTTGTCAAGTTGTCAAGTAGGTATGGAATGAAAATAAACTATTTCGGGGATTAAAGAGATATCTTCATATATGCTTTCAACATTATTGTCATTGTTTATAAAATTCGTATAATCATTATGCAAATATACATAGAGATAGAAGCTAGTTCCGAAAATCCAATTTTAATTGAACTGTAATATCAAATCTAAATATTCATTTATTTTTTTGTGTACTAATGTTTTTTTTTTTCTTTTCAGGTAAATTCAATATCTTATTGTAATTTCAACGACTAGAGACAGCTAATATATGTATGTAAGTCATAGTTATTTCTATTTAATTTAATATTATTATAAATTATTTGTTAAGAAAAGTACTCCTGAGACTAACTATATCTTTCGACCATTTTTCGACAAGAATTCTACTGCTCTAGACTAAAATTTGAAATCTATTCTGAGAAAAAATAGAGTAAATCGAATTTCTAGTAAAATTTAAATTTACAAAATCGTGTTGATGTACAAGCCGATCGAGAATAATGGCTACTTGCGTACCTTTTTTACGATATCTGTTAGTGTGAGTGTAAGACAAAATTTCTCCGACGATAACTCCAAAACTACAATTCTAAAAATTATGATTCTTTCGTATTTCTCTTCTTTACAACCATATGAAGAGCTGATTAGATTTTGGTTATAAATGGTAAACCAGAAGTACCCTTCTTTGAAATTCTTAACAGTTTTTCTTGAAAAAACGCAGTTAAATATCATTTTCCGACATTTTATGATCATTAATATGAAAGAAAATTTTATTCTCTATACGATTTGATTATACATTTTCCTTCATATTCAATAGATATAGAGTTATAGAGAGATTAAGAGAGGTTATCTTTTAAAAATCAGTCAGCTTTGCAAAAATTATGGAAACAGCAGATATATTCAAAAAATTCTAATTGACAGGTGTCAGTGTCAAGTGCAAAACCAAAGATGGAAAGTATAGAATCAGAAAGTAACATAAGTGACAGAGTGTCCCTCGCAAGTGACTTGCAGTTTCAATGCCGGGAGTATGAGGAAGGCCAAAGAGAAGATGGAAGGACTGTGTAGAAGAATATTTGAGAGAGGAAGAACTGTGTGAAAAAGATGCGTTGGATAGGAATAAGGAAGTGTGAAGTGCAATTTACAGAATGTACATTCGTGTTATAATTATATTGAATTTATAGAATCTTTTCAAGGAACTTGCAATATGGAATTTGTAAAAAATAGTGTGTTCGTGTTACAATTTTACAGGATATATAGAATCTTTTTCAAGGAACTTTTGATATCGGATTTGTACAAAATACATCGAAATGACGGAAGGTTTTGTGCTGACCACAACAGATTTTTTTTATATCATGTGGCAACCGTGTGTTTCAAATGATGTTGACGTGCCTGGTGCAAGTGTTAAACTGGACGTTTATGTGAGAAAATTCAATGTTTGAAATTAAACCAAAGAAGATACGACTGAAGTGCGATATCACAATGAAGTCGATGAAATTAATTTGAATAAAATTATTTACACGAACATGCGCAGCAGATTGTGTTAAATATTTATAATAACTGCGTAGTTTCATAATGTTTTTGTTATGAGAATCCAACTCTGTGGATAATAGTGACAGTGTTGACAGTCTTATTTATGAGGAGTGGAAATTTGGGTTTCTCTGTCAACTTATGTGAGAGGCGTTCCAAGGGTTTATAGCAATTCTTTGTGTTTCGATGAGACAGAGTATATCATCTTCGGATTCTCGATGTTCTAAAACCTATAGTATTCTACATATTCACAAAGCCCTTCTGTTGAAAATGTACTTTATCTACCATGAACATAAAGTTTTTAGATTTTATTTTTATAAGGAGTGTTCCCCATAAAAGCGCTTTTATTATAAAGTGCGCTCGTAATACGAGCCCTTAACAAACCAATTTACCTAATAAATATTTCAATTATAAAGCGACTTATGTGCCACATGTACTTTAAAGTTCTGTTTTATCTTTTATAATTAATAGCTTATTATTTCATAACTTCATAACAATCACAACAAACACTTTCTTTCCATCGGAAGACCGTCTTTATTCTCTGCGTTCATCGACACTTGTCTGTCTGCAGCGCCTCTGTGCGTGCTTAGTGTACTAATACTCGTTTCTTTCATACACGAACACATACGCATTTATATACATACAAACAATACGTTCATAGTCCGTGGCAGATGCATCCACACACATATAAACACATACACACACATATAAACACATACACACACATATAAACACATACACACACATATAAACACATACACACACACATAAACACATACACACACATATAAACACATACACGGGCGCTCAGAGTAATTGTGGATAGTAAAGAAGCTACTTCAAGGACAAACTAGGACGTTGTTTGGTTTTGTGAAGATGGAAATTAACTTCAAGCATTTGAGATAGGTGTGAGTGGTGTTAGTTTGTTAAGTATGAATAGTAGTTACCTTGAATTTTGGTTAATGAACTATTAATTATGAATTTTAATAACATGAATGGAACAGTGGCGGCTTAAGGCGTGAGCCACTTAGGCACTGGCTTAGGACTAGGAATGACGATTTCTGATAATTTTGGTACCCGAGTACCCGAAACAACTACCCGGATAGTACCCTTTACCCGTTAATTACCCGATACCCTTTATCCGTTATCCTTTAAGAACATTTACATAATTCGTTAATTTGTTTATTACCAGATACCCTTTTATTAGCAGTTTACTTTTAATAAAATTCATTATTAATGTTTACATATATTTATTAAATAAGAAATAATACAAACAAATAATACACTCTATACTTAACATAAATTAATTATGGTACGCTAATAAAAAGCTCTTCTTTTAGATACAATGTTTCCGGCAGCTGAAAACTGTTCGGGTAATTAACGGACACCGGGTATATTTCGGGTAATCGGGTAAAAAATTTTATACCCGGGTACATTATTATCGGGTAGGTTCCGAGTACCCGGGTACCCATCGTCATTCCTACTTAGGACGTCTGGCTTTTTGGGGAGCTCAAAAAATATAAAAACTAAAGACAAATATATAAATAAACAAAAAAAATCAATATATGGAATATATACCTGTCCTGTATTATTAAATTTTGGAGCCCCTCAAAGTTAGTTTTGTGTAAATAAATTGTGTAATTTATTGAACATGCCATTGCGAAATAATCATGTCAGGAAGAAATGATACATAAATTTGTGATAGTGAAGGCACGGAAATTTACCATATAATTTAATCATTCTTGGATTCTCGTTAGTTTTAAATTCTGATAGGTTTTTTACCTTCCGTTACCTTTAGGTAAGGAAGGTATTGTTGTTCAAATACTCTAAAAATGCGTATACTTACGTAACATTTTCTTTACAATCAAATAATATTACTATCAAGTTTATATCTCTACCAATTTTTGAATTATTGCCCCAAAAGTCAATATAGCCCACATTTAAATAAAAACTTCAAAATTTTCAGAAACTAATTTTTATGTATCTAGATATTTCTCAATGCGCTGATTCAAAATTTTGAAACCGCAGGTCGATATCTCGTTTCGTTCTCGAGATATTCAGATTTAAAGTTTTGCTCAAAACTGCCCATTTTTTGGTAATAACCCAAAAATGGGTCGATATATGAATTTGGTCTTATTTTAGCCTCAGGAATCTGTGGTTAAGCCATGTCCCGCTATTTGAGAGACACCCCGTATTATTAAATAATTAGGTACTATTATATTCGGAAGATTATTAAAAAACAAAAAATAGGACTTAACAAATCATCACTAATTTAACTAAGAGACCTTCATTTGTTTTTTCTCAGCATTATGTATTTGCAAATATAGCAATTTATTTTACCAGTGTGTGTGGCAATACTTATTTTCACGAACAAGTAATTATGATAAAACAAAAAAATCTGTTGTGGCCAGCACAAGACCTTCCGTCAATTCCATGTATTTTGTACAAATCCCATACCAAAAGGTCCTTGGAACAGATTTTATATAATATCATGTAAAATCGAAGACGAACACATACTATTTTTTTACAAATTCTATACCAAAAGTTCATTTAAAAATGTTCTATAAATCCAATAAAATTATAACATAAACTACACTAAGTAATGTTCTTCCATCTTCTCTTTGGCCTTTCTCTGCGTGTCACTTGCGAGCAACACTATGACATACCAATTTTAGATCCTATATACTTTTTTTCCATATTTGGTCTTGCACTTGCAACTGACATCTGTCAATTAAATTTTTTTGAATAATTATGTCAGCTGTTTCCATGATAAATAACAAAGCTGACTTATTTTAGAAAATTAATTTCTTTATAATGCTTTAACTCTACATCTATTGAATATGAAGGAAAATGAATAATCAAACCATATAGAGAAGAGTATTTTCTTTAATAAATATAATAACAAAATGTCAAAAAATAATATTTAACTGCGTTTTTTTAAGAAAAACTGTTAAAAACTTCAAATAAGGGTACTTCCGGTGGATCAATTATAACCAAAATCTAATCAACTCTTCATATGGATGTACAGAAGAGGAATACGAAAGAATTATAATTTTTAGAATTATAGTATTGGAGTTATCGTCGGAGAAAAATTTGTCACACACGGACACACATACACACACACACGGACACACACACGGACACACACACACACACACACACAGACACACACACGCACACACACACACACGCACACACACACACACACACACACACGGACACACACACACACACACACACACACACGGACACACACACACACGGACACACACACACACACATACATAAAGAAATCATTTTAAAAATAGTAAATTCGTATTGTAGGGACCCTAAAACGTGCTTATTCATTAAAAACTCACCACCGAATTTTTTGATCAAAGACAATACCTTCCTTACCTAAAGGTGACGGAAGGTAAAAATCAATGTATGGAATATATACCTGTCCTGTATTATTAAATTTTGGAGCCCCCAGTTAGTTTTGTGTAAATAAATTGTGTAATTAATTGAACATGCCATTGCGAAATAATCAAGTCAGGAAGAAATGATACATAAATTTGTGATAGTGAAAGGACGGAAATTTACCATATAATTTAATCATTCTTGAATTCTCGTTAGTTTTAAATTCTGATAGGTTTTTTACCTTCCGTCACCTTTAGGTAAGGAAGGTATTGTTGTTCAAATACTCTAAAAATGCGTATACTTACGTAACATTTTCTTTACAATCAAATAATATTACTATCAAGTTTATATCTCTACCAATTTTTGAATTATTGCCCCAAAAGTCAATATAGCCCACATTTAGATAAAAACTTCAAAATTTTCAGAAAACTAATTTTTATGTATCTATAGATACTTCTCAATGCGCTGATTCAAAATTTTGAAACCGCAGGTCGATATCACGTTTCGTTCTCGAGATATTTATATTTAAAGTTTTGCTCAAAACTGCCCACTTTTGGGTAATAACCCAAAAATGGGTCGATATATGAATTTGACGACAACACCATTCGATTCTACAGACAAAAATACATAAGTATAGCAATTTTCATGATTTTTATCCAACCGGTTCATTTTTTATTAATAAAAGCTTGAAAACCCCTGAAAATGGCCAAAATCTGAAAAAATCGTAAGGGGTACACCTTAGATTTTTGGGATTTTTGGCCATTTTCAGTTATTTTGCTTTAGAGAGTGTATGCGATGTTCAAAAATTCTGAAAATTGGTGTACTTAAGTAAGTTTGCCCGTAGAATCGAATGGTGTTGTCGCCAAGTTCATATCTCGACCCATTTTTGGGTTATTACCCAAAAATGGGCAGTTTTGATTCTAAATATCTCGAGAACGAAAAGAGATATCGACCTGCGGTTTCAAAATTTGGAATTAGGACATTGAGAAGTATCTAGATAGTAGATAGATTAGAATTTTGAAAATTTTGATGTTTTTATCTCAAGGCGCCTACATATCTGGAGCCGGCCCTAGAATGGAATAAATCAGTTTTAAATTGAACAGCCAAGCTTTTGGCTTAGACAAATTTAATCCACTTTTTACCTCTCGCTAAGAGAGGCATTGGAATCATGCTAAAATTCGCATATCTAGAATTTAATGGATAAGCACGTTTTAAGGTCCCTATAATCCGTTTATAACATTTTTACGTTCCACTTTCTTTGGAACACCCTGTATAATTTGTTATCTAGTGTGCGGAAGGCATATTATGCATGTATGAGGTATATCGTCACGTGCTCCGATATGGGAAATAAATGTTGATGCATTCTAAACAACAGCGAGGAATTGAAATGCGTTGCTTTGCGTACCAGCAATGCCACTTGCATTCTAATGAAATGAGATTTGCTTTGCATACACTTAAACACACATTACTCAGTTTATTCCACACACTTCATCCGTTCTATTCTTCTTGAATTGTTTATTTATTTTCATATTAACTTTTTTTTGTTTTATCATAATTACTTGTTCGTGAAAATAAGTATTGCCACACACACTGGTAAAATAAATTGCTAAATTTGCAAATACGTAATACTGGAAAAAACAAATGAAGGTCTCTTTGTTAAATTATAGGTGATTTGTTATCCTGAGTTCTACTTTTTTGTTTTTTTTTTAATAATCCTAATATAATAGTACCTAATTAATTAATAATAATATTAAAAAATATATATTAGCTTTGTTCCATGACATGTACTAGGCCGCCCTAGTGTTAACTTTCTTACACTAACATGTTTTATGAGAAACGGGCAGCTTCTGGCAGGCTGTTCGATGACAAAAATTTTAAGAACTAGTGCTCACGTTTCTGACCTGACTCGCGAGGTGGTGTAGAAAGTGCAGACTAGGAGTGGGGGTAGCTAAATGTTGTTCGGTAGACATTTTAATTCTATCCTATCTACACATCTGTTCATTTAACCTAAAATTTTGTTTTGCTATATAAAGAATTAATTAATATATCTGTCTCTGAATCTGATGAAGAATCAGTGATGATTGATCTTCGTCAGAATCGTTTATTAGTTCACTATGCTCTTTAAAACAGACATTTCTGCAGTCACTTTTTTGCAGCTTTATGATATGACTGTGTTTATAAACAACCTAACCTTTTACACCTTTGGCTATGCTTGGCTTGATTACTCACAGCTGAGCAAACTTGCCCAAATATACACTAGTGTGTTTTATGAAACCACAAGAATTAGACTGTACTAGTGTACACTACACTGCACTGCACTATTCTGCTCTACACTTCAAGCACTTCTCATCGAACAGAGCTATTATCAGCACGGCATATTACCCATTTCTGGGTGTGCCAATCTGCTTTATCTCAGATATTGGTATTGATGATGATATATTTGTACCGTTCGAGCGCTTACCAAGGGTCAACTCACGGGCACTCATTGTTGGCGTGGAGAGTGCGCCACAGGGGTCACTTTTGTGCCATTCAAAATTCGAAATATTTGGCGTCTGTCGGGATCGAACCCGGTACCCCCAGATTCGCGACCAGACACTCAGGCACCCGGCCACGGGACCTCATAATTATTTAATATGTATACATTTCATTGCTAATAGTAGAAAATTAAATATGGATTCCATTTAAAAATCTGATGTGGCCAGCACATTACCTTCCGTCAATTCTAAGTATTTTACACAAATCCCTTACTGAAAGTTCCTTGGAAAAGATTCAATATATCCAATAAAATTATAACACGAACATATACTATGTAAATTGCACTTGACAATGACATCTGGCAATTAGAATATTTGACTATATCACCTATTTCCATGATTATAGCAAAGCTGTCTGTTTTATGAAAGTTAATTTCTTTCAAATTCTTTAACTGTATATCTACTGAATATGAATGAAAATGTCTAGTCAAACCGTACAGACAATCAAATGTTCTTTCATATTTATAATATAAAATGTCTAAAAATCATATTTAACTGCGTTTTTTTTCACAAAAGCTGTTAAGAACTTCAAATAAAGGTGGTTCCGGTTGTACAATTATAATCAAAATCTAATCAGCTCTTCATACAGATGTAAAGAAGAGAAATTTGAAAGAATTATAATTTTTAGAATTGTAGTACCGGTTGGAGTTACCGTCATGGAAAAATTTGTCACACACACACACACACACACACACACACACACACACATACACACAAACACACAAACACACACACATACAGATATCGTAAAACTAGTAAAATCGTATTCTAGGTACCCTAAAACGTGCTTATTCATTAAAAACACCACCGATTTTTTTGATCAAAGGCAATACTTTCCTTACCTAAATGTGAAGGAAGGTAAAGGCAAAATATCAATTTGTGTCTGTGAATCTATTTTCAAAATGTCAACAACTCACAAACAGAAAAGACAGCTGATGGATGAAGCAAAGTTATAAGCTTACCGCCATATTTAATAGTTCTCTTTTGTGATTGGTCGAATTTGAAATTTACATTTGGAAATATAAAATATAGTTATATTCCATTTCTAAATTTGTAAATCGTTTATAAACCATCGTATGTGTTTATATTTTAAAATCTAAATGGGGGATTACACCATTTTTTTTTATAATTTCATCTGAAAATATTAGGAAAACTAAGACTATTGATGAAAATCCGGTGAAAAAATTCCTATTAATAAGCGAATTATGGTCTCCCGAATTTTGAAAAGATTGACGTGACGTCACATTTATGTGTTTTTATATCAAACTGTTTTGATCATGGACCTAAATGTTCTTGAAATATATGCTATTTTAAGTAATATTTACATAAAAATAAATGAATATTATAACACTGTATAAGTCTACATACTTTATAATTACAGGTGTATTTAAATTATGAAGTTTAATGCAAGAAATTTATGTTAAAATAAAAATTGTTTGAAAACTGCTGTACAGGAATGTTAGCCCCTCCTTTCGAATTTGAATTTCTTAACTTCCATTGGTAGTAATCCCCACCTCCTAGCATGCTATTTGTAATGCATGTATAGGTGGTCTCTCGGTCGCCAATCAAAATATTTTCATATTAGTGTCGAAGCGCTATAACATAAAACCCTTTATTTCCGAAATATCTCAATTATACCATTTCATTTTTTTATTAATATTCATTATTCAGCATATACATTCGTATTTTTTTACTATTTTCCTTTAATTCGATTGAGCCGTAATCCCCCATTATAAATTGAAAATTTGTAAATTAGATTCATCATAAACCAGCACTTTATTATACGTAAAATATTTCAATTATACTGAAATTGATTTAAATTACCTGGTCAACAATCTAGAATAAAAGAATTATAGTTACGTATGTAAAACAAAGGTCATTATAACTCAGTTACTCATACGTCATACCACACCGTTCCAATGTTCACACATTGAAAATATCTCGAATATTGAACTTGCTAATCCGTTATAGTGAACAATACTCCCGTACTGTATTATTAATTTCATTATATTAACACATAATACTGAAACTGTACAATCGTGGACCATAAAATAATTTCTAATTTGTTATTATTATGAAAATAAGAGAAATTGCAAAATTGTCCGGTATTGTTCCAAGTTATTATTTGCTTTATTCTAGAATAATTGACTGGGAAAATCTGAAACACATTTTCCTAGAAAAATTCACTCATTTATGGAAAAATAGAGCAGAGCAGTCGGTTATTATAACTGTTATCTGATGGCAGTGAACAACTAAATAGAAATTATGTGGAAATAAGGTTTATAGAAAACTTCACATTATTAATGGAAAAACCATGTAGTACACCAGATTTTTAAAAACAAAATAAAGGGGTTGATGACGTCATCTTGACAGGTGGAATTGTGTAATTTCTAAAGTAAAAATCTGATGTGGCCAGCACATGACCTCCCGCCAATTCCATGTTTAAAATAGCAATGAGCTTTAAGCAGGGATGGTAACAGAAACCGGAAACGAAACCATTAACCGAAAAATACCGGAAAAATATGAGAACCGAAACCGAAACCTGTACCGAAATTCGAAAGAGATACAAAACCGGAACCGCAAGCAAACCCCTTTTTTATTTATCGGTTAACCACATTATGTACAGGTATCTTGTTAGTTGTTAAATATTTTATTTTTTTTTTATTAAAATACTTATGTATATAAAAGTAGAAACATTTTTTTTTTTGTCGAAACGTATTTCAATTTTCAACTTAGTACCTCAATCGGGTGGCGCTCGAAATCCGTTACATGTTCCATTAACATATGCATTTAACATGGAAATTATAATATTTTGAATATTTGCTTTCCATTAAAATTGATTGTTATAAAACTTTGTACATGGGGTTGTGGATACTTTTTGCATCATTATAATAGTGAATTGTTCAATCAAAATTAATAATATTATTATTCTCGTAAATTATTTTTGCAAAACCGAAACCCTTTTAGTAAAACCGGTATACCAAAACCGATTGCTGTATAAAACCCGAAACCCAAATAAAAACAGAATTTTTATTTTCACGATGACCGAAACCGTAACCCAAACCGATAATTTTTATAGTTACCATCCCTGGCTTTAAGTAAAGTTTCACTTCCGATTGATCGTTTGTAAAAAAAATCTACTTTGTTGTTCCAATAAATAGAAAAGTTTGTAATACGAAATTTTGGATTATATTTTATTATGTTTTTCCTGAAAAATCTGTTAGAGCTTCAAATTAAGTACTACATCCGGTTTATCATATATAGTCAAAATCTAATATGTTGTTTCAAATTATATACGAGTATTAAATACCAACTTTGCGAAGTTTTGGATCATTAATATATTTTAAGGAAAAATCGTCACACACACATTATTGTCAAAATCATCATCAACTTCCTTATGCTCTAAAACGCAATATGTATATTCTTCGCCGTACATTATCCATTTCGTAAATGTGTAGTTGCAAACTATTATTTGACACTTTGAAATCACGTTCTTATTGAGAGCTGTTTGATATATAATGCTGCAAACATCAAACTTAAATCGAATTATCCTGTATATCTAATATTTATGTATGATGGAAAATATATTATTTTTACAAACCTTAATTTCATTAGAATCATATTTAAACTAATAAATTCTTCTTAACACGGTTTCATTATTAATTTTAATGAAAATTGCTTCGTGACAGTGACATTTGTTTAAATATGTCAAATTTGTTATTAAAGTATTGTTTTTATTTGACGCAGAGGGAAAGTGATGTACAAAAATAAATTGTTTTATAATATATAGTTATTTCAGGTTACTTACTAAATGCTATTATCGTAGAATTGAAGATTGTGCCTTTATATTCAATTTGTATTGGTAAAAATTGCTAAAAAATTATATTCAATGCATTTTTTACAAGAAAAACTGTTAAAAGCTTGTATAAATGATACTTCCGGTTATCTGATATACACTAAAAACTAATGAGCTCTTCCCACATTAGTATAGAATGGATATACAAAATTTCAAATTTTTCTGATTGATAGTATTTGAGTAATCGTGTCCACAAGATCCACACACACAAAAATATAGTGGAGGACCCTACTACAATATAACGAATTTTATCTGAAATCGACACTAAAGTGCACAAAAATCGTCATTAAAAGTTAGTATAAGTATACTAAAATTAAATTCTAACCCGGTTATACATTAATAAGTGTAAGGGTTGCAGATATATTCAAATCCTAGTGGCCAAGGTTAGCGTGTTTATGAATTTTTCATGATTAATGTATTTTTAGATCTTGAAAGTTGTAAAAACGGTTCCCATTATTGTTTCTTATACAATATCTTTTATCATTTTTCATGCTATATATGTAAATATTGGCTGTAACAATAAAATAAATAACAATAAACGTTATTTTAATAGTTACGTTCAAGGTTATGTGAAAAGTCAGTTATAAAATAAAAGAAACCGAAAGAATATGAGTGATTTTATTGTTTCATAATACAATAAATTCTTTCAAAACATGTAGTATGAGTACTAAATAAGTTAAGAGTATAAAAAATACGAAATGTGAAGAAAGATTTTTGTGAAAAATTCATGGACTTGCAGTTCGGATGCACCAATTTTAATTGAGAATTAAACGAAAATTAAATTGAACTGTGTATGTGTGTGTGTGGATATGTGTGTGTGTGGATATATATATATATATATATATATATATGTGTGTGTGTGTATGTGTGTATGTCTGGATGTTGTAGACACGATTCCTCAAAAACTATAAGACTTAAAAAATATTTAACTGCAGTTTCCTCAATCTGACATTCCTGGGAAGAGCTGAAAAGGTTTTGGTAACAATTGAACAACCGGAAGTAGTAGTTTCTTAGAAAAATTCTTCTAAATATAATAACAACAAACATAAAATTCTCCATCTAATACACTTAAAAATTTTATTATATCTTGTATAGATTTAGAGATAAAGACACTATAATTTATAGAGTGAACTAATCGCAGAGGCTACGGCACTAAGGAAACCAGTTGACAAATTCCAATGTTTATAACAATTTGTAGATGACACATGTCAGTGTCAAAAATCAACAGTTTTAGTGACATTCTGATAGCTTTTACTGGGAAGTATATTTAATTTTTCTTATTGTTTTATTAATTAAATATTTGAAATTATAGGTAAAATTGTGGTAAAATGCATATATCCATCAGAAATATCGCCAATCTGGTTAATGAATTGGAACAATCTCTGACATTTAGAAACTTCCTCATACAATGAAAAATAAATATAATTAGAATTATATGTGTGCAGAAGACATGTTAAATATAATAAAAAACAATATTTGGGTAATGTTCTATAATATTTTGTTATAAAACGACGGTTCGAAAGCGAAGTGCAATATAATACTTATATAGCCTAATATGGAAATGGCGAGAGGTCTTGTGCTGGCCACAACAGATTTTTTTTTACTCATTATGGTCAGTATATGCCCTTAAAATTTAATTCGAAGTTGTGGTATTTATTTAAATTTGTTTGCTATATACCTTTACGAACAATGCTTTCTTTTGTATGTTACACATAAGCGAACTATTATTTACTATTTTATAGTCCATCAAATTGAAATAGTTTTTTCTAGTGTGACATTTACGGCACCATGAATTACAAAAATATAATAACACAATAGTAAACAAAATTATTATTGTATAAAAACTGTCAAATTACAAGACATATTTGTGACTTAAATGGTGTTGTTTTATAATAATTGCAATAATAATGAACAAAATGATTGTTTTTGTAATATTACTGTTAGTTTATTATCAACAGTAGTCGTGTAACCTTGGTTGTAATAAATTACTAGATACATAATCACGAAATGCAAAAAGTCATGATGTCCTGGTCATCTCACGAGTGTTGCCTATTAATTTGTTCTTTGTTGTTAACACTAATCGTCGACATTAATATACATGAGATTATTAAATAATTTTATTCACAATTGGTTAGTATTATATTTGTTTTTCTAGAAAATTTTCTGTGACGTCTTTATATTGAACTTTTGGTAAAAAAATTCTGTGGTGAGTTTTTAATGAATAAGCACGTTTTAGGGTCCCTACAATACGTATTTACTATTTTTAAGATGTGTGTGTGTGTGTGTGTGTGTGTGTGTGTGCCGTGTGTGTGTGTGTGTGTGTGTGTGTGTGTGTGTGTGTGTGTCCATGTGTGACAAATTTTTCTCCGACGATAACTCCAATACTACAATTCTAAAAATTATAATTCTTTCGTATTCCTCTTCTGTACATCCATAAGAAGAGTTGATTAGATTTTGGTTATAATTGATCCACCGGAAGTACCCTTTTTTGAAGTTTTTAACAGTTTTTCTTAAAAAAACGCATTTAAATATTGTTTTTTGACATTCTGTTATTATACATATTAAAGAAAATATTCTTCTCTATACAGTTTGATTATACATTTTCCTCCATATTTAATAGATGTATATTTAAAGCATTATAAAGAAATTAATTTTCTAAAATTAGTCAGCTTTGCTGTTTATCATGGAAACAGCTGACATAATTATTCCAAAAAATTTAATTGACAGATGTCAGTTGCAAGTGCAAAACCAAATATGGAAAAAAGTATATATAGGATCTAAAATTGGTATGTCATAGTGTTGCTCGCAAGTGACACGCAGAGAAAGGCCAAAGAGAAGATGGAAGGACATTACTTAGTGTAGTTTATGTTATAATTTTATTGGATTTATAGAACCTTTTTAAATGAACTTTTGGTATGGAATTTGTAAAAAATAGTATGTGTTTTTACATGATATTATATAGAATCTGTTCCAAGGACCTTTTGGTATAGGATTTGTACAAAATACATCGAATTGACGGAAGGTTTTGTGCTGGCCACAACAGATTTTTTTGATATTATTATGAAGATTAACTTTTAAATATCGGAATAGAATAGAATTCACTAATCAAAAAATGATGATTAGCTTAAACTTTTTTGTGAATCGGGCTGTTAAAGATTAAAAATTCTGCGAGCGTATAAAAATATGTATCCAACTAAAATTCCCTCCAAAACTATCCTTATCTCCAACCTTGAAAAAACCAGAAATAAAAACTTAGTCTAAAAATAACTAACAAGCGTGGCTCAGACGTCACGGCTAGTTCGCTGCTCACCTAATACGCGACACTGGCGCTAACTGGTGGACACCACGTCACTCAAAGTTATGAAATACGGAGTGTGCAAGTAGTGTTTGTGTGTATGTCATGTCATGACGACTCTTTGGACAGAAACGAGAATTGAAAACGTGTTGCGTTGCCTAAAACAGACGAACTACAAGATTGTTGACGTCCGAGCTGATGTAATACGAGAAAAAAGTGTGGTTAGGTAAGATAATGAAGGTTAGGTTATATTAGTTGAGCAGTTTTAGACAGGAAAGTTTGGTGGAGTATGTGTTACAGGTTATGTTAGACATTGTTTATTGTAATTTAATGTGTGGAGTGATTAAGTGCATTAAGTGACCAACTCTGTTTCTGATAGTGCAGTTTTATTTTGTCCGTGACAACTGATTTGTAAGTCCCTATTTGCCTATTTTATAAGGCCAGATACCAATATGAGTTATAAGTGCGGCTATAACAAATTTAATCAATTTATTAGGTAACCCTAAAGATAAAATAGATAATAATAAAAAATCCGGTGTTTATAAAATGGGGGATTACGGCTCAATCGAATTAAAGGAAAATAGCAAAAAATACGAACGTATATGCTGAAAAACGAATATTAATAAAAAAATCTGATGTGGCCAACACAAAACCTCCCGCTATTTAATTTTTATTAATTTAAATACATACTTACGTATTTACTAACGCTGCAAACTATTCCATTGCAGAAAACTATTGCTTTATTTACTATTTTCTTTTTAAAATATCACTATTATTAATTTGAAGTGATAAGTTTTCTGACAGTGACATTTACTGTCAGTTACATTCATTTGAAAAATGAACTGTGTAACAAACGAATAGTTTTTATCTTAGGCTTCGCGACTAATAAAAAAAAAATTATCTTTAAATTTATCTGTAAAATATAAAGAAAAAGTATTAATGTATTCCAGTAGAAAATTCAATAATCTTTAATTTTCATAAGACATAAAATTCGAAAAAATGGCATTTAATGGTATTTTTTGAAGAAAAACCATTATGAGCTTCAAGTAAAGTACGATTTCCGTTTATCCGATTTACATCAAAATCTAATGGCTTCTATTCCTATTAGAATAGGGAAAAAATACAAGGTTTCAGAATTTTCTGAATGATAGTATTTGAGTTAGAGTGCAAACAAAATTCGTACACATACACACATACACACATATATATACACACACACACACATACAGACATCATCGTAAAAATGTTAAAAATGGATTCTAGGGACCTTAAAACGTGGTCATTTACTAAAATCTCGATATGAGATTTTTAGCACGATCCCTATACCTCCCTTACCAAGGGTAGCGGGAGGTAAAAATGAAATGGTATAATTGAGATATTTCGGAAATAAAGGGTTTTTTGTTACAGCGCTTCGACACTAATATGAAAATATTTTGATTGGCGTCCGAGAGACCACCTATACATGCATTACAAATAGCATGTTAGGAGGTGGGGATTACTACCAATGGAAGTTAAGAAATTCAAATTCGAAAGGAGGGGCTAACATTCCTGTACAGCAGTTTTCAAACAGTTTTTATTTTCACATAAATTTCTTGCATTAAACTTAATAATTTAAATACAACTGTAATTATAAAGTATGCAGACTTATACAGTGTTATAATATTCATTTATTTTTATGTAAATATAACTTAAAATAGCATATATTTCAAGAACATTTAGGTCCATGATGAAAACAGTTTGATATAAAAACACATAAGCGTGACGTCACGTCAATATTTTCAAAATTCGGGAGACCATAACTCGCTTATTAATAGGAATTATTTCACCGGATTTTCAGCAATAGTCTTGGTTTTCCTAATATTTTCAGATGAAATTATAAAAAAAAATGGTGTAATCCCCCATTCAAAATATATAAAAATATATAGGGTGTTCCATTTAAGAATAGACAAACAATTTTTTTTACATAATTTCACGACAATAAAGTCTCCGTACGATAACTAAAATAATAAACCACTTATTTATGTTTTATAAAGTGAGTACGAAAATTGGTAATTTTTGCAACAATCATAGATAACAAAGATTACCTCGATATTTTAAAAGCAAATGTAAAGCAGTGCCTAAAAATATGGCTTAGCAGACAATTTTAATTTGTTGCATTAGAGCATAGAGAAACAAGAATATGAACCAAAAAAGAATATAACAATAAATTACAAGAAAAATGGCTGACTAATGCTATCGGTGACTAAAAATTTGGTAGATTAGTTACTAATGGAAAAACCAAAGGGAACCCATCAAAATATTATATTTCTTTTCTAAAACATAAATAATTTTTTTATTATTTAAATGTTTTGGTTCTCGAACGGAGACTTTTTTGTCATGAAATTATGAATACTTTCAACCCCCATAACAAATAAAATAATTATGTTATTTGTCTATTTATATACATATATAATTACGTAGCATAAAGCTTTTTATTTTGGATAAAAGAAATATTACATATATTGGGCTTTAGATAGCTGTTTTTCCTAAAATTATTGTCGTACGGAGATTTTTTGTGTAACTGTAGATATTTGCTTATTGCCCATTATTGTAAAAAGGAGTGCACTTATCAAACGTCATTTCAGAGCACTCAAATTTCTTCGTAAGTGCTTCATATCACCGAAGTCATGATTTCTGGGGTGCAATGAACCGTCACATAAATATATGACATTGTTACACTGTATTTCTGTAGTTCTTTACATGTTACTTTATTATAAGAAAGAGTTTAAAAGAAGCTGCTGAAAAACCATGAAGATTTTTTTCAAAATTCATAAGGAAAGCTTTATTCCAGCTATTTATGACGTAAACATGCAGTGATAAAAATAAAATCCAACTCCATAAATTGTAGTCTTTTTCCATGTACCCATTCATTTATTAATCGTTATTACCGCCAATTATTATAGTCATCGGTATTTCCAAACTCCAGATCGGAAAATTCATTATGAACAGCAATAGTCGTATAATTTTTTGCCGTTAATGAGCGTAACATGTTCAGACAAGTTTTTATTGAATCATATATATTTTAATAGAAAAATTTATGTAATTATTTTATTAGCTATATTATTTGTTGGTATAAATACATTAATTATTTACATAACTGATTTTCCAAAAAACGTTTATTTGCTAGAGCTGAACGTTAAATATGTAAATACATGTTATTTATGTAAGTTAATATAAAGTTTAAGAAATTGAAAACTACGAAATCTCGTAGATTCTGCAATATTTTTTTATATTAATTTTTTACGAGATTTTTTGTGTCTTTTTAATTTATTAGCTCTATAGTATAAAAAATCTGATGTGGCCAACACAAAACCTCCCAATATTTAATTTTTATTAATTTAAATACATACCTACGTATTTACTAATGCTGCCAACTATTTTAAGTTCTATTGCATATAACTATTGCTTTATTTACTATTTTCTTTTTAAAATGTCACTATTACCAAAATGAAATGATAGGTTCTTTGACAGTGGCATTTATCTGTCAGTTTTATATATTTGAAATATGAACGGTGTATTGTGTTTATCTTAGGCTTCAGGATTTATAAAAAAGATTATTTTTTAAAATTATCTGTAAAATATGTAGAAAAAGTATTAATGTATACCTGTAGAAAATTCAATAATCTTTAATTTTCTTAATGACATAAAATGCAAAGAAATGACATTTAATGGTATTTTTTGACCAAAAACCATTATAAGCTTCAAGTAAAGTGCCATTTCCGGTTATCCGATTTACACCAAAATCTAATGGTTTCTTTCCATATTAGAATAGGGACGAAATACAAGGTTTCCGAATTTTCTCAGTGATAGGATTTTGAGTTAGAGCGTGGACAAAATCCATACACACATACACACTCACACACATATACACACTCACACACATATACACTCACATACACAGACAAACTCTCTCTCTCTCACACACACACACACACACACACACACACACACACACACACACACACACACACACACACACACACACACACACACACAGTCACATTTACCTATCAGTTCATTACATTTGAAATATGAACTGTGAAACAAAGGAATCTTTAAATCATAGGTTCTGAGATTTATAAAAAAGATTACTTTTTAAAATTATCTGTAAAATATATAGAAATAGTATTAATGCATACCTGTAGAAAATTCAATAATCTTTAATTTTTATAATGACACAAAATGAGAGAAAACGATATTTAATGGTATTTTTTGAAGAAAAACCATTATGAGCTTCAAGCAAAGTGCCATTTCTGGTTATCCGATTTACACCAAAATATAGTGGTTTCTTTCCATATTAGTATAGGATCGAAATACAAGGTTTCAGAATTTTCTAAATGGTAGAATTTGAGTTAGAACGTAGGCAAAATCCATACACACCACACACACACACACACATACTCTCTTACACACACACCACACTCTCTCTCTCACACACACACACACACACACATACACACACATACACATACACACACACACACACACACACACATACACACACACACACAGAGAGAGAGAGAGACATCATCGTGAAAATGTTTAAATCGGATTCTAGGGACCTTAAACCGTGGTCATTTTCCAAAATCTCGATATGCAATTTTTAACACTATTCCTATACCTCCCTTATCAAGGGTAGCGGGAGACAAAATGTATAGTTTTATTAGTTTTTAAATGTATACAATTAAAACTTAGCATATTTATATATTTATTCATTTAAAACTCAAAATAATACTAATTTTTATACTTGACAATCGGGCCTATTCTGTAACGGCGTGGTTAATTTTTATCAAGGTACTGGAAGTTCTTCTTTGTATCACGAATTTACCATAGAATAGAGCGGCGATTTTAGATTAAATTATACAGGGAATTTATTTTAACATGCAACATATGGCGAATCACTTCCATGGTTACACACACTACTGTCAAAAATGACAGCAATGTAATATTTTAAAATGCAACATACAAAATTTGTAGTTTTGTATTATCAAAACTAATTTCCTATAAATTAGCCTACATACGATTAACAAATAATCAAAACATGAATGTTGTACATCTTAAAAAACTTTAGCTTACAAAAATTCATAACTTTCATCTAATAAATGTTAAAAAATACCCCCAATCACTCTGAGGAAATAATATAGTCGGTCGTAATAAGAATTGACACCATTTGTGATGTGTTCTGGAGGTATCTCCTGTGCTGCAATACTATTTATATTGTTGCATTTTAAAATGGACAAATATTACATTGCTGTCATTTTTTGACAATAGTGAGTAACCATGGAAGTGATGAGCTATAATGTTGCATTATAAAATAAATTCTCTGTATTTTATCGACGAACGGTAAGAGTTAAATCACTAGAAATTTATCGCAAGTGAAAAGTTTTTGTCATTATTTACATCAACCTTTCGGGAACCACTTTCGTGACATTTTTTCACGCTCGACCAAAATATCTGTCACGAAAACTACATAACCATGCACCTTGACCACTGGTATATATAATTCATCATTCTCTGTCCTAATTCTTTCTAACCTGGTTAAATCTTCACAAATACAAATATTATTTTCGCTCTAAACTTTTGCCAAATATCTTACAGAAGCAGAACCACGCGATCTCTTTCCGCATTGCTGGGATTACTGATCTCGATATATGAATAGGCAAGACATACTATAGTATAGTAATAGTATATACACAGTACACGGACAACGTGCTTTGCTGTGGTGTTCTTGTTAGTGGAATTGATGGCCCAATTTCAAATAGACCCTGACATACAATACAAATTGATTTTTAGCGTGTATCCGTTGTTTGATGACGAATTCATTAATGATTAGCTGATAGATTTTGAACTTTGATGTGTACGATTTCATTTTGACGTATGTATTTATGTATTAACTAAGTAGGGCAATGTAAGTACTATCCCTTGAATTACATGGTATACAGGTGTTTCATAGAAATTGTAAAAAATTGAGTAAAAAATGCTTAGGGTCCGATCAGAGGTGTTTCCAGGATTTTGGTCTAGGGGGGGCGACTAAATAATTTCATGTACTTATTTTCTCATATTTATATTTTATAATACAAATATATTTTAAGATATTAAGATAGGAAGGTTAACATTAAAAATAATCAACAAGGGTCCGATCTTCAATAGTTTCCGATATATAAGTCAGTGTCAGTGAAAAATGAGTTTTTTCTCAGAAATAGTTGAAGATCAGACTTATATTGATTAGACTTTTTTTACTCATTTTGGTCAGTACTATCTGTCCTCGTAGTTTGTTAATACTTATTTTTTAACACCCTGTATATTATTATATCTCGTAAAGATGACAAGAGATTATATTACGGAATCTAATTTACTGTTGGATCTTTTTTCGAAATATTAAATATATTAATATTTCGGTGAATGTGTAAAAGTGCTAAATCTGTTAAATTCTCTTCATCCATTTTATTTCGTAAATATGTCTTTCATCAATGAAGTGTTGAAAAACTTCTCTCTGGCGATGCTGTACTAATAGGCAATGTTAATTTTTCTTTACTTTATGTACTTAAACGTGATAGACGACAAAAGCAGAAATGATTGTTAACCCTTGATCTATACTGAATACGAGTAGAACACCCATGTTTAATAAAACTAAAGACCAAGCAATATTTAAGATCTCCATAAATGACAGTCAATCTTTATTAGATTGCTATATTTGGGTGTCATACTGTCATTTTTTATTTCTTGTAAATCAAGAATTTCCAACGCAATTACAAAATATAGAGAGTACATACTTTTTTAAATACGAAGCTTTTTTGGCGTTTTTTATGGGGTCCTGTGGCCGCGTGCCTAAGTATCTGGTCGCGAACCTGGGAAAACCGGGTTCGATTCCGACAGACGCCAAATATTTCCAATTTTAAATGGCACAAAAGTGACCCCTGTGGTGCACTCTATGAGTGCCCGTGAGGTGACGCCTGGTAAGCGCCCACACGGTAAAATATATCGTCATCATTACCGATGTCTACATGCACACCCAGAAATGGGTAATATGCCGTGATGATATATTTATTTATTTTATTTTTTGGCGTTCCGCTAATTATGTGTATGTGTGTACATAAAAAAAATATGTAGGTCTAGGGGGGGCGATCGCCCCCCTCTGGATACGCCACTGGGTCCGGTCTTCAAAAGTTACCGAGATATGAGGCAGTGAAAAATGAGTTTTTACGGGGTTTACCTCTGCTATCTTGAAAACTATAAGAGTTACGACTGTAATTAAATAAGCCTTTTTGTTTACCTTTCAGCAGAGGTCATCTTAGATGTGCTTTTTTTTAAATCAAATAATTGTTCTTAAATGTTGTGGCGACCTGGGCCAATATTTAATTTTTATATATAACTCCGCAACTAGGGGCCGTCCTTAAATTACGTAACGCAAAATTAGGTAATTCGATACCCCCTTCCCCCTTGTAACGCATCCGAAAGCAAACATGAACCACCCCCTCCCCCCACCAAATATTACGTAACGCAGTATTTCCCCCCCCCCCCTATTATCACCTCCCGCTACCCTTGGTAAGGGAGGTATAGGGATCGTGCTAAATATTACATCGAGATTTTAATAAAATACCACGTTTTAAGGTCCCTAGACTCAAATTTTACATTTTCACGATGATGTCTGTATGTGTGTATGTATGTATGTATGTGTGTGTGTATATATGTGTGTGTATGGTTTTTGTCTTCGCTCTAACTCAAATACTATCCTTCAAAAAATTCTGAAACCTTGTATTTATACCCTATTTTAATATGAAAAGAAGCCATTAGATGTTGGTGTAAATCGGATAACCGCAAATGGCTTTTTACTTGAAGCTCATAATGGTTTTTTTTTTATAGTCTACTGACATAGACAAATTTTTGTTCGCTCACTATCATTGTCAGTTTTTCTTCGATTTTTCATTTATCTCAGAAACAGTTGAAGATCAGACCTATGTTGATTCAGCTTTTTAACTCATTTTTGTCAGTACTATATAACATTAATTTTTTTTACCCTTTCTTTGAAACAGCCTGTATAGTTTAGGTTGCTAGAAAATCTCTACAGGGTGGTCGAATTATTAATGCAATGTTAAGGTAAATACGTAAGTTAACAGCTTACAAAAACTAGCCTTTACATTGAAAAGGTCTATTATTTATTAAATAAATCGATATGTGTTCACTAGAACAGAAATTACATGTAATAATAAAAATTAACAAACCCAAATATAATTCAAAATTTACTAGGTAATTTAAAATCGGTATATTACAGCGATAAATTCCAACGACTAGTTTTTAACCAATCATGATGCAAAACACTTGAAAATTCAACCAATGGGAACAGTATTATACTGATAAAATCCCGTTACCCCGATAATTTTCCGCTACCAAGTAAATAAACAGTTGTTATTGTTCATAACTGTCAGTGTGACAATTAATGTGTCAAGTTTCATTTTGCGTTGTCTTTGGAATTTATCTCACCAAATACCACACGGCCTCTCAGATTATCTCAAATAAACTTTTATTTTCAAGCATTCATTTTTTTTTTTTTTGCTTTTAAGCAAAATCACTCAAGCAAACTGACATTAGGTAAAACCCCTCCTCCTTCGGAGTCGGGATTTACCATGCAGTTTGCTTTCGTGTTTGTTGCTAAGCAAAAAAAATCGTGCAAAATAAAAATTTACCAATAAAATCAGGAGGTCTTGTGATATTACTTCTGATAAATTACCAAAAAAATACGGTAATTTTTTCAATAATTTTACATCCCTGGTTATAACATATCCACTTGTTCTTAGGCTGTGTCCGATGTCGCATTTTGACATTTAGATTTTAGGATTTAGGTCTTCTTCGCATAATATACAACTCCGAATGGCACACTAATGAAGTAATCACATCCATTGGTTTGTATGGCAACAAAAATAAATTGTACAATTCGATTTAATCTGATGCTTCAGATTAAATATTAATATTATATTTCATAAAATAGAAGCTAAGAAACTATTTTTTGACAGCAAATTTGACGTTTTGCACACATTATAGCAACGAACATGATTTGTTTAATTGGTGCGCGTCAACTTCAAGGCATAGTGTGCTCCTGTAAAATCCTAAATAATCACTAGATTTAGGGCATATAAATTTAGGATTTAGATATTAGGGTGATAAAAGTGCAACATCGGACACAGGTTTACTGTACATTATATTTTAAGATTGATTATTTCATCTTGGAACACTTTGCATTTTGAAGATTGTGACCTTAAACCATGAAGCCGATAGTAGGCTCATAATAATATGCTTGATTTAATTGAAAGTAAAAGTAGCCAAAAACAAAAGAAATGTCTACCAGCCTACTTGTTTAATATTATTATAGACAGGATATGATTATATGTAAATTATTTTTATTTTATTCTGAATATATGTTTATCAATATTTTATAACAAATATTTATGGAAACTTGAACCGTTAGCTTATGTGTCACTACAACATAATTATCAAACTGGTTTATTTATATATTAATATATAGATTCCTTAAAAATGTAACAATGTGTAACTGTTAGTTATTTATACAGTGTATTCAAAAAAATCCTAACTCGGAGTAGGCTATGAACAAAAAAACGTATGTCAATTTGATAGTATTTATTTAAATGTCAATTTGACAAGAGATATTGTCAAAATTTTATACCGAGTGTCTACTTGAAATCCGTAATAGAGAATACAATGTTATTTTTTTCATTTTGCTATAGTAAATAAAAAAAGTTGTTCAGAATTAAAAACTACACAACGTAGGACTAAAATTAATCAAAATTTTATTTTACGAAGAAACTCAAATTAAAATTCGCAATTTGCAGCAAATTTCAGATTGTCATTGAATTACTGATGTTTAATTTTTTTTATTCAATTTTGACGTTTTAAACTGTCATTCTTAACTCCATAGCAACAACTATAAGTAATACTTTATTCACAAGTGAATTAAAAATTTTTTACATCACTCTCACATAATTTTAACTCACTCTGTAACAAATAATGCATTTAAAATAACACCAGGTACGAAAATAACACCATAGTATGTATCAGTCATTATCAGCCATTTTCATTATTTTTCACGGCACAAATGACAGACAATAAAGCATTTTAAATAGATGACTTGACGTCTATCAGCGACGATTGTCATGCTCAGCCTACTAACTGATCAGTTTTTTATTTTGTCAAAATTAAATATTATAATGGTTTTTATTATTATTTCGTCAAAATTGAATAAAATATTGTACAAACCACGTGAGCTAAGAATGTTTATTCACTCGAAGAAATTAACTTACGAGCCCCTCATGAATAAACATTACCTTAGCTCACTTGGTGTGTAAATATCTATTATTTGCCAGATCTCATAATTCTACTCTTGTCAATAAATAATTTTATATAATTACTAAAAATTAAACACAAAAAGAAAGTACAAAATGATTCATGAATGGCATATTATTATAATAATCAAAATTAATTATAATAATAATATGTCAAAAGTTAAATATCAAATAAAAACAAATAAAACATCAGTAATTCAATGGCACTTTGAAATATGCTGTAAATTACGAATTTTAATTTGCGTTTTTTTTTCGTAAAATAAAATGAAATTTTGATTAATTTTAATCTCATATTGTGTAGTTTTCAATTCCGAACTTTTTTATTTACAACTATTCTCTGAAATTAATAAGTCAGAAATTACAGCAAAATGAAAAAAAAAAACATTGTATTCCCTATATTACGGATTTCAAGTAGACACCTAATATGTATTTATGTATGTTTCTGTGTTAATGCTATAAATGTATGAAAAAACTTGCATGATAAATCCTCTTTAGATTATGATTACTGATAATGTATTTCTTTTGTTGTAGGTAAGAGCATTTTGTTATCAAGATAACACAATCTCATCCTTATCTTTCATCTCCTGTTGTGTTACAAATAAGCTTTACAAGGATTGTGTTATTTCTATCATCTGTTCAGTAAGTTTTATACATTTTATTTATGTAAAATTAATAACAATATAACAAACCATAATCATGAACTGAGATACGAAGTCCCCGTAAAGTCAGTGAATTCGTCACCTGAATTCTTGAATAATCTGAATATATTATTGGCCACATAAATAAATAAATAAATATAGCTTCACGGCATATTACCCATTTCTGGGTGTGCCAGTATCTACAACACATGTAGACATCGGTAATGATGACGATATATTTTACCGTGTGGGCGCTTACCAGGCGTCACCTCACGGGCACTCATGGCTGGTGTGGAGAGTGCACCACAGGGGTCACTTTTGTGCCATTTAAAATTGGAAATATTTGGCGTCAGTCGGGATCGAACCCGGTTCCCCAGGTTCGCGACCAGACACTCAGGCACATAAAGATAGCAATTTAAAAAAAATATATTTACGAGTAAAAGGGCAATTTTTGAAATAAATTATATTATTATATTATCTCCCGCTATTTAATTTTTATTAATTTAAATATATACCTACATATTTACTAATGCTACAAACTATGTATATTAAGTTCCTTTGCATATAACTATTCCTTTATATACTATTTTTTAATGTCACCATTATTAATTTGAAGTGATTAGATTTTTGACAGTGTCAGTTACATACATTTGAAATATGAACTATATAACAAAGGAATTGTGTTTATCTTTAAAACATGGGCTCTGGGATTTATAAAAAAGATTATTTTTTAAAGTTATCTGTAAAATATATTGAAAAAGTATTAATGTACATCTGTAAAAAATTCAATAATCTTTCATTTTTATAATGACAACATGCGAAAAAATGACATTTATTAATGGTATTTTTTGAAGAAAAACTATTATGAGCTTCAAGTAAAGTACTATTTCTGGTTATCCGATTTACACCAAAATTTAATGGTTTTTTTTCATATTAAAATAGGGTCGAAATACAAGGTTTCAGAATTTTCTAAATAGGATTTTGAGTTAGAGCGTAGACAAAATCCATACACACATACATACAGACATTATACTGTAATAATTTTTAAATTTATTTCTTAATAATTTATTACTCATGTCCTTATGATTAGTAATACCAATAATCAATAAATCGATATCATCTTTAAATATATAATACTGATAAACCATACATGATAAATAGTAATTATCTAGAATTTTGTGAAAAATTCTGCAAATTTGCGACATTCTGAGTGAGTCACAATTAAGCAACTTTTACTTAAGTGTGGGAAGAATTCTCAAGCAAATCAAGTTTTTAAATTCCTACTGCTTAAAATGGAATATGCTAATTACCTGACTCAATAACTGGTTTTTATGTGAGTGATTTTTCAATCGCCTACGATCATCAGATGGTCTTAACGGGAATTGGAATTTAATTTGGGAGTTTTATTTCTGTATCTTACGTATGAGATTTAATGGCGCGAATGGATTTACCATTTCGTCTTTGAAAGATTGATAAATTGGAACAGTGAGGTTTTCCTGATTTTAATTATTACGTATTTATGTGATTTTATTTTTAATTCCTCCTCCGATTTTGAATATTAAATATTGAGTAGGTTATATGAAAACAATTTTTTAATATGTCAAACATATGTTGCATTTATAAATATTAATATTTTAAATGTATCTATTTCAAGTAGTAGGAGGAGAGTGATTTATAGCGTTTTCGATTTACTGGACTAGTGCAAATGTTCGATTGCTCTGTTGCATCGCACGCGTGCAACAGAAAACCTGTTCGATTCAAACTACACCGTCCAACTTAGTGCACACTTAGTGCATAAAATAAAAATTTTGAAGAAAGATGTAGTTTTTAAGCACAAGCAAATTAACTTATTAATTACTACACATACACACGCACATTACATTATTTACTTAAAATTTGCAGTTTAAAGAAAATTATAGTCAACAGCAAATAAAAACTTTGGTCTAAATTCAGATAAATTGCTATCGTTTCATCTAAAAACTTACAAAATACTGTTCTGTACCCAAATCTTTTAAGCAGCCAATGCACGTCATTAATAAAAATTGAATAAAAGTAACTAGATATGTGACGTCATGTACTGGTACGTTTGCAGAGGTTTTAGAATCTTTATGAAAAGAATTATACAGATTGCAAACTGTATTATCGACAGGGTCATGAACTGTCACATCTACAAAATAAATACTATCTTTTCGTCACTGTCCATTTCTATTTAAATTATTTTATAATACTAACCTTATTTATAGTTATGTATGCCATATAAAGACAATAAATAAAAGTGAGCCGAATTTCAAAGAAATATACCGAATTCTTCTAATTGATTAGAAGTGCTACCTTTGGCAGATTCACAGAATTTGTATTTGCGTTAACGGTCACGTTGCGTCGTTGCGTTGCGTTTAATATTACTTTATTATAAATAGGCCTTTACAACACACAAAAATGTTTGAAACAATGGCTGGTAGCACAAGCCCTGTTTTAACTAAAACGCTGTTTTAAGAAATGTCAAATTTCATTATTTAATAATAAAAATAAATAATAACAAATTTATCAAAATATGATTTTAAAGCAGAACATAGTTTGGATTCAAACAAATATTTTTAAAAAAATCGTTCTTTAAACATAAGGATGAAATTAAATATTGAAATTTGAATTTGACATTTCTTAAAACAGTGTTTTAGTTAAAACAAGGCTTGTGCTACCAGCCATTAACTTTGACAGTATGAACATACAAATTATCAATGTTGCCAACTATAGTGAAAATTAAACGAGTAATATGACGTTGACGTACATTATTTATATATTATTCATGTCATATACGATAAGTAATGAACTCTACTATTCATCTTAATAATAATTATATAAGGCTATACACTTTTTGACGGTTAAAAATGATTGAAATTTTATTTCATTTTTCACTATTAGTGATTTTTAATGCATTAAAGTTTTTACACTAAGTGATGACGTGCATTGGCTGCTTGAATGATTTGGGTATATCACAAAATACATCGGTGTGTACTGCCAGGAGCAAATATATTATCATTTTTAAGAATATTCTGATTATGGGGTATTCCAATCAATTTTTTTTATTATTTTAAGTAAAACTTCATTCAGTTTTGAAGCAATTCATAGTATTAATAAAAATGTACACATCAAGTGAGCTAAGGTAATGTTTATTCATGAGAAGAAAGTTTAGCTAATTTCTTCGAGTGAATAAACATTCTTAGCTCACGTGGTTTGTACAATATTTTTTCTACGACCACCATGAAAAGTTGACATTTGTGCTCTATTTTGCCATCGTAAAGTTGATGGTTACTAAGGAACGAGCAAAAAAATACTTTACCGCGCGTCTCACAGCAACGCGCGGTAAAGTGCTCAATTTGCTCGCTTAGATAAATACATATTTTTGTTGAAATCTTAATTTATTAAAATAATACCTACGAAATCTAAAATATAGGTTAGGTTCATTTTTATACTAGAAACGTGCTACAAACAATATACCTGAAGTTAGCTACATTACCAATTTAGTTAAGTTAGGTATTTAATTATATATAATAACAACTCTACTGGTGAACGTACATTGTATTACAACTTTAAATTTTTAATAACACACATTTCATAATTAACAAATAAAAATAAATAAATATATCATCACGGCATATTACCCATTCCTGGGTGTGCCAGTGCCAGTATCTACAACACATGTAACAAACTTATTGGATTTAATTATTGGCGGATAATGTTAAAATTGAATGTGCACTTTTGGCAGTTTTGTATATTCATTCCAGAACTTGAAAACAGCTGACGAAGATAAATTAGATTCTGTGACTGTGACACTCACTAGAGTTTTCAGTTCTTAACGGCTAGTGTTGATTTTAGCATGGAATAAATGGACCAAAGAGAAGACGATTTCATTAGATTTTTACAAAAAGTAAGCTAGTAAGACATTTTCACTGTAATTCTTGATTTTTTTAACTTACACCATTCAATGGAGAGGTTATAGTTCTTTTCGTATAATGCTTTTGATTTTGCAGATAATAAATTCAAGGAAGTATTTTGCGCCGTTTCACATATATCTGGAGGAGTGCAGCAAAAATCATAGACTGGTAGTATTTACTCTTAATCAGGGGTGATTAAGCTATGACTAAAATAACAAATTCGCTTGTTTTTTAATCATTTCAATGTATTTTTAAATGGTAGCCATGGTGATTAGTTAATTACGGTGACTAAAATTTTGAGTAAAAACTACCGATCATTATCTTTTACTGACAGAATTTTGTATTTATTTACTTGGATACTCACATCATCATGGTTACACACAACACAAAAACAGAAATTGGTTGAGGTTGAATTGAACTTACTAAATAGGTATTATTATTTTTTTCTATTTTGGTTAGTAAAGTCGTAGAAAAAATTATGTGTGCATCTCTAGCGTAAAGTATCTTTATTGCTCTCGCTCGATTGTAGCGCTCGCTACGTTCGCGCTTCAATTTTCGAGCTTTACGCTCTTGATACACAAATAACTATTTCTCACCGCACACAGCCCATCGCTTACCGCTCGCCAATGTGTACACGACCTAACCAGTGGCGGAACTTCAAATTTTGGGCCCACCCGCAAAATGCAAATTAGGCCTCTTCAACTTGCAGTGAAATTACGATATAATTGAATGGAGAGTATTACGAGTATAATGTTATTTATTTAACAATAAATTAAATAAAAGTAACATTTATTACATATTTAAAACAGAAAATAACTACAAACAAATAAAAAAATAATATTTTCTAAATCTATGTATATAAATCTATATAAATATATATTGCAGTGAAATTGCGATATAATTAAATAAAGAGTATTATACTGTTATTTATTTAACAATAAATGAAATGAAAATAACATTTAATACATATTTAAAACAAAATAAATAAAAAAATAATATTTTCTAAATCTATGTAAATTGTTTGCGTCGTGCTTTGGCGTTGGCGAAATTACGTATTACTTCTTTTAAATCTAAATTTGATGTTAAAGTTCAAATTACCACCTTGGTAACTCACTGATATTTTATATTTTTAGTTTACTTTAACGTAAAATATATTCCTATGATATTATAAATTATTTATATATCTGTCTAACATCAAAATTTGTTTAAGTAAATTCAACGGATAGTGTCGAGTTAGGCGGGCTTCGGGCCCCCTAGCGGCCTGGGCCCCCCCGCGCCGCTCCCTTTTGCTGTATGGCAGTTCCGCCACTGGACCTAACGCTTTGAATAGACAGACTAGCAAAAATGCATAATAACATAAATTCCTGTTTTACTATTACCGCACAACAACATTCAGCTATAAATCAGCCACATATTACAAAACTTTCACACGTGCAAATTCCTTCTTACATACCAAAAACAAATCCAAATACAACCAGTCTTATTTATATCCCATTTCTTATATTTATAGCTCCTTTCAAATAGTGATACATTCCCTCTCTGTGTGTATTGCAACACTGTGATTCAGTGATTACTAGATTAAAGTCACATGCTCCTGCACTCGTCTCATTGAACCGCATGTCGCTTGCCTGCCAAAGTGGTTATTTTGGGGATTGCAGTGACCGTTGATACGCGTGGGTTAAGTTGGCAACACTTAAATCATGTTCGTACACCGTGCAGTGTGCAAGTTGTTTAGCGTTTAGACGCAGCATGTGTCTAGGACAGAATGTAATTTGTCAATGAGAAATTTGTGTTTTACGTGGGGTTAGAGAAAATGGAAGTTTTGGGAATTTAAGAATGTTATGTTATTAATTATAAGCAGAAATTGTAGCATATAAACCCACAATTTGACTTGCAAATAAATATGTGTTGTCATTGAAGCAGGTGAAATTTCTGGCACACTTTACAAATAAGAGAAAAAAATCTGTTGTGGCCAGCACAAAACTTCTCGCAATTTCCATTTTATGTTATATAAGTATTGTATTGCACTTCGCTTTCGAACCGTCGTTTTATAACAGAAAATCTGATGTGGCCAACACAAAACCTCCCGCTATTTAATTTTTACATACATACATAAAATCACGCGTTTCCCACTTAGTGGGTTAGCAAAAACCCGGAAACAATAGTAACAATAAGAAAAGGGATAAGAGTAAGAGCTCAGCTGACTCACTTCACTCTTTAACAACATTCTTCTTTCGCCTTGTCCACAATCATCATAGGATTCATACATAAGAACATATTAAAGTGACCGTTTTTCGGTAGCGAATAACCGCATCCGGACCAAAATAATAGTTACGCAACAATCATCCTTCGCCACACATTCCTATCCATTTTTATTAATTTAAATACATACTTACGTATTTACTAACGCTGTAAACTGTTCCATTGCATAAAACTATTGATTTATTTACTATTTTCTTTTTAAAATGTCACTATTATTAATTTGAAATATGAACTGTGTAACAAAGGAATTGTGTTTATCTTAGGCATCGGGACTAATAAAAAAAAAATATTTTTAAATTTATCTGCAAAATATATAGAAAAAGTATTCACGTATTCCTGTAGAAAATTCAATAATCTTTAATTTTCATAAGACGTAAAATGCGAAAAAATGGCATTTAATGATATTTTTTGAAGAAAAACCATTATGTGCTTCAGGTAAAGTGCCATTTCCGGTTATCCGATTTACACCAAAATCTAATGGCTTCTTTTCATATTAGAATAGGATAGAATTGCAAGGTTTCAGAATTTTCTGAATGATAGTATTTGAGTTAGAGCGAAGACAAAATCCCTACACATACATACACACACATACACACACACACACACACACACATACATACATACATACACACACACACACATACACACATAGACATCATCGTGAAAATGTTAAAATTGGATTCTAGGGACCTTAAAACGTGGTTATTTACTAAAATCTCGATATGTGATTTTTAGCACGATCCCTATACCTCCCTTACCTAGGGTAGCGAGAGGTAAAAATTACAAGACTTTGCCCAAATATTGTTTTTATTGTACTTAACATGTCTTCTGCACACACACAATTCTAATAGACACTTACAAAATTGCAATTTGCAAGAGAGCCTCTAACGGCAAAGCATAGAAATCAAGGTTGCTATGGTTACCCCCGTCCAAACAAAGACCTGTCATCAGCCGTAAACTCTACACTCTAGCCATCGTTTTAGTTGAATAATCGAATGATCTTCAATATTATCAAACAAAAAAGTTGCCCCAGACACATCTTCTAGTTTTAAACTCATTTTTATTAAACAACTTACAAATCACAATAAAGAATTAGGTTTAACAGTGAATAACAGATGCGAACACAATGACAGATAGGAACAGGGACGCAAGACAACGAGGGGAGGTTTGTTTGGATGCATGATCTTCTATCTCTCTCTTGCAGTGACGTCAATTTTGTAAGTGTCTATTATATCTATTTTTCATTGTAGGAGGAAGTTCTTAATATCAGAGATTCTTCCAATTCATTAACTAGATTGGCGGTATTTCTGATGGATATATGCATTTTACCTACAATTTTAAAAATTTAATTAATAAAACAATAAGAAAGATTAAATGTACTTCCCTGTTGATTTTTGATACTGACATCTGTCATTTACAAACTATGTATGTTATAAACATTACTATGTTATAAACATTTGAATTTGTCAACTGGTTTCCTTAGTGCCTTAGCCTCTGCGATTAGATTATTCTATATATTCTCTAAATCTATACAAGATATAATAAAAAATTTTGAGTGTATTAGATGGAGAATTTCATGTTCTTCAATATTTGTAATATCAAAAATTTCCAAAAAATTATATTTAGAAGATTTTTTTAAAGAAACTATTACTTGCGGTTGTCCAATTGTTATCAAAATCTAATCAGTTCTTCCCAGGAATGTCAGATTGAGGAAACTGCAATTAAATATTTTTGAATTACTGAAGAAAATACATAAACAACTCCATGGACAAGCTTAAAAGTCACTAACTACCACACTCATGACTTCATTATTTGAGTTATGCTGACTGCTGTTCTTTTTAGTATTTCACCAACTCCGAATTGATTCGGAGGTTTGTTGAAATGCTATATCTTAAAATTTTATCAACGTAGCTTATTCGCGAGTGAAGAAGAGGAGGAGCTTAACGCGTGACGTAGCAATATGGCCAGTTTAAGGTAGATGCTTCGTTTCCCGCAGCTGTATTCTTATACACTGCGGCGTTTGAAATACAAAGTAATATTAATATTAGAGTTAATATTAAATAAAAATAATGTTTCTAGTATGAATAACATTTTGAATTTTGCGAACTAGTCTGTTTCATCTAAAAATTATGTTCAGCATTCTCTCGAATTTTGAATTTACATGATTCGAGTCTTTTTCTTGAATCTACATAGTACTGCATTATTACAGTCTTTGGTAGATTAATGGAGAGATAAGTATTGTTATTTTATTGTCATGTTTGTGCGGGCAGGTCTACAAGTTTAGATTTCATTACGAAGTATTTTAATAAAGACACTATGTAATTATTATCTTGTAGTTATACTTGGCAAAATATAATCTTGCTTTACAAAATGCAAGGAGCACGCATATTTTTACTCGGTTCCTTTCCCATTTTTAAAAGATGAATGCATAACTTTCGTCTACCAACTATTTAAATTGGTAAATTTCTCTAATAAATTTTTTTATAGAATTTAGGTTCTTGTTTTCGGGAAATTATGGAAATTAATTATTTCTGGATTTCTGCGTGCTAATGACGTACATAGGTTAAACGCAACTAAAACGTGTTGAAGTTTTAGATTTTGTTATTATACTTTATTTCACGTAAGAATAGCGTTGGTTTAGTTGGGGATATATAAATTCTACCCCTTGATTGGTCAGAATATAAACCTATTTCACAGAAACGAAACAAATATCGCCTGTCAGTTGTCAAATAAAATCTACAGAATTACGTGATGTTTAACCATATTTTGTTGCAATTTTATATTTTGACGTTTTTACAGATAAATATATTTTTTATTGACAAAGCTTGGTTTCGCAAATTTAAATTATTTATTCAATGCATGTAAAAACGGTCGGCTCTTAAGAGTAATCTACTATTACTTAAAATGAAGTATAGCCTACAAATTTCACTCCACTCGTGATTTATTTGTTAAATAAGTGACAGAAACGATGCGTTCGCCTCTACCTCGGCTAGAACTTACTACCATGCACTAGTTCATATTATCGCCGCTAGACGTCATATTGCTCTATTTCACTAGTGAATAGATCATTGTGTCTAATGTAATTTTAAGATTTTGTAATAAAATTAATCAGTATTTTGTATATTCATCATTAGGTAAGGGATATTTTATACTTTTCTTGTAAATCCGTTTTCGCTAACATTTTTGCAACAATAGTTGAAGATGGGCTTGCCTTAAGCTCGTAACGTCCGTAATAAAGAATTTTACATACACGTGGACCATTATTTAAGTCTTTTGATTCACTTTTAAACTACTTAACGATTGGTCCTTCCATCCCTCAACATAATAGAACCACATTAAAAATACTCAATGAATTTTATTTTGTGTTATTTTTTTCATATCTACTGATGAAAACTCGAGTCGATTTTCTTTGCGGTAGTTTTATTTTTAACTTTGAACGTCACTGCCGATCAAGAACAAACACATAAACAAAGAAAGTGGCAATGTGAAAATAAACAAATCCATACGTTCTGACATTGAAAATACTTTATATACATTTCACTGCCGTGCAATAACATATAATAACATAACAACTGCTGTGCTGTGAACAGTACGAAAAAATACTCGCGTCATATGCAGACATCTGCTGCGCCTTGGATACGAAAATATTTACATCGGATAGCTAAATCATTTCAAGAGTTTGTTGTGGTTTGGGAATAATCAAAATGACCACAATTGCACAATACTCTGTCTCATCTCGTGGCCGTGTGCGTGTAGTGTCTGGTTGGCAATCTGGTAATCCGGGTTCGATCCCGGCCAGTGCATATTTTAACCCTACACTGCACACGTGGGTCTGACAGGCCCCAGTGAAAAAATTATTTACAATTAAAAAGAAACCAGTTAATTCAATGTTTACATATTTTATCTACCTTCCTATAATTTGAAATTGCATCGATATATGCACAGACAATTTTAAAAAGTTAAACATATTACCGATATATGGGCCTTGGATATGACAGGCCCCACGTGTTTATTGACGTTAGTATATTTTGTCATATATATAAGTCGCACATAGGCGTATTCGGTTAGTATTTTTATGACAGAATACCTGTATTTTGAAGATATATAACAAGAATTCACTATCATTGATTATTTTTTAATTTTATTTTATATAAAATTTGAACAATTTGAACATTTCATTACATCTAGTAATGGGTGATTGTGATTACGAAAGAGACCAGGCAAGATTACACAAAATGTACGAAGAACTAATTGCTAAAGAAGGTGATGACGATGATGATGATTCCATTGCTGATACTAACTTCTTTGAAATAAGTGATCATGATTCCGATTCGGAGCAAGATATTGATCAAGAGGATGAGGACCCTTGACATGGTGATAAAATAAACATAATTACATATGAAGAAGAAGAAAAAGTCGTCATTTCTGTGAATAATGCAACGATTGTATCTGTCTAGAACATTGTCGGGATATTTGTCCAGATTGTTCTGAAAATAATGAAAAACAGAACGTTAGCGATGACTTTTAGTTATTTAAGGATATTGGTTTATTAATTTGTTTAATTTTGTAAGTTCTGCTTTTTTAAGAAAGTTTAAGTATTTTGCATTTCAAAATTAGGTGTTATTCTGTTTAAATGTGTCTATACATTCTGCGATCTCCAGGTTAAGAGCCAAGGGCATGTGAGGCCCAAGGTGTGCAATGGTGTAATTTTAGTCCACGTGTGTACTGTAGGGTTAATCATACAAAAGTGATCCCTGCAGTGCACTCTCCACACCAGTTATGAGTGCCCGTGAGGTGACCCCTGGTAAGCCCTCATACGGTATACAGAGTGTCTCTTAAATATGGGGACATGGCTTAACCTCAAATTCCTGAGGCTAAAATAAGACGATTTAACCAAACTTGCTTCTACCGGAAAGTGTACTATTTAGCCAGAATTCTGCTTCAAAGTTCTTCGAAAAAAAATTAATTTTGCTTATAATAACCGGACGCTTTATTCGATTTGGATAAAATTTGGTATGACAGTTTATATGGTTATAAGGTATCTTTTAAGATGATACTTGTTATTATTAGTGAACCACTGGTTTATGAAATGTAGGTGTCCCAACATTGATTAGAGCATAACTTTTTAATGGCCACGCCGATAACGTGAAATTATTATTTTTTTTTTTTCAGAAAGATGCATTCAATAGTAAACTTTTCTCATTCTGTGTAATTTGTGATATCTGTTGCGGTTTAGACAGAAAAAAATAAAACCTGAGTGACTGCATCGTGAATTTTTTTAAAATAAATTTAATCTAGCAGTCTGTCCAAATGTCAAAAAATTAATTTTTAATGACAGTAACGAGTTGTCAATCTTCTCAACTTGTTTAGGAGTAAGCTAACATATTTATTCGTGTTATTTATAATAATGGTAGTAAAATACTATTAGGCCGAACAAACAGATGTTACTAGTTTCTGAATATTGCGAAGGAATTTTTTGACAACCCATAAACAATTGTTACTGTCATTAGAAATTCGTTGTTTGACATTTGGATAGATTGCTAGATTAAATTTATTTAAAAGAAAATCATGGTGCAGTCACTCAGGTTTTATTTTTTTCTGTCTGAACCGTAACAGATGTCTCAAAATAAACAGAGAGAGAAAAGTTTACTATTGAATGTATCTTTCAAAAAAAAAAAATAATTTCATGTTATCGGCGTGGCCATTAAAAAGTTACGGTCTAATCAATGTTGGGACACCTAAATTTCATACACTAGTGGTTTACTAATAATAACAAGTATCACCTTAAAAGATGACTTATAATCATATGAAGTGTCATACCAAATTTCATCCAAATCGTATAAAGCGTTCTGTTATTATAAGCAAAATTAATTTTTTTTCAAAGAACTTTGAAGCAGAATTCTGGCTAAATGGTACACTTTCCGGTAGAAGCAAGTTTAGTTAAATCGTCTTATTTTAGCCTCAGGAATCTGTGGTTAAGCCATGTCCCCCTATTTAAGAGACACCTGTATATCGTCATCATTACCGATGTCTGAGTGTCTGGACTCGAATCTGGGGACCCGAGTTCCATTAATTAAAAGTAGCTTGCCAGTATTTTAATTACAATGTATTGGGTGGTAAATCTTTACGATATTGCCTCGCCTGAGGCATTTATTTCTTGTGCCTTCTAGGTTCAAATTAGCTGACACTGTGGCATTGTATACCGAAAATTAATTATTAGCCTAGCGGGTAGCCCGAAAGCGGGCTATATTGTGGCGGCATAGCATAAACTTAGCTTAGAAGGGTTGTTTCATCATACTTGGATAACGAGCAAAGTCTGGATAGGATTTGCTTTGTTACATGATAGGATAGTTAGGAATTCATGGAATTTATTAGGGCTGGTGATATTTAACCCTCAACTGATATGATTTGGTTTAAGGGCCCATTATTTACTGTCTGTAACCAAATGCCGTTCGAAAAGTCTACTTTTTTATCGATCATAGAAAAATATATAGGCCATCCAGCGAATCAAGCGGTTTACGTCATCGTTTAGGGATTTTTGAAATTTTCTTTATTTTTTAAAATATATTTTATTGGTTTTTTATTATTATCATGTATTTGACACCTTTAATAGAAATAATTATATTTGGATATATTATTATTAAGTAATATTTTGTAAATTTTTGCAAAATGACGTTTGATTATATTTTTTTATGGTAATTCTGAACATGTATATTACTAAATATTATATGTCTATATTATACTTTTCAACGTGTATTGTGATTTCATTTTGTTTTTGGTTTCGTTGTTCATTGTCAAAATGTCAAATGCTCTGTCATGTAAAATTCTAGAGCTTGTAGTTAATTTATTGACTTATTTTGAAAATGAAAAATTTATTGGTGGGTTTTTACTTTCACTGAAATCTAATATTGAAGTAATATTTGGTTCTATTTGTTAGTAATAAGTTGAAAATTAAATCTATATGTACAGCGTGTGGCAAACGCTATACGCAATGTATAGAAACAGTGAGAAATTGTATGGTATGCAGTATTCCGTATTTTTTTAAGGATCTCACATAATACTAGATAGTTTGTTGCATATACTACAAGAATGAAGTATTTATAACGGCGTAAGCAGTATCGTTCAGAATATTTTAAATAAAATTGGATTTCGCTGGAAAAATATTATACCAGATGTGTTTTTAAGAAAAATTTGGGTTTATGAAGGCAACCCACAGATTTTAATCTGTTTTACATTCTCATGTAAACTTTTTAACATATGACGTCATTGTTTCTAGTGATATTGTATTTATGACGTAAACCGCTTGATTCGCTGGGTGGCCTATACAGTGATTAACCCTTTATGGGGCAAGTTGCTTAATACTTGTAGGAAATTTTTTGTCGCCACAATCAGCAACACAATAAACGTAACGCAGAAGATGACCAACTCTCTTCTTTTTACCTACGGCTGTACCGCTAGACTATCAGAATTTAAAGTTTCATTTTCACTATAAAAATCTGTATTATCGACATGTTCATGACTGTCACATCTATAAAATAAATACTATGTTTTTGTCACTGTCTATTTCTATTTAAATGAGCCTGTTTCACATTTTTCAAAAACTATTCTAAATGAAAGTCTATGCAATGATTTTCTTAGTAATAATTTTTATTTTAATAATTTCTTGTTATTTGTGGAAATAATTAAATAAAAAGATTGGCGTCCTGAAAAACTACCCCCCACTCCTGTGACGTAGAAGTACATACATTTCCATCACCTACGTTCTACGTTTAGTCATATTATTTATATAAATAAACGTAGGCTTATAGTTTGTCATATGTTAATAAAAAATCTTTTAATTTGACATTTGACGCTGACATTGCTCATTGTAAATGAATAATAATTACACTCAAAATAAGTCGGACATTTTACCGAAGGTCGATAGCTGGATGATGGCTGAATTTATATCAGAGAACGATTGTTTTACTGCTACCGAAATAAGGGGTGTTAAAGATTTGAGACAAAATAAAATATAAAAACTGAATGCACTATATAAATTGATAATATATTTTACTTTAAAGTTCTGGTCGTGATTCTTACATTGAATCTGCTATAGGACATGTAGATTTACGTCGAGAAAAAATATCTGTATGATCAGATGTAAAGATTGCCCTGAACATAAAGTGAAGCTACAAAAATATACTGTTATCGTGAAGGTGGATGAAAGTTGAAATGATCTTCACAAACATGAAGACACGAATTTTCTGACAAATTATCAGCTCTTCGACCTACTGCTTCTAGCCACAATTTTCTTTTCTTCGCATCTTTTGTAATATTTATAAACTCTATAGTAGGTTTGTTCCTAACAGTATTTTTGTAAGAAGGCGCAATACAATATCGTAAATTACTCATTTCATTTTGAACTTTTTATTACCTACATATTATACAATTTGAACCAATCTAAAAATTTGACATTTGTTTGACAACTTTGACAATACACTTGACACCTTAGAACCGTGTATGTACTTTGACGTCACATTATGTTTCAGATCACGTGACTTATTCAAAATTTTATCCAAATTTCAAAAATTAATTGTAAAATATCTAAAGGATATTTCGTGATATTTTCAAATTTAAATCTCTTTAACCCTCCAGCGGACGGGTGGGGTCTGTGAGTCCACGCAAGATACAAATATTGCTGTATTTTTTTTAAAAAAAATTATGAGACCATGAGCTTCCATGTACCTTTCACAAATATCAAAACCCGAATTTTGATAAAAAAAAAAATTCAACAATATATTTCACAGTTTTTGTGAAAAAAAAAATAAAATGTCCTAATAGACCTCACCCGTTCGCTCATGTAACTACTTTACCGTCCATTGTTTTGTATAGGAGATTTTTATATATTTCTAATTTCTTTTTTTTTAGTAAATTAGCTTGTTTTCTTTATATAAATAGTATATTTTTTATTTATAAATTTTTAGAATTTTTTGAATAACACTTTGAAATAAATGTGTTAAAAATGACATGTTTTGTTTATTATCTAACAAAATCGCTAATCTTTTTTTTTCTTTAAATTTATTGAATCATGTTGAAGCAAACAAACCATAGTGTACATTAAACAGAAAACCTGTTAAAAAAAGTACATAGAATTTTTTTTATACGTATTCCAATTATGGGTCTGACAGGCCTCACCCGTTCGCTCGTGTGATATTGAAACCACCCGTGTACTGGAGGGTTAAAGAACAATATCTTTTATTTTTATTTTTATTTTATTTAATACCTAGAAGTCATATAAAAATTCTTGCAACAGCCCTATTATATAAGACCATACACTTTTTGACTGTTAAAAATGATTGAAATTTTATTTCATTTTTCACTATTAGTGATTTCAATGCATTAAGGTTTTTACACTAACTGCTTAAACGATTTGAGTATAACTTTGTCGGCATCCTTGTTATTACTCATAGAAATAAACTCTACAAATTATTATTATTCGTTTATAAATTCCAAGAACAGTTAACCATTTACCTACTATCCATTTGCTCATAGTGTCATGCTATCAGTTTCTGGCATCATTCTTCGTATTCATTTCATTGTTGAAGTAGATAACCTCTGTGTATGAGCAACCAGTTTGTTCAGCACTTATCACGTGCTTGCCGGAAGCTGTTGGTATAGTAGTTGAAGTTACAAGACAACCGTGAAACGTTGCGTAAACCACTGCACCACGGTAATGTTTGCTATTCCATGCGTTCTGCAACCAGAACCATAACCATTCCGTGTGATTCATTAGTGACCGCCATAGGCGGAGAGTACAGTCAAAAATGGACTTTCTAAACTGGCAATACAGGTGGTTTAAAATGGTTTGGGTTAGTCATTTGGTTAGCTCAAAATCAGCTACTAATTCCATCTGTAAGGTAGAGCAATAGCAAGCTAATCATTTTATTATTTCCTTATTTAATTATTTATTAATATCGAAAAAGTGTACATTGATAATACAAGAACATATAATTTAAAATGTAAACAAATATGTAATTAGACATCAGAATCAGAAGAATCAGTAGAGATGCATTCGGGCCGGACTTTGAGGTTTGGATCGACTCGGCCCTAAAATAAAAATTACCTGCCCGACTCGAAGATCGACTCGACAAAAAAATTAGCTAGCCCGGCTGGAAAATTGACTCGAAATCGGGCCGGGCTTGCGGACGAGCCGAGCCGAAGCTTGAAATTGGGTGCAACCGGCATTCCTAATGTTGATTTTTATATTAAGGCGAAAAGTTTAACTTTTTTCGTGTCAAACTTATAAAAAACCTCTATATTCTTATAACTTTTAACATTAGTTAACATAAGTAGTTAAAAAAGAGACCCATCTAGTGTAAGTTTGTTATAAAAATTACAGACCTACGAGTATTAACACTTTGTTTACCAAAGCCGTTCGAAAATTTAAACTTTTTCACAAATCTTATATAAAAAATATACCTAATTTACATAAAGATTTTTTATCTAACTTTGTTTCTGCTCAAAAATAGGACAAGAAATCATTATGGTAGGAACAAAAATCACTTTTATTTAAGTATACAAGTAATAACAATAATAATAGCAACATCACAATATAATTATTCATTAATATGTGAAGTATGTTGTTATTAAATCATTTTGATCCTTTTTAACTTCATCCATTTTCATTAAAATATTAAGGAAACTGTGCATTTGATTGAACTATAAGATTTTTCGGGCCGGCCCGAAAAGCTCGAATTCAAAATCCAAAATCAAAAGTCCGACTCGCCTCGATTTTTGAAAATAATTAGCCCGATTCGGCCCGATAAAAAATATCTTCGGTCTTCGGCCCGGCTCGATGATCGACTCGAAATCGAGGCGGGCTTCGGGCCGGGCCGGGCCAAAGCTCGAAATCGAGTGCATCTCTAAGAATCAGTACTGTGCGTATAGGCATATTCTTCCCGCAAATCGTTACTGAAGGAATTTCCGGGGAAAAAACGAATTCCCGACGGGAATTTTTTGGCGGCACATCGCAACGTGCAGGGTTGTTATTAAGCTATGGATGCGGTATGATAAACCCCGGACCCCTGAACAGTAATGCTTTGCTGAAAATAATAACTGTTTGTTTTAGACAGTCTAGTTTAAATATTCAGACGGGAAAGGCATGCAGTTTGTCATTTAGTTTTTGGGCGCGTGCTACACGCCAGTACGCGTAATTAGATTTACAATGTACAATGCAACAGTCTCTGATTAAGATTCATGTCGGAAGGACATGATGTAGAGTTTTAGATTTGACTCGCGTTCTGCGTGACGCGAGTATTTTAGCCTAGAGATGCATTGGCATCTTTAGTATTTAGATATGTTTAGATTTATTTAATTATGTTTAGTTTTTATCGGAAAGTTTAAGTGTTAGTGTGAGTGTGTTCGGCCTCAAAGAAGTCAGTTACAGTGTCATCGTTGGGTAAGAGTAAATTAGAAGCGTTCGGAGACCCTTCGTGTTACAGTTGTACCATTTAATTAGGGTAAAGTTGTTTTTTTTGTGTTTCAAAGTATTCACTGTATAGCTCGTGCAGCAATCATTTAAACCAGGGACCTGGAACTGAACCCGAACCACGGAAAACCCGAATTAACCCGAATGGGGGATTCCACCATTTTTTTTTTTTATAATTTCATCTGAAAATATTAGGAAAACTAAGACTTTTGATGAAAATCCAGTGAAAAAATTCCTGTTAATAGGCGAGTTATGGTCTCCCGAATTTTGAAAAGATTGACGTGACGTCACATTTATGTGTTTTTGAAATATATGCTATTTAAAGTTATATTTACATAAAAATAAATGAATATTATAACACTGTATAAGTCTACAAACTTTATAATTACAGGTGTATTTAAATAATTAAGTTTAATGCAAGAAATTTATGTTAAAATAAAAACTGTTTGGAAACTGCAGTACAGGAATGTTAGCCCCTCCTTTCGAATTTGAATTTCTTAACTTCCATTGGTAGTACTCCCCACCTCCTAACACGCTATTTGTACTGCATGTATAGGCGGTCTTTCGGTCGCCAATCAAAATATTTTTATATTAGTGTCGAAGCGCTATAACAAAAAACCCTTTATTTCCGAAATATCTCAATTATACCATTTCATTTTTTATTAATATTCGTTATTCAGCATATACATTCGTATTTTTTTACTATTTTCCTTTAATTCGATTGAGCTGGAATCCCCCATTTTTGATGAACCTAAACCCAAAGCAAACCTTTATTTGTTGAATCAAATTTAAACAGTTTTAAATTAATATTTTGTTCAGATCTGCTAAATATACAGGGTGTCCCTAAAATAGAGAGACATGACTTAACCACAGATTCCTGAGGCTAAAATAAGACGATTTAACTAAACTTGTTTCTACCGGAAAGTGTACCATTTAACCAGTATTCTGCTTCAAAGTTTTTCAAAAGAAAAATAAATTTTGCTTATAATAACAGAACGCTTTATTCGATTTGGATGAAATTTGGAATGACAGTTCATATGGTTATAAGTCATCTTTTAAGGTGATACTTGTTATTATTAGTGAACCACTATTGTATGAAACTTAGGTGTCACAACATTGATTAGACCGTAACTTTTAATTGTCACGACGATTTTTTAGCATGAATCCAATACCTCTCTTAACGAGAAATATATTGCGATAATATATTGATATTGAGAAGTTTTGCTTCTAACCGCATCTTACTTTATCTTACCACAGCCATATCTATGGGTATTTCCTTACATGTATTTTTCCTTATTAGACATAATTTAAACATGATAACATTATCCTGTCACACACAGATAAGCACCATATCATAAAATTAAAAATAGAAATGTATCGCATTTTTATCATTATCTGTCTGCTACCTTTAAAAATGTAAAATGGGCCACTGCTGTAATTTAAGAGCATTGCCGGTCGCTCAGCGAAATCAGTTTTGTAGCTAGTATGACACTAGTGCAGACAAACTTCTTACGTTCCCCCACTACTTTTAAGATTGCTAAGTTTATTTCTCTCTGTCTGCTTTTATATATGTTTGTCCTTGTTTAAAGCATAAGGGGAAAACTCAGCCCGTGTTGTGAAGCAAATTGTTGGAGTGAGAGAGGAGATATGTGTAGTAGAGGGGGAACATATTCTCCTAACACTTTCTCCTCCATAGTCTATCGTTCCGATTTCTGAAATAAGCGACAAAAAGGGGTTTAGTAGAAATCAAATCACAGCTAAACTAAAAGAGATAATTTAGATTTTTTTTTCACAGACTTACTACTAAAGGTGGGCGCTATGGGGGTGACCCAAACATTTTTTGTATAAAGTACAGTTATCGTGTTAAAAGTAATTTTAAAATAGCCATATTTATGATCGTTTTTTAAACTAAATTTAAATGCAATAGAAATTAATAATTATGCAAAATAATTGGTCAGCCACATGTATTGATCTATCTACTATACAATTATATTAAGTTTGAAATTATAACTTAATATTTACGAGTGTAGTTTGATTTCTACTAAAGTGCTGTTTAGCGTAGCACCGACAATCGCCTTAAAAGAAAATTAAATTGCTATTTTTCCTAAAATACATTAAAACTATTGTCGTACTGAGACTTTTTTGTATGACTGTATGTTTTATACAATTATATAATTATGTAAATATATGTGAAAATAAAAAATTATAACAAACAAGTGTGAGAAAACAACACTGTTATTTTATTTTATTTAAATAAGAACTGCAAATCATTTCTGTTTCACACACCAGCCTATTGTACTCCTACTGTATACTAGATTACTAAGATAATAGATCATACATTTTCTACCAGATTCAAATTAAATTAGGAAAATGCACCTAAATACTCTATCGATAAGTTCACGAAAACTCCAACCACTTATTTATTTTTTTATTTTCAATCAAAATAAAAATTTCTGCTGCATCATACGAGGCCTTGACAAGCTATGACGTTATTATCAGACAAATGAAAGTGAAATGTGCGAAATGGCCAATGAACCGTGTTCAACGTTGGACTTCCAATAAACTTATTGATATCGTATGTTTTGTGCTAAATCGATAATGTAACAATGCTTAATTGATTTGCAATTCACAACAAAAGATAGTGTAGTGTTGTGTAGTTATGTAATAATAGTTGTATTTTTTTGCATTTGTAAAATAGTTGTGCCGGTTATTGAGTAATTGGAAAATGATATACAATTTATAAATGTATACTTATGGTAAGAGAAAGTGTACCTAAGAATTAAAGAATAATTAATGTGAAATACTGAAACCGAAAGTACTGGTATATTCAGGATCTTTTCATACCTAAAATATCTGTTGTGGCCAACACAATACCTCTCGCCATTTCCATATTAGGCTATATAAGTATTGTAAATATTTAATAATTCTAGTACGCACAAAAAATCTTTATTTTTCAATTCATTCTATAAACAATTTACTCCTGCTCATCTAAATGTTCGAGGTTCTTCCAATTCATTGACGAGATTGGCGGTATTTCTGAAGGGTGCTTGGTTGACACTGATACTGTACATACTTTAGCTTATAAATGAATCCCCTTTAATATATTGAAAGATGTTTTCAGAACTCATTTTAATAAGATAACCTATTTTAGATGTTGACGGAATCTTTTCCGTGTTATAACAATAATATATTATAATTACTATTACATTTCGATTTGTCGCATTCAAGGACAGTCTCAATTTAACGTGCGGCAGCTATATCTATAATTCTAAATATTTAATTCATGATAAAATAACATATTAAATGTACTTCCCTCAAAAAGTCTTCAGTAATGTCTCTGGATTTTTGACACTGACATTTATGTCAATTATAAACATTTTAATTTTTCAACTGGTTCCCATGGGTTGTTTGATACATTATGCAATGGATTATTTTATATATTTATAATGAGCTCATAAACTATAACAAAAAATAATAAAATGTACACTTTATCCTTAAAGTACTACTCAATAAATAACGATTAAGATAAAAAAAAAACATTTTTTTTTAATAATTACTTTGCGAGATATTTGAATTTATTTCCAGTGCCACAGATGACGTCACATTATTGGTATCTTTCTCGCGCAGCCTACTACAGAAACTGGTGTGAGAAAGATAGCTATAGGTTTCTTTAAAAATAAAATGCAGCTATACAAAAAACAATTATGACTTTTTGATACCACTAATTGCTTCAAAATTAAACGAACTTTCATTTAAAAATATTTTTAAGAAATCGGTTTATCTATAGAAAAATATTCAGCGTATTGGATAGATAATTTTATATTCTTAAATATTTGTATTAAAAAAATATTCAAATTTAAAAAAAAAACTACTACTTCCGGTTGTCCAATTGTTACCAAAACTTTTTCAGTTCTTCCCATTAATATCAGATTAAGGAATACGTAGTTAAATTAGTCTTTAGTCTTATAGAATTTGAGAAACCGTGTCTATAACATCCACAAATACATACACACATCCATACACATAGACATCATTGTAACAATGTTAAAATCTGATTCTAGTGACCTTAAATCGTGCTTATTCACTAAAAATCTGGATATGCGATTTTTAGCATGATTCCAATACATCTCTTAGCGAGAGGTAAAAATGACATTTAACTTCGCCCAACTTTGTAAATTTAAACTACAAATCTAAAATCAATGATAAAGATTTTTCACTTATCCTTTAATAGTCATTTATGTATTAAGAGCGTAAGGAGGCTTTTATGGCCTGCGGCGGGATTTTGAGCCCGAGGCGTAAGCCGAGGAATAAAAACACGTCAAAGGCCATAAAAGCAAGTTACGCTCATGGTACATACAAAACTTTATGCACGGACAAAAATTTTCAAATTATGAGTGTTAGAAAAATTGTAGCGAAAAGAATTTGTCCTCGTACATCCAGTATCTAGTGTTGCTATGAAAGCGGAGAACAACAGTTTATTAGTTATGTCATTTGAGTTTTATTTTGTGTATCTCCGTGCTTTACATATAAATATCACAAAATTAATTTTCATTTTTCATTAAAGAATATAAAAATTTTCGATTTGTAATAAAAAAATTTCATGTTGTCTGTTTAAATTGTTTATATTGTAGGTTATAATTTGGTTTGACGTTTCATTATAGCCCGGCGGGCTATGAAATGACGTTTATGTCAAAGAATTTCGTGTATAATTGTCAAATTATGATACGTCCGTGCATAAAGACATTTATAAACTTGTCTAATGTGTAAATTCGTCAAAAAAGTTGTTCTTGTGTGGCGTGTAAAGCCGAGGCAAGAAGCCATTCAACTTGTGGTATTTTGATGCGGTTTCGAAATCCACGGCTGACTATTTTTACATGGAATCTCCTGCATATAATCGGACGGAGGAAGTATTTTTGGAATTTGTAAGTTTTGTAATATGCACCTTTATACTTTACACTACAAATAGACTTTTGTCTGACTCACGCCCACAACAATTATTCTCAGCCAATATTTATAAATTTATAAATCATCTTTTTACTAGTCAGTTTTAAAAATAAGTGTATGAAGCAATTTAGTGAAAACTTGTATGCACTTTTTAGGAAATTAATCTATATAATTTACTTTTTCTTCAAGCGTATTATAATTTCATATTTTGCAATTACTTACACGATATAGAAGTTAATTTTTGTTACTGATATAATAATAAAAAATGTTATTTTACGGCGTATAATAGTGTTAATCGTTTTATATACCACTGGTGGCAGGACCTACAACAGCGGCTCTGACGAATGACAATAGACACTTACAAAATTGCAATTTGCACGAGCGCCTCTAACGGCAAAGCATAGAAATCAAGGTTGCTATGGTTACCCCGAACAAACAAAGACCTGTCATCAGCCGTAGACTTTACACTCTAGCCACCGTTTTAGTTGAATAATCGAATGATCTTCAATATTATCAAACAAAAAAGTTGCCCCAGACACATATTCTGGTTTTAAACTCATTTTTATTAAACACAACGTACACATCACAATAAAGAATTAGGTTTAACACTGAATAACAGATGCGAATACAATGACAGATAGGAACAGGGAACGGGACGCAAGACAACGAGGGGAGGTTTGTTTGTATGCATGACCTTCTATCGCTCTCTTGCAGTGACGTCAATTTTGTGTCTATTGTATTGCGGAGTTCAATCATATTTTATTGTACAAAATGGCAGAAAAAACCTCTGAAGCGACATATTTACATTTTATATACAAGTTTAAGTTTACTTCGGAATGCTTGAAGAAAAAATAGTATAGTCTGGACGATTTATCTTGGCAAGCCTTAGGAATACAGGTCGATTCACAATTCCTACGATGCAGTATGTTAAATATATATTTTTTCTTAGATACCGCACTGCGTTAAAAGTAAAATAGTGATTTTACGACCTTTTATGGCCTAACACAATAGAAAAACATTCCGAACCGCACGATTTATGACACTTATATTCAAGCAGTTCTCTTTGCACATAGGCGTGCATAAATTTTCTTACTGGCAATAAGAAATCTACAAATGATTCAATTTTTTGAATATTTATTTCAGATATTACATATAACATGTTAGTAAAGTAAACGTATTGACAAATATTTATATTTTGTAGCTAGTAGTAAACTTGTAATGTACATTATAATGTAAGCTAAAATCTGCTCGTAATTATAATCTAAATCTAAAGACTAAGATTTAAACACAAATTACAAGAAAAACCTTTATATAAATTATGCAATGTGATTATTATACGTATAATATCAATACATATTATGTATTTTTTTTTTATTTGCATTTCGTACTTGACATTGTTGTATTATGTAATAAATAAATTGTTATTTTCTGTACTGTTTGTACATTTATTAAATTGATTTTTTTTCCGGCGCTGCTATGGTTTTTATACATTTACCGTAACCACAGAGAAATCCTTTATTACTTCAGCTCGCCAAGTAATATCGTCCAGACTATATATGTCACTCGGAGTTGTCTTATAGATTTTGAGGAATCGTGTCTACAACATCCAGGCATACACATACATACACACACATACGCACACATACACACACATACACACACATACACACACATACACACACATACACACACATACACACACATACACACACATACACATACATACACACACACACATACACATACACACACACACACACACACATACACATACACACACACACACATACACATACACATACACACACACACACACACACACACACACACATCATTTTAAAAATGTTATAATCAGATTATAGGGACCTTAAATCGTGCTTATTCAATAAAATCTGGATATGCGAATTTTAGCATGAATCCAATACCTCTTTTAGCGAGAGGTAAAAATAGTACAAAGAACTGATATCATAATTGTCGATTATTTTCTTCGAAGGGATGGATAACTCCTCTGCGCGTCATGATTCAAACTTCCTTAATATGATATTATGAAATATGAGATATTATTTATGTAAGTAATTAGGAAATATGAGAGAAACAAATTCTATTAAACTATTGAAAACAAAGTACAAATTATAAATCCATAGAAACTTGTAAAATAATAAATGACCTCATATTTGTTTTCATGTTGATATTGTATTTGTTCAAACTGATACAATATAATAAATGTACTGTACTTATTTAGTTCGCTTCCAATAATTCCAATAATTACATGTTATCAATGTAGGTTATTGATAATACTGCAATATTATGAACATTTGGTTTGATAAACAACACTGCAATTATTGTCTTCTACAAACACTAATGAAACAGATGTTAAACAAATTTATCATCGTACATAAAAAATCCATATTTTCATTTCATTATCTCTATCACCAGATACATATTTTTAACAACATTTTCTTTTCGTACGAATTTTATTTTCATTTAAATGGGCATGTTAATAAACAAAATTGTCGGTATTGGGCTAAGGAAAATCCAAATTCAAAACATCAAAAGCCGCTATATTCTCCGGAAGTTACAGTATGGGCAGCCATTTCAGCTAAGGGCTAAGAGGCTTATAGGTCCCTATTTCTTCGAAAACGAGCGAGGCGAGGCTGTAACCGTAACTTCGACCGGTACGCAACAATGTAACATGATTTTTCCTTCCCGGAATTGCAATATTTTGAAGCCTACAATAACAGGTCATGGTTTAAACAAAATGGCGCCACATGCCACACGTCTAACCAATCTTTGATTGTCGTAAACGAAATGTTTGCAGGAAAACTCATTTCGCGTAGAGGGGATATTCCATGGCCTCCCAGGAGTCCTGATTTGACTCCTCCTGACTTTTTCCTCTGGGGATACTTACAGTCTCAGGTTTACAACACGAAACCAACTACAACAATCCAATAGGGTAGTTGCGTATTTTCCAATTTAATTTTTTTCAGAAAGAATTGTTCCAGTTATTCACGTTAATACATGTTTTATGTCTGGGAACTGTATATTTTTCAAAATATAATTTAAAAAAAAAAAATTCTTATTTTAATTTTTCCCGTGGTGACGTGTTTTATTAATACCAATCACAGTCTTTCTTACTCTAGCGGTACACTCTCGATAGTACACTCTGTATACAATAGTACCATTTTTATCTGAAATGATTTATATGTTTGAGAGAAGCACTATTTCAAAAGAAATTATTCATTTTCACACAAATTCAGTAGTTTCATTATCTCGTCTTAAATTTTCTGATACAGAAAAGAAAAATAAAATATGATTTTAACACGTAAAACATAGGTTAAATGTCACTAAAAATGACATGTACATTCCCTGGAGTGTGTAGCCACCTGGTGGTAAAATTATGAAGTTGTATTCAAGTAAATAATTATAAAATATACGTACTGTTAAATAATACTTTTGTATCTGTTATTTAACTTCTAGAATTATACTGTAAATATTTGTATGATAATTAAAACATAATTCAACATCTTCGCTTTGTCGTGTTATTACTACAATCTTGTATGAGTCATACAGACTTGGTCGAACTATATAATTATTAATAGTCTACGTCACAACAATTCCACCGCGAACTTTATTTATGGAAATTAAGAATGAAAAGTTTTATATTTTCTAATAATTTTTACATTAATATGTTTAGGATTATAGAAATGGATGATTCGGGAACGCTGTAAAAGTTTCAATAAAGGAAAAAAACAGGCCGTAGGTTCCAATAATTATGACTAGCAGTCATAATTGTCTTTATTTATAAAGAACTGGGACGTGTCGGACAATATTTGTCCATCTTCAGCTACAATGAATATATAATAATATAAAGTATTGTTAAAGTATTATATATTCATTGTAGCTGAAGATGGATAAAAAATATTGTCCGAAACGTCCTAGTTTTTTTAAATAAAGACAATTATGACTGCTAGTCATAATTATTAGAACCTACGGCCTGTTTTATCCTTTATTTGAAATGTTTAGAATTAGTTTATATTTCATAATTAATAGGAAAAAATAACATTTATTTTTTTCGTAATTACTCTATTGAAAGAGAATATTCGAGAAGGAATTACTGTTATTCCACGCGCAATGTGCCAGCGAGTTTTCTCAAATTTGAGGTCCATATTTGAAGTGTTTGCGCGTACACCTAGATAATATAATTTTTAAGAAATAAATTTCCCAAATGTTTTCTTTTATGGCCCATTCTGTACTTTGTAAATACTATTTACCTCTCTTGTAGCATAAATACCTATTATATCACTTTATGAAACACTAAATATCGTATAATTACATAAATAGGTTTACCTACACCTGGTATACTGCGTCTACTGGACATAATTCATATATTTTATTACAAATTGATGTAAATTAATTCCTTATAATAAAACTATATCTGTTTACTAATGATTACAAATTGTATTTGATTTGAATACAACATATTTACAAACTTATCTCTTTTTCGCTGCAAGCTATATAAGAATTATAATATAGAAATAGCAATTCCACGTTCGTACAATTACAGTGATTATTCAAAGCAACAATTTACTTATTTCAAACAATCTAAGCGCTGACTTTTCCTGCAAGAAATACTAACAATTTAAGAAGTAATTGTTGTTAATTTTTAGTGATTTTAATAGACACTCACACAATTGCAATTTGCAAGACCACATCTTGCGGCAAAGCACAGAACTAAAGGTTGCTATGGTTACCACTTACAAACAAAGACCTGTCGTGAGTAAAGATGCATTCGGGCCGGGCGGGCCGGGCTTTGAGGTTTGGATCGACTCGGCCCGAAAATAAAAATTACCGGCCCGACTCGAAGATAGACTCGACAAAAAAATTAGCTAGCCCGGCTCGAAAATTGACTCGAAATCGGGCCGGGTCAAAGCTCGAAATTGGGTGCATCCGGCATTCCTAATGTTGATATTTATATTAAGGCGAAATGTTTAACTTTTTTCGTGTCAAACTTATAAAAAATCTCTACATTCTTATAACTTTCAACATTAGTTAACATAAGTAGTTAAAAAAGAGACCCTTTTAGTGTAAGTTTGTTATAAAAATTACAGACCTACGAGTACTTAACACTTTGTTTACCAAAGCCGTTCGAAAAATTAATTAACTTTTTCAAAAATCTTATATAAAAAATGTAATTTACATAAGGATTTTTTATCTAACTTTGTTTCTGCTCAAAAATAGAACAACAAATCATTATGGTAGGAACAAAAATCACTTTTATTTAAGTATAGGAGTAATAACAATAATAATAGCAATATCACAATATATAATTATGCTTTAATTAATAACCTTGAATTCTCGAAGTAAAATAATACATTTTTATTTATTAATATGTGAAGTATGTTGTTATTAAATCATTTTGGTCCTTTTTAACTTCATCCATTTTCATTAAAATATTAAGGAAACTGTGCATTTGATTGAACTATAAGCTAGAATTTTCGGGCCGGGCCAAAATCAAAAGTCCGACTCGCCTCGATTTTTGAAAATGATTAGCCCGATTCGGCCCGATAAAAAATATCTTCGGCCCGGCTCGATGATCGACTCGTAATCGAGGCGGGCTTCGGGCCGGGCCGGGCTAAAGCTCGAAATCGAGTGCATCTCTAGTCGTGAGCAATAGACTTCTACACTCTAGCCATCGTTTTAATTGAATAATCGAATGATCTTCAATATTATCAAACAAAAAAGGTTTCCTCACGCACATCTTATGGTTTTAAACTCATTTTTATTGAAAACAACGAACAAATCACAAAGAAATAGCTTAACACTGAATGACAGATGCAAACATAATGACAAATAGAACCAGAGATCGGGACGTAAGACAACGAGGGGAGGTTTGTTTGGAAGCATGATCTTCTATCTCTCTCTTACATGTGATGTCAATTCTGTAGTGTCTATTGGCTAATGAGAGCCCCAAGAAATGTCATATGCTAAATAAATTGCAAGAAAACTGTATATGATTTCAAGAATTTACTACATAGATTAAAGTTAGAAATTCCTAGTGCGTTTATGGAATTCTAAATGCCTTTCCTTGTTCGTTCTTCCAGAAAGGAATTTTAAGTAATTGCAAGAATGAGAATGAATTAGTTCTGTTTGATAATGAAAACAATTAATTGTATTAGTGTTTTGTTTAATAGTTGGGGACCAGTGCATAACAATGCGGTTAACATGTCTAAACTTATAATGAACTGAGGGCCGATTTCATAATCAGTCTCACTTTAAGACTTTATTTAAAATTACTTTAAGACTTTATCTTTATTTTAAAGTAATGCTACAGTGCTCGCTAAAAAAGTAAAGTTATATTAGGAAAACAAACACAACTTTAATTTTAATTTAAAGTATTAAAAAGTAGTTATTTAAATACAGGGTGTTAAAAAATAAGTGTCCAAAATTATGAGGGCGTATAGTACTGACCAAAATGAGTAAAAAAAGTTTAATCAACATGGGTCCGATCTTCAATAGTTCCCGAGATAAAAGGCAATGAAAAATAAGTTTTTTCGGTGTTTACCTCTGCTATGTAAGAGTAAAATTTTTTGGACACGTGTTTTTTCTTATGTGTTAATGGAATATGCTGACTTATGGCAGAATATGACAGATTATACTATATTTGAGTGTATACAAGCTTTTGAAGGGCTTCCGTGGTGCCCTTTTCAACCCAGTGAGACTACCGTATTGAAGTTATACAAATTGCTGTAAAACACTCTAAATACACGTTTTTCGCCTAGAAAACGCATTTTGAAACAATTCGGAGACAATATGTGAAAAATAGTTTTTTTCATCAGAATTCATCGTTTTGCGGTGTAAAATAAATTTTTGAGTAAAATTTTTTGGACACGTGTTTTTTCTTATGTGTTATTGGAATATGCTGACTTATGGCAGAATATGACAGATTATACTATATTTTAGTGTATACAAGCTTTTGAAGGGCTTCCGTGGTGCCCTTTCCAACCCAGTGAAACTACCGTATTGAAGATATACAAATTGCTGTAAAACTTGTTTTTCACAAAAAATCGAATAATTGTACTGAGACAAAAGTTGTGGCGCCCTTGGCCAATATTTACTTTTCAAATAACTTCGTAACTATTAGAAAGTGAAAAAAATGTTTCATATAATATGTTATTGTTTTTTTATAGTCTATTTCCTCGCATAGACAAAATTTTGGTCGACCACTGCCTTAGTCTGTTTTTCTTCGATTCTAATACAAAATGGCCTCTTTCTCGAAAACAGTTGAAGATCGGACCCACGTTGATTAAACTTTTTTTTACTCATTTTGGTCAGTACTATATGCCCTCATAATTTGAGACACTTATTTTTTAACACCCTGTATAAAGGGTCGTTTTCATAATAAAATTTATGCACGGACGTATCATAATTTGACAATTATACACGAATTTCTTTGACATAAACGTCTTTATAGCCCGACGGCCTCATTATAGACCGCCGGGCTATAATTAAACGTCAAACTAAATTATAACCTACAATTTAAACAGGCAACATGAAAAGTTTTATTACAAATCGATTTTTACTTCCTTGTACGAAGTAAAGGAAGTATTGTAATCGCGAAAAATTTCGGTTTCCAGATTTCAACGGAAATATCCATTTTGAGCATCCCTGAATCCATTTTGACTAATTTCGTCGTGACGTCTGTACGAACGTACGTATGTATGTACGTATCTCGCATAACTAAAAAACGGGAAGCCGTAGAAAGTTAAAATTTTGTATTTAGAACTGTTATAACATCTAGTTGTGCACCTCCCTTTTTGGTCATTACATAACTTGCGGAAGTGGTACTTTACTTGAAGCCTGTAATAGATTTTAATAAAAAACTATATTAAAATATAAACCAAAACTTTTCAAATTTGGTATATAAGACTTTTATATGAATGGGAATAACGTAATAAATTTTAGTTAAAAAGGTCTGTCCGGAAGTGGTACTTTACTTGAAGCCTATAATAGATTTTAATGAAAAACTATATTAAAATATAATCCAAAACTTTTTAAATTTGGTATATAAGACTTTTATATCAATGGGAATAACATAATAGATTTTAGTTAAAATGGTTTACCCGGAAGTGGTACTTTACTTGAAGCCTATAATAGATTTTAATGAAAAACTATATTAAAATATAATCCAAAACTTTTCAAATTTGATATATAAGACTTTTATATCAATGGGAATAACATAATAGATTTTGGTTAAAATAGTCTAACCGGAAGTGATACTGTACCTGAAGATGTTATCAGTTTTTCTTGAAAAAAATGGTGTTATTTTGATTTTAGTAATAAATGCTTCAAATAAAAGTTTTAGAGAATTGAATTCTGCGTCGAAACCTTTAATTATGATTATATTAGCTCTTTGTATTCTCTAATTAAGTTTGCTATGGATTAGGACAAAAAAGAACAAAAAAATAAAATGTTGATGTCAAATTATGTCAAATACGTGCAGTTTTATGATTGGGTCTGTTATAATACATATTTTAATTATTAACAAAATATGTATAGTGTAACAGGCGTACAAGGAAGTTATGTGCTGTCCACATCAGATATTTTTTTTATTCTTTAATGAAAAATGAAAATTAATTTTGTGATTTTTTTTATGGAAAACACGGAGATACACAAAATAAAACTCAAATGACAGAACTAATAAACAAACAATAAACTGTTGTTCTCCTACCAGGACAAATTCTTTTCGATACAATTTTTCTAACACTCATAATTTGAAAATTTTCGTCCGTGCATAAAGTTTTGTATATAGCGTAACTTGCTTTTATGGCATTTGACGTGTTGTTATTAGTGGTGGGATCCGGATCCGGATAGTTTTGGTTTCGGATCCCAAAATATCCGGATAATTGAATGTTGAACTATCCGGATCTCGGATCCAAATCTCAGTATCGGATTTTGGATCCGGATCTGAGTATTAGATTTTGGATCCGGATCTGGGTATCGGATTTTGGATCCGAATCTGAGTATTGGATTTTGGATCCGGATCCGAATATGAATATGAGTATCGGATTTTAGACATGGAAAAACAATCCCTTTTATGTGGAACACATGCACGATATAAATAAATAGGTATTTCAACTCTTGCAATGAACCTGTAACCATTATTTCTCAAATTTAATCTTAATCTCGTTTTCTTTGAAGTATTAGTTGTAATGAATGTTAAAATTTTAGAACTACAGAATTCAATATTCTAAGAAATACCCTTCTCGTATTTGCACCAGCTACCTGTCTATTTTAGAGGGGTATTATAAAATTTATTGCTGGTTACAGACCACTGTAGAGATAAACAGACCCACTGTAACGGTTTGAATTTGAACTCACTTCCAGATGTTTGCCTTTACATTCAAAATGATGAATCGGATCCAGAATTAAAATTCGGATATACGGATCCGGATCCGTAAACAACACATCGAATCCGGATCCGAATCCAAATCCGAATTAAATTTACGAATATCCGCTTCAATATCCGAACATCGGATATCCGAGGAACCGAATATTTTGAAATCCGGGACCTCGGATCCATGTTTTGTCGGATCCTCACAGCACTAGTTTTTATCCCTCGGCTTTCGCCTCGGGCTCAAAATCCCGCCGCAGGCCATAAAAGCCTCCTTACGCTCTTAATACATAAATAACTATTATATTCACTTTACTTTAGTATTTTAAATTAAAATTAAAGCTGTTTTCGTTTTCATAATATAACTTTAGCACTTTAGCGAGCTCTTTAGTATTACTTTAAAATGAAGATAAAGTTAATGGACTCATACCACAGATTTTATTTTTTTTACTGAGAAACTACATTTAAAACTGTCATATAAGTTTTTAGTTTTGCAAAAAAAAATATTTTTTAAAGTTTATATACAAATATAGCTAATAAGACAATCACCTTAAGGGCTCGTGCCTTAAACAAGGCTGTCGTGCTGTAAAATAACTATAACTGCATTCATTAATTCAAAAATTGTTCTTCGTTTAGTCACACAGTTATAAATATTATTTGAAATATGTAATTTCTTAATGGTTAAAGTTTTTTCTAGTAAATGTGATATGTTTACTTGTAATTTGTAATGAAGATAAAAAGGCAGAATGTTATCCATTTCCGGATTGAATCATGTGTAGAAACTGCGCGTAACGTAAACACACAAATGAATCAGCGAACCTTAACAGCCAATGCAGCTCGTCCGTTAATACGTTAATCGTTATCGCTATCATATGATACGAAAAAATGCTACCAGTTTTCCTTGCCTTGCAACATTCTTAAGAAAGTGTCTAGTCATCTTATATAAAATTTAAATTAATTTATAGTTTACATTTTTGCAAAATCTTAAATAAATAAATAAATATATCATCACGGCATATTACCCATTTCTGGGTGTGCCAGTATCTACAACACATGTAGATGTAGATGTGCTTTCGAACCGTCATTTTATAACTAAATATTACAGAACTTTACCCAAATATTGTTTTTTATTGTATTTAACTTGTCTTCTGCACACATATAATTCTAATTATATCTATTTTTCATTGTATGAGGAAGTTTCTAAATATCAGAGATTGTTCCAATTCATTAACCAGATTGGCGGTATTTCTGATGGATATATGCATTTTACCTATAATTTCAAATATTTAATTATTAAAACAATAAGACAAATTAAATATACTTCCCAGTAAAAGCTATCAGAATGTCACTAAAACTGTTGATTTTTGACACTGACATGTGTCATTTACAAATTATGTTCTAAAAATTGGAATTTGTCAACTGGTTTCCTTAGTGCCGTAGCCTCTGCGATTAGTTCACTCTATAAATTATAGTGTCTTTATCTCTAAATCTATACAAGATATAATAAATATTTTAAGTGTATCAGATGGAGAATTTTATGTTCTTCAATATTTAATTGCAGTTTACATCATTTTCATGTCAGAGATTGTTCCAATTTATTAACCAGATTGGCGGTATTTCTGATGGATATATGCATTTTACCACAATTTTACCTATAATTTCAAATATTTAATTAATAAAACAATAAGAAAAATTAAATATACTTCCCAGAAAAAGCTATCAGAATGTCACTAAAACTGTTGATATTTGACAATGACATGTGTCATGTTATAAACATTGGAATTTGTCAACTGGTTTCCTTAGTGCCTTGGCCTCTGCGATTAGTTCACTCTCTAAATCTATACAAGATATAAAAAAAAATTTAAGTGTATTAGATGGAGAATTATATTTAGAAGAATTTTTCTAAGAAACTACTACTTCCGGTTGTTCAATTGTTACCAAAACCTTTTCAGCTCTTCCCAGGAATGTCAGATTGAGGAAACTGCAGTTATATATTTTTTAAGTCTTATAGTTTTTGAGGAATCGTGACTACAACATCCAGACATACATACACACACACACATCCACACACACACAGACATCATTTAAAAAATGTTATAATCGGATTCTAGGGATCTTAAATCGTGCTTACTCAATAAAATATGCGAATTTTAGTATGAATCCAATACCTCTCTTAGCGAGAGGTAAAAATTGTGACATTTGTGACGAATTAGTCACTAAACAAAGTAGCTGAAAATGCTATTTTAGTAAATTGTCATAATACATTAAGCCTTATGCTCTATACTTGCTGACAAATAAATATGGACTAGAGATTTCTACTGTTGCCATTGGCCATGTTAAAAATGCTAAGTTATGAAGAAGCGGGGCATCAGTCCATATTTATTTGACGGCGAGTATAATCCTTATACATTGGGCAATAAAACATTCGCTAGAAACAGGTAGAAATAAGGTATTAAAATGAGCCTGTTTTACTTTTTACCTCTCGCTAAGAGAGGTGTTGGATTCATGCTAAAATTCGCATATCCAGATGTTATTGAATAAGCATGATTTAAGGTCCCTAGAATCCGATTATAACATTTTTAAAATGATTGTGTGTGTGTGCGTGCGTGCGTGCGTGCGTGTGTGTGTGCGTGTATGTGTGTATGTATGTATGTATATACCAGGGATTTGTTAACTACTGGATGGAGCGAGTGTATATCGATATATGTATTTCTTGTGTACCCGGCTAGATTAAGAGAGAACACAGGAAGTGTGAGTGAGAAAGATATAGATAATTCCACTTTAGACATTCATATCTGTCATATTCACATCTGTCAAATTCACGTCAAAAATTAAGTATATTTGATCATGAAACGTGAAATAAATATGAATACAACCAATGCAACGCTAAATTAGAACACATGTAAGAATATAAGTCAATGGGAGAAGGTATTTTTTTTAGAAGAAATTCTAATTTTAATCATAACTTACAAATGAAACGACACAGCACCGTTTTTCACATATTTTGATACACAATTTTCAACACAACACTTTCGAACTATTGTCATATATTAAAATAATTATATTTCAATGATTATATTAAGAATAACCTAAAATCTGTCAAACCTGTCAAACAAAAGATTTGACAAGTAACGGAAACAAAGACAACAAATCGGAATTATGTATGACTATCTCTGTCGATCTGGCCGGGTACATGGTACAGATTCACTCGCTCCATCCAGTAGTTAACAAATCCCTGGTATATACCGAGAGTTTTTTTTATCAGTGAACATGGGCGTATGTCATTACCATAGTTACATTTGAAATGATTGACAGCAATGTATTATCGCGTTTTTTTTAAAACTGAACATAGGACGTGACATTTAGTATATCTGTCAATGTCATCAAATTGTCATACTTCAAAATGTATACAGTTAAAGAAAAGTTCAAATTGTAAATTGGAGTAATTATAACGAGTCTACAACAAGTTTCTGACTTATGTGCATTAACTTTTAATAAGCGACCCAGTCCAACAACTATAAGAAAAATTTACAATGACTACAGAACTAAAGGTGCGTCAATAAACAGCACAAGAAGAAAATCAGACCAAGTACTGTAGTTAATAGAAAGAAACAAGAAATTATGCAATTAATTGAAAGTGACAACACCCCTGTCAACATTTTTTTTTCTGAAATTAAGAATACTATTATACAAAGTTTTAAGACAAGAACATTTTAAGAGTTTTAAATATCAAAATCACCAAGAGTTATTACACAACGATATAGAACGAAGAAATATCTTTTACGAAGATATGATGAACAAAATTAATAGTGAGGAAATATTACTGGATCGAATTTTATTTACTGATGAAGCGACATTTTATATTAATCGGGAAGTAAATTCACAAAATTGCAGGTATTGGAGTCGTCAAAATTTTCACTTATATCTGCACCAGGTATTCCCCCAACGCTGGATAGGACGTGATGGAGAAGTGGAGTGGCCTCCACTTCTTCCTATTAAAAAATAGGGATAAAATATAATTTATATTAATTATTTCTTGCCTTAGGCTTATGTCAGAGTATAGAATTATACCATACAATTTGAACTTTTTCTTCAACTGTATACATTTTGAAATATGACAATTTGATGACATTGACAGATATACTAAATGTCACGTCCTATGTACAGTTTTACAAAAAAACGCGATAATACATTGCTGTCAATCATTTTAAATGTAACTATGGTAATGACATACGCCCATGTTCACAGATAAAAAAAAACTCTCGGTATGTCTGGATGCCGTAGAAGCGATTCCTCAAAAACTATAAGACTTAAAAAATATTTAACTGCAGTTTTCTCAATCTGACATTCCTGGGAAGAGCTGAAAAGGTTTTGGTAACAATTGAACAACCGTAAGTTGTTGCGGCTGAATACATGGTAAGAATTTGCCTTTTTTTATTCACCTTGTCAAATTTAATTTGATTTGATTTGTATAAAACCCTAGTAACGTAAAATTACGGCAAACACACGTTATAGGTGTAGGTCTCTGATTGGTCAATTTTAAGACGTCTTTTCTCGAATATCTTTTAAGCTAGATTTTTTCTTCGAAATTACACATCCGAGTGCAATCTCGTGTTTCCTCATTCGCTCTGGGGCGCGAGTTGTGAGACATTTTGTATAGTATCGTATGTTGCACATTTTAACTCTGCACAATTTCCACTTCGGATTAAAATGAAGCATATTTCAAATTGGTTGTAATTGTAAATATACCTTTAGTGTTGTTCTATAAATCAAAATTACACTGCAGAAACTAGTATTTCCCCCTTGTCTCGTTAGTTAATAACAATATGCAGAATAAATTACACTCCATTCGAGTACCACTATTATATAGTACGTACTTCCAATTAAATTATATAACGGTTGTTATCCATTCTTCTGGTATAAAAATCCGTTTAATACTATCTGTAGTGTGTCGTTATTATTCGTTAACAATGAGCAGGCAGTTACAAAGATGAGAATTGCATCTCATTATTGGAAATTACCGTGAAGAGAAGACGCGGTATTCTTGAACTCGTGCCTAAAGCACGAATTGGGCTCGTGCTATTGATACTATATGCATATTAGCTGCTAATTCCTCTGCCTTTCTACTCATTGTGTAACGGAGTAATTACTGGTATTGCTATAAAGCAGTGCTTTCCAAACGGGTGCCGCCATACATTAATTTGTCGGTGCTTAAAAGTTAAGGTGTCGCGTAATTTTTGTTTTCAAAAGAAGTGACAAGATTCAACATCAAAAAATCTGATGTGGTCAACACAATACCTCCCGCTATTTAATTTTTATTAATTTAAATACATACCTCCATATTTACTAATCCTGCAAACTAACTAGTTCCTTATTGCTTTACATGGTCCATTTCATTAATGTGTAGTTGTAAACTAATATTTGATACTAGATGGAAAATATATTATTTTTACAAACCTTAATTTCAATAGAATCATAATTAATTTTAATGTAATTGCTTCCTGACAGTGACATTTGTTTAAATATGTCAAAATTGTTATTAAAATATGTTTTTGTTTGACGCATAGGAAAGATGATGTACAAAAATCTGTTGGGGCCAGCACAAGACATCTCGCCGTTTCCATATAAGGCTATCGAAACGTTTTATAAAAAAAAAATTACAGAACTTTACTCAAATATTGTTTTTATTGTATTTAAGTTGTTTTCTGCACACATATAGTTCTAATTATATCTATTTTTCTTTGTATGAGCAAGTTTCTAAATGTTAGAGATTCTTCCAATTCATTAACAAGATCGGCGGTATTTCTGATGGACATATACATTTTACGTACAATTTTAAATATTTAATTAATAAAACAATAAGAAAGATTAAATGTACTTCTCAGAAAAAGCTTTCAGAATGTCACTAAAACTGTTGATTTTTGACACTGACATCTATCTTTTACAAACTATGTTATAAACATTTGAATTTGTCAACTGGTTTCCTTAGTGCCTTGGCCTTTGCAAGGATTAGATTATTCTATATAATTCAGCGCCTTTATCTCCAAATCTATACAAGATATAATAAAAAATTTAAATGTATCAGATGTAGAATTTTATGTTCTTCAATAATAGTACCGGGTACCGAGTTCAATCCCGACCGACGCCAAATATTTCGTATTTTAAATGGCACAAAAGTGACCCCTGTGGTGCACTCTCCACACCAGCTGTGAGTGAGTGCTCGTGAGGTGACGCCTGGTAAGCGCCCGCACGGTACAAATATGTCATCATCATTACCGTTATCTGCGATAAAGCAGATTGTGGCACACTCAGAAATGGGTAATATGCCGTGATAATATATTTTATTTATTTTTAGTAATAATAAGAGAAATTTCAAAAAGTATTATTTAGAAAATGTTTTTAAAGAAACTATTACTTCCGGTTGTCTAATTGTTACCAAAATCTAATCAGCTCTTCCCAGGAATGTCAGATTGAGGAAACTGCAGTTAAATATTTTTTAAGTCTTATAGTATTTGAGAAACTGTGGCTCCAACATGCACACACACAAACCAATACACACACATACGGACATCATCGTAAAAATGTTATAATCAGATTCTAGGGACCTTAAAACGTACTTATCTACTAAAATCTTGATATGCGATTTTTAGCATGATTCCAATACCTCTTTTAGCGATGAATGCATTCCTATAGAAAATTGAATCATCTTTAATTCTTAAAACATAATTCGCGAAAAAATATATTTAAAGGTATTTTTCGAAGACAAACTATTTTGAGCTTCAAGTAGTGTCATTTCCGGTTACCTGGTTTACACCAAAATCTAATGGCTTCTTTCCATATTAGAATAAGGTAGAAATATGTACAGGGTTTGAGAGTAATAGTATTTGAGTTAGAGCTTTGACAAAGTCCATGCACATACATACATACACACACACAAACAGACATCATCGTGAAAAATGTTAAATCTGATTCTAGGAACCTTAAAACGTGCTCATTTACCAAAAACTCGACATGCGATTTTTAGCTCGATCCCTATACCTCCTTACCAAGGATAGCGGGAGGTAAAAATATTAAAGCTATTTCGTCCTATCAGAAATTCCTAAATTACTACATATTTATATTCAAAGCTTATAAAAACATAAGGTCATTTTTTAGCATTTCAAAAAGTCAGTATGGTTTTTTTAAAAAATGTTTGCAGCTATTAAAGATGATTTAATTTTGCAAATTAGGCATCTTATCAATTGCAACTTCAGAAGATTGATAAATAACTCATAATCAATATATATAAAAATTCTATTTTTACTTTCATTTCTTATTCATTTGAATGCAACTTCCTGAATGACAACACCTATTGTCATTGTGACGTCACAGAACACCTTCAACTATAAACAAACTCTTTGATTGCGGTTTGACGTTCTGTTTCTTATAATATGATTCATTCCACCTCGGGAAAAGTCAAGTGCACAACAAATTAGCAGCAAACAATAATTTATAGTCGAGTAATTATTTCATAATTACCATACTTACATACATACATACTATATCGTATGATACACAATGCCATTCGGCCTTTACATGTGACTGTGAGGTAAGCCTACTGTTTACAAGAGATGTAATTGTTGATTGTCTGGATAAATAGTGTGTTTAAAATGTAACCTCCAAGAAAATTAATAGTTCGGGAGGGATTATTGTTGTAATTTTAATGATACGTGAAGAATAAATTGTCATGGGGAGATCGTTGATGTAGATTATAGAATCTGCAGAACAATGGGGTCATACCAAAAAAAATATATATTGATTTTTTTATATAATTTAAAAAAATACATAATTTTATACATATATACATGAAAAATATTTAATATTCTTATACTTTTCATTCATAATTTTGTTTCTAAACATTTTGAGTCTTATTTTGTGACGTCATGGTTTTGTACACACATACAATGATAGTCACGCACACATGTACTCGTGCACGTACTGTACATGAATGTAGCTCAGAGTTGTCACATTTTTCGAACATAACCAACATTTTCAAAGTAAATATCTTTGCAACAAGTTGTTTTGGTTTAAATGTAAGTACAAATAACCAAATGTTCTAATAAATATAAATAAATACAAATTATGTGTGATTTAGATATTATCATGGTTGTATAATATTATTCTGTGCCGTCTTGCGAGAACATCTCGTTGAGAAGCAAAAATAAAGTTTTTGTTCGTATTCCTAAACCTCGAGATATAAGGGAAAGATGGTATAATGCAATAAATACTCCAAAAATTTTAAAGGGTTGTCTTGCTTATGTTTGTGAAGATCATTTCAACGCAAGTAGAACTTAATAAAAAAACAATTTTCGTTGATATACATTTGTTTATTGTATTCAATAGCTTGAAGAAGATGCCGAAAATTAATTTTCTGCAAATTATTTGAATTCGCTTCTTCGAAATTAATTTCCATAATCAAATTATTTAATATACAATAAAAACAAAAGCACGAGTACAAAATAATTTGCTGTCACGTTTGCTTTCAAGTCAAATAACATAAACGTCAAACGTAGTTCCATTTTTATTCGATAGGAGGGACTACGGTCACGGTCGCAAAACCGTGACGTCATTTGAAATTTAATATAAACTTTAAAAAATTATTTCTGTAAAACTAGAAACTTATGTGACATAAAATATATATTTTTATAAGTGGTTTTAAGTATATTTTCAGAAAAAAAAATAAATTGGAAAATGTGGTATGACCCCATTGAGGAGTGTCTGACATAAACAACCGTATAGCCATAGTCCATTATTTTGAATATGAGATAATCAAAAATCTTTCTACCTTCTTGTTAAAACTTTTGTAATTCGATTTAACTCATATTCATGATTTATAGCCGAGACAGACGACGACTGCTAATAACAATTAAACTGTAATTCTTATTTTAACATTTCGTATGTCATATAAATTATAATAATTATCAGTAGAAACGAAATTTCAATCATTAATAGCCGAGACAGACGACAAAAATTAATGATCATTAACGGTTAGTTATAGCATGCGTACCTTAATTGCGTCTATTAACAAACCAGAAAATATTGAGTAGTAAGCACGTGCTACTTATTATTTTGTACTGTACGCATGGGCGTATACCGGGGGGGTGCTTGCCCCCCCTGAGAAAATTAAAATACGTTGTATAAATACCTAATTCATTCATATGAAAAAATTGAAAACAATAATCAACGTTGACTTAAAGCCTTAAAGGAAATGTAAATATAAAAGTCGTAATGTACAAGCCATTCTTTAACAATTGTCTTAAAACTTTGTATGTACAAATGTGCAAAACAAACTGTTTCTCCTGTTCCCTAACATAATATAATTTTTTTAAAAATTGGGTAAAAAATAACACAACATTTCTTTTCTTGTAAAAATACAATAATGGAGCAATAAATTTTACAACGGCCTGTGCTATAAATGCTGCATATTACCAGACAATAACAACCACTTTTAGACATCTGCTAGTAATAAAAGTAGGTAGGTTTGCCCAACCCAAATCCAAATATTACCGAATACAATACTTTAGTCAATCGAACAATTTTGCATCCTAAAAATATAAAACCATGTAATAAAGAAAAGTATAAACGTATGATACAAGAATTAAATGAAACATAACATAGACAATTTTTATGAGGAATCATTATTATGGTTTCATAAGTGGAAAGAGGAACCTCTTGAGAAAGAAATACCATATGAAGAATTATTAGATATCTCTAAAAAATTCTATCCTACCTTCTACAACATGTAAAAGAAGTTTTAGTACATAAATAATCTGTTGTGGCTAGCACAAGACCTTCCGCCAATTTGATGTATTTTGTACAAATCCCACATCAAAAGTTCCCTAGAAAAGACTCCATATATTCAATAAAATTGTAACACGAACATATACTATTTTTTACAAATTCCATACCGAAAGTTCCTTGGAAAAAATTCTATAAAATTATAACACGAACAATCATTATGTACATTGTACTTGACAATCTGTCAATTACAATTTTTTGTATATATCAGCTCTTTCTATGATTATAGTAAAGCTGACTTATTTTTGAAAGTTAATCTATTTATAATTCGTTAAACCGTAATTAAAGTTTCTTTGTTACTAATTTTATAAATTTAAACACGTTTATTATAATTTATTTGTATTTCAAATAAGAGTTTTTTTTTTTTTTTTTGTTAGAGAATTGTGTTTAGGTAAACTACCTACAGTTTTTATTAAATCGTTTATTATAATATATATAATTTTTTGGCAAATAAATAACATATAAATATATGAATAACTATATTTTTATTCGCCCCCCCCCTGAGAAAAAATCTTGGCTACGCCCATGACTATACGGGTTCAATACAATAAATAGTACATGCTTACTACTTTCAATATTTTTTGGTATGTTAAAAAGCTTGTTTGTAATCAAGTAACCTATGTCCACCGTCTACTCCCATTTTTTCCCGTATAACAAAACACAGACGATCCAACCTAAATACGTCATGTCAAAAATCCTTTCGTTTCCGTGTTCGGCTCTTGTATGTTGTGTTGATTTGTACACCGATTTTAAAGTGTTTTAATAGTAGTGTCTTTTTGCAGGCACACGTAGTGAGCATCAGCAAAGAGAGGGCACTTTGAAAGACACGGTGACAGCCTAGCGTAGCCTCGTACCAACACACAACATGGTGGATTATTACAGGACGCTTGAGGTATCTCGGAATTCTACCACGGCTGACATCAAGAAAGCGTAAGTACAGCATTTATTATTATTTTATGCTTGTGTCTCAAGATACAGGCTATGACACGAAAGAAAACAGAATTTGTAAGGGAGCAGTGTAGCTTCAGTATACCACACTGATAAGTTCCAATAAGAAAGAAACGCGTCTGTAGTTCTGGTTAAGTGGGACAGTCTCTGATAAAAGTCCAAGAGGTTGATTTAGAGACTTAAATATTGCAGTATTACAGTATAACTTCGATAATCCGGCCATATCGATCCAGCAATCCGGATTAGTGAGGTATCCGGACTAGTGGATTATATCTTGTGTTATTTTCTTTATTTGTGTTGTCAAATCACTAAATCTACACATAAATGAAACGAATCAAGATGTTTAACGAGAAGTAAGAACAATGTAATGAAACTAAATTTTTACACTAATGCGTAAAGGAACATATATATTATTATAAATAAACACGAAAAATTAAAAGTACAAAAATATGTAAATATTAGGCACATAATATATACAGTCGCGGACAAAAGTATGGAAACTTTTAAATATTTCATTTTTTTAAAATATGTTTATAGTTCTCGCAAATTTGAATCGTGTTTTGTAAAGTCAATATATCGAAGAATTATTCACAAGAAATCTTTTGATATTGACTGTACGATTTAAGTGAAATAACATATACTCGTTTTTTCGGTGGACAAAAGTATGGAAACTTATTGAAAATATGATTTTAATTGTCTTACTTTCAGTTGTATTTTGTCATTTATTTAGTAAGTTGATGTAAGATGGATAAAAATAAATATTTTTCCGACGACTTAAGAGAAAGGGTAGTGGTAGTACAGCTTCATAAAGATTCTGTGAAACAGCGCAATATTTAAATTTTTTTTTAAATCAGCAAAAGTGGCATATCAAAGATTTTGAAAAAATATCGCAGTATAGAAGTGTTAAAATTAATATAAAAGTCGGTGGTCCAAGAAAACTAGTGCTAGAATTGACAAAAACCATTCGGCGTCTATCCGTAAGTGATCCTACTTTATCATCAAGTGAACGTTCTGCAAAAATTCGGGAACAATTTCATGTAGATTTGAGTGATCGCACTGTGATACGAAGGCTATGTGATGTAGGATTACTAGGAAAAATAGCCGTTTAGAAACCTGTACTATCAAAGAAAAACAGGAGGGTCAGAATTGCATTTGCTGAGGAACACTCATCGTGGACGAGTGAAAAATGGCATACTGTCCTTTGGAGCGTGAAATCTGCAGTGGCAGCACGCACTTTAAAATTCTATCAAATGAGGCATTTGTTTTCGCTTTTCGCCATGAAGTTAAAATTTAGTAGCATGCGTGTCTCAAAATATTCGCCTGCAAGCGTACGACTCGAGGCGACAATATTAAACTAACGTCATTATTTTGTCACCATTTATTTGGAAGCCAATTTATATATATACAGGGTGTCTCTTAAATAGGGGGACATGGCTTCACCACAGATTCCTGAGGCTAAAATAAGACGATTTAACCAAACTTGCTTCTACCGGAAAGTGTACCATTTAGCCAGAATTCTGCTTTAAAGTTCTTCGAATAAAAATTAATTTTGCTTATAATATTCGGACCCTTTATTCGATTTGGATGAAATTTGGTATGGCAGTTTATATAGTTATAAGTCATCTTTTAAGGTGATACTTGTTATTATTAGTAAACCACTAGTGTATGAAACATAGGTCTCCCAACATTAATTAGACCGTAACTTTTTAATGGCAATGCCGAAAACGTGAAATTATTTTTCTTCAGAAAGGTACATTCAATAGTAAACTTTTGTCTCTCTGTGTAATTTATGATATCTGTTACGGTTCACACAGAAAAAAATAAAATCTGAGTGTCTGCACTGCTAAATTTTTAAAATAAATTTAATCTAGCAGTCTATCCAAATGTCAAACAAGTAATTTTTAATGACAGTAACGAGTTGTCAATCTTTACAACTTGTTTAGGAGTAAGCTAAGATATGTAATCATCTTATTTATAATAATGATAGTAAAATACTATTAGGCCAAACACACGGATGTTACTAACTTTAGAATATTGCGAAGAAAATTTTTGACAACCCGTAAAACAATTGTTACTGTCATGAAAAATTACTTGCTTGACATTTGGATAGACTGCTAGATTAAATTTATTTTAAAAATTTAGGAGTGCAGACACTAAGATTTTATTTTTTTCTGTGTGAACCGTAACAGATATCACAAATTATACAGAGAGACAAAAGTTTACTATTGAATGTATCTTTCTGAAGAAAAATCATTTCACGTTTTCGGCATTGCCACTAAAAAGTTACGGTCTAATTAATGTTGGGAGACCTAAGTTTCATACAATAGTGGTTCACTAATAATAACAAGTATCACCTTAAAAGATGACCTATAACCATATAAACTGTCATACCAAATTTCATCCAAATCGAATAAAGCGTCCGATTATTATAAGCAAAATAATTTTTTTTTCGAAGAACTTTGAATCAGATTTCTGGCTAAACGGTACACTTTCCGGTAGAAGCAAGTTTGGTTAAATCGTCTTATTTTAGCCTCAGGAATCTGTGGTTAAGCCATGTCCCCCTATTTAAGAGACACCCTGTATATTCAACTGTTTTATTCCAATTATTTAATAAAACCCAAAAATTCCAGTAATAAAAAGCGAGTATAGAATTCCTAAACTGCATGCTACCAAGATTCGTAAAAGTAAAGTAAAATCTGTAGTGGTAGCACGCACTTTAGAATTCTATCATAGAAAGCAGGCGAATGCGATTTTACTTTTACGAATCTTGGTAGCATGCATTTTAGAATTCTATATTCACTTTTGATGTCGGGAATTATCGAATTTTACGCTATTAAAATAAAAAATATTATGACATTTGTATATAATAAATGTATAAATTATATAAAAAATAGGCTTTGAATGGAATTTTGGCAAAATAATGACATTACTTTGACACTTTCGCCTCGAGTCGTACGCTTGCAGGCGAAAATGCATGCTACCAAATTTTCGCTTCGTGGCGAAAAGCGAAAACAAATGACTCATTTGATAGAATTCTAAAGTGCATGCTACCACTACTGGTGTTAAATGTTTTATTTTTATCCCATTTCATACTTTCGTACATCACATTATAGTAATATCTAAATTTGTAAACACTTAAGTCTTTATACTTTTGAAACCTTGATGTCTCTTGCCAGATATTAATTGGCCCAATTAAAAATCGCGATGACATCATGAACCTGAGACATTTCTTCTGATCTGTCCTTGATATATTACAAATATAAATATCTCACATGAGAAAAAATTAGAGTTGCATGTGTTTAACAGCAAAAATTATCAATAGATGGGTAATTAATGATGGAAATAAATCATCGAAGCTTCTTGGAAAGATTACTTGTTAGTTTGAGATGTGGAGATAAAATTAATGTCATCATTATTTATTTGTTTATGAATGATGGTTGTTGTAAGTGATTTATGACAGTAGATGGCTGTAGGCTTTTAAAATACAGTATACTAGTACTTGTTTGTTAAGTTGTAATGTATGAGCTCAAATCTGGTCATTGAAGTTCATACGTCTTGCAAAATTAAAATGTTCTGTAGATTATTTCAAATAAAGAAATCAGTTTTCCATTGATACATTTTTTTACCTCTCGCTAAGAGAGATATTGGATTCATGCTAAAATTCGCATATCCAGATTTTATTGAATAAGCACGATTTAAGGTCCCTACAATCCGATTATAACATTTTTAAAATGATGTCTGTGTGTGTGTGTGTATGTATGTCTAGATGTTGTAGACACGATTCCTCAAAAACTATAAGACTTAAAAAATATTTAACTGCAATTTTCCTCAATCTGACATTCCTGGGAAGAGCTGAAAAGGTTCTGGTAACAATTGAACAACCGGAAGTAGTAGTTTCTTAGAAAAATTCTTCCAAATATAATTTTTTGGGAGTTTTTTTTTTTATTAAATATTGAAGAACATAAAATTCTCCATCTAATACACTTAAAATTTTTACTAAATCTTATAGAGTAAACTAATCGCAAAGGCTAAGGCACTAAGGAAACCAGTTGACAAATTCCAATGTTTATAACATAGTTTGTAAATGACACATGTCATTGTCAAATATCAACAGTTTTAGTGACATTCTGATAGCTTTTTCTGGGAAGTATATTTAATTTTTCTTATTGTTTTATTAATATTTGAAATTATAGGTAAAATTGTGGTAAAATGCATATATCCATCAGAAATACCGCCAATTTGGTTAATGAATTGGAAGAATCTCTCACATTTAGTAACTTCCTTATACAATGAAAAGTAGATAGAATTATATGTGTACAGAAGACATGTTAAATACAATAATAAACAATATTTGGGCAAAGTTCTGTAATTTTTTGTTATAAATCGACGGTTCGATAGCGAAGTGCAATACAATACTTATGTAGCCTTATATGGGAATGGCGAGAGGTCTTGTGCTGGCCACAACAGATTTTTACTATATGTAAGCATAAACATTAAATGTATATTATTACAATTGTTACTTTTTTGTTACAGATATCGCAAATTAGCATTAAAATGGCATCCAGACAAAAATCCAGACAATCCAGATGAAGCAAATAAGAAGTTTAAGGAAATTTCAGAAGCCTATGAAGTCCTTTCGGATGGTGAGTTTATTTAAAATAAAAACATTTTAACTAAATTACATTTATTAATTATTAAAATGATAAAAGATAAAATAGAAATTATAATTGTTTAAACTATGTAAATTATAGTCCTATTTAACGATATCGCGAAATGTAAAAATAGAAATAATAGTCATTTTTTATAAAAAAAAAAAACGATAAAATTTTATTGGTAAGTGGAGCGTTAATTCATAAACTATGAAATCGCGAGTGAATTATTTTTTGCGAGTTGATAATTAAATTTTATCGTCTTGTACTTGTAATATTCTATATTTTCTGTAGCAGATTTTAAAATATAATAAATTATACCTAAATTAAATTATTATTTAAGCACAGTTTTAAAATATAATATTAGTTGTGGTTGTGCTTCAAGAATATATCTTTTTGGTAACGTTAATTATACATTTGAAATTGTTATTAACGCAAAATGTCAAAGTTTATAATATATTTAATTTTGGACCAGTTTTATAATTTTTTAATCTAGATTAAAATTATTTTAAAAAATTCACGGTGCAAGTCACTTAGGTTTTATTATTTTCTGTGTGAACCGTAACAGATATCACAAATTACACAGAGAGAGAAAATTTTACTATTGAATGTATCTTTCTGAAAAAAAATTCACGTTTTCGGCGTGGCCATTAAAAAGTTACGGTCTAATCAATGTTGGGACATTTAAGTTTCATACACTAGTGGTTCACTAATAATAAGTATCATCTTAAAAGATGACATAACCATATAAACTGTCTTACCAAATTTCATCCAAATCGAATAAAGCATTCTCTTATTATAAGCAATTTTTTTTTTTCAAAGAACCTTTGAAGCAGAATACTGGCTAAATGGTACACTTTCCGGTAGAAGCAAGTTTGGTTAAATCGTCTTATTTTAGCCTCAGGAATCTGTGGTTAAGCCATGTCCCACTATTTAAGATACACCTGTATAAATAATCCAACTTAAAAACTGCTATATAAAGAACAAATTTTTAATTTTAGAACACATTTAAGACTAACCAATTAATAACAAAAGTACGCGGAGTTGCATATTAGGTTCTCAGGTTCGACTCTTCCTTCCAAGTAGCATATTCTGTATAATACGAACAATATATTTGTTTCATCAGTTTAGTGGTAGCACGCACTTTAGAATTCTATCAAAAGTGGCATTTGTTTTCGCTTTTCGCCACGAAGCGAAAATTTGGTAGCATGCGTGTCTCAAAATATTCTCCTGCAAGCGTATGACTTGAGGCGAAAGTGTCAAAGTAACGTCATTATTTTGCTACAGATCTATTCAAAGCCAATTTACCGAGAGTTTTTTTATCAGTGAACATGGGCGTATGTCATTACCATAGTAACATTTAAAATGATTGACAGCAATGCATTATCGCGTTTTTTTTGAAAGTGGACATAGGACGTGACATTTAGTATATCTGTCAATGTCATCAAATTGTCATACTTCAAAATGTATACAGTTAAAGAAAAGTTCAAATTGTAAATTCGAGTAATTATAACGAGTCTACAACAAGTTTCTGACTTATGTGCATTAACTTTTAATAAGCGACCCAGTCCAACAACTATAAGAAAAATTTACAATGACTACAGAACTAATGGTGCGTCAATAAACAGCACAAGAAAAAAATCAGACCAAGTACTGTAGTTAATAGTAAGAAACAAGAAATTATGCAATTAATTGAAAGTGACACCCTGCCAACAATTTTTTTTCTGAAATTAAGAATACTATTATACAAAGTTTTAAGACAAGAACATTTTAAGAGTTTTAAATATCAAAATCACCAAGAGTTATTACACAACGATATAGAACGAAGAAATATCTTTTGCGAATATATGATGAACAAAATTAATAGTGGGGAAATATTACTGGATCGAATTTTATTTACGGATGAAGCGACATTTTATATTAATCGGGAAGTAAATTAACAAAATTGCAGGTATTGGAGTCGTCAAAATTTTCACTTATATCTGCACCAGGTATTCCCTCAATGCTGGATAGGACGTGGTGGAGAAGTGGAGTGGCCTGCAATGCCACCAAATCTTGCACCAAACGATTTTTTTTTTTTGTTGTTTAAAAAATTGTATTTACAATGGTGACAAAATAAATATTGTTCAATTAAAGCCTTAGGCTTATGTCAGAGTATAGAATTATACCATACAATTTGAACTTTTTCTTCAACTGTATACATTTTGAAATATGACAATTTGATGACATTGACAGATATACTAAATGTCACGTCCTATGTCCAGTTTTAGAAAAAACGCGATAATACATTGCTGTCAATCATTTTAAATGTAACTATGATAATGATGTACGCCCATGTTCACTGATAAAAAAAAACTCTCGGTGTAAGTTATACATTTACTAGGTGCGTTCGGCAAATGAGTTCTGGTCATTCTTTTCACTCTATACACTCCTAGCACCGTTCGTTAATTACATGGAGTGAGAAGCATCTTAAAATCGAGCGTTCGGCAAATGCAGAATGGAGTTAAGTGGAGTGAAAAGTGTTAACCAGGGTGTTAACTCCATAAGTCCAACCTCGATATGCAATCATACATGGAGTTTTTTTGTTTTATTTGACATCTGTCAGATCATTTTGTATTTTTATGTTGAAATATTTTATTATACACAATTATTTTATATTTATAATATATCTAATATATACTTTCTTCAGAATTAAGATGTGAAAATCGATTCCAGAATACTCTTAATTGGTCAGGATCGTCGGATGGTGGAATAGGATCAAGAAGAAAAAATCAACTCCTCATATGCATACGTTTCGGCGTTTATTACACCTTCATCAGTGCTGTGATCAAAGGAATACACATAAAAATATAATGTACAAAAGTTAATAAACAATTCCAAACTACGAATACAATGAATTACAAAATTACCTGTGAGTTGTTAATGGATAACAAACAATTTTTTTTATACATTAATATTTAATATTGCGTCGGACATCTTGTTGAAAGTAACCAAGACTAACGTTAATTTACAAGGTCAAGAAAGAATAAAACAACAAGAAGAAACGTAAACATAAAATTAGCGCGAAATTTTAATTGTATTGTATAAATTTAAAACAAATTGATAACATTTTGACAGATCTTCTGTATCAGTTCTGAAATTAACGCTTTTTTTATTATTATAAATATGAGTCATTTCTAAAAAGTTAGATACTAAGACTGCTCTCTCCAAGCATAGCGTTGATCTACAACATCATTTTGATTTTGACAATGTTTCAATTTTAGATTATGATATAAATTACAAAAAAAGAAACTTTTTAGAAATGACTCATATTTATAATAATAAAAAAAGCGTTAATTTCAGAACTGATACAGAAGATCTGTCAAAATGTTATCAATTTGTTTTAAATTTATACAATACAATTAAAATTTCGCGCTAATTTTATGTTTACGTTTCTTCTTGTTGTTTTATTCTTTCTTGACCTTGTAAATTAACGTTAGTCTTGGTTACTTTCAACAAGATGTCCGACGCAATATTAAATATTAATGTATAAAAAAAATTGTTTGTTATCCATTAACAACTCACAGGTAATTTTGTAATTCATTGTATTCGTAGTTTGGAATTGTTTATTAACTTTTGTACATTATATTTTTATGTGTATTCCTTTGATCACAGCACTGATGAAGGTGTAATAAACGCCGAAACGTATGCATATGAGGAGTTGATTTTTTCTTCTTGATCCTATTCCACCATCCGACGATCCTGACCAATTTTCTTCAGAATCATTAAAGAATAATACCAAACTGAATAACTTGTGTATGGTTCATTATTTATTTTTTTTAGCAGTGCAGTATATCAGATTGTCAAAAAAGGGGGTTATTATATTTACCGAACGCACCTACTATATACAACTGTCATTTTTTATTTTAATAGTATAAAATTCAAAAATTTCCGAAGCAAAAAGCGAATATAGAATTCTAAAAGTGCATGCTACCAAGATTCGTAAACGTAAAATCGCATTCGTCTGCTTTCTATGATAGAATTCTAAAGTGCGTGCTACCACTACTTATCTAACCAACTAAAACTAACCGTGAATATGGAATATGTGATATCTTTCATAATGTTGGTATATGGTGGTGCATAGATACGAAAAGGAAGATCTATGATAACAGACGGGAGCGTGCTGCGGCCAAGCAGTCTAGAAACTTCAGTTACCGGGGTTTGTTTACCGAATCTCCGCGCCACCGGTTCTCTGGTAGATACTCTGTGCTACAACCACTAACCCCCTCTGTCTCTGTCTTCCAAATGTCACTAGCGTTTGTGGAAACGTTTCTCTTATATAACTATACTAACGGAGTGATTTTCTTTTCTACTAATATTTGTTTTATGATAACAATAACTGTATATTATTATTTATGGAATATTTTTGGTCAACTCAGTTAAGAGAGTTGAACTGAACTGTGATATGAAAAGAACGTTTCACATCTGTAAAATTAATCAAAATGGATCCACGGACGGTCAAAATGAAATCTGAAAACTGAAATTTCTCGCGATTACAGTACTTCCTTTACTACGTACAAGGAAGTAAAAATCTGTTGTGGCTAGCACAGTACTGTCCGTCAATTCTTTGTATTTTATACAAATTCCATAAGAAAGTTTTATGTATTTCCAGTAAAATTATTTCACAGATATACTATGACTTGACACTGACATCAGTGATATCTGTCAATTAGTAATATTGAATGGGGGATTACGGCTCAATCGAATTAAAGAAAAATAGTAAAAAAATTCGAATGTATATGCTGAATAACGAATATTAATTAAAAAAATGAAATGGTATAATTGAGATATTTCGGAAATAAAGGGTTTTTTGTTATAGCGCTTCGACACTAATATGAAAATATTTTGATTGGCTACCGAGAAACCGCCTATACATGCATTACAAATAGCGTGTTAGGAGGTGGGGACTACTACCAATGGAAGTTAAGAAATTCAAATTCGAAAGGAGGGGCTAACATTCCTGTACTACAGTTTCCAAACAGTTTTTATTTTAACATAAATTTCTTGCATTAAATTTAATAATTTAAATACACCTGTAATTATAAAGTATGTAGACTTATACAGTGTTATAATATTCATTTATTTTTATGTAAATATAACTTAAAATAGCATATATTTCAAGAACATTTAGGTCCATGATGAAAACAGTTTGATATAAAAACACATAAATGTGACGTCACGTCAATCTTTTCAAAATTCGGGAGACCATAACTCGCTTATTAATAGGAATTTTTTCACCGGATTTTCATCAATAGTCTTGGTTTTCCTAATATTTTCAGATGAAATTATAAAAAAAAATGGTGTAATCCCCCATTCATGGTGATGCAGCAGAGATTGTAAGATTTATGAAAATTAATTCATAAAATAAAATGCAAATGAAGAACATAAAGCAATCACATCACATCGTGTAGAGAGTAAAATATTTATTCAATTTTGACGTTTTAAACTGTCATTATTAACTCCATAGCAACAAATATAAGTAACACTTTTTTCACATGTGAATTATTTTTTTTAAATCACTCTCACAAAATTTTAACTCATTCTGCAACAAATAATGCATTTAAAATAACATCAAGAACGAAAATAACACTCACCACATTATTTATCAGACATTATCAGCCCTTTTCATTATTTTTCACGGCACAAATGACAATACAGCATTTTAAACATATGATTTGACGTCTATCAGTGACGATTGCCATACTCAGTCTACTAACTGATCAGTTTTTTATTTCATCAAAATTAAATATTATAATGGTTTTTATTATTATTTCGTCAAAATTGAATAAAATATTGTACAAACCCCGTGAGCTAAGAATGTTTATTCACTCGAAGAAATAAACTAAAACTTTTTTCTCATGAATAAACATTACCTTAGCTCACTTGGTGTGTAAATATCTATTAATAATGAAATTTAACTTCGTTTTATTAATATTAAGAGAAATTGTTGAGAGCCTCAAATTAAGGTACTTAATTATCAACAAGAATTTTTGAAATACAAATCAGAAAAAAAAATGTACGGTAATGTTTGCCTGTTTAAATAAGTACTCAATCAGATAAATAACCTGACATTTTTATATTTTTTTCACCATAAAAAAACCTTATACATCATCGAATCGTATTTAAATTAGGTGTCTCATTATTTTTTTCTAGATTATAAAAAAAATATTTGAATTATTCATCTAGTAGCTTATCTTAATCAGAACATTTTAGCACTTGTTTTTTCTAGTAGACGATTAGTAAATCCATTTCTGGAAACTGTAATACATAGTATACTTTAAAAATTTGCTCGTTGTTTTTAATATTTTTTGGATCTTATCGAAAATGTTATCTAAGTTGCACAAACTGTAGTTAAACATGTTTTTGTACTATTAATCTGATAGTATTGTTTATTTATCTTTTTATGCAGATTTTTAAATTGTTTATCAAAACTACATGCAGTGAAAAGTGTTTTTGTACTAACAATTTTTCTAAGCTTATTTTTATTAATGTTTTGCGTTTTGAGCGATATTTTATTTTTGGAATTTATTTCTGTTTATTTATTCTTCTTTTACTTGGTTGACTGTTAACAGTTGATTTCAAGTATCTACTACAGAATCGTTTTAAAATAATTCAAAGAAATTTATTAATAGTTGCATCAACAATTTAACGTACTAGATATAAATATACATTTTTGGGTACCTAACTTTTATAATAAATTCATACTTAATTTTTTTTATATATAAGCTAAGATATGCTCAACATTTTACCGATGTATTGTTAATCTGAAAAAATATGTACGTCGCTAGATATAAAGAAAATATGTATTTTTTATTTTTGCAGATAATTTCCAAGTATGGAATAATATTTGATAAACCAAAATAAGTTATTTCTGAGAAGAAAAACTGAAAAGTTATATTTTCGTCTTATCTAGGAAACAAGGTTTTTTTTATAAACAACATATCGCTAAAATGGCTTCTTAATGAGATGACTTTTTGCCTATACTGTATTCCAGATAAGAATGGAGTTACGAGTAAGGTAGAGCCACGATTTCAGCTTTCTGATTGGTCTAGTCTAAGCGCAAACCAAGTTTACAATAGCGAAAAATTTATAACAAGCACGTTACCTTCCGTTAATTCTATGTATTTTGCACAATTCCCATACCAAAAGTTCCTTGGAAAAGATTCTATATATATTCACACGAACATATACTATTTTCTACATTTCTAAATTCCATACCGAAAGTTCCTTGGAAAAGATTTTACAAATCCAATAAAATTATAACATGAACATACACTATGTATATTTCACTTGACACTGACATCTGTCAATTAGAATTATTTGAATAAATCAGCTGTTTCCATGCATTATAGCAAAGATGGCTGATTTATGAAAATTAATCTTTTTATAATTGTGTTTATTGAATATGAAGGAAAATGTATAATTAAACCGTATACACAATAAGTTATTCTTCCATATTGATAATCATATAAAATGTCAGAAAATAATATTTAACTGCGTTTTTTTAAGAAAAAATTGTTACGGACTTCAAATAAGGGAATGGGGTATGTGACTAAATTTTGATATTTACATATATGATACTAGAGCAAAAAATTAAATACCCGTATTTTTTTAAATTGATTAATTATTCGTAGTTTACGAGAAAATAATTATTAAAACTTTGGAGAAGGGATCTGTGACGTCAGTAGGGCAGAATGATAGAAGAAGACACTTAGACTGAGATAGATATATTGTGGTAGGCGAAAGTGACAGCAGCTGTCACGTTCGCCATTCCATAACCTATCACAACATATCTATCTCAGTCTAACGGTCTTCTTCTACCATTCTACCCTACTGACGTCACAGATCCCTTCTCCAAATATTAAATTGCTATTAACAATATTATTACAAACTAATGTTTAGTTTTTATTATTATAATGAGAAGCTATAGAGGTTTGTTTTTATATACTTTGACTTATATATTGAAATTCGATTATGGTCACATACCCCATTATAATCAAAATCTAATCAGCTCTTCATATGGATGCAAAGAAGAGGAATACGAAAGAATTATAATTTTTAGAATTGTAGTATTGGAGTTATCGTCGGAAAATTTTGTGTCACATACATAAACATACAGACATCATCATAAAACTAGTAAAATCGTATTTTAGGGACCCCAAAAACGTGCTTATTTATTAAAAACACCACTGAATTTTTGTACCAAAGAAAATACCTTCCTTACCTAAAGGTGACGGAAGTTAAAAAAATAACGTTTCGCGCTGTCAAGTATGGGCCATCCAGCGAATCAAGCGGTTTACGTCATAAATACAATATCACTAGAAACAATGACGTCATATGTTAAAAAGTTTACATGAGCATACATAAAACGGATTAAAATATGATCTGTAGGTTGCCTTCATAAATCCAAATCTTTCTTAAAAAGGTAACACGTCTGGTATAATTTTTTTTTTTCAGCGAAATCCAATTTTATTTAAAATATTCTAAACGATACTGCTTACGCCGTTTTAAAAACTTCATTCTTGTACTATATGCAACAAATTATAGTAGTATTATGTGAGATCCTTAAGAAAAATACAGAATACTACATACCATACAATTTCTCACTGTTTCTGTACATTGCGTATAGCGTTTGCCACACGCTGTAGATATAGATTTAATTTTCGAATTATTACTAACAAATAGAACGAAATATTACCTCAATATTACAATTCAGTGAATGTAAGAGCCCACCATTCTATTTTTCATTTTCAAATAAGTCAATAAATTATCTACAAGCTCTTGAATTTGACAAGACAGAGCATTTGATATTTTGTCAATGAACAACGAAACCAAAAACAAAATGAAATCACAATACAGGTCGAAAAGTATAATATAGACACATAATATTTAGTAATATATGTACATGTTCAGAATTACCAATATTAAAAAAATATAATCAAACTTCATTTTGCAAAAATTTACAAAATTTTACTTAATAATATATCCAAATATAATTATTTCTATTAAAGGTGTCCAATACATAGTAATTATAAAAAAAAAACCAATAAAATACCATTAATAAAATATATTTTAAAAAATAAAGAAAATTTCAAGTCCCTAAACGATGACGTAAACCGCTTGATTCGCTGGATAACCCATATATACACAAAACAAAACTAATTCATAAATGGGCGCGTTCAGCACCCCGGCAGCGATGAGTACCGCTGCGTGCCGATGATTGCCGAATGCAATTGTTGGACCAATTACATTCGTCCATTCATTGTGTTCATCAAACTTCGGAGGTCAGCGATGCCAGCGATGAGAGGTGCTGAACGCGCCCAATGTTATGTGTGGCTCCGCAGCGCCACCAAGTCCATTCTTAATCTGGAATACAGTATCAGTTAACCGACTTCATGTCTATTAGCAATATAATTTTATTACAAAATAGACTTTATAGTTTATACAATAAAATTTGTTGATGCAACATTATTTAAATTATTATAGTAGATAAAACGTCTAAATCTGTATGCATAACTTGAATTCAGTTCTGGGTATTCCAACTGCTTCGTGCAAATATCACTTGATAAATTTCTAGGTATTACAGATGATAATGAGTTCTTCAAATGCACAAAGCTGTTTATTGCAGCAAAAAATCATCCAGAACTGAATATATGTGTTCATGATTGCAGTGTGTAATATTAAATGTATTTCAGATAAGAAACGTCGCGTGTACGACCAATATGGAAAGGAAGGCTTGATGAGCAACGGTGGTTCTCGATCCAGACGGCACGATGATGACTTCGACATCCCGTTCGGCTTCCCCTTCACGTTCCGCGACCCGGAGGACGTGTTCCGAGAGTTCTTCGGCGGATCGTCACCCTTCGCCGACCTCTTCGGAGGTAAGACATGTTACACACAAAAAAATTGAAGTCCCCATTAATGCAGGAACGTAAATTCTCATCGAATACTTTTTGCAATTTTGTACAGTACGCACTACGAAAATGGAACACATAATTATTAAAATATCTTTCAGAACTCATATTATTAATTGGAAAAATACTACCTTTTTTTAGTTTATGTTCTGTATTTATTAATTTAAACCCAACGTTTCGGCACCATAAACTGGTGCCTTCTTCAGGGGATACATTGACATTAATTTTTAATTAACAAAAATAACAAGTAACCAAGGTAACAAGAAATATTCATAAATGTTACCTTTTTTATGTATACAATTTTCTAGACAATATATGCATGCCCGGCAATAACATGGACGGCGAACATGCATCTTCTCAGGAAAAAATCTCCTTTTGCCAGAGGAAAAACCGTCCCAAAAACTGGCAGAGAAGTGATCTGTATAACTCAGAGACGCTTTATCGGTAGCGAAATACCGCAGCCATACTCTTTATTAACAGATGTTAGAAGAAATCTAGAAAAAATTATATACATATTACAAATTACAACATATTTAATATTGGAAGCCATGCGCGACTAAATTCTAATCCGTCACAATGATTGAGATTGATATTTCTTGTTTTATAAATCTCAAGGGCTTCTCTAATTAATCTGTTGTTAAGTCGAGTAGGTCTTGCAATAATTTTCGTATCTTCAAATTTAATTTGGTGGAATTCTTCCAAGGCATGTTCTGCAACGGACGATTTCTCAGGCTGGTTCAATCTGATCGATCGATGATGTTCGCTCAATCTTGTAGAGACAGTTCTACCAGTCTGGCCGATTCCGCAGACACATGGAATTCTGTAAATCCCTGAAGATTGAAGAGGGATGACGTCTTTCACTTGTTTCAACATATGTCGAAGTTTAACATATGGTGAAAACGAAATCTTCATGTTCTTCTTATGAAGAATTCTACCAATCTTGTCCGTTACGTTTTTAACATAAGGAAGCGATGCATATAATACGTTCCTTTCTTCTTCATTGTTTGTTGTTCTATTTGCTTTAAGACATTTTTCAATAGAAGACACAGAATAACCATTCTTCATTAATGTCAATGTATCCCCTGAAGAAGGCACCAGTTTATGGTGCCGAAACGTTGGGTTTAAATTAATAAATACAGAACATAAACTAAAAAAGGTAGTATTTTTCCAATTATGGAACACATAATTTGTGAATAAATAAAATAAATAAACAATATTTTCTTAAAACGAAATGTCAAAGCTGAAATACCAAGAAAAGACATGCTTAATCTTTGAATAATCTCCTTACTAGTGCCATCTTTAAATACTAATTCGTACCACTTTTCATCATCAGAAATATTCTTTGGTGTCAAATTTCATATGAGAATAAAGGTCATAAATCATGCATCCTACTTTATATTGTGCGTACTGTACAGGTGTCTCATTTTCGATGTTTTTTTAAAGGTAATATTAACGATAGAGCAAAATCGTTTGCACATTTCTGGGTCAAATTTTTAAGCAAAGTTTAATAGTCAGGACAGGAATTTTGTATTTTCTTTTGTTTCTGAGCTCATTTCGAAAATATCTCACATCTTAACTATGATAGAGAAAAATTGTTTTCCTGAAATCGTCATGTAATCTACTACTTTTCTGCCTAGGCAGGGAAGTAAAATGCAACGTTGCCATATTTATTTGCGCAAATACATTTTACGTTTCAATATAAATTATAATAATTTATAACGATAAATTCCAACGACTAGTTTTTAACCAATCATGATGCAAAACACTTGAAAATGCAACCAATGGGAACAGTATTATACTGATAAAATCTCGTTACTCCGATAATACTCCGCTACCAAGTAAATAAACAGTTGTTATTGTTTATAACTGTCAGTGTGACAATTAATGTGTCAAGTTTCATTTTGCGTTGTCTTTGGAATTTATTTCACCAAATACCACACGACTTCTCAGATTTTCTCAGATAAACTTTTATTTTTAAGCACTCATTTTTTTTATATGTAGAGAATTTTTAGGTTTTAGAAAAATCTAGTTACGCCATTTTATACTACATAAAAAAACGGTACAAAATTTGTTAAAAACTTTTTCTTTTACTATCATAATAAATAAAATGACATATTTTCGATATGAACGAAAAATGAGGTTTTTGCCTTTAGCTCAAAAACAAATGAAAATCGAAAATTTCTGTGGTATACCCAAATCATTCAAGGAGCCAATGCACGTCATCACTTATTGTAAAAACCTTAATGCATTAAAATCACTAATAGTGAAAAATGAAATAAAATTTTAATCATTTTTAACCGTCAAAAAGTGTATAGCCTTATATAATTATTATTAAGATGAATAGTAGAGTTCATTACTTATCGTATATGACATGAATAATATATAAATAATGTACATCAAGATCATATTATTCGTTTAATTGTTGCTATAGTTGGCAACATTGATAATTTGTATGTTCACACTGTCAAAGTTATTATTTGAAAAATATTTGTATCGTGTTTGAAACATTTTTGTGCGCTGCAAAGGCCTATTTATAATAAAGTAATGTTAAACGCAACGCAACGACGCAACGTGACTGTTAAGGCGAACACATAATCTGTGAATCTGCCAAAGGTAACACTTCTAATCAATCAGAAGAATTCGGTATATTTCTTTTAAATTTGGCTCACTTTTATTTATTGTCTTTATATGGCATACATAAGTATAAATAAGGTTAGTATTATAAAATAAATTAAATAGAAATGGACAGTGACGAAAATATAGTATTTATTTTGTAATCTGTATAACTCTTTTCATAAAGATTCTAAAACTTCTGCAAACGTAGCAGTACATGATGTCACACATCTAGTTACTTTTATTCAATTTTTATTAATGACGTGCATTGGCTGCTTGAATGAGTTGGGTATAACTACTAAACTTTCCTTAAAAAGCGGGATACCTTAAAAAACATCGAAAATGACACATCTTGTAAGTAGGAGTACTTGAAATACAAATTCTTATAAATTGCTATTGTCTACATAATACAACAATCAATAATAATTTGAAATTGTAATTTCCTATGAATTATCAAAATATCGAAAAAAGAACAATAAAAATGTACTTAAAGGTAGTGTAGGTACGTTTCTGAACAATGAGTAACATTCCTCTTTCTGTTTGATTGCAGAATTTGGATTAGACGTGGAAGGTGCAGGTATTTATCTATCTTGAAATACTAAATGCACTCTCACTGTCACTGTCGCTCATTGACTTGCACGTCATTGTTGTTACATTGCATTGCATAAAGCCAATTCATTCATTCTAGATGTGCAGTGCTCGGTGTTTGGTGTTGTCATTGTGTATATTATTTGTCTGCTCTCATTCTCATTTGGCTGTCACAAATCACTTACCATAGACTTTATAGTAATGTAGTTGTAGCTTGTTGGTGACAATCTTATAATTACAATATGTCTATGTGTACAAAATATCGTCGATGAAACCATAAAACCGTGTAACTCCGTCAGTCAGTTTTGCAGGAGAGGCATAAAATAGTATAACTTTGCCATACTATAGTCTATTTGAGAATGACTGGCAGTAATAAATCATTATTTGCAAGAGTAGTATTGGATTTTTGCCAGCAATGCGGCAAATAAAACTACCAGAAAAATCAGTTGTAACTACACTAGGATGGTCAAAATAAGCCGCACGCTTTGTACCTGGAACGAAACTTACTTGTCGAACAATAGAAATGCCGTCCGATAATCCCCGTCGGACTGTGTCATAGACGTAGATAGGATTTGTAGAGTGATCTGTTTATACATTTACTAAAAATAAAAGTTTCTAATATTTAAATATAACTTTCTCAGTCATTATTATTATATTGCATACATTTAATATTTACATACATACATTCAATATTTACATTTTTATTTGTTACATACTAAAATTTATACTTATTAATTTCATGTGTGTTGTCAAGATATTGGTACCTGTCATATTTCTATTAAATATACATATTACATTACATATACTTATATATTTATACATAAATTATTAAAAATCAGAATCTGATTCTGAATCTTGTCCTACTGAAATTATAAATGGCTCGATCGTTTCGTCTATCAGATGGTCAAGTTTGCACATTTGGTCTTCTTCCCTTATGACATGTTGAATACAGTTTTTCCAATTATCGGCAGTCACATGTTTTAATGCATCCATAAGAAGTTTTTTCACATTGTCCAATTTAAAAGTGGTGTTGTTTCGCGCTACTTCACCTTTAACTTGAGCCCAAACTAATTCAATTGGATTGAGCTCGCAGTGATAGGGCGGTAAACGAAGGACAGTAATACCGCGATTCGCTGCCATATCATCAATAACATGATGAATAAATTTATGTCTATGTAATTTAGCTATAGCCAAAAGCTCAGTTTTGACAATTCCCATCTCAAAATCAATATTTTTTGACGATAGCCACTGTTCTATGTCATGTTTTCTCCACGCACTTGTTGGAAGTTTTTCACTTACTCGCGAATGATAACTGGCGTTGTCCATAACTATGACCGAACCCTGAGGTATCAAATCCAGCATCTGTTCAAAATATTCTTCAAAAACATCTGCATTCATCTCTTCATGATAGCATGATAAGCGGCTTAGGAAAACCATATTTTACATTATATTCAGGTAGTTTCATCTTAATTATTTAAATGAATTTACCTGACCCTGAAAAACAACTTAGACCTAAAACTATAGTTCTCTACCGAATTTAGTCATTTCGACTATCCCTGTGCAAACAATTATTGGCGCGCCACTGGAATGTCTTTGACAGATTGATTTATTACTGCCAGTCATTCTCAAATAGACTATAATAAGGAGTTACACCAATTTCTTTCCCGGCTTTTTAAAGTCCGTAAAATTTTATTGGAGTTGCACTATTTTCTAGAATATAGATACCGTTTCTGATGACACTAATATCTCCATTTTAACCAAAAGTGGAGTTACACGGTTTTCTGGTTTCATCAACGATATGTAGAATGTTCTTATTGCTATTGTATTATACTATAAGTCGCGTGGTTGAATGCGTTATGTAATTGTTTTATCGACGTCAAATTTGAAAATTAAGAATAATTTTCAAAATTGACTTCTTTGTTGGATGACGCAATCTCGAGCCGTAAACTTTATTCTATTTATAAATATTTATCATTTGTTGTATAGACCATAAAAGCTTCTTCCAAAAATGGCGCTGTTTATTCTAAAACATACAATCGTAAAATAATAAATGATTTCTAATTTATAACGAAGCTTATGTGACGCATGAATTATCGCACTGGTGCAACAATTGACCTTTAGCTCTGCAATTGAGTAGTAGCAGTAATATTAATGTATGTAAATCGATGATTTAATAAGCGGAATTTCGCAAAAAGATAGACACATTTGCAAAAAAATCTCTTTGAAATACTATAAATAGAATGCTATCGCAAACCAGAATAAATCTTGGGTTTTCACTTTTGGATTTTTTAGTTTTTATGCAATGTTTGTAAATACAAATAAATTAAAGAAATGAATGTTGTAACACGAATGGTAAATAAAAATTGCAAAAAAAAGTTAGACGACGGATTTTTATTTATTTTGTATAATAATTTATGTAATATAATTTATTTTTTCGTATTATGTACAGTAATGTACTGTTTTAATATAGTCAAAATCGTACAGTAATGAGTTACTTTATAACATAGCAACCGTTAGTGCATAGCAACGGTTTCGTCATTAAAATACATTTTGACACAAGGAAGTTTACTTTTTATTTTGTATTGTTTATCTTCTAAATCGTTTCCATGTTCTTTTTATCTAGAACCATCGTTTTGCAAATCGATCTACAAAAATTAATTTGTTTGGAGGTTGTAAGGTACAAAAAACAATAACTGTCAAGTTAATTAGTTACTGAGAATCAGACTACTATGTTTGTTTTAGATGTTTTTAATTCAGATTATTATGCCGCAAAAAAATATAAATTTTAATACTAATATAAAATACAAAAAAATGGTATACGCACCGCGTTAGAAAAGTGATTTTACAATAGCTTGCGGACACTCATGTGATGAAGCGAATTAGCCAATCAGAACTTGGGGAGAAACTGTCACATCGAAGGTCAGAGAGCTGGGCAGCTTTCCAAATTCAAGAGTACCGTAATTTAAGAGTGTAGTGTGTTTTGGAAGAATGAGTTTTGTTGGAGTACAAAATTGAAATTAAATTTTAAAAAATTAACAAAACTACTTATAATTACAACATTAATGTCAAGCCCCCTCTGAGAGTAAGGTTATTAGTTTTGGAACGATTTTGAATAATTTCGTACTCTGTAGTAGAGTTTTGGAACGAAACTCTGAAGTTTGTTTTTCATATTGAAGTTTTTGGTACGTATTGAGTTATTTTTTATTTTTTTGCCAAACTATGAAAACAAAACGCATAATACGCTATAAACCAAAACAAACTTCGTCCTTCAATCTGACAGTTTCTCCCCAGGTTCTGATTGGCTAATTCGCTTCGTCACGTGAGTGTCCGCAAGCTATACTCGTATGGCATTTAAATACCCGCTATCGCTCGTACTTAAACTTGCCAGACTCGTCTGGTAAACTTTCACTTTTCTTAACTTTGAGCATAATACACTATTATTTTATTAAATTAACTCCTGAATAGTAAAGAATGCATTACAAATGTAGAAGAAAATCTGTGTCTTCTGGATTACTCGTGGTCGTGATCTTGATAGTAATTCTATCCATATTTTATTTTAGATAACTAGTTTAGTGTGTACTTCTATCATTGTGTAAGATCTTAAGGCTAAGGAATTGCATTGCTTGGCATGTAAATATGTGCATCGAGCAGCATAATTTAATTTAAAAGTTATATGGAAGTTTTATGATTTTAGTTTACCGTTTTTTAATTGTTCAAATATAACAGAGTGATCAAAAATATATGATTCAGTTAGCAATAAAAAAATATCTGATATGGACACCACATGACTTCCTTGTACGCCTATTAAACTATACATATTTTGTTAATAATTACAATATGTATTATAACATTGTCCTAATTTATAGCAAACTTAATTACAAAAACTAAAAAGTACATAATTTTTAAATTTACATATTTCGCTTTAATATTATTTAATGTGTTAGACGCAGAATTCAATTCTCTAAAACTTTTATTTGAAGCATTTATTTCTAAAATCAAAATAATACCATTTTTTAAAAGAAAAACTGATAATAGCTTCAAGTAAAGTATCACTTCCGATTAGACCATATTAACCAAAATCTCTTATGTTATTCTCATTAATATAAAAGTCTTATATACCAAATTTGAAAAGTTTTGGATTATATTTTAATATAGTTTTTTATTACAATCTATTATAGGCTTCAAGTAAAATGCCACTTCCGGTTAGACCACTTTAACCAAAATCTTCTTTGTAATTTCCATTGATATAAAAGTCTTATATACCAAATTTGAAAAGTTTTGGATAATATTTGATATAGTTTTTCTTTAAAATCTATTATAGGCTTCAAGTAAAGTGCCACTTCCGGTTAAACCACTTTAACCAAAATCTATTTTGTTATTTCCATTGATATAAAAGTTTTATATATCAAATTTGAAAAGTTTTGGATAATATTTTGATATAGTTTTTCCTTAATATCTATTATAGGCTTCAAGTAAAGTACCACTTCCGGTTAGACTATTTTAACCAAAATCTATTATGTTATTCTCATTAATATAAAAGTCTTATATGCCAAATTTAAAAAGTTTTGGATTATATTTTACTATAGTTTTTCATTAAAATCTATTATAGGTTTCAAGTAAAGTACCACTTCCGGAAGTTATGTAATGACGAAAAAACTTTGTGCACAACTAGATATTATAACAGTCCTAAATACAAAATTTTAACTTTCTACGGCTTACCGTTTTTCAGTTATGCGAGATACGTACGTACAGACGTCACGACGAAATTAGTCAAATGGATTCAGGGATGGTCAAAGTGGATATTTCCGTTGAAATCTGGACATCGAAATTTTTCGCGATTACAATACTTCCTTTACTTCGTACAACGAAGTAAAAAATACTTGAAATTAGGAAGATAAATAAATAAATATATCATCACGGCATATTACCCATTTCTGGGTTTGCCAGTATCTACAACACATGTAGACATCGGTAATGATGACAATATATTTTACCGTGTGGGCGTCACCTCACGGGCACTCATAGCTATCGTGGAGAGTGCACCACAGGGGTCACTTTTGTGCCATTTAAAATTGGAAATATTTGGCGTCAGTCGGGATCGAACCCGGTTCCCCCAGGTTCGCGACCAGACACTCAGGCACGCGGCCACGGGACAAAATTAGGAAGATTGATATATAAATTTATTTCCTGTTTTTGACGCTGTTGATAATGACATTTGAAAGTTTATTTTGAGTACATTTTCAATTTTTTATTAAAATAGTTGTTGTTTCCCTTACCCACGTACTTTTATTTCTTACATTACCCATAGAAGAGCAATAATCTGAAGCTTTTTAATAACTTAAAATCCTAATAGTTGTCAGGGGTGGAATCCCAAGACTACGCTATGATAGCGTAGTGAAAAATACCGCTTACGTTTCAGCTTCCTTTCTCTATCAACTTACACAGTTGTTAGGGAAACAGTGTTATTTGTCGCTACGCTCTCACAGCGTAATCTTGGGATCCCACCCCAGGTACCTGGAGGTCTATTTTAAATTCATAGCCACATGTGCTATCCGCTATATAAGTTCCACTACTAGCCAATAGATGGATTCAAGTCGGATAGCCACATGTGCTATCCGCTATCCGCTGTATAAGTTCCACTACTAGCCAACAGATGGATTTAAGTCGGATAGCCACGTGTGCGATTTGTTAGAATTATAAATTATTACAATTTAAATAGGTACTTACAATATATAGATATTAATCAAATATTATTGATATAACACACGAACACAAGTCTTTGATCACAAAATTGAAAAGCCGAACTACTTGTCAACTTGACATCTGGCAATATTAATAAGTTCCACTTCTAGCCAACAGATGGATTCAAGTCAGATAGCGGGATGGGGACCCCCATCTGTTGGCTAGTAGTGGAACTTATATAGCGGATATCACATGTGGCTATGAATTAGAATAGACCCCCTGTTCTGACATAACCTATTGTCAAAATGTCATTTTTTATAGTATTTCCGCCTCACCTAGTGTTGTGTAAACTGTGGAATAAAAAGATCCCCAGAATTATATTGCCAACTGAAGCAGTTATTTTTGATCACTTTTTATTTGGTTACGTTTAAATTCGTTGAATGAATATTCCATAAAACTTTTCTTTTCAAAGTATTGAATCTCCCGCTAATATTGAATGTGTTGTTGTAGCCATGAATGGACGTTCGCACCACCGCCGAGGTAACCGCCACTCCCACCCTAGTCAAACGACAATCGCATCACAGTTGTTTAACCCGTTCGGTTTCGGCTTGGGCATGCAAGGCATCGACGAGCTGTTCGCGACGGGCGGCAACGGCTTCACCTCCTTCTCCACCTTCAACTCCACCTTCTCCGGGCCCAACGGCAACGCAGCCATCAAACGCACGTCCACGTCCACCAGGTTCATCAACGGCAAGAAAATCACCACCAAAAAGTTTGTATAATAGTTATTTACCTACTTAAAATAAGTATATTTGTGGGAGTGTGCGATTCGGATTTGGGGGCTCAACCGGGATTTGAAAAAATAATAAGTAAATGTGGGAAATATGTAGTTTATTTTGTAGTGACGAAATGAATCACAAACACTTATTAAGGTGATTGCCGGTGCTACGCTAAACAGCACTTTAGTAGAAATCAAACTACACTCGTAAATATTAAGTTATAACATCAAACTTCATACCATTGTATAGTAGATAGATCAATGCATGGGGCTGACCAATTATTTTGCATAATTATTAATTTCTATTGCATTTAAATTTAGTTCGAAAAACATCATAAAATGGCTATTTTAAAATATATTTTTAACACGATATCTGTACTTTATACAAAAAATGTTTGGGTCACCCCCATAGCGCCCACCTTTAGTAGTAAGTCTGTGAAAAAAAATCTAAATTATCTCTTTTAGTTTAGCTGTGATTTGATTTCTACTAAACCCCTTTTTGCCGCTTATTTCAGAAATCGGAACGATAGACTATGGAGGAGAAAGTGTTAGGAGAATATGTTCCCCCTCTACTACACACATCTCCTCTCTCACTCCAACAATTTGCTTCACAACACGGGCTGAGTTTTCCCCCTTATGCTTTAAACAAGGACAAACACATATAAAAGCAGACAGAGAGAAATAAACTTAGCAATCTTAAAAGTAGTGGGGGAACGTAAGAAGTTTGTCTGCACTAGTGTCATACTAGCTACAAAACTGATTTCGCTGAGCGACCGGCAATGCTCTTAATTATAAATTTAAACTTTAATTCTCTACGACTTCGCCGCACGAGATATCCAAAAACGGTTCTTCCTCCAAATCCGAATCCCACATATTTGTGATTTAATGCTAGAACAACCAATATCAATATTTCTTTTAAAAAAATTCTTTCTAAACAAACAGAAAATGTTTCAGGCCTGCAGCAACAAAAACGAAAGATAGAAAAATTAGTTCTGTGTTTGGTAAAGGAAGGATTGAAAAGTCAAAAGCAAAAACTGACAGAAGACGTATTTCTAAATCTACTAGACCAACCAGAATCTTTTTGTTAAATTACCCATGCAGTTTTACTATGTATCTATAATAGAAAATAAAGTAACATATTAATGTAATGTTGCATTTTAACTTAGTAATTTAAGAAAAAGATTCTGTAGGTGTTTACATTATGCGATGACTTAAATCCAAAATTTAATTTTCTTACAACCGTGCGTAAAGTACATACTTTACGCACTCTTCACAATGTGTAAAATGTCACTTTTCAAACACTAGTCCGTGAAAAGTAATTACGCACATTCCGTTTACTTGTCTAAAGGGGAAATTGACTTCATACAATTGTTATCTTTCTCGCGTAGCGTACTCAGAGCAGTGTGTGTGAGAAAAAAATACTGTTAAACTAGGAACAATTAAGATATTTTAATCCTATGAATTGCTTCAAAACTGAATGAAGTTTTATTTAAAATAAAAAAAAATTGAGTGGAATATCTTGAAATTTTAACCGTGCAGTGAGGGAAGATGGTAAATTAATATAACCTCCTGCAATGTTGAGACAAGGATGAAAAATTCAAATTTGTGACCTTGGGGAGGCTCGGCGTGACCTGCCATCTTGGATCAAAGGTGCAAAAAATGAGATTAAAGATAAGCTTTACTGTGCATTTAATATGTGCTGAAATTTCAGAAGAAAAAATGAAAACTAATTGTTAATAATTTGTTAACCGCTCATCGTAGCAAAAATCGTTTAACATGACATGAAGGAGAATTCCAAACTGAATTAAAATTTTTAAACCGAGGTACCGTATCTTTAACCGGGTCAGAGTGGTTGATGAATTTGTGAAAAAGTGCTGACAAAAATTATTTAAAAATCATCGATAATTTACTTCTTTTGATGCCGCGACAAATGTAAACTGTTACAAATAACAAAATCTATTAGACTAAGTATTAAAAAATTAATATTGTGTATATTTTGAGTGATTAAATCTTCTTTCATAAATTGTTGTTCTGGTTACCTATTTTTGAAGATAACTCTTTGAGAGTTCATCCTAGGTAAAAAAATGCAAGAACCATTTTGTATAGAAAGTAACGAGCTTTAAATTTGTATTCTTGTAAAATTTTGATACGGGCCACTGTTTTCGAGATAATAGCGAAAATCTCATTTTTTGCACCTTTGATCCAAGATGGCGGCTCACGCCGAGCCTCCTCAAGGTCACAAATTTGAATTTTTCATCCTCGTCTCGACCCAAACAACATATGTTAAAATCGTTTTTTCCTCACCTTTTGTAGGGTAAAAACCTCTATTGACTGGACTATATTTAATTGTAAAATATCTAATGGATGTTTCGTTATATTTTCAAATTTGAGGCCCTTCAAAAACCAATATCTTTTAAAATTTAGTACTTAGAAGTCATATAAAAATTCTTGCAACTGCCCTTTTATAGAAAGATGTACAGAATACCACTGGATGCAGTTTTATTTTAAAATATAATAGTGAATATACATAGTTTAATATGTTTGTCATATGTTACAGGGTGATGGAAAACGGGAAGGAAACCGTATTCTCGTACGAAAACGACGTGCTGACCTCAAAGACTGTGAACGGTGTTCCTCAATCCATTAAATACGGCTAAGCCACGTTGGCATTAGAGGTAATCGTAAATTATTTTGGGATCAGATGTGTACTATCGACTAATAATACTTATTTCACAATAAAAAGTATTTGAAATTGTAATTCCGTGTTGTTGCCGCGGTGGGATTTCGATTCGGGAGTGTACAGTGCTCAGGACTAGATCATTTACTTGTATTTTATATTTTCTCTAGTGATAAGTTGTCGGATGTTCGGATGTCTGTGATTGCTAGCTGGCAAAGCAAGCAGTGTTGTGATTGCGATAGAGTTTAAGATACCTACAATTGATTTGATTTGATTTGATTGAAGAATCAGTTCAGTTCACTTCGGTTCAGCCAGTTAAAGACTGCTAACTTGTATAGCTTATGTTATCATTAATGCTTAGTAAGAGCGAAATCAGTAGTTAATTGTAATTATTAATTCATATTTGTATATGAGCGTGATTTCACGTGTAGACATGTTGTTCACAACTTCAACTCTATAATATTAAAATAAAATATTTATGTAAACATTACAACAACATTCTTTCTATTTAAACCTTTCCAGTAGGGTCCTATACCATATTTTTTTATTATTATTATTTTTGATGAAATAAGAATTTTAGCCAGTAATAATCAATAAAAAATGTATAATAAAATTTGTTATTTTTCAAATATCAAAAATATACCAAGAGTTTTTTTATCAGTGAACATGGGCGTATGTCATTACCATAGTTACATTTAAAATGATTGTCAGCAATGCATTATCGCGTTTTTTTAAAAACTGGACGTAGGACGTAACATTTCGTATATCTGTCAATGTCATCAAATTGTCATACTTCAAAATGTATACAGTTAAAGAAAAGTTCAAATTGTAAATTGGAGTAATTAAAACGAGTCTACAACAAGTTTCTGACTTATGTGCATTAACTTTTAATAAGCGACCCAGTCCAACAACTATAAGAAAAATTTACAATGATTACAGAACTAAAGGATGCGTCAATAAACAGCACAAGAAGAAAATCAGACCAAGTACTGTAGTTAATAGTAAGAAACAAGAAATTATGCAATTAATTGAAAGTGACAACACCCTGTCAACAATTTTTTTTTCTGAAATTAAGAATAGTAGTATACAAGGTTTTAAGACAAGAACATTTTAAGAGTTTCAAATATCAAAATCACCAAGAGTTATTACACAACGATATAGAACGAAGAAATATCTTTTGCGAAGATATGATGAACAAAATTAATAGTGAGGAAATATTACTGGATCGAATTTTATTTACGGATGAAGCGACATTTTATATTAATCGGGAAGTAAATTCACAAAATTGCAGGTATTGGAGTCTTCAAAATTTTCACATATCTTCACCAGGTATTCCCCCAACGCTGGATAGGACGTGGTGGAGAAGTGGAGTGGCCTGCAATGCCACCAGATCTTGCACCAAACGATTTTTTTTTCTTTGGGGCCATTTAAAAAATTGTATTTACAATGGTGACAAAATAAATATTGATCAATTAAAAAATAGGGATAAAATATAATTTGTATTAATTATTTCTTGCCTTAGGCTTATGTCAGAGTATAGAATTATACCATACAATTTGAACTTTTTCTTCAACTGTATACATTTTGAAATATGACAATTTGATGACATTGACAGATATACTAAATGTCACGTCCTATGTCCAGTTAAAAAAAAAAACGCGATAATACATTGCTGTCAATCATTTTAAATGTAACTATGGTAATGACATACGCCCATGTTCACTGATAAAAAAAAACTCGGTATTTATTATATAATATATTTATTTCAACAAAAAATAATTTTTAATGGCGCTATGTATTACGAAACTATTAATTATTGTAGGATCGGGCCTAGCTCATTCATTGTTAATAGTTCATAGCATTCGGATGTACGTATCTGAAACTACGCCATATCGCCAAAAATTTGTAAATTATAGTAATTCTTATTTATTATTTACAAAATGTGTTTTCTTTAATAGTAACTATTCAATGCAGGCAATTTTGCTTTTGAATTTAAATAAATTAACATAAACAAAAACCAGCAACAACCAGAAGACGAGGGGACATCTTGAAGAAGGACGAAGGACATCATGGGATATTTTTCACGGTATTTATTAGTAAAAAGGTTCTATAAACCGAATACAAGGTATTTACACATTTAATCTAAGGCAAAACATATTTTTTTTTATTTTAAATTTGCAATAAAAATACATTTAACTTTTCATTCCATATACAGTCGACTCTGTCTAAATCAAACTCTCTCTTAATTGAATTTTTCTCTAAATCGAATTATTTTTTGGTCATGTTCAACTGTACCGTGAGTATGTTTTAACGTGAAATATTGGGTTTGTCATATCCATGGTTACGACTCGATATTTGATTGACAGCAATTTATTTGCCTGTCCCATTTAAAATGAAACATAAGGAAAGAATTGGACAGAAATATTATAAGAAATTTAGCCGAGCCAGAAAACCACTCGAGAGCACAAAACATATTTCGGGCACAAGGTGCCCACAATATTTTTTCTACAACTAAATTTAATTTTTAGAAAACGGGCATATTTATCTAAACAAAATTAATTTCTAATGACAGATAACTGTTGAATTTTCCTATAAGTTACGACTTGACATTTGATTGACAGCAATGTATTTGCCTGTCTCATTTAAAATGAAACATGGGGAATGAATTTGACAGAAGTATTATATTTAAATATTGTAATTGTAATCACCAGGGCACGAGGTGCACACAATATTTTTTTCTACACCTAAATTTAATTTAGAAAGTAGATATAATTATTTAAACAAAATTAACCTCTATTGGCGTCTGTCAAAGGGCAAATTTGTACCCTATGTTTCATTTTAAATGGGACAGGCAAATACATTGCTGTCAATCAAATGTCAATTCGAAGCCATGGATATGACAAATCCAATGTTTCACGTTAAAAAATACCCTCGGTATTCTACAGAGAATTTATTTTAAAATGCAACATTATAGATACATCACTTCCATGGTTACTCACTATTGTTAAAAAATGACAGCAATGTAAAATTTGTCCATTTTAAAATGCAACATTATAAATAGAATTGCAGCACAGGAGATACCTCCAAAACACATCACAAATGGTGTCAATTCTTACTACGACCGACTAGAATATTGCCTCAGAGTGATTGGGGGTATTCTTTAACATTTATTACATGAAAGTTATGAATTTTTGTAAGCTAACAACATGTGCAAGTCGAAGTGTCCTATGAACAACATCCCATCAAAATGTAACAGCTTTGGTGTGTATGGGGTTTATAGGACCGCTGATCCTTAGCAGGCTTCGCCCATCCTATCCTTTTCATTCCTACCCAAAATTAGATGCATTTCATCTCTTTTGTTAGGGTTTCAGGCGCGGGCGATTCTATTTAGTTAATATGAGATCGTTAGGGTTTTGTAGAACACTCTAGTCGTGGTTTAGACCGGGGTGGCTCTGTCCTCAACTCCTTTGAATCGCAGGAGGTTTGGACAGAGTTCCCTGCCCAAGTGGAGAGACCTTGTCGTGGTAGCAGGGCTTAACCATACCCTAAAATGGGTTGGGACTAACGTCTCCACAAATTAACGAAACAAATATTTTATCAAAATAATTGCTTTGGCACATATTAAAATTTTGTTTAATAACGTATGTCCCATAAATCTTGGCACAAATTGCAACCATCATTTCCTTTAATTTTGGAGTTCAGAAATCTATGTAAATGTCGTTCAAAACCTAATACTAGGTAACTGCAGAAAGTTGCACCTTGTAGAAGAACACGGCCCTCTTTATTTAATTTAAGCTTATAATTTTGTTGCTTATGAAACAGTTAATTATGAAGTATTATACAACTAAAAGTAAATGCATTTTTATTAGACAAAAAAAGGTGAAATTTGTTCCTAAACTTATGGTATATGCGTTATTTTAATATCATAATTTTACGTTTGTTTTTTATATTGATACACTTTTTATTTAACTACATTTAATAAAAGAATAATTAAAACAAATTAAGTAAAAAAAAAAATAGAAAGTTATTTGATTCATCTACTTTCAAAAGCCGACAAATCCACTTGTCAAATTTTACGAAATTGCAAAAAAAAACTGTTTTGGAATGCATAATTACGTAAAAACATCAATAACATCACGGTGTTAAATTCTAATTGAAATATTTAATTTCACTCGTATGTTTAAAGAACAATTTTTTTAAAAATATTTGTTTGAATACATACTATGTTCTGTTTTAAAATCATATTTTGATAAGTATGATATTTATTATTGTTATTAAATAATAAAATTTGACATTTCTTAAAACAGCGTTTTAGTGAAAACCGTGTTCATACTATGAGCCATAATAATGAACGAGAAACTATTTTGTTTAATAAAATAAACTAATTAATAATGTCAGAATTGAAATTTAAAAAGCTGATTTGTCAAGTTTTGATTTTGAACTTTGGATTTTTCGGTTTCAGTATCTGATTTCATTGAACTTTCTTCCTAAATTTCTTTTATTTTGAAACATTAGGGATTTATTCTATTACATTATATTACAAACATAAGTCGAAATGCGCTATCAAAAATTGAAGACAATCAGACTTTTAGATCGGGCTTCCCACAAATTAACAATGATTACAGAATCCTGTTTAACTAAAATAGCGCCCTGTAAAGGATCATTAAATTTTTTGTTTTTATGTGAATGAGAAGAATCCGTTGCAGTGTCAAACTTACTTTAGGCTAAAAATGGATTTATCGGGTTTTGAAACTAGACGATTTATTTATTTGAACAATAATTCATCTAATTTAAAATAAAATATAAAACATCTTTATGAAAATTTTGGATGTCTCATACTTTAAATTCAAATATAAAAATATATTTTATCTTTAAAGTATCTTGATTTTTATTGATTTTAATTTTTACAGTATTAGTATAGTTTGATCGATAGACCACAAAAATGCAGGAATTTTCAATGAATCTCCATCCATGTCCATGGAACCTGATTTCATCCATTTTCATCGCTTGAGACCGGAGAGAATTTCCCAAGACGTGAAGAAGAATTTCCCGGAAAGAATACGCTCTTATGCCCGCCCCATAAACCTTATCTTAAATGTATTTGTGCCCAATACCCTCTACTTGTAAGTAAAATCAAATTGATTCATAAAAATTATTGTATTGTGTTATTATTTATGTTCAATTTTTTTTATAAAAATTGGTGTACGTTGTTGTATGATGAATTTAAGTTACAAATTATTGTTTAGGAATTGAAATTCATAAATATTTTCAAATAATTGCACTTCATTCGTTCAAAATTTATAGGGTTTTATCGCATTTGAGTTCGTGTTCTATATCCACCAATCACAAGCTTCGCTGCTAATCACGTGAGACTAACTTAACACTTTGTTGATTGTAGAAGTTAACGCGTGGTTTTAAGTTTTTGTGATTAAAACAGTGTATTTATTTGTTATTTTTGTGAAATGGAACTGGAGTAGTTGAACTCGAATGCCTAGCTGTAGTTTGCAAGGTAAATTACTTAATTTTCTAATAAATTTAGGGACGAAAATCATATCGAAATGTCTTATGAAATGACGCTACCTATAACTTAAGTTATAAATATGTATTTGTATATTGAATTCATCATAAACAAACCATAATACGTATTATATATTGTTGCATTTCATATTCTTTTATATTAGTAACGAATTAACAAATTCTTATACCCATGTATAACCTTGCTTTTTGAAGGTCATACGTAATTTGCAATTTTTCCGATAAATTTACTTATGAACTGAAAACGTTAAAGCGTGTAGTGTGTTTTAATCTAGCAATGTTATTTGTGTGTATATTATTTTTTTGTGATACATGTTTCCGATTAAATTGTGCATTTGATTATTATATTTGTGAAATGGAACTGAAGAGAAGTTGAACTAGATTTCATTAGCTATAGTTTGAAACAGTGGCGTAACTAGGAAAATCCAGAGGCGGGTTTTTTTCTCAGGAAAAAGGCGCCATGATAAATTCGTAACTTATTTAAAGTAAAATATAAAAAAATCAACAACAGTTATATAACCTTCGTATTAAAAATAAAATTGTTTTTACAAAAAATGTAAAAAATAATTGGTATAATATAATTAAAAGTTTAACCTACGAGTTTGAGTTTCTTAAATTCATCCAAAACCAGGGTTACTCGTTACTCTTTTTACAAACTTCCGAATTGTCTGAATTATTACTGGTAAAAAAAATATTTACCTATTTTAAGGACACCATTTGTACTCTCTTTTAATGCATTTGCTTTTTTTCTCTGCCATCCGGACATCTTTTTTTTTCAGTTGAACTCATTATTAAAATGATATTTTGAATTTAATAAAACAGCACAGAAGACAGTACACAGTTAGGGTTGCCAACTTTACAAAATTACAGAAAAGGACATTTTTCGGTCATCTTTTTCTGAATTGTGTAGGTTAAAAAAATGCGCCGCAGGCGATTTTATGAAAATTTTCAAGGTCAAACATGTTTTAATGCAGAATAATATAGAGTTTCTTTACAATAAAGCAAATTTAACAAATTAAAAAAAAAAAAAAAAATCAATAGTTTATGAAGAAAATAAGTAAAACACAATAAGATATCTAACCTTAAAATGTTAACTGCCAATATCTAAATTTACATTTTAATTTTTTAAACTGACGAAGCAGTTATTTAGGGCTAGTGAATTATAATAAAATATTAACGAGAATGAGAGCATGAGCATGAGAGTAACAATTAACAAATTTGACAAGTCAACACATCAATAATTCAAAAATTCTATCGTTATTTCATTACATTATATAAAATGTGAAATAATTATTTCATTTTCATATTTATAATAAGAAAAATATTAATAACAAAATTTACTATAAAAGGACAAATCGCGTCCTTTCCTGGTTTAAAAAAGGAGAAGGACAAAATATGCTCAAAAAAGGACTGTCCTTTCCAAAAAAAGTCAGTTGACAACCTTATACACAGTAGACAGTAGCACAGAAAACACGCCAGACGCCTGCATTTACAACTAGTGTCTTGTCAATGTGGCGATGTGAAAAAGAAAATAGTATTCAACAAATAAAACTAATTAAACTTACTATTTAATATATTTATGATAAAATTAATAGGTATATTAAATATTAAAAATATTAGGATGAAAAGGATTGCAGATTGTACTAATATTTTTTTGTTTATAAGATCAAATTAAAAAAAAAAAAACATAATGATTTTAATTAAATTATTGAAAAAGGCGCCTATGTCTTGAAAATCTTCACAGGGGGGTGAGCGCACCCACCTAACCCCCCCTTAGTTACGCTACTGGTTTGAAAGGTAAATTTTGTAATAAATTTAGTGACGAAAATCGTATTGAAATATCTGATGATGGTACCTACATCTGCAAATTATAAATATATATTTGCATAGGTATCCATTCATCATAAAACAACAGCTATTACATTCTTATCATATACTCAGAGTATTTCTTTAAATTTCTGGTAAAATATTGTTCTGTACAGGGTGTTTCTAAACAGATTTTAAGGGTATATAGTACTACCCAAATGAGTAAAAAAGCCTAATCAACATTGGTCCAATCCTCAATAGTTTCTTAGATATTATAAGACAAGGAAAAATATTTTAACGGCATTTACCTCTGCTATCTCGAAAAATATTACAGTTACGATTTCGATGAAATGAGATTTTTTTATTTACCTTTGAGAGGTAATGTTAGATGCGTTTTTATCTTTAAAAAATCTGTTGTGGCCAGCACAAGACCTCTCGCCATTTCCATATTAGGCTATATAAGTACGTATTGTATTTAACATTTCTGGTACACACAAAAATTTTAATTACATCTACATATTATGAATATGTTTTCATATATTTTAATTCACTCTATAAATAAGTTTTCTCCTACCCTTCTAATGTTCGAGATTCTTCCAATTCATTGACAAGATTGACGGTATTTCTGATGGGTATATGTAATTTATGTATCTATTTTTTAAAATATTTAATTAATAATAAAATAAATATTAAGTGTTCTTCCCAGAAAAAGTCTTCAGTAATGTCTCTGGTTTTTTGACACTGACATTTTTCTGTGAATTACAAACATTTTAAGTTTTTTACTGGTTGCCATCGAGTTGTTTGGGCTGTGAGATTCGTTACAACAGATTGTTATATAATAATAATAATAATAATAATTTATAATTCTCTATCTCTAAATTTTTAGAAGATATAATAAAAATTTTTAAAAACTAATATTCGGAAGATTTTTTTAAGAAACTACTACTTCCGGTTGTTGCCAAAAACTTTTTAGCTTTTCCCTTTAATGTTAGATTAATGAATACGTAGTTAAATTGGACATTAGTTTTATAGAATTTGAGAAACCACCCCTCCAATATCCACACTTACACACACACACACAGACAGACAGGCTGACAGACATCTTTGTAAAAATGTTAAAATCTGATTCTAGTGACCTTGAAACGAGCTTATTTACTAAAATCTCGATATGCGATTTCCAATACCTCTCTGAGCGAGAGGAATAAAAATCAAATAATTGTAATAAGGCCCGGTTTTTTCATCTGTTAACTTGAAAATAAAAATATCATCATATAATTGTGTATAATTTTGTCAATTTACGTTCCAATATTCATGCAATATTTTCATTTTGCAGTTCATTTGGCAGTTAAATTAACTGACACTTTATCCAGAGATGGAAAAACTGGGACTAAATAAAATGTGGCAACTTTGACCAATATTTAATTTTCAAATAATCTCTTAACTATTAGAAACTGAGAAAATGTTTCACATTAAATTTTATTCTATTTTTGTAGTCTATTTACTAGCATAGACAAATTTTGTTGGATCGCTATGTTTCACAGTTTTGACCTATTTCTCGGAAACAGTTGAATATCTCACCCATATTGATTAAGCTTTTTACTCATTTTGGTTAGTAATATACCCTTAACACGATCCTATGGCTACAAGGTAATTACTGTGTTCAAAAATATGCAGATGATTTAACTGCAGTCCAGAAGGTACAGTAGTGATACGTTCCCTACTGTATATCTGAGGTAGAGAAGCGCAACGAAATGTTGAAAGGTAGCGCGTAACTAAGACTGTACTACTGAACTATGAGCGCAAATTAATAAGAATTGTAGAAAATAGTGTTTATCGCGCAAAACTCCTCAGCCTTCATTTCTTAGAATTTGAGTATACATTTTTAGTTTGTTTTTAACATAAAACCAATGAACAATTATGTCCCAAACAAAATTTTGAAATTTTGCAAAGGACTGATGATGGCAGCTATCAAAAATAGTTGATTACCAAGTAGTCATAACTTAGCCTCTAAAAAAAAATTGCAAAAAGTTTACGGTCAGTTTGTAGATCATACTTTCCATATTTAAAAGGATCTAAGTGCCATTTTTATGTTATTATTAAACAAGAAGCTTTGTGCCTGTACTTGTTTATGAAGCTTCAGGTGTAATAAGTGTAAAGTGTAATTAGGTGGTGAAAAATACAACTCAGTATGTGATAGTGCATATATCAGATTTATTTTTTTAGTTATTCGTGTATTATAAATATTGTACATTATTTCTTATTGAAATGATAATTTTTTCTAAGACTTATAGTTTGAAAACCTCGCTGTTAAAATAATGCTCCATTTTTAATTATATCTCTAGATATAAATTGCATAACTATTATTTATTTCAACATACATGTTCATATTATTAAAAATCTATAACTCTATAGGTCTTAGTAAAAATTGTTATGTATTATATATTCGCAAAACTTTGCAATATTATGTAACAACGTGTGCAATATAGTTTCATATACATATATTTGATATATATTTCAATATTAATTTGTTTCTAACTCCTCATAGAATAATATCATTATTAATATGTAGGTAACACAAATAAACTGTATTATATAAGTGACCAATAAATACAGTAAAATGAATACAGTTTCTCAATTCAAAAACCTATTTTCCCATCCTCAAAATTTGTATTCCAGCAACCTGCAATTCACCTAAACACGAACTAGATCATCAAAATGCGATCAGTGGGATATGAATGATTTACAGCCTATAGGTAAGCAACCAGCAAAATTCGATCCGAGAGTACCGCAAAGCGATCCACGGCACAACCGCCGATCTGCAACCTGCATGATTAATTTTAACGCCAAAATTCCTACCTATTGCACAGCATATTACGTAAGCATGTAGCCTACGACAAAATTTCTAGCTAGCAAAATCCGAGCAGCGAGCACCAGCAAGGCTTCTGGTCGTCAAAAATCAAAAAATCGTGTAAAATCGACGTTTTAAGGCCGGAGCGGCCGAAAAGTAGCACTTTACTGCCGCTACGAGCATTTTTTAGCTTTCTGGCAGATTTTCAGCCGATTCCAAGGCATTCACCCACCAAAATTTAAAAATTCATCGTTTGAAATGCTATAGCAAAGCTTCTGGCCGACAAAATTTAAAAATCGTGTAGAATTGGCGATGTATAGCCTGTGGCAAGGCTACTAGCCACGAAAACGAGATTTTTTTAATTCTCCCAACCGAACGGAATGTATTCACCCACAAAAATTCAAATATCTGATTGTTTGGAAGGCTATAGTAAGGCCTGGCGATCAAATCATGAATCACAGATCTCCCACCACAGATTTCTAGCTGTGTATAATACTGGATGTCTGATGAATTTACAGCCATTCGTGCAGCGCGAGTGGTGGAGTCGAACCGGACGGTCTGTAGCGTAAAATTACGTAATAATGGCTATATCTAGCTATATACAGGTTTTTAGAATATTTTTGCTGGCTGGCCACCAGGATCCGTACAGCTGGACCGTAGGCCAGCTGTACGGGCTGGTGGGATGCTCGGCGGGTTGCTGGTTGCTGGACGGGTTGCTGGTTGCTGGACGGGTTGCTGGGTGCTGGTAGCTAGTAGGCGGGAATCGAACCTGGATCTTTAGTTCACAGGATTTTGTAGCTCGTCGTTCTGGTTTCAGATTGACGAGCTACAGGATCCTTCCTAGCTAGCGGGATATGAACCTAGAGCTTTGGAATGCGATTTTTTATATTTGTATTGCAATGAAATAGTTTGTTATTTTAATAAGTATTTATTGGTCAGAGATATATTACATAATGATACAAATACATGAAATACATTATTATATTTAATTGTTATGTATTACAAAACGGTCGCAGTTTCACAAATACAAAGACGATGATATGTGATCTAAATACGTCAAATTTGACTTTAAAAGAATAGTCTATCTTATACATATATACATGAGGGATGATAGTTTTGTTTATCAGAATATATAGTGAAATTTTTGATAAAGATAATTTTATTTCGACATGTACATTTTTATATTACATATACGTATTGTATGAAATAATTACACAACAGCGTAAAAGTATATCATTTATTTACCTGTGAGTACGAAAATACTACTTCTAAAGATAACAATATATGGATGATTTACTACAGTATAAAACGTAAAACATATTCTATAAAAGATAATATGATTTATTTATGATAACATGATTTACATTTTCTACTAAAAAAAATATTAATTAATAAATATGACAATGCAAATAAATACTATCTTTTAATTATGTAGTATTTGTTGATCAGAGTTATTAGATTACAAGTCATTATGCATATAATATCTTCGGGGATGAAACGATGGTACAGAAAAACTACGTTTTTATAGTTCCGTACTTAATCTTTAAATTTTATATCGTACAGGTAGTTTAGTATAGGTACAGTTTCAGGAATTCGAATTTCTGAAAAAAAAAATTCAGTCATGTTTGTTTCAAGATAGATAAATGGCTATTTTGGGTATACCAGGTTCAAAATAAAATAACTCATTAACTAAGTGAACTAGCAACTTGCGATTTTCAAATTTGAATTCAAGAGATTGTTTAGTACAGGTACGCTAAATTTCAGGAATTCGAATTGCTGAAAAAATTCAGTCATGTTTAATTCAAGATAGCTGTCTATTTTGGGTATTCCAAGTTTAAAATAAAATAACTCAAAAACTAAATGAAATAGTGACTTGCGGTTTTCAAATTTGGTTTCAGGAGGCTGTTTAGTACAGATACGCTAAATTTCAGGAATTCGAATTGCTGAAAAAATTCAGTCATGTTTAATTCAAGATAGCTAAATGTCTATTTTAGGTATACCAAGTTTAAAATAAAATAATTCAAAAACTAAGTGAAATAACGACTTTTGGTTTTCAAATTTGGATTTACGGGCTTGTTTAGTATATGCACACTAAGTTTTAGGAATTCGAATTGCTGAAAAAAAATTCTTTCATATTTGTTTCAAAATAGCTAAATGTCTATTTTGGGTATAGCAAGTTTAAAATAAAATAACTCAAAAACCGAGTGAAATAGTGACTTACGCTTTTCAAATTTGAATTCAGGAAGTTATTTAATATAGGTACGCTAGGTTTCAGTAATTCGAATTGCTGAAAAAAATTCAGTCATGGTTCATTCAAGATAGCTGAATGTCAATTTCGGGTATACCAAGTTAAAAAAAAAAATAACTCAAAAACTAAATGAAATAATGATTTCTGGTTTTCAAATTTGGATTCAAGGGCATGTTTAGTATATGTACACAAATTTTCAGAAATTCGAATTGTTGAAAAAATATCATTCATGCTTGTTTCAAGATACCTAAATGTCTATTTTTTAAGTTTAAAATAAAATAACTCAAAACTAAGTGAAATAGTGATTTGCGGTTTTCAAATTTAGTTAGTATACGTGCGCTAAGTTTCAGGAATTCGAATTGCTGAAAAAAAATTCAGTCGTGCTTGTTTCAAGATAGCTAAATGTCTATTTTGGGTATACCAAGTTTAAAATAAAATCTCTAAAAACTAAGTGAAATAACGACTTGTGGTTTTCAAATTTGGTTTCAGGAAGTTGTTTAATATATGTACTATAAGTTTCAGGAATTCGAATTGCTGAAAAAAATTCAGTCATGTTTCATTTAAGATAGCTGAATGTCAATTTTGGGTATACCAAGTTTAAAAAAAAATAACTCAAAAACTAAGTGAAATAACGATTTTTGGTTTTCAAATTTGGATTCAAGGGCTTGTTTAGTATATGTACGCAAATTTTCAGAAATTCGAATTGCTGAAAAAATATCATTCATGTTTGTTTCAAGATACCTAAATGTCTATTTTGGGTTTACCAAGTTTAAAATAAAATAACTCAAAAACCGAGTGAAATAGTGACTTGCGGTTTTCAAATTTAGTTAGTATACGTGCGCAAAGTTTCAGGAATTCGAATTGCTGAAAAAAATTCAGTCGTGTTTAATTCAAGATAGCTAAATGTCTATTTTGGGTATACCAAGTTTAAAATAAAATCTCTAAAAACTAAGTGAAATAACGACTTGTGGTTTTCAAATTTGGTTTCAGGAAGTTGTTTAATATATGTACCATAAGTTTCAGGAGGCTGTTTAGTACAGATACGCTAAATTTCAGGAATTCGAATTGCTGAAAAAATTCAGTCATGTTTAATTCAAGATAGCTAAATGTCTATTTTGGGTATACCAAGTTTAAAATAAAATCTCTAAAAACTAAGTGAAATAACGACTTGTGGTTTTCAAATTTAGTTTCAGGAAGTTGTTTAATATATGTACCATAAGTTTCAGGAATTCGAATTGCTGAAAAAATCAGTCATGTTTGCTTCAAGATAACCAAGTGTCTATTTTGGGTATACCAAGTTTAAAATAAAATAACTCAAAAACTAAATGAAATAGCGACTTGCGGTTTTCAAATTTGGGTTCAGGGATTGTTTTCAATATGTACTAAGTTTCTGGAATTATAATCGCCGGATACGGAGTTTAATGTTCAATACTTTGAGAAATTAGCTTAATGTTTTTCTGTACCACTTAAAAAGTATGTACCTATGCATGTACATAAATATGATGTGTGAATTTGTTATGTAATATATGAGTGTATATACCTTAAATTCTATGGAAACTGTAAAATATATGAAAATGAAGATTTACGTATGTGTCGCATGGATGATATAATAATAATTTTATATACAAGTACTTAATGTGTAGGAGGATACATTTTATTTATTAATTAACATAAATCTTATAAATACATAAATCTTGAGGGGCCCAAATACATGATGGGGTGTTCTGCAGTGCTCTGCAACAGTGTGACTATTTCCAACGCTGAAATCAGGATTCATGTTCTTCTGCAACTCGCTCGCATCCTTCTACGACTCGTACAGGACTATAGTTCATTTCTTTTTTACGTGGTTCTGTAACAATGAAACAATACTCGAAATTAACATTTGAATTAAGGGTTATAAACAATAATATTAACATAGAAATTTTTCAATAGTTTGTAATTATTAAAAAAAACTTTAATATGAAATAAAGTGCGAGAAACTCAATATTGAAATAGCTATTTATGTAATAAGTTGAGAAATGATAGTGTTTTAGGCACGCGACGTGAAATTTGTACGCACGAGCGTAAGCGGGTGATACAACACGTCAAGTGCCTAAAACGCACATTTTGCAATGTATTACAATACAATATTTTCTGTAATAGCGTTTTAAAACAGATCATTTATTCTCAAATATCAACATTTTGAATTTTTCAAAATTAAAAAGTAGGCAGACGTCAGGTTTATCTATTTATTGCTAAATGAAATTTTACGCATTAAACTGCCATTTTTAAACACTAGTGCTTAAAAGTATTTCATTTATACCCAAATCATTCAAGCAGCCAATGCACGTCATCACTTAGTGTAAAAACCTTAATGCATTAAAATCACTAATAGTGAAAAATGAAAGGTCTATTTATAATAAAGTAATGTTCAACGCAACGCAACGATGCAACGTGACTGTTAACGCAAACACAAAATCTGTGAATCTGCCAAAGATAGCACTTCTAATCAATCAGAAGAATTCGGTATATTTCTTTGAAATTCGGCTCACTTTTATTTATCGCCTTTATATGGCATACATAAGTATTAATAAGGTTAGTATTATAAAATAATTTAAATAGAAATGGACAGTGACGAAAATATAGTATTTATTTTGTAGATGTGACAGTTCATGACCATGTCGATAATACAGATTGCAATCTGTATAACTCTTTTCATAAAGATTCTAAAACCTCTGCAAACGTAGCAGTACATGACGTCACACATCTAGTTACTAAAATTCAATTTTTATTAATGACGTGCATTGGCTGCTTGAATGATTTGGGTATAGCAACGAAAATGACAATCAAAAAGCTGTTACCAATAACAAATGGAAATACAGTCATTTAATGTCGTATATATTAATAATTTCTTATATATATATAATAAAATACATGTACAAAATATATATTACGTACAATAATACACGATATTTATATACGGTAGTAACACTAAATAATTCTAAATTATTTAAACTATTTTCTATTCAACTTTAACAATTATTAAAATATAATGTATAGCAATACCAGAAATAGTCTTGAGATAATCTGTGATATATTCAATAATGGGGTACAACTATAAAGTAGTTCAAAAAACTTACAATGATTAAATTATTTCCCGAAGTATAACACCAAGTCCTGAAGGTATCCATATGTCCTCTCCAAGCACCAGGAAGTCGTCCTCGAAGGCACAGTACATGAGCACACCCCACACACGTCTGTTTACTAGCACTGTAACAATAAAACTGACAATTAAACTATGTAACAGTTAGGCATTAGATAATATTAAAAATAGTAGTCAACAATTAAAATAATGGTTAACAAAAATTTTACTTGATGTCTATGTATTACATAACTTGTTGATCACCTTATACGATTTTTGAAATTTGTATTTGCAACAAAGACCATGGATTGACCGCGAATTATAAATGATTAACTTTAGGGTTAACAGAAAGGGTTATATTCATAGCTGAAAATTTTCAGTTGTTTGTTTAAGGTCAAATACTTTTCTAAAGAAAATTTCAACTTTAGGGCTCATTTTCTCTGAAACTGAGCAAAATAGGAACTTGTACGTTTTAAATATAAATGGAGCATGCATGTCTACATAAATAAGCCAATTTCCAAAGCTGGAGAAATGATGAAAAAAAAATATCATTTATGATTCTACAAAGACAAAAACTTCTACAGGAAATTGCAAATTTAGGGCTCAACCTAAACAAGTATAGCTAGTATAGTAAGAGTAAGCAAAAATAAAATAAAAAAATCTGTTGTGGCCAGCACAAGACCTTCCGTCAATTCCATGTATTTTGTACAAATCCCATACCAAAAGGTCCTTGGAACAGATTCTATATAATATCATGTAAAAACACATACTATTTTTTACAAATTCCATACCAAAAGTTCATTTGAAAAGGTTCTATAAATCCAATAAAATTATAACATAAACTACACTAAGTAATGTCCTTCCATCTTCTCTTTGGCCTCTCTCTGCGTGTCACTTGCGAGCAACACTATGACACCAATTTTAGATCCTATACTTTTTTCCATATTTGGTTTTGCACTTGCAACTGACATGTGTCAATTAAATTTTTTGGAATAATTATGTCAGCTGTTTCCATGATAAACAGCAAAGCTGACTAATTTTTGAAAATTAATTTCTTTATAATGCTTTAAATTTACATCTATGGAATATGAAGGAAAATTTATAATCAAACTGTATAGAGAAGAGTATTTTCTTTAATATATATAATAACAAAATGTCAAAAAATAATATTTAACTGCGTTTTTTTTAAGAAAAACTGTTAAAAACTTCAAATAAGGGTACTTCCGGTGGATCAATTATAACCAAAATCTAATCAACTCTTCTTATGGATGTACAGAAGAGGAATACGAAAGAATTATAATTTTTATAATTGTAGTATTGGAGTTATCGTCGGAGAAAAATTTGTCACACACGGACACACACACACACGGACACACACACACACACATACATACATCATTTTAAAAATGGTATATTCGTATTGTAGGGACCCTAAAACGTGTTTATTCATTAAAAACTCACCACCGAATTTTTTGACCAAAGACAATACCTTCCTTACCTAAAGGTGACGGAAGGTAAAAATGGTAACTTTAAACAATTAGGAACCCACTAGAAATCCGACCACCTGTATTTAAATGAAAAGTATAATTTTCCCTTAATTCGGTCATGCTGATTACGGGAAAATATTGAAAAAATTCTCTAGACCTTAGTTTCCAAAATAGAAATTTTTATTTTTAATTGAAATTGACAATATTTTTTGACATTTTGGCGGTCTATAACTAATGAATAGTATAAGTTACATTGACGGGCGTTGCGCCATTCGATTCTATGGACTTTTCTACATATGTTTACCAATTTTGAATAATCGTGTTCAGCTAGTATAGCAAGAGTAATCAAAAATTAAAAAAAATGGTAACTTTAAACAATGAGATTTGTGTATGGTAGTAATACTATAAATAACTCTAAATTAATTCAAGTTCTTTCCCACACATCAACAATTATATTTCAAATATAAAGTATATACACACCCGAAATATTCTTTAGAAATAATGGCTGATATACCCAATAATGGTTACTAAAAGTAGTTTAAAAATAAAAAAAAAACTTACTATGAATAAATTATTTCCCTAAGCATAAGTACAAGTCTTGGAGATGTTCAAAAGTTCTCTCCAGGCACTAGGAAGTCGTCCTCGAAGGCACAATACACGAGCACACCACACGTCTGTTCACTAGCACTGTAACAATGAAACTGACAAAATTGATCTATGTAACAGTTAGGCATTAGATAATAAAAAAATAATAGTCAACAATCAAAATAATGAGTAATTATAAATTATAGTTGATGTCTATGTATTACATAATTTTGTAGTCGCTCGTAAGTTTTTTTAAAATTAGTATTTGTAATGCCCGTATCACACTAGCGGGTTTCGAAGCGGTTGGCGGGTGCGGTTGCGTGTGCGGGTGACGGTTTTTGCAATCACACTGTGCGGTGCGGTTGCCGCTCCCGCTCCACTACACCGCCCACTGTTTATTCAGTTTGACGTTTCTAACGAAAGCGGTGACAGGTGACACTTCGAGACGGCGATGAACTCGTAAAAAACTAATGGATAAGTTAAGAGTTTTGCGAAGACAGAGAAGATGCAAATTAACAGCTTTGCTGCTAATCTTCTCTAAATATGACAAATATCGCAGGTTCGTTCTTGTAATTTTACACTAAGTTTTATGAAAACCTATCTTTTCAGATCAAACCTTTTGTCGCATTTTTATTAAATCTGGGAGTAAAAATTCCTTTTATAAAGAAAACAAATTCTTGTCCTTTTTGTGTAAGCAGTCATTCTCGCCTCAAGTCCACAAATCCAAAATGACAGAAAAATGCTGCACCGGCATAGACGAAAACTATAGCACATGTCAAACCAAAACAGTCACGTGACAGTATTGGGCTCTGTGATTGGCTGCGGGTGCGGTTGGCGGGTCAAAAAATAGCCTGTCCGCTATTCCTTCACCCGCAATCGTAACCGCTAGCCGCCGCACTTCTATTGGTCGAGGAGTCACCCGCACACGCAACCGCACCCGCCAACCGCTTCAAAACCCGCTAGTGTGATACGGGCATAAACAAGATCTATGGATTACACGCGAAATATAATTTATGAACTTTAGGGTTGATAGAAAGGGTGCTATTCCTGAAAAAAAATGAGATAGAGACTTGCAGTTTTCAAATTTGAATTCAGGGGGTGTTTTCGATATCTACACTAAGTTTCAGGGACTCGAATTACTGAAAAAAAATCTGTTGTGGCCAGCACAAGACCTCTCGCCATTTCCATATTAGGCTATATAAGTATTGTACTGCACTTCGCTTTCGAACCGTCGTTTTATAACAAAATATTACAGAACTTTACCCAAATATTGTTTTTTATTGTATTTAACATGTCTTCTGCATACATATAATTCTAATTATATATATTTTTCATTGTATGAGGAAGTTTCTAAATGTAAGAGATTGTTCCAATTTATTAACCAGATTGGCGGTATTTCTCATGGATATATGCATTTTACTACAATTTTACCTATAATTTCAAATATTTAATTAATAAAACAATAAGAAAAATTAAATATACTTCCCAGAAAAAGCTATCAGAATGTCACTAAAACTGTTGATATTTGACAATGACATGTGTCATGTTATAAACTTTGGAATTTGTCAACTGGTTTCCTTAGTGCCTTAGCCTCTGCGATTAGTGTACTCTATAAATTATAGTATCTTTATCTCTAAATCTATGCAAGATATAATAAAAATTTTAAGTGTATTAGATGGAGAATTTTGTTTTTCAATATTTAAAAAAAAAAACTCCCAAAAAATTATATTTAGAAGAATTTTTCTAAGAAACTACTACTTCCGGTTGTTCAATTGCTACCAAAACCTTTTCAGCTCTTCCCAGGAATGTCAGATTGAGGAAACTGCAGTTAAATATTTTTTAAGTCTTATAGTTTTTGAGGAATCGTGTCTACAACATCCAGACATACACACATACACAGACATCATTTTAAAAATGTTATAATCGGATTCTAGGGACCTCAAATCGTGCTTATTCAATAAAATCTGGATATGCGAATTTTAGCATGAATCCAATACCTCTCTTAGCGAGAGGTAAAAATTATGTCATGTTTGTTTCAAGATAGGAAAATGTCTTTTGTATACAGGGTGTATCAAGATAATGGAACAGTGCATTTTATTCGTGTATGTGAAAAGATACAGAAAAAAGTGATTAAGATATTTTGTAAGGCATAGAGGGGGACACATTTTAGCATAAATTTTATTAACTTAAATCCAGTGGTACTCAAACTGTAGGGCAATATTATATTTTTTTAAATGGCATTATATATATATTTTATTAACTCATTAAATAGAGAATTTTGTTCTGAATTCACCGATATAATAATATCATACTCTTACATTGCGAAAAATTTGATAAAAATTAATTCAAAGTTAGTATTTCATTTCTACTTTATCTAAGTAATCTGAGCAAACATTCAGTCAATAAAACAAAATAAAATTTATTTTAGTTTTATTACATGCAAGTAAGCTACGATTTTGGCAATAAATTCTACTTTTAAAATAATTTTTTTGTTTTATTGCTTGAATGTTTGCTCAGATTACTTAGATACAGTAGAAATGAAATACTAACTTTGAATTAATTTTTATCAAATTTTTCGCAATGCAAGGGTATGATATTATTATATCGTTGAATTCAGAACAAAATCCTCTATTTAATGAGTTAATAAAATATGTATAATGCCATTTAAAAAAATATAATATTGCCCTATAGTTTGAGTAGCACTGGATTTATGATAATAAAGTTTATGTTAAAATGTGTCCCCCTCTATCCCTTACAAAATATCCTAATCACTTTTTTCTGTATCTTTTCACATACACGAATAAACGGCACTGTTCTATTATCTTGATACACCCTGTATACCATGATAAAAGTTAAATAATTTAAAAACTAAGTAAGGTAGCGATTTGCAGTTTTCAAACTTGAATTCAGGGGGTGTTTTTCGATATGTACGCTAAGTTTCAGGAATTCGAATTACTGAAAAAAAAAAATCTGTCACGTTTATTTCAAGATAGATAAATATATTTTGTGTGTATCATGAGAAAAGTAAAATATTTTAAAAACTAAGTGAGATAGCGACTTGCAGTCTTCAAATTTGAATTCAGGAGGTTGTTTTCTGAATGTACACTAAGTTTCATGAATTCGAATTGAAAATTTCAACTTTAGGGCTCAAAATTTCTGAAACTAAGTAAGATAGGAATTTGTACGTTTCAATTTTGTTTTGATCATTCATCACTGTATACATAAGTTTTAAAATTGTTGAAATACAATTGCAGATACAATAAATAAGTTATTACATTTATAATTTTATTAATAAATAATTTCTTTTTGCAGATGATTACGTTTTCGACGTTCCAGTGGAAAGAGACGCAGACACCGCGACTTGGAGAACCCGTTCGTGTGTCTACAGTATCCTGGGGCTTCTCTCCGGACCTGGTGGACATGATTTCGTTGTTGGATCAGGAAACCATCTCCTGCGGTATCGTGAAGTCGTGAACCGGTTCGCCTGATCTCCAGACTTTAAATTCTATAAAATATAAATGTGAGTTAAACTGTATGTTCCACTAAACTTTGTCATGCGTTATTATTTCACATATTTATTTATTACTCCTACCTGGTTAAATATAGCAACTTGCGCAATGAAAATTTGGAATCTACATAAAATTCTCTTTAAGATACATTAAATTATAATTTTTAACTTTGATTGGTTTAGGAGTTATAGGGCGTTAAAATAAATGTATTTTGGTAAAAAAAATTCTGTACACTTGTTTCATATTTTCATTTATCACTACTACAAGAATAAAGATAGTAAATACGGTAGTAAAAATTTATATTATAAATAAAATTCACTATTTGGATACGGCAGACACATTTGTTTTGTGTTCAACAATTTAGAAGAAATGAAAATGTATTATCAAAGGTTTATACTTACCTACGGCGAATTTTCATAATATATCATCCGCTGTTATATCATCACTGTAATATATCATCATTGGCGATTTTCACAGATTCAAATACACTTTGTAGTAAATATTACGTAACACTCACACGACTCACACCAATTAGAATAACTTTTGTAACACTTGGTAATAGTAAGACAATACAAGACACTTTTATGGACGGCTTTTTTAAATATACAGCAACCGTATAGTAAACTAGCTCACGACACGACAATAATATTTTCACCAAGGATTAAATAATAAACACTAACGGGCGGACAGAGACTTATGCAACATTTTAAATTATATCTAAAATTATAATAAGCAGAAATACGTTGTATAAGTTAAAAATAAATTTTGAAAATTTAGAATTCATTGCAAATAAAAATGCACATATGAACATTTAAATTTAGTGCACTATTGACTTATTAAATTTAGATTTCTTTTACAAAATTTAAACAAATTGAAAATTATTTAAAGTTATTAAAATAATATTAACAAAGTTATAGGGTAAATCTAATATTTTTAAAATATATAGCGATCCCTAAGATGTAATAGATAACGATTGCAATAAAATTTTCGTTTGGTATATACACTACACGATTATTCACAAGCACACCATGTTCACTTCACTAAAGCCTGAAAGGAACTGAAGTCTTTATTTTAAAAACATAATATTAATATTATCACGTAATACCCCCACTACAATTAAATGTTTATTTATTATATCTTTTGTACTTTGCCGCTCAAAATAAGCAAAGTTTATATTCGTTTTCAGGTTTTGCAAAGGGCCTATTACACCCAGCAATAGGATACGGTAACTACAACACTGGATGAAGATAATAAATGACTTTTTATAAGAATAAATAAATAAAAGAGTAGTTTTTTTTACCTTTCCTATGTAATAACAAAAGGGACAGGGAAATATCGTAATATTTAAGTATTTTCCGAATTTTCCTATTCTATCTTTTAGTATTAAGTTCTCTAAATATGAAAATAACCATCCGATAGGAGTCCGCCCTTTTCCAAAGGGCCAAGGGCTTATTTCAGCCTTTAGGGAAAATATGAGCACGGATTTCAATTTTGCAGATCCAAGTAAGTTTAACAACACTTGTCCGACTTTTCTAGCTTTTTTAGTTCAAGAATTAGCGCAGGCCCTTCGCCAGGAATTTTAGGGATAAATATATTGTAAACCAAAGGCTTTTCATCAATTCTGTACAAGCTAATGGAAAGCACGGGTTTAAACCTACCCAATACGCTATTTTCCGGCTTTTTAGCCCTTCAAATAGCCAATTTAAAGCAAAACAACCCTTAGGGGAATTCGAATGAGTAATATGGGGTCAAACAACATTATACCAAAGTTTGAAGGGCGTAGGGCAAAATTTTTCTAATAAGGGTTTCTGAAAATTGTCAAATATTTTTTTGATTTTTTCTTTTGTTTCCACCATAATTTTATATTTTGTTTTTTAAACATTATAAACAAAAAAATAACCATCCCAAGAACTCATTTCTGTTTCCCGGATACTGTGAAAAATTTTCGACTCAAAATACGACACTTTTTAATTAAGAAATGCATTATATCTCCTAAACTACAAAAGATTGAAGGGGCGGACAAGATTTTTTAGACTAATTACGACCCGCAGAACACGAATCCGGTGTCACATTTAAAATATGAGAACTATTTTCATTCCTGTTATCTTGATACCATTAAAAATTTTCGACTCAAAAACTGAGTAAAATTGGGTTAAAAAAAAGTGTTATAGCTCCAAAACTACAAAAGATAGAAAGGCCGGACAGGGTTTTTTAGACTAATTACGACCCGTAGAACACGAATCCGGTATCACATTTAAAATATGAGAACTCTTTTCATTCCTGTTATCCTGATACCATCAAAAATTTTCGATTCAAAAACTGAGTAAAATTGGGTTAAAAAAAAGTGTTATAGCTCCAAAACTACAAAAGCTAGAAAGGCCGGACAGGGTTTTTTAGACTAATTACGACCCGTAGAACACGAATCCGGTATCACATTTAAAATATGAGCACTCTTTTCATTCCTGTTATCCTGATACCATCAAAAATTTTCGATTCCAAAACTGAGTAAAATTGGGTTAAAAAAAAGTGTTATAGCTCCAAAACTACAAAAGCTAGAAAGGCCGGACGTGGTTTTTTAGACTAATTACAACCCGTAGAACACGAATCCGGTATCACATTTAAAATATGAGAACTCTTTTCATTCCTGTTATCCTGATACCATCAAAAATTTTCGATTCCAAAACTGAGTAAAATTGGTTTAAAAAAAAGTGTTATAGCTCCTAAACTACAAAAGCTAGAAAGGCCGGACGTAGTTTTTTAGACTAATTACGAGCCGTAGAACACGAATCTGGTATCACATTTAAAATATGAGAACTCTTTTCATTCCTGTTATCCTGATACCATTAAAAATTTTCGACTCAAAAACTGAGTAAAATTGGGTTAAAAAAAGTGTTATAGCTCCAAAACTACAAAAGATAGAAAGGCCGGACATGGTTTTTAAGACTAATTACGACCCGTAGAACACGAATCCGGTATCACATTTAAAATATGAGAACTCTTTTCATTCCTGTTATCCTGATACCATCAAAAATGTTCGATTCAAAAACTGAGTAAAATTGGGTTAAAAAAAAGTGTTATAGATCCAAAACTACAAAAGCGAGAAAGGCCGGACAGGGTTTTTTAGACTAATTACGACCCGTAGAACACGAATCCGGTATCACATTTAAAATATGAGAACTCTTTTCATTCCTGTTATCCTGATACCATCAAAAATTTTCGACTCAAAAACTGAGCAAAATTGGATTAAAAAAAAGTGTTATAGCTCCAAAACTACAAAAGCTAGAAAGGCCGGACAGGGTTTTTTAGACTAATTACGACCCGTAGAGCACGAATCCGGTATCACATTTAAAATATGAGAACTCTTTTCATTCCTGTTATCCTGATACCATTCAAAATTTTCGACTCAAAATCTGGGTTAAGTTAGGTTAAGAAGAAAGTGTTATAGCTCCAAAACTATAAAAACTAGAAGGGCCGGACTAGTTCTATTAGACTAATTACAATTCGTAGAACACGAATGAACAAAAAAAATTCTCGTCTTATTTCCCTTATAAATGTTACATACATACTTCCCTGTCTCCTTGTTGTGGTACATCCCCCTGAAATAAATGACGGGTTGTTAAATAATAGTCTGTATAAATTTTACTTGTATTTGTATTTCACATTGTAATATTTCACGTAAGTACCCTTAATGTACTTTGTAAATAAATAATATACTTACCTTTGTCCTGAAAAATTAGAAATAGGGATGTTTAAATAATAGTTTGTATAAATTTTACTTGTGTTTATTGTTTATTTGTATTTTACATTATTGTATTTCATGTAACTACCCTTAATATATTTTGTAAATAAATAATATACTTACCCTTGTCCTGAAAAATTAGAAATAGGGATGTTTAAATAATAGTTTGTATAAATTTTACTTGTATTTATTGTTTATTTGTACTTTACATTGTTGTATTTCATGTAACTACCCTTAATGTATAATACACAATAAAATATAAATTAAGATATAATTTGTATATTTTTTACCCCTTTAACGCCCCTACACGTATATAATTTTTGCTTAGCAACAAACACGAAAGCAAACTGCATGGTAAATCCCGACTCCGAAGGAGGAGGGGTTTTACCAAATGTCAGTTTGCTTGAGTGATTTTGCTTAAAAGCAAAAAAAAATGAGTGCTTAAAAATGAAAGTTTATCTGAGAAAATCTGAGAGGTCGTGTGGTATTTGGTGAGATAAATTCCATAGACAACGCAAAATGAAATTTGACATTAATTGTCTCACTGACAGTTATAAACAATAACAACTGTTTATTTACTTGGTAGCGGAAAATTATCGGGGTAATGGGGTTTTATCAGTATAATACTTTTCCCATTGGTTGAATTTTCAAGTGTTTTGCATCATGATTGGTCAAAAAAACTAGTCGGAATTTATCACAAAAATCCACACTTTGTTTTTATTTGAATATTAGCAAATAGTTCAAGTTTCTTAAACATTTTTCCTTTTTTCAACCCTAAACATTTGTAATATATGCTCGAGGTCGAAATTTGACCTACATATAAACAATTCATTTATTGTAATAATTACGACCAATTTCTAATATTATACGAAAAAATATTTTCGTGGTGTCACAGACCCAATACATGTTTTGGGTCTGCGGTGGTGTTATTTTATATAAAATAATACAGCGTACTGTCATTCCTATCACTAAAGATGAGAAAATGAGTCGCCCACTAGCGCCTATATTGAGAACAAAAGTGCGATAAGACTCCCAGAAATAAAATGGGCTCGTTCAGCACCCCGGCATCTCTGGCTGGAACAATTACATTCACCCATTTATTGTGTTCGGCAAACTTCGGAGGTCGGAGGTCAGCGATGCCAGCGATGAGAGGTGCTGAACACGACCAATGTTTCATACGAAATTTTCTTATTTTACAATATTTTCTCATGTTTCCCTTCTAAAATTTATATGTACGCCTATGTATTTTCCGATCAACTTCTACTGTCATTTTCATGAACTACATGTTGTCATTCATTTTCGAAGTTTTTAAAATGAGGTTATGAAAGATGAGTGCTCCGATGAGACAAGACGTTTTGCGATTATACAAAGATTTATTAAGATACAGCCAACAATTAAAACTAACCGATAAAACTTACTATAAAAAACGAATCAAAAAAGAGTTTTCAAACAATAAAACCTTAACCGACATCCCGGATATTAACTATAATTTTAAGGTAAAGAACACGTTTTGCTGAAATTTTTATAATTAATTACATATACTTGTAGAAAGGAGTAAGACTACTTGAAAAACAAGCAATTATATGATGTTAGCTCAATATCTGAACACATTTAAAAGTACATCAAATCGAGTTTGTTTAAATTATTTTGTAAGGTTAAAGCATGATATAGACTATTCTAAAGTTCCACAACTTTTGGAAGACGATCTTGAGGAACAATTTGTTCGCGGCAGCGGACCTGGAGGCCAACCGGTCAACAAAACAGCAAACAAATGTGTTCTTAAACACAAACCATCAGGTAAAAACATTTCTTTCCTATTATATAAATTAAAAATGTAACTCTAAAATCATTGTCACACCCATTGGGGTACTATACCATAGTCAAATTTTAACCATCTTAGATAAAAAAGTAAAAATATAAAAAAAAAAAAATGTTTAAATATTATATAGTTGGCAAAATACAAGAGACTGAAGTAACATGTTCTAAGCAATTTGAACCCCATTATGGGGTAAATGTGTACTGATAATTTATTTTTGTAGGTATTGTAGTTCAGTGTCACGAATCAAGATCGTTAGATCAAAATAGAAAATCTGCCCGGTCTATTTTAATAACCAAATTAGATAATTTAATTAATAAGGAAAATAGTGTCGAAAGCCAAACAAAACAGATGGAAACTAAAAAAATAAAAGAACGAAGTCGAAGAAGAAATAAAATGCAAGCATTAAAAGAAGAATGGAAACAAAGAGAAAATATTGAATGATTTTTGATTATTTATTGTACATAGCTTTTACTAATAAACATTTATAGTTTCCCAGTATTTCTTATTTATAGTTTCTTTTCCATATAATAAAATTATTAAGCATTTATAGTCGTCAATGGAGACCAAAAGATGGGGTAGAAATGATTTTATCATTATGTTGTTTAGGTCGAGACGTGGCTGAAAACTTCCAAGTTTTCGACACTAGGGAGGCTCAGCACGAGCCGCCATCTTGGATCAATGGTGCAAAAAATGATTTTTTCGGCTTAATCTATTTTTGTGAAAAACAGTAGCCCGTATAAAATTTTTACAAGAATTAAAGCTTTCAATTTTTTGTACAAAAAAGGGTTCTTACATTTTTTAACTAGGATGAACTCAGTTATTTAAAAAAAATAGTTATCCAGAATAACAATTTATGAAAGATAATTTCTTTAAAAAAAACAATATTACTATTTATAACAGTTTACATCCGTTGTGGCATCGAAAGAAGTAAATTATCGATGATTTTTAAACAATGTTTCTCAACGCTTTCCTACAAATTTATCCACCACTCTTACCCGGTTAAATATATGATATCGCGGTTTGAAAATTTGAATTCAGCATTAAATTCTCCTTCATGGCATGTATTACATGATTTTTGCCGATGAGCGGTTCGCGAGTTACTAAACTTAAACTTGCAAGTCCTCAAAACTTCTGCCAATATGGAATTCCATCAACAAACCAGTAACCGCCAAACTGTTTCACTAGAGTCTTTGTTTATATTGGTTATATGCGATACACGATTAAGACAGCAGAATATTGTTCATTATGTAAGTATAATTTAATAATAAAGCAGACCATATAACTTTAGCCGTACAATATTGACAAATGGTTTAAGACCTCTGGTAACAGCAGCTGTTAAGTGAGAAAGCACGATATGTCATTTTCCAATAGGCCCATAAACTAGAACAAAAAATCTGTTGTGGCCAGCACAAGACCTTCCGTCAATTCGATGTATTTTGTACAAATCCCATACCAAAAGGTCCTTGGAACAGATTCTATATAATATCATGTAAAATCGAACACGAACACATACTATTTTTTACAAATTCCATACCAAAAGTTCATTTGAAAAGGTTTTACAAATCCAATAAAATTATCACATAAACACACACTAAGTAAAATGCACTTGACACTTCCTTCATTTCTTCTTCAGCTTTCCCCTATTTTATTAGGGGGTCGCTGTTTCCACTTCTCTTCCACTCATTCCTGTTCAACGCATCTTCTTCACACAGTCCTTTCTTTCTCAAGTCTTCTGCGATACAGTCTTTCCATCTTCTCTTTGGCCTTTCTCTGCATGTCACTTGCGAAGAACACTATGACATACCAATTTTAGATCCTTTACTTTCTATATTTGGTTTTGCACTTGCAACTGACACCTGTCAATTAAAATTTTTTGAATATACCTATCAGCTGTTTACATGATAAATAACAAAGCTGACTAATTTTTGAAAATTAATTCCTTTATAACGCTTTAAATCTGCATCTATTGAATATGAAGGGAAATGTATTATCAAACCGTATAGAGAGGAGTATTTTCTTTAATATGTATAATAACAAAAAGTCAAAAAATAATATTTAACTGCTTTTTTTTAAAGAAAAACTGTTATTAACTTCAAATAAGGGTACTTCCGGTGGATCAGTTATAACCAAAATCTAATCAACTCTTCATATGGTTGTATAGAAGAGGAATACGAAAGAATTATAATTTTTAGAATTGTAGTATTGGAGTTATCGTCGGAGAAAAATTTGTCACACACGGACACACATACACACACACGGACACACACACGCACACATACAGACATCATCTTAAAAATGGTATATTCGTATTGTAGGGACCCTAAAACGTGCTTATTCATTAAAAACTCACCACCAAATTTTTTGACAATACCTTCCTTACCTAAAGGTGACGGAAGGTAAAAATAATAAAATGTATACTTTATCCTTAAAGTACTACTCAATAAATAACGATTAAGATAAAAAAACATTTTTTTTAATAATTACTTTGCGAAATATTTTAATTTATTTCCAGCGATGCAGATGACGTCACACTATTGGTATCTTTCTCTCGCAGCGAACAGAAATTGGTGTGAGAAAGATAGCTATAGGTTTCTTTAAAAATCAAATGCAGCTATACAAAAAACAAGTATGACTTTTTGATACCACGAATTGCTTCAAAATTAAACGAACTTTCATTTAAAAATATTTTAAAAAATTGGTTTATGGGCCTATTAGGGAAAAATTCGTGGAATCCCCCTTTTTATCTGAAATTTCAACACGTATTATACGTGATATTGTTTGTCTTTAATCGTGTCGAAATTTTATAGCAAGCGGTTGTAATTTTTATCGTGTCAAGAAATAAGAATTTTAAAAGTGTTAAAACCATTAAATTTTTAATTTTAACTCCTAAATAATAATTTGTAAATAAATAAAAGTGCTACAGAATTCAGAAATTAAGACTAAACAATTATTCTTTTAATTTTAAATAATATACACATCACTTATTTATTTTATACAATTATCCAAATCCTTTAAATATTATAGAACAAAAGTATATTTAAATTAGATACAACAGTTTAGGATAACTAATTCATATTTTACTTCGAATAATCTTAGTCGCTTACAATAGATTAAATATAATGTTGGGAAAAGAAAAGGTAAGAAACAGAGGTATTGCGCGTTATGGTACAGACAGTTTTATTGAGGAATGTCTAAGTTAACATACCATATTAAAAAATTGCTGCCAGCCACCATTAAAATTCAGTGGACCGTTTTATATTTAAGTTACCTAACAAACAGAAAACTACATCTTAAAAGCTAAACCACAACTACAATGACATCTCATTTCCTATTAGTTACACTGTATTACTTCATTAAGTTAAAAACCCTTCGTGTTTCCTAGCCTCCCTTACCAGCGGACAACAATACAAACAGATTTAAATCTCATTTGTTATTTAGTTTCCATTGTTGCCCGCCGACTAGAAACCACGAAGACGCTATAATACTTGAGAAAACAATAAATAAAAGTTAATCAAAATAAAAATTAATTAAAATAAGATATAAACATGAATTATGTTGTAAAAATGATTCACTAGAACAACCAACGGCTTGGTGAGAGCAGCTGAATGAGGCTGAGAGATCGAATGAGCAATGAGCAAACTTAATTTCATCCAACTTTGTCCATCGACGCGACACATCACTTTCAAACGTTTATTACTGCAACAAATTTATACCACATTATTATTTAGTATGGATGTTTAATAAGGGTAAATGTGAATAAAATTTATATGAAAAGTTGGAAAAGATTGTTGAAAATGGTACAGGGTTTATAGGACTGGAAATTTCTACACTAGCTGCATTCTTTTTACCAATATCTCACCTCACTTGTTCTCAAAAGGAGATGAGATTGAAGTGAGGTGAGCTGAGATAGTTGCTTAGCAAATAGAACGCAATTTAAAGAAAGAACAGTATATGTTTTATTTATTATCAGCGTGTTGACATTATCGTTTTGTTTTCGAATTTATTTTAAATATCTGACAGGGAGGACCTGCTAAGAAGATGAACTGTCAAACAATATATCTGCATCATACGAATCTTCATTGCAAATAACATCCTAAAATAATTCAATTTATTTATTAAATTTAAAGAAATACAATGGGGAAGTTTAGCATGGTAAAAATTCTACATAACATACTATTTTCTCACAAATATAACGGAAATGATTGCTGAAATTGAAATTAAAAATTAAAATTATTGCTCCATTTATTTATAATTAATATTTTTTGGGTAAACTCTAAGTACGTCACAAGTCAGTTATGCGCAAACTCAGACAGAACGGTGAAAGCGAACCACTTGAACGTAGGTCGAACAACACCTCAGTCTCAAGAGACTGGTAACCGCAATCGCGTGCGTCAGTGTATAAAAGACATATAGGCCATCCAGCGAATCAAGCGGTTTACGTCATAAATGCAATATCACTAGAAACAATGACGTCATATGTTAAAAAGTTTACATGAGCATGTAAAACGGATTAAAATCTGTGGGTTGCCTTCATAAACCCAAATTTTTCTTAAAAACACATCTGGTATAATATTTTTCCAGCGAAATCCAATTTTATTTAAACTATTCCGAACGATACTGCTTACGCCGTTATAAATACTTCATTCTTGTAGTATATGCAACAAACTATCTAGTATTATGTGAGATCCTTAAAAAAATACAGAATACTGCATACCATACAATTTCTCACTGTTTCTGTACATTGCGTATAGCGTTTGCCACACGCTGTACATATATAGATTTAATTTTCAAATTATTACTAACAAATAGAACCAAATATTACCTCAATATTAGATTTCAGTGAAAGTACAAACCCACCAATCTATTTTTCATTTTCAAAATAAGTCAATAAATTAACTACAAGCTCTTGAAATTGACATGACAGAGAATTTGACATTTTAACAATGAACAACGAAACCAAAAACAAAATGAAATCACAATACACGTTGAAAAGTATAATATAGACATATAATATTTAGTAACATACATGTTCAGAATTACCAATATTAAAAAAATATAATCAAACGTCATTTTGCAAAAATTTACAAAATTTTACTTAATAATAATATATCCAAATATAATTATTTCTATTAAAGGTGTCAAATACATGATAATAATAAAAAAACCAATAAAATACCGTTAATAAAATATATTTAAAAAAATAAAGAAAATTTCAAAAATCCCTAAACGATGACGTAAACCGCTTGATTCGCTGGATGGCCTATACGTTCTATCAAGCCTCTACCGACGTCATCACAACTTAAAATCGGCTTTTCCGGAAAATCTGGGCATTTTTGAAAAAAATAAAACATGTTACGTCATTTTTCAAGTCATTTCCCATGGAATAAAAGAATAAAAAAAAGACAGCTGAGATGAGCTGAGTTTGGGTGTAAAAAGAATGCAGCTATTATTGTCATTTTAGTGGCAATGTTGAAAATGCTAAGTTATGAAAAAGCGGCAACACCGTAGGGTAAGGAACAGGGTGCAGAAAAGAGAAAAAGTTGAGCTTCAGTCCATATTAATTTAACGACGAGTAGGGGAGACCGGGTCTAGTTGTCACACGGGTAAGTTGTCCAAAGTCTCATTTCTCAGGCACTATTGCCACGTAGGGGTTGTACTCGAACTACTAAGTGTTTACATCATTGCGAGTGTGTGCCCTGCGACAATTCTATGGATTTTATTGGTTCTTTTTTTTGCAGCTGCTAGTATTATTCACTTTCTGTTCAATGAAATCAATGTCTCAACTATTTTTCTGTGAATATATTTCCGCCAAATCGTGATTTGTCTAAAATGTCTGTACGAAGTTGGTTGTCACAAAAACCCCAGGGATGGTTGTCACGCGTGAAAAAATGCATTGTGAAAGTGCGGCCAAAAGTGACTAATATTTATTGATCATTAAATCACTTAAATTCTTATTTCGATTTTAAAATGTGTCTTAAATTACTGACATCCTATTAATGTTTTTCTTTATCAACCTTAATTTTTAGCTTTGGTCTGTCCTAAATAAAATTTATTGATAAATCTTGAATTATATATATTTTTTTTTATTTAAATAACCCGTGACAACTAACCCCAAAAGTCTGTGACAACAAACCTGGAGTAGGGGCAGGTTGTAGCAAAAATTTGCTCAAACACAAAAAAACTAATAAGCCTTTAAAGCTATGGTCTAAAAACTGCAGGAAAATATAGTTAAGGGTACACACTAAAGGATAGGCTAATGACAAAATGGGTAACTATAAACCCTGTCTCTTAAAAAAAGCAAAAGTTGTAACAACAATCCCCGGTTTTCCCTTTAATTTAAATCAAAAACTAATAAAACATAGAATTTATAAACAACAAAAATCGTATTAATTTAAATATTTATTTTCCTTTAAGTTCCTTCAAAATTTATATTGTTCAGAACTGTAAAAATATAAATAACAACAATTTTCTTTCTTTTTATGTATAGACAATTACGTAAATTTTTATGAAGGAGAGGTGGGATGTTCTAGATAATATAACTTACCGTGATTTGATTAGATTGTTACGTGCCCTTTGGGAATCCGGGCGTAGGTTGTCCCGGGACTGAGTACTGCGGCCTGAAGTTCGCGAAGTTAGCAGCGGCGGCAGCAAAGCCTGGCAAGTTACCGGCGTTGAAGCCCGGTGGGAATTGGCTCATCACCTATTAAAATATAATTCATTAAACATTCGCGCCAATCAAATATACTGTACATTTATGGTTTTTATTCAAAGTATGAGGGTACCATTGAAAGTAAATCCGTTTTATTTACGTTTGTATGAAAGTAAAAGAAATGTTGAATGACATAGACCAGGCGTCGGATTAAATAAATATTAAACATATTTTGGTTTTAGATAGATATTTTTCCTAAAAATAAATTGAAATTATTGTCGTACGGAGACTTTTTTGTATGACTGTAACTTTTTATTAAATTAATTATTATTCACGTATATTTACAATACTTCATAATAAAATACACTTACGTGCAAAGAAATCGACCCACTTTACTTTTTGATTTTTATTGTTTTTTGCTTTGGAATTGGACATCAGATTAAAAAAAAAAACTTATGTAGTTTGAAACGTCATTTATTAACCTTTAACATGAGCCCAAATTTATCCAGATTGCTTTCGTCTTCTAAAGCAGAAAGTTGTAAAATTAACAATTCCATATTTTATAAAGAATGAAACAGGTTTTTCACCAACTTAAACAAGAACATATGATTACAAATTTTTATTTTTAATAATGGGTATGACCTCCCCTTGCCAAAATAACATCCCTCATACGTTTAGGCATAGACCTAATTAAAGTTGAAATTGTTTCTTGTGGAATGTTATGCCACTCTTCTTCTACTGCAACAATAAGCTCTGGGATAGATGCTGGGGCAGGAACTCTAGCTCGAACTGTTCGTTTTAACTCGTCCCACAAATGCTCAATTGGATTTAGGTCGGGACTGCATGCTGGCCATTCCATAACTCGTAAACCGACTTCTTGAATATAATCTTGGACGATTCTCGCAGTGTGCGGTTTCGCATTGTCTTGCATAAATACAAAATTCTCTCCAAGAAATTCGACGTAGGGTACCACATAGTCTACCAGAATCTCTTCAATGTACCGAGCGCCAGTTAAACCCCCCCTCTGGCGACCGCGCCCTTCTCTAGCGATGAAAACAGGGTCCGTTCGTGCTTGCATAGAATTTGCACCCCCGATCATGCAAAAACCGCCGCCATAGCTGACGCGTTCTTCAATGCAGCACTCAGAAAATCGCTCCATAGGTCGCCGATATACTCTCTTTCTCCGGTCACTGCCATGGGGACAACTCCTGGTCTCATTGGAGAAAAGAACACACTCCCATTGCGCCAGTGTCCAATGCATATGGTCCCGTGCAAAACGAAGGCGAGTTTGACGATGAATTGACGTTAGTTTTGGACCAGTTGCAGGTCTATGAGGGGTCAGATTTCTTTCTTGTAGTCTTCGTCTTACTGTCCACTGACTAATACTCACGTTTCGGACCTCGCGGAGCTGTTGTTGCACCTGAACTGCGTTCAGTTTACGATTTCTTAAAATTGTTGACACAATAAAGCGGTCATCCCGCTCAGATGTACATCGCCTTCTCCCTATTCCTGGTCGCCGATGAAAGGAACCAGTCTCCCGGTAAAGTTGCCACACTCTCCTAACCGCTGAGCGGGTTAAATGAAGTCTTCGGGCCACGCTTCGCTGACTATACCCGTTTTCGATTAAAAAAACCGTTTGGGCGACAACTTCCGGTGTAGTATCCATTTTACTTACACAATTAAATATTGATTCAATTCTGAGAAACGTTTAAAGTGCAGATTAATTCAGAAACATTTACAATCTGTTAAAAATTTAAGTAACGCGCGTGACAGCAACCAAGCAAATACGCGTTGTTGTTGTTAACAGTTTCTGCACTTCAGAAACGCTAAGCACACTTGATAAATTTGGGCTCATTTTAAAGGTTAATAAATGGTCTTTCGAACTACCTATTTTTTTTTTTTAAATGTAATGTCTAGTTTTTAAGTAAAAAACAATCAAAATCAAGACGGTAAGGTGGGTCGATTTCTTTGCACGTAAGTGTATTTCAAAAAATATTATGCCTTAATTAAATGTTCACTTAAAACAATTAAAAGTACTAACAATTTATCAGTGGTATTTTTTATAATATTTTATCGTAAAATTGTAACAAACCTGTGGCCCGCTTGACGTCGCAGAACTCTGCGTGGTGCCACTAGACGACGTACTTGTCGCGGCTAGCCGGGAAAGAATACTCCTCTCCGACATCTGTAGGCGCTGCGCCACCGGAGGAATCCTTGCCAGAGTGGCAGGTAACCGGGACACGTCCGATTTCATGTCACTTAGCAGTTCTTCTAACTGATTCAACACCTACAAGAAAATATCGAGATTACACACTTTAGAAGGATAAGAGGTTATTTCTGCAACATCTAGAAGGATATACTCGTATTAGTGTTTTCTTGAAACAAAAGAAAAGTTCTAAAATATCAGAACAATCTTCTGAATTCAAGAATTTAATATAGCTTCGATTATTACCAGTGAGACTAAAATGTACGTCACACTGCTGACGATGAAGCATAATGTACATACAAAAATATAACATAAAATACTGTATACATATAAAGCAAGAAACAGCTTACCTTGTGGAGGACAGCATTCGCAGGTTTATTTCCTGCTAAGGATTCCTTGCTGAGGTGCTGATGCGATTCAGCGAGGCATTCGACTTCGGCGAAACGCGCGTTCAGTGACATTGCTGGGTGGTTTGGATCTTGCGTTAAGTTGAGGTACGCAGCACGCCTCAGCTGTTCTTCTATCACCAACGCTTGCTCCAAAAGCTGCAGATAATTATAAATTTAGTTTCAAGTATAATATAATTAACTCATAGAGCTAGTTTTACAATCTCCAGTTAAGATTTTAACTGACAGTTATATAACAAAATTGAAACGAAATGTACTATCATATCACAGATTTATCATTGCTGTCAATAATTCAGAAGCAGCACCGTATTTACAATATGGCCGGCGTAGTAGGTAAGTGACAGAACCATATACCTATTAACTAATATATTGCGGATCCTTTACTTTACTTGAAGGAAACACTATGAAATGGAAATATCATTTCTGCATAAGTCTATCTCACACAAACACCCAACCGCGAATTATGCGCATGCTTGGAAACCTTGACTACTATTGGCTAACGAGGAAATCATGATCACTTTTTGCGAATCACAGAGTTCTGTTTATTAACGGCTAGCGCGAGAAATTTTAAATTTAAATTTGAGAAATTAAACAATGTACCTACTATTTATTTTGTATGTAAATTCTTGAATATAAATATTAGTAATAATAAAAAACATTGACATATTCTAGTGTTAAATTTGAATTAAATAATTTACTTTGGTGTACTGTAAAAATAATAGGAATACAATCTGGTCAGGATTAATTTATTTAGGTGACAATAAATTACTGTATGAAACACAAAGCAAATGCTTTCGAAGTACAACTACAAACAGAAATGAAATCAAACGTCAAAGTTAAACCATGTGCTCGCTGCATCACCAGGACAGCGTTCCAAAACCAAGAATACCGAGTTTTGGCGTAGAGTATGATGTGTTGTGTTTTGTAACGGATGAGAGTTTTGTTGAAGTAAAAAATTGAAGCTAAATTAAAAATAATTTTATAAAACTAACAAAACTACTTATAATTACAACATTAATGTCAAGCCCGTAATAAAAGCGCTTTTATGAAGCACTCTCCTCAATATAATGTGAAAGTACGCTCCATAAAAGCGCTTTTATTATAAAAGTATTCTCGTAATACACGCCAACGTATTTACTTATGTTTATTTTCAATCAAAAGCATGTTTTCTTCCTCAAGAAAGCAAATTACTTTCATATGTTGAGAATCGTGAGCATTTACGTTTGAAAATATTGTGGAGTAATTTCTATACCCTCCTCGTTAGCAACGAATTTTTCAAGAAATTTTATCGTAGGGGAAGAAGCAGTTATTACTGGCTTGCTATTATTATATGGAGTTGTGGAAGTAAATTTAAATAACTGTAAGCTAAGTTAGTTGGGTTATGTTTACAGACCAGTGCTTTTACTTCGTTTCATTTCCATTTTTTTTCCGCGCGGGAATGACAAACAGTTTGCATTGTTCATTACAACTACAAATAAAAAATATTTAAAAATGAAAAATCTTTTTTTACCTTAAACCTCCTCGCGAGAAACTTATTCTTAATCTCGAGGAAATTCCCCTTCCCAACGTCCATTTTAAATGGTTCGTTAATGATCGCAAACCGAATATCGCTCTGAATATCCTGCCACCGTCCGTATCCATGCGTAACAATACCAGCAAGCAGCCAGTAATCATGTCTACGGTGCCAGATTTCGTATTCACGGCCAGGAACTGCGGCTTTCTCTTCATTCAGCCACAGAGTGTGAAGTTCCGTAAAGCCGCCATCGGCGATGTTGAACATGAACTTGCGTTTCGGGCCGTCTAGTTTCTCTTCTTCCTCTTTCTCTTTGGGCTAATAGAAGGTAAAATAATAGATAAATCATCATAACTGAATATAATATAGTACAATTAATGAATGAAATTTGACGTTTAAATGATTTTTTCTACAGTCACTATAGAAAGTAGCCATTTGCGCTCTCTTTTGTCAACGCAAAATGTCACTTTGCCGCTCATGCGCGACAAAGTAGAAAAAACGCTCGCTATCCAAATTTCTAAGTATACAATGTTGAGAAATGTCACTTGTCTACATTCTTAATGAAAATGTTTAGTTAGGAACTAATGGCACTGTAATTACACATTTATCTCGTTCACAAGTCAATTTGACATATGTTCTGTCGGTATTTAACATAACCTAACAAAATGCCACACTGCTGTGAAAATGAAATAGGGCATTCATTTACAAAAACGAAAGTATAAAATGCTTAGATTAGATTGAATAAAAACTCAAGAAGAATGGAAAATAACGATAAAATAAAATTAAATATAAAATAAATTGTGTGAACAGTTATGTTTAGTAATAGGAATGATTGTACACAGATGGCGGTAGGATAGTTGCGAGTCGTACTGACATCTGATCTCTAGTTAACTATTTATTTTGATTACAATAAAGTTATTAGTTATTTCGTTACTTAAATAATTGCGAAAAGTCAGTCAATGCACATACATGTCTATATAATCACAAATTCCTTGAAATATTTGTTAATTTTTTCAGTGTGACAGGCGTGACAACTAACCACACATTTTGCTACAAAAACTCATCAAATCATCACAAATCCTTGCTTCCACGCTCTAATTTTGTTTTTCTTTTTATGGAATAGATGGCTAATGTAACGATATAATCATTTAAAAAAGCCTTTTTTAAGTTTAAACCGTATCTTTTGTATTAGCCAATCGTTATTTATTGAGCAGTACTGTAAGTATAAAGTGTACATTTTATTATTTTTTGTTATGGTGGAGGACCCCATTGTGGCGACTGTAGAAAAAATCTTGTGTGTGTAGCAATTGTTTGCAGATTTCGGATTATTTTTGTTAGTATCTTTCTTACCTCTTTTTTGGTGCCATCTTCCTCGCCAGGCACAACAATAACATCATCATCATCCTCCTTCTTCTCTTCCTTTTTGACTTTCTCTTCCTCTTTCTTCTCTTTCGGCTCGATCTCTTTCTCTTCCTTCTCTTCTTTCACATCTTCAGGTTCTTCTTTAGTCTTCACTGGAGGTTCCTTATCAGTAGTTTCTTCTGTTTCCATGGTCTCTGGAGATTCTTCTTTAACGGCAGGTTTCTCTTCTTCTGTTTCGGTGTTATCTGATTCTGTTTTGGCGGGAGGTGTTAAGTCTTTCTCTGTTTCGGAGGATTCTTTGGATTCGTCTTTAGGTTCTTTTGGATCTTCAGTCTGCTGTAAGAAACGAAAAATTAATAAGATATGATTTTTTATACATTAACATAACCTATTAATAAACGGTCAACGGAAATATTTATTTTTGACACTCTGTATGAAGTAATTTGTTCGTAAATGTTTGTTTTATGTACTTTCCTAATATACATGTTTTAATATATTTGGAAAATTATGTGCATAAAATATTGATTTACTTTTCCAAAGATCAAATTTCACGAAAGCTATTAAGAAGCTAACATGTACTCAACACTTTGGATATTAAAAATAAAATTTTATTCAACCATGTAAGATAAATTTTACAGAATAGGGCTAGAATTTTTATATGGTTTCCAAAACAGCCTCGAATTTAAAAATATTACGAATTATCCGTTATATATTTTACAATTAATTATTGAAATTTATGCAATATTTTGAAAAAGTCACGTGATCTGAAACAAAATATAACGTGAAAGTTTATAAAGCTTATGGCAAACTATCACCAACTTTTATTTATATAAATAACGTAGATGATGGGTAAACTGTTTTCCTATTGGCTATGGATGATGTGCTGTATGTAATTTGACATCACAGGAGAGGGAGATTGTTTTTCATGGCTATTTCTGGCGCCAATCTTTTCAATTAATTATTTACAAAAATAATAAATTATTTTTTTCTATAGTAAAAATTTTTAGGCAGAGTAGTCACGTCATCAAAGTTTGTAACTAGATAATGACGTCACGAAATTAGTAGGTTTACATGGTACACTAATTTCATTTTAGAAAATAATTGTATTTACCTGCGATGCTAATTTATGTGATCAAGTTAATTTATTTAATAGTCGAATAATAATTGAATATTATTGTAAAATGTAATATATTTCCAATTTATGGTATTGAAAATTCGGTGTAGGGCACACCGGGTTTCAGAAGGAATACGGGGAGTGAATGAAGCACTTGATGAAAAATAAGAAAATTAATGTTAAATGACATTGAATATACATATTTCTAAAAAAATTGATTTGATTTTATTTAGATTTACAATTCTGTAGTGTTATAGAAAAGTAAAGAGTAGCACTATAAATTCGATTTATTGAAAATATAATTAAAATAACATTTAAAAAATATATTATATTTGATTGAAAATACTCCAATAATACAATTTACAATTATTAAAATTAACACAAACTAAAAACAGAAAAGTAACGAACAAATGACGACAGACGCTTGACAATTCCGGGAGAAACATGTCATGTAAACGTTTAAATATTGAAATCCAATAGTACCAACATGTGGTGAAAAAATGAACTACAATTATTTTAAATAAATTAAAACTCATTAAAAACATTATGTTCGACTTTAAAATAATTGTAAATTTAATTAAAATGTACTTTACTTATAGTATGCAAAAAACAGTATTTATTTTCTTCGTTTTAATAAACATATACAATACTACAGTGTTTTGTCATTTTGTAATGAAATGATGACGTGACTACTCTGCCTAAAAATTTTTACTATACTCCCATGCGTGAAGTGATTACTTCACGTATCAATTTTTATGTGTGAAGTTTGATTTTTTGCACACTGTAAAATAATGAATGGTGCGTGAAGTTACACTTCACGCATCGTTCATTATTTTAAATATTACAAACTGAATTGTATTTTAATAAAACAAAGCTGTGACAATGAATGACAATGTGAAGAAAAAATATATTTTATGCACGGACGTCTCATATAATTTGACAATTATACACGAATTTCTTTGACATAAACGTTATTTTATAGCCCGCGGGCTTCATTATAGACCGCCGAGCTATAATGAAACATCAAACCAAATTATAACCTACACTATAAACAATTTAAATAGGCAACATGAAAAGATTTTTTTACAAATCGAAAACTTTTATATTCTTTAATGAAAAATGAAAATTAATTTTGTGATATTTGTATGGAAATCACGGAGATACACAAAATAAAACTCAAATGACATAACTAATAAACAAACAATAAACTGTTGTTCTCCGCTTTCATAGCAACACTAGATACGAGGACAAATTATTTTCGATACAATTTTTCTAACACTTATAATTTGAAAATTTTCGTCCGTGCATAATGTTTTGTATGTACCACGAGCGTAATTTGCTTTTATGGCCTTTGACGTGTTTTTATCCCACGGCTTACGCCTCGGGCTCAAAATCCCACCGCAGGCCATAAAAGCCTCCTTACGCTCTTAATACATAAATAACTATTGCAAGGTCGTACAAAAAGTATAGTATGTAACACGTGTGTGAAGCCTATTTTACATTCGGGTGGTTCTCCACCTTCATGTAAAAATTTCAGCTTCACATAATATACAATTTTATTAGTATGAAAAATGAACTTTAATTTAAAAGTACACGGGCCTTCAAAAAAATCGCGTAGACCTTAAAAATCAGGTTTTTACATTTTTTTAGCAACTGACAAATGAATTGTCATTGTTGACAACACCATGTCACTATTTTATCTACGATGTTGCATTTTTATCACCCTAATATCAAGTGATTATTTAGGATTTTAGGAATTAGATTTTAGGGTTTTGCAGGAGCACACTATGCCTTGAAGTTGACGCGCACTAATTAAACTAATCATGTTCGTTGCTATAATTTGTGCAAAACGTTAAATTTACTAGCTTCTTAGCTTCTATTTGATGAAATATAATATTAATATTTAACTTGAAGCATCAAATTAAACCGAAGCGTATAATTCATTTTTGTTATTCTAAAATGTTGCCATACAAACCAATGGATGTCATTAGTGTGCCATTTGGAGTTGTATTGAAGAAGACCAAGTTCTTCATTGCGATTAATTTACTCTTAAATTACAAATATGTTCCAGAAAAATGAAAGAACAACCAAATACATATTTTCATTTTCTGCTAATTTTGGATTCTTAATTGACACTAACGACATTAACAAGTTAAAAATAAATTTCGACTCAATACTTTTTGAAAAATGTGAAACCGGCTCATTGATCAGTAAATAAAACTTACTGCCTAAGAAAGAAAAGCGTCTTTCGGCCGGGCAGTTATATTTCACGGCACGAACTAGAAGTCTATATTAGTATCTAAAAGATATATGACTGACCTCTTTCTCTTTGTCGACAACATCACCAGCACTAGCGCCCGGCGCAGGGCTAGCGGCAGCCGATGTAGCGGGCGTAGCGCTAGTACTTGTCGTGGTGCTCTTGGGCGTTTCGCCTTCAGCTCCTGGGGCGCCTGGTGCAGTGGTACCAGGTGGGAGACCACCACGAATTGGTTCGCAAGGTTTCCGAATTAGCTCTGGCATACTGTAGTAGCCGTTGATGTGTTCGAATTCTTGTACCTACAAGGAAAAATAGAATACAATAAAAAGATAATTTTTACCTATCGCTAAGAGATATTGGATTCATGCTGAAAATCGCATATCCAGATTATAGTGAATAATAAATTATGACAACCAGTTATTAAAAATTTTTTTGCTTACGCGTGGAAATGTATTTTAGAATCAAAAGAATGTACCTATACATAATCGGATAATCTTCTGCATTCTGAAATTTAATATAGCTCTATTTAATACCAATAAGATACAAATAAATATCAAACTGGTGATGAATGAGCATAAATAATAAACCACAATACGTTTTTAAATATAATTTTTAGTTAAACAATAATGGGGTCATTTCACATTTTCTGATTAATTTTTTCTTGATAAAATAGGTCAAATTAAATATGAAGGTGTATTTTTTACACCTTACAAGACTTTAGAATCAGAGATATGATTTCTTAACAGACGTTTAATTTCAAATATTTCAACGGCAGACGACACAGTTTCACGGATAGAGTTCCCGTCAGCTAAGAAAAAGCCATTTACGTCATCAGCGCAGAAACGAATTTTTGTCATTGCCCTTGGTTGTCATAGCAACGACTTAGCTTGTTCATGGATACCCCAGTGTCGTTCGTGTTATGTTCTGACGTTTAGTTCTAATGAAAATGTATCATTTGAAGTATCATATGATTAATCAACATATCATTTGTATTTCTAGGTTTAAATATAAATGTATTAAGAACAAATGTAGAAACTGTACTAGGCTTTGCAGATTAATTTTTAACAAACAATTTACCCAGATGTTGTACCCGAAAAAGATTAAAGTTAATACCAGAAGAGATGAAAGATGTAATTCAACTGAAATTACACCGACTTAGGATTACTTATGTTATTACAGTCTTATCCATTAGGTATAAAAGATTAACTGAATCTAATTGTCGTATGTAGTTGAGTACAGCGCAATGATGTTCCATAAGTTTTCAAACAGAAAAATTAAAGATTTGAGTAGAGAAGGGATAAGTATTCGGTATAAATAGTACAACAATTTGTTAATTTAGTTATATTTCAATTTACTTCTGCCTTATCGAGTGTTTATGAAATATTTTTATGTCAAGTCGTTTGTGTTTTTTTTTTTGGTTTTTTTGTGTACGTGACAATTCCACAGTTGAATCAATTTCATTATTGGTATTGTTAGTACAGTGGGGCCGATATTTCAATCTTTGAACAAAAGTTGCTTATAAAGTTCCCTGAAATAAACGAAAAAAAAAAGGGGTTGAAATAATTTTTTAAACTGCAATTTTCAATACTATATTTTTTATTTGTTACAATCACTCCAATTTTGTAACGTAGTTGCTAACTCTAAGCACCATTGCTGTAGCAAATAGCCAATAGCAATGTTGCTAAGATTTAGCAACTTTCTTACAGAATAGGGGTAATTAAGTTTTTAATTATCAACTTAGTTGAGAGACCTAAATATCGGCTCGCACTAAAATAATATAAAATTCCATCGTGTGATGGCCTAACGCGCTTCCTAAATGAAAATCAAAGCAGACGCAGTGAATAGGTATTTAAAAATGTTTCTTTAGCAAATTTACATGTCATTTATCAATAATTTTTGATAATCAACTAAAATAAATAGAAAAAATAACAACTGAAGTGCGCTTTCACTATTTGGCAAAGAATAAGATGGCACGCCACTGCCTACAAAATCTATGAGCCTACGTCATTGCTTCGCGCATCTATTGATGACGCAAATGGCTTTTTCTTAGTTGACTAGCACTATACGACAGTCGAGCTCTACCGGTTTAATTTGGAACTAAGATTATTTAAATAAATGGTTTATTTACATACCTTAGTGCACTACTATTTTTAAAGAAATAGAAAATCTTCTTTCTTGTATATTTTGCTGTCAGTTGTCACAATTTTAAGTTAGATTACTGCTTCATGTTGTGAAACGTAAATGTATATGTATGTGAGAGAGAATTGTCTGAAACTGTGTCGTCACAAAGCGTGAAAGTTTATTAGAAAAGTTATGAATGAAAAGTCGCATATTTCAAATTATTTTCTATTATTATATTTATTAAATGAGATGGATATCATGATTTTATAAAAAAAATCGACTTTCTTTTTAAATGACCCTATTTTTAAGAATTTAGTTGGTAGTTTTTAAAGATTTAAACCCATAACTTCTTATTCTTATTTAACAATTTAACATAACAATGGGCCACTTCTGCTTTTGAAAACATTGTTTTCTATTTCTTACCTTCTTTCGGATCAAGCTCATGACACCAATCCTCGTGAGCACATGTTGTCTGCTGAGTCCTTCCCTCGGTACACCATCAGCGAATGTTTCAGCGTTGTCTGCACCAGGTTCACACAGATGTCGCATGAATAGGCTGACGTACGCTTTGAAGATTTTCTCAGATTTGCCGCGTAAATCGCGAACCAGCCACTGGGAGTTGAAGGCATCTTGAGGCGGCATGCCATACCTAAAGACAAAATAAACAAAGTTATTTCGCACAAAGTAGGTTCGTTTATTAGACAATCTTCTATTTACGCGTAGAAATGTATTTTAGAATCAAAAGAATGTACCTATAGACAATCGGATAATCTTCTGCATTCTAAAAATTAATATAGCTCTATTTAATACCAATAAGATACAAATAAATATCAAACTGGTTCTGAATGAGAGCATAAATAAACCAATGAAAACTTTCTTTTTTATCTTCCAAAAAGATCAGTTTATGTCACAATATGTTAAAGCCGTGGTCATACTGAATAGGGGAAGGTAGGTAAGGAAGGTACAGTTCACCGAATTTGAACTGGCGGATGAAGTTCGCTGCCGCGCAGAGAAAGAAAGTATTAGGCGAGAAAGAAACAGGTAGTACGCTTGACTAAGTACACTTCACGACACAAGATTGGAAGAAACTATGCAAAAAAAATACTGTTTCACTCTTTATATCAAAAGTATTATAAAAGAAAAATTAAACACACTGGACGGAGGGTTAGGAGTTGGGTTGTTTTCTCCGACTTTTAATCTGATGACCGCGCACTTTACTTGTGAACTTCATAATTTTCTCATCTGACAACATATAACTATTAACTAATATATTGCTAATGCTCGTATCTTTCCCATAAGAGTAGGTGAAGGAAACACTGAAATGGAAATATCATTTCTGCATAAGTCTATCTCTCACAAACACCCAACAGGCAATTATGCGCATGCTCGGAAATCTTGACTACTATTGGCTAACGCTAACAGCGTCGCTGGCTGGGCTGCGTTCCAAAATCCTACTCTTATGCCCGTATTCACCAACATCAAATAAATCTTTGAATAGCTTATTCATTGAATAAGAGAAAAATATCGCATCAAAATATGACAGCTAGAACAAATACCTTCATTTGTGTTGAAAAATCAATATTCGACTGTGTTAGGATGGAGGTAGATACAGGAAAGTAAGAATTCTTCGGACTTTCAGTCAATTAATAAAATTTTATTAATTAACTGAAAGTCCGAAGAATTCTTACTTTCCTGTATCTACCTTCATTTGTGTTATGGTATCCATGCGATATTTTTCTCTTATTCAATGAATAAGCTATTCAAAGATTTATTTGATGTTGGTGCATACGGGCATTAGATACGAAATTATTCAAGTCGTTTCAAAACTAATAACCTTATAAAACTAAAATGGAGTCTTAAGCTAAAGTTATAACTAAAGAAAAAACCCCTTAACCTTAACAATAAATTTAAAAACTATATACTCGAAATACGTATATAGTTTTTAAATTTATTGTCAAGGTTAAGGGGTTTTTTCTTTAGTTATACTAATAACCTTACTCTCAGAGTTTACTCAACCTGCTCCAAAACAGCCAGAGTTTACTCCAAAGTGATGTTCTCTACTACTCTACTAACAAGGAGGGTATAGAAATTACTCCACAATATTTTCAAACGTAGATGCTCACGATTCTCAATATATGAAAGTAATTTGCCTTCTTGAGCAAGAAAACATGCTTTTGTTTGAAAATAAATATAAGTAAATATGTTGGCGTGTATTACGAGCATACTTTTATAATAAAAGCGCTTTTATGGAGCGTACTTTCATATTATATTGAGGAGAGTGCTCCATAGAAACGCTTTTATTACGGGCTTGACATTAATGTTGTAATTATAAGTAGTTTTGTTAGTTTCATAAAATTATTTTTAATTTAGCTTCAATTTTTTACTTCAACAAAACTCTCATTCGTTCCATAACACAACACATCATACTCTACGCCAAAACTCGGCATTCTTGGTTTTGGAACGCTGCCCTGGTGATGCAGCGAGCATGTGGTTTGACTTTGACGTTTGATTTCATTTCTGTTTGTAGTTGCACTTCGAAAGTATTTGCTTTGTGTTTCATATAGTAATTTATTGTCACCTAAATAAATTAATCCTGACCAGATTGTATTCCTATTATTTTTACAGTACAACAAAGTAAATTATTTAATTCAAAGTTAGCACTAGAATATGACAATGTTTTTTATTATTACTAATATTTATATTCAAGAATTTACATACAAAATAAATAGTAGGAACATTGCTTAATTTCTCAAATTTAAATTAAAAATTTCTCGCGCTAGTCGTTAATAAACAGATTCGCAAAAAGTGATCATAATTTCCTCGTTAGCCAATAGTAGTCAAGGTTTCCAAGCATGCGCATAATTCGCGGTTGGGTGTTTGTGTGAGATAGACTTATGCAGAAATGATATTTCCATTTCACAGTGTTTCCTTCAAGAAAAGCAAAGGATCCGCAATATATTAGTTAATAGGTATATGGAAATATGCTAGAAACTAAGCTACCTCTAATTCTGAGCTTAGCCTGCTACTGCGCATCCAATGGTCATCCGCCAGTTCAAATTGAGTGAACTATAATGTTTTCGGTCAAAAAATTCGATAGTGAGTTTTCAGTGAATAAGCATGAATTAACGTCCCTGCAACACGTTTTTGCTATTTTTACAAGTATGTGCATGTGTGTGTGTGTGTGTGTGTGTGTGTGTGTGTGTGTGTGTGTGTGTGTGTGTGTGTGTGTGTGTGTGTGTGTGTATGTGACATTTTTTCGTCCACGATAACATATAAAACTTCCAATAATTTCTATTTTCCGTATTTAAGCCTTCTGCACTAATATAAAAAGTTGATTTTCCACAAGCAGACTTTCTCACATTTGTTACTATTTAATAAGATATTTAATTTTTTCGTTACTCACCGCATAATAGCATTGAGGAATGCCTTGCGCTGCCGGGCATTGAAGCCAAGAACTTCAATATTTCCGCCAACTCGAGCAAGTAGGGGTGGTAGAGGACGATCTCTGTCATCTTTACGTTCCATTCTCCGGCGACTTCTACGGCTGAGATCACCTGCAAGCACAACAAGACAAAATTACAAATTATTTCCTTACATATCAGCATTTCTAATTCAATGGAATTAGATTTATTTACGTTTTTAATAAAAAGAAACACAACAGAAAATATATAGAGATGTACTGCATCTGGTTTAAGAATACTGTATAGAGATAACATATCACGACTTGTGATTGGTGTAATAGCAAGACAGTTTTAAACTGTCCCAATATTACTTTATTACAACTTTTTCTTCTGCGTTTGTATTCAATACAGAGAATTTATTTTAAAATGCAACATTATGGTTCATCACTTCCATGGTTACTCACTATTGTCAAAAAATGACAGCAACGTAATATTTGTCCATTTTAAAATGCAACATTATAAATAGTATTGCAGCACAGGAGTTACGTCCAGAACACATCACAAATGGTGTCAATTCTTATTACAACCGACTAGAATATTGCCTCAGAGTGATTGGGGGTATTTTTTAACATTTATTAAATGAAAGTTATGAATTTTTGTAAGCTAAAGTTTGTTAAGATGTGCAACATTCATGTTTTGATTATTTGTTAATCGTATGTAGGCTAATTTATTGGAAATTAGTTTTGATAATACAAAACTTAAAATTTTGTATGTTGCATTTTAAAATGGACAAATATTACATTGCTGTCATTTTTTGACAATAGTGAGTAACCATGGAAGTGATTAACCATATGTTGCATGTTAAAATAAATTCCCTGTATATTATGAATTATTTTTTTATAGCTAAATTGAATGTAAGTGAAATAAATAATTTTAATATAAATATGATTGTAAATAACTTATAATATACCGTAAAAAATTAATATAAATACAAAAGGCACATCACCAGTCAACCTGTTAATAAATGTCATAAATATTTTATTATTCATACAATTTCGCATGTCTAATCAAAATAGTCCTGAAATGGATGATATTGAAAATGGTCCCCCTCCAAATGATGTGTGACTAAACCTTCATACAGACTGTTTGAAAGAAAATGTAAAAAAAAATAAGGGCACATAGTACTGATAAAAAGGAGTAAAAAAAAAGCTTAAACTGTTTCCGAGATAAATGAAAAATTGATGAAAAACATTTTTCTCAATTTCTAATAATTACGAAGTTATATGAAAATTATATATTTACTACGGTAGTACAATTATTTGATTTGAAAAAAAAAAAAACACAAGTACATCTTCTAAGATGACCTCTGAAAGATAAACAAAAAGTCTTATTTAATGAGGTCATGCAAAAAAAAAATAATTGTACCTTTTTTCTGTTTAAATCGAAAAAGGATATTCTAATTCATCGATCAGTATGATTAAATTATTTTTTATTTATATTTTTTGTTGTATAAAGTCGTTTTAAATTATGATATTTTTAAAAAGTTGCAAAAACCAGCCATGTTTTGTCGTCACAACGTTACGAACCAAGTTCAGACTCATTTCAAAGAGACATTTTATATGGACACATAATTTCTAAAAGAAAAATATATATAAACTATAAATTGAGGATTACATATCTGAATATGCTATAATATTAATATAATATCGTTCTATTTATTTTTATAAATATAATTTTCATTTGGCGTGAAATTATCTACGTTACATCAGATGTTTCTTTCACCTTGAATCTTTGAATTAGACGGTAGAAGGTTATAAACGCATGTGAGACATTAAATATATTGCAGAATATTATTTTATTCTCTATTTTGGCACGAAACAACGTTCCATCGTCATGTTTACATTCATAAATTTTAGGTTATCTTTAAATGTCACTTTGACGTTTAAGACAATGTGAAAATCAAAATGGTCGTGCCTTTCACTCTGTGACGTCATGGGACAAGGGACGAAGCGGGGGTCTAGCAGCCTCATTTTAAAGAATGTCATTTTCAATTACAATTTTTTCATGATTAAAGATCGATTTGAGGAAAAATAAAAAATACGGGTCTATTATTTTTCACTACTCTATCGATTAAAATTATATAAAAAAAGTCGTGCATGACCTCATTAAAGTCGTAACTCTTATAGTTTTCAAGATAGCAGAGGTACCCGTAAAAACTCATTTTTCACTGCCTCATATCTCGGAAACTATTGAAGATCGGACCCATGTTGATTAAAAGATCGGACACTTTACACTTTCTTTGAAACACCCTGTGTTTTTAGAATGTAGGAGAAACTTCTTGAAGGCGATAACGTAATTACAGCGGGCACTTAGGTAAACAATGCCAAGGAATGTTCGCGAAGTTTTTTAGAGAAATGCCGAGCTATATAAACACGAAGCGGCTCGGTGCGATACGGAGTCCAATCAGTGAAGTGTACAAGCCGAGTCGACGCGTATGGTGAAATAGTGAAAATTATTCATAGTGTTTATCAATAGTGTCTAACAAACCTTTAATTTAATTATTATTTCCATGATTTTTTACACTTTACCAAAATAAATAAACGATATAATATTATTTTATCAAAATAAAATTTAGATTCGTATTTAATCTGCAATCTTAAACCAGATACAGTATATGAAACACATGAGATAAATATTTCAAAGTCATTTTATTTATAGTTAAGAAGATTTAGCCAAATTTTCATAAATAATTGTTTTATACGTAATATAATGAATTGAAACCCACCGTCGGCTTTCTCATCGTATTCGTCATCTTCCTTATCATCGTCTGAGCCAGCAGAAAAGTCGGAGTTGTAATCTGAAAGGTTTTCTTGCCACGTTGTGTCTTCTCTTGTGTCTGTAGTCATTCCATCGTTGTAGTTAACTTGTTTGCGAACTCGTTTGCCTTTACCTAATGTTCTAGAAGAATAAAATGAAAAATTATACGTAAATTTTAAAAAATATATGTAGAATTACACTTTTAACATAGGTAATAAGTTTTCAGAAAATATTAACGTTCAAAATTGTCACTGGACATAAAAAAATACGTAATAGTTATTTTATAATACCAAATTTTATCCAAATCGAATAAAGAGTTCGGATATTATAAGCAAAATTATTTTTTTCTCAAAGAACTTTGAAACAATAGTGGTTAAATGGTACACTTTCCGGTAGAAGCATGTTTAGTTAAATCGTCTTATTTTAACCTCAAAAATTTGTGGTTAAGCCATGTCCTCCTATTTTTGAGACACCTGTGTACATTCAAACGTTTAATCAAAACATTTCCCACAAAGTAGCATGACATGAATTGGAAATTTATACATTTATTCAAGAATCACACTTCTAGCAAACATATTACTTTTGCTTCATCTACATTTATATTAGTTTTCTTTTTTTGAAGTGAAACCAATAGAAGGTAAAATTTATTCCCCTATCTAAACCAACACTATTTTCTTACGTGTAATGTAGTATAGCGCAAATTTAATCGTGAAAATGTATTTTAGAATCAAAAGAATGTACCTATACAAATCGGATAATCTTCTGCATTCTAAAAATTAATATAGCTCTATTTAATACCAATAAGATACAAATAAATATCAAACTGGTTCTGAATGAGAGCATAAATAAACTAATAAAAACTTTCTTTTTACTTTTTTGTACGTAGTAAAGGAAGTATTGTAATCGCGAAAAATATCAGATTTCAGCGGAAATATCCATTTTGACCATCCCTGAATCCATTTTGACTAATTCCGTCATGACATCTGTACATACGTTTCGAACTGAAAATGAACCTGAACTTGAGCCAACCCTGAACCCGAATTTTAATATCAGGTTCGGTTCCGCCTCGGGTTCTATTAAAAAATATATATGAGGTTCGGTTCGGGGTTTGGGCACAGAATATAACATGACTAACGTCAACAGAAGCGACACTATTGTAAAAGGCTTTAAAGTTTTAAGTTTTATAGTATTAACACAGAATAAACATTTATACAGAAGCGACAGTCAGAGAGAGAAACGAAAATTAGAGAGAGGAAGAGTATGCAAACAAATTTAAAGGGCTAATCGGATAAAATCGGATTGTTTCGGCATATCTTCGTATCTTACGATTTTTTGTTCTTTTCATTGTCTCGACGTGAACATTTTCCATTAGGGGTCAATAATAAAAGTATATTGAGAAACACAAATTGATTTCTAATAACAACAAACATGTTATTTTTTCAACAAATGATAGGAAAAATCGTTATCATAAAGAAAATCATATTTCACATATTAAGGAACAGCTGTTGTCTCAGCTTGTCACGTCCATGTATTTTACGATTATGGCTGATTCAAGCAAACCAAACACGTCTTCTCACTTTTGACATATGTCATTTTGTGAACTGTTTGTGCATTTTAGAAGTGGTGTTAGTTTCTAATAAAATGAAAAAAACGAAGAAAGTAGAATTGAGAGAACTTGTTTGTTTATATAATGAGTGTATAAGTAGATTTAAAAAATGGAGAAAGGGAAATATAAGTTTTTTTCGTTTCCGAAAGATCCAGAAATGTAAGTTATGCAAAACGACTTCCATATCATGTAAAATGTATATTCATTTAATAAATATAGGTGTAAATTGTAGCTCAAGGCCTGTGGAAGAGAAGATTTGATGGAGAAGGATATATGGGACATCAAAGATATAGAAAATTCTGCATTGTAATGAATTGGTAAAATTCAGGTATTTGTTTCATAAAAATATAATTATGTGATTATTTCATCTGATTTCTTTTTAATTCGTTAATGAAATTAAAATTTTAGTACTTTTATGTTCTAATTTTTCGTTTACCATTTAAAACAATTTAAATTTCACGCGTAAATTTGCCAACAAATTTAAAATTCAAGGCCATAAACGACAAATCGCAACAATGGTGCCGACAAGGAGTGTCGCTTCTTTATAAATGTATTCTGTGGTATTAACATTGATATCAAAATAAATAATCTTTATTCCTAGATATCTAGGCAGATATCTTACGTACGCCGTAGCTAGCGCGCAAAAGGTTGCGTAAAGCGAGCCTGTTGAAGGTCACCAGACTCAAATACACACGTACATGGTAGTGTCATACCAATGGTTTGGGCTCGTTAAAATCTCACAGTTTGGCTCCGGTATTGGTTCGGTTCAAGTTCGGGTTCGAAGCCCTGGTTTTTATTGTTTTTTGTATTTATATTGTTATTCTTTTTTGCAGTATGACAAATGACAACTACAAACAACTCAAAGATTATATTTATGTTCGGTACATGTCATTCTTAAGGTGTCAAAATAATATTTATATTTTTTTGTTCTTTTAATTGCTAAAATAGTTGTAAAAACTTATAATTTTAATTAATAAACGTGTATTGAGCCTATAAATACATAGTTGTATTTAATAAAGAAAAGTAATGAGATGAATTTTGAACTATGACGTGATTGGACAGTTTTATAGGGGTCCAGTTCTTGTAGAAAGAATGTTAAACAAAAATTATTGACAGATTTTCTATCTATGGGGTTTGTTCTACCATGGGTTTAGCGTTGTATACTTATATAACACCCTGTACACAAAAATGGCATTATCTGTAAGTGAATTTTATCTATCGCGCAATATTTATAAACAAATAAATCCCTCACCTGGCAATATCTTCCTGCTGTTGTTCATAATGATGCCTCAGCAATTTAATCCAATATGCCGGATCAGTGTTCTCCGCTTCTTGTTTGATAATCTCTGTGTCCAGATCTTCCTCGATATCGCCTTCTTTTGTGGCGTAACTGGCGACTTTAAACGAACTAAGATATTCGTTAGCCCAGTTCTCTTTTTGTTCGATACCTTCCTTAGATCTATCAAGAAGTTCTTCAATGGCTCTGTCGTCGTAGTGGATGGCTTCGTCTTCTTTGCCTTCTTCTTCTTTGAACAGTTCTTCTGTACCGAACCTGTGAGAAAATAGAAATTTAAAACATTTTAATAATCCTGTATACTATTAATACTATAATAGTACAGTTTACAACTAATTCAGATTGTAGCGTGCGAGGCTACCGACGCCACTGGTCAGAAAATCTCTTTCTAACTTACCTCAAGATATCATCCAGTTCCTGTTTGGTGAAATTCGTCCCTTTGCCGCCCATTCCAGGCCGGACAACCAAGTGCGTCAACATCATCTTTCTCTTGGCGACTTGGGTGACTCGTTCTTCCACGGAATTTCTCGTTACGAACCGATAGATCATGACTTTGTTGGCCTGACCGATACGATGCGCTCGGGAGAACGCCTGGATGTCGTTGTGAGGATTCCAATCGGAATCGTAGATGATTACAGTGTCGGCTGTGGCTAAGTTGATACCTAGACCACCCGCCCTAAGAAGAAAGACAATAATGGGGTCATTTCACATTTTCTGATTTATTTTTTACCTCCCGCTACCCTTGGTAAGGGAGGTATAGGGATCGTTCTAAAAATCACATATCGAGATTTTAATAAATGACCACGTTTTAAGGTCCCTAGAATCTAATTTTAACATTTTCACGATGATGTCTGTATGTTTATGTGTGTGTGTATGGCTTTTGTTAACGCTCTAACTCAAATACTCAAAAAATTTTGAAACCTTGTATTTCGACCCTATTCTAATATGAGAAGAAACCATTAGATCTTGGTGTAAATCGGATAACAGGAAATGGCACTTTACTTTAAGCTCATAATTGTTTTTCTTCAAAAAATAAAATTAAGGGCCGGTTTTTCAATATCTGGTCAACAAAACGATGCAATATTGTTTACTTAACTAGAAGTCACGATTTAAAATATACTGGTTATGCCACTTGTCATGTTTTTCATTGTTTCTGATAGTCCGCTTGATACGTGTTCCTTGAATAATCCGCTAGATGCGCTACGTGAGAACGACCCTACCACAGCAAATTATTTTTACATAAAATATAAAAAATGAAATGCGTAATGAATTTATTTTTAATGTAAATTTATATATTTAATGGAAACCAGAATCAATACATTGTTAGAATTTAAAATTGGAAAAACTAAATAAATTGATTGAACCGTACGCTTCCAGATTTCCATTCGGTAATAATATCTTCTTCCCGAAAATGTTTTCGACGAACATCATTCAATCTTAATTCGGGATCATCTCTACTAATAAAACATTGCCATTTTTTAAAAACTGAAATATCGAGTGGAGCAGCAAACAGAGATTCTTTTTCAGTGGATTTCTTGTAACCGGTTTCACATCCAGGAATGAAACATTTTCTATTTAATTTTCATTTTGCATTAATTGCAATATCTTTCAACAAAATATTTATATTACATTACATATAATACGAATATATACTTCAAAACCTGTTTTATTTACCTTTCTATAAGATATAACATGTAATATTTTCAAAATGAAATGCAAATGACAGGTGTCAGTTGGGTCGTTTTCACGTTGCGCCTCTAGCGGAAAAAACGAGGAAACACGTATCGCTTTGGACCCTCGTTTTGTGCAGAGTGGCACAACCAGTATATTTTAAATCGTGCTAGAGGTTAAAATTTTAACCAGAGATTGAAAAACCGGCTCTTGTCATTTTTTCGCATGTTATACAGTAATATTTTTTCTGTATATGTTAAAATATATTTTTATTTTTTTGTAAATATGAAGAGCCTATGATTTAAAGATTCCTTTGTTACACAGTTTATATTTCAAATGCATGTATCTGACAAATAAATGTTCCAGTCAAAAAACTAATCATTTTCAAATAATGGTGATATTTTGAACAGAAAATAGTAAATAAAGCAATAGTTATATGCAAAAGAACTTAATGTAGTTTGCAGCATTAGTAAATACATAGGTATGTATTTAAATTAATAAATATTAAATAGCGGGAGGCCTTGTGTTGGCCACATCAGGGGATTTATTCTAATTCATAGCCACATGTGCTATCCGCTATCCGCTATATAACTCTGTTTTCAAGATAATATTACTTGCTTTCTATTGGCCAAGTATATTAGAGGACAAAATTTGTTCCCTTATCTAAACTAACCATATACCTATTAACTAATATATTGCGGATCCTTTGCTTTTCTTGAAGGAAACACTGTGAAATGGAAATATCATTTCTGCATAAGTCTATCTCACACAAACACCCAACCATGTGCTCGATGCATCACCAGGGCAGCGTTCCAAAACCAGGAATACCGAGTTTTGGCGTAGAGTATGAAATGTTGTGTTTTGGAACGAATGAGAGTTTTGTTGAAGTAAAAAATTGAAACTAAATTAAAAATAATTTTATAAAACTAACAAAACTACTTATAAGTACAACATTAATGTCAAGCCCGTAATAAAAGCGCTTTTATGGAGCACTCTCCTCAATATAATGTGAAAATACGCTCCATAAAAGCGCTTTTATTATAAAAGTATGCTCGTAATACACGCCAACGTATTTACTTATGTTTATTTTCAACCAAAATCATGTTTTCTTCCTCAAGAAGACAAATTACTTTCATATGTTGAGAATCGTGAGCAACTACATTTGAAAATTGTCGGTTGGGTGTTTGTGTGAGATAGACTTATGCAGAAATGATATTTCCATTTCACAGTGTTTCCTTCACCTTCTCTTATGGGAAAGATACGAGCATTAGCAATATATTAGTTAATAGGTATATGAAACTAACACTATTTTCTTACATGTCATGTAGTATAGCTCAAATTTAATCGTGAAAATGTATTTTAGAATCAAAAGAATGTACCTATACACAATCGGATAATCTTCTGCATTCTAAAAATTAATATAGCTCTATTTAATACCAATAAGATACAAATAAATACCAAACTGGTTCTGAATGAGAGCATAAATAAACAAATAAAAACTTTCTTTTACTTCTTTGTACGTAGTAAAGCAAGTATTGTAATGAAAAATTTCGGTTTTCAGATTTCAGCGGAAATATTTATTTTGACCATCCCTGAATCCATTTTGACTAATTTCATACTATTTTCAACATGACCAACGGAATTGGCAACAGTATAGAAATCTCCATTTTTTTTTTTTAAATGTTACTTGCTTTCTATTGGCAAAGTATATTAGACAAAGGATTTAAAAAAAGTTATAATGGATTCGGAATCCTTAAAACGGTAATATTTATTTTGTTATTATTATTAAGAGCGGTTAAATGAGAATTTAAAGTAAATATAAATGCATCAAACCAAAATTCCTTTTTTTACGGTTTAGTTATTATAACCAGTGAATAGATTTCATTGGGCGAACGGTATTTTCGATATAAGAAATGACGTTTTCACTTAAACTACCGTAAAATATTTAATTATTAATGTAGATGAATTAAATACATACCTTGTGGAAAGCAAGAAGACAAACTGTTGAGCACCAGGAGCATTAAATCTATCAATAGCTTCCTGTCTCAAAGTTCCAGTAATAGCACCATCAATACGTTCGTATTTGTAGCCTTCGCCTTCCAAGAAATCTTCTAAAATATCCAACATTTTTGTCATTTGGGAGAAGATTAATACTCTGGAAAAGAAAACATATTCCACAATACCACAGAGCGATCAAAAAAGAAAAAAAACTGATTCAGTTGACAATAACAAAAAAATCACTTGAAATTGATAACACTAATACAAAAATTTAAATATGAGTATGGTGAAAATTAATAGGCAGAAGACTATTAGAAAGAAAATTATTTATTTTTAAATACAGAAGAAAGAAAAATACTAGTATTAAGAAACGTACATATTAATGAAATTTACAAGTATTTCTAAGTCAATCTCTATTCCATTTACTAAATATGAAATTATTTGTAATAATTATAGTTGATTTTTATACCGTACGTTGGCATGACCATGTTTACATTAAATTATTTTATATCAATCGAATATCCATCCTGTCACTATTGCCAATTGGTTGTCAATTTTCTCTGCGTTGTTTTTAAGTAATATTCTATAATACGTCCAAAATAATGCCTAAAGCTTAAAAAAGCAATTTCAGAAACTAACAATGAATGTCGTGAATTATTTCGAACGGGAATTGTGGGCCATTAATTCCGTTGAAAGCCGTTCGAAAAGTAATTTTTTTCAAATATTTCTTTTGTTATCAATCTTATCATGTACAATTACAATTGTACATAACTTATAAATTTTAACTGAAAATTTAAAGATTTTGTAAGTTCACGTGGTTTCTTTGTCGCCAGGAGTGTGGACTTTACTTGGCGAGTTAAATAAACCACATGAAATTGGAAAATCATGAAATTTGGAATGAAAAATAATGACATTTGACATATATGGATGTACAGGATTACTATTACTGTTTCTTCTAAAAAAATGTTTTTCTTTGACCTCGGATTTTCGCCAAACATTTCCAGATTGTCTTCATCACTAGAAGAAAATTCCCCCGATTCATACGACTCTTCAGATGAAAATTCATCAATCATTTTAATTTAAATTGCAACAAAAAATGACGCTTACACTTCCAAATTACAAGGTTAATTTTTAACAAAAGAGCTGACCAAAATCGTATAACTGCGCAAACTAGAACCGTTAGTCAGAAGATAAACCACCTGAAATTGGAAAATCGTGAAATTTGGAATGAAAAATGATGACATTTGTCATTTACATTACTAGCTGTCATTTTATCACGGGTCTCCCATATCTGCTTGTCAAGAAAGACCAACAAAGTCACATGACTGCTCGCGCCTTACAAATTAGTATCCCATGTAAACGTAGTAGTATATGACGATATTACTTTAGAGATGCTTTTTGATGACGTAAGTCTTCTGCCTAATCATTTCTACCATAGTATATTTACATTTTTTTTTATTAAAATGATTGTTTTTTTTCCCATACCCACGCATGCAATACATACGTAATAAAGATTTAAAAAAATAGCTATTTTTTACCTATGTCCCTGTTCTCTCAGCTTCTTCAACATCTTGGCCAACAGCACCAGCTTGCCCGCAGCCCTAATCAGCGCCTGTGTCTCATAATTTCCGTGTGGACCTAGAGGAGCCTCTTCAGATGCCGCAGGGAAAAGATATGGATGGTTACAGCACTTTTTCAGGTCCATCATGATGTTTAACAGCGATACAGACTGTCCACCGCCTTTCGGATTAAGAGCTTCGAAATTGCGGGTGAGAATGTATTTGTAGTATTTCTTTTGCATTGGGGACAGTTCGACACGGACGATGAATTCGGATTTTGAGGGCATGTTCTAGAAGGAAACAGAATAGGTATTTTTCTAAAATTGTGCGGGAAATAAGTACTCAAATTTAAAATGAGAGCACTTTTACACTGTGCATAATAATTATTGAATTAATAATGAAAATAAATGAAAAGTAGTCTTACTTTAAGCACGTCAGCCTTCAATCTTCGCAACATGTGCGGTCCCAACATCTCATGTAATTTCTTAACCTGATCTTCCTTTGAAATATCGGCGAATTCATTCTGGAAAGTCGCTAAATCGTTGAACTTCTGACTGTTTAAGAAGTTCAATAAATGGAACAACTCTTCTAAATTGTTCTGTAATGGTGTACCAGTCAACAGCAATTTGTAAGCGATGTTGTAGCCTGCCAACAACCTGAAGAACTATAACAAAAAAAATTGTTATTTTTCATCACTCAATGTCAGGCCATCGAACCCGCCAAAACGAGGGGTGCGGTTCTGGTTCAAGCATTAATAAAATTTGCGATTTTGTTTGACACCTCAGAAATACTTTTCAATGGAACCCGAGTCGGAACCGAACCGGGTATAAAAATTAGAGTTCACGGTTCAGTTCCGGTTCAGGTTCATTTTCATTTTGAAACTCAAGCGTAAGCGTAATACAGCCGATCTGTTTTGCTACCTGTGTTGACTATTCGCATTCCAGCTCACATTTCAAATTATTTCTTTATAAAGACTGATATTCAAAAAACATTAATTTAATTTTCATTAGGTCGAACCGAACCTGAACCCGAAACGACACCGCAAATTTTATTAGTGCTTGAACCAGACCCGCATGCGAGCCCATCTCTCAAAAAACAAATTAACCTGAACCGAACCCAGTTTTTGGCTTTAAAAGATAAATGTATGTAAACCAATGTAGCCATGCATACACCATTTTCATTTACGTTTTCATTTATCTCTCATTCTCATTTATTTTTAAAGATGGCCAACTTTTATCTAATAAATGAAAATTATAAATGGCGCATGCGTGTACGGTATGACAGCGACGTGAATTTGAGTTGATCAGCTGGTTGTCATAATGTATTTTCGTTATCATTTCTTTTTACGGTTTTTATTGCAATTAACACATTTAAAACTAAACTCATAATTTCTTCGTTGTTACTATTGTTGAACATTTTCATTAATAAACTTTATTCCAATGAAAGTGGGGCTATGACATTCATCATCTGTCAGCGTATTTTTATATGTGCGCATGCGTTCATTTTCATTTATTTTTGTCGTATATTTTTGTATGAATAGGTATATTTAAAAATTATAAATGAGAATTAAATTAAAAAGTAAATGAAAATGAAAATGACTGCATAAATCCGCCTTAACAATCTTTATGTAGAAATATTTTAAAATAAGAGCCGGAATTTTCGCAACACAAGAAACGATAACAACTTTCAAAAAAAGTCAACGCAAACGTCTAAAGCGTCGATTACCGGCTGTATTACGATCAAGGACCTGAACCGAAACGTATTTATGGTTCAGGTTCGTTTCAAGTTCAAGAAATAAATGCTGGTTCATGTTCAGTTTCGGTTCAAGGAAAAGAAAATTATAACGGTTCGTCGATTTTTTGATTGGGTTCTAATTTCGATTCAGAGCCAAGCACAAAAGATAGTAATATTTATTATTTTTAAAATTTAGCTTTTTACAATTTTTAATTTTCTTCGTTTATTATATTATATGTTGTTTTTCTTCCATGATGGTACATTATATTATTTAATTTTCTGTTTAGCAGTTCTACACCGTATCTGAATTTAAAACTGTTTAAATTCGGTTCAGGTTTATTGACTTTGACAAATAAAGGTTTGGTTCGGATTCAGGTTCATCAAAAATTCGGGTTCGGCTTCAGTTTCAGGTCCCTGATTACGATTACGTTTCGAACTAAAAATAAACCTGAACCGGAGTTGAACCCTGAACCCGAATTTTAATACTCGGTTCGGTTCCGACTCAGGTTCAGTTGAAAAATATAACTGATGTTTGGTTCTGGGTTTGGGTTTTCAAAAATGTTGCGGTTTGATTCTGATTTTGGGTCGGGTTCGATGCCCTGCTCAATGTATAATACAGAGAATTTATTTTAAAATGCAACATTATAGTTCATCACTTCCATGGTTACTCACTATTGTCAAAAAATGACAGCAATGTAAAATTTGTCCATTTTAAAATGCAACATTATACATAGTATTGCAGCACACGAGATACCTCCAAAACACATCACAAATGGTGTCAATTCTTATTACGACCGACTAGAATATTGCCGCAGAGTGAATGGGGGTATTTTTTAACATTTATTACATGAAAGTTATGAATTTTTGTAAGCTAAAGTTTTTTAAGAAGTACAACAATTATGTTTTGATTACTTGTTAATCGTATGTAGGCTAATTTATAGGAAATTAGTTTTGATAATACAAAACTACAAATTTTGTATGTTGCATTTTAAAATGGACAAATATTACATTGCTGTCATTTTTTGACAATAGTAAGTAACCATGGAAGTGATTCGCCATATGTTGCATGTTAAAATAAATTCCCTGTATATAACAAAACATAAAATGAAAATATGTTTATAATAATCAATTTTAGTTGATCCGCGGCTGTTTTTATTAATTTTATTTATATGTAATTTAGAATCAAATGATTGTACCTAGAAATGATTAGATACTCTTCTGCATTCTAAATTTTACTGTAGCTCTACCAAATACCAATAAAACAAATGAAATGTTACATTGGTGAAAAAATAGAGCAAAACTACATATATATATACTTTTTCTAAATTTTGGTAAGAAACTATAAAATAAAATGGTACTGAATTTTGCAATTCACAACTGAAGGCGATGAAATGGTCAATTTGAATATGTTTAAATACTTGATATTTTGTCGATGGTTAATTATTTTATTAACTTACTTTGGACTGGTTGCTCTTCAATCTATGGGCTTCATCAACGACCAAAACAGCCCAATCAATGGAACCCAAACAAGCAGAATCAATTGATATTAATTCATAACTTGTCAATAAAACGTTGAATTTGATTTGGTTTGTCCTTATTCTAGTAGCTCGTCCTCCTCTAACTGCTCCTTCTTCAAACGATAATTCGTTTTCTCTGATCACAGCTCTGGGGAAGAATTATACTTACAATTACAAGTTACAGACTAATAAATCCAACGACACTGATACAAATATATGAGGTATGGCAATAAAATAACAGGATTGATCTTAGAACATTGACTATTCAAAAATATTGTGTGTGCTTACGACCGCACGCCCGAAGTGAAAACTTAAATGGTTGACATTTGGATCGTACGGAAATGCCATCTCTTGACTGCTCCCGGAAACTTTATTAACTTAAATCTTTGTGTGCTGGGCTTACATTCATATTTTTTTTTTATAAATAAGGGGACATGGCTTAACCACAGATTCCTGAGGCTAAAATAAGACGATTTAACCAAACTTGCTTCTACCAGTGTACCAGTCTACTAAGTGTACCATTTAGCCAGAATTCTGCTTCAAAGTTCTTCGAAAAAAAAATAATTTTGCTTATAATAATCAGACGCTTTATCCGATTTGGATGAAATTTGGTATGACAGTTTATATGGTTATGTCATCTTTTAAGGTGATACTTGTTATTATTAGTGAACCACTAGTGTATGAAACTTAGGTCTCCCAACATTAATTAGACCGTAACTTTTTAATGGCAATGCCGAAAACGTGAAATTATTTTTCTTCAAAAAGATACATTCAATAGTAAACTTTTCTCTCTCTGTGTAATTTGTGATATCGGTTCACACAGAAAAAAATAAAATCTGAGGCTGGTAGTGCGAGCTCGGTTTTAACTAAAACGCTGTTTTAAGAAATGTCAAATTCAAATTTCAATATTTAATTTCACCTTTATGTTTAAAGAATGATTTTTTTAAAAATATTTGTTTGAATACAAACTATGTTCTGCTTAAAAATCATATTTTGATAAATTTGATATTATTCATTTTCGTTATTAAATAATGAAATTTGACATTTCTTAAAACAGCGTTTTAGTTAAAACCGAGCTCGCACTACCAGCCTGAGTGTCTGTACTGCTAAATTTTTAAAATAAATTTAATCTAGCAGTCTATCCAAATGTCAAACAAGTAATTTTTAATGACAGTAACAATTGTTTTACGGGTTGTCAAAAATTTTCTTCGCAATATTCTAAAATTAGTAACATCCGTTTGTTCGGCCTAATAATATTTTGCTACCATTATTATAAATAAGATGATTACATATCGCAGCTTCCTCCTAAACAAGTTGTGAAGATTGACAACTCATTACTGTCATTAAAAATTACTTGTTTGACATTTGGATAGACTGCTAGATTAAATTTATTTTAAAAATTTAGCAGTGCAGACACTCAGATTTTATTTTTGTCTGTGTGAACCGTAACAGATTTCACAAATTACACAGAGAGAAAAGTTTACTATTGAATGTATCTTTCTGAAGAAAAAAAAAATCTCGTTTTTGGCATTGCCATTAAAAAGTTACGGTCTAATTAATGTTGGGACACCTAAGTTTCATACACTAGTGGTTCACTAATAATAACAAGTATCACCTTAAAAGATGACATAACCATATAAACTGTCATACAAAATTTCATTCAAATCGAATAAAGCGTCCGATTATTATAAGCAAAATTAATTTTTTTTCGAAGAACTTTGAAGCAGAATTCTGGCTAAATGGTACACTTTCCGGTAGAAGCAAGTTTGGTTAAATCGTCTTATTTTAGCCTCAGGAATCTGTGGTTACGCCATGTCCCCCTATTTAAGAGACACTCTGTATATCAAAATCCTGTGAGCATTTTAACCAAATTCCAACAAAATTTTCAAGAAAGAATTTTATTTTCTTGAGAGAAGACTGAGAAACAATTCAAGATGCACCTAAAAAAGTTTTCACTTCAAAAAATATTTTCTTACCTTGAATCTTTATCTCCCACATACGTAATGCAGTAAAAATCCGGTGCCCATAACTCAAACTCCCTCTCCCAGTTGATTATCGTCGACAAGGGCACCGATACAAGGAACGGTCCCTTACAATGTCCCTCCTTGTACAAGGAATACAAGAAGGTTATGGTCTGGATGGTTTTTCCCAGACCCATCTCATCGGCAAGAATTGTATCGATACCTTGGCCCCAAGAATATCGCAACCAGTTCAAACCTTCGAGCTGATAAGCATGAAGTTGCATGCCGTTTTCGGATATGTAGTCGGGTTGTTTATCGTATTTCTTTTTAAGGTCGGTGCAGGGTTTGTCTGGAGGAGGTGTGTAGCGGCGACTGAAAGAAGAGAAATTTTGAGTAAATAAAGTATTTCACATTTTTTGCAAGTTTAATTCCCGGTTTCTCCAGAGCAACTCCAGACTTAAGTCATTGCTTATTCCTATATTCTACCTTAAACTGTTGCATCACCAAAAAATGTCAAAATGTGAGACGAACATCATATGTGAGTAGACATATCGGTAAATATGTTTCATTTTAAGCTGTTACAGTGTAAAAATTTAACGATATGGAGAAAAAATGAATAAATTATAGCAAGGAAGAAAAAAATTCTCTGTGGGATTGCAGAAAGATATGCCTAAGCCTAAAGGTAATATTGAAAATATATATATAAAAAAACTGCGATGTGTAATATTAGAAAAGATAACACCTAGAAATTAATAATTAATACTAAAGTAATATAATACCTATATAGTGTTTTTGGTTATTTTGAACCGACAAGAAAATCTTTGTCGTCATATAATAGGGGATTCCACTCATATCGAATTTTTATATAAATTATATTTTTTTATAAATGCTAAAATATGTTACACACTTTCAAAACGCGCGGATTTTTCTGGGCTTGATGACGCTACCGAACCTGGCTCTTTTTTATTAGCTGACATTGTAAGTAGGCGTTCCCATCATCAAACCAGTGACTGCCAGACTGTTCCACTGGAGTGTTTGACTGTGGTAGTTATGCCGCCACACGCTATTATTTTTACAAATACTTACACACTAATAAACTATAACTACAATACACTAAATTTAAGATAAGTAAAAGAAAAGAAAATAAGAACAAAATGAATTCAAATATAATGCGATATAACCTTAGCCGAACAACATTGATAAATGGTTTAGAACCTCTGGTAATAGCAGCCAAGACAGCAGCTGCTGAGAGAGAAAGCACAATATAATGACATTGTTCTCCACCAATGGGTTCGTTTTAGACGTAAAAGGCGGAAAAACGCTGGAGATACCAAAAATTTGCCATTTTTTTCTTTCATGGAGCCGAATTTTAAAAAAAGAAAAATTAGGGAATTTCTGAATTTAAAAATACTATAACATAAAAAAAAAATCAAAAAATCGTGGAATCCCCCATAAGAACAAATCAGTTATTGTTATATATTTATCGCGAAATTCTAACATATTTGACAAGATGGACACAATCAACTTCATCCACATTATCCACGACATTAATGTCAAAATTAAGGAAATCCGGTAAATCCATATGGAATATTGATTAAACGAATACAAACATAAAGACTGATGAACACAATGACAGCTTTGAGTTTGACAGTCGATGTTTTATTTTGAATTACTAATTTTAAAATTTACTCAGTAGTTTTGTTCGTTTCGCTAGTTTGCTGTTTAACGCTGCGTTATGCTTAAGTGTTCGTTTTATCCAGCAGTTACTGAAAAGTCACTACATACATGTTCGTTTCACGCTCATAGTACTAGCAGTTAAATCGTGGCGTCAAAAATTCTACAGCTGTTTCTGGAGAATCACATGTCAAGTGTTTAGACGTTTAGATAGAGATTATTAATATTTCATGTTTGCTACATTCTTGTATGTTTTTATTTTATTTCTTTTCATGAATTTGACATTTAATGAACATGCGCAGTTGAAGCAGATGAAACCAACTACGAAACGAACATAATTATAGTCTATTTGAGAATGACTGGCAGTAATAAATCATTCTGTCAAAGACATTCCAGTGGCGCGCTAATAATTGTTTACACAGGGATAGTCGAAATGACTAAATTCGGTAGAGAACTATAGTTTTAGGTTTATAGTTTAGGCTATAGTTTTTAATATTGAATGTATGTATGTAAATATTAAATGTATGCAATATAATAATAATGACTGAGAAAGTTATATTTAAATATTAAAAACTTTTATTTTTAGTAAATGTATAAACAGATCACTCTACAAATCCTATCTACGTCTATGACACAGTCCGACGGGGATTATCGGACGGCATTTCTATTGTTCGACAAGTAAGTTTCGTTCCAGGTACAAAGCGTGCGGCTTATTTTGACCATCCTAGTGTAGTTACAACTGATTTTTCTGGTAGTTTTATTTGCCGCATTGCTGGCAAAAATCCAATACTACTCTTGCAAATAATGATTTATTACTGCCAGTCATTCTCAAATAGACTATACTAATTTTAGTAACTTAATTTTTATGGCTGGCACTTCGCAGTAGCTGTTTCACAGCAACGTTAAAACTGTGGTGTTTTGCAGTAAATACTAAAGTAGTGAAACGAACAAACCTATTATAAAACAATGCTGTTGTCAATGTAATTTGTGACATAAGTTAAGTTTGCATTTAAATTTGCTGGTTCAACGCAATTGGGATATAAGGCCACTTACAATTAAGTATCATTTTAATAATCAACAATTTAAGTTGCTCTGGAGAAACCAGGCATTAGTCTATATTTAAAGTAGTCGATAGACTTTTGTAGAAATTTCTCATCATTTGAATATGTTTTATAATTTTATGAAAATGAGAGCCGCCCGAACTATTATAAGCCTAAGCTCGTAAGTATTTAAGTTTGAACTGTACTTACGGTACTCTCTCCTCATCATCCATCAACTCCCTTGTCTTGGTCTTCTTCCCTTTTCCTTTCTTGCCCTTCTTACTTGTATTAGGTCCATCCGCGTTGCAGGCCGCTCGAAGATCAAGATAATATTCAATAGCTTGCTTCAAACCCGGGATATCATCTGAATCTTCTTCCCATGTAGCCTGATCGTACGGCAACTCCCGCCATTTGACTAAGTATAAAGTGCGGCCATCGCGCATTGTACGATGGTTGATGATACGGTGTACGAGAAGCCATTCGGGTTTGACTCCGTATCTGAAAAGAATTATAGGTTTGTTCATTGGACAATTTGAAGCATCAGGAACCGTAACAGGCATGCACAGTTTGATAAAAATGTTCATAAGATTCCCTACTCTGACAGTTTGATGTTAATAAGGGGTGCTGCTTTAAATTTGAGACTAGTTTTGAATGTCTATAAAAATTAAACAAATAATTAAATTACAAACCGTTTCAAGTTTTAACTAAATTTTTAAAGCTATAATTGTATTGCATTATGTGAATTAAACAATATTTTTACCTCCCGCTACCCTAGGTAAGGGAGGTATAGGGATCGTGCTAAAAATCGGATATAGAGATTTTAGTGAAGAAGCACGTTTTGATGTCCCTTGAATCCGATTTTAACATTTTTACAATGATGTCTGTAGGTATGTATATATGTGTGTGTGTGTGTGTGTGTGTGTGTGTGTGTGTGTGTGTGTGTGGATCTCGTGGAAACGATTACTCAAATACTATCTATCAGAAAATTTTGTAATTTTGTATACCCATTCTACACTAATGTGGGAAGAGCTCATTAGTTTTTAGTGCATATCGGATAACCGGAAGTATCATTTATACAAGCTTTTAACAGTTTTTCTTGTAAAAAATGCATTGAATATATTTTTTTAGCAACTTTTACTAATTAAAATTGAATATAATGGTACAATCTTCAATTCTGCGATAATAATATTTAGTAAATAACTCTAAATAACTTTAAATATGAATATATAATATAATTTATTTTCATGTATCACCTAGCCTATGCGTCAAATAAAAACATAATTTTAATGACAGCTTTGACATATTTAAACAAATGTCACTGACAGGAAGCAATTATATTAAAATTAATAATAAAACCGTGTTAAGGCGAATAAAATAGTAAAATATTTAATTAAGGTTTGTAAAAATAATATTTACGAAATGGATCATGTACGGCGAAGAATTTAGAAAGATTGCGTTTTAGAGCACCTAGAAGATGATGCTGATTTTTATAAGAATATATAATTTGAAACAACATATTAGATTTTAACCATATATGATAAATTGGACGTAGTACTTAATTTGGAGCTCTAACAGATTTTTGAGGAAAAACAATAAAACAATCCAAAATTTCGTATTACAGACTTTTCTATTTATTAGACAACAAATTAGATTTTATTTACGAACGATTAACAGGAAATGATACTTTACTTAAAACGCACTGCTATTTTAAACATGGAATTGGCGGGAGGTCATGTGTTGGCCACATCAGATTTTTTTTTATAAATATGTACAATGAAAACAATAACTGCACAAATTTATTATATTTCAGTTATTTTTATTAATATCAAAAGAAAATATAATGCATTGTTATTATATTAATATTTTGATGATTGTAATTTTATTTATTACAATGTTATTATTTTTAAATAACTTTAAGTAAAGTTCAACAATTTTTACGTAAAAAGAAATTACCCTAAAGGGGAATCGAACTCTAATCTAAAATTTCAGAGGCATCTGTGCTAACCAATATGCCACGCTGACATGTGAAATCTTTTCATATTGCATAATAAAAAAGTAAAACAATTATTATTTAAAATTTTTTGTAATTTATTGCAATTTATGCAATAATATTAAAGGAATTAATATAGTAAAAATTTTTAGGCAGAGTAGTCACGTCATCATTTCATTAGAAAATGAAAAAACACTGTAGTATTGTATATGTTTAGGAAAACGAAGAAAATAAATACTATTTTTTGCATGCTATAAGTAAAGTACATTTTAATTAAATTTACAATTATTTTAAAGTCGAACATAATGTTTTCAATGAATTTTAATTTATTTAAAATAATTAAAGTTCTTTTTTTCGCCACATGTTGGTACTATTGGATTTCAATATTTAAACGTTTACATGACATGTTTCTCCCGGAATTGTCAAGCGTCTGCTGTCATTAGTTCGTTACTTTTCTGTTTTTAGTTTGTGTTAATTTCAATAATTGTAAATTGTATTATTGGAGTATTTTCAATCAAATATAATATATTTTTTAAATGTTATTTTAATTATATTTTCAATAAATCGAATTTATAGTGCTACTCTTTACTTTTCTATAACACTACGAAATTGTAAATCTAAATAAAATCAAATCAATTGTTTTAAAAATATATTCAATGTCATTTAACATTAATTTTCTTATTTTTCATCAAGTGCTTCATTCACTCCCCGTATTCCTTCTGAAACCCGACTCGGTGTACCCTACACCGAATTTTCAATACCATAAATTGGAAATATATTACATTTTACAATAATATTCAATTATTATTCTACTATTAAATAAATTAACTTGATCACATAAATTAGCATCGCAGGTAAATACAATTATTTTCTAAAATTAAATTAGTGTACCATGTAAACCTACTAATTTCGTGACGTCATTATCTAGTTACAAACTTTTATGACGTGACTACTCTGCCTAAAAATTTTTACTATATTAAATAATGTACTATTATCAGAAGTAATATCACAAGACCTCCTGATTTTATTGATAAATTTTTATTTTGCACGATTTTTTTTTTGCTTAGCAACACGAAAGCAAGCTGCATGGTAAATCCCGACTCCGAAGGAGGAGAGGTTTTACCTAATGTCAGTTTGCTTGAGTGATTTTGGTTAAAAGCAAAAAAAAAATGAGTGCTTAAAAATAAAAGTTTATCTGAGAAAATCTGAGAGGTCGTGTGGTATTTGGTGAGATAAATTCCAAAGACAACGCAAAATGAAACTTGACACATTAATTGTCACACTGACAGTTATAAACCATAACAACTGTTTATTTACTTGGTAGCGGAAAATTATCGGGGTAACGGGGTTTTATCGGGGTAACAAGGTTTTATCAGTATAATACTGTTCCCATTGGTTGAATTTTCAAGTGTTTTGCATCATGATTGGTTAAAAACTAGTCGTTGGAATTTATCAGTATAATACTGCTCCCAATGGTTGAATTTTCAAGTGTTTTGCATCATAATTGATTAAAAACTAGTCGTTGGAATTTATCATGTTCAATATTATGACTTAATTTTCTGCCGGACACTTCTTATTTACAAAAAACTGTTTTCTCATGTTAAACGCCAATGCCAAGGTTTGCCTTGGGACACCCAAGACGCTTTTAGTATATTTTCTTTTAAAAAATGGTCTGCCTTTTGAATTAATAGTTCCCGACTCATGTTGTTAAAGTTCTCATACAAACAACTTACAAAATTCAAATCATGAATGATGAAAAATAACAATACCGTTTCTAAATGTAAAATAAAAACCAAGGTTTTTAGGGCCGTTTTCATAATAAACTTTATTTATTTAATGATCAACCCAACAGGCTAAGCCCAGATAAAGGGTTGTAAAAATACATAATACACTCAACAATACATAAAAATAAACAAAATGCTTATGACATATTACATAACATATTAACGAAATTTTTAAATTCCAAGTGAAATATATCAATCTTCGAAAATTTCAATTAAAAAGATTGCACATACGATATATAGGCGACAGCATTAAATAATTAGTTCTAGTACCCGGTAAATAAAAAGTAAAGCTACTTCTGTTACGAAAAGAGGGAATATGAAATTGGAGAGAGGAAAGAGTACAAGGATCGTCAACGCAGCTGTTTACAACTTTAAATAGATGTATTATTAGGGCATTTTCACGGCGTTCAAAGAGATTCTTGAAATTAAACATATGTAACAACTGTTTATAATTTACAGAATAATCAGGGTAGTTATTATGTGCCTTGTAATAAAGGTATTTGAGAATTTTTTTTTGAACAGATTCAATCAGATCTTGATGAACTTCGTAAATAGGGTTCCAAATGATGTGATCTTCACTTTAACACTTTAAATTAAAATTAAAGTTGTGTTTGTTTTAATAATACAACTTTAGCACTTTAGTGAGCAATTTAGCATCACTTCAAATGACAGATAAAGTCTTAAAAGTAATTTTAATTAAAGGCTTAAAGTGAACCGGATTATGAAAACTGCCCGAAATCCGTAATAAATTTGGTCTTAAAAAATGTCTGGTCTCAAATTTTAGGCTTCACCCCGTACTAACCTTCTGACTGATTTTATACTTGTTAATTTTATTTAATGTTTAGTGATGTAAATAAATTTCAATGAAATTATTGTAAAAATGTTTGTTTTGTGTATATTCCAAACATATTCTAATATATTTAGAAAAGTGAAAACACGAAACATGATTTATTTTCCAAAGATCAAATTTCACGAAAGCTATTAAAAAGCTAACATGTACTCAACACTTTGGACTTTTTTTGTTACTTGTACTTGTGTATCTAAATTTCAAATTAAAATATTACTTACTTGTAGAACTTCTCCTCCAAATCATCTCCTCCAGGTCCCCCAGTCTTCAACCGCTTATACCTTGACTCAATTTCATCCATTCCATCGTCCAGCTTTGCTGGTTCTTCCATATCGTACTTTCTGAAGTAGTTCCGGAACATTAGTGGGTGGTGTACATCTAATTGCAGCTCGGAGATCCATTCGCAGTGCCAGTAAGACTTCTCGTGCCATTTCACGAAGAAATCTCGTCTACGCTGGTTGCATCTGGGTGGTTTCTTGCTCGTGGATGGTTCTTCGGATGGCCTCGAAGGAGTGTCAACCCATTTCCAGGTTAGGATTTTGGTTACTTTGCCCGGAAGAGGTGGACACTGTAACGGAGAGAATCTATTTGGAATTTACAAAGTATACAAGGTCTTTTAACTGATTTGTGACAAAAATTACATATGTTTTAAAAAGTTTTATTTTTATTCTGGTGAAAAATACACATACATATTATAAAAAGAAAATGTACAACGTTTCAGCATCTGTATTCCGCCTGATACCAACTTCAAAATCAAAAGAATTGTGACAAGGTGAGGGCAGAACAATAACAACATTATAATAAACTCTTCTAATTATAGTTTCGATAATAATATTTCAACTTTGTTATCTTTGTAAAAGCTGTTTTACACTCAACAATAAATCGATCGATTTATTGACCAATAAATTTAGCAATTTATTGATTGACATGTTGAGAATTTACACTTTTTCTTCTCAATTTATTTAAGTTGGAATCAGGGCTACCAACTTTTGAGGTTAGCGTTGCCTCAGTTTCAGTTGTCTGTTTAAGGGCCGGTTTTTCAATATCTGGTTAAAATTTTAAATACGAGTTAAATAAACAAAAACTTGTCAAATAATAGATTTATTGGAATAATACTACCTTTTTTTAGTTTAAGTTCTGCATTTATTATTCTGTAGTATTATTCCAATTAATAATATGAGTTCTGAACGATATTTTAATAATTTAATAGGTTTATCATTCCTGTCAAGAAAACGAAGCAATATTGTTTACTTAATTAGAAGTTAAAATTTGAACTAGAGATTGAAAAAACGGCCCTAAGAGTATTTGAGCCTTTCGTTAAAAATTAGTAATAAAAACGAATATAGTTTTAGTAAAGAAGCGGCTAAGATACTGATATCTTCTTACAATCAACGCATGAATTCTTCTTTTACGTCTTTATTACCGATATCTTGATATGTATATAAAAACAAAAATATGAACTTATAACCTTAAGGCACAAGTTAAATATAATTTGAAATGTCAAATATAGTATGACATCATGTCAGATATTATTAAGAAGTTCTAATTTCGTCAATTTATTGTACGATTTATTTTGTAAATAAATTGATCGACTTTTCTGTATTACACGTAACGATAAATTGAAGGTCACAAGACGATCGATTTATTGTTGTGTAATACAGCCATAAGTCAAAATTCTGTTTAGAAATAATAATCATTTTTCCCACATCTTTCTCTGTTTAGTCTCGAATTAAGAATTTCTATTTCATATTTATAATCATTCAAATCTGTTTTAAACAGAGCTACCACACCAAATTCAGGTAATATGATTATCAACACATTCTAATTATAATATAATAATAATTTGGAACTCACGCTACATCTGGGGCATTTCCAATCGCCGTCCGGAATGTCCGTCAGAGGCGGGTTGAGACAAAAGGTGTGATACGCCGAGGGGCATGAGTCGCAGCAGAGGAGTTCGCCGCCATCTTTGCACACACGGCAGAACTCTTGATGTTCGTCGTCGTCCTGTTCCGCTACGCCTTCGCCCTCGCAGTGCGGGCACGACCATTTACCTGAGAAGAAAATAATAATAATGACGCTACTTATCCCTTGCCGCGTGCCTGAGTATTTGGTCGCGATTGACGCAAAAAAAAAAAAATAGAATTTTAAATGGCTCAAAAGTGACACCGTGATTTATTTGTATATGTACAGTTCGGGACACGAAAGATGAACTATGGAAAATATGTTAGTATAAATCACTGTCTAATATAATGCGCTCCGTTTAAATCCACACGAAATACAATTAATGTACTTTCCGTATACCTAATATAACTTATTATATACCTATATATATTATTTCACGGCGTCTATCGAATATCACGATATGAGCATTTTTTTTCCCTTACCCTTGGTGTCCTGAATTATATGTATATATAATCTCTAGAATTTACAATAATGAATTTACGAACATTCCCCACGCATTGTTTATTAAAATAAATATTAACAGCCCGATTCACAAATAAGTTTAAGCTAATCCTCATTTTTGGATTAGCAAATTTTACTCTAATTTTGACAGTTTATATCTTAAAATATAGTCTAATCTATTCCTAATATCTAGCTTTATTGATATTATGAAAATAAAATTCTAAATACCGGAATAGAATAGAATTCACTAATCCAAAAAAGGATTAGCTTAAACTTTTTTGTGAATCGGGCTGTGAACGTATAACAATGGGGTATTCCACTCAATTTTTTTTATTATTTTAAATAAAACTTCATTCAGTTTTGAAGCAATTCATAGTATTAAAAAATCTTAATTGTTCCTAGTTTCAGAGTATTTTATTTTCGAGAAATCAGTGTAACGTCACATTTCCTCTATACTTGTCTTTCTCACACACACTGCTCTGAGTACGCTGCGAGAGAAGGATAACAATTGTATGACGTCAATTTTCCCTTTTAGCAAATGTGAAATATCTCGTAAAGTAATTATTTAAAAAATGTTTTCATTGTTTTAAGTATTATTTATTGAGCCATACTTTATGTTAAATTGAAATTTTCTTAATTTTGTTGTTATGGTGGAATACCCCATTTCTTCAAATTCACTCACAACTCGGTTTCAACAACTTGCCGCGTACCGTTAACGCGGTTTCTCTAACCTAATTTATTATTTATCTTTCTCTCTCTTACTAGACTACCAACCTCACAGAAATGAAATATCTATTTTAGAAATACAGGGTGAAATCAGTGATTTTGTACTTATCATAAGTGCAAAATCACTGGGTGAAATACAGTAGTGGTAGCACGCACTTTAGAATTCTATCATAGAAAGCAGGCGAATACGATTTTATTTTTACGAATCTTGGTAGCACGCACTTTAGAATTCTATATTCACTTTTTGATTCGGAAATTATTGGATTTTATACTATTAAAATAAGAAATATTATGACAGTTGTATATAATGAATGTATAAATTATATATAAAATGCCTTTGAATAGAACTGTGGCAAAATAATGACGTTACTTTGACACTTTCACCTCAAGTCGTACGCTTGCAGGCGAATATTTTGATACACGCATGCTACCAAATTTTCGCTTCGTGGCGAAAAGCGAAAACAAATGCCTCTTTTGATAGAATTCTAAAGTGCGTGCTACCACTACAGGTTCGGTTCCCAGGAATAATCTCTGTAGCTTTTGTTTTGTCACATAGTTATCAACAATTAAATAAAATGAACGAAAAACACCGATTTAGTGATGTTTCTGATCATGAAATAAATCAAAAAATAATAGAAACCTCTTCTGTAGACACCGTAATTAATAATATGAAGGCGATTATTTATATTTATTTTGCCCTGTCAAAGTTATGTTCTAGTTTGCCAAATGCGCCATGTAAATAAATGAAGCTACTTAAATGCGAGAGTAGATAGTGGCACAAAGCAAGACAGTGGCTTTCGATAAATCAGAAAATAATTTTCCAGTTTTTTTCTCAAACTTGTTGCCACTTGGCAATAACCACTAAAGCCCTACGAACTTTTATGACTATTGCCTGGCTACAAGTTTTCAAAAAATCTATCATTTTTCTACCGGAAAATAAATGTTCTCGAAGTTGAAATGAGTGCGGAAAATAGCCAATTTCCGCATTATTTATCATTTTAAATTGTTTAAAATTGAAAGTATGTTACCTTCTGGAGTTTCCTCAAGCTCAGGTTCGAGACACACCAAGTGATAAGCTCTTGGACAGGTGTCACACAGAATGATCTCTCCTCCTTGCTGACACACCTCGCAGTAATCTTGGTGTTCCTTCAACAAACACAATCCGCAAACACAATTATTCTAACCACTGTATGTCAAAACTCAAAAATACCTAAATCAAAATAATTGTCAAATTACATTAACAAATGAAAACTAATAGAAAAATGTAAACAAAATTATCAAAACATAAAAAAATAATTGTTTTACAACCCCATCCATATTTCATAACCTATTCGTACTTATGTAGTTCGAGTCCTTAAATCCAGTGGTTTTTTTTTTTGGCAATAGGGGATTCCACTCATATTGAATTTTTATATAAATTACATGCATAATTAATTCTTATAACCGTGTTATGGACGCAAGTTACTTTTCTATATGTTTTATCACTTTTTTATAATTGTTAATATATATTACACACTTTCAAAAGCGCGGATTTTCTCCGGATTCGATGACGCTACCGAATCCAGTTTTGTTTTCTTATTTGATTAAGGCAGCAGAATATTATTCATTATGTAAGTATAATTTAATAATAACACAAACGATATAACTTTAGCCGTACAACATTGACAAATGATTTAAGACCTTTGGTAACAGCAGCTGCTAAGAGAGAAAGCACGATATAATGCCATTGTTCTCCACCAATGGTTCGTTTAAGTCGTAAGGCCAAATATTTACCATTTTTTTTCTTCCATAAGAAGTCGAATTTAAAAAAAGAAAAATTAGGGAATTTCTGAATTAAAAAAAAAAACCTGTAACATGTAAAAAAATCAAATGATCGTGGAATCCCCATTTTTGTTTCATATAAAAATGTGTTGAAATTTGTACTGATGGACCTCCATTGATTGTAGGAGGTGAGATTTGTGGTTTTTACACAAATACAAATTGAGATTTATTTCAACTATTCTTTCTTTCATTGACAAACACTTATTGCACAAATACAGCATGTTCAAAGAAAAACCCCCAATTCCGAGTAGGCTATGAAAACGTATGTCTGTTATGTCTGATTTTTATTCAATTCAAAAGTCAAGTTGTCAAAATTGAAATGTAATTTTAAGAAGATAATGAAGAAGGATACAGATATTTGTTGATGTTGAAAATTTTGTCCATTATTCTCATATTTGACAATATGTCATGCAAATCTTGTGTCAAATTGACATTTAATTAAATTTAAGACATACGTTTTTTACCTCTCGATTTTGACAAGGGAGGTATAGGGATAGTGCTAAAAATCACATATCGAGATTTTAGTAAATGACAACATTTTAAGGTCCCTAAAATCCAATTTTAACATTTTCACGATGATATCTGTGTGTGTGTGTGTGTGTGTGTGTGTGTGTGTGTGTGTGTGTGTGTGTGTGTATGTACGAGGGGAGTTTTTTATGTTATCTACCTAGCTATGAAAACAATATACTATCGCGACAATTTTCTTATGTCAAGTTACTGTGACATTTTCATGTCTATAAAGACGCAATTAAGAACTTGAAAGCGGCTATACGCGAAAAAAAAGACCCCACAATTATGCTCAGAAAATGCTGTTTCTGCACAACAACTGCACGGTGCATAAAGCACGAATTGTTCAAGCAGGAGTCAATGAATGCGGCTTTGGCGAATTACAACATCCACCTTACAGTCCTGACCACGTCCGACTATTATTTCTTTCCAAAACTCAAAAAACATTTGAGAGAGAGTCGCTTTTTATCGAACGATGACTTGGAAAACGCTGAGGAGTCGTATTTTGCAGAATTACCAAAATATTTTTTTTTGCAGGCGTAGCTTTATTAGAAAAACGTTGGAATAAGTGTGTTAGTGTTAACGGTTCTTAAGTTGAAAAATAAAATTTTATTTGTTCTCTAACTCGTTGTTTTCATAGCTAGGTAGATAACATAAAAAACTCCCCTCGTATATTGATTTTGTTGGCGCTCTAACTCAAATACCATCACCCAGAAAATTCTGAAACCTTGTATTTCTACAATATTTTAATATGGAAAGACATTATTAGATTTTGGTGTAAATCGGATAACAGGAAATGGCACTTTACCTGAAGCTCATAATTGTTTTTCTTCAAAAAATACCATTAAATGCCATTTTTCGCATTTTTTGTCATTATGAAAATTAAAGATTATTGAATTTTCTACAGGAATACATTAATACTTTTTCTATTATTTTACAGATAAATTTAAAAATCAAATATTTTTAAAAAATCCCGAAGCCTAAGATAAACACAATTCCTTTGTTACACAGTTTATATTTCAAATGAATGTAATCAGTGGTGGAATTATGCCCGATCGCAATCGCTAATTTCCCCTTACGTCTCAAATGATAGCGTCTATCAAGTGATTTTTTCGAATTATGCCGACTCGCTATCGCTTCACTTTCTTCCCCCACCACGTGTCGGTCGACTTGTTTTCTAGCGACCACTAAGGAGTAACCGCTAAACTTAACTTTTGTAGGTTATGTCAAATGGAAAGCAATAATCATAAACATTATATTTCTTATGCTTTACAATAATGGTAAGTATTTATATTGTTATAATTTTAAATACAATTGTAACATTTCATTAAGTGATAAATATGATTATTAACATATTTGCAGACCAAGTATTAGTTCTCGTAGCTATATAAAGTAATATTTTATTATTTTCCAAACACGTATTCTCAATGTGTACTATGTATGCTTATATTGATAAATTATAGATATGAGTATAATGTTTTGTGAAGAACAATTAATGTCACACTTTTTTTATGAGTGTTAACCCTTACGGTTAACGTAGTTGTATTCTTCAATGACCGGTTTTAAAATACGAATATGTGTGCAGTCAATGCAACCTATGACTCCTGGAAATCGAGTTCTCCTAAGAAAAGTTTATTTTATTTCTGTTTTTTCTTCTAATGTGGTGGGAAATTTTATTCAAATATGAGCCAGATAATTAGTTATTAAATAAGAAACCTCTCTAACGCAATTAGATACTGTTGCTTGGCACACGTTAATATACGCACATTGACCAATTAGCCTTTGACAGCTGCCACTGGAGAAAAATAATAACGCAGTAAATATGCGCATTTCAGGTATCAAAGAATTCGGATGAACGTTTTGGCGCATATGCGGATATAATTCCACAATTAAATCTCGCACCAACTCTTTACTTAAACGAAACGTAGCAATAAATAGTATATCGTCCAATTCAAATGGGCTACTGTTATTTCGTGCGATTCTCTTTTCCAATTTGATTTGTCGTAATCTTCGACGTTGTATACGATTATATAAATAATAATGGTGCAGTCTGTTTACTGGTAACATATATATGAATATGGAAGTTATTAAAAAAAAAAAAACATTATCTGAATATTATAATGTACCTACTTACATTTACAAATTTAACTCTATTGTTACAGAAATTCGCTGTCACCACAATTAACAAATGAATATTCTATATTACATTTGCCGCCTAAAAATCAACTTTTGTATAATGAATAGTACAACACCCGAACATTCCCGAATCGTTGGTGGTTTTTATAAAATGATAGGGGGTAATACAAAAATGCTATCGCCTCGTTATAAAAAGATCGCTTACTCAAGCGATGGTGGTTTTGAAAACGATCGGGTATAATTCCACCACAGGTATGTATTTAAATTAATAAAAATTAAATAGCGGAAGGTTTTGTGTTGGCCACATCAGATTTTTTGTTCATAGCCTACTCCGAATTGGGTTTTTTTTAACACTCTGTATTGCCCGCATAATTGCGGAATATTTTGAGTAGAGAAGTCAGATAAATCTCTAGAAGAAAATGAAAACACTTTATTCACGCAAGATCTTAAAAATTAGTCAAGAATCCTAACTAGAAAATCGGCGATTCTAACTAAACCCCAAAACGAAAATGATAAAAATCCAACTCATCCTACCTCATACCCATCATCGCCTTCGGGAAACTTGCTCGTCGTCTTAATCTTCTTCTTCTTTTTGCTCTTATTCCCAATCTTGGTCTTCGCCTTCTTCCTCGCCATTGGCTGCTGACTGGTTCCCGGCGTAGCCTCATCTTTTTCCCCGCTTCCGCCTTCGCCAGTGCCTTCTTCTCCGGGCTTGCAAGCCTCTTCGGCTTCCTGAAGCATTTGTTCGAACTCCATATCGCTGTCGCGGTCGCTACCGCCCACGCTACCTTCCGGTTCTTCTTCCTGGGGGGAGAAATTTAGGTTATGTGGAGGTATTGGAGGGTAGAACATGATTTTTGTAATGAGTTTGCAAGATATTAATGTTGAGGTTGATTATTCAAACAGATTGTTTTTGGAATACGCTTGCTGAGATTTTTTGTTTGGAAATTACAAAGGTTAATTTTCTGACAATTTAAAGAATTCATATTAATGGGACGAGTAAGCACTAAATTTTAAAAATATTGGCTGCTAGCACAAGCCTTGTATTAACTAAAACAATGTTTTAAAAAATATCAAATTTCTTTATTTAATAATAATAATAATAATAATAATAATAATAATAATAATAATAATAATAATAATAAATAAAGGGATTTCAACTAGTGGTGGAACAGATAATTGAATGTTGAACTATCCGGATCTCGGATCCAAATCTCAGTATCGGATTTTGGATCCGGATCTGAGTCTCGGATTTTGGATCCGGATCTGAGTATCGGATTTTGGATCCGGATCTGAGTATCGGGTTTTGGATCCGAATCTGAGTATTGGATTTTGGTTTCGGATCCGAATATGAGTACGAGTATCGGATTTTAGATATGGAATTTCAGTATGCGCATCGGTTCTCGGATTCGAGTACCTATTCTCAGTATTGAACCAGATGATAATATTTGAATGTATAGAGTCACAAAACCAAATAAATTTGATTATGAAATAATCCACTATACATTTTTGTTTGATGTAGTTAATAGTCGGTATATTTTCGATGTTAAACTTTTAATTCCTCGATTCCACAGAACTATAAGTAGGTAACAAAAACAATCCCTTTTATGTGAAACACATGCACGATATAAATAAATAGGTATTTCCACACCTGCAATGAACCTGTAACCATTATTTCTCAAATTTAATCTTAATTTCGTTTTCTTTGAAGTATTTGTTATATTGAATGTTAAAATTTTAGAATTACAGAATTTTCAATATTCTAAGAAAAATTTGCACCAACTACCTGGCTATTTTAAAGGGGTATTATAAAATTTATTGCTGATTACAGACCGCTGTCTCTACAACCGTCTACATTCAAATGTTTGCCTTTACATTCAAAATGATGAAACGAATCCAGAAGTAAATTCGGATCCGGATCCGTGAACAACACATCGAATCCGGATCCGAATGGGATATGGTACCCAAACCAGGATCTGGATCCAAATCAGAATTAAATTTACGGATATCCGCTTCAATATCCGAGGAATCGGATATTTTAAAATCCGGATACTCGGATCCATAATGTGTTTTTTTTTTTGTTTTATTCCTCTTGTTTACCTATCAACTTTAATATTTTTAATATTTACAATCATGAGAGAATACCCTATTCTTTTCGAAAATAATAAATTATTATTTTTATTATGAAAAATATTGCAAAAACTTTCATTTAAAATACCTTTTAAAAATGTGAAACAGGCTCATTCACAATGTTATAACATTTTTTAACTTTTAGAATACCCCATTTCTTCAAATGACAATCGAACTTTAGACAGTACTGTTAAACTGTCATAAAATGAATAAAATTTATTTAAATGTTGTTTTAAGTAAATTTATTATGTCCTTTATAAAACCGGAGTTAAATTTAATTGACAACTAAATTTTAAGTGACGAATATTATTATGAAACGGGCCTTATATGTGGTTCTCTCGTGGTGAAAAAGAAAAAATGTGAAGAGAGTTTTTTATTTTATTTAATTTATTAAATGTAAATGAAAATTACACAAAAAAATAAATTTTCTTTGTTGGTTATTTTGCCGCCGTAAAAAAGTGACGATAAAATCATACTTATTTTTTTAAAATTAATCTTACTCTACAATATGCAGCACATAGGCATTACCTCAGAAAGTATTTTAAGACTCGCGTTTATCGAATTGGCTTTAAAAATATTACATTACACCATTTTTTAATTAAAGTTTATAGTTTTTTTTCTTCCAGCAAATCTAATCTAATCATAATTTAAGCAAAGCGAACCATATAACCAATAAATCGTTGCATACTACATATAAAATAGTCAATTTCTAATACTTAAATAAAATAAAATTTATGAATATTTAAAATATCAAAATACCATTATTATTCTTATTTTAAATACTTCACATACGAATATTTTTGCTAATTTCTGCAATAATAATATTAGTAAGAAAAGTACTTTTCCCTTAAAAATATGAAAGTGATAATGAATTTTTTGAACTTACAAAACTTACCGAGCTACCACGTTTTCGTTTGCCCAGTTTTATTTTAAGCGTCGGGACCTTTGTGGCCGACTTTTTGCTAGTTTTCTTTCCTCGTGAACTTCGTTTCTTCTTGTTCTTTTCTCTTTCGTCGTCGTCTTCGTCTTCATCGTCATCTTCAAAGTTTTCCTCCTTGGAGGTTTCTTTGGGATTCCTAGCCCTGCTAGGTTTGTTGTATTCTGATTCGGATTGCTGTGGCTGTAGCTCGGTTTCACTTTGAGTATTTGGGTTCATTTCGGAGAATTCCCGCCATTTTGCTGCTACTAACATCATCAATTTCGACATGGGTACCTACAGAAAAAATAATTTTGTTATAAGAACATAACAATCATATTCAAATATACTCATGAACAAAATTATCGCATCACTTTTAATTTTTCGTTTTTTTACAAAGTTGGCTAATTTTCAGCATGTTTTATGGTTTTTACTTCTACCTTCCGTCACCTTTAGGTAAGGAAGGTATTGCCTTTGGTCAAAAAATTCGGTGATGTTTTTAAACTAGTTTTACGATGATATATGTGTGTGTATGTGTGTGTGTGTGTGTGTGTGTGTGAGAGAGAGAGAGAGAGAGAGAGACAAATTTCTCCGACGATAACTCCAATACTATAATTCTAAAAATTCTATCTTTCGTATTCCTCTTCTTTACATCCATATGAACTAATTAAATTTTGGTTATAATTGGTCAACTGGAAGTTCCCTTATTTCAATTTCTTAACAGTTTTTCTTGAAAAAAAAAAAAAACGCAATTAAATATCATTTTTTGACATTCTATGTGATTATCAATATGAAAGAATATCTTATTGTCTACACGGTTTGATTATACATTTTCCTTCATAATCAATAGATATAGAATTAAAGAATTATAAAGAGATTAACTTTCATAAAACAGCCAGCTTTGCTACAATCATGGAAACAGATATATTCAAATAATTTTAATTGACAGATGTCAGGGCCAGGTGCAATTTACATAGTGTATGTTCGTTTTTATTGGATTTAAAGAATCTTTTCCAAGGAATTTGTAGAAAATAGTATATTATGCTCGTGTTACAGTTTTACTGGATATATAGAATCTTTTCTACGGAACTTTTGATATGGGATTTGCACAAAATACATAGAATTGACGAAAGGTAATGTGCTGGCCACATCAGATTTTTTTAACAAAAGTACATCTGAGATGACCTCTGAAAGTTAAACAAAATGTCTCATTTAGAGCCAGTTTTAAAATCTCTGGTTAAAATTTGAACTGTCAGTTAAATAAACAAAATTGAAACGAAATGAGCTGTCAAATGACAAATTGATCAATGCTGTCAATAACCCGATTCAGTATTGTTTCTTTAACTTATAGTTAAAATTTTAACTAGAGATTGTAAAACTGGCCCTTAATCAAAGTCGTAACTCTCATAGTTTTCGAGTTATGCCCGGTTTTATAAAGGACACAGCGAATTTATTTCCATAGTAAATTTATTTAAATTAACATATTCGAATCAATTTTATTCATTTTACTGTCAAAAGTAAGACTGTCATTTGAAGGAATAAATTTTATTTACTTTCGAAGTAAATTTCTGTCGTTTATAAAACCGGCCATTAGCGGATGTAAACCCTGGTAAAAACTCATTTTGTCCTCAAAAATTGTTACTTTTTTAAACCTGTATACTATGATTTTGTTTTAAAATAGAAGTGATGCGATAATTTTGACCAAGAGTTTATTAACATTTTATATGAAATAAAAAAAAAATAAAAATGGGAATTTTCAAGATCAATTGAGTAAAATACATTTTTTGTTTACCTTAGGGTTCTCTTTGGCGAGCAACGGCCTGACATGCTGCTGGAAGAGCTTATAACTCGTAAGATTCTGGAAGTCAGACTCCGTGTACTCCAATTCAACATCCGTAAGTCCGAACGTAGAGCACACCTCTTCGATGGTAGGCATACCAGCCCCAGAGCTGCTGTTGGCGGGCTCTGCAGCTGGTGCTGCGTGCTTGGTACTTCCGCGAGACTTACGGCCCTTCTTCGTGGAGTAGTCTGAGTCCGCGGCGGCTGGATCGTCGTCTCCGCCAAAGTCGCTCTCCTAGAGAAGAAGATAATTAAATAAATTAAGATCAGTTCAGTAAATAAAGAATTACGCCTCAATTCACTGCTGTAACAAATTATTTTCGGATGGTATTCTGTGCATTAGTTTTTATCAAAGTCTTTTGTAAAACATGGACGAATGCGTTAACAAATTGCATTGTTTTTTAGTATACTAAAATCTTGTCACCATTGCTGTTTCACCATGGAAACAGAATATTCAAAAATTACTAAAGTGAAAATGAATAGGCAGAAGATTTACGTCATCAACCGGAAAAAAAAACCTGAAGCGTATGGCACACTGATCAATGAGATCTTTAACGAAGCAACAGAATACAACCGTCATCAATGTAAAATAGCGGGGACGCTATTTTCACCAATGAAACGAATGTACCTCATTTCACACGTATCTTTTGCGTCTCACGTCACACAACGTTAGCGCCGGGTTTGTTTTTGCTTGTGTCAAATTTGTTATTTTCGCGTATTTATTATATTTTCATTTACTTGAATTCATCACAAAATATTTCCTTCATTCACAAAACAGGGTTTTCAAATTGAAAACAACCGTCAAACAACAACAATGAACTAGGGAAATATCAATAGGGCTGTTGCAAGAATTTTTATATGACTTCTAAGTATTAAATTTGAAAAGATATTGTTCTTTAAAGAGCCGTAAATTTGAAAATATCACGAAATATCCTTTAGATATTTTACAATTAATTTTTGAAATTTGGATAAAATTTTGAATAAGTCACGTGATCAGAAACAGAATGTGACATCAGAGTACATACATCTTCAGCGGTTCTAAGGAGTCAAGTGTATTTTCAAAGTTTGTCAAACAAGTGTCAAATAAGAATGACGACCAGAACTTTAAAGTAAAATATATTATCAATTTATAGAATAAATTCAGTTTTTATATTTTATTTTACCTCAACTCTTTAACACCCCTTATTTCGGTAGCAGTAAAACAATCGTTCTGATATAAATTCAGCCATCATCCAGCTATCGACCTTCGGTTAATTGTCCGATTTAGCTTGAATGTAATTTGAATTAGCCATTATTACTTTATTATTCATTTACAATGAGCAATGTCAGCGTCAAATGTCAAATTAAAAGATTTTGTTATTAACATGTGACAAACTTTAGCCTACGTTTATTTATATAAATAATATGAATAAACGTAGGTGATGGAAAAACTATTTTCCTATTGGCTATTAATGATGTAATGCATGTGCTTCTACGTCACATGAGTGGGGGTTTTAAAATGGACAAATATTACATTGCTGTCATTTTTTGACAATAGTGAGTAACCATGGAAGTGATGAACCATAATGTTGCATTTTAAAATAAATTCTCTGCATATTTAAAAATAAATAATTTCTACTAGTTATATTTCATTTTATAAGATTTTTTTTTCAGGTTGATGACGTAAGTCTTCTGCAATTCATTTTCGCTATACACGGCACAATTACTAAATGACAAATGCCGTGATGTCAGTGTCAAATACAATTTACATAATATATTTGTGAAATAATTTTACAATATATATTTTTTTTGCAAGAAACTTGTAAGGAATTTATACAAAATACATAGCAATGACGGGTTATACGTTGATCACATTAGATTTTACTTTTATTTGTAAAAATTAACGCATCAAAATAATTTTGACATTTTATGTTGACATTTCACCAAAAATGCGTCATCTCTATTGATCAATACGAAACATAAATTTTATTCAAAATAATATTACCCAAACATTGGGACTTCTATCGCGACTTCCTCAAACATTGAGATTTCACGATACCTTGACCTTGGTATGTGAACATGCACCGTGTTGTGAGAGGTTTGGGTGTGTTCTCTAATCGTGTTAAGCCTATGGCACACTTGTCGATGAGCATCAGAGAGCATCGATGAGCTCATTGATGAAACAACAGAACGCACCCGTCATCGACGAAAAATAGCGGCGCTGCTATTTTCATCGAAGATCATCAATGAAACGAACGTATCTCATTTCACACGTATCTTTTGTGCCTCACGTCACTTTGACTTGTGTCAAACAACAATAAACTAGGGAAATATTAATTTAAAAACCGACGGTGTAGGAACATTTCACTGGTAATATTACCAACTTTTCTGTTTTACGTCAGAGAAAAAATTTATGTATTTGTCATTGATGAAACACAAAATTATTGATGACGGATGCGTACTGTTGTTTCATCAATGAACTCATTGATGCTCTCTGATGCTCATCGATAAGTGTGCCATAGGCTTTGAGCAAAACCCAAATATGACAACAATTACTAAATTATATCACACCGGAATAGAACATAGCTTATCTACTATTACATATTACACACAACTTTTAAAATAATCTAAGCAATACATAAAATAAATGTACATTTACATTAAAGTACTCATATTACATTTCTATACATCAAATTTATGATACATTTTTATTATTTATATATGCACCGTAAATATAAATAAATATGTTTATCATCACGGCATATTACCCATTGCTGGGTGTGTCAATCTGCTTTGTACACAAATATTAATTGGTAATGATGAAATATTTGAAGCGTGCGGGTGTTTACCAGGCGTCACCTCACGGGCACTGGACAGTGGACACTCATTGCTGGTGTGAAGGGTGCATCACAAGGGTCAAATTTGCGCCATTTAAAATTCGAAATAATTTTTGGCATTTGTCAGGATCGAGCCTAGGTCCACAGATTCGCGACCGTACACTCAGGCAAGCCATAAAAAAATACTATTGTACTATAATACAAATACAAGCATTTTTTTATTTCAAGTAAAAAAAAAAAATGTAAAATATACCTATTGTTGAGTGACAATTTAATAAATGGAGGAATAATTTTGTGCAATCAATAGGGCCCTATACCATTTTAAAAATTTTTTTTTTTCCTGTAAGAACAGGATAAAATAAGAACTTCAGTGCAAACGCGATTTAAAAATTTTACGTAATAAGCGAGATATGAATTTTTAAAGTTTAAGAATTTGTGCGTGACGTAGCAGGTACTAACGAGTGATCGACAAACAATGGGACAAACTGTAGTTATACTGGAAACAATTTTTTTCACGTTTGCATAGCTGAAATGTTTTCATATAAAAACTTATACGTTATATTCACGAAGAAATTATTATTAAGTATAAATAACATAAATAATAAGCATTTAACAAGGATTTCTTCCTAATAAATTACAGAACATTGAAACAGTTTGACAATATTATTACACAAAGTATGACGACGGATGGCGCTAATGTTTGCCTGTTTTGAAGTTTCAATATTAATTTAATTCATATTACAAATTGATTTAATTATAAATACATGATTATTGTTAATATTACTAGATGTTATAATTAAACAAATTCATCAAACACAAAATTGTTAAATGTTTTGTTAGGTTATAGAACAACATGACATTTCATATTCTTTCAAAGGTGACCGCTATAGACGCGCGAATCTTCTTTTTAAAATCAGGCGACCAATCAAATTCTTAGTACCTAACGCGTCATACCCAATTAGTTATCAGCTTCAATCGCTTGTAGTTTGTGACCTAGTTAATATTTAAAGAAAAATTTTCCACTAATACTCATTAATTTATGTATATTTTCGTCTTCTTATTTAAGATAGTTAAAATATGACTATGGTATAGGACCCCATTACAGATTCTGTGGTACATGTTACATATGCCCGGTAGTGGTTCAAATGGCCCGGATTCGACTCTGTCCTCAGTTAAAATTAAAAATATTTTTCAATTTTCATATAGCAGAAAAGTAATCCATATATCTCCACAACAGTTTTGAGGGCCCGTGAGGTAAATATACTCTATATTGTCAAAATATGAGAATACGAATGGCACACCCAATAATAATAAGTAGAGTCCGCACGCCCAGAGAAAAAACATGTGCAGAGAGTAAAATTCATCCGGGCGAGTCCAACTTGTTAAAAAGCAGCTGTATAAATATTATTTTAAATGTAATTTCGCTAATTGTAATTTTATTTTGTGCCATAAATGTGTTAGTTTTATTGATTTCAACTTTTGTTGTTTATTATTGCGAGTAATATTGAACAGTGAACATTTCTAGGTTGGGTAGTATCGCAATGATATGTTTTTTCTCTAATCGCGCAGACTCTAATAAGCGGTGATGATATTTATTACTGTTAAAATTTATTCAATAATAGTTATTGAACTATCAAGTGTGTTAATACTTACCATTAACAATCGAGACGTGTTAACTCGTGAGTGCAGCAAACGCGTTCATTAATTGCCAATTAACACACATATTAGATACAATGGCCCGTATTCTGACATCTTGAAGTAACGCTACTTTTGAAAAATCGCTACTTCAACTGTCAAATGTCAACTTTAATATTAAAAATAAGAGAAATAAAATAAAATTAAATTATAAATGCCACTTATTTCAAATATTATAGGTTTCATTTATAAAAATATGAAACCTATTCTTATCTATTCATAAAATAAAATAAAATTTGAAAATTGAAATAGCGTTACTTCAATAGGTGAGAATACGAGCCAATATTTTTTTCGTTGATCGATCTTATTAAATTAAATGTAATAGGTATGTATTATTCCATAATTTTTTTTTTATAATTCATTAATCGAAAATCACGTATTAATAGGAGTAATTAATAAATGATTTTCTCTACATTAATGAAACCCATAAATAAACGATCAACGGGAAAAATATTTTTTTGTCGGGAATTATAATATAACTTAAATCTATCTTAGAATAATAAAAAAAACTACACTACAATACCAAAACAATAATCTAAAATGAAAAAAAAATGTAGCTCCAATAATATAAAACTAGTAAGACAAAAAAAATGTATCGAACTAGTGGTGAATGGAGCAAAATCACTAAACAACTCTATAAATTTTGAAATTTTAGTATTGACTCATGAAATATTAAGTTTGTTTTCCAATGGACAAGTATTTTGTTTTAAAGTAATCAATACTCACATCACCACTCTCATTTTTCCGCTTTTTTTTCTTTTTCTTCACCTTTTTATCTTCACTTCTGGCTTTTCGCTTCTTGCCTTTCTTTTTCTTTCGGCTGTCCTCGGGTTCGTAATCGTCGTCTTCCTCCTGCAATCAAATATTTAATATCTTATCAATTTTATAAATATTTTGAATATTTATTTTACTAATCTAATTGAACAATATGATAATAATTCGTACCCATTTTGACATATTTCACAAAACAATCAGAAATAAAAAAATAAATGCCGGTGCTAACAATCTACACGAAGTGACTAAAATAATTGAAACAACTAAACTGACGCTACTTGCAGATAGTTTCAATGAATTGGATATTTTGTTTTGACTAGAGGATAGGTGATATAAAAATGGCTAATATTTCACGAAACAATGACTAATAACAAAATAACTAAGTGCTGATAAAATTAGAGCAGCATTTCCTAAACTTTTATTACACCACATACAGGAAATGGTTATCTACATTTGCACGTACTCTGATTTATTAACCGACAAGAATCAAGTTATGCGAGATGTGTCGATAAAATAACGGGATTGATCTTAGAACATTGGTTATTTTAAAAAAAATCTGTTGTGGCCAGCACAAGACCTCTCGCCATTTCCATTTAAGGCTATATAAGTATTGTATTGCACTTCGCTATCGAACCGTCGTTTTATAACAAAATATTACAGAACTTTACCCAAATATTGTTTTTTATTGTATTTAACATGTCTTCTGCACACATAATTCTAATTATATCTATTTTTCATTGCATGATGAAGTTTCTAAATGTCACAGATTCTTCCAATTCATTAACCAGATTGGCGGTATTTCTGATTGATATATGCATATTACCTATAATTTCAAATATTTAATTAATAAAACAATAAGAAAGATTAATGTACTTCCCAGAAAAAGCTATCAAAATGTCACTAAAACTGTTGATTTTGACACTGAAATCTGTCATTTACAAATTATGTTATAAACATTTGAATTTGTCAACTGGTTTCCTTAGTGTAGTTTCGCCTACTCGACTTGTTATATCTCGATATTCTATATATTATACCGTCTTTATCTCTAAATTTATAGAAGATATAATAAAAAAATTAAATGTATCAGGGGTAGAATTTTGTTTTTCAAAATTAGTAATTACAAAAATTTTCAAAAATTAATATTTGGAAGAATTTCTTTTAAAAACTACTACTTCCGGTTGTTCAATTGTTACCAAAACCTTTTCAGCTCTTCCCAGGAGTGTCATATTGTGGAATTCATAGTTAAACAAGTCTTATGTCTTATAGTTTTTGAGGAATCGTCCGTCCAACATCCAGCCATACACACACACACACACACAGACATCATTTTAAAAATGTTATAATCGGATTCTAGGGACCTTGAATCGTGCTTATTCAATAAAATCTGGATATGCGAATTTCAGCATGAATCCAATACCTCTCTTAGCGAGAGGTAAAACAAAATCTGATGTGGCCAACACAAAACCTCCCGCTATTTAATTTTTATTAATTTAAATACATACCTACGTTACTAATGCTGCAAACTATATTATGTTCTAATGCATATAACTATTGCTTTATTTACGATTTTCTTTATTATTTAATATGTCACTATTATTAATTTGGTGATTAATTTTTTGACAATGACGTTTACCTGTCAGTTACATTCATTTGAAAAATAAACTGTATAACAAAGGAATTTTGTTTATCTTAGGGTTCGAGATTAAAAAAAGAAAAATGATTTTTAAATTTATCTGTAAAATATATAGAAAAAGTATTAATGTATACCTGTACAAAATTCAATAATCTATAATTTTCCAAAAACATAAATTGCGAAAAAATGGCATTTAATGGTATTTTTTGAAGAAAAACCATTATGAGCTTCAAGTAAAGTGCCATTTCCGTTTATCCGATTTACACCAAAATCTAATGGCTTCTTTTCGTATTAGACTAGGGTACAAATACAAGGTTTCAGAATTTTCTGAATGATAGTATTTGAGTTAGAGCGAAGACAAAATTCATACACATACACACACACGCACACACACACACACACACACACACACACACACACACACACGCGCACACACACATACAGACATCATCGTGAAAATGTTAAAATTGGATTCTAGGGACCTTAAAACGTGATCATTTACTAAAATCTCGATATGTGTTTTTCAGCACGATCCCTATACCTCCCTTACCAAGGGTAGCGGGAGGTAAAAATCTGTTGTGGCCAGCACAATACCTCTCGCCATTTCGATTTTGTTGCATACGTATAGAATTTTTCATTTCTTATACACATATTTGTTCTATTTTTATCTATTCTTTCATTCTATAAGGAATCTTTTCCTTTGGCGGTATTTCTTAAGAATATATGTACTATTACTATTAATATACATACCTACCTACAATTTTAAATATTTAATTAGTAATTGAAAAAGAAATATTTCCTAGAAAAAGCTTTCAGTAATGTTCGTAAAACTGTTGATTTTTGACACTGGCATTTATCTGTCAATTATAAATATTTGAATTTGACAACTGGTTTCCTTGGTGTAGTCTAGACTGTGCGATTTATTGCAACAGATTATTCTATACAGTGTGTCCCATTTAGAAGTGCCACCATTGGGATCTCGAGAACTATAAGAGATACGATGTCGGTTAAATGGAACTTTTTGTGCGCCTTTGGGAGGCCATCTCAGATGTGCTTTTGTTTTTCCAAAAATTCTCATAGGGCACTAGATAATGACGAAAAACTGAATGTTGTTGATTTTTTCTTTTTCAAATAACTTCTCAACTATTGGTAACAGAAAAACGTTTGAAATATAAAAGATAGATATTTTTATTAACTAACCAGTGGCGTACGAAATAAATTTTTATATCCGTAAAATTTCGAGATATAATACAAACTTATATTTTTTTAAATGGAACCCATATCTGATTTTAGTCTCAAAAAAATAACTATTTTTTTCTCTTTTCAATGATGTAAGGGTTATTATGTTTTATATTTGTCTTGCCTTCAAAATTATTATTTTTTCCTTATTTTGTATTAAATTTACAATTATTTTGAAAATATTGGTAGATTTCTATTTAGAAATACTCCTTGTATTTAAATAATTTATTTCGTTAGAAAAATTTACTCAAAACTATCAAATAAATTTTTATAATATTTTATATCAGGTCGCCCTTGGCACATTATAGTGTAATTTGTAATTATGAGTCTAGAATAAAAATATTAAGTAATAAAGGCATAAAATAAATTATATCGATCAATTACAATTTAATTAATAAAAATAATAATTTTTTTTTGAGAAATAATAAAAAAATTCAAAAAATAAATAAAAAAAAATATATTTTAGGAGCAAAACAAATATAAAACATAATAACCCTTACATCATTGAAAAGAGAAAAAAAATATTATTTTTTGAGACTAAAATCAGATATGGGTTCCATTTAAAAAAATATAAGTTTGTGTTATATCTCGAAAATTTACGGATATAAAAATTTATTTCATACGCCACTGGTTAGTTAATAAAAATATCTATCTTTTATATTTGAAACGTTTTTCTCAATTACTAATAGTTTAGAAGTTATTTGTAAAAGAAAAAATCAATATTCAGTTTTTCGTCATTATCTAGTGCCCTATGAGGATTTTTGGGAAAACAAAAGCACATCTGAGATGGCCACCCAAACGCGCACAAAAAGTTCCATTTAATCGTCATCGTATCTCTTATAGTTCTCGAGATCCCAATGGTGGCACTTCTAAATGGGACATACTGTATATTACATTTTCTTTATCTCGAAATCTATAGCTGATATAATAAAAATTTTAAGTGTATCAGATGTAGAATTTACGTTTACATGTTGGATAAATAAGTATTTAAAGCGTGGATTACACGATGAAGTTTTCCTTTTCAAGTGACTTGAAAAGTTTTCTCTCTCGCACAATGACATGAGTGCAAGAGAGACAAATGAATAGACTTTTCACGAAAAGAAAAACTGGAACATGCGCTACATTTTCTTAAAAGTCCCTATAAGTTTGGCTGTCAAGTAACTATTAAACAGGGCTGTCAAATGTCATTTGTGTTTATATTTTTGATGTATTGAAGTAGTTTTATAATCGATCGATATTAAAATGAAAAATGACAAAATGAGGTAGAGAAGTAATTGAAATATTGATAGACCCAAATCATTCAAGCAGCCAATGCACGTCATTAATAAAAGTTTAATAAAAGGAACTAGATGTGTGACGTCATGTACTGGTACGTTTGCAGAGGTTTTAGAATCTTTATGAAAAGAGTTATACAGATTGCAATCTGTATTATCGACATGGTCATGAACTGTCACATCTACAAATTAAATACTATATTTTCGTCACTGTCCATCTCTATTTAAATTATTTTATAATACTAACCTTATTTATACCTATCTATGCCTGATAAAGACAATAAATAAAAGTGAGCCGAATTTCAAAGAAATATACCGGATTCTTATGATTGATTAGAAACGCTACCTTTGGCATATTCACAGATTTTGTGTTTGCGTTAACGGTCACGTTGCGTTGCGTTTAACATTACTTTATTATAAATAGGCCTTTACAACGCACAAAAATGTTTCAAACACGATACAAATATTTTTCAAATAATAACTTTGACAGTATGAACATACAAATTATCAATGTTGCCAACTATAGCAACAATTAAACGAATAATATGACGTTGATGTACATTATTTATATATTATTCATGTCATATACGATAAGTAATGAACTCTACTATTCATCTTAATAATAATTATATAAGGCCATGCCTTTTTGACGGTTAAAAATGATTAAAATTTTATTTCATTTTTCACTATTAGTGATTTTAATGTATTAAGGTTTTTACACTAAGTGATGACGTGCATTGGCTGCTTGAATGATTTGGGTAAACAAATATTTTTCAAATAATAACTGACAGTATGAACATACAAATTATCAATGTTGCCAACTATAGCAACAATTAAACGAATAATATGACGTTGATGTACATTATTTATATATTATTCATGTCATATACGATAAGTAATGAACTCTACTATTCATCTTAATAATAATTATATAAGGCCATGCCTTTTTGACGGTTAAAAATGATTAAAATTTTATTTCATTTTTCACTATTAGTGATTTTAATGTATTAAGGTTTTTACACTAAGTGATGACGTGCATTGGCTGCTTGAATGATTTGGGTAAACAAATATTTTTCAAATAATAACTTTGACAGTATGAACATACAAATTATCAATGTTGCCAACTATAGCAACAATTAAACGAATAATATGACGTTGATGTACATTATTTATATATTATTCATGTCATATACGATAAGTAATGAACTGTACTATTCATCTTAATAATAATTATATAAGGCTACACTTTTTGACGGTTAAAAATGATTAAAATTTTATTTCATTTTTCACTATTAGTGATTTTAATGCATTAAGGTTTTTACACTAAGTAATGACGTGCATTGGCTGCTTGAGTGATTTGGGTATAGCTATGTACGAAAAATTCAAGTGATTAAAATTCAATGACAATTTAATGTAGGTATAACTTAAATTTTGACGCTTGGATATTTTAATTCACGCAAAACTTGATCGTGTAAATACATTTATAAAGACACTTTTCAAGTCACTTGAAAATAAAAACTTTATACTGTAATCCACGCTTAAAAACAATTTTAAAAAATCTGTTGTGGCCAGCACAAGACCTCTCGCCATTTCCATATTAGGCTATATAAGTATTGTATTGCACTTCGCTTTCGAACCGTCGTTTTATAACAAAATCTTACAGAACATTACCCAAATATTGTTTCTTACTATATTTAGCATGTGTTCTGCACACATATAATTCAAATTAAATCTATTTTTCATTGTATGAGGAAGTTTCTAAATGTCAAATATTGTTCCAATTCATTAACCAGATTGGCGGTATTTCTGATAGATATATGCATTTTACCACAATGTTACCTATAATTTCAAATATTTAATTAATAAAACAATAAGAAAAATGTAATATACTTCCAAAAAAAAAGCTATCAGAATGTCACTAAAAATGTTGATATTTGACAATGACATGTGTCATGTTATAAACATTGGAATTTGTCAACTGGTTTCCTTAGTGCCTTGGCCTCTGCGATTAGTTTACTCTATAAATTATAGTGTCTTTATCTCTAAATCTATACAAGATATAATAAAATTTTTAAGTGTATTAGATGGAGAATTTTATGTTCTTCAATATTTAATAAAAAAAAACTCCCAAAAAATTATATTTAGAAGAATTTTTCTAAGAAACTACTACTTCCGCTGCAGTTAAATATTTTTTAAGTCTTATAGTTGCTGAGGAATCGTGTCTACAACATCCAGACATACACACATCCACACACACACACACAGACATCATTTTAAAAATGTTATAATCGGATTCTAGGGACTTTAAATCGTGCTTATTCAATAAAATCTAGATATGCGAATTTTAGCATGAATCCAATACCTCTCTTAGCGAGAGGTAAAAATATGCATCTACATTAGAGCAAAAAGTTTGGAAATCACTTGAATTTAATTAGTTCATGTAATGAAAATATAATTTGCATACCAATATAACAACCGTGAAATATATAATTAAAAACTTCAATGAAAATATATACATATCTATAAAATAAAGTTTTAAGACATACTCTAATTAATGAAATAAAGTTCAATTTGTGTATATACAACCTGCGAATGAGGTTAAGTAGCACAGCGAAAATAAAAGAAAAGAGAAGATGAAGAAGACTAAAAGAAGATTGAAATGGGATCGCGAAAAAGACGATGACGAAGAAAGGAGCAATACAAAAAGAAAATTTGTGTGAAACAGGAAACGGTAGAATAAATTTGAGCATGAATAAAGACTCAAATACTACACTTAACGGTAAAAAAGGATCTGACAATATATAATTAATTTTACATAATATATTCAAATTACACGGTGCAATAGGAGAATACTGCATCTGTACTATAACATTAATTATGTATTACACGAATAAAGTAGAAAATAATTTGGTGTATGAAGATTTATGATTAGAAAGAATGTTGTTGAAAAAATGAAAGCCAGTTAATGGGGTATTCCACTTAAATTTTTTTATTATCTTAATATATAAAACAAAGTCGGGTTAGTTACACCATTTATAACTCAAGAACGGCTGGACCGATTTTGATGATCTCTGATTTGTTGGATTCGTCTCCGCCCCGAATAGCAGAATGACTATTAAAATATCGATTTACGTAAAAAAAATGAGTACACTACTTTTAAGGATTTTATGCTCTTTCTAATTATAGTGGAACGCAGCCAATTTAGCGACATCTATCCACATAGTGGAAAAGTAAAAGTACAACGTGTTCTCACCCCTGCCGCTGTCTGTCAGTATATAACCAATAAAGGTTACAGTTTGTTAGTTTTGTAGGAGTGTTATTAATCCATACTAGGTAATATAATAAATGCGAAAGTAACTCTGTCAGTGTGTCTGTTACGTTTTCACGACTAAACGGCTGAATCAATTTGGATGAATTTTGGTATAGAGATAGATTGGACCTTGGAGAAGGACATAGGCTACCTTTTGTCGCGAAAGTAAAACTTGAAGGGGTGAAATATGGGATGAAAGTTTGTATGGAGAACCCATCATATCTTCCGCTGAACCAATTTTGATGAATTTTGGTATATATATATTTTGGTATATATATAGAGATAGATTGGACCTTGGAGAAGGATATAGGCTACCTTTTGTCACGAAAATAAAACTTGAAAGGGGTGAAATAGGGGTTGAAAGTTTGTATGGAGAATCCGTCATTTCTCAAGTTAGGGATATAAATTTTTTTTTTATGCTTTGGTAAGAAATAAAGAGTGTTTTAGCGTTTTTCAAACATCATCCCTCAAGGCGGTACAATAGGGGGTGATTTCAATTATTTTTTATCTTTGTATCTATAGTTAAGTTTTAACGTTAGTAGATTTTCGATATTTGTCGGAGAGATAGTTTACATCATATGTACCTACATAAGTAAAAGTACCCGAGACATGTTTAGAAACGGGCGCTGTTAGGTGCGGTGATTGGGTAAGCAGTGGGCGGAGCCTGTTACATGTACGATGCGAGGCAGGTTGCCGGCTCCCTAAGCAGCGCATGCCTCCGAAGTAAATGTGAAAAATTACTGGTACACGTGTAGCAATCGTTATTCTAGCTTTACCCGTGCGAAGCCGGGGCGGGTCAGCTAGTTTTAAATAAAACTTCATTCAGTTTTGAAGCAATTCATAGTATTAAAAAAATCTTAATTGTTCCTAGTTTAACACTATTTTATTTTCGAGAAATCAGTGTAACGTCACATTTTCTCTATACTTGTCTTTCTCACACACACTGCTCTGACTACGCTGCGAGAGAAAGATAACAATTGTATGACGTCAATTTTCTCTTTTAGCAAATGTGAAATATCTCGTAAAATAATTATTTAAAAAATGTTTTCATTGTTTTAACTATTATTTATTGAGCCATACTTTATGCTAAATTGAATTTTTTAAATTTATTTTTGTTATGGTGGAATACCCCATTGAGATAGTTCGACCATCTACCGAAAATAATGAATGAGTAGGCTATTGGACTTCCAAATTATCAATAGATGGCGCTGATAGCTGTCAAAATCAAGGCCAGAGGTATACTTTTCGCTGGCTTCCATAAGATTTCAAGTTTAGCGTCCACAATTACATTATTTACATTATAAATTTTTCAGAAGTAATATCACAAGACCTCCTGATTTTATCGATAAATTTTTATTTTGTACGAATTATTTTTGAGTGCTTAAAAATAAAAGTTTATCTGAGAAAATCTGAGAGGTCGTGTGGTATTTGGTGAAATAAATTCCAAAGACTACGCAAAATGAAACTTAACACATTCATTGTCACACTGACAGTTATAAACAATAACAACTGTTTATTTACTTGGTAGCGGAAAATTATCGGGATAACGGGGTTTTATCAGTATAATACTGTTCCCATTGGTTGAATTTTCAAGTATTTTGCATCATGATTTAATGCTTTAATAATCAGAAAAATTGACTCTGTCGGGTCCATCAATAAAACTATTGGCTTGATTCTGTAAGCCGCTGTAGTGTATGTAGCACTATAACCTTCAAAACATACAGCGGTATACCCAAAAAGCGATTCTATAAGATTTTTTATAGAGTGTAAATGCTACATCCCTGCTGTAACTTTACGGTGAACTAAAGTTCGGTGTAGTGTTGTTAGTGTTTTACATTTAGAGGTTAGTAAGTAATATTTTAGATGAACAATCCAAATATTTTGTATTTTGCTTTTGCTTTATACGAGGAGGATTATAATAGGTACGTGCATTTGAAAAATGAAAATAATATAAAGTTTATTAATCAAATTTCATTATTCTAGGCGTTATATGCGTATCAAAAGAAGAAATTTACGAGATATGCATAATCCGTTTGAAATACCGAATGTGGAATTTATTAATACGTTTCGCTTGACGAAACCTTTAGTTCATGAACTAATTGAAACGTTAAGAAATCACGGTGGGCAGGCAAGACGTAGAACAAAAGTTCCTTTTTATTTGCGGGTATTTTGTTATTTTTTATTGCAGTAATTTTTAAAAATAAAATATTCAAAATAAGGTCAAGAAATATTCTAGAGCTATTTTTGTCTTTGCTTAATAAATACATTTTTTTATTATTTTAATATAAATGATTATATGTTTTATTTAGGTTCTTGTAGCATTAAATTTTTTTGGGGGAGGATCATATCAAAGAAAAACTGCTGGACATATTTTGACATGTATGGGACAAAGTACAGTAAGCCGGTCAATATCAGAAGTAGCAAGACTGATAGCCAGGTATATTATGCCTAATGAAATAAGATTTCCTACCACAAACGAAGAAAAAAATATCATTAAAGAGGGGTAACTATTTCTAATCCATTTTTAATATTAGTTTATATGAGCTCAAAACAATGAATATTCAATTTTTTATAGATTTTATCAGAAATGGACAATAAGAGGTGTTATAGGCGCTATCGATGGAACACATATCGAAATTATTGCTCCCTGTGTAACTGATGTCGATCACCCACCATTTATTTATATTAATAGGAAAGGCAGGCATTCGATAAATGTGATGCTTGTAAGTACTTAATTCTTCTAAGTAAATTTAATGTTGTTTAAATTGAAAATTTTAATATTTCTAATTGTTTTAGATATGTGATTCAAACAACTTAATTTTAGCTGTGGAGGCAAGATATCCTGGCTCAACCCATGATGCTGCGGTATGGCAAATGTCAGATGTAAAACGTTTTTTACGACAAATCTATCATAATGGTGATAAATCATCACATTTAATTGGTATTATTGTTTTATATTAGTACGAAAATTATTTAAAATATTTAATGTTTTTAGGAGACAGCGGATATGCTTTGGAACCATGGCTTTTTACTCCAGTTAATAATTTTTTAGATAATTCTCCAGAACATAGATACAATAGTGTTCATATAAGAGCAAGAAATGTAATTGAGCGAACGAATGGAATTTTGAAATCAAGATTTCGATGTTTGTCTCGACATAGAGTTCTTCACTACCATCCAGCATCCGCCGCGTACATTATTTATGCATGTTGCGTTTTGCATAATATGATGCGAAAATCAGGACTAGATATAAATGATGATGAAGTTGATGATGAAATAGAACACGATTTAGACCCAGAAATCAATGAGAATGGAAGTATGGTAGAATAATTAAAATATTATATTATTTCATTAACATTATTATATTTTGTAGATGAAAATGAAGGAGAACCCAATAATTACTTACTTCTAGGGCGCCGTACACGTACTGAATACATAGAGCAAAATTATTCTTAAAAGTAAATAATGTAAAATTATTATTGTGTATACTTTATTATAAATAATAACTAAATAAAAAACACTCTTATTCCGCCATTTGCATAAATAAAAACAATGTTACAAAATATCATTTGTTAAATTCTCATAAAAATATATTTGATTAATCATAGGCAAAATTTTTATTTTCATGTTTGTATTTTGCTATTTCAAATTTTAACTTTTCTTCTTCTATTTTCAATTTTCGTTCCTCTATATTTTGATAAGTGGTAATTAATTGTCTTAATGTATTGTTAAGTTCTGTATTGTAATCACAATATTGTTTGCTCAGATTAGAAGCAATTTCATTAAGTGGTTTCAGATTAGTGTCTTTTTTTTTTCTTTTTGGTATATTGCTGTTTCTGGGTAATTTGGGAGTACTAACAGTAATATTTTCAGTAGTTATAATTTCGGAAATATTATTTAAGTTGTCTTCAGAAATTTGGATAACATTACTAGCAGCATTTTCTATCAAATCACTTGGAGTAACAATTTCTACATTTGGTGATTCCTCTACATTGATCATCAAATTTTGCAGGCCTCCTGACATTGGAACAGCTTGTGAACCTGTTACTGCAACCTTTCCCCACAGTTGCAAGGCTCGTTCTTCTAAATCGGTTATTTTAATTTTAACCTCTTCCCCTCCACCTGTAGCTGTTAATCCTTCTTTGAGTTTTCTAAATTTCGCCCTAGTGGCATTTTTCCAATCTTTAAAACGCTAAAAATAAATTATTTAAAAATATATATTCAATATGATAAATATCATAAATACCTTTTTCCATTCTTCTTTATTTAAGTTAGGCCCATCCCCGAGAGCATTTAATGAAATTGACAATTCCTCCCATTTCTTCTCTATGTAATTCTCTTCTACGTTGGGATTTATTATCCCGCTTCTGAATATATAATCGTTTTCTAACATATTTAAATACAATTCATACTGTATTTTTGTAGTATTAAATAATCTTTTGCGTTTCTTTTCTCTGCAAAACATATTTAACAATGAATTATAATATTGAATCAAACAATAAATGTATAAAATACTAACCTATTAGTGTTTGACATTTTGGCAGTTATTTAGAAATGGAATAAATAATAAACATGAATATAGGTGCACTGTAAGCGTACGTTACATCGGCCAAGGTTATATATGACGGTGCAGAATCGCTTAGTTTACAGAAATGTAAACACTGAACTTACACTGCGCTATAAGCTACACCGCTTACACTTTTACAGCGCTACATCCAAGTTATACAGAATCGAGCCATATAAATATGGTAATTATGACAAAGCGGCATATCGCTCACTGCTTGCATTATAACATTGGGAGTCAACGGGCTATTATATGCGCCGCTCTGTTGAAATGAAGTCATGTTCTGTATATTAAAATATAGTAAAATAATCTTATTGTTCATTTAACATAAATGCTATTTTTGTTTGAAATAATTTCTTATTAGAATGAAAACTGTAATTCCAAAAATTATTTCGAACAAAAATAGCATTTATGTTAAAGGAACACTAGATTATTTTACTATACAGACCACTCAGGGCAGGAAAATGTACTAGGCGATGCATGTCTTCATTCCAATAGAGCGGCGCAAAATAATGACCTGTTTTGTATCGAATATTATAAAGCAAACAGAAAGCGATATGCCGCTTTGCCATAATGGGGCCATAAACCAAATTTTTTAAATATTTTCAAATGAAAGTTCGTTTAATTTTGAAGCAATTCGTGGTATCAAAAAGTCATAATTGTTTTTTGTATAAGTGCATTTGATTTTTAAAGAAACCTATAGCTATCTTTCTCACACCAGTTTCTGTAGTAGGCTGCGCGAGAGAGATACCAATAGTGTGACGTCACCTGTGGCCTGGAAATAAATTTAAATATCTCGCAAAGTAATTATTAAAAAAATGTTTTTTTATTTTAATCGTTATTTATTGAGTAGTACTTTAAGGATAAAGTGTACATTTTATTATATTTTGATATGGTTTATGGGCCCATTATTAGTTTTATTAATAGGGGAAAGTAGCCTATACCTATATAGGCTGTATCAAAGTGTAAAAAATTTAAGGGCATATAGTATTGTCAAAAATGAGTAAAAAAAAAGCTTAATCAACATAGGTCTGATATTCAACAGTTTCGGAGATAAATGAAAAATCGAAGAAAAACTGACAATGATAGTGATCGAACAAAATTTTGTCTATAATAGACTATAAAAAAATCAATAAAATTTTATATGAAACATTTTTCTCGATTTCTAATAGTTACGATGTTATGTTAAAGGGGGTCAACTTAAAAATCTTAAATGGGACCCCCTATTTTTTATTGCAGATTCGGAAAGAGCGTAAAAAAATATGCTGGTTTTATTCGGAAACTTTTTTTGTATTCCCAACAGGTGGCGCTGCAATCGTAGAAATGTGAATTTGCTAGAAAAAAATTAACCGATTAATATTTTATTAATAACTTGATAAAAAATGACGTATGTTGTTTCAATAAATACACAAAATTATAGAATTCATTTCTGATGAAATCGAGTTGTCCATAGTCAGTTTTTAAAAAGTTTATTTCTTTTAATTCCCCCTAAAACCAACCTATTTTTTTACGCACTTTCCGAATCTGCAATAAAAAATAGGGGGTCCCATTTAAGATTTTTAAGTTGACTCCCTTTCCCGCCTCCCCCTAGGGGGGTGGGGGGCCATTTTGTCAGAATCTGATGTCCCCCCAAAAACTATGAAGGTTTTGATTAGGCACACTTTTTGTTACGATGCATTGTTTTCGAGATATTCAAGAACGTAATGTTATATGGGACACCAGTATATGCTCTTATTTTTTTTTAACTTCCTTTGAAACACCCTGTATGTTCACTATCTCCGTCTCTGTCGTCGCAAACTACAGAACTATTTTTTTTATAGGACATTTTGTTATTAGTGATTGTGACGTCACAAAATGAAAATATTTATTTTTAACCGTAATTGGCAAAAAAGACAAAATAAGGGTCTTGAATTTTAAATATATTAAAAAAAAATCTTAATATCATCCAAGTAGTCCATTCTGACGTCCGTCGAAATAGAACCCCGTCGAATAGAATATTGTTGCTCTTGGCGAGTTCTATCACTGGTTAAATTTAATGTACTTATTTCTGTAACACCCTGTATGAATATTATGCAAAGAAAAAACAAGAATAATATTAAAACAATGACTCATAAGGATGGAAAAACAAAATTTAAATACCTTTTTTTCATAAATTATTACGTCAGTTTTGTGGTCATTTTTTATTTGTTTCGTAAATTTTCCACTTTTTACTAATATTAAGGTGTTGTGTTGTACATATTAATATATTTTCACATACTGAAAATTAAAATACCGGAACATCGACCGGGGGTACTATAAACCTCTCAAATGCTGCGTTATTTTTTTGGTTAATAATTTAATAATCAACTGTGGGATTTGAACCCCGCAATATTTTTATAAATATATCAACGTATTTTGTAAAAATTTGTGTTATCTCGAGTGTTATCTATAAACGAAAGACCTTCAATAAATAATGAGAAAATACCAGTTATCCTATTTTCGCTAAGAGGTATTGGATTCATGCTAAAAATCGCATATCAAGACCACTAGAATCTGATTTTAACATTTTTACAATGATGTCTCTCACTGCGCGCGAGAGCGCGTATGTGTGTGTGTGTATGGGTGTGAGAGAGAGAGAGTGAAGATGTGTGTGTGTGTGTGTGTGTGTGTGTGTGTCTGTGAGAGAGAAAGTGAGGATGTGTGTGTTCTCAAATTCTATGACTAAAGACCAATTTAACTACGTATTCCTTAATCTGATATTAATGGGAAGAGCTGAAAAGGTTTTGGTAATAAATGAATAACCAGAAGTAGTAGTTCCTTTAAAAAAAAAAATTTAAATATTATTTTTCAGGAAATTAATGTTATTACAAATATTAAAGAATATAAAACCAGTTGAAAAATTAAAATATTTGTAATTGACAGAAATATGTCATTGTCAAAAATCCAGATACATTACTGAAGGCTTTTTCTGGGAAGTACATTTAATATTTCTTATTTTACTATTAATTAAATATTTAAAATTATAGATACATGGCCGCGTGCTTGAGTGTCTGGTCGCGAACCTGGGGGAACCGGGTTCGATCCCGACTGACGCCAAATATTTCCAATTTTAAATGGCACAAAAGTGACCCCTGTGGTGCACTCTCCACGCCAGCTATGAGTGCCCGTGAGGTGACGCCTAGTAAGCGCCCACACGGTAAAATATATCGTCATTATTACCGATGTCTACATGTGTTGTAGATAGTGATAGTGGCACACCCAGAAATGGGTAATATGCCGTGATGATATATTTATTTATTTTATTTAGATACATGTATTACATATACGCATCAGAAATACCGCCAATCTCGTCAATGAATTTGAAGAATCTCGGACATTTAGAAGAGTAGGAGGAAACTTATTTATAAAAGGAATTAAAAAATATAAAAATATATTAATAATAAGTAAATGTAATTCGAATTTTTATGTGTGTACCAGAAATGTTAAATATAATATGTATTTTGTAGTCTAACAGATTTTTATTATTTGATGTAGGGTGTACTTTTTAATTAGATTATGAATTATGTACTTCTATTTTTGAATACAATACAATTAAGACTTTATCAAAAATAATCTTGATGAACTACAGTACCGTCAAAAATATGGCAACACCTGCTGATTTGTAAAAATCAATATACTCATATTGTTTCCTACATACAATTTTTAACGAAAGTTATAAAATTGAACATTTTATCTTATTTTTGCCAGTGTTTTGTTTACTTTTGCTTCCTTTGAACTCCGAAGGAAGAGATAAGACATCAAAGCAAGATCAACCAATGTTAATCGGATATAGAAGAATTTGCAAACATTTGGAAATTGGAAACCAATTTCTAGTAATGTGTTTCAAAAACTAATACAAAGAAAGCATAGAGTTTGTTAAGATGTTATCAAAGCCGGAGATTTTTCCGTAGTCTTCTCTCGGTTAAATGAAATTTTACCACTTCAACGGATATTACTTAGGTAATCAGAATGAACCGGTTTCAAATTTTTTAAAAGTATTTTAAATGAAAGTTTATGAATTTATTATCACAGTAATAACAAAAATAATAATAATTTATTGTTATTTTCGTAATTAATTAAATAAAATGATTGACACCAGAAATAGTCATGAAAAACAACCTCCCACTCCTGTGACGTCGGAGTACATACAGTACGTCATTCGCGCCAATAGAAAAACAGTTTACGTTATTTACATAAATAAAAGTAAGCGATAATTTGTCACATGTTAAACTGTACTCTGCTGTCACATTGTTTCAGATCACGTGACCTTTTCAAAATATTCAATGGGCCCATAAATCTTTTTTTTAATTTTAAATAAAAATTCATTTAATTTTAAAGCAATTCGTGGTATCAAAAAGTCATAATTGTTTTTTGTATAACTGCATTTGATTTTTAAAGAAACCTATAGCTATCTTTCTCACACCAGTTTCTGTAGTAGCTGCGCGAGAAAGATGTGACGTCATGTGTGGCCTGGAAATAAATTTAAATATCTCGCAAAGTAATTATTACAAAAATGTTTTTTTTTTACAAATATGTCATCATCATTACCGATATCTGCGATAAAGCAGATTGGCACACCCAGAAATGGGTAATATGCCGTGATGATATATTTATTTATTTGTTTTTTTTTTATATATATTAATCGTTATTTATTGAGCAGTACTTTAAGAATAAAGTGTACATTTTATTATTTTTCCTACTCCCATGCGTGAAGTGAGTACTTCACGTATCAATTTTTATGTGTGAAGTTTGATTTTTTGCACACTGTGCGTGAAGTGTTATTTCACGCACCGTTCATTATTTTAAATATTACAAAATGAATTGTATTTTAATAAAACAAAGCTGTTAAACACACGTAACGTTGGTAACCATGGTTACACAAGTAGATAATACAGAGGCTTTACGTTAAAAGAATGACAATGTGAAGAAAAAATATGTTTTATTGCAAGGTCGTAGAAAAAGTATAGTATGTAATACGTGTGTGAAGCCTATTTTACATTCGGGTGGTTTGCAACACTCGCCTTCGGTTCGTGTCGCAATCTCCACCCTCATGTAAAAATTTCAACTTTATGGTCCTATTGTAAAATATCTAATGGATATTTTCATATTTGAGACTCTTTAAGGAACAATACCTTTTTAAATTTTGAACTTAGAAGTCATATAAAAATTCTTGCAACAGCCTTAATGTTACGTTTTGTTTAAAAAAATATATCAGTTGTAAGTTTAGATAAATGCGTTGCAGTTTTTTTTCGGGTTTGCCAATTTTCAGGAGTTCTAAACTAGTTCTAAGCAAATTTTTCGAATACGTGAATTCGGGTATGAAGTCTATTTTCTTAAAATAAATATATTCATTTCAAATTTATAATTTTTTTATTGGTTTTATTATATATCCTGTAAATTTTAAACGGTACTCATAGGGGCAGCTCGTCTATAGGAGCCTGGGACGGGGCCCAACTATATTTGCAAAACTAGCCCCAATAAATGTAGTTTTAAAAAATATGTTTCTTGTAATTATATGTATTATTCAATTTTTATCTATTTCCATGCTATTTTATTATTTAATTTCAAAAATATTCTAAAAATTGCTTGAAAAAATAAAATTTATGATTTTTCTTTGACTTTTATTTATTTATATTTATGAGTGCTCAAAAAAACTAAATTGTTTCTATTGTCACTAGCCACTACACATATTTTTGGAGGGAATTACATTCAAAACTGTTTTTACACGGTACATTTGTTTCCGAAGAATCCATGCACAAAAATCGTGCAAAAATAAACATAGGCATATTAATTTTTATTTTATAAATATGAAAATTTGATAAAATATGGTACAAAATTTGTTATTTTCTAAACCGTATTATTTCCAAATCATATAAAAATAATCCGTGTAAAAACTGGTTTAAGTGTATACAAGTAAAACTACAAAATTTAAGACGAATACTGTAATACGAACCCCTTGTTTAGGTAGGCCATCATCAGACTCTGGTGAATTTTCTCCAGTCACTTGTTCTCCAACGGCATCATCTCCAAGATCTTCTTCTCCTAATGGAAAATACCAAAACATCAAAAACTTGTACACACAAATATGCCAATATCTAATACCATTATTTCAAATTTAATTAAATAAAAAAATAAAAGTTTATACAATTTACAAAATAGATGCAAAAATATTTGTTTATTTATGTTTTATACAGCTTTTCTTCTTTTTGGAATACACGTGGAAAGTTCTAGAACTTTTGATCCCGAACATAAATTAACATATTTTATCAAGATTCAAAACAATAAATTTGTCACATGACTAAATTAAATAGGGTATTTTTTATCTTTTAACAACAAGAAATATGTTGAGAATTGAGTAATTCATTGATAAGATTACAAATTGAACTGTTTGAAAAAAACTGAAAAATGGACTTAATTAAAATTGGCATTTAAATTTAATATTAAAGAAAAGTAGAAGAATCCTAAAAATATCATAATATTAATTTAAAAAATTATACCTAAAGCGTATAGGCCGAGTGCTACCTTTATTTTTCAGTAAACAGCACTCTTCTGGTTACATTTATGACAAGAACTATCAAATTTATTGATCTTCGGCATAATTTTGTCATGTACAAAATACTTGAAAACATAATGAAGACATTTCAAGATTTAGAAACCACTGTCAAGTATTTTTTAATTCAGAAATAATATTTTCTAAAATCAGAGACAGCTAAGAGCCATGTGGTCAACATGTGGCCATTGGTCAGACGTTACAAACACACTGTTTTGGTGGGAAATGCAAAATTTCAAATATCTTAAACATAAACAATATGAAATTGGCATAAAAAATCGCGATCTTAGCTGCCAATCTCTTTGTTTGATGGCCTCCATTTTGTTAAGGGTCAAGAATATGCCCGCGCGCTGTCACAAAAATAATGAAAACCTATTTCTCCCCCTTCCACTTACCTAATATTCGGATCGGCATACTCAAATAACTTTGTAAAAATCATAAATAACGAACAAAACACAACAAACAGCATTCAAACTTGAGGTAAACCAGTAAATTCTGATATGATATTGGCATATAATTAAAATAATTAAAGGTAATAGATAAATGAGTTTGTAGTCCCGCTATCCTGGCTTGCTCTTGCCAACTAGCCAAACAAAACTTACCGGCATAGGAATCATCCACTTCATCATCTGAAGCCATGTCCTTTTACACCAAACAATACGAAACTATAGTTGCACACCACTGTTTAGATTTATAAAAACAAATATAAATTTAACGGTTGTAATTACGGAGAACACCAAATGCCGTCACCTCCTTTCTTCTTTCGCAGACTGGCTTCTCTCCTCCCCACTTCCCCTCGCACTGTTGCCAAGTCTTGTATTCCGTGATAGGAAAAATCTCGACACCTTGAAGATGCATTTTTATTAATTTTTATCAATACTTAAAAATACAAAACATGATATTCAGTTTTTTATATAAACAGTCCTTTCAAAACTTGCTATATACATTATTAACAATAGAAAACAAGTGAATTTTCCATTTTTTTGATAAATAAAAAATATATGCAACATTTATAACTGTTTATAACATAAACATGATTTACTATGTGTAGAAATTTTTCCTAAATACTTATTTATATTGTTATAGACGTGTTACTATTATTTTCATTAACCCTGTTTCAAATATAAACAATAATATACAAATATAGTTTACAATATCAAAATAATGACATAAACATTTAACAAGTTATTCTACAAAACAATTCTTTCTGTATCTATAACCCAGCTATAATTATCATTAACAATTGTCATTAGAAAGTCAAGAATTTTACAGTTTCTCACAAAATACCGGCAAAGATAATCTTAAAAATGATACACATATCCGGCAACATCGCCCCCTCAATTTGCTAAACTTCAACCCCCCACCAATCAAGTTCAAGCATGCGTACAAATAATAAAACAGCACGTTTTAAGATATAACGCATGCGTTACATATAACCCGGGTTAATTTTTACATTTTCCTCCTAATTTTTCCGATAAATTTCTTCATAAATTTCGATAAATATAATAATAATTATCATTCGTTCATATTTACAAGTCTTATATTCAATTGTTATTATATTTTTGGGCCAATACATGTACAGAAAAAAATAATAAATTCATAGACAAAACAAATTAGATTTTTCCTTGACTTTAAATATTGATTGGTATTTTCAGATGTGGAGTATGTAGTTGAAATGAAATGTACTCATGTTTCTTCTTTCTTAGTCTAGCAATCTCATTATACTTTTAAATTAACTTGAAAAATACTTTGTAGCTAGCATTTTTTACATGAAAAGTTGTATTGAATGTTTTATTCCATATATGTATGGAGATACAAAACAAAAAACTGGATTTCTTTAAAGAATAACTTAGAAATTCAATTTAATCAAACAAAAAATTAAAACAAATTAGATGTTTACAAATATTTGATAAAATAAAACAATTTCGGTAAATTTACAAGTATATTTGAATTAAAACTAATATTATACTCACTTTAAAATATATTTATAATTTTTCTTCGGTTCTACAAGTAATAAATGATGTTCACATTACAAAAAAATTTACAGCCTCTTTTGTAATTGTAACGTTTTTAACGATGAAAAACTGAAATAACCGCGTACTCAATTTCAGCCCTCTATGATCAATATTGTGAACTATAAACTTCAACAGATGTCGCCTTCGTACCGAGTCGTTTTGACATTAGTGTCAAAATAAGAAGGACATTGTTTTGAGTGAACTTGAAGAACACAAACACAAAATTTTACAAAGCAATGCAAATTTTATAAGCTAGTTGTTAAGTGTATAAAATTTATCATCATGAATATTAGAATCTTGCCTATAGAGATAATCGAACAATTATTAACTTACGAAGATATCGAAATAAGAGAAATCTTAAACTTTTCATCAACATGTACACATTTTCATGATATGGTGTGTAATAATAATGCTATTTGGAAGACAATTTACGCAAAACGGTAAGTTTTTAATCGATATAAAGTATAGTCAAAACTTTTTACAAATGAGTAGTTTCCAAATATTTGTTAATTGTCTTCAAAGTAACATTCTGGACTTGTTGTATATTTCTTACATAGTTTTTCCTACATTTTAAAAGACCACTAGAAGAAATATTTAAAAACATTCTTTAGTTTTATGTTTGTTGTGAAGTTTTAATTTTCCTAAATTCCTTTTCATTATCATTTATTTTCCGTAAAGAACTAAAATTTTAAGATTATTCACACTCCACAATTTTTTATGTCATATTAATTTATTCTTATCTTTTTTTATGAAATATAGGCCTGCTTTATTGTTAATTTTATTTGCATTTTGTTGGTGAGAGTTGTTATCTAATAACGTCTTCAAGGAAACTACACATCCCTATAATGAGATCAGATATTTTTGGTACTAATGGTATTTTTTGGTTAATATCGGTTAATTTGGGAAAAACTAGCCATATATTTTTTCGTAGAAAACCATATATTTTTAGTTTATTGTATAATTTTCTGCTACGAAATGCCCAAACGCCGTCAATCAGTCGCACTTGAAAAATATTTGGGATTTATACTCTTTGTATTTTCTATAAAATGTTAGCTCCTTGATGCTCTGCAACATCTAGAGATTCGCTCAAGATGAGCCGCTGTTTATTTGGTTTATATTACTTTTTCGAAATTTTTAACCATTTCTGATAACAATCATCTTTAAAATCTTAAATTGTCAAATTAATTTGTGGGCCGCCCGCTTTTTGGCACTACACCTTCACATTTCCTTATAGTTCGGTAAATAGCCGTTTGTTCAATATTTTGATCCCCAAAAACGTTATCTGGCTACGATATAATAGGGGATTCTACTCATATCGAATTTTTATATATTATTATTATATTTATTTTTGCCTAACCGGCTTACAATCTACATATTATATATATTTTACAATAAATTGTGGTACTACATCATAAAATAACCCCCCGTTTCTCGATGACTTCCTTCATCCAATCTTGTCCCGACCCTATATCGTCTAACAGAACCGTTTCTTTTCTTCCTTCTCTCGTAACTTAAAAAAAAAATATATACAGTAAAATTTTTGAAAGAAGTCCGATCAAGGCTATCTACGAATTGCATCTATGAATTAAGATTTTGTGCTGTCAAATTTAGTAGTGTCGTTTACATAGTTTTTATGAGGTACACAAGATATTATGTACCCTCATAAAAACTAAGTAAAAGACACTACTAAATTTGACAGCACAAAATCTTAATTCATAGATACAATTCGTAGATGGCCTTGATCGGACTTCTTTCAAAAATTTTACTGTATATATCATCACGGCATATTACTCATTTCTGAGTGTGCCACAATCTGCTTTATCGCAGATATCGGTAATGATGATGACATATTTGTACCATGCGGGCGCTTACCAGGCGTCACCTCACGGGCACTCATTGCTGGCGTGGAGAGTGCACCACAGGGGTCACTTTTTTGCCTTCTCTCGTAACTTCCCTGCACGAAATCCTTAAATGCCTGATAGTTTCCTCTTCTCTCCCGCATAGCCTGCAACTCCTCTCATCTCTTAATAGCCAGTATTTATTTTTTCTCTCTTCATTACCACATCTGAACTTGGCAATCATCTTGATGTTTTTCTTTCATCCAATAAATTGACGTCGTTTGTGTTAGTTTAAATCTCTTGTTGTAATTCGAGATGTTTATCTTACTTTGTTGTTCTTACCGCTGTATGTCCCAATCTCTCTGGTGTAGTTCGTAATGTGTGATTTCTCCATTCATGCGTAGCCTCTCTATTTGTACTGTGGAATATCCATTTCTTTCGTAATAGGCTTTTCTTGCTTATCCCCATTTTGTTAGCTTGTTTTCCTCTCCTTGTCTTTTTTTATATAAATTATATACATAATTATTTCTTTCCATATAACTGTGTTATTGACGCAAACTTTTTTTAAATGCTAAAATATATTACACATTTTCAAAATGCGCGGTTTTTTCTGGGCTTGATGACTCTATCCACCCGGCTCTCTTTTATTGGCCGACACTATAAGTAGGCGTTGCCATTATCAAACCAGTGACTGCCAGAATGTTCCACTGGAGTATTTGGTTACGGTAGTTATGCTATTATTTTTACAAATACTTATAAACTATAACTACAATATACTAAACTTACGATAAGTAAAAGAAAAGAAAATAAGAACAAAATGAAATTTTCAAATATAAAGTGATATAAAGCCGCTCAACATTGATAAATGGTTTAGAATCTCTGGTTACAGCAACAACTGGATTCGCTTACGTCGAAAGGCGGGAAACAGAACTTTACCCAAATATTGTTTTTATTGTATTTAACATGTCTTCTGCATACATATAATTCTAATTATATCTATTTTTCATTGTATGAGGAAGTTCCTAAATGTCAGAGATTCTTCCAGTTCATTAACCAGATTGTCGGTATTTCTGATGGATATAAGCATTTTACCTATAATATATAATATTTAATTAATAAAACAATAAGAAAGATTAAATGTACTTCCCAGAAAAAGCTATCAGAATGTCACTAAAACTGTTGATTTTTGACACTGACATCTATCATTTACAAACTATGTTATAAACATTTGAATTTGTCAAGTAGTTTCCTTAGTGCCTTAGTCTCTGCGATTAGATTATTCTATATATTACAATGCCTTTATCACTAAATCTATACAAGATATAATAAAAAATTTAAGTGTATTAGATGTAGAAGTTCTTCAATATTAGTAGCATCAAAAATTTTCAAAAAATTATATTTAGAAGAATTTTTTTTTAGAAACTACTACTTCTGGTTGTCCGATTGTTACCAAAACCTTTTCAGCTCTTCCCAGGAATGTCAGATTGAGGAATTCATAGTTAAACAGGTCTTAAGTCTTATAGTTTTTGAGGAATCGTCCCTCCAACATCCAGCCATATACACACATCCACACACACACAGACATTGTAAAAATGTTACAAACGGATTCTAGTGACCTTGAAACGTGCTTATTCATTATCATCTGGATATGTGATTTTTAGCATGATTCCAATACCTACCTCTCTTAGCGAGAGGTAAAAAAGAAAAATTAGGGAATTTCTGAATTTAAAAATACTATAACAAATAAAAAAAAAATCGTGGAAACCCCCAGCCTTGGGAGGGTAATCACAGTCTATATGTAATTAACGATTAATATTTTTGTAGATGGCCGAAATATACAAATGATCAGAAACTACACTGTATAACTAGTTGGTTTAATGAAGTGAAATACCTCCACGATTTAACAAATAGATGCCATAAAACATTGGCAGAAATGCCTGCGAAGTTCTACAAACGATACGAACTCTCGAATTCTGATTTAGTGCAATGGAAGGATATGATGAGTGAACATCCAATGGCTACACAATATATTGTGGATATTCTAATGGCGATTGTTAATGATAGAAGTACCATTCAAGGAATCAACACTGTTCAAATAAAGTACGTTACAATTTTAGCTAATAAGCTCATCAACATCATTATGGGAATCTGTGATTTGAAGCATATTGGCGAATCCAGAAACAGATAAACATTAAAATTAGGCGGTCACCCAGACGTGTTACAGTCAGTTTCCACGTTTGCGTGAGCGCCAAAATTGCGCGCATTACGATGTACTTACTAATTTTTAATATTCGTTTTTTTTTTTTTCGAAACTGGCGAAGCTCTTGATGAAGATTTTGGAAAAAAAAATCAACTAAAAAAAACTTATTTTTGCCCTCCTGAAGTGTACTGGGAACTTTACAATTATATACACAGCAAGTGTAACCTACTTTTTACGCTTACTGTGTTGTAACTTGTCTCATTATGCGGTAAAATAATCAAAATACACTGGACGTTTATGAGCATTTAGAAAAGAAATCATCTTTACTATAATAAAGTTCATGTCAAAAAATACTACCTACATAAGTTATTATTTTACTTTAACATTTCCTATATTTAAAATTAATTTATATAAACCAAAATCACGGCAACGACATCTGTCATTATTGTAAAAATCCGCCGTTACTGACATAGTCACCGATCGATATACCTGTCATATCCGCGAGGCGAACATTGCTGAAATGTCAAATATCGACACCTACCTATTATTTATTACGAAGAAAACATGAGCAAATAAATATATTATCAGTCATAAACAACGTCTATTATTACAAATAAATTTTCGCTAGAAGAAGTACTCTGATGAAGGCAAGTAAAATCAAATTTGGAAATTGACTTAACCCCAGTATTTTAAACTAACCCTTTTCAGAAGTACAACCTATCTCATTAAAAAAGTGATTTTCATTATCGTCGGCCAAAAAAATTGATACAATTCTCGTGCGTGAAGTATTTTACAGCGCTCCAGCTAATAAGGCACTCGCCTTAAGGGCTCGTGCCTTAAACAAAGCTGTCGCGCTTTAAAATACAACTTACACGCACTCAAATGTAAATAACTATTAATTAATTTACTGCAACTTTGTTGCTGTATATTAAAATCTATCTCGTATGGACGAAAACTTTCTCGCTTATTGTATTTTGTGCTGCAAAATCCAAAACAAACGTGTTCGAATGTTAATTTTTATTATTTTTCTTGTCATTTTAGTACTAAATATGATATTTTTATTACATAAACACATACTCAAAACTTAAATAAATAATAATCTGAAAAAATCAGAACGATATCTTTAATAACTACAAAGATATGAGTAGTTAAAGTTAAAAATTGTGAAAACATTTAATGGAGGTGATTTTTTGGAAATATGTGAATTTTTAAATGTTTACAATGCGATGGAACATTACGAATAACACCATCAAATTTGTCGGGAAATTTCCTATAAGTAACTTTTAACTTTAAAGTAGCTAGGAAGGTTTCAATGTCCAACTACAAATTATCTTTCCCATAAGAGTAGGTGAAGGAAACACTGTGAAATGGAAATATCATTTCTGCATAAGTCTATCTCACACAAACTCCCAACCGGCAATTATGCGCAGGCTCGGAAATCTTGACTACTATTGGCTAACGCTGACAGCGTCGCTGGCTGGGCTGCGTTCCAAAATCCACAATATTTTCAAATGTAGTTGCTCATGATTCTCAACATATGAAAGTAATTTGCCTTCTTGCGGAAGAAAACATGCTTTTGGTTGAAAATAAACATAAGTAAATACGTTGGCGTGTATTACGAGCATACATTTATAATAAAAGCGCTTTTATGGAGCGTATTTTCACATTATATTGAGGAGAGTGCTCCATAAAAGCGCTTTTATTACGGGCTTGACATTAATGTTGTAATTATAAGTAGTTTCGTTAGTTTTATAAAATTATTTTTAATTTCGTTTCAATTTTTTACTTCAACAAAACTTTCATTCGTTCCAATACTCTACGCCAAAACTCGGTATTCTTGGTTTTGGAACGCTGCCCTGGTGATGCAGCGAGCACATGGTTTGACTTTGACGTTTGACTTCATTTCTGTTTGTAGTTGCACTTCGAAAGCATTTGCTTTGTGTTTCATACAGTAATTTATTGTCACCTAAATAAATTAATCCTGACCAGATTGTATTGCTATTATTTTTACAGTACAACAAAGTAAATTATTTAATTCAAATTTAGCACTAGAATATGTCAATGTTTTTTATTATTACTAGTATTTATATTCAAGAATTTACATACAAAATAAATAGTAGGTACATTGTTTAATTTCTCAAAATTAAATTTAAAATTTCTCGCGCTAGTCGTTAATAAATAGAACTCTGTGATTCGCAAAAAGTGATCATGATTTCCTCGTTAGCCAACAGTAGTCAAGGTTTCCAAGCATGCGCATAATTCGCGGTTGGGTGTTTGTGTGAGATAGACTTATGTAGAAATGATATTTCCATTTCACAGTGTTTCCTTCAAGAAAAGCAAAGGATCCGCAATATATTAGTTAATAGGTATATGATTGAAATCAGTGCATTTGACAGTTACTTAACAGTCAAAACTTATAGGGACTTTTAAGAAAAAGTAGCGCATGTTCCAGTTTTTCTTTAAAAGTCTATTTATTTGTCTTTCTTGCACTCACATCATTGTGCGAGAGAAAACTTGAAAAAGAAAACTTCATTGTATTTTAAGTATTATTTAAATAAATTTATTATCTTTTTTAGCACACCAGGCAACCTAACTTACCGCTATTACGCCAACAAAGCCCTTCGTTTCGTTCGCCAACAATACCTCACTAAAGAATGGGAAACCTATATGTCTTTACCTCCCGAACGACAAATTCTCGAACGCGGAGCCGTCTTTATTGCGCAATGGTGCCAACCTACCGTTGAGATCTCCCTAGCTGGCATAGGAAAACAATTCGATGATATCGCGAATAGTGTGAGGGATCTTCTGCAGCAAACTCATCCAAATCATTCGATATTCTCCGCGCCAAAAGATATTCAAGAAGAATGGAAGATGTGCAATTTGAGTAGGAATCAGTGGAGTGTAAACGAGTGCAGGCAAATTATGGATGCTATGGGGATTGTGTTGTATAGACATCTTGGGTTCTACGGCAATAATGAGATGTATTATGTGCCTGAAAATTCTTACATCAATGAGGTAAGAGTTAATTGTTAGACAGGCCTTTGTTACAGCTCCTAGGCGGTGCCTGATTTCTAGCAGTTTTCAAGTTAATGGGGTATTCCGGTAGTTTTTATTTTATTTTTATTTTATTTAACTTCGGCTTTCCAACAGGACCATGTCCCAATAACAGAAAAGCACATACAACATAAATGCAAAATAAAAAATACATTAGCAATTAAGTTACATTAGAAATAATAATATAGCAGTATATAATTTCATGATACAAATAACCAACTACAATGAAAACATAATAGAAAAATTAATAACAAATAACTAATTAAAGGACAGTACTACATTTGTCACTTGTTTTTTAAACTGTGATAAACTAAAAAGAAATATATCAATTGAAAGACATATTTATTGTAAAAAAAATGGTAGACGATTTACTGCAGAATTGAAAGCAGCATTAGTTCTATTAAATCCTTCTTCTTCTTAATCCTGCACCTTTCTACCCTCACGGGTGTAAGGCGTTCCCCCGGCCTGCGGGGGAGGGGGTTGAGTTCTGGTTCGTTGGTCTTCTCCATATTTCTTTCCACTCTGCTCTATCTTGTGTTGCTGTCTTCGTTTCTTCCCAAGTTAGACCTCTTCTTTGCGCTGCCTCCTTTACTTCTTCCAGCCACGTTCTTCTTGGTCGTCCTCGTGGTTTCTTTCTTCCAATTTTTGCTTCAAACACTTTTTTAACTATTCTCTCCTCTCCCATTCTTTCTACATGACAATACCACCTCAGCTGTCCTTCCTGTCTTATCTTCTATTGATTTTACTTTTAAGTTTTGTCTGTAGGTTGTGTTTTCAATTCTGTCCAGTCTTGTTTTCCCCTCTATTTTTCTCAAGAATCTCATTTCGATAGCCGTAATTTTTTCTTTTTGTCTTTGCGTTAATGTCCATGTTTCAGCTCCGTGTATGAGTATAGGCGTCACTACTTTCTTAAATATTTGTACTCTGGTCTCTTTCGTAATTTCTTTCTTTCCTAAGAAGCTGTGTTTGATGCTATTGAATATTTTACCTCCTGTTGTTCTTCTTTCTTTTATTTCTTCATCAAATCTTCCATCTTCTGAGATCATTGCCCCCAGGTATTTAAATTTTTGGACTTGCTGTAGATTTTCATTTTTTAGTTGTATCATGTGGTGTTGTTAATTTCTTCCTAGTATCATGGTTTTCTTTTTTTCTTTATTGATCTTCATGTTTATCTATTAAATCCTAAACAGAATAAATCCGTTCCTCTAGTCGTATAAATTGGTACGCGAAAGTCCAAACTGTTTAATAGATCAGGACAATCGACTCTATTATTTACTAATTTGTATAAAAATATCAAGTCAATTACGATTCGCCGTTTTTCCAGAGGTAAAATATTAATTTCAAAATTATTAAATTTATATCTAATAAATTTACAAATTTTTTCTTGAATACGCTCTATTCTTTTAATATGAATAACATACTGAGGTGACCAACAAATTGTTGCAAATTCTAATTGACTTCGAACTAAAGAAAAATATAAAACTTTTAAGGTTTTGGGATTTTTAAAGTTCTTTGATGACCTGATAAGAAAACCAAGCATTTTAAATGCTTTCTTTGTTACGTTGTCGACATGTACATCGAAAATAAGTTTTTTATCATAAAGAATTCCTAAATCCCTTACTTCTGACACGGGATTAATTATTTTACCAGCGAAAGTGTAAGAATAGCAAACATCAGATCTATTTCTAGAAAATGTGATAGAATGACATTTGTTAATATTTAAATGCAGACGATTATTTACCGAATGATACATCTTTAGGTCATCAGCATATAACAAAAAATTACAAAATTTGAAACATTGGGAGATACCATTGATAAAAATGTTGAATAAGAGCGGTCCTAAATGGGAACCTTGAGGAACACCAGACGGAATATATATATCATGCTACTGAAATCCATTAATCGTTACTCTTTGACTTATTGAACTTAGATAAAATAGTAATTTTCTCTATAGTTTGCATTTTCATATAGTAGGAAAATACAATAAAACATGTTTAGGAAAAAGTTTTCATTCATTATTTGATGTTAGAAAATTGAAATTCTTTACATAGCTAAAAAGTCCGTGAAAACTGTGACGTAGATTCGATATGTTGTTGCTCATTTCAGATTAAATATGTGGCGTTAGAAACATAGATGGCACTAGTAGTTGCTACGCGCCAGAGACACTGAAATCAGAGTCTGGACGTTGTCTGGACACAACGCGGCAAGTTGTGATTGGCTAGGTGATTGGTCGGCCATGTTTATTCGGTCCCCGCCATTATTTAAAATTTAATATCTGACAAATTGTAAGAAATGAGATATCATGTCTATTAGTACAATAGGCCCATAAACCATTTTTAAAAATATTTTTAAATGAAAGTTCGTTTATGAAGCAATTCGTGGTATCAAAAAGTCATAATTGTTTTTTTTTAACGAAACCTATAGCTGTTTTTCTCACACCAGTTTCTGTAGTAGGCTGCGCGAGAAAGATACAAATAGTGTGACGTCATCTGTATCCCTGGAAATAAATTCAAATATCTCGCAAAGTAATTATTAATATCTTAATCGTTATTTATTGAGTAGTACTTTAAGGATAAAGTGTACATTTTATTATTTTTTGTTATGGTTTATGGGCCTATTAGTAATCAGCTTTATTTACAGTACAAATAAATTTAGTACTGCAAATATAATAAAAATACGAAAATACAATAAAAAAAAAACTGATGTGGCCAGAGCATTACCTTCCGTTAATTCTATGTATTTTGTACAAATTCCATATAAAAAGTTCCTTGGGAAAGATTCTATGTATCCAATAAAATTATAAAACGAACATGTACTATTCAAATTGCATTTGACACAATTATTTGAATATATCAGGTGTTTTTATGATTATAACAAGCTGACTGATTTATGAAAGTTAATCTCTTTATAATTCTTTAACTCTATATCTATTGAATATGAAGGAAAATGTATAATCAAACCGCATAGACAATGAGATATTTTTTCATATCGATAATCACATAAAATGTCAAAAAATGATATTTAACTGCGATTTTTTCAGGAAAAACTGTTAAGAACTTCAAATAAGGGAACTTCCGGTTAACCAGTATAACCAAAATCTAATTAGTTTTACATTTGAAAGTAAAGAAGACGAATACGAAAGCATTATAATTTCTAGAATTTTTGTCACACACACATACAGACATCATCGTAAAACTAGTAAAATCGTATTATAGGGACCCTAAAACATGCTTATTCATTAAAAACTCCCCACCGATTTTTTTGACCAAAGACAATACCTTCCTTACCTAAAGGTTCGTGTTACAGTTTTACTGGATATATAGAATCGTTTCCAAGGAACTTTTGGTGTGGGATTTGTACAAAATGCATAGAATTGACTTAAGGTAATGTGCTGGCCACATCAGATTTATTGATAATTATTATACTGATGCCCAGTTTTATAAACATCGAATAACTTGCTGAGTTATTACTTTGAAAGTAAATTTAATTGATGAGTAAATAAAAATGTCTGTTTTATAAAATAAGTTGCAGAGTAAAATAAGTACTTGCAGAGTAAATATTTTATTCTAGTGATTAACCGACAGAGACATCCTTTATTATTATTCAAACGTCAAAATAAAGTGTCAGTTCTTATTAAAAATGGAAAAAAAAGAGAATGGGGAAAGAAACTGAAATAGATAAAGCGAACATGTTAGAGATAACAAAAAAATATATTAGTAATATTGAAAACAAGCAAACAGACGTAGCAAGCGTCAAAAGCAAAAATAGTGCATGGGATGAGATTTGTAAAGAATTTAATGCAGTTTCACAAATAGGTACCCGGAATAGTGTTCAAATGAAACTGTTATATGACACATTGTATTTATGTTGACTTGGAGTAGTTGGGTTTTGTACAGGTGTTAATAAGTAATTTTTACAAGAGTATCCACTATCCCCTAACAAGTAGCAATTATCAAATTCTCCGTTTTCAAGCCTAGCTCTTATTAATGAATTGTTAAATATGTTGCTGTCGTGTGCGGAACCAGACCATCTAGCAACAACATCCGTTATTTTTAGATTTGCTGAACATACCATTTGGCAATTCACAGAAAACCATCCTTTTCGGTTTCTATAAATTTCTGCGTTCTCTATAAAATAATTAATTTTGACATGTGTCAAATGTATTATAGAGAATAAAATTTACTTCCTCGAAAATCAGTGGAGTAATTTATTCCATAGATTTACTTAGCTAGTATTTTTATTCTTGTTTTATAAAACGAAAATCTCTGGAATAAACTATTTTACTTCGAGAATAAATTTTACTTTGCTAGTAATTTACTTATCCATCTTTTATAAAACTGGGCATGAGAATTGTTAATTAATTGCTAAAACTATAGTGTATTTAATATACTTATTTGTTATTCTATAAATAATTAATATTTAATAAATTTTCATTCTTAAAAATTAATTTTCTGCACAAAATTCTTTGGTCCACTATGCGACAGGGCTCGTAAAAGTGAAATTTATATGAACCTCAAATTTATTCACATTGTTTCATCGTATTTAACCTCCTAAATTTCCCTTTAGGTTTTGGAGAAACGTCGTGGTTTACCCATAACTCTCGCGATCGTATACGAAAGCGTTGCTCGACGTTTGGGTGTACATTGCGAGCCGATTAGTTTCCCAGCTCATTTTCTATTGCGCTGGACGTCTGATGATGAATCTTACTACATAGATGTGTACAACAAGGGACATGTTATGATGAAAGGCAGTTGCCCTCATGCAAGAAACAGCAGTAGTTCAAAGAAGACAAACTATACACCTAGCCTTGCCAAACAGGTAAGAAATAAAGATATGTATTATGTATCTATAGCGCCACCCTAGCTATGAACTGTCTAGAACTATGTAACAAAATTTGTGGACTTTAGTTTTCGCGCGTTAGCCCAACGTATTCATAATTGGAGAATCCGATATTAAAAGTGACAGATAATTACTTAAAACAATCTTGTATTTAGATTCCTATTTTAAATAATGCGTTCTTATTATGTTCTTATAGTTTACCAACGGATGAAAGAGGAAAATAATAATAAAATTTAAGTCCAAATACAAAACAAGTATTTTTACTACTTTCCAAATACAAAACAAGTATTTTTGTTTGTGTGTTTTGAGAAAAATGAACTTTTAATTATACAACTGGTAAAAATTATAATAATTAACATTGTTTCACGTGGATTTGACTTTATAATTGTACTTTTACGTCAGAAACACAATAAAAAAAATTGTTGTGGCCAGCACAAAACCTCTAGCCATTTCCATTTTATGTTATATAAGTATTGTATTGCACTTCGCTTTCGAACCGTCGTTTTATTCTATTTTTCATTGTATGAGGAAATTTCTAATTGTCAGAGATTGTTCCAATTCATTAACCAGATTGGCGGTATTTCTGATGGATATATGCATTTTACCACAATTTTACCAATCATTTCAAATATTTAATTAATAAAACAATAAGAAAAATTAAATTTACTTCCCAGTAAAAGCTATCAGAATGTCACTAAAACTGTTGATTTTTGACACTGATATATGTCATTTACAAATTATGTTATAAACATTGGAATTTGTCAACTGGTTTCCTTAGTGCCGTAGCCTCTGCGATTAATTCACTCTATAAATTATAGTGTCTTTATCTGTAAATCTTTACAAGATGTAATAAAAAATTTAAGTGTACTAGATGGAGAATTTTATGTTCTTCAATATTTAATAAAAAAAACCTCCCAAAAAATTAAATTTAGAAGAATTTTTCTAAGAAACTACTACTTTCGGTTGTTCAATTTTTACCAAAACCTTTTCAGCTCTTCCCAGGAATATCAGATTGAGGAAACTACAGTATTTTTTGTCTTATAGTTTTTGAGGAATCGTGACTACAACATCCAGCCATACATACATACATACACACACACACACACACACACACACACACATCCACACATCCACACACACACACACACACAGACATCATTTTAAAAATGTTATAATCGGATTGTAGGGACCTTAAATCGTGCTTATTCAATGAAATCTAGATATGCGAATTTTAGCATGAATCCAATACCTCTCTTAGCGAGAGGTAAAAATTGTTGTGGCCAGCACAATACCTCTCGCCATTTCCATTTTATGTTATATAAGTATTGTATTGCACTTCGCTATCGAACCGTCGTTTTATAACAAAAAAAAATACAGAACTTTACCCAAATATTGTTTTTTATTGTATTTAAATTGTCTTCTGCACACATACAATTCTAATTATATCTATATTTCATTGTATGAGGAATTTCCTAAATGTCAGAGATTCTTCCAATTCATTAACCAGATTGGCGGTATTTCTGATGGATATATGCATTTTACCTATAATTTCAAATATTTAAATAATAACACAATAAGAAAGATTAAATGTACTTCCCAGAAAAAGCTTTCAGAATGTCACTAAAACTGTTGATTTTTGATACTGACATCTATAATTTACAAGCTATGTTATAAACATTTGAATTTGCCACCTGGTTTCCTTATTGCCTTAGCCTCCGCGATGTATAACATTAGATTATTCTATATATTATAGTGTCTTTATCTCTAAATCTATACAAGATATAATAAAAATTTTAAGTGTATTAGATGGACAATTTTATGTTCTTCATTATTTTTAATAACAAAAATTTTCAAAAAATTATATTTAGAAGATTTTTTTAAAGAAACTATTACTTCCGGTTGTCCAATTGTTACCAAAATCTAAACAGCTCTTCCAAAGAATATCAGATTGAGAAAACTGCAGTTAAATATTTTTTAAGTCTTATAGTATTTGAGAAACTGTGGCTCCAACATCCACACACACAAACACACATACGGGCATCATCGTAAAAATGTTATAATCGGCTTCTAGGGACCTTGAAACATGCTTATCCACTAAAATCTGGATATGCGATTTTTACCACAGTAAAGTCCAAACTTTTTTTTTTTAACTAGACCATTCTAGCCCTGATGAAGACTATTGTATAGTCGAAACGTTGGCATGAATAAATTTTATTAGTTGACTGCAAGTCCGAATAATTTAACTTCCTGTAACTATTACTTATAAATGATGAACGTTGATATCCAATAAGTATTTTTTTTATTCAATTTTGACGTTTTAAACTGGCATTATTAATTCCATAGCAACGACTATAAGTAACACTTTTTTCACAAGTGAATTAAATTTTTTAAATCACTCTCACATTTTTTTTAATTCACTCTGCAATAAATAATGCATTTAAAATAACATCCGGCACGAACATAACACTTACCATAATATTTATCAGACATTATCAGCCATTTTCATTATTTTTCACGGCACAAATGACAGACAATAAAACTTTTTAAATAGATGACTTGACATCTATCATCAACGATTGTCATGCACAGTCTACTAACTGATTAGTTTTTTGTTTTCTCAAAATGAAATACCGTGAGTATTTTTTTAACGTGAAACATTGGGGGTGTCATATCCATGGTTACGACATTTGATTGACAGCAATGCATTAGCGTGTCCCATTTAATATGAAACATAGGGAACGAATTTGACAGAAGTATTATTATTTAGCCTAGTTAGAAAACCACTAGAGCGCACTAAACATATTTCGGGCATAAGGTGCACACAATATTTTTTCTACAACTAAATTTAATTTTTAGAAAACATGTATAATTATTTAAACAAAATTAACCTCTAATGATATCTTGTCAATGTGACGTTTGATTGACAGCAATGTATTTGCCTGTCTCATTTAAAATAAAACATAAAGAATGAATTTGGCAGAAGTATGATATTTAAATATTGTAAGAAATTTAGCCAAGTCAGAAAATCACCCGGGCACAAGGTGCACACAATATTTGCTCTATAACTAAATTTAATTTAGAAAGCAGGTACAATTATTTAAACAAAATTAACCTCTAATGACGTCTTGACAAATGTCAAATTCGTTCCCTATGTTTCATTATAAATGGGACAGGCAAATACATTGCTGTCAATCAAATGTCAAGTTGTACCCATGGATACGACAAACCCAATGTTTCACGTTAAAAAATACTCACGGTATTATAATGGTTTTTATTACTATTTCGTCAAAATTGAATAAAATATTGTACAAACCACGTGAGCTAAGAATGTTTATTCACTCGAAGAAATTAACTTACTTACGTGCTCGTGAGCTAAACTTTCTTCTCATGAATAAACATTACCTTAGCTCACTTGGTGTGTAAATATCTATTAAAAAAAGTTGACTTGGAAACCCGTATTAATATATCAGAATAAACTAACTTTATCAATATAGTGATAGAAAATACTATAATTTATATTTTTTGTAGGTGATGTCTCGTATGGCGAACAACCTGGAGCTATCAGGACGTCAACACGTTCACCCTAACGGACGCATCACTCGGTTGCGAAGCGTCCTAGAATTACTGCGACTTATAAATCCTTCCGACCTTACTTGCATGCTGAACTTAGCCAAACTGTACATGCTCTATAATATGGATGTCACAGAGCTCACTACGTTTCTTATGAACCAGGTAAGAAAAAAAAAAAACATTCATTAACCCTTTGGAGGTGGTGAAAAGTCTGACAGACTCGACCGATTTTATAGCACTGTGAATATTTTTGCTTGTTTTATTTTTTATAGAAAAAAATGTGATGTGGCCAGCACATTACCTTCCGTCAATTCTATGTATTTTGTACAAATCTCATAACAAAAGTTCTTTGGAAAAGATTCTATATATCCAGTAAAATTATAACACGAACATATACTATTTTCTACAAATTCCATATCGAAAGTTCAGTGGAAAAGATTCTACAAATCCAATAAAATCATAACACGAACATATACTATGTAAATTGCACTTGACACTGACATCTGTCAATTAGAATTATTTTAATATATCAGCTGTTTCCATGATTATAGCAAAGCTGGTTGATTTATGAAAGTTAATCTCTTTATAATTATTTAACTCTATATTTGTTGAATTTGAAGGAAAATGTATAACCAAACCTTACAGACAATAAGATATTCTTTCATATTGATAATTACATAAAATGTCAAAAAATTATATTTAACTACGTTTTTTCAAAAAAACTGTTAAAAACTTCAAATAAGGGACCTTCCGGTTGACCAATTATAATCAAAATCTAATCAGCTCTTCATATGGATATAAAGAAGAGGAATACGAAAGAACCACATTTTTAGAATTATTTTTATTTAGGAAACAGACACATATACAGACATCATCGTAAAATTAGTAAAATCGTATTCTAGGGACCCTAAAACCACCGAAATTTTTGATCAAAGACAATACCTTTCTTACGGTGACGGAAGGTAAAAATTAAAATCACAATGGCCCAAAATTGGTTGCTTTAAAAACTTCAAAATAAAATTTTTGTATTTTGGAAAAAAATACTTAATATATATTTGAGGAGCAACATTTCAAAAGGAATAATAATCACTTAAAAAAAATTGAGAAAAATAACATTTTTTATTACATAAAAACAGATAAAGAACATTTTGAATATTCTATTACCTAAAGTTACTGTTGAAGAAAATCTATCCCAAACATCTGTTCTTTTATCTGTTTTTATGTAATAAAAAATGTTATTTTTCTCAAATTTTTTTAAAGTGGATATTATTCCTTTTGAAATGTTGCTCTTCATTTCTTAAAACTGCATAAATTTTATTTTGTAAAATATGGAAAAGGTTACTTTATTCTATTTTTAAAAAAAATCTAAAATAAATAAAAAAGAGATTGGAGGCGCCGGGTATCGATCCCGGTACCTCTCGCATGCTAAGCGAGCGCTCTACCATCTGAGCTACGCCCCCTGATACATTACAACATAACTGTGTTATAAATACAATACACATGACTCACATGAGAATGTGTAATAAGGTGATCTACTTTCACTTCTAATTCTTTCTGAAAAGTAGGTCCCAAAATACCAAAATTAAATTAAATCAGTTACTGTATATCAATAGGGGGCGTAGCTCAGATGGTAGAGCGCTCGCTTAGCATGCGAGAGGTACCGGGATCGATACCCGGCGCCTCCAATTTCATTTTTTATTTTTTTATTTATATTTTTTCTACAAAATATATAATATAGTACTTGAAAAATCAATATTCGACTGTGTTAGGATGGAGGTAGATACAGGAAAGTAAGAATTCTTCGGACTTTCAGTCAATTAATAAAATTTATTCACGCCGACATTTCGACTATACAATAGTCTTCTTCAGGGCTAGAATGGTCAGTTGAAAAAAGGAAACCACATGTGGATAACAGAACATACAGCACGGACAATTAAAAAAAAAATAATAAATATGAATAAATAAATAAATATGTATTGCACTCATCCAAGACAAGTTTTTCATTTTTAGACGATTTTCTCTCTGTGATATGTTGGTTTTAACTATTTATTTATTTATTATCATTATCATATCCATGGTTACGACTTGATATTTGATTGACAGCAATCTATTTGCCCGTTCCATTTAAAATGAAACATAGGGAACGAATCTGTAGAAGTATTATATTTAAATATTGTAAAAAATTTAGCGGAGTCAGAAAACCACTCGAGAGCACTAAACATATTTCGGGCACAAGGTGCACACAGTATTTTTTCTACATCTAAATTTAATTTTTAGAAAACAGGTATAATTATTTGAACAAAATTAACCTCTAATGACATCTTGTCAATATGACAGATAACCGTTGAATTTTCCTATAAGTTATGATTTGACATTTGATTGACAGCAATATATTTGTCTGTCTCATTTTAAATGACACATGGGGAATGAATATGACAGAAGAATTATATTTAAATATTGTAAAAAATTTAACCGAGTCAGAAAACCACTCGGGCACAAGGTGCACACTATATTTTTTCTATAACTAATTTTAATTTAGAATGCAGGCATAATTATTTAAACAAAATTAACCTCTATTGACGTCTTGTCAAATGTCAAATTCGTTCCCTATGTTTCATTTTAAAAGGAACGGGCAAATACATTGCTGTCAATCAAATGTCAATTCGTAACCATGGATATGACAAACCCAATGTTTCACGTTAAAAAATACTCACGGTATAAAATAATATATGGGGTCCCTGGCTGCGTGCTTCGGTGTCTGGCCGCGAGCCTGGGGAACTGGGTTCGATTCCGACCGGCGCCAAATATTTCTAATTTTAAATGGTACAAAAGTGACCCTTGTGGTGCACTCTCCACGCCAGCAATGAGTGATGATACATTTATTTTTATTTAAATATAAAATATAGTTATATTCCAAATCTAAATTCAAATTTCTAAATTTGTAAATCGTTAATAAACAATATATGTATGAGTTTTAAGTGTTTGGTGTTTGACTAAGATTTTGAATAATTGTTAACACTTAAACTACTCCATCGTCGAGAAATTTGTCCGTAATGATATATTTATTATGAATATTGTAGGAATTTGACATAAACCGTCGTGGCCAAGCGCAGCAAATCGTCCAGATGCTACAAGACCATGAAGCTCATCACAAGGACGTCCGGACGAACGTGTATCCGCAGGTTTGGGTTAATTTTAGAAAACAAATAGACTGTGAACAAGCCTTTAAACACATTCACAAAAACAGAAACACGAATCGCTCTCTCATGGCCAGAATCAAAGCCCGCTTTCCTTTTAAAAAGAAATAATTCTTTTAATATTAAAACCAAACTCCATTCAACTAATATTGTGATGTAAGATCTCTTTGGAATAAATATATTTAATGTTATTAATAAAATGTTTCTCATATAAATTTTTATGAATAAATGTGATATGTTTTATGTTTGTGATAAGTCAAGTATTAGATTTTAAAATGTTCAAGAGTTTGATGAAAAATAAGAACAAATTTTTATGTAATACAGTAATACCTTGTCTAACAAATTTCGTTATATGTTAATAATTATATATTTTATAAAAGTAATGTTAATTCATATCTATTATTAATGTTCTATTTTAGTATATTAACGTTAGAATTAACATTACATTATAACAACAAACTGGTTTTGTATTCGAATATTTTATTTTGTTTTTTATATTATAAAATAAATTTTATTAAAAGTAACAAATATTTTTATTTCTTTAAATCCTCAAGTTTTCAGGATTCCCAGAAAATAAGTGATTGAATAAGTATAATTTGAAATACTTTTTCTACTAATAAAATTTCACTTATTTCCTGTGATCATGCGAACTTGAACAAGTTATATTAATGATGTAAATAATAATGGGTATTACTGTATTTATTAACCGTAATTTGAATTGTAAAACATTGAAACAGTATCAAGTTCGAGTGATCACATATACAGGTGTCTCAATAAGCTTGCTCACTATTGGTAACTTTTTTATTTGAAGAGGTACGAGGTTGGTTAAATGAGCAAAATTATGCTATTTTATATTAGAAAATTGGTCATGTAGACAAAATAAAATTTGTGTCAGCGGTTCTCAAAATTTGGGACAATATATATATATTTTTTAAATGGAACTATATATTTTTTTATTATCTTATTGGAAAGAGTATTTTTTTCTCTTTCCAATAAGGTAATGTTGTTTATGTACAATTTTTCAAATAAACGAGTTATTTACGGTTAAAAATTTAAATTTTGTAAACTATTTTATAAGTTTTTTAGTCAAGTAAGCCATGGAAACAAGTGATTCTTTGTTTTTTTGACGTTTAATAATTTCTCCGTAAAGTTCTATGTGTTTAATAATGTTTAATAAATTTACAAATGAAGAAAAGTTAGATATGATCGTACTATATGGAAAGTTATATATAGACACCAGTTACGTGGAACGGTCGGCTCTCTTTCCAAAAGAGTTTAAATGTGCGAAAGAAATAATGGCTTTCAATTTGAATATTTTCTTTGTTTTGTTATTACTGTAAAATAAATTAATAAAATAATAATTTTATAAAAGGCAATTGTTTCCACAGTTTACTGGACCTAAACTAATAAAAGATAATTTTTATCTTTAAACGTAAATAACTCGTTTATTTGAAAAAATTGTACATAAACAACATTACCTTATTGGAAAGAGAAAAAAATACTCTTTCTAATAAGATAATAAAAAATATATAGTTCCATTTAAAAAATATATATTCTGTCCCAAATTTTGGGAACCGCTGACACAATTTTTATTTTGTCTACATGATCAATCTTCTAATATAAAATGGCACAATTTTGCTAATTTAACCAACCTCGTATCTCTTCAAATAAAAAAGTTACCAATAGTGAGCAAGCTTATTGAGACATCCTGTATGTACAGACATACAAAAAAGTCTCCGTACGACAGTAGTTTTAATAAATTTTAGGAAAAATAATAGTCTAAAACCCAATATATTTAATTTCCTTTTAATCCAAAATGAAGGGCAGTATATTACGTTATTATAAATACAAAATAAACAAATAATTTACTTAATTTATTTATATTATGGGGTAAACATTGAAAGTATTCATAATTTCATGACAAAAAAGTAATAACGTAATATACTGCCTTTCATTTTGGATTAAAAGGAAATTAAATATATTGGGTTTTAGACTGTTATTTTTCCTAAAATACATTAAAACTACTGTCGTACGGAGACTTTTTTGTATAACTGTATATAGAATTACGTAATTCTCCATAACAACGTTTAACAAACACGTTATCCGCCTAAGTATACAGGTGTATATATTTTTTTCTCTGTTCTCAATGATATAAGAGATGTTTTTCATAATTTATTCTATGTTACATAAATCCATTATTTTTTTACTAGTATTCCAGTTTCTCCTGATTTTAATTTTGAACCATCCGTAGACTCACAACTACATATCCATATGCTTAATGTAAACAAAATACTTATCAATATGTTCAAGATGGAACAAATTCGAGTTCCTTATATGAAAAATTTTTTTATTAAGCACGCTACAGAAAATTTATGTCTTTATTGGTAAAAAAGTAAAAATCAATGTGTTCTCTTTCCAATAAGGTAATGTTGTTTATGTACAATTTTTCAAATAAACGAGTTATTTACGGTTAAAAATTTAAATTTTGTAAACTATTTTATAAGTTTTTTAGTCAAGTAAGCCATGGAAACAAGTGATTCTTTGTTTTTTTGACGTTTAATAATTTCTCCGTAAAGTTCTATGTGTTTAATAATGTTTAATAAATTTACAAATGAAGAAAAGTTAGATATGATCGTACTATATGGAAAGTTATATATAGACACCAGTTACGTGGAACGGTCGGCTCTCTTTCCAAAAGAGTTTAAATGTGCGAAAGAAATAATGGCTTTCAATTTGAATATTTTCTTTGTTTTGTTATTACTGTAAAATAAATTAATAAAATAATAATTTTATAAAAGGCAATTGTTTCCACAGTTTACTGGACCTAAACTAATAAAAGATAATTTTTATCTTTAAACGTAAATAACTCGTTTATTTGAAAAAATTGTACATAAACAACATTACCTTATTGGAAAGAGAAAAAAATACTCTTTCTAATAAGATAATAAAAAATATATAGTTCCATTTAAAAAATATATATTCTGTCCCAAATTTTGGGAACCGCTGACACAATTTTTATTTTGTCTACATGATCAATCTTCTAATATAAAATGGCACAATTTTGCTAATTTAACCAACCTCGTATCTCTTCAAATAAAAAAGTTACCAATAGTGAGCAAGCTTATTGAGACATCCTGTATGTACAGACATACAAAAAAGTCTCCGTACGACAGTAGTTTTAATAAATTTTAGGAAAAATAATAGTCTAAAACCCAATATATTTAATTTCCTTTTAATCCAAAATGAAGGGCAGTATATTACGTTATTATAAATACAAAATAAACAAATAATTTACTTAATTTATTTATATTATGGGGTAAACATTGAAAGTATTCATAATTTCATGACAAAAAAGTAATAACGTAATATACTGCCTTTCATTTTGGATTAAAAGGAAATTAAATATATTGGGTTTTAGACTGTTATTTTTCCTAAAATACATTAAAACTACTGTCGTACGGAGACTTTTTTGTATAACTGTATATAGAATTACGTAATTCTCCATAACAACGTTTAACAAACACGTTATCCGCCTAAGTATACAGGTGTATATATTTTTTTCTCTGTTCTCAATGATATAAGAGATGTTTTTCATAATTTATTCTATGTTACATAAATCCATTATTTTTTTACTAGTATTCCAGTTTCTCCTGATTTTAATTTTGAACCATCCGTAGACTCACAACTACATATCCATATGCTTAATGTAAACAAAATACTTATCAATATGTTCAAGATGGAACAAATTCGAGTTCCTTATATGAAAAATTTTTTTATTAAGCACGCTACAGAAAATTTATGTCTTTATTGGTAAAAAAGTAAAAATCAATGTGTTCTCTGGAAAAACTATTGATTGTCAAAACTGAAGTTAAACTTTTCTGCATAGACGTATAATTTATATATACCGAGTGTAGAATTGAAATATGTAACAGGGAATCCATTGTTATTTTTTTATTGTAGCGATTGCTGCTTCCCTAATTAAATTAGAGCTAAAGTATAAATAAAAAAATGTTTAGAATTAAAAACTACACATAACAATTATTAGCAACACGGTGCTCAATTGTTTTTATACCCGTGTGAGAAGCAAATGAAAAATAGCTTTTATTAAACAAAATTACAGATTGAGAATGCTGTGGCTGAAAAATAAAAAATAAAATAGAAGAAACAAATTAAATTGACAAGTACGTATTAGAAAGTAAAACAATATGATATTCTATGTATAACTAGTTTTACAATTTCATTTATTAATTTTACGCTCAAATTCATTTGGCAACACAGGCAAGGTACACAAGCAGTACTCTTGGCAACCTCCTTGGGCTCTACCATATACCTATTAACTAATATATTGCTAATGCTCGTATCTTTCCCATAAGAGTAGGTGAAGGAAACACTGTGAAATGGAAATATCATTTCTGCATAAGTCTATCTCTCACAAACACCCAACCGGCAATTCTGCGCATGCTCGGAAATCTTGACTACTATTGGCTAACGCTAACAACGTCGCTGGCTGGGCTGCGTTCCAAAATCCTTTTCTTAAAGTACGAAATTATTCAAAGTCGTTTCAAAACTAATAACCTTACTCTCAGAGTTTACTCAACCTGTTCCAAAACAGCCAGAGTTTACTCCAAAGTGATGTCCTACTTACTATACTAACGAGGAGAGTATAGAAATTACTCCACAATATTTTCAAACGTAGATGCTCACGATTCTCAGCATATGAAAGTAATTTGCCTTCTTGAGGAAGAAAACATGCTTTTGGTTAAAAATAAACATAAGTAAATACGTTGGCGTGTATTACGAACATACTTTTATAATAAAAGCGCTTTTATGGAGCGTACTTTCACATTATATTGAGGAGAGTGCTCCATAAAAGCGCTTTTATTACGGGCTTGACATTAATGTTGTACTTATAAGTAGTTTTGTTAGTTTTATAAAATAATTTTTAATTTAGTTTCAATTTTTTACTTCAACAAAACTCGCATTCGTTCCAAAACACAACACATCATACTCTACGCCAAAACTCGGTATTCTTGGTTTTGGAATGCTGCCCTGGTGATGCAGCGAGCACGTGGTTTGACTTTGACGTTTGATTTCATTTCTGTTTGTAGTTGCACTTCGAAAATATTTGCTTTGTGTTTCATACAGTAATTTATTGTCACCTAAATAAATTAATCCTGACCAGATTGTATTCCTATTATTTTCACAGTACAACAAAATAAATTGTTTAATTCAAATTTAGCACTAGAATATGTCAATGTTTTTCATTATTACTAATATTTATATTCAAGAATTTACATACAAAATAAATAGTAGGTACATTGTTTAATTTCTCAAATTTCAATTTAAAATTTCTCGCGCTAGTCGTTAATAAACAGAACTCTGTGATTAGCAAAAAGTGATCATGAATTCCTCGTTAGCCAATAGTAGTGAAGGTTTCCAAGCATGCGCATAATTCGCGATTGGGCGTTTGTGTGAGATAGACTTATGCAGAAATGATATTTTCATTTCACAGTGTTTCCTTCAAGAAAAGCAAATGATCCGCAATATATTAGTTAATAGGTATATGGGCTCTACAAGCAAATGTCAAAGTCACGTGGCTGCCCGCGCCTCATTTTCTGTAGCATGCATAATTAGAAAGTTTTATTTTTATGAGGATCTCGAACATCTATTCCATTCAACACCTTAAATAATTGTTGTTAGGTGGAAGTAGCACCACGCACTCCAGAGCTGAAGTTCGCAGTCGGAATGGTAATGAGTCACTTACGTCTGGGCTACACATGTGTCATCTACGACTGGGATCCTGTCTGTCTCGCCTCTCCCGATTGGCAGGAGCAGATGAATGTCCACATGCTTGCCATGAAAGACCAGCAGCCCTTCTATAATGTTCTAGTCGAGGATGGGTCACATCGATACGTCGCTCAAGGTAATACATACAATCATTTTGTTTATCACTGATGATTGGGTATTCTAGCTCAATAGACACTTACAAAATTGACGTCACTGCAAGAGAGAGATAGAAGATCATGCATCCAAACAAACCTCCCCTCGTTGTCTTGCGTCCCGTTCCCTGTTCCTATCTGTCATTGTGTTCGCATCTGTTATTCAGTGTTAAACCTAATTCCTTATTGTGATTTGTACGTTGTGTTTAATAAAAATGAGTTTAAAACCAGAAGATTTGTCTGGGGCAACTTTTTTGTTTGATAATATTGAAGATCATTCGATTATTCAGCTAAAACGATGGCTAGAGTTGTAGAGTCTACGGCTGATGACAGGTCTTTGTTTGGACGGGGTAACCATAGCAACCTTGATTTCTATGCTTTGCCGTTAGAGGCGCTCGTGTAAATTGCAATTTTGTAAGTGTCTTTTGAATTAAAGGAATGAGTAAAAAAATCTGATGTGGCCAGCACATTACCTTCCGTCAATTCTATATATTTTGTACAAATCCCATACTGAAAGTGCCTTGGAAAAAATTCTATATATCCAGTAAAATTGTAACACAAACATATACTATTTTCTACATATTCCTTATCGAAAGTTCCTGGAAAAATTCTATAAATCCATTAAAATTATAACACGAACATACACTATGTAAATTGCACTTGACACTGAAATCTGTCAATTAGAATTATTTGAATATATCAGCTATTTCCATGATTATAGCAAAGCTGGCTGATTTATAAAAGTGAATCTGTTTATAACTCTTTAACTCCATATATATTCAATATAAAGGAAAATGTATAATCAAACCGTATTAAGTATTTAATTGCGTTACTTGAAGATATTAATGTAAATAACAACAATAGAAAACTTTTCATCACAATAAATTACCTTCCGTCACCTTTAGATAAGGAAGGTATTTTCTGTGGTCAAAAAATTCGGTGGTTAGATCTTAATGAATAAGCACGTTGTAGGATCCCTAGAATACGATTTTATTAGTTTTATGATAATGTCTGTATGTGTGTCTCTGTGTGACAAAATTTTCTCCGACGATAACTCCAATACTACAATTCTAAAATTTATAATTGTTTCGTATTCCTTTTCTTTATATCCATATTAAGAGGTGATTAGATTTAGGTTATATATAATTGGTCAACCGGAATTCCTTTATTTGAAATTCTTAACAGTTTTTCTTGAAAAAATCGCAGTTAAATATCATTTTTTGACATTTTATGTGATTATCAATATGAAAGAATATCATATTCTCTATACGGTTTAAAAAAATCAGTCATCTTTGCTATAATCATGGAAACAGCTGATATATTCAGAAAAAAAATAATTGACAGATGATAGATGTCAGTGGCAAGTGAAATTTATATAGTGTATGTTCGTGTTTTATTTTTATTGGATTTATAGAATCTTTTCCAATGAACTTTTGGTATGGGATTTGTACGAAATACATCAAATTGACGGAAGGCCTTGTACTGACCACAACACATTTTTTTAAATTCAAAATGTACATTTCAACTGCTAAGCAGTTATCATCAATTGTACAAAAAACAAACCATATAGACAATAAAATATTCTTTCATATTGATATTCACATAAAATGTAAAAAAAAAATGTTATTTAACTGCGCTTTTTCAAGAAAATCTTTTAGAAACTTCAAATAAGGGAACTTCCCGTTCATCAATTATAACTAAAATCTATTCATATGAATGTAAACAGAAGGAATACGAGAGAATTATAATTTTTATAATTGTAGTGTTGGAGTTATCGCCAAAGAAATTTATGTTATACACGAACACACACACACACACACACACACATACACACACACACACACACACACACACACACACACACACACACACACACACACACACACGCTCTACATCGTAAAACTAGTAAAATCGTATTCTAGGGACCCTGAAACGTGCTTATTCACTAAAAACTCACCATCGAATTTTTTGACCAAAGAATACCTTCCTTACCTAAAGGTGACGGAAGGTGAAAAATCAGTGGATTAGTTTATAGCAATAAATATTTTCTGTGGTCAAAAAATTCGGTGGTTAGATCTTAATGAATAAGCACGTTGTAGGATCCCTAGAATACGATTTTACTAGTTTTATGATAATGTCTGTATGTGTGTCTCTGTGTGACAAAATTTTCTCCGACGATAACTCCAATACTACAATTCTAAAATTTATAATTGTTTCGTATATTTTGTTTTGTTTTTTACAGAAAATATCGTACCGATAGCAGATCCACGTCAACTCCTTCATAATGAAGATCTAGGCAGTCATTTTTCGCATTTTTGCGAAACCCACTTTGTTCCGAACGCGGAAAAAGAAAAAGAATACCCCGAAGACGGCAACATTCGGCGTATATACCATGAAAAACTTATGTTCGGACTTATCTAACCGCTTCTACTCTTTTAGTAAGTAAGAATTGTTTTTGTTTATATATTTTATTTATAGGGATGACAGCTTACATTATTTATTTTAAAATAATACAGCTTTAAGATATTTTTACATTTGTGAGACTACATAGAATATGAAAATATTTAATATATTAGTTCACACTTTATTAACTTTGTGATTAAATAAGTTATGAGAATGATTATAAAACTGTTTATATCAAATTATATCTAAATATACATCACATATTATATGAAATAATAGAAGAGTAGAAGAATCATATATTTTTATAAACAGAAAATTATCAAGAGTAATTGAAATCCTATAATATACAGATGGCGTTTAAAATAAGAAAACTTTTTTTTTATATATCTGTCACATAAAATATTATGGAGTGATTTATTCATACAGTTTCAGAGAATAAAATTCAAATTTTTTACTGAATTTTTATTTTAAATTTATGGCTTAAGCAACTGAAAAAAATTATACCCAAATCATTCAAGCAGCCAATGTACGTCATTACTTAGTGTAAAAACCTTAATGCATTAAAATCACTAATAGTGAAAAATGAAATAAAATTTTAATAATTTTTAACCGTCAAAAAGTGTATAGCCTTATATAATTATTATTAAGATGAATAGTACAGTTCATTACTTATCGTATATGACATGAATAACATAAATAATGTACATCAAAGTCAAATTATTCGTTTAATTGTTGCTATAGTTGGCAACATTGATAATTTGTATGTTCATACTGTCAAAGTTATTATTTGAAAAATATTTATATCGTGTTTAAAACATTTTTGTGCGTTGTAAAGGCCTATTTATTATAAAGTAATGTTAAACGCAACGCAACGACGTAACGTGACCGTTAACGCAAACAAAATCTGTGAATAAGGTTAGTATTATAAAATAATTTAAATAGAAATGGACAGTGACGAAATCAGTTCATGACTATGTCGATAATACAGGTTACAATCTGTATAACTCCTTTCATAAAGATTCTAAAACCTCTGCAAACGTATCAGTACATGACGTCATACATCTAGTTCCTTTTATTCAATTTTTATTAATGACGTGCATTGGCTACTTGAACGCTTTGGGTTTAAAGACGTAGACAAAACAGATTACGCGTTATTTTAAAAATTGAGCGTCAATTAACTATAATTTTTATCAATAAAAACGTAAATTAAAAAATTTTAACAAGAAGAAAAATTGAAATTTCTCTAAATCTCTATGTATAAACCACAGCAACAAATTTTACGGGGCAGATATTTGAAAGAATTTGTTTTCTCTGTTTTAAATTACTAACGAATTTGATAATAAAAATATGATTCTTCTGGCTTTAGTACTTTAACAGTTTTTTAACTTAAGTTCGACAGATACTTATTTAACTAAAATATAATTAAGTGCTTTCTAATTCTAAAGTGAATAAGCAAAATGTGCCAATTTTCATAAAGTTCTACACGTAAAGTCATCCCAAATAGTAATTTTTAGTGGATTTATTCAGTTTCAGTCACCATGTACAAGCAAAGGCCATAAAGTTCGTTTAATTTTCTATTTTCGTGCATGTTTAATAGTACAGTTTTTAAAAAAATTAACTAGAAAGAGGCTATAATCAGAGAAACGTATGTCTGGTCATTATTCAATTCAAAAGTCAAGTTGACAAAATTGATCATGAAATGTAATTTTCCTAACAGACAGCAAAAGAAAATTTTCATTTTCCGTTTTCTAATTTATTTCCATTTCTAAAATAAGATTCAAGAAAAAAAGCTTTGATTTTTGACAATATCTCATTTTAAACTGACAATAGTTATTTATGTATCAAGTACTGAAGTTCTACTTTTTATCACGAATATAGAATTAAGTTGCCGGGACCGTAAGCACAGAATAAACATTTATACAGAAGCGACAGTCAGAGAGAGAAAGAGTATGCCAACAAATTTAAAGGGCTGGATAAAATCGGATTGTTTCGGCATATCTTCGTATCTTACGATTCTTTGTTCTTTTCATTATCTCGACCTGAACATTTTCCGTTAGGGGTCAATAATAAAAGTATATTGAGAAACACAAATTGATTTCTAATTTCTAATGTTATTTTTTCATCAAACGATAGAAAAAATCGCTATCATAAGGAAAATCATTATATTTCACATATTCTGGAAAAGCTGTTGTCTCAGCTTGTCACGTCCATGTATTTTAGGGTTATGGCTAATTCAAGCAAACCAAACACTTCTTCTCACTTTTGACATATGTCATTTTGTGAACTGTTTGTGAATTTTAGAAGTGGTGTTAAGTTTCTAATGAAATGGATAAAATGAAGAAAGTAGAATCGGGAGGACTTGTTTGTTCATATAAAGACTGTATAAATAGATTTTAAAAATGGAGAAAGGGAAATGTAAGTTTTTTTCGTTTCCGAAAGATCCAGAAATGTAAGCCATGTAAAACGACTACCATATCATGTAAAATGTATATTCATTTAATAAATACAGGTGTAAAATGTGGCTCAAGGCCTGTGGAAGAGAAGATTTGATGGAGAAGGATATATGGGACATATTCATCGAGTCTGACGTTTGTGTTTTTGTAAAATTCAGATATTTTTTTAATAAAATATAATTATGTGATTATTTTATCTGATTTCTTTTTAATTCGTTAATAAAATCAAAATTTTATTACTTTTATGTTCTAATTTTTCTTTTACCATTTAAAACTATTTAAATTTCGCGCGTAAATTTGCCAACAAATTTAAAGTTCGAGGTCATAAACGTAAAATCACAACAACAATGGTACCGATAAGGAGTGTCGCTTCTGTATAAATGTATTCTGTGCCGTAAGGCCAAAGAAAATAAACCATATGGGTGATATATCCAAATCATTCAAGCAGCCAATGCACGTCATCACTTAGTGTAAAAACCTTAATGCATTAAAATTACTAATAGTGAAAAATGAAATAAAATTTCAATCATTTTTAGCCGTCAAAAAGTGTATGGCCTTATATAATTATTATTAAGATGAATAGTACAGTTCATTATTTATCGTATATGACATGAATAATATATAAATAATGTACATCAACGTCATATTATTCGTTTAATTGTTGCTATAGTTGGCAACATTGATAATTTGTATGTTCATACTGTCAAAGTTATTATTTGAAAAATATTTGTATCGTGTTTGAAACATTTTTGTGCGTTGTAAAGGTCTATTTATAATAAAGTAATGTTAAACGCAACTCAACGACGCAACGTGACCGTTAACGCAAACACAAAATCTGTGAATCTGCCAAAGATAGCACTTCTAATCAATCAGAAAAACTCGGTATATTTCTTTGAAATTCGGCTCACTTTTATTTATCGTTTTATATGGCATACATAAGTATAAATAAATTTAAATAGAAATGGACAGTGACGAAAATATAGTATTTATTTTGTAGATGTGACAGTTCATGAACATGTCGATAATATAGATTGCAATCTGTATAACTCTTTTCATAAAGATTCTAAAACCTCTGCAAACGTAGCAGTACATGACGTCACACATCTAGTTACTAAAATTCAGTTTTTATTAATGACGTGCATTGGCTGCTTGAATGATTTGAGTATAACATGAAATTTCAGTGCCGAGTTGCCTATTAAATTTTATTTTAAATCGAAAATTTGTGAAAATGAAAGGAATATTTAATTTTATAGCTTATGTTTATGCAATGTCCATCTGGCATTCAATGTTGCCAACCTCTGAACATTGAAGATATCGTAAAGAACATTCAAAATTATGTTTTATTTCAATATTCTTCATCGGAATTGTTTAGTTCATTCTTCCTGTACATATTTTTTACCATTTTACATACAAATTTACTATTATATGTCGTACCACATACCCAAATTATCTTATATGTAAACTAAATAAAATAAATATATCATCACGGCATATTACCCATTTCTGAGTGTGCCACAATCTGCTTAATCGCAGATATCGGTAATAATGATGACATATTTGTACCGTGCGGGCGCTTACCAGGCGTCACCTCACGGGCACTCATTGCTGGCGTGGAGAGTGCACCACAGGGGTCACTGTTGTGCCACTTAAAATTCGAAATGTCTAGCGTCGGTCGGGATCGAACCCGGTTCCTCAGGTTCGCGACCAGACACTCTGGGCCATGGGACCCCATTTATATGTAAAATAATTATAAGGTTGGCAACATTGGATTTGCCTGAAATCGTCGTGTAATGGATTACTGTAGTGCCGATTTCTGAACGTTTAATGACCATTAGAATCGTATCGAAGGTGTATCGTTATCGTATCGTAAATGAAAATCAAGTTTTGCACCATATCTTAAAATTACTGGAATAAATTCAGAATTAAACGAACTTTTGAGCTTTCTCTCGTACAGTTCATATTAATATCTTTTCACAAAATATTTGAGGTATGAACTGAAAAGATATAAATAATTTTATAGTCGGGACAAATTCTTATAGGAGTGACGTCAGATTAAATGAATTTGTCCAACGACCTCAACAAAGTGAGCTATCTCTCTCGTACACATTTTACTCGTAATATTTATCAGTATAGTTCATTTTAGTAATGGGAAAAATTTTTGACGTCACTCATGCGTCATAGATAAATCTGGAATCTGATTGGTAGTGATTTGAAAACATCTGCATCTGACGTATATATCTCAACCTCTTTTTACTCCTTTAGTTAGAAAAAGATGCACTGATTAGACAATGATGCAAATACATGAGAGAGAGATATTTGGTACTTGTTATTTGTTAGTTCAACAAATAATGACGTGCAGATACTAGAAGAAAAGTTAACTATAGATATTAAAATTCGCAATTTGCAGCATATTTCAGAGTGCCATTGAATTACTAATGTTTTTTTTTTTTTTTTTATTTGACATTTAACTCTTTACATATTATAATCAATTTTGTATGTAATAATAATATAGCATTCATGAATCATTTTATACTTTCTTTTTTTAATAATTATATAAAATTATTTATTGACAAGACCACAATTACGAGATCTGTCAAATAATAGTATATTATACGCCAAGGTTGAGAAGATAGTCATTATTGACCCAGTGCCAAGATTGTAACCCGAGGGCGAAGCCCGAGGGATACAGCAGCACAGCGGCCAGGCGAGGCGAGGCGGCAGCGTAGGTCAATTTAAAATTAAGCGGCAAATTTAAATTACATACTTTTCTTGAGTTTAATGAGTTAAATAATATTTGGATTTGGAGGCTTGAGTTTGATTGAAAAGTGACAGTTTGCATTATAGACCAAGGTTAATAATAAATTATTATTAACCTAGGTTACCATGGTTACAAGCAAGCGGTAATGAAAAACAATTTCTCATGTCAAATAAAAGTAAATAATAGTGGGTTCCTAGAAAATATTAACATCAGCAATTCAATGGCACTCTGAAATATGTTGTAAATTACGAATTTTAATTTGCGTTTTTTTCGTAAAATAAAATGATATTGTGATTAATTTTAGTTTCATATTGTGTAGTTTTTAATTTTGAACAACTTTTTTAGTTACAACTTTTCTCTAAATTTAATAGGTCAATAACTACATCAAAATAAAAAAAAAAAATTATATTCACTATATTACAGATTTCAAGTAGACACCCGGTATATCATAAAGGGTTGAGATTATTGATTATTTGATGACGTTAATATGACGTCACTCCTATATGAGTTTGTTCCGACTATAACATGTTATGTATATGTAATATTATGTTGAAATATTCATTTGAAAGTTTATTAATTATATATATGAGAAAAAACATTTAAATTCTTGATGAACAAAATAAACATCACAAGATATTTGTACTATATTTTTAGTTAAATGTATTGTAAAACTAAAAACATAGTTTATCTTTTTACCTCATTGCAAGAATCTATATTAATTTAAATATTTTCTTAGTATTAATCCCGTGCTAAATTTTGTATAAAGCAAAATGATGTAAATAAAAATAAATTTTATCTTAGTGTTTGTATTCATTTAACGATAATTTGAAATACAAAAAGTTTAATGACGTTTGAGTTTACGTGGACACGACAAGAATTTTTAATAAGCATGGTAGTCCATGCTTTGGCGAAGAGTCATGCAATCCACTTCGTCGATTTGAAGAGTGTTCGTTTTTATGTTGATGTCTTCTTCCAACTGGACTTGAGTTTTGAGTAAGTATCGAAGCGAGGCCTGGGCCTATGAAAATTGTTCAAATTGATGATTAATTGTAAATATGAGACGCACTACAATAGGGCTGTTGCAAGAATTTTTATATGCCTTCAAAGAATTAAATTAAAAAAAAAAAATGTTTAAATAGTCTCAAATTTGAAAATATTATTTTTAATACATATTTTGAAGGTTATCGCCTCAAATTATGTTGCTATGCGTTTGTTGAATGGTTGCTACATAAATAGCAACAACAGGCAGTAATAGTATATTACATCGAGGTGGGAAATGGTTCATTACAGCCGAGGACTTATGTATATTACCCAGGAGCGAAGCCTCGAGGTGAGATAAAGCGCGAGGCTGTGATGAAACTCCCCCTGAGGTTATGTATACTATTTTATTCACAATAATCCTTATTTTAAATCAATAATTTTCAAAATAAATCAATGAGTTATAACCTTTAATTTTATTAATATTTTAGACAGCTCTCTTAAAATTTGTTTAGCCCACTTAATGGGCCCATAAACCATTTTTCTTAAATATTTTTAAATGAAAGTTCGTTTAGTTTTGAAGCAATTCGTGGTATCAAAAAGTCATAATTGTTTTTTGTATAACTGCATTTGATTTTTGAAACCTATAGCTATATTTTTCACACTAGTTTTTGTAGTAGGCTGCGCGAGAAATATACCAATAGTGTGACGTCATCTGTGCCCTGGAAATAAATTCAAATATCTCGCAAAGTAATTATTAAAAAAATATTTTTTTTATCTTAATCGTTATTTATTGAGTAGTACTTTAAGGATAAAGTATACATTTTATTATTTTTTGTTATGGTTTATGGGCCTATTATAGGGATCTATGGCAACCCGTACATAAACATTTCCAACCCAAGAGATGGAAGTGAAATCTGTTATTTCCAACCAAAGAGATTGTCATTAAAGTTAGGAATGACGTATTTCTCAACCTCCAAAAGTATAATGATTGTGAATAAAAATATTCTTACTGCCTTGGCAGTAAAAGCAATATTTTACAGATTGTTAGCTGTCAAAAAAATCGCACTTTTCATGTCAATTGGCAAAAATTACTTTTTGAAAATTGTGAAACCGGCTCATTGTTAAAAATGGAATTCAAACCCCAATATCTCTCCTATAGCGGCAGCACGCACTTTAGAATTTTATCATAGAAAACAGGCGAATGCAATTTTACTTTTACTAATCTTGGTAGGATGCACTTTAGAATTCTACATTTGCTTTCAGTTTCGTGAATTTTCGGGTTTTTTTTTCTATTAAAATAGAAAATATTATGACAGTTGAATTTTGAATTGAATATTGACAAAATAATAACGTTAGTTTAATACTTTCGTTGTACGCTTGCAAGCAAATATTTTGAGACACCCATGCTACCAAATTTTCACTTCATGGCGAAAAGCGAAAACTAATGCCTCATTTGATACAATTCTAAAGTGCGTGCTGTTACTACTAGTATATGACCGCGTTAACTAGTGTACCAGCATTAATAACAGATTCCACAAATTTTCAAAAAATCCTATTTAGTGCAAAAAGAAAATGCTTCATATCTTTTTTAGTTAATGATTATTAAGTGTAAAATAAAAGTAAAAAAATAACTTACTTCAGCCATCATCTGCTGCAGTGTTGCCACATTAACACCGAGCTCAACAACTTCATTGCACAGTTTAACTTCAACAATGTCACGACACAGTTCAATACCAGGTCTTTGAGCTCTGTTGCCTAAACGAGTGTGTGCTAAAGCCATGTAGCCTTCTTTTTCAGCTATTGCCTTTTCTAAACGAGTTATATTGCGCTGCATTTCGTTTACTTGGCGCACAGTCTAGAAAAGAAAATGCATTTTTAGTATGAACTATGTTATAGGATTCTTATTGGAATTCAATTTCAGCTGTTATTTACATTATTTGTGTTTAGTATTAATTGTTAAATTTACTATAAACAAAAGAAATAATTTATATTATAAAAAAGATGAGTTGAAAGCGTTAAATAACAAAGTTAATTCTTCAATATAATAAGACTTTCTAGAACGACAGATCGATTTCAATTTGAATTGTTTCATAAAAAAAATATCTGTTGTGGCCAGCACAATACCTCTCGCCATTTCATTTTGTTATATAAGTACTGTATTGCACTTCGCTGTCGAAACGTCGTTTTATAATAACGACTTTACCCAAGTATTGTTTTTTATTGTTTTATAAATGTCTTGTGCACACATAAAATTCTAATTATATCTATTTTTTCAATGTACGAGGAAATTTCTAAATGTCAGAGATTCTTCCAATTCATTAACCAGATTGGCGGTATTTCTTATAGATATATGCATTTTACCTATAATTTTAAATATTTAATTAATAAAACAATAAGAAAGATTAAATGTACTTCCCAGAAAAGCTTACAGAATTTCAATAAAACTGTTGATTTTTGACACTGACATTTATCTGTCATAGACCATGTTACAAATATTTGCATTTGTCAACTGGTTTCCTTGGTGTAGTTTAGCCTGCGCGATTTGCTACATCCGATTATTCTACAGATTACAGTGTCTTTATCTCTAAATCTACACGAGATATAATAAAAAAAATTAATGTCTCAGATGTAGAATTTTATGTTCTTCAATATTAGTAATAAAACAAATTTTCAAAAATAAATTTAAAAGAATATTTTAAAGAAACTACTACTTCCGGTTGTCCAATTGTTACCAAAACCTTTTCAGCTCTTCCCCTGAATAGCACATTGAAGAATTCGTAGTTAAAATGGTAAAAAGTTTTATAGTTTTTGAGGAATCGTCCTTCCAAAATCCATAAGTACACGCACACAGACAGACATCATCGTAAAAATGTTAAAATCGAATTGTAGGGACCTTAAAATGTGCTTATTCACTAATATCTAGATATGCTATTTTTAGAATGACAGCGACAGATAAAAATAGTGGAGGACGCCATTTACATAATGAATCTAGTGCATAATTCTTTTTTATACTAGAATTTTATACAACTTTTTAATTGTCATTTTCGTTGCTAAATGAAATGCTTTTAAACACTAGTGCTTAGAAATGACAGTTTAATGCGTAAAAGTGACAGTTTAATGCGTAAAATGTTACTTTTAAGCACTAGTGCTTAAAAGTATTTCATTTAGCAACGAATAGATGAACCTGACGTCTGCCTACTTTTTAATTTTGGAAAATTCAAAATGTTGATATTTGAGAATGAATGATCTGTTATGAAACGCTATTAAAAAAAACCTTGTATGTAATACATTGCGAAATGAGTGTTTTAGGCACTTGGCGTGTTGTACCACTCGCTTCAAATTTTACGTTGCGTGCCTAAAACACTATCATTTCGCAACTTATTACATAAATAAATAAATATATCATCACGGCATATTACCCATTTCTGGGTGTGCCAGTATCTACAACACATGTAGACATCGGTAATGATATATTTTACCGTGTGGGCGCTTACCAGGCGTCACCTCACGGGCACTCATAGCTGGCGTGGAGAGTGCACCACAGGGGTCACTTTTGTGCCATTTAAAATTGAAAATATTTGGCGTCTGTCGGGATCGAACCCGGTTCCCTCAGGTTCGCGACCAGACACTTAGGCACGCGGCCACGGGACCCCATAACTTATTACATGAATAGCTATTATACATCTCTCACCTCATAGTGTTGCAGCTCAAGTTTAGTCTTCGATTCTTTCGTTTCCTCAATTCTCCTTCGAAATGCCTCATTAACAACATCATATTGGTTCCACAAATCTTCAATAATTTGTTTGAGCAAAGTATCAACATAAGAACGAAGCTGAAGACCGCTGTTTTTTTCTTTGGTCGCCTTTTCAAAACTCAAGTCAGTTATGGTCTGCCATTCTTCGGCAGTGATGTTACTTTAACAAGAACAGTTTTCAAATAATAAAACACTTATATACATTATGTACATGCAATCATTCTCTATATACATTTTATACAACTAGATTTATACTAATGAAATATGTTTTGTATTTCAATGTTTCGTTCTTTTTGACGGTGGTTCGGCTTTTTTCGCAATTTTTAGCCTCATACTAGTAAAGCAACGAACGCAAATATCTTTTTCCGAAGGCTCTAATTTTATTCTGCAAAGACTGCAATGTGTATTCGGCGGTCTGTCCATCATAATTCCTGGATCATCTGCTTCTTCATCATCGTCTTCCGAATAATATTCTTCATCCGGGAACAATTTCTCCAGATCTTCTTCAGTGTTTAGACTCGCAATTGTTTCTCTGGTCAACAAAGGAGTTGAAAGACCAGATCTAGCAGGCTGGCCAAACATTCCCCCGAAGGGGGAACGGTTTATAACTGGATGTATGCCTTGATTTCGAGCAAATTGTACAAAACTTAATCCAACGCTCCAGTTCCCCGATCTTGTTTCCCACATCCAAGTAGTTACTAATCTTTTAATTGTTTCGTTAAGTCTTTCAACTTCTTGTGGAGGTTTTCCCAAAATCATTTTTAATTCAGGCCATAATATTTTTAATTGGTCTAGGATTTGTTGGACGAATTCTTGTCCGTTTTCTGATTGGAGTATTGCGGGAGCACCGAAAAATAAAAATAAATCGAGAAGTTGTGAAGCTATTTCATCCGCTCTGTAGCTTTTGAGCGGACGTAAAACTATGAATTTAGTTACGTGATCTTGGTAGATCATTATGAATTTGTAGTCACCGTCAGCATGAGATTGAAAATCCAAAACATTTACTAATCCTCGACTGCTAAATTGGGATAAAATTAATGTTTTATTTACCAAGCCTTTCTTTTCTGTTTTGCGTTTTTTCAAACAAGGCTGGCACAAATTTAAAAACGATTGTATTTCGAGTACAGTAACATTCGCGTAACGTTGTTGCAACTCTTTTCTCATTCTGTTACGCCCTCCATGGCCTACTGCTATGTGTGTGTCGTGTAAAACATCAAATAGGTCTTCGCAAGGTACGTAATAAAGAATTTTTCCGTTTTCTTTTGGAGCAATTAATTGTTCTTTTCCATTTTCTTCTAAAATATCGTAGTGCTTCAAAACCCAGTTGAACCTCGTTTTTTGTGCTTTGTCTGTTGTTTTGGAAACTTTTGCTTCTTTAATTTCGGCTAACAAATTGTTATATTTCTCTGTGTTTATCTGAAAGTGGTTGTTCTTCGCTGGTTTTTTGGATAAAAAATCATTAAAGTCTTCTCTCATTTTACTCAAATCCATTGTCAATTGTTAATATCAAAAATTATGTAAATAATACATGAATATTGTGAATGCAAACTGAGAGAAATATACTTTCTCAGATGTTGAAATGTCACAAACAAACTTATAATTTAGGGTTATGGTTATGTTTTTATAAATAGAGGTCACTGCGAACTCCGGACGGATCGCGCATTTTTGATAAATTCAAATATGTAGTTATAACTTTATTAGGAAAATTACAATTGCCTGTGATACACTTCTTTTATTTATATCCACATTTAATTAATACAACACACTTTCAATTTAATATTAGTCGTCTATAAACTATCGTATTTTTTTCGCCAATACATATATAAAATCACGCCATATCGTATAATTATTGTTCTTTATTCAGAATATGAATAGCATTTAACGTTTAATATTTATAAAATACGCAAGCTTTCATTTTATGAAGATACTCTGATAAAGTACTAATAGTCACAGCATTATTCACAATATGGGTTGACTCGAACCCGAAATTATATATTCGTATATTTGTGAATTAATCAATTAACCGTCCTTCTTCACACATTTCTATAAAACATACAACGCCCAGGAAGGGAAAATATACCGCAAACCGATACTCGATCCCGATATAAATTCTAAAATGTATTTGACTGAATATCAGATATCCATGTCTGAAATTAAATTTTGCACAAAAAAAAAATAAATGAAGGTCAATAACTGCACAATAAAATATTTAAATTGAATTTGTTATAATTTCTTTCTCTCAATATCAAATTTATATCTGAAGAAACATGACACAAAAATTTGCAGAATAAAATTGGAGCCTTCAGAAAAAGTTATTTGCGTTTCGTGTTTTACAAGTACGAGGCTAAAAATTGCGAAAAAGGCTGAACAACCATCAGAAACCGAACCATTGAAATATAATTATTAACAATTTAAACTTACATTACATAAAATTTCTCTAAAATTTTGAACATTCCAAATCGACTTAGTTTTCATTTTTCATTTGAAATTTTGACACGTATTAAATGCGCAATAATGTTTATCTTTCATCTTGTCGAATTTTCAGAAGGAAAAATGAAAACTAAGCCGATTTGCATATGTTCAAAATTTTGAAGAAATTTCATGTAAGTTTAAATTGTTAACAACTCGCGAACCGTTTATCGGAACAAAAATCGTGTAATACATGATATGAAGGAGAATTTCAAGCTGAATTAAAATTTTCAAACCATGGTATCGTATATTTAGGGTCGATGGGTCAGAGAAATTTTGCACTTTTGTTCCAAGATGGCGACTTGCGCCGACCCTCCCAAGGTATATGTCAAAAATTCTTTCTACCCCACCGTTTGTAAGACAAAGGTCTGTTTTGGTGTCCGTTGACTGGGCTAAACCCGACAGTTGGACCACAGTCTATGTTATATTAATTTTGCTTATTACCTTTACATAACTTGAAGAAAATATTCAGTTTTTGTAAGATTACGTCTGTATTTTAAAGTACACTTTGTAGAAATATCTTACCATTTGTGTAGATTTTGTAATTGGTTAATGCCTTTTCTGGAAAATGTAAATTTAGGCTACTTACGAATTAGCGAGTGGAGAACTTCCATGGTACATGCTCAAACATAAACTATTTTCATTTAGGGTAACATTATGTTTATCAATTTTTAAGACGCTCATCTTATCTTCCAAATCTCTATCCATAAAATAAATGGTAGCTCTTAATCTTCTTACTTGTTCATGGGCTTGTTCCAAAACCTTAACCAATAAAGCTTGTGCACCTTCAATAATTTCAACTTCTTTCTGTAACTCTTTCTCAACATCATCATGAACTAGATCTATTCCCAGACGTCCTTCTCGTAAAATAAAACATTTCTTACAAATTCTCATAGCTTCTGTTTTAATTGAAGACATTGCGTCCATGATTCGTTCTTTGTAAAGCTCCAATGCTTCAATTTCAAGAAGCACTTCTTTGCGAACTTTTTCTGTCTCACGTTTTCGGAATTCAATCTCATGGATTCGTTCATTGATGTGGTGGTTGGTTTCATTTTTGTTGAGTTTAGCTAATTCGGCGGTTTTTTCTCGCATACGATCACATTCTGTTAAGATTCTGTCTGCAAGTTGTTGTTGATCTTGCGCAAATCTGTACTTAACACGATTGTTTAAATACCACTCATCCAAAGAAAACCTCTGTGGTGGTGGACCAACAACTATTAAATTGCTTTTCACTAATTTTGAGTTTGACATTTTGTATATTTCTTGAACGTTTCGTTTAATTTGAAAACAAATCTGACAGCGTTTGGTCGATTTTTAGTTGTTCAAGTTAAAGCTGTGGTTAAAGCCCTATGTGCGTAGCTATAGATACTTATTTATATTTAATTTGTTTCCTAGGCGAATATCTTTCATTACTCATTCCTTTTCTCATATTCTCATTTAGGAAATGTTTTATCAATCAATGAAACACAAAACAGAATTTTAATTCAAACTTTTAGTGATATGTAAATGTACAGAAATTATTCAACTATGTATTTGAATTTGGAAAAAGTAAAAAATATATATTCTGTTCTTAAAGTTGTAATAACGACCTACTAAACGTGCAAAATAAAAGCTGTTTAGTGATTTATAGATATAGAATTTAATTATCTACATCTTTTGAAATATTTTTGTCTAAAATTAATTAGGAAGTTTTGCGCATGGAAAAACTGATTTCCCATGTTAAACGCCTATATGGCATTCTCAATACAATTTTTACCTCCCTTACTAAAAATCGCATGCCGAGATTTTGAAAAATGACCACATTTTAAGGTCCATAGAAACCGATTTTAACATTTTCACGATGATGTCTGTATGTATGTGTATGGATTTTGTCAACGCTTTAACTCAAATACTATCATTCAGAAAATTCTGAAATCCTATGTTTCGACCCTACTCTCATATGGAAAGAAACCATTAGATTTTTGTGTAAATCGGATAACCGGAAATACCACTTTACTTAAAGCTCATAATGATTTTTCATCAAAAAATACCATTAAATATCATTTTTTCGTATTTTGTCATTATGCAAATTAAAAATTATTAAATTTTCTACAGATATACATTAATATTTTTTCTATATATTTTACAAATAAATTTAAAAAATACCTACCCTTTTTTATAAATCCCAGAGCCTATGTTTTAAAGATAAACACAATTCCTTTATTACACAGTTCATGTTTCAAATTAGTAATAGTGACATTTTAAAAAGAAAGTAGTAAATTATGTACAAATGATATACACTGCTGGACAAAAAAATCGAACACTTGGTTTCTTAAATGTTTATTTTCGTTATTATCTCGAGAATTATAAGAGGAATGAACTCGAAGTGCAAATCAAAATCTGGAAACATTTCCTACTTAGATATTTTTTAAAAACTACAAAATTTACATATATGTCTGTATCTAGTGACCCATGCATTTCTTCTGAATAAACAATACATTGCTAAAATGGCATCCTAATATAGGATAACTTTCGTCTAATTAACCCACTTCATACCTCTTATAGTTAGTTCTCTAGATAATAACAAAAATACACATTTAAGAAACCAAGTGTCCGATTTTTTTTGTCCAGCAGTGTAGTTTGCAACATTTATAAATATGTAGGTACCTATGTATTTAAATTAATAAAAATTATATAGCAGGAGGTATTGTGTTGGTCACATCAGATTTTTAAAATGGCAGATTCACGAATTACATTTCATCTGCCACTCGAACACGGTAAAAGATACGGATTGGTATACTTATGTATTTTGACCCGAGGAATCGATTTTTGATAAAATTGAAACCATATCTGAAACCCTTAAGTGGGTACATATATGCTGCCCAAAACTGGGTGGAGATACAAACCTGTCAATTTTACCGCTAAATTCTACGTATATTTTAATATAAGTATACCAATTTTCAGAATTATTGTACGAATGGTTCAAGCCATAATAAGAAAACTATTTAAAATGGTTTAAATACAAATAAAATATGACACTTGTTTATCTAGATTAAATTTTTTATGGCAGGTGGCACCATATGTAAAATCCACCCACACAACCTTGAAATTCTTTAGTTTTTCCAGTGCAGACGCCTTCTTTAGGGGGCCTGTTTTTTAACATGCCCCCAAATACTCATATAAATAATACATGGCAAAAACTTTGCACCGACAGGTATGGTTTGGAATGTGTAAGATCGCTCGATCGAAAAATCGATAATATTGATCATGCGCAGTAATCAAATTAAAATGAGTCCAAGATCCTGTTTTCAAAAATGTGAGAATTTTAAAAAAAGTTTCAAACTAACCCCCCCTAGAATTTAATTTTAAAAAACTTTTTTTTAATAAATTTTGTCCTCAAGTAAACCGTTTAGCCGGAAATGATTTTTATTCCAATTATGCAATTACATTTAAAAATTCGCCAGGGCTGTACTCATAAAAATTTCTCAACCAAATTTTGGGTTTATATGCAACTCGACCCGTAGATTCCAAAAATCAATAAGTCGACTTCGTAGGTTGATTAATTTTTGGGGTGACTGCCCTTTACCCAAAAATGGGTGGTGTTAGAAAATTGGCTTATCGATTTTTGGAATCTACGGCTCGAATTATACATGTACCCAAAATTTGGTTTATAAATAATAATAAACAAAAAAGTTTTTTCTAAAAATTTTCTTTTAATTTAAAATTACTCAAAGATCCTATTTTCAAAAATGTGAGAATTTTTAAAAAAGTTTTAAACTAACCCCACCTAGAATTAAATTTTGAGAAACTTTTTTCAAATAAATTTTGTTCTCAAGTGAACCGTTTAGCCGAAAATGATTTTTTTTCCAATTGTGCAATTATATTTAAAAATTCGCCAGGGCTTTACTTATAAAAATTTCAGAACCAAATTTTGGGTTTATATGCAACTCGATCCGTAGATTCCAAAAATCGATGAGTCGACTTTGTAGGTTTACCAATTTTTGAGGTGACTGCTCTTTACCCAAAAATGGGTAGTGTTAGAAAATTGGCTTATCGATTTTTGAAATCTACGGCTCGAGTTATATATGTACCCAAAATTTGGTTAATTAATAATAATAAACAAAAAAGTTTTTTTCCAAAAATTTTCTTTAATTTAAAATGAGTCAAGATCCTGTTTTCAAAAATGTGAGAATTTTAAAAAAAGTTTCAAACTAACCCCTCCTAGAATTCAATTTTGAGAAACTTAGTTCAAATAAATTTTTTTTTCAAGTGAACCGTTCAGCCAGAAATGTTTTTTTTTTTTTTAAATTATGCCATAACTTTCATAAATTCACCAAGACCCATACCTATAAATGGGTGGAGATGGAATTTTTTCTATTCTACTTACTTTCATATATAAATAAGCCAGTTTTCAAAATTTTTGCCTAAATAAATTAGTAAAACCATTTTTGAATAGCGATATATGTAAATACCATTGTTGATAATGTTACAATTAACAATAGACCATACCAAATAATTTGATAAAAATTACTGTACATATGTATTTTGATCCGAGGAATCGATCTTTAATAAAATTAAACGTCTATCTTCAACCCTTAAATGAGTAGATGTATACTACCCAAAACTGGGTAGAGATACATACACGTCGGCTTCACCATTAGAATCTACATATTTTCTGTACATGTATACCTATTTTCAGAATTATTGTACTATTGGTATAATTATAGTAATGAAACATTCTGAATCCTACACCTTTAAGGTCAATGACCTCTGGAAATTTTGGTTCGAAATTGCTAAATTACCTGTTGTAATATTTTAACAAAAATTAGAAAATATGTGTACTATGACCCAAAGAATCTATTTTTCTTAAAATTAAAGTCGTACCCTCAACCCTTAAATGAGTAGATATTCACAAACAAAACTGGGTATAGATAAACAATTTTAGACTTCACCATCAGATTCTACGTATAGTCTTACATAAGTATACCAATTTTCATACTTTTTTGTTGTGGGAATTCCAAATAAACACACTTTAAATTTTACCGCAAATCTTTTAATTTTCAGTGCGCAAGCTACGCGTCAGACGCCGACAAGATTCCTGAAATTTAGGGCAAATACAAGTTCAAATATTTAGCATATCCTTTGTAGAAAATTAACAAAAATTAGAATACATATGTATTTTGACCCGAAGAATCGATTTTTTATAAAATTGAAACCATATCTTAAACCCTTAAATGGGTAAATATATGCTTCCCAAAACTGGGTATAGATACAAACCTGTCGACTTTACCATTAAATTCTACGTATTTTTTAATACAAGTACAACAATTTTCAGAATTATTGTACGAATGGTTTAAGCCATAATAAGAAAACTATTTAAAATGGTTTAAATACGAATAAAATATGACCCTTGTTTTCCTAGATTAAATTTTTTATGGCAGGTGGCACCATATGTAAAATCCACCCACACAACCTTGAAATTCTTTAGTTTTTCCAGTGCAGACGCCTTCTTTAAGGGGCCTGTTTCTTTAAATGCCCCCAAACACTCATATAAATAACACATGGCAAAAACTTTGCACCGACAGGTATGGTTTGGAATGTGTAAGATCGCTCGATCGAAAAATCAATAATATTGATCATGCGCAGTAAATCAAATTAAAATGAGTCCAAGATCCTGTTTTCAAAAATGTAAGAATTTTAAAAAAAGTTTCAAACTAACCCCACCTAGAATTTAATTTTAAGAAACTTTTTTCAAATAAATTTTGTCCTCAAGTAAACCGTTTAGCCGGAAATGGTTTTTATTCCAATTGTGCAATTATATTTAAAAATTCGCCAGGGCTGTATTTATAAAAATTTCACAACCAAATTTTGGGTTTATATGCAACTTTATCCGTAGATTCCAAAAATCGATAAGTCGACTTTGTAGGTCTATCAAATTTTTGAGGTGACTGCCCTTTACCCAAAAATGGGCAGTGTTAGAAAATTGGCTTATCGATTTTTGGAATCTACGGCTCGAGTTACATATGTACCCAAAATTTAGTTGATTAATAATAATAAACAAAAAAGTTTTTTTTCAAAAATTTTCTTCTAATTTAAAATTACTCGAAGACTTTGTTTTCAAAAATGTGAGAATTTTAAAAAAAGTTTTAAACTAACCCCACCTAGAATTTAATTTTGAGAAACTTTTTTGAAATAAATTTTGTCTTCAAGTAAACCGTTTAGCCGGAAATGATTTTTATTCCAATTATGAAATTACATTTAAAAATTCGCCAGGGCTGTACTTATAAAAATTTCACAACCAAATTTTGTGTTTATATGCAACTCGATCCGTAGATTCCAAAAATCAATGAGTCGACTTCGTAGGTCTATCAATTTTTGGGGTGACTGCCCTTTACCCAAAAATGGGTGGTGTTAGATAATTGGCTTATCAATTTTTGGAATCTACGGCTCGAGTTATATATGTACCCAAAATTTGGTTAATAAATAATAATAAACAAAAAAGTTTTTTTCCAAAAATTTTCTTTTAATTTAAAATTACACAAAGATCCTGTTTTCAAAAATGTGAGAATTTTAAAAAAAGTTTCAAATTAACTCCACTTAGAATTTAATTTTGAGAAACTTTTTTCAAATAAATTTTGTCATCAAGTAAACTGTTTAGCCGGAAATTATTTTTTTCCAATTATGCAATTCACCATCCAAAACTGGGTATAGATAAATAATTTTAGACTTCACCAACATATTCTACGTATAGTCTTACATAAGTGTACCAATTTTCAAATTTTTTTGTTGAGGGAATTCCAAATAAACACACTTTGAATTTTACCGCAAATCTTTGAATTTTTAGTGCGCAAGCTACGAGTCAGACGCCGACAAGATTCCTGAAATTTAGGGCTAATACAACTTTAAATATTTAGTACATCCTTAGCAGAAAATTAACAAAAATTGGTATACATATGTATTTTGACCAAAGGAATCGATTTTTGATAAAATTGAAACCATATCTTAAACCCTTAAGTGGGTATATATATGCTACACAAAACTGGGTGGAGATACAAACCTGTCGACTTCATCACTAAAATCTACGTATTTTTTAATACAAGTACACCAATTTTCAGAATTATTTTACGAATAGTTTAAGCCATAATAAGAAAAGTATTTAAAATGGTTTAAATACAAATAAAATATGATAATTGTTTTCCTAGATTAAAATTTTTATGGCAGGTGGCACCATATGTAAAATCCACCCCCACAACCTTGAAATTGTTTAGTTTTTCCAGTGCAGACGCCTTCTTTAGGGGGCCTGTTTTTCTACGTGCCCCCAAATACTCATATAAATAATACATGGCAAAAACTTTGCACCGACAGGTATGGTTTGGAATGTGTAAGATTGATCGATCGAAAAATCAATAATTCTGATCATGCGCAGTAAGTCAAATTGCTTTTTTTATGAATAAATTTATGAAATTTAATTTGTTCAATTATTTTTTTGAATATATTCGTCAATTTTGTGCACCAGAAATTAATAACATCTAATATTTTATTAATTGTTAATAACAATTGTTATAACATCAAATGGCAGATGACAACAATAATGGATAAACAAATGTACATAATTGGAACTGAAAACAAAAGTATTTTATTCAGTTTTTATTTTGTTACAAGGTGATATTTGGTTAGTAAACATTTGTTTAAACAATGGATATGTAAATAAATTGTATTTCAGGGCATGAAACCAGTTTTTCAGTAAAATAAACCAGATTTTGAGCGAGTATTGAACTTGAAAAACCGGTTTGGGAAGAAACTGTTCATAAAAACCAGTACCGAAACCGGTTTAATAGAAACAAGTTAGAAAAACCGGTTTCGCAAACAGGTTTAGAGACAACAAGGTTTATTAGCTCTTACATAGAGCTTCAGGCAATAATTTTTACAATTTTAATAACAATACTATTGGTTATTTTATAGATTTTTGCAAAGATGCTACAGCTTTCAATGCCTCTTAAACCAAATGGACATAATAATATTTCATGTATTATATTACGGTATGTATATTAGTATATAATAATCAATACACAGCATTATTATTATCATTGTATAAGTTTTTTTATAGAATGCCAAATGAGATGATTACAAGATCCTATTAAATGCAAACATTACAAATGTTTGGAGTTGTCTAGCGAAGAATATTGCTGTTAAGGGATGAAATATCGCAGGACTAAACTCCCAGGGTTGTTTTTATGTAGACGAAGAATGTGGGACGAATCAAAGAAGACAAAACACAAACAGATGACATCAAACAACAAAATAATGATAAATAACCTTTAATAAGACTAGATGGATAATGTTAATGTTACTTTAATATTTTAGTACAAGTATTTAGTATCATTTTACTCAGTGCTTCACACTGAATCTGCTGATGTATAATTTATTGACTTTTAATGAAAATTTTGTATTGAAAATTGTAACTGAAAAAAATCCAAGTATGTCATATGAAATGTACAAGATATTAGCGATATATTATAGTTATAATTTATGAATTTTGTGCTGAATCTTCTGATGTATAACACATTAACTTTTTATGAAAATTTAGTGAAGAAAAATTAAAACAAAACAATGTAGGTGCCATGTCAGTCTTATACACAATAATTTTTATTTATTTTGTATTATATGTTTATTTCTGTAAACTGTATTATTAGCATAATGTTTACAATATGTTATAGTTAACAATTATTGTATATAATATTAATAAACAATGAAATATTTTTATTCTGTACACTCTATAATGTATATAACAAAATATGGTATTTATTTTAATAAAAAATGAATAATATGTACAATATTATATTTATTTAACCTCCAAATTACATATAATAACAATATTTAATTGAAAAATTATCGTATGTGGTCAAATTTTGAAGAAATTCCAATGTACATTTTATGGTATTTAAGCGCCAGCGCCAGTCATCTTTTGCATTCCATAAATAATTTGTTGCTATCACACAAGACGTATTCAGGAAAATTTGTGCTAGTCAATATTTCCGTATATATTCTTAAATAAACAATTTTGATCATTTATTTTGCATTTTTTATAAACTATTGTCTTATCCTTGGTGAAATACATATATATTTTTGCCCAAAAAACTGTTAAACATGTTCTGTAGACAATAATTTTTAATTACAGTCCTGGATTTTATGAAGGTCAGATTTGCTGTAATACACGTGGAGACATCTTACTGTAGATATAGCAAACGTCAAATAAATTTGACAAAGAAAAGCATATTTTAGTTATAATAAACATAAAATCGTGTATTAAACTATATTTTAATTATTAATTTATTCAAAATGATAAATTTAACAAGTTTTCCATCTGTCATTTGATTAATAGTCAAATGACATTTGTTTAAACAATTTTTCTTCCCGCTTAGATCCTACGCACATTTCCGCGAACTTGATTGGTTAATTGATTTGTCGATATTATTGATTTTCTCCCATTTACACAATACATCAACGTATTTTCTTACAATGCAACAGAAAATTATAGTTCATAAGTTTCATCATAGAGTACAGCAGCAGTATTGTTTTGGTATTAATAGTTTTGAAAAAATCCGTTTTTTGACTAAACTAATAACATTTCGCCCAAGTTTGTCATAAGAAAAAATATTTGTAATTAAAAATAAAAGGCAGTTTGGTTGAAAATTTTTTTAATATTCGTTTTAATTCCAGAGATAATGAATAAAAATAAACTTCAATTTATTTCTCGCAAACAAAATTGTTTACAAAATAATTTTTGTAACAAACTCTATTTATTATTTAATTCTAAATATATTTTAACTTATAATTTATTTTATTTACGTATAGTTCTTGAAAGAATCTTCTATTTATTTACACATTTATATCTCTAAAAATACAAACTATATAATTAAGATTGTTATATAAATAATTAAAATAGAATATTTTGAGCAAATTTTATTTGAAACTTTTTTCTATTTAACGCCCCAGTTTTGAGATAATAATTTCTGAAAATGAATAAGATAAAATTCACAAAGTCCAGCCAGTGTTTATAATTCTTGTCAATAGGTGGCTATACCAATATTTTATTGGAATTATTGATTCATAAATTATTAAATAACGGCTTTATTTCTCATTTTTAAAAAAAGTTTATTTGAAGATATTTACTCACAATTAAAAGTTACATAATACTGTATTTGTGTATTGATATATATATTTTTTTTAACTTTAGCTACACATTGCATGTGCATGAAAATTTGAATAACTTTTGTATCCTGAGGAATATTTAAATGAAAATTGGTATACATACGTATTTTTACCAGAGGAATCGATTTTTGATAAAATTAAATCCACATTTGTTACCCAAAAATGAGTATAAATTCACGACCCGAAAATGGGTGGAGATGAAATTGTTTCATAATGCCATTAGAATCTACGTACTTTCTTATATAAATAACCCAGTCTTCAATTGCTTAATTGGTCTAAGTACCATGAATAATTTATTGAAACCTTTCTTGAGTAGCGATTCAGACACCATTGTTGATAAATGTTACAATTAAAACTGGACCATTCAAAATATTTTGATAAAAATTACAATGCATATATATTTTGAATCATGGAATTCATTTTTGTTAAAATTAAACCCCTATCTTCAACCCTTAAATGGTTAGGTATATAGTACCCAAAACTGGGTAGAGATACAAACCTGTCGACTACACCATTCGAATATACATATTTTTTTATATATGTATACCAATTTTCAAAATTATTATACTACAGTAATATAAGGTTCTGAATCACACACCTTTAGGGTCAATGACCTCTGAAAATTTTGTTTTGATATTACTAAATTACCTGTTGCAATATTTTAACAAAAATTAGTAAACATATGTATTATAACCCAAAGAATCGATTTTTCGTAAAATTAAAGTCGTACCCTCAACCCTTAAATAAACAAATATTCACCACCCAAAACTGGGTAGAGATAAACAATTTTCGACTTCACCATCAGATTCTACGTATATTGTTACATAAGAGTACCAATTTTCAAATTTTTTTGTTGAAGGAATTCCAAATAAACACACTTTGAATTTTACCGCAAATCTTTGAATTTTCAGTGTGCAAGCTACGCGTCAGACGCCGACAAGATTCCTGAAATTTAGGGCAAATACAAGTTCAAATATTTAGTATATCCTTAGCAGAAAAGTAACAAATTGGTATACTTATGTATTTTGACCCAAGGAATCGATTTTTTATAAAATTAAACCCTTATCTTCAACCCTTAAATGGGTAGATACAAGCTACCCAAAACTGGGTGAAGAAACAAAACTGTCGATTTGATCATTAAATTCTACGTATTTTTTAATACAAGTACCCCAGTTTTCAGAATTATTGTACTAGTTGTTTAAGCCCAGTAAAAAATGATTTTTTAAACCTGTATTTTTGAACAATAGAATGAAAACGAAAAACTTTTATGTTTTTAAGAATATTCAAATGAAAATTGGTACACATATGTATTTTGGACCGAGGAATCGATTTTTGTTAAAATTAAACCCATATCCCTTACCCAAAAATGGGTTTATATTTACCACCCGAAAATGGGTAGAGCTGGATATTTTTCTGTATTATCATTAGATTCTACGAACTTTCTTATATAAACAACCCAGTTTTCAAAATTTTTGCTTAATTGGTCTAAGTACCATAAATCAATAAGTAAAACCTTTTTTGAGTAGCGATGTTATGTAAATACTACTGTTGATAAATGCTACAATTAAAATTGGACCACTCAAAAGAATTTGATAAAAATCATTGTATATATGAATTTTGACCCAAGGAATCAATTTTTAATAAAATTAAACCTCTATCTTTAACCCTTAAATGGGTATATATATGCTACCCAAAAGTGGGTAGAAATACATACACGCCGGCTTCACCATTCGAATCTACATATTTTTTTATATATGTATACCAATTTTCAAAATTATTATACTACAGTAATATAAGGTTCTGAATCACACACCTTTAGGGTCAATGACCTCTGACAATTTTGTATTGATATTACTAAATTACCTGTTGTAATATTTTAACAAAAATTAATAAACATATGTATCATGACCCAAAGAATCGATTTTTCGTAAAATTAAAGTCGTACCCTCAACCCTTAAATGGGTAGATAATCACCACCCAAAACTGGGTAAAGATAAACAATTTTCGACTTCACTTTCAGATTCTATGTATGTTCTTACATAAGTGTACCAATTTTCAATTTTTTTTGTTGAAGGAATTCCAAATAAACACACTTTGAATTTTACCGCAAATCTTTGAATTTTTAGTGCGCAAGCTACGCGTCGGACGCCGACAAGATTCCTGAAATTTAGGGCAAATACAAGTTCAAATATTTAGTATATCCTTTGCAGAAAATTAACAAAAATTGGTATACTTATGTATTTTGACCCGAGGAATCGATTTTTGATAAAATTAAACCCCTATCTTTAACCCTTATATGGGCAGATATACGCTACCCAAAATTAGGTAGAGATACAAACCTGTCGACTTCACCATTCGAATCTACATATTTTTTTATACCTGTATACCAATTTTCAGAATTATTGTATTACAGTAATATAAGGTTCTGAATCACACACCTTTAGTGTCAATGACGTCTGAAAATTTTGTTTTGATATTACTGAATTACCTGTTGCAATATTTTAACAAAAATTAATAAACATATGTATCATGACCCAAAGAATCGATTTTTCGTAAAATTAAAGTCGTATTCTCAACCCTTAAATGAGTAAATATTCATCACCCAAAACTGGTTAAAGATAAACAATTTTAGACTTCACCATCAGATTCTACGTAAATTTACATAAGTGTACCAATTTTCAAATTTATTTGTGCAAGGAATTCAAAATAAACACACTTTGAATTTTACCGCAAATCTTTGAATTTTTAGTGCGCAAGCTACGCGTCAGACGCCGACAAGATTCCTGAAATTTGGGGCAAATACAAGTTCAAATATTTAGTATATCCTTTGCAGAAAATTAACAAAAATTAGTACACTTATGTATTTTGACACGAAGAATCGTATTTTTCTAAAATTAAACCCCTATCTTCAACCCTTATATGGGTAGATATACCCTACCCAAAACTAGGTAGAGATACAAACCTGTCGACTTCACCATTCGAATCTACAAATTTTTTTATACATGTATACCAATTTTCAGAATTATTGTACTACAATAATATAAGGTCCTAAATCACACACCTTTAAGGTCAATGTCATGTGAAAATTTTCTTTTGATATTACTGAATTACCTGTTGCAATATTTTAACAAAAATTAGTAAACATATGTATTATGACCCAAAGAATCGATTTTTCGTAAAATTAAAGTCGTACCCTCAACCCTTAAATAAACAAATATTCACCACCCAAAACTGGGTAGAGATAAACAATTTTCGACTTCACCATCAGATTCTACGTATATTGTTACATAAGAGTACCAATTTTCAAATTTTTTTGTTGAAGGAATTCCAAATAAACACACTTTGAATTTTACCGCAAATCTTTGAATTTTCAGTGCGCAAGCTACGCGTCAGACGCCGGCAAGATTCCTGAAATTTAGGGCAAATACAAGTTCAAATATTTGGTATATCCTTTAGTGAAAATTATCAAAAATTGGTATACATATGTATTTTGACACGAGAAATCGATTTTTAATAAAATTAAACCCCTATCTTAAACCCTTAAATGGGTACATGTATGCTGCCCAAAACTAGGTAGAGATACAAACCTGTTGACTTTACCACTAAATTCTACGTACTTTTTACTACAAGTATACCAATTTTCAGAATTATTGTACGAATAGTTTAAGCCATAATAAGAAAACTATTTAAAATGGTTTAAATACAAATAAAATGTAACACTTGTTTTCCTAGTTTAAATTTTTTATGGCAGATGGCACCATATGTAAAATCCACCCACACAACCTTGAAATTCTTTAGTTTTTCCAGTGCAGACGCCTTCTTTAGGGGGCCTGTTTTTTTAAATGCCCCCAAATACTCATATAAATAATACATGGCAAAAACTTTGCACCGACAGGTATGGTTTGGAATGTGTAAGATTGATCGATCGAAAAATCAATAATTCTGATCATGCGCAGTAAGTCAAATTGTTTTTTTTTATGAATAAATTTATGAAATTTAATTTGTTTAATTATTTTTTTGAATATATTCGTCAATTTTATGCACCAGAAATTAATAATAACTAATATTTTATTAATTGTTAATAACAATTGTTATAACCTCAAATGGCAGATGAAAACAATAATTGATAAACAAATGTACATAATTGGAACTGAAAACAAAAGTAATTTATTCAGTTTTTATTTTGTTACAAGGTGATATTTGGTTAGTAAAAATTTGTTTAAACAATGGATATATAAATAAATTGTATTTCAGGGCATGAAACCAGTTTTTCAGTAAAATAAACCAGATTTTTAGCGAGTATTGAACTTGAAAAACCGGTTTGGGAAGAAACTCTTCATAAAAACTAATACCGATACCGGTTTTAATAGAAACTAGTTAGAAAAACCGGTTTGCAAAACAGGTTTAGAGACATTAAGGTTTATTAGATCTTACGTAGAGCTTCAGGCAATAATTTTTACAAATTTAGTAACAAGACTTTTGTTTCATTTCATAGATTTTTGCAAAGATGCTACAGCTTTCAATGCCTCTTAAACCAAATGGACATTGCAATATATCATGTATCATATTACGGTATGTATATTTGTATATAATAATCAATACATAGCATTATTATTATCATTGTATACGTTTTTTTTTACAGAATTCCAAATGAGATGATTACAAGATCCTATTAAATGCAAACATTACAAATGTTTGGAGTTGTCTAGCGAAGAATATTGTTGTTTAAGGGATGAAATATCGCAGGACTAAACTCCGGGGGTTGTTTTTATGTAGACGAAGAATGTGGGACGAATCAAAGAAGAGAAAACACAACGAGATGACATCAAACAACAAAATAATGATTAATAACCTTTAATAAGACTAGATGGATAATGTTAGTGTTACTTTAATAATTTAGTACAAGTATTTAGTATAAATGTAGATGCCATGTCAGTGTTATACATAATAATTTTTATTTATTTTGTATTATATGTTTATTTCTGTAAACTGTATTATTAGCATAATGTTTACAATATGTTATAGTTAACAATTATTGTATATAATATTAACAAACAATGAAATACTTTTATTCTGTACACTCTATAATGTATATAACAAAATATGGTATTTATTATAATAAAAAATGAATAATATGTACAATATTATATTTATTTAACCTCCAAATTACATATAATAACAATATTTAATTGAAAAATTATTGTATGTGGTCAAATTTTGAAGAAATTCCAATGTACATTTTATGGTATTTAAGCGCCAGCGCCAGTCATATTTTGCATTCCATAAATAATTTGTTGCTATCACACAAGACGTATTCAGGAAATTTTCTGCTAGTCAATATTTCCGTATATATTCTTAAATAAACAAGTTTGATCATTTATTTTGTATTTTTTATAAACTATTGTCTTATCCTTGTTGAAATACATATAAATTTTGGCCCAAAAAACTGTTAAACATTTTCTATAACCAATAATTTTTAATTACAGTCCTGGATTTTATGAAGATCAGATTTGCTGTAATACACGTGGAGACATCTTGCTGCAGATATAACAAACGTCAAATAAAATTGACAAAGAAAAGCATATTTTAATTATAATAAACATAAAATCGTGTATTAAACTATATTTTAATTATTAATTTATTTAAAATGAGAAGTTTAACGTACTTTCTTACAGGACAACAAAAGAATATAGTTCATAAGTTTCATCATAGAGTACAGTAGCAGTATTGTTTTGGTATTAATGAATTTGAAAAAATCCATTTTTTGGCTAAACTAATAACATTTCGCCCAAGTTTGTCATAAGAAAAAATATTTGTAATTAAAAATAAAAGGCAGTTTGGTTGAAAAATTTTTTAATATTCGTTTTAATTCCAGAGATAATGAATAAAAATAAACTTCAATTTATTTCTCGCAAACAAAATTGTTTACAAAATAATTTTTGTAACAAACTCTATTTATTATTTAATTCTAAATATATTTTAACTTATAATTTATTTTATTTACGTATAGTTCTTGAAAGAATCTTCTATTTATTTACACATTTATATCTCTAAAAATACAAACTATATAATTAAGATTGTTATATAAATAATTAAAATAGAATATTTTGAGCAAATTTTATTTGAAACTTTTTATTATTTAACGCCCCAGTTTTGAGATAATAATTTCTGAAAATGAATAAGATAAAATTCACCAAGTCCAGTCAGTGTTTATAATTCTTGTCAATAGGTGGCTATACCAATATTTTATTGGAATTATTGATTCATAAATTATTAAATAACGGCTTTATTTCTCATTTTTAAAAAAAGTATATTTGAAACTATTTACTCACAATTAAAAGTTACATAATACTGTATTTGTATATTGATATATATATATATATATATATATATATATATATATATATATATATATATATATATATATATATATATATATATTTTAACTTTAGCTACACATTGCATGTGCATGAAAATTTGAATAACTTTTGTATCCTGAGGAATATTTAAATGAAAATTGGTATACATACGTATTTTTACCCGAGGAATCGATTTTTGATAAAATTAAATCCATATTTGTTACCCAAAAATGAGTATAAATTCACGACCCGAAAATGGGTGGAGATAAAATTGTTTCTATAATGCCATTAGAATCTACGTACTTTCTTATATAAATAACCCAGTCTTTAATTGCTTAATTGGTCTAAGTACCATAAATAAATTATTAAAACCGTTCTTGAGTAGCGATTCAGATACCATTGTTGATAAATGTTACAATTGAAACAGGACCATTCAAAATATTTTGATAAAAATTACAGTGCATATATATTTTGAATCATGGAATAATTCATTTTTGTTAAAATTAAACCCCTATCTTCAACCCTTAAATAATTAGGTATATAGTTCCCAAAACTGGGTAGAGATACAAACCTGTCGACTTCACTATTCGAATCTACATATTTTTTTATACATGTATACCAATTTTCAGAATTATTGTACTACAGTAATATAAGGTTCTGAATCACACACCTTTAGTGTCAATGACCTCTGAAAATTTTGTTTTGATATTACTAAATTGCCTGTTGCAATATTTTAACAAAAATTAGTAAACATATGTACTAAGACCCAAAGAATCGATTTTTCGTAAAATTAAAGTCGTACCCTCAACCTTTAAATGAGTAGATATGCACCACCCAAAACTGGGTAGAGATAAACAATTTTCGACTTCACCATCAGATTCTACATAAGTGTATCAATTTTCAATTTTTTTTGTTCAAGGAATTCCAAATAAACACACTTTGAATTTTACCGCAAATCTTTGAATTTTTAGTGCGCAAGATACGCGTCGGACGCCGACAAGATTCCTGAAATTTAGGGCAAATACAAGTTCAAATATTTTGTATATTCTTTGCAGAAAATTAACAAAAATTAGTACACATATGTATTTTGACACGAAGAATCGATTTTTTCTAAAATTAAACCTCTATCTTCAACCCTTATATGGGTAGATATACGCTACCCAAAACTAGGTAGAGATACATACCTGTCGACTTCACCATTCGAATCTACATATTTTTTTATACATGTATACCAATTTTCAGAATTATTGTACTACAGTAATATAAGGTCCTGAATTACACACCTTTAGTGTCAATGACCTCTGAAAATTTTGTTTTGATATTACTAAATTGCCTGTTGCAATATTTTAACAAAAATTAGTAAACATATGTATTAAGACCCAAAGAATCGATTTTTCGTAAAATTAAAGTCGTACCCTCAACCCTAAAATGGGTAGATATGCACCACCCAAAACTGGGTAGAGATAAACAATTTTCGACTTCACCATCAGATTCTACGTATATTGTTACATAAGTGTACGAATTTTCAATTTTTTTTGTTCAAGGAATTCCAAATAAACACACTTTGAATTTTACCGCAAATCTTTGAATTTTTAGTGCGCAAGATACGCGTCGGACGCCGACAAGATTCCTGAAATTTAGGGCAAATACAAGTTCAAATATTTAGTATATCCTTTGCAGAAAATTAACAAAAATTAGTACACATATGTATTTTGACACGAAGAATCGATTTTTTCTAAAATTAAACCTTTATCTTCAACCCTTATATGGGTAGATATATGCTACCCAAAAGTGGGTAGAGATTCATACACGTCGGCTTCACCATTCGAATCTACATATTTTTTTATACATGTGTACCAATTTTCAGAATTATTGTACTACAGTAATATAAGGTCCTGAATTACACACCTTTAAAGTCAATGAGATGTGAAAATTTTGTTTTGATATTACTAAATTATCTCTTGTACTATTTTAACAAAAATTAGTAAACATATGTACTAAGACCCAAAGAATCGATTTTTCGTAAAATTAAAGTCGTACCCTCAACCCTTAAATGGGTAGACATTCACCACCCAAAACTGGGTAGAGATAAACAATTTTCGACTTTATCATCAGATTCTACGTATATTGTTACATAAGTGTACCAATTTTCAATTTTTTTTGTTCAAGGAATTCCAAATAGAAACATTTTGAATTTTACCGCAAATCTTTGAATTTTTAGTGCGCAAGGTACACGTCGAACGCCGACAAGATTCCTGAAATTTAGGGCAAATACAAGTTCAAATATTTAGTATATCCTTTGCAGAAAATTAACAAAAATTAGTATACATATGTATTTTCACCCAAGGAATTGATTTTTGATAAAATTGAAACCATATGTTAAACCCTTAAATAGGTACATATATGCTGCCCAAAACTGGGTGGAAATACAAACCTGTCGATTTTACCACTAAATTCTACGTATTTTTTAATACAAGTTTGCAAATTTTCAGCATTATTGTATGAGTGGTTTAAGCCTAGTAAAAAACGATTTAAAACTGTAATTTTTTTGGGGTCAACGACCTTTAATTTTTTTTAATTAAATGGCTATTTGTTTAAATATTTTAATAAAATTTGGTATACATATGTATTTTGAATGGTCTATTTTTTAATGTAACATTTATCAATAATGGTATTTATATCGCTACTCAAAAATGGTTTTACTAATTTTTTTGTGGTACTTAAAAACTTCAAATACGGGTACTTCCGGTTCTCCAATTATAACCAAAATCTTATCAGCTGTTCATATGGATGTAAAGAAGAGGAATATGAAAGAATTATGATTTTTAGAATTGTAATGTTGGTGTTATCGTCAGAGAAATTTTAACACGCACACACAGACGCACAGACAGACACACATTCAGACATCTTCGTAAAACTAGTAAAATCGTATTCTAGGGATCCTGAAACGTGTTTATTCTTCTTGGTTCTTCTTCATCATGAATAGTCTCAAAGTTAAACCATGCATTTGCATTTTTATCAGAGTTCTTAATAGAAAAATAACCCATCATTTAAAATGAAACATTTTCCAGCATAGTAATAAAGGTTAATGTACAACAAATTATATATTTTTGTAGAATGTGTTATAATATAAATTGATAAGAAAATAAGTTTATTATTCGAGAAATATATGATATTCTTCCAAAAGAACGATGATTAAACATAAGATTCTGGATTCATTTTATCAGATTTTGTACATATCTTAAACTGTATTTTGCGTACATATTTTTATTTATATATCAATAAAAGTTAATGTATAATAATTTACAAGTATTTGAGACTATTTAACAACAATATATAGTTCCAAATAGTTTATATTTTTAAAGATATATACTTTGAAACAGTCACATCTTGGAATCAGCTGTTTTTGCAATAATATTTAGAATGAAATTATTACATTTATGGAACAATTAGGGCAATTTTGTAATTGGAAATATGTGAAACAATGTTTGAATATTAATTTTTTACTAATAAATTATAGAAATATTTAATGAAATAGTTCAATATGTGCCCCTATTCCCGGAGCCAAATCTACAATGAAAACATTGCAAATTTTGACATTTTATAAATAAATAATGAAAGATTGTTTATAGAATATTATAATATGAATAATAAGCATCATTTTTTCATAAAAATATATTGCAATGTTATTAAAACAAATACATAAATGACTGGTACAGGTATTATGTAACTCTGACAAAATACAAAAATTTATTATTAATTACAGTAAAAGCAAGCAGGGAATATTAAAATAGGATTAATAAGGATCATTTTTATTCAAAAACATATTACAATAATGTTTAAACAAAGCCAATAACTATAATCAACATTTTAATAATATTCTTGTTTAACAGCTGACAGTTCCAACTTCAAGTCGTTGAATTTTCGCCGATTTCTCAGAAATGCTAAAATCTACAAATGTTTTAAGTACTTTTTCATGAATAGCATATAAAGTGGCATATTTTTATAAAGATTATTTATCATTTAATGATAATTGATAATTCCAAATCGTCAATCATCAATCTGACGTTGGATATCTCCTATCTCTCTCCAACACACGTCCTCTTATGTAAATTGCGCGAGCGACTCCATCCATGATTCAGTTGATTCAGTCTAGATTCAGCTCGCGGTGTGTGCACGTCGCGCTGCTCCGCGAAGGCGCCATCTAGTTTCACGTTGTGGTAACTTTGCAGAAGATTCCAAGTTATTTCGTGTTCATTGAACGTTACTGGGTGTTTATCAACACTAATAATTATTTAAATATTGTGTACGATATTTTAATAACATTTTATAATGAAATTGAGAAAGTGTACGTGTGTTGAAGGAATATTGTGTTGTTGAATAACATTTGGTGAAATAAGTGATCAAATTTAAGAACATTTATTGATGTTTACGAACAATGCCGAGCCGATAATAGTTGCTGAGAATTTTGTTACAATTTTAACACGCTGTTTGCTGCCAGTTTTATTTGCTGTTCGTTTTACACTGGTCCTGGATTAACCTAAAAAGGTAAGTGAAATTATTTTTTATTCCATATTTATTTTTCGTTTGTTTATGCTTAAATACGAGCCCCGTCGCATATTAGTTGGCCCACCCGGTTTAATTTAATTTAATTTAATTAGTTAATATATGATTTAGGTAATAAAAATTATCGCCAATTTTTATTAATATTAGACATTTTGTCGTTCTTATGACATATAGCAAGATATGTTTTCTAAAATTGATATGTAGAATGGATTTAATACTTTGTTTTACGGAGGCATAGATTCTGTGAGACTCCAGCGTCATTAATTGTTCAATTATTTCCATAATTAATAATATAAAGTATATTATATTATGTAATTTTAATAATTACTTTTTGGCGTTTGTGATTATGCTATTTTTTTAAATCTTTATCTACTTGAAAGCATTTGGAACATTGATTTTTACAAGTTATCTTTAGTTTAATATACAATTATCATAGTTTTAAAAATCATGAGTAATTTATTCGCTCTTATGTCAAGCAATCTTAAGCGTGCATCACACGATCAAGTTTTTCTTTTCAAGTGACTTGAAAAGTTTTCTCTCTCGCACAATGACATGAGTGCAAGAGAGACAAACGAATAGACTTTTAAAGAAAAACTGGATCATGTGCTACTTTTTCTTAAAAGTCCCTATAAGTATGGACCTTTGTGCATATGTGTATGAATTTTCAATTGTCGTTCCCAGCTGGTACAGTCAGAGAAAGCAAAAAACAAACAATGGAAACTTCATATAGTCTGTAGTACAGTAAAAATCCAATCACCCTGTATTTAAATGAAAAGTATCATTTTCCCCTAATTCGGCCATACTGATTACGGGAAAAATAACGAAAAAATTCTCTGGGCTTTAGTGTCCAAAATAGAAATCCCGTATTTTATTTAATTTTTATTTTGTAAATAAATTTTCTATCTGCATTGAATTAACAAAATCAAGCGTAATTACGGTCGGCATTCCAAATTAAACCCGTTCGTGTTCGTCTGTAATGTTCTTACTTGTAACTTGTATAGCTGTCGTCTTCAAGCAAATATCTATTTTATTTTGCTGCTAAAAATGAATTTATTGTTGATATATTATTGTTTTTATAGTGAAATATTGTTATCTACTGTTGCAAATTAATAACAATCGTAAGTTTAAATAACATCCCAACTTCATTATATAAGTTAATAATGTGTTTGTGTGAGAATAAAATGTTTCATAATTTTAGTTAAGCTTTGTGTACAATTTTATAAATTATTAAATATTTCATAGCAAACATATTGGTAACAAACTAAAATTTAAATAATAACAAATGTTTTTAACTAATTTATTTATTAGAAATCGATTAAAATGCATTCAATAGCAAACAACACTTTAATGTTTATGTTTTGGTCAATTTGCAGGTGAATAGAAATTGCCGAGTTCCCGAGTAATTGAAAACGAGTGTGCAGAGATACCGAGCAGTTGAGTAGGAGATTGCAGAGATGCCGAGTAGCTGAGAACTTCTAATGTAAGTCATGCGAAATAAATTCATTTTTCTCTTTTGATAATAAATAAATCATCACGGTTCGAATGTTTCACAATTTGTGGGTGTGTCAATCAACACAGTTATCAGTAATGATGATAATATCAGGGGCAATTTTTAATATCTTCTTAATCCGACCACGCTGATTACAGGAAAATAAACTAAAAATTCTCAGGGTCTTAGTTTCCAAAATAGAAATTTTTATTTTGATTAGAAATCTCCCATAGTTTTTTCACTTTGCCGCCCTATAACTAATAAACGGTTAAAGATACATTGACGTGCTTAGCGCCATTCGTTTCTATGGACTTTTGTACATATATGAGAGAATTTTCAATTGTCGTGTCCGACTGATACAGTTAGACCAAGCAAAAAACAAAAAAATGGAATGTTCAAACAAACAGTAGTCTATTAAAAATCCGACCACCCTGTATTTAATTGGAAAGTATTATTTTCTCTTGATTCAAGCATGCTGATTACGGGAAAAATAATGAAAAAAATCTCTAGGCCTTAGTTTCTAAAATAGTAATTTTTATTTTTAAAGCAAAATTGACAATATTTTTTGACTTTGACGGGCTATAACTAATGAATGGTAAAAGATACAGTAACGGGCGTTGCGCCATTCGATTCTATGGACTTTTCTACATATGGTAACCAATTTTGAGTAACCGTGTTTAGCTAATATAGTAAGAGTGAGCAAAAATGAAAAAAATGGTAACTTTAAACAATTCAGTAGTCCACTAAAAATCCGACCACCCTATATTTAATTGGAAAGTATTATTTTCTCTTAATTCAAGTATGCTGATTACGGGAAAAATAATGAAAAAAATCTCTAGGCCTTAGTTTCTAAAATAGAATTTTTTTTTTAAAGCAAAATTAACAATATTTTTTGACTTTGACGGACTATAACTAATGAATGGTAAGAGATACAGTAACGGGCGTTGCGCCATTCGATTCTATGGACTTTCTACATATGGTTACTAATTTTGAATAACCGTCTTTATCTAGTATAGTAAGAGTAAGCAAAAATGAAAAAAATGGTCACTTTAAACAATTCAGTAGTCCACTAAAAATCCGACCATCTTATAATTAATTGGAAAGTATTATTTTCTCTTAATTCAAGCATGCTGATTACGGGAAAAATAATGAAAGAAATCTCTAGGCCTTAGTTTCTAAAATAGATTTTTTTTTTTAAAGCAAAATTAACAATATTTTTTGACTTTGACGGACTATAACTAATGAATGGTAAAAGATACAGTAACGGACGTTGCGCCTTTCGTTTCTATGGACTTATGTGCATATGTGTATGAATTTTCAATTGTTGCTCAAATCTGGTACAGTCAGAGAAAGCAAAAGACAAAAAATGGAATTTCATATAGTTAGTAGTATTGTTAAAATTTAATCACCCTGTATTTAAATGAAAAGTATCATTTTCCCCTAATTCGGTCATACTGATTACGGGAAAAATAACGAAAAAATTCTCTGGGCTTTAGTTTCCAAAATAGAAATTTTTATTTTGATTAAAAATCACTTACGTTTTCTTCACTTTGCCGGTCTATAACTAATGAACAGTAAAAGATACATTAATTATCTATTTTGTATTTTACGAAAACTAATATAACATTTCGGGGCTATTTTAACAACATTTCTTTTTATTTCAGCATTTTTCGGAAATATAGTTCCCGGCGGAGCGATACACACGCGTCACACTGCAAAACTCCCATAATCCCATGCGCGGCATCTTCATACATGTGCTCGAAGAGAAAATTGCCAACATGTTTTTAGTGCTACAAATTCATGATTTTGTGCTGGAAAAAAAGGAAAAGCTGAGAAAAATTACGCAGAAAAGTGAAATAAAGTGTTCTTTAAACGTTTGTGATAAGAATTTTGTGGGAATCAATTGTTTAGTGCAAGAAAACAACCAAACTTTGGTGGCGTCCCTTTGTTATGTAAGTCGAATTTTAGTTATTTTCTTACAATACCTGCAAGAAAGTATTGGAAATATTGTTTTTGATAATTTATCTGTAATTTAATATACATTATTTAGTTTTAATTAATAACAATCGTAAGTTTAAACAATGTTTCAACTATATTAATTGTTATTTTTGTTGGAAATACGTTGTTTCTTATAAAAATTACGTGTTAATTTTTTCACAAGTTCAATCTTTAATTAAAACTATAATAATTATTGTTATCTAACAATATTCTGTCTCATTATTTTATTTTATGTTACAATGAATTATTTCCTTTTCAGTAGAAATCATTGAATCTGAGCTTTGTGTATTTGTATTATAAATTAAAAACCCATAGGTATTTCCGTAACTAAATTTAGTATCATTTTTATTGATATACAATTTTACGTTCGAATATTCATGAATAATTTCATTTTATAGTTCATCCCGTATTTTATTTTATTTTTCTTTTGTAAATAAATTTTCTATCTGCATTGAATTAACAAAATCAAGCATAATTACGGTCGGAATTCCAAATGAAACTCGTTCGTGTTCGTCTGTAACGTTCTTACTTGTAACTTGTATAGCTGTCGTCTTCAAGCAAATATCTATTTTATTTTGCTGCTAAAAATGCATTTATTGTTGATATATTATTGTTTTAATAGTGAAATATTGTTAACTACTGTTGCAAATTAATAACAATCGTAAGTTTAAATAACATTCCAACTTTATTAATGGTTACATAAGTTGATAATGTGTTTGTATGAGAATAAAATGTTTCATAATTTTAGTTAAGCTTTGTGTACAATTTTATAAATTATTAAATATTTCATAGCAAACATATTGGTAACAAACTAAAATTTGAATAATAACAAATGTTTTTAACTAATTTATTTATTAGAAATCGAACAAAATGCATTCAATAGCAAATAACACTTTAATTTTTATGTTTTTGTCAATTTGCAGGTGAATGGAAATTGCCGAGTTCCCGAGTAATTGAAAACGAGTGTGCAGAGATACCGAGCGGTTGAGTACGAGATTGCAGAGTTGCCGAGTAGTTGAGATCTTCTAATGTAAGTCTTGCTAAATGAATTCATTTTTTCTGTTTTGATAATAAATAAATAAATCATCACGATTCGAATATTTCACAATTTGTGGGTGTGTCTATCAGCACAGTTATCAGTAATAATGATAATATCAGGGGCAATTTTTAATATCCTCTTAATCCGACCACGCGGAAAAAAATAAACTAAAAATTCTCAAGGTTTTAGTTTCCAAAATAGAAAGTTTTATTTTGATTAGAAATCTCTCATGTTTTTTTTTACTTTGTCGGCCTATAACTATTAAACGGTACAAGATTTTTTGACGCGGATTGCGGCATTCGATTCTACGGACATTTGTACATATATGTACGAATTTTCAATTGCCGGGCCCTGCTGGTACAGTTAGACAAAGCGAAAAACCAAAAAATGGATACTTCAAATAGTCAGTAGGGCAGTAAAAATTCGATCACCCTGTATTTAAATAGAAAGTATCATTTTCCCTTAATTCGGACACACTAATTATGGGAAAAATAATTAAAAAATTCTTTGGCCTTTAGTTTTCAAAATAGAAAGTTTTATTTTGATTAGAAATCTCTCATGTTTTTTTCATTTTGTCGGCCTATAACTATTAAACGGTACAAGATTTTTTGACGCGGTTTGCGGCATTCGATTCTACGGACATTTGTACATATATGTACGAATTTTCAATTGCCGGGCCCTGCTGGTACAGTTAGACAAAGCGAAAAACCAAAAAATGGATACTTCAAATAGTCAGTAGGGCAGTAAAAATTCGATCACCCTGTATTTAAATAGAAAGTATCATTTTCCCTTAATTCGGACACACTAATTATGGGAAAAATAATTAAAAAATTCTTTGGCCTTTAGTTTTCAAAATAGAAAGTTTTATTTTGATTAGAAATCTCTCATGTTTTTTTCAATTTGTCGGCCTATAACTATTAAACGGTACAAGATTTTTTGACGCGGTTTGCGGCATTCGATTCTACGGACATTTGTACATATATGTAGGAATATTCAATTTCCGGGCCCTGCTGGTACAGTTAGACAAAGCGAAAAACCAAAAAATGGATACTTCAAATAGTCAGTAGGGCAGTAAAAATTCGATCACCCTGTATTTAAATAGAAAGTATCATTTTCCCTTAATTCGGACACACTAATTATGGGAAAAATAATTAAAAAATTCGTTGGCCTTTAGTTTTCAAAATAGAATGTTTTATTTTGATTAGAAATCTCTCATGTTTTTTTCACTTTGTCGGCCTATAACTATTAAACGGTACAATATTTTTTGACGCGGTTTGCGGCATTCGATTCTACGGACATTTGTACATATATGTACGAATTTTCAATTGCCGGGCCCTGCTGGTACAGTTAGACAAAGCGAAAAACCAAAAAATGGATACTTCAAATAGTCAGTAGGGCAGTAAAAATTCGATCACCCTGTATTTAAATAGAAAGTATCATTTTCCTTTAATTCGGACACATTAATTAAGGGAAAAATAATTAAAAAATTCGTTGGCCTTTAGTTTTCAAAATAGAAAGTTTTATTTTGATTAGGAATCTCTCATGTTTTTTTCAATTTGTCGGCCTATAACTATTAAACGGTACAAGATTTTTTGACGCGGTTTGCGGCATTCGATTCTACGGACATTTGTACATATATGTACGAATTTTCAATTGCCGGGGCCTGCTGGTACAGTTAGACAAAGCGAAAAACCAAAAAATGGATACTTCAAATAGTCAGTAGGGCAGTAAAAATTCGATCACCCTGTATTTAAATAGAAAGTATCATTTTCCCTTAATTCGGACACATTAATTATGGGAAAAATAATTAAAAAATTCTTTGGCCTTTAGTTTTCAAAATAGAAAGTTTTATTTTGATTGGAAATCTCTCATGTTTTTTCACTTTGTCGGCCTATAACTATTAAACGGTACAATATTTTTTGACGCGGTTTGCGGCATTCGATTCTACGGACATTTGTACATATATGTACGAATTTTCAATTGCTGGGCCCTGCTGGTACAGTTAGACAAAGCGAAAAACCAAAAAATGGATACTTCAAATAGTCAGTAGGGCAGTAAAAATTCGATCACCCTGTATTTAAATAGAAAGTATCATTTTCCCTTAATTCGGACACATTAATTATGGGAAAAATAATTAAAAAATTCTTTGGCCTTTAGTTTTCAAAATAGAAAGTTTTATTTTGATTGGAAATCTCTCATGTTTTTTCACTTTGTCGGCCTATAACTATTAAACGGTACAATATTTTTTGACGCGGTTTGCGGCATTCGATTCTACGGACATTTGTACATATATGTACGAATTTTCAATTGCTGGGCCCTGCTGGTACAGTTAGACAAAGCGAAAAACCAAAAAATGGATACTTCAAATAGTCAGTAGGGCAGTAAAAATTCGATCACCCTGTATTTAAATAGAAAGTATCATTTTCCCTTAATTCGGACACACTAATTATGGGAAAAATAATTAAAAAATTCGTTGGCCTTTAGTTTTCAAAATAGAATGTTTTATTTTGATTAGAAATCTCTCATGTTTTTTTCACTTTGTCGGCCTATAACTATTAAACGGTACAATATTTTTTGACGCGGTTTGCGGCATTCGATTCTACGGACATTTGTACATATATGTACGAATTTTCAATTGCCGGGCCCTGCTGGTACAGTTAGACAAAGCGAAAAACCAAAAAATGGATACTTCAAATAGTCAGTAGGGCAGTAAAAATTCGATCACCCTGTATTTAAATAGAAAGTATCATTTTCCTTTAATTCGGACACATTAATTAAGGGAAAAATAATTAAAAAATTCGTTGGCCTTTAGTTTTCAAAATAGAAAGTTTTATTTTGATTAGGAATCTCTCATGTTTTTTTCAATTTGTCGGCCTATAACTATTAAACGGTACAAGATTTTTTGACGCGGTTTGCGGCATTCGATTCTACGGACATTTGTACATATATGTACGAATTTTCAATTGCCGGGGCCTGCTGGTACAGTTAGACAAAGCGAAAAACCAAAAAATGGATACTTCAAATAGTCAGTAGGGCAGTAAAAATTCGATCACCCTGTATTTAAATAGAAAGTATCATTTTCCCTTAATTCGGACACATTAATTATGGGAAAAATAATTAAAAAATTCTTTGGCCTTTAGTTTTCAAAATAGAAAGTTTTATTTTGATTGGAAATCTCTCATGTTTTTTCACTTTGTCGGCCTATAACTATTAAACGGTACAATATTTTTTGACGCGGTTTGCGGCATTCGATTCTACGGACATTTGTACATATATGTACGAATTTTCAATTGCTGGGCCCTGCTGGTACAGTTAGACAAAGCGAAAAACCAAAAAATGGATACTTCAAATAGTAAGTAGGGCAGTAAAAATTCGATCACCCTGTATTTAAATAGAAAGTATCATTTTCCCTTAATTCGGACACACTAATTATGGGAAAAATAATTAAAAAATTCTTTGGCCTTTAGTTTTCAAAATAGAAAGTTTTATTTTGATTAGAAATCTCTCATGTTTTTTTCACTTTGTCGGCCTATAACTATTAAACGGTACGAATATTCAATTTCCGGGCCCTGCTGGTACAGTTAGACAAAGCGAAAAACCAAAAAATGGATACTTCAAATAGTCAGTAGGGCAGTAAAAATTCGATCACCCTGTATTTAAATAGAAAGTATCATTTTCCCTTAATTCGGACACACTAATTATGGGAAAAATAATTAAAAAATTCGTTGGCCTTTAGTTTTCAAAATAGAATGTTTTATTTTGATTAGAAATCTCTCATGTTTTTTTCACTTTGTCGGCCTATAACTATTAAACGGTACAATATTTTTTGACGCGGTTTGCGGCATTCGATTCTACGGACATTTGTACATATATGTACGAATTTTCAATTGCCGGGCCCTGCTGGTACAGTTAGACAAAGCGAAAAACCAAAAAATGGATACTTCAAATAGTCAGTAGGGCAGTAAAAATTCGATCACCCTGTATTTAAATAGAAAGTATCATTTTCCTTTAATTCGGACACATTAATTAAGGGAAAAATAATTAAAAAATTCGTTGGCCTTTAGTTTTCAAAATAGAAAGTTTTATTTTGATTAGGAATCTCTCATGTTTTTTTCAATTTGTCGGCCTATAACTATTAAACGGTACAAGATTTTTTGACGCGGTTTGCGGCATTCGATTCTACGGACATTTGTACATATATGTACGAATTTTCAATTGCCGGGGCCTGCTGGTACAGTTAGACAAAGCGAAAAACCAAAAAATGGATACTTCAAATAGTCAGTAGGGCAGTAAAAATTCGATCACCCTGTATTTAAATAGAAAGTATCATTTTCCCTTAATTCGGACACATTAATTATGGGAAAAATAATTAAAAAATTCTTTGGCCTTTAGTTTTCAAAATAGAAAGTTTTATTTTGATTGGAAATCTCTCATGTTTTTTCACTTTGTCGGCCTATAACTATTAAACGGTACAATATTTTTTGACGCGGTTTGCGGCATTCGATTCTACGGACATTTGTACATATATGTACGAATTTTCAATTGCTGGGCCCTGCTGGTACAGTTAGACAAAGCGAAAAACCAAAAAATGGATACTTCAAATAGTAAGTAGGGCAGTAAAAATTCGATCACCCTGTATTTAAATAGAAAGTATCATTTTCCCTTAATTCGGACACACTAATTATGGGAAAAATAATTAAAAAATTCTTTGGCCTTTAGTTTTCAAAATAGAAAGTTTTATTTTGATTAGAAATCTCTCATGTTTTTTTCACTTTGTCGGCCTATAACTATTAAACGGTACGAATTTTCAATTGCTGGGCCCTGCTGGTACAGTTAGACAAAGCGAAAAACCAAAAAATGGATACTTCAAATAGTAAGTAGGGCAGTAAAAATTCGATCAGCCTGTATTTAAATAGAAAGTATTATTTTCCCTTAATTCGGATACACTAATTATGGGAAAAATAATTAAAAAATTCTTTGGCCTTTAGTTTTCAAAATAGAAAGTTTTATATTGATTAGAAATCTCTCATGTTTTTTTCATTTTGTCGGCCTATAACTATTAAACGGTACAAGATTTTTTGGCGCGGTTTGCGGCATTCGATTCTACGGACATTTGTACATATATGTACGAATTTTCAATTGCTGGGCCCTGCTGGTACAGTTAGGCAAAGCGAAAAACCAAAAAATGGATACTTCAAATAGTAAGTAGGGCAGTAAAAATTCGATCACCCTGTATTTAAATAGAAAGTATCATTTTCCCTGAATTCGGACACACTAATTATGGGAAAAATAATTAAAAAATTCTTTGGCCTTTAGTTTTCAAAATAGAAAGTTTTATTTTGATTAGAAATCTCTCATGTTTTTTTCACTTTGTCGGCCTATAACTATTAAACGGTAGAAGATTTTTTGACGCGGTTTGCGGCATTCGATTCTACGGACATTTGTACATATATGTACGAATTTTCAATTGCTGGGCCCTGCTGGTACAGTTAGACAAAGCGAAAAACCAAAAAATGGATACTTCAAATAGTAAGTAGGGCAGTAAAAATTCGATCAGCCTGTATTTAAATAGAAAGTATCATTTTCCCTTAATTCGGACACACTAATTATGGGAAAAATAATTAAAAAATTCGTTGGCCTTTAGTTTTCAAAATAGAATGTTTTATTTTGATTAGAAATCTCTCATGTTTTTTTCACTTTGTCGGCCTATAACTATTAAACGGTACAAGATTTTTCGACGCGGTTTGCGGCATTCGATTCTACAGACATTTGTACATATATGTACGAATTTTCAATTGCCGGGCCCTGCTGGTACAGTTAGACAAAGCGAAAAACCAAAAAATGGATACTTCAAATAGTCAGTAGGGCAGTAAAAATTCGATCATCCTGTATTTAAATAGAAAGTATCATTTTCCCTTAATTCGGACACACTAATTATGGGAAAAATAATTAAAAAATTCGTTGGCCTTTAGTTTTCAAAATAGAATGTTTTATTTTGATTAGAAATCTCTCATGTTTTTTTCACTTTGTCGGCCTATAACTATTAAACGGTACAAGATTTTTCGACGCGGTTTGCGGCATTCGATTCTACGGACATTTGTACATATATGTACGAATTTTCAATTGCTGGGCCCTGCTGGTACAGTTAGACAAAGCGAAAAACCAAAAAATGGATACTTCAAATAGTAAGTAGGGCAGTAAAAATTCGATCAGCCTGTATTTAAATAGAAAGTATTATTTTCCCTTAATTCGGATACACTAATTATGGGAAAAATAATTAAAAAATTCTTTGGCCTTTAGTTTTCAAAATAGAAAGTTTTATATTGATTAGAAATCTCTCATGTTTTTTTCATTTTGTCGGCCTATAACTATTAAACGGTACAAGATTTTTTGGCGCGGTTTGCGGCATTCGATTCTACGGACATTTGTACATATATGTACGAATTTTCAATTGCCGGGGCCTGCTGGTACAGTTAGGCAAAGCGAAAAACCAAAAAATGGATACTTCAAATAGTAAGTAGGGCAGTAAAAATTCGATCACCCTGTATTTAAATAGAAAGTATCATTTTCCCTGAATTCGGACACACTAATTATGGGAAAAATAATTAAAAAATTCTTTGGCCTTTAGTTTTCAAAATAGAAAGTTTTATTTTGATTAGAAATCTCTCATGTTTTTTTCACTTTGTCGGCCTATAACTATTAAACGGTACAAGATTTTTTGACGCGGTTTGCGGCATTCGATTCTACGGACATTTGTACATATATGTACGAATTTTCAATTGCTGGGCCCTGCTGGTACAGTTAGACAAAGCGAAAAACCAAAAAATGGATACTTCAAATAGTAAGTAGGGCAGTAAAAATTCGATCAGCCTGTATTTAAATAGAAAGTATCATTTTCCCTGAATTCGGACACACTAATTATGGGAAAAATAATTAAAAAATTCTTTGGCCTTTAGTTTTCAAAATAGAAAGTTTTATTTTGATTAGAAATCTCTCATGTTTTTTTCACTTTGTCGGCCTATAACTATTAAACGGTACAAGATTTTTTGACGCGGTTTGCGGCATTCGATTCTACGGACATTTGTACATATATGTACGAATTTTCAATTGCTGGGCCCTGCTGGTACAGTTAGACAAAGCGAAAAACCAAAAAATGGATACTTCAAATAGTAAGTAGGGCAGTAAAAATTCGATCAGCCTGTATTTAAATAGAAAGTATCATTTTCCCTTAATTCGGACACACTAATTATGGGAAAAATAATTAAAAAATTCTTTGGCCTTTAGTTTTCAAAATAGAAACTTTATTTTTATTAGAAATCTCTCATGTTTTTTCACTTTGTCGGCCTATAACTATTAAACGGTACAATATTTTTTGACGCGGTTTGCGGCATTAGATTCTACGGACATTTGTACATATATGTACGAATTTTCAATTGCTGGGCCCTGCTGGTACAGTTAGACAAAGCGAAAAACCAAAAAATGGATACTTCAAATAGTCAGTAGGGCAGTAAAAATTCAATCAGCCTGTATTTAAATAGAAAGTATCATTTTCCCTTAATTCGGACACCCTAATTATGGGAAAAATAATTAAAAAATTCTTTGGCCTTTAGTTTTCAAAATAGAAAGTTTTATTTTTACTAGAAATCTCTCATGTTTTTTTCACTTTGTCGGCCTATAACTATTAAACGGTACAATATTTTTTGACGCGGTTTCCGGCATTCGATTCTACGGACATTTGTACATATATGTACGAATTTTCAATTGCCGGGCCCTGCTGTTACAGTTAGACAAAGCGAAAAACCAAAAAATGGATACTTCAAATAGTCAGTAGGGTAGTAAAAATTCGATCACCCTGTATTTAAATAGAAAGTATCATTTTCCCTTAATTCGGACACCCTAATTATGGGAAAAATAATTAAAAAATTCTTTGGCCTTTAGTTTTCAAAATAGAAAGTTTTAATTTGATTAGAAATCTCTCATGTTTTTTTCACTTTGTCGGCCTATAACTATTAAACGGTACAAGATTTTTTGACGCGGTTTGCGGCATTCGATTCTACGGACATTTGTACATATATGTACGAATTTTCAATTGCCGGGCCCTGCTGTTACAGTTAGACAAAGCGAAAAACCAAAAAATGGATACTTCAAATAGTCAATAGGGCAGTAAAAATTCGATCACCCTGTATTTAAATAGAAAGTATCATTTTCCCTTAATTCGGACACCCTAATTATGGGAAAAATAATTAAAAAATTCTTTGGCCTTTAGTTTTCAAAATAGAAAGTTTTATTTTGATTAGAAATCTCTCATGTTTTTTTCAATTTGTCGGCCTATAACTATTAAACGGTACAAGATTTTTTGACGCAGTTTGCGGCATTCGATTCTACGGACATTTGTACATATATGTACGAATTTTCAATTGCCGGGCCTTGCTGCTACAGTTAGACAAAGCGAAAAACCAAAAAATGGATACTTCAAATAGTCAGTAGGGTAGTAAAAATTCGATCACCCTGTATTTAAATAGAAAGTATCATTTTCCCTTAATTCGGACACCCTAATTATGGGAAAAATAATTAAAAAATTCTTTGGCCTTTAGTTTTCAAAATAGAAAGTTTTATTTTGATTAGAAATCTCTCATGTTTTTTTCACTTTGTCGGCCTATAACTATTAAACGGTAAAATATTTTTTGACGCGGTTTGCGGCATTCGATTCTACGGACATTTGTACATATATGTACGAATTTTCAATTGCCGGGCCTTGCTGTTACAGTTAGACAAAGCGAAAAACCAAAAAATGGATACTTCAAATAGTCAGTATGGTAGTAAAAATTCGATCAGCCTGTATTTAAATAGAAAGTATCACTTTCCTTTAATTCGGACACCCTAATTATGGGAAAAATAATTAAAAAATTCTTTGGCCTTTAGTTTTTAAAATAGAAAGTTTTATTTTGATTAGAAATCTCTCATGTTTTTTTCACTTTGTCGGCCTATAACTATTAAACGGTACAAGATACTTCAAATAGTCAGTAGGGCAGTAAAAATTCGATCACCCTGTGTTTAAATAGAAAGTATCATTTTCCCTTAATTCGGACACCCTAATTATGGGAAAAATAATTAAAAAATTCTTTGGCCTTTAGTTTTCAAAATAGAAAGTTTTATTTTGATTAGAAATCTCTCATGTGTTTTTCACTTTGTCGGCCTATAACTATTAAACGGTACAATATTTTTTGACGCGGTTTGCGGCATTCGATTCTACGGACATTTGTACATATATGTACGAATTTTCAATTGCCGGGCCTTGCTGTTACAGTTAGACAAAGCGAAAAACCAAAAAATGGATACTTCAAATAGTCAGTAGGGTAGTAAAAATTCGATCACCCTGTATTTAAATAGAAAGTATCATTTTCCCTTAATTCGGACACCCTGATTATGGAAAAAATAATTAAAAAATTCTTTGGCCTTTAGTTTTCAAAATAGAAAGTTTTATTTTGATTAGAAATCTCTCATGTTTTTTTCACTTTGTCGGCCTATAACTATTAAACGGTACAAGATACTTCAAATAGTCAGTAGGGCAGTAAAAATTCGATCACCCTGTATTTAAATAGAAAGTATCAGTTTCCCTTAATTCGGACACCCTAATTATGGGAAAAATAATTAAAAAATTCTTTGGCCTTTAGTTTTCAAAATAGAAAGTTTTATTTTGATTAGAAATCTCTCATGTTTTTTTCACTTTGTCGGCCTATAACTATTAAACGGTACAAGATTTTTGACGCGGTTTGCGGCATTCGATTCTACGGACATTTGTACATATATGTACGAATTTTCAATTGCCGGGCCCTGCTGTTACAGTTAGACAAAGCGAAAAACCAAAAAATGGATACTTCAAATAGTCAGTAGGGTAGTAAAAATTCGATCACTCTGTATTTAAATAGAAACTATCATTTTCCCTTAACTCGGACTTCCCTAATTATGGGAAAAATAATTAAAAAATTATTTGGCCTTTAGTTTTCAAAATAGAAAGTTTTATTTTGATTAGAAATCTCTCATGTTTTTTTCACTTTGTCGGCCTATAACTATTAAACGGTACAATATTTTTTGACGCGGTTTGCGGCATTCGATTCTACGGACATTTGTACATATATGTACGAATTTTCAATTGCCGGGCCTTGCTGTTACAGTTAGACAAAGCGAAAAACCAAAAAATGGATACTTCAAATAGTCAGTAGGGTAGTAAAAATTCGATCACCCTGTATTTAAATAGAAAGTATCATTTTCCCTTAATTCGGACACCCTAATTATGGGAAAAATAATTAAAAAAATCTTTGTCCTTTAGTTTTCAAAATAGAAAGTTTTATTTTGATTAGAAATCTCTCATGTTTTTTTCACTTTGTCGGCCTATAACTATTAAACGGTACAAGATTTTTTGACGCGGTTTGCGGCATTCGATTCTACGGCCATTTGTACATATACGTACGAATTTTCTATTGCCGGGCCTTGCTGTTACAGTTAGACAAAGCGAAAAACCAAAAAATGGATACTTCAAATAGTCAGTAGGGTAGTAAAAATTCGATCACCCTGTATTTAAATAGAAAGTATCATTTTCCCTTAATTCGGACACCCTAATTATGGGAAAAATAATTAAAAAATTCGTTGGCCTTTAGTTTTCAAAATAGAAAGTTTTATTTTGATTAGAAATCTCTCATGTTTTTTTCACTTTGTCGGCCTATAACTATTAAACGGTACAAGATTTTTTGACGCGGTTTGCGGCATTCGATTCTACGGACATTTGTACATATATGTACGAATTTTCAATTGCCGGGCCCTGCTGGTACAGTTAGACAAAGCGAAAAACCAAAAAATGGATACTTCAAATAGTCAGTAGGGCAGTAAAAATTCGATCACCCTGTATTTAAATAGAAAGTATCATTTTCCCTTAATTCGGACACACTAATTATGGGAAAAATAATTAAAAAATTCTTTGGCCTTTAGTTTTCAAAATAGAAAGTTTTATTTTGATTAGAAATCTCTCATGTTTTTTTCAATTTGTCGGCCTATAACTATTAAACGGTACAAGATTTTTTGACGCGGTTTGCGGCATTCGATTCTACGGACATTTGTACATATATGTAGGAATATTCAATTTCCGGGCCCTGCTGGTACAGTTAGACAAAGCGAAAAACCAAAAAATGGATACTTCAAATAGTCAGTAGGGCAGTAAAAATTCGATCACCCTGTATTTAAATAGAAAGTATCATTTTCCCTTAATTCGGACACACTAATTATGGGAAAAATAATTAAAAAATTCGTTGGCCTTTAGTTTTCAAAATAGAATGTTTTATTTTGATTAGAAATCTCTCATGTTTTTTTCACTTTGTCGGCCTATAACTATTAAACGGTACAATATTTTTTGACGCGGTTTGCGGCATTCGATTCTACGGACATTTGTACATATATGTACGAATTTTCAATTGCCGGGCCCTGCTGGTACAGTTAGACAAAGCGAAAAACCAAAAAATGGATACTTCAAATAGTCAGTAGGGCAGTAAAAATTCGATCACCCTGTATTTAAATAGAAAGTATCATTTTCCTTTAATTCGGACACATTAATTAAGGGAAAAATAATTAAAAAATTCGTTGGCCTTTAGTTTTCAAAATAGAAAGTTTTATTTTGATTAGGAATCTCTCATGTTTTTTTCAATTTGTCGGCCTATAACTATTAAACGGTACAAGATTTTTTGACGCGGTTTGCGGCATTCGATTCTACGGACATTTGTACATATATGTACGAATTTTCAATTGCCGGGGCCTGCTGGTACAGTTAGACAAAGCGAAAAACCAAAAAATGGATACTTCAAATAGTCAGTAGGGCAGTAAAAATTCGATCACCCTGTATTTAAATAGAAAGTATCATTTTCCCTTAATTCGGACACATTAATTATGGGAAAAATAATTAAAAAATTCTTTGGCCTTTAGTTTTCAAAATAGAAAGTTTTATTTTGATTGGAAATCTCTCATGTTTTTTCACTTTGTCGGCCTATAACTATTAAACGGTACAATATTTTTTGACGCGGTTTGCGGCATTCGATTCTACGGACATTTGTACATATATGTACGAATTTTCAATTGCTGGGCCCTGCTGGTACAGTTAGACAAAGCGAAAAACCAAAAAATGGATACTTCAAATAGTCAGTAGGGCAGTAAAAATTCGATCACCCTGTATTTAAATAGAAAGTATCATTTTCCCTTAATTCGGACACATTAATTATGGGAAAAATAATTAAAAAATTCTTTGGCCTTTAGTTTTCAAAATAGAAAGTTTTATTTTGATTGGAAATCTCTCATGTTTTTTCACTTTGTCGGCCTATAACTATTAAACGGTACAATATTTTTTGACGCGGTTTGCGGCATTCGATTCTACGGACATTTGTACATATATGTACGAATTTTCAATTGCTGGGCCCTGCTGGTACAGTTAGACAAAGCGAAAAACCAAAAAATGGATACTTCAAATAGTCAGTAGGGCAGTAAAAATTCGATCACCCTGTATTTAAATAGAAAGTATCATTTTCCCTTAATTCGGACACACTAATTATGGGAAAAATAATTAAAAAATTCGTTGGCCTTTAGTTTTCAAAATAGAATGTTTTATTTTGATTAGAAATCTCTCATGTTTTTTTCACTTTGTCGGCCTATAACTATTAAACGGTACAATATTTTTTGACGCGGTTTGCGGCATTCGATTCTACGGACATTTGTACATATATGTACGAATTTTCAATTGCCGGGCCCTGCTGGTACAGTTAGACAAAGCGAAAAACCAAAAAATGGATACTTCAAATAGTCAGTAGGGCAGTAAAAATTCGATCACCCTGTATTTAAATAGAAAGTATCATTTTCCTTTAATTCGGACACATTAATTAAGGGAAAAATAATTAAAAAATTCGTTGGCCTTTAGTTTTCAAAATAGAAAGTTTTATTTTGATTAGGAATCTCTCATGTTTTTTTCAATTTGTCGGCCTATAACTATTAAACGGTACAAGATTTTTTGACGCGGTTTGCGGCATTCGATTCTACGGACATTTGTACATATATGTACGAATTTTCAATTGCCGGGGCCTGCTGGTACAGTTAGACAAAGCGAAAAACCAAAAAATGGATACTTCAAATAGTCAGTAGGGCAGTAAAAATTCGATCACCCTGTATTTAAATAGAAAGTATCATTTTCCCTTAATTCGGACACATTAATTATGGGAAAAATAATTAAAAAATTCTTTGGCCTTTAGTTTTCAAAATAGAAAGTTTTATTTTGATTGGAAATCTCTCATGTTTTTTCACTTTGTCGGCCTATAACTATTAAACGGTACAATATTTTTTGACGCGGTTTGCGGCATTCGATTCTACGGACATTTGTACATATATGTACGAATTTTCAATTGCTGGGCCCTGCTGGTACAGTTAGACAAAGCGAAAAACCAAAAAATGGATACTTCAAATAGTAAGTAGGGCAGTAAAAATTCGATCACCCTGTATTTAAATAGAAAGTATCATTTTCCCTTAATTCGGACACACTAATTATGGGAAAAATAATTAAAAAATTCTTTGGCCTTTAGTTTTCAAAATAGAAAGTTTTATTTTGATTAGAAATCTCTCATGTTTTTTTCACTTTGTCGGCCTATAACTATTAAACGGTACGAATATTCAATTTCCGGGCCCTGCTGGTACAGTTAGACAAAGCGAAAAACCAAAAAATGGATACTTCAAATAGTCAGTAGGGCAGTAAAAATTCGATCACCCTGTATTTAAATAGAAAGTATCATTTTCCCTTAATTCGGACACACTAATTATGGGAAAAATAATTAAAAAATTCGTTGGCCTTTAGTTTTCAAAATAGAATGTTTTATTTTGATTAGAAATCTCTCATGTTTTTTTCACTTTGTCGGCCTATAACTATTAAACGGTACAATATTTTTTGACGCGGTTTGCGGCATTCGATTCTACGGACATTTGTACATATATGTACGAATTTTCAATTGCCGGGCCCTGCTGGTACAGTTAGACAAAGCGAAAAACCAAAAAATGGATACTTCAAATAGTCAGTAGGGCAGTAAAAATTCGATCACCCTGTATTTAAATAGAAAGTATCATTTTCCTTTAATTCGGACACATTAATTAAGGGAAAAATAATTAAAAAATTCGTTGGCCTTTAGTTTTCAAAATAGAAAGTTTTATTTTGATTAGGAATCTCTCATGTTTTTTTCAATTTGTCGGCCTATAACTATTAAACGGTACAAGATTTTTTGACGCGGTTTGCGGCATTCGATTCTACGGACATTTGTACATATATGTACGAATTTTCAATTGCCGGGGCCTGCTGGTACAGTTAGACAAAGCGAAAAACCAAAAAATGGATACTTCAAATAGTCAGTAGGGCAGTAAAAATTCGATCACCCTGTATTTAAATAGAAAGTATCATTTTCCCTTAATTCGGACACATTAATTATGGGAAAAATAATTAAAAAATTCTTTGGCCTTTAGTTTTCAAAATAGAAAGTTTTATTTTGATTGGAAATCTCTCATGTTTTTTCACTTTGTCGGCCTATAACTATTAAACGGTACAATATTTTTTGACGCGGTTTGCGGCATTCGATTCTACGGACATTTGTACATATATGTACGAATTTTCAATTGCTGGGCCCTGCTGGTACAGTTAGACAAAGCGAAAAACCAAAAAATGGATACTTCAAATAGTAAGTAGGGCAGTAAAAATTCGATCACCCTGTATTTAAATAGAAAGTATCATTTTCCCTTAATTCGGACACACTAATTATGGGAAAAATAATTAAAAAATTCTTTGGCCTTTAGTTTTCAAAATAGAAAGTTTTATTTTGATTAGAAATCTCTCATGTTTTTTTCACTTTGTCGGCCTATAACTATTAAACGGTACGAATTTTCAATTGCTGGGCCCTGCTGGTACAGTTAGACAAAGCGAAAAACCAAAAAATGGATACTTCAAATAGTAAGTAGGGCAGTAAAAATTCGATCAGCCTGTATTTAAATAGAAAGTATTATTTTCCCTTAATTCGGATACACTAATTATGGGAAAAATAATTAAAAAATTCTTTGGCCTTTAGTTTTCAAAATAGAAAGTTTTATATTGATTAGAAATCTCTCATGTTTTTTTCATTTTGTCGGCCTATAACTATTAAACGGTACAAGATTTTTTGGCGCGGTTTGCGGCATTCGATTCTACGGACATTTGTACATATATGTACGAATTTTCAATTGCTGGGCCCTGCTGGTACAGTTAGGCAAAGCGAAAAACCAAAAAATGGATACTTCAAATAGTAAGTAGGGCAGTAAAAATTCGATCACCCTGTATTTAAATAGAAAGTATCATTTTCCCTGAATTCGGACACACTAATTATGGGAAAAATAATTAAAAAATTCTTTGGCCTTTAGTTTTCAAAATAGAAAGTTTTATTTTGATTAGAAATCTCTCATGTTTTTTTCACTTTGTCGGCCTATAACTATTAAACGGTAGAAGATTTTTTGACGCGGTTTGCGGCATTCGATTCTACGGACATTTGTACATATATGTACGAATTTTCAATTGCTGGGCCCTGCTGGTACAGTTAGACAAAGCGAAAAACCAAAAAATGGATACTTCAAATAGTAAGTAGGGCAGTAAAAATTCGATCAGCCTGTATTTAAATAGAAAGTATCATTTTCCCTTAATTCGGACACACTAATTATGGGAAAAATAATTAAAAAATTCGTTGGCCTTTAGTTTTCAAAATAGAATGTTTTATTTTGATTAGAAATCTCTCATGTTTTTTTCACTTTGTCGGCCTATAACTATTAAACGGTACAAGATTTTTCGACGCGGTTTGCGGCATTCGATTCTACAGACATTTGTACATATATGTACGAATTTTCAATTGCCGGGCCCTGCTGGTACAGTTAGACAAAGCGAAAAACCAAAAAATGGATACTTCAAATAGTCAGTAGGGCAGTAAAAATTCGATCATCCTGTATTTAAATAGAAAGTATCATTTTCCCTTAATTCGGACACACTAATTATGGGAAAAATAATTAAAAAATTCGTTGGCCTTTAGTTTTCAAAATAGAATGTTTTATTTTGATTAGAAATCTCTCATGTTTTTTTCACTTTGTCGGCCTATAACTATTAAACGGTACAAGATTTTTCGACGCGGTTTGCGGCATTCGATTCTACGGACATTTGTACATATATGTACGAATTTTCAATTGCTGGGCCCTGCTGGTACAGTTAGACAAAGCGAAAAACCAAAAAATGGATACTTCAAATAGTAAGTAGGGCAGTAAAAATTCGATCAGCCTGTATTTAAATAGAAAGTATTATTTTCCCTTAATTCGGATACACTAATTATGGGAAAAATAATTAAAAAATTCTTTGGCCTTTAGTTTTCAAAATAGAAAGTTTTATATTGATTAGAAATCTCTCATGTTTTTTTCATTTTGTCGGCCTATAACTATTAAACGGTACAAGATTTTTTGGCGCGGTTTGCGGCATTCGATTCTACGGACATTTGTACATATATGTACGAATTTTCAATTGCCGGGGCCTGCTGGTACAGTTAGGCAAAGCGAAAAACCAAAAAATGGATACTTCAAATAGTAAGTAGGGCAGTAAAAATTCGATCACCCTGTATTTAAATAGAAAGTATCATTTTCCCTGAATTCGGACACACTAATTATGGGAAAAATAATTAAAAAATTCTTTGGCCTTTAGTTTTCAAAATAGAAAGTTTTATTTTGATTAGAAATCTCTCATGTTTTTTTCACTTTGTCGGCCTATAACTATTAAACGGTACAAGATTTTTTGACGCGGTTTGCGGCATTCGATTCTACGGACATTTGTACATATATGTACGAATTTTCAATTGCTGGGCCCTGCTGGTACAGTTAGACAAAGCGAAAAACCAAAAAATGGATACTTCAAATAGTAAGTAGGGCAGTAAAAATTCGATCAGCCTGTATTTAAATAGAAAGTATCATTTTCCCTGAATTCGGACACACTAATTATGGGAAAAATAATTAAAAAATTCTTTGGCCTTTAGTTTTCAAAATAGAAAGTTTTATTTTGATTAGAAATCTCTCATGTTTTTTTCACTTTGTCGGCCTATAACTATTAAACGGTACAAGATTTTTTGACGCGGTTTGCGGCATTCGATTCTACGGACATTTGTACATATATGTACGAATTTTCAATTGCTGGGCCCTGCTGGTACAGTTAGACAAAGCGAAAAACCAAAAAATGGATACTTCAAATAGTAAGTAGGGCAGTAAAAATTCGATCAGCCTGTATTTAAATAGAAAGTATCATTTTCCCTTAATTCGGACACACTAATTATGGGAAAAATAATTAAAAAATTCTTTGGCCTTTAGTTTTCAAAATAGAAACTTTATTTTTATTAGAAATCTCTCATGTTTTTTCACTTTGTCGGCCTATAACTATTAAACGGTACAATATTTTTTGACGCGGTTTGCGGCATTAGATTCTACGGACATTTGTACATATATGTACGAATTTTCAATTGCTGGGCCCTGCTGGTACAGTTAGACAAAGCGAAAAACCAAAAAATGGATACTTCAAATAGTCAGTAGGGCAGTAAAAATTCAATCAGCCTGTATTTAAATAGAAAGTATCATTTTCCCTTAATTCGGACACCCTAATTATGGGAAAAATAATTAAAAAATTCTTTGGCCTTTAGTTTTCAAAATAGAAAGTTTTATTTTTACTAGAAATCTCTCATGTTTTTTTCACTTTGTCGGCCTATAACTATTAAACGGTACAATATTTTTTGACGCGGTTTCCGGCATTCGATTCTACGGACATTTGTACATATATGTACGAATTTTCAATTGCCGGGCCCTGCTGTTACAGTTAGACAAAGCGAAAAACCAAAAAATGGATACTTCAAATAGTCAGTAGGGTAGTAAAAATTCGATCACCCTGTATTTAAATAGAAAGTATCATTTTCCCTTAATTCGGACACCCTAATTATGGGAAAAATAATTAAAAAATTCTTTGGCCTTTAGTTTTCAAAATAGAAAGTTTTAATTTGATTAGAAATCTCTCATGTTTTTTTCACTTTGTCGGCCTATAACTATTAAACGGTACAAGATTTTTTGACGCGGTTTGCGGCATTCGATTCTACGGACATTTGTACATATATGTACGAATTTTCAATTGCCGGGCCCTGCTGTTACAGTTAGACAAAGCGAAAAACCAAAAAATGGATACTTCAAATAGTCAATAGGGCAGTAAAAATTCGATCACCCTGTATTTAAATAGAAAGTATCATTTTCCCTTAATTCGGACACCCTAATTATGGGAAAAATAATTAAAAAATTCTTTGGCCTTTAGTTTTCAAAATAGAAAGTTTTATTTTGATTAGAAATCTCTCATGTTTTTTTCAATTTGTCGGCCTATAACTATTAAACGGTACAAGATTTTTTGACGCAGTTTGCGGCATTCGATTCTACGGACATTTGTACATATATGTACGAATTTTCAATTGCCGGGCCTTGCTGCTACAGTTAGACAAAGCGAAAAACCAAAAAATGGATACTTCAAATAGTCAGTAGGGTAGTAAAAATTCGATCACCCTGTATTTAAATAGAAAGTATCATTTTCCCTTAATTCGGACACCCTAATTATGGGAAAAATAATTAAAAAATTCTTTGGCCTTTAGTTTTCAAAATAGAAAGTTTTATTTTGATTAGAAATCTCTCATGTTTTTTTCACTTTGTCGGCCTATAACTATTAAACGGTAAAATATTTTTTGACGCGGTTTGCGGCATTCGATTCTACGGACATTTGTACATATATGTACGAATTTTCAATTGCCGGGCCTTGCTGTTACAGTTAGACAAAGCGAAAAACCAAAAAATGGATACTTCAAATAGTCAGTATGGTAGTAAAAATTCGATCAGCCTGTATTTAAATAGAAAGTATCACTTTCCTTTAATTCGGACACCCTAATTATGGGAAAAATAATTAAAAAATTCTTTGGCCTTTAGTTTTTAAAATAGAAAGTTTTATTTTGATTAGAAATCTCTCATGTTTTTTTCACTTTGTCGGCCTATAACTATTAAACGGTACAAGATACTTCAAATAGTCAGTAGGGCAGTAAAAATTCGATCACCCTGTGTTTAAATAGAAAGTATCATTTTCCCTTAATTCGGACACCCTAATTATGGGAAAAATAATTAAAAAATTCTTTGGCCTTTAGTTTTCAAAATAGAAAGTTTTATTTTGATTAGAAATCTCTCATGTGTTTTTCACTTTGTCGGCCTATAACTATTAAACGGTACAATATTTTTTGACGCGGTTTGCGGCATTCGATTCTACGGACATTTGTACATATATGTACGAATTTTCAATTGCCGGGCCTTGCTGTTACAGTTAGACAAAGCGAAAAACCAAAAAATGGATACTTCAAATAGTCAGTAGGGTAGTAAAAATTCGATCACCCTGTATTTAAATAGAAAGTATCATTTTCCCTTAATTCGGACACCCTGATTATGGAAAAAATAATTAAAAAATTCTTTGGCCTTTAGTTTTCAAAATAGAAAGTTTTATTTTGATTAGAAATCTCTCATGTTTTTTTCACTTTGTCGGCCTATAACTATTAAACGGTACAAGATACTTCAAATAGTCAGTAGGGCAGTAAAAATTCGATCACCCTGTATTTAAATAGAAAGTATCAGTTTCCCTTAATTCGGACACCCTAATTATGGGAAAAATAATTAAAAAATTCTTTGGCCTTTAGTTTTCAAAATAGAAAGTTTTATTTTGATTAGAAATCTCTCATGTTTTTTTCACTTTGTCGGCCTATAACTATTAAACGGTACAAGATTTTTGACGCGGTTTGCGGCATTCGATTCTACGGACATTTGTACATATATGTACGAATTTTCAATTGCCGGGCCCTGCTGTTACAGTTAGACAAAGCGAAAAACCAAAAAATGGATACTTCAAATAGTCAGTAGGGTAGTAAAAATTCGATCACTCTGTATTTAAATAGAAACTATCATTTTCCCTTAACTCGGACTTCCCTAATTATGGGAAAAATAATTAAAAAATTATTTGGCCTTTAGTTTTCAAAATAGAAAGTTTTATTTTGATTAGAAATCTCTCATGTTTTTTTCACTTTGTCGGCCTATAACTATTAAACGGTACAATATTTTTTGACGCGGTTTGCGGCATTCGATTCTACGGACATTTGTACATATATGTACGAATTTTCAATTGCCGGGCCTTGCTGTTACAGTTAGACAAAGCGAAAAACCAAAAAATGGATACTTCAAATAGTCAGTAGGGTAGTAAAAATTCGATCACCCTGTATTTAAATAGAAAGTATCATTTTCCCTTAATTCGGACACCCTAATTATGGGAAAAATAATTAAAAAAATCTTTGTCCTTTAGTTTTCAAAATAGAAAGTTTTATTTTGATTAGAAATCTCTCATGTTTTTTTCACTTTGTCGGCCTATAACTATTAAACGGTACAAGATTTTTTGACGCGGTTTGCGGCATTCGATTCTACGGCCATTTGTACATATACGTACGAATTTTCTATTGCCGGGCCTTGCTGTTACAGTTAGACAAAGCGAAAAACCAAAAAATGGATACTTCAAATAGTCAGTAGGGTAGTAAAAATTCGATCACCCTGTATTTAAATAGAAAGTATCATTTTCCTTTAATTCGGACACCCTAATTATGGGAAAAATAATTAAAAAATTCGTTGGCCTTTAGTTTTCAAAATAGAAAGTTTTATTTTGATTAGAAATCTCTCATGTTTTTTTCACTTTGTCGGCCTATAACTATTAAACGGTACAAGATTTTTTGACGCGGTTTGCGGCATTCGATTCTACGGCCATTTGTACATATACGTACGAATTTTCAATTGCCGGGCCTTGCTGTTACAGTTAGACAAAGCGAAAAACCAAAAAATGGATACTTCAAATAGTCAGTAGGGTAGTAAAAATTCGATCACCCTGTATTTAAATAGAAAGTATCATTTTCTCTTAATTCGGACACCCTAATTATGGGAAAAATAATTAAAAAATTCTTTGGCCTTTAGTTTTCAAAATAGAAAGTTTTATTTTGATTAGAAATCTCTCATGTTTTTTTCACTTTGTCGGCCTATAACTATTAAACGGTACAAGATTTTTTGACGCGGTTTGCGGCATTCGATTCTACGGCCATTTGTACATATACGTACGAATTTTCAATTGCCGGGCCTTGCTGTTACAGTTAGACAAAGCGAAAAACCAAAAAATGGATACTTCAAATAGTCAGTAGGGTAGTAAAAATTCGATCACCCTGTATTTAAATAGAAAGTATCATTTTCCCTTAATTCGGACACCCTAATTATGGGAAAAATAATTAAAAAAATCTTTGTCCTTTAGTTTTCAAAATAGAAAGTTTTATTTTGATTAGAAATCTCTCATGTTTTTTTCACTTTGTCGGCCTATAACTATTAAACGGTACAAGATTTTTTGACGCGGTTTGCGGCATTCGATTCTACGGCCATTTGTACATATACGTACGAATTTTCTATTGCCGGGCCTTGCTGTTACAGTTAGACAAAGCGAAAAACCAAAAAATGGATACTTCAAATAGTCAGTAGGGTAGTAAAAATTCGATCACCCTGTATTTAAATAGAAAGTATCATTTTCCCTTAATTCGGACACCCTAATTATGGGAAAAATAATTAAAAAATTCGTTGGCCTTTAGTTTTCAAAATAGAAAGTTTTATTTTGATTAGAAATCTCTCATGTTTTTTTCACTTTGTCGGCCTATAACTATTAAACGGTACAAGATTTTTTGACGCGGTTTGCGGCATTCGATTCTACGGCCATTTGTACATATACGTACGAATTTTCAATTGCCGGGCCTTGCTGTTACAGTTAGACAAAGCGAAAAACCAAAAAATGGATACTTCAAATAGTCAGTAGGGTAATAAAAATTCGATCACCCTGTATTTAAATAGAAAGTATCATTTTCTCTTAATTCGGACACCCTAATTATGGGAAAAATAATTAAAAAATTCTTTGGCCTTTAGTTTTCAAAATAGAAAGTTTTATTTTGATTAGAAATCTCTCATGTTTTTTTCACTTTGTCGGCCTATAACTATTAAACGGTACAAGATTTTTTGACGCGGTTTGCGGCATTCGATTCTACGGACATTTGTACATATATGTACGAATTTTCAATTGCCGGGCCCTGCTGTTACAGTTAGACAAAGCGAAAAACCAAAAAATGGATACTTCAAATAGTCAGTAGGACAGTAAAAATTCGATCACCCTGTATTTAAATAGAAAGTATCATTTTCCCTTAATTCGGACACCCTAATTATGGGAAAAATAATTTAAAAATTCTTTGGCCTTTAGTTTTCAAAATAGAAAGTTTTATTTTGATTAGAAATCTCTCATGTTTTTTTCACTTTGTCGGCCTATAACTATTAAACGGTACAATATTTTTTGACGCGGTTTGCGGCATTCGATTCTACGGACATTTGTACATATATGTACGAATTTTCAATTGCCGGGCCTTGCTGTTACAGTTAGACAAAGCGAAAAACCAAAAAATGGATACTTCAAATAGTCAGTAGGGTAGTAAAAATTCGATCACCCTGTATTTAAATAGAAAGTATCATTTTCCCTTAATTCGGACACCCTAATTATGGGAAAAATAATTAAAAAATTCTTTGGCCTTTAGTTTTCAAAATAGAAAGTTTTATTTTGATTAGAAATCTCTCATGTTTTTTTCACTTTGTCGGCCTATAACTATTAAACGGTACAAGATTTTTTGACGCGGTTTGCGGCATTCGATTCTACGGACATTTGTACATATATGTACGAATTTTCAATTGCTGGGCCCTGCTGGTACAGTTAGACAAAGCGAAAAACCAAAAAATGGATACTTCAAATAGTAAGTAGGGCAGTAAAAATTCGATCAGCCTGTATTTAAATAGAAAGTATCATTTTCCCTGAATTCGGACACACTAATTATGGGAAAAATAATTAAAAAATTCTTTGGCCTTTAGTTTTCAAAATAGAAAGTTTTATTTTGATTAGAAATCTCTCATGTTTTTTTCACTTTGTCGGCCTATAACTATTAAACGGTACAAGATTTTTTGACGCGGTTTGCGGCATTCGATTCTACGGCCATTTGTACATATACGTACGAATTTTCAATTGTCGGGCCCTGCTGTTACAGTTAGACAAAGCGAAAAACCAAAAAATGGATACTTCAAATAGTCAGTAGGGCAGTAAAAATTCGATCACCCTGTATTTAAATAGAAAGTATCATTTTCCCTTAATTCGGACACCCTAATTATGGGAAAAATAATTTAAAAATTCTTTGGCCTTTAGTTTTCAAAATAGAAAGTTTTATTTTGATTAGAAATCTCTCATGTTTTTTTCACTTTGTCGGCCTATAACTATTAAACGGTACAAGATTTTTTGACGCGGTTTGCGGCATTCGATTCTACGGACATTTGTACATATATGTACGAATTTTCAATTGCCGGGCCCTGCTGTTACAGTTAGACAAAGCGAAAAACCAAAAAATGGATACTTCAAATAGTCAGTAGGTAAAAATTCGATCACCCTGTAATTAAATAGAAAGTATCATTTTCCCTTAATTCGGACACCCTAATTATGGGAAAAATAATTAAAAAATTCTTTGGCCTTTAGTTTTCAAAATAGAAAGTTTTATTTTGATTAGAAATCTCTAATGTTTTTTTCACTTTGTCGGCCTATAACTATTAAACGGTACAAGATTTTTTGACGCGGTTTGCGGCATTCGATTCTACGGACATTTGTACATATATGTACGAATTTTCAATTGTCGGGCCCTGCTGTTACAGTTAGACAAAGCGAAAAACCAAAAAATGGATACTTCAAATAGTCAGTAGGGCAGTAAAAATTCGATCACCCTGTATTTAAATAGAAAGTATCATTTTCCCTTAATTCGGACACCCTAATTATGGGAAAAATAATTTAAAAATTCTTTGGCCTTTAGTTTTCAAAATAGAAAGTTTTATTTTGATTAGAAATCTCTCATGTTTTTTTCACTTTGTCGGCCTATAACTATTAAACGGTACAATATTTTTTGACGCGGTTTGCGGCATTCGATTCTACGGACATTTGTACATATATGTACGAATTTTCAATTGCCGGGCCTTGCTGTTACAGTTAGACAAAGCGAAAAACCAAAAAATGGATACTTCAAATAGTCAGTAGGGTAGTAAAAATTCGATCACCCTGTATTTAAATAGAAAGTATCATTTTCCCTTAATTCGGACACCCTAATTATGGGAAAAATAATTAAAAAAATCTTTGTCCTTTAGTTTTCAAAATAGAAAGTTTTATTTTGATTAGAAATCTCTCATGTTTTTTTCACTTTGTCGGCCTATAACTATTAAACGGTACAAGATTTTTTGACGCGGTTTGCGGCATTCGATTCTACGGCCATTTGTACATATACGTACGAATTTTCTATTGCCGGGCCTTGCTGTTACAGTTAGACAAAGCGAAAAACCAAAAAATGGATACTTCAAATAGTCAGTAGGGTAGTAAAAATTCGATCACCCTGTATTTAAATAGAAAGTATCATTTTCCCTTAATTCGGACACCCTAATTATGGGAAAAATAATTAAAAAATTCGTTGGCCTTTAGTTTTCAAAATAGAAAGTTTTATTTTGATTAGAAATCTCTCATGTTTTTTTCACTTTGTCGGCCTATAACTATTAAACGGTACAAGATTTTTTGACGCGGTTTGCGGCATTCGATTCTACGGCCATTTGTACATATACGTACGAATTTTCAATTGCCGGGCCTTGCTGTTACAGTTAGACAAAGCGAAAAACCAAAAAATGGATACTTCAAATAGTCAGTAGGGTAGTAAAAATTCGATCACCCTGTATTTAAATAGAAAGTATCATTTTCTCTTAATTCGGACACCCTAATTATGGGAAAAATAATTAAAAAATTCTTTGGCCTTTAGTTTTCAAAATAGAAAGTTTTATTTTGATTAGAAATCTCTCATGTTTTTTTCACTTTGTCGGCCTATAACTATTAAACGGTACAAGATTTTTTGACGCGGTTTGCGGCATTCGATTCTACGGACATTTGTACATATATGTACGAATTTTCAATTGCCGGGCCCTGCTGTTACAGTTAGACAAAGCGAAAAACCAAAAAATGGATACTTCAAATAGTCAGTAGGACAGTAAAAATTCGATCACCCTGTATTTAAATAGAAAGTATCATTTTCCCTTAATTCGGACACCCTAATTATGGGAAAAATAATTTAAAAATTCTTTGGCCTTTAGTTTTCAAAATAGAAAGTTTTATTTTGATTAGAAATCTCTCATGTTTTTTTCACTTTGTCGGCCTATAACTATTAAACGGTACAATATTTTTTGACGCGGTTTGCGGCATTCGATTCTACGGACATTTGTACATATATGTACGAATTTTCAATTGCCGGGCCTTGCTGTTACAGTTAGACAAAGCGAAAAACCAAAAAATGGATACTTCAAATAGTCAGTAGGGTAGTAAAAATTCGATCACCCTGTATTTAAATAGAAAGTATCATTTTCCCTTAATTCGGACACCCTAATTATGGGAAAAATAATTAAAAAATTCTTTGGCCTTTAGTTTTCAAAATAGAAAGTTTTATTTTGATTAGAAATCTCTCATGTTTTTTTCACTTTGTCGGCCTATAACTATTAAACGGTACAAGATTTTTTGACGCGGTTTGCGGCATTCGATTCTACGGACATTTGTACATATATGTATGAATTTTCAATTGCTGGGCCCTGCTGGTACAGTTAGACAAAGCGAAAAACCAAAAAATGGATACTTCAAATAGTAAGTAGGGCAGTAAAAATTCGATCAGCCTGTATTTAAATAGAAAGTATTATTTTCCCTTAATTCGGATACACTAATTATGGGAAAAATAATTAAAAAATTCTTTGGCCTTTCAAAATAGAAAGTTTTATATTGATTAGAAATCTCTCATGTTTTTTTCATTTTGTCGGCCTATAACTATTAAACGGTACAAGATTTTTTGGCGCGGTTTGCGGCATTCGATTCTACGGACATTTGTACATATATGTACGAATTTTCAATTGCCGGGGCCTGCTGGTACCGTTAGACAAAGCGAAAAACCAAAAAATGGATACTTCAAATAGTTAGTAGGGCAGTAAAAATTCGATCAGCCTGTATTTAAATAGAAAGTATTATTTTCCCTTAATTCGGATACACTAATTATGGGAAAAATAATTAAAAAATTCTTTGGCCTTTAGTTTTCAAAATAGAAAGTTTTATATTGATTAGAAATCTCTCATGTTTTTTTCATTTTGTCGGCCTATAACTATTAAACGGTACAAGATTTTTTGGCGTGGTTTGCGGCATTCGATTCTACGGACATTTGTACATATATGTACGAATTTTCAATTGCCGGGGCCTGCTGGTACCGTTAGACAAAGCGAAAAACCAAAAAATGGATACTTCAAATAGTTAGTAGGGCAGTAAAAATTCGATCACCCTGTATTTAAATAGAAAGTATTATTTTCCCTTAATTCGGATACACTAATTATGGGAAAAATAATTAAAAAATTCTTTGGCCTTTAGTTTTCAAAATAGAAAGTTTTATATTGATTAGAAATCTCTCATGTTTTTTTCATTTTGTCGGCCTATAACTATTAAACGGTACAAGATTTTTTGACGCGGTTTGCGGCATTCGATTCTACGGACATTTGTACATATATGTACGAATTTTCAATTGCTGGGCCCTGCTGGTACAGTTAGGCAAAGCGAAAAACCAAAAAATGGATACTTCAAATAGTAAGTAGGGCAGTAAAAATTCGATCAGCCTGTATTTAAATAGAAAGTATCATTTTCCCTTAATTCGGACACACTAATTATGGGAAAAATAATTAAAAAATTCTTTGGCCTTTAGTTTTCAAAATAGAAAGTTTTATTTTGATTAGAAATCTCTCATGTTTTTTTCACTTTGTCGGACTATAACTGTTAAACGGTACAAGATTTGCGGCATTCGATTCTACGGACATTTGTACATATATGTACGAATTTTCAATTGCCGGGGCCTGCTGGTACCGTTAGACAAAGCGAAAAACCAAAAAATGGATACTTCAAATAGTTAGTAGGGCAGTAAAAATTCGATCAGCCTGTATTTAAATAGAAAGTATTATTTTCCCTTAATTCGGATACACTAATTATGGGAAAAATAATTAAAAAATTCTTTGGCCTTTAGTTTTCAAAATAGAAAGTTTTATATTGATTAGAAATCTCTCATGTTTTTTTCATTTTGTCGGCCTATAACTATTAAACGGTACAAGATTTTTTGACGCGGTTTGCGGCATTCGATTCTACGGACATTTGTACATATATGTACGAATTTACAATTGCTGGGCCCTGCTGGTACATTTAGACAAAGCGAAAAACCAAAAAATGGATACTTCAAATAGTAAGTAGGGCAGTAAAAATTCGATCAGCCTGTATTTAAATAGAAAGTATCATTTTCCCTTAATTCGGACACACTAATTATGGGAAAAATAATTAAAAAATTCTTTGGCCTTTAGTTTTCAAAATAGAAAGTTTTATTTTGATTAGAAATCTGTCATGTTTTTTTCACTTTGTCGGGCTATAACTGTTAAACGGTACAAGATTTTTTGACGCGGTTTGCGGCATTCGATTCTACGGACATTTGTACATATATGTACGAATTTTCAATTGCTGGGCCCTGCTGGTACATTTAGACAAAGCGAAAAACCAAAAAATGGATACTTCAAATAGTAAGTAGGGCAGTAAAAATTCGATCAGCCTGTATTTAAATAGAAAGTATCATTTTCCCTTAATTCGGACACACTAATTATGGGAAAAATAATTAAAAAATTATTTGGCCTTTAGTTTTCAAAATAGAAAGTTTTATTTTGATTAGAAATCTCTCATGTTTTTTTCACTTTGTCGGGCTATAACTGTTAAACGGTACAAGATTTTTTGACGCGGTTTGCGGCATTCGATTCTACGGACATTTGTACATATATGTACGAATTTTCAATTGCTGGGCCCTGCTGGTACATTTAGACAAAGCGAAAAACCAAAAAATGGATACTTCAAATAGTAAGTAGGGCAGTAAAAATTCGATCAGCCTGTATTTAAATAGAAAGTATTATTTTCCCTTAATTCGGATACACTAATTATGGGAAAAATAATTAAAAAATTCTTTGGCCTTTAGTTTTCAAAATAGAAAGTTTTATATTGATTAGAAATCTCTCATGTTTTTTTCATTTTGTCGGCCTATAACTATTAAACGGTACAAGATTTTTTGGCGCGGTTTGCGGCATTCGATTCTACGGACATTTGTACATATATGTACGAATTTTCAATTGCCGGGGCCTGCTGGTACCGTTAGACAAAGCGAAAAACCAAAAAATGGATACTTCAAATAGTTAGTAGGGCAGTAAAAATTCGATCACCCTGTATTTAAATAGAAAGTATTATTTTCCCTTAATTCGGATACACTAATTATGGGAAAAATAATTAAAAAATTCTTTGGCCTTTAGTTTTCAAAATAGAAAGTTTTATATTGATTAGAAATCTCTCATGTTTTTTTCATTTTGTCGGCCTATAACTATTAAACGGTACAAGATTTTTTGACGCGGTTTGCGGCATTCGATTCTACGGACATTTGTACATATATGTACGAATTTTCAATTGCTGGGCCCTGCTGGTACAGTTAGGCAAAGCGAAAAACCAAAAAATGGATACTTCAAATAGTAAGTAGGGCAGTAAAAATTCGATCAGCCTGTATTTAAATAGAAAGTATCATTTTCCCTTAATTCGGACACACTAATTATGGGAAAAATAATTAAAAAATTCTTTGGCCTTTAGTTTTCAAAATAGAAAGTTTTATTTTGATTAGAAATCTCTCATGTTTTTTTCACTTTGTCGGGCTATAACTGTTAAACGGTACAAGATTTTTTGACGCGGTTTGCGGCATTCGATTCTACGGACATTTGTACATATATGTACGAATTTACAATTGCTGGGCCCTGCTGGTACATTTAGACAAAGCGAAAAACCAAAAAATGGATACTTCAAATAGTAAGTAGGGCAGTAAAAATTCGATCAGCCTGTATTTAAATAGAAAGTATCATTTTCCCTTAATTCGGACACACTAATTATGGGAAAAATAATTAAAAAATTCTTTGGCCTTTAGTTTTCAAAATAGAAAGTTTTATTTTGATTAGAAATCTCTCATGTTTTTTTCAATTTGTCGGCCTATAACTATTAAACGGTACAAGATTTTTTGACGCGGTTTGCGGCATTCGATTCTACGGACATTTGTACATATATGTACGAATTTTCAATTGCTGGGCCCTGCTGGTACAGTTAGGCAAAGCGAAAAACCAAAAAATGGATACTTCAAATAGTAAGTAGGGCAGTAAAAATTCGATCAGCCTGTATTTAAATAGAAAGTATCATTTTCCCTTAATTCGGACACACTAATTATGGGAAAAATAATTAAAAAATTCTTTGGCCTTTAGTTTTCAAAATAGAAAGTTTTATTTTTATTAGAAATCTCTCATGTTTTTTTCACTTTGTCGGTCTATAACTATTAAGCGGTACAAGATTTTTTGACGCAGTTTGCGGGATTCGATTCTACGGACATTTGTACATATATGTACGAATTTTCAATTGCTGGGCCCTGCTGGTACAGTTAGACAAAGCGAAAAACCAAAAAATGGATACTTCAAATAGAAAGTAGGGCAGTAAAAATTCGATCACCCTGTATTTAAATAGAAAGTATCATTTTCCCTTAATTCGGACACACTAATTATGGGAAAAATAATTAAAAAATTCTTTGGCCTTTAGTTTTCAAAATAGAAAGTTTTATTTTGATTAGGAATCTCTCATGTTTTTTTCAATTTGTCGGCCTATAACTATTAAACGGTACAAGATTTTTTGACGCGGTTTGCGGCATTCGATTCTACGGACATTTGTACATATATGTAGGAATATTCAATTTCCGGGCCCTGCTGGTACAGTTAGACAAAGCGAAAAACCAAAAAATGGATACTTCAAATAGTCAGTAGGGCAGTAAAAATTCGATCACCCTGTATTTAAATAGAAAGTATCATTTTCCCTTAATTCGGACACACTAATTATGGGAAAAATAATTAAAAAATTCTTTGGCCTTTAGTTTTCAAAATAGAAAGTTTTATTTTTATTAGAAATCTCTCATGTTTTTTTCACTTTGTCGGTCTATAACTATTAAGCGGTACAAGATTTTTTGACGCAGTTTGCGGCATTCGATTCTACGGACATTTGTACATATATGTACGAATTTTCAATTGCTGGGCCCTGCTGGTACAGTTAGACAAAGCGAAAAACCAAAAAATGGATACTTCAAATAGAAAGTAGGGCAGTAAAAATTCGATCACCCTGTATTTAAATAGAAAGTATCATTTTCCCTTAATTCGGACACACTAATTATGGGAAAAATAATTAAAAAATTCTTTGGCCTTTAGTTTTCAAAATAGAAAGTTTTATTTTGATTAGGAATCTCTCATGTTTTTTTCAATTTGTCGGCCTATAACTATTAAACGGTACAAGATTTTTTGACGCGGTTTGCGGCATTCGATTCTACGGACATTTGTACATATATGTAGGAATATTCAATTTCCGGGCCCTGCTGGTACAGTTAGACAAAGCGAAAAACCAAAAAATGGATACTTCAAATAGTCAGTAGGGCAGTAAAAATTCGATCACCCTGTATTTAAATAGAAAGTATCATTTTCCCTTAATTCGGACACACTAATTATGGGAAAAATAATTAAAAAATTCGTTGGCCTTTAGTTTTCAAAATAGAATGTTTTATTTTGATTAGAAATCTCTCATGTTTTTTTCACTTTGTCGGCCTATAACTATTAAACGGTACAATATTTTTTGATGCGGTTTGCGGCATTCGATTCTACGGACATTTGTACATATATGTACGAATTTTCAATTGCCGGGCCCTGCTGGTACAGTTAGACAAAGCGAAAAACCAAAAAATGGATACTTCAAATAGTCAGTAGGGCAGTAAAAATTCAATCAGCCTGTATTTAAATAGAAAGTATCATTTTCCCTTAATTCGGACACACTAATTATGGGAAAAATAATTAAAAAATTCTTTGGCCTTTAGTTTTCAAAATAGAAAGTTTTATATTGATTAGAAATCTCTCATGTTTTTTTCATTTTGTCGGCCTATAACTATTAAACGGTACAAGATTTTTTGACGCGGTTTGCGGCATTCGATTCTACGGACATTTGTACATATATGTACGAATTTTCAATTGCTGGTCCCTGCTGGTACAGTTAGGCAAAGCGAAAAACCAAAAAATGGATACTTCAAATAGTAAGTGGGGCAGTAAAAATTCGATCACCCTGTATTTAAATAGAAAGTATCATTTTCCCTTAATTCGGACACACTAATTATGGGAAAAATAATTAAAAAATTCTTTGGCCTTTAGTTTTCAAAATAGAAAGTTTTATATTGATTAGAAATCTCTCATGTTTTTTTCATTTTGTCGGCCTATAACTATTAAACGGTACAAGATTTTTTGACGCGGTTTGCGGCATTCGATTCTACAGACATTTGTACATATATGTACGAATTTTCAATTGCCGGGCCCTGCTGGTACAGTTAGACAAAGCGAAAAACCAAAAAATGGATACTTCAAATAGTCAGTAGGGCAGTAAAAATTCGATCATCCTGTATTTAAATAGAAAGTATCATTTTCCCTTAATTCGGACACACTAATTATGGGAAAAATAATTAAAAAATTCTTTGGCCTTTAGTTTTCAAAATAGAAACTTTATTTTTATTAGAAATCTCTCATGTTTTTTCACTTTGTCGGCCTATAACTATTAAACGGTACAATATTTTTTGACGCGGTTTGCGGCATTCGATTCTACGGACATTTGTACATATATGTAGGAATATTCAATTGCCGGGCCCTGCTGGTACAGTTAGACAAAGCGAAAAACCAAAAAATGGATACTTCAAATAGTCAGTAGGGCAGTAAAAATTCGATCACCCTGTATTTAAATAGAAAGTATCATTTTCCCTTAATTCGGACACCCTAATTATGGGGAAAATAATTAAAAAATTCTTTGGCCTTTAGTTTTCAAAATAGAAAGTTTTATTTTGATTAGAAATCTCTCATGTTTTTTTCACTTTGTCGGCCTATAACTATTAAACGGTACAAGATTTTTTGACGCGGTTTGCGGCATTCGATTCTACGGACATTTGTACATATATGTACGAATTTTCAATTGCCGGGCCCTGCTGGTACAGTTAGACAAAGCGAAAAACCAAAAAATGGTACTTCAAATAGTCAGTAGGGCAGTAAAAATTCGATCATTATGTATTTAAATGAAAAGTATAATTTTCCCCTTATTAGAATTTATTTTTAATTAATTAGTAATTAGTTCCAATATTTTGGCGCTGATATCAGGGCGAGTGTTATGTAGGTTGGGTAGTACAACAAGTTTCTAAATCGCCATTTTGAACACGTTGTACGTTTGTTGTCGTTTCGTCTACGCACTTTGATCCATAAAAGTTGAATTACTGTATTAATTATCTTGAAAATTTGTGAATTTTTTCATCTTTTTATGAAAATTCGATTAGTAAAATAGTCAGTGTTGTACTATTCGTATTTTCTACTAAATTTACAGCAAACTTTGAAAGTTAAAACGGACAAAAGGTGTTCTTAATTTGTAAGTGTAGTTTTATTAATTTAAAAAACATATATTTGGGGTTTCATATTGTTGCAAATTAATAATAATAGTAAGATTAAACAACATTTCAACAATATTTATAGTTTATACAACTTAATTAATTATTTTTATCTATCAATATTCTTTCTCAAATATACAAATGTCATTTGTAATGATAATTTTATTATATATTACAATGAATTATTTTCTTTTCAGTAGAAATCAACGAATCTGCAGTGTTCCAGACCATTGGAAATGATATCCAGAGTCGAGATACAATTTTAAAGGACCAGAGAACAGATTCCTAGCGGTTCAGACAGCAAGAAATCATCAAATGTAAGTGGATATTTTTATCTTTATCTCTTATTTTATATTTCTGTGGTCATTATTAAATGTATTTATTTGGTTGGAACAGCTAATATTATTGTCAATGCAACAATACTTTATAATCTACGAGTCGAATCGTAGAATAAAAATTAACTAGTTCAAATCTAGTTACTAGCCATTACTATTAAAGTTGAATGATTAGTTGAAACAGTTCTATCTCTCTAGTGCGTGGAATATCGTAATTTCATCTGACATTCGTGCACAGTTAAAGATACACAACACGTAAAAATAAATATATTTGGTGTTTTATATTGTTGCAAATTAATATCAATAGTAAGTTTAAACAATGTTTCAACTATATTAATAGTTATTCATGTTGTTAAAGTGTTACTTTTGCAAAAAGTCATGAGGTATAATATTTGTTAATGTGAAAATTTCAGTACTTTATAAATTGTTTCTACTCACGGGCCCAAATTCATAATAATTCGACCGGTCAACATTTTTAACAAATTATAAAAATCTACATAAATTTCTACTTTCAATATAGACTTAAAACTTTAAGAAAAACTGTGGGCCAAATGACTGGTGATAATAGTTCGACCGGTATTTTAAGGGTCATCTTATAGTCCAGATTTAGCTTCTACCGAGACCCTTTACTTTTGGTATAATGAAAAACAACTTCGTAAAGTTTCTGTAAGTATATAATCTATGTTTTAAACTAGTCGAAAGAAATTTGTAGGAATTTAGATAGGTTTTATAATTTGTTTGTTGAAAATGTTGACTGGTCGAACCATTTAAAAACTGTTGGATGTAATATCTCATTATACACGTGGATTCATTACATATATCACATTCACATTACATAAATCACTTTAAAAAAATCTGTTGTGGTCAGCACAATACCTCTCGCACTTTTCATTTTGTTCTACTCTTCTAAAATGTTCAAGATGGTTCCAATTCATTGACGGAATTGGCAGTATTTCTTAAGGATATTAAGAACTATTACTATTAATATACATACCTACCTATGATTTTAATTATTTAGATAATAATTCAATAAGAAATATTAAATGTACTTACTTCCTAGAAAAAGCTTTCACTAATGTTAGTAAAACTGTTGATTTTTGACACTGACATTTATCTGTCAATTACAAACAATTGAATTTGACAACTAGTGTAGTCTGGACTGTGTGATTTATTGCAATAGATTATTCTGTATACACATATACACATACACACAGACACACATGCACACATACACACATACACACAGACACACAGACACACACAGACAAACACATACACACAGACACACACACACACACAGACACACACACACAGACACACACACACACACAGACACACACACACAGACACACACAGACACACACATACACACACATACACACACATACACACACATACACACATACACACATACACACAGACATACACATACACACTGACACAAACAGACACACAGACACACACATACACACAGACACACACATACACACACATACACACAGACACACACATACACACAAACACACACACACAGGCACACATACACAGAGACACACACATACACACAGGCACACATACACAGAGACACACACATACACACAGACACACACACAGACACACACACAGACACACACATACACACACACACACACACACACACAGACACACACACACTACATACACACACATACATGCACATCATTTTAGCATAAATCCAATATTTCTCTTAGCGAGAGGTAAAAAGCGATACTTTTCTCAAGTGTCTTCCGTAATGAACACACGTTTGCCATAAGATATTTTTTTCAACAGTTTTTTAAATGGTTTCAAGAATACCACAAACTAATAATTAATATTTAATAGGTGGACCTTTGGTTGGTCTGGTGCGTCAAGAAACTTGGAAAATTTGGATACAACTTTCGAGCTTTGGATTTTAACACTACAAAAGCTGCTGTAGTTGCAACTTTAAGGATCTTGTAAGGATAGCTGAGCACCAGACAAATCTTCGACGTAGGCGGCCATCGATGGATGAACCTGGTAGGAAACTTTATTTTTCTCATAATTGCAACGTTTATAAAATATTCAACCATGAGACGTTATAGTCAAAGGAATATGAATATGTGTCTAATTATAATCTTGTTCTCATACACAGCCATGAGAACTTATAGTCTAGGGAATATGACTATGCATAATTATTATTTTGTTCTTATGATCAACCATGAGAACTTATAGTCAAAGAATATGACTATATGCCTAATTATCATCTTGTTCTCATACTTAGCCATGAGAACTTATAGTCTAGGGAATATTACTATACATAATTATTATTTTGTTCTCATACTCAACCATGAGAACTTATAGTTAAAGGTATATGTCTAAATATTATCTTGAACTCAAATTCAGTTTTGAGTACTGTAGTAAACGAAATATAACTTTCATAAATGTTCTTATAAAATCAAAACAATTTGAAATTGAAATATCGACTATTTATCAATAAAATCAATATCTGGGAACAAATGATTAGCATTTATTTTTCAGGAATCGGACATCTAGAAGATTAAAAAGTAGTAGCTTTATAAGTTTTAGTATTATTTACGTAAGGATGGCATTGCGCGCAATAAAGTGTAGGCTTGTTAAAGACACGTAATTGAAATAGTTTTTTTGACACACAGGTTATAAAATCTGTTCATAAGGCAACATTTAGGAAATAATTTGAAACTGTCAACATAGTTCGTAAACATTGACGGGTGTTTTAACATTTTTGTGTTTAGTGTTGATTTATCAATTCATGTGTGTTTTTTGATGCAGGAAAAGATAGTTTCTTATTAGATGTCAGCACAGATTATAAAACGAATTGTACTTGTGCAATGCCATTCGTACGTGAGGAATACTATAGTTTTAAGTTCTTGGAAATGTATTTTCAGGTTTTAATTAAACTTTGGCTCATCGCGCCGTCGAGCAAACACGCGTTTTCTTTAAAAATTAAAAATAATAAATTGATTAATTTGAAGTGCAGTCCGTGGCGATCATCCTAAAATCGCGCGTCTACGGTTGCAGCGGTAACCGTACGCGTGGCTTACCCAGACGGTAGTTAGGGAGAGTGCTTGGGAAAAGAAAATACCGGACGTATCGGGGGATGCTTGCAGGTGGATGGATGAGTGAGTCAGGAAGGAGGTAACAGATTCGAAACTTGTTGGGGTGTTCGGGTTCCTTATTCAATTAACTTCACACGGTCAGAGGGGCTGGGTAGGTAGGGTTCGTGCGCGATAGCCATAATTGAGTGGACTGATATGTGCAACGCACCGTCATGTGAATCCTGTTGTTATGGTGGATCGCTTCACACTTGTGTGAATGTTTCTAGGGACATTAATCCATAGTTGGCACAGAAAGCTTTCTTATGGTCGTATGTGCTCTCCTCATCCGGAGGCAACGTAATCATCATTTAATGGTAATGGCAACGAATAGGTAAAGTTTTTGTTTGAATTAATTTTGTTGAGCACACGGGTTAATAACCGCGTTCGGTGTAGGGTATCCGCGAGAGGCGCGGGCGAATGTCTCCGGGAGTAGCTAGGTAGGTTGGCGTGCACCCTAGGTAGTTACATGTGACTGCTGCCGTGCTCTCTACCTAGTTCGGTTTGTAGGCCGTAAATGCTTGGCATCGCGTGGGGTCGGCTTAACCCCCTCGTAAACTTCCGTGAGAACCAACAACGGCGTTCGACGCCACGGCGTTCTCACCATTTGCTTAGCTCGTACTCTTTCTCTCTCACACGCCTTTAGCTTAGTTTAATCTAGATATAAGATAGTTCGCGTAGACATAAGATAGCTTAGAAATAAGTAGGAAGGGTTGTTTTTGCTTTTCGAGAGAGAGAGAGAGAAAAATTAACGTAACTTGACATTTTTAGACTTGCTTTGAAATCGTTATTAGCGTAAAATAGGCTTTTTTAGATTTGTTTTTCATTGAAATATATCTTAACGTAAGATAGGTTATTTTGCGCACTTCACTAACTTCATTTGGAGGGGGAACTACAATAATTTAAGTTAGATTGTAAGTATTATTGTATACGGAACTGTATTTAATAAACGGTATATATAAGGGAACGTGGGTTTGGTATTTGAGGGCGGTGTTTCCCTTATATATACTATTTATTAAATAAAGGGTTTCGTTTTTAGTTTTAAGATAGTTTTTAGGTTAAAAAGAACTCCCCACCGCCACTATCGTCAAGATTGCAGTGCCGATTGGAGACGCAGACCATGGCTTTTTCATTTGTTTAAAATCTATGTACAATAAAACAAACTTTTATTGCGTTTATTTTAAATTAATACCCATGTTCCTTTAGTTGTAAAGTAGGTAGTTTTAGTAAAAATTGTAATTATTATTAAGTATTTAGACGCGGTCAGGGCAAAGTTAGATTTTAAGTATTGTAAACGAAGCTTTGTATTAATAAATATTATATATTTTGGTAAGTGGGAGGTTTGGGTGGTAACAAAATATATAATATTAATATGAAGTTTCGGAAACGGTCTTCAACTGAATAAGAAATCTTTGTACCTTTAAAAATGGGAACAAGGAATCTTATTTAGGGACCACCAAGATTTCATTTGTTAAATTAGTATTGTAAACGAAACTCTACAATATAGTATCATTTTACTTTAAAACTTAAATAATATAAATGTAGAGTTTCGTATTAGTTATAAAATTGAAATGTTTGTTACCAAATAAAATTATGGTTATATTATTTGTGTTCAATTCTATTGCATCTTTATTCAGTCCACAGAATAAAGATACAAAATAATTAACAACAAATAATACAACTATAATAATGACAATTTTATTTGGTGACAAACGTTTTAGTTTTATAACTAAATCATGTTTGACACTATTATAAATTGTTATTAGATTTGTTGACAAATTTAGTAACAATTGTGAACAGAATTATAACACAAAAGAAACGTAAAAGGAATTAGTGTTTAAATATTCTGTTCATAATTATTTCTTGTTAACAAATTTGGTGACAATTTTTTAACGTGTCAAACAGGCTTTAGTTGTAAAATTGAAATGTTTGTTACCGAGCAAAATTATCATTATTTTGATTGTAAATATCAATTATTTTGTAATAGAAGTTACTTTTATTACAAAATAAAGATTCAAAATAGTTTATAATATCTGCAACCAAAATAATGATAATTTTACTTGGTAACAAACATTTCAATTTTACAATTAAAGCCTGTTTGGTAACGTTAAAAAATTGTCACCAAATTTGTTAACAAACTTAGTTGGGAAATAATTATGAACAGAATTTTCAAACACAAATATCTTCTACGTTTCTTTTGTGTTGTAATTCTGTTCACAATTGTTACTAAATTTGTCAACAAATCTAATAACAATTTATTTTAATGTCAAACGGTCTTGAACTGAATAAGAAATCTTTGTACCTTTAAAAATGGGAACAAGGAATCTTATTTAGGGACCACCAAGATTTCATTTGTTAAATTACTATTGTAAACGAAACTCTACGTAATATAGTATCATTTTACTCTAAAACTTAAATAATATAAATGTAGAGTTTCGTATTAGTTATAAAACTGAAATGTTTGTTACCAAATAAAATTATGGTTATATTATTTGTGTTCAATTCTATTGCATCTTTATTCAGTCCACACAATAAAGATGCAAAATAATTAACAACAAATAATACAACTATAATAATGATAATTTTATTTGGGAACAAACATTTTAGTTTTATAACTAAATCATGTTTGACACTATTATAAATTGTTATTAGATTTGTTGAGAAATTTAGTAACAATTGTGAACAGAATTATAACACAAAAGAAACGTAAAAGACATTTGTGTTTGTAAATTCTGTTCATAATTATTTCTCACTAAGTTTGTTTAACAAATTTGGTGACAATCTTTTAACGTTGTCAAACAGGCCTTAGTTGTAAATTAGAAATGTGTTTTACAAAGTATATCTGTCATTACAATTTGATTGTAAATATTATAAACTATTCTACATCTTTATTTTGTAATATTAGTTACTTTTATTACAAAATAAAGATGTAGAATAGTTTATAATATTTACAATCAGAATAATGATAGTTTTACTTTCCGAAACACATTTCTAACTTACAACTAAGGCCTGTTTGACAACGTTAAAAGATTGTCACCAAATTTGTTAAACAAACTTAGTGAGAAATAATTATGAACAGAATTTACAAACACAAGTGTTTTAAGTTTCTTTTGTGTTATAATTCTGTTCACAATTGTTACTAAATTTATCAACAAATCTAATAACAATTTATTATAATGTTAAAGTCTTTTGTAATAATAGCAATAAACTTTAATTTTTGTAAGAGTCTTGTAATTTTTTGATATAATACAAATATATTATTGTTTAAAAATTGATTTTTATTTTCTAAGTCCCCACACGTATGTAGTTTTTAAAACGGCCACCAGGGGGCAGCACCTGTCGATAAATGTTCCAACTTAGAGGAAAATTTAACCAAAAAAATTTCATTTGTGTACATACGTACGTACATACATCATTTTCGGTTATACCTAATGGGAATTTAACCCTCTGAATATGGCACGTTTACTAAAAAGACGTATACCTAATGGGAATTTGTTACTCTTAAAATGGGACGCTTATTTTTGGGTGTTTTTGCATTGAAAATCGGATGTGGGAATTTAACTCACTAGTTTTCATCAAATTTTTCGTCCAATTTCACCTGTCAAAATATACATTTGACAGGTAAAGCTGTCAAATGTATATTTTGACAGGTGAAATTGGACGAAAAATTTGACGAAAAATACTGGGTTTAAATTCCCAATAGGTATACATCTTTTTTAGAGCCTTTTCGTCCCATTTTCACCACTCAAATTCCCATAGTAAACGTCCCATATTTAGTGGGTTAAATTCCCATTAGGTATAACCCTAAAATGATGTATGTACGTATGTTTGTTCAAAGCGGAGTAGTATTTCTGGTTGCCTATATTTTAGGCGCAAACCCCTTTCTAATAGGTGCTGCCCTCTAGCGGCAATTCTAAGAACTATATACGTGTAGGGGTAGCAAAGGGGTAAAAAATAAACAATTTATATCTTAAATTATATTTTATTGTGTAATATTATTGTACATTAAGGGTAGTTACGTGAAATACAACAATGTAAAATACAAATAAACAATAAATACAAGTAAAATGTATACAAACTATTATTTAAACATCCCTATTTCTAATTTTTCAGGATAAGGGTAAGTATATTATTTATTTACAAAGTACATTAAGGGTAGTTACATGAAATACAACAATGTAAAGTACAAATAAATAATAAATACAAGTAAAATGTATACAAACTATAATTTAAACATCCCTATTTCTAATTTTTCAGGATAAGGGTAAGTATATTATTTATCTACAAAGTACATTAAGGGTAGTTACATGAAATATAACAATGTAAAGTGCAAATAAACAATAAATACAAGTAAAATGTACACAAACTATTATTTAAACATCCCTATTTCTAATTTTCAGGATAAGGGTAAGTATATTATTTATTTACAAAGTACATTAAGGGCAGTTACATGAAATACAACAATGTAAAGTACAAATAAACAATAAATACAAGTAAAATTTATACAGACTATTTTTTAAACATCCCTAAGCATATTTGTTTATAAAATACAAATAAGAATACATACAATTTAAGCTATGACCATAATAAACAATAAATATTTCTTAAACCAATACAATTTTTATTTAACAACCCGTCATTTATTTCAGGGGGATGTACCACAACAAAGAGACAGGGAAGTATGTAGTTATGTAACATTTATAAGGGAAATAAGACATGGGAAATTTTTTTATGTTCATTCGTGTTCTACGGATTGTAATTAGTCTAATACAACTAGTACGGCCCTTCTAGCTTTTATAGTTTTGGAGCTATAACACTTTTTTTAAACTCAATTTTACTCAGTTTTTGAGTCGAAAATTTTTGATGGTATCAGGATAACAGGAATGAAAAGAGTTCTCATATTTTCAATGTGAGACCGGATTCGTGTTCTACGGGTCGTAATTAGTATAAAAAACCCTGTCCGGTCCTTCTAACTTCTGTAGTTTTGGAGCTACAACACTTTTTTTAAACCCAATTTTTGGGGTCAATGACCAAAATTTACTCAGTTTTTGAATCGAAAATTTTTGATGGTATCCGGATAACAGGAATGAAAAGAGTTCTCATATTTTCAATGTGAGACCGGATTCGTGTTCTACGGGTCGTAATTAGTCTAAAAAACCCTGTCCGGCCTTTCTAGCTTCTGTAGTTTTGGAGCTACAACACTTTTTTTAAACCCAATTTTACTCAATTTTACTCAGTTTTTGAATCGAAAATTTTTGATGGTATCCGGATAACAGGAATGAAAAGAGTTCTCATATTTTCAATGTGAGACCGGATTCGTGTTCTACGGGTCGTAATTAGTATAAAAAACCCTGTCCGGCCCTTCTAACTTCTGTAGTTTACGAGCTACAACACTTTTCTTAACCCAATTTTTGGGGTCAATGACCAAAATTTACTCAGTTTTTGAATCGAAAATTTTTGATGGTATCAGGATAACAGGAATGAAAAGAGTTCTCATATTTTCAATGTGAGATCGGATTCGTGTTCTACGGGTCGTAATTAGTATAAAAAACCCTGTCCGGTCCTTCTAACTTCTGTAGTTTTGGAGCTACAACACTTTTTTTAAACCCAATTTTTGGGGTCAATGACCAAAATTTACTCAGTTTTTGAATCGAAAATTTTTGATGGTATCCGGATAACAGGAATGAAAAGAGTTCTCATATTTTCAATGTGAGACCGGATTCGTGTTCTACGGGTCGTAATTAGTCTAAAAAACCCTGTCCGGCCTTTCTAGCTTCTGTAGTTTTGGAGCTACAACACTTTTTTTAAACCCAATTTTACTCAATTTTACTCAGTTTTTGAATCGAAAATTTTTGATGGTATCCGGATAACAGGAATGAAAAGAGTTCTCATATTTTCAATGTGAGACCGGATTCGTGTTCTACGGGTCGTAATTAGTATAAAAAACCCTGTCCGGCCCTTCTAACTTCTGTAGTTTACGAGCTACAACACTTTTCTTAACCCAATTTTTGGGGTCAATGACCAAAATTTACTCAGTTTTTGAATCGAAAATTTTTGATGGTATCCGGATAACAGGAATGAAAAGAGTTCTCATATTTTCAATGTGAGACCGGATTCGTGTTCTACGGGTCGTAATTAGTCTAAAAAACCCTGTCCGGCCTTTCTAGCTTCTGTAGTTTTGGAGCTACAACACTTTTTTTAAACCCAATTTTACTTAGTTTTTGAGTCGAAAATTTTTGATGGTATCCGGATAACAGGAATGAAAAGAGTTCTCATATTTTCAATGTGAGACCGGATTCGTGTTCTACGGGTCGTAATTAGTCTAAAAAACATTGTCCGGCCCTTCAACCTTTTGTAGTTTAGGAGATATAAAGCATTTCTTAATTAAAAAGTGTCGCATTTTGAGTCGAATATTTTCCATAGTATCCGGGGAACAAAAATGAGAAAGAGTTCTACGGATGGTTATTTTATTGCTTATAGAGCTTAAAAAATAAATAATAAAATTTTGGTGTAAACAAAAAAAAATCAAAAATGTTCAAAAATTTTCAAAAACCCTTATTGTAAAAAACTTTGCCCTACGCCCTTCAAACTTTGGTATGATGTAATTTGACCCTATATTACTCATTCGAATTCCCCTAAGGAACAGCGTTTTAAGGAAAACGCTGAAAACCCAGCCGTTTTCGAGATATGGGCCCTTAAAGTTTTTTAAAGGGACTAACACTTAAATTAGTCCATTTATAGGGGTAAAGGGCCGGAAAATAGCGAATCGGGGGGATTCGAACCCGCGCTTTCCATTGGCTTGCACAGAATTGATGAAAACCCTTTGGTTTACAATATATTTGCCCTTCAAGTTTGTGGCGAAGGGCCTGCGCTAATTCCTGAACTAAAAGAGCTAGAAAATCCGGACAAGTGTTGTTAAACCTACTTGGAGCTGCATAAATGAAATCCGTGGTCAAATTTTCCCTAAGGGCTCAAATAAGCCCTTAGCCCTTTATAAAAGGGCGGACTCCTATCGGATGGTTATTTTCGTACCTAGAGAACTTAATACTAAAAGATAGCATAGGAAAATCCGGAAAAATCCTTAAATATTAAGATATTTCCCTGTCCCTTTTGTTATTACATAGGAAAGGTAAGAAAACTACTATTTTATTTATTTATTCTTATAAAAAGTCATATATTATCATCATCCAGTGTTGTAGTCACCGAATCCTATTGCTGGGTGTACTAGGCCCTTCGCGGAACTTGTAAACAAACATAAACATTGTTTATTTTGAGCGCCAAAGTACAAAAGATATAGTAAATAAACACTTAATTAGAGTGGGGGTATTACGTGATAATATTAATATTATGTTTTTACAATAAAGACTTCAGTTCCTTTCAGTCTTTGGTGATGTGAACATCGTGTGCTTGTGAATAATCGTGTAGTGCCATATAGCAACGAAAAAGTTTGAAATTTTTATTGAAATCGTTCTCTATTTACATCGTATAATTCGCTATATATTTTAAAAGTGTTAGATTTACTCTATAAATATTTAAAAAATATTTAAATAGCTTTAAATAATTGTCGTTTTGTTTAAACTTTAAAAAAAAATCTAAATTTAATAATTTAATAGTACACTAAATTTAAATGTTCATATGTATATTATTATTTACAATAAAATCTAAATATTCAAAATTCATTTTAACTTATACAACGTATTTCTGCTTCTTATAATTTTAGATATTATTTAAAATGTTGCATAAGACTCTGTCCTTCCGTTAGTGTTCATTGTTTAATCCTTATTCAAAATTATATTGTGTCGTGAGTTAGTTTACTATACAGATGCTGTATATTTAAAAAAAAGTCTTTCCTATTATTAAAATGTGTATAATTGTCCGTAAAAGTGTTTTACTAATACCAAGTGTTATACAAGTTATTCTAATTGGAGTAAGTGTTACGTAATATTTACTACAAAGTGTATTCTGATCTGTGAAAATCGCCGATGATGATATATTACAGTGATGATACAACAGCGGATGATATATTATGAAAATTCACCATAGGTAAGTATGAACCTTTGATATTACATTTACATTTCTTCTAAGTTATTAAACACAAAACAAATGTGTCTGCCAATAACGAATTTTATGTAAAATATAAATTTTTTCTTCCCTATTTACTATCTTTATTCTTGTAGTAGTGATAAATGAAAATATGAAACAAGTGTACGGAGAAAATTTGACGAAAATACATGTATTTTAACGCCCCGTAACTCCTAAACCAATCGAAGCTAAAAATTATAATCAGACGTATCGTACAGAGAATTTTATGTAGATTCCAAATTTTCATTGTGCAAGTTGCTATCTTTAACCATGTAGGAGTAATAAACAAGAATGTGAAATAACGCATGACAAAGTTTAGTGGAATATACAGTTTAACTCTCACATTTATATTTCATAGAATTTCAAGTATGGAGATCAGGCGAACCGGTTCACGACTTCACGATACCGCAGGGGATGGTTTCCTGATCCAGGCAACGAAATCATGTCCACCAGGTCCGGAGAGAAGCCCCAGGATACTATAGACACACGAAAGGGTTCTCCAAGTCGCGATGTCTACGTCTCTTACCACTGGAACGTCGAAAACTTGATGATCTGCAAAAAGAAATGATTTATTAATAAAATTATAAATGTAATAACTTATTTATTGTATCTGCACTTTGTATTTGTATTAATAATACCACTTTTCTATTCATATTAATATGTAAAGTTGAAATATTCTATAGAAAAGTATTTGTCAACATTTTAACAATTTTAAAACGTTGCTTATGTATACAAGGATGCATGTGCAAATCAAATTTGAAACGTACAAGTTCCTATCTTACTTAGTTTCAGATATTTGAGCTCTAAAGTTGGAATTTCCAATTCAAATTCCTGAAACTTAGTATACATGCAGAAAACATCCCTCTGAATTCAAATTTGAAAACTGCAAGTCGCTATCTCACTCAGTTTTTAAAATATTTTACTTTTATCATGGTATACACAAAAGACATTTTCCTATCTTAAAACAAACATGACAGAATTGTTTTTTTCAGTAATTTGAATTCCTGAATCTTAGTGTACATATCGAAAAACATCCCCTGAATTCAAATTTGAAAACTGCAAGTCGCTATCTCAATTAGTTTTTAAAATATTTTACTTTTATCATGGTATGCACAAGAGACATTTTCCTATCTTAAAACAAACATGACAGAATTTTTTTTTCAGTAATTCGAATTCCTGAAACTTGGTGTACATATAGAAAAACACCCCCTGAACTCAAATTTGAAAACTGAAAGTCACTATCTCACTTAGTTTTTAAAATATTTTACTTTTATCATGGTATGCACAAGAGACATTTTCCTATCTTGAAACAAACATCACTGAATTCTTTTTTTCAGTAATTCGAATTCCTGAAACTTAGCGTACATATAGAAAAACAGCCCCTGAATTCAAATTTGGAAACTGCAAGTCGCTATCTCACTTGGTTTTTAAAATATTTTACTTTTATCATGGTATACACAAAAGACATTTTCCTATCTTGAAACAAAGATGACAGAATTTTATTTTTCAGCAATTCGAATTCCTGAAACTTGGTGTACATATCGAAAAACACCCCCTCAATTCAAATTTGAAAACGGCAAGTCGCTATCTCACTTAGTTTTTATAATATTTTACTTTTATCATGGAATACACAAAAGACATTTTCCTATCTTGAAACAAACATGACAGAATTTTATTTTTCAGCAATTCGAATTCCTGAAACTTAGCGTACATATAGAAAAACACCCCCTGAATTCAAATTTGAAATCTGCAAGTCGCTATCTTACTTAGTTTTTAAAATATTTTACTTTTATCATGGTATACACAAAAGGCATTTTCCTATCTTGAAACAAACATGACAGAATTTTATTTTTCAGCAATTCGAATTCCTGAAACTTAGCGTACATATAGAAAAACACCCCCTGAATTCAAATTTGAAATCTGCAAGTCGCTATCTTACTTAGTTTTTAAAATATTTTACTTTTATCATGGTATACACAAAAGGCATTTTCCTATCTTGAAACAAACATGACAGAATTTTATTTTTCAGCAATTCGAATTCCTGAAACTTAGTGTACATATCGAAAAACACCCCTTGAATTCAAATTTGAAAACTGCAACTCGCTATCTCACTTAGTTTTTAATAACTATTTTTGTAATAAGTTGCGAAATGATGACGACGTGAAATTTATACGCACGAGGGTAAGCGAGTGCTACAACACGTCAAGTGCCTAAAACACTCATTTCACAACGTATTACATACAAGATTTTTTGTAATAGCGTTTTTAAATAGATCATTTATTCTCAAATATCAACATTTTGCATATTCAAAATTAAAAAGTAGCATCCTTTCTTTCAACCCTAAAGTTCATTAATTATATTTCGCGGGTAATCCATAGACCTTGTTTACAAATATTAATTTCAAAAAAATTGTACGAGCGACTACAAAATTATGTAATACATAGACATCAACTATAATTTATACTCATTATTTTGATTGTTGACTACCATTTTTTTTTATTATTGTTATCTAATGCTTAACTGTTACATAGATCAATTTTGTCAGTTTGTCAGTTTCATTGTTACAGTGCTAGTGTAAAGACGTGTGTGTAGTGTGCTGGTGTACTGTGCCTTCGAGGACGACTTCCTAGTGCCTGGAGAGGACTTTTGGGCATCTTCACGACTTGGACTTATACTTAGGGAAATAATTTATTCATAGTAAGTTTCTTTTTATATTTTTAAACTACTTTTAGTAACCATTATTGGATATATTAGCCATTATTTTTAACGACTATTTCGGGTGAATTATAATTGATGTTGTGTGGAAAAGAATTTGAGTTAATTTAGAATTTTTCATAGTGTTAATACCATATACACATATCATATATTATTGGACGTACTATATATTTTACTACAAATATTTTATATTTAAATAATTAAAAATTTAAATATTCTTTTTAATGTTAAATTTCTCACACTTACTTTCATATTAGGTATTTTATTTTTAATAATTACAAACGATTGAAACAGTTCTAAGTCCATCCATATTATTATCTGTAACCACTAATCCAAATATTATTTAGAATATATTTTTATTGTTACAGAAACATGTAACAGATATGAATTACAGTCCTGGCCAAGCCATAGAAGGATGTCAGTGAGTTGCAGAAAGATATTTATCCTGATTTCAGCGTTGGAGATGATCATATTGTTGTAGAGCGTCACCCTGAAGACACCCCAACATGTATTGGTACCCCTCAAGACTTATTTATAAAATTTATGTGAATAAATAAAAAAAAAATTATCCTCCTAAACATTATGTACTCGTATAACTAATATATGGCAAGAAAAATTGGCACATAATCAATTCATGTCATTATGCAACACATATATCTTCATTGTCATATATTTTACAGTTCATTATATAAGAAATTCACATACCATACATCCATGCATACATACTATTTAAAAGGTACAGAAAAACAAAAAGCTAGGTTCAAATATTTCCTACTGAAATTTAACTTTGTATCCGGTAATTCAAATTTCTAAAACTATGTATACATATTTGAAACAACCCCCGGAATCCAAATTTGAAAACTGCAAATCGCTATCTCACTTAGTTTTCAATTTATTTTATTTTTATCATGGTATACACAATAGATAATTTGGCTATATTGAAACAAACATGACTGAATTTTTTTTCAGCAATTCGAATTCCTGCAACATTACATAGCTGTAGAAAACAACTATTTCACTTAGTTTTTCAACAATTTCATTTTAAAGTTCTACAGGGTGGTCGGGTTTTTAGTGGGCAACTGAATATTTAAAGTTACCATTTTTTCCATTTTTGCTTACTCTTACTATGCTAGCTGGACACGACTATTCAAAATTAGTAAACATATGTAGAAAAGTCCGTAGCATCGAATGGCGCAACGCCCGTTAATGTATCTTTTACCATTCATTAGTTATAGGCCGTCAAAGTCAAAAAATATTGTCATTTTTGCATTAAAAATAAAAAATTCTATTTTGGAAACTAAGGCCTAGAGAATTTTGTTATTATTTTTCCCGTAATCAGCATGCTTGAATTAAGAGAAAATGATACTTTCCATTTAAATACAGGGTGGTCGGATTTTTAGTGGACTACTGAATTGTTTAAAGTTACCATTTTTTTCATTTTTGCTTACTCTTACTATACTAGCTACACACGGTTATTCAAAATTGGTAAACATATGTAGAAAAGTCCGTAGAATCGAATGGCGCAACGCCCGTTAATGTATCTTTTACCATTCATTAGTTATAGGCCGTCAAAGTCAAAAAATATTGTCAATTTTGCATTAAAAATAAAAATTTCTATTTTGGTAACTAAGGCCTAGAGAATTTTTTCATTATTTTTCCCGTAATCAGCATGCTTGAATTAAGAGAAAATGATACTTTCCATTTAAATACAGGCTGGTCGGATTTTTAGTGGACTACTGAATTGTTTAAAGTTACCATTTTTTTCATTTTTGCTTACTCTTACTATACTAGCTACACACGGTTATTCAAAATTGGTAAACATATGTAGAAAAGTCCGTAAAATCGAATGGCACAACGGCCGTTAATGTATCTTTTACCATTCATTAGTTATAGGCCGTCAAAGTCAAAAAATATTGTCAATTTTGCATTAAAAATAAAAATTTCTATTTTGGAAACTAAGGCCTACAAATTTTTTTCATTATTTTTCCCTTAATCAGCGTGTACGAATTAAGGGAAAATAGTCGGACTTTTAGTGAACTACATATAGTATTAGCAGCTAATCCTTATGAAAAGAAATATCTACTAAAATGTAACTCACCATTGTTGAGTGCTTCAGGTTACAATGTCGGGACTCCAAGTCGCTAAGTCTGCAACACCGGGATGTCGGCTTTTCACACGGCTGCATCTGAAAAGAAGACACATATTTAATAAAATGTTATAATAAAAAAGGTAATTTTGTATTTTGTGTACTCAAATTTTTTCGCGCCACTTCTACATTCATAAAATTCAAAACACCGTGAACGAATTACATAATACATAAGAAGCAAATATTATTTATAATGACGCATTATTATTAAATTGTTGACTTGTATTTCTACGGGGTAAATTATTTAACACCCTAACGATTACATGGATTAATTCTTTCAGTTTGTTTGTTACAGTGCTAGTGTAAAGACGTGTGGTGTGCTCGTGTACTGTGCCTTCGAGGACGACTTCCTAGTGCCTGGAGAGGACTTTTGGGCATCTTCACGATTTGGACTTATACTTACGGAAATAATTTATTCACAGTAAATTTCTTTTTATATTTTTAAACTACTTTTAGTAACCGTTATTGGATATATTAGCCATTATTTCTAACGATTATTCGGGTGTATATATACTTTATATTTGAATTATAATTGATGTTGTGTGGAAAAGAATTTGAGTTAATTTAGAATTATTCATAGTGTTAATACCATATACACATATCATATATTATTGGACGTACTATATATTTTACTTCAAATATTTTATATTTAAATAATAAAAAATTTAAATATTCTTTTTAATATTAAATTTCTCACACTTACTTTCATATTAGGTATTTTATTTTTAATGATTACAAACGATTGAAACAGTTCTAAGTCCATCCATATTATTATCTGTAACCATTAATCCGAATATTAATTCGAATATATTTCTATTGTTACAGAAACATGTAACAGATATGAATTATAGTCCTGGCCAAGCCGTAGAAGGATGTGAATGAGTTGCAGAAAGATATCTATCCTGATTTCAGCGTCAGAGATGATCATATTGTTGCAGAGCATCACACTGAAGACACCCCAACATGTAATGGTGCCCTCAATATTTATTTATAAGATTTATGTAAATAAATAAATAAAAGTTATCCTCCTAAACATTAAGTATATAGAATCTTTTCCAAGGAACTTTTTTATAGCATTTATTCATTTATATTTCAATACTTTTCTTTCTAAAAATTCATACATTTGTTTAAATACTCTAAAAATGCGTAAACTTACGTAACATTGTCTTTACAATCAAATAAAATTACTACCAAGTTCATATCTCTACCCATTTTTGAATTATTGCCTCAAAAGTCAATATACTTAATTAGATAAAAACTTCAAAATTTTCAAAATTCTAATTTTTATGTATCTAGATACTTCTCTATGCGCTGATTCCAAATTTTGAAACCGCAGGTCGATATCTCGTTTCGTTCTCGAGATATTTACATTCAAAGTTTTGCTCAAAACTGCCCATTTTTGGGTAATAACCCAAAAATGGGTCGAGATATGAACTTGGCGACATCACCATTCGATTCTACGGACAAAAATACATAAGTATACCAATTTTCATCATTTTTGACCAACCGGTTCATTTTTTATGAATAAAAGTTTGAAAATGGTCAAAATCTGAAAAAATCGTAAGGGGTACCCCTTAGGATTTTTGCGATTTTTGGCCATTTTCAGTTATTTTGCTTTAGAGATTGCATGCGGTGTTCAAAAATTCTGAAAACTGGTGTACTTATGTAATTTTGCCCGTAGAATCGAATGGTGTTGTCGCCAAATTCATATCTCGACCCATTTTTGGGTTATTGCCAAAAAATGGGCAGTTTTGAGCAAAACTTTGAATCTAAATATCTCGAGGACGAAAAGAGATATCGACCTGCGGTTTCAAAATTTGGAATCAGCGCATTGAAAAGTATCTAGATCCATGAAAATTAGATTTTTGAAAATTTTGAAGTTTTTACTGAAAATGGGGTATATTGACTTTTGGGGTAATAATTCAAAAATGGGTAGAGATATGAACTTGGTAGTAATATTATTTGATTACTACATATAGTATTATATTGTTTAATTATATTTTAGTACTTTTCATCAAAACGTAAATTTAACAGCTAATCCCCATGGGCGAGATTACAAGAAAATATCTACTACAATGTAACTCACCATTGTTGAGTGCTTCAGGTTACAATGTCGGGACTCCAAGTCGCTAAGTCTGCAACACCAGGATGTCGTCTTTTCACACGGCTGCATCTGAAAAGAACACACATATTTAATAAAATGTTACAATAAAAAAAAAATTGTAATTTTGTATTTTGCGTACTCAAATTTTTTCGCGCCTCTTCTACATTCATAAAATTCAAAACACCGTGAATTGATTACATAATACATACGAAGCAATTATTATTTATAATGACTCATTATTATTTAATTGTTGACTTGTATTTCTACGGGGTAAATTATTTAACACCCTAACTATTACATGGATTAATTCTTTCAGTTTGTTTGTTACAGTGCTAGTGTAAAGACGTGTGTGTAGTGCGCTGGTGTACTGTGACCACGAGGACGACTTCCTGGTGCTTGGAGAGGACGTTAGAATACCTGCAGGACTTGGGGAGTTATATCCATAGATTTCATTTATTCAAAGTGAGTTTTTTTTTGCTTTTATAATACTTCACACATAGTTGTATTTTCATTTGATATATTAGCCATTAATTTGGAGAGATTATTCTAGTATAGATACAAGATATAAGCTATTTTTAAATAATTGTTCATATTATATCGAAAATAGTTTGCATTAATTGATAATAATTATTTAATATTTCTACCATATACAATCTTCTAACATTTTATTCTGTAAATACTATGTATAAAGCCCCATATACTTTTACAGCAAAGATATTTGAAAAAAAATGTTTTCTAATGTTAAACATCTGTCGTGAATTGTGTTCATCTTGTGGATAATTTAATATATCATATCATTGTATGTCCTATATATTTTACTACATATATTTTGTTCCATATATGCGTAATTATGAATGTGTACGATAATGCGACAAATTACGTAACTTATACCTCATTATTAAAATACTTTAATATCTTACACATTATGCATTAAAATCTATAATTGATCTATTGAAATATTTATTCATTCTTTTGTAATATTGAATAACTCGCACTTTCTTTGGCATTAATATATCTTTTTAAAGAATAATTATATATACTTGAAATCATTCTTAATAATCTACAAATAAAATCATGTTATTTTCTATGACCATTAACCACTAATTCATATTTGTTACTTTCGAGTATATTTTCTATTGTTGCAGAAAGATAAGCTGTGCACTTAAACAGACGATACTGCAGAAGTACCCGAGAGAGTTGCAGTTCATGAATCCTGATTTCCGAATTGAAGATGGTCACTCTGTTGCAGAGCATCGCACCCCAAAACAACCCGAACATGGATTTTGTACGCCCCAAGTCATGTTTATAAAATTTATGTAAATAAATAAATAAAACCACCTCACACCTATAAAGTACTTATGTTATATAACCATTTAACGTGAAAAATCATCTGCTCTACTAATAAAAACTTTATAAACAAATGTCGAAAACACTCATACATATAAGCATATTTAAATGACAGAGAATAAAATCATATCATTATACAATTCCCATTTTCATTTTCATAATTATATTTCAACATCTCAAAGCGTATTACGTTAGGTTCTCATACATTAATACACATATTACATACATACACATTATTTGAAGGGTACAAGAAACGAAAGAGCTAAGTCTAAACATTACTGATTATTTTCAGAGATTCATACATTTGGAAAATAATTATACATTTACAAAATAATTTCCTACATTCGAATTTGAAAAGTACAAATGGCTATTTTTAAACTTACTATTTTCAATAGAGATGTACTCGTCTTGAAACTAGCATTACTGAAAACTTTTTCAGCGATTCATATATTCTAAAATTAGGTTTACAATATAGCAAATAAATTCCTTAATATCACTTTGAAAAGTACAAGTCGCTATATCTCTTAATTTTCGTGATATTCATTTCTAAAGTTACTATTTTCATTAAACATATACACGTCTTAAAATAAACATCACTGATTTTCTTTTCCAGTGACTGAAACATTTTAAAATTATACATATAGAAAATTACTTTCTATATACAAATTTAAAAAGTACGAGGCGCTATTTTTCTTAGTTTTCGTGATATTCAATTTCAAAGTTGATATTTTTAATAAACATGAACACGTTTTGAAATAAACATTACTGAAAATATTTTCAGCGATTTAAAACTTTTTAAAATTTGTATAAATACACGAAATAACTCTCTACAACTAAATTTTGAAAATGCAAGTAGCTTTTTCTTTTAGTTTTTCATATACTCATTTTTTTAAATTGCTATTGTCAATAGATATACCTGTTGTGAAACAAGCATTGCTGAAAATGTTTTCAGCGATTCCAAAGTGCTGAAATTTCGTTTACTTATAGAAAATAATCCAACAAATAAAAATAAGATTAGGATAATTTGCTATCACTCTTAGTTCTTGAAGTATTTAATTTTAAAGTTATTATGCACAATATATGAATCAATAGTACATATTTAAAACTTTAAAATTTCAATATCTCGAAACTATATAAGTAATTGGGACTTAGCTCTATTTTTCTGTACCATCATTTGCATCCCCTACATACATACGAGTACACATGTAATCTAATACTCTGATCGATTTAAATAAAACATAGTAAGATAAAACCTAATTTGTATTATTATATTTAAAATACACTTAATAACATATTCGCACATTGAAAAAATAGTTATTTGTGTATCTAGAGCGGAAAATGATACTTTACACACACACTTTTTCTACGTCCGTTGAAAAATATGATAAAACATTTTGCTTTCAAATCACCTATGTACCAAGTCTTCTAATTTAAAACTGTATCACAAAATAAATGTCTCTCCTGTAAGAATGACGTAATAAGAGTTTCGACGTAATTAAAAACATTACATTTTAAACTTCGAAATACATTAATTAAGATATAAAACTGATACATTGATACATTATCCCTATTTATATAGATCACAAAATTTTGGACCTCATATTTCGATTCCACAGAGTTAATCAATATATTAACATTTACATGTTTGATACACTTTAAAACAAATACAGTTCAAATAGTTCAAATATATTTTATATACTGTTTGCATGATTGAAAATTTTTTAAACTTCATTTTCACATTCAACAATTAAATTAAAAAAACATCAAAATTTTCTTTTCATTTTGTTTAAACTTTAGTTTACATATTTTAAATATATCTTTTAGCTATGTGCGAATTCGAATTTGAATCCCAAAAGTTTATAGCAAGAGACATTCATTTCGAAGTTGTAAAATATATTATTTTAAACTTAGAATATATTTTCAATACCCAAAAAATGTTAGGGAAAAACTTTGTAAGGATTTTCGGTTATAAATAAATATATAATCGTCTTATACATAATTAATGTCTTCTATTATTTCTATTTGTTAATACAAATGATCCTTATAAAAGTTCTTTCAACAATTAATCGATCGATTGTTGTCAATAATGTATGTTAGCCCACTTGTATATTTCAACGAATCACAATAAAGAATTTATATCATATGTTCTCATATATATAATTAAAAACAACCTATATCAAATATCATCTTTCACAGTGTTATAGATCAAGATACATTTATTTATGTATATAATTGTCATTCGCATATATCTCTGTATTAAAACAATATCTTTGCAAAATATAGCAATGCATTATGTACACCATTATGTAATATATTTATAACCAATAAATACCGATAATACTACATAATATTTCATTCTAACACCCTATTTCCAATACAAAAAAATTGCAATCCAAACATCTAAGTTCATATCCCGCTTAGAAACCATTTCACAGCCTATAAATCCACAACCAGAACGACGACCAACAAAAATCTCCCATCCTAAAGATCCAGGTTCGAATCCCGCATACTAGCCACCAGGAACCAGCCGAGCATCCCATCCTAGCTACCAGCAACCCGCCCTAGCCACCCACGAGCGCGCCTAGGCTACAGCCGAAGGCAGCACGTGGGTGCTAGGCGGGTTGCTGGGAGCTGGGATCGGATCGCTCCGCTGGTTCCTGGGGCCTAGCCAGCAAAAAATTTCTAGAAATCTGTATATAGCTTGAAATAGACGTTATTACGTAATTTCACGACAAAGAGTATCCGGTAGGACGCCACCGCTCACGCTGCACGAATGGCTGTAAATTCAACAGACAGCCAGTATTATACACAGCTAGAAATCTGTGGTGGGAGACTTGAGATTCACGATTCGATCACCAGGCCTTACTACAGTCTACCGTATTGTCAGAAATTTGAATTTTTGTGGGGGAATACGTTCCGTTCGGCCAGAGAGCTCACAAATTCTCGTTTTCGTGACTAGTAGTCTTGCTACACGCTGTACATCGCCGATTCTACACGATTTTTTAAATTTTGTCAGCCAGAAGTCCAGCAACAGTATTGCGATCGATGGATATCTGAATTTTGGTGGGTAAATGCCTTGCGATCGGCTGAAAATCCGTCAGAGAGCTCAAAAATGCTCGAAACGGCAGTAAAGTGCTACTTTTCGGCCGCTACAGCTCTAAAACGTCGATTTTACACGATTTTTACGATTTTGTCGACCAGAAGCCTTGCTGGTGCTCGCGGATCGGATTTTGCTGGCTAGGAATTTTTTCGTGTAGGCTATTTGCTATTGTAATCTGTTGTGCACTAGGTTGAAATTTAGGCGCTAAAATTATTAATGCACGTTGCAGATCGACGATCGCTTTGCGGTGCTGTCGAAACGTTTTTTGCTGGTTGCTTACCTATAGGCCGTAAATCGTTCATACCCTGCTGATCTCATTTTGATGATCTAGTTCGTATTTTGGTGAATTTCTGGTTTCTGGAATGCAATTTTTGAGGATAGGAAAATAGGTTTTTGAATTGAGAAATTGTATTCTTTTTTACTGTTTTTATTGGTCATTTATATAATACATTTTATTTGTGTTACATATTGTAATGATATTATTCTATGAGGACTTGTAAATAAATAAATAATGAAATATATATCGCCAAATATTTATTAAGTTGTATCGTATAAGTTATTACATAATATTACAGATTTTTGCGAGTATAATGTATAACATTTTTTTTCTAAGACTTATCGAGATATAGATTACTTTAATATACCTATGTAAATACTTTCAAATAAATAGTGATGCTAAGATTTATAAATAGAGATACAATTAAAAATAGATCAATAATTTAATACAAATATATGTTTAATTTGAATATATTAACTGCTATATTGTGACTATGTCTTAGAAAAAAACTGTATCAATAGGAAATAAAATAGAGCAATTATAACATAATACTGATATATTCACTATCACATATTCACTATCACAATATTAAGGTATATTTTTCACCAAATTACACACAAATGTAGTTATATAGGTCACTGTAATCCGAACTCTAATATAATGTAAATACAAATAAATAATACACAATTCAATATTATCTTGTTATTGTCTAACAAATTGGTGAAATACACCCACTTTCAGGTACGAGAATCCGCAATAAACCTTTCTCGTCCAGGAGAGGTTTCTCGTGAGATAGCAGACTTCCTAATGATCGATAAAAGCACAGCAAATGGAATTATCACCAAATATACATTGCCAAAATCATTAGCTGACAAGCTAAGATGCAATAGACCCCCGTAAAACAACAAAGAGAACAGATAAAATAATTAAACTAAAATCTAAAGTAATAAACTAATTTTTAGGTCTATAAAAGTCCAAATTCTTGTTTGACCACCCTAATCTCCGAATTTAAATCCAATAAAACATTTAAGCCAGAAGTTAAACATCCGCGATGGAAAAGAAAACCAAGCCTGAATTATAGAACCATTTAGAAAATGAATGACAAGATGTACACCACAAGACAGTATTACAAATTTAATTAAATCAATGTCTCGATAGTATTCTGCAGTAATTGTATCAAAAGGAATGATGATAAACTATTAAATATGGATAACAAAATAAGACTGAAAAGATTTATTACTTGTTTTGAAATACGCAATATTTTTGAATAGCACTAGAAATTATTTCGTTACCACATAATTTTATTTACCTACATAGTTTCTGGTTTATAATAGGAACATATTTTATGCACAAATGCATATGTTGATTAATATAACTGTTTCATTGTTGTATCACCTTTACAATATATGATAATGGTTTAAAAATCTGTTTGGCTTAAAACTTTTGCACACCTCTATAGATAAACATTACATAACATTATAGACATTTCTATAAAGTTGCATATGATATTCAAACAGCAAGATTAAAAATACTCAAATGTATAAATATATCAGCTGCTGTTTAATGATGAAATTGATACCTATACAAATGTACATTTAGAACTTGAAGATGTACGTAGCGTCATTAGATATTTCAATATGATTTTTGTCCTTACATTTATTATAAAATTACATAAAATACCTTTCAAACTGCAGCTAGATATATACACTACACGATTTTACGTTTAAGTTCTTAAAAATATGATACTGAAAGTTGCAAATCATGTACGACCTTCAAAGAGCAAGGTTAGATATTCTGCGTCGTATAAGGATGTATTAATACTTTACTAATGTAAAAGAATGTTAAACGCAACAATATATTACATGTATTAAGGCTGTTTTATGATGAATTCAATATACAAATACATATTTATGTAGAACTTGAAGATGTAAGTAAGGTTAAGTCAAGATTTTTGTCCTTAAATTTATTAGAAAATCAAGTAATTTACCTTTCAAACTACAGCTAGGCATTCGAATTCAACTGCTCCAAGTACATTTCACAAATATAACACGTAAATATGTTATCTTAATCACAAACTATATCACAAAAACATAAAACCACTTCTTAACATCAACTTGCTTGCAACACATGTAACGCAGTGACGCTTACGGCGTGGTCTCATGTGATTGGTGAAACTAAGGTTTGTGATTGGCAATAATAACGAAGCTTGTGATTGGTGGAAATACAGCGAGAATTCGAATGCGGTAAAATCCTATCAATTTTGAACGGATGAAGAGTATTTATTTGAAAACAATCATTAATTTAAGATGTTTAAATAATAATTTGTAATTTAAACTCATCATACAACAGCGTACATCATTTTTTACCGGAAATTATACATAAATAATAACACAATACAAGAAATATTTCGAATTAATTTGGTTTTATTGATAAGTAGATGGCAATGAGCATAAATACCTTTAAAATAGGGTTTATGGGGAGGGCATAAGGGTGAATTTTTTTCGGGAAATTCTTCTCCACGTCTCGGGATTCATTCTCCAACGATGACACTGGAAGAAATCAGGTTTCATGAGGGTACATTCGAAAGGTGTATCGGCCATACTGCATAGAACCCTGTAACATTCAAAATAAATAAAAATCAGGATATTTAAAACATAAAATATATTTTAATATTTAAATTTAAAGTGTCCAACCCCTACTTTTTGTGTTATAAGCAAAGACACATTGAAAATCCTCATAAATATATCTAATATTTTATTTCAAATTGCTTGAATTAAATTCATTGTTAAATAATTTATCATAATTTTATTTTTACTTTATTTGCAAAAGATGAAAAACCACCACCAGATAATGACCAAAAATGGCCCATTTGGAAAATTTTAAATCTCCTATGAAATACATAGGTACAACTGGGGGTACCAAGTAGAACCCACTTTATGTCATTGTAGTCAAGAACAAATAATGACCCACCTGCTCACGTGCGCCATCTTAGAAGAGGAATGCGCGAGAGAAGATCTGGCTAAAGGAACATCAGCTGCTCTAAATTGGGCTATTTTCTGGAAAAATTACTAAATTGACAATTTTTGTATTAGTTTATTTTACATATATTATGTATTTTTACCTCCCGCCACACCATAGGTAAGGTAACGTTTTCGGTCCAAAAATTCGAAAAAGAGTTTTTAGTGAATAAGCACGAATTAAGGTACCTACAACACGTTTTTGCTATTTTTACAATAATATGTTTGTGGCAATTTTTCCTTAAAATCTACTAAAATATAATCCAAAATTTGGTATTACAGAATTTTCTATTTATTGGAACAACAAATTAGATCAACCGGAAGTGATACTTTACTTAAAGATCATTGCTATTTTAAACATGGAATTGGCGGGAGGTCATCAAATTTTATAACTATATTCCGCAAGAATTAATATTTTATTTGTTCATTTATTAAAATAATTGCATTTAAATAAAAAATATCGAATTAATATGTACCAAAATAATTATTTTGTTAATATATTAACCAAAAACAGATATTAATTCGATAGTTTGTGGAGACGTTGGTCCCACCCCAATTTGGGTATGGTTAAGCCCTGCCACCACGACAAGGTCTCTCCACGTGGGCAGGGAACCCTGTCCAAACCTCCTGCGATTCAAAGGAGTTGAGGACAGAGCCACCCCGGCCTAAGCCACGACTGGGGTGTCCTAGAAAACCCTAACGATCTCATACCAACTATAAATAGAATCGCCCGCGCCTGAAACCCTAACAAAAATGATAATGAGATGAAATGAACCTATTTGTGGCTTGTTCACGGACGCGGCCTGCTGGGGCCAAGCGCGTTCCAACCACTGATATGCATACGCCGATAAACTATTGCTCATCGTCATATTCCATACAGTGTTTGGACCTACGACCGCGCCCTCCCCATTCCGCGAAAACCGACCCCGTGCAATCCATATAGGAGGGTAAGTTTTCTTGGACGAGGGTTGCTCACCTCACGATAAAAAACAACTTCATTGTGATTACCAAATTAGCTGCTGGTACTAATTTTAGTAATCTGCAACAAAGCTCTTTTTTACCACGTGTAAAGTCCACCGAACATTTTCATGCCCGCGAGAGACTTTCGGCGGAATTTGATGAGTATTCATTGCACAGTATTCAAAATACTGGCACGCCAAATACTCAGTGCCCTAGGAAAAAAACATAACATATAAAATAAGTATATTATATCATATTTATATTATATACGAGCATATATAAGATAATATAATATAAACAATCCCAAAATCCCACCCCAAATATATCATTTATAAATCGATTTTCGCGAACGAATTTATGGCAAAAATTAACCCTACAAACCCCAAACTACAGTTTATAAAAAAATATTCCCGACACAACAAAAAATAAAACCAATATTATCAAAATCAGTTCAAAATTTCCCGTACCCGGTCAGCGACAAATTTCGAATATATTCGCGTCTTTAATTCGCCTTGAAGACTTGCTCCTTTCTCGATCCCTCGTTGTCCCCCGTTGTCCATGTCCTGGGTTCCTGGCCTAATCGATCCGGACCTCATACCGGATTACACGAGCTAAAAAAAAAAAAACTAAAACAATCCGGACCTCATGCCGGCATGAAATCTACCATTTAAAAGTTAAAGTTAGGATGATGATTGTATCCCACGGAGTCTAGAACGACGATAATATCCAGGTCCAAAAGGACCTGGCCTGTACGATGTCAACGGAACGGAAACGATCCGGATCTCATGCCGGATATGCGGAAGTTAGCGACCCGAGCCTTATGCCGGGTTACGCGAGCAAATTCACCCGGGACGAAAGTTATAAATTAAATTAGATTTAAAAGTTAAAGTTAGGATGACGACGCGCCCCCTTAAACTAAACTTAACTAGGCTGTACTGCAATGAACGTTTTTATTTGACTTATTAAACATTTCATTTTAATTTTAAGATTTGTATAAATGCAAAATATCTGTTTATTATAATGTTCTTTACCCCTATTTGGGTGTGGCATCTTTTCTCTTAAGACCCAGAAAATCTCATTTCAAATGAATGAAATAGATTCAAAATTTTCTTTCAAAGATATATAAATATAGTAAAATATTATTGTCTGAATAAAAATGTTGAAATACTAGGTCTTTTATCAAATATTTATCAATGTTAAATAAACCTCAATCATACAAAACATTCAGGGGATCATTCATAAATAAAAATTGGTTTTTTGTTTACATATTTTTTTTTTCTTGCTTCTTTTATGTTTTACCCATATATACGATCCACACTCACACACACCTTTCGTTCTTAATTATTTTTATATTCTCATTTATTAATAATAGAAAATTCATTGCAATGTACAGCAACTTCCCAGCAAAATTGTAAAAGGTAACACTTTAAAAATCCAAGTTTTCACAAGCATTTAATATATATTTGTTAATAGATATTTATACACCAAATGAGCTAAGATAATGTTTACTCATGAGAAGAAAGCTTAACCCACGAGCCCGTAAGGGCGAGTTGGTTAATTTCTTCGATTGAATAAACATTCTTAACTCACGTAGTTTATGTAATATTTTATTTAATTTTGACAAAATAGTAATAACAACCATTACGAATTTAATTTTGAAAAAATAAAAATGCAATACGTTATTCTGAATTTGTAAAAATTAAAAATTATGTATCAGAAAATTGGGTCAAAAACTTAAACATTTCCTCTGTTTAGCAATTGCTGAGTGCGGGATTTGAACCCAAAACTAATTGGCATACAATAACAGTTAAAAAATATAGAAAAATCAATTAAAAGAATGAATTGAAATGATTGAAAATGAAACAATTTTTAATGAATTTTGCAGACAGGATTTTCCCAAATTATTATTATAGAAATATATTCAAATAATTGTTTATTAATAATTAACTATTTATTAATATGAAAAAAACTGAGTACAAATATGGCGCCCTATCTTATAACTAACTTATCCTAAGCTAACCTTAATTAAAGCTAGTCTTACACTATAAAATTTCCCGGGCAATTTTATAGAGCAAGATTTCGCTTACCCAATCACTCACACACTGTCATTCCTTTATATGCCACATTGTACTCAGTTTTAAGTTTATTTAAAGTTGAAATCAAAATATATTTAATACAAGTCTGTTTAATAGTAAATAATTATATCATTACTGCTTATTACCCATTATTGGGTGTATCATTTACCTTATTTTTTATTATAGATAGTTTGAATATTTAAATAAATAAATGGGAAAATCCATGTCACAATCTATGAGACATATACATATAGTAATGTTTTTTGGGCAAATAATTTTGAAATTGTAAGTTTTAAATAATTTAAAAAATATATAAGTATTTTAACTGTTTTATGTATTATGTAACACTAGTACATATACTGTATTTTAAAATATTAAATTTGAATTGTTGTACAATTCATTGTATTGTATTTATATCGTATTGTTATGCCTTATACCCTAAAATTACGGGTACAGCAACAATTGCTAGATGGAGAAACATGTCAAGTTAATTGACCAAAAATATTTTAAAAATTGATATAAAATATAAAAATTAATAAATTTTCAATTTGCTGGGAAGTTTATTTTCACATACCTTGTCTCAGGATAAACTTGTACAAGAATATCCCGCGTTGTCCTTCTGGGCCCTGGGTTGGTCTAGGCGCACTTTAATTTAATGAATTTAATTCTAAAATTTTATATTTTAAGGGTAGAGGTAACTACCACAGGTTTAAATACTATGAAATACAAATACAAAAAATAATAAAAGAATGGTCGAGCACGGTCCAGCAAACCAGAAGAGTACAACCATCCTTTCACTATGAAAGACAAATTGTAAATGGCTGTTTACTACTTTAATAGGTATATTTTTTAAAATAATTAGTTATCTAATACTTTGCTAATGACGTAACAACCGGCAAAAGGCCTGTGCTGCAGACAGAAATAAACAATTAAATCGTAATTTTTAATCGGGGATAAATTTACGTAATTAAAAATAAAAAATTCTATTTTGGAAACTAAGGCCTAGAGATTTTTTTCATTATTTTTCCCGTAATCAGCATGCTTGAATTAAGTGAAAATGATACTTTAAATTTAAATACAGGCTGATCGAATTTTTAGTGGACTAGTGAATTGTTTAAAGTTACCATTTTTTTCATTTTTGCTTACTCTTACTATACTCTTACGTTAAAGCATCTTTTACCATTCATAAGTTATAGTCCGTCAAAGTCAAAAAATATTGTCAATTTTGAATTAAAAATAAAAATTTCTATTTTGAAAACTAAGGCCTAGAGATTTTTTTCATTATTTTTCCCGTAATCAGCATGCTTGAAATAAGAGAAAATGATACTTTAAATTTAAATACAGGGTGATCGAATTTTTAGTGGACTATTGAATTGTTTAAAGTTACCATTTTTTTCATTTTTGCTTACTCTTACTATACTAGCTAGACACGGTTATTCAAAATTGGTATACATAAGTAGAAATGTGCATAGAATCGAATAGCGCAACGTCCGTTTAAGCATCTTTTAGCGTTCATAAGTTATAGTCCGTCAAAGTCAAAAAATATTGTCAATTTTGAATTAAAAATAAAAAATTCTATTTTGAAAACTAAGGCCTAGAGATTTTTTTCATTATTTTTCCCGTAATCAGCATGCTTGAAATAAGAGAAAATGATACTTTAAATTTAAATACAGGGTGATCGAATTTTTAGTGGACTATTGAGTTGTTTAAAGTTACCATTTTTTTCATTTTTGCTTACTCTTACTATACTAGCTACACACGGTTATTCAAAATTGGTATACATAAGTAGAAATGTCCATAGAATCGAATAGCGCAACGTCCGTTAAAGTATCTTTTACCATTCATAAGTTATAGTCCGTCAGTCAAAAAATATTGTCAATTTTGCATTAAAAATAAAAATTTCTATTTTGAAAACTAATGCCTAGAGATTTTTTTCATTATTTCTCCCGTAATCAGCATGCTTGAATTAAGAGAAAATGATACTTTAAATTTAAATACAGGCTGATCGAATTTTTAGTGGACTACTGAATTGTTTAAAGTTACCATTTTTTTCATTTTTGCTTACTCTTACTATACTAGCTACACAAGGTTATTAAAAATTGGTAAACATATGTAGAAATGTCCATAGAATCGAATGGCGCAACGCCCGTTAAAGTATCTTTTACCAATCATAAGTTATAGTCCGTCAAAGTCAAAAAATATTGTCAATTTTGCATTAAAAATAAAAATTTCTATTTTGAAAACTAAGGCCTAGATATTTTTTTCATTATTTTTCCCGTAATCAGCATGCTTGAATTAAGAGAAAATGATACTTTAAATTTAAATACAGGCTGATCGAATTTTTAGTGGACTACTGAATTGTTTAAAGTTACCATTTTTTTCATTTTTGCTTACTCTTACTATACTAGCTACACAAGGTTATTAAAAATTGGTAAACATATGTAGAAATGTCCATAGAATCGAATGGCGCAACGCTCGTTAAAGTATCTTTTACCATTCATACGTTATAGTCCGTCAAATTCAAAAAATATTGTCAATTTTGCATTAAAAATAAAAATTTCTATTTTGAAAACTAAGGCCTAGAGATTTTTTTCATTATTTTTCCCGTAATCAGCATGCTTGAATTAAGAGAAAATGATACTTTAAATTTAAATACAGGGTGATCGAATTTTTAGTGAACTACTGAATTGTTTAAAGTTAGCATTAAAACACCTAGCGCCATCCCACAGGAAAACGCTGAACTATTGAATATTGGCTGCGTTCCACTATTCACTGTTAAGAGCATAAAAGTGGTGTACTAATTTCTTAGTTTAGTATATAGAGCGCAACATACGAACAGTAGTGTCTATGCAGAAAACGATGTATTTAAATATGTTTCAGCTATCCTGAAATTTTGAAACTAACTTTTTCTTTTGAAAACGTCCCTCCTGAATTCAAATATGAACACGACGAGTCCCTATTTATTCTAGTTTTCGAAACCTTCTTTTTTTTATTAGAAAGAAAATAATTCTAATTTTGATGTCCAGAAATTCTGTAACAAAAATGTCGTTAATATTTGTCTTCAACTATTTGTGAAGGTGAGGAAATCCTGAAAGAGAAAATGTATATTATTTTTTTGAAGTTTATTTGAAATTTTCGACGTTTTCGACGCAGTTTAAGTTATATTTTACCGCAATTAGATAATTTATTATTAATTATTATTGTTTTTATACATCCTACCTAACATTTTAGCTAAGAAATACAAGTAAATACATACATATGAAAAACATATATAAATAAATAAATAAATGATGATGTGGGCCTCCTGATAAAACTGAAAAGTAAACATACATATACATATTAAAATGAGGGAACCTAACAACGTGTACTCAACGACGGTGTTGAGTTGTGTAAAGTGTGTACGTCCCTAGGGTCTTCCTTGCCATTGAAATGGCTAGGTTCGCACCACCGCGAGTGTGGCAGACCAGGCCCCGGAACTTGGGTGCTTATCGTGCAATGAAGCCGGAGCATTCTGAGTAAGCACCCAAGCCCGGTTAACGCTCTTTCAAGCCCACAACTTTAGTTGCAGCGAGAAAGGAAAGGGGCCGAATACCGCTAGACGCCCAACCGCCTAACGGCCCGGCACCTGAAAGGGAAAAGTTAGCTCAGGAGGCCCCGTTGAAACTGTTCACGCCCTAACCATAATATACATATACATAACACACATGCATAAATATATAATATACATACATAAATACATAAGAAATCAACAATATATACGGACGAAATCGCGGCGACGAACGGAAAATTTTTTCAAAAGCTAACGCGAATACTAAAAACGAATTTTCTTCATATATCTATTAACTTTAATAGATATATTATTCTGTGTATGTGTGTGTGTGTTTTTGCAAAATTAATACAAAAGCAAGTGCGTGTAACTACAATTTAATAAGTTAAAACTATAAACTAATATTTTAAAATGCATGCAAACTTATTGAAACTATTTAAAACTGTAAATAAACTATGTAATTGTAATCATTTAAAACTGCAAACTAATACTTTAAAATGCAAGTGAACCAATTATACTAAGTTTAAAACTGCAAATTAAAAATTTAACCGCAAGTAAACTAATGATATACCAATTTAAAACTGTAAACTTAAACTAACTCTGACTATAATTTAGTGTATCTGTTTGAATGGCACAAGAGTGCCTCCTGTGGTGCACTCTCCATGCCAGCATAAGTGCCCGTGAGGCGTCGAAAATGCATGCATTTATATCTACTTCAAAAACTAGGAATCAGTACAGGGGGTTACTCAGTCCGGCGGCCCATAGTGTAGGTACAGGCGTCCTTCCCAGAGGCCCCACTGCCCTATCCCAGAGGGGAGCAGCGAAAAGAACGACCAAGTTTGCCCAATGGGTCCCAGTCGTTCTTGGGAAATTGATTTTAATCTAACAGGGGCATACTAGAAAGAGCTGCTTGGATAGTAAAGAGGAAAACTGAAAAAAAAAGCAAAAGCATGCAGGGAAAGGGGGTTCTTCTTTCTTCAACTGATGTTTACATTACCTGAAATCGCGAAAAATCTAATGTTTTTTCGATCTACAGCCGGTGCTATAGATCATTGATAAATGTAGTTTCGTTTCTAAATGAAGTGTCCATTCTTTAATTATTTACTACAAAATTAATAAAATTATTGAATCAAAATTAAATAAATTTAAATATTAAAATATGTGTACGTCTTTAAATAAATTATACAATGAGGTCCTCCACTATTTTTTATTTTTTAATACAATAGTTCACGTCTTGGTTGCCACTGGCAGCTACGTCTTTCAACATATCTTTCATAATGTAAATAATGGGGTAGACACTTCAAATAAAAACTACGCTACCCTGTCCTTAAATATCGCGGAAACCGATCCGAACCCGAAAAAGTATCGACGAAACTTTAATTATATTTTATCTTTACTTTAAAATGCAAATGAATTTAATTTGAATGTAATATTAGCAAAAAATTAATCGCGACTTTAATAACTAAAATAATTCTAACTATTTGCTGCCTTCTGGTGGTTGTAGTTTGGCCTTAAAGTTGTTAAAGCCTTAGACAAAGCTTTAGAAAAGCCCTGTTGTAGAATCAAAGGCTTAAAACCAGCCTTTACACTCCTTGGAAACTTCACTGGAACCCTGTATTGTAAACTGTACTTGGTTAAATATTAATTTAAACAAATACAATTTTTTGGGGAAGAAACCTATCACTGAACGAACGGATATTTAATTAAATTAATTCATTTTAAAAAGCTAATTATTTCTATACGTTTCGCCGATTTATTTAAGATATTGTAACGAGTAACGACGCCCGATGTTAATAACAGATAGACATTCACAATGTGCCTCGGAAAAGAAATATAGAAGAAAATATGATTATTTGAATTAAATTCAACAACATAAACCATATTTTCAGAAGAAAAATGAATTTACTTTTGTGTTAAGCTGAAAAATAACAAAAAAGCGACAGTGAAGAGAGGCACATATTATAACGACTTACATTGATGAACACAGCTCAGCTACCGGCAAACAGCAACCCCCGAAACAGCTTCGGTACGCCACTGGAACAAAGAAAAACAATATTTTAAAATACAAATATTTCAATAATAAAGCATGTTATCAGTAAAAATAACTATTAAAACAGTTAAACTATTGTTCAAACTTACCATTGTTGCTAATTTGCAACAATATTTCATTACTAAAATAATATTTGTAAAGTATAAAGAAATAAATTTTTCAAGCCCAATGTATGCGAATTCTGAAGTTTGCTATCATGAAACAATGTACGGAGCGTACAAGTTTGAGACGGTTTTTAACAAATGAAATCTTGGATTTTATATGGAAAATCACTGTTAAATAGCAATATATGTATTTAAACGTAAAATATAGACATTTTTGTATATTTTACATACAAAATTTGGGGTCCCGTGGCCGCGTGCCTGAGTGTCTGGTCGCGAACCTGGGGAAACCGGGTTCGATCCCGACTGACGCCAAATATTTCCAATTTTAAATGGCACAAGGTGACGCCTGGTAAGCGCCCACACGGTAAAATATATCGTCATCATTACCGATGACTACATGTGTTGTAGATTCTGGCACACCCAGAAATGGGTAATATGCCGTGATGAAATATTTATTTATTTATTTAAAATTTGCGATTTTGTGATCGAATTTATGCTTGAGAAATAAATACAAACACATTTATATGATATTCTAATCACCTTAAAATGTATAAAATCATGAGAAATACAAATTAAATTATTAGAATTTCTAAGAAAGGAATGTTTTTCATAGTTTGAAGTACATTTAAAATTATTTAAATATAAATAAACAACTAATACATACTTACATTTGCTGCTTCGACGATTCGCAAAGACGGCACACATAATTTATTATTTTCACTCATTTAAATTGCGATTCCCGTATAAATTATTATTAGAAACGTTAGATTAACACTTTATCTTTGATTTTCACATAAATTTCCTAATGTTCTTGCAATATTTCTGCATATATTAATATTTTAAAACACCGAACGCGGAATAGTGTTGTTCAACTGTCAGCGTTGCATGCGCCCATGCGCGTAGGATTGAGGATCGGATTGTTTCAGGGTTGCCACCAAACTGTAAAGAAAAAACACTGAACTAGTAAAAATATTATTGATATATAATTTAAACTGTAAAATATTAATATTTAAATATATACAACATTATATTATGTATTTGTAATAAAATAAATATTTTTTTTTATATTTAGTTGACTGGTTTGTATTGATTTGTAGCCTCTAACCAAATATAACCAAGTCTCAGCAGAAGTTTTGAAGTGCTGTAAAACAATTATTAGATTGCTACAATGTTATTGAGCTGTAAAATTAAAGTTGTTTACTAAATACTATTATCGTAAAATTGAAGATTGTACCATTATATTCAATTTTAATTAGTAACAGTTGCTGAAAAATTATATTTAATGTATTTTTTTCAAGAAAAACTATTAAAAGCTTTGAATATAAAGAATAAAGGAAGGAGAGTACCCTATCTGTTAGCATTGAAGATCGAGCGACGGAAGTCGGCCATTTTGAGACACCAAATTTACGCGTTCTGATTGGTTCAAAACAAATTTGGCTTCTTTGCGCTACCAGTGTAACTCTTGTCTACTTAAGTTGGGGTTCATTTCTGTTTCTGTTATCGTATCAAAGCAGTTCAGTTCGTGCGATTGGAGTAAAAATTGTGCTTTTGTTTGAAAATTTATATTTCCCTGTTAAAAAATTTGTTTTCAATACACTATAAAATAGTATTTATCTTTTTTATTATTTTCCAAATAAAAATGCTACGCCACTGGTAAGCGCAAACACTGACAGCTGCCATATTGAGACACCACATTTTGGTCGCTACAATTTAGTGTATATCCTCCTTCCTGTAAAAGCTTGTATAAGCAATACTTCCGGTTATCCGATATATACTAAAAACCAATGAGCTCTTCCCACATTAGTATAGAATGGGTATACAAAATTTCAAAATTTTCTGATTGATAATATTTGAGTATAGGCCATCCAGCGAATCAAGCGGTTTACGTCATAAATACAATATCACTAGAAACAATGACGTCATATGTTAAAAAGTTTACATGAGCATGTAAAACGGATTAAAATCTGTGGGTTGCCTTCATAAACCCAAATTTTTCTTAAAAACAACACATCTGGTATAATATTTTTCCAGCGAAATACAATTTTATTTAAAATATTCGGAACGATACTGCTTACGCTGTTATAAATAGGTACTTCATTCTTGTAGTATATGCAACAAACTATCTAGTATTATATGAGATCCTTAAAAAAATACAGAATACTGCATACCATACAATTTCTCACTGTTTCTATATATTGCGTACAGCGTTTGCCACACGCTGTACATATAGATTTAATTTTCAAATTATTACTAACAAATAGAACCAAATATTACCTCAATATTAGATTTCAGTGAAAGTAAAAACCCAACAATCTATTTTTCATTTTCAAAATAAGTCAATAAATTAACTACAAGCTCTTGAATTTGACATGACAGAGCATTTGACATTTTGACAATGAACAACAAAACTAAAAACAAAATGAAATCACAATACACGTTGAAAAGCATAATATAGACATATAATATTTAGTAATATACATGTTCAGAATTACCAATATTAAAAAAATATAATCAAACGTCATTTTGCAAAAATTTACAAAATTTTACTTAATAATAATAAATCCAAATACAATTATGTCTATTAAAGGTGTCAAATACATGATAATAATAAAAAACCAATAAAATACCGTTAATAAAATATATTTAAAAAAAATAAAGAAAATTTCAAAAATCCCTAAACGATGACGTAAACCGCTTGATTCGCTGGATGGCCTATAGTCGTGTCCACAGATCCACACATCCACATACACATCATTGTAAAAATGTTAAAATCGGATTCTGTGGACATCAGCACGATCCCTACACCTCCCTTACCTAGGGTAGCGGGAGGTAAAAATATATTTGCTGGGAAGTTTGACCATGATTAAATAAATAAATACGTTGTATTTGGTTCATAGAACCTTTTACAGATAAATACCGTGAAATATATATCCCTACTATCCCAAGTTGTCCTTTGTTCTTCTTCAAGATGTCCCCTCGTCTTCTGATTGGTTGCTGGTTGATGTTGATACTAATCGCCTCGATTCAATAGTTAATCATCATCAGTATATCGTATAGTATACAGTGAAAGTTCCCTTTGCGGACACCTCCCATAAGCGGACATCTCTCATAACAGGACAGTTTTTCTGGAACCATTTTTTCGGGTATCAATTCCTATATAAAGCACGCTCTCATAAGCCCACTCTCTACCGGACGAACACGGACAACACAGTTTTTCCCGACAGGCCCGAAACGCTCTCATGAGCGGACGCGAAACTCCGAAACCGACATAAACAGCCTTCTTAATATTTCCTCGGAAGGTAACATTATCACAGGGGATTCCCCTATTTTACAGAAATGCAATGTTTTACGTGTCTCCGAGATTCATAGTTTGAAACTTGCGTGATAATGGCATCCAGGAAATCGTTTTTTACATTAAGGCAGAAAATGGAGGTGAAAGGTATGTCTATTATAGCATTTTTATTGACCTTGAAAGTCGTTGAAAACCAAAAAAGTTCAAAAGAAGATTTTATTGCGTTTGAACATCTAAAAAATATTGAGTCGCATTATTAACATTATTTTTTACAAGAAAAATGTAGAAAGTTGAAGCAGTTAAAATTTTATCAGATTTTTTAAAAAATAATCTTTTTTGATATGTTCAAATATATGTTGTTTTGTGTTCAGTCTTAAGTTTCATGTACGTACATATTATCATTATTGTTATTTTTAGATATATTTTAACTATTTTAAAGTATGTACATATAAATACTCTACAAGTGCATATTTTTCAATAAAAAAGTTCATAGTAAATTTGTACTTTATTCATTAATTTTTTCGTATCTTTAAATAGAGCTTTCTTGTAAGCGGACACCTCCCATAAGGGGACAAAAAAGTTGGAACCATCGGTGTCCGCTTATGAGAGCTTTCACTGTATACGTTTCTTAATACTAGTGTTTTTTTTTTCTTCTGTATTTAAAAATAAATAATTTCTACAAGATATACTTCATTTTATAAGGTTTTTTTCAGGTCGATGACATAAGTCTTCTACCGTTTCATTTTCACCATATGTAATATTATTCTGTAACTGGAATGATTCTGTTGTTGCGTTCGGAGAAATTTTATCACGCCGGATTAAAGAGTCTTACTTCGGATTACCTATATTTAGCCGATATTCGGATTAACGTCGATTTGTAATTAAAAATTAAAGTTACTGTTAAGTAAATAAAAATTATATTAATATTGATAAGAGTTTTGAAAAGAAAATATTAATAAATAATACATTCGTTTAAATAGGCCCATAAACCAATTTTTTAAAATATTTTTAAATGAAAGTTCGTTTAATTTTGAAGCAATTCGTAGTATCAAAAAGCCATAATTGTTTTTTGTATAACTGCATTTGATTTTTAAAGAAACCTATACCTATCCTTCTCACACCAGTTTCTGTAGTAGGCTGCGCGAGAAAGATACCAATAGTGTGACGTCATCTGTATCCCTGGATATAAATTCAAATATCTCGCAAAGCAATTATTAAAAAAATGTTTTTTTTTTCTTAATCGTTATTTATTGAATAGTACTTTAAGGATAAAGTGTACATTTTTTTATTTTTTGTTTTGGTTTATGGGCCTAAGGAATAATAAATATTGAAATAATCTTAATTTTAGAGAATCTCATTTATTTTATGAGGTCTCGTGGTCGCATTATTTATTTTTATCAAACTGTTACCAGTTTTATGGATGTAACGGTCTGTTTCGTTCAAAATAAACAGCATACATTTTTACCTCCCGCTAGCCGCTACACTTGATAAGGGAGGTATAGGGATCATACTAAAAACTGCATATCGAGATTTTGTTATGACCAGATTTTAAGATCCCTAGAATCCGATTTTAACATTTTCACGATGTCTGTATATTTGTGTGTGTATGTATGGATTTTGTCAACGCTCTAACTCAAATACTATCATTCAAAAAATTATGTAACCATGTATTTCGACCCTATTCTAATATGGTGTATATCGGATAACCGAAAATGGCACTTTACTTGAAGTTCACAATGGTTTTTCATCAAAAAATACCATTAAATGTCATTTTTCATATTTTATGTCATTATGAAAATTAAAGATTATTGAATTTCCTACAGGGAAACATTAATACTTTTACAGATAAATTTAAAAAATAATCTTTTTATAATTCCCAGAGCCTATGTTTTAAAGATAAACACAATTCCTTTGTTACACAGTTCATAAATCAAATGTATCTATCATTTCAAATGGAGGATTCCACCATTTTTATATATATATATATATAATTTCATCTGAAAATATTAGGAAAACTAAGACTATTGATGAAAATCCGGTGAAAAAATTACTATTAATAAGCGAGTTATGGTCTCCCGAATTTTGAAAAGATTGATGACGGCACATTTATGTGTTTTTATATCAAACTGTTTTCATCATGGACCTAAATGTTCTTGAAATATATGCTATTTTAAGTTATATTTGCATAAAATAAATGAATATTATAACACTGTATAAATCTACATACTTTATAATTACAAGTGTATTTAAATTATTAAGTTTAATGCAAGAAATTTATGTTAAAATAAAAACTGTTTGAAAACTGCAGTACAGGAATGTCAGCCACTCCTTTCGAATTTGAATTTCTTAACTTTCATTGGTAGTAACCCCCACCTCCTATCACGCTATTTGTTATGCATGTATAGGCGGTCTTTCGGTCGCCATTCAAAATATTATATATTGAATTCATATTGGTGTCGAAGCGCTATAACAAAAAACCCTTTCCGAAATATCTCAATTATACCATTTCATTTTTTTTATTAATATTCGTTATTCAGCATATACATTCCTATTTTTTTACTATTTTCCTTTAATTCGATTGAGCTGGAATCCCTTATTGGTAATGGCGACATTTTAAAAAGAAAATATAGTAAATAAAGCAATAGTTATATAAAGGAACTTAATATAGTTTGCAGCATTAGTAAATATGTAGGTATGTACTTAAATTAATAAAAGGTAAATGGCGGGAGGTAGTGTGCTGGCCACGTCAGATTTTTCAGAAAATACGTTGTTGTTTACACATATTGCAAAAATGAAAGTGATTGTGCAGTTTAAATAAATATGAGTAACATTTTTACAAAACACTTATAATATTAAAAATTTGAGATAAGATTAGTAGATATCACTTGTTAAAACTGCGATAAACATTCATTTGAGAATTTATTGTCCAAAAAAAAGAACGTTCTACTTAAATATGTCTACTGAATTTACTTCAGGTAAGTAATAATAATAATAATAATAACATACTTTTATTTATTTTTACCTCCCGTTCGTGCTAAAAATAGCACGTCGAGATTTTGGTAAATGGTCGTTTTAAGGTCCGTAGAATCCAATTTTAACATTTTCACAATTATGACTATATATGTTTTGAAACCTTGTATTTCTACCTTATTCTAATATGTAAAGAAGCCATTACATTTTGGTTTAATTAGATAACCGGAAATGGCACTTTCTTGAAGCTAAAAATAGTTTTTCTTCGAAAAATACCTTTAAATATATTTTTTCGCGATTTATGTTATTATAAGAATTAACAACCCGATTCACAAAAAAGTTTAAGCTAATCCTCATTTTTTGATTAGCGAATTCTACTCTAATTTTGACAGTTTATATCTTAAAATGTAGTCTAATCTATTCCTAGTATCTATCTTTATTGATAATATCATGAAAATTAAATTTAAAAATACCGGTATAGAATAGAATTCACTAATCCAAAAATGAGGATTAGCTTAAACTTTTTTGTGAATCGGGCTGTAAAAGATTATTAAATTTTCTACAGGTATGCATTTATACTTTTTCTACATATTTTATAGATAAACATATAAAATAATCTATTTTATAAATCCTGGAGCCTATGTTTTAGAGATTAGCACAATTCCTTAGTTACACAGTTCGATTACAAATGTATGTAACTGACATAAATGTTATTGTCAAAACACTATCACTTCGAATTATTAATTGTAACGTTTTAAAAAGAAAAGTGTAAAGGCTCATTCACAGCTACGAAAATAAGAAATATAAATAAAATTATAAATAAGCTTCGAAAATACAACGTAAATCAACTATCATTTAATATATTCTTAATTAACAATATAACATATATGCGAACATTTGTCTTAAAACAGCTTTTTAAAGTTATATTTAAATTGAAATCCTTTTGCCAGAACGTAAATTGACAGCTCAAATGACTGTTGTTATGTTTATGTGAAATATTTAACATTTACAAAACCTTGTGTTAATGTGTTTAATTTTATTTTCGAGAGCTCTGAACACTTTTATAAGAATCTATTATTTATATCGTTATTTTTATTTTTATGAATATATTTATTCATTCTTAAACTTTAAAAATTCATATCTCGCTTATTACGTAAAATTTTTAAGTCGCGTTTGCACCAAAATTCTTATGTCATCTTGTTCTTACAAAAAAAAAAAGTATAGAACCCTATTTGATTGAGCTGGAATCCCGATTATTCTTATTCCAAAATATACGTAGACAGAAGTCTTAATGAAATTTCTTACCTTTTGTAGGTGGTACCGGCTTCTCTGCCGATGGCGGCACCAATATGACTTCAATGACACCGGATGGAACTTCCATGATGTCGATGACTGATGGAGGAACGTCCATGATGCCTTCAGGAGGTACCAGCATGGATCCGGCAGGAAATACTGGCATGTGGGCATCGGGAGGCACCAGCATGGACCCGGCAGGAGGTACCGGTATGTGGTCATCTGGAGGTACCAACATGGCCCCAGCAGGAGGTACCGGCATGTGGTCTGGAGGTACACCAGAAGGCACCAATATGCATCCTATGTAAAGGACAAAATTATAATTTGTATATTTGTAGTTGTTAATATAATGACTAATTTATAAAATAAATTTTAATAAAAATAGAAATATGAACATTATTGATATTTTTACTTGCTGCATTCTCTTCCTAAGTAAAAGCCTGTTTAACATTATACATTATTGATTTCAAAAACTCTAAAATATAACAGTTCATTTTCAAATAAAATACAAATTAGTAAATAAATAAATAAATAAATAAATAAATATATCATCACGGCATATTACCCATTTCTGGGTGTGCCAGTATCTACAACACATGTAGACATCGGTAATGATGACGATATATTTTACCGTGCGGGCGCTTACCAGGCGTCACCTCACGGGCACTCATTGCTGGCGTGGAGAGTGCACCACAGGGGTCACTTTTGTGCCATTTAAAATTCGAAATATTTGGCGTCAGTCGGGAAAAAAAATTAGTAGATATTCATTTTTATTTATTTCACCTATTAAGTATTATTTACGAGAAATAAATGTCTTGTTCGACGCGAGATGTTGTGTACACTCAGATCAAATTAATTAAAAATTAATAAAAAGTTGGATGGGTAAAATTTACCCAAAAACAAAATCTGTTACTCTATATAATATATTTTCTTTATCTCTAAATCTATAGAAGAATTTTATGGTCTTCAATATTTGTATTAACAAAAATTTTCAAAAAATATTTAGAAGAATTTTTTAACTACTACTTCTGGTTGTCCAATGAGGTCATGCAAAAAAAATAATTGCACCTTTTTACCGCTAAGAGAGGTATTGGCTTCATGCTAAAATTCGCATATTCAGATTTTATTGAATAAGCACGATTTCAGGTCCCTAGAATCCGATTATAACATTTTTAAAATGATGTGTGTGTGTGTATGTGTGTGTGTGTGTGATGAAGGGACGATTCCTCAAAAACTATAAGACTTAAGAACTGTTTGACTATGGATTCCTCAATCTGACATTCCTCGGAAGAGCTGAAAAGGTTTTGGTAACAATTGAACAACCGGAAGTAGTAGTTTCTTAAAAAAATTCTTCTAAATATAATTTTTTGGGAGTTTTTTTTTATTAAATATTGAAGAACATAAAATTCTCCATCTAATACACTTAAAATTTTTATTATAACTTGTATAGATTTAGAGATAAAGACACTATAATTTATATAGTAAACTAATCGCAGAGGCCAAGGCACTAAGGAAACCAGTTGACAAATTCCAATGTTTATAACATGACATATGTCATTGTCAAATATCAACAGTTTTAGTGACATTCTGATAGCTTTTTCTGGGAAGCATATTTAACCTTTCTTATTGTTTTATTAATTAAAATTAAAATGCATATATCCATCAGAAATACCGCCAATCTGGTTAATGAATTGGAAGAATCTCTGTGGCAAAAAAATAGTAGTATTAAGAAACGCATACGAGGTGTGTTCAAAAACTATCGCGAATTTTGAATTTTCGCGGGTTACGTATATTCGAATTTCGATCTTTTTGTGGCTTTATGTTGGTACTCATGTCTCTCACTTATGTCGACAAGCTCGGCCATTTTGAATGTTCAGTTAATTGTTGACAGCTGTTTTGCTTGCACGTGTTTTGGATCGTCTTCGATTTTTACCTATTCAAAAAAATGGAACAAAGAACCTGTATCAAATTTTGTGTGAAAAACGAAATTAAGTGCGCGGATGCATTCCGAATGTTGACTGTAGCTTCTCCGTATGCCACAGTCAACATTCGGAATGCATCCGCGCACTTAATTTCGTTTTTCACACAAAATTTGATACAGGTTCTTTGTTCCATTTTTTTGAATAGGTAAAAATCGAAGACGATCCAAAACACTTGCAAGCAAAACAGCTGTCAACAATTAAGTGAACATTCAAAATGGCCGAGCTTGTCGACATAAGTGAGAGACATGAGTACCAACATAAAGCCACAAAAAGATCGAAATTCGAATATACGTAACCCGCGAAAATTCAAAATTCGCGATAGTTTTTGAACACACCTCGTATATTAAGGAAGTTTATTTGATGATAAAGTAGGATCACTTACGGTCTTACGGATAGACGCCGAATGGTTTTTGTCAATTCTAGCTCGACCGACCTTTATATTAGTTTTAACACTTTCATATTAAGGTTTTTTTTTTTCAAAATCTTTGATACGCCACTTTTACTAATTCTTAAAGTTCTTAAAATATTGCACTGTTTCACACCATCTTTATCTGTCCTACCTTTTTTCGTAAGTCGTTCGAAAAATATTTATTTTTACCCATCTTAACATTAACTCACTAAATAAATGCAAAATACAATTGAAAGTATTATATTATTATAGTATATAGTATATTATTAATATATTTCCATACTTTTGTCCATCGAAAGAACAAGTAGGTATATGTCGCATAACAATTTTAGAGATAAATATATATTAAGTTTTATATAAATTTTATTTACAAGTATGTTTTTGAAAGATCGTATAGATGGCACGATACATACTTAAAGAACTTCCAGAAGAAATTTATCAATAATTTATAGATAAGTCAAATAATACTTGTTTATGTGTAGTCTAAAGATGATATGATTTACAATATTCTTAGAAGATGCTGGTTCATTCCAAAATTGATTCTGATCTATTATTTATTATTGTAAGTTTCTTTAAATCTTTATTCTATAATAATAATAACAATAATATTATGAGAGTCTGTAAGCAAACATTTCCAAATGTCACAGTATTTGCAAATTTTATTACTTATCTAATCTTTGCAAAGATTATGACATACCTTTATTAACATACGAAATATCATACATAATATTTATCCAAATTTTATTTAAAACTATAGTCTTGGATAAAAATGTATGGGTTTCATTTTAAAAAATCTGATGTGGCCAACACAAAACCTCCCGCTATTTAATTTTTATTAATTTAAATACATACCTACGTATTTATTAACGCTGCAAACTATTCCATTGCATAAAACTATTGCTTTATTTACTATTTTCTTTTTAAAATGCCACTATTATTAATTTGAAGTGATTAGTTTTTTGACAGTGACAGTTACTGTCAGTTACATTCATTTGAAATATGAACAGTGTAACAAAGGAATTGTGTTTTCCTTAGGCTTCAGGACTTGTAAAAAAAAAATATTTTTATATTTATCTGTAAAGTATATAGAAAAAGTATTAATGTATTCCTGTAGAAAATTCAATAATCTTTAATTTTCATAACGACAAAATCCAAAAAAATGGCATTTAATGGTATTTTTTGAAAAAAAGCACGATCCCTATACCTCCCTTACCAAGGGTAGCGGGAGGTAAAAATGTAATTTTGTGTCATATCTTAAAAATTTACCGATAGAGTAGTATAATGTATAACTAGTGCTGAAACTTGGATATTTCACACGAACGTGAAGTTTGAGCCACGAGCCGAAGGCGTGTGGTTTAATCACGTGAGTGTGAAATACCCTTTCAGCACGTGTTGTACACGATATTTTTCCGACGACCACAAAAAATAACAATAAAAAATTTTCATAAAAATATTAAAACAGATTATGTTTACATCATTGCTATCAGAATTCACCAAAAATTATGTTGAAATCTGATAAATCAGAGTCCAGCCTTCCTAATCCGTGTAAATTTAGCAAATTATTTGCAACTGTCAAATTTTTACATACAAATTTTTAGGTTAGTTCGCTCAGTTATCGCAGTGTGTGATAAAATCATATCACACAGTTGCGGACGCATCTGATTGGGTAACGAGCTTTCATTTCACACAGCTTTGGTAGTGATGTGCAATGACCAACTTTCAGTAATAGCATTTAATAAGTAATAAGTAGATATTACTTATTAAATGGTAATAGTTTATGTATTTTTCGTAGTGGTCGTCAGAAAAACTTATTTTCGTACGCCGCTGGATAAACAATAAAAATATCTAACTTTTTTATTTGACACATTTTTTCTAGATTACAAATTGTTTAAAAATTAAAATTTTGTCAATCATTTATGGATTATTTTAGAGAAAAATACTTAAAATAAAAGTTGCGTACAATTAATATTTCTATAACTGCTATTTGAAGTATTTTTCTCTAAAATAATCCATAAACGATTGACAGTACTAAATCACTACTAGTAATTTTCTAGCTAATCACCCTTAATCACTTGTTCATGGTACCATCCTATCTTTTAAAATTTAAAACTTAGAAGTCATATAAAAATTCTTGTAACAGCCCTATTGTTCTTAAATGACAACGCAAACAAAATATTCACGTATTACTTTCAAGGCATTCTATATAAAAAATTTCCATTCATGGCACTCTCATTATAGCCATATTTTAATATAATTAATATAAAACTTTATATGCATTTTTCAAAAAAAAAAAAAAAATCGTTATGTAAGGATGTATGAATATTATAACACTGAATTCAAAATTAAATTCTCTAACAAATGAGCAAATAAAAAAAAATGTTCTCATTAAAATTACCACTAGTCGAAAAACAAATTTTTCTTCCCTTTAAATTTGTCTTGTGAAACAGAAATTGTTTACCCATTTGTCTTTGTAGCTCTTATAGGTCTCGAGCTAGCAATGGTGAGTGGTGACCCATTTAAAATAAACACCTGTGTACACATATCACTACGACATATAAAAACGTAAAAATCTATTTTAGGGGAAAAGCTGAAGAAGATATATATAATGGGTAAAGTTTTAAGTAAAGAACAAAATATTCATAATGAAGGTGCAGCTGCAGAAATACAAAATAACATCCAAGGCAGTAGTAATACTGTCAACATTCATTATCCTACAACAAAGGAACCAGAATTAGAAGACTTTAATTTTCCGAAACCTATAGATTCCTTCAAAGGCCGAGAGAATGAATTCACACAACTGGATGATTATCTGTTTCTAAATGACCAGAAAATGGTGGTAATTTGGGGCCTTCCTGGTTTCGGAAAGTCCGAACTGGCCAAACAATTTGCTCAAAAGTGCAAATTTTACAGTAAAATTAAAAATATATGTTGGATACAAGCCAGCAACAATGATGCCCTGGAACACTCCTTGAAGAACTTGATTAAAATACTAAAGCTACCCGAAGTAGACGATCTGAGACTCTTGCTACAGGCAGTAAGTAAACGATATCAAGACAGCGGGACACTATTTGTGTTTGACGATGTGGATAGTCCGCGGAGCCTTCTGGATTGGGAGACGCCGAGCAGTTGTTGGACCTTAGTTAACAGTCAACTCGGAGAATGGGGCACTACGCCATGTGTACAGTTGGGGCCCCTAGACCACGATGCGGCTGTAGCCGTGCTGCAGCATCAGCAGGATCCAACCGTGATTGCTGATCCAGACATTCGCACTTTAGCTATTCTACTGGACAACGCACCACTTGCACTTCAACTCGCCGCTGCCTACATCCGTCAAGAGAAAGAGCTCTTCCCCAAAAATTTCACCATCTTAGAATACATACAGAAACTCCAAAAATCTTTGGAAAAATTTGTCGATGAAGAATTTCCTGTAGATACTCTTTTACCTTACGAATATCGTATACAAGAGGCCATAAACTTGTCCCTAGAGAAAATCAGAAATCTCAATAAGTTTGAATCCAACCTAGCTGTAGATATTCTAAATATTATATCATATTTAGACTTGTACACGATAGAAAAAGAAATGCTACTAGAATTTTCTTTCATTCTGAATAAACTGAAAGTGCATGATGAGGATGAAGAGCGGAAACCGGAAGACGAAGTACAGAGGGCATTGTACGTGTTGCAAAGCTATTCGTTTGTTCGCATGGAGGATGGCTTCATCAGGATTCACGGTCTTGTACAACACACATTAATCTTCTATCAAAATAAACCCAATGCTAACATGGAATCATACTACATTTCGTGTTTGGAATATGTTCTAAACAATAATTACAATTGGCATTCTACAACTATTTTAAAACAAGCTGACAAGAAACTTGAAATATTTAAAAAGTTTTATGATGAATATGAGTCCAAAATAATATATGGATATAAAGCTAAATCAACCAATAAATATTGGACCTCATTTTTCCACATTGTGCAAAACGTGATAGGTATACAACCACCTCAAACACCAGAACCAGAAGGAAAGTATGTTTTAGTTATCGATAACTTTAGAAAAAACAAGATTATTTTTAGTAGGAATAGTTTTACTAGTAGATCGTTTTTAGGAAAGCTTGTTCTCGGAAAAGCCAAGAAATGTCTAATTATTATATTGGACAAATTAGGTTCACAAGCAAAAGAGGTTATTATTGATCATAAATTACTGTTACATGCCATCGATAGTCAAGATCTTTATATGATAAAACTGTTACAAAAATATGAAAAAGACATTATTAAGAAAACCGCAGTAAGAGACTGTCAAATTTTAAATTCTACAATTTATCATCTTAATTTAGACATATTAAATTTTATACTAGAACATAGTAACATCGATGTGAATGCCCGAGATGGCAATGGAAAAACATGTATGTACCATCTCGTTCAGCGCACCTTCGTTATTCAACCACGGTTCCAACTCATCGACAGAAGCGACATATCATGTCAAATGATGCGTGTCTTGGTAGACCACGGTGCCTCGGTTCATGACGTGACCACGGGCTACTCTCTGTTGCACGTGGCGGTCGATAAGATCGAAACCGCCATGCACCTCAAGGTGGTGGAGTTCATTGTGGATGATCTGCAGGTGGATGTGAACAAACTTTCCTCGTACGGCACGACTGCTCTACATGTCATCCTTGGCAGACGGTTAGCTCAGCATCTAGATGATGAGCTAACGAGCAAAGTGGTGGACGTACTGGTCAGACTTGGTGCAAGTGTTCATGTTAAGAACAATTATCAAGATAGTCCTCTAGATATGATTGAAATGTACGAAAACGAACTTAATTTCTTATTGCCAATAGTATCTTCAGTCAGGACACACGACAAAAGTTAACGAACATTAACCAGTAATATTTCATTTAGTTGCCATATGTGATATGAACATTTATGTGATGGCCATTGCATTGCAAACTTCATAACATGGAAATAAGAGTTCCAAGTTTACGGCTTTTAAAATAGCTATTTCTGTATTAAGAGCGCAAAATGCGATATTGTCGATTGAGCAGTTCTCTCGAAATAGCCAATGTCCATTTGCGATCGAAACACACACAAGATTTTTTCTACAGTCGCCACAATGGGGTCCTCATCTCTACCAGAACAAATATTAAATAATACTGTCAAAATTTTGATATGCACTTTTTTTGTTAACTTGTAGTTAAGGCTTTAATTACAGGTGGTGCAAATGGACATTAGCGTAGGTTGTAAGATAATATATTATTTTATCTATCAGATTATTTGTATCGTTTTTAATCAAAGATTTTCTTTTTGTTAGCATCGTGTATTATTGAATATTTTAATATATTGTTATTATTGAACAAACTCTAAAGCCCAGTTACATAAAATATTGTTAACTTTAATCACGGTGTTAACTTTGGCTTATTTTCCAATGTATTTTTGGTACGTATCTATGATTACAATGTGCAGTTAAACACACGATCAGCTAACAACGTTTTAAGCAACTGGCCCTACATGTTTTACATAAATATTCAAACCATTCCTACTCCTTAACCAGTAACCACTTCAGTCCATTCGCCTTAATTGTATATCAAATAGGTACATTAAATATTTATTTATTTATTGCGGCTTAACTAAACATGTACGATAACTATTGTAACGGGAACTTTTTATACCATGAGTTTTTAGTGTATATCGGATAACCGGAAGTATCATTTATACAAGCTTTTAACAGTTTTTCTTGTAAAAAATTCATTGAATATAATTTTTTAGCAACTTTTACTAATTAAAATTAAATATAATGGTACAATGTTCAATTCTACGATAATAACATTTAGCAAATAACTCTAAATAACTTGAAATATAAATATGTAATATAATTTGTTTTCATGTATCACCTAGCCTATGCGTCAAATAAAAACATAATTTTAACGACAGTTTTGACATATTTAAACAAATGCCACTGACAGGAAGCAATTATATTAAAATTAATAATGAAACTGTGTTAAGAAGAATATAATAGGAAAATATTTAATTAAGGTTTGTAAAAATAATATATTTTCCATCATACATAAATGTTAGATGTACAGGGTGATCTGATTTAAATTTGCTAATTGCTATTTTTGCAGCACTATAAATTAATATTAATTTACAACTACACATTTACGAAATGGATCAAGGCGAAGAATTTACAAAGATTGCGTTTTAGAGCACCTAGAAGATGATACTGATTTTTATAAGAATGGGTGTGACGATTTTTCCTTAAAGCCTATTAAAATATGATCCAAAACTTCTCAAATTTGGTATTTAAAACTCATATATAATTTGAAACAACATATTAGATTTAACCATATATGATAAATCGGATGTGGTACTTAATTTGGAGCCCTAACAGATTTTTGAGGAAAAACAATAAAACAATCCATAATTTCGTATTACAGACTTTTCTATTTATTGGACAACAAATTAGAGTTTATTTACAAAAGATTAACCGGAAATGATATTTTACTTAAAGCTCACTGCTATTTTAAACATGGAATTTTCGGGAGGTCATGTGTTGGCCACATCAGATTTTTTTTCTTCTATTGCAGGGAGAAAATTATTTTTAATTCAGTAAGATACGGTCAACGGAAAAATACTCTAACTAACACGTATGTTAATTAGCGATTGAATATCTCTACAATAAACGCGTGAGCGTAGCGAGCGCGCTAAAATGTCTCAATCATTTTATTAACACACTTGATATATTGCAACTTTTGTTTGAATGATTTTCTTCTATTCCTAATAATTAAGAAAATAATTGGGGTGTCCCATATCCGTGAAACACTCTGTATACAGAACAATCATTTAAATAATATTTAATATTGTATCATAAATGAAATAACTAAGTTTGTTTGTTAGCGGGTTTTGTATCAACTCACAGTTATATGCTAATGTAAAGGAAAAAAAAAACACAGTAGGAGGAAACTTATTTATAGAATGAATTTAAAAAAATATATTCACAATAGATGTAATTAGCATTTTTGTGTGTATCAGAAATGTTAAATACAATATGTACTTATATTGCCTAATATGGAAATGGTGAGAGGTCTTGTGCTGGCCACAACAGATTTTTTATTTGAAGAGATACGAGTTTAATTAAATGAACAAAATTGTGCCATTTTGAATTACAAAATTTATTATAGCAGCAAAATAAATTTGTCTGCGTTTCCCAAAATATGGGACCTAACTTTTTTGTTTTAAATGGAAACATATAAATATTTCTTATTTGCTTATTCGCAAGAGAATTTAATTCTGAATTCAATATAATAATCGGTTCATACCGTCGCATAACGATTTTTGAGAAAAATGTAAAGTTATATAAATTTTAATAATATGTAGGTATATGTTTTTGAAAGACCGTGTAGATGGCACTATATATACTAAAACAGATATTACATTTATCAATCAATACAATAAAGATAAGCAAAATAGTATGTGTTGTCTAAAGATAATTTGATTTACAATATTATTAGAAGTTGCTGGTTCATTCCATAGTTGATTTTGATCTACTATTTATTATTGTAAGTTTATTTAAATCTTCATTCTATACTAATAGCAATATTTTGAGAGTCTGTAAATAAACTTTTTCAATTTTCACAGGATTTGCAAATTTTATTACTTATCTAATCTTTGCAAAGATTATGACACACCTTTACTAACAGATACGACATATCATACATATTTATCCAAATTTTATTTAAAACTATAGACTTGGATAAAAATGTATATTAAAGTAAAAATTAAATATGGGTTCCATTTTAAAAAATATAATTTTGTGTTATATCTCAAAAATTTACCGATAGAAAAATTATTTTCGTACACCAAATTTGACATATTTTTCTACATTACATATTGTTTAAATGTTATTTGAAAATGAAAATTTTGATCAAAATCAGTTTTTCGGCATTATTTAGTAGCCTATGAGTAAATTTGGCAAAACAAAAACACATCTAAGATGCCTCCCCAACATTCAACCGAAGTGGTATCTCTTTAGTTTCCGAGCTCCCAATGGTGGCCTTCAAAATCCGAACATCATTTATTCTCAACTGAAATAACCAATAGAGGCGCTGCAAGCATTTTCAATATGGTGGATGCATGACGGTAGGTGTACAATCTGTCACTGTCATATGATACAATTTTGCTTGTGTTTCTCGAAAATGAAGCTAAGTTTTGTTCAGATATTTGACTTTCTAAATACTACTCATCATTCTATGAATATTGTTGAAGGTATGATTGTATATAATGTTCATTTACTACTTTATTTAAAATATTAATCTTGTAAACAGGCGAAGAAGTTCTGAATGCGAATCACATTATATTATGTGGAATTATAATGTAATATCACTCTGTCTTCAAGCAAGAATAAATATGTTTCAAATATAATTATTAATAATAACACCTGGAAGAATAAAGTCATTGGCTGGTAGCACAAGGCACAAGCCCTGTGTTAACTAAAACGCTGTTTTAAGAAATGTCAAAGTTCATTATTTAATAATAAAAAAAATCTGATGTGGCCAACACAAAACCTCCCGCTATTTAAATTTTACATACATACATACGTACATAAAATCACGCGATTCCCACTTAGGGGGTTAGCAAATACCCGAAAACAATAGTAAGAATAAGAAAAGGGATAAGAGTAAGAGCTCAGCTGACTCACTTCACTCTTTAACAACATTCTTCTTTCGCCTTGTCCACAATCATCATAGCATTCATACATAAGAACATATTAAAGTAACCGATTTTCGGTAGCGAATAACCCCATCCGGACCACAATAATAGTTACACAACAATCTTCCTTCGCCACACTTTCTTATCCATTTTTATTAATTTAAATACATACTTACGTATTTACTAACGCTGCAAACTGTTCCAATGCATAAATTACTGATTTATTTACTATTTTCTTTTTAAAATATCACTATTATTAATTTGAAGTGATTAGTTTTTTGAAAGTGACATTTACTGTCAGTTACATTCATTTGAAATATGCATATGTTTTTCTTAGGCTTCGGGACTAATAAAAAAAATTATTTTTAAATTTATCTGCAAAATATATAGAAAAAGTATTAAGTATTCCTGTAGAAAATTCAATAATCTTTAATTTTCATAAGACATAAAATGCGAAAAAATGGCATTTAATGATATTTTTTGAAGAAAAACCATTATGAGCTTCAGGTAAAGTGCCATTTCCGGTTATCCGATGTACGCCAAAATCTAATGGCTTCTTTTCATATTAGAATAGGATAGAAATACAAGTTTTCAGAATTTTCTGAATGATAGTATTTGAGTTAGAGTGAAGACAAAATCCCTACACATACACACACACACACATACATACATACATACACACATACATACACACACACATACACACATACAGACATCATCGTGAAAATGATAAAATTGGATTCTAGGGACCTTAAAACGTGGTCATTTACTAAAATCTCGATACGTGATTTTTAGCACGATCCCTATACCTCCCTTACCAAGGGTAGCGGGAGGTAATAAATAATATCAAATTTATCAAAATATAATTTTAAAGCAGAACTTAGTTTATTTTCAAACAAATATTTAAAAAAAGTCGTTCTATACACATAAGGGTGAAATTAAATATTGAAATTTGAATTTGACATTTTTAAAACAGTGTTTTAGTTAAAACAAGGCTTGTGTTACCAGCCACTGTCTTTAAAATTTCTCGAACATACTCTCATATATTTGGAAATTTGTTTTATAGAACGTAAAACATACTTCCAAACTTGAAATCTATCCAATGTTTGTTGAATGCCTGCATTTGTGATTATAGTCACTTTATTTTTACCTATTTTTGGAAAAATGTGGAAACTTAAATGAGTTTCCCTACTCATAAGCGAATGACACCCGTATACACAACACATAATATTGGTTTTACCGCGTTTTACAACATTCATTTTCGTATAAAAGAAATACTTTTATAAAATGTATGCTAACATATGTTGTACTTACTCGCACCTACCGGCATGCACTAGTTTAAAATTTAGTCACCAGATGTCATATCGATTCTCTACAGTTGTCAATAGCAGATGGACAAAATATATTATAATATAAAGTTTAATTTTTGAAAGACGTCCTATCAAGGTCATCTACGAGTTGTATGAATTAAGATTTTAGTTTCGCCCATTCTGTCAAATTCTGTAATGTCGTTTACTTAATTTTTATGAGTGTACATAAGATACTACAGTTATGTTATTATCATAAAAATATATGTTACACAGTAAAAGCATTCAAAATTAAAGAAATAAACCAACTTGGTTTATATTGACAATAATGCAATGAAATGAAATGCCAAATGAAATATAATGAATGAGCTGCCAAATTATGATTTGCATTTTTTTTGTTTAAACCTACACCACAGAATAGACATTCATACAGAAGCGACAGTCAGAGAGAGAATGAAAATTAGAGAGAGAAAGAGTATGCCAACAAATTTAAAGAGCTAATCGGCTAAAATCGGATTGTTTCGGCATATCTTCGTATCTTACGATTCTTTGTTCTTTTCATTATCTCGACGATAACATTTTCTGTTGGGGTCAATAATAAAAATATATTGAGAAACACAAATTGATTTCTAATAAGAACAAACATGTTATTTTTTCAACAAACGATAGGAAAAATCGTTATCATAAAGAAAATCATTATATTTCACATATTCTGGAGGAACTGTTGTCTCAGCTTGTCACGCCAATGTATTTTAGGGTTATGGCTAATTCAAGCATACCAAACACGTCTTCTCACTTTTGACATATGTCATTTTGTGAACCGTTTGTGAATTTTAGAAGTGGTGTTAGTTTCTAATAAAATGGAAAAAACGAAGAAGGTAGAATCGGGAGGACTTGTTTGTTCATATAAAAACTGTATAAAGAGATTTAAAAAATGGAGAAAGCGAAATGTAAGTTTTTTTCGTTTCCGAAATATCCATAAATGTAAGTAATGCAAAACGACTTCCATATCATGCAAAATGTATATTCACTTAATAAATATAGGTGTAAAATGTGGCTCAAGGCCTGAGGAAGAGAAGATTTGATAGAGGATATTTGGGACATATTCATTGAAACTGTCGTTTGTGTTTCCCACGTCAAAGATATAGAAAATTCTGCATTGTATTGAATTTGTAAAATTCACGTATTTGTTCAATAAAAACATAATTATGTATTTATTTTATGATTTCTTCTTAATTCGTTAATAAAATTAAAAATTTTGTACTTTTGTCTTCTAATTTTCCTTTTACCATTTAAAACAATTTAAATTTCGCGCGTAAATTTGCCAACAAATTTAAAGTTCAAGGTAATAAACATCAAATCGCAACAACAATGGTGTAGACAAGGAGTGTCGCTTCTGTATATGTCTATTCTGTGCCTACACTATGTCTGGTATAAGAATGCGTATAGGGGCAACATTTCTTGACTTGTGATTGGTGCAAACCCGAGTCGATTTCAAACTGTCCCAATATTACATTATTACAACTTTTCTTCTGTATGTGTAATAAATAATTTTAATATAAATATAATTGTAAATAACTAATAAATTAACATAAAAAAAGTTAATATAAATACAAAACACACATCACCTGTCAACTTGTCAATAACTGTCAAAAATATTTTATTATTCATGCAATTTCACATATCTAGTCAAAATAGTCTTCAAGTGGATGATACTGAAGATGTTCCATCTCCGAATAATGTACCTAAATGTTTCAATTATTATAATATTATTATTTTATCGAAAGAAAACTTAGATTCGTATTAAACCATAAAAATCATGTAAAATGTTGCTGTGTAAACCGCTCTCGTCAAGCTCCGCCCACCACTGCAATGTTAAACCAGACGCAGTATAGCTTAAATATTCACGCATTTCTTTCATGGCATTCTATGTAATTCTATTTTAAAAAAATATTAACATGTAGTCATTTTTTCCGTTCATTATAGCCTTATTTTAACCAAATTAAAAGTTATAAAAATGTATGTGTATTTTTCTCAAAAAAATCGTTATGCAAGGATGAAAGAATATTATTGTAACATTGAATTCAGAATTAAATTTTCTAACAAAGGAGCAAATAAAAAATAAATGTTCTCATTAAAAGTTCCGTACTTGTCTTTGTAGCTCTTATAGGTCTCGAGATAGCAATGGTGACCCATTTAAAATAAACACCTGTATACACTTATTACTACGAAATATAAAAATGTAAAAATCTTTTTTAGGTATAACAATGGGCAAAGTTTTAAGTAAAGAACAAAATATTCATAATGAAGGTGCAGCTGCAGAAATACAAAACAACATCCAAGGCAGTAATAATACTGTAAACATTCATTATCCTACAACAAAGGAACCAGAATTAGAAGACTTTAATTTTCCGAAACCTATAGATTCCTTCAAAGGCCGAGAGAATGAATTCACACAACTGGATGATTATTTGTTTCTAAATGACCAGAAAATGGTGGTAATTTGGGGCCTTCCTGGTTTCGGAAAGTCCGAACTGACCAAACAATTTGCTCAAAAATGCAAAGATAACAGTAAAATTAAACATATATGTTGGATACAAGCCAGCAACAAAGATGCCCTGGAACACTCCTTGAAGGACTTGGTCAAAATACTAAAGCTACCCGAAGTAGACGATCTGAGACTTTTGCTACAGGCAATAAGTAAACGATATCAAGACAGCGGGACACTATTTATGTTTGACGATGTGGATAGTCCGCGGAGACTTCTGGAATGGGAGACGCCGAGCAGGTGTTGGACCTTAGTTAGCAGTCAACTCGGAGAATGGGTCACTACGCCATGTGTACAGTTAGGGTCCCTAGATCACGATGCGGCTTTAGCCGTGCTGCAGCATCAGCAGGATCCAACCGTGATTGCTGATCCAGACCTTCACACTTTAGCTACTCTACTGGACAACACACCACTTGCACTTCAACTCGCCGCTGCCTACATCCGTCAAGAGAAGGAGCTCTTCCCCAAAAAGTTCACCATCTCAGAATACATACAGAAACTCCAAAAATCTTTTGAAAAATTTGTCGATGAACAATTGCCTGCACATACTCTTTTACCTTACGAATATCGTATACAAGAGGCCATGAATTTGTCCCTAGAAAAAATCAGAAATCTTAATAAGTTTGAATCAAACCTAGCGCTAGATATTCTAAATATTATAGCATATTTAGACCTGTACAGGATAGAAAAAGAAACGCTATTAGAATTTTCTTTGATTCGGAATAAACTGAAAATGGAAGATGAGGAAGAAGAGCGGAAACCGGAAGATGAAGTACAGAGGGCATTGTACGTGTTGCAAAGCTATTCGTTTGTTGGCATGGAGGATGGCTTCATCAGGATTCACGGTCTTGTACAACACACATTAATCTTCTATCAAAATAAACCCAATGCTAACATGGAATCATACTATATTTCGTGTTTGGAATATGTTCTAAACAATAATTACAATTGGCATTCTACAACTATTTTAAAACAAGCTGACAAGAAACTAGAAATAATTAAAATGTTTTATGATGAATATGAGTCCAAAATAATATATGGATATAAAGCTAAATCAACCAATAAATATTGGACCACATTTTTCCACCTTGTGCAAGACGTGATAGGTATACAACCACCTCAAACACCAGAACCAGAAGTAAAGTATGTTTTAGCTGTCGATAACTTTAGAAAAAACAAGGTTATTTTTAGTAAAAATAGTTTTACTAGCAGATCGTTTCTAGGAAAGCTTGTTCTCGGAAAAGCCAAGAAATGTCTAATTATTATATTGGACAAATTAGGTTCACAAGCAAAAGAGGTTATTATTGATCATCAATTACTGATACATGCCATCGATAGTCAAGATCTTTATATGATAAACCTGTTACAAACATATGAAAAAGACATTATTAAGAAAACCGCAGTAGGAGATTGTCAAATTTTAAACTATACAATTAATAATCTTAATATAGACATATTAAATTTTATACTAGAACATAGTAACATCGATGTGAACGCCCGAGATGGCAATGGAAAAACATGTATGCGCCACCTCCTTTTTCGCACCCTCGTTGTACAACCACAATTGCAACTCATCGACAGAAGCGACATAACATGTCAAATGATGCGTGCCTTGGTAGACCACGGTGTCTCGGTTCATGACGTGACCACGGGCTACTCTCTATTGCACGTGGCGGTCGATATGATCAGAACCCCCACGCACCTCAAGGTGGTGGAGTTCATTGTGGATGATCTGCAGGTGGATGTGAACAAACTTTCCTCGTACGGCACGACTGCTCTACATGTCATCCTTGGCAGACGGTTGGCTCAGGAAATAGATGATGAGTTAACGAGCAAAGTGGTGGACGTACTGGTCAGACTTGGTGCTAGTGTTCATGTTAAGAACAATTATCAAGATAGTCCTCTAGATATGATTGAAATGTACGAAAACGAACTTAATTTCTTATTGCCAATAGTATCTTCAGTCAGGACACACGACAAAAGTTAACGAACATTAACCAGTAATATTTGATTTAGTTGCCATATGTGATATGAACATTTATGTGGCGGCTATTGCATTGCAAACTTCATAACATGGAAATAAGAGTTCCAAGTTTACGGCTTTTAAAATAGCTATTTCTGTATTTTTGCAATAAATTTCAAAAATTGTCAAATAAATAATTGTTCCAATTTTTATTATGCAATATGAAAAGATTTCTAAATGTCTCCGTGGCGCAGTGGTCATGACGGTAGCGTCTGAAATTTTTGGTTGGGGTTCGATTTCCCATTGGGGTAATTATTTTATTTTTTTTACATAAAAATTGTTGAACTTTTAAAAATCAGTTTATATTTCCATATTACAATCATTTAAAAATAATAATAACATTGTAATAAATAAAGAGAAAATGATTGAGAATAATTGATTACAATAATCAAAATATTGATGTAATAACAATGCAAATATTTTCATATTGCATAATAAAAAACTGAAACAATTATTTATTTGACAATTTTTGTAATTTATTGCAATTTTTGCAATATTATTAAAGTAATTAACATTAAATAATGTACAAGATGTAATGTACTATTATCATGTTCAATAGCATGGCTTCATTTTCTGCTGAACACTTTGGCTGGTAGCACAAGCCCTGTTTTAACTAAAACGCTGTTTTAAGAAATGTCAGATTTCATTATTTAATAACAAAAATAAATAGTATCAAATTGATCAAAATATGATTTTAAAGCAGAACATAGTTTGTATTCAAATAAATATTTTTAAAAAAATCGTTCTTTAAATATAAAGGTGAAATTAAATATTGAAATTTGAATATGACAATTCTTAAAACAGTGTTTTAGTTAAAACAGGGCTTGTGCTACCAGCCTTTGTATTTACCAAAACCTGCTTCCTGTGACTGCTTCCCATGTTAAACGCCTATGTTTACCGATAAAATAAACGCTTCAATACATTGCTGTCAAACATTCATACCGTAACTATGGCAATGATATACCCTATGTTTACTGATAAAATAAACTCTCGGTATACTTTGTTACATTTATTACAATTAATTTGGTAAACGACGCCTTTATTCATGTTTGGTTCTTAAAGACCGTGTAGATGGCACTATACATACTAAAAAATAATCTTCCAGAAGAAATTTATCAATAAAAAAAGATAAGTAAAGATAGAAAAGTAAAATAATAGGTATATGTGTTGTCTAAAGATAATTTGATTTACAATATTATTAGAAGTTGCTGGTTCATTCCATGGTTGATTTCGATCTACTATTTATTATTGTAAGTTTATTTAAATCTTCATTCTATACTAATAACAATAATATTTTGAGAGTCTGTAAATAAACTTTTTCAATTTTCAAAGAATTTGCAGATTTTATTACTTATCTAATCTTTGCAAAGATTATGACACGCCTTTACTAACAGATACGAAATAAATGAAAAAGTAAATAGTATGCGAGCAGATAATGCTTTTTATTATTTACAAAAATAAATAATTATAATACTACAGGTACGTTACGTATAATCACCATGTAATACAGATCATTTCGAGTTAGTAATCTGATATATTTCTTTTAATTCAATCAAAAATAAGTAAAAAATAATATGCAAATAAAATGATTTTTGAAATATTTCATTTACATTTATAATAATTTAAAAAAGTTACAGTGGCTCAGAGAATTTTCAAAGTGGCTCGAGCCACTGTAAAAAGGGCCTAGATCCACCACTGAATGGAATATTATGATGGAAATAATTACATAAGAATACAAACCTAAAAAATACAATACTTAATTATTTAAATAAAAAACTGCACTTTCCCTAAATCTTATCAAAATTTGTCAATAATATTTTATACTAATAAATGTCTTGGTTTTCCTTAAATTCTTTCTTGTGAACAGTTAATTATCACTCCTCATTTTAACATTTTAGATATTTCGTACTACATACATTTAATAAGAGATAGTAACAAATTTTCTATTAAAAAAATGTCGTTATTTATAATTATTAAAGATACATAATACATTGAATTAAAAAAGAAATTACTTATATTTTTATTTAAAAAATGGATAGATACATTTATATTGAAGTCCGAATATCCAATCGACACTTCCCATTCTTTCAAAAAAAAATTTTGCTGATCATACATTTTTATATATAAAAACATTGTTCATACTACCACTGCATTAAATGTATTTGTGGAAAATTTTATTTCAGACATAATAATGAATATAGTTCCAAACAATGAACAAAATATTCACTATGAAAACTCCACCGCGGAAATACAAAACAACATCCAAGGCAGTAGTAATACTGTCAACATTCATTACCCTACAACAAAGGAACCAGAATTAGAAGACTTTAATTTTCCGAAACCTATAGATTCCTTCAAAGGCCGACAGAATGAATTCAAACACCTGGATGATTGTCTGTTTCTAAATGACCAAAAAATGGTGGTAATTTGGGGCCTCCCTGGTTTCGGAAAGTCCGAACTAGTCAAACAATTTGCTCAAAAGTGCAAAGATAACAGAAAAATTAAACACATATGTTGGATACAAGCCAGCAACAAAGATGACCTGAAAAACTCTTTGAAGGACTTGGTCAAAATACTAGAGCTACCCGATGTAGACAAACTGAGAGTTTTGCTACAGATAGTAAGTAAACGATATGAAAAAAGCGAGACACTATTTGTGTTTGACGATGTGGATAGTCCGTGGACCCTTCTGGATTGGGAAACGCCGAACAGTTGTTGGACCTTAGTTAGCAGTCAACTCGGAGAATGGGGCACTACGCCATGTGCACAGATGGGGCCCCTAGACCACGATGCGGCTGTAGCCGTGCTGCAGCATCAGCAGGATCCAATCGTGATTGCTGACCCAGAGCTTCGCACTTTAGCTACTCTACTGGACAACGCACCACTTGCACTTCAACTCGCCGGTGCCTACATCCGTCAAGAGAAGAAGCTCTTCCCCAAAAAGTTCACCATCTCAGAATACATACGGGAACTCCAAACATCTTTGGAAAAAATTGTTAATGAACAATTGCCTGCACATACTTTTTTACCTTACGAATATCGTATACAAGAGGCCATGAACTTGTCCCTAGAAAAAATCAGAAACCTCGACAAGTTTGAATCAAACCTAGCGCTACATATTCTAAATATAATAGCATATCTTAACCAGCACAACATACTACAAAACACGCTACTGGAATTTTCTTTAATTCAGAATAAACTGAAAGAGAAAGTTGAGGATCCAGAGCGGATATTACTGAGGGCATTGTACGTGTTGCAAAGCTATTCGTTTGTTCACCTGGAGGATAGCTTCATCAGGATTCACAGTCTTGTACAACACACTGTAATATTCTATCACAATGAACCCAACGCTGACATAGACTCATACTACATTTCGTGTTTGAAATTTGTTCTAGACAATAATTACAATTGGCATTCTACAGCTATATTAAAACATGCTGACAAGAAACAACAAAAGAAAATATTTAAAAAGTTTTATGATGAACATGAGTCCAGTATAATATATGAAAATAAAGCTAATTCAACCAATGAAATGAAAGTCTCAATTTCCCACATTCTGAAAAAACTAATAAATACACTGCCACTACTACTACCAGAATTAGATCATACTAATAAGTTTAATAGTAAGAATACTATTACTAGCAGCTCGTTTTTAGGAAAGCTTGTTGTCGCAAACGCCAAGGAATGTCTAAGTTTTATATTTGGCGAATTAGGTTCACAAGCAAAAAAGGTTATTATTGATCAAAATTTACTGTTATATGTCATCGAAACTCAAGAACCTGATATGATAAAACTGTTACAAACATATGAAAAAGACATTATTCAGAAAACAGGAGCAGGAGACCATCATATTTTATACTATTCAACTAGTAGTATAGACAAATTAAATTTTTTACTAGAACATAGTAACATTAATGTGAACGCCCGAAGTGAAAAAGGAAATACATGTATTTACGATCTCCTTAGGTGCACCCTCGTTTCGGACCCACGGCTTCAACATATCAACAGACGCGACAAAACATGTGAAATAATGCATGCCTTGGTAAACCACGGCGCATCGGTTTATGATGTGACTAATGATGGGGGCTACTCTGTACTGCACGCGGCTGTTAATATGATCGAAACCGCCATGCGCTTCGAGGTGGCGGAGTTCATTGTGAATGATCTACAGGTGGATGTGAACAAACGGACCATCTACGGCTCGACTGCTCTTCAACTCATCCTCTACAGACGGGCGGCTCAGGAAATAGACGATGAGCTAACGAGCAAAGTGGTGGACGTATTGGTGAGACGTGGTGCTGCTGTTCATATTAAGTACAATTGTTTAGATAGTCCTCTAAATATCATTGAAAAATTCCAATTTCATTTCTTATTGCCAATAGTTTCTTTTGCTAACCTTAATCGGTAATACTTGATTAATGCCCGTATTCATAGTCAGTACTTCGCCTCGACTCATACTTGAGTATTCTCAACTGAAATGACCGATAGAGGCTCTGCGAGCACTTTCAACATGGCGGATGCATGACGGTAGGTGTACAATCTGTCACTGTCATATGATACAATTTTGCTTGTGTTTCTTCAAAATGAATCTAAGTATTGTTCAGATATTTGACTTTCTAAATGTTAATCATAATTCTAGGATTATTGTTGAAGGTATGATTGTATATAATATTCATTTACTACTTTATTTAAAATATTAATCTTGTAAACAGGCGAAGAAGTTCTGAATGCGAATCACATTATATTATGTGGAATTACCGATAGTTATCGAGAAATTATAAATGTAACATCACTCTGTCTTCAAAAAAGTGCTCTGTCGTCACAAAGATGGTACAGCACTTTTTTTTAATTTCTCCGTTGAGAAGGAATTTCTAAAAATTTAAATAATCATAAATATGTTTCAAATATAATTATTAATAATATTACCTGGAAGAATAAAGTCACTATCTTATCGAACATACTCTCATATACTTGGAAATTTGTTTTCCAGAACGTAAAACATACTTCCAAGCTCCAATGTTTGTTAAATACCTGCATTTGTGGTTATACTCACTTTATTTTTATCTATTTTTGGAAAAATGTGGAAACTTAAATGAGTTTCGCTACTCATAAGCGAATGACACTCGTATACACAACACATAATATTGCTTTTACCGTGTTTTACAACATTCATTTTCGTATAAAAGAAATACTTTTAAAAAATGTATGCTAACATTATGTTGTATTTGCTCGCACCTACCTTCATGCACTAGTTCAAAATTTAGTCACCAGATGTCATATCGATGCTCTACAGTTGTCAATACGTTGAATACCAGATTTCGTTTCATAGTCGCTATTGGGCTTCCAAATTATCAAGAAATGGCGCTGACGTCAAACGTCAAAATTCAAACGAATGGTACATTTTTCGCTGGCTTCCATAAGAGTACAATTGGTGTGAGACTAATTTTCGTAGTTTTTAATTTAATTTCGGATTTAGTATAGTGTTTTTTTGTTAATTTCGGTAGAATTGTGTTTGATCTTTCTTGTAGTAACAATTTAGTGATAGTTTTAATAATATTTTAGTTAATAGGGTTAATTTTAGTAAGTATTTGTAGGTTAAGAGTATTTTAGTCATATTTTAATTAACAGTATATTAGTTTTTTAATAAAAAAACATTTGATTTCCTTTATTTAGATTGTATTTCATTGCCGTTGTTGTACATATATTAATTTCTATCTTCAAAGCTTTACTTTTATTTCATTGTTTTTCTTTCATAATGAACAATTTTCTTTGCTTAGATTTAGATACTATTTGTAAATTTGGGAATTGTAGTGTATTATCTAGAAATATGTTGGAAGGCCAGCAAGTAATAAATAGTGGCCACATAATATTATGTGGTAAATATTTTCGGAGAAAATTCCATCGTAACTTTAACCTATAAATTGCATATCTCCTAATTTGTTCATTAATTTTTTAAAAATCAAAAACTTACCTATTACATTAGCAGTAATTCAGATCCTACTAAGAATAAAACAATAATAGCCGAAGATAAAAGCGTATTAAAATTCGTATACAAGTAAATACAATCCCTGAATAAAACAACCTTCTTTGTACATGTACACTTCACTCAGTTCAGAAATCTGCCACCAGTGGCGCATTGTAATATTGGAAGCCCAATAGGGCACCTGCACGTGACGTTTTAACATGGCGGCCACCAGCTGATCTTGGTCAACCAAACCTTCAGTTTGCATTGTGTCTTACGGAAAAATATCGTGCCGTAAGCTTTTATTGTGTTTTTATGGCACTTGTTTTATTTGGGAAAACCTGATTAGAGTGTGTAAAAGTGAGTATATGAGGAGTGTTTTCCGTAAAAAATAAGTCAGGATATTCTTACTATTTAATGAGTTCCAGGTTATTAAATTAAAACTAACCCAATCCTACTTTTTTGTGTATATTTTTATTGCATATAAAATAATTTAAACATAATCGGATAGGAACATATTGTATGAATGTTTAAATATATGTAATTTTCTTTAATAATATATATAAAAAACATGAAAAAATATTTTTTAAATGACAGAATTACCAATTTTTAATGAAGTTTTTTTAGTAACAGAAAAAATATATATATTTGTGTCTGTTTCTCACAAAGGTTTAAAAATTAGATAGGTAATCAATTATTGATTTCATATTGAGTTTTAAAAGGCATTTATAATCCTCGTCACAAAAATGTCAATGTATAAGGATCCACATTATGTATCCACTTAAATTTATCGATTTAACGTACTTTGGCTTCCAAAGATTAATTTTTGACGTATAAACTCAATAAACTCATTTATATACAATAAAAATACACAATATGACAATAAGAAAAATGAACTCGAAGATAAATATATATATATTTCATATTTAATTTTCTTTATAAATTTAAAAAGATCTAATAATTCAATTTATTTTAATTTCAATATTCATGTTTTCATTCAACAATACACATAAAAAAAACTTATACAAATGAATGTAATACAACCTGATGCTACATGCTACTTATTTCAATTTAATATTTTTTAAAATATATTTATAAATAGGACTGCTTTGTTTTACTAGTAAATAATTCATACACTTATCTTTAATTATGACTAATTACATTTTAAAATAGCATGTATAAATTTAGGAAAAACTGAATTTCTTGTACAGAAAACACATTCGCTACATAAGACGCAATGTTAAACTGAAGCTTGGTTGACCGAGATCAGTTGATCATGCGCCATGTTGTGACGTAGGTGCAGGTGCCCTATACTTGTTTCTTCAGTCGTACTTCGATCGAAGGTTTACTTGAGGCGAGATCCAAGCAACCTTGATGCTCAAGTAATGCTTGATGCTTCTTTAAAACTTTTAGGTAGACTTGATCAATATTAAAAAAAAAAAAAAAAAAACTCTCAAAACTGTTATTTCCATCATATATGACATTTAAGTTAAATAATGAATCATGAAAATAATCTAGAATTTTTAGAATTTGTAGACATAGTAGAAGAAGCCTTAAATAATAACTATGAAATGGGGTTGCTTCAAGGAGATATGTTCGTAATATGACTCATATATCTGTAACCTGTGATATTATGTCAAATATACTATTTGATAAAAAAATATAAAAATTTACAAATATACCAACATGGTTATTACAAATTCTCTAATATCCTCCCTAGAAAACCGAGAATTGACGAAGTTTCGACTATGAAACATAAGATGTGCTTGAGGTCGAGAACGACTGGAGTAATACTTGGCGGAGTAATACAGAAGTACGAGATTGAGCACCGACTATGAATACGGGCATTAGTTGCCATATTTAAAGTTGGGAATTTAGCGTTTTCCACTTGCTAAAAACCAGTGCGCACTCAGGGCAGTATGTGACGTCATGCACTGAGGTAGGGTTGACCTATTTCGTTTTCAGTGCGCACTAAGCGGAAATCGCAAGCAAAATTGAGTGCAGTTACCAGTTTATCAGTTGACTAACTTAAAAATGGAATTCAGAAGAATAATTTATTTTTCATTGTTAATAATGATACAATTGAGTTGGAGGGTTTGAATGACGAATTATATTTTCAATTGAGGAGCAGAAATTTAAAAGTAGCTTATGCCTCAAGTTGCAAATATTATTCATTCATCATTGAATAATTTTGAAAAAAATGCGTTTTGATAGTATGAAGAAAAAAACTTTTTTTTTATAAAAAAAATAAACTACTTTATAAAAAATCAGTAATGTTAAAATTAAATTGTTTTATTACACTCTTAAAAAATCAAACTAGCATCCATAAAAATTAAATGACTATAAAGAAATGGTTACAGGTAGTAAAATTCTTAGGACTTGCAGTCAACTAATAAAATTCATTCACGCCAACGTTTCGACTATACAATAGTCTTTATCAGGGATAGAATGGTCCAGTTGCAAGTCCGAAAAATTTTACTACCTGTAACCATCTCCATGCCAAACACAGTCGAAAATTGGTTTTTAACTATAAAGAAAACTTAATAATTCCATTTCAGTTAGTTTTATTTGAATAAAGATACGAATTGTCCGTTTCTGTAATTAATTTCCATTTACTCTTTGTTTCTTTTATATACATATATACAGTCATTCAAAAAAGTCTCCGTACGGCAGTAGTTTTAATGTATTTTAGGAAAAATAGCAGTCTAAAACCCAATATATTTAATTTCCTTTTAATCCAAAATGAAAAGCTGTATATTACGTTATTATAAATATAAAATAAACAAATAATTTACTTAATTTATTTATATTATGGGGTAAACATTGAAAGTATTCATAATTTCATGACAAAAAAGTCTCCGTACGATGACCAAAACATTTAAATAATAAACCATTTATTTATGTTTCATAAAGAAATATAATATTTGGAGGGTTTTCCTTTGGTTCTTCCACCAGTAACTAAGCGATGAGTCATTGAATCTACCAAATTTTTTTTGATTTTAATTTGAAATTCTTTTTTTACCTTATATTCTTATTTATCATCTATGGTTATCTCAACTCCGTGAGTTCAAGTAGATTCCGCTTTGGCGCTGCGAGCTTAAAGTCAGTTGCCAATCGCAGATGGCAGCCCTCCAGTAAAAGCAATTTGAATGATTTAAAGCGGGGAAAATAATGGCGGTTATTACGAATATTTTGATGCAAAAATAATTAGATAAAAATACATAAGAAACATTGTACACAATTTAACAATAATTTTGCAACACTTTTATTGCAATCGTAAATCCTTAACAATAAAATCAAATTGTAAAAATTTGACAGTGACAGTAGTGAGTCATCCGACAGTATTTTCAGTTTGCATTCTCTGTGGGTAAATAATGATCGTCATATCCACTCTAGGGTGGATATGAAAAATTTGTACGTTGAACAGTGTGGATATGATAGTCATATCCACTCTAGGGTGGATATGAAAAACAACTGAATTAATTTTAATGTTACTAAATCAGTAGATTGAATACTGCACTGAATTTTAAATAAAAAAAATAAATTAATTAAACCTATTCGCTGGTACATACAATTTTGTATACAAGATTTTTTCCCTTATATATTTTAAATATCTTGGTCGTAGAAAAAGTATACTCTACAACTCGAGTGGAATGCCCATATCCCATTCGGATATGAGCATCATATCCACTCTTGTTGTACAATATACTATTATGGTCCATTAATAATTTAAAAGAGGAATAGGGTCCTATACCATAGTCATATTTTAACTATCTTAAATAAGAAGACGAAAATATACATAAATTAATGAGTATTAGTGAAAAAATTTTCTTTAAATATTGACTAGGTCACAAACTATAAGCGATTGAAGATGATTACTAATTGGGTATGACGCGTTAGGTACTAAGAATTTGATTGGTCGCCTGATTTTAAAAAGGAGATTCGCGCGTCTGTAGCGGTCACCTTTAAAGGAATATGAAATGTCATGTTGTTCCATAACCTAACAAAACATTTAACAAGTTTGTGTTTGATTAATTTGTTTAATTAAAACATCTAGTAATATTAACAATAATAATATATTTATAATTAAATCAATTTGTAATATTAATTAAATTAATAATAATATTAGTTAAATTAATATTGAAACTTCAAAACAGGCCAACACTGGCGCCATCCATCGTCATGCTTTGTGTAATAATATTGTCAAACTGTTTCAATGTTCTATAATTTATTAGGAAAAAAAGGTTATTATTTACGTTATTTATACTTAATAATAATTTCTTCATGAATATCACGTATAAGTTTTTATTTACAAACATTTCAGCTATGCAAACATGAAAAAAATTGTTCCCTCTATAACTAACAGTTTGTCCCATTGTTTGTCGATCACTTGTTAGTACCTGCTATGTCACGCACAAATTAGTAAACTTTAAAAATTCATATCTCGCTTATTACGTAAAATTTTTAAGTCGCGTTTGCACTAAAAGTCTTATTTTATCCTGTTCTTACAGAAAAAAAAAATAAAAGAAAAATGGTATAGGACCCCATTAAGGTTATACTTTTTATGAGCGCTGTTGGTAGTCAGATTTGATACCAGAATGTACAATTGCAAACAAATTTTGTACTAGCGTTTACTTGCTCACATGCGCATTTCATTGCTGAATCGCAGATAGCTATTGCTGGAGTGGCGCCATTAGTTCATCAAAATCCCACTGACAGCTCTCATTTATTTTGTTCACCTGCAATATTTATAGTTTTATATAAAGTATGTATGTACATGTCATTCCAAAAGTATTAATTTATCTGTAAAAAAATAATTTCTATGATTGCAGACTTTCTACGTTAATAATTACAAATTTTTTCATTGGGGCGTATTCCGTAACTCGGTGGCTAATTTTTAACAACTGGTTAAAATTTTTAACCGATCAAGTATGTCAATATATAACAAAAAATTGGATATTTAGTTATCTAATCAATATCTATTGGATAAAATTTTTAACCGGTCGTTAAAAAAAATTAGGTTATATTAATAAAACAGTTTTATTTATTTGTTATTAGTGCAGTGCAGGTTATTTTTTTCAATATAATATAATAAAAATAAAAGTTTAATTCAGATTTTTGGTACTTTATTTTCAAATTTGGTTATCTTGGAGCTGCCAACTTGGTACACTACGTTAGTAGATTAGTTGTCTCTGGTACACAAAAATTCCCTGCTTGGAACAACACTTCCAATCCAAACACTTCAGACCGTCAGAGATAAAACTATCTGTGTAGACTTGTCAAATTTGTTCATTATTGTATTGTTATTCTCAAGCTCATACTTTCATCGAAAGACTATCCGGACAGGTATTACTCGTTAATATTTTATTATAGGTTATTAACACTAAATAATTGCTTTGTCAGTTTAAAAAATTAAAATGTAAAATTAGATATTAGCAGCTAACATTTTAAATTAGGTATCTTATTGTGTTTTACTTGTTTTCGTCATAAAATATTGATTTTAATTTTTTAAGAATTTGTTAAATTTGCTTCATTGTAAAAAACTCTATATAACCTAACTACATTAAAACACGTTTTTCTCATAAATTTTAAATCTTACACATAATTCAGAAAGATACAATATTCTTAGAAGTTGTTTGTTCATTCCATAGTTGATTTTGATCTACTATTTATTATTGTAAGTTTATTTAAATCTTCATTCTATAATAATAACAATGGCTGGTAGCACAAGCCCTGTTTTAACTAAAACGCTGTTTTAAGAAATGTCAAATTTCATTATTTAATAATAAAAATAAATAGTATCAAATTTATCAAAATATGATTTTAAAGCAGAACGTAGTTTGTATTCAAACAAATATTTTTAAAAAAATCGTTCCTCAAACATAAGGGTGAAATTAAATAATGAAATATGAATTTGACATTTCTTAAAACAGTGTTTTAGTTAAAACAAGGCTTGTGCTACCAGCCAATAATATTATGACACTCTGTAAATAAACTTTTACAATTTTCACAATATGTATTTGCAAATTTTATTACTTATCTAATCTTTGCAAAGATTGACACACCTTTACTAAGAGATAAGAAATATCATACATATTGTGAGACCAAGCAATATGTGCCCCAGACCTCGACGCAAAGAAGACTTTCCGGTCTAAATAGTGATCAGAAAGAGTCTTTCTGATCACTATTTAGACCGGAAAGTCCTTCTTTTCTGAGCTAGCTCGGAAAGTTGTGTATAAGGGATCGGAAAGTACTTTACCGATCCCGGGACCGGTAAAGATAAATGTTTCCATGAAGATCAGTTGTTTATTTATTTCTTATTTGATCGCAGTAAAAAATAAAATAATACTTTTTACCTTCCGTCACCTTTAAGTAAGGAAGGTATTGTCTTTGGTCAAAAAATTCGGTGGTGAGTTTTTAATGAATAAGCACGTTTTAGGGTCCCTACAATACAAATTTACTATTTTTAAAATGATGTCTGTATGTATGTATGTATGTATGTATGTATGTATGTATGTATGTATGTATGTATGTGTGTGTGTGCGTGTGTATGTGTGTGCGTGTGTGTGTGTGTGTGTGTTTGACAATTTTTTCTCCGACGATAACTCCTATACTACAATTCTAAAAATTATAATTCTTTCATATTCCTCTTCGGTACATCCATATGAAGAGTTGATTAGATTTTAGTTATAATTGATCCACCGGAAGTACCCTTATTTGAAGTTTTTAACATTTTTTCTTAAAAAAATGCAGTTAAATATTATTTTTTGACATTTTGTTATTATATGTATATATTAAATATAGATTCAATAGATGTAAATTTAAAGCATTATAAACAAATTAATTTTCAAAAATTAGTCAGCTTTGCTATTTATCACGGAAACAGCTGACATAATTATTCAAAAAAAAAAATTAATTGACAGATGTCAGTTGCAAGTGCAAAACCAAATATGGAAAGTATAGGATCTAAAATTGGTATGTCATATTGTTACTCGCAAGTGACATGCAGAGAAAGGCCAAAGAGAAGATGGAAGGGCATTACTTAGTGTAGTTTATGTTATAATTTTATTGGATTTATAGAACCTTTTCAAATGAACTTTTGGTATCGAATTTGTAGAATGTAGAGAATGCGTTCGTGCTCGATTTTACATGATATTATATAGAATCTGTTCCAAGGAACTTTTGGTATGGGATTTGTACAAAATACATCGAATTGACGGAAGGTCTTGTGCTGGCCACAACTGATTTTTTATTCTTTTTTCAGGATCGCAAAAAAAATATTGTACCCAACATGACCTGAAAGTGTCTATACTGGGCTCACAAGTTTCCAAAGCTCGCCTACGGCTCGCTCTGGAACATACTTGCTCACCCAGTAAAGTATCACTTTCAGGTCTTGTTACGTAAATTACTATATTATTCATGCAATTTCACATATCTAGTCAAAATAGTCTTCAAGTGGATGATACTGAAGATGTTCCATCTCCGAATGATGTACCTAAATGTTTCAATTATTGTAATATTATTATTTTATCGAAAGAAAACTTATATTCGTGTTAAACCTTAAAAATCATGTAAAATGTTGCTGTGTAAACCGCTCTCGTCAAGCTCCGCCCACCACTGCATCTTAAACCAGACGCAGTATAGCTTAAAATTTAAGCCTTATTAGTGAGGGTATTAATTGATCATAAATGACAATGCAAAGAAAATATTCACGTATTTCTTTCATGGCATTCTTTATAATTCTATATAAAAATATTAACATGTAGTCATTTTTTCCTTTCATGGCACTCTCATTATAGACTTATTTTAATCAAATTAATAGTTATAAAAATTTAAGTGCATTTTTCTCAAAAAAATCGTTATGTAAGGATGAAAGAATATTGTAACACTGAATTCAGAATTAAATTTTCTAACAAATGAGCAAATAAATAATAAATGTTCTCATTAAAATAAAAAAGTCCCGTCTCTTTAAATTTGTCTTGTGAAATAGAAATTGTTTACCCATTCGTCTTTGTAGCTCTCATAGGTTTCGAGCTAGAAATGGTGATCCATTTAAAATAAACACCTGTATACACTTATCACTACGAAATATAAAAATGTAAAAATCTTTTTTAGGTATAACAATGGGTGACATTTCAAGTAAAGGACAAAATATTAATAATGAAGGTGCAGCTGCAGAAATACAAAACAACATCCAAGGCAGTAGTAATACTGTCAACATTCATTATCCTACAACAACGGAACCAGAATTAGAAGACTTTAATTTTCCGAAACCTATAGATTCCTTCAAAGGCCGAGAGAAGGAATTCAAACAACTGGATGATTATCTATTTCTAGATGACAAGAAAAAGGTTGTAATTTGGGGCCTACCTGGTTTCGGAAAGTCCGAAATGGTCAAACAATTTGCTCAAAAGTGCAAAGATAACAATAAAATTAAACACATATGTTGGATACAAGCCGACAACAAACACGCCCTGAAAAACTCCTTGAAGGACTTGGTCAAAATACTAAAGCTACCCGAAGTAGACGATCTGAGAGTTTTGCTACAGATAGTAAGTAAACGATATGAAAACAGCGGGACACTATTTGTGTTTGACGATGTGGATAGTCCGCGGAGTCTTCTGGATTGGGAGACGCCGAGTGGTTGTTGGACCTTATTTACAAGCCATTTCGGAGAATGGAGTGACAGTATGCCGAATATAGAGCTGGGGCCCTTAGACCACGAGGCGGCTATAGCCGTGCTGCAGCATCAGCAGGATCCAATCGTGATTGCTGATCCAGACCTTAGCGCTTTAGCTACTCTACTGGACAACGTACCACTTGCACTTCAACTCGCCGCTGCCTACATCCGTCAAGAGAAGAAGCTCTTGCCCGAAAAGTTCACCGTCTCAAAATATATACAGAGTCTTCAAAAATCTTTGGGAAAGATCGTTAATGAACCAGTGCCTCTGTTTTTACCTTACGAAAATTGTATACAAAAGGCCATGAACTTGTCCTTAGAAAAAATCGGAAATCTCAACACGTTTAAATCAAACCTAGCGTTAGATATTATAAATATGATATCATATTTAAACCAGTACCACATACGAGAAAAAACGCTACTAGAATTTTCTTTGATTCAGAAAAAATTGGAAGAGAAAGTAGATGAGGATGAAGAGTGTGAACCGGAAGCGGAATTACAGAGGGCATTGCACGTGTTGGAAAGCTATTCGTTTGTACACCTGGACAATGGTTTCATCAGGATTCACGGTCTTGTACAACACTCTTTAATGTTCAATCACAATAAACCCAATGATAACATGGATTCATACTACAAATCGTGTTTGAAATATGTTCTAAACAATCCTTCCAATTGGCATACTCTAAGTATTTTAAAACAAGCTGACAAGAAACTTGAAATATTTAAAAAGTTTTATGATGAATATGAGTCCAATATTCTAGATAAGGATTATGAAGCTAATTCAACCTTTATGGAAAAAAGAACAGATATACTGATACTACAAATACCAGAATTAGATGGCAATGATAACTTTATTAACAAAATTATTGTCAGCACATCGTTTTTAGGAAAGCTTGTTCTCGCAAACGCCAAGAAATGCCTAACTTTTATATTAGACAAATTAGGTTCACAAGCAAAAGAGGTTATTATTAATCATAATCTACTGATATATGTCATCGAAACTCAAGAACCTAATATGCTAAACCTGTTACAAACATATGAAAGAGACATTATTAAGAAAACCTTAGCAGGAGACTGGCATATTTTATACTCCACAACTAGTAGTATAGACAAATTAAATTTTATACTAGAACATAGTAACATCAATGTGAACGACCGTGATTTCAACGGTAATACATGTATCTACCACCTCGTTTCGCAAACCCTTCTTTCGGACCTACGGTTGCAACTCATGGACAAGACATGTGAAATGATGCGTGTCTTGGTAGACCACGGTGCCACGGTTTATGGCGTGACCAATAGGGGGCACTCTCTGCTGCACGTGGCTGTCAACTTCATCAAAACCACCACGAACCTCTACGAGGTAGAGTTCATTGTGGATGTTCTGCAGGTGGATGTGAACGCACTGGACATCTTCGGCCAAACTGCTCTTCATTACATCCTCGACAGACGGGCGGCTATGGAAATAGACGATGAGCTAACGAGCAAAGTGGTGAAAGTACTGGTGAGACGTGGTGCTGATGTTCATATGAAGAACTATAAAGGAATTAGCCATCTAGATATTATTGAAAATGACAAATTTCATTTTTTATTGCCAATAATATCTTCAGGCGGGACACACGACGAAAATTAACGAACATTAACCGGTAATACTTAATTTAGTTGCCATATGTGATATGAACATTTATTTAATGGCCATTACATTGCAAACTTCATAACATTTAAATAACAGTGGGATTCTGAAACCAGCGTTAAATAACGTCCGGCGTTAAGTAACGATAGTAACTTTCACGTTTCAGCGTTAAACTGGTATTCTGAAACTCTGGCGTGAACGTGGAACGTTAATAACGCCAACGTTAATTCACGTCTCATACATTCGTGTGATCTTTCCCTTTTTGAATTTTCAACCAATAAAAAAATATTAAACATAACAAAAACTGCACTTACCTGTCAATTTCATAAGCATTATGTCAAACGTCAAATAAACCTGCGCGTGTTTTGTGTTAAAAACATACTACTGTTGTATTAATAACATATAATTATTTGATAAAAATGGTGATCAACTCGGTTATTTTATGATAATTATGTTTTAGAAGATAAAAGTATTTTACAAAAATGAAAAAAACACGCAAAAATTTAACTAAGAATTTAGAATATTCAAGATTTGGAGACCTGCGAAATTGTTTATATTTTTACATAATACTGTTTTTAATATTATGAACAATATTAGCCAATGTGCAGTCAGTACATTTATGAAAGAAGTTCTTTTGCATTTGAAATTGGAAACTATTTTATGAATTTACGGATAAGATTTTGAATAACTGCTGAAGAAAAGACAGTTTAAAATATTTATTCTACTTACATTTACTAAATTTAGTATAGGTACCAGGAACCAATTACTTTTCTAATATATGAATAATTTTCTGGATTTATTCCAGTGGTGCATTGTTGTAATCAATCACCTACATTCTTTGTTGTAATCAAACACAATTTTGTTTATACAAATTTCCTCTTTTAATTCATAACCAAAAATGCCTTTCCATGAAAGTATTTATTGTTGTAATAATCATTTATGTTTTATGCCAATCAATCAAATGATTTTACAGTTTTGCAAGTAACATAAAATTGCTTTTCTTCACTAGACTTTCCGACATTCTCGGGTTCAGCAGTCATTTTCTATGTTAATTCTAAAGTTGATACTGTTATTTATGATTTGAATACTGTAATTTAAAAAAATTATATTACAAGGTTATGTTACCGATGTGTAATATATAAATAATAATCATTACATATAACATGAATAACTGCACTCACTGTTAATAAAATACATTTTGCAAATATTTAAGCAGTACACAAAAAATATCAGGGCTATTCATACCATAAAACGCACATGTAACACACCGTTTCGACGGTTAACACTTCAATATTCCCAGCGAGAATTAACTCCGGTTAGCGGCGTTAACGTTAAGTAACGCTGAGTTTCAGAATACCACAAGTGTCAAAATCACCGTTAATTCACGTTAACGCTGAAAGTTAATTAACGCTGGGTTTCAGAATCCCTATGTAAGAGTTCCAAGTTTACGGCTTTTAAAATAGATATTTGCGCCCGAAACACACAAGTTTTTTCTACAGTTGCCACAATGGGGCCCTCCATCATAACAAATGTTAAATAATACTGTCAAAATTTCGATATGCACTTTTTTTGTTAACTTGTTGTAGGCTTCAACTACATGCGGTGCAAATGGCCATTAGTGTAAGTTTTAAGATAATATATTATTTTATATATCCGCTTATTTATATCATTTTCTTTTTGTGTGTATCGTGTATCATTAAACATTTTAATATATTCTTATTATTAAACAAACTCTTAAACTCTAAGGCCCAGTTGCATAAAATATTATTAACTTTAATCAGGTTTTAACTTTGGCTTATTTTCCAATGTATTTTTGATAATTATCTATGATTACAATATGCAGTTAACACACGATCAGCTAACAACATTTTAAGCAACTGGCCCTACATGTTTTACATATTCAAACCATTCACACTCCTTAACCAGGAACCACTTCAACCCATACGCCTGCAGTTGCATTTTTGAATTGTGTATCAAATAAGGTAGGTACATTAAATATTTATTTATTGCGTCTCAACTAAATATGTACGACAATGGGCTACTTGCGTACCTTTTTACCTCCTGCTACCCTTGGTAAGGGAGGTATAGGGATCGTGCTAAAAATCACATATCGAGATTTTAGTAAATGACCACGTTTTAAGGTGACTAGAATTCAATTTTAACATTTTCACGATGATGTGTATGTATGTGTGTGTGTATGTGTAGGATTTTGTCTTCACTCTAACTCAAATACTATCATTCAGAAAATTCTGAAACCTTGTATTTCCATCCCATTCTAATATGAAAAGAAGCCATTAGATTTTGGTGTAAATCGGATAACCGGAAATGGCACTTTACCTGAAGCTCATAATGGTTTTTCTTCAAAATACCATTAAATGTCATTTTTTCACATTTTATGTCTTATGAAAATTAAAGATTATTGAATTTTCTACAGGAATACATTAATACTTTTTCTATATATTTTACAGATAAATTTAAAAATAATTTTTTTTATTAGTCGCGAAGCCTAAGATATACACAATAATTCCTTTGTTACACAGTTCATATTTCAAATTAATGTAAATAACAGTAAATGTCACTGTCAGAAAACTAATCACTTCAAATTAATAATAGTGACATTTTAAAAAGAAAATAGTAAATAAAGCAATAGTTTTCTGCAATGGAACAGCTTGCAGCGTTAGTAAATACGTATGTATAAGTATAAATAAGTATGTATTTAAATTAATAAAAATTCAATAGCGGGAGGTTTTGTGTTGGCTTAAGGTGGGTTTATGCTGAAAAATTTAAGAATAGAAATAAAAATAAGAATAGTGTTAAGAATAATTTTAAACATAACGATAAGTGGTGTTTATGCTGCCAGTTATAAGAATAAGCGTAAGAATAAGAGTAGTGATATTAAAGTTATTAGGTTAGTGAAAAGTAGTTACATTTATTATTCTCATAGTGGTAGCAGCGTTGATTTGACATTTATAAGTTTTATAATTTTATTATTATTATTATTTTTTAATTTGTTAAAATGTACAATCAAAATATTATTTTGTCTGCACTAATTCAATTAATTGGAAAAGAAGAGAATCCATCACTAAATTTGACATAATTATGTTTCGCCAACACCGATTATTATGAATGAATAATGAATGACCATTGACGTATTATAACTAACGTTAGTTATAATACGTCAATGTGAATGACCAATTTTTTTGTTTGAAGTATTTGACAGTTGGCACGCATGCGCTCTTCGCTTACTGGAATAAGAATAAGGCGTAAAGTTAAAAGTAAACGAACTTTGGCTTATTCCTTATTCTTATTTCTTATTCCTTATTCTTATTTCTGCAGCATAAACCGAGTCGTATGTTATAACTGTTTTAACTTTATCACTTTTCTTATTCTTATTTTTATTCTTAAATTTTGCGAGCATAAACCCACCATTACTTATCCGTATTAATAAAATAATTATACCCAGATTACATGTTTTTCTAATTTACTGAAATTCTATCAACTTTCAACATAGGACATGTTACATAAAGTACCCTTATTTTTTGTCATAGAACACATTTATGTAATAAAAAAGGAGGGGTTCCATTTAAAAAAATTGTCTTTTTTGAAGTTTGTCAACTGTAATTTTGGTGTAACGTACCCGTCACATATTTATAAATAATCGAGGATTCTTCTATGGATAATGTAGCTTAAAGTCTCCTTTATAAAAGGCTTTTTTCAGATTATAAAAATTCGATCTCGTTCCCGATATACAGAGTTTTGAAAATGTGCCGGATTTCAGACAAAAAATCAAAAAAAGTTGAATAACGCCGGAAGTAGTTGATCATGAGTAAAATGTTTTTATTGCTTCATATGTAAAATTTTCCGCTGCATTCAATGGGAAAATAAAATATAGCGTATTCCATTTAAAATAAGAAAGTTGAGGTCAATTTCCGGTGAAACCGGAAGTGCTACTGCTTTGAAAATATTTTAGTTAAAACGGGCATGTTGGATAACCCCTAAATACCAAATTTCGTTAAATTATATTAAATAGTATTTAAAATATAGATAGCGTAAGCTCGTCCTGAGACACCTGTATATGATATGGTTTAAATATCTCAAAAGTTTTGCACACAACTATATATCGTCATTACCATATATTTCTTTATGTAATATGTGTCATGAAATATGTATTAATATATTTTGAGTATGTTGGTTATTTTCCCAAAATTATGTCAATTAATACTGACAAGCTTTTATAAAATATTCACTGTGCCAAATCAATTATGATTTTTGACACACCTTCTCCATAATTACAAGTTAGAAAAAATTATTAAAAAATTTCAGTTCGTATCAACAAATCGCGTACCTATATTATGTTTTATAACGAAATCATAGATATATTAAGATTGGGAGCTAATGTCATATTTAAATTTTAGCTGTCCAAATTATATTCATATTAGATTTTTAACGAAAACATATAATCTACGATCTACGTTTTAATATATTCGTCAATCTTTGAACAGTAAACACCATAATTTGTCTCCTCTAGACAAAGTAGTACTTACGTATTAATAATTTATAAATATTGATTCGTACAATTCAAGTATTAAATTAAGGTTTTGCAAAATACACAAAACAAACTAGTTCATCAAAAATATACTTAAATGGTCAACAAAATTCCGATTTTCAAAATGAAAAATAAAATAGTAGTTGAATGCGCACCTAATGTCATTATTAAAAAAAAGAAAGAAAGAAATATTTTTGCAGATATTTTAAAAGATTATTCTTCAACAGCTACAATACATGGAATAGGATATCTTGGAGCGAACGATAAAAGTATTCCAGAAAAGTAAGTACGTATAGTAATCTCTCGTAACACGATAGTTAATACAGTTCATCACTATTTTTAATTTTTTTTATGAAACTCAATATTGAAAGCGATATACAGTTCTAGAAAAATTTGCTCTGTCGGGCCCAGCAATAAAACTATAAATATCGTAATGGGCCCATAAACCAATTTTTACCTTCCGTCACCTTTAGGTAGGGGAGGTATTGGTCTTTGATCAAAAAAATCGGTGGTGAGTTTTTAATGAACAAGCACGTTTTAAGGTCCCTACAATACGATTTTACTGTTTTTACGATGATGTCTGTATGTGTGTGTGTGTGACAAATTTTTCTCCGACGATAACACCAAAACTACAATTCTAAAAATTATAATTCTTTCGTTACAACCTTATGAAGAGCTGATTAGATTTTGGTTATGATTGGTCAACCGGAAGTACCCTTATTTGAAGTTCTTAACAGTTTTTCTTGAAAAATCGCAGTTAAATATCATTTTCGACATTTTATGTGATTATCAATAGAAAGAATATCTTATTCTCTATACGGTTCGATTATACATTTTCCTTCATATTCAATAGATATAGAGTTATAGAGAGATTAACTTTCGAAAATCATTCAGCTTGGCAAAAATTATGAAAACAACAGATATATTCAAAAAAATCTAATTGCCAGATGTCAGTGGCAAGTGCAAAACCAAAGTGGAAAGTATATGATCTGAAAGTGATATAAGTGACAGAGTGTCCCTTGCCAGTGACTTGCATTTCCGGCCTCGCCTCAAGATAGGAACTTATAATGCCAAAAGTACGAGAAAGGCAAAAGAGAAGATGGAAGGACTGTATAGCAGAAGATTTGAGAGAGGAAGAACTGTGTCACGAGGGTGCTTTGGACAGGAATGAGTAAAGGAAAAGGAACTTTGAGTATGGATATGTAAAAAACACTGTGTCTTGTTACAATTATACAGGATATATAGAATCTTTTTCAAGGAACTTTTGGTATAGGATATGTACAAAATACATCGAATTGACGGAAGGTTTTGTGCTGGCCACAACAGATTTTTTTAAATATTTTTAAATGAAAGTTCGTTTAATTTTGAAGCAATTCGTGGTATCAAAAAGTCATAATTGTTTTTTGTATAACTACATTTGATTTTTAAAGAAACCTATAGCTATCTTTCTCACACTAGTTTCTGTAGTAGGCTGCGCGAGAAAGATACCAATAACATGACGTCATTTCGTTTCAATTTTGTTTATTTAACTCTTATGCCCGTATTTATAAACACTCGTAAAAATTTTAAACGGTTCGTTATAATTTTCATACAATAAAAAGAGTCGACATTGAAAGAAAAATCGAAATTTTATATGTTAAGTTTAATTCTATTTGTCAAAATCATAACGAGCTGTTTTGAACCTTTACGAGTGTTTATGAACATGACCATTAGTTAAAATTTTAACCAGATATTGAAAAACCGGTCCTAAATCTGATTTTCTATAAATATTTAGTAGTTACTAGGATGACCGAAAAAAAATAGTAAATAAACAAAATAGTTATTTACATACTTAGTGCGGGAAGACACTCTTCCCGCATGAGCGCTTATTTGAGGCACGAGCGAGCTTGCGAGCGAGGGCTTCATTTGCGCGAATGCGTGGATGACGTCTTCCCGCAAGAAGTTTGTACAATACTTTTTGTAACGAACAAAATCATTATTATAAATGTTAAGATAATTGTACAAAATTCGCAAATATACAAGTAAATATCACAGCAGCAATTTCATAGCAACGGTTGTTAAGTAAATTGTTGATTCCAAAACATAATTGTTTGCATATTTTTTCAGAATTAAAAGTCAAAATGTCTGATTCTGATAATAATAATAATAATAATAATAATAATAATAATAATAATAATAATAATAATTGTTAGGTGGAAGTAACGCCGTACTTGTTGATAGATAAAATGTATTAAGGGATTTGTCGGCGGTGATTGTAAGGAATTATATTGTTGTTATTCCATAAAAAAAGTTAGATAAAGTAGAAATGAAATATTAACTTTGAATTAATTTTTATGAAATTTTTCACAATGTAAGGGTATGATATTATTATATCGTTGAATTCAGAACAAAATTTTCTATTTAATGAGTTAATAAAATATATATAATGCCATTTAAAAGAATATTATATTGCCCTATAGTTTGAGTATCACTGGATTTAAGATAATAAAGTTTATGCTAAAATGTGTCCCTCTCTATGCCTTACAAAATATTTTAATCACTTTTTTCTATATCTTTTTACATACACGAATAAATGCACTGTTCCATTATCTTGATACACCCTGTATATACCGTGAGTATTTTTTAACGTGAAACATTGGGTTTGTCTTATCCATGGTTACGACTTGATATTTGATTGCCAGCAATGTATTTGCCCGTTCCATTTAAAATGAAACATAGGGAACGAATCTGACAGAAGTATTATATTAAAATATTGTAAGAAATTTAGCGGAGTCAGAAAACCACTCAAGAGCACTAAACATATTTCGGGCACAAGGTGAACACAGTATTTTTTCTACATCTAAATTTAATTTTTAGAAAACAGGGATAATTATTTAAACAAAATTAACCTCTAATGACATCTTGTCAATATAACAGATAACCGTTGAATTTTCCTATAAGTTATGATTTGACATTTGATTAACAGCAGTGTATTTGTGTGTCTCAGTTAAAATGGCACATGGGGAATGAATTTGACAGAAGTATTATATTTAAATATTGTAAGAAATTTAGCCGAGTCAGAAAACCATTTGGGCACAAGGTGCACACTATATTTTTTCTACAACTAATTTTATTTAAAATAGTACCTAACCCTAAACTTCTAGAAATTAAACAAAAGTTGTCAAGCATATTTTAAGTTGTACTTACCAACTTTTCAAATAATTAAATAAAGAATAATGTTCGGCACGTCTCTATTTTACTGGTAGTTTCATTTTCAATACGTGTAAAATCTGATAATTTATATTTAAGGTTGTCACAGGTTACGTTCTATTTTGACATTGAACAGATGACAGATTCTCGAACACTGATGGTAGACAAATTTATTATTTATTAATAATTTTTTTATTATTATTGGTTTTTGATGCTTGAAAATCGTATGAGTGCCATTTTATAAACTATATTTTGGTATTTTAAAGATTATTTTGTTGAAGAATGCCCAGAAAATGTCAGTGTTTTTTGCTTGATTTCCTAGTGCACTGCACCGGGAAAGTGATGTTTCCGGTTGTCTATAGCGTGTGTCAAATGTCACTTCCGAGGTTGTGAGTACAAAAATGAATTTACTGTCAGTTCTGCATTTTTACACGTTTTAATTTTTTCGTGACTAGTCTGAAAAGAACAATTTTCCCTCCGCATTTTAAACGCGAAAATAGTACTTTCGGTTTCAGATTTTTTTTTTTAATGTGAAACACGCTCATTAGAGCAAAATTTGAAATATTGTTAAAAATGTCTTACCTTTTTTAGAATATGGTGGGTGATAATGTTCTTATTGAGCTTTTCTGCTTGCTGTTATTTGATATCCAAGACTTGGATAAAATGGCAGATGAATCCAGTGATTTTAAGTTTTGAGAAAGAGCAGATTCCTATTTCCGATATTCCATTTCCAGCAGTGACTGTCTGTCCACTTAACAAGGTTGAGCAGACCAAATACAACTTCACACAAGCGTTCCCAAACAGGAACAACCTAACAGAACAAGAGTAAGAATTATTAAACTTATCAAATAGAAGAAGGTAGCTATAAATGTATGGTGGGGTCGACAGTATAGATATACAGGGTCTCAAATTATAAGGGCATATAGTACTGACCAAAATGAGTAAAAAAAGTTTAATAAACATGGGCCCGATGTTCAACTGTTTTCGAGAAAGAGGCCATTTTGTATTAGAATCGAAGAAAAACAGACTAAGATAGTGGTCGAACAAAATTTTGTCTATGCCAGTAAATAGACTATAAAAAAAAAACAATAACATATTATATGAAACATTTTTTCACTTTCTAATAATTACGAAATTATTTGAAAACTAAATATTGGCCAAGGGCGCCACAACTTTTGTCTTAGTACAATTATTCGATTTTTTGTGAAAAACAAAAACACATCTAAGATGACCTCTCAAAGGTAAACAAAATGTCTCATTTAATCAAAGTCGTAACTCTTACAGTTTTCGAGATAGCAGAGGTAAACACCGAAAAAACTCATTTTTCATTGCCTTTTATCTCGGAAACAGTTGAAGATCGGACCCATGTTGATTAAACTTTTTTTACTCATTTTGGTCAGTACTATATGCCCTCATAATTTGTGACACTTATTTTTTAACACCCTGTATAATAGCTACGTATACAGTAGCGACAGAAGTTGTTGGCACCTTTGATCTCAGAGTGGCTAAAATCGGTGACCTTGAAACCCGGCAGACATATCTCGGATAGTACGCGCCTAATTCAAATCTGTTTTCATTCAATAAAGTATTAAGAAAACATTCGCCATGTTTCACAAGATTTCAGCGTCTGTATCATCGACCTTTAAACTAATGGACCAAGTGTTTCCTATTCTTTTATCGTTAGAATAATGCTCCAACATAAAAGGATAGAAATATATATTCTGTCCTTCAACAATACAGAAGTTCTCTGTTAAAGTATACTGCGCATGCGTTCGTACTCATTGTACATCTTTTTCGCCCATATGGAGACCTCTATATATCGCTCTCACTATCACTAAATAGTTGTCAAAATCTATTTGACGTTTCGTGATTGTTTGTGTATTATTTTACTTTTTTGGAGAACATTTACAATTATTTTTGTCAACATATACGAAAATGTGTTATGAGGTGTGTATGCGACAAAATAATGGGGAAACGGTGTATTTTGTGCAGACAACAGTACGTACGCCGTTTAGCTGTGTCATCTTATATGTAAGTTCTTATTTATTATTACTTATCCTCTATAATATAATATGTGTATATAATATATTATATTAAAAATAAATAATGAAAGTAATTATGCACAAAAAAATTAAATATATACTCTTAGCGATTATGCACCAAGTATAACAAGTAAGGGACAAATCAAATTTTTATTTTGCCGCGTTTTCTTAACTTCCGTACTATTGAAGGATAGAGATACTGTGTCTGCACCGTTATGGCGGGACAAACGTTTTGCTCGTACGCTGCGTCTATTAGTTTAAAGGTCGATGGTCTGTATCAACCTTTCGGCCATCATCAGACGCCGGCCGTGCTCAGCTAGTAACCATAGACGCGATTCGCTATTGTTGGAGCTCATCAGTATGGTGTAAATGCTATCTCTTTGCAGACAATTCCCACATGAGCACGGCGAGATGTATAAACATCTCATAAAAGATAGTTGGCTTAAGAGGTAAATGTAACCACATGCAGAGTCATCTAGCGAAGAATCGCCAAGAAGCATTGGCATCTATTGTACTATTTTTATTTCAATAGCTGCCAGTGCTTTTTGGTGATTCTTCAATAGATGGCTCTGCATGTGGTTACAGTTACCTCTTCAGCCAACTATCTTTTATGAGATGTTTATATCTCTCGCCGTGCTCAGTTGGGAATTGTCTCTGCAAAGAGACGGCAGTTACACCATATTGATGAGCTCCAACAAGAGCGAAACGCGTCTATGGTTACTAGCTGAGCACGGCCGGCGTCTGATGATGGCCGAAAAGTTGATTCAGACGCTGAAATTTTGTGAAACATGGCGAGTGTTTTCTTAATACTTTATTTGTTTCACCTAGAATTCGCTATTGTACTATTTATGTTTTCATTCAGTCAGAAAACGGTTTTTTGTTTTGTTTTTATTATGATAAAACACAGCCACCAAAGAAGATTTTTAAAAATCAAAGCAATAATTATTATAATTGAAATTCTCTATTTAATAATATTTATTAATCAATTTTAGGTTTTGAATGAACGTTATTTTTACGACAAAAATATATTTTTTCTACTCCCGTGCGTGAAGTGAGTACTTCACGTATCAATTTTTATGTGTGAAGTTTGATTTTTTGCACACAGTGCGTGAAGTGTTACTTCACGTACAGTGTGCGTGAAGTAACATTTCACGCACCGTTCATTATTTTAAATATTACAAACTGAATTGTATTTTAATAAAACAAAGCTGTTAAACACGCGTAACGTTGGTAACCATGGTTACACAAGTCGATAATACAGAGGCTTTACGTCAAAAGAATGACAATATGAAGAAAAAATAGATTTTATTGCAAGGTCGTAGAAAAAGTATAGTATGTAACACGTGCGTGAAGCCTATTTTACATTCGGGTGGTTTGCAACACTCGCCTTCGGCTCGTGTCGCAATCTCCACCCTCATGTAAAAATTTCAGCTTCACACACTTGCCACACAATATACTATTATAGTCTTTATTTACAAGAAAATGTAGAATGACAATAAATTTTAAATTATTACACATTCATAATAATCAGTCAGGTTTTTATTGTCTTTGAATTGGCTTTTGAAAGTGCTGTTTGCAAATTTCAAAAAAATAAAATAATCGGAGTCTGCAGTATAGTCTTAAGAATTAGTCATCGAGAAAGTCTAAACAAGGATGTGAAAATTAAATATTTTTAAATGATGTATAAATTCGTAAATCGTAAAAGTCCATTGGGTTCTTTTATGGTTTCAATTATATTAAAAAATGCCTTTTCCAATTTCACGTGTTGGAAAAAATGTCGTTTGACATTTTTAACTTTCCAAAGGTGGAATTTTCCTTACAATTTTTATAGTGACAAAATAATGAGGTTTCATCTAACTCTGTGTGCGAATTTGAACATATTTCACATACTTCGCAAATAGATCAAATTTTCTATTATTTGGACTGTTGAATGGTATACAGCGCTTTTACTTACATTAAAAACTGAATTAATTCCGTTTTCCTTCTCTTTAAACCGCACTCACCACAATTAAAATGTTTAAAACATGCCACAGACACAAGCACACAAACAGCAAACAGCTGATAACTTCAACAAGACTGTCGCCATTTTGAGGATAGTACAAAACAAACTGACGCATGCGCAAAAAAAAATCGGATACACAAATTCATCACATTACTTCTAAATGCGTAGCTATAGACTTAATACTGTGGTTCTTCTAAATGCGTAGCTATAGACTTATACTGTGGTTATAGTTTAAGTAATTTATAACAATTTCTCTTGTAGGTCAAAAATATTTTGGGATATATCTTTAGTGTGTAACCTCGACCAATATGATGAAAATTTGACTTGTCCGTTTAATACAACTGATGAAGAAGCTATCGATAATATAAGACGAGTACGTACTACGAAATTACAATATTTTATTGTACAGAATGATAATTAGTAAAATTATCGCATTTTAGTTTGCACCAAGTCAACTAGATACTTTTGGTGGAGTGAAATGGCAAAATAAATTGCAATATGATGACATTTTTGCTGAACACATAACAGAAGATGGTTTATGCTTCACTTTTAATTCTTTTAGGCAAGAAGACATATACACAAATGAAGTGTAAGTCACTATTTAAAATATACTGGTTATACCATTCTCCATAAAACGCGTCCAAAGTGATACGTGTTTCCTTGCCTTTTCCGCTAGAGGCGCAACGTGAGACGACACATTCGTCACTCCTCATTTTGAAAAAATATTTATAAAATCTCACCCAATATGTTTATAACATATATTATGAGGAATTTATTTTCATTTTATAACACTGTTATTTTAAATCTTGATCAAAACGAATACAAATTGTACTGTTCAGATCCAAGCATTAATAAAATATGCGATTTCGTTCCGGGTTCAAGTTCGGTTCACCCTAATTAATGTTTTTTGGAATAACTATATAAATAAATAATTTAAAATGCTAGCCGGAATTAAAAATGCAACACAATTTCACGAACAATCAACACAGGCAGCAACGTAGATCGGCTGCATATTAGTATTACGCTTGCGTTCGAACTGAAAATGAACCTAAACCGGAGCAGAACCCTGAACCCGAATTGGTTTTGACTCGGATTTTATTGAAAAAATCTTATGTGGCTAACACAAAACCTCCCGCTATTTAATTTTTATTAATTTAAATACATACCTACGTATTTACTAACACTGCAAACTGTTCCATTGCAGAAAATTATTGCTTTATTTACTATTTTTTTAATGTCACTATTATTAATTTGAAGTGATTAGTTTTTTTGAAAGTGATATTTACTGTCAGTTACATTCATTTCCGGTCATCCAATTTACACCAAAATCTAATTGGCTTCTTTTCATATTAGAATAGGATAGAAATACAAGGTTTCAGAATTTTCTGAATGATAGTATTTGAGTTAGAGCGAAGACAAAATCCATACACACACACACACATACACACATCATCGTGAAAATGTTAAAATTGGATTCTAGGGACCTTAAAACGTGGTCATTTACTAAAATCTCGATATGTGATTTTTAGCACGATCCCTATACCTCCCTCACCAAGGGTAGCGGGAGGTAAAAAATCTGAGGTTCGGTTCGGGATTTGGGTTCGCTAAAATGTTATGGTTTGGTTCCGGTTTTGGTGCGGTTCAGGTTCAATGCCCTGATGATAATATTTATTCCTATTTGTAAAAAGTAGGCGTAAGGTCATAAAAAATAGAATAAAGTACAATGTGATGGCGACACTTGATGAAGCAGTTCAAATAAGATATTTAAAAAATAACTCTCACAAGACTTCAGTCTCTGAATCACTCTCTCGGTTATTTGTCAATGCCTCCTAGAGGCGTCAGTCCACCACACTGAAGAGCTCCAATAAGAGCAAAACGCGTCTGTGGTTCTAATTGAGTGAGCCAGTCTCTGATAAATGCCCGAGAGGTTCATTCAAAGACTGAAATCTTGTGAAACATGTCGAGTGTTATTTTTTAAATAACTTAAAGTAGAGTTGTCACGTAGCGCATCTAGCGGATATCCCGGGAAACACGTATCACTCAGGATCTCAAAAACATGAAATCAATGGCAAGTGGAATAACCAATATATTTTAAATCGTAGTGGAAATACAACAAACGTCTGTACACCCCAGAACGCATACAGGATGGTTGATTTTTCATTGTCCAGCTTATATCTTCTAAAATATTAAAGATACAAGAGAAAGTTATATAGAAAAGTTATTTAATACAACCTGGTCTATAATTTAGCATAAATATTTTTTTTCCAAGACCTACAAATTTTCCAGAAAAATATTTAACTTTGATTTTTTAAATAGAATACCCTGTATATTTTTACGAAATAAAATTCTAAATAAATTTCTCTTTACAATGATGTATAACAAGTAAGGGTTTACCTTTAAATTATGTCTAATAAAGAAAATAGAAATACGATAAAAGTAGGCTGTGATATTCTATTGTTTATACCAGTAACATCTGTCACAGATTTAATAATACTGATTATAATAGTGAGAAAGGTGTTCAGATTCTTATTTAACTAAGAAAAATGAACGTCGGTTACAGTAATAGCGAAAAAAAAGTTGATATGCTTTGCTGTTTCCACAGATCAAATAAGAATAATAATAATAAACGTCGGGCTGCTATCCTGTATCAAAATTTATAATAATATGTTGTATTAAATTTTGATACTTGATATTTAAATAAAAGCATTAATAATTTTGTAAATCATCAATGCTAATAATTCTATTACTTGCTTTATTAGACATAATTTTATTCAAAGGAAAACCCCTACGTAGCCAATTTTCATGTGTGACAGAAGTTACAGGTATAAACAATAGAATATCATAGCCTACTTTTATCATATTTCTATTTGCTTTATAGTACATAATTTCAAGGTATATCCTTACTTGTTACACATCATTGTAAAGAGAAATTTGTTAAGAATCTTATTCTGTCAAAATATATAGGATGTTCTATTTAATTAAAGTTAAATATTTTTGCAAAACAATGGTAGGCCTTGGAAAAAAATTGTTTATGCTAAATTATAGATCAGGTTGGGCTAGGGTCTCAACCCACGAAAACTTTTACATAGTCTTCTTCAAATTACGACTTATGCATTTCTCGACTCCGCAAATCTAGCCCATGAAGTTGTCGCGTATGGAAATCCTCAAATCTTGACTTGGGCACCGTTACACAAGATGGCTGACACGTACACTTCGGAGTACAATTTTTTTAAAAAACACTACCAATAACATAACCTAATCCTAATTCATTTTATACTCCACAGTGTACTAGTCAGCCATCTTGTCGAACGGTGCACATGTCGAGATTTGAGCATTTCGGTACGCGCCAACTTCATGGACTAGATTTGCGGAGTCGAGAAATGCATAAATCGTGATTTGAATAAGGCTATGTATAAGTTTTCGTGAATGTCATGCAATCCCTCAGGTTGTATTAAACAACTTTTATATTTAACTTTTTTTTGTATCTTTAATATTTCAGAAGATATAAGCTGGACAATGAAAAATCAACCATCCTGTATATGTGATTGTAGAAATGAGAGACATTCATGGTTTTAGGGATGGAAGTATACAGTTCATTAGCCACGGTTTTAAGATGTCAGGCTGGAATATGGAACTCGGCTACTGGACAAAAAATAACGAGCCCCGCCGGGCTGTTACAGACGGTAATACCGCTGGACTTAGTTTCGGGCTTTACAATTATGCCGCAGACGAGGAGTACGTATGTGGCACGCCTATTTCTGGATACAAAGTCAGTATATTTAAAAAATTCAAAAACTCAGATACGAGGTGTGGCTACAAAATAACGATATTGATCTTAGAACATTGACAATTTCTAAAATTCCACAAAACAAATATTACCACCCGCAATGTACTCTCCTCTCCGAACCCTACACCGCCCGATGCGAATATTCCATTCTTGGAAGCAATGCCTGCAGGCCTTTTTTCTTAGGTTGTTCACAGTGTCTTTCAGAAGGGGGGTCAAACCCCCCGAAGACAAACGAAAACCCCCCCGAAGAAGATTATATTAAAAATGTCAAATAATAGTTGATAGTTGATATGTGTTGAAAGAAAATGTGCAAAACGTATCTATCTTCGTTCCTTTAATTTTTAAAAACTAATACAATGTTGCAAGCCAGATTAAATGTTTGGGGTGCAATCTGTAACTCATATTAATTTTAACATCCTGTTTAAATTTTTCACTACTAATAGTAGACACTGAATAAAAAATTTAAATGACAGATAATACGTTCGTTCCTACGGGCTACAAATTTTAACAGGCTGTAAAAATTAACATGGTACGATACAGAATACATAAGTGCATATTGCATTCGAACATAAAAATAACCTGTTTAGCCAGGAAAATCAACAATCCGTTAACTATATTCTATTTTCTAAAATTTTCTGTGATCTGGCAATTTATTTTTGTACATAAAAGGGAAAAACACGTAGTTTCATATCCCTTGAAAAAATGTAACTTTTAATTATAAAGCATTTGACCTTGAATGAAAAAAAAAATTCGCCCGCGGTGCTTTTTTTTACACAACCCTACCCCCCCGAAACAATTATAAACCCTCCCGGGTAAAAGAGTCTGAAAGAAACACTGGTTGTTCATAAGCTCTGCTACTTTTTCTATAACTACATCTCGGCCCCGAATTTGGTTCCTTTTAACGCAGATTTAAAATTTGGGAATAAAAGCAAGTCACATGGTAAAAATTAAGATTGATATGGGTACCCGGGCATTCAGAAATTGAAGGAAACCGGACAGCCGGCCATCTTGCAAAAGATGGGACAAATATACCTTTTATAGGACCAGAACCTGCTTGCGGAATAACTGCGCAAACAGTTAAGCAAGAACTTAATACTTTGCTTTGGCAATGGCACAAACGGCATTGGACAGCCACATCAGGCCAAAGACATTCCAAGCTCTTCCTGAATGAGCCATCCAAGAAAAGAACAGACAACTTACTTGTAATGAGCAAGCAAGATGTCAGACTAATAACAGGACTGGTAACAGGACACTGTCAATTAAATAAACATTTGCATAGGTTGGGCCTCAAACAAGAACCAACATGCAGAGGATGTGGAGAAGAGAATGAAACCCCTGAACACTTAATATGTCACTGGGAAGCATTTATGGCAAGCAGACATAGTCTTTTAGGAGCAAAGAAATTGCACACTGAGACACTAAAGGACATTAGTCTAAAGAAAATCTTGGAGTTTACAAAACATACAGGGCTCTTAGAATAGGAGGAAAAGAGGGAGGGTACAATAGACCAGAAAGGTCGCAGTACAGGGGCAAGAATGATCCACCTCCCGACAATAATAAAAATAATAATAATAAGTCACATGGCACTAGGTCAGGTGAGTACGGTTGATGTACCAACACGCTGATTTTATATTTCGTCAAAAATGTCTTGATAGACAGGGCGTTGTGTTCCGGCGCGTTGTATTCATGGAGAATTCATAAGCCTTTTTTATATTCATTTCGAATTCATAAGCCTTTTTTATAATCATTTCTTCTTACCCGGGCATGAAGGGTTATCAAAACGTCCTTGTAGTATGCCTGATTAACGAACTGCCCCTCAGGCACCCAATCCATGTAAACAATCACTCGGATTTCGAAAAAGACAATGCCGTCTCCGATCTTTAAATCTTCTAAACTGCTCGAAAACTTGAGTACTAGATAGACCCTCAACATCATAAACATTCTTCAACAAATCGTACATTTCTGTAGCGAATTTTTCAAGTTTCGCACATAATTTCATATTGACCTAACATAATTCCGGCGGATTACGAGAAAGCGGTTAACTTCAATCAAAGGCTACTGCCAAGCGGTTTCCCTAATTATCTTAAAATTTTAACAGTAGATGGTAGGAAGATGACAAATGAATATGTAATGTTGCCAAATTTACAGGGAAACCGGAAAAAAATGGTTCGATTCTGAACAAAACTGTAAGTCTTACAGACCTGTAAATCTGTAAATAATGAACAAAATCGCAACGAAACCTGCCACTCTTATGTATAATTTTATATTAATCAACAAAACTAGATATGTTTTTGTCAGTGTTTTACAGATTTACAGATCTGTAAGACTTACAGATTTGTTCAGAATTGGCCTGTAAATCTCGTTATTTAATAGCCACACCTCGTACAAAATAGATGGCTTAAGATATTATACATATATAGGTAGATAGAAAAAAAAACCTAACTAACTATGAACAGATGAAGGTATGTCTTTATTTGAAAGTATTTAATTAAATGTCAGTTTGACACGGGATAATGTCAAAAAAGTTACGTAAAGAAATCAATTTCTTCTTGAATTTTTTTTCAGATATGTAAATAAATTAGAAAACTACGAACGACAATATTCTTTTGCTGCCTGTTACAATATACCGGGAGTTTATTTTATCAGTAAACATAGGGTATATCATTGCCATAGTTACGATATGAATGTTTGACAGCAATGTATTGAAGCGTTTATTTTATGAGTAAACATAGGCGTTTAATATGGGAAGCTGTATTTTGTAAATACAAAGAGTCCGCCAAATAATCAAACCATGTTATTGAACATGATAATAGTACATTACATTTTGTATATTATTTAATATGAACTGCTTTAATAATATTGCAGTAAATTACAGAAATTGTCAAATAAATAATTGTTTCACTTTTTTATTATGCAATATGAAAAGCTTTACAAATGTCTCCGGTGGCGCAGTGGTTATAACAGTGGCGTCTGAAATATTTGGTTGGGGTTCGATTCCCGTTGGGGTAATTATTTTATTTTTTTACGTAAAAGTTGTTGAACTTTTAAAAATCGATTTCCATATTACAATCATTTAAAAATAATAATTACATTATAATAAATAAAGAGAAAATAATTGAGAATAATTGATTACAATAATCAAAATATTGATACAATAACAATGCATTGTATTTTCTTTTGATATTAATAAAAATAACTGAAATATAATAAATTTGAGTACTTATTATGTTTTTACTGTATTTATCAAAAGAAAATACAATGTATTGTTATTACATGAATGTTTTGATTGATTATTGTAATCAATTATTGTCACTATTTTCTCTTTATTTATTACAATGTTATTATTATTTTTAAATGACTGTAATACGAAATATAACAGAGATTTTAAAAAGTTCAACAATTTTTATGTGAAAAAAAAATAAAATATTTACCCCAACGGGGAATCGAACCCCAACCAAAAATTTCAGACGCCAATGTTATAACCACTGCGCCACTGGAGACATTTGTAATTTTTTTCATATTGCATAATAAAAAATTGAAACAATTATTTATTTGACAATTTCTGTAATTTATTGCAATTTTTGCAATATTATTATGTAATTAATATTAAATAATGTATAAGATGTAATATACTATTATCATGTTCAATAGCATGGCTTGATTTTTGGCCATACACTTTGTATTTACAAAAAACTGCTTCCCATGTTAAACGCCTATGTTTACTCATAAAATAAACGCTTCAATACATTGCTGTCAAACATTCATACCGTAACTATGGCAATGATATACCCTATGTTTACTGATAAAATAAACTCCCGGTATTTCAAGAATACATTTCATGATCAATTTTGATAATTTGACTTTTGAATGGAATAATGATCAGACATACCGTTAGTATTTTATAACGTGAAACATTGGGTTTGTCATATCCCTGGTTACTACTTGACATTTGATTGACAGCAATGTATTTGCCCGTTCCATTTAAAATGAAACATAGGAAACCAATTTGGCATTTGATAAGACGTCAATAGAGGTTAATTTTATTTAAATAATTATACCTGCATTCTAAATTAAAATTAGTTGTAGAAAAAATATAGTGTGCACCTTGTGCCCGACATTATGTTTAGTGCTCTCGAGTGGTTTTCTGACAATTCTGACTCGGCTGTATTTCTTACAATATTTAAATATAATACTTGTCAGATTCGTTCCCTATGTTTCATTTTAAATGGAACGGGCAAATACATTGTCAATCAAATATCAAGTCGTAATCATGGATATGACAAACCCAATGTTTCACGTTAAAAAATACTCACGACACATTTCTCTGTTCATACCCTATTCCGAGTTAGTTTTTTTTACACACTGTATATCTCTTGCCATGTCCAGCTAGTGACTTGTCTCTACAAAGAGACGGCAGTTACACCACACTGATGAGCCCCAATAAGGGCGAAACGCGTCTGTTGTTACTAGCTGGACACGGCCAGCATCTGAAGATAACTGAGAGGTTGAATCAGATGCCAGAAACATGGCATTTTCTAATTCTTTATTAAAAAAATGTACCACGTCTACGTGAGTTGATGACGATTCTTCTATCTAGATTATCCTGCACAACCCGGTAGAAACCCCGAAGACCTCTCAGCAATACTTCCTGGTGCCGCTAAACCGGAAGTTCACGATGATTGTCCGTCCAGAACTAACAACAACGTCCAGTAACTTAATATCCGTTTCGGCGAAAACTCGTGGTTGTTATTTTTCCGTAGAACGTTCGCTAAGATTTTTTGCTGTCTACACTCAAAATAACTGTCAAACAGAGTGTGATGCTAATGTCACCAAGCAGTATTGTGGATGTGTGCCCTTTTACATGCCACGTAAGTTATTTTTGCAAAGTATACAAACATTGTTAAATTACAACTGCTGAAAGTTTGTCGGTAAGTTTTTGAAACATTCTGTATACAAAGTGTACTTAAACTTAATAAACAAAGCTTAATCAACTTGGGTCCGATCTTCAATAGTTTCCAAGATATAAGGCAATGAAATATGAGTTTTACAGGGTTTACCTCTGCTACATTGAAAACTATAAGAGTTACGACTTTAATTAAAAAGACTTTTTGTTTACCTTTCAGAGGTCATCTTAGATGTGCTTTTTTTTTAAAAAAAAAAATCAAATAATTCTACTAAGTTAAATGTTGTAGCAACCTTGACAATATTTAATTATCATATTGGTTTTTTATAGTCTATTTACAGACATAGACAAAATTTTGTACGATCACTATCATTGTCAGTTTTTCTTCGATTTTTCATTTATCTCGGAAACAGTTGAAGATCAGACCTATGTTGATTAAGCTTATTTTTACTCATTTTTTCTTTGAAACAGCTTGTATGTATAAAAATAATTCAACTATACTCTGTTCCAGATAAAGGACTTAAGAGTAAAAGGGCAATTCTGAATAAATCTAAGTCTTACAGATCTGTAAATCTCTAAAAACCTGACAAAAACGCATCTACTTTTGTTTATTAATATAAAATTATACATTAGGGTGGCAACTTCGTTGCGATTTTGTTCATTTATTTACAGATTTACAGATCTGTAAGACATACAGATTTGTTCAGAATTGACACATTAGATAGAGCTTATGATTCCAACTTTTTAAGTGGTCTAAAAGCGAACCAAGTTTACATTAGTGAAATAGTTACTTAAGCGTGGATTATACGATGAAGTTTTTATTTTCAAGTGACTTGAAAAGTGTATATAAGTGACCTTACAAGTTTATTTTTACGATCAAGTTTTGCGTGAATTAAAATATTCAAGTGTCAAAATTTAAGTTATATCTACATTAAATTGTCATTGAATTTTCATCACTTGAATTTTTCGTATACAGCCATCAAGATTTCAATTACTTCTCTACCCCATTTTGCTATTTTTAGTTTAATATCGATCACTTATAACACTTCTTGAATATATCAAAAATATAAACACAAGCATGCTCCAGTTTTTCTTTAAAAGTTTTTCGTGAAAAGTCTATTCCAGGTCTATTCATTTGTCTCTCTTGTACTCGTACTAGGATAAATTTTAAAGATTTATATGTAGAAAATTGATTTAAATGTTTTCTCTTTCGGAATTCTATTTACTTTGATTCAAAGTTCAACTAATTAACTACACGTTACACTACAAGTACATTCAGTACGCCATTACTTCCTAAGACTTCGAAATAAAATTAAACACTTTACCTTTTAAATGCATTTTAATTGTAGGTACTGCTCTATTTTCATTTCAAGTTGTTTAAAACACATTAAAATACAAATATAACAGATGAATTGAATTGAACACTATTAATAGCTAACGAGAATCAATAACTAAACTAACTAGATTTCTGGTCGGTGACTAGTCTGCGCCATTTTGTTCACAACGAAACGCAACGTGGAAGGAAGTAACCGGCGAGTCGGCATTGCCAACTTTGTTTCGTTTCATAAAATTTTCCCCGAACATTCGATGAACACCACAAATATTTTTATTTATTTAATTATAAAATTTCAACGTTTCGAGCTGTCAAGTATGTCTTGCACAAAACATAAAACTAATTTATAAGGTTTATATATGTATGTAAAACGGGCTGGTTTCAAAGCGCCACCAAAACCATTCTTAACTGAAATAAATACCGATATTTAACTTATTTATTTATTTTCAGGTGATAATGAAACAATAATATGTGGATTCTCCATGTTGGATTGTGTAAGAGAAGCTCAAAGTAAGTATCATTTCTTGTTCTCCAGAGCAAGGCTGTTCAACTGGAATCTCGCGCAATGTTTTTTATTTTATTTTTTTCTACGGTCGATAAAGAAAGTAGGCCTTTCGAACGTTATATGATTGCAGACTAATCGTTGCTAATAGTAAGTAGGTACTTTGCGGACCAATATTCCTTGTTACCTACTCGTGCATTCAAAATTTTCGCTTTTATAAATGTGATGATACAAGTGGAAACATTTACGACAGTTTTGAATGAAATTTAAGTATAAATGAAATCGTCACTAAAGTGCACAAAAATCTTCATTAAAAGCTCAGAAATCCATTATACATTATACGACGATTTCATGCAGGCCCGTATCCAGGATTTCATTTCGGAGGAGTTTCTGGTTATATAATTATATTATTTTTTAAGGAGATTAACATGTGCAGTTTTTTGCAGACTTTTATCCTTGTTTTGACTGATAACCATGGTTGTGGTATCAAAAGAAAGATAAAAAATTTCTGCATCAAATGACAAATTTAATAATTAATTTATGGGACTAAAATATTACATAATTTACATTTATTTGTTGTCATTTGATACAATTTTTATCTTTCTACTGATACCACAACTACTGTTGTCAGTCAAAACGGGGCGCAACAGTTTGCAAAAAAAAACTGATGTCCCATTTTAATCTTCTATGTACACCTTTAAAAAAACACCCGGTATACAATTCTCGGGGAAATAATAAAATAAAGTGAGGGTTTAGTGCACTGTCCACACAGAGCATCAAAAAAAAATTAGTGAACCAAACCCAAAACAATACCTAACTGATAATTCTTATTTGGTAGACAGTGGTTTTTAGGTAGATTCAAGAAATTTTTATTGTGGCTCTGTCTGGACAGTACAGTAGACACTTCCTAAAATAAAACAATATTTTGGCCTTTACGTATATCTTTATTTAATTGTTAAAGCAATTGGGAATATTATACTCGCAGTTTGGGACGCGTGCTATGATAGCGCTAACATCTTGGTTAGACTTCTTTAAATTTTTTAGTAATTTATTTTACATTTCAGGGGGGGGTTTGAACCCCCAAATCCCCCCCATTGGATACGGCCTTGATTTCATGCAATAACTGTGGGAAACAGACTGTCATGATAGAACCAACTTATACTTCATTATCCAATCAAACAACAAGATCAAACTGCACCTATCTTCCCGTCACTATTTTCTTACGTGTAATGAAGTATAGATTACATAAATGAAAACTTACCAAATAAATAAATCTTTGTTATAGCGACGATCCTGGACCTAGCGATATCAGACCCATTGGCGAACCTCTCCGAATACGAGCGCGAACGAATGGAGTTAACCAAAGAAATCGTAGTCCAATGTGAGTGTCTGCCAGCGTGTTCCAGCCTCAGTTACTCATCCGAGACCTCGCAGACGGAGAGCCACTATGTCCAGTCGCTGCTGCATTCAGGATTCGTTGATTACCTAGACGATGAGTACGTGAGGTTAGAATAGTCAAATCAATTTTTTCCCCGTTACAGTTGTCACAATTAGCAATTTTAATGGGAGCAGACGGTGATGATATAGAGTAACCATATACCTATTAACTAATATATTGCTAATGCTCGTATCTTTCCCATAAGAGTAGCTGAAGGAAACACTGTGAAATGGAAATATCATTTCTGCATAAGTCTATCTCACACAAACGCCCAACTTCGAATTAAGCGCAAGCTTGGAAACCTTGACTACTATTGGCTAACGCTGACAGCGTCGCTGGCTGGGCTGCGTTCCAAAATCCTACTCTTAGAGTACGAAATTATCCAAAGTCATTTCAAAACTAATAACCTTACTCTCAGAGTTTACTCAACCTGTTCCAAAACAGCCAGAATTTACTCCAAAGTGATGTTCTACTTACTCTACTAACGAGGAGGGTATAGAAATTACTCCACAATATTTTCAAACGTAGATGCTCACGATTCTCTACATATGGAAGTAATTTGCCTTCTTGAGAAAGAAAACATGCTTTTGGTTGAAAATAAACATAAGTAAATACGTTGGCGTGTATTACGAGAATACTTTTATAATGAAAGCGATTTTATTGAGCGTACTTTCACATTATATTGAGGAGAGTGCTCCATAAAAGCGCTTTTATTACGGGCTTGACATTAATGTTGTAATTATAAGTAGTTTTGTTAGTTTTATAAAATTATTTTTAATTTAGCTTCAATTTTTTACTTCAACAAAACTCTCATTCGTTCCAAAACACAACACATCATACTCTACGCCAAAACTCGGTATTCTTGGTTTTAGAACGCAGCCCTGGTGATGCAGCGAGCACATGGTTTGACTTTGACGTTTGATTTCATTTCTGTTTGTAGTTGCACTTCAAAAGCATTTGCTTTGTGTTTCATACAGTAATTTATTGTCACCTAAATAAATTAATCCTGACCAGATTGTTTTCCTATTATTTTTACAGTACAACAAAGTAAATTATTTAATTCAAATTTAGCACTAGAATATGACAATGTTTTTTATTATTACTAATATTTATATTCAAGAATTTACATACAAAATAAATAGTAGGTACATTGTTTAATTTCTCAAATTTAAATTTAAAATTTCTCGCGCTAGCCGTTAATAAACAGAACACTGTGATTCGCAAAAAGTGATCATGATTTTCTCGTTAGCCAATAGTAGTCAAGTTTCCAAGCTTGCGCATAATTCGCGGTTGGGTGTTTGTGTGAGATAGACTTATGCAGAGCAGAAATGATATTTCCATTTCACAGTGTTTCCTTCAAGAAAAGCAAAGGATCCGCAATATATTAGTTAATAGGTATATGAGAGTAACTATAGCGCCACCATAGCCATGAGCTTCATAGTACTAAATTTGTGTACTTTAGTATGCGGGCGCTACCGTAAAGTACTCAATAGACACTTACAAAATTGCAATTTGCACGAGCGCCTCTAACGTCAAAGCATAGAAATCAAGGTTGCTATGGTTACCACGTCCAAACAAAGACCTGTCATCAGCCGTAGACTCTACACTCTAGCCATCCTTTTAGTTGAATAATCGAATGATCTTCAATATTATCAAACAAAAAAGTTGCCCCAGGCACATCTTCTAGTTTTAAACTCATTTTTATTAAACACAACGTGCAAATCACAAGAAAGAATTAGGTTTAACCGTTGAGTGAATAATGTATATATATATTATTCACTCAACGGTTTAACACTGAATAACATGCGAACGGGACCTAAGACAACGAGGGGACAATAGTAGATGACGCTGGAAAGTTGACCGTTTTTACATGTAAAAATCATTTAAATTCGTGAAACAAAACTTTATCAATAATAAATATTTTTATTTGCAAAAATGTACCGTACCAGAATATTAAAAATTATAATAAAACGTGGTCAAATATTACTTAATTCTGTCGATTTTATTTGATAAATTCCAACGACTAGTTTTTAACCAATCATGATGCAAAACACTTGAAAATTCAACCAATGAGAACAATATTATATTGATAAAACTTCGTTACCCCGATAATTTTCCGCTGCCAAGTAAATAAACAGTTGTTATTGTGTGACAATTAATGTGTGAAGTTTAATTTTGCGTTGTCTTTGGAATTTATCTCACCAAATTCCACACGACCTCTCAGATTTTCTCAGATAAACTTTTATTTTTAAGCACACACAACTGTTAAAAATTATAATAATTAACATTGTTTCATGTGGATTTGACTTTATATTTGTACTTTTACGGCAGAAACAGAATAAAAAAGTTGTCATTGCCGTTAAAGTTATTCAAAATTATCGGCGACTACAGTTCATGGCTATGATGCTGCTATCTAAGTTGAGCTTTGCTCGCCTACTTCCATTAGCTCGTGGTATGATCACGGTTTTAACTAAAACACTGTGTTTAGAAATTCAGATTTAAATATTTAATTTCACCCTTATATCTAAAGAACGATTTTTTTAAAAATATTTGTTTGAATACAAACTATATTCTGCATTAAAATCATATTTTGATAAATTTCATATTATTTATTATGGTTATTAAATAATGAAATTTGACATTTCTTAAAATAGCGTTTTAGTTAAAACCGTGGTCATACTAAGAGCCATAGGGAATATTTTTTGATTCATGGCCATGCGTATAGCGTTATTTTATGTAGCTTATTTTTCACATATACAAACTACAATACATCAACGTGAAACTAGTTGCAGTAACCATCAAATTAAAGTGCTGATTTTACCTAAAATTTACCAAAAATACGAGGGGAGTTTTTTATGTTATCTACCTAGCTATGAAAACAATATGCTATCGCGACAATTTTCTTATGTCAAGTTACTGTGACATTTTCATGTCTACAAACAAAGACACAATTAAGAACGCGGCTATACGCGAAAAAAAGACCCCACAATTATGCTCAGAGAATGCTGCTTCTGCACAACAACTGCATGGTGCATAAAGCACGAATTGTTCAAGCAGTAGTCAATGAATGCGGCTTTGGCGAATTACAATATCCACCTTACAGTCCTGACCACGTCCGACTATTATTTCTTTCCAAAACTCAAAAAACAGTTGATAGAGAGTCGCTTTTTATCGAATGATGATTTGGAAAACGCAGTGGAGTCGTATTTTGCAGAATTACCAAAAGATTTTTTTTGCAGGCGTAGCTTTATTAGAAAAACGTTGGAATAAGTGTGTTAGTGTTAACGGTTCTTACGTTGAAAAATAAAATTTTATTTGTTCTCTAACTCGTTGTTTTCATATCTAGGTAGATAACATAAAAACTCCCCTCGTATTTGGTTTCCGATTCCGATTATAAAAATCATTTGCAACAGAATGCTAGATTCTAGTTCGAAATTAAAATAATCAGCCTTTTTTTGTTATTTATTGCATATTTTCAATTGTAAATAGATTAATATAGTATATTTTAAACATTATCCTTAAATTTGAATAAATATACAGTGAAATTGGATGTTGTTATTATTTTAATTTTAAAAAACAAAATAATCTGAATTAACATTACGAATAATAAATGTGGGTAAATTTCTTGATTGTGGTGCAGATTATATTAATTAATAAATTATGAATAATATATTTCTTTATGTCCTCCGGCTTTTTAGTATACAAATCAGAAATATTATTCTCGTACACCTTTAATTTTAAAGATATAAACGAATTTTATTTGTAGAGCACTTTTGATTTTCATACGAAATATTAAGATGATCGTCATTGTTTTATTATTACTATTTTGTTTAAAGCATACTATATTTTCAATTATAAATAGGATTTAATTATACATTCGTAGTTTCATTGTTCTTCAATCACATTAGAGGATTTTTAGACTAATGCCCGGTTTTTCAGTCACCAGAAATTTAGTTCAAGTTCAGGTTCAGGGTTTAAAGTGTTTTTCAGTCTGACTTAAACCTTGAACTCAGCTCAAATTTGACATGAACTTGAACCGCCAACGTTTCTAACTTAAGTATCGAATTTTTGGTTCAGTGGAATATTTTGACAGTAATTTTGTAATTCAATTATTTATTTTGATATATTTTGTTGACATAATGATATATTGCTGTTAAAATAAGGTATAAATAGAATCATAATATGATGAATGAAGATATTATTAATTGTATTGAATACCTTGGCCGAGATAGGATACCAAAAATGATAGAACTACAATAATTCAGTTTGTTTAATGAGAAGATTTTGTAAGATATCGATTGAAGAAATGAAATTATGCGAATACGACAAGAAATTGTACCAAATACGTTCTTGTACTAATTGGCCGTTAAAAATATATAAAATACAGTAATATATTAATGAATATTCAGGAATTCAGTGGTGACATTTGAACAAATGTTACTTTAATCAGTCGGTTTTTTACTACAATTCTTGTATTTTATTATCAATTACAATAGTAGGTAAAACATGAATAAGAATTCTGTCACTAGTAGATAAAAAAAACACGTTTCGTTTACAAATTTTTATTATGAGCCTTTTTATTTTCATACTTTTAAATAATACAGAATTTCGACACCTATGTTACTTAATTTAATTAATAATTTCTTCTCAACACCTATTTCCTTTGCCTTTATAAAATATCTCATCCGTCTTTCTTTATGGGGTCCCGTGGCCTCGTGCTTGAGTGTCTGGCCGCGAATCTGGGGGTACCGGGTTCGATCCCGACCGACGCCATATATTTTAAATTTTAAATGGCACAAAAGTGATCCCTGTGGTGCACTCTCCACGCCAGCAATGAGTGCCCGTGAGGTGACGCCTGGTAAGCGCCCGCACGGTACAAATATGTCATCATCATTACCGATATCTGCGATAAAGCAGATTGACACACCCAGAAATGGGTAATATGCCATGATGATATATTTTTTTTTATCCGTCTTTCTTCATTTCTTAATAGTTTTTTTTTTACTATATCCATCAACATATCTATTTCTTCAGGGTAAAAATTTGTTGCTTTCTTATTATTTTCATCATTATATTCCATTTTTACTTCAAGAATAATTCTTAAATATCTTTCTTATATATCAGCGTGGAGTGACGGAGTGTCAAAATGACATATTAATGATCAAAAAATTGAATAAGAGCGCAAATTACACAGCACATCTTCAATATTATGACATATTATGGTTGAAGTTCAACTGAACTAGTTCAAATACATACATTATAAACAAAAAAAAGTTCAGGTTCAAGTTCAAGGTTCATCTGAGCTAAAGTTCAAATGGCCACTGAAAAACCGAGCATAAATTTGTAAAATGTTTCTTACAAATGAAGGAATAGTTAAAATTCCACAGGAGTGTAATAATATAAAATGTTAAAAGTTTAAAAAATACGAATATAAAAAATAAAAAATCTGTTGTGGCCAGCACAAAACCTTCCGTCAATTCGATGTATTTTGTACATATCCTATACCAAAAGTTCCTTGAAAAAGATTCTATATATCCTGTATAATTGTAACAAGAACACACTATTTTTTACATATCCATACTGAAAGTTCCTTTGAAAAGATTCTAAAATCTAATAAAATTTTAATACGAATACGAACGTACATTATGTATTGCACTTAACACTGCCTCCTGCTTCAACTTTGCCCTATTTTATTAGTCGCTGTTTCTTACTCTTCTCTTCTACTCATTCCTGTGCAAAGCACCTTTGTGACACAGTTCTTCCTCTCTCATATCTTCTGCTATACAGTCCTTCCATCTTCTCTTCCCACTGGCGAGGGACACTCTGTCACTTATATCACTTTCAGATCATATACTTTCCACTTTGGTTTTGCACTTGCCACTGACATCTGTCAATTAGATTTTTTTGAATATATGTATCTGTTGTTTTCATAATTTTTGCAATGCTGACTGATTTTCGAAAGTTAATCTCTCTATGACTCTATATCTATTGAATATGAAGGAAAATGTATAATCGAACCGTATAGAGAATAAGATATTCTTTCTATTGATAATCACATAAAATGTCGAAAATGATATTTAACTGCGATTTTTCAAGAAAAACTGTTAAGAACTTCAAATAAGGGTACTTCCGGTTGACCAATTATAACCAAAATCTAATCAGCTCTTCATATGGTTGTAAAGAAGAGGAATATGAAAGAATCATAATTTTTAGAATCGTAGTTTTCGAGTTATCGTCGGAGAAAAATTTGTCACACACACACACACACACACACACACACACACACACACACACACACACACACACACACGGACACACACACAGACACACACACAGACACACACACAGACACACACGGACACACACACATACAGACATCATCTTAAAAATAGCACATTCGAATTGTAGGGACCCTAAAACGTGCTTATTCATTAAAAACTCACCACCGAATTTTTTGACCAAAAACAATACCTTCCTTTTGACGGAAGGTAAAAATAGAAAACTGCCATTAGGTCCTTAATGAATTAAAGATGATGTAATTATTTATGTTTATCATTCCAGATCAAGAGAATCATTTATGAATGGAGCGTTAACAGCATCTCAAGTGGACATCTTCTTCAAGGAGTCGCAGTTTTTAGCTCTAAGCAGAAGCGAACTGTACGGCCAGACAGACTTCCTCGCCAACTGTGGGGGTCTTCTTGGACTCTTCATGGGTGTCTCAATACTTTCTCTCTTGGAAATTGTTTACTTTTTAACAATACGTCTTTGGTTTATGTATAGAAACAGCCGGAAGATCAAACAACGTCAATGAAAAAAATAAATGTTTGTTCAGTACATAAAAGTTGTTTTCTTTCCTTTAACATTTCGTAACTTTAATGTTGTCCTAAGTAATGTGCGAGAGCAATATCGTTTTAAAAGACATATAAAAATGAATTTGTTTCAAAAAATATCATCTTCTATGATCAAAAAATAATAAAAACAAATATACTTGATTTATTTCATTCTATGTAGGTATTCATATTTCAAATGTCCGTCATTTTTTTACCTTCCGTAAAAGGAAGGTATTGTCTTTGGTCAAAAAATTCGTTGGTGAGTTTTTAATGAATAAGCACGTTTTAGGGTCCCTAGAATACGAATTTACTATTTTTAAGATGATGTCTGTATGTGTGTGTGTGTGTGTGTGTGTGTGTGTGTGTGTGTGTGTGTGTGTGTGTGTATGTATGTCCGTGTGTGACAAATTTTTCTCCGACGATAACTCCAATACTACAATTCTAAAAACTATAATTCTTTCGTATTCCTCTTCTTTACATCCATATGAAGAGCTGATTAGATTTTGGTTATAATTGATCCACCGGAAGTACCCTTATTTGAAGTTTTTAACAGTTTTTCTTGAAAAAACGCAGTTAAATATTATTTTTCGACATTTTGTGATTATCAATATGAAAGAATATCTTATTCTCTATACGGTTTGATTATACAGTTTCGTTCATATTCAATAGATATAGAGTTATAGAGACATTAAGAGAAATTAACTTTCAAAAATTAGTCAACTTTGTTAAAATTATGGAAACAACAGATTTATTCAGAAAAATTTAATTGACAGATGTCAGTGTCAAATGCAAAACCAAAGTTGAAAGTATAGGGTCAGAAAGTTATGTGTGAATGTGATAGAGTGTCCTTCCAAAGAGAAGAAGATGGAAGGACTGTGTAGCAGAAGAATTGTGTGAAGAAGATGCGTTGGACAGGAATGATTAAAAGAGAAGAGTAAGAAACAGCGACCCCTAATAAAATAGGGAAAGGAACTTTGAGTATAGAATTTGTAAAAAATAGTGTGTTCGTGTTACAATTTTATACGATATACAGAATCTTTTTCAAGGAACTTTTGGTATAGGATATATACAAAATACATTGAATTGACGGAAGGTTTTGTGCTGGCCGCAACAGATTTTTTTACCTCCAGCTACCCTTGGTAAGGGAGGTATAGGGATCGTGCTAAAAATCACATATTGAGATTTTAGCAAATGACCATGTTTTAAGGTCCCTAGAATCCAATTTTAACATTTTCACGATAATGTGTGTGTGTATGTGTATGGATTTTGTTGTCGCTCTAACTCAAATACTATCATTCAGAAAATTCTCAAACCTTATATTTCTACCCTATTCTAATATGGAAAGACACCATTAGATTTTGGTGTAAATCAGATAACCGGAAATGGCACTTTACCTGAAACTCATAATGGTTTTTCTTGAAAATATACTGTTTGAAATACACTTTTCTTTTCATACAATCATTTAACAACTTAAATTGTATTTTTATGTGGAATTGAAAAACACATATTTTATTATGACATATATTTAATTCAATTTTTTTTTACACACTTTTTTCAATATATCAAAATTCAAAATTGAAAAATAGTTACATGGCAACATAATAAAAACGAGGATTCACAAAAGGAAAGTTATCTTAACATATACCATTAAATGCCTTTTTTCGCATTTTATGTCATTATGAAAATTAAAGATTATTGAATATTCTACAGGAGTACATTAATACTTTTACTATATATTTTACAGATAAATTTAAAAAACAATTTTCTTTATAGGTCCCGAAGCCTAAGATAAACACAATTCCTTTGTTACACAGTTCACATTTCAAATGAATGTAAATGACAGGTAAATATCACTGTCAAAAAAATAATCACTTCAAATTAATAATAGTGACATTTTAAAATAGTAAATAAAGCAATATTTATATACAATGGACCATAATATAGTTTGCAGCATTAGTAAAATCGTAGGTAGGTATGTATTTAAAATAATAAAAATCTGTTGTGGCCAGCACAAGACCTTCCGTCAATTCCATGTATTTTGTACAAATCCCATACCAAAAGGTCCTTGGAACAGATTCTATATAGCATCATGTAAAATCGAACATGAACACATACTATTTTTTACAAATTCCATACCAAAAGTTCATTTGAAAAGATTCTATAAATCCAATAAAATTATAACATAAACTACACTAAGTAATGTCCTTCCATCTTCTCTTTGGCCTTTCTCTGCGAGTCACTTGCGAGCAACACTATGACATACCAATTTTAGATCCTATACTTTTTTCAATATTTGGTTTTGCACTTGCAACTGACATCTGTCAATTAAATTTTATTGAATAATTATGTCAGCTGTTTCCATGATAAATTGCAAAGCTGACTAATTTTTGAAAATTAATTTCTTTATAATGCTTTAACTCTACATCTATTGAATATGAAGGTAAATGAATAATCAAACCATATAGAGAAGAGTATTTTCTTTAATAAATATAATAACAAAATGTCAAAAAATAATATTTAACTGCGTTTTTTTAAGAAAAACTGTTAAAAACTTCAAATAACGGTACTTCGGGTGGATCAATTATAACCAAAATCTAATCAACTCTTCATATGGATGTACAGAAGAGGAGTAGGAAAGAATTATAATTTTTAGAATTTTAGTATTGGAGTTATCGTCGGAGAAAAAATTGTCACACACGGACACACATACACACAAACACACACACACACGGACACACACACACACACACACACACATACATACATACAGACATCATCTTTAAAATAGTAAATTCGTGTTGTAGGGACCCTAAAACGTGCTTATTCATTAAAAACTCACCACCGAATTTTTTGACCAAAGACAATACCTTCCTTACCTAAAAGTGACGGAAGGTAAAAAAGATAAAAATAACGGTCGTCAGCCGTTATTTTTTTGTAACAGTCGAAATTTTTATTATTTAGCCAGAAAAAAAATAATAAAATTTGATTATTTGAATTCCCGCCATGTATGACGTAGAATTACGCCGCACCAATGAATGGTCGTAAAGCCATAGCGTTTGTTTGTACGGATAATGTAGATTTCCTGTTTGACGTTTCAACAATAGTTTGGAGGTTAGTATTTTAGTTTGTCTTTTTGGTATCGATATTTTAAATTACATGTAACTACCTATGTGTTTATTTGTAAAGTAATTAATGTATTTGAGAGCCCAGAGAGAGAAAAAAATGAACTAATGTCAAATTCAAATTAAAATTTTCTCGCACGCATGCCATCTATACGTTACATTTTTAAACATATGGTATTTTAATATAATGACGTCACAGAAAAATTTCTTTCTTAATTTACTAAAAAACAAATAATTTTTACCTTCCGTAAAAGGAAGGTATTGTCTTTGGTCAAAAAATTCGTTGGTGAGTTTTTAATGAATAAGCACGTTTTAGGGCCCCTAGAATACGAATTTACTATTTTTAAGATGATGTCTGTATGTGTGTGTGTGTGTGTCCGTGTGTGTGTCCGTGTGTGACAAATTTTTCTCCGACGATAACTCCAATACTACAATTCTAAAAATTATAATTCTTTCGTATTCCTCTTCTTTACATCCATATGAAGAGCTGATTAGATTTTGGTTATAATTGATCCACCGGAAGTACCCTTATTTGAAGTTTTTAACAGTTTTTCTTGAAAAAACGCAGTTAAATATTATTTTTCGACATTTTGTGATTATCAATATGAACGAATATCTTATTCTCTATACGGTTTGATTATAAAGTTTCGTTCATATTCAATAGATATAGAGTTATAGAGACATTAAGAGAGATTAACTTTCAAAAATTAGTCAGCTATGTTAAAATTATGGAAACAACAGATAAATTCAGAAAAATTTAATTGACAGATGTCAGTGTCAAATGCAAAACCAAAGTTGAAAGTACAGTGTCAGAAAGTTATGTGTGAATGTGATAGAGTGTCCCTCCAAAGAGAAGAAGATGGAAGGACTGTGTAGCAGAAGATTTCAGAGAGGAAGAATTGTGTGAAGAAGATGCGTTGGACAGGAATGATTAAAAGAGAAGAGTAAGAAACAGCGACCCCTAATAAAATAGGGAAAGGAACTTTCGGTATAGAATTTGTACAAAATAGTGTGTTCGTGTTACAATTTTATAGGATATACAGAATCTTTTTCACGGAACTTTTGGTATGGGATATATACAAAATACATTGTATTGACGGAAGGTTTTGTGCTGGCCACAACAGATTTTTTTAAATAAAATTTATATTTTTATAATTTATATTTTTATATATATTTTCAACATAACATTACGTATATAGTGATAGAAATCGGATTTTCAGTACCACGCAAGTAGCCCATTATTTCGATAGGGCTGTTGCAAGAATTTTTATATGAATTAATAATAAATTTTAAAAGATAATGTCCTTTGAAGAGCCTCAAATTTGAAAATATCACGAAATATCCATTAGATATTACAATTAAATATTGAAAGTTCTGTAATATTTTTAAAAAGTCACATGATTTGAATATGACGTCAGAGTGCATACAGTTTAATATGTAACAAACTATCGCCTACTTTTATTTATATAAATAACGTAAACTGTTTTCCTATTGGCTATGAATAACGTGATTTATGTACTTCGATGTCACAGGAGTGGGGGGTAGTTTTTCATGACTATTTACGGCACCAATCTTTTTATTTAATTATTTACGAAAATAGAAATAAATTATTATAATTTTTTTATTACTATGAAAAATATTGCATAAAGTTTCATTTAAAATACATTTTCAAAAATGTAAAACAGGCTCATTAGAGCAAAGTTTTAAATATTCTTAAAAATGTCTTACCTATTTTTAGAATATGGTGGGTGATAATGTTCTTATTGAACTTTTCTACTTGCTGTTATTTGATATGCAAGACTTGGATAAAATGACAGATGAAAAATTGATCAATAAGCGTATTTAACGGTAAATATAATAAGGAATTTGAAATGCATGCAGTAATTCTTGCAAGTTTGAGAAATGCTGACAAGCAATGATGTTAATAATTAAATTACATTACAAGTTCGACAAAAAATTGTTATTACAAGGCATAATTATGCAGCATATAATAAGAGCATATGTTTTTACTGAAACTTAAAAAACGAAACAGTAATATGCTGATTATAAATGCATTTAAACTGTAAATACATATTACTTATGAATGTCATATCAAGATTTTATTATTCAATACACTTTTGACCGTTTTTATGGAAGTTGATAAAAATTTTAATCAATGATTACATTTTAATCGCCTTGTTAAACAAGATACTTTGTTTCATGACATGATTAATTTAATCGGAGTGTTAAAATTTACTCAGTAAAAATTGGCTAGTTAAATTTTGATGTCAATAGGGCTGTTGCAAGAATTTTTATATGACTTCTATTAAATTTTAAAAAATATTGTTCTTTAAAGAGCCTCAAATTTGAAAATATCACGAAATATCCTTTAGATATTTTACAATTAATTTTTGAAATTTGGATAAAATTTTGAATAAGTCAAGTGATCTGAAACAGAATGTGACATACATCTTCAGCGGTCTAAGGTGTCAAGTGTATTGTCAAAGTTGTCAAACAAGTGTCAAATTTTTAAATTGGTTCAAGTTGTATAATATGTAGGTAATAAAAAGTTCAAAATAAAATGAGTAATTTACGACATTGTATTGTTCCTTCTTACAAAAATACTGTTAGGAATAAAGCTACTATAGAGTTTATAAATTTGCCAAAAGATGCGAAGAAAAGAAAATTGAAGCTAGAAGCAATAGGTCGAAGAGCTGATAATTTGTCATAAAAATCGAGTCTTCATGTTTGTGAAGATCATTTCAACTTTCATCCACCTTGAAGATAACAGTATATTTTTGTTGCTTTACTTTATGTTCAGGGCAAACTTTACATCTACTATACAGTTATTTTTTCTCGACATAGATCTACATATCCTACAGCAGATTCAATGTAAGAATCATGACCAGAACCTTAAAGTAAAATATATTATCAATTTATATAGTGCATTCAGTTTTTATATTTTATTTTGTCTCAAATCTTTAACACCCCTTATTTCGGTAGAAGTAAAACAATCGTTCTCTTATATAAATTCAGCCACCATCCGGCTATCGACCTTCCGACCTTCGGTAAATTGTCCGACTTATTTTGAGTGTAATTATTATTCATTTACAATGAGCATTGTCAGCGTCAAATGTCAAATTAAAAGATTTTTTATTAACATGTGACAAACTATAAGCCTACATTTATTTATATAAATAATATGAATAAACGTAGAACGTAGGTGATGGAAATGTATGTACTTCTACGTCACAGGAGTGGGGGGTAGTTTTTCAGGACGCCAATCTTTTTGTTTAATTATTTCCACAAATAACAAGAAATTATTAAAATAAAAATTATTATTAAGAAAATCATTACATAGACTTTCATTTAGAATAGTTTTTGAAAAATGTGAAACAGGCTCATTGTACAAGGTGTAAATGGAAAAGTTGTACACAGGCGTTTAACATGGGTAATCACTTTTTCTTTGCGTAAACGTTATCTACTTATTTTATGAAAAAATACTTCAAATAAAAGTTATAGGGATTTAAATTCTGCATCAAAATCATGGAAACTATTATTCTAGCTCTTCATATAAACTTAAATAGTAAATAAAGAAATCACCCTCCAATAATAAGTGTTTTCAAGTATTTTTTTTTTTCATTTTTTTGTTAATCTACATCCCGTATTTTCTATTTTCGCCGAAAAGGTTCTAAAGTAATAGTATATTACGTTCCAAGTTAAGAAAAGTGAAAGTTTACCAAACGAGTATGGCAAGTTTAAGAACGAGCGATAGGGAGTACTTAAATGCCATACGAGTACAGTAAAACTACTTTTCTGACGCGGTGCATACACTATTTTTTCGAATTTTAAATTAGTATTAAAATTTGAATTTAATGCGGCATAATATACTGAATTAAAAACATCTAAAAAAACATAGTAGTTTAATTCTCAGTAACAAATAACTTGACAGTTATTGTTTAAGAATTTAAAATCTCTATTGGCCGATTGCATCAACGTATCTTAAATTAGATTTAAATTGACAATACTGCATCGAAATGAAATTTCAAATGAATTATAATATATTGCTGTCAAAATTTTCATTTTTACCTCTCGCTAAGAGAGGTATTGGATTCATGCTAAAATTCGCATACCCAGATTTTAGTGAATAAGCACGATTTAAGGTCCCTATAATCCGTTTTTAACATTTTTAAAATGATGTCTGTGTGTGTGGATGTGTGTATGTGTGGATGTGTGTATGTGTGTATGTCTGGATGTTGTAGCCACGATTCCTCAAAAACTATAAGACTTAAGAATTGTTTAACTATGGATTCCTCAATCTGACATTCCTGGGAAGAGCTGAAAAGGTTTTGGTAACAATTGAACAACCGGAAGTAGTAGTTTTTAAAAGAAATTCTTCCAAATATTAATTTTTGAAAATTTTTGATATTACTAATTTTGAAGAACAAAATTCTACACCTGATACATTTAAATTTTTTATTATATCTTCTATAAAATTAGAGATAAAGACGCTATAATATATAGAATATCGGGATATAACAAGTCGAGTAGGCGAAACTACACTAAGGAAACCAGTTGACAAAGTCAAATGTTTATAATATAATTTGTAAATGACAGATTTCAGTGTCAAAAATCTACAGTTTTAGTGACATTTTGATAGCATTTTCTGGGAAGTACATTTAATCTTTCTTATTGTTTTATTAATTAAATATTTGAAATTATAGGTAATATGCATATATCCATCAGAAATACCGCCAATCTGGTTAATGAATTGGAAGAATTTGTGACATTTAGAAACTCCCTCATACAATGAAAAATAGATATAATTAGAATTATATGTGTGCAGAAGACATGTTAAATACAATAAAGCAATATTTGGGTAAAGTCCTGTAATATTTTGTTATAAAACGACGGTTCGATAGCAAAGTGCAATACAATACTTATATTATAGTCTAATATGGAAATGGCGAGAGGTCTTGTGCTGGCCACAACAGATTTTTTTTGTTTAAACGTAGGTTAAACGTGATTAAAATGAATGTCATGTTGGTGCAATTGGGCATATAACTTTTATTTAAAGTATTTTTGCATAAAATAATTAGGTAATGTTTGTGCAAAGAAAAACTGATTGAACTCGTACGTTAACAGATTGCCTTATGATACTTGTGTTTAATGAAGGTACCATTTTTTTATTTTTATAAATAACTTCCAAGCATACAATAACATTGGATTTTGAATTGCATATCTATATATAAGTTTATTTATACATAAGTTTTTTATAACTGTTGGGTTTCAAGTTTTGACGTCATAAGCGCGTCATAGAAAATTAAAAAATTAAAGAAAAATAGAACATGCTATATTTCCAACTCATTCATCGGCTTAAAATTGACAAATTCGAGTGATTGTTTACGTGGATTAGGTGCCTCAGGTATACTACAAAGAGATTTTAATAACCCTTCATACACGGATGAAAATAAAAAGGGACAGGGTCAACACATAACCTCCGGCCGTGTAGTTTGAGGATATAGATCTACATCACACCATTTTCTTTTTATTTGTAACCCATATCTTGCCTTAACGCTATCACTCTTTCTCTATTTTTCTCGTTTTCTTTTTCCTTATATAGCATATCTTGCCTTAACATATTTTCTCTATTTGCCAGGTTTTCTTTTTCTTTATATTCTATTTTTCGTCTTAATCTTTTCATATTTTCTCTATGTGCCTCTTTTTCTTTGTATTCTACATTCTGCCTTAATATCTACATACATTCTCTATTTTTCTCAATCTGTTTTTTTTTTTCTGGTTATCCGATTTACATCAATATTTAATGGTTTCATTCCATATTAGAATAGGGTCGAAAATACAAAGTTTAAATTTAAAAAATCTGATGTGGCCAACACAAAACCTCCCGCTATTTAATTTTTATTAATTTAAATACATACCTACGTATTAACTAATGCTTCAAACTATATTTTCCATTGCATATAACCATTGCTTTATTTACGATTTTCTTTATTATTTAATATGTCACTATTATTAATTTGAAGTGATTAGTTTTTTGACAATGACAATGAATTTGAAAAATAAACTGTGTAACAAAGGAATTGTGTTTATCTTAGGCTTCGGGATTAAAAAAAGAAAAATGATTTTTAAATTTATCTGTAAAATATATAGAAAAAGTATTAATGTATACCTGTACAAAATTCAATAATCTATAATTTTCATAATGACAAAATGTGAAAAAATGGCATTTAATGGTATTTTTTGAAGAAAAACCATTATGAGCTTCAAGTAAAGTGCCATTTCTGTTTATCCGATTTACACCAAAACTTAATGGCTTCTTTTCGTATTAGAATAGGGTAGAAATACAAGGTTTCAGAATTTTCTGAATGATAGTATTTGAGTTAGAGCGAAGACAAAATTCCTACACATACACACACACACACACACACACACACATACATACACACACACATACATACATACATACATACATACATACATACATACAGACATCATCGTGAAAATGTTAAAAATGGATTCTAGGGACCTTAAAACGTGGTCATTTACTAAAATCTCGATATGTGATTTTTAGCACGATCCCTATACCTCCCTTACCAAGGGTAGCGGGAGGTAAAAATGTTATAAACGGATTCTAGGGATCTTTAAACGTGCTTATCCACTAAAATCTGTATATGCGATTTTTAGCATGATTCCAATATCTCTCTTAGCGAGAGGTAAAAACAAGTTAACCTGAACCAAACCCAATTTTTGGCGGGTTCGATGCTCTGCCATCGAAGTTTGGGAAGCACTGACTAACTTCCACGCATAACGAAGTTTATGTCGAGAGTATGCATAGTTTCTGAATGGAGTGCACTTCCTATACGATACAACGGTACCAGTATTGGTTTTTACACATATGGTACAAGTAGACATGGGAGCAACAACCTGTTGGCCGCGATACTTGACCTTGATACAACGGACGCTCACTGCAAACTGCATTCTGCATTCTCAGCGATGCAAAAGTTGAAGTATAGATGCAGTTTTCAGAATGCAACCATTAACAATAACTCATATACCTTATTATATTCTACCTAATGATGCGATATTTATCTATACAAATATCTACCATGAAAAAAACTATTAACAATGTAATAAATTTCTTTCCTCATTAAATTAAATAAATCTTGCAGTTTTAAGTTATTCATAGATATATATACACCAAATGAGCTAAGATAATGTTTATTCATGAGAAGAAAGGTTAGCTCACGAGCCCGTAAGGGCGAGTAAGTTAAATTCTTCGAGTGGTTTATACAATATTTTATTCAATTTTAACGAAATAATAAAAACCATTATTATATCTAATTTTGACGAAGTAAAAATCTAATCAATTAGAAGGCTGCGGCTGTGCATGACAATCCTCGATGATAGACGTCAAGTCATCTATTTAAAAAGCTTTAGTCTGTCATTTGTGTCGTGAAAAATAATGAAAATGGCTGATAATATCTAATAAATACTGTGGCGAGTGTTATTTTCGTGCCTGATGTTATTTTAAATGCATTATTTGTTGCAGAGTGAGTTAAAAAATTATGGGGTCCCGTGGCCGCGTGCCTGAGTGTCTGGTCGCGAACCTGGGGGAACCGGGTTCGTTCCCGGCAGACGCCAAATATTTCCAATTTTAAATGGCACAAAAGTGACCCCTGTGATGCACTCTCCACACCAGCTATGAGTGCCCGCGAGGTGACGCCTGGTAAGCGCCCACACGGTAAAATATATCGTCATCATTACCGATGTCTACATGTGTTGTAGATTCTGGCACACCCAGAAATGGGTAACATGCCGTGATGATATATTTATTTTATTTAAAAAAAATTTAATTCACGTGTGTATCACACTAAAGTCTATTTGAGAATGACTGGCAGTAATAAATCATTCTGTCAAAGACATTCCAGTGACGCGCCAATAATTGTTTGCACAGGGATAATCGAAATGACAAATAAAAATGTAAATATTGAATGTATGTATGTAAATATTAAATGTATGCAATATAATAATAATGACTGAGAAAGTTATATTTAAATATTAAAAACTTTTATTTTTAGTAAATGTATAAACAGATCACTCTACAAATCCTATCTACGTCTATGACACAGTCCGACGGGGATTATCGGACGGCATTTCTATTGTTCGACAAGTAAGTTTCGTTCCAGGTACAAAGCGTGCGGCTTATTTTGACCATCCTAGTGTAGTTACAACTGATTTTTCTGGTAGTTTTATTTGCCGCATTGCTAGCAAAAATCCAATACTACTCTTGCAAATAATGATTTATTACTGCCAGTCATTCTCAAATAGACTATAGTGGGTTTCGAAGCGGTTAGCGGGTGCAGGTACGGGTGCGGGTGGCGGTTGTGTCAATGACGGTTGTATCAATCATACTGTGAGGTGCGGTTGCCGCACCCGCTCCACCACACCGCCACTGTTTATTCATCTTGACCTTTTATCGAAGGCGAGAACAGTTCGAGGTGGCAGTGAACTCGTGAAAAAAACAATGGATAAGTTAAGAGTTTTGCGAAGACAGAGAAGATGCAAATTAGCAGTGTCCCGCAAGATGGCTCGCCTCTCTGTTAAATCTAGGACTAAAAATTCCTTTTCTAAAGAAAACAGATTCTTGTCTTTTTATCTCTCGCTAAGAGAGGTATTGGATTCATGCTAAAAATCGCATATCCAGATTTTAGTGAATAAGCACGATTTAAGGTCCATACAAACCGATTTTAACATTTTTACATTGATGTCTGTGTGTTTGTATGTGTGTGTTTGTGTGTCTGTGTGTGTGTGTTTGTGTGTTTGTGTTTGTGTGTGTGTGTGTGTGTGTGTGTGTGTGTGTGTGTGTGTGAATGTGTGGATGGTGGAGGGACGGTTTCACAAATTATATAAGATTAAAGATCATTTTAACTACGTATTCCTTAATCTTACATTAATGGGAAGAGCTGAAAAGGTTTTGGTAACAATTGGACAACCGGAAGTAGTAGTTTCTTAAAATAAAAATAATCTAAATATTGTTTTTTTGGAAATTCATGTTATTACAAAAATTAAAGAATACAAAATTCTCTATCCAATACATTGAACATCTTTATTACATCTTGTATAAATTCAGAGATAAAGAATTTTAAATATATAAAATAATCCATTATATAATGAATCAAAAAGCCCATGGAAACCAGTTGAAAATTAAAATGGTTGCAAATGACATAACTGTCAGTGTCAAAATTCCAGAGACATTACTGAAGCCTTTTTTCTGGGAAGTACATTTAATATTTCTTATTTTATCACTGATTAAATATTTAAAATTAAAGATGTAGTTGCCGCACGTTAAGTTGACACTACCTTGAATGCGGAAAACCAAAAATTCCTCAAGATGTAGTAATTATAATATGTTATTTTTATAACGAGGAAAAGACTCCGTCAACATCTAAAGCAGGTATAAAAAGAAAGGGGTTTCTTTTATAAGCCAAAGTATGCACGGTATCAGTATCAACCAAACACGCGCTTGCTATACATATATTTCATCATATACTCTTCAGAAATACCGACAATCTCATCAATGAATTGGAAGATTCTCGAACATTTAGAAGAATAGGAGGAAACTTGTTCATAGAATGAATTGAAAAATAAAAAAAAGATGTAATTAGAATTTTTTGTGTGTACCAGAAATGTTAAATACAATACTTATATAGCCTAATATGAAAATGGCGAGAGGTATTATGCTGGCCACAATAGATTTTTTTTTTTGTAAACAGTCATTTTCGCCTCAAGTCAACAAGTCCAAACTGTCAGAAAATGATGTACCGGCATAGGCGAAAACTATAGCACATGTCTAACCAAAGCAGACACGTGACAGTATTGGGCTCTGTAATTGGTTGCGGGAGCAGTTGCCGAGTATTCCTTCACCCGCAGCCGCTAGCCGCCGCGTTCCTATTGGTTAACGTATGTAACTGACAGATACATGTCATTGTCAAAAAACTAGCCATTTCAAATTAATAATGGTAGTGTTTTAAAAAGAAAATATTAGGATATGAATTTATAAAATATTTATTCAATTTTGACGTTTTAAAGTGTCATTATTAACTCCATAGCAACAACTATAAGTAACACTTTTTTCACATGTGAATTAAAATTTTTTACATCACTCTCACAAAATTTTAACTAACTCTGCAACAAATAATGCATTTAAAATAACATCAGGTACGAAAATAACACTCACCATAATATTTATCACACATTATCAGCCATTTTCATTATTTTTCACGGCACAAATGACAGACAATAAAACATTTTAAATAGATGACTTGACGTCTATCAGCGACGATTGTTATGCTCAGTCTAGTAACTGATCAGTTTTTTATTTTGTCAAAATTAAATATAATGGTTTTTATTACTATTTCGTCAAAATTGAATAAAATATTGTACAAACCACGTAGGAGCTAAGAATGTTTATTTACTCGAAGAAATTAACTCACTCGCCCTTACGGGCTCGTGAGCTAAACTTTCTTCTCATGGATAAACATTATCTTAGCTCACTTGGTGTGTAAATATCTATTAATAAAAATATATCAATTTTCTTATGTTTGTAATAGAAAATAAATTAACGTCACTAGAATAAATAAAATTAATATATCGCTAAGATTGTGGAGACGAAAATATTATACATCATTTCTTATCCATATTAGTTGGCCTATTTGTTAAATTCTTTTATCGTTACTTAAACAGTATTATTTCTATTAATAATGGAGGAAGTTTTTATTTTTTATTAACAGTAAATTTATTTCCATATTATAACGTAACTTTAAATTATATTTCTAGCGAAACATAAATATTTGAAAGTATAATAACTCAAATTTATTAGCAAATTTCTATTATTATGATAGGTTAATTCGCCCATTATTCTTAAAAATTGCCGTAATTTTTTATGGTGTCTTATTCTAAACTCGGACAAACAAATGACGTCAATTCTTTTCACACTTTATTTGTTTTTCATGTATTGTTAGGCTATGAATTATTTCGTTTGACATACAACAAAATATTTTAGAAAATATATCTTATTTTGTAGCACAAGAACCACAAAATATCTATATTAAAAAAAAAAAAAAATACCGATAACTACGTTAGTTATTATTTGTATTACACATGTGCTAAATAAAATAAAATAGAATTTTAGCGACTAGGCCAACTAATATGGATTAGGGCTCTTATCTCGGAAACTGTTGAAGATGTTGATTTAGTTCTTTTACTCATTTTGGTCAGTAGGTAGGTACTATACTTCATTTCACGTAAAAAATAAATAATTTAAATTCGTGAAACCAAACTTTGCCAATAATAATAATATTTTTACATGTAAAATATACGAGTCAGAATATTAAAGATGATGTCAAAACATGGTTAAAAATCACATAATTCTTGATTTTATTTGGTAATTGACAGCTGACAAGTGATATTTTTTTCGTTTTTGTGAACTAGGTTAGCATTCTGACCAATCAAAGAGTAAACTTTATATCTATATCTAAACAACGCTATTTTCTTACGTGAAATGAAGTATAGAGTGTGTTAAAAAAAATCCTAAATCGGAGTAGGCTATGAACAAAAAAACGTATGTAAATTTTAAAGTATTTAATTAAATATCTATTTGATGAGATATTGTCAAAGATGTTAAAGAAATCAAAGCTTTTCTAATAAATAAATAAATTAGAAAACGGTGAATGGCAATATTCTGTATCCTTCTTTATAACCTTTTTTCCATAAAATTACATTTCACGATCAATTTTGGCAACTTGACTTATAAAGGCTTATTCACAGCTCCGAAAATAAGAAATATAAATAAAATTATAAATAAGACTTTATGGTTGGTGTTTACAGCTTCGAAAATAAAACATCAACTGTCATTTAATATATTCATAATTAACAAGCAATAATAACTTTATACCTTGTAAAGCAATGTACGTAATCATATATGCCATCCTTTGTCCTAAGACAGCTTTTTAAAATTATATTTAAATTGAAATCCTTTTGCCAGAACGTACATTGACAGCTCAAATGACAGTTGTTATGTATTTTTAATATTTTCACAATGATGTCTGTGTGTATGTGTGAGTATATGTGTGTAAACTCAAATACCATTCAGAAAATTCTGAAACCTTGTATTTCTACCCTATTCTAATATGGAAAGAAATCATTAGATTTTGGTGTAAATCGCTTAACTAAAAATGGCACTTTACTTGAAGCTCATAATAGTTTTTCGTCAAAAAATACCATTAAATGTCATTTTTCGCATTTTATGTCATTATGAAATTGAAATATTATTGAATTTTCTACAGGTATACATTAATACTTTTTCTATACAGGGTGGTTGATTTTGCATTGTCCAGCTTATATCTTCTGAAATATTAAAGATACAAGAAAAATATATATGGAAAAGTTATTTGATACAACCTGGTCTATAATTTAGAATAAACATTTTTTTTTCAAGGCCTACCAATTTTCCAGAAAAATATTTAACTTTCATTTTTTAAATGGAACATCCTGTATATTTTTACGGAATAAAATTCTAAATAAATTTCTCTTTACAATGATGTATAACAAGTATGGATTTACCTTTAAATTATGTCTAATAAAGCAAATAAAAATACGATAAAAGTAGGCTGTGATATTCTATTGTTTATACCAGTAACATCTGTCATAAATAAAAGTATTAATAATTTTGTAAATCATCAATGCTAGTAATTCTATTACTTGCTTTATTAGACATAATTTTATTCAAAGGAAAACCCCTACGTAGCCAACGTTCATGTGTGACAGAAGTTACAGGTATAAACAACAGAATGTCATAGCTTACTTTTATCATATTTCTATTTGCTTTATAGGACATAATTTAAAGGTAAATTTTTACTTGTTACACATCATTGTAAAGAGAAATTTATTAAGAATCTTATTCTGTCAAAATATACAGGTGTTCCATTCAAAAAATTAAAGTTAAACATTTTTCCAAAAAATTGGTAGGCCTTGGAAAAAAAATTGTTTATGCTAAATTATAGATCAGGTTGTATTAAACAACTTTTGTATTTAACTTTTTTTTGTATCTTTAATATTTCAGAAGATATAAGCTGGACAATAAAAAATCAACCAGCCTGTATATTTTACAGATAAATTTAAAAAATATTTTTTATAAATCTCAGAGCCTATGATTTAAAGATTCCTTTGTTACACAGTTCATATTCCAAATATATGTAACTGTCAGATACATGTCACTGTCAAAAAACTAATAATTTCAAATTAATAATCGTGATCATTTAAAAGTTATACAGTTAGACAAAAAACAATTGACTTTTTGATACCACGCATTGCTTCAAAATTAAACGAACTTTCATTTAAAAATATTTTTAAAAAAATGGTTTATGAGCCCATTAAAAAGCGGGAGGTATTGTGTTTTTTAACATCCGGTAGATTCGAGGTTTTGACTTTACGACGAAGAAATCTGACGTCATTTGGAATCGAATCATTTGAAAATTATAAATAACAATAACAACAATCGGTTATTTATCATATTTAGTTACACGTCCCATTGCTAGAAAAAGCATAAACACAACTTTTTCTAACTGCACATTTAAATATTAAAACTTTTCTCCTACCTACTTTGCATAGTCCAAGCCTTCAACAGTTCTTCTTATTGTTGTCCTGAATGTGAATGTGGTACGCTTTACGATTTGCTGTACTACGTTACGCACAACGGCACTAGCTACACTTTCGCCTCCACCACCGCCACGTCCAATGCGCTAAACCTGAATTTCCATCGAGCGAGCATCAGCGCCTGTGTCAGTGACTGTTGCAGTTCGTGTCTTCGTGAGTACGCGCGCCGGGTCTCTTCTGCTCCAGGAGTACACACAGATCTGCACACAAATCAAAACTATTAAGGTAAATACTTCAAATATTTTTTTAAAATACGAACTTCTGACATATTTTGGCATACCCGTTTTAATTTAATTTTTTTACCTTCCGTCACCTTTAAGTAAGGAAGGTATTGTCTTTGGTCAAAAAATTCGTTGGTGAGTTTTTAATGAATAAGCACGTTTTAGGGCCCCTAGAATACGAATTTACTATTTTTAAGATGATGTCTGTGTGTGTGTGTGTGACAAATTTTTCTCCGACGATAACTCCAATACTACAATCCTAAAAATTATAATTCTTTCGTATTCCTCTTCTTTACATCCATATGAAGAGCTGATTAGATTTTGGTTATAATTGATCCACCGGAAGTACCCTTATTAGAAGTTTTTAACAGTTTTTCTTGAAAAAACGCAGTTAAATATTATTTTTCGACATTTTGTGATTATCAATATGAAAGAATATCTTATTCTCTATACGGTTTGATTATACAGTTTCGTTCATATTCAATAGATATAGAGTTATAGAGACATTAACTTTCAAAAATTAGTCAGCTTTGTTAAAATTATGGAAACAACAGATATATTCAGAAAAATTTAATTGACAGATGTCAGTGTCAAATGCAAAACCAAAGTTGAAAGTATAGGGTCAGAAAGTTATGTGTGAATGTGATAGAGTGTCCCTCCAAAGAGAAGAAGATGGAAGGACTGTGTAGCAGAAGAATTGTGTGAAGAAGATGCGTTGGACAGGAATGATTAAAAGAGAAGAGTAAGAAACAGCGACCCCTAATAAAATAGGGAAAGGAACTTTCGGTATAGAATTTGTAAAAAATAGTGTGTTCGTGTTACAATTTTATAGGATATACAGAATCTTTTTCAAGGAACTTTTGGTATGGGATATATACAAAATACATCGAATTGACGGAAGGTTTTGTGCTGGCCACAACAGATTTTTTTACCTCCCGCTACCTTTGGTAAGGGAGGTATAGGGATCGTGCTAAAAATTACATATCGAGATTTTAGTAAATGACCACGTTTTAAGGTCCCTAGAATCCAATTTTAACATTTTCACGATGATGTCTGTATGTGTGTATGTGTGTATGTATGTGTGTGTGTATGTGTGTGTGTATGTGTGTGTGTATGTGTAGGGATTTTGTCTTCACTCTAACTCAAATACTATCATTCAGAAAATTCTGAAACCTTGTATTTCCATCCCATTCTATTATGAAAAGAAGCCATTAGATTTTGGTGTAAATTGGATAACCGGAAATGGCACTTTACCTGAAGCTCATAATGGTTTTTCTTCAAAAAATACCGTTAAATGCCAATTTTTCGCATTTTAGGTCTTATGAAAATTAAAGATTATTGAATTTTCTACTGGAATACATTAATACTTTTTCTATATATTTTACAGATAAATTTAAAAATATTTTTTTTTATTAGTCGCGAAGCCTAAGATGAACACAATTCCTTTGTTACACAGTTTATATTTCAAATGAATGTAACTGACAGTAAATGTCACTGTCAAAAAATAATCACTTCAAATTAATAATAGTGACATTTTAAAAAGAAAATAGTAAATAAAGCAATAGTTTTATGCAATGGAACAGTTTGCAGCGTTAGTAAATACGTAGGTATGTATTTAAATTAAAAAAAATTAAATAGCGGGAGGTTTTGTGTTGGCCACATCAGATTTTTTTTAAATTAATATAGGATAAAAATAATAACTAACACTATTGCCGATTTTTTACCTCTCGCTAAGAGAGGTATTGGAATCATGCTAAAAATCGCATATCTAGATTTTAGTAGATAAACGTTTTAAGGTACCTAGAATCCGATTATAGCATTTTACGATATCAGTGTGTGTGTGTGTGTGTGTGTGTGTGTGTGTGTGTGTGTGTGTGTGTGTGTGTGTGTGTGTGTGTGTGTGTGTGTGTGTGTGTGTGGGTGGGTGGGTGTGTGTGTGAGAGTGTTGGAACTACGGTTTTTCAAATATAAGATTTAAGAAATGTTTAACAACGATTTTCTCAAGCTGACATTAATGGAAAGAGCTGATTAGATTTTTGTAACAATTGAACAACCGTAAGTACCTCTCGCTAAGAGAGGAACTAGATTCATGCTAAAAAATTGCATATTCAAATTTTAGTGAATAAACACGTTTTAAGGTCCCTAGAAACCGATTATAACATTTTTACGATAATGTACGTCTGTGTATGTGTGTGTGTGTGTTGGAACCACGGTTTCTCAAATATAAGATTTAAGACATGTTTAACTATAGTTTCCTCAATCTGACAATGGGAACAACTGAAAAGGTTTTGGTAACAATTGGACAACCAGAACTAGTCGTTTCTTAAACAATCTAAATATTATTTTTCGGAAATTTTTGTTATTACGAATATAAAAGAATATAAAATTTTCTATTCGATGCACTGTACTTTTTACCTCCCGCTACCCTTGGTAAGGGAGGTATAGGGATCGTGCTAAAAATCATATATCGATATTTTAGTAAATAACCACGTTTTAAGATCCCTAGAATCCAATTTTAACATTTTCACGATGATGTATATATATATATATATATATATATATATATATATATATATATATATATATATATATATATATATACAGTCGAACTTCAGTAAGTCGAACTTCGATAACTCGTATTTTTGATAACTCGAATCAAACTGGTTGGCAATAGCGCCAATAGTGAGAATTATGGGTAATTTTTACTTGATAACTCGAACTTCGATTACTCGAATATCTTTATAATTCGAACAGAATATTTGGCGCCAACTTCAATAAGTCGAATTCTGGGGGGATTCCCCTAATTACGTGATTTTGTAACAGGTGTTTTTATAACATGATGACGGAGGCAGTTTGGTTTCTACATTACTGAAGTTCAAACATATGCTTTGTTGATTATTATTAAGTGAAAAAAAATAATACTATGCCTATTTCATTTATCACGTTTAAGACATTTTCATTCCTGATGATATGTCATTGAAACGTACTTTAAAAACTTTATCTATTAATGAACATTGAAGCCTTTTTATTGAAAATCAAAATAAAAAATTCTCTCGTCAGTCACAAATAACTGACTTTTTTACACTAAAATAATGTTTATAACTTTGATTTTTACTCGAATAAATATATAAATAATATTTATACATATGCATTTTATTTAATAACCCGAAGTCTTGATAACTCGAACTTTTTTTGTGGCAAGTCATGGTTTGAGTTATCGAAGTTCGACTGTATATATATATATATATATATATATATATATATATACATGTGTGTGTGTGTGTGTGTGTGTGTGTATGTGTACGAATTTTGTTTGCACTCTAACTCAAATACCATCATTCAGAAAATTCTGACACCTTGTATTTCTACCCTATTCTAATAGGAATAGAAGCCATTAGATTTTGGTGTAAATCGGATAAACGGAAATGGTACTTTACTTGAAGCTCATAATGGTTTTTCTTCAGAAAATACCATTAAATGCCATTTTTTCGCATTTAATGTCATTGGAAAATTATAGATTATTGAATTTTCTACAGGAATACATTAATACTTTTTCTATATATTTCACGGGTAAATTTAAAAATATTTTTTTTTATTAGTCGCGAAGCCTAATATAAAAACTATTCCTTTGTTACACAGTTCATTTTTCAAATGAATGTAACTGACAGTAAATGTCACTGTCAGAAAACTTATCACTTCAAATTAATAATAGTGACATTTTAAAAAGAAAATAGTAAATAAAGCAATAGTTTTCTGCAATGGAACAGTTTGCAGCGTTAGTAAATACGTAGGTAGGTATGTATTTAAATTAATAAAAATTAAATAGCGGGAGGTTTTGTGTTGGCCACATCAGATTTTTTTATTATATTTTCTATAGATTTAGAGATAAATATAAATATGCAAAATAATAATATGTTGTAATGAATCTCACAGCCCAAATAACTTCATGGAAATCAATTGAAAAATTAAAATGTTTGTAATTGACAGATAAATGTGAGTGTCAAAAAGCCAGAGACATTACTGAAGACTTTTCCTGGGAAGTGCATGTAATATTTCTTATTTTATTATTAATTAAATATTTATAATTATAGATACATATATTACATCAATGAATTGGAAGAATCTCAACAGTGACAACAAGATTAGACCTTATTTAGTAATAAAATTTGAAGCGTAGAACTTTTCTCAAAACTTTTGTTACGTACCTACATGTTATCAGTTTATTGTACGAAACATAAAAGAGGATTTCCACTTACTTGTAGAGCAATTTAAATGTTATAGTAGAAAATACACTATCTTATCTTTATAAGTGTAAATTAATAAATTTCCCAATCATTATTTGAACAACATATTAACTAGCAAAACTAGCTATTTATTTTTATTTTTCTAAAACTGTAAAGGTATTTCATTTCTCGTTTCATGCTCACTCAGCGATAATTTTATTTGAACTCATTAAAAGTATATTCTTTTACGGTATACTCGTATAATAGATATAAAATTTATCTATTGAAAATCAAAGTTTAAAGTAATAAAATAAACAATAAACTTTTGTGTCTTCAAAAATTTAACACTTTCTCTAATTTGCAAAATATTTTAACATATCTAATTGCCATCAATTTTAAAGAAAATATTACTAAATCACTTAAAATTCTTATCTGTTGAAGGCCAAAATTATAAAATTTCAAATGGAATGCCTACTTGAAAACCCAGACACTAAAAATAAAATTAAATATTGGTTAATAGTAATTGTCGTGAAATTTATGTTCGAAGAAGCCGAGAGTCAATAGTCAATAACAACTTAACGAGTTTTCTTGGCTAATGTTAATGACATGTCAATATTGCAGGCACTTACGTACTTTATGGTCTCAGCTCTAAGAACTTGAAATAATTATCTTTCATATTAAAAAGAATTTTTTTCTTAGAAAATAAAAATATTAATTTTCATTATTAAATATCTATGGGTTAATGAAAGAACAACCAATGTCAATATTTCATAATTTTAGCAATGGGTGATTTCTACAAATTTCTTTCGACAAGTTTAAAATATAAATTTTAAACTTACAAAAACTGAATATTGGATTACATCGCCTTTCTAAATCTAAATTAAATGATTTACTACAAGAAAATGAGTGAAAACTTACCAATAAATTGTTTATTTTCGACCATGCGGCGTAGGAATGGTTACACTCTTTACCCGTAAGCCGTAAACAATAAATTATTAATTATTTATGTAAATATAGAATAGAACCACACAAAACTATATTAAAATGATCGTCAGACATTCATTAATCGATTATATATAAATTAGTAATGATACTAACATTTTAATCACCGAAAACTTTAATTAATTACGGAGCACAACAGTACACTGAATATATTTCTTCTTGCTTGTTGAAACAATCGCCGGTGCTCAGCAGCCAATGAGAAGACAGTCTCGTCGTTGTCATGACAACGAACCGAGTGATTAATTTAATTTCAATTCTGTACCTATTAGAATTAGTTTTACTATAGTTTATGAATATAATGCATTAAATATGCATTCGTAAACTTTAAAAACTGTATAAAAAAATAGGTTTGTCTATTTTTCGGTAGGTTATGTACATTACGAGCCCAAACTTATAATAATTCGGCCGGTTTACATTTTCAATAATTATAAAACCTACACGAATGGTGAGAAATTTCTCCAAATTTATTTCGACTAGTTTAAAATATAGTTTAAATTTTACCAAAACTGTTTATGTTATTCAAGTATTCCGTTTTTACATTAATGTTTTATATGTATTTCAGATGTGGGTGCAAGAGTGGGACCCGTACTGGGTGGCAGGCGGAGTAGCAGGTTGTTGCCTTGTTCTAGCAGCAGTAGCTGCTTTATTTGCCCTAGGAGTCATCAAGTTTTACCTATGGTAATTATTACGATTTTATTTTATTTTCATTGTTATTATACGAGTACCATTATGTTTTTACTTATATTTGACCAGCAAAAACTCTAAATAGAAATCTTTTACTATTTCAAGGTGAGAAAACAATTCTTTTTTGTGGGCCTGGTACACGTTGCCCCGGGTTTTTTTATAGAAGTTTTTTTATGCTCAATAATTCCTACTTATTGTTCACATACCGGGAGTTTTTCATGGAATTAACATTAGATAAACAAAACAATTTCGTAAAAAAAAATAACTGAAAAGTGATTAAATAATTTCTTATACTAGCGTTTTATAACAACAAATTTTTGATTGTCATTTTCGTTACTAAATGAAATACTTTTCAGCACTAATGCTTAAAAATGACAGTTTAATGTATAAAAGTGACAGTTTAATGCGTAAAATAATCTGTTTTAAAACGCTATTATAAAAAATCTTGTATGTAATACATTGCGAAATGAGTGTTTTAGGCACTTGACGTGTTGCATTACTCGCTTAATCTCGTGCGTACATATTTCACGTTGCGTGCCTAAAATACTATCATTTCGCAATTTATTACATAAATAGCTATTATTTTATAGTATTTTTTCTCAAAATACTTTTTTTGTACTTTCATTGTATACCGTTATAATTATTTCTAATTTAAAGTTTTAAAGTATCCTTAAAAATAAAAATATTGAGGAAAATGGCCCTTAATTATCTTTACTCACAATTATTATTAATTTTTTTTCATGTTTTCAATATTTTTATATAAAAACTTCTAACGTTATATTCACGAAGAAATTATTATTAAGCATAAATAACATTTGACAATATTATGTCACAAAGTATGACGACGGATGGCGCCAAGGGATGGCGCTAGTGTTTGCTTGTTTTGAAGTTTCAATGTTTCAAATTTCTGACATTATTATTAATTTAATTAATAGTACAAATTGATTTAATCATAAGTACATTATTATTGTTAATATCACTCGATATTATAATTAAATAAATTCATGAAGCACAAAATTGTTAAATTTTTTGTTAGGTTACATCAACGTGACAGTTCATAATCTTTTAAAGGAGACCACAGCAGACGCGCGAATCTCTTTTTTAAAATCAGGCGACCAATCAAATTCTTAGGACGTAACGCGTCATAATTAGTAATCAACTTTAATCGCTTGTATTTTGCGACCTAATCAATATTTAAACAAAAAATTTTCACTAATACTCATTAATTTATGTATATTTTCGTTTTCTTATTTTAAATAATTAAAATTTGACTATGGTATAGTACCCTATTCCTTATTCAGTTAGCGAACCATTAAAATAAACAAATTCGAATCAATTTCCTTGTTCTCATCTCATTTAAATCATTGCTGTTCAAAAATCGAATTGCATTTGTCCGTTTCGATGAACAATATAAACGTTTTGCAAGGCAAAGGTCTTTTTTTGGTCTCCATTGGACTATAAATAAAATAACTCCTCCACATTTGAACTGGTACACTTATATAACATGCAGTAAAAGTAAACAACCCTTCTTAGGCGTTTGGCATGACATTCTACATGATCAGGGCTGTGTTCCGAATGCAAACAAATGCCTATCGAATAACATTTGCGATTCAATTGTTGTTTATCTGTCATAAGTGCAGTTAATGAGCTCGCGGACGCGGACGCTTATACTTTATCAAGTTTTAAGAGAATTTTTGCGAATTTCTCGAGTAAGTTTTAATTCAGAGTGGTTGACTGCATTTTAAAGATGCCATTAACGCGTTTAAGTATTGAAGAGATGAGCCAGGCTAAAATGAAGATTTTGTTATTTTTCTATTAAAACATTTGAAATTCGTTATTTAAGTTTTATTCTTTTAATTCTTCGCCCTAAAAGCGTTTCCAGAACCAAATACTATCAATTACGCGAGAAGGTGTTGCTCAAAAAGTAGTAAATTGTTATTTATATATGTTCTTGTAAGTGTACCAGTTCAAATGTTGAGCAGTGTATATAGAAATAACCTAAAAATGTAACACATACCCCTCTTTTTAGGTGGTCCTGCGGTGTATGCCATTGCACTACCTCCCTAATCGGCAAGACCGTCCTCGTGACCGGCGCCTCCGGTGGTCTGGGCCTGGAGACAGCTCGCGAACTTGCCGCTAGAGGCGCTCGCGTCCTCATGGCATGCAGAGACCTTGACAGAGCGAAGCAAGCTCAGGACGTCATTAAATCCGTAGTACCTGGAGCAGATCTGCAGATTGTATCGCTGGATTTAGCAGATCTGCAAGCGGTAAGGGCGTGCGCCCAAGCCGTGAGGAAGATAACAGACAAAGTGGATATACTAATACATAATGCCGGCACGGCGGAGGTGAACTCAAGGTAGGTATCGCACCTGTAAGAGCCGTATTCCACGATGAAAAATAAGAACACAAAACAAAACATGCTAAATTAAATAAAATGGGCTACTTGCGTGGTACTGAAAATCCAATTTCTATCACTATATACGTAATGTTATTGAAAACATATAAAAATATAAAATTTAATTTTAATATAATTATTTGTTTTTTAGTAAATTAATAAAGAAAAATTTCTGTTACGTCATTATATTGAACTGGAGAAGGAAACCATGTTTAAGAATGTAACCTATAGATGGCATTGTTTGCGAGAAAGTTTTAATTTGAAATTGACATTAGTTCATTTTTCTCTCTCTCTCTGGTCTCTCAAATACATTAATTACTTTACAAATAAACACATAGGTAGTTACATGTAATTTAAAATATCGATACCAAAAAGACAAACTAAAATACTAACCTCCAAATCTACATTATCCGCTGCTATGGGACGATATCACGCTGTGGGTTTACAGCCATTCATTGGTGCGACGTCATACATGGCGGTAATTCAAATAATCAAGTTTCATTTTTATTTTTTTGCTAATTAATAAAAATTTTGTCAAAAGAAAAAATATGGGTATATAGCAAGTTTATACCTTCTCTTCAAAAATATTAAATAAAAAAATGGTACGCAAGTAGCCCATTATTAAATTGGATGCAGAATTTAATTATGTACTACATTTATTAGAAGCATTATTTTCTAAAATTATTAGGCCACTTTGTCACAAGTAAAAACTGTTTTCCTTGGCCTATGGAAGGTTTTCATGTTATAGTCGGTTTGGCAAATGGTTACATATCTATACATGCAGGGTGTTTAAAAATCTGACCATAAGCGTTTAATAGTTTTTTCTTTGCGCAAAAATCCCCCAATTAATTTTATTGAAAAATGTTTCAAATAAAAATTGTAGATAATTATATACTACGCCTAAAGCACTAAACAGATTTAATTTTACACGTTTGGTAACCTATAAAATCAAATTTGAAATTGTACAAATATTGCTCGTTTGTAGCGATAGCCGTGGAATTGAAACAAAATTACAAAGAAATTCATATTTTTTGAACTGTCAGAAATATAATTTTATAGGTTACAAAATGTGAAAAAATAGAAGTTATTTAAGTGTTAGATTTTAAAAATAATACTTGTATAGTGATTTAGGTGCAGAATTGAATTATCTGTAACTTTTATTTGAAAACCGAATTTCTGATAGTTCAAACGATACTTTGTTTCAATTCCATGGCTATCACTACAAATTCGCAATTTTTATACAAATGCAAATTACCAAACGTGCAAAATTAAATCTGTGTTGTGATTTAGGTGTAGACTATAATTATCTACAACTTTTATTGAAACATTTTTGTCTAAAATTAATTGCGCAAAGAAAAACTGTTTTGCCATATGGGGTATTCCACTCAATTTTTTTATTATTATTTTAAATAAAACTTCATTCAGTTTTGAAGCAATTCATAGTATTATAAAATCTTAATTGTTCCCTAGTTTAACAGTATTTTATTTTCGAAAAATCAGTGTAACATCACATTCCCCCTATACTTGTCTTTCTCACACACTGCTCTGAGTACGCTGCGAGAGAAAGATAACAATCGTATGACGTCAATTTCCCCTTTTAGCAAATGTGAAATATCTCGTAAAGTAATTATTTAAAAAATGTTTTCATTGTTTTAACTATTATTTATTGAGCCATACTTTAAATTGTTATGGTGGAATACCTCATCCAAGCTTCAGATAAAAATGATGTAATCAACCACAATTATTCCTCCGTAGATATACAGACGACGGCCTGGAAGTCACAATGGCCACCAACCTCTTCGGCCCTTTCCTTTTCAACATCTTGCTATCCGACCTCTTGGTTGAAGGTTCCCGCGTGGTGATCGTAGCTAGTGATATGCACTGGCTATCTCCTGTTGGTGTATCTTCCCGCTCGCTGAATCCACCGTCAAATGAGTTATATATTCCGGCATGGAGATACTTTAGTTCTAAACTCGCCAATATCGTCTGGGCGACAGAGCTGGCCAGGAGGATGGAAGATAAGAAAGTTACTGTGAATTGCTTGCATCCTGGAATGGTGAGTGAGCTTTATTTTTTAATAATAATCCTTTAGTTATGAGTCAATTAGAATCAAAATGTTATCTAGTGAACGCACTTTTATGGAGCACACTATAAGATGTCTGCTGAACTAAATATGTGACGTCATGTACTGGTACGTTTACATGGGTTTTAGAATCTTTATGAAAAGAATTATGTAGATTGAAATCTGTATTATCGACATGTTCATGAACTGTCACATCTACAAAATAAATACTATATTTTCGTCACTGTCCATTTCTATTTAAATTATTTTATAATACTAACCTTATTTATAAATATGTATGTCATATAAAGACAATAAATAAAAGTGAGCCGAATTTCAAAGAAATATACCAAATTCTTCTGATTGATTAGAAGTGCTATCTTTGGCGTTTATTCACAGATTTTGTGTTTGCGTTAACGGTCACGTTGCGTCGTTGCGTTGCATTTTACGTTACTTTATTATAAATAGGCCTTTATAACGCACAAAAATATTTCAAACACTATGCAAATATTTTTCAAATTGTCAAATAATAACTTTGACAGTATGGACAGTATACAAATTATCAATGTTGCCAACTATAGCAACAAATAAACGAATAATATAAAGTAGATGTACATTATTTATATATTATTCATGTCATATACGATAAGTAATGAACTCTACTATTCATCTTAATAATAATTATATAAGGCCATACACTTTTTGACGGTTAAAAATGATTGAAATTTTACTTCATTTTTCACTATTTACTAAAGTGATGACGTGCATAGGCTACTTGACCGAAATTGTTTTACTTTACTTTATTGAAATGTGTGCCTGATCATGCACAATTAAAATTAAAAGCTTGTAAAATTTCACAGTATCAATGGAAAAGAAAAACCTAAATAAATATTCTAGAAATTAGACATTTTTGAGCATAAAGATCTTTTTCTACAGTCTATATACAGAGTAGGCATTTGCGCTCGCTTTTGTCAACGTAAAATGTCAGTTTGCCGCTCATGCGCCACAAAGTAGAAAAAAGCACGCTGTTGGAATTTCTAACTATAAAATGTTGAGAAATGTCACTTGTCTACATTCTTAATCGGAATGACTATTCAGGAACTAACGGTGCTGTAGTACTTACACATTTACCACCTCTACAAATCAATCTGATATATTAACCAAACAAAATGCCGTACTCGTATGTAAAGCAATACAAAAATTAAATAGGATATTCATTTACAAAACGAAAGTAAAAAATGCTTAGATTAGATTGAAGCAATAGAAAATAACAATAAATTAAAGTTAAAAAATATAATCGTTATTTATTGAGTAGTACTCTACGACTTGAGCAGAAATCGCGGTCGTTTAGTTCACTACTTTTTGAAACAGCCGCCGTGTGGCGCTAAGTATCAGGCCTCCCGTCAATTCAAATACATAAGCTGAGATTAAATGATAATTATCGTATTTTTCCAGTAGTATTAAGGAATAAACATGAAAATACTTTGTTTTAATATTAATAATTTTTAAACATTAGACATAAAATACTTAGGCTTACGTTAAATACTCTAAAATTTGTTTTAATCACATTATTTATTATACATTAACGCTGTATTGTTATGTTACGTAGTTAAAGAAAAATTCGTCAAAACAAACAAAAAAATCTGTTGTGGCCAGCACAAGACCTCTCGCCATTTCCATATTAGGCTATATAAGTATTGTATTGCATTCGCTTTCCAACCGTCGTTTTATAACAAAATCTTACAGAACATTACCCAAATATTGTTTCTTACTATATTTAGCATGTCTTCTACACACATATAATTCAAATTATATCTATTTTTCATTGTATGAGGAAGTTTCTAAATGTCAAATATTGTTCCAATTCATTAACCAGATTGGCGGTATTTCTGATAGATATATGCATTTTACCACAATTTTACCTATAATTTCAAATATTTAATTAATAAAAGAATAAGAAAAGTTAAATATACTTCCCAGGAAAAGCTATCAGAATGTCACTAAAACTGTTGATATTTGACAATGACATATGTCATGTTATAAACATTGGAATTTGTCAACTGGTTTCCTTAGTGCCTTGGCCTCTGCGATTAGTATACTCTATAAATTATAGAGTCTTTATCTCTAAATCTATACAAGATATAATAAAATTTTTAAGTGTATTAGATGGAGAATTTTATGTTCTTCAATATTTAATAAAAAAAACTCCCAAAAAATTATATTTAGAAGAATTTTTCTAAGAAACTACTACTTCCGGTTGTTCAATTGTTACCAAAACCTTTTCAGCTCTTCCCAGGAATGTCAGATTGAGGAAACTGCAGTTAAATATTTTTTAAGTCTTATAGTTTTTGAGGAATCGTGACTACAACATCCAGACATACATACATACACACACACACACATACACACATCCACACACACACACACACAGACATCATTTTAAAAATGTTATAATCGGATTGTAGGGACCTTAAATCGTGCTTATTCAATAAAATCTGGATATGCGAATTTTAGCATGAATCCAATACCTCTCTTAGCAAGAGGTAAAAAAGGATACTTTTTTCACCTTTATAGCAGACTTAAAAATAATTTGTATGCAACTAGAGTAAAAAGTGTCTTATTTCACGATTAGGAAAGCTTGACGTCAAACACTTTTTACTCTTGTGCCATAAATAATTATTAAAAAAAAAATTGTTTGACGTCAAACTTACGTTACAACACTTTTTACTCTTGTTGCATACATAATTATTAAAAAAAATTAAAAATCCAAAGTCACTGTAGTATTAAAATTCTAATTATTTAAAGACTTTTTTTATACTAACTGATTCTTCATCATCATCAGTTTTTAATACGTCAGTAAGAACATGATTTTGATATGAAAAGAAAAACTTGTCCTTATACAATACCATTTTTCTACATACAGAAGTAGTGCCCAATAACTGCAAATAAACTGTTTCTTGAAAAACATGCATGTTACTAATATTGATGTCAAGAACGTAGTAACTCCGGTTTTTGTTTGGTAAGTTAATATTACATTTATAAGTTATTTCTAATACTAGTTCGTTCTCAGCATTTAACGTCTACGACGTATCTATTTCTGTAATGTCTTGTATTGGTTCAGTTAAATAACTTGGACAATTGGCAAGAGCCAACAAAGTGTCTGACATCTGGTGGCAAAATAAAACATATAAGTTGTAGGGAAAACGTTGTGCTGTCATATAGGGTTATAAGTAAATAGCAACCAAAAATGACCAGCAAATCGAAGATTGTTCTGTACCGCAGTGCAATAATTATACAAGTGCTGACATTTCCGTTCATTATTTCTAAAAAAGAGAAATATTAAAAAATAAGTGGAAAATCGCGTTAAAAATCGGAAAGGACATATCACCGTTCATGAACGTGTGTTCACAACATTTTTTACCTAAGCAATTTTATTCCATATAAGTATTTATAAAAATTTATGCTTCAAAATATTATTAGATTGTTTTTGTAGTTATTAATAGAAAAATATTAAAAAGAAATTGTAAACCAAGCCAAAAATTACCTAAAGAAAATTCGACAAAATCCCTGTACAGAGAAGAAAAATAGAGAGACGTTACCTGTAAATAGTAACTATTATTCTTTAATATTATATATTTATTTTAATTTGTTTATAGAAAAGATAGAGAAGAAGAATAAACTATAAAAATACCAGAAGTTGAGCAAAAGCAAGAGAAGAAGACGTGCAAAACAAAAAACTTGATGTGCATTTGTATTTAATGTTATTACGATTGAATGATGAGCCCCTTTCAAATTAGATGTTTGAACACACAGTCCATTTATTTCTATATTATTCTGTTTATCTGTCTTATATCCGCACAAGTATGTCCAGCTAAAAATAATTAAATAAGTAGTTAACATGCAGATAACTTCAATTTTGAATCTTATTTTCTTTTATATACTGCTTCTCCTTCGACCATAGGCCGCACAGCACCATTTAAATAAATGTATATGTCTGACATTGTGATAAAACATATTTAGTTTCATTTAAAAATAACAAAATATCCTCAAAACAAAGCATCAAAATACAACTAGCACAAACGTAAAATATAAACTTTCCCTATAAGTCGGTCATTAGTGCTGCCATCTCTAGGATATGGCTCTCCTGGATAGACACTTACAAAATTGACGTCACTGCAAGAGAGATGTAGAAGGTCATGCATACAAACAAACCTCCCCTCGTTGTCTTGCGTCCCGTTCCCTGTTCCTATCTGTCATTGTATTCGCATCTGTTATTCAGTGTTAAACCTAATTCTTTATTGTGATGTGTACGTTGTGTTTAATAAAAATGAGTTTAAAACCAGAAGATGTGTCTGGGGCAACTTTTTTGTTTGATAATATTGAAGATCATTCGATTATTCAACTAAAACGATGGCTAGAGTGTAAAGTCTACGGCTGATGACAGGTCTTTGTTTGTACGGGGTAACCATAGCAACCTTGATTTCTATGCTTTGCCGTTAGAGGCACTCGTGCAAATTGCAGTTTTGTAAGTGTCTATTGGGAAATATTGTCCGAATTGCATGGTCCACAAATTTAATAGTATGCAAGGGTATCTGAAATCATGCGGATAACAAGAGTTTTCATTCTAACCTATTTCATTTTCACAGTTACGTACCTCAATATTACCACAAGGAGCAATCCACTTCGTTACCAAACAATCTGGGGTAAAATGTTTTTCACACACCACGTCATTTGTTGTTAAAAGTTTATCCTTTCTTTGAATATCTCGGGTCCACTCAACAAGACGTTTTTCCGTAATGCGAAACATGGGGACTTTCTCCTTACAAGATTTGTAACCTGAGATACAGTTTGGGACACAGCACTTACTGTTCACCATTTCTCTAATTAAATATTATAGATATTCTCTCAGAAAATCAAATTGATACTGACTTTAATATGCAATTCAATGTAGTTTATATCTGACAAATGGGAGGCCTGATTGTCACGCCACTCTGCAGATTTATTTGTAACCAGTACATTAAACAGCCGCGGTCTGTATTAACAACGGAATACGAAGTCACTTTTCCTTAGTTGTTTTTGTTCTTCCGTGGTAGTACTGTAAATACGAAGTGTACATTTTATTTTTTGTTATGGTGGAAGACATAATTGTGGCGACTGTAGAAAAAATCTTGTATGTGTTTCGAGCGCAAATGGACATTGTCGATTTCAAGAGAATCCCGCGGCAAAAATTTCTCAAACAACAATATCCCATTTTGCACTCTTATGCCCAATTACACCAACAAGAAATTAATTTTAATCACGTTTAATCTACGTTTATTTCGATGCAATTTTGTCAATTTAAACCGTGTTTAATATTTCACATACTGTATTACTATACTTATATTTTATCTCACTTACCTACGTGTACAGAAGAAACTAATGACAACTGTAGTAAAGTCACTAGATATATAAAGTACCGCAATTGGCCGCCATATTGTGTCGAGCTTCGGCGCCAAATTTAAAATGGATTATCTTGAAGCGAGTGCGTTATTAAAAAAAAAATAATAATCGGCAGTGAATAATTCTATGGAGGCAAGCAATTAATATTGATTTTATGTTCATAATTTTTATAATATACACACATATAAGTACAAAACATAATTGATAAAAATTATAAAGAAAATAAAAAATAAATACAATTAAGGTTAATTTTCTTCAGGTCGTTTGACATGACAGCATTGACGCTAAAGTCCCCAGATATAGTGACTTTTATAGGCACAGCCAACTATAACTAGATCCTGATGTGACCCTGATTTGCCTGATTCCGCCATATTGTGTCTAAGAAACGTTCTTCTCTCTCTAACACAATGGTACAATGAATTGCGGTACTTTATATATCTAGTGACTTTAAACTGTAGGGAATCGATATGACATCTGGTGACTAAATTTTAAACTAGTGCATGACGGTAGGGGCGAGCAAAAACAATATATGTTAGCATACATTTTTTAAAAGTATTTCTTTTATACGAAAATGAATGTTGCAAAACGCGGTAAAACCAATATTATGTGTTGTGTATACGGGTGTCATTCGCTTATGAGTAGGGAAACTCATTTAAGTTTCCACATTTTTTCAAAAATAGGTAAAAATAAAGTGACTATAACCACAAATGCAGGCATTCAACAAATATTGGATAGATTTCAAGCTTGGAAGTATGTTTTACGTTCTGGAAAACAAATTTCCAAGTATATGAGAGTATGTTCGAGACATTTTAAAAACAGTGGCTGGTAGCACAAGCCTTGTTTTAACTAAAACACTGTTTTAAAAAATGTCAAATTCAAATTTCAATATTTAATTTCATCCTTATGTTTATAGAACGACTTTTTTAAAATATTTATTTGAAAATAAACAAAGTTCTGCTTTAAAATTATATTTTGATAAATTTGATATTATTTATTTTTTATTATTAAATAATGAATTTGAAATTTCTTAAAAAAGGGCTTGTGCCTTGTGTTACCAGCCAATGACTTTATTCTTCCATGTAATATTATTAATAATTATATTTGAAACATATTTATAATTAGTTAAATCTTTAGAAATTCCTTCTCAACGGAAATTTAAAAAAAATGCTGTACCATATTTGTGACGACAGAGCATTTGCTTGAAAACAGAGTGATATTACATTTATAATTTCTCGATAACTATCGGTAATTCCACATAATATAATGTGATTCGCATTCAGAACTTCTTCGCCTGTTTACAAGATTAATATTTTAAATAAAGTAGTAAATGAACATTATATACAATCATACCTTCAACAATATTCCTAGAATGATCAGTAGCCTTTAAAAAGTCAAATATCTGAACAATACTTAGCTTCATTTTCAAGAAACACAAGCAAAATTGTATCATATGACAGTGACAGATTGTACACCTACCGTCATGCAACCGCCATATTGAAAATGCTTGTAGCGCCTCTATCGGTTATTTCAGTTGAGAAAAGCGAGTTTCGTATTTTATATTCAGACAATTTATGTACCTAAATAATGAAACAAAAACACTTGAAATATGCCTAAATTAATTCTGTAACTCTTGTTTCAGGTCCACACTGACATCTACAGACACGTCTGGTTTCCACTGAACTTACCTCTCGCTTTAATAGTTCGCGCGTTTTTCAAAACTCCTCTACAAGGAACCCAAACCACAATCCACTGCGCTATTTCTCCTAAAATAAACAATGTAACCGGAGCTTACTTCAGAGACTGCAACAAAGTGTCCGTACCCAGACACCTAGACGACCCAGTTCTGGGTAAGAAACTATGGGAGGCCTGTGAAAACTTTGTCAAACTTACGGAAGAAGATCCTAAGTTGTAAAATTGGGGGTGTAAATGTTGCAAAATTGTGATTTTTTGTATTGGAATGAATGTTTTAATATCTAAATTTGTTTATTATATTGTAGGTGGTTGTTAAAAATATGAAATAAATTATTATTTTTTAATAACTTCTTAATTATTTATGTCTTCCTACAGAACTCCTACAGTCCTACATGAAGTAAGAAAACTTGAAGTTCGACCTAAAAAAATTCCTTCTGGATGCGATCATTATAGTAGACCTTTTTACCTCCCGTCATACCGTAGGTAAGAGAGGTAATGTTTTCGGTCAAAAAATACGATAATGAGTATTTAGTGAATAAGCACGAATTAGGGTCCCCACAACACGTTTGTGACGATTTTTTCGTCCACGATAACTCTTATATCAAACTTCCAAAAATCTCTATATTCCGTATTTAAGCTTTTTGCATTCAAATAAAGAATTGATTAGATTTTGGGTAAAATTGAAAAACCGGAAGGAGTACTTTACTTGAAGCCCATAACAGTTTTGAATGAAAAACTATATTGAAATATAATCCAAAACTTTTCAATTTTAGCATATAAGAATTCTATATTAGATTTTGGCTAAATTTGATTGCCCAGAAGTGATACTTTACATGAAGCTCTGAACAGATTATCATGAAAAACAAATTATGATATAATCCAAAACTTTTCAAAATTGTTATTTAAGACTTTTATATTAATGAGAATGTCATATTAGATTTTTGCTAAAATTGACAAGCCGGAAGTGGTTGTTTACTTGAATCTCTACATATTTTTTTTTATTAAAATATGATCTAAAACTTCTCAAATTTGATATTTAAAACTCTTATATAATTTGAAACTACATAATAGATTTTGACTAAACATGATAAACCGGAAGTGGTACTTAATTTGGAGCTCTTAACAGATTTTCGAGGATAAGCATAATAAAGTATGATCCAAAATTTCGTATTACATACTTTTCTATTTATTTGAACAAATTAGATTGTTTTAGAAACGATCAACCGGAAGTAATACTTAAAGCTCATTGTTATTTTAAACATGGAATTGACGAGAGGTCATGTGCCGGCCACATCAGATTTTTAAAGATGTATTATTGCTTTTCTCGAAAAATGCATAGGCCACTAGAAAAAAAACTAAAATACAAATTTTTCTGATTTTAAATTTTAAAGATAACTTCTAAGTATGAAATAATAGGTTTGTTCGCACAACAGTTAGAAACCGTCACAAACTATTCTGAACATGCGCACAACAGAAATTTTAAATCTACGATTAAAAATCATTTGTTCGCTCAGCAAAATATTTCAATCGCTGATCAATTTCCAACCGTCAGAAAAGTCCGCGGATTCGGAAGAAATTTTTAGTTTCTTGCACGCGCCCTTGAACTTCTGACTATTAGCGAGCATAGATCTTCCTCAAATAATATGAATATGCCTCTTTTTAATTGGTCGTTGCATCGCAACGTTGGCAGTGCAGTAGTGACAGCACGCACTTTAGAATCATTTGTTTTCGCTTTTCGCCACAAAGCGAAAATTTGGTAGCATGCGTGTTTCAAAATATTTGCCTGCAGGCGTACGTCTCGAGGCGAAAGTAATAAACTAACGACATTATTTTGTTACAATTCAATTCAAAGCCAATTTATATTTGTATTATAGAGCTAGCAATTGCAATATAAACATTTATTATAAATTCTTCCAAACCACTAAATATTTGCTGTATTATCATGTAGATTCTAGAGTATAAAATTATGAAAACAAGAAATAAACGCAGGAAATAAATTTTAAACAATAAAGAAAGATTATAATTTCATTATGTGACAATGACAAAGTTTTAAAAAAGTTATTATTACTCTAATCCAAATTTTTACTAATTTCAAGCCTTCTACTACCGCCTTTTTCAAATCCAGAATTCATTTTCAAGTAATTAAATAATAAATAAATCTTAAAATTTTATGATAGGAGCCATCAAAGTTTAAAAAAAGTATTAGTTTTTAAAATATTTGAGTTTTCAATACCTGTAACATCTCGGAGTCAAATAAATTGATCATTTTCAATACTTCTAATACCATCTAGTGATCATTTCTAAACTACTTACATTTATTTTATATTCAAATTATTTTTCGAAATCCCGCTGAATCTCGTATCTCGCTTATTAATTCTACAAAAATATTTTCCAGTCCAAATAAAAAACAAATTTATTTCAATTTGAAGCAACAATATAAAAATAAAACTTGGGTTTATGCAAGTCTACTACATCCTAATATTAACAGCGCGCTGCTTTCAGTTTCAGCTGATATTGATTTTTTCAATTTAATCTACTGCGCATGATCGTTATTATTGATTTTTAGATCGCGTGACGTCACACGAAATCCGTTCCATGCCTGTCGATACAATTTTTTTGCCATGTATTATTTATATGAGCATTTGGGGGCACATTAAAATCAAGCCCCTTAAAGAAGGCGTCTGCACTGGAAAAAGTAAACTATTTCTGGAATTGCGTGGAAGGATTTGACACGTGCTGCCAACTGTCTTAAAAAATTTAAACTTTGATGACGAGTGCTTTGCTGTTTTGCATTTAAATTACATATTATGAATGAGCGATTTGACTGATTTTCTATTTAGATAAAGTATTAAAAAAAAATGTTAGCAGAACTTTGGTCCTAAGGCTGTGTCCGATGTCGCATTTTGACATTTAGATTTTAGAATTTAGGACTTCTTTGCATAAATACAACTCCGAATGGAACACATGACATCCATTAATTTGCATGGCAACACTTTAGAACAACAAATAGTACATTAAAATACTAAATAAATTACTTTTACAGACATGATTTTAGCGCACGTGTTTCTGTTAAAAACGAGCGGCTTGCCGCGAGTTTTCTAGGGAACAAGTGTGCTAAAATGTCTTATGAAATGTGTATTTTATACAAATTTTTTTTGTTTGTTGGCGACAGTGACTGACATTTACTCATATACCTATTAACTAATATATTGCGGATCCTTTACTTTTCTTGAAGGAAACACTGTGAAATGGAAATACCATTTCTGCATAAGTCTATCTCACACAAACGCCCAACCGCGAATTATGCGCAAGCTTGAAAACTTGACTACTATTGGCTAACGAGAAAATCATGATCACTTTTTGCGAATCACAGAGATCTGTTTATTAACGGCTAGCGCGAGAAATTTTAAATTTAAATTTGAGAAATTAAACAATGTACCTACTATTTATTTTGTATGTAAATTCTTGAATATAAATATTAGTAATAATAAAAAAACATTGTTATATTCTAGTGCTAAATTTGAATTAAATAATTTACTTTGTTGTACTGTAAAAATAATAGGAATACAATCTGGTCAGGATTAATTTATTTAGGTGACAATAAATTACTGTATGAAACACAAAGCAAATGCTTTCGAAGTGCAACTACAAACAGAAATTAAATCAAACGTCGAAGTCGAACCATGTGCTAGCTGCATCACCAGGGCTGCGTTCCAAAACCAAGAATACCGAGTTTTGGCGTAGAGTATGATGTGTTGTGTTTTGGAACGAATGAGAGTTTTGTTGAAGTAAAAAATTGAAGCTAAATTAAAAATAATTTTATAAAACTAACAAAACTACTTATAATTACAACATTAATGTCAAGCCCGTAATAAAAGCGCTTTTATGGAGCACTCTCCTCAATATAATGTGAAAGTACGCTCCATAAAATCGCTTTTATTATAAAAGTATTCTCGTAATACACGCCAACGTATTTACTTAAGTTTATTTTCAACCAAAAGCATGTTTTCTTCCTCAAGAAGGCAAATTACTTCCATATGTACCGAATCGTGAGCATCTACGTTTGAAAATATTGTGGAGTAATTTCTATACCCTCCTCGTTAGTAAAGTAGAACATCACTTTGGAGGAAATTCTGGCTGTTTTGGAACAGGTTGAGTAAACTCTGAGAGTAAGGTTATTAGTTTTGAAACGACTTTGGATAATTTCGTACTCTTAAGAGTAGGATTTTGGAACGCAGCCCAGCCAGCGACGCCGTCAGCGTTAGCCAATAGTAGTCAAGGTTTCCAAGCTTGCGCATAATTCGAAGTTGGGCGTTTGTGTGAGATAGACTTATGCAGAAATGATATTTCCATTTCACAGTGTTTCCTTCAGCTACTCTTATGGGAAAGATACGAGCATTAGCAATATATTAGTTAATAGGTATATGCATTTACTTATATTATAACTTCATTTTAATAATAGGTCTTCTAGAAATAATATTTAGGTACTTAACTAGGTTTGAATTCTTTAAAGTACTTTATGACATACAAATGAGTTTCATAATGTACATATTAAACAACCAAAATAAATAAAATGAATTATACAATTCAATTTAATTTGATTCTTCAAATGTCAAAACACAAGTGACAGAAGACAGAACTTTAAAAACGGCGATGGTTTGTTTGTAATCGAATCTTCCATCTCAATTTCTACATCGCACTCTTTCTCGCGTGTGACGTCAAAATCAACATAACCCTCCATTAGTAATTAAATGAGTGAACGGGACCTAATAATTATAAAGTTTCGAAAGCAAATTGTAATAATTGTTCCAATTTATATCTTTATCTTATCTTTATGATAACTTATTTGATAACTTAATAAAACATAGTTAATTAAAAAGTATTAATCTGTTATAGTTGACAATGGCATTAATTGCAACAAAAGCAGTAGAAAAACGGTAAATATAACCAATCAGCAACAATAATAAACAATATGTTTTCATAAAATCTCATTAGTCACAATAGTCTCGCCATTTTATTTTCTGCATGAACTATATGAACTAAGAATTTTAGTGCAAACGCGACTTAAATATTAAAAAACATTTTAATCAGAACTTGACAAGCTGTGACCTGTGCCTTTGATGTATTGGGCATGGCCTGAAACTAGCAACAACTAACAAATTATTCATTACGTATGGGGTGAAGGTAGCTGCAAATAAAAAATAATAGCGTATTTCTGAGATCATTTATAAATGTTTTTCGTTAATTCATATTAATTTACATATATTTTCACTTTCTTTTCGAAGATAATTAAATTTTGTCTATGCTATAATATCCTGTTTTATTCTTTGTTACATTTTCAGAAAACCGCCGTTTCTTCCTGACGAAATATTCGAAAAACTAAAATGTTCAGATTGTGAAGGTTTCCTATCTACTCCTCCAATTTTCAAACACAAAGAAATCGGAAGTATTTGCGGCAATTGTGCCGAATTTAGCGACACAACAGAATTCATTCGCAACACAGAATACGAAATTCTCGCTTCTTACATCGACTTTCCGTGCAAGAATAAAGGATGCCACAAAAGAATCTTGTTCGGAAAATCGAGCGAACATGATTTTGTTTGCCATTTTAAATTATACGAATGTCCTCTTGAAGAATGCAACTGGTCTGGGTTTTATCAAAAAATAGGAACCCATTTTGCGGAATGTCACAAAAATAATTTAATTATAAACAATAATTTTGTACCTAACCTAACAAGAAACTGTGAAGAAATTCGTTTAATTCAAAGTGATAATAACTTATTCTTAGTTCAGAGTAAATGTATAATTTCTCAATGTAAATTTTGGTGTTTGATTAGATATATTGGGTTAACTAGTAATAAAAATAAGACTTTGTTCAAATATAAGTTAGAATTTCATGGTAACAAAAAAAGTAAACCATATTTCAGTGAAGAAAAGGCTGTTTTAAGTGATCTATGTTTCCTTATGGATAAAATTTCTGCAGTAGAAGTTAATATTCCTGAACTTTTAAAAACTTTAAATTGTCCCACAAGTGTATATTGCATTGTACATATTAGACCAGTTTAAATAAATAATATTATGAAGAGTAATCACATTAAAATATAAAATAAAACTTTTGGTATGTTGTTTATAATGTATATATTATCAAATAATTTAGAATTTAACATATCTTCAACAACTATATAAAAGTAGTAGTAATAAGACAATGTTTTACTTTAAATTGTACAAGTTTGGTGTACATTTCATTTGTGATATCGTGTAGACAATTTCAAATAAAACTGCAAAATAATCATTACAAATAGAAAATCATAATAAAAAGAAATTATCTATGTACATTTCTTTACATTTTTTTCATTTACAGACATGTCTAATACCCTGGCAGTTAATTCAATAATTATTCATCATTTAATATGTTTAGAAACTTAAAAATTGTAACATTTTATTTATATAATAAATAAATATGAACACACAATTTTACGAAATGAAATTGTTATAGTAGTTGTTAAATAAAAATGGGCTATTATACCATTATACCGTGAGTATTTTTTAACATGAAACATTGGGTTTGTCATATCCATTGATTGACAGCAATGTATTTGCCCGTTCCATTTAAAATTAAACATAGGGAACGAATTTGACCATTGATAAGACGCCAATAGAGGTTAATTTTGTTTAAATAATTATACCTGCATTCTAAATTAAAATTAGTTGTAGAAAAAATATAGTGTACACCTTGTGCCCGAGGGTTTTCTGACTCGGCTAAATTTCTTAGAATATTTAAATATAATACTTCTGTCAGATTCGTTCCCTATGTTTCATTTTAAATGGAACGGGCAAATACATTGCTGTCAATCAAATATCAAGTCGTAACCATGGATATGACAAACTCAATGTTTCACGTTAAAAAATACTCACGGTATTTAAATATTGTAACAAATTTAGCCAAGTCAGAAAATCCCTCGAGCACAAAGTGCATACAATATTTTTGCTACAACTAAATTTAATTTAGAAAGCAGGTACAATTATTTAAACAAAATTTATCTCTATTGGCGCCTTGACAAATGTTTCATTTTAAATGAGTTATGCCCATTTGCACCAACAAGGCTTAAATTTTAAGCTAGACTTAAACAAAAAAATGCAAATCGAAATTATGAGAGCAATATATTATAATTCATTTGACATTTCATTTCGATGCAATGTTGTCAATTTAAGCCGAGTTTAATATTTAAGCTACGTTGGTGCAATCGGCCAATAGACGGACAAATACATTGCTGTCAATTAAATATCAAATCGTAACCATGGATATGACAAATCCAATGTTTCACCTGTGGTTTCACGTTAAAAAATACCCACGGTATTAAGCAACCCTTAATCAAAATAATTAAAATCGAAATTATGACATCATCCATATATACGAGTAGTATAACAACCCATTTAAAATATATTTTACTATATTTACTAGAAAATAATAAAAAAATTAGCTGTATCCTATTTTCAATATGGGAAAAATTTCTGTAACTCTACGACTCTATTACTTTTAATGTGTTTGAGAGTAATGTCACCTCTTACTATATCTGTCACCTCTGTCACATAACATGAATTAAACAAACATACGAGCTGTATATTTTTTCTTCAAACAAGTGTCATCTTTCGTGAGCCACCTATACGCGATTTTTTTTACAAGCAAATGGGCTGCCAATGGGGTGTAACAAGATGAAATTCAGCGGGATTATTTTTATTTGACATTTAGTCCTTTTTTTTGCTGCAACCCTTGAAGCCTAGTTAAAGAGTCATAAACATTTCCAAATCTCGTCTGATCATAAATCTAAAGAGAAATCGTTCCTAAATTCTTGTTCGGAAACCTAACTTTCATGTCATCGCGGGACGTGTTCTCTCTGTTGAAGATTTTCTGTCAGCTAGGATGAGACCTGGGTTCGTGGCTAGAAGGAGGTGAAAAAGACAACCTCAGAATATAAAGTCACAAAGACAGAGGGCTGAACACGAACCGTGGTGAGTGGCAGTAGAGGTAGGGGAATTTATTTAAAAACGGTGTCAATCAAAAATTAGAGAGTTCAAGTACAAGAAGTCAAGTTTAAGATGTAGAGATAAGAGACAAGTAATGTTAAAAGTATAAATGATTTATAAATATATAAGTTAAAATAACCGTTAATTTTAACGGAGGATTCCACGATATTTTGTTTTTTTTATATAAATAAATAAATATATTACGGCATATTACCCATTTCTGGGTGTGCCAGTTTCTACAACACATGTGTGGGCGCTTACCAGGCGTCACCTCTCAGGCACTCATAGCTGGTGTGGAGAATGCACCACAGAGGTCACTTTTGTGCCATTTAAAATTGGAAATATTTGGCGTCTGTCGGGATCGAACCCGGTTCCCTCAGGTTCGCGACCAGGCATTTAGGGCCGGGTTTTTCAATATCTGGTTAAAATTTTAACTAAGAGTTAAATAAACAAAATTGAAACAATAAATGCGTAAAAATGCATTTACTTGTTTGACAGATAGTGTGTAAAAGGTAATTTACTGCTATGGGAGTAGAAAAAAGTCAATTTATTGAAATTTCTGGATTATATCGATTGTAGAAAATAGAATACAACTAATTATCATTTGAAAACCCACAAATTTTGAAATAAATTTCAAAAAACGTATAATTCTCATCGTAACAATTTACAACCAACAATCAAAATGAATTAGTTTGACAATATTCAAGCGTAAAACTCTTACCACTTCACACTAAACAATTCCACTATTTCACGAGATGTACGCCGCTGACTTTTTCTCTATATCCTTTCTACAAACTGGACAGCTCTCATGGATGCCATCTGCACAGTCCTCGCACAAACACACATGTCCACAGGGAAGAAGAATGATTTCTCGCGGGTTTTGCCGGCACACCACGCAGACTTGCGACTCAGGGAGATCAACATCGCGCATGCGCCGTCGGCGATCTTTGCGCGAGGCTTCTAGCTCGCGTTTGGTCTTTTCGGCTTCTAGAAGACGACTACGGTCGCGAAGATAGCGACGGAGCATCAAAGAGGCGATTATGATGCCGATGGTACCGAAGGCGAAACAGAATAACCTGTAGGAAAAATCGACAGTGATGTAATAGTTATTTATGTTATAAGGCTGGGAAGTGAATTATTACGGTACGAATGAGAAGTTTACGGACGAGGCGACAAAGAAGCCTAGTTAGGAATTTCTAAATGAGTACCGTAATACTACTTCACGACCGAATAACGTACATTTTATTTCATACTGTCTACGTGTTTTATATAGTCTAGACGATTTATCTTGGCAAGCCTTAGGAATGCAGGTCGATTCACAATAGGGTAGTTGCGAAAAAAATAAATGTTATTTTTTCCTATTAATTATGAAAAATAAACTAATTCTAAACATATTAATGTAAAAATTATTAGAAAATATAAAACTTTTCATTCATAATTTCCATAAATAAAGTTCGCGGTGGAATTCTTGTGACGTAGACTTTTAATAATTGTATAGTTCGACCAAGTCTGTATGACTCATACTAGCTGGTAGTAATACCACGACAAAGCGAAAATGTTGAATTATGTTTTAATTGTATCATACAAATATCAAATATTTACAGTATAATTACAGAAGTAAAATAACAGATACAAAAGTATTATTTAATAGTACGTATATTTTATAATTATTTACTTGAATACCAGATATTTTCAAGATGCTTAATTCTTATATAGACAACTTCATAATTTTGTCACCAGGTGGCTGCACACTCCAGGGAATGTACATGTCATTCTTAGTAACATAACCTATGTTTTACGTGTTAAAATTATATTTTAATTTTCTTTTCTATATCAGCATATTTAAAACAATGCAATGAAACTAATGAATTTGTGTGAAAATGAATAATTTCTTTTGAAATAGCGCTTCTCTCAAACATATAAATCGTTTTAGATAAAAATGGTAGTATCGTGTACAGAGTGTACAACCGAGAGTGTACCGCTAGGGCAAGAAAGACTGTGATTGGTATTAATAAAAAACGTCACCACGGGAAAATTTGAAATAAGATTTAAAAAAAATATATATATATTTTGAAAAATATACAGTTGCCAGACATAAAATAAGTATTAAAGTGAATGACTTGAATAATTCTTTCAGTAAAAAAATAAATTGGAAAATGCGCAACTACCCTATTCCTACGATGCGGTATGTTAAATATATACTTTTTCTTAGATACCGGACTGCGTTAAAGGTAAAATAGTGATTTTACGACCTTTTTAACACAATAGAAAACCATTCCGAACCGAACGATATATGACATTTATATTCAAGCAGTTCTCTTTGCACATAGGCGTGCATAAATTTTCTTACTGGCAATAAGAAATTTACAAATGATTCAACCTGTTTAATATTTTTTTTATATTTTGTAGCTAGTAGTAAACTTGTAATGTACATTATAATATAAGCTAAAATCTGCTCGTAATTATAATCTAAACCTAAAGACTAACATTTAAACACAAATTACAAGTAAAACCCTTATATAAATTATGCAATGTGATTATTATACGAATAATATCAATACATATTATGTATTTTATTTTATTTTTTATTTGCATTTCGTACTTAACATTGTTGTATTATTATTTTTTTAAATGTAATAAATAAATTATTATTTTCTGTACTGGTTGTACATTTATTAAATTGATTTTTTTTCCGGCGCGCCACAAAGAAACCTTTATTACTTCAGCTCGCCAAGTAATATCGTCCAGACTATAGATATTTATGTAATAAGTTACGAAATGATAGTTTTAGGCACGCGACGTGAAATTTATACGCACGAGAGTAAGCGAGTAGCGAGTAATACAACACGTCAAGTGCCTAAAACATTCATTTCGCAATGTATTCCATACAAGATTTTTTATAATAGCGTTTTAAAACAGATCATTCATTTTCAAATATCAACATTTTGAACTTTTAAAAAGTAGACACACGTCAGATTCATCTATTCGTTGCTAAGTGCTTAAAAGTAACAAACTGTCATTTTTACGCATTAAACTGTCATTTTTAAGCACTAGTGCTTAAAAGTACTTCATTTAACAACGAAAATGACAATCAAATAGTATATTGTGTTATTAGGAGTAAAAGTGATTCTTTGTGTGGCGGGCATGTAAGTTTGAACGACGAGCGGTAGAGAGTCGGACAATTACATGCAAGACACACAATGACACTTTTACTCCGAATGACACGTTATATTTTTTCTTCAAACATACGTATTTAAATAAAATAATTACAACTTGACGTTACAATAATTATAAATATTTTACGTAAAGGACGTTTGCTGATTTCAATTGCTCTGTTGCTATGGATACATTCATATTTGTTCACTTTTTGTTATATTCAAGTGAAAATTTTCACTTTTTGACGTTTAAATAAAAATTATGCAATTATATATTCTCCTTATGTGCAATAGGGTCTTCCACCGTAGTAACAAATTAGAACAAGGGTCAGTTATCTTAAAACTAGACCTTAAAATTGTATATTAAGGACTATCGAAGTTTAAAAATAGTTATTAGTTTCTAAAATAATCGAGTTTTTATTACCATTTCCTCATCTCTATATCTACGTCACACATTCATTCTATTCCAAATTCTTACTACTTTCAAACCTTCTGCTATCGCCTTTTTGAAATACGGAATCCATTTGCAAATATATAAATGCAGAAAATAACAACAATAAAACAACAGAAATAAACCAAATAATACTAGTGTAAATTTATGATGCCATGACATATTACAAGCGTTGGTATGAAAGTAAAAGATATGTTGAATGACATAGGATACCAGTGGTAATCAAATCTTGGACTATAAAATATACGTAGTATTTTTATTAATTATGACATTAAATTACTTATTATCCACCCATATTTCCAATTATTGACCACAGGGGTTATTTTAACATATTTATACATTTTATGTGATGAAACAAAAATTATGTGACTTCAATTATTAGCGAAATCCACTTTTTGAGAACAAAATCATCTCTATATCTACGTCACAGAATATTAAAAAAATTATTACGGCTTAACGAATAACAATAAAGACTTTCTAAAACTACATATCACTTTCAGTTTAAATGAAGTTTTGTAAAAAAAATATAAAAAAAATATAGTGGAGGACCCTATTATATAAAATTTTGAAGTATTGCGATGGACGGCCCTTGAAATTGTTCAATTGGATGGAAGTTCAACAATATTACTGAAGGATATAATATGTCGACGAATCGATTAAAAACAATATGAACTTTTATAATCACTTTAATTCTAAGTATTCTTACCATAATTACCAATATGTAAGTCTGCTATTTTTTAATATGTTATTTCGTTAAATATAAACTGTTTATATTTCAATTTGTAGATTATCAATTTAAATTTGACAGCTGTTGGAGGTTTTTAGTAACTTTATTCTTAGGTTATGTAAGTGTATAGTGCAACTTAGGGAGAAATTACAGATTTCTATTTTACAAGTTACTTCTTATCGCTCATTTTATATAGTTGCTATGGATATTTATTTATTTCATTTCTACCTTGTAAATCAAGTCACAAAAGATGTCATTTTTATGACGTTTTAAGAAAAAAGTTGTTGTTATAAAACGCTAGTATAAAAAAATTGTTACCTACCTGTAGTTCCTTTGCCTGTCATTTAGCTGCCTGACCAAACTCGTTATCTGCATACTTGTAAGGTAGAACGGTGTGCCATCCCCAGGAGGCTGTAACCTGACGGTGGAGCTGTTGGGGGACGCCACTAGTTCGCCGATACCCGTGATGACGGCACCACGACGTAACATTCGCTCGGTAGTTTGGACTCCTCGCTGCCGAACGCCCGCAAAAAAGCCCCAAACGTGGTCCATCACAGTAGGGATAGTCGGTTGAAACGTGTCCGAGATCACGTCCATATCTACATTTTATAATTATCAGTGAGTTGAAATATTAGGGTATTCCACTCATATCGAATTTTTATATAAATTATATACATAGCTATTTCTTCCCATATAACTATGTTATTGACGCAAAATTCTTTTCTATTTGTTTTATCACTTTTTTTATACATGCTAAAATATATTACATTTTCAAAACGCGAGGATTTTTCCGGGCTCGATGATGCAACCGAACCCGGCTCTCTTTTATTGGCCGACATTGTAAGTAGGCGTTCCCATCAACAAACCAGTGACTGCCAGACTGTTCCACTGGAATATTTGGTTATGGTGGTTATGCGTCAACTCGCTATTATTTTTACAAATACTTAAATACTAATAAACTATAACTACAATATACTAAATTTAAGATAAGTAAAAGAAAATAAGAACAAAATGAAATTCTCAAATTTAACAGTCGCACAACATTGACAATTGGTTTAAAACCTCTGATAACATCAGCTAAGACAGCAGCTGCTGAGAGAGAAAGCACGATATTGTCATTGCTCTCCACCACTGGATTCGCTTATGTCGTAAGGCGGAAAACGCTGAATGCCAAACATTTGCCATTTTTTTTCTTCCGTAAGAAGCCGAATTTTAAAAAAGAAAAATTAAGGAATTACTGAATTTAAAAATATTATAACACATAAAAAAAATCAAAAAATCGTGGAATCCACCTTAGTAACAAATAGGGTATTCCGGCATATCTTTTACCTTCCGTCACCTTTAGGTAAGGAAGGTGTTTTTGGTCAAAAAAATCGGTGGTCAGTTTTTAATGAATAAGCACGTTTTAGGGTCCCTACAATACGATTTTACTAGTCTGTGTGTGTGTGTGTTTGTGTGTGTGTGACAAAAATTTATCAGACGATAACTCCAATACTATAATTCTAAAAATTATAATTCTCTCATATTCCTCTTCTTTACATCCATATAATTATATTTTGGTTATAATTGGTCAACCGAAAGTTCCCTTATTTGAAATTCTTAACAGTTTTTCTTGACATTTTATGTGATTATGAATATGAAAGAATATATTATTCTCTATATGGTTTTATTATACATTTTCTTTCATATTCAACAGATATACATAGAGTTAAAGAATTGTAAAGAGATTAAATTTCATAAATCAGCCAACTTTGCTATAATCATGAAAACAGCTGATATATTCAAATAATTCTAATTGACAAATGTCACTGTCACGTGCAAATGTGCAAATTACGTAGTGTATGTTCGTGTTATAATTTTATTGGATTTATAGAATCTTTTTAAAGGAACTTTCGGCATGGAATTTGTAGAAAATAGTACATGTTCGTGTTACAATTTTACTGGATATATAGAATTTTTTCCAAGAAACTTTTGGTATGGAATTTGTACAAAATACGGTAGGTAATGTGCTGGCCACATCAGATTTCTATAAATTATTTTAGGGGGATTTTTGTATGAGAATGTCATAATAGAACAATCTTAAGAACAAAATAAGCTTAGCTATTTTATATAATATTAAAAGAGTATTATGGGTAACTAAAAAAATCAATTAACGGCCAGTTTCAAAATAAATATAAAGTCACTTTACTTTTAAAGTTTGATCTAAAAGTGAATAAAGCGTTTCATAATTTCACTTTAGTTAAAGTTGTCAGTTTAAAGCACTTTAAAATAAAGTCATCTGACAGTTTCTTTAACTTAAAGTAAAATTATGAAACACTTTTTTAACTTTCAGATCAAACTTTAAAAGTAAAGTGACTTTATATTTATTATGAAACCGGCTATAAGACTTTATAGAACTAAGGATAGCTTTCAATTTTGATGAAGTTTCACTAAAAATAATTAAAAACAATAGTTGAGGGCTCGTTTTCACGGTAATCAAAGGCGTAAAAAAATAATATCAAAAATTCAGAATATGTAATGTGCTAACCATCTTACGCTTACAAATTAAGAACATTCTCACCTAATATATCCGAGGCTAGAGGATCCACAACTTCAACTTGAATTCCACTAGCTTCCAGTACAAAAGGCATAACATTATGAACTTCTTGTATAGTCCTTTCTTGATTGGCCCAAAATCCAGCTGTACTTCTTTGTACTACATGTTCTTTTATAGTTAACGATTGAATTACACCAGCAACTTTAGGGTTATGTGTACTAACTATTGGACTACCTATGGGTTTCACAGTTCCCCTGATCGCAACGTACGATAATTTGCGATCAGGATGAGTTGCAACTATTTCTCGCAAGTCTGAATTGATTTCTAGCAAAGGAGCACCCTACAAATGACGTAATTTTAGGAAGAAATGAGGTTTTTTACAGAAATTATACCTGTATCATTTGAACAGCATTTCGATTTTTGAAATACTGCTTTAGACAAACCCCTAAAATAAGAGTATCAATGCCCAAAGCAATTGCTTCTCCTAAGTAATCCATATTAAATAACGTCATTTTCAACTTAGTGCATGCTATTCAAAACAATGTTATTGATTGTAATTTACACTGTCACTCCTTAATTCTAGAAGAAAATATTGAAGTTGTACTTATTGTACTTGATTAATTAGTAAACAATAGCTCGAAGTTAATTAATTAATCACAATTAACATAATTTAGATCGCACATGAACAACTCACTTTATGAAACCGTGCACTTCATAAAAAGATAATATTTATACAATTATGAATAAAATATTGTTGTAATATTATTTTTTATCAAAAGATAGTTTTTTTTCTGTAAAATAAACTACTTAAAAATAATTATCAGAGATAAATCTTTCACAATCTGACGTAAAGTGACAACCAATCTAATAAGTTGGTACTCCTGTATCCACTAATTTCAAATATTTTTACTAATAATTGTTGTTACTTTGTTATTTATTATTGTTAATAAATTTAAAACGTATCGTTGTTGTAAAGTCAAAACTTTGTATCTCAATTTTTGATATTTTTGAGTTATATGATTACTTCCTTCTGATTTCGTTAAAAAAGAAAAGGAAATACTCGTAGTGAAAATGATTGGAAATTTAGAATGAAAATCTCATATCAACGGCTTATTAACCACAACTTAGTTAATTTTATACCACTCTATAAAGTATTAACGACCAAAAGGACATATATTACATACATTTATGAATTAAACACGTTTTTGTGTTTCCTAAAAACTTATTGTATTATAGATACAAGGTTTTGACTTTACGACAATATTCATCATAAAATAAATTTGATTTGATTTTGCATTTAATTTAAACTATAAAGTACTTCGCGTGAAAACCAAGTTGTGATTCGTACAGCCCGTGTTTCATAAGTTTTATACCAAGCGATGACAAAATTGAAAATTATTTCCAATTTTTAAATAGCATAAAAGTTATAACTGTGGTGCTCTCTCCACGACAGCTTTGAAAGCCTATGAGGTAACGTCTTCTGGTAAACCCCCGAAGCCTAAAAAATATACACATGATTTTTGCCTTCTGATTGGTTTTGTTGACAAATCTGTCAGTCAAACGAACTTTTGCTCAGTGTTTCAAACCTTCGGACATTGAAGCTATCATAATGAACACTCAAAATTGTGTGTTATCTCAAAGTTCTTCATCGAAATTATTTAATTCGCACATATTTTTTGTCATTTTACTTACAAAATAACAGAAATTAACTATAATTATTGTACATCGCGCACCTATCCTCTTATATATGTAATAATTATCATAATGTTGGCAACATTACGTTAGTCGTTAAGGTCGTTAGTGCCAACTTTTGAACTTAAAATGACGATTTATGGACGATTTTTCTGCCCTTAGTGCCGATTTCAAATAAAATATATGTCATAAAAACAGTTTTGTTTCACAAATTTAAATGTAAAACCAAACGATCGGTTCTCATTTTCATAAGGTTCGCATGCGCTATCTATTCCATCGTTAACTGAAATTGAGTATAGTAAAGAAAAAGAAGAAAGTTTAACTAAGACAAAGATAACTACAATTAAAGTGAAATAGAAAATATTCAAACATCAAACGTCCATTTAACCGATTAGATACTTCTTGCTAGTTTGAGTTTGTAGTTTGTAACCGTTTTAAATATTGAACTTGATCGATAAACTAAAAAGTCGAATTCAGTTAAAATTTTAGAAAGAAGCAACGGTTTATTTACACTGAATGTTTTATGTTTGACATTTTTAGAGGTTTTAACTTAGTGATTACTTTTTAATTATTGTACAAGGTAAGATAAATAATTGTTTAATACTTTATTTAGTAGCATTTTCATTTAATAATAACATATCATTTAATTTTTACGTATTCGTAAACATGAAAAATAATGCTACATAACCGCTAAGCTTTCAAGTTGTACTTGTTGAACTTTAGCTTACTATTTTATCTGCTCTGTTTTTAAATATATTACTATATTTGTAAACCAGTTTAACTTTTACCTTTTCTAAAACTAACACAGTTATTCTCAATTCATTTATTTTAGATATTTCTCAAAATCGAAATGGATTTTTTAGAATCCGTACAATCTAAATTTCAGAAGTATCACAAAAAGAATAATATTATTGAGCATCGTAAAACAAGAACAGAATATCATAGATTAACAAGAAGAGAATCTCGTCTACAGAAAATGGACGAACACAGAAATTTAAAAGACGCTATAACCCCGAGCATTCTAAGAGTGAGACATGAATCTCCTAAGAAACCCGCTAGTCCTCACGTAGACAGGCTCACGAAACTGAAAATGTGGAGGAAAGACCGCGACAAAAAATTAGAGCAACAAAAAGCTTTACAGAAGAAACCTATTTTCAAAGCTGGTGCTGCGAAAAACATTGGGTTTCCATCTTTAAACCCAAACGCAACATCTTTCGCGCCCTGCAACCACGTTTTCAAAGCACCAAAGAACGTAAAACCAATCAAAATGAAAAACGAAAAGTCTCAGGGACTAATTCAAAGAGTGACTCGATCTCAGAAACCTGTTGCTTCCCCTCCTTTACCGCTGCCTGTTAATACTAGGAAAAGAACCGCAAAAGTAGGTAAAGAAAACAAACTAAAACCAGACAAACAAGTAAACGCGAAAACAAAAGAGGTTGCAAATAAAAAAGTTTTAAAACGACAAGATGCAATAGACGGCACATCAAAAAGAAGAAAATCAACGAGGAAAAGTTTAACATCAACAGAAAATTTTCAAGAAAATAAAAGTTCCACGATAACGCCGGAAAAAACGGATTCACATAGTCGAAACGTATTAAATAACATCTCTCCTGAAAATCATATAGGATATATTAGTCCATTTGTAACAACTTCCAGAGGAAAAGGAAGTGTACGGAAAGAAAATTTAAACAGATCGTTTAAAGGTGAGTTTTATACTTTTCCTCTTCTTCAGCTTTTCCATATTTAATAGGGTCCTAGACCATTTTCTTTTTTATTTATTTTTTTTTTCTGTAAGAACAGGATGAAATAAGAATTTTAGCCCAACGCGACTTAAAAATTTTACGTAATAAGAGAGATATGAATTTTTAAAGTTTAAGAATTATTTGCGTGACGTAGTAGGTACTGACCAGTGATCGACAAACTGTTAGTTATAGAGGGTTTTTTCATGTTTTTATATAAAAACTTATACGTTATATTCACGAAGAAATTATTATTAAGCATGAATAACATAAAAAATAAGCATTTTTTTCGCTAATAAATTATAGAACATTGAAACAGTTTGACAATATTATGACACAAAGTATGACGGCGGATGGCGCTAGTGTTTGTTTGTTTTGAAGTTTCAATATTTCAAATTTTTGACATTCTTATTAATTTAATTAATATTACAAATTGATTTAATAATAAATACATTATTATTGTTAATATTACTAGATATTATAATTAAACAAATACATCAAACACAAAATTGTTAATTTTTTTGTTAGGTTATACATCAACGTGACAGTTCATAATCTTTTAAAGGTGACCGCAGAGACGCGCGAATCTCCTTTTTAAAATCAGGCTACTAATCGAATTCTTAGGACCTAACACGTCATACCCAATTAGTAATCAACTTTAATCGCTTGTAGTTTGCGACCTAATCAATATTTAAACAATTTTTTTTTTCGCTAATACTCATTAATTTATGTATATTTATTATATTTAAGATAAATAAAATGGGGTCGCTGTTCCTTATTTTCCTTTTCCATTCATTCCTATCTAACGCACAGCCCTTTCTCTATAATATTCTTAACACACAATCCTTCTACCTTCTTTTTGGTCTTCCTCTCCCTCTTCGACCCACCACCTGCATTTCGCTTACTCTCCTTCCGACAAAATCTTCATCCCTCCACATTACATGCCCAAACCATTAACCTTCATTCCTGAATCTTTCTTAATATCTCCACTACTCCAGCCATTTCTCTTATTGCATCATTCCAAATCCTATCTCTTCCAGCCCGATTCACAAAAAGGTTTAAGCTAATCCTCATTTTTGGATTAGCGAATTCTACTCTAATTTTGACAATTTATATCTCAAATATAGTCTAATCTATTCCTAGTATCTACCTTTATTGATAATATCATGAAAATTAAACTTTAAATACCGAAATAGAATAGAATTCACTAATCCAAAAATGAGGATTAGCTTAAACTTTTTTGTGAATTGGGCTGTTCGTGTTTTACCGCTCATTTTTATCTTCGGTCTTATAGGGCTTCCAAACTTTAAAGAATCCGATAACGACAAAAGCGCTGCTTACTTTCACACCGTCCTCCAAAACGAAATCAATCGGTTGGAAGAGATGTGCGATTCATGGTGTGAGTACAAAAGTACAAGTACAAACGTGTTGAGCGAAGATGCCACAGATATGATCGACGTGGCAGTTGGACAAGCCAAACTGCTCATCAGTAAAAAGTTCCAGCAGTTTAAAGGGCTGATTGCGGCATGTCAGACTGGAGTTGGTGCGGAAAAGGAAGTCACTGTTGAAGATCTGCAAGGCTTCTGGGATATGGTATACATGCAGGTGAGAATGTTGATGTTTATTTGTTACGGCTAAGTACGTTCTGACAACCCGGGTTCGAATCCGTTAAACATGAAAATTATTTCCAATAGGGCATGAGACAAAAAAAAAAAAATTATTCATCTAATAGGTAGTTGCGAAAAAATAAATGTTATTTTTCCTATTAATTATGAAATATAAACTAATTCTAAACATATTAATGTAAAAATTATTAGAAAATATAAAACTTTTCATTCATAATTTCCATAAATAAAGTTCGCGGTGGAATGAGGTGCGGGAGGCCACGTGACTTTGACAAGTGCTTGTGGGGCCCAACATAGTTGCCAAGGATACGGCTTGTGTACGTTGCCTGTGTTGCCAAATAAATTTGAGTGTAAAATTAATAAATAAAATTGTAAAGCTAGTTATTATTAATGAATATCATGTTGTTTTACTTTTTAACACATAAACTTAATTTTTAAAATATACAAGACGTTCAACTTTCATTTGATTGTTTTCTTCAAATTTAGTGCGCCAAGAAATCTTTGTATCGTAGATGGCAGCACAAGTCGCATAATTTTTAAAAAATATTTTATAAATTAAGTTTATGTGTTAAAAAGTAAAACAACATGATATTCATTAATAATAACTAGCTTTACAATTTTATTTATTAATTTTACACTCAAATTTATTTGGCAACACAGACAACGTACACAAGCCGTATTCTTGGCAACTATGTTGGGCCCCACAAGCACTTGTCAAAGTCACGTGGCCTCCCGCACCTCATTCTTGGTACGTAGATTATTGATAATTGTATAGTTCGACCAAGTCTATATGACTCATACACGCCTGTTGTAATACCACGACAAAGCGAAGAAGTTATCGTTGTATCGTACAAATATTTACAGTATAATTCTAAATGTAAAATAATAAAAGTATTATTTAACTGTACGTATATTTTATAATTATTTTTTTATTTGTGGTCCGGATGCGGTTATTCGCTACCGAAAATCGGTCACTTTAATATGTTATTGTGTATGAATACGTTTATGAATGTGGCTGAGGTGAAAGAAGTGTGCATGGATAGGAATGGGTGGCGAAGGATGATTGTTGCGTAACTATTATTGTGGTCCGGATGCGGTTATTCGCTACCGAAAATTGGTCATATTAATATGTTCTTTGTATGAATGTTATGATGATTTAGGGCAAGGCGAAAGAAGAATGTTTTTTAAAGAGTTAAGTGATTCAGTGGAGCTCTTACTTTCATCCCTTTTCTTATTATTTTCGGGTTTTTGCTAACCCACTAAGTGGGAAACGCGTGATTTTATGTATGTATTTACTTGAATGCCAGATATTTAATTTTTTATATAGAAAACTTATAATTTTGCCACCAGGTGGCTACCAGTTCATTTTCTTCGCTAATAACAGACTTATAGTCTGTACCACGGTCTGTACACTCCAGGGAATGTACATAAATGTCATTATTAGTAGATATAGCCTATGTTTTACGTCTAGGACGACTGATTCGTATTAAAATTATATTTTTTTTTTTCATTTCTATGTCAGCAAATTTAAGACAAGGTAATGAAACTAATGAATGTGTGAAAATGAATAATTTCCTTTGAAATAGTGCTTCTCTCAAAAATATAAATCTTTTCAGATAAAAATGGTAGTCAACTACTGTATTGTGTACAGAGTGTACTACCGAGAGTGTACCGCTAGGGCAAGAAAGACTGTGATTGGTATTAGTAATACGTCACACACGAGAAAATTTGAAAAATAATTTTTTTTAGAAAAATTATATTTTGAAAAATATACAGTTGCCAGACGTAAAACATGTATTTAAGCGAATAACTTGAACAATTCTTTCAGAAAAAAATAAATAAATTGGAAAATGCGCAACTACCCTAACTAGTTAAAAATAATATACTCATATTTTCAAAATTTATTAAATATTAACAGAAAACAGTGTTTATTAATGTTATTTATAAATTTATAGGACAAGATTTATTTTATTTTTTATAGGTTGAAAATCTCAACACCCGATTTGAAAGACTGACAACAATGCGAAACAACAATTGGGAAGAAATTGAACCAACAGTGAAACCAAAAGTTGTTAAAAAACGCGCCCCTGCAAAAACAAGTAAACCTGCTGCCAGTTCGGGAATTAGGGCTGCTATATTAGGTAAATATTACAATGGGGATTCCACGATTTTTAAATTTTTTACGTGTTATTATATTTTTCTCAATTACTAATAGTTTAGAAGCTATTTGAAAAAGAAAAAATCAACAATATTCAGTTTTTCGTCATTATCTAGTGCCCTATGAGAATTCTTGGAAAAACAAAAGCACATCTGAGATGGCCTCCCAAAGGCGCACAAAAAGTTCCATTTAACCAACATCGTATCTCTTACAGTTCTCGAGATCCCAATGGTGGCAGTTCTAAATGGGACATACTGTATATATAATTTATATAAAAATTCCTTAAAAATTTGATGTCATTCTTTCTTTTAGCTGCGAGGAAGAAAAAGCAAGAGGAAGAACAACCTGCGCCCGAGCCGGACCCAAAAGAAGAATCCGTTTTCAACGGCGGGTTTTTCGTAGTGCGAACTCCGCATAAAAACACGCCCACCCAACGTACGCCAAAGCCAACACCAAAAAGTATATTAAAAAAGACAAAGAAGAAGTCGATAGTCAACATGAACAAATCTGTGCTCTTCAAGGATGAAGATAGTGGTTCAGAACTCGAAAATGAAGAAGTGGAGTTGAATACTACGTTTGAAAAAACTCCAACGAAGAAAGGTAAGCATTAATTTCAAATAGATTATTTAAAATATGAATTTTATGTAATTTGTATGCACAGTATCATTCAAAAATAAGGGTACAGCCGATAATCAGGTCTTATATATATTTTTTTCACTACTAGCCTAGGAATCCACTATTAATTACCTTTATTTGACATGAGAAATTGTTTTTCACTACCGCTTAATAATAATTTATTATTAACCTAGGTCTATAATGCAAACTGTCACTTTTCAATCAAACTCAAGCCTCCAAATCCAAATATTATTTAACTCATTAAACTCAAGAAAGGTGTTAAGTATATCATTTAAATTTGCCGCTTAATTTTAAATTAACCTATGCTGCCGCCTCGCCCGACCACTGTGCTGTTTTGGTGAAAATGTGAAATATGTGTAGATGTAGGAATGAATAAACCACTATTTTTTTTTGTATTTGTAGCTAAATACATTTCAATAATTTATTTAAAAATAATAATAATAAACTAATAAGGCTGCTGACTGTAACAGCACAAAGTGTTTTTATTAAATAGTTAAATCAAATACAAATCAAGGCCCATAAGTGAGGTTATCAAACCAGCGAAATGAGCGAAACGTCAGATAAAAACAAATGCAGCCTACTTTGTATTTGTGAATATTAACAAATAAGTAACGTAATTATTCATGTCAAAATGATTGTTAATATCAATTTAAAAAAAACTCAAATAGGATTTATTGCAAGTAGTGAAAAAAATAGTATATAAACCACCGTTGAGAAGATCATTATTGACCAGACGCCTTGTATCCCTCGGTCTTCGCCCTCGAGTTACAATATTGGCGCTGGGTCAATAATGAGGTCAAGCAAAAAAAAAAACCTTTTTACTGTTTAAATCGCAGAAGGATATTCTAATTTATCGTTCAGTATTATTAAATTATATTTTATTTACATTTTTTGTTTGTATAAAATCGTTTTAAAGTATATTTTTAAAAAGTTGCAAAAACCAGCCATGTTGTGACGTCACAGGTTCCGAACCTAAGGTCAGATTCATTCCAAACAGACATTTTATACGGACACAGAATTTCTAAAAGAAAAATATATATGGACTATAAATTGAGGATTACATAATAAATATGCTATAATATATTAATATAATATCGTTATATTCATTTTTATAAATATAATTTTCATTTGGCGTGAACGTTACTCAGCTGTTTCACTTTTGATTTGAGATTAGACGCTAGAAGGTTATAAACGCACGCGAGACATTGAATATATTGGAGAATATTATTTTATTCTTTATTTTGGTAAGTTAATAACTTACAATATTTACTGGCAAACTTATTTCATCGACATGTTTACTTTCATAACTTTCAGGTTATCTTTAAATGTCACTTTGACGTTTAAAACAGTGTGAAAATCAAAATGGTTGTTGCTCCGAACCTGTGACGTCATTTGGCAAGGGGCGAAGCGGGGGTCTAGCAGCTGCATTTTAAACAATGTCATTTTCAATTACATTTTTTTTCATGATTAAAGATCGATTTGAGGAAAAATAAAAAATACGAGTCTATTATTTTTCACTACTCTGTCGATTAAAGTTATAAAAAAGTCGTGCATGACCTAATAGCGATCTGTACTTCTAAAGTTAAGCAGTAATATTTTTTTTTTAAATTCTGTAACGTACATTAATCTTATTTTGTTCTCAAACAGTGAATAATAAAGTTACATAAATTGACCTATTTCGATACTTCGAAAAATATGTAGACAGGATTGCCATTAACAGCCTGAGTCTTCGTATATACAATATGTTATATTTTCTTTGGAAATTAATTTATATTTTTGTTCCAGAAAGACGAAGAAGTAGTAGAAAATAATAGTATTTAACTCTAGTTAATTGTATTGTCTTATCTTATCACTATTAACATAAGTTTTGTTGTGTTTTTACTTATTGATATAATATTCCTGTAAATAGTACAAATATATGTAAAATAATTATAAAAATATGCAAACTATCTTTATATGTATTTTTTAATTTAATATTTTCTCACGTTTGTATTGTATACTGCCATTAGTAAATAAAGTTACTGAACATATTTTATTTTTCTACATTCTGTATAAAAAGTACCTTTCACCCATTTTTACCTCTCGCTAAGAGAGGTGTTGGAATCATGTTAAAAATCGCATACCCAGATTTTAGTGGATAAGCACGTTTTAAGGTCCCTAGAATCCGATTATAACATTTTTAAGATGTGTGTGTGTGTGTGTGTGTGTGTGTGTGGATGTTGGAACCACGGTTTCTCGAATACTATAAGACTTAAAAAATATTTAAGTGCAGTTTCCTCAATCTGACATTACTGGGTAGAGCTGATTAGATTGTGGTAACAATTGGACAACCGGAAGTAATAGTTCCTTAAAAAAAATTCTAAATATGATTTTTGGAAAATTTATGTTATTACAAATATTAAAGAATCTAAAAATCTTTTAGAAAAATATAAATACATAAAATAACAAGTGAAAAATTAAAATGTTTGTAATTGTCAGTGTCAAATAACCAGAGACATTCCTGCCTAAAACAATCATTTCGCAACTTATTACATAAATAGCTATTTTACATCTTCAATAAAAGTGCCATATTGTTTCAATTTTTCTTCTGTTTGCGTTAAAATTTAAGCTTTTTGTGCTACAAAAGACATACTTTATAAACGTGTATTCTTTTTAAGAGACGTAAGAAATAACTATTCTTGATTTCACTTAAAAAGTATATCCATTTAATATTTTTTTTTGAAAAAACGAGTATGATATTAATATACATATCTAATAACACCTTCTAATTCATTAAAACTGATTGTTGTTTGTAATAATTGTAGACTATAAATTGAATACTACTTCAGTTATAAAAAATGAAAATAAAATCGTTAGTAAATAAAGAGAACAATAGGAGTGTAATTTTCAGTTTCATAAAGCTAAAACGTAATACTAGTTTACTTAAGATAAACGGGCCATAATTATATTTAATGAACTATATATTTCCTACAGATAAAATTATATAATATATCATGTAGGTAATTTTAATTTTATGTGTACAGTTCGTAATCACCCGGTATATATACAGTGATATAAGAAAAAGAAGATGTCTGTGTCAGCTGTTTGCCTCAAATTTGCAAATCGCATAGTTGTTCCTAAACCGTGTTTACTTACCGGCTTTTTAAAAAGCAGAAATATGTCAATAGATTGGAAAATACCCAAAGAAAAGTATTTAAGTTTAAATGCTGAAGAGAAGAGACCTCAATATTTATGTGGCAGTAATTTTAAAACATGTACGGATATACCAACATGGGAAGAATATTTTCGTATAACACAGAATAGAATAGCTGACAAAATAGAAATTCTTGGTGGTTATGAAGTAAATCCTACATTAAATAGTGTTTTGGCAAAGAAGATATCGATTTTTGCTGGTGACATTACTACATTAGAGGTATTTATCTTGTTTTGTGTTTAGAGCGAAAGTAGATGGGTGTCACATTTTTTAAGGTCGATGCTGTTGTAAATGCGGCAAATTCTAGCTTATTAGGTGGTGGTGGCGTTGATGGTGCTATCCATAGAGCAGCTGGGCCAGAATTAAAAGAAGAATGCCGAAATTTGAACGGATGTAAGATAGGAGAAGCTAAAATTACCGGCGGCTATAAACTACCTGCCAAATGTAAGTTATTTTTTTTTTTTTATTATTATTACGGGCCTCTTAAATCTATAAAAGCACTGTTAACACGTCGTTAAGAAGATCTATATACGCATTGTTTGATACAATGTATTAACGTATACAATCAGACAAATTTCACAACATACAATAAATACACAAACTATCAAAATGTGAAATTTCAGTTGTTAGCGGGAAGAGCTACTGACAAAAAAAAAAACACAAACTCATTGTAACATTCCCACATATTTACTAATGCTGCAAACTATGTATATTAAGTTACTTTGCATATAATTAGTACTTTATTTACTATTTTCTTTTTCAAATGTCATCATTATTAATTTGACGTGATTAGTTTTTTAACTATGACATGTCCCTGTCGGTTACATACATTTGAAGTATGAACTGTGTAACAAAGGAATCTTTAAATCATAGGCTCTGAGATTTATAAAATAAATCGGCAATCAAACTATAATAGTTTCGTTAAACATGCCATAATCAAACTGAAACTAGTATCGTTAATATCTATATCTCAAGTAACCTATAGCCTTTTATTTATAAATATAAATGTTTGTAAAAATTCTTTGCAATAAATATAATGGCTGGTAGCACAAGCCTTGTTTTAACTAAAACACTGTTTTAAGAAATGTGAAATTTCATTATTTAATAACAAAAATAAATAACATCAAATATATTAAAATATGATTTTGAAGCAGCACATAGTTTGTATTCAATCAAATATTTTTTAAAAAATCGTTCTTTACACATAAGGGTGAAATTAAACATTGAAATTTGAATATGACATTTCTTAAAACAGCGTTTTAGTTAGAACAGGGCTTGTGCTACCAGCCAATGTTTACACGAAACGCGCCAAAATAGATATTTACGTTTTAAAAAATTATCGCACAATTTATGATTACGGTTGGAATTTCCCAAGGAATTTTCATTGATTATATTGGGTTTTCCAAATAAAAAATAATATAAATTATCTTCTGTTTATGCATACATTTAAATAATAAATTAATTATTAATCGTTTTACAATGAGAAGCATATTTTTTGTGACTAGTCCCAAAAAATCAAATTAAATATCAATATTATATTTCATAAAATAGAAGCTAAGAAGCTATTCTTTGACAATAAATTTTACGTTTTGCATAAATTATAGCAACGAACATGATTTGTTTAATTAGTGCGCGTCAACTTCAAGGCAGTGTGCTCCTGCAAATCCCTAAAATCTAATTCCTAAAATTGTAAATAATCACTATATTTAGAGCATATAAATTTAGGATTTAGATAACACAGCCTTTGAGGATTCCTGGATTCCCATATTCATATCATATTTATTGTTTCCAGATATAATCCACACAGTCGGTCCACAAAAAGAGAAGCCAGACCTCCTAACCGCTTGTTACAAAAACTGTTTGGACATTGCCCTACGAAATAAAATCCGCACAATCGCATTTCCCTGTGTATCTACGGGAATTTACGGTTACCCTATCGATAAAGCCGCCCAGGTTGCTTGCAGACAAGTTCGCACATTCTTAGAGAACAACAGTGATTCCATGGACAGAGTCATCTTCTGCTTGTTCGGCCCCGAAGACGTGACGATGTACGAAGGAACCCTCCAGTCGTATTTCCCTGTAGCGTAGATAATAGTAGGCTTTTATACAGGTTGTTAAAAATAACGCGATGTAATCGGATTCGCTTAAGTCTAGATGTTTCATGTTACCTTTTATTGATTGAACATATTGATTTGTATTTTAATGCCCTGTATAAAACACTAGTGTACTCGATGGATATGCTTTTAATTGTTATTACGTGCTACATTATTTTTGTAACTAATAATTTGAATAAATACTTTGTATATTATTGAAAAATTTACTTTATTAATAGTACGCCGGTATGAATAATTGCGATGGGCCCATAAACTATAATCGAAATATAACAAATTTATATAAAAGTCGTAAAATACTTCCTAATTGATAAGTAGTAAAGCTAAATATTTGTAAAATACATTCTAACGAATTAAACATTTTATGACCGTCACGCGCTTTGAATATACATATCTACTAACGTAGATGTATATATTCAAAGGTCACGCGTGTCGATTTGATTCTATTGACCAGAAATGTTCTGCCATCTATTGACATTTTCCTTGAACTACAATTAACTCAGTTGCTAATACAAACAAATCACTGTTGCAACAAGATGGTCCCAAACATGAAAAATGAAGTGTGTGTAAGGTCTTTGTAACAGACTCTCGCTATAATTATAAAGAATACATGACAAATGTTAAATTATTTGTTTTCACAGCCATCCGAAGACAATGAATTATGTAGAACCCAAATATCAAAATACAAGTGACAGAAGACATAACTTTAAAAATGGCGATAGTTTGTTTGTATTATGATCTTCCATCTCAATTTTTCCATCAACTCTCTCTTTCTTGCGTGTGACGTCAAAAGTATAGAGTGATTAAAAAGAAATGATGGAGTTGGCAATACAATTCTGGGGATCTTTTTATTTATTAAATGTGAATGAATTATAAATTTTAGTATTATAGTGTTAGAGTTATCGTCAGAGAAAATTTTGTCACACACAGAGAGAGAGATTCTCGTAAAATCGTATTCTAGAGACCCTAAAACGTACTTATTCATTAATAACACCACCGATTTTTTTGACAAAAGAATTCCTTCCTTACGTGTTCCTTACCTAAATATGACGGAAGTTAAAAATGTTTTTTCTTTACTAACCTGCTAAGTATACACGGTAGTGCAAGGACGTTTAAACGTCTTTGGGCCCGGCGGGCGATAAAACTGGCAAAAAGCTCGGCGAGAGTAATGTTCAACTTTTCGCCGTTGTAAGATGTAAACAAACGATCTTGATGCAATTGTGCGTAAAATAATATTATACTCCCGTAATTTCCAGCTTACCTAAGTCGTTTTATTAATTTTTTGTTTCAATTCCATGGCTATCGCTATTTTTTGAGTGACTTTCTCATTTTTATACCTAATTTCTGCCGTAACAAAGCATGCAATAGTTATTTATGTATCAAGGTACAGAAGTTCAACTTTTTATCACGAATGTGGAATAAATAAACCATACGAGTGATAAAAAAGAACTTCAGTGCCGAGATGCATATTACATTTTATTTGAAATTACAAAGCATAAAGCAAATATTTTACCCGTTTTAAATTCGATAATAATTTTGTTTGTAATACTACATTTGAATGTTTTCTGGGTTATTTTGGACTAAACTGAATATATCTAAAGACGTTTTTTCAACAGAGAATTGTTATAAATTTATTCAAAATATAAACATTTGTACTATATTTTTCCTTTTATAGATAAATGTAACTGGGATAAGTGGGATTCTTATGATACAAAACAACTACAAAGTAAAAACAAACATTTATTGTACACGATACAGTAGCTTTATAAAACATGAATTTGATCTAGATAAGATCCTCCACATATTTTTTGTTTGTATCTGCATTTATTTGAATCTTCCCACCCACGATCCAACTGCAGTGTCCTCTATCAGAGGTCACTGACTTACTAAACAAAACCTCAAATTTTCAAGAAGTTTGTTTGGCTTATTTGGAAGTGGATTTCTCCACTTTCCAAGTAAATATCACGAAGATTTTTAGTTGTTTTATGTATATTAATTCATTTACTTTCAGTAGAACAAACTATAATGGAGAATCCATTAGACAATCCTCACACACGAAATCAGTTTTATGAGGACGTTTTTAAAAGGCCACAAAAGAGTAGTCACTTCCAATTGAGCACAGAGAAGTACAATGATTTAATGCGACAAGTAAAAACAGCCAAAACTGCCGTAAAAAGAGAAACAGGAGATTATTGGTTGTTAAAACAATACGATGTTATCAAGACGGATAATGGTAGAGAACAACTCATTTCTCCAGCCGTAAGTGGCCAATTTCTTTATTACGCAACTAGTGAACAAGTATTTGATATTTTACTCGAAACACATTTATCTCTTGGACACGGGAGTGCTGACAAAATGAGAAAAATACTGCAAGGAAAGTATAAAAATTTAACTGTTTTTGAAATACATACATTCCTAAACTTATGTGAACCTTGTGCCAAGAAACGGAAAAGTGAGAAAAAAGGACTAGAAAATAAAGCTATGATAATGAACCAAATTAAAAGCAGGGGTCAACTAAATGTGATAGATTACCAAAAACAAGCAGACGGATGTTATAATTTTATAATGATCTATCAAGATCATTTAACAAAATTTGTTGTTCTTAAACCTCTCAAAACTAACAAACCTGAAGAAATCGCTGTTCTTCTTCGGGATTTATTTCTTCTTTTCGGTGCTCCAGCTATTTTACAGTCAGACAACGGACGTCAGTTCGTAAAACAAGTTCTAGAGAAGTTAAAATTATTATGGACTGATTTAAAAATAGTTCTTGGAAAACTACCCCAACCTAATGATCTCAATCGAACCATTTCACAACTTTTAGCCATTTGGATGCGAGACAATAAAACAACAAATTGGAGTAGAGGGCTCGGGTTTGTGCAATTTACCAGAAACCAAGCAATACATTCAGCTATAAACAGATCTCCCTTTGGTGCTATGTTCGGCCAACCCGCAAAAATGGGCCTGACTACATCCATAATCAACAAAAATATTGTCCATAACCTAAACACAGAAGAAGATCTAGAAAGGCTGGTACAACAAGAAGATGAACAATTGCTACAGCCTGAAGTTCTCGTAGAAGTAGAGGACCAAGAAAAAGATAGTTCTAGTATACCAAGAGTGTCTTCAAATATTGCAAGAACATCTAATTCAAAGACAAATTGCAGTCTGTGTAGACAAAAACTAGAAACTCCGGGGAAAGAAATTTGTGCTCGGTGCTACGAACAAATGGCACTACTTCAAGCTAAATCAGACGAAAAGAAAAAAAGAACTCCGTCTAAAAGAGGGAGGAAAGCAACGTAATTGTGTATTTGACTATAAAATAGATAGAGATTTATTAATAAAATATTGGCACTAACTCTTACATCTTTTCGTACAAAAATAACTAACACAGAATTTAATGTTACTTTTTTTTAAATATATATTTGTACTATACATATAGGAAATGTGATATCAAGAATTATAACTGTTTAAATATAAGTTATTTCTCAAATATAGTATTGAAATAAAACATATTTAATTTATTATTTTTCTTTTTTATTATTCCGAAATAAACCTTTTCAAATAAATATTTTATATAAAGTATTAACAATTATTCGAAATCTCTTCACCCAGCATTTACTCGTATTTTCACGAAAGTGGTTTTGTTATAATAAATACTGTACAGGCTGAAACAAATTCGAGTTTCACATATGAAAAAGGTATATTGTCCTGTGGTACACTCTCCACGCTAACAATGAGTGCCCGTGAGGTGACGCCTGGTAAGTGCCCGCACGGTACAAATATGTCATCATCATTACCGATATCTGTGATAAAGCAGATTGTGGCACACTCAGAAATGGGTAATATGCCGTGATGATATATTTATTTATATGAAAAAGTTTCTTATGCACCCTACAAAAAATTAATGTAGGTCTTTATGAGGCAACTATTTGAGAAAATTTTAATAGGCACTTCATGAATTTTCTACCTTTTTTTGTTTTTAAGCTATAGGATAAAATTTGTTTTTCGCTTATTTTGAAAATACCTCATATCTCGCTTATTATAAGAAATACAGAAAATGTTTAGAACATTTTTATACTGTTTTTTTTTTTACGTAGAATAACGTGATGTAATTCGATTTTTTCAAAACAATTCTCGAGATAAACATAACATATTTTTAAATGGGAACATATGTTAAAAATAGTCTCATCGTTTTACTTATTTTAAAATCTTTTCAATGATGTATAACTAGCCTACGTTCTTTTGTTTTAAACATGAATAAAACTTGATACATACATACAGACAGACATCATTATAAAAAAAGGAAAATCGTGTTGTGGGGATCCTAATTCGTGCTTATTCACTAAAAACCCATCATCGATTTTTTTGACCGAAAACATTACCTCCCTTACTTATATGTAGGTTGGCGGGAGGTAAAAACATGAAATTGACATATTTGATAGGAAATTTTGCATAGATTCTAATTTTTGATTTGACAGTTTATATCTTAAAATTTAGTCTAATCTATTCCTTCCTAGTATCTACCTTTTTACCTTCCGTCACTTTTAGGTAACGAAGGTATTGTCTTTGGTCAAAAAATGCGGTGTTGAGTTTTTAATGAATAAACACATATTAGGGTCCCTAGAATACGATCTCACTAGTTTTACGATGAAGTCTGTTGAGGACACAAACAAACTCTTTCGGTTGTATTCAAAAATATATAATTGAAAAACGAAGCCTTTTTACATAAATAATGACATTAAACATTTATAGAAATTATTTTTTACATATCATTCAAAACTGTCCGTAACTAAAACATGATGTTCTCATGGCCAATTCAAAATATATTCACAGGTGTTTTTAACAATGTTTGTATGTGTGCTTGTGTGTAACAAATTTTTTTCCGACGAATACTACATTTCTAAAAATTATAATTCTTTTTTTTTCCTCTTCTTTACATCCATATGAAGTGCTGATTAGATTTTGGTTATAATTGGTCAACCGGAAGTTTCCTTATTTGAAGTTCTTTCTTGAAAAAACGCAGTTAAATATCATTTTTTGACATTTTATGTGATTATCAATATGAAAAAATATCTTATTGTCTATACGGTTTGATTATACATTTTCCTTCGTATTCAATAGATATAGAGTTAAAGAATTATATAGAAATTAACTTTCATAAATCAGCCAGCTTTGCTATAATCATACAGCTGATATATTCAAATAATTCTAATTGACAGATGTCAGTGTCAAGTACAATTTACATAGTGCATGTTAGTGTTATAATTTTATTGGCTTTATAGAATCTTTTCCATGGAACTCTGGTATTGAATTTGTAGAAAATAGTATAGGTTCGTGCGTTCGTGTTACAATTTTACTGGATATATAGACTTTTCCAAGGAACTTTTGGTATAGGATTTGTACAAAATACCGCGAATAGAATTCACTAATCCAAAAATGAAGAATAGCTTAAACTTTTTTGAGAATCGGGCTCTAAAAGTTTGAATTAAAAATCTGTTTTGTGTTTCACTGATTGATAAAACATTTCCCAAATGGGATTATGAGTAATGAAAAAAATTCGCCTAGGAAACAAATTAAATATAAATAAGTATCTATAGCTACGCACATAGGGCTTTAACCACAGCTTTAACTTGAACAACCAAAAATCGACCAAACGCTGTCAGATTTGTTTTGAAATTAAACGAAACGTTCAAGAAATATACAAAATGTCAAACTCAAAATTAGTGAAAAGCAATTTAATAGTTGTTGGTCCACCACCACAGAGGTTTTCTTTGGATGAGTGGTATTTAAACAATCGTGTTAAGTACAGATTTGCGCAAGATCAACAACAACTTGCAGACAGAATCTTAACAGAATGTGACCGTATGCGAGAAAAAACCGCCGAATTAGCTAAACTCAACAAAAATGAAACCAACCACCACATCAATGAACGAATCCATGAGATTGAATTCCGAAAACGTGAGACAGAAAAAGTTCGCAAAGAAGTGCTTCTTGAAATTGAAGCATTGAAGCAATAATTATATTTCAATGGTTCGGTTTCTGATGGTTGTTCAGCTTTTTTCGTAATTTTCAGCCTCATACTTGTAAAACACGAAATGCAAATATCTTTTTCTGAAGGCTCCAATTTTATTTGTTATTGACCTTCATTTATTTATTTTTTTTTGTGTAAAATTTAATTTCAGACATGGAAAATTTATAAAATATCTGATATTCAGTCAAATACATTTTAGAATTTATATCGGGATCGAGTATCGGTTTGCGGTATATTTTCTCTTCCTGGGCGTTGTGTGTTTTATAGAAATGAGTGAAGAAGGACGGTTAATTGATTAATTCACAAATATACGAATATATAATTTCGGGTTCGAGTCAACCCATATTGTGAATAATGCTGTGACTATTAGTACTTTATCAGAGTATCTTAATAAAATGAAAGCTTGCGTATTTTATAAATATTAAACGTTAAATGCTATTCATATTCTGAATAAAGAACAATAATTATACGATATGGCGTGATTTTATATATGTATTGGCGAAAAAAATACGATAGTTTATAGACGAAAATTGGTATACTTATGTAAGACTATACGTAGAATCTGATGGTGAAGTCTAAAATTGTTTATCTATACCCAGTTTTGTTTGTGAATATCTACTTATTTAAGGGTTGAGGGTACGACTTTAATTTTACGAAAAATAGATTCTTTGGGTCATAGTACACATATTTTCTAATTTTTGTTAAAATATTACAACAGGTAATTTAGCAATTTCGAACCAAAATTTCCAGAGGTCATTGACCTTAAAGGTGTAGGATTCAGAATGTTTCATTACTATAATTATACCAATAGTACAATAATTCTGAAAATAGGTATACATGTACAGAAAATATGTAGATTCTAATGGTGAAGCCGACGTGTATGTATCTCTACCCAGTTTTGGGTAGTATACATCTACTCATTTAAGGGTTGAAGATAGACGTTTAATTTTATTAAAGATCGATTCCTCGGATCAAAATACATATGTACAGTAATTTTTATCAAATTATTTGGTATGCTCTATTGTTAATTGTAACATTATCAACAATGGTATTTACATATATCGCTATTCAAAAATGATTTTACTAATTTATTTAGGCAAAAATTTTGAAAACTGGGTTATTTATATATGAAAGTAAGTAGAATAGAAAAAATTCCATCTCCACCCATTTATAGGTATGGGTCTTGGTGAATTTATGAAAGTTATGGCATAATTAAAAAAAAAAATCATTTCTGGCTGGACGGTTCACTTGAAAAAAAAATTTATTTGAACTAAGTTTCTCAAAATTGAATTCTAGGAGGGGTTAGTTTGAAACTTTTTTTAAAATTCTCACATTTTTGAAAACAAGATCTTGGACTCATTTTAAATTTTTGGAAAAAAACTTTTTTGTTTATTATTATTAATTAACCAAATTTTGGGTACATATATAACTCGAGCCGTAAATTTAAAAAATCGATAAGCTAATTTTCTAACACTACCCATTTTTGGGTAAAGAGCAGTCACCTCAAAAATTGGTAAACCTACAAAGTCGACTCATCGATTTTTGGAATCTACGGATCGAGTTGCATATAAACCCAAAATTTGGTTCTGAAATTTTTATAAGTAAAGCCCTGGCGAATTTTTAAATATAATTGCACAATTGGAAAAAAAATCATTTTCGGCTAAACGGTTCACTTGAGAACAAAATTTATTTGAAAAAAGTTTCTCAAAATTTAATTCTAGGTGGGGTTAGTTTAAAACATTTTTAAAAATTCTCACATTTTTGAAAATAGGATCTTTGAGTAATTTTAAATTAAAAGAAAATTTTTAGAAAAAACTTTTTTGTTTATTATTATTTATAAACCAAATTTTGGGTACATGTATAATTCGAGCCGTAGATTCCAAAAATCGATAAGCCAATTTTCTAACACCACCCATTTTTGGGTAAAGGGCAGTCACCCCAAAAATTAATCAACCTACGAAGTCGACTTATTGATTTTTGGAATCTACGGGTCGAGTTGCATATAAAGTTTATTACTATTCATTAACCAAATTTTGGGTACATATATAACTCGAGCCGTAGATTCCAAAAATCGATAAGCACATTTTTGAAAACAGGATCTTTAACTCATTTTAATTTGATTTACTGCGCATGATCAAAATTATTGATTTTTCGATCGATTAATCTTACACATTCCAACCCATACCTGTCGGTGCAAAGTTTTTGCCATGTATTATGTATATGAGTATTTGGGGGCATGTTAAAAAACAGGCCCCCTAAAGAAGGCGTCCGCACTGGAAAAACTAAAGAATTTCAAGGTTGTGTGGGTGGATTTTACATATGGTGCCACCTGCCATAAAAAATTTAATCTAGGAAAACAAGTGTCATATTTTATTTGTATTTAAACCATTTTAAATAGTTTTCTTATTATGGCTTAAACCATTCGTACAATAATTCTGAAAATTGGTATACTTGTATTAAAAAATACGTAGAATTTAGCGGTATAGGTGACAGGTTTGTATCTCCACCCAGTTTTGGGTAGCATATTGTACCCACTTAAGGGTTTCAGATATGGTTTCAATTTTATCAAAAATCGATTTTAGGAATATTGTCGGCAACCGACGCGTAGCTTTCGCACTGAAAATTCAAAGATTTGCGGTAAAATTCAAAGTGTGTTTATTTGGAATTCCTTCAACAAAAAAAAATTAAAATTGGTACACTTATGTAAGAATATAAGTAGAATCTGATGGTGAAGTCGAAAATTATTTATCTCTACCCAATTTTGGGTGGTGCGTATCTACCCATTTAAGGGTTAAAGATAAAGGTTTAATTTTATAAAAAATCTATTCTTTGGGTCAAAATATATATGTGCAGTAATTTTTATCAAAATACTTTGAATGGTCCATTTTGTTTTTTTATTAAATGACATATTTGTACATTAACTTGTAAATAAATAATTATTAAGAATTGTTATTTAATACAATATCTTTATTAAAATTAATTTGTAATAGAACAATAACTTTAAATAAATTTGTGAAAAAGGTTCTTATGTGTACTAATGAATAAATCGATATTTTATAAATTATCTGTAATATCTTTATTAAAATTAATTTGTAATAGAACAATAACTTTAAATAAATTTGTGAAAAAGGTTCTTATGTGTACTAATGAATAAATCGATATTTTATAAATTATCTGGTATAAAATAATGATTCAGTAAAATATGTATTTAATACAAATGAAATCTTGAAACATGTAACGTTAATAACATTTATTAAACAATACAATTTTTAAAAATGGTTGTATTATTGATTTAAACAAAAAAAATAGATATATTTGTGTTTCAATAGCCCAAAACGATATTGGTAGTGACATCTGTGTCAATATCGTGGAACTACTATTTATTTATTTAATAAACAATCCAACAAATTTATTTAAATATGTTTTTTTGATTATATTTTTCAGTGCCATGTATTAGAAATTAATAACAACCAATATTTTGTTAATTGTTAATAACAATTTTATAACCTTAAACGTCAAATGTCAGCTGATGGGCTATTGTTAATAACAAATGTAGAACATGAGAAGAACGGAAAACAATAATAATTGAGACTTTTTGTTTTATTGCAATGTTATATTTGGTAAGAAAACATTTGTTTAAACAATGGATATACGAACAATAATCGTATTTCAGGTGCAGGCAATTAGTTTTCAGGAAATGTATAAAATAAACCGGTTTCGAGGAAGTATCGAAATGAAAACAGGTCTGACATCAAATATTAAATTAAAAACCGGTTTGAGAGCAAGTACTAGACTTGAAAAACTGGTTTTTAGATGAAAACCAGTTAAAATAACGAGTTCTCATAACACTACAGAAGATCTGGCGAAGACAATACTTTACTAGTGCTTGTTTTGCACTTTAATTATTACAAATTTAATAACAACACTATTAGATATTTGCAAAGATGCTACAGCTTTCAATGCCTCTTAAACCAAATGGACATAACAATATTTCATGTATTATATTACGGTATATATATTTGTACATAATAAATACATAGCATTATTATTATCATTGTATAAGATTTTTTACAGAATGCCAAATGAGATGATTACAAGATCCTATTAAATGCAAACATTACAATTGTTTGGAGTTGTCTAGCGAAGAATATTGTTGTTTAAGGGATGAAATATCGCAGGACTAAACTCCCAGGGTTGTTTTTATGTAGACGAAGAATGTGGGACGAATCAAAGAAGACAAAACACAAACAGATGACATCAAACAACAAAATAATGATAAATAACCTTTAATAAGACTAGATGGATAATGTTAGTGTTACTTTAATATTTTAGTACAAGTATTTAGTATCATTTTACTCAGTGCTTCACGCTGAATCTGCTGATGTATAATTTATTAACTTTTAATGAAAATTTTGTATTGAAAATTGTAACTGAAAAAATTGCAAGTATGTCAGATGAAATGTATGAGATATTAGCGATATATTATAGTTATAATTTATGAATTTTATATTTTTATACTCAGACTTTTGTGCTGAATCTTCTGATGTTTAACACATTAACTTTTTATGAAAATTTAGTGAAGAAAAATAAAAACAAAAAATGTAGGTGCCATGTCAGTGTTATACATAATAATATTTATTTATTTTGTATTATGTTTATTTCTGTAAACTGTATTATTAGCATAATGTTTACAATATGTTATAGTTAACAATTATTGTATATAATATTAATAAACAATGAAATACTTTTATTCTGTACACTCTATAATGTATATAACAAAATATGGTATTTATTATAATAAAAAATGAATAATATGTACAATATGATATTTATTTAACCTCCAAATTACATATAATAACAATATTTAATTGAAAAATTATTGTATGTGGTCAAATTTTGAAAAAATTCCAATGTACATTTTATGGTATTTAAGCGCCAGCGCCAGTCATATTTTGCATTCCATAAATAATTTGTTGCAATCACACAAGACGTATTCAGGAAATTTTCTGCTAGTCAATATTTCCGTATATATTCTTAAATAAACAAATTTAATTATTTATTTTGTATTTTTTATAAACTATTGTTTTAACCTTGTTGAAATATATATAAATTTTGGCCCAAAAAACTGTTAAACATGTTTTGTAGACAATAATTTTTAATTACAGTCCTGGATTTTATGAAGGTCAGATTTGCTGTAATACACGTGGAGACATCTTGCTGCAGATATAACAAACGTCAAATAAAATTGACAAAGAAAAGCATATTTTAATTATAATAAACATAAAATCGTGTATTAAACTATATTTTAATTATTAATTTATATAAAATTTATATATCAACGTATTTTCTTGCAACACAATATTAAAATATAGTTCATAAGTTTAAGTTTCATCATAGAGTACAGCAGCAGTATTGTTTTGGTATTAATAATTTTGAGAAAATCCGTTTTTTGGCTAAACTAATAACATTTCGCCCAAGTTTGTCATAAGAAAAAATATTTGCAATTAAAAATAAAAGGCAGTTTGGTTGAAACTTTTTTTTATATTCGTTTTAATTTCAGAGAATTAAAGTAATACAACATTCTAAATCACACACCTTTAGGGTCAATGACCTCTGAAAATTTTGTTTTGTTATTACTGAATTACCTGTTGTAATATTTTAACAAAAATCCGTGGACTTGTGTATTATGACCCAAAGAATCGATTTTTCGTATAATTAAATTCACACCCTCAACCCTTAAATGGGTAGATACTTACCACCCAAAACTGGGTAGAGATAAACAATTTTCGACTTCTTTATCAGATTCTACGTATATTGTTACCTAAGTGTACCAATTTTCAAATTTTTTTATTAAAGGAATTCCAAATAAACACACTTTGAATTTTACCGCAAATCTTTGAATTTTTAGTGCGCAAGCTACGCGTCGGACGCCGACAAGATTCCTGAAATTTAGGGCAAATACAAGTTCAAATATTTAGTATATCCTTTGCAGAAAATTAACAAAAATTGGTGTACTTATGTACTTTGACCCGAGGAATAGATTTTTGATAAAATTAAACCCCTATCTTTAACCCTTAAATGGGTAGATACACGCTACCCAAAACTGGGTGGAGAAACTAACCTGTCGACTTGATCATTAAATTCTACATATTTTTTAATACAAGTACACCAATTTTCAGAATTATTGTACTAGTTGTTTAAGCCCAGTAAAAATTGATTTTTGAAACCCGTATTTTTGAACAATAGCATGAAAACGAATAACTTTTGTGTTCTTAAGAATATTCAAATGAAAATTGGTGTACATATGTATTTTGGACCGAGGAATCGATTTTTGTTAAAATTAAAACCATATCATTTACCCAAAAATGGGTGTATATTTACTACCCGAAAATGGGTAGAGCTGGATTTTTTTTGTAACACCATTAGATTCTACGAACTTTCTTATATAAACAACCCAGTTTTCAAAATTTTTGCTTTATTGGTCTAAGTACCATAAATCAATTAGTAAAACCATTTTTGAGTAGCAGTATACACAAATATTATTGTTGATATATGTTACAATTAAAACTGGACCACTCAAAAGAATTTGATAAAAATCACTGTACATATGAATTTTGACCCAAGAAATCGATTTTTAATAAAATTAAACCTCTATCTTCAACCCTTAAATAGGTAGATATATGCTACCCAAAACTGGGTAGAGATAAAAACACGTCGGCTTCACCATTAGAATCTACATATTTATTGTACATGTATACCTATTTTCAGAATTATTGTACTATTGGTATAATTATAGTAATGAAACATTCTGAATCCTACACATTTAGGGTCAATGACCTCTGAAAATTTTATTTTGATATTACTAAATTATCTCTTGTAATATTTTAACAAAAATTAGTAAATATGTGTATTATGCCCCAAAGAATCGATTTTTCTTAAAATTAAAGTCGTACCCTCAACCCTTAAATGGGTAGATATTCACCATCCAAAACTGGGTACAGATAAAGAATTTTAGACTTCACCATCAGATTCTACGTATATTCTTACACAAGTGTACCAATTTTCAAATTGTTGAAGGAATTCCAAATAAACACACTTTGAATTTTACCGCAAATCTTTGAATTTTCAGTGCGCAAGCTACGCGTCGGACGCCGACAAGATTCCTGAAATTTAGGGCAAATACAAGTTCAAATATTTAGTATATCCTTCAACGAAAATTAACAAAAATTGGTGTACATATGTATTTTGACACGAGAAATTGATTTTTTATAAAATTAAACCCCTATTTTAAACCCTTAAATGGGTACATATATGCAGCCCAAAACTGGGTGGAGATACAAACCTGTCGACTTTACCGCTAAATTCTACGTATTTTTAAATACAAGTATACCAATTTTCAGAATTATTGTACGAATGGTTTAAGCCATAATAAGAAAACTATTTAAAATGGTGAAAACCGTAATTTTTCTGGTCAACGACATTTAAAAATTTATTAATTAAATGGCCTTTTGTTGAAATTTATTAATGAAATTTGGTACACATATGTATTTTAACCCATAGAATCGATTTTTAATAAAATTAAAACCGTACCTCCCGCTAATTAATTGGTAGATTTTTGGTACCAAAAAATGGGTTGAGAAACAAATTTATCGATAGCGCCTTTGGATCCTATGTACTTCTGACGATCTTACGAATACAATATTTAATTGAAAAATTATCGTATGTGGTCAAATTTTAAAGAAATTCCAATGTACATTTTATGGTATTTAAGCGCCAGCGCCAGTCATATTTTGCATTCCATAAATAATTTGTTGCTATCACACAAGACGTATTCAGGAAATTTTCTGCTAGTCAATATTTCTGTATATATTCTTAAATAAACAAGTTTGATAATTTATTATGTATTTTTTATAAACTATTGTTTTATCCTTGTTGAAATACATATAAATTTTTGCCCAAAAAACTGTTAAACATGTTCTGTAGACAATAATTTTTAATTACAGTCCTGGATTTTATGAAGGTCAGATTTGCTGTAATACACGTGGAGACATCTTGCTGCAGATATAACAAACGTCAAATAAAATTGACAAAGAAAAGCATATTTTAATTATAATAAACATAAAATCGTGTATTGAACTATATTTTAATTATTAATTTATTTAAAATGATAAATTTAACAAGATTTCCATCTGTCATTTGATTAATAGTCAAATGACATTTGTTTAAACAAATTTTCTTCCCGCTTAGATCCCATACACATTTCCGCCAAATTAATTGGATAATTGATTTGTAGATTGTATTGATTTTCTCCCATTTACACGATATATCAACGTATTTTCTTACAACACGACATTAAAATATAGTTCATAAGTTTCATCATAGAGTACAGCAGCAGTATTGTTTTGGTATTAATAATTTTGAGTAAATCCATTTTTTGGCTAAACTAATAACATTTCGCCCAAGTTTGTCATAAGAAAAAATATTTGTAATTAAAAATAAAAGGTAGTTTGGTTGAAACTTTTTTTATATTCGTTTTAATTTCAGAGATAATGAATAAAAATAAAAATCAATTTATTTCTCGCAAACAAAATTTTTTAAAAAATCATTTTTGTAACAAACTCTATTTATAATTTAAATCTAAATATATTTTATCTAATAATTTATTTTATTTATGTATAGTTCTTAAGAAAAGCGGTAAATTAAATATAAAAAAAAAATTATATTTTTTTTGTGTTCACCGCTTTGCCAAATTTTTACCGCTTGACCAACAGGGTTGAATTTGGGTCAAATATGCTTCAAACCTTCCGTAATCTACACTGAAAACAGATTTAAAATAGCTGTTTTCATTTTGAAATTATAACTTTTTAAAGACAGGACCGTCATAAAATAAAATTAACTAACAAAAAATTACAACTTTTATTTTGACATGGGTAAATAAAAATATATATCAATCAAAAACGAAGGCAGATATTTCAATTCTGTTTTCAGCAGTAGATAAGAGAAGAATTGAAGTATATTTGGGCTAAATTTAAACTTTTTTGGGCTAGTGACAAAATTTTGGCAAAGCGGTAAACACAAAAGAAAAATTATAAATTTTTTTGTATTAAATTTACCGCTATGTCAAATTTTTACCGCTTGTCCAACAGGGTTTAAATTTAGAGAAAATATACTCCAAACATTTCCTAATCTATCTCTGAAAAGAGATTTAAAATATCTGTTTTCATTTTGAAATTATAACTTTTTAAAGACAGAGCCGTCATAAAATAAAATTAACTAACAAAAATTACAACCTTTATTTTGACATGGGTGAATAAAAAAATATATAAATCAAAAACAGGGGCAGATATTTCAATTCTGTTTCAGCAGTAAATAAGGGAAGGATTTATACCAAATTTGAATCTTTTTGGTCAAGCGATAAAAAATTGGCAAAGCGGTAAATTTGATACAAAAAAATTTATATATTTTTTTGTGTTTACCGCTTTGCCAAATTTTTACCGCTAGACCAACAAGGTTGAAATTTGTGTCAAATATACTTCAAACCTTTCGTAATCTATCTCTGAAAACAGATTTAAAATATCTGTTCTTATTTTGAAATTATAATTTTTTAAAAACAGGGCCGTCATAAAATAAAATTAACTAAGAAAAACAAACAACTTTTATTTTGACATGGGTGGATAAAAATATATATAAATCAAAAACAGGGGCAGATATTACAAATCTGTTTTCAGTGGTAGATAAGGAAAGATTTGAAGCATATTTGGGCCAAATTTAACTGTTTTGGATTAGCGATAAAAATTTGGCAAAGCGGTAAACACAAAACAGATATTATAATTTTTTTTATCAAATTTACCGCTTTGTCAAATTTTTACCGCATGTCCAACAGGCTTGAAATTTAGGTCAAATATACTCCAAACCTTTTGTAATCTATATCTTAAAACAGATTTAAAATACCTGATTTTATTTTGAAATTATAACTCTTTAAAGACAGGGCCGTTATAAAATAAAATTAACTAACAAAAAATTACAACTTTTATTTTGACATGGGTGGATAAAATAATATATAAATCAAATACAGGGGCAGATATTTCAATTCTGTTTTCAGTAGTAGATAAGGGAAGGATTGAAGTATATTTGAACCAAATTTAAGCCCTTTTGGTTAAGCGATAAAAAATTGGCAATGCGGTAAATTTGATACAAAAAATTTTATAATTTTTTTTGTGTTTACCGCTTTGCCAATTTTTTACCGCTTGTCCAACAAAATTCAAATTTGGGTCAAATATGCTTCAAACCTTCCGTAATCTATCGCTGAAAACTGATTTAAAATATCTGTTTTCATTTTGAAATTATAAGTGTTTGAAGACAGAGCCGCCATAAAATAAAATTAATAAGTAACAAACTTTTATTTTGACAGGGGTGAATAAAAAAATATGTAAATCAAAAACGGGGACAGATATTTTAAATCTGTTTTCAGCTGTAGATAAGGGTAAGATTGGAGTACATTTGACCCAAATTTCAACCTTTTTGGGTAAGCAGTAAAAATTTGGCAAGGCGGTAAATTTAATACAAAAAAATTTATAATTTTGTTTTTGTGTTCACCGCTTTGCCAAATTTTTACCGCTTGTCCAAATGGGTTGAAATTTGGGTCAAATATACTTCAAACCTTCCCTAATCTACCCCTGAAAACAGATTTAAAATAAAATATCTGACTTTTTGATATTCTAAGTATGTGTGTGTGTAAAGTCTGTAAGATATTTGTAAAGAAATGGATATTAATAATTAATTACAAAATATCCGCATATATTTTTATTCTTTTTAATTTAATACATGATTTTTAAAGATGTTAGAGTATTATACTATTCCTGGGGCATAAGTTATATTTTAAAAAATATATTTTTTTAACATTTATTGTGGCATATATAGTATATTATGTGGCAAGTGTGTGAAGCTGACCTTTTTACATGAGGGTAAAATAGGCTTCACACACGAGTTACATACTATACTTTTTCTACGACCTTGCAATAAAATATATTTTTTCTTCACATTGTCATTCTTTAAACATAAAGCCTCTGTATTATCAACTTGTGTAACCATGGTTACCAACGTTACGGGGTGTTTAACAGCATTGTTTTGTTAAAATACAATTCAGTTTGTAATATTTAAAATAATGAACGGTGCGTGAAATTTTACTTCACGCACACTGTGCGTGAAATAGCACTTCACGCACCGTGTGCAAAAACTCAAACTTCACACATAAAAATTGATACGTGAAGTACTCACTTCACGCATGGGAGTAGAAAAAAGTATTTTATTTTATATTTTTATATTTATTGAATAAAAATACGGTAATTAACTTCAATCAACAAGCTCGGGAACGTAGCAAAACCTGTCCGTTCCATTAAAACTATAGGCAAGCTAGCAGCGAGCGACCTGTTTCTGATTCTGACTCATTTCCTTCCCAGCCTTCGTCCGCATCGCACGCTCTGTGTTTGAGGTGTGCATGGTATTCCGACCCAGATCCACCTACGAGGGATGGAATCCAACCCCTACAGCTGAGCCCAGCAGTAGAGCACCAGGTATTCCTTGAGTAGAAGCAGTATTTCTCCCCAGCACGTGGAAAACGTTATCGTTTATATTGTAGTACAGGAAGCCCGCTCATATTCGTCACAATAAACTCAGCGAAAGTGTATACCTGCTACAAATAGGCTCGCCCTTAAAGCGAAAGTCTGTAGCTGTAAATATATACTAGTAGCTTTGTGGTTTGGGGCGAAAAATACTTGTAGTTGATATTGCAACGAAAGTATAACTATTATTATATTATTATTACTATATTATTATTATTATTATTATTATTGAGCGAAGCCCAACTGTAGTTGTTATATAAAAAACCCTGGCCAGGTGGCTGCAGTTGGGTGGATCCGGGGGCGGCGATAACGCAGAGTACACGTGTACGTAAGCGAGAGAATGTAAATCTGCCTAAGCAGGGGGTGCTTGGTGCGCGACCATCGCTCCACGGCAGTTACAGTCAAGTAAGGCCCCAAGCGGCCGAAATAGGACTGGTGGTCGCGAAGCAGACGAACCCTTGGACAGCGGCCGAAAGTGGATCGAAGAACGGGACATGACGACGCACAACAAAATGGCCGACAAACTGGCACGGCCAGGTAAATATCGTTCCAAAAAAAAAATAAAGATGTAAATATTTGATTTTATATTGATAAATGTTTTGTTCAGGTTTCCACTGCGAGTTCGAGTTTGGAGTTGACTGCAGCCAAAAGGGCCTCAAGTACCAGGCAACACGGCCCCAAAACAACAGCCAAAAGAGCATCCAGTTCCAGTGAACACGGCCTCAAAACAACAACCAAAAGGGCCCCCACTTCCAGTCAACACGGCCACAAAACAACAACCAGAAGGGCCTCCACTTGCAGTCAACACGGCCCCAAAACAACAACAAGAAGGGCCCCCACTTCAAATTAATCCAGCCCCAAAGCAACGGCGGTGAGAATAATTTTCTGTAGTCAAAATTTATTAATTACAAATAGTTTATTAAAGTCTTTTATAATCTACAGACTTTAATCATCATTAAAATTGTTGTTCACATTGTTATTAATTTGTTAGAATTTTTTCGGAAATAACAAAGTTAAAAGCTTAATTACTCGTACACCGTTAAAAATAGGGCCTTAATTGTTTTATATTTGAATTCTATAAAATTGAAATTGTATGTAACCATCAAAAAACTCGTAAAAACGAGTTTAAAAATGCATTAAATTCGAGTTGAAAAACTTACTTTTTCTCAAAAAATTGACAAAATTTAAGAGCGTACCACTCATACAGAGTTAAGATAGGGCCTTAATAGATTCAAATTTGAATTTTACAGGGTTGAAATTATATATAACCATTAAAAAAGTAGTTGAAACGAAATTAAAAATGCATTAAATCCGGATTCAAATACTTGAATTTTTTCTCAATTATTTTACAAAGTTTAGCGACATTCACTCGTACACAGTTGAAAATAGGGCCTTAATTGTTCCAAATTTGAACTCTGTAGCGATGAAATTATATGTAGCCCTTAAACAAGTGATTAAAACACGATTAAAATTGTATTAAATACGGTTTTAAAAACATATTTTTTTCCCAAAAATTTGACAAAATTTAACGGTATATCACTCGTACACAGTTACAAATAGGTCCTTAATTATTTCAAATTTTAACTCTATAGGGGTGAAATTATATGTAACATTAAACAAGTGATTAAGACACGATTAAAATTGTATTAAATCCGGTTTTAAAAACATATTTTTTTCCCCAAAATTTGACAAAATTTAACGGTATACCACTCGTATACAGTTACAAATAGGTCCTTAATTATTTCAAATATGAACTCTATAGGGGTGAAATTATTTGTGACCATTAAGCAAGTGATTAAAACATGATTAAAATTGCATTAAATCCGGGTTTAAAAACTTGTAATTTTCCCCCAAAAATTTGACAAATTTAACGGCATACCACTCGTACACAGTTACAAATAGGGCCTTAATTCTTCCAAAATCATATTCCCCCGATGTTTGAAATTCTTTTAACAATGATTAAAGTGCATTAAAGCCTTTTGATGATGATTAAAGTATTGTAGAATAAGTTTAAATTGTTGTTGACATTGTTACTGACTTATTAGTGTTTTTTCAGGGCATCAGCGTCATGTCCCGGGTTCCAGAGCAACGGGGTCCAGCGGCAGAGTATGAATGTTGTGTGTGAGGGCCCTCAGTGTGCATGGTGTGTGCTGTATGTTGCATTAATCATTAATCATTTTCCTTTCCTTCCTCGTCGGCCGGCTCCTCTGCCTAAGTGGAGGGACCTTGACGCGGTGGCAGAGCTTAACCATCCCCTAAATTGGGGGTGGGACCAACGACTCCACAAATCTTTCAATCATTTCAATGTTTTAAATGTTTTATGTATTCTTATGTTCACAGGAAAGAAAAACAACAAGAAGAAATAAATATATTGTATAATAAATAAAGCATTGTTAAATTAATATGTATTTATTTCCCTATCCTAAACCGCCCTAAAATAAGGCCCCTTCAGGGTAGAAAAGGGTCGGTGAACTACTAGCGACGCCATACCGCAATTTGTGGTAGGTTTCCCCGCTAAATTGCTAAGCGGTTTCTGTCCGCGCTACGTAGTTCGCCGTAAGCAACCCGCATTATGCATTTGTTAAGTGCGTCACGTACTATTTAAATAAATATATTCTCCCGGCGTCATTTTACCCATTTCTCGGTGTGCCTATCTGCTTTGTACATGTCAAAATAGGCCTTCCGTACGTCGTGTGGGCCTCCCTAAATGTTATTTCATTTCTAGGGGCTCCTTCAACGTGTCTATTTGTTCTACCTTTTTCAATCCTATCTGTAAGGATATGTATTATTTTTATTAAAATAATAACAATAGAACTGTTAAACAATGTGTTGTAAAGTGTTTTTTGTATTTTTAATGTAGTCTGACTTTGAAGGGGCCCTGAAACTCTATTTTATAGCTGTATTGTTCATCATTTTCCGCTAGTGTTACAACAATCATTTCGCGTGATCTTGTGATATTTGTTGTAAAACTTTTGTAAATTCATCAAGGGCATATCCTTTGAGTATTATAATACTAAATGGTTCTTTCTCGCCCCGTTTTTCAAAATAAAATAGAAGATTTCCTTTCAAAACGAACCCTAATCTTCTTTGACTACAAGAGTCGCCGATGCATCAAATGCGCCCAAATTCTGTTCGTTATTTTAATTTTATATTTTTTTAACAATTTTACAGCTCAATAACATTGTAACAATCTAACAATCTAATAATTAATGATTCACAGCACTTCAGAACTTCTGCTGAGTATTGGTTATAAATCAATACAAACCAGTTAACAAAATAAGTATAAAAATTTATTTTATTACAAATACATGATATAATGTTATATATACTTAAATATTAATATTTTAGAGTTTAAATTATTATATTTTAATATTATATTTACTAATTCAATGTTTTTTCTTTACAGACTGGTGGCAACACTGACACAAGCCGATCTTCAATCCTACGCGTGCAACGCTGACAGTTGAACAACACTACTCCGTGAAGTCGTGTTCGGTGTTTTGAAATATTAATATGTGCGGAAATATTGCAAGAACAATAGAAAATTTATGTGAAAATCAAAAATAAAGTGTTAATCTAACGTTTCTAATAATAATTTTTACGGGAATCGCAATTTAAATGAGTGAAAATAATAAACTATGTGTTCCGTCTTTGGGAATCGTCGAAGCAGCAAATGTAAGTACATATTAGTTGTTTATTTATATTTAAATAATTCTAAATGTACTTCAAACTATGAAAAACATTTCTTTCGTAGTAATTCTTATTCTTTAATTTGTATTTCTCATGATTTCATACATTTTAAGGTGATTAGAATATCATATAAATGTGTTTGTATTTATTTCGCAAGCATAAATTCGATAACAAAATGGCAAATTTTATATGTAAAACATACAAAAATGTCTATATTTTACGTTCAAATATATATATTGCTATTTAAATATTGATTTTCCATATAAAACCCAAGATTTAATTTGTTAAAAACCGTCTCAAACTTGTACGCTCCGTAGATTGTTGCATAATAGCAAACTTCGGAATTCACATACATTGGTCTTGAAAAATTTATTTTTTTATATTTTAATAATATTATTTTAATAGTGAAATATTGTTGTATATTGTTGCAAATTAGCAACAATGGTAAGTTTAAACAATAGTTTAACTGTTTTAATAGTTATTTTTGCTGATAACATGTTCTATTATTGAAATATTTGTATTTTAAAATATTGTTTTTCTTTGTTCCAGGGGTGTACCGGAGCTGTTTTGGGGTTGCTGTTTGCTGAGCTGTGTTCATCAATGTAAGTCGTTATAATATGTGCCTCTCTTCACTGTCGCTTTTTTGCTATTTTTTCAGCTTAACACAAAAGTAAATTAATTTTTCTTCTGAAAATGTGGTTTATGTTGTTGAATTTAATTCAAATAATCATATTTTCTTCTATACTTCTTTTCCGAGGCACATTGTGAATGTCTATCTATGTTATTAACATCGGGCGTCGTTACTCGTTACAATATCGTAAATAAATCGGCGAAACTTATAGAAATAATTAGCTTTTTTAATTTTTGAATTGGTTTAGTTAAATATCCGTTCGTTCAGTGATAGGTTTCTTCCCCAAAAAATTGTATTTGTTTAAATTAATATTTAAACAAGTACAGTTTACAATACAGGGTTCCAGTGAAGTTTCCAAGGAGTGTAAAGGCTGGTTTAAGCCTTTGATTCTACAACAGGGCTTTTCTAAAGCTTTATCTAAGGCTTTAAGAACTTTAAGGCCAATCTACAACCACCAGAAGGCAGCAAATAGTTAGAATTATTTTAGTTTTTAAAGTCGCGATTAATTTTTTGCTAATATTACATTCAAATTAAATTCATTTGCATTTTAAAGTTAGGTTATAATTAAAGTTTCGTCGGTACTTTTTCGGGTTCGGTTCGGTTTCCGCGATATTTAAGGACAGGGTAGCGTAGTTTTTATTTGAAGTGTCTACCCCATTATTTAATTTAATAATTCACATCATTAGTTATTAAATAATTGATTAGAAATGTAAAATACTCGGGTTCAAAACTATATCAAAAATTTGTTGTATTTTTTTTTAATAGACTTTTTAAGTTCAGATTCAAAAATTAATTATTAAAATATTCTAGTTTTTAATGCCATTAACATCTACGTCACACATCCACTCTATTCCAAATTCTTATTACTTAAAGCCTTATTTGAAAGTAAAAGATATGTTGAATGACAGGCTGCCAGTGGCAATGAACAGATTATTGTATAATATACTTAATTTTTTTATTATTTATTTTATTAAATTGTTTATTATCCAATTATTGACTACGAAAATTGTGCTCTATTCCAAATTCTTGTTAATTTTAAGTCTTCAGCTTGTCAGTGACAATCAAAACGTGATCTATTGTATTAAAGAATTAAAAAATAGTGAAGGACCTGTATAATTTATTTAAAGACGTACACTTATTTTAATATTTAAATTTATTTAATTTTGATTCAATAATTTTATTAATTTTGTAGTAAATAATTAAAGAATGGACACTTCATTTAGAAACGAAACTACATTTATCAATGATCTATAGCACCGGCTGTAGATCGAAAAAATATTAGGTTTTTCGCGATTTTGAGGTAAAGAAAACATCAGTTGAAGAAAGAAGAACCCCCTTTCCCTGCATGCTTTTGCTTTTTTTTCAGTTTTCCTCTTTACTATCCAAGCAGCTCTTTCTAGTATGCCCCTGTTAGATTAAAATCAATTTCCAAAGAACGGCTGGGACCCATGTGGCAAACTTAGTCGTTCTTTTCGCTGCTCCCCTCTGGGATAGGGCAGTGGGGCCTCTGGGAAGGACGCCTGTACCCACACTATGGGCCGCCGGACTGAGTAACCCCCTGTACTGATTCCCAGTTTTTGAAGTAGATATAAATGCATGCATTTTCGTACCGTGCGGGCGTCTACCAGGCGTCGCCTTACGGGCACTCATCGCTGGCATGGAGAGTGCACCACAGAAGGCACGCTTGTGCCATTCAAACAGATACACTAAATTATAGTTAGATTTAATTAAATTTAAAGTTAAAGTTTAAGTTTACAGTAGTATATCATTAGTTTACTTGCGGTTAAATTTTTAATTTGCATTTTAAAAAGTAGTACCTATAATTGGTTTACCTGCATTTTAAAGTATTAGTCTAAATGATTACAATTAGTTTATTTGCGTTTTAATGTTTTAGTTTTCAGTTTTAAAACATTACAATTAGTTTATTTATATTTTAAATTTTTAGATTACAGTTTTAGATATTTATAATTAGTTTACTTGCATTTTGAAGTATTAGTTTGCAGTCTTAAATGATTACAATTAGTTTATTTAAAGTTTTAAATAGTTTCAATAAGTTTGCGTGCATTTTAAAATATTAGTTTATAGTTTTAACTTATTAAATTGTAGTTACACTCACTTGCTTTTGTATTAATTTTGCAAAAACACACATACACACAAAATAATATATCATTCTATTAAAGTTAATAGATATATGAAGAAAATCCGTTTTTAGTAATCGCGTTAGCTTTTGAATAGTTTTATCCGTTCGTCGCCGCGATTTCGTCCGTATATATTGTTGATTTCTTATGTATTTATGTATGTATATTATATATTTATGTATGTGCATTATGTATATGTATATTATGGTTAGGGCGTGAGCAGTTTCAACGGGGCCTCCTGAGCTAACTTTTCCCTTTCAGGTGCCGGGGCCGTTAGGCGGTGGGGCGTCTAGCGGTACTCGGCCCCTTTCCTTTCTCGCTGCAACTAAAGTTGTGGGCTTGAAAGAGCGTTAAACCGGGCTTGGGTGCTTACTCACGAATGCTCCGGCTTCTTTGCACGATAAGCACTCAAGTTCCGGGGCCTGGTCTGCCACACTCGCGGTGGTGCGAACCTAGCCATTTCAATGGCAAGGAAGACCCTAGGGACGTACACACTTTACACAACTCAACACCGTCGTTGAGTGCACATTGTTAGGTTCCCTGATTTTAATATGTATATGTATGTTTACTTTTCAGTTTTATCAGGTGGCCCACATCATCATTTATTTATTTATGTTTTTTATGTGTATGTATTTACTTGTATTTCTTAGCTAAAATGTTAGGTAGGATGTATAAAAACAATAATTAATAATAAATTATCTAATTGCGGTAAAATATAACTTAAACTGCGTCGAAAACGTCGAAAATTTCAAATAAACTTTGAAGAAATAATGTACATTTTCTCTTTCAGGATTTCCACATCTTCATAAATAGTTGAAGACAAATATTAACGACATTTTTGTTACAGATTTCTGGACATCAAAAGTAGATTTTATATTTTCTTTCTAATAAAAAAATGTTTCGGAAACTAGAAGAAATAGGGACTCGTGGTGTTCATATTTGAATTCAGAAGGGACGTTTTCAAATGATAAAGTTAGTTTCAGAATTCTAGGACAGCTGAAACATATTTAAATACAACGTTTTCTTCATAAACTCTATCTACTGTTCGTATGTTGCGCTCTATATCCTACATTAAGAAATTAGTACACTACTTCTATGCTCTTAGTAGTGAATAGTGGAACGCAGCCAATTTGCAATAGTTCAGCGTTTTCCTGCAGGATGGCGCTAGGTGTTTAACAGTTGAAAATGTTATTATCTATCAGAATATTTGTTATGAAATTTTGTAAAATAAACATGAAGTAATAAACTTGTATTAAAAATACGTATATGATTTTCTTGTAGTACTAGACAAAATAAATTTCAGAGCTTCAAGTAAAGTACCACTTCCGGTTTATCATATATAGTCAAAATCTAATATGTAATTTCAAATACATAAGTTGAAAAGTTTTGCATCATATTTTAATATATTTTTTCAAGAAAATCTGTTCAGAGCTTCAAGTAAAGTACCACTTTCGGTTTATCATATATAGTCAAAATCTAATATGTAATTTCAAATTACATATGAGTTTCAAATACAAAAGTTGAACAGTTTTGGATCATATTTTAATATATTTTTACAAGAAAATCTGTTCAGAGCTTCAAGTAAAGTAGCACTTCCGGTTGATCATATATAGTCAAAATCATATATGTTGTTCCAAATTACATATGAATTTCAAATACAAAAGTTGAACAATTTTGGATCATATTTTAATATATTTTTACAAGAAAATCTGTTCAGAGCTTCAAGTAAAGTACCACTTCCGGTTGATCATATATAGTCAAAATCATATATGTTGTTTCAAATTACATATGAATTTCAAATACAAAAGTTGAACAGTTTTGGATCATATTTTAATATATTTTTACAGGAAAGTCTGTTCAGAGCTTCAAGTAAAGTACCATTTCCGGTTGATCATATATAGTCAAAATCATTATGATGTTTCAAATTACATATGAATTTCAAATACAAAAGTTTTGGATCATATTTTAATATATTTTTACAAGAAAATCTGTTCAGAGCTTCAAGTAAAGTACCACTTCCGGTTGAATATATATAGTCAAAATCATATATGTTGTTTCAAATTACATATGAATTTCAAATACAAAAGTTGAACAGTTTTGGATCATATTTTAATATATTTTTACAAGAAAATCTGTTCAGAGCTTCAAGTAAAGTAGCACTTCCGGTTGATCATATATAGTCAAAATCATATATGTTGTTTCAAATTACATATGAATTTCAAATACAAAAGTTGAACAATTTTGGATCATATTTTAATATATTTTTACAAGAAAATCTGTTCAGAGCTTCAAGTAAAGTACCACTTCCGGTTGATCATATATAGTCAAAATCATATATGTTGTTTCAAATTACATATGAATTTCAAATACAAAAGTTGAACAGTTTTGGATCATATTTTAATATATTTTTACAGGAAAGTCTGTTCATAGAGTCAAGTAAAGTACCACTTTCGGTTTGTCAATTTTAGCAAAATCTTATGTTATATTTTACCGTTTCCGAGATATTAAATAGTTGTGTCACTTATGTTTACCTATAAAAATACACTGTCTCCTAACTACCAATATAATACACGGTGTTGGCACCCAGATATGCTACAGACATAACACTATGTTTCCCAACAAAACTTACAGTAAAAAGAAGAATTCATTAGAATGAAATAGTTATATATTGCTATCTCTCTCTTACAAAAATCAAAATTGGGATGTGAGTGTTCACTCCTGTCTTTATTATTCTGTGTCATGTTTTCTCTGTCTTACATTATATTTGTCTCTCTCACATAAACAAATAAGAACGCGTCGTTTAGTGATTGGCTTCGGGGACTTTTAAAGAAAATTGATATTTTTGAATCATTATATTTGATTTTCTTTTGACGAAACAATGGATGGCTCTTTTATATTGTAGGTGACACCTGATTTTTTTGCAATACCTCTCGCCAACCAATCAAAGTGTAAAAGTAATAGTAATTTTTTTACCAACATACCTCCTGCTTATTATAAATGGAGGTAGAGAAACAGGGCCTCTCGACAATTTAAAATGTGAATACAGCAGCAGTACCTCTCGACAATTTAAAATTATGTTAAAATGATTAAAGTTGTACATTGGCGCCATGAACACAAATAATTAAAATTACGTAAATTTATCTCCGATTAAAAATTATAATTTAATATTTTATTTTTGTCTGCAGCACAAGCCTTTTGCCTGTTGTTACGTCATTACCAAGTATTAGATAACTAATTATTTAAAAAAATATAACTCCTAAAGTAGTAAACAGTCATTTACAATTTGTCTTTCATAGTGAAAGGATGGTTGTACTCTTCTGGTTTGCTGGACCGTGCTCGACCATTCCTTTATTTTTTTTTGTTTGTAATTCGTAGTATTGAATCTGTGGTAGTTACCTCTACCCTTAAAATAAATTGTAAAATTTTAGAATTAAATTCATTAAATTAAAGTGCGCCTAGACCAACCCAGGGCCCAGAAGGACAACGTGGGATACTCATATTTGTATAACGGTAGTTTGGTAAAATGTCCAGGTTTATCCTGAGACAAGGTATGTGGAAATAAACTTCCCAGCAAATTGAAAGTTTAACAATTTTAAAAATATTTTAGGTCAATAACTTGGCATTTTCCTTAATCTAACAATTGTTGCTGTACCAACTTACAATTTCAAAATTTATTTGCGAAGCATACATTACTATAATTGTCTCATAGATTGTTGACATGGATTTTTCCATTTATTTATTTAAATATTCAAACTATCAAATAAAAAAATAAGGTAAATGACACACCCAACAATGGGTAATAAACAGTAATGGTATAATTATTTACTATTAAACAGGCTTGTATAAAATAAAATGTGATTTCAACTTTAAATAAATATAAAACTGAGTACAATGTGGCATATAAAGGAATGACAGTGTGTGAGTGATTGGTAAGCGAAATCTTGCTCTATAAAATTGCCCGGGAAATTTTATACTGTAAGACTAGCTTTAAGGTAGACATAAGTTAGCTTAGGATAAGTTAGTTATAAGATAGGGCGCCATACTTGTACTCAGTTTTTTTTTTCATATTAAACAATAAATAGTTATTTATTAATAAACAATTATTTGAATATATTTATATAATAATAACTTGGGAAAATCCTGTCTGCAAAATATGTTTCATTTTAAATTTTAATATTCAATAATACCAATTCATTCTTTTAATTAAAATATTTTTCTATATTTTTTACTGTTATTGTATGCCAATTAGTTTTGGGTTCAAATCCCGCACTCAACAATTGTGAAATAGAGGAAATGTTTAAGTATTTGACCCAATTTTCTGATAAATAATTTTCAATTTTTTACAAATTCAGAATAACGTATTTAATATTTTTTTATTCAATTTTGACGTTTTAAACTGCCATTATTAACTCCATAGCAACGCCTATAAGTAACTGTTTATTCGCTAGTGAATTAATGGTATTATGCAACGAGTGTTTTAATAGTCATTATACATGAGTTGCATACACTATTTTTTCTATGACTGTTCATAATAATTAAAAAAATAAACAACAAACCGTCAAAATTGAATAAATAACGATGATCGTAATGCATTTTTATTTTGTCAAAATTAAATTCGTAATGGTTGTTATTACTATTTTGTCAAAATTGAATAAAATATTGTCCAAACTACGTGAGTTAAGAATATTTATTCATTCGAAGAAATTAACTAACTCGCCCTTACGGGCTCGTGGGTTACACTTTCTTCTCATGAATAAACATTATCTTAGCTCACTTGGTGTATACATATCTATTAACAATTATATATTTTGCTATATTATATGCTTACGAAAACTTAAAATTTTAAAGTGTTACCTATTACAATTTTGCTGGGAAGTTGCTGTACATTGCAATGAATGTTCAATTATTAATAAATGAAAATATAAAAATAATTAAGAATGACAGGTGTGAGTGAGTGTGGATTGTATATATGGGTAAAACAAAAAAAAAGACAAAAAAAATACGAATAATAAGAAAACAAAAACCAATTTTTATTTATGAATGATCCCCTGAATGTTTTGTGTGATTGAGGTTTATTTAGTATTGATTAATATTTGATAAGAGACATAGTACTTCAACATTTTTATTCTAACAATAATATTTTGCAATATTTATAAATCTTTGAAAGAAAATTTTGAATCTATTTCATTCAATTGAAATAGAATTTTCTGGGTCTTTAGAGAAAAGATGTCACACCCAACTAGGGGTAAAGAACATTTAATACACAGATATTTTACATTTACACAAACCTTAAAATTAAAATGAATTGAATAATAAGTAAAATAAAAACGTTCATTGCAGGACAGCCTAGTTAAGTTTAGTTTAAGGGGGCGCGTCGTCATCCTAACTTTAACTTGTAAATCTAACTTAAACTGTAACTTTCGTCCCGGGTGAATTTGCTCGCGTAACCCGGGTCGCTAACTTCCGCATATCCCGGCATGAGGTCCGGATCGTTTCCGTTTCGTTGACATCGTATAGGCCAGGATTCCATTGGACCTACACATCATCGTCCTTCTAGACTCCGTGGGATATAATCGTCATCCTAACTTTAACTTTTAAATGGTAGATTTCATGCCGGCATGAGGTCCGGATTGTTTTAGTTTTTTCTTATTTATTATTAGCTCGTGTAATCCGGTATGAGGTCCGGATCGATTAGGCCAGGAACCCAGGACCTGGACAACGGGGGACAACGAGGGATCGAGAAAGGAGCAAGTCTTCAAGGCGAATTAAAGAAGCGAATATATTCGAAATTTGTCGCGGACCGGGTACGGGAAATTTTGAACTGATTTTGATAATATTGGTTTTATTTTTTGTTGTGTCGGGAATATTTTTTTATAAACTGTAGTTTGGGGTTTGTAGGGTTAATTTTTGCCATAAATTCGTTCGCGAAAATCGATTTATAAATGATATATTTGGGGTGGGATTTTGGGATTGTTTATATTATATTATCTTATATTATATATGCTCGTATATAATATAAATATGATATAATATACTTATTTTGTATGTTATGTTTTTTTCCTAGGGCACTGAGTATTTGGCGTGCCAGTATTTTGAATACTGTGCAATGAATACTCATCAAATTCCGCCGAAAGTCTCTCGCGGGCATGAAAATGTTCGGTGGACTTTACACATGGTAAAAAAGAGCTTTGTTGCAGATTACTAAAATTAGTACCAGCAGCTAATTTGGTAATCACAATGAAGTTGTTTTTTATCGTGAGGTGAGCAACCCTCGTCCAAGAAAACTTACCCTCCTATATGGATTACACGGGGTCGGTTTTCGCGGAATGGGGAGGGCGCGGTCGTAGGTCCAAACACTGTATGGAATATGACGATGAGCAATAGTTTATCGGCGTATGCATATCAGTGGTTGGAACGCGCTTGGCCCCAGCAGGCCGCGTCCGTGAACAAGCCACAAATAGGTTCATTTCATCTCATTATCATTTTTGTTAGGGTTTCAGGCGCGGGCGATTCTATTTACAGTTAATATGAGATCGTTAGGATTTTGTAGGACACCCCAGTTGTGATTTAGACCGGGGTGGCTCTGTCCTCAACTCCTTTGAATCGCAGGAGGTTTGGACAGGGTTCCCTGCCCACGTGGAGAGACCTTGTCGTGGTGGCAGGGCTTAACCATACCCAAATTGGGGTGGGACCAACGTCTCCACAAACTATCGAATTAATATCTGTTTTTGGTTAATATATTAACAAAATAATTATTTTGGTACATATTAATTCGATATTTTTTATTTAAATGCAATTATTTTAATAAATGAACAAATAAAATATTAATTCTTGCGGAATATAGTTATAAAATTTGATGACCTCCCGCCAATTCCATGTTTACAATAGCAATGATCTTTAAGTAAAGTATCACTTCCGGTTGATCTAATTTGTTGTTCCAATAAATAGAAAAGTCTGTAATACCAAATTTTGGATTATATTTTAGTAGATTTTAAGGAAAAATTGCCACAAACATATTATTGTAAAAATAGCAAAAACGTGTTGTAGGTACCTTAATTCGTGCTTATTCACTAAAAACTCTCTTTCGAATTATTGGACCGAAAACGTTACCTTACCTATGGTGTGGCGGGAGGTAAAAATACATAATATATGTAAAATAAACTAATACAAAAATTGTCAATTTAGTAATTTTTCCAGAAAATAGCCCAATTTAGAGCAGCTGATGTTCCTTTAGCCAGATCTTCTCTCGTGCATTCCTCTTCTAAGATGGCGCACGTGAGCAGGTGGGTCATTATTTGTTCTTGACTACAATGACATAAAGTGGGTTCTACTTGGTACCCCCAGTTGTACCTATGTATTTCATAGGCGATTTAAAATTTTCCAAATGGGCCATTTTTGGTCATTATCTGGTGGTGGTTTTTCATCTTTTGCAAATAAAGTAAAAATAAAATTATGATAAATTATTTAACAATGAATCAAGCAATTTGAAATAAAATATTAGATATCTTTATGAGGATTTTCAATGTGTCTTTGCTTATAACACAAAAAGTAGGGGCTGGACACTTTAAATTTAAATATTAAAATATATTTTATCTTTTAAATATCCTGATTTTTATTTATTTTGAATGTTACAGGGTTCTATGCAGTATGGCCGATACACCTTTCGAATGTACCCTCATGAAACCTGATTTCTTCCAGTATCATCGTTGGAGAATGAATCCCGAGACGTGGAGAAGAATTTCCCGAAAAAAATTCACCCTTATGCCCTCCCCATAAACCCTATTTTAAAGGTATTTATGCTCATTGCCATCTACTTATCAATAAAACCAAATTAATTCGAAATATTTCTTGTATTGTGTTATTATTTATGTATAATTTCCGGTAAAAATAGATGTACGCTGTTGTATGATGAATTTAAATTACAAATTATTATTTAAACATCTTAAATTAATGATTGTTTTCAAATAAATACTCTTCATCCGTTCAAAATTGATAGGATTTTACCGCATTCGAATTCTCGCTGTATTTCCACCAATCACAAGCTTCGTTATTATTGCCAATCACAAACCTTAGTTTCACCAATCACATGAGACCACGCCGTAAGCGTCACTGCGTTACATGTGTTGCAAGCAAGTTGATGTTAAGAAGTGGTTTTATGTTTTTGTGATATAGTTTGTGATTAAAATAACTTATTTACGTGTTATATTTGTGAAATGGACTTGGAGCAGTTGAATTCGAATGCCTAGCTGTAGTTTGAAAGGTAAATTACTTGATTTTCTAATAAATTTAAAGACAAAAATCTTGACGTAACCTTACTTACATCTTCAAGTTCTACATAAATATGTATTTGTATATTGAATTCATCATAAAACAGCCTTAATACATGTAATATATTGTTGCATTTAACATTCTTTTACATTAGTAAAGTATTATACATCCTTATACGACGCAGAATATCTAACCTTGCTCTTTGAAGGTTGTACATGATTTTGCAACTTTCAGTATCATATTTTTAAGAACTTAAACGTAAAATCGTGTAGTGTATATATCTAGCTGCAGTTTGAAAGGTATATTATGTAATTTTATAATAAATGTAAGGACAAAAATCATATTGAAATATCTAATGACGCTACGTACATCTTCAAGTTCTAAATGTACATTTGTATAGGTATCAATTTCATCATTAAACAGCAGCTGATACATTTATACATTTGAGTATTTTTAATCTTGCTGTTTGAATATCATATGCAACTTTATAGAAATGTCTATAATGTTATGTAATGTTTATCTATAGAGGTGTGCAAAAGTTTTAAGCCAAACAGATTTTTAAACCATTATCATATATTGTAAAGGTGATACAACAATGAAACAGTTATATTAATCAACATATGCATTTGTGCATAAAATATGTTCCTATTATAAACCAGAAACTATGTAGGTAAATAAAATTATGTGGTAACGAAATAATTTCTAGTGCTATTCAAAAATATTGCGCCAAAAATATGCGTATTTCAAAACAAGTAATAAATCTTTTCAGTCTTATTTTGTTATCCATATTTAATAGTTTATCGTCATTCCTTTTGATGCAATTACTGCAGAATACTATCGAGACATTGATTTAATTAAATTTGTAATACTGTCTTGTGGTGTACATCTTGTCATTCATTTTCTAAATGGTTCTATAATTCAGGCTTGTTTTTCTTTTCCATCGCGGATGTTTAACTTCTGGCTTAAATGTTTTATTGGATTTAAATTCGGAGATTAGGGTGGTCAAACAAGAATTTGGACTTTTATTGACCTAAAAATTAGTTTATTACTTTAGATTTTAGTTTAATTATTTTATCTGTTCTCTTTGTTGTTTTACGGGGGTCTATTGCATCTTAGCTTGTCAGCTAATGATTTTGGCAATGTATATTTGGTGATAATTCCATTTGCTGTGCTTTTATCGATCATTAGGAAGTCTGCTATCTCACGAGAAACCTCTCCTGGACGAGAAAGGTTTATTGCGGATTCTCGTACCTGAAAGTGGGTGTATTTCACCAATTTGTTAGACAATAACAAGATAATATTGAATTGTGTATTATTTATTTGTATTTACATTATATTAGAGTTCGGATTACAGTGACCTATATAACTACATTTGTGTGTAATTTGGTGAAAAATATACCTTAATATTGTGATAGTGAATATGTGATAGTGAATATATCAGTATTATGTTATAATTGCTCTACTTTATTTCCTATTGATACAGTTTTTTTCTAAGACATAGTCACAATATAGCAGTTAATATATTCAAATTAAACATATATTTGTATTAAATTATTGATCTATTTTTAATTGTATCTCTATTTATAAATCTTAGCATCACTATTTATTTGAAAGTATTTACATAGGTATATTAAAGTAATCTATATCTCGATAAGTCTTAGAAAAAAAATGTTATACATTATACTCGCAAAAATCTGTAATATTATGTAATAACTTATACGATACAACTTAATAAATATTTGGCGATATATATTTCATTATTTATTTATTTACAAGTCCTCATAGAATAATATCATTACAATATGTAACACAAATAAAATGTATTATATAAATGATCAATAAAAACAGTAAAAAAGAATACAATTTCTCAATTCAAAAACCTATTTTCCTATCCTCAAAAATTGCATTCCAGAAACCAGAAATTCACCAAAATACGAACTAGATCATCAAAATGAGATCAGCAGGGTATGAACGATTTACGGCCTATAGGTAAGCAACCAGCAAAAAACGTTTCGACAGCACCGCAAAGCGATCGTCGATCTGCAACGTGCATTAATAATTTTAGCGCCTAAATTTCAACCTAGTGCACAACAGATTACAAAAGCAAATAGCCTACACGATAAAATTCCTAGCCAGCAAAATCCGATCCGCGAGCACCAGCAAGGCTTCTGGTCGACAAAATCGTGTAAAATCGACGTTTTAGAGCCGTAGCGGCCGAAATGTAGCACTTTACTGCCGTTTCGAGCATTTTTGAGCTCTCTGACGGATTTTCAGCCGATCGCAAGGCATTTACCCACCAAAATTCAGATATCCATCGATCGCAATACTGTTGCTGGACTTCTGGCTGACAAAATTTAAAAAATCGTGTAGAATCGGCGATGTACAGCGTGTAGCAAGACTACTAGTCACGAAAACGAGAATTTGTGAGCTCTCTAGCCGAACGGAATGTATTCACCCACAAAAATTCAAATTTCTGACAATACGGTAGACTGTAGTAAGGCCTGGTGATCGAATCGTGAATCTCAAGTCTCCCACCACAGATTTCTAGCTGTGTATAATACTGGCTGTCTGTTGAATTTACAGCCATTCGTGCAGCGTGAGCGGTGGCGTCCTACCGGATACTCTTTGTCGTGAAATTACGTAATAACGTCTATTTCAAGCTATATACAGATTTCTAGAAATTTTTTGCTGGCTAGGCCCCAGGAACCAGCGGAGCGATCCGATCCCAGCTCCCAGCAACCCGCCTAGCACCCACGTGCTGCCTTCGGCTGTAGCCTAGGCGCGCTCGTGGGTGGCTGGGGCGGGTTGCTGGTAGCTAGGATGGGATGCTCGGCTGGTTCCTGGTGGCTAGTATGCGGGATTCGAACCTGGATCTTTAGGATGGGAGATTTTTGTTGGTCGTCGTTCTGGTTGTGGATCTATAGGCTGTGAAATGGTTTCTAAGCGGGATATGAACTTAGATGTTTGGATTGCAATTTTTTTGTTTTGGAAATAGGGTGTTAGAATGAAATATTATGTAGTATTATCGGTATTTATTGGTTATAAATATATTACATAATGGTGTACATAATGCATTGCTATATTTTGCAAAGATATTGTTTTAATACAGAGATATATGCGAATGACAATTATATACATAAATAAATGTATCTTGATCTATAACACTTTGAAAGATGATATTTGATATAGGTTGTTTTTAATTATATATATATGAGAACATATGATATAAATTCTTTATTGTGATTCGTTGAAATATACAAGTAGGCTAACATACATTATTGACAACAATCGATCGATTAATTGTTGAAAGAACTTTTATAAGGATCATTTGTATTAACAAATAGAAATAATAGAAGACATTAATTATGTATAAGACGATTATATATTTATTTATAATCGAAAATCCTTACAAAGTTTTTCCCTAACATTTTTTGGGTATTGAAAATATATTCTAAGTTTAAAATAATATAATTTACAACTTCAAAATGAATGTCTCTCTTGCTATAAACTTTTGGGATTCAAATTCGAATTCGCACATAGCTAAAAGATTTATTTAAAATATGTAAACTAAAGTTTAAATAAAATGAAAAGAAAATTTTGATGGTTTTTTTTTAAATCAATTGTTGAATATGAAAATGAAGTTTAAAAAGTATTCAATCATGTAAACAGTATATAAAATATATTTGAACTATATTTGTTTTAAAGTGTATCAAACATGTAAATGTTAATATATTGATTAACTCTGTGGAATCGAAATATGAGGCCCAAAATTTTGTGATCTATATAAATAGGGATAATGTATCAATGTATCAGTTTTATATCTTAATTAATGCATTTCGAAGTTTAAAATGTAATGTTTTTAATTACGTTGAAACTCTTATTACGTCATTCTTACAGGAGAGACAATTATTTTGTGATACAGTTTTAAATTAGAAGACTTGGTACATAGGTGATTTGAAAACAAAATGGTTTATCATCTTTTTCAATGGACGTACAAAAAGTGTGTGTGTAAAGTATCATTTTCCGCTCTAGATACACAAATAACTATTTTTTCAATGTGCGAATATGTTATTAAGTGTATTTTAAATATAATAATACAAATTAGGTTTTATCTTACTAATTTTTATTTAAATAGATCAGAGTATTAGATTACATGTGTACTCGTATGTATGTAGGGGATGCAAATGATGGTACAGAAAAATAAAGCTAAGTCCCAATTACTTATATAGTTTCGAGATATTGAAATTTTAAAGTTTTAAATATGTACCTACTATTGATTCATATATTGTACATAACTTTAAAATTAAATATTTCAAGAACTAAGAGTGATAGCAACTTATCCTAATCTTATTTTTATTTGTTGGATTATTTTCTATAAGTAAACGTAATTTCAGCACTTTGGAATCGCTGAAAACATTTTCAACAATGCTTGTTTCACAACAGGTATATCTATTGACAATAGCAATTTAAAAAAATGAGTATATGAAAAACTAATAGAAAAAGCTACTTGCATTTTCAAAATTTATATGTAGAGGGTTATTTCGTATATACAAAATTTAAAAAGTTTTAAATCGCTGAAAAATTTTTCAGTAATGTTTATTTCAAAACGTGTATATGTTTATTGAAAATAATAACTTTAGAAATGAATGTCACGAAAATTAAGAGATATAGCGATTTATACTTTTCAAAGTGATATTAAGGAATTTATTTACTGTATGGTAAACCTAATTTTAGAGTATATAAATCGCTGAAAAAGTTTTCAGTTATGCTAGTTTCAAGACGTGTACATCTATATTGAAAATAGCAAGTTTAACAATTAATATCTCGTAAACTAAGAGAAATAGCCATTTGCACTTTTCAAATTTGAATGTAGGAGATTATTTTGTATATGTGTAATTATTTTCCAAATGTATGAATCGCTGCAAGAAATCAGTAATGTTTAGACATAGCTCTTTCGTTTCTTGTACCCTTCAAATAATATGTAATATGTGTTTGTGATGTATGGGAACCTAAAGTAATACGCTTTGAGATGTTGAAATGCTTATATGTATGAGTGTTTTCGACATTTGTTTATAAAGTTTTTATTAGTAGAGCAGATGATTTTCCACGTTAAATGGTTATATCATATAAGTACTTTATAGGTGTGAGGTGGTTTTATTTATTTACATAAATTTTATAAACATGACTTGGAGTGTACAAAATCCATGTTGGAGTTGTTGTGGGGTGCGATGCTCTGCAACAGGGTGACCATCTCCAATGCGGAAATCAGGATTCATGAACTGCAACTCTCTCAGGTACTTCTGCAGTATCGTCTGTTTAAGTGCACAGCTTATCTTTCTGCAACAATAGAAAATATACTCGAAAGCAACAAATATAAATTAGTGGTTAATGGTCATAGAAAATAATACGATTTTATTTGTAGATTATTAAGAATTATTTCAAGTATATATAATTATTATTTAAAAAGATATATTAATGTTAAAGAAAGTGCGATATATTCAATATTACAAAAGAATGAATAAATATTTCAATCGATCAATTACAGATTTTAATGCATAATGTGTACGATATTAAAGTATTTTAATACTGAGGTATAAGTTACGTATTTTGTCGTATTATCGCACACATTCATAATTACGTATATATGGAACAAAATATATGTAGTAAAATATATAGGACATACAATGATATGATATATTAAAAATTATATACAGGATGAATACAATTCGTGACAGATGTTTAACATTAGAAAACGTTTTTTTTTTTCAAATATCTGTATCGTAAAAGTATATGGGGCTTTATACATAGTATTTACAGAATAAAATGTTAGAAGATTGTATATGGTAGAAATATTAAATAATTATCAATTAATGCAAACTATTTTCGATATAATATGAACAATTATTTAAATATAGCTCATATCTTGTATCTATACTAGAATAATCCCTCCAAATGAATGGTTAATATATCAAATGAAAATACAACTATGTATGAAGTATTATAAAAGCAAAAAAAAAAAACTCACTTTGAATAAATGAAATCTATGGATATAACTCCCAAGTCCTGCAGGTATCCTAACGTCCTCTCCAAGCACCAGGAAGTCGTCCTCGTGGTCACGATACACCAGCGCACTACACACACGTCTTTACACTAGCACTGTAAGAAACAAACTGATAGAATTAATCAATGTAATAGTTAGGGTGTTAAATAATGTACCCCGTAGAAATACAAGTCAACAATTTAATAATAATGAGTCATTATAAATAATAATTGCTTCTTATGTATTATGTAATTCGTTCACGGTGTTTTGAATTTTATGAATGTAGAAGTGGCGCGAAAAAATTTGAGTACCCAAAATACAAAATTACCTTTTTTTATTATAACATTTTATTAAATATGTTTGTTCTTTTCAGATGCAGCCGTGTGAAAAGCCGACTTCCTGGTGTTGCAGACTTAGCGATCTCGCCCATGGGGATTAGCTGTTAAATCTACGTTCTGATGAAAAGTACTAAAATTAAATTAAACAATATAATACTACATGTAGTAATCGAATAATATTACTACCAAGTTCATATCTCTAACCATTTTTGAATTATTGCCCCAAAAGTCAATATACCCCATTTTCAGATAAAAACTTCAAAATTTTCAAAAATCTAATTTTTATGGATCTAGATACTTCTCAATGCGCTGATTCCAAATTTTGAAACCGCAGGTCGATATCTCTTTTCGTTCTCGAGATATTTAGATTCAAAGTTTTGCTCAAAACTGCCCATTTTTGGGTAATAACCAAAAAATGGGTCGAGATACGAGTTTGGCGACAACACCATTCGATTCTACGGGCAAAATTACATAAGTACACCAATTATCAGAATTTTTGAACACCGCATACAATCTCTAAAGCAAAATAACTGAAAATGGCCAAAAATCGCAAAAATCGTAAGGATTTTTTCAGATTTTGGCCATTTTCAAACTTTTATTCATAAAAAATGAACCGGTAGGTCAAAAATTATGAAAATTGGTATACTTATATATTTTTGTCCGTAGAATTGAATGGTGATGTCGCCAAATTCATATCTCGACCCATTTTTGGGTTATTACCCAAAAATGGGCAGTTTTGAGCAAAACTTTGAATGTAAATATCTCGAGAACGAAACGAGTTATCGACCTGCGGTTTCAAAATTTGGAATCAGCGCATTGAGAAGTATCTAGATGCATAAAAATTAGATTTTTGAAAATTTTGAAGTTTTTATCTGAAAATGGGGTATATTGACTTTTGAGGCAATAATTCAAAAATGGATAGAGATATAAACTTGGTAGTAATATTATTTGATTGTAAAGACAATTTTACGTAAGTGTACTCATTTTTAGAGTATTTGAACAAATGTGTGAATTTTTAGAAAGAAAAGTATTGAAATAAAAATGAATAAATGCTATAAAAAAGTTCCTTGGAAAAGATTCTATATACTTAATGTTTAGGAGGATAACTTTTATTTATTTATTTACATAAATCTTATAAATAAATCTTGAGGGGCACTAATACATGTTGGGGTGTCTTCAGTGTGATGCTCTGCAACAATATGATCATCTCTGACGCTGAAATTAGGATAGATATCTTTCTGCAACTCACTCACATCCTTCTACGGCTTGGCCAGGACTGTAATTCATATGTGTTACATGTTTCTGTAACAATAGAAATAAATTCGAATTAATATTTGGATTAGTGTTTACAGATAATAATATGGATGGACTTAGAACTGTTTCAATCGTTTGTAATTATTAAAAATAAAATACCTAATATGAAAGTAAGTGTGAGAAATTTAATATTAAAAAGAATATTTAAATTTTTAATTATTTAAATATAAAATATTTGTAGTAAAATATATAGTACGTCCAATAATATATGATACGTGTATATGGTATTAGCACTATAAATAATTCTAAATTAACTCAAATTCTTTTCCACTCAACATCAAATATAATTCAAATATAAAGTATATATACACCCGAAATAGTTGTTAGAAATAATGGCTAATATATCCAATAATGGTTACTAAAAGTAGTTTAAAAATATAAAAAGAAACTTACTATGAATAAATTATTTCCCTAAGTATAAGTCCAAGTCTTGAAGATGTCCAAAAGTCCTCTCCAGGCACTAGGAAGTCGTCCTCGAAGGCACAGTACACGAGCACACCACACGTCTTTTCACTAGCACTGTAACTAACAAACTGAAAGAATTAATCCATGTAATAATTAGGGTGTTAAATAATTTACCCCGTAGAAATACAAGTCAACAATATAATAATAATGCGTCGTTAAAAATAATAATTGCTTCTTATGTATTATGTAATTCGTTCACGGTGTTTTGAATTTTATGAATGTAGAAGTGGCGCGAAAAAAGATACTTTAACGGGCGTTGCGCCATTCGATTCTATGGACATTTCTACATATTTTTACCAATTTTGAATAACCGTGTCTAGCTAGTATAGTAAGAGTAAGCAAAAATGAAAAAAAATGGTAACTTTAAACAATTCAGTAGTCTACTATAAATCCGACCACCCTGTATTTAAATGAAAAGTATCATTTTCTCTTAATTCAAGCATGCTGATTGTGGGAAAAATAATGAAAAAATTCTCTAGGCCTTAGTTTCTAAAATAGAAATTTTTATTTTTAATGCAAAATTGACAGTATTTTTTGAATTTGACGGCCTATAACTAATAAATGGTAAAATATACATTATTGGGCGTTGCGCTATTCGATTCTATGGACTTTTCTACATATGTTTACCAGTTTTGAATAACCGTGTCTAGCTAGTATAGTAAGAGTAAGCAAAAATGAAAAAAATGTAACTTTAAACAATTCAGTAGTTCACTAAAAATCTGACCACCCTGTATTTAAATGGAAAGTATCATTTTCTCTTAATTCAAGCATGCTGATTACGGGAAAAATAATAAAAAAAATCTCTAGGCCTTAGTTTTCAAAATAGAATTTTTTATTTTTAATGCAAAATTGACAATATTTTTTGAATTTGACGGCCTATAACTAATGAATGGTAAAAGATACATTAACGGGCGTTGCGCCATTCGATGCTATGGACTTTTCTACATATGTTTGCCAGTTTTGAATAACCGTGTCTAGTTAGTATAGTAAGAGTAAGCAAAAATGAAAAAAATGTAACTTTAAACAATTCAGTAGTCCACTAAAAATCTGACCACCCTGTATTTAAATGGAAATTATAATTTTCTCTTAATTCAATCATGCTGATTACGGGAAAAATAATAAAAAAAATCTCTAGGCCTTAGTTTCCAAAATAGAAATTTTTATTTTTAATGCAAAATTGACAATATTTTTTGACTTTGACGGCCTATAACTAATGAATGGTAAAAGCCACATCAACAATTATAATTCAAATATATATATATATATATATATATATATATATATATATATATATATATATATATATATATACCCGAAATAGTCGTTAGAAATAATGGCTGATATATCCAATAATGGTTACTAAAAGTAGTTTAAAAATATAAAAAGAAACTTACTATGAATAAATTATTTCCCTAAGTATAAGTCCAAGTCTTGAAGATGTCCAAAAGTCCTCTCCAGGCACTAGGAAGTCGTCCTCGAAGGCACAGTACACGAGCACACCACATGTCTGTTCACTAGCACTGTAACAATGAAACTGACAAACTGACAAAATTGATCTATGTAACAGTTAAGCATTAGATAACAATAATAAAAAAAATGGTAGTCAACAATCAAAATAATGAGTATTTATAAATTATAGTTGATGTCTATGTATTACATAATTTTGTAGTCGCTCGTACAATTTTTTTTAAATTAATATTTGTAAACAAGGTCTATGGATTACCCGCGAAATATAATTAATGAACTTTAGGGTTGAAAGAAAGGATGCTACTTTTTAATTTTGAAAAATTCAAAATGTTGATATTTGAGAATAAATGATCTATTTAAAAACGCTATTACAAAAAATCTTGTGTGTAATACGTTGTGAAATGAGTGTTTTAGGCACTTGACGTGTTGTAGCACTCGCTTACCCTCGTGCGTATAAATTTCACGTCGCGTGTCAAACTATCATTTCGCAACTTATTACAAAAATAGTTATTAAAAACTAAGTGAGATAGCGAGTTGCAGTTTTCAAATTTGAATTCAGGGGGTGTTTTTCTATATGTACGCTAAGTTTCAGGAATTCGAATTACTGAAAAAAAGAATTCAGTGATGTTTGTTTCAAGATAGGAAAATGTCTTTTGTGTATACCATGATAAAAGTAAAATATTTTAAAAACTAAGTGAGATAACGACTTGCAGTTTTCAAATTTGAATTCAGGGGGTGTTTTTCGATATGTACGCTAAGTTTCAGGAATTCAAATTGCTGAAAAATAAAATTCAGTGATGTTTGTTTCAAGATAGGAAAATGCCTTTTGTGTATACCATGATAAAAGTAAAATATTTTAAAAACTAAGTAAGACAGCGACTTGCAGTTTTCAATATGTAAATTCAGTGATGTTTGTTTCAAGATAGGAAAATGCCTTTTGTGTATACCATGATAAAAGTAAAATATTTTAAAAACTAAGTAAGATAGCGACTTGCAGTTTTCAATATGTAAATTCAGTGGTGTTTGTTTCAAGATAGGAAAATGCCTTTTGTGTATACCATGATAAAAGTAAAATATTTTAAAAACTGAGTGAGATAGCGACTTGCAGTTTTCAAATTTGAATTCAGGGGATTGTTTTCTGAATGTACACTAAGTTTCATGAATTCGAATTGGAAATTCCAACTTTAGGGCTCAAAGTTTCTGAAACTAAGTAAGATAGGAACTTGTACGTTTCAAATTTGATTTGCACATGCATCTTTACATACATAAGCAACGTTTTAAAATTGTTGAAATGTTAACAAATACTTTTCTATAGAATATTTCAACTTTACATATTAATATGAATAGAAAAGTGATATTATTAATACAAACACAAAATGCAGATACAATAAATAAGTTATTACATTTATAATTTTATTAATAAATCATTTCTTTTTGCAGATCATCAAGTTTTCGACGTTCCAGTGGTAAGAGATGCAGACATCGCGACTTGGAGAACTCTTTCGTGTGTCTACAGTATCCTGGGGCTTCTCTCTGGACCTGGTGGACATGATTTCGTTGTCTGGATCAGAAAACCATCCCCTGCGGTATCGTGAAGTCGTGAACCGGTTCGCCTGATCTCCATACTTGAAATTCTATGAAATATAAATGTGAGAGTTAAACTGTATATTCCACTAAACTTTGTCATGCGTTATTTCACATTCTTGTTTATAACTCCTACATGGTTAAAGATAGCAACTTGCACAATGAAAATTTGGAATCTGCATAAAATTCTCTGTACGATACGTCTGATTATAATTTTTAACTTCGATTGGTTTAGGAGTTACGGGGCGTTAAAATACATGTATTTTCATCAAATTTTCTCTGTACACTTTTCCATATTTTCATTTATCACTACTACAAGAATAAAGATAGTAAATAGGGAAGAAAACATTTATATTTAAATAAAATTCGTTATTGGCAGACACATTTGTTTTGTGTTCAACAACTTAGAAGAAATGTAAATGTAATATCAAAGGTTCATACTTACCTATGGTGAATTTTCATAATATATCATCCGCTGTTGTATCATCACTGTATATCATCATCGGCGATTTTCACAGATCAGAATACACTTTGTAGTAAATATTACGTAACACTTACTCCAATTAGAATAACTTGTATAACACTTGGTATTAGTAAAACACTTTTACGGACAATTATACACATTTTAATAATAGGAAAGACTTTTTTTTAAAAATACAGCAACTGTATAGTAAACTAACTCACGACACAATATAATTTTGAATAAGGATTAAACAATGAACACTAACGGAAGAACAGAGTCTTATGCAACATTTTAAATAATATCTAAAATTATAAGAAGCAGAAATACGTTGTATAAGTAAAAATGAATTTTGAATGTTTAGATTTTATTGTAAATAATAATGTACATATGAACATTTAAATTTAGTGTACTATTAAATTATTAAATTTAGATTTTTTTTAAAAGTTTAAACAAAATGACAATTATTTAAAGCTATTTAAATATTTTAAAAATATTTATAGAGTAAATCTAACACTTTTAAAATATATAGCGAATTATACGATGTAAATAGAGAACGATTTCAATAAAAATTTCAAACTTTTTCGTTGCTATAGGGCACTACACGATTATTCACAAGCACACGATGTTCACATCACCAAAGACTGAAAGGAACTGAAGTCTTTATTGTAAAAACATAATATTAATATTATCACGTAATACCCCCACTCTAATTAAGTGTTTATTTACTATATCTTTTGTACTTTGGCGCTCAAAATAAACAATGTTTATGTTTGTTTACAAGTTCCGCGAAGGGCCTAGTACACCCAGCAATAGGATTCGGTGACTACAACACTGGATGATGATAATATATGACTTTTTATAAGAATAAATAAATAAAATAGTAGTTTTCTTACCTTTCCTATGTAATAACAAAAGGGACAGGGAAATATCTTAATATTTAAGGATTTTTCCGGATTTTCCTATGCTATCTTTTAGTATTAAGTTCTCTAGGTACGAAAATAACCATCCGATAGGAGTCCGCCCTTTTATAAAGGGCTAAGGGCTTATTTGAGCCCTTAGGGAAAATTTGACCACGGATTTCATTTATGCAGATCCAAGTAGGTTTAACAACACTTGTCCGGATTTTCTAGCTCTTTTAGTTCAGGAATTAGCGCAGGCCCTTCGCCACAAACTTGAAGGGCAAATATATTGTAAACCAAAGGGTTTTTATCAATTCTGTGCAAGACAATGGAAAGCGCGGGTTCGAATCCCCCCGATTCGCTATTTCCCGGCCCTTTAGCCCTATAAATGGACGAATTTAAGTGTTGGTCCCTTTAAAAAACTTTAAGGGCTCATATCTCGAAAACGGCTGGGTTTTCAGCGTTTTCCTTAAAACGCTGTTCCTTAGGGGAATTCGAATGAGTAATATAGGGTCAAATTACATCATACCAAAGTTTGAAGGGCGTAGGGCAAAGTTTTTTACAATAAGGGTTTTTGAAAAATTTTGAACATTTTTTGATTTTTTTTTGTTTACACCAAAATTTTATTATTTATTTTTTAAGCTCTATAAGCAATAAAATAACCATCCGTAGAACTCTGTCTCATTTTTGTTCCCCGGATAATATGGAAAATTATCGACTCAAAATGCGACACTTTTTAATTAAGAAATGCTTTATATCTCCTAAACTACAAAAGTTAGAAAGGCCGGACAATGTTTTTTAAACTAATTACGACCCGTAGAACACGAATCCGGTCTCACATTTAAAATATGAGAACTCTTTTCATTCTTGTTATCCGGATACCATCAAAAATTTTCGACTCAAAAACTGAGTAAATTCAGGTCATTGACCCCAAAAATTGGGTTAAGAAAAGTGTTGTAGCTCGTAAACTACAGAAGTTAGAAGGGCCGGACAGGGTTTTTAATACTAATTACGACCCGTAGAACACGAATCCGGTCTCACATTGAAAATACGAGAACTCTTTTTATTCCTGTTATCCGGATACCATCAAAAATTTTCGACTCAAAAACTGAGTAAAATTGGGTTTAAAAAAAGTGTTATAGCTCCAAAACTACAAAAGCTAGAAAGGCCGGACAGGGTTTTTTTAGACTAATTACGACCCGTAGAACACGAATCCGGTCTCACATTGAAAATATGAGAACTCTTTTCATTCCTGTTATCCGGATACCATCAAAAATTTTCGACTCAAAAACTGAGTAAAATTGGGTTTAAAAAAAGTGTTATAGCTCCAAAACTACAAAAGCTAGAAAGGCCGGACAGGGTTTTTTAGACTAATTACGACCCGTAGAACACGAATCCGGTCTCACATTGAAAATATGAGAACTCTTTTCATTCCTGTTATCCTGATACCATCAAAAATTTTCGATTCAAAAACTGAGTAAATTCAGGTCATTGACCCCAAAAATTGGGTTAAGAAAAGTGTTGTAGCTCGTAAGCTACAGAAGTTAGAAGGGCCGGACAGGGTTTTTTATACTAATTACGACCCGTAGAACAAGAATCCGTCGTCACATTCAAAATATGAGAACTCTTTTCATTCCTGTTATCCTGATACCATCAAAAATTTTCGACTCAAAAACTGAGTAAAATTGAGTTTAAAAAAAGTGTTATAGCTCCAAAACTATAAAAGCTAGATGGGCCGTACTAGTTCTATTAGACTAATTACAATCCGTAGAACACGAATGACCATAAAAAATTCCCATGTCTTATTTCCCTTATAAATGTTACATAACTACATACTTCCCTGTCTCTTTGTTGTGGTACATCCCCCTGAAATAAATGACGGGTTGTTAAATAAAAATTGTATTGGTTTAAGAAATATTTATTGTTTATTATGATCATAGCTTAAATTGTATGTATTCTTATTTGTATTTTATAAACAAATATGCTTAGGGGTGTTTAAATAATAGTCTGTATAAATTTTACTTGTATTTATTGTTTATTTGTACTTTACATTGTTGTATTTCATGTAACTGCCCTTAATGTACTTTGTAAATAAATAATATACTTACCCTTATCCTGAAAAATTAGAAATATGGATGTTTAAATAATAGTTTGTATACATTTTACTTGTATTTATTATTCATTTGCACTTTACATTGTTGTATTTCATGTAACTACCCTTAATGTACTTTGTAAATAAATAATATACTTACCCTTATCCTGAAAATTAGAAATAGGGATGTTTAAATAATAGTTTGTGTACATTTTACTTGTATTTATTGTTTATTTGCACTTTACATTGTTGTATTTCACGTAACTACCCTTAATGTACTTTGTAAATAAATAATATACTTACCCTTATCCTGAAAATTAGAAATAGGGATGTTTAAATAATAGTTTGTATACATTTTACTTGTATTTATTGTTTATTTGTATTTTACATTGTTGTATTTCACTTAACTATCCCTAGTGTACAATAATATTTCACAATAAAATATAATTTAAGATATAAATTGTTTATTTTTTACCCTTTTGCTACCCCTACACGTATATAGTTCTTAGAATTACCGCTAGAGGGCAGCAACTATTAGAAAGGGGTTTGCGCCTAAAATATATGCAACCAGAAATACTACTACGCTTTGAACATACATACATCATTTTATGGTTATACCTAATGGGAATTTAACCCACTAAATATGGGACGCTTACTATGGAAATTTGAGTTGGTGAAAATGGGACGAAAATGCTCTAAAAAAAGATGTAAGCCTATTGGGAATTTAAACCCAGTATTTTTCGTCCAATTTCACCTGTCAAAATATACATTTGACAGCTTTACCTGTCAAATGTATATTTTGACAGGTGAAATTGGATGAAAAATTTGATGAAAACTAGTGAGTTAAATTCCCAATCAAGTATACAACCGATTTTCAATGCAAAAACACCCAAAAATAAGCGTCCCATTTTAAGAGTAACAAATTCCCATTAGGTATACATCTTTTTAGTGAACGTGCCATATTCATAGGGTTAAATACCCATTAGGTATAACCGAAAATGATGTATGTACGTACGTATGTACACAAATGAAATTTTTTGGGTTAAATTTTCCTCTAAGTTGGAGCATTTATCGACAGGTGCTGCCCCCTGGTGGCCATTTTAAAAACTACATACGTGTAAGGACTTAGACAAAAAAATCAATTTTTAAACAATAATATATTTGTATTATATCAAAAAATTACAAGACTTATAAAAATTAAAGTTTATTGCTATTATTACAAAAGACTTTAACATTATAATAAATTGTTATTAGATTTGTTGACAAATTTAGTAACAATTGTGAACAGAATTATAACACAAAAGAAACTTAAAAGACACTTGTGTTTGTAAATTCTGTTCATAATTATTTCTCACTAAGTTTGTTTAACAAATTTGGTGACAATCTTTTAACGTTGTCAAACAGGCTTTAGTTGTAAGTTGGAAATGTGTTTCAGAAAGTAAAACTATCATTATTCTGATTGTAAATATTATAAACTATTCTACATCTTTATTTTGTAATATAAGTTACTTTTATTACAAAATAAAAATGTAGATAGTTTATAATATTTACAATCAAATTGTAATGACAGATATACGTTGTAAAACACATTTCTAATTTACAACTAAGGCCTGTTTGACAACGTTAAAAGATTGTCACCAAATTTGTTAAACAAACTTAGTGAGAAATAATTATGAACAGAATTTACAAACACAAGTGTCTTTTAAGTTTCTTTTGTGTTATAATTCTGTTCACAATTGTTACTAAATTTGTCAACAAATCTAATAACAATTTATAATAGTGTCAAACATGATTTAGTTATAAAACTAAAATGTTTGTTCCCAAATAAAATTATCATTATTATAGTTGTATTATTTGTTGTTAATTATTTTGCATCTTTATTCTGTGGACTGAATAAAGATGCACTAGAATTGAACACAAATAATATAACCATAATTTTATTTGGTAACAAACATTTCAGTTTTATAACTAATACGAAACTCTACATTCAAATTATTTAAGTTTTAAAGTAAAATAATACTATATTGTAGAGTTTCGTTTACAATATTAATTTAACAAATGAAATCTTGGTGGTCCCTAAATAAGATTCCTTGTTCCCATTTTTAAAGGTACAAAGATTTCTTATTCAGTTGAAGACCGTTTGACATTAAAATAAATTGTTATTAGATTTGTTGACAAATTTAGTAACAATTGTGAACAGAATTACAACACAAAAGAAACGTAGAAGATATTTGTGTTTGAAAATTCTGTTCATAATTTCCCAACTAAGTTTGTTAACAAATTTAGTGACAATTTTTTAACGTTACCAAACAGGCTTTAATTGTAAAATTGAAATGTTTGTTACCAAGTAAAATTATCATTATTTTGGTTGCAGATATTATAAACTATTTTGAATCTTTATTTTGTAATAAAAGTAACTTCTATTACAAAATAAAGATACAAAATAATTAATATTTACAATTAAAATAATGATAATTTTGCTCGGTAACGAACATTTCAATTTTACAACTAAAGCCTGTTTGACACGTTAAAAAATTGTCACCAAATTTGTTAACAAGAAATAATTATGAACAGAATATTTAAACACAAGTGTCTTTTACGTTTCTTTTGTGTTATAATTCTGTTCACAATTGTTACTAAATTTGTCAACAAATCTAATAACAATTTATTTTAATGTCAAACATGATTTAGTTATAAAACTAAAACGTTTGTCACCAAATAAAATTATCATTATTATAGTTGTATTATTTGTTGTTAATTATTTTGCATCTTTATTCTGTGGACTGAATAAAGATGCAATAGAATTGAACACAAATAACATAACCATAATTTTATTTGGTAACAAACATTTCAGTTTCATAACTAATACGAAACACTACATTAAAGTAAAATGATACTATATTGTAGAGTTTCGTTTACAATAGTAATTTAACAAATGAAATCTTGGTGGTCCCTAAATAAGATTCCTTGTTCCCATTTTTAAAGGTACAAAGATTTCTTATTCAGTTGAAGACCGTTTCCGAAACTTTATATTAATATTATATATTTTGTTACCACCCAAACCTCCCACTTACCAAAATATATAATATTTATTAATACAAAGCTTCGTTTACAATACTTAAAATCTAACTTTGCCCTGGCCGCGTCTAAATACCTAATAATTACAATTTTTACTAAAACTACCTACTTTACAACTAAAGGAACATGGGTATTAATTTAAAATAACAGCAATAAAATTTTGTTTTATTGTACATACATTTTAAACAAATGAAGAAGAAGCCATGGTCTGCGTCTCCAATCGGCACTGCAATCTTGAAGATAGTGGCGGTGGGGAGTTTTTTTTTTTAACTTTAAAAACTATCGTAGAACTAAAAACGAAACCCTTTATTTAATAAATAGTATATATAAGGGAAACACCGCCCTAAAATGCCAAACCCACGTTCCCTTATATATATACCATTTATTAAATACAGTTCCGTGTACAATAATACTTATAATCTAACTTAAATTATTGTAGTTCCCCCCCCCCCCCCCCAATTTAATTTGTGAAGTGCGCAAAAAACCCTACCTTACGTTAAAGATTTATTTCAAAGAAAAACAAATCTAAAAAAGCCTATCTTACGTTAATAACGATTTCAAAGAAAAGCAAGTCTAAAAATGTCAAGTTACGTTAATTTTTCTCTCTCTCTCGAAAAGCAAAAACAACCCTTCCTACTTATTTCTAAGCTATCTTATGTCTACGCGAACTATCTTATATCTAGATTAAACTAAGCTAAAGGCGTGTGAGAGAGAAAGAGTACGAGCTAAGCAAATGGTGAGAACGCCGTGGCGTCGAACGCCGTTGTTGGTTCTCACGGAAGTTTACGAGGGGGTTAAGCCGACCCCACGCGATGCAGAGCATTTACGGCCTAATACTCGAACTAGGTAGAGAGCACGGCAGCAGTCACATGTAACTACCTAGGGTGCACGCCAACCTACCTAGCTACTCCCGGAGACATTCGCCCGCGCCTCTCGCGGATACCCTACACCGAACGCGGTTATTAACCCGTGTGCTCAACAAAGTTAATTCAAACAAAAACTTTACCTATTCGTTGCCATTACCATTAAATGATGATTACGTTGCCTCCGGATGAGGAGAGCACATAAGGCCATAAGAAAGCTTTCTGTGCCAACTATATGGATTAATGTCCCTAGAAACATTCACACAAGTGTGAAGCGATCCACCATAACAACAGGATTCACATGACGGTGCGTTGTACATATCAGTCCACTCAATTATGGCTATCGCGCACGAACCCTACCTACCCAGCCCCTCTGACCGTGTGAAGTTAATTGAATAAGGAACCCGAACACCCACATCAAAGTTTCGAATCTGTTACCTCCTTCCTGACTCACTCATCCATCCACCTGCAAGCATCCCCCGATACGTCCGGTATTTTCTTTTCCCAAGCACTCTCCCTAGCTACCGTCTGGGTAAGCCACGCGTACGGTTACCGCTGCAACCGTAGACGCACGATTTTAGGATGATCGCCACGGACTGCACTTCAAATTAATCAATTTATTTTTAATTTTTAAAGAAAACGCGTGTTTGCTCGACGGCGCGATGAGCCAAAGTTTAATTAAAACCTGAAAATACATTTCCAAGAACTTAAAACTATAGTATTCCTCACGTACGAATGGCATTGTACATTATATTTCGTTTATAGGTAGTTCAATTCACTTTATCTGTGGTGACATCTACTAGGAATCTATTTTTCTGTATCAAGAAATGCATATGTAAACAAGAATATTACTGATAAACACATAAATAAACACGAGACACGAAAATATTAAAATACACGCAAATATATATAACTATGTTGACAGTTTCAAATTATTTCCTAAATAAAGTTATGACATACATCGTCTTATAAACAATTCAACCCGTGTCAAAAAAAAAAAACTACTTCAATTACGTATCTTTAACAAGCATACACTTTATTGCGCGCAATGCCATTCTTACGTAAATAATACTAAAACTTATAGAGCTACTATTATTTTAGTCTTCTTGATGTCCGTTTCCTGAAAGACATATGCTAATCATTTGTTCCCAGATATAGATTTTATTGATAAATAGGGGATATTTCAATTTAAAATTGTTGTTATTATAAGAACATTTATGAAAGTTATATTTCATTCAATGTAGTACTCAAAATCGAATTTGAGTACAAGATATTTTAGGTGTATAGTCATATTCCTTTGACTATAGGTTCTCATGGTTGAATATGAGAACAAGTTAATAATTAAGCATATAGTCATATTCCTTTGACTGTAGGTTCTCATGGTTGAGTATGAGAACAAGTTAATAAGTAGACATATAGTCATATTCCTTTGACTATAGGTTCTCATGGTTGAGTATGAGAACAAGTTAATAATTAAACATATAGTCATATTCCTTTGACTATAGGTTCTCATGGTTGAGTATGAGAACAAGTTAATAATTTGGTATATAGTCGTATTCCTTTGACTATAAGTTCTCATGGTTGAGTATGAGAACAATTTAATAATTAGACATATAGTCATATTGTTTTAACTATGGATAAGATGAAAATGCGAACAAAATATTTTCTAAAAAATATAAAGTTTTTTACCAGTTCATCCATTGATTGCCGTCTATGACGTAGAAGATTGGTCTGTTGCAGTGTTGAAATTCAACGGTCGAAAACAACATCCAACTTCTCCAAGTTTATTGACGCATCAGACCAACAAAGGTCCGCCTATTAAATAATAGTTATTAGTTTGTGTTATTCTTAAACCATTTAAAAAACTGTTGGAAAAAACTTTGTATGCAAACGTGTTTTCATTGCACAAGACATTTGAGAAAAGTAACGGTTTGTTCATTTATATAATAAATACATGTGTACAGTGCGATATTTTATCCAACAGTTTTTAAATGGTTTCAAATATATTTGAAATTTGCTTCTATTTGATATTTCGAAAGCATATTTGATAAAAAAAAAATAGTGCAAAGAAGGCCACCCAGGTACTACGATGTTAATATATGAATGTTTATCTCAAGAGATGTGAGATAAAACAGTCATATATATTAACATTATAGTGACTGTACATAACTTACTTTGCACTGTCTTTTATTAAATGTGCTTTAGAAATATCAAATAAAAACAAATTTTTATTCAATTTAAATGAATCTACTACAAAATAACCGAGTATTTTGCACGACTCTGTCCGTCGGGTAGTTTTATGTATAAGTGGAAAGAGCACCACTTTTCAAAGGTGCAAATATTTCTCGTACTAAAGTACTATACAGATAGAACTGTTTGGCTAGTAACTAGATTTGAACTAGTTAACGTTTATTGTAAGATTCGACTCTTACATTATAAAATATTGTACTACCAACAATATTGGCGTTTCCATCCTATTAAATAAATAAATTTAATAATGCTGAAAAAATAAAAGTTGAATTAAGCAAACTACATTGTCCCTATTCACTATTTTCACTATCACTGATCCCCAATTCAATAGCAACACTATTGGTGTCCCTATTCACTATATTCGTCCCTAATAACAACACTATTGTTGACAGGTCTTTGAAATTGTTCAAAAAGCTAAATCAGCAACATTAAAGTATAAACCAATTATGAAATAATATAAGATAATGCTTTTCAGGCAACTATTTAAAATGTTACGGCCTCAATTACAAAATTTTACAAAAAATGTACATATTTTCCAACAATTTAAACTTACCAAATGCAAAATTTACGACACAAAATTAATAATTAAACGCTTTCTTGTCTTTAAAAACAATTTTAAAATTTAATATAAGTTGTGGTTCTTTTCTAAGTACAAATCTTTCTGGTAAGATTAATTTTATAGTTTGTAATATATTGAAAGTAATTTAAATACCTTTGCAGTTAAAGTGAAACTTGATCTCTATCCACGAGACCTTTTATTAAAGGGACGAATATAGTTCTGAATAAGAAAATACAAAATATATAACAAACACACTATACCGTATTTTTTAACGTGAAACATTGGGTTTGTCATATCCATGGTTACGACTTGACATACATTTGATAAGACGTCAGTAGGGGTTAATTTTGTTTAAATAATTATACCTGCTTTCTAAATTAAAATTAGTTGTAGAAAATATACAATGTGCACCTTGTGCCCGAGTGGTTTTCTGACTCGGCTGAATTTCTCACAATATTTAAATATAATACTTCTCTTTGATAGGAGGGTGAGTGCGGGATGTAAGGTAATGGGTGCTCTGGGCACGTTTGCTCGTAACGTAAACATATCTAGAGAAGCTCGGTTAAGTATATATAATGGAGTGCTGGTGCCTGCTTTGATTTATGGAAGTGAATGTTGGGCATGGACGAGAAAGCATAAAAGGAAAGTGACTGCTGTGGAAATGAGGTATTTACGTGGTGTTTGTGGGTATACAAGACGGGATCGCGTGAGGAATAATTTGGTGTATGAAGAAAGTATGGTTAGGAAGAATGTAGTTAAGAGAGTTGGAAAGAGTCAGTTGAGATGGTTGTGGAGAGAATGATGAGTGAACGACTTGTAAAACGCATATATGTTGGTAAAGTTGAGGGTGTTCGATTGCGTGGCCGTCCAGTGTGTAAGTGGATGGATATGATTGGTAGTGTTTTGAAGGAGCGTAAGTTTCCGAGTGGAAAGAGAAGAAGAGCATGTATGAATACGATTATGAATGTGGCTGAGGCGAAAGAAGTTTGCCTGGATAGGAATGTGTGGCGAAGGATGATTGTTTCGTAATTATTGTGGTGTGAAGATTTATGGTTAGTAAGAATGTTTTATGAGAATGGAGAGACAGCTGAACTTTTATGTGGACGAGAAGAACGGAGTATGTTTGTACAGGAATGTGTAGCGAAAGATGATTTTTGTGTAACTGTTATTGTGGTCCGGATGCGGTTATTCGCTACCGAAAATCGGTCACTTTAATATGTTATTATGTATGAATACGTTTATGAATGTGGCTGAGGTGAAAGAAGTGTGCATGGATAGGAATGTGTGGCAAAGGATGATTGTTGCGTAACTATTATTGTGGTCCGGATGCGGTTATTCGCTACCGAAAATCGGTCACTTTAATATGTTATTATGTATGAATACGTTTATGAATGTGGCTGAGGTGAAAGAAGTGTGCATGGATAGGAATGTGTGGCAAAGGATGATTGTTGCGTAACTATTATTGTGATCCGGATGCGGTTATTCGCTACCGAAAATCGGTCACTTTAATATGTTCTTGTATGAATGTTATGATGATTTTGGGCAAGGCGAAAAAAGGTTTTTAAAGAGTTAAAAAATTCAGTGGAGCTCTTACTTTCATCCCTTTTCTTAGTGTTTTCGGGTTTTTGCTAACCCACTAAATGGGAAACGCGTGATTTTATGTATGTATGTATACTTCTGTCAAATTCATTCCCCATGTGTCATTTTAATTGAGACATGCAAATACATTGCTGTCAATCAAATGTCAAATCATAACTTATAGGAAAATTCACCGGTTATCTGCCATACTGACAAGATGTCATTAGAGGTTAAGTTTGTTTAAATAATTATACCTGTTTTCTAAAAATTAAATTTAGATATAGAAAAAAATACTGTGTGGTCACCTTGTGCCGAAATATGTTTACGACTCTCGAGTGGTTTTCTGACTCCGCTAAATTTCTTACAATATTTAAATATAATACTTCTGTCAGATTCGTTCCCTATGTTTCATTTTAAATGGGACAGGCAAATACATTGCTGTCAATCAAATATCAAGTCGTAACCATGGATATGACAAACCCAATGTTTCACGTTAAAAAATACTCACGGTATGTAGAAGCAACAAGATTATAACAAATTTCAGAACAGTAAATAAAAATTGCAGTGGTAAATGCATTGCCATTATAAGTAGTAGTAATATTAAATTAGCTATTTGCGTAATAAGTTGCTAAATGATAGTGTTTTAGGCACGCGATGTGAAATTTGGACGCACGAGCGTAAGCGAGTAGTACAACACGTCAAGTGCCTAAAACACTCATTTCGCGATGTATTACATCAGAGATTTTTTAATAATAGCGTTTCACAACAGACCATTTATTCACAAGTATCAACATTTAATTAAAAAATAGGCAGACTCAAGTTCATCTGTTCGTTGCTAAATGAAGTAACAATTTACGCATTAAATTGTCATTTTGAAGCACTAGTGCTTAAAAGCATTTCATTTAGCAACGAAAATGATAATCAAAAAGTAGCATAAAAATCTTGTGGCCGTCAAAAAAACGCGTTGACCATTTCAAGTTCCCATTTTTTTGTTTCTTGCTTTGTCTGACTGTACCAGTCAGGGACGACAATTGAAAATTTGCATAAATACAGTGTGTCCCATTTAGAGGTGCCACCATTGGGGTCTCGAGAACTATAAGAGATACGATGTCGGTTAAATGGAACTTTTTGTGCGCCTTTAAGAGGCCATCTCAGATGTGCTTTTGTTTTTCCAAAAATTCTCATAGGGCACTAGATAATGACGAAAAACTGAATATTGTTGATTTTTTCTTTTTCAAATAACTTCTAAACTATTAGTAATTGAGAAAAAAGGTTCAAATACAAAAGATAGATATTTTTATTAACTAACCAGTGGCATACGAAATAAATTTTTATATCCGTAAATTTTTGAGGTATAAAAAAATCAATATTTTTTTCTCTTTTCAATGATGTAAGGGTTATTAAGATTTATATTTGTTTTGCCTTCAAAATTATTATTTTTTCCTTATTTTGTATTAAATTTATAATTATTTTGAAAATATTGGTAGATTTCTATTTAGAAATACTCCTTGTATTTAAATAATTTATTTCGTTACAAAATTTTGCTCAAAACTCGTATCAAACAAATTTTTGGGCGCCCTTGGCACATTATAGTGTAATTTGTAATTATGAGTCTAGAATAAAAATATGAAGTAATAAAGGCATAAATTAAATAAAATATAATTAATAAAAATAATATTTTTTTGGGAAATAATAAAAAAGGTCAGGAAAATAAAGAGAAAAATTAAATTTTAGGAGCAAAACAAATATAAAACATAATAACCCTTACATCATTGAAAAGAGAAAAAAATAATGATTTTTTGAGACTGAAATCAGATATGGGTTCCATTTAAAAAAATATAAGTTTGTGTTATATCTCGAAAATTTACGGACATAAAAATTTATTTCGTACGCCACTGGTTAGTTAATAAAAATATCTATCTTTTATATTTGAAACGTTTTTCTCAATTACTAATAGTTTAGAAGTTATTTGGAAAAGAAAAAATCAACAATATTCAGTTTTTCGTCATTATTTAGTACTCTATGAGAATTTTTGAAAAAACAAAAGCACATCTGAGATGGCCTCCCAAAGGCGCACAAAAAGTTCCATTTAACCGACATCGTATCTCTTGTAGTTCTCGAGATCCCAATGGTGGCACCTCTAAATAGGACACAGTGTATATACAAAGTCCATAGAATCGAATGACGCAAAGCGCGTCATTGTATATTTTACCCTACATTAGTTATAGGGCGACAAAGTGAAAAAACCATGTGAGATTTGTAATCAAAATAAAAATTTCTATTAAGTGAAAATGATACTTTTCATTTAAATACAGGTGATTGGATTTTTACTGGGCAACTGGCACTTTGAAGGTACAATTTTTTTATATCTTGCTTTGTCTGACTGTACCAGCTAGGGACGACAAATGAAAATTTGTACAAATTGCGCAAAGCCTGTCAATGCATCTTTTATTGTTCATTAGTTACAGGCCGGCAAAGTGAAAAAACTATGAGAGATTTCTAATCAAAATAAAAATTTCTATTTTGGAAACTAAAGCCCAAGGATTTTTTTCATTATTTTTCCCGTAATCAGCGTGTTCGGATTAAGGGAAAATGATACTTTTCATTTAAATACAGGGTGATCGGATTTTTACTGTGCAACTAACGCTTTGAATGTCCCATTTTTTGTTTCTTGCTTTGTCTAACTGTACAAGGTGGGAACGAAAATTGAAAATATGTTCATTATGTACAAAAGTCCATAGAATTGAATGGCATAAAGCCCGCCAATGTATCTTTTACCGTTCATAAGTTATAGGCCGGCAAAGTGAAAAAACCATGAGAGATTTCTAATCAAAATATAAATATCTATTTTGGAAACTAAAGCCCAAGGAATTTTTTCATTATTTTCCCGTAATCAGCGTGTTCGGATTAAGGGAAAATGATACTTTTCATTTAAATACAGGGTGATCGGATTTTTACTGTGCAACTAACGCTTTGAATGTCCCATTTTTTGTTTCTTGCTTTGTCTAACTGTACAAGGTGGGAACGAAAATTGAAAATATGTTCATTATGTACAAAAGTCCATAGAATTGAATGGCATAAAGCCCGTCAATGTATCTTTTACCGTTCATAAGTTATAGGCCGGCAAAGTGAAAAAACCATGAGAGATTTCTAATCAAAATATAAATATCTATTTTGGAAACTAAAGCTCAAGGATTTTTTTCATTATTTTTCTAGTAATCAGCGTGTTCGGATTATGGGAAAATGATACTTTTCATTTAAATACAGGGTGATCGGATTTTTACTGGGCAACTGACGCTTTGAATGTCCCATTTTTTTATTTCTTGCTTTGTCTGACTGTACCAGCTGGGGACAACAATTAAAACTTTGTATACATAGGAGCCCTGTCTCACAATAATTGACCCACTTTTTAAAAAACATTTATCACAACTTAACTAATACATAATAAATCTTTACTTAGTATTTAAAATGAAGATTTTCAACATTATAACGTAATATTAAATTAATTTTTTCTCTTAAAGATTAATATTTAACGGTACAACAATAACACAAATCGATATTTACGTTATTTATCAATTTTGGCTAACATACCTTTTTATTCTAAACTACTACTGTAATTCTTTCAAACATTTTACTTAAGAAAACCTAACATCGTTACCACTTATATTCATTTTACATTAAAACATAAAATATCTTAGAAAACATATCGTGCTATGTGCCATTAGAACGACAAAATGTTTGCAATTGTGATAATTTACGTTAGTTATTATTCTTCTTATAATTAACTAAATAAAATTAAATTAAAGCGGGTGTGCCAATTCCTGTGAACCGGGTCTCGTATGTACAAAATTTCATAGAATCGAATGGCGTATTTCCTGCTGAATTACAAATTTTCTACCCTCGTTAATGTATCTTTAACCGTGTTTGAGTGGCAAGCGAAAACAACAGAAATGAAAGAAAAAGAAAAATAAATTTAAATATCCCGACTTACCTTTGATGATTTCAGCTACTAGGTATCTCTGCAAACACGAACCCAGCTACTCGGTATCTCTGAATACTCGAACTCAATTACTCGGTAGCTCATTCATATTTCTGTAATAAATAATAAGAACAATAAATATTTATAAATTTATACTCAAAACTTTAATACGAAATCACATCAATTTATACAGTGTGTCCCATTTAGAGGTGCCAACCATTGGGATCTCGAGAACTATAAGAGATACGATGTCAGTTAAATGGAACTTTTTGTGCACCTTTGGGAGGTCATCTCAGATGTGCTTTTGTTTTTCCAAAAATTCTCATAGGACTCTAGATAATGACGAAAAACTGAATATTGTTGATTTTTTCTTTCTCAAATAACTTCTAAACTATTAGTAATTGAGAAAAACGTTTCAAATATAAAAGATAGATATTTTTATTAACTAACCAGTGGAGTACGAAATATATTTTCATATCCGTAAATTTTCGAGATATAACACAAACTTATATTTTTTTAAATGGAACCCATATCTGATTTTAGTCTCAAAAAAATCAATATTTTTTTCTCTTTTCAATGGTGTAAGGGTTATTATGTTTTATATTTGTTTTGCTCCTCAAATTTAATTTTTCTCTTTATTTTCCTGAATTTTCTTATTATTTCCCAAAAAAACATTATTATTTTTATTAATTATATTTTATTTGATCAACATAATTTGTTTTGTCTTTATTACTTAATATTTTCATTCTAGACTCATAATTACAAATTACGCTATGATGTGCCAAGGGCGAGCTGATACAAAATATTATAAAAATTAGTTTGATACGAATTTTGAGCAAATATTTTTAAGGAAATAAATTATTTAAATACAAGGAGTATTTCTAAATAGAAATCTACCAATATTTTCAAAATAATTGTAAATTTAATACAAAACAAGGAAAAAATAATAATTTTTGAAGGCAAAACAAATATAAAACATAATAACCCTTACATCGTTGAAAAGAGAAAAAAATATTTATTTTTTTGAGACTAAAATCAGATATGGGTTCCATTTAAAAAAATATAAGTTTGTGTTATATCTCGAAAATTTACGGATATAAATATTTATTTCGTGCGCCACTGGTTAGTTAATAAAAATATCTATCTTTTATATTTGAAACGTTTTTCTCAATTAATAATAATTTAGATGTTATTTGAAAAAGAAAAAATCAACAATATTCAGTTTTTCGTCATTATCTAGTGCCCTATGAGAATTTTTGGAAAAATAAAAGCACATCTGAGATGGCCTCCCAAAGGCGCATAAAAAGTTCCATTTAACCGACATCGTATCTCTTATTAGTTCTCGAGATCCCAATGATGGCACCACTAAATGGGACACACTGTATTCACACAACACAAATAGCTGTTAATAAATGCATTTAAACTATAATAAATGCACTAAAACTGCAGCAAAATCAAATGCATGTGTACTTGAAGACTACTGACCTCTGATATTCGAGTGAATACGTAACATGCCAAGTCAAACGTGTATGAAACAGCGTTCACTAATTAATAAATATGTTTGATTATGTTACTTATACAAATAAATTTTTATTCTAAAAATTATAAGGGATGATATTAAAATGCAACTATTTGAGTGTATTCGAACGTAAAATTTTATAACAATAAAAATGATACCAAACAACCCTATCCTATTTAAAGTATTAACATTTTTAATTTTATTATTTAACGCCGTAAAATTAATTATGAAACAACCCTATATTATTTTAAGGTAGTTTTGTTTTAATTGACATTGTTTTGTAATATGATTTTTTAAACAAATAAATGGTAGTTCTTTCCCTAACAACTATTAACAATTAAACACTATAATCCAAGCAATTTCCACTCGTAAATTGAGGACCGGCCATTTTGTAAAATTGTGCCATATATAAAAAGATAGAGAATTTCATGCTGAATTCAATTTTTCCATGGTCGTTATTGTATCATTAACCGTGTACGAGTGGCAGGTGAAAATATGCAAAATGAACTGATTTGAAATTTGAACAAATTTTCCGTCAAATATCATATGATTTCAAGCGTTCGTAAATCGAGGACTGGCCATTTTAAAAAAATATACCATACATGAAATAATAGAGAATTTCATGCTGAATTCAAATATTTCACAGGCGTTATTGTATCTTTAACCCTGTACGAGTGGCAGGTGAAAATATGCAAAATGAGCCGATTTGAAGCTAACAAATTTTCAGTGAAAAATCATGTGACTTTGAGCGTTCATAACTCGAGAACCGGTCATTATAAAAACTCGTGTCATACATGAAAATGATAGAGAATTTCATGCCGAATTCAAATTTTCCACGGTCGTTATTGTATCTTTAACCGTGTACAAATGGCAGGTGAAATAATGTAAAATGTTTTTTTTTTTTGGTTAGAATTGTCATAGGTAGGTACATGAATAAAACAACGCATTACTATTGTGTTATGGTTTACTGCACAAAATATACAGGGTGTCTCAATAAGCTTGCTCACTATTGGTAACTTTTTTATTTGAAGAGGTACGAGGTTGGTTAAATGAGCAAAATTGTGCCATTTTATATTAGAAAATTGGTCATGTAGACAAAATAAAATTTGTGTCAGCGGTTCTCAAAATTTGGGACAATATGTATATTTTTTAAATGGAACCATATATTTTTTAATATCGTATTGTGGAAAGAGTATTTTTTTCTCTTTCCAATAAGGTAATGTTGTTTATGTACAATTTTTTCAAATAAACGAGTTATTTACGTTTAAAAATTTAAATTTTGTAAACTATTTTGTTAGTTTTTTTAGTCAAGTAAGCCATGGAAACAATTGATTCTTTGTTTGTTTGAGGTTTAATAATTTCTCCCGTAAAGTTCTCTGCGTTTAATAATGTTTAATAACTTTACAAAAGAAGAAAAGTTAGATATGATCGTGCTATATGGAAAGTTATATCTAGACACCAGTTACGTAGAACGGTCGGCTCTCTTTCCAAAAGAGTTTAAATGTACGAAAGAAATAATAGCATTCAATTTGAATATTTTCTTTGTTTTGTTATTACTGTAAAATAAATTAATAAAATAATAATTTTATAAAAGACAATTGTTTCCATAGTTTACTTGACCTAAACTAATAAAAGATAATAATAATAATCTTTAAACGTAAATAACTCGTTTATTTGAAAAAAATATACATAAACAACATTACCTTATTGGAAAGAGAAAAAAATACTCTTTCTAATAAAATAATAAAAAATATGTAGTTCCATTTAAAAAATATATATTCTGTGCCAAATTTTGACACAATTTTTATTTTATCTACATGACCAATTTTCTAATATAAAATGGCATAATTTTGCTAATTTAACCAACCTCGTATCTCTTCAAATAAAAAAGTTACCAATAGTGAGCAAGCTTATTGAGACACCCTGTATTCATATCATCATACACTTTCATTTTCAATGCATCTCAACAGACGTCACCTTGAGTTACAGGTATTACTTGTACTAGAAGATTTTTTTATGTGGAGCTTAAAGAAATTAATTAATTACAAGTTGAAGATTTATTAAATAAAAATTATGATTTTCTCACAATTTCGGATAGCTCCATCATAATGGTCTCGGAAGAAGCTAAATCTGGACTAGATGACGTCTTAAAATACCGGTCGTAATATTATATTGAAAGTGGCAGAAGAATTTTGTAGAAATTTGTGTAGATTTTTATAATTTGTTGAAAATGTTAACCGGTCGATATATTATGAGTTTGGGCTTGTAAATAGAAACAATTTATAAAGTACTGAAAATTTCACTTTAGCAAATATTTTACCGCATAATTTTTTGCAAAAATAAACACTTTGGGAACATAAATAACTATTACTATAGATGAAACATTGTTTAAACTTCGTATTGTTATTAATTTGCAACAATATAAAACACCGAATATATTTAGGGTGCGGTCCGAATCATGCTATCAAAGCTTACATTGCTCAGACTGCTCACAGCTGGTCCGATTTACTTGAGGGCGCTGATGACTGTGAAGACGTTAATGATACGGACCGTTCATAAGCGCGCTTATTTCTTGCCTGTCATTTGTGACAGCGTGTATATAACCTCTGTTCAGTGATTAACCAAGAAATAATAGTTTTGATGGAAATAGTTTCCCTCATGATGATGAATGGATTAGTTTCCATTATAAAAAACTTTACTTCGCTTACAACTTCCATCTTAAAAACACTTCAACCCATAATCTCACCTATCGATTTTTACTTTCCGTCACCTTTAGGTAAGATATTGTCTTTGGTCAAAAAAATCGGTAGTGAGTTTTTAATGAATAAGCATATTTTAGGATCCCTACTATACGATTTTACTATTTTTAAGATAATGTCTGTATGTATGAATGTATGTATGTCTGTCTGTCTGTCTGTCTGTCTGTGTATGTGATAAATTATTCTCCAATGATAACTCCAATACTACAATTTTAAAAATTATGATTCTTTCGTATTCCTCTTCTTTACATACATATGAGCTGATTAGATTTTGGTTATAATTAGTCAACCGGAAGTACACTTTTTAATTATCCTTTTTCCCTCATATTCAATAGATATAGGAGTTAAAGAATTATAGAGATTAACTTTTAAAAAACAATCAGCTTTGCTATAATCATGGAAACAGCTGATATATTAAAAATAGATGTCAGTGTCAAGTGCAATTTATGTAATGTATATTCGTGTTATAATTTTATTGAATTTATAGGAACTTTCGGTATGGAATTTGTAAAAAATGGTATTTGTTCGTGTTACAATTTTACAGGATATATAGAACCTTTTCAAGGAACTTTTGATATAGGATTTGTACAAAATACATTAAATTGACGGAAGGTCTTGTGCTGGCCACAATATATTTTTTAAATTCTATTTTATGAATAGATAAGAATAGGTACCAAATTTTTGTAAATTAAACCTATAATATATGAAATAAATGCTATTTAATTTATTTTGATTTCTTTAATTTCTTAATATTGTTCAAGTTGAAGTTGTGGTTTTTTGAAAGTAACGCTACTTGAAGAAGTGAGAATACGGGCCTTCGTTGTTTCGATACGTAATAGTATCAAAGAGAACAGAAAAATAGCGTGCATACAGTGCTAACACTGCCCATCCATTTGGGCGTGAGCACTGTTAGCACGAAATGTTGACGTCACCTCTGACGTCATTCACTCACATTGTAAACTTTGAGCGTTGTGAAAACGATTCGGACCAACTGTTAGCGCGCTGTTGGTACTGAAAGCGCGATTCGGACCGCACCCTTATTATAACGTATTGTATCTTTAACAGTGCACGAGTGGCAGATGAAAATATGATATTCCACGCACTAAAGAGATAGAACTGTTTCAGGTAATCATTCAACTTTATTGGTAAGTAACTAGATATGAACTAGTTAATTTTTATTCGACTCGTAGATTATAAAGTATTGTTGCATTACCAACAATATTAGCTGTACCAACCAAATAAATAAATACATTTAATAATGACCACAGAAATATAAAATAAGAGATAAACATAAATATCCACTTACATTTGGTAATTTATTGCTGTCTGAACCGTTAGGATTCTGTTCTTGGCTTTATTTAATTTGTATCTCGGCTTCGGTTATAATTTCAAATGGTCTGGAACACTGTAGATTCGATTATTTCTACTGAAAAGAAAATATTTAATTGTAATATTACATAACATTATCATTTCGACAGTATATTTGAGAAAGAATACTGATAGATTAAAAATAGTGGAAATATTGTTTAAAGTTACTATTATTGTTAATTTGCAACAATATAAAACTCCAAATATATTTTAAATTAATAAAATTACACTTACAACTCAAGTACATCTTTTGCTCGTTTTAACCTTCGAAGCTTGCAGTAAATTTATTCCAATACGAATAAATACACCACTATTTTACTAATTGTTTTTTATAAAAAATAAATTCACAAATTTTTAGATTAATTACTGAATTAATTCAACTTTTATGTATCAAAGTGCGTAGACGACACGAAAACAAAACGTATAACGTGTTCAAAATGGCAAATGTAGAAGGTTGTTGTACTATCCAACCTTACATAACATTGGGTTTGAATTCAGCGCCAAAATGATCGAACTAATTACCGACGAAGTTAATAATAACTTCTAATGAAGGGAAAATGATACTTTCCATTTACAGGGTGATCGGATTTTTACTGGGCTACTGACTAAAAAGTGAAAAAACCATGAGAGATTTCCAATCAAAATAAAATTTCATTTTGGAAACTAAAGCCCAGAGAATTTTTTCATTATTTTTCCGGTACTCGGCGTGTTAAGGGAAATGATACGTTTCATTTAAATACAGGGTGATCGGATTTTTACTACGCTACAGATTATTTGAAGTTCCCATTTTTTTTGTTTTTTGCTTCGTCTGAGTGTAGCTGGGGAAAAAGTCTATAGTATCGGATGACGCAAAGCCCGTCGATGTATCTTTTACCGTGCATTAGTTATAGGCCGGCAAAGTGAAAAAACCATCAGAGATTTCCAATCAAAATAAAATTTCTATTTTGGAAACTAAAGCCCAGAGAATTTTTCATTATTTTTCCGGTAATCATGGTGTTCAGATTAATAATCGCTTATTTCATATAAAGTGGAAAGTGCACCACTTTAAAATGCTGTTAGTCTAGTGCGAATATTTTACGCACTAAACTGTTTCAGTCTTTCAACTTAAAAAGTATTGGCTAAGTAGATTTGAACTAGTACATTTTTATCTAAGATTCTTTCACTAATTATAATGTACTAATGAAAGTTAAATGAAACACTATATAAATTGAGCAGCAGAAAATCAAAATTCAGTTTTGGCTAAAAGTATGAAAACAAAGTTATAGATGGTATTATGCTTTTTTCGTAATACCATACTGTTACTATAAGACAGGACTAAAAACAAAAGAGAAAAGATATAACGAACTCGGCTGATTATAAACCTCAGCCGCGTCCGTTATTTGCCTCATATCGGCCTAATGACATTAATAACTATAATCAATGTTGTTCAATTGAAATAATGTATTATCAAAAGTAAGTTATTACGGTGTTATAGACCCTATAAAAGTGAGTGGAATTTGAAAATGTAGTATTTAGCATGAAATGTGAATATCAGAACGTAACTTTTCTTTTACATTTTCATTTCCAAATGTTTAACTTCTTACTTTTTTATAAAAAGTCTTTACTCTCAAAACGCAATTTATGAAATAAACATAGATAAGATACAGTATTTAACATTTAATTTAAAATGCATCTTGGGGCGAAAACTACGTTTTGAATTTCTGCTTCTCAGTTGTATAATATAACCAGTTAATATTATGTGGTATAATCCTAAACAAGTATTGTCACAGAAATATAATATAACAGATAAAGATAAATAATAAAACTTACTTTTGCTGATTTCTTGCTGCCCGAACCGCTGAATTTCTCGTGTCCGCTCCTTTAAATTTCTAGTTCTACTCTGGATATCATTTTGAATTATCTGTATACAAGATCCACGCAATCGCTGCAAATGTGTTCTCTGTTCTTTTTTGGGCTCATATCATAGCCCCAATCTAGATACTGTACTTGGTAAAAGTACTTTTCTTTCAACACTGAAAAGAAAATAATTCATTGTAATACAGAATAAAATTATTATTCTGAATGATGTTTGTTTGTATGAGAAAATATTAATACACATGTTCGAAGTAATTTTTACCAGATGTAAAAATAAATGACTGATTATTAAATTCAAGTATATATTAAAAATGAGACATTTTTATTCACCAATAATACATTCTTTTTTAATATCGAGAGTGACCGCCGCGCGCATTTTTAACAGCACAATGCAAATTTTTATCAACATTTAACAAAATTAAATTCAAACATAAGCTAATATAGTCAAATCAAACATGTATAGCAGCCGCGCGTTAAACTGAGACTAACCCTGCACATACTAGCCAATCTGTATACATGAACTACAATTTCTTTGACTTCTGAATGAATCCTCTTCTCGTTTATTCCAATTTTAAATGTTGATGGAGTGTTTTTCTCCTTGTAATAACATATGACACACTAGTAAATAGGTTACAATTATTGCAACCATTCGGCTAAACGTCAATATACGTAACCCCCTTATTTATTACAGTTCGACCCGTTCAAGTAGGTTCAGCGTGTTCTAGATCAGTCTCAACTAAACCAGCACCAGCTAGACCTGTAGCAGTTCATCAAGTAAAAACGACCAAATACATTTGAATTGCTTGAAAATCTAATCATTTAAAGACAATGGGTGGTAGTACGAACAAGTGATTAACGGTGATTAGCTAGGAGATGACTAGCAGTGTTTTAGCGCTGTCAATCGTTTATGGATTATTTTAGAGAAAAATACTTCAAATAGGAGTTATAGAAAAATTAATTGTACTCAACTTTTATTTGAAGTATTTTTCTCTAAAATAATCCATAAACGATTGACAGCGCTAAAAACACTGCTAGTCATCTCCTAGATAATCACACTTAATCACTTGTTCATACTACCAACCAATAATTCCTATATAAAACTATAATAACTCTCTCAATTCCTTAATGGCGTTGTATTTTTTTATGGAGAGCGGAGTAGTTTCACATATTTAAAATGATATCAGTTTTACACAATAAAAATAAACTGGAAAACAACATAGTAATAAATACATATTTTCTGCATCAATTGATTAGATTTTGGTAACAATTGGTGAACCGGAAGTAATAGTTTCTTTAAAAAAATCTTCTAAATATTATTTTTTAAAAATTTCTGTTATTACTATTATTGAAGAATATAAAATTCTACATTTGATACATTTAAAATTTTTATTATATCTTGTATAAATTTAGAGATAAAGGCATTGTAATATATAGAATAATCTAATCGTAGAGACTAAGGCACTAAGGAATTACAAATACAACTATTTATAACATTCTGAAAGCTTTTTCTGGGAAGTATATTTAATCTTTCATGCCCGGTTTTATAAACGCCAGATAAATTAACTTCCAAAGTAAATGAAAATTTATTCCTTCAAATGACAGTCGGATTTTTGACAGTAATGTTATAAATGTCATAAAATTTATAATTTTTTTTCGAATTTGTTTGAATAAATTTACTGTGGAAGTAAATTTATTCTGCCCTTTATAAAACCGGGGATTATTGTTTTATTAATTAAATATTTAAAATTGTAAAAAGCATATATTCATAAGAAATACCGCCAATCTTACTAATGAGTTGGAAGAATCTGACATTTAGGAACTTCCTCATACAATGAAAAATAGATATAGTTAGAATTGTATGTGTGCAGAAGACATGTTAATACAATAAAAACAATATTTGGGTAAAGTTCTGTAATGTTTTTGTTATAAAAGGACGGTTCGATAGCGGAGTGCAATACAATACATATATAACATAAAATGGAAATGGCGAGAGGTATTGTGCTGGCCACAACATATTTTTATATTTCGTATTTCAAAACAAATTTTATATATTTCGACCTGGATTATATAATTTTTTCCACAATTCGTTAGCAAAATTCATTATTATTCAACTTAAAATAGTGAGCAAAGTAAATAACTTTCTTTACAAGTGAGCAAAATACGCAAGCCTATAATAATCTAAGTCAAGAGTCATAAATTTTGATTAAGTTACAAATTGTACAATAAATATCTACCATTCTACATGAAGAAACAATAATTTTTTGTAGTTAACTTTACATTAAATTCAGTTATAAACATATATACTGTTGAGTTTTTCATTAATAAAAAAGTATGTTTCGTTTTTAGAAAAATTATATTTCAAGATAATGGAAAAAATCATGTTTAGCACACGTGAGCATGTCTTTTTCTCACTTGCCCACTTCGCCCACTTGCTCCCGCTCGTGTAGCCAATTACCGGACACTTAAGAAAAATACATATTTTGCGCACTTGTACCAAAAATAACTATTAATCATAGGACACACTACTATTTAATATTATGTACACTAAAAATCATTGAAACTTAATGACCGGTAGTATTTACTCTTAAACAGGTGTGATTAAGCGTTGACTAAAGTAACAAATTCAGTTTTTTTTTTAGTCACCCCAATGTATTTCGAAGTGGTAGTCATGGTGACTGAAAATTTGAGTAAATACCTACTACCGGTCAATATTTTTATGTTCAGTCTTTATTTGTAATGATTATATAACCGCTATTGCGAATGGAATATATAAATTTTCAACTTTAATTTCAGAAAAATAGTGTCAAACTAAGCATTTTCTTTTTCTGAAATTGAAGTCAATCCAACTTAAAATTATTCGCGTATTCGTCAATAACTATTTCCACTATAATAATTTTCATTAATTTTTCACATTTTTTGTTTTCTATGTCATAATTGCTACAAATTAACAGAAATTTTAGAATTTTTGTTTAAATTGGGAAAAACCAGAAACATAATATTCAACTGCAAAAACAGTTTTGTATGCAACTTTTAATTCTGAACTCGACAGTTTATTAGTGCCATTTTGAATTATGCAAATATTATGTTTATTTATTTCTCTCTTTATTTTTTTAATTTTAGCTTTAAGTAGAATTACATGATCGTATATATAAATATTAAATGGCTGTTCGTTAATTATCGGTCAGTTGTGCAAGTGATTTCGAAGCGACAGCAAGTTAGATGGTGCATTTACTTCTTTTTGTGTAACGGTGAGTGCTATAGTTTTGTAGATATTATATGTGGATGTTCTCACGCTGCGGTGTTGAGAAAGAGCTGTTCTGCGGTTCAGCTGTACCCTTGCTTGCGGGCTGAGGAAGAGTCTACAGTGCGGCTGGGACTGGTACCTAATCCTATCCTAATCCCAACAATGAGGTGAGGCCTTTAAGGGCGCGGTTAAAAGCGTAACTTATGATAACAAACGTCGTACGCTCTATGAAGGCGCTAGTAGTCATCTGCTATATTTTCCATGAAAATAAATCATGTACCAAACCTTATTTCCTTTTGGACGGAGCCAAAATTGAACTTGCAATATGACATTGATGAGATGAGATATTTAACATTCCTGGTAACGTAAGATTTTACCTCGGACTCGGATTTTACTGTATTGAGATAGAGAGATGCGGCTTTTGGTTTACCAATATCTGAATTTTATAATCCTAAGTCTAGTAATATGTAATACGAGTATAGTACAATATGACCTTAATGGGAAAATACTAGGGCCATTAGTCACAGATTACAGATAAACGGGAAAATCTAATTATACAGATAAAAGAATTGTTTGTCCGGTAAATGACACCTGTGTTTTCCCTTTCGATTTCTTACCTCAATAATAATCGACAGATTATAAATTTCCAATGTTTATAAAGCTGTTCTTTGGAATATACTGTCCTTACAACAAATAATACTATTTCATTCGGTTTATCAGATTTATGAGCCGATGTACCAAAATAACTATACGATGAGGCGTTGATAATACTTATTATGCATGAAAAATAGTTATATACTTAAAATATATAAAAAGTATTATAAAATCTCACAATTATTACTATCAGGTATATTGTTAGAAATCAGTTGAAGAAAAATAACTAGTCTATATATTATTTATTTATAGATCCAGGGACAATTGCACATAACAAAGAAGACAAAATGTTATTTTGTCTTATACAAAAATGACGCATCTGATTTATTTATTGAAATTATAGAAAGGGACATAAAATTCTGGAATGACAAAATGGAAGAAAAATTAGTAAATTTTTATAAAAACTGTTTGTTACCAGAAATTATTAACAGTCGGAGAAAAATGTAAATAATATTAATATATTATATTATTATATTACATAATGTATACATGAAAAATAAATTGTCAAATGAGATGTGTCCGTTTTTTTATACATCTACGTACCGAAATGTCGAAAAACCGATTGAAATTTTATTATTATTTATTGTTTCACGTTTAGAAAAATATATAAATACCTATGAGGCGGAAAAAAAAATTTTCATATATTTTTATTTACCTATCATATTAAAATATATTTGTGTATTACAGTTTTGTTAATGGAACAAACTCCGACGCATATATAATTGGTGACATAAATGTTATAGATATTATATTACAAACTGAAAGTATATCATTCTTGATTTGCCAATATACCTGGAAAACTATGTTCTCGGCCTTATCTCAATTCTCAATCTCTGCCAGTTTCTCTGTCCGTCTCTATCTCTCCAAAAAGGAAATTAGTTTTGAGAACACATCAGCGCCACAGTTGTCACCGGCAAAACGCTGAACTAAAATAGCATTGCAAGCTTATGGACGATATTAAATATCCTACGAATAAGAAAATCTGGACCAAATTCACTTATAAATTTTAAATAATACTAAAGTATTAATTTATCTCCAGGACATAAAGGTAAAATTCTGGTTGAAAATGCTTTCTAAATAAGATAAAGTGGTTTTGAAAAATCTTGTTTTGAACACTTCTATAATTTTCTTTAATTTACTAATAATTTATTGATTATATAAAAGAACTGATACCTTTATGTCAATCTCCATATGTTTACCTTTAAATTAATATATAATTTGGTAATAAATTATTCTTATTTATCAAAATCTGTAGGAAGTTATACAAAAGCATCATTTTATCGCGCCCTTAAATATTTACGTTGATCCTAGGTACTCACTGAGTAAGTATACTCATCTATTGTTATCTTTTCAGACTATTGGCGCTTGCAGGGACTGTGGACCATCCAGGGATAAAGATAATTAGCTTTACTTTTTGTGATTTTTGTAATTATTTTCTGCTATAACAATTTGTATTCCTTTTTCGTTAATAAATTTGTAATATTCTCTTTACAAGTTTTTGCCGCAAAATGAACAGGACAGCAGAAAAAACGATTAGTCGTTTTTAATATTATTTTCTTCTTTACAAACAATTTCAGAATGCATTATTTCCGGTATTTCTTCAATTTATTTTCAAAATTCTTCAAATTTCAATATACTTCACGAAATTTTTATATTGAACAAAAATTCGATTTGTTTCCAAAAAATGATTGAAGTATTCCAAATAATTTATAAAAATTTCTATACTCACTCACATACACTATAATATTACACATTTCATTTGATAAATAAGCCAAAAATCAAGTTTGTTTTAGTGCAGTTATAAACAGGATGGGCGACCAAATATCAATTGCATTTCATGCAGAATTAGATTATTATTTTTAAAAGCAGAAATGTCGAAAAATCAGAACCATATAAACCATTTTAAATCCATGAAAACAAAAATAAACCATCACCAGATTTGATAAAAAAAATCCTACCTTATATCGTCTTCTTGAACGTCCTGTCTTGTATCGCCATGTTTTAAATATTTCAAAGTAGATGGACTGCAGTCCTCGAGATTTAATTTGGTTCTTTTTTCAGCCGAAAGTCCTGCTTATATTTGATAGAAAATATGGTAGTTTTTTTTCACCCCCAAGTGGTCTAATAACGCGAGTATGGTCCAAGAATTAATAGTGGATTTTAGAACGATATAACGCACCATTAGTCACTTGGACTTCGATGAATTGTTCCTGGAAAGATGAAATAATATGGAATATAAATCTAAAATATTAAGAATGCAAGTTTAAACAACACCAATAGTTTCTAGTAGGTTTCGAATGATTTTGATGTGAAAATCATTAACTTAGCGATCAGTCTAGATGTTTTATAATACGACGAATAATTTACGGCCGTATTGTAATACGAATATTTGAACATTTTCGTTTGTTCTTTTTCTAAATACGAGCCCAAACTCATAATAGTTCGGCCTGTTTTCATTTTCAACAAACAAGTTTTATAACCGCAAATGGTGAGATATTTCTACAATTTTTTTTTTTTTTTTGACTAGTTTAAAATAAATTTTAAACTTACAAAAACTGGATTCAAGTATTCCGCCATTTAATATTAGGTTACATGTTACATCGACTTTGTGGCCTATTCAGAGAAACACAGTCATAAAGGTTGTTACGGATATAAAGATTGTTATCATAAAAACATTTGTAACAATCTTTATGAATTTGTTAATTCAGAACCTACGTCGGTATTATTGACAATCTTTACAAAATAATACTTGTGAATGAACCAGATTCTTTGACAATAGCTAACTTCATTATGCATATATGAAACTTAACCTAACCTTATATGTCAACGCTTTATTCTTTTAATAATGTGTTGCAAATTATATTTAAAATGCAAACATTCTGCCAAAACAACTAAAGAAGAATATGACATTTGTGCCATATTTGAAAACTTTTAAATTATTTAGAACGGGTATGTTAATTCCTACCACTGATCCCAACGTGACTGAAAAGATTTTTTTTTATTTTGATTGAAGAAAAAGCACACATTAGCACCAGAATAAATAACAAGGTTTTCACGAATACCTACCACAGAATATATTTTCAAAGAAATATGTATTTACGTCAAAAGTAACTTCCGTCCACGACGGTTTTCATCGTTATCATTATTCAAGTCGAAGCAGGATCCATGCGAATAATCAACTGCATCCTGCTAATATTTAGCAGAAAGGCCATTATTAATAATATTTGATTGATGTAATAATCTGTCACGTGTCAAATATTAGAAATAACAACGTGATAACAACCATAAATACATAGTTTTAGCAATCGTTATGATAAAGACTGTCAAAACACGTAACAATTGTTGACGGTAACCACCTTCAGTACTGAGAATACCAAATTTAATATTAACAATCTTTACAGTACATAAAAACCATAAAGACCATAACGACAACACAAATATTGAGTTCTGAATAGACCCCTTTATTAGTAATACCATCTTTAATTTTATCAGGCATTGTTTCCGTAAGCACTGCACATTTTCCTGTAAGTATTGTCCCATATGTCTTGCAAGGGAAGTTTTACTGTATGCACATTTTTACAACGTTGTTTTTTAATGTGCTAAAAGTAAAGGGTCAGAAGGTAAATCGGGACTAGCAGATGACCCTTAAAATACCGGTTATTTGGCCCACAGTTTCAAGTCTATATTTAAAGAAGCCAAAAGAATTTTGTAGAAATTTCCGACCAAACCATTTATGTAGATTTTATGATTTGTTGAAAATGTTAACCGGTCAAATTATTGAGTTTGGGCTCGTAAATAGAAACAAATAATTTATAAAGTACTGAAAACTTGACATTAGCAAGTATTATACCGCATAATTTTTTGCAAAAATAAACATAGCAACGAAAATAACTATACACACAGTTGAAAAATTGTTTAAACTTGCTATTATTATTCATTTGCAACAAAACATTCATTTTAATTTATAAACGCTTATTCAAAACTAGACCTTGGAAAAAATTACTGCGCGATTTTTGCAAAAAATAAACACATTAGCAACATAAATAACTATTAAACTCGCTATTAATATAGTTGAAACATTGTTTAAACTTACTGTTGCTATTGATTTGCAAGAATATGAAACACCAAATACATGTATTTTAATATATTAAATAATTAATAAAAGGTAGACACAGGAAAAAATTACAGCATGATTTTTGCAAAAATAAACACATTATCAACGTAAATAACTATTAATATAGTTGAAATATTGTTTAAACGTACTATATTATTAATTTGCAATAATATGAAACACCAAATACATTATATTTTAACGAATAAATATTTTTATATTATGTGCACAAAATACGTCCTACAAACCCCCGCTAAACTTGTTTGCATATAATTATGCAAACACCTCAAAATACACATAAAATCATTAAAATATAAAGAAAAATAACACTGCTTTCCAATTTCCATGCATAAATAAAATTCTACATTCCAACATTGTAGTAGTCAGTAATATTACCTGTGTGAAAACAGCAACGGCAACGGTCAAAAGAGTGCAGCAACGAGTAAATGAAAGTGCACCGTTACACAAAATCGTGCGCAATAATCCAGCAACGCCAGCAACGGAAAATAGTATTGATAACATATAAATTAAAATTAAAAACAAAACAGCTGATTATTTATATATATGCAGTAGTACATGAGCAATAATACAAAGCCAGCCTTGTAGTACAATTAACAATTATTTTCACTGAAGATGTAGAATCTTAATATTTTTATATTGTTTATATCCATATAAAGCCTAAATATATAATTAAAAATTAGAGTGTGGACATAACTTTAGCGGACATTTTGATTTTTTTCTCCATTCATAAGTCACTGCACCCAATTCTAAATGTTACGATATAATAGGAAAGCTGTCTATTTGCTATATACGCAACTACTACGTGTTACAAAGCGTAGAGGTTGAGTTATGACCCATCAACTACAAACATTACTTTCGCGGTTATTTATTTATTTTTCTTATTAATAAATCACTAGTCCCAATTCAAAATTTTACGGTACAATAGGAAGGGTGTCTGTCATATACGCAAGCACTAAGTGTTACGAGGCGTAGGGGTTGAGTTATGAACCATCAACTGTAAATATAACTCGCGGTTATTTTTTTCATTTTTTCTTATTAATAAATCACTGCTCCCAATTCAAAATTTTACGGTATAATAGGAAGGGTGTCTATTTGTTATATACGCAAGCACTAAGTGTTACGAGGCGTAGGGGTTGAGTTATGAACCATCAACTGTAAATATAACTCGCGGTTATTTTTTTCATTTTTTCTTATTAATAAATCACTGCTCCCAATTCAAAATTTTACGGTATAATAGGAAGGGTGTCTATTTGTTATATACGCAAGCACTAAGTGTTACGAGGCGTAGGGGTTGAGTTATGAACCATCAACTGTAAATATAACTTTCGCGGTTATTTTATTATTTTTTTCTTATTAATAAATCACTGCTCCCAATTCAAAATTTTACGGTATAATAGGAAGGGTGTCTATTTGTTATATACGCAAGCACTAAGTGTTACGAGGCGTAGGGGTTGAGTTATGAACCATCAACTGTAAATATAACTCGCGGTTATTTTTTTCATTTTTTTTTATTAATAAATCACTGCTCCCAATTCAAAATTTTACGGTATAATAGGAAGGGTGTCTGTTTGTTATATACGCAAGCACTAAGTGTTACGAGGCGTAGGGGTTGAGTTATGAACCATCAACTGTAAATATAACTTTCGCGGTTATTTTATTATTTTTTTCTTATTAATAAATCACTGCTCCCAATTCAAAATTTTACGGTATAATAGGAAGGGTGTCTATTTGTTATATACGCAAGCACTAAGTGTTACGAGGCGTAGGGGTTGAGTTATGAACCATCAACTGTAAATATAACTCGCGGTTATTTTTTTCATTTTTTTTTATTAATAAATCACTGCTCCCAATTCAAAATTTTACGGTATAATAGGAAGGGTGTCTGTTTGTTATATACGCAAGCACTAAGTGTTACGAGGCGTAGGGGTTGAGTTATGAACCATCAACTGTAAATATAACTTTCGCGGTTATTTTATTATTTTTTTCTTATTAATAAATCATGCTCCCAATTCAAAATTTTACGGTATAATAGGAAGGGTGTCTATTTGTTATATACGCAAGCACTAAGTGTTACGAGGCGTAGGGGTTGAGTTATGAACCATCAACTGTAAATATAACTTTCGCGGTTATTTTATTATTTTTTTCTTATTAATAAATCACTGCTCCCAATTCAAAATTTTACGGTATAATAGGAAGGGTGTCTATTTGTTATATACGCAAGCACTAAGTGTTACGAGGCGTAGGGGTTGAGTTATGAACCATCAACTGTAAATATAACTCGCGGTTATTTTTTTCATTTTTTTTTATTAATAAATCACTGCTCCCAATTCAAAATTTTACGGTATAATAGGAAGGGTGTCTATTTGTTATATACGCAAGCACTAAGTGTTACGAGGCGTAGGGGTTGAGTTATGAACCATCAACTGTAAATATAACTCGCGGTTATTTTTTTCATTTTTTTTTATTAATAAATCACTGCTCCCAATTCAAAATTTTACGGTATAATAGGAAGGGTGTCTGTTTGTTATATACGCAAGCACTAAGTGTTACGAGGCGTAGGGGTTGAGTTATGAACCATCAACTGTAAATATAACTTTCGCGGTTATTTTATTATTTTTTTCTTATTAATAAATCATGCTCCCAATTCAAAATTTTACGGTATAATAGGAAGGGTGTCTATTTGTTATATACGCAAGCACTAAGTGTTACGAGGCGTAGGGGTTGAGTTATGAACCATCAACTGTAAATATAACTTTCGCGGTTATTTTATTATTTTTTTCTTATTAATAAATCACTGCTCCCAATTCAAAATTTTACGGTATAATAGGAAGGGTGTCTATTTGTTATATATTAAATATTTTATAATTTTTCAATTGGTTACCTTCGGGTTGTTTGAGCTGTGAGATTTATTACAACAGATCATTTAATATATATAGTTTTTATCTGTAAATCTATAGAAGATATAATGAAAATTTGAAACGTATTGGATACAGAATTTTGTACTGTTTAATATTTGTAATACAATTATTAAACTTTTACCATTAATTTTTATAGAAGTTGTCCCATTGTACCCCCACACACCTACACTCACATATACCCATTCACACATCCAAATTCACACTCACTCACACACCCACCCACGCTCACCCTCACACCCACGTTCACACTCACACACGCTAACACTCACATACATACACACACACGTTCACACACATATGCACACTCACACACAAATACACACACTCATACAATTGCACACTCACATACACACTCTCATACATTAACACACTCTTATACTTGCTCATACTCATACACGCGCACTAATGTACACATTCAGATACCACAAGCACACTCGCTCACTCACATGCCACACAGACTAGTGATGCTGCGGGATCTCGTCTCGAATTTCTCGAATTTTCGAGACGATATTAACCTTATTCTCGTCTCGATATTTCGAGACGAGATGAGAGTAATGCCCTCGAAATTTATTCGAGACGAGAATAGAAATTCGAGATCTACATTGTACCATTTTTTTATATTACATAAATATTTCTAATTAAAACATACAAAATAACAAAATATTTGTCGGTATAAATAAATATTTTAATCGTTTCTTCATTCACATTCATACTAATTATTTAGATTTATTGTTTTAGTAAAAAAAAAATCACAAAACTGATCTCTATGGTATACTGTAGCCTCAAGTACCTGCATTATACGAATTATAATCATAATTACCAATATTAGCGTACAAAGTAGATTGTTACACCCAACAACGGGTAATAAAGGCTAGAAATATAGAGTACATATTTTTTACCTACCATTCAAACACCAGACTCAGTAAAATAATATTTTATTCGATGGTATCCTTTTATTAAATTCATGTTGCTTGTAATGCTAATTTATATACTATTTCTGATTATAAATTCGAGAAATTCGATACTCTCGAGTCGAGATCGAGAGGAAGTAAAAAAAAAATATGATGAGACGAGATGCAGAGATATCTCGTCTCGAAAATTCGAAACGAGAGTTAATTGTTTCTCGCCATATCTCGTCTCGCGGCATCACTAACACAGACACACTCACACACAACCATACAGTCACATAAACACATATTTACAGACTGATAAAACTCACGCTCATACACATACACTTTCACACACTCAAACGCTACATACACTCTCACACACACTCACATACTGACAGACACACACACACACATACACACACACATACACACACACACACATACATGCATAGTCTCGCAAGATTCACACACACACTTTCACACTCAAATGCTACGCATAATAACAAACATGCTCACACCTACACACTCACAAACATTTGCTCACACACACACATACTTACACACATACACATACACACATTTTAACATACTAAGACACCATATACACGTTCTTACATACACGTTCCACTTAGTGATTCGGTCGAGACGAGACGAGACGAGAAATTCATTGTCTCGTCTCGTTTCAAATTCATAAAATTATGTCTCGTCTCGAACTTTTTCTCGTCTCGTTTAATAGAGTCTCGTCTCGGCCGAGATTCTCGCCCAGATTTCTCGACGGAAATTTAATATGTATATTTCGGTCCCATAAACTAATTATTAAATTTATACAATTTTGTATTAATAGTAATTTGAACAAAAAGAACACCACATGACTTCCTTGTACGCCTGTTACACTATACATATTTTGTTAATAATTAAAATATGTATTATAACAGACCCAATCATAAAATTGCACGTATTTGACATAATTTAACATTGACATTAAATTCTTTATAAACTTTTATTTGAAGCATTTATTATTAAAATCAAAATAACACACATCTTTTACAACAATAACTGATAACAGCTTCAAGTAAAGTATCACTTTCGGTTAGACTATTTTAACCAAAATCTATTATGTTATTCTCATTGATATAAGAGTACTATATACCAAATTTGAAAAGTTTTGGATTATATTTTAATATAGCTTTTCATTAAAATCTATGATAGGCTTCAAGTAAAGTACCACTTGCGGGTAGACTATTTTAACTAAAAATCTATTATGTTATTTCCATTGATATAATAGTCTTATATACCAAATTTAAAAAGTTTTGGATTATATTTTAATATAGTTTTTCATTAAAATCTATTATAGGCTTCAAGTAAAGTACCACTTCCAAAAGTTATGTAATGACCAAAAGATTTTATTTTTAAGTGACTTGAAAAGTGTCTTTATAAGTGACCTTACATGTATATTTATACGATCAAGTTTTGCGTGAATTAAAATGTCCAAGTGTCAAAATTTAAGTTATATGTACTTGTATTAAAATTTCAATTACTTCTCTATTCCATTTTTCAGTTTAATATCGATCACTTATAACACTACTTGTATACATCAAAGATATAAACACAAATGACAGTTGACAGTTACTTGACAGTTAAAATTCGTAGGGACTTTTAAGAAAAGTAGCGCATGTTCTAGTTTTTCTTTAAAAGTTTTTCGTTAAAAGTCTATTCATTTGTCTCTCTTGCACTCATGTTCTTGTGCGAAAGAAAAACCTTTTCAAGTCACTTGAAATGAAAAACTTCATCGTGTAATGCACGCTTAACAGATTGTGACAGATAAAATGTCAAATACTTTATTATCTTTTTGTTCAAAAATAGCTAAATAGAGACAGATATCACTAGAAATATGTTTGCAAATATAACTCATGAAAAAAGTAATAACCGAGAAATCTCGATACAGTTTCCGAGAATCGAGATCTCGGCAAATATATCTCGTCTCGTAAAATAATTTTTACATTTCTGTCCCGTCTCGCCGAGACGCGAAATCTCGAGTACGAGACGACACGAGAATCGAGAAATATATCGTCTCGACAGAATCACTAGCTCCACTCATACAAATTAACTCCCAAACACTCATTCATACACACTCGCTCACACACATACAAAACATACATACAAACTCAAACACACCACACCCACTCTTACACACTCACAATCAGGCATGAGCACGCATGCACACGTGCTCACGCACACATACACAAGCACACACACACAAGCACACACACACCAAGCACACACACACCAAGCACACAGTCACACACGCGAAAGCAAGCACGCACGTATACTTTTACTCACACACTTACACACATGCTCAAGCTCACACATACGTACTCACGCACTAAAATACGAACACACACACACAGACACCACACACCCAAATACACACTCATACACATACCCACACACTCACTTGCTCACTCACACGCACTCACACTCATACACCACATATACTCATACATATACTCTCACACACACTCACATACTCTCTCTCTCTCACATACACACACACATTCATCCACACACTCACGCCGTATGAAAATAAATAAAAATAATACATACGTAATACTCGTAAATATATCTAAAATAATGTTTAATATAAGTTGGCAATGTACGCAATTTGTGGGAAAAGTTATATAAAACAGCAAGAAACCAGCTAAATTGCTGGACGCTATAAAACCGGTGAAATAAAAGAAAATATACGGACTCCTTAAACACGTTGTATGAAAGGACGCTGCATTGATAGTCATATAAAAAAAAATATATATACGGACTCCATAAACACGTTGTATGAAAGGACGCTGCAATGATATTCATATGAAAATATCGGTGTATAAGGACGCCATAATTCACAGCCATGAAAGGAAGCCATAATGATAGCGGGATGTATATATATATATATATATATATATATATATATATATATATATATATATATATATATATATATATATAAAAGTTTAACCACGACTGTCCAGTAAAGTAGATGAAAAATATTTCACAGGTACAGTTGCTACACTTTAAAGTTACATGTAAAGACATGTATATATATATATATATATATATATATATATATATATATATATATTACCGCGAAAGTTATGTCTGCAGTTGATGGTTCATAACTCAACCCCTACGCCTCGTAACCCTTAGTGCTTGCGTATGTAACAAACAGACACCCTATTATACCGTAAAATTTTGAATTGGGACCAGTGATTTATTAATAAGAAAAAAAAATAATAAAATAACCGCGAAAGTTATATTTACAGTTGATGGTTCATAACTCAACCCCTACGCCTCGTAACGCTTAGTGCGTGCGTATATAACAAATAGATACCATTCCTATTATACCGTAAACTTTTGAATTGGGAGCAGTGATTTATTAATAAAAAAAAAAAATAATAAAATAACCGCGAAAGTTATATTTGCAGTTGATGATTCATAACTCAACCCCTACGCCTCGTAACACTTAGTGCTTGCGTATATAACAAATAGACACCCTTCCTATTATACCGTAAACTTTTGAATTGGGAGCAGTGATTTATTAATAAAAAAAAAATTAATAAAATAACCGCGAAAGTTATATTTGCAGTTGATGGTTCATAACTCAACCCCTACGCCTCGTAACACTTAGTGCTTGCGTATATAACAAATAGACACCCTTCCTATTATACCGTAAACTTTTGAATTGGGAGCAGTGATTTATTAATAAAAAAAAAAATAAATAAAATAACCGCTAAAGTTATAATTGCAGTTGATGGTTCATAACTCAACCCCTACGCCTCGTAACACTTAGTGCTTGCGTATATAACAAATAGACACCCTTCCTATTATATCGTAAAATTTTGAGTCGGGAGCAGTGATTTATTAATAAGAAAAAAAATAATAAAATAACCGCGAAAGTTATATTTACAGTTGATGGTTCATAACTCAACCCCTACGCCTCGTAACACTTAGTGCTTGCGTATATAACAAATAGACACCCTTCCTATTATACCGTAAAATTTTGAATTGGGAGCAGTGATTTATTAATAAGAAAAAAATAATAAAATAACCGCGAAAGTTATATTTACAGTTGATGGTTCATAACTCAACCCCTACGCCTCGTAACACTTAGTGCTTGCGTATATAACAAATAGACACCCTTCCTATTATATCGTAAAATTTTGAATTGGGAGCAGTGATTTATTAATAAGAAAAAAATAATAAAATAACCGCGAAAGTTATATTTACAGTTGATGGTTCATAACTCAATCCCTACGCCTCGTAACACTTAGTGCTTGCGTATATAACAAATAGACACCCTTCCTATTATACCGTAAAATTTTGAATTGGGAGCAGTGATTTATTAATAAGAAAAAAATAATAAAATAACCGCGAAAGTTATATTTACAGTTGATGGTTCATAACTCAACCCCTACGCCTCGTAACACTTAGTGCTTGCGTATATAACAAATAGACACCCTTTCTATTATACCGTAAAATTTTGAATTGGGAGCAGTGATTTATTAATAAAAAAAAAATGAAAAAAATAACCGCGAGTTATATTTACAGTTGATGGTTCATAACTCAACCCCTACGCCTCGTAACACTTAGTGCTTGCGTATATAACAAATAGACACCCTTTCTATTATACCGTAAAATTTTGAATTGGGAGCAGTGATTTATTAATAAAAAAAAATGAAAAAAATAACCGCGAGTTATATTTACAGTTGATGGTTCATAACTCAACCCCTACGCCTCGTAAAACTTAGTGCTTGCGTATATAACAAATAGACACCCTTCCTATTATACCGTAAAATTTTGAATTGGGAGCAGTGATTTATTAATAAGAAAAAAATAATAAAATAACCGCGAAAGTTATATTTACAGTTGATGGTTCATAACTCAACCCCTACGCCTCGTAACACTTAGTGCTTGCGTATATAACAAATAGACACCCTTCCTATTATACCGTAAAATTTGGAATTGGGAGCAGTGATTTATTAATAAGAAAAAAAAAATAATAAAATAACCGCGAAAGTTATATTTACAGTTGATGGTTCATAACTCAACCCCTACGCCTCGTAACACTTAGTGCTTGCGTATATAACAAATAGACACCCTTCCTATTATACCGTAAAATTTTGAATTGGGGGCAGTGATTTATTAATAAGAAAAAAAAAATAATAAAATAACCGCGAAAGTTATATTTACAGTTGATGGTTCATAACTCAACCCCTACGCCTCGTAACACTTAGTGCTTGCGTATATAACAAATAGACACCCTTCCTATTATACCGTAAAATTTGGAATTGGGAGCAGTGATTTATTAATAAGAAAAAAAAAATAATAAAATAACCGCGAAAGTTATATTTACAGTTGATGGTTCATAACTCAACCCCTACGCCTCGTAACACTTAGTGCTTGCGTATATAACAAATAGACACCCTTCCTATTATACCGTAAAATTTGGAATTGGGAGCAGTGATTTATTAATAAGAAAAAAAAAATAATAAAATAACCGCGAAAGTTATATTTACAGTTGATGGTTCATAACTCAACCCCTACGCCTCGTAACACTTAGTGCTTGCGTATATAACAAATAGACACCCTTCCTATTATACCGTAAAATTTTGAATTGGGAGCAGTGATTTATTAATAAGAAAAAAATAATAAAATAACCGCGAAAGTTATATTTACAGTTGATGGTTCATAACTCAACCCCTACGCCTCGTAACACTTAGTGCTTGCGTATATAACAAATAGACACCCTTCCTATTATATCGTAAAATTTTGAATTGGGAGCAGTGATTTATTAATAAAAAAAAAATGAAAAAAATAACCGCGAGTTATATTTACAGTTGATGGTTCATAACTCAACCCCTACGCCTCGTAACACTTAGTGCTTGCGTATATAACAAATAGACACCCTTCCTATTATACCGTAAAATTTTGAATTGGGAGCAGTGATTTATTAATAAGAAAAAAATAATAAAATAACCGCGAAAGTTATATTTACAGTTGATGGTTCATAACTCAACCCCTACGCCTCGTAACACTTAGTGCTTGCGTATATAACAAATAGACACCCTTCCTATTATACCGTAAAATTTTGAATTGGGAGCAGTGATTTATTAATAAGAAAAAAATAATAAAATAACCGCGAAAGTTATATTTACAGTTGATGGTTCATAACTCAACCCCTACGCCTCGTAACACTTAGTGCTTGCGTATATAACAAATAGACACCCTTTCTATTATACCGTAAAATTTTGAATTGGGAGCAGTGATTTATTAATAAAAAAAAATGAAAAAAATAACCGCGAGTTATATTTACAGTTGATGGTTCATAACTCAACCCCTACGCCTCGTAACACTTAGTGCTTGCGTATATAACAAATAGACACCCTTTCTATTATACCGTAAAATTTTGAATTGGGAGCAGTGATTTATTAATAAAAAAAAATGAAAAAAATAACCGCGAGTTATATTTACAGTTGATGGTTCATAACTCAACCCCTACGCCTCGTAACACTTAGTGCTTGCGTATATAACAAATAGACACCCTTCCTATTATACCGTAAAATTTTGAATTGGGAGCAGTGATTTATTAATAAGAAAAAAATAATAAAATAACCGCGAAAGTTATATTTACAGTTGATGGTTCATAACTCAACCCCTACGCCTCGTAACACTTAGTGCTTGCGTATATAACAAATAGACACCCTTCCTATTATACCGTAAAATTTGGAATTGGGAGCAGTGATTTATTAATAAGAAAAAAAAAAAATAATAAAATAACCGCGAAAGTTATATTTACAGTTGATGGTTCATAACTCAACCCCTACGCCTCGTAACACTTAGTGCTTGCGTATATAACAAATAGACACCCTTCCTATTATACCGTAAAATTTTGAATTGGGGGCAGTGATTTATTAATAAGAAAAAAAAAATAATAAAATAACCGCGAAAGTTATATTTACAGTTGATGGTTCATAACTCAACCCCTACGCCTCGTAACACTTAGTGCTTGCGTATATAACAAATAGACACCCTTCCTATTATACCGTAAAATTTGGAATTGGGAGCAGTGATTTATTAATAAGAAAAAAAAAATAATAAAATAACCGCGAAAGTTATATTTACAGTTGATGGTTCATAACTCAACCCCTACGCCTCGTAACACTTAGTGCTTGCGTATATAACAAATAGACACCCTTCCTATTATACCGTAAAATTTGGAATTGGGAGCAGTGATTTATTAATAAGAAAAAAAAAATAATAAAATAACCGCGAAAGTTATATTTACAGTTGATGGTTCATAACTCAACCCCTACGCCTCGTAACACTTAGTGCTTGCGTATATAACAAATAGACACCCTTCCTATTATACCGTAAAATTTTGAATTGGGAGCAGTGATTTATTAATAAGAAAAAAATAATAAAATAACCGCGAAAGTTATATTTACAGTTGATGGTTCATAACTCAACCCCTACGCCTCGTAACACTTAGTGCTTGCGTATATAACAAATAGACACCCTTCCTATTATACCGTAAAATTTTGAATTGGGAGCAGTGATTTATTAATAAGAAAAAAATAATAAAATAACCGCGAAAGTTATATTTACAGTTGATGGTTCATAACTCAACCCCTACGCCTCGTAACACTTAGTGCTTGCGTATATAACAAATAGACACCCTTCCTATTATACCGTAAAATTTGGAATTGGGAGCAGTGATTTATTAATAAGAAAAAAAAAATAATAAAATAACCGCGAAAGTTATATTTACAGTTGATGGTTCATAACTCAACCCCTACGCCTCGTAACACTTAGTGCTTGCGTATATAACAAATAGACACCCTTCCTATTATACCGTAAAATTTTGAATTGGGAGCAGTGATTTATTAATAAGAAAAAAATAATAAAATAACCGCGAAAGTTATATTTACAGTTGATGGTTCATAACTCAACCCCTACGCCTCGTAACACTTAGTGCTTGCGTATATAACAAATAGACACCCTTCCTATTATACCGTAAATTTTGAATTGGGAGCAGTGATTTATTAATAAAAAAAAATGAAAAAAATAACCGCGAGTTATATTTACAGTTGATGGTTCATAACTCAACCCCTACGCCTCGTAACACTTAGTGCTTGCGTATATGACAAACAGACACCCTTCCTATTGTACCGTAAAATTTTGAATTGGGACTAGTGATTTATTAATAAGAAAAAAAAATAAATAACCGCGAAAGTAATGTTTGTAGTTGATGGGTCATAACTCAACCTCTACGCTTTGTAACACGTAGTAGTTGCGTATATAGCAAATAGACAGCTTTCCTATTATATCGTAACATTTAGAATTGGGTGCAGTGACTTATGAATGGAGAAAAAAATCAAAATGTCCGCTAAAGTTATGTCCACACTCTAATTTTTAATTATATATTTAGGCTTTATATGGATATAAACAATATAAAAATATTAAGATTCTACATCTTCAATGAAAATAATTGTTAATTGTACTACAAGGCTGGCTTTGTATTATTGCTCATGTACTACTGCATATATATAAATAATCAGCTGTTTTGTTTTTAATTTTAATTTATATGTTATCAATACTATTTTCCGTTGCTGCCGTTGCTGGATTATTGCGCACGATTTTGTGTAACGGTGCACTTTCATTTACTCGTTGCTGCACTCTTTTGACCGTTGCCGTTGCTGTTTTCACACAGGTAGTAATATTTACTTAATTTTCTCGTACAAATATATCGACCTCAATAAAAATTATTATCTCAAACGTTAAACTAATACATTATCTCACTTTTCTACATGATTTTTCTTACGTTTTCCAAGTTTTAATGAAGAAAACAAATGTTTTATTACACTAAAATACTAACCGGTTCCTTTTGTTCAACATATGCCATGGCCATGAGCTGTGTTGATATTTACGTAATTTTCTTGTACAAATTGATCGACCCCAGTAACAATTATTATCTCAAACAATGAACAAACACTTTATAACACTTTTTTATATAATTTTTCTTATGTGTCTCGAGATTTAACGAGGAAAATAAACGTTTTACTACAGCAAAATGCAACGAAGCGTCTCTTCGCCATTTTTGTTTCAACATGTAGTTGTACAACGTGTGAACTTGTTATGTGGCCGGGTAGGATGATATGCGCGCGCATCTGCCAACTACTGCGTGATTCAAGTTTCAATTTATTTCCAATTAATTATGCAAAATTTATCATGGAATAATTTATTATTTAATTTTTAATATCAATTTTGAATTTATTTATGTATTTCACGCATTTTAGAGAAATGTACAACTTATTTTGCCTGGCCAGTTTACATTTTCAACAAATTACAAAATCTACACAAATGGTTAGACATTTCTACAAAATTCTTTTGGCTTCTTTAATTATTGACCTAAAACTTTCAAAACTGCTGGCCAAATGACTGGTGATAATAGTTCGACCGGTATTTTAAGGGTCATCTTCTAGTCTAGTTTTAGCTTCTACAGAGACCCTTTACTTTTGGAACAATGAAAAGCAACTTCATAAAAAAATCCATTGCGTACAGTATAATCTAACTTGCAAGGCATGTGGGACAATACTCCCAGGAAAATGTGCAGGGCTTAGGGATAAAAGCCAATATAATTAAAGCTGGTATTACTAATAAAAGCGATTTAACCCAATATTAAATGGCGGAATACTTGAATAACATATTTAGTTACATATTTGCACTATTTAATTATTCGCCTATTTTACTTTGTATTTTACAAATTTCGATTCGGATTATATATTTTTTAATCGTAGCACATTACTATTATTTGGTATTTACAATAGAAAACCGTACATTTCCATGTTTCAAGTCAAGAATGAACGATTCATTTACCAAGAATTTACATATTTTCAAACGATTTAAACTTATCAAATTCATATCTCACGGCACAAAATTAACTATCAAACATTTAATTTTCACCTAAGCGTGCTTTTACATTATTTTATTATATGAGGAGAGTGTTCCATAAAAGCGCTTTTATTATAAAAGTGTGCTCGTAATACGGGGCCAATAATTTTAACCGTTTCCACTTATTTATTTTTCTACAGTCACTATAGAAAGTAGCCATTTGCGCTCTCTTTTGTCAACGCAAAATGTCACTTTGCCGCTCATGCGCGACAAAGTAGTAAAAACGCTCGCTGTCCAAATTTCTAAGTATACAATATTGAAAAATGTCACTTGTCTACATTCTTAATGAAAATGTTTAGTTAGGAACTAATGGCACTGTAATTACACATTTATCACCTTCACAAGTCAATTTGACATATGTTCTGTCGGTATTTAACATAACCTAACAAAATGCCACACTACTGTGAAAATGAAATAGGGCATTCATTTACAAAAACGAAAGTATAAAATGCTTAGATTAGATTGAAAAAAACTCAAGAAGAATGGAAAATAACAATAAAATAAAATTAAATATAAAATAAATTGTGTGAACAGTTATGTTTAGTAATAGGAATGATTGTACACAGATGGCGGTAGGATAGTTGCGAGTCGTACTGACATCTGATCTCTAGTTAACTATTTATTTTGATTACAATAAAGTTATTAGTTATTTCGTTACTTAAATAATTGCGAGAAGTCAGTCAATGCACATACATGTCTATATAATCACAAATTCCTTGAAATATTTGTTAATTTTTTCAGTGTGACAGGCGTGACAACTAACCACACATTTTGCTATAAAAACTCATCAAATCCTTGCTTCCACGCTCTAATTTTTTTTTTTTATGGAATAGATGGCTAATGTAACGATATAATCATTTAAAAGCCTTTTTAAGTTTAAACCGTATCTTTTGTATTAGCCAATCGTTATTTATTGAGCAGTACTGTAAGTATAAAGTGTACATTTTATTATTTTTTGTTATGGTGGAGGACCCCATTGTGGCGACTGTAGAAAAAATCTTGTGTGTGTGTGTTTCGAGCGCAAATGGACATTGTCGATTTCGAGAGAATGCCGCGCTCCTTCGTCGTGCGGCAACAACCTCTCAATCGACAATGTCGAATTTTGCGCTCTTAATACATAAATAGCTATTTTTAATCAAGATGATAAAATTCTATTTTATCGACAAGCGGAGAGTGTTATTATTTTTCGAGGGTCGACAATTAAATTTTATCGTGCATAAAATTCTAGTTTTCCTATAACAGATTTTTAAAAATAAAATTAAACAGCCATAAATCAAATTATTATTTAATTAAAGCACAATATTAAAATTTGATATAAGTTGTGGTTCTATTCCAAGAATAGATCTCTCTAATAATGTTAACTGTACAATTGGAGTTATTATCAGAACAAACTTTATAACGTATTTAATTTAAATAAAAATTAACGTACTTTATCTACAATTGCGATTAAAGTGCTACTTAATCCACTATTTTGAGTAGACAAAAACACACTTTAAAATTTGCTACAGAAAAATAAAATAAGAACATTTAGAGCGAAATTAATATATACGTTTTTAAAATTGATGTTTCCAGAATATTAAAAAAAAAATGTACTTACCATGCTTTGCTGAATTGAACTGAAAGAATTTGGCATTTAGGGTGGAATTCATAGTCAGTCCTCCACTCATCCTTCTCCTCGACTCAATTTCAAAGTGACGTTTTCAAATTTATAAACATTTGAGGAAGCCTTATTCCTCGACTCACACTCGACTCATACTCGACTTACACTCCACTCATACTTGACTCATACTCCACTCAAAATGACAGTTCGGAATTCATAGAAATTTGAAGGCTACCTTATACTTACAATATAAGTATACTTTGAGGAAAATTTCGAGTGGAGCATATTAATACCTCCAATTTTCCTTAACATTTAAATAATTTTAAAATGGACGACAATTTTGATTTTTATGAATTCATCGATTATGTTAATGAAGAAGACGTTTATTTATATATTCCAAAGTAAGATATTTATTATAATATAATACACTGAAATTATTTATGACAATATCTTGTTGTATGTAGACGTTACATTAGAGACCAAAATAACCCACTAGAAATATATTCTAATACAGAGTTAAAAGAAAGATTTAGATTTTCTGGAGAAACTATTCAGAATATTCTACTACCATTAGTTTACGGAAATAGAGAAAATCCGAATCATCGTGGTTTACCCATTCCTCCCATATTAAAATTATGTACAGCTCTACGTTTTTATGCAACCGGCAGCTATCAGGTAATACAATACCTAAGACCTAAGGATTATATTAAGAGTTAATTTAATGTGTTATTTTAATATTAGAGAGTTTCCGGAGATTTAATATCAATCAGTCAGTCATCCACATGCAGAATTATTAAGGAAGTTTCAATAATTCTATCTAATAAATTTCGGCATTTTATAAAATTTCCTCCTAATGATACAATTCGCACAAACCGACAAATATTTTATGAAAAAGCTGGCTTTCCTGGAGTTACTGGTTGTATTGATTGCACCCATATACCTATAATTAATCCAGGGGGTGAGAATGCAGAGGTTTACCGAAATAGGAAAGTATGGATGTCTATCAATGTGCAAGCAATTGTTGGACCGCGGGCAGTGGCGGATTTACGCATAGGCATAGTAGGCACGTGCCTACGGCGGCAAATTTTCGGGGGCGGCAATTTTTTTTAATCAGAAATGTATAATTTTATAAAAAATGCCGATCAAAAACATTTATATCGATGATCTCTGAAACAAATTTATATAAAGTAAAGCTTTTTTATAGGTATATTATTATTACTCCGGTCAATTTGTAATTATCGTCTGTTTTCCTATAGTACTTAAGTAATGGAATATGCGCTTTATTTTCAACAAATGTCCAAGTAATTGAACTCATGTTTCAGATTTTATTTTGAGATTCTCGTTATTATTATGCTATCGATAATTATAATACATTTATTAAAATTGCCTGGATTGTAGAATAACCACTTGAAATTCCATTTTGTTATGCCTTCTTTTAGCTAAAATAAATAAAGAAATGCAAAATTAAAACGCGGAAGCATGTATGTTTTTTTGCAAAAATAAAATCCGACTTTACCTATTCTAAAGGCTATATTTGTGAAAATTATGACTTTTTCAAAAAATGCTTTAATATAACGGAAACCTAACGCATAAAAGAATAAAACTCAATCTGACGAAATTCGGGTATATAATGGAATGTAAATAAATGTTATATGTTCGAGTGATTGAATGCATTTCGTGACAAAACTATTACTAGTTTTTAGGCTGTGTTTGTGAAAAATGTGACTTTTTCGCTAGAAAATTTTCAATAAATACTTAAATGTAACAATATCCTAAATCACAGAACACAATTTGACGTAACTCGGATGGTTATATTCAATTTATAGGAAATTATCCGTACCTTTTTTCAGAAAAAATGCCAAAATCACTATAAATATTGCTTTCCGCGTCATAATTTTTGTGAAATTTAGTGTTTATAATGCTTTTGCAGCTATATATAACCATCAAAATAAAATTCTTGAGGGTTGGGTATTCCAAACTAAAAATTACCTATGTAAGCCCCTATTATATTTTAACAAAAATAAAACATGCGAAAAGTTTAAACATTAAAAAAGATATATTTTATCAATTCTGATATTCAAATATTTATATTATCTTTGGTTAATGTTTGAAAATTACATTATTGATCTGTTAGAAATATATTTTAAAATTATGAAAAGGCGGCAAATTTCTGAAAAAAGGCGGCAATTTTCTGGGTGCCTACGGGCGGCAAAACTGTTAATCCGCCCCTGACCGCGGGGGGAAATATTTGATTTAGTTATACGATGGCCTGGCTCTGCACACGATAGCAGAATTTTTCATAATAGTTTTGTGAAATATCGTTTTGAAAATAATTTATTACCAGGATTATTACTTGGAGATAGTGGTTATCCTCAATTATCTTTTCTCTTTACTCCTTTACTAAACCCTCAAACTAGAGCAGAAAGGCGATATAATTTAAGTCATTGCAGTACAAGAAGCATAGTGGAAAGATGTTTTGGAATGTGGAAGCAAAGATTTCGGTGCATATCAAAAAAATTATTATATAAATTGAACAATTCTATAAAAATAGTGGCAGCAACCGCTGTATTGCACAATATTGCTCTAGCTAATAATGAAAATTTTATTTTGGAAGCAAATATTATGAATGATAATATAGAAGAAAACGAAAATGAGATGGAGAGATTAGACAACATTCGTGGAAATATTGCAAGAGCTGCATTTATAGAAAGACACTTCCAATAATAAAATGGTTTGAAAAGAAATGAATTTATTTTACTTTTAAAAATTTATTAAATCTAACGGTAATAAAATAAGCTTAAAATATTTCTTTAATTTAACCTTATTAAAAAATGTACAAATTTAATTAAAGTACAGCTAATAAAATTATTTCTAAACTTCAACTATTTCTTTAATTTCATCTTCATTTAAATTTTTAAGTAAAATCTTTGTTTTAATTTTCTCTTGTAATAAGAGCTCTTTTGCAACGGAAATTTTTATAAGTTGTTCTTCAACTTTTAGCTTATGCAGTTCTTCATCATATTCCATTAATATATTATTTCTTTGCAATCTCGTTTCTAATTCTTGTTCAATTGCTGTTCTTCGCGGTAAATAGATTTTTTTCGCAGTACTTTCGGATGTAGTCTTTTCAATCTTTTCTGGATAACTGGTTTTACTAATTATTTCAGTAATTTCATCTGCATGGTAATCATTCGTATTCGTCGCATGTGCATCTATAATAATTATTTTAAATATTCGGTGCTATTCTTTAGCTTTATCATTATCTGTTATCGATCGACAAATTAACGACGTTAGTTTATTTTTAATGATAACATTCCGCTGAACACCCGAGAAATATTTTAAATATAGGTCAAAAAGTCACTAATTCATTATTGCTATAAATCGGTTAACATTATTCTAACCCGGTTCTATTAAAAAAAATTTTGATTACAACAAAGAAATGCTTCTTTTTACTGTAGGTATACCTACAGTAAAAAGAATTTAATTTTGATTTCAATAAAGAAAATGACCAATCCCACAAAATATCATCAAAAGTGAGTTAATTTAATGAAATTATGCTACTCTAATTATATCCCTACAGAGTTTTTTAAAAAGATTTTTGATTACAAGCAAGCAATACTTGATTACAACAAAGAAAATTTGATTACAATAATTTAATAAGACTAAAAACGCAAAAAACTGGTCCAATATGATTATTTTCACAGTTTATTGTAAATATTAGGAATTTTTTGTTTTTTTATTTTTTCTTGTAGTGTTATAAATCTGTTATCCATCAGTACTATTTCAGTGTGTTGACTATCGTTAACCAATTTCAATGATCAAGTGACTTTTAGAACCCAATTTGAATTGCAATCAACCACTATCTCGTTAATAATCGATAAATGATAATAATTGAGTTAAAGAATAGCCATAATAATTTATATTTATATAATACTAAAAGTTAAAGTTAATAATATTATACTTTGCAATGTGCAGATATTATCGTTGACTGTTTCGTTTATTGTACTGGTGTTTTCATTCTCAATCTCAAATGTGTCGCTATCTAACACATTTTCAATTTCTATATTGACGGTTTCTAATATGTCGTCAATATCATCGTCTTTTGGAGGAGATCGTGATGGACCTCCTCCAGTAGCCATCATAAATCTTTTATTGGTTGCCAATTCTTGCTTCCTTCGCGTCTTCATGTTATCCCAACATTTTTTTAACTGTTCTGTACTTCTCTATAAATTTAATCATATATTAAACATGTAATATTGCACTCATACTTACGGCAAAAATACGTACTCGTGTATTTATACTAAATGAATTAAACTCATTGGTAATTTGAACCCATGTTTTCTTTTTTTGTGACTGATTAATAAAATCGGTTTTTTTATTTTCAATAATCGCATGGTATTTCTTTATCAGATTTTTTAAATTCATTTTCTCCTCTGAAGTAAATATTTGTCTATTTATTTTACTCATTTTTAACAATAATAATTCTACACTACTGCACTGCTTTATTAAACGTCACAATCAAGATTACAATACAATATTTTGTCAGAATAGCTAAGCCAACTACTTAGTTTTTCTCAAAAAAAAAGAAGTCTCCTCCTCGACTCATACTCCACTCAGACTTGAGTGAGTGACTCAGTATTGACGTTTATGAATTTCGTTTATGAATAAAGGCTTCACTCAACCTCGACTCATCCTTAGAAAAGGATGAGTGGAGGATGAGTCGAGGAAGTGTCTATGAATTCCACCCTTATTAGTCTCAGCGAAAAGTGTAAGTTTGGTCCTTTCTAGTCTTTTAGTCTCTTCCTAACAAATTATCTTTTTAAATTTATGCTCCAAACACCTGTAGATCGTCTCCATACAACTTTCCATTGTCTGTAACGAAAATAATTTACACATAGTAAAAAAAAAGCACGAACAACAATATTAAAAACAGGGCATCGACATGTTTATCTACGGATTCATTAATCGGACAGCGGACATAAATGGGAAGAGCTGATATAAAATATATATTTTATTTTATAAACATTTATTGAAAATAGACCTTGGAAAAAAATTAATGCACGATTTTTGCAAAAAATAAAAAAAAAAACATACATTAGCAACATAAATAACTATTAATATAGTTATTTACATTTATGTTGCTATTGATATGCAACAATAAAACACCAAATACATGTATTTTTTTCGCAATCGTCCAGAAAATGAGCTCTTTCTGATCACTATTTAGACCGGAAAGTCCTTCTTTGCTGAGCTAGCTCGGAAAGTTGTCTATAAGGGATCGGAAAGTACTTTACCGATCCCGGGACCGGTAAAGCTAAATGTTTCCATGGAGATCAGTTGTTTATTTATTTCTTATTTGCTCGCAGTAAAAAATAAAATAATACTTTTTTATTCTTTTTTCAGGATCGTAAAAAAAATATTGTACCCAACATGACCTGAAAGTGTCTATATTGGGCTCACAAGCTTCCAGAGCGAGCCGTAGGCGAGCTCTGGAATATGCTTGCTCACCCAGTAAAGTATCACTTTCAGGTCTTGTTACGTAAATTACTATTAATTATGCATGTGCATGATTTTTGAAAAATAAACATCAACGTAAATAACTATTAATATAGATGAAATATTGCGTAAACATCCTTATTATTATTATTAATTTGCAACAATATGAAACTCCAAATACATTTTATTTTAACGAATATACATTTTCAGCCCGTTACAAAATAGTTTAAGCTAATCCTCATTTTTGGATTAGCGAATTCTACTCTAATTTTGACAGTTTATATCTTAAAATATAGTCTAATCTATTCCTAGTATATACCTTTATTGATAATATGAAAATTAAAATTTAAATACCGGAATAGAATAGAATTCACTAATCCAAAAATGAGGATTAGCTTAAACTTTTTTTATGAACCCACGCTAAACTTGTATGCATATAATTATGCAAACCTCAAAATACATATAAAATCATGTAAAATGTAAAGAAAAATAACATTGCATTATATTTCTAATTTCCATGCATAAATAAAATTCTACTTACAATTGAACATTTATAGTTCGTCACTAATATTTACGTAATTTTCTCTTACAAATATATCGAGTAAAAATTATTATCTCAAGTTTTAATGAAGAAAATAAACGTTTTATTACACTAAAATACGAAAATTCAATATGTCCTATGGCCATGAGTCGTGTTGATATTTACGTAATTTTCTTGTACAAATTGATCGACCCCAGTAACAATTATTATCCCAAACAATGAACAAACACTTTATAATACTTTTCTATATAATTTGTCTTATGTGTCTCGAGATTTAACGAGGAAAATAAACGTTTTACCACAGCAAAATGCAACGAAGCGTCTCTTCGCCATTTTTGTTTCAACATACAGTTGTGCGGCTCTGCGGCTTGTGAACTTGTTATGTGGCCGGGTAGGATGATATGCGCACGCATATGCAAACTACTACGTGATTCAAGTTTCAATTTATTTGGAAATAAATTATGCAAAATGTAAAATTTAACATGGAATAATTTAATATTTAATGATTTTAATATTAATTTTGAATTTATTTGTGTATTTCAGGCGTTTTAGAGAAATGTACAACTTATTTTGTCTGATAAATATGCACATTATATACAAACCCAAACGCATAATTCGGCTAGTTTACATTTTCAACAAGTTATAAAATCTACACAAATGGTTAAGAAATTTCTACAAAATTCTTTAGGCTTCTATAAATATAGACTTAAAACTATAAAAAACTGTGGGCCAAATGACTGGTGATAATAGTACGACCGGTATTTTAAAGATCATCTTCTAGTCTAGATTTAGCTTCTACACAAACCCTTTACTTTTGGCACAATCAATGAAAAGCACCTTCGCAAAAATCTAGTGTGTACAGTAAAATCTACCTTGCAAGACATGTGGAACAATACTCACAGGAAAATGTGCAGGGCTTAGCGATACAATTCAATAGAATTAAAGCTGGTATTACTAATAAAAGCGATGTAACCCAATACTAAATGACGGCATACTTGAATAACATATTTAGTTACTTATTTGCACTATTTAATTTGATATTTTTAACCATATTCCCGAATTATTCGCATATTTTACAAATTTCGATCCGGATTATATATTTAATCGTAGCACATTACTATTATTTAGTATTTACACTAGAAAACCGCATATTTGCACATTTCATGTCTATATTTCTAATAATTATACAATCGGCACACTACCAGAAAATTAACGATTCATTTTATAAGAACTTACAATTTTCAAACGATTATTATTATAAATAAATAGTAGTGAAATAAATAATAATTACAGTGAGATAAAAATTGTTTAAATAAAAAATCGTAGTGTTAAGGCTTAATAATAATCTTAGTCTTTAATTAGTGTTTAATTATCTTTTTTTAAATAATAAAGCATTTATTTGTTTTATAAAAAATGTAATATTTTGATCGGTTTCTTTTGATTTTTCCACCAGTTATTAAGCAACAAGCCATTGAATGTACCAAATTTTTAGTCGATGGCATTGTATGCCATTCTTCTTTTAATTGATACTTTTTTTTGTTTTATTGGTTTATATTATTTTTTCTATAACGAATTTTCCGCACTTTTTTTTAATCTGGTTAATGTCCAGAGACTGTGGGGGATGATTAAGTTTATTTTTGATATTATATAATAGCCATTCTCTTACAAGACGGCAAGACTCAAATTATTTGTCGGATCGTTCTTGTGCATGAAATTTAAATTGTCTGCTAAGCCCTACATTTTTCAGCACAGTATTTAAGAGTTGCTTTTAAATATCTTAATTTTTTTATTCATAATTAGGTTTTCTAGTAACGTAAGTTTAATAGAAACAAAGATTAAATAGAAGGCAGCATTATAGTTATTAAGCATACACTTTCGTATTATAGATCGTGACTATAGTGACATACGTGCTTTATATAAAATTATAATAACAGTGCTCGACAAAATTATTGAAACACAAATCACATTTTCATGAGAAAAAAAATTTATTTAGCTTCACTTACTTTCGAAGATCTCAGCTACAAAGAACTCAGCTAATCATCTCTGCAAACTCGTACTTATTTATTGAGAACTCACCCATCTCCATTTTTTCTGTAATAAAAAAGAAATCATGCATAAGTATTTGAAATACATGAAGCATTCATTTCAATTTAAAACTATTTTACTTCACTTACCAGGTTCGCGGGAGGTCCTGTACTGGCTCCCAAAGGACTAATGGTACATGAGATATAACAGTGGCAACGGCCTTCAGGATTGTTATTGTTGATTAAACACTACAGATCATTCGACCTTCACCGCTCGGCTCTGGAGTCGTAGGTTCGATTCCTACCAAGGGCTTGGATGTTGTGTGTCTCTCAAAAATACTTTCATTAAAAATAGCTCCGGGCCAATGTACAAAAAGTACGAGGCCGAACCCAATTAAAAAACAGAAAACTATGTTACCTGCAAAAGAAAAATAAACAAAATTAATTTTAAAATATTAATAACAATTAAATTTATGTTTGCCATTACACATTATGAACTTAAATAACTAATAATATTGTAGGAACATTGTTTAAACTTACGATTGTTATCAATTTGCAACAATAGTTAACAAAAACTATAATAAATCCACTAAAATTACAATTAAATAAGCATCTATGTAATTTTCACAGCAAAACCAAACAAACACATGTTTACGAGTTTTACAACTGCTTTACAAGCAAGCACCAAACACGTCGCAACGCAAGTGGGAATTGCATTAGTATATGTTTTCTATGATTGGGAATATCGAAATCGAAAATGGCTGAATACACATTCTACCATAGAAAAGAGAGTATATATTCTACGACTGCGCGTAGTAACAATGTTGCCAACTGAGTCATTACAATTAAAATTAAAATGTATTATTATATATTTATTTAATGATAACAGATAATACATAAAATATACAATTAAAGTACACAATTCTTTTGTATTACAATGAAAATAAATCTTTAAGGCATGCTTAAATTCTTCAAGTACTATATTTACATAAAATTCATACATCAGTAATAATTATAAGTAGGTATTTTTGCGTGCTCACGGAAGAATTTTAGTTTTCTTTATACACTCCATACTGTTATTATACTTATTAATAATAATATTATCACAACCCAATAACCTGAAACAAATAGAAATATTAATCATTTGCTCAAATATCAATTTTAATATGAAAAATAATATACAAATTCAAGCCGTCAATAGCTTTTTTTCATAAAACTGTTTGCAAACGAGTGAAATTTGAGATCGATTGCTCATGCCCGGTTTCAAAATAGTTATTTTTTTCTGTGAACACATAATGAAAACTCATTTATAAGTCTGGTGTGCCGTTTTCTTCTGCTTGATAATGGAAATACTGTGAAACTGTAAATCTTACCGCAATATCATTTGCAATTTGTTTGAAAGTGTTCAAAAAAATAAGTTTACTGGAGTATTGCCAATTTAACAAAATTCTCATTTTTGGGTTTTTTCTAATAGCCAATATTTCAAAATCGTTATCTTCACTTGAAGAATAATTTAGGAAGTCAAACATTCTAGTGGACATGCTACCATCCAAATCCGTCACCTATTATTAAGGGAATTTTAATAGGTATCTTATTGTTTTGCAATAATATACTCACCTTAAAAAAAATATTAAAATAATAAATATAAATTTAATTTTTAATGTATCAAACATCAATTTCACATATAATCTAATAGACACAAAATTGACGTCACTGCAAGAGAGAGATAGAAGATCATGCATCCAAACAAACCTCCCCTCGTTGTCTTACGTCCCGTTCCCTGTTCCTATCTGTCATTGTGTTCGCATCTGTTATTCAGTGTTAAACCTAATTCTTTATTGTGATTTGTACGTTGTGTTTAATAAAAATCAGTTTAAAACAAGTAGATGCGTCTGGGGCAACTTTTCTTGTTTGATAATATTGAAGAACATTCGATTATTCAACTAAAACGATGGCTAGAGTGTAGAGTGTACGGCTGATAACAGAACTTTGTTTGGACGTGGTAACCATACCAACCTTGAGTTCTATGCTTTGCCGTTAGAGGCGCTCGTACAAATTGCAATTTTGTAAGTGTCTATTTTCTGCAAACGAAAACAACCTCGAACATTTTAATAAAATACTTCCATTACAACATACTTAAAGTTAAAATTGATCTCCATCTAAATAATTTTTTCTTACCACAAGTGCGGTCCTTTCTGGCGACGAGTTCCACGTGAGCTGTCTCCGAGGTAACGCGCATATCTGTTCGTTGTACGTGCTCACCTAGATCATCTAAGATCTCATTGTGCAGGTCCACTTCGTCGCTTATGGTTTGCGCAATGTTTTTTTGCCGAGAGATTATCTTAGATAGCTCTTCTAATCCTCGTTCTTGTTCTGAAAATGAAAAACAAACAATTACTCATTCATATCGAACTCAATACAGTGTGTCCCATTTAGAAGTGCCACCATTGGGATCTCGAGAACTATAAGAGATACGATGACGGTTAAATGGAACTTTTTGTGCGCCTTTGGGAGGCCATCTCAGATGCGCTTTTGTTTTTTCAAAAATTCTCATAGGGCACTAGATAATAACGAAAAAATGAATACTGTTAATTTTTTCTTTTTCAAATAACTTCTAAACTATTAGTAATTGAGAAAAACGTTTCAAATATAAAAGATAGATATTTTTATTACTAACCAGTGACGTACGAAATAAATTTTTATATTCGTAAATTTTCGAGATATAACACAAACTTATATTTTTTTAAATGGAACCCATATCTTATTTTAGTCTCAAAAAAATAATTATTTTTTTCTCTTTCCAATGATGTAAGGGTTAATATGTTTTATATTTGTTTTGCTCCTAAAATTTAATTTTTTTCTTTATTTTTGTAAATTTTCTTATTATTTCTCAAAAAAAATTATTTTTTTTATTAATTATATTATATTTGATCGATATAATTTATTTTATGCCTTTATTACTTAATATTTTTATTCTAGACTTATAATTACAAATTACACTATAATGTGCCAATGGCGAACTGATACAAAATATTATAAAAATTTATTTGATACGAGTTTTGAGCAAATTTTTCTAACGAAATAAATTATTTAAATACAAGGAGTATTTTTCAATAGAAATCTACCAATATTTTCAAAATAATTGTAATTTAATACAAAATAAGGAAAAAATAATAATTTTAAAGGCAAAACAAATATAAAACATAATAACCCTTACAACAATGAAAAGAGAAAAAAATAGTTATTTTGAGACTAAAATCAGATATGGGTTCCATTTAAAAAAATATATATCTCGAAAATTTACGGATACAAAAATTTGTTTCGTACGCCACTGGTTAGTTAATTAAAATATATATCTTTTATATTTGAAACATTTTTCTCAATTACCAATAGTTTAGAAGTTATTTGAAAAAGAAAAAATCAACAATAATCAGTTTTTCGTTATTATCTAGTGCCCTATGAGAATTTTTGGAAAAACAAAAGCACATCTGAGATGGCCTCCCAAAGGCGCACAAAAAGTTCCATTTAACCGACATTGTATCTCTTATAGTTCTCGGGATCCCAATGGTGGCACTTCAAAATGGGACACACTGTATACACGGTGTTTCACGGATACGGGACATCCCGATTATTATCTTTATTATTAGGAATAGAAGAAAATCATTCAAATAAAGGCTGCAGTAGATCAAGGGGGACATTCACTTATTGAAGAAAAAAAATTTTTTTTTTTCATATTTACACTAGAATAATACAAGCTGTTTAGTTTAAGTTCTGTATATTTAATTAAAACCAACGTTTCGGCACCATGAACTGATGCCTTCTTGTTAATATGAGTTCCAAAAGACATTTTTATAACATACCTACATATTTATTGATACTGGAATAGTTATTTATGTATTAAGGCACTGAAATCCTATTTTTTATCATTTAAATTAAACAAGCAAATACATTGCTATCAATCAAAGGTAAAGTCGTAACCATGAATATGAAAAATCTCATGTTTCACGTTAAAAGATACTCTCGGTATATGAATTTACATACAATAAAGATTTTCTCACCCTGTGCAATGATCGTTTGATGCACACGTATTTCGTCAACGTGCTGCTCAGGCAGAATGGCGGAGTCCCCGGGGCCCCAATCCGCAGTCCCTAAGTCTTGTACGCCGAGCAGTCTGCCTCTATCTTGTCCCAAGCTCGAATTGTTGCTCTCAAACATGCGGGTCATCACCACGTTTCGAGATCGGAGGTGTTCCACTTGGCGAGTTCTACGTTCGATTTCTTCATATGTTCTACACACAGTTATTTACGTATAGAGGGCCGAAAGAAAAGCAAACATGAGGAAAGAGTAAGAAGCAATCAAAACTCAATTCTGCAATAATGCTGGCGGATAATAAGAAAGGAGAGGAAAACAACAAGCTAACAAAATGGGGACAAGCAAGAAAAGCCTATTACGAGAGAAATAGAGAGGCTACGCATAAATGGAGAAACCACACATTACGAACTACACCAGAGAGATTGGGATATACATCGGCAAGAACAACAAAGTAAGATAAACATCTCAAATTACAACAAGAGATATAAACTAATACAAACGACGTCAATACCAAGGTATTTATTGGATGAAAAGAATAACATCAAGATGATTGCCAAGTTCAGATGTGGTAATGAAGAGAGAAACAATAAATACTGGCTATCAAGTGATGAGAGGAGTTGCAGGCTATGCGGGAGAGAAGAGGAAACTATCAGGCATTTAAGGATTTCGTGCAGGAAAGTTACGAGAGAAGGAAGAAAAGAAACGGTTCTGTTAGACGATATAGGGTCGGCACAAGATTGGATGAAGGAAGTCATCGAGAAATGGGGGGTTAATTTATGATGTAGTACCACAATTTATTGTAAAATATATACAGGGTACAATTATTTTCCTAATTATTAGGAATAGAAGAAAATCATTCAAATAAAAGTTGCAGTAGATCAAGGGGGGCATTCACTTATTGAAGAAAAAAAAAGTATTTTTTTCTGAATTCAACCATATAAATATTTTATGTTCTTGCATAACAAAAATATTGAGAAAAAATCATTTGAAAATTAAATATTTTTTATTTAACATAACACAAAACAAAAGGCCATGGTCAATAACAAAACAATTTACTTATACTAAACTGCTGTTGTTATGTCAAAATATCATTATTTATAATGGAGACAATTTTGGAAATTATTTATGAAGTTAAATACAAGTTAATTGTTTTGTTATTGATCATGACCTACTGTTTTGTGTTATGGTAAATAAAATTTATTTAATTTTCAAATGAATTTTTTTCAATATTTTTGTTATGCAAGAACATAAAATATTTATATGGTTGAATTCACAAAAAAATATCCTGTCGAATGAGCCTAAAAAATGTATAATATCCCATTTAAAAATATATAACTTTGGTTTGTAACTTGAGAACCACTGATTTAATTTTTTTTTCTTCAATAAGTGAAATGTCCCCCTTGATCTACTGCAACTTTTATTTGAATGATTTTCTTCTATTCCTAATAATAAAGAAAATAATCGGGGTGTTCCGTATCCGTGAAACATCCTGTATATATAATATGTAGATTCTAAGCAAGTTAGGCAAGAATAAATAAGAAAAGGTTTACGCCTGCAGACGAAATTTGAAGCCCGACAAGTAGCGGAGGTCTTTTATTCATCCAAGGTATGTAAACTTCTTTCGGCTTGAGGTATGTACAACGTTTTACGCACTACTGCAATCAAATGAAATGGTTTTAAATTTTTTTGAAATACAGCAAAAGCATGTTGCTATGTAAAAATATTACGTTTATTTTTGTCTTTATATTATAAATAGTTAAAGAAATACTTCTAAAATTCATATAATTAAATAAAAGTTGGTATCATTACCGGGTGTTTTGGCTCTTTTATAGCCCGGCGGACAGTAAAACTGGCAAAAAGCCCGGCGGGCATAATGTTCAATTTTCCGCCCTGATAACTAAGAAGTAATCAAAAATTTTAATGCAGTTGTGCGTAAAATATGTTACAAATCTTAAAGCTGGTATTACACAAAAAAAGTGAAAAACATTCGGTGGTAGCATGAACAAGCGGAGATTTCACGCATATCGAAATTTAATATAAATTATATACATAATTATTTCTTCCCATATAACTGTGTTATTGACTCAAATTCCTTTTTCTAAGTTGAATAAAATATTTAGGACAAATATAGTAGATAATTTAAGAATTTTTAAAATGTTTTTCTTTCGAAAACCGATGGAATGGTTATAAATAAATCCTGTTTCGAAATTTTTGATCGATAGTCATTTTATCATTTCAAAACATAATTGTAAATGCAAATGTTTTAGAGCCGAAAGATATATTTTTTTTTTTCAATAGTCCTCAAGGGAGTTATGACGTTTTTGCGGAAAACAAAAGAACTCCAATAACTACGAACCGGGGCACCAAATAAAAAATTGGAACTACCAAAAGTTGTTTGTTTTAATGAGTTCTAACCTTCTAACTGCCATTTTCGGGTGTAATGACTTAACATTGACACCCTGTATATTAAAATTAGATGGGGACAAGTTGCAATGATTGATTCGAGAGTCGTCAATCAAACATAACAAAAATAATAAGATCTAAAAGTAAATACTTTACATTGAAGTGCTTTTTGCTTCATGATTCAGTTTGATTTTCAATTGTTCCATTTCGGTGTTATATTGTTTCAGTCTTAAACGAATCGAAGCAGACAAACGAACGTATTGGTCACTCGATTTTAATTCTTTATCTCTTTGTGATAACATTTCCATTATTTCTCGCTGAAGTTTGTCGCATGATTCGTACTCGGCTAACCTTAAAATTGTATATAAGGAATTATAAAATGAAAAGCAAATTTTAAATTACAGTAGTTTTAAACTTACCAAGGATCAATGCCAATATTTACTAAAGCCATTTTTTATAAAAACAATTGTATGGTACAATTTACAAAAGATATTACGGATTTCTTTATTTGGACTTAATTTACACTTTAATATAAGTAAAATATCACAGTTACATATTCATTTAACGAACGATTTAAAATGCATAAAAGGGAAAAATTTATTTCGCACAAGTGACAGTTCTGGTACAAATGTCAAAATAATGAACAAGAGGTTATGAGAACGTCACATGATGAATATATTCCTACCATTTTATGTAGTTGTGAGCAGTAATAAGGTAAAAGATAAACACATTTACAAAAAATAATGCATCCAATTTATACAATAAAAATAAGAGTATTACAACTTAAAGTATGGAAGAAATGATCAGGCAGAAGATATAGTACTGACTTTGGACAAATTCAAAAAAAAAATTGTTGTCCTACACTTTTTAATGGCCGTCTCACATTCATATAGGGTCATATACCTATTAACTAATATATTGCTAATGCTCGTATCTTTCCCATAAGAGTAGGTGAAGGAAACACTGTGAAATGGAAATCATTTCTGCATAAGTCTATCTCTCACAAACACCCAACCGGCAATTATGCGCATGCTCGGAAATCTTTACTACTATTGGCTAACGCTGACAGCGTCGCTGGCTGGGCTGCGTTCCATAATCCTACTCTTAGAGTACGAAATTATTCAAAGTCGTTTCAAAACTAATAACCTTACTCTCAGAGATTACTCAACCTGTTCCAAAAAAGCCAGTTTACTCCAAAGTGATGTTCTACTTACTCTACTAACGAGGAGGGTATAGAAATTACTCAACAATATTTTCAAACGTAGATGCTCACGATTCTCAACATATGAAAGTAATTTACCTTCTTGAGGAAGAAAACATGCTTTTGGTTGAAAATAAATATAAGTAAATACGTTGGCGTGTATTACGAGCATACTTTTATAATAAAAGCGCTTTTATGGAGCGTACTTTCACATTATATTGAGGAGAGTGCTCCATAAAAGCGCTTTTATTACGGGCTTGACATTATTGTTATAATTATAAGTAGTTTTATAAAATTATTTTTTACTTTAGTTTCAATTTTTTACTTCAACAAAACTCTCATTCGTTCCAAAACACAACACATCATACTCTATGCCAAAACTCGGTATTCTTGGTTTTGGAACGCTGCCCTGTTGATGCAGCGAGCACATGGTTTGACTTTGACGTTTGATTTCATTTCTGTTTGTAGTTGCACTTCGAAAGCATTTGCTTTGTGTTTCATACAGTAATTTATTGTCACCTAAATAAATTAATCCTGACCAGATTGTATACCTATTATTTTTACAGTACAACAAAGTAAATTATTTAATTCAAATTTAGCACTAGAATATGTCAATGTTTTTTATTATTACTAATATTTATATACAAGAATTTACATACAAAATAAATAGTAGGTACATTGTTTAATTTCTCAAATTTAAATTTAAAATTTCTCGCGGTAGTCGTTAATAAACAGAACTCTGTGATTCGCAAAAAGTGATCATGATTTCCTCGTTAGCCAATAGTAGTCAAGGTTTCTAAGCATGCGCATAATTCGCGGTTGGATGTTTGTGTGAGATAGACTTATGCAGAAATGATATTTCCATTTCACAGTGTTTCCTTCAAGAAAAGCAAATGATCCGCAATATATTAGTTAATAGGTATATGTATAGGGTTGATGTCTGCTACGTGTTATATAGATACCTGATTTTTTTTTTTTTTTTTTTTGTATATGAACAACTGAACATTATTTGTTTCAGTGTATAACTCTTGAGATGGATGTTGGTAATTTTTATTATGCATAATGTTGATGATTTTGTTTTGTAATACTTTCAATAGTTTCTAAAATAAATAACTATTTTTAACGATCGATTTGATTACTGAAGATTTATAAATTTCGAATACTGCAAATCAATTCAAATGAAATAATAATAACAATATAACTAAAATTCATGGCTTAATTTTAATATTAAAATAACTAGTTTTTACTTTTAGCACCATTAGATTCTAATATTGGCAACAAAAAATCAAACTTGTGTTCTTTAATTATGTCTAAAGGAGTCACTCCTTCAACATTCTTAATATAAACACTCGCATCTCGTTTTAACAACACATCCACTATTTTTCCCGCGAGTTCATCATCTACAACCTCATTCACCCGTCTTCCGATGATGATATGCAGAGCCGTCCCGTCTTCAGTGTTCAAACTATCAACTTCCACCTTTAGTTCATCCACTATGAACTCAACGACCTTGACATGCATGGCTGTCCTGATCCACCGAACGGCCACGTGCAGAAGTGAACAACCCATATTGGTTACGTTATACACAGCGGCCCCGCGGGCCAGAAGGGCACTCATCACGCGACATATTATATCTCCTAAGTCCAGTTGCATCATGAATGAGCTCAAAATGGCGTAGCAGATAGGTGTGTCGCCAAGCACATCTCGGGAGTTGATATCAGCGTTTTGGTCTAATATAAGATTTATAAAATCTATGTTTAAACAAGTTACAGCACGGTGTAAGATCGTGCAAATATTTCCGGCTATGCTGTTACTGTTGATGTCTTCGCCATATTTTACTAGTAATTTTATTGTGTTAGGTTGGTAGCAATACATGGCTTCACAAAGAAGACGGTGTTTGCTGATAACCTCTTTTGCTTGTGAACCTAAATCGTTGAATGTCAAAGCTAAACATTTTTCAGATCCGGCTATTACAAGCATTTCTAAAAATGTTATTCTGAAATTACTATTGTAGTTTGTTTTGAAATACTTGCGAACTTCATCGAAAAGTTTGTTATCTTCTTCGATATCAGTGTCAGAATATGTTTGATGCACGCTTTTTTGTTGTAATAAACACATTTGTTTATATAGATTTTCAGTTTTATCGCCCAAAATACTTGATTCTATTACAGTCGAATATAATTTTCTGTTTAATAATTTAATTTCTTCGTCAGATATTATATTTGATTTATATTTATCAAAAAACGTTTTAAATATTTCAAGTTTTTTGTCAGCTTGTTTTAAAATATTTGTGTAATGTGATTCAGTAGGATCGTTTAGGGCATACTCCAAACAGGAAGTGTAGTAAGTATCAATATTTACACTGGTTTTATTGTGATAAAAAAGTACAGTTTCCTGCACAAGACCGTGAATTCTAACGAAGCCATTTTCTAGATGAACAAACGCGTAGCTTTCCAAAACATACAGCGCCCTCCTCACATCCATTTCCGGTTCCCGTTCTTCATCTTCATCTTCTTCCTCTTTCAATTTATTCTGAATGAAAGAAAACTTTAATAGCGATTCTTCTAGAATTTGATATGGATTTAAATATGCTAATATATTTAAAATGTCCAGCGCGAAGTTTGATTCAAATTTATTGAGTTCTCTTATTTTTTCTAGGGACAACTTCATGGCTACTTGAATGGAGTATTGGTAAGGTAAAAAAGTATGCGCAGGTACTGGTTCGCCAACAAACTTTTCCCGGGATTTACGGAGTTTCTGAATGTATTTCAAAATGTTGAACTTTCTGGGAAAGAGTTTAGTTTCTTGGCGAATGTAAGCAGCGGAGAGTTGAAGTGCGAGTGGTGCGTCGTCCAGCAATGCAGCCAAAGTACGCAAAGGTCTAGGGTCGGAAGCCACAACTGAGTCCTGTTGGTGTTGCAGCACAGCTATGGCAGCCTCGCGCTCCAGGGGGCCCAACTCTACGCACGACAATGATTCCCATTCCCCGAACTGGCTGGTCACTAACGTCCAACAACCCCGCGGGGTCTGCCAGTCGAGAAGAGTGCGAGGGTTTTCAACATCGTCAAACACGAAGAGGGTTTTGCTGTCCTGATGTCGGTTGCTTACTTTTTGCATCAAGGCTCTTCCGTCTACTTTGGGCAAGTTTAGTATCTCGGCTAGATTTTTCAGGGAGTGTTCCAGGGTGTCTATTTTACTGGCTTCTATCCAACATACGTATTTAATTTTATTTGTAAGTTTGCATTTTCGAGCAAATTGTTTCAGGAGTTCGGATTTTCCGAAACCGGGTAGACCCCAAATTACCGCCATTTTCGTGTCGTCTAAAAATAGACAATCGTCCAGTTGTTTGAGTTCATTCTCGCGGCCTTTGAAGGAATCTATCGGTTCCGGAAAATTATAATCTTCTAATTCAGGTTCTTTTGTTGCAGTATAATTAATGTTAACAGTATTACTATCGCCTTGGATGTTGTTTTGTATTTCCACCTTGGCTCCTTCATTATAAATAATTTGTTCTTTACTTAAATTTTTACCCATTATTATACCTACGGGTAGAATAAAGTTGTTATATGTACACTACAATCATTATAATTATTTTGTATTATTGTACTTACATTAAATGCTATCTTATTAATGACGTCTTTTTATTATTTTGAATTTCCCAGAGAAAATGATAAAATAAAAACATATTCGGCCACATTTTCCTCATTGGTATCATATTATGAATAAAAATATCTAACGCTAAAAGCACAATATTAATATAATCAGGTTTGCAGGTTAATGTTATGTGCAAAAACAACTTACAAACATTTTTTAAAGAATGTTTTCATTGTTAAAAACCATTTTCAACAAGTATGAACAACAAGAATCGAAAAGTCTACAAACGAAATGTCACTTTCACTCTTCACATATGACTCATTTATTTAGCGCGGTCGGATTTCTGTTATATCATTGGTTTTTTAAATATATTAACTCGTAATTCTTAATAGATGGCATTACTTAACTCAAGAAACAGTGATTTTGCGGGAAAATATCGAGAAATTACAGATAAGCAAAGTCTAAATTTAACTGCAGCGATTTACCTATCTAAATTTAATTCTATTATTGAACAGTATACATCTACAAATCTTGATATCATAATAATAACAATATAATCTTTAGTATACTTTGTCACTATTATTTTGTAAATTTGATATCTAATCTTCAAATACATTGTGTTGTGACGCATTTTTAATCGAATACCTATTACAATTACTCCGTCTTTTAATTAACTTTTATTTTTACTATTTTACTAAAAAGCAGATTATCATTTTTTGTTGTAGTGGGGGATTTCACCATTTTGTTTTTATAATTTTATCTAAAAGTAAAAATAAGCGAGCCATAGTCATGTCCCCCGAAGTTTGAAAAAATTGATGTGACGACACGTATATATGTTTTTATAGAAACTGTTTTCATCATAGACCCACATGTTTTTGAAATATAAGCTATTTTTAAATTGTATTTACAAAAAATAAATTAATATACACTATATAATTCTACATACTTTGTAATTGCAAATGTATTTTACTTATTAAGTTTAATGAAAAAAAAAATTATGTTCAAATAAAAACTTTTTTCTTAACTTCTATTGGTGGTAAGTCCCGCCTAAACGTGCTATTTGTAATGTCTTTTATGTGTCTAATTTATATTCGTGTCGAGTGTCTATAATAAAAAACCCCTTATTTCCGAAGTATTTAAATTAATCATTTTATTTATTTATTTATATTCATTATTTCGTATATACATTCGTATTTTTTTTACCAATTTCCCTTAATTCCATTGAACTGGAATCCTCTATTAATAACTTTATTTATTGTATATTTTAGCATTAATAGTTACATTTTTACACTTATTCCAAACGGTAAAAGAAATAGTATATTATGTGGCAAGTGTGTGAAGCTGAAATTTTTACATGAGGGTGGAGATTGCGACACGAGCCGAAGGCGAGTGTTGCAAACCACTCAAATGTAAAATAGGCTTCACACACGTGTTACATACTATACTTTTTCTACGACCTTGCAATAAAATATATTTTTTCTTCACATTGTCATTCTTTTAACGTAAAGCCTCTGTACTATCAACTTGTGTAAAATACAATTCAGTTCGTAATATGTAAAATAATGAACGGTGCGTGAAATGTTACTTCACGCACAGTGTGCGAAAAAACTTCACACATAAAAATTGATACGTGGGAGTAGAAAAAAATATTTTTTTTACGTTTGTTAAAAAAGTATACCTTTTTTTATTAAAATGGATTTATAAAGTAACACAATAAAAATGTGAAAAAAGTGCACTATTTTAACGCAAACGCGTGAAATAATGAAACGTTACGGCACTTTTTTCACACTTTCATTGCAGACGTAAAAAAAATTGTATGCAACTCAAGTAAAAAGTGTCTTATTTCACTCATAATAAATAACACTATACTTTTTACCCTTGTTTATCCCGCCCATGATATCGGAAAAGAGTAAAAATCAAGACGTTTGAATATTGTTGCAATATCATGTCACATGTTATTATAGAACAGGTCGCCTGAAAACCAAGGCGTTGTTATATTTTTATCTACGATAAACTTTTTGATTATTATACAAAATATTTTTATATACCCCCTCCCCCAAAGGTCATTACATATGACCCCCCCCCCAAGGGTTATGTCTGGGTACGCCACTGCCTAGGGTAGCGGGAGGTAACAATTGTAATAAAATAGTGGAGGCTCGCTTGTAAGATAATTTTATGTTGTTTCTGCAAAAACGGAAGACCGTTAGCTGATTTTAATGTTCATTGTTCAACGTTCAACAACAGTTTGCATATCATATGAATTTTAAAAAAATTCACAGGAAAATATTAACTTCACAAATTTACATAAATATAGTACAGAGTAGACAACCTTCATTAATTAGCAGTTAGCGACGAAACACATCGGTTGAACTTGGGTCAACGCTGCTTTATTTTAAATATAAAATAGGCTTTATCAAAAACTTTTTATTCAGTTTAAATATATAATTCATACAGGTTATTTTTCTATACATAGTGTTTCTTCCATTAGCAGTTCACTTGAAAAATGGATTATATAAGTGAATTATATAAAGAATATGTTGTACAAAATGCTGGTAAGTAATAATATTTATTTATGGCACAAGTGTGTAATGACATATTTTATTCACAAAATTCATAAAATATTTTCGCTGTGCTTAGTGGCCCGACAGAGGGACTATAGACTGGTGACGACAGAAATGGTACATTTCTCTAAATACAGGTGTTTCCAAAATAGGGGGACATGGCTTAACCACAGATTCCTGGGACTAAAATAAGACGATTTAATTAAACTTACCTTTACTGAAAAGTGTACCGTTTAGCCAGTATTCTGCATCAAAAATTTTTACTTATAATAACGGAACACTATTCGATTTTTATAAAATTTGGTTGGCACTTTATATGGTTATAAGAAGTCATATTTTAAGATGACACTTGTTATTATAATTAGTGAACCACTAGTGTATGACACTTAGGTGTCCCAACATTGATTAGACCGTAACTTTTTAATGGCCACGCCATTACGCCAATAACGCATTTTTTTTTTTTTTTTTTTCAGAAAGACATTCAATAGTAAACTTCTCTCTCTGTTTAATTTGTGATATCTGTTACGGTTCACACAGAAAAAAAATCTGATGTGGCCAACACAAAACCTCCCACTATTTAATTTTTATTAATTTAAATACATACATATTTACGAACGCTGCAGAATGTTCCATTGCAGAAAACTATTGCTTTATTTTCTATATTCTTTTTAAAATGTCACTATTATTAATTTGAATTGATTAGTTTTTTGACAGTGACATTTAATTTACTGTCAGTTACATTCATTTGAAATATGAACTGTGTAACAAAGGAATTGTGTTTATCTTAGGCTTCGCGACTAGTAAAAAAAATTATTTTTAAATTTATCTGTAAAATATATAGAAAAAGTATTAATGTATTCCTGTAGAAAATTCAATAATCTTTAATTTTCATAAGACATAAAATGCGAAAAAATGGCATTTAATGGTATTTTTTGAAGAAAAACCATTATGAGCTTCAGGTAAAGTACCATATCCGGTTATCCGATTTACACCAAAATCTAATGGCTTCTTTTCATATTAGAATAGGGTATAAATACAAGGTTTCAGAATTTTTTGAATGATAGTATTTCAGTTAGAGCGAAGACAAAATCCATACACATACACACACACACACACACACACACACACACACACACACACACACACACGCACACATACATACACACATACATATACACATACATACACACATACACACATACACACATACAGACATCATCGTGAAAATGTGAAAATTGGATTCTAGGGACCTTAAAACGTGGTCATTTACTAAAATCTTGATATGTGATTTTTAGCACGATCCCTATACCTCCCTTACCAAGGGTAGCGGGAGGTAAAAAACAAAACCTTAGAGACTTCACCGTTAAATTTTTAAAACAAATTTTATCTAGCAGTCTGTCCAAATGCCAAACATTTAATTTTTAATGACAGTAACGAGTTGTCAATCGTCTCAACGTGTTTATGAGTAAGCTAATATTATAATCGTCTTATTATATATCTAATAGTAGTAAAATACTATTATAGGCCGAACAACCGGATGTTACTAGTTTTAGAATATTGCGACGGAAATTTTTGTCAACCCATAAACAATTGTTACCATCATTAAAAATTAGATGTTTGGCACTTGGACAGAGTGCTAGATAAAATTTATTTTAAAAATTTAACGGTATATTCACTCAGGTTTTTATGTTTTCTGTGTGAACCGTAACAGAAATCACAAAATTAAACAGAGAGAAAATTTTACTATTGAGTGTATTTCTAAAAAAAAAAAAATCATTTTTTGTCCTCCTGAAGTGTAATGCGAACTTTACAATTGTGTATACAGCAAGTGTAACCTACTTTTTACGCTTACTGTGTTGTAACTTGTCTAACTATGCGGTAAAATAATCAAAATTCACTGGACGGTTATGGGCATTTAGAAAAGAAATCATCTTTACTATAATAAAGTTCACGTAAAAAAGTACTACCTACGTAAGTTATTTTTTTACTTTAACATTTCCTGTATTTAAAACTAATTTATATAAACCAAAATCACGGTAGCGACATCTGTCATTATTGTAAAAATCCGCCGTTACCGACATAGTCACCGATCGATATACCTGTCAAATGCGCGAGGCGAAGAATACTCAAATGTCAAATATTGACACCTACCTATTATGTATTACGAAGAAAACATGAGTAAATAAATACATTATCAGTCATAAACAACGACTATTATTACAAATAAATTTTCGCTAGTAGAAGAACTCTAATGAAGGTAAGTAAATTTAAATTTGGAAATTGACTTAACCCCAGTATTTTAAACTATCCCTTTTCTGAAGTATAACCTATCTCATTAAAAACAGTGATTTTTGTTATCGTCGGCCAAAAAGTTTGATACAATTCTCGTGTGTGAAGTATTTTACAGCACTCCAGCTAATAAGGCACTCGCCTTAAGGGCTCGTGCCTTAAACAAAGCTGTCGTGCTGTAAAATACAACTTACACGCACTCGAATGTAAATAACTATTACGTTATCGGCGTTGCCATTAAAAAGTTACTGTTTAATTAATGTCGGGGCACCCAAGTTTCATACACTAGTAATAACAAGTATCATCTTAAAAGATGACATAACCATAGTAAGTGCCATACCAAAGTGTTCCGTTATTATAAGCAAAAGTAATTTTTTTCGAAAAACTTTATAGCAGAATACTGGCTAAACGGTACACTTTCCGGTAAAGGTAAGTTTAGTTAAATCGTCTATTTTAGCCTCAGGAATCTGTGGTTAAGCCATGTCTACTAATTCGAACAAATTTAAATTCCATGAAAACCCAAAATATCACCGAAATTTGAAGTAAATTACCTTCAAAATTAGAACATTTGAGAATTTTTTACAACTTCGTATGGTACCATAATGAAGTGACTGTCAAATGTCATTTTGATGTATACAAGTAGTGTTATAAGTGATTAATATTAAACTGAAAAATGGCAAAATCGGGTAGAGAAGTAATTGAAATTTTGATGGCTATACAGGGTGTATCAATAAGCTTGCTCACTATTGCTAACTTTTTTATTTGAAGAGATACGAGGTTGGTTAAATGAGCAAAATTGTGCCATTTTATATTAGAAAAATGGTCATGTAGACAAAATAAAAATTGTGTCAGCGGTTCCCAAAATTTGGGACAAAATATATTTTTTTTAAATGGAACTATGTATTTTTTATTATCTTATTGGAAAGAGTATTTTTTTCTCTTTCCAATAAGCTAATGTTGTTTATGTACAATTTTTTCAAATAAACGAGTTATTTACGGTTAAAAATTAAAATTTTGTAAACTGTTTTATTAGTTTATTTAGCCAAGTAAGCCATGGAAACAATTGATTCTTTGTTTGTTTGACGTTTAATAATTTCTCTCGTAAAGTTCTCTGTGTTTAATAATGTTTAATAACTTTATATGTGAAGAAAAATTAGATATGATCTTGCTATATGGAAAGTTATATCTAGACACCAGTTACGTAGAACGGTCGGTTCTATTTCCAAAAGAGCTGAAAAGTGCGAAATGGCTTTCAATTTGAATATTTTCTTTAATTGTTTTGTTATTACTGTAAAATAAGTTAATAAAATAAAAAAAATATAAAAGACAATTATTTCCATGGTTTACTTGACTTAAATAAACTAATAAAAGAAAATTTTTATCTTTAAACGTTTATTTGAAAAAATTGTACATAAACAACATTACCTTATTGGAAAGAGTATAAAAGAGAATAAAAAATATATGGTTCCATTTAAAAAATATATATTTTGTCCCAAATTTTGAGAACCGCTGACACAATTTTTATTTTGTCTACCTGACCAATTTTCTAATATAAAATGGCACAATTTTGCCCATTTAACCAACCTCGTATCTCTTCAAATAAAAAATCTGATGTGGCCAACACATGACCTCCCGCCAATTCCATGTTTAAAATAGCAAAGAGCTTTAAGTAAAGTATCACTTCCGGTTAATCGTTTGTAAATAAAATCTAATTTGTTGTCCAATAAATAGAAAAGTCTGTAATACGAAATTTTGGATTGTTTTATTGTTTTTCCTCAAAAATTTGTTAGAGCTCCAAATTAAGTACTACATATCCGATTTATCATAAATGGTTAAAATCTAATCTAAATAGCAATTAGCAAATTTAAATCAGATCATCCTGTACATCTAACATTTATGTATGATGGAAAATATATTATTTTTACAAACCTTAATAAAATATTTTACTATTATATTCTCATTAACACGGTTTCATTATTAATTTTAATATAATTGCTGCCTGTCAGTGACATTTGCGTAAATATGTCAAACCTGTCATTAAAATTATGATTTTGTTTGACGCATAGGCTAGGTGATACATGGAAATAAATTATATTATATATTCATATTTAAAGTTATTTAGAGTTATTTACTAAATGTTATTATCGTAGAATTGAAGATTAAACCATTATATTCAATTTTAATTAGTAAAAGTTGCTAAAAAATTATATTCAATGAATTTTTTACAAGAAAAACTGTTAAAAGCTTGTATAAATGATACTTCCGGTTATCCGATATACACTAAAAACTAATGAGCACTTCCCATATTAGTATAAAATGGGTATACAAAATTTCAAATTTTTCTGATCAGTAATCGTGTCCACAAGATTCACACACACAGACACACACACATACATACCTACAAACATCATTGTAAAAGTGTTAAAATCGGATTCTGGGGACATCAAAACGTGCTTATTATATAAAATCGCTATTTGCTATTTTTAGCACGATCCCTATACCTCCCTTACCTAGGGTAGCGGGAGGTAAAAAGTTACCAATAGTGAGCAAGCTTATTGAGACACTCTGTATACGAAAAATTCAAGTGATGAAAATTCAATGACAATTTAATGTAGGTATAATTAAAATTTTGACACTTGGATATTTTAATTCACGCAAAATTTGATCGTATAAACATACTTGTAAGGTCACTTATAAAGACAGTTTTCAAGTCACTTGAAAATAAAAACTTCATCGTGTTATCCACGCATAAGAATTTATTTCCGTATAATCACTGAAATTGTTTTATCAAATACGAAGTTGTAAAAATGCATGTAAATTTATGATAATATAAAACACGCTTTCCTATATTCCGACCATTTCTGACGTCAGGACTAGAATGCAGTCCCTTTGCCGCAATTATAATTATCTATTTTTAGATTCTAGAGTAGCAAATTTGCCACTTATGAATTCGCCAAAAATCACAATTTATTGTATCATATTATATTTAATATTTGTGAAAATAGTCGGACCATTGCATATGAAAAACAGGGAACCTTCCGAAATAAAAAAATGGATCATTATTTACAATGGATTTCAAACCATATTTAGTTTTACAATGGTGTTGATGGTAAGAAATGAAAATAAATATTCGAGATGTGGCAATAAAATTACGGGTGTGATTTTAAAAGTTTGACTATTTAAAAAAATTGAACAAAACAAATATCATCATAAACTTTCTTCAACAAATTGTTCGTTTCTGTAGCGGATTTCTCAAGTTTCACACAGAAATCATAATGACGCTTACATGATGCCGACGGAGTACAAGAAAGCGGTCCATTTCTATTTATTGAGTAGTATTTTAAGGATAAAGTATACATTTTATTATTTTTTGTTATGGTTTATGGGCCTATTGATGGTGAAGAAGAAAATCAAAAGTGCAGAAAAATTTGTTCAATGGGCTACTTGCATGGTACTGAAAATCCGATTTGTATCACTATATACGTAATGTTATGTTGAAAACATATATAAAAACATAAATTTTATTTTAAAAAAGTTATTTGTTTTTTAGTAAATTAAGAAAGAAAATTTTCTGTGACGTCATTATATTGAACCGAGGAAGAGAACCATATTTAAGAATGTAACTTATAGATGGCATTGCGTGCGAGAAAGTTTTAATTTGAATTTGACATTTTGCTCTCTCTGGGCTCTCAAATATATTAATTACTTCACAAATAAACACATAGGTAGTTATATGTAATTTAAAATATCGATAAGAAAAAACAAACTAAAATACTAAACCTTTAAACTATTGTTGCAACGTCAAACAGGAAATCTACATTACCCGTACAAACAAACGCTATGGCTTTACGATCACTCATTGGTGCGGCGTAATTCTACGTCATATATGGCGGTAATTCAAATAATCAAATTTCATTATTTATTTTCTGGCTAATTAATAAAAAAAAATTCAAAAGAAAAAATAGGGGTAGCAAGTTTTTATCTGCTCTTCAAAAATATGAAATAAAAAAAAGGTACGCAAGTAGCCCATTGCAGGAAGTTTAGACTTCAGCGCTGCTAGCGACTAAATAATGAACTTCTTTGGTGGGGTGGGTAATGAGATCTGTCAATCTCGCGTAAACTGTCATATTTTTTTGTAATTTCGCTTTATTTTTTAATTTTTATATAAACATAGGTTTATAATAATAATATAATAACAACTACGATGTTATTGAATATTCAATGAAACTGAAATGATATAAAAATATCACAATGAAATTATTACATAACCCTGTAAGTAGTACCTATCATAAATGTTCCCATATCAATAGTAGATAGCTGAAAACGATGTTTATATATAAAAGTATTATACATTGTTATCGCAAAACACTTAAATTTGTATAATAACACAAATATAAGAGAAATTAAGCCAAAATATTACAAAGTAAACAAGAGATTGCAGATGTCAATACCCTCCAAACAAGTTCACTAGCGGCGCTGACGTCAAAACTTGCATCGCGAATAGACCGAAAAAATCAGAGGTTTTATTTTAATCCGCGAACAAGTTCTTGCATTTCAAGTACCTATTGAAGTTAATTTAATGTTCAAGGTTACATTAGTTATTAGTATATAAATCTGCTAATCTAGAATTTTCTGGTTGTTTTGAAAATTGCATTTTTCGCATAAATAAGTAATCCTATTATAATACTCGTACAAACTTTTTCTTCTAAGTTAACAAAAAATAAAAAACAATATTTACGTTCATTTCGTTAGTTAGTAATAGTCTTTCACATGGCAACATCAATTTTATTACACCCTAGGGTGTTATTTGGTATACAGGGTGTCTCTTAAAAAAGGGGACATGGCTTAACCATAGATTCCTGAGGCTAAAATAAGACGTTTGGACTAAACTTGCTTCTACCGGAAAGGCCGTATACAAAACTTAGGTGTCCCAACATTGATTAGACCGTAACTTTTTAATGGACACGCCGATAACGTAAAATTATTTTTTTTTCAGAAAGATATCTTCAATAGTAAACTTTTCTCTCTCTATTTAATTTTTGATATCTGTTACGGTTCAGACAGAAAAAAATAAAACCTGAGTGACTACATCGTGAATTTTTGAAAAATAAATTTAATCTAGCAGTCTGTCCTAATGCCAAACATCTAATTTTTAATGACAGTAACGAGTTGTCAATCTTCTCAAATTGTTTAGAAGTAAGCTAACATATTTATTCGTCTTATTTATAATACTGGTAGTAAAATATTAGGCCGAACAAACGGATGGTACTAGTTTCTGAATATTACGAAGGAATTTTTTGATAACCCATAAACAATTGTTACTGTCATTAGAAATTACTTGTTTGACATTTAGATAGACTGCTAGATTAAATTTATTTTTAAAAAATTCACGATGCAGTCACTCAGGTTTTATTTTTTTCTGTCTGAACCGTAATAGATATCACAAATTAAACAGAGAGAGAAAAGTTTATTATTGAATGCATCTTTCTGAAAAAAAATAATTTTACGTTATCGGCGTGGCCATTAAAAAGTTACGGTCTAATCAATGTTGGGACACCTAAGTTTTATATACTAGTGGTTCACTAATAATAACAAGTGTCATCTTAAAAGATGACTTATAACCATACGAACTGTCATAGCAAATTTCATCCAAATCGAATAAAGCGTTCTGTTATTATAAGCAAAATTAATTTTTTTTCGAAGATCTTTGAAGCAGAATTCTGGGTAAATGATACACTTTCGGGTAGAAGCAAGTTTAGTTAAATCGTCTTATTTTAGCCTCAGGAATCTGTGGTTAAGCCATGTCCCCCTATTTAAGAAACACCTGTATAACAGCCCTGAAAGCAGGGATGTTATGATAATAATTTACCATTCGGATATTAACAAATTAATATGACACACCCTACATCCTAGAATGTTGCCAAATTTTGAGGGAAGCCGAGAAAAAATCCCGTTATTTTATTGTCACGCCAAACTATACATGTGTTGAAATATTTATTTGATTCAATTTGAGTTTAACATCTACGTCATAGAAAATTCTGTGTCCCAAATTTAAATTGTCATATTGATATTGTACATATTTTCATTTTTAGGCTATATACATAAGTTGGAAAATCAAATTCAATTTTAGATGTCAAATTACAGATCAGACAAAAACTGACCCCGACACATTACAGGTAAAGTATGTGTGTTACTTAACAACTCCTAAATGCTATGCCCTACAAATGCCTCCCTAGTGTAACAAGTGCTAAAGTTATCCCCACCACCAACGACGTAGAGTTCTTACAGCCTAATGCCAGAAGTGCTGAACTGGGAAGTTCAAACTTAGACCCTAAAAAATGAGTCTTAACCCAAAAATGGCTGGAAATGTATGACTGGCATTATTTCCGCCTTTACCAGACGTTGAGTAATCAGTGGAATAAAAATATCCCCAGAATGGGGTATTCCACCATAACAAAAAAAAATTAAAAAATTCAATTTAACATAAAGTATGGCTCAATAAATAATAGTTAAAACAAGGAAAACATTTTTTAAATAATTACTTTACGAGATATTTCACATTTGCTAAAAGGGAAAATTGACGTCATACAATTGTTATCTTTCTCTCGCAGCGTACTCAGAGCAGTGTGTGTGAGAAAGACAAGTATAGGGGAAATGTGACGTTACACTGATTTCTCGAAAATAAAATACAAAAATCCGGTCCGCCCAGACCCTTATATTTTAAAAAGCCCAATCCGGCAGGCCCGTTCATTGAAAAACCCGGTTCGGCCCAGCCCGACCAGATCCATTCATTTTACATGACTTGAGTCTACTCAGTACAAAAATTATTTAAATTGCTCTAGCCAAAGTATCTAATCAATTTTTTCTATAATTATGAGTCATTAAGTTCTTTAGAATATGACTATTCTTCCAATATAGGCATTATCAGTATGCGATAAATAATTATTTAACTATCAAGTGTGTTAATAAGAGCAATATTAATGATTGAGACGTCATTAATCGTCAATAACACACGTGCTAGTTACAGTATTTTTCCATTGACTAATATTTCACTGAATAGGGTCCTCCACCGTAGTAACAAATTAGAACAAGGGTCAGTTATATTAAAACTAGACCTTAAAACTGTATATTAAGGACTATCAAAGTTTAAAAATAGTTATTAGTTTTTAAAATAATCGAGTTTTGTTACCATTTCCTCATCTCTATATCTACGTCACACATTTATTCTTTTCCAAATTCTTACTACTTTCAAACCTTCTGCTATTGCCTTTTTGAAATACGGAATTCATTTGCAAGTATATAAGTGCAGAAAATAACAACAATAAAACAATAGAAATAAACCAAATAATACTAGTTTAAATTTATGATGCCATAATAGATTACAAGCGTTGGTATGAAAGATATGTTGAATGACATAGGCTACCAGAGGTAATCAAATCTTGGACTATAAATATATACGTAGAAATTTATTAATTATCACATTAAATTACTTATTATCCCCCCATATTTTCAATTATTGACCATAGGAGTTATTTTAACATATTTATACATTTTATAAGTGCTGAAAAAATAAATTTATGTGACTTCAATTATTAGCGAAATCCACTGTTTGAGAACAAAATTATCTCTATGATCTACGTCACAGAATATTAAAAAAAATATCACGGCTTAACGAATAACAATAAAGACTTTCTAAAATTACATATCGCTTTCAGTTTAGATGAAGTTTTGTAAAAAAATATAAAAAAAATATAGTGGAGGACCTTATTGGACAATCTTATTTTATATTTTATTCATGACAAAAAAATTTAGGTTTGCAACGTTTGACACATAAGTTTAGACAATTCTTCATCAATAGTTATGTGGTATTTATAGTTACCCATTGAAATCGTTTATTAATAATAGTCATGCATTTATTGAATAAAAAACCAGGTCGGCCATGCCCAAGCTTGTCAAAAAGACCAGCCCGGGCCGATATAAGCCCGCCTCATTTAAGGCCCCCATCACACGTGTAGCTCGGCCCGACCCAAGCCCATCACAATGGGCCCATAAACCATAACGAAAAATAATAAAATGTACACTTTATTCTTAAAGTACTACTCAATAAATAACGATTAAGATAAAGAAAAAACAGTTTTTTAATAATAACTTTGCGAGATATTTGAATTTATTTCCAGGGGTACAAATGACGTCACACTATTGGTATCTTTCTCGCGCAGCCTACTACAGAAACTGGTGTGAAAAAGATAGCAATAGGTTTCTTTAAAAATCAAATGTAGTTATACAAAAAACAATTATGACTTTTTGATACCACGAATTGCTTCAAAATGGGGTCCTATACCATAGTCATATTTTAACTTTAAAAAATTTTCTTTAAATATTAACTAGGTCACAAACTACAAGCGATTGAAGCTGATTACTAATTGGGTATGACGCGTTAGGTACTAAGAATTTGATTGGTCGCCTGATTTTAAAAAGAAGATTCACGCGTCTGTAGAGGTCACCTTTGAAAGAATATGAAATGTCATGTTGTTCTATAACCTAACAAAACATTTAACAATTTTGTGTTTGATGAATTTGTTTAATTATAACATCTAGTAATATTAACAATAATCATGTATTTATAATTATATCAATTTGTAATATGAATTAAATTAATATTGAAAATTCAAAACAGGCAAACATTAGCGCCATCCGTCGTTATACTTTGTGTAATAATATTGTCAAACTGTTTCAATGTTCTGTAATTTATTAGGAAGAAATCCTTGTTAAATGCTTATTATTTATGTTATTTATACTTAATAATAATTTCTTCGTGAATATAACGTATAAGTTTTTATATAAAAACATTTCAGCTATGCAAACATTAAGTCGCGTTTGCACTGAAGTTCTTATTTTATCCTGTTCTTATAGAAAAAAAAATAAAAGAAAAATGGTATAGGACCCCATTAAAGGAACTTTCATTTAAAAATATTTAAAAAAAATTGGTTTATGGGGCCCATTTAGGTCCGGCGGCTCGAGCCCGTCACAGTTGAAGCCCGGCCGGGCTCATAGACCGATGATAATCACGAAAATTTGGCCCGACCCGGTTAGTTGGGCTGGGTAGTTTGCGTCCCCTCTAGCTGAGCCGTGCCCTGCAGTGCTCTAATTTGTATACTTTTGTAATTTTGCCTGCAGAATCGAATGATGAAGTTGCAAGGCTCGTACCTCCACCCATTTTTGGGTTATTGCCCAGAAATACGCAAAGTTTGTGAGGCGTAGTATTTAGGAAGTGAAGAATTATAACGTCTTAATACAGGAAAACTTTTGAAACCAATAAGATTAATAATATCTATTTTAGGCCATTAAGTTAGCTTGGATATTTTTCATAAGCCGTTTCTTACAATTCACAGATACCGTAAGTACATTTATTTGTTGTGCTTTATAAGCCTTTTGTCATTCTATTATACAGGATGTACTACAACTTCAGGAAAAAACTTTAAGGGCATATAGTACTGACCAAAATTAATAAAACAGTTAAATCAACATGGGTCCGATCCTTAATAGTTTCTGAAATATAAGGCAGTAAAAAATGAGTTTTTAGAGGGTTTACCTACCTCATTATCTCCGCTATCTCGAAAAGAGTTACGACTTGGATTAAATGAGACTTTTTGTTTACCTTTGAGAGATGATCTTAGATGTACTTTTGATTAAAAAAAAAAAATGTAATTGTGCTAAGTTAAATGTTGTGGCGACCTTGGCCAATATTTAATTTTCAAATAACTTCGTAACTATTAGAAATTTTTAAAAAATACCTCTCGCTAAGAGAGGTATTGGATTTTAGTGAATAAATACGTTTTAAGGTCACTAGAATCCGATTTTAAATTTTTACAATGATGTCTGTGTACGCACGCGGGTGCGCGCGAGTGTGTGTGTGTGCGTGTGTGTGTTTGTGTGTGAGTCTGGCTGTTGGAGGAATGGTTTCTCAAATTTTATAAGACTAAAGGCCAATTTAGCTACGTATTCTTTAATCTGTCATTAATGGGAAGACCTAAAAAGGTTTTGGTAACAATTGGTCAACCGGAAGTAGTAGTTTCTTAAAAAAATCTTCTAAATATTATTTTTTGGAAATTTATGTTATTACAAATATTAAAGAATATAAAATTCTCTATCCGATACATAGAACATTTCTATTATATCTTACATTTAGAGATAAAGAATTATAAATATATAAAATAATCCGTTGTAATAAATCTCACAGCCCAAATAACTCCATGGAAACCAGTTGTAAAATTAAAATGTTTGTAATAGACAGAAAAATGTCAGTGTCCAAAATTCAGATACATTACAGAAGGCTTTTTCTGGGAAGTACATTTAATATTTTTCTTGTTTTATTATTAATTAAATATTTAAAATTATAGAATCCCGAACATTTAGAAGAGTAAGAGGAAACATATATAGAATGAATTAAAAAATATATTAATAATATTGTAATTAGAATTTTTGTGCATGGATTAGAAATGTTAAATACAACCCATGGGGTTACGTGTCCGTGTGCGTATAGTGTCTGGTTGCCAATCTGGTAACCCGGCCAGTGCATACTTTTAATCGCACAAAAGTGACCTCTGCAGTGCACTCTCCACACCAGCTATGAGTGTCCGTGAGGTGACGCCTGGTAAGCGCCCACACGGCACAAATATATCATTATACTGGCACACCCAGTATTGAGTAATATGCCGTGATGATTTATTTATTTGCTTATATATAAATGGCGAGAGGTCTTGTGCTGGCCGCAACAGTTTTTTTTCTATCTACTGACATAGACAAAATTTTGTTCGATCACTATCTTTGTCAGTTTTTCTTCGACTCTAATACAAAATGGCGTCTTTCTCGAAAACAATTAACGATCAGACCTATGTTAACTAAGCTTTTTTAACTCATTTTAGTCAGTACTATGTCCTTAAAGTTTTGTACCTGAAGTGGTACACCTGTATATCTCTATTCAAATTAATTCTGTTTCAGATTTTCTTAGTTTTAAAGAAAAAAAATAACGATATTTCACTATTACATGTAGTTTATCATGCTGCTGTACCATTAATTTGTTGGATAGGCTTGAAAGTAGAGCCTGCTGGTCACTATGTATTGGCGGGAGGTATAAATACGTTCGTACACGCATTTATGTGCTTCTATTATATGATTTTGGCTATGGGACCAGAATACAAACAATATTTATGGGAGAAGAAATATCTCACTATCTTACAACTGGTAAGCATACTTATTTGTATAGTAAATTTTTTTTCGTGCAAATTTTATGACTATACAGGGTGTCTCTTAAATAGGGGGACATGGCTTAACCACAGATTCCTGAGGCTAAAATAAGACGATTTAACCAAACTTGCTTCTACCGGAAAGTGTACCGTTTAGCCAGAAATCTGCTTCAAAGTTCTTCGAAAAAAAAAAAATTTTGCTTATAATAATCGGACGCTTTATTCGATTTAGATGAAATTTGGTATGACAGTTTATATGGTTATAGGTCATCTTTTAAGGTGATACTTGTTATTATTAGTGAACCACTATTGTATGAAACTTAGGTCTCCCAACATTAATTAGACCGTAACTTTTTAATGGCAATGCCGAAAACGTGAAATTATTTTTCTTCAGAAAGATACATTCAATAGTAAACTTTTGTCTCTCTGTGTAATTTGTGATATCTGTTACGGTTCACACAGAAAAAAATAAAATCTTAGTGTCTGCACTGCTAAATTTTTAAAATAAATTTAATCTAGTAGTCTATCCAAATGTCAAACAAGTAATTTTTAATGACAGTAACAATTGTTTTACGGGTTGTCAAAAATTTTCTTCGCAATATTTTAAAATTAGTAACATCCGTGTGTTCGGCCTAACAGTATTTTACTACCATTATTATAAATAAGACGATTACATATCTTAGCTTACACCTAAACAAGTTGTAAAAATTGACAACTCGTTACTGTCATTAAAAATTACTTGTTTGACATTTGGATAGACTGCTAGATTAAATTTATTTTAAAAATTTAGCAGTGCAGACACTAAGATTTTATTTTTTTCTGTGTGAACCGTAACAGATATCACAAATTACACAGAGAGACAAAAGTTTACTATTGAATGTATCTTTCTGAAGAAAAATAATTTCACGTTTTCGGCATTGCCATTAAAAAGTTACGGTCTAAATAATGTTGGGAGACCTAAGTTTCATACAATAGTGGTTTACTAATAATAACAAGTATCACCTTAAAAGATGACTTATAATCGTATAAACTGTCATACCAAATTTCATCCAAATCGAATAAAGGGTCCGAATATTATAAGCAAAATTAATTTTTATTCGAAGAACTTTGAAGCAGAATTCTGGCTAAATGGTACACTTTCCGGTAGAAGCATGTTTGGTTAAATCGTCTTATTTTAACCTCAGGAATCTGTGGTTAAGCCATGTCCCCCTATTTAAGAGACACCCTGTATATAAATTGGTATTATTCTGAATGTCAACTTATAAATATTCTCAAAATGTGACATTATTTAAAAACACTGTTTTTGATTTATTATTCATATGATACTCGTATATTATACGATTACTATTACATTAATTGTTGTAAAATATCATCACGTTCGTTTTATTTTTGAGGTTCTGTTGAACGAATAGATCAATCCAGAACAAATGAATTTCGTGAGGGGCAGTTGTCAGAAATAAATTTCATACATAATTTACTCAATGATGGAGCCATGGAAAAATTTATGGTCTAATTTTATGAATTGTATCAAAATCAAAATTTCTCGATATTTATCATAAGATAATTAAATAATTTTTAAAAATATTCAAAAGTGAGGTTAAAATCTGTCCTGTGGAGGGCAGGTGACATCATTCTGAATTGGTCTATACAAACAGAAAATGTATCTTCAAATTTTAACCTATAATGCGGATTATTAGAGTAAAATGTCACAATTTTTTTTCAATAAAACAAATGAATTGTTGATAAAACCATGTAAATCGAAAATGTTACTAACATAAAATTTTTATAGTATATAATATTTGAAGTAGTAATAATATTTCTTTAATAAATTAAAAATGTCGTGGGTAGTAGTGATACAAATAACTACTTTCATATTTTGTACAGTAATGTAGTATTTTAATATACTAAAAATCGTATAGTAATGGGTTACTTCACAACATAGCAACCGTTTTATCATTAAAATACATTTTGATATAAGGAATTTTTTATTTTTGTTTTTTATTGTTTATCTTCTAAATCGTTTTCCGTGTTTTTTCATCATCTAAATCCATTGTTTTGCAAATCGATCTCCAAAAATTAATTTGTTTGGAGGTTGTAAGGTACAAATAACAATAACTGTCAAGTTACTTTGCTACCACGATTTAAAATATACTGCTTATGCCACTTGTCATGTTTTTCATTGTTTCTGATGGTCCACTTGATACGTGTTTCCTTCAATAATCCGCCAGGTGCGCTATGTGAGAACGACCCTACCACAGCAAACTATTTTTACATAAAATATAAAAAATGAAATGCACAATGAATTTATTTTTAATATAAATTTATATATTTAATAGAAACCTGAATGAATACATTGTTAGAATTTAAAATTGGAAAAACTAAATAAATTGATAGAACCGTACGCTTCCAGATTTCCATTCGGTAATAATATCTTCTTCCCGAAAATGTTTTCGACAAACCTCATTCAATCTTAATTCGCGATCATCTCTACTAATTGCACATTGCCATTTTTTAAAAGTGATATATCGAGTGGAGCAGCAAACAGATTTTTTTTAGTGGATTTCTTGTAACCAGTTTCACATCCAGGAATGAAACATTTTCTATTTAATTTTCTTTTCATTTTGCATTAATTGCAATATCTTTCAACAAAATATTTATATTACATTACATATAATACGAATATGTACTTCAAAACGTGATTTATTTACCTTTCTATAAGATATAACATGTAATATTTTCAAAATGACATGCAAATGAGAGGTGTCAGTTGGGTCGTCCTCACGTTGCGCCTCTAGCGGAAAAAACGAGGAAACACGTATCGCTTTGGACCCTCGTTTTGTGCAGAGTGGCACAACCAGTATATTTTAAATCGTGTTTGCTACTGAGATTCAGACTACTATGTTTTTTAGATGTTTTTAATTCAGTATATTATGCCGCAAAAAATCAAATTTTAATATTAATATAAAATACGAAAATATAGTGTACGCACCGCGTCAGAAAAGTGGTTGTACTGTACTCGTATGGCATTTAAGTAGGTACTCCCTATCGCCCGTACTTAAACTTGCCATACTCGTCTGGTAAATTTTCACTTTTCTTAACTTGGAACGTAATATACTATTACGCAGAGTAGTCATGTCATTAGAGTTTGTAACTAGATAATGACGTCACGAAATTATTAGATTTATGTGATATACAAATTTACCGATGTCTACATGTGTTGTAGATACTGGCACACCCAGTAATGGGTAATATGCCGTGATGATATATTTATATTTATTTTTACTAATTTAATTTTAACAACGAAGCACAACTGGAAAACAGATACTGTTTGTATTGAAAAATACAAATTTGATAAGCAACAAGGCAACAGTGATGAAATCTAAGAAAAAATATCAAACAACGTAAATAAATGGGCTTGTGGCTTAAACTTTCTTTTCATGAATAAACATCTTAACTCACTTGGTGTATAAATATCATTATTGTTATAGGCACAATTCGTCCTGATTTTCTCCCATGTAGTTTGGACAATATTATCAGAATGCCCCGTTAATAAATTCATTGGATATTTGGTATTATTCCAAGAGGGATTGTTATTTAATTTATCTTTAGATTTTTATAAGGAATCATTTGGTTATACCAATTTAGATCTGGTAAGTGTATCTTTTGTCGTACAATAACTATAAACTATTTGCACTTATAAATACCTATTTTGTTTCAGAATTCACTAGTTAATTACGAAAAATTTTACTCCAAATACAAGAAATTTTTCGAGATGTGCATTCCAGACCAAAATGCATTAATGGCTGACGATGATAAGGAAGATTAAAATGTAAATGATGAAAAGAAAAAACATGATGAATAAAGTATTGCATATTTAATATTGAACTATGTATTTTTTACCTTCCGTCACCTTATTGAAGGTATTGTCTTTGGTCAAAAAATTCGGTGGTGAGTTTTTAATGAATAAGCACGTTTTAGGGTCCTTACAATACGAATTTACTATTTTTAAGATGATGTCTGTATGTATGTGTGTGTGTCCGTGTGTGTGTCCGTGTATGACAAATTTTTCTCCGACGATAACTCCAATACTATAATTCTAAAAATTATACTATAATTTCGTATTCCTCTTCTGTACATCCATATGAAGAGTTGATTAGATTTTGGTTATAATTGATCCACCGAAAGTACCCTTATTTCAAGTTTTTAACAGTTTTTCTTAAAAAAACGCAGTTAAATATTATTTTTTGACATTTTGTTATTATATTTATTAAAGAAAATACTCTTCTCTATATGGTTTGATTATTCATCTTATTATTGACTATTATAATTATTATTTATTTTTGTTATTTTTATTACTACATAAATAGTCAAAATATCGTTTACATTGAAATTTTTTTAATTAATAAAGCAAAGCTTGTATCTTAAGTAAATAAATTCAATTCCCAATTTGAATTTCCACTGAGTGTACCTATGTCAAAATAATGTTGACATAAAATTCATACTGATTTGCATAGCTATCTGATAACTACTATAACAGTTTGATTCGGTGTTGCCAAATTTACATTTCTTTTAAGTAGCTCGTGTGGCTTTACGAAGGGCCGTAGATTTTTTTTGCATTAGGATTATCGACTCAGAATTAATCAAAGAATCGTTCTACCTGAAGCTTTTCACCCATTTTCAGAACACCCTGTATAATATGAATTGCCAAAATGTATGTGTTTTGTATTTAAATAAAAATTAAAGTTCTTTATCTACCCTTGCTGTTAAAGTATTATTTTATCTACCCTTGCTGTTAAAATGTCACTTAGTCAACTATTTCGAGTTGAACAAAGCACATTTTAAAATCTGCTATAGAAAAAAATATATTATATCCAGTGTACAGTTGTTTCAAATTCTTGTTTAAGGGGCCGTTTTCATAATCAGGCTTACTTTAAGACTTTAATTAAAATTGTTTGTCTTGAAATATTAGTTATGGTTGTATTTGTGACCTTGATTTTACTGGGGCTGTCGTGCCAATGAATAAATGAATTCACAACACAATTATGTGTGAGTCATTGTACTCGAACAATAATTTATTTTAATTTTAAAAAAAGTTGACAAAATTGTGTCAAGGTGTAATATTTCTAAAATATATATCATAAACTAGCTTGATGATTCATCAATATACTGGATTTTAGACTTTCCATAAACTAATTATATTGCGATATATTAAATTATTTATACAGGATGGCGCGCTTTCACATTTTTCAAAAACTATTTTAAATGAAAGTTTATGGAATGATTTTCTTAGTAATAATTTTAATTTTAATAATTTGTTGTTATTTGTGGAAATAATTAAATAAAAAGATTGGTGTCCTGAAAAACTACCCCCCACTCCTGTGACGTAGAAGCACATACATTACATCATTAATAGCCAATAGGAAAATAGTTTTTCCATCACCTACGTTTATTCATATTATTTATATAAATAAACGTAGGCTAAAGTTTGTCACATGTTAATAACAAAATCTTTTAATTTGACATTTGACGCTGACATTGCTCATTGTAAATGAATAATAAAGTAATAATGGCTAATTCAAATTACACTCAAGCTAAGTCGGACAATTTACCGAAGGTCGATAGCTGGATGATGGCTGAATTTATATCAGAATCAATTTTCCGACGTTTTAAAAAATGTTCGTCCTTTCTGCCCAACCCTGTATAATACAATGTAATGATACTAAATTTAAATAATTTTGTCGGATTTCAAACTGCACATGTGAAATCATTTTCGTTGGAAGTTAAATAATAGCTTTCAGGAAACAATTATGAACGCCTATTTAGCACATGGTTATTGTAACACGCAAATATATAGCATATAGCATTGATCCATGCTGGTTTTTCAACAGTTCACATTCGAATGCGAATATCAATTTAAAGGTAAGTAGATGTTTAAAAATAGTTATTTATAGCACTTGTTAGTAAACAATTATTTATGCAACGTGGGTAAAAAGTACGCTGTATAAATATAGAAGGTGTGACAACTCCTCAAAATTTGTTGACATAAGCATTTACGAAAATTCTACCGGAGAACTGTTACCGGTATATATTGGTAAACAGCTGTTCATCAGGTTACAGCTACCGAGGTAGATATTTTAAAAACGCGAGTGGTAAAAAGGGTAGATTTATAACCTATGAAAAGCAGTTGAAAGATGAAACAGATTTGAAATTTGACGTAATTAAACGTTATCTCGTCTCTTCTTCTGTATTATCATAATTAACTTCTGAAACCTACTTCCGATTCCAACTTCGCTTGGCATCTCTACCTTTTTTGAGGTTAGATTCTTCATTTACCGCATTTACCGGCTGAATTACTCGATCCACAAATCATGGACCCGGTAGATGGATTTGGTAGATATGGTACAATTTTCGAACACGGTAACTATTAACTACTTGTGTTTTCGAACGCAGTCTGTACGTGCGGTATCTACCGGTAGAATTTTCGTAAATGCCTATTGATGTTGGCGATTAGTAGGCCGAGATTCTAACCTTACACGCAGCGCTTCTACAATGTGTCGTACCACATAAAATTCTAGAACTAACAAGACAAATGACAAGTTAACTGTCAGTCGTGCTGAAAATGTATAATCCGGGTTGTGTATAATTTTATCAAAATTACAATTTATTTAGAGAATGTATTATGTCTCTGATAATATCCCTTCTAAAATTCGAAAATAATTTATATTTTTCAAATTCCACAAAAGTAACCTGTGTAGTACACTCACCGCAACAGATTCCAGAGCCCGTGAGGAACGCTCATAGACATCATATAAGTATATACAGAGAATTTATTTTAAAATGCAACATTATGGTTCATCACTTCCCTGGTTACTCACTATTGTCAAAAAATGACAGCAATGTAATATTTGTCCATTTTAAAATGCAACATTATAAATAGCATTGCAGCACAGGAGATACCTCCAGAACACATCACAAATGGTGTCAATTCTTATTACGACCGACTAGAATATTGCCTCAGCGTGAATGGGGGTATTTTTTAACATTTATTACATGAAAGTTATGAATTTTTGTAAACTAAAGTTTGTTGAGATGCGCAACATTCATGTTTTGATTTTTTGTTAATCGCATGTAGGCTAATTTATTGGAAATTAGTTTTGATAATACAAAACTACAAATTTTGTAGCATTTTAAAATGGACAAATATTACATTGCTGTCATTTTTTGACATTAGTGAGTAACCATGGAAATGATTGACCATATGTTGCATGTTAATAGTTATTTACATTCGAGTGCGTGTAAGTTGTATTTTACAGCGCGACAGCTTTGTTTAAGGCACGAACCCTTAAGGCGAGTGCCTTATTAGCTGGAGCGCTGTAAAATACTTCACGCACGAGAATTGTATCAAACTTTTTGGCCGACGATAATGAAAATCAGTTTTTTTAATGAGATAGATTGTACTTCTGAAAAGAATAAGTTTAAAATACTGGGGTTAATTCAATTTCCAAATTTGATTTTACTTACCTTCATTAGAGTACTTCTTCTAGCGAAAATTTATTTGTAATAATAGACGTTGTTTATGACTGATAATATATTTATTTGCTCATCTTTTCTTCGTAATAAATAATAGGTAGGAGTCGATATTTGACATTTCAGCAATGTTCGCCTCGCGTATTTGACAGGTATATCGATCGGTGACTATGTCGGTAATGGCGGATTTTTACAATAATTACAGATGTCGCTGCCGTGATTTTGGTTTATATAAATTAATTTTAAATATAGGAAACGTTAAAGTAAAAAAATAACTTAAGTAGGTAGTACTTTTTTACATGAACTTTATTATAGTAAAGATGATTTCTTTTCTAAATGCCCATAAACGTCCAGTGTATTTTGATTATTTTACCGCATAGTTAGAAAAGTTACAACACAGTAAGCGTAAAATGTAGGTTACACTTGCTGTGTATACAATTGTAAAGTTCCCATTACACTTCAGGAGGACAAAAAATAAATTCCCTGTATGATGTCTATAAGTAAAAAGTATCAATTTTCATATCTATGGGAACGCTTAGTAAATGTTTTCAACTGTACGTCATTTGAAATCCGCAAATGGAAGCAGATTGATACATCCGGAAATGGGTAATAAGCCAGGATGATATATTTATATGTTTAAAATACATGCAACATTGAAAGTTCTTCCTGATGTACAACACTCAACGAACCAGTACCTATTTTCGATATTTATACATGTACATTTGAGAACATTTACTAAGCGTTACCTCAAGGGCTCTGAAAGCTTTCGTGGAGAGTATACCACAGAGGTCACTTTTGTGCTACTTGAAAAAATGTAAATTATTTTCAAATTTCAGAAGGGTTGTCATTAGAGACATAATATATTCTCTATATTCGTTGTAATTTTGATGTAATTATGTACGTAGGCCCGGATTATACATGTCAGCACGACTCACTCACAGCTTGTCGTTTTTCATGTTAGTTCCAGAATGTTATGTAGTACGTCATATTGTAGAATCCGTACGTGTAAAGTTAAAATCTCGGTCTACTAATCGCCAACATGCAAAATAGTAGACTAAAAAACAAGTATCATAAGGCAATCAAAGTACGAGTTTGGCTGTAGGAATTTAGGCAAAAGCGTTAATTTGTATCATTATTATTAGTTATAACAAAATAGTAATTAAGGTACCAAGGGTTGTTATAACGACAATATTGTCGTTTAACACCCGTGGTGCCTTCAACGTTTTATGTCTTACTAGAAATTCTTAATAAACATTTTGTCTGAGTAGAATTTTTCAAACAAAAATAATAAATCACAAAATTTTAATACAACTTACAAAGTAGCTTGTGAATGCGGTATCTAGGTAATATTTTGTTTCTGTAAACAAAGCATTTTTTCAAACAAAAAATATATTTCTTGTGGTATTTTTCTGTCAATATGGACGAGCAATGTTATTGCTAAGAATAAGAAGTATGCTGGTTTGTATTTGTGATGAAACAAATATGATTATAAACGACTACAATTCACAATGCTTCTTAACCTTAACTGCACTTTATGTTAGTATCAGTATTATTAACCTTAGTTTGTTGTCAACATTACCATAGCAACTTAATACGCCCTAGGGTATTATTTACTCAATAACAGACCTAATGTTGAGGTTGTTATAAAACAATAACATACTAGTAAGACATAAAAAATAATTACGTCTTTAATTTTTAGATGAAATATACGGTGATTTTAACATTAATAGCCTTAAAAGTATTACAAGAATGCAGTTCGCAAATAATAGCCGGACAATACGATAAAAATGGCTCGTGCAAATGCGAACATTGTGAATGCAGACCTTACAGTTTGTGTCCACACGACAGTAAAGTAAAGTAAGTACATGTCAGTATATTGTGTCATCTCTAATTTGCCATTTTGGGATAATATTTATTTTTGCACGATCGGTTATCATACGGAATCCATAGCCAAATATTATTCTTACATTACCCATAACAATAATATAACGTATTTTAATCACTCAAAATCCTATTAGCTGTCAGGCCCCATCTCTGACATAACCTTTTTGTATTTATTGTCAAAATGGCATGTCAAATAATATTGCCGCCTTCACCTGGCGTTGTGCAAACTGTGGAATAAATATATTCCCAGAATGGGACCATAAACCACAACAAAATAATAAAATGTACACTTTATCATTAAAGTACTACTCAACAAATAACGATTAAGATAAAAAAAAAATTAATAAATATTTTGCGAGATATTTGAATTTATTTCCAGGACCACAGATGACGTCACACTATTGGTATCTTTCTCGCGCAGCCTAATACAGAAACTGGTGTGAGAAAGATAGCTATAGGTTTCTTTAAAAATCAAATGCAATTACATATACAAAAAAACAATTATGACTTTTTGATAACACGAATTGCTTCAAAATTAAACAAACTTTGGGCCCATTGTATTGTCAAATGCATTATTTCTTTTTGATCACTCTGTATATGAAGCGCACTTTTACATTATATTCTTATGAGGTTAAATGTTTATTATTATATAATTATTTAATTCTTTTGCAGTACACCATGTCCAGGGAGTTATCTTTTCGGTTGCTGTCGTATGAAATCGACCAAAAAACTAAGATCAGATATTAAAATAAGTAATAATGTTCACCATGCCGTACCTTTGACTATATAGTTTCTACCGTTATAATGTACAGTTTAATTTTTAAATATTTTTGATCAAGGTTATCTGCGAATTGTAAAAGATTTCAGCTCCGCCCATTCTGTCAAATTCAGTAGTGTCGCTTACTAAATTTTTATGTAAATACATAAGATACAACTGTTATTTTACAGTAAAAGCATTCAGAAATAAGTCAATTGGTAACTTTATTAGCAAATATAAAACTATATATCTAGGAAAAATTAAATTAACGAACAAAGATTGTGTGATCACAGATCTCACTGGGATTGGTAAAAGATTTAGTTGGTAGAGCATCGTACCGGCAATAAAATGCTCCTGGGTTCAAAAACGGATTGAGGTCCATAAATTTTTCACAAAATCTTTTTTCGTTACTGAGTCGTTTGTCGGTTGTCGCTTGTCGTAAGTCGTTTGACGTTAGCAGCACCCGACATTGCTTTCTACAATAGTCGCAAGAGTCGGAAGCTGTCGTAGCGAACTGTCACTTTTAAGTGAGGTTATGGATACTATATCTCTTCCAATTTATTTTAATTTAATTGTAATATTACCGTTGATGTTATAATTTTAAATTGACTTACGCTGCCGCCTCGCCTGGCCACTGTGCTGTTTTGGTGAAAATGTGAAATATTTGTAGATGTAGGATTGAACAAATCACTATTTTTTTTGTATTTGTAGGTAAATACATTTCAATAGATTTATTTAAAAATAATAATAAACTAATAAGGCTGCTGACTGTAACAGCACAAAGTGTTTATTAAATAATTAAATGAAATACAAATCAAGGCCCATAAGTGAGGTTATCAAACCACCCAAATGAGCAAAACGTCAGATAAAAACAAATGCAGCCTACATTGTTTTTGTGAATATTAACAAATAAGTAACGTGATTATTCATGTCAAAATTATTGTTATTATCAATAAAAAAAATCAAAGAGAATTTATGTGCTAGTAGTGAAAAAAATAGTATATAAACCACGGTTGAGAAGATAATCATTATTGACCAGGCGCCTTATATCCCTCGGGTTTCGCCCTCGAGTTACAATAGGCGCTGGGTCAATAATGATTATCTTCTCAACCTTGGCGTATGGCGTATAATATACTATTACACGAACATGTGCAGCAAATTGTGTTACGTATTTATAATAAGTGCGTAGTTTCATAATACTTTTATTGTGAGAGTCCAACTCTGTGTAAAGCAATGACAGCATTCACAGTCTTATTTATTTCTTTGTCAACTGAAGTGCGGAGCGTTCCAAATTTCATGGTGATCCTGAGTGTTTTGGTGAGACAGAGTATACATTTGAACACAAATAATTATTATTTATATCCTGTACCAATACGTATTGATGAAGTAATTCAATAAGCATTAGAAATGTACTTAATACGACATTAGGAATAAAATAATATACTATATTGTAAACACATATTTATTTAGTTGTTCCTTGTTACTAATTATATATTTATATGAAATAATAATGTGTTTAACAATGGAAAATATATCCGTATATTAATTCACGCAATTTTTTATCTTATATTAATATATTTATTGACACAAAAACAATACGTTATTTGTTAAAAAAAACAGTACTAGACTAATATATAAATGTCATGTATTTATGTACAGAAGTAAAATGTAATTCTTATTAAAGATGCAGACAGCAAAAATATTTTACATCTGTGTTCTTTTGCTAGACAATATATTTGCAAAAATATATCATGAAATAACTTTAAACAATCCACAATGTGCAAATAATATTTTCTTATATTATCATACACACAATAATTTAGTAAATAAATGGACAATCAACAACAATTATATACCAATATCAATTTTTGATATTAACAAACCATTTAGAACAAAAAAAATTAAAGCAGAATTATACTTTTTAGATGTGCAAAATGTAGACCAGTTTAAAACGTATATAAATTTGTTTTCAACTTCTTTAAAATGGAATACAAGATCAAAATTTATAATTGTTTACGACAATGAAAATACAAACGAAATATTTGAAATAGCTTGGATGAAATATATAACAAATATAATAGTAATACAAAATAATACAATACTTACATATTTTCCATATAAAAATAACAAATGCGGCGAGAACATAACCCAAGAAATAATAGGAACATGCAGTTCTGTAGAAAATTTATTCCCAGAAAAAATTCCAACCATATCTTCTGGATGCGAAGCGAAATCAATGATAAATATATTCGCCCCGGGATCAATAAACACCAACATGTCATCAGAAAACGCCATAAAAGTAGGTTTTGAAGTTCTTCTCATCTCAAATATTCTACGTCGTTTAAACCTAACCTCAACTTCTGTCAAATTCGACAGCGAATATTTCAATATTAAGTTTCCAAACGGTTCTTATGGTGGACCGATAAAATCTTTGCACACAAGACAATGCCATTTGGCTTTTGGGCATTTATGGCCCGACGAAGAATTTTATGAAGATTTTGATGTTACTTATCCTTATATTTTTGACAAGATGGTGTGGTATGTGCCGGCAGCGCTACCTGGTGAGCAATGGAAGAGTTTGTTTCTTATTTTCGACAAATATCTGTGGTTAACAATATTTATTTCTCTTGTTTGTAACAGTATTATTTGGTGGGTTGTTGGAACAAAAATTACACATTATTTCGAAAATTTAAGTTGGATTATACTGCACAATTGGTATATATTGTTCCTAGGGTCTTTTGAATTACCCAAAACATCTGTTTTGAGATTGTTGGTTATATTTTGGGTAATATCGGCACTTTTATTATCGACTGCTTACCAGTCCCAACTGTTGAGTATTTTAACAACACCAGTTTATCAGCATCAAATCAGTAATTTGGAAGAACTTGTTCAATCTGATGTTGAAATAGAATTTGAAGAATTATTTGTTAAAGGATTTAAAGAACAAGGATCAAATGTTGAAAAAAGAGTTGCAGATAAAGTACATTTTATCTCGGTTGAAGAATATTTGAATTCGCATAAAAGGGATCATTCCAAAACAGCTTTTTTTGAATATCCAAACAGAATGAGATACCGGGCCTTGAAATATTATACATACCCTACTGGTGCTCCAAAATTGTATGAAATAGATAAAACTGTATTTTTAGTTCACATAATAATGTATACTGTTAAAGGATATCCATATTTAGACAGCATTAATGATCTGATTTTACGGTTTTGGCAAAATGGATTGTTGAATAAATGGATTTCTGATACAGATCAAACTGTTAAACAAAAAATAACAAATAAAGGACCAGTTCGATTGAGTATTAACCATTTTATAGGGGCACTTTATTTGTTACTACTTGGGTGGTTAATATCTTTAACTGTATTTTTGGGGGAAGTATTATGTAAAAAGAAATGTAAATTATAAATACTGTAATCCACTAATCCTCCTGTAAAGTTGTAAATTCAGTTATTTGGTGATAATCAAATGAATATCAGAGTTGCTAACGGTTGATGTTATTATATTGTTATTATGTTTAAAAACCAAGTAAACTGTATTTATAATAAAAAAAATCTCAGACATCTGTAAAATAAAGAAGGATGCAACAATGAAACTCCATAACGAAAAATAACACTCACGAAAAATATAAATAAACAAGTCGGTATCGAACCAAAGTGGGGTTCAGTCGTGTTTACTTTCATTCCTAAAATTTTCATATCTATTCATTTCTGCATTCTTCTTCGATCAATTTACAACATTATGTCTTCAAGTCAAAATTAAACTTTAATTCTTTACTCCGGCGTTTCATTGAGTTGGGGACAACTTACATTTCAGATCTAAAGTGACTAAGTGTAAGTGAATAGTGTATTTGTGTTGTGCTTCAAATTGCTCGTTAGTTCCAAGAACAACGGGCCAAATTTAGTCTTCGGGCCGGCCAACCGTGCACGCAGCACCTGCTGCACTCATCGTCTCCACTATTCTTCTGCGTTTCTACAAGAGAAACACACCAGCCTCACAGCGAAGTGAGGCCTGAGTTACGTCGTTCTTCTGAACCCATGGTCACCGCTTCCAACCGCAGACAGCGTCCACATTGGAACCCTGCGGGCAGGATCATCTGAATCCTGCATTTCGTCCTATCAAGTCCCTACCTTCCAAATATTATTCCTGTTTCTCCCGTCAAGATCAGTACTTTGATATTCAACTTGATAATCACCAAACTCTAATTTCGCGAGATTTCATTTTCTTATTCATTACTTAAATTACAATTAGTCCACTAGCGACTTGGTCCTTCGAGCATTAAAACCTCCATTTACAGTCCATGACATGAAAGAAAAACGCTCTGGGGAATGTTAATGCCTCTATTCTGTACACTTCTATAAGCTCTGTAATCACCAGTTTTATAAACACTATTTCACAGTGACGTTATTTCGAGATTACAGTTGGCCGACTGTTCCCACTCCTGTTGTAAGCGGTGGTGATTGGTGGAACACAGTATATACGTGGAATACTCTCCCTTACCCTCGAGCTTTCTTTGGTGTGTCACGGTCTATTCAAAAATTTTCTATGACGAAGATGTTAAGCTCATTTTGTTTTCGAAAACAATAGAGTTCGCTAATAATTAGAGGCACATAAGTCGATCTATTTCAACACACAAAAATATATAAATGAGTTTAAAAATAATTGTCGTAGTTCGTGGTAATAATTGGAAATATGCATATGCATGGATAATAAGCAATTTAAAATTTATAAAACTGCTTTTAAATTAATAAACTACAGGGTGGGGCAGAATGACCTCCATCGGAGGAGCGAGGGGGCCATGGAACATCCTCCCGGTGAGAGATCAGGCGACCGGGAAAGAACTCTTGCAGAATTTCTCGTGATCGACGGGCAGTACGGGCCGTGGCTGAAGCCAGAAGGCTTCTGTGTCGTATTCCTCGCCATTTTGGGGGCAAAAAGTACTCCATGTCACAATAGCGAGCCGAATTGACGGTAACAGAACAGTTAATCCTTCGGATTCAAAAAATAAGGCCCAATAATACGTATAGAGGACACAGCGCACCAAACTGTTACTTTGGGGCTGTGAAGAGGTCTTTGATGCAGTACACGAGGGTTCTTAAATGCCCAGTAAAAAGAAAATTTTGTTTATTTACTGTGACACAAAGATGAAAATGCGCTTCGTCGAAAGGCTCAATATGTGCATTACTCGCCAAGGCCGCCATTTGGACGATATCATTTTCCAAACATCGTGAAAATAAAACGGCATTATATGTACTTTTGAGCAATAAAAACCTTTTTTATGTATCTTGAACCGTTTTCTTACAATTAACCCTTCAAATCAGGGAGGTCATTCTGCCCCACCCTGTATAAGCAATATTTTTCATAGTAATAAAAATAATTATTTGATAGTATCTATCATATAGCTTTAAGGTCTAATGTCTAGTGTTTAGTTTAAATATTAAATGAGCAATGTTCTAATTTGTTACTGTGGTGGAGGACCGTCAATGCCGAGATTTCAGCAATTTTGTTGGGGGAGTATAGAAGTTTTTGGTAGTAAACTAAAATTACTATATCATTGCGTGACTATATTGATCAACACATAATGAGCTGGTTTCACATTTTTTAAAAAAGTCTTTAAATAAAAGATTATGCAATATTTATCACAGTAATAACAAAAATAATAAAAATTTATTGTTATTTTCGTAAATAATTAAATAAAAAGATTGACACCAGAAATAGTCATGAAAAACAACCCCCGTTCCTGTGACGTCGGAGTACATACACACGTCATTCGTTTTCAATAGGAAAACGGTTTACATTATTTATATAAATAAAAGTAGGCGACAGTATGTCACAAATTAAAATGTATGTACTCTGACGTCACATTCTGTTTCAGATCACGTGACTTTTTCAAATTTTTACACAAATTTCAATATTTAATTATAAACTATCTAATGGATATTTCGCGATATTTTCAAATTTAAAGCTCTTTAAGATACAATATCTTTTAAAATGTAGTACTTAGACGACATAATAATAATTCTTGCAACAGCTATTTTCAAAATATATAAATTGTAAATGTGAATAAAATACAATGATATAATTTAGACGTTGTTTATTTTGTCTTAAAAACAGACTAGTAAATTATTATTTTTTTTTACTTCCTTGTACGAAGTAAAGGAAGTATTGTAATCGCGAAAAAATTCGGTTTCCAGATTTCAACGGAAATATTCATTTTGACCATCCCTGAATCCATTTTGACTAATTTCGTCGTGACGTCTGTACGTACGTACGTACGTATCTCGCATAACTAAAAAACGGGAAGCCATAGAAAGTTAAAATTTTGTATTTAGGACTGTTATAACATCTAGTTGTGCACCTCCCTTTTTGGTCATTGCATAACTTTCAGAAGTGGTACTTTACTTGAAGCCCATAATAGATTTTAATGGAAAACTATATTAAAATATAATCCAAAACTTTTCAAATTTGGTATATAAGACTTTTATATCAATGGGAATAACATAATAGATTTTAGTAAAAATGGTCTACCCGGAAGTGGTACTTTACTTGAAGCCTATAGTAGATTTTAATGAAAAACTATATTAAAATATAATCCAATACCTTTCAAATTTGGTATATAATACTTTTATATCAATGGGAATAACATAATAGATTTTAGTTAAAATGGTATATCCGGAAGTGGTACTTTACTTGAAACCTATAATAGATTTTAATGGAAAACTATATTAAAATATAATCCAAAACTTTTCTTCAAATTTGGTATATAATACTTTTATATCAATGGAAATAACATAATAGACTTTGGTTAAAATAGTCTAACCGGAAGTGATACTTTACTTGAAGCTATTATCAGTTTTTCTTGAAAAAAATGGTGTTATTTTGAATTTAACAATAAATGCTTCAAATAAAAGTTTTAGAGAATTGAATTTTGCATCGAAAACTTCAAGTATGATTAAATTAGTTCTTTGTATAAGCGAGATATTTAAATTTAAACATTATGTACTTTTTGATTTCTGTAATTAAGTTTGCTATGAATTAGGACAAGAAATAACAAAAAAATAAAGTATTTAATGTCAATGTCAAATTATGTCAAATACGTGCAATTTTATAATTGGGTCTGTTATAATACATATTTTAATTATTAACAAAATATGTATAGTGTAACAGGCGTACAAGGAAGTCATGTGGTGTCCACATCAGATATTTTTTTAAGAACTAACAATTCATATAAATTCCTGGTAGGGAAGCCATGTAACAGTAGTCTAGAATAAATAAGGTGACTACTAGATGAAATTTCTTCCGACGGAGGGGGGGCAAAATCGGACTTCGGGGTCTTTATAACAACCGTAGGAGCCAGGCTTCTAATGAGGTACTTACATATTACAAGATGTATTCCTCAAACCCCTTTCAAGTATAGAATTATTGTTATACTTTGGGGGAGCAACTGCCCACCCTAGCCTCCAGGGGCGCCGAGAGGAAGACCGGTGTTATAAACACTGTTTAGATAACAGCAGGTAGGTACTTCAACAATGTAATTTTAATGGTAAACTGATCTTGACATTTGAAACGAGTAGATATAAAATTGTAATTTATTGAAGAATGTATTAATTTAATAATATTTACATTCATGTAAATTATAATTTGTATGCTAATTTTGCTTATGATTATGTACTTGCTAGATTATTTTTATCTTTTCCTTATTTCTTTTTAACTTCTGTATTTTTTAGACTCTCTAAACTCTTGATCATATTTTTTCGCACTACTTGTAAGTGGTCTATATTTACTTTTTTACCTCTCGCTAAAAGAGGTATTGGAATCATGCTAAAAATCACATATCCAGATTTTAATGAATAAGCACGTTTCAAGATCACTAGAATTCGATTTTAACATTTTTACTGGATGTGTGTATGTATGTCTGGATGTTGGAGGGACGATTCCTCAAAAACTATATAAGACCTGTTTAACTATGGATACCTCAATCTGACATTCCTGGGAAGAGCTGAAAAGATTTTGGTAACAATTGGACAATCGGAAGTAGTAGTTTCTAAAAAAAATTCTTCTAAATATTATTTTTTGAAAATGTTTGATATTACTAATATTGAATTCTACATCTGATGCATTTAAAATTTTTATTATATCTTCTATAAATTTAGAGATAAAGACGCTACAATATATAGAATAACGGGATGTAATAAGTCGAGTAGGCTCACTACACTAAGGAAACCAGTTGACCAATTCAAATGTTTATAACATAATTTGTAAATGACAAATGTCAGTGTCAAAACTCAAAAGTTTTAGTTACATTTTGAAAGCTTTTTCTGGGAAGTACAATTAATCTTTCTTATGGTTTTATTAATTAAATATTTAAAATTGTAGATAACCTGCATATATCCCTTACTGCTAGATTAAATTTATTTAAAAAAAATTCACGTAGCAGTCACTCACGTTTTATTTTAATTAAACAAAGAGAGTAAAGTTTACCATTGAATGTATCTTTCTAAACAAAATAATTTTATGTTATCGGCGTGGCCATTAAAAAGTTACGATCTAATCAATGTTGGGACACCTAAGTTTCATACACTAGTGATTCACTAATAATAACAAGTATCACCTTAAAAGATGACTTATAACCATATGAACTGTCATACCAAATTTCATCCAAATCGTATAAAGCGTTCTGTTATTACAAGCAAAATTAATTTTTTTTCGAAGAACTTTGAAGCAGAATTCTGGCTAAATGGTACACTTTCCGGTAGAAGCAAGTTTAGTTAAATCGTCTTATTTTAGCCTCAGAAATCTGTGGTTAAGCCATGTCCCGCTATTTAAGAGACAGCCTGTATATTAGCTAAATAAATTTATTAGGAGGTGGAAATCATGGGCTTTAATTTACTTTAAAAGTAAATTTAAGTGCGGACTTTTAAAAAATTGACCCTAAAACCTAAGACTATTCATCTTTTCTTGAGGAATGCATAGAATTCAAATTTTTTAGTTTATTTCTATATTTTCTCTTACGCATTTTAAGCTATGTATTACAAAGATCATGACCTCTTTCTTCTACAACCTTCAACATCTTACCGCCTGTCGAGAATACAATCATTTTGTATATATTCGCGAAAACTTTTATATCTAAACAAATATAATAAAAAAAGAACACTTACCGTGAATATGAAGAAAATGTACAGTAATTGTAAATATTAAGCAAACGTGCTAACTTGCTAACCATTTAGCCATTATTGACCACAAATTAATGAGAAATACACGAGAAAAATAATTGATAGAAAAAACTAATTAAGAAACTAATAAAACAAATAAACCTTTTGTATTTCTTTTCCATCTATTGTAAGTTGAGTATTCACCGTGAAACATAACCTTGCATGTCAATTCTGTAATCTTAATGTGGATAATTAAGTTTTTTTGTGAATGAAGATGATTATTATTTAAAGTGTGTAATCAGTTGAATAAACAATGAACTTGGATCTTGTTGGAAGAAGGTCTGTTGTTAACATTTCCTTGCAGAAAAGTAATGACACAAAATGTTAAGTTATGTGAAGAAAAATGCTGTAGTTTTCCTTCATGACTTTAAATGATAGTGTTATTAATTTATGCATTCTTGGGATGTGGTTATGATACCTATAACAACTGTTGCCCCGACTGTTGCAAGTAAAATGCAAACTGTACTGTGGCCTGCGGCTACTTGCTACCGGTGTCTAGCTTGGATTTGGGCGTGGCTTATTGCAAGGGTCCCTCTACTGGACATCTTCCCCCTTCACACTTGAAAACCGTACATGGTCTAAGATTGCAAGTCAAGGCTCTTAAGACAGAGTTAACACATTGCTAACTATACTCTGTCTCATGGAAACCCAAAGAATCGCAATAAACAGCTTAAACACCCATATACTATAAAAATGTCATAATATGTAAAAACAAACCTCTTTAGCTTCTCATTATAATAATAAAAACTAAACATTAATTTGTAATAATATTGTTATTAGCAATTTAATGTTTTGGAGAATGGTTCTATGACATCAGAAGGGTAGAATGGTAGAAGAAGACAGACTGAGATAGATATGTTGTGGAATGGCGAAAGAGACAACTGCTGTCACTTTCACCTACCACAATATATCTATCTCAGTCTAACTGTCTTCTTCTATCATTCTACCCTACTGACGTCATAGATCCCTTCTCCAAAGTTTTAATAATTATTTTCTCGTAAACTACGAATAATTAATCAATTTAAAAAAAATACGGGTATTTTATTTTTTGGTCTAGTATCATATATGTAAAAATCAAAATTTAGTCACATACCCCATTGTCTTGTTTGTCACAAACTTGCAATTTCCAGGGTTGGATTAAAGGAAAATTTAAATGTCTTATGGGACAATACAATTATGTAATCCGTAATCCTACCCAAAGACACAATGATACTTACATATTACAAAAATGAGAAATAGGGGATTTCACTCATATCGAATTTTTATATGAATTATATTAATAATTGTTTCTTCCCGTATAAATGTGTTATTGACGCAAATTTCTTTTCTATATGTTTTACCACTTTTTTTATAAATTCTAAAATATATTACACACTTTTAAAACGCGCGGATTTTTCCGGGCTTGATGACGCTACCGAACCCGCCTCTCTTTTATTGGCCGACACTGTAAGTAGGCGTTCTTATGACCAAACCAGTTTTAAGGTCCATAGAATCCAATTTTAACATTTTCACGGTGATGTCTGGATGTGTGTGTGTGTGTATGGATTTTGTCAAAATTCTAAAATCTTGTATTTCTTCCCTATTCTAATATGAAAAGAAGCCATTAGATTTTGGTGTAAATTGGATAACCGGAAATGGCACTTTACCTGAAGCTCATAATGGTTTTTCTTCAAAAAATACCATTAAATGTCATTTTTTCGCATTTTGTCATTATGAAAATTAAAGATTATTGAATTTTCTACAGGAATACATTAATACTTTTGCTATATATTTTACAGATAAATTTAAAAATATTTTTTTTTTATTAGTCCCGAAGCCTAAGATAAACACAATTCCTTTGTTACACAGTTCATATTTCAAATGAATGTAACTCACAGTAAATGTCACTGTCAATAAACTAATCACTTCAAATTAATAATAGTGACATTTTAAAATGAAAATAGTAAATAAGCAATAGTTTTATGCAATGGAACAGTTTGCAGCGTTAGTAAATACGTAGGTATGTATTTAAATTAATAAAAATCAAATAGCGGGAGGTTTTGTGTTGGCCACATCAGATTTTTTTTTACACTCCTCATGTATAAACTGCCACTTGAACTGTCGTTAGATACTATTTGTACAAATCTGTAATTTATTGTGAGTTACTACGAAAAATTCATCCTTGTGAGACACTATGCACTATTCCTACATTGCCAATATATTTTCACTTTATTTTAGTTTCAAATATCTCAGCTCACGGATAGAAAACCTTTTTAAAAATGTGCATGCAAGTGTAAAAACTCATGACAAATAATATACTTAAATTTCATTAAAAACTGTCGTAAATGTTTCTAGGATAGAATCACCTTTTATTTGAAAATTGTAAATTTTATAAATTATGTAATAAAAAGAATTGTCTTTGTCGAACATATTATATTAAATTTTCCATAAATTTTTGAAGAAACAAATTAATTATAAGCTATTATAATCCTATATTTTTTCTAAAAACACATTTTTGAAATTCGATACGTAAATTTCATGTTTATCTCTATCAAAATGACAAAAATGAATACATCTTGAATTCATTAGCATATAAATTTATGTTGGTGATAACATTTGCATAAATTAGCATAGTTCAATATGTCATATGTTGTAGAATTTGAATAACATTTAAATGATAAGCAATTATGGTAAATTATAATGTTCTATTATTTTATAATCATGTATTTTGGATATCGTGTGACTGATCTGATATTTTAAAGTAATGTGAATGTAAATTGTTTGTTTCATTCAGTGTTAGATTTACGATTTGCTAAGAAACCGGTTTTTAATGTGCGTAGATGTGTGAACATTATGTCTATTTGCCAAATAGATGTTAACTTTTTCTATTTATTGTATGAGTAATATGGTATTAATATACAAAATGAAATAGAATTCATTAAATTATTAAAAAGAATATTTTTTTGTTAAATTAATAAACAATTAAATCCAAAAGGATCTAAAAAAAAATCTGATGTGGCTAACACAAAACCTCCCGCTATTTAATTTTTATTAATTTAAATACATACCTACGTATTTAGTAATGCTTCAAACTATATTATGTTCGATTGCATATAACTATTGCTTTATTTACGATTTTCTTTATTATTTAATATGTCACTATTATTAATTTGAAGTGATTAGTTTTTTGACAATGACGTTTACCTGTCAGTTACATTCATTTGAAAAATAAACTGTGTAACAAAGGAATTTTGTTTATCTTAGGCTTCGACATTGGCGTAACTAGGATAAACGGGGCCCGTGTGCAAACAATTCTTATTGGGCCCTAAGTCGCGAAGGGGGGAGGGGTGTATTAGGGTTCCTAGTTTTTAGTGGCGACTCAAAATTGGTGAGGCAAGGTATTGAAAAAATATTTTTTTTTCATTCAAGGTCAAATGCCAAGTTACATTGTTTCAAGGAATGTGCAAATACATGTTTTTCCCTTTTCGTGTACAAAAATAAATTACCAGGTCACATAACGTTTTAGGAAAGAGAATATATTTAACGGATATACAGCAATATACGTAATTTATGAAAATTTTCGAAAGATTCGGTGAAGGGGGGGGGGGGGGGGCTTTGGCAGCGAGGGTTTGAACCCGCACACCCTCTTCCCATATCTACGCCACTGGGCCCTATATATCTAAATGTGGCCTTATTTATCATACATAGCAAATAGTTAATACATAATTTAAATTTAATTTATTTGGTTACTAATTATATATACAAAAATAAAAGAAGAGGGTTTTTAATTATGTACTCGCATTTGTTTACCATGTAAACAATACAAAGTAAAAAAAAAACAATACGTATAAACAAAAAATAATTATTTAAAAAAAACTAATATTTCTATATTACATATAGACAAAGAAAAATTAATAAACTAAAACTGTTTTTTTCGAGCTTTTTGTTCAGCAAAGACATTAATTATATTAGAAATATCTAGACTTTTAGCCCGTTCATTTTCAATAGAAAGACTAATAATAAAGCGGAATGAATGTTTTATTTGAAAAATAAATAAATATATTATTATTCAGTACTGGCTGTGGCATTTATTAATTTTGAAGTTCAGTAATACATATTTGATTTTTTTAAACATCTTAATTACTGCGGGGCCCCTAATGTCGCGGGGCCCGTGTGCCTAGCACACCTTGCACACTGGTAGTTACGCCACTGCTTCGGGATTAAAAAAAGAAAAATGATTTTTAAATTTATCTGTAAAATACATAGAAAAAGTATTAATGTATACCTGTACAAAATTCAATAATCTATAATTTTCCAATGACACTAAATGCGAAAAAATGGCATTTAATGGTATTTTCTGAAGAAAAGCCATTATGAGCTTCAAGTAAAGTACCATTTTCGTTTATCTGATTTACACCAAAATCATGGCTTCTATTTCTATTAGAATAAGGTTTCAGAATTTTCTGAATGATAGTATTTGAGTTAGAGTGCAAACAAAATTCGTACACATACACACATACACACAAACAGACATCATCGTGAACCAAGGGACCATAAAACGTGGTCATTTACTAAAATCTCGATATGTAATGGGGAAGTTTACCGATTTTTTTTTATTCTTTTACTCCTTGGGAAATGACTTGAAAAATGATGTAACATGTTTTATTTTTTTCAAAAATGCCCAGATTTTCCGGAAAAGCCGTTTTTAAGCTGTGATGACGTCGGTAGAGGCTTGGTACAACGTATGTCCCTTATACACTGACGCACGCGGTTGTGGTTACCAGTCACTTGAGACTGAGGGGTTGTTCGACCTACGTTCAAGTGGTTCGCTTTCACCGTTCTGTCTGAGTTTGCGCATAACTGACTTGTGACGTACTTAGAGTTTACCCAAAAAATATTAATTATAAATAAATGGAGCAATAATTTTAATTTTTAATTTCAATTTAAGCAGTCATTTGTGTTATATTTGTGAGAAAATAGTATGTTATGTAGAATTAAGAATGCTAAACTTCCCCATTTTTAGCACGATCCCTATACCTCCCTTACCAAGGGTAGCGGGAGGTAAAAATCTGATGTGGCCATCACAATACCTTCCGACAATTCGATGTATTTTGTACAAATCCCATACCAAAAGTTCCTTGGAAAAGATTCCATATATCATGTACAATTGTAACACGAACACATTCTATTTTTTACAAACTGTCGATATACAAAATTTACTATGAAAATAAACTTTATTTTCGTGTTAAATACAATAATATTAAACATTTATTATAAATAAACTTAACTTCACATCACATATAATTAATTGTCTTTATATAATGCAAATCCGGATCTGTTCATATGATATTTATATTTAGATCCCGTTGGATGTTCTATAACTTTATGTGGTGTTTTATGTATTTCTCTACTGAAAATATTATATTTAGTTTCTACTTCTTTCGTCGTAGACTTTTGTGTAGTTATTTTATTTGAATTCCAATACTGTCTAGCATTAAATAAAGACTTTCTTTTCGTAGTAGCAGTAGTCGTTGTCGTTGGATATTTCTGTGTCGTAGGTTTCTCCGTTTTATAACTTGTCAAATCACGTGTTGTAACCTCAATCTTCTCAAACTTAACCAAATTATCTTTATCGTCTTGAAGATTACACCCTTCTATGTATTTATCGACGTTATGTTTGCAGAAAGTGGGATAAACTACCCAGGCATTGAATCCATCACCAGATAATCTAGAGTGTTCTCGATAAATTCTTCTGGCGCAAATTACGTCGTCTGAAATATCATCATCTCGAAAAGCAGAGCACGGTTTTGCGCACGCGCCACCAAGACTGTCGTTTTCACTGCACCACCACAACTCGCTGATTTGGAACAAACCGTGGTCGCCACTCGAAGGGTTTTTTGCGGAAGTGTTGTATTCGGATTCGTAGCGGGCTATGCATACCTGAAAACAAAAGAAAAATATAGTTACTGTCTTTGGGACCATTTGCGATGGAGGCCCTATCACTGGGTTGGGGACGACATTTTGAATAATTTAATTAACTCTGTGTAAGATTCACTTTTCTGTACATTATGGGAGACAACCAAGAGAGTGGTTACATTTACACTATCGACAACGGTGGATTGGTCGCAGAGGACCTGTACCATGGCCAGCCCGTTCGTCCAATCTAACACCTTTAGCTTTCTTTGCTTGGGATGCCAGAAAAGAAAGAGTTTATGATCAACCGATAGATAATGGGGGATTACGGCTCAATCGAATTAAAAGAAAATAGTAAAAAAATACGAATTAATAAAAAAAAAATCTGTTGTAGCCAGCACAAAACCTTCCGTGAATTCCATGTATTTTGTACAAATCCTATACCAAAAGGTCCTTGGAACAGATTCTATATAATATCATGTAAAAACACATACTATTTTTTACAAATTCCATACCAAAAGTTCATGAAAAGTTCGTTGAAAAGGTTCTATAAATCCAATAAAATTATAACATAAACTACACTAAGTAATGTCCTTCCATCTTCTCTTTGGCCTTTCTCTGCGTGTCACTTGCGAGCAACACTATGACATTCCAATTTTAGATCCTATACTTTTTTCCATATTTGGTTTTGCACTTGCAACTGACATCTGTCAATTAAATTTTTTTGAATAATTGTGTCAGCTGTTTCCATGATAAATAACAAAGCTGACTAATTTTTGAAAATTAATTTCTTTACAATGCTTTAAATTTACATCTATTGAATATGAAGGAAAATGTATAATCAACCTGTATAGAGAAGAGTATTTTCTTTAATATATATAATAACAAAATGTCAAAAAATAATATTTAACTGCGTTTTTTTAAGAAAAACTGTTAAAAACTTCAAATAAGGGTACTTCCGGTGGATCAATTATAACCAAACTCTAATCAACTTTTCATATGAATGTACAGAAGAGGAATACGAAAGAATCATAATTTTTAGAATTATAGTATTGGAGTTATCGTCGAAAAAAAAATAGTCACACACGGATATACACACACACACACACACACACACACACACACACGGACACACACACAGACACACACACACACACACACACACACACACACACACGGACACACGGACACACACACAGACACACACAGACACACACACACACACACACACACACACACACACACACACACACACACACACACACACACACATACATACATACATACATACATACATACATACAGACATCATCTTAAAAATAGTAAATTCGTATTGTAGGGACCCTAAAACGTGCTTTTTCATTAAAAACTCACCACCGAATTTTTTGACCAAAGACAATACCTTCCTTACCTAAAGGTGATGGAAGGTAAAAAATGGTGTAATCCCCCATTTGGACACTCTACGCTGAAAAAATTAATCAAGTTTGCGAAACCATATCTCCCGAGCAATGTCACGCTGTCACGCAGAGACCAATGCAGTGGCAGATCGTTGTAGTGCCTGTTTGCTTGCTACAGGTGAATATTTTGAACAAATTTTATAAAAAATCTTTATAATTTTACTGTACATAAATAATAAATTTGTTTGAATTCATCGATAATTTTCATTTTTGCCCTGACCTTAGGCAAGCAAACTAAATTTTGTATCGAAAATTAGGTAATAGTCAAATCATTTACCTACAATTAATTTAATTGTTATGTCATAACTTAATAAGATATTTGATATCTCGTTATAAAGTTGATTTTTAAGGTAGCACTGCTCCAATAAGAAAAACATGAATATCTCTTAAACAAAGCATTTACGGACATTTGCTCAAATGAACGTGTCACCTTATTTTTACGTGTTTAATCCATAGTTCAAGTTATGCCGTTTAAATCTGGGGCACCTGTATATTATTTGATGTATATTTTGAATGTTTCGTATAATAAACATTGTGTTCATTAGAATACGTGTCTGTTATTGTGCATCTATACCTAAATGTCAGTGCACTATATCTATAACCAGTGCATACCTGCAGTACTTGAAATCTTGAACTGTAGAGGAAGATCATTTAGAATAACATTTCTAGGTCAAGGTCACAATTATGGTATAGTAGATATTCAATTGTTACATCATAAGAGTTTCGAAAATAATTGAAAATATTGCCGACTAATGAGACCTATCGACATAGGAACACAGAAGTATCGGAAATTCGAATAGGTCCATCAAAACAAGAAAGCCGAGCAGCATTTAAACATTCCGGTATATAAATTGGAATAATACTACCTTTTTTAAGTTTAAGTTCTGTATTAATTATTTAAATCCAACGTTTCGGCACAATAAACTGGTGCCTTCTACAGGGGATACATTGACATAAATATGTGAAACATCAAAAACAACAAGTAACCAAGGTAACAAGAAATATTCATAAATGCATCTTCTCAGGAAAAAATCTTCTTTTGCCAGAGGAAAAACCGTCCCAAAAACGGGCAGAGAAGTGATCTGTATAACTCAGAGACGCTTTATCGGTAGCGAAATACCGCAGCCGTACTCTTTATTAACAGATGTTAGAAAAAGTTTAGAAAAAATTGTATACATATTACAAATTACAACATATTTAATAATAATCCGTCACAATGATTGAGATTGATATTTCTTGTTTTATAAATCTCAATGGCTTCTCTAATTAATCTGCTTTAATGAGCTTTAAGTAAAGTTTCACTTCCGATTGATCGTTTGTAAACAAAATCTACTTTGTTGTTCCAATAAATAGAAAAGTTTGTAATACGAAATTTTGGATTATATTTTATTGTTTTTCCTGAAAAATCTGTTAGAGCTAAATTAAGTACTATATCCGGTTTATCATATATATTATTATATTAAATACCAACTTGCGAAGTTTCGGATCATTAATATATTTTAAGGAAAAATCGTCACACACATTATTGTCAAAATCATCACCAACTTCCTTATGCTCTAAAACGCAAATCTGTGTAAATTCTTCACCGTACATTATCCATTTCGTAAATGTGTAGTTGCAAACTATTATTTGATACATTGAAATTACGTTCTTATTGAGAGCTCTTTGATATATAATGCTGCAAACATTAAACTTAAATCGAATTATCTTGTATATCTAATATTTATGTATGATGGAAAATATATTATTTTTACAAACCTTAATTTCATTAGAATCATATTTAAACTACTAAATTCTTCTTAACACGGTTTCATTATTAATTTTAATGAAAATTGCTTCGTGACAATGACATTTGTTTAAATATGTCAAATTTGTTATTCAAGTATTGTTTTTGTTTGACGCAGAGGCAAGTGATGTACAAAAATAAATTATTTTATAATATAATATAAAGTTATTTCAAGTTATTTACAAAATGCTATTATCGTAGAATTGAAGATTGTGCCATTATATTCAATTTGTTTTGGAAAAAGTTGCTAAAAAAATATATTCAATGAATTTTTTACAAGAAAAACTGTTAAAAGCTTGTATAAATGATACTTCCGGTTATCCGATATACACTAAAAACTAATGAGCTCTTCCCACATTAGTATAGAATAGATATACAAAATTTCAAATTTTTCTGATTGATAGTATTTGAGTAATCGTGTCCACAAGATCCACACACACACACACACACACACACGCGCACACACACACACACACACACACACACACACACACACACACACACACACACACACACACACACACACACACACACACACACACACACACACACACACACACATACCGACAGACATCATTGTAAAAATGTTAAAATCGGATTCTGGGGACATCAAAACGTGCTTATTCACTAAAATCTCTATATCCGATTTTTAGCACGATCCCTATACCTCCCTTACCTAGGGTAGCGGGAGGTAAAAATGGTAGTATTATTCCAATTAATAATATGAGTTCTGAAAGATAATTTAATAATTCCGGTATATATTTCGGCACCTGCCAAAATATAATTGGCTATGACGAAATATTTCAACCAATAAGAGCCGGAGTGCCGAGTTCACTGCTATAATGCTGAATGGTGCTGAAAGTAGGTCGGAATGTTCAAGAAGCAAATACGGTGTATGTAACTGAAATATTTTGCTGAACAAACAAATGATTTTTAATCGCAGATTTAAAATTTCTGTTGTCCGAACATTTTTAAACTGATGGGCATGGGCATACTCAAAATGGTTTGTGACTGTTTCTGATTGTTGTGCGAACAAACCTAATTTTGTTTCTAATTCTCTTATTATAATAATATTGGCCAAACTTTGAAGGAAATGATTGTTTAGCTTAATACCGAGGTTAATATTTATGGAAAAATAATTTGGCATATATTTTTCTCTATAACTTAATAATATTCAACCATTTTCATTCTTCTGTGTAATTATTTCATTGGAAACGTAAACTTACAACTGTTTATAAAAACAAACTCATAATTGATAACTGAGTAATTAAAGTACCGTACATCTTGATAATAACAAACATTACAGTAATTACATCTTCAAGATCACTCGATTCCAAGCTCGTTTCGTACTCACCCAAGTAGCAATCTGCTTTGCAGGCAACTCATGCTGATGTAGAAGCTCCCGCGCCAGTTCACAGGGCTCAAATAAACGCGCGACACTGGGGCCCACCACCACAGCAACGGCCAGCACAGCCCACAGCATTACCATGACTGCTTCAGCCTCCTGCAGCACGGTGACTTTATCTGCATGGCCAGAACCAGTCGTTCTGTCACTGTCACTGACCCCAAACGCAAAAGGAGGGATTGGAGTATTCAAAGTGTAGGAGTAAGACGCATTGTGATGCATTTTGTTATTAATGTGGTGGTTTGTGAAAAATAACAATTTATTTTTACCTTTCGCTAAGAGAGGTACATTGAATTTGTCAGGGCCGGCTCAAGATATATAGGCGCCCTGAGCCAAATTAGATTAGATTAAATAAGTCAATATATCCCACATTTAGATAAAAACTTCAAAATTTTCAAAAATCTAATTTTTATGTATTCTTATCAATGCGCTGATTCCAAATTTTGAAACCGCAGGTCGATACCTCTTTTCGTTCTCGAGATATTTAGATTCAAAATTTTGCTCCAAACTGCCCATTTTTGGGTAATAACCCAATAATGGGTCGAGATGTGAATTTGATGACAACACCATTCGATTCTACGGGCAAAATTACATAAGTACACCAATTTTCAGTATTTTTGAACATCGCATACAGTCTCTAAAGCAAAATAACTGAAAATGGCCAAAAATCGCAAAAATCTAAGGTGTACCCCTTAGGATTTTTTCAGATTTTGGCATTTTCAGGGGTTTTCAAGTTTTTATTAACAAAAAATGAACCGGTTGGACAAAAATTATGAAAATTGCTACACTTATGTATTTTTGTCTGTAGAATCGAATGGTGTTGTCCCCATATTCATATCTCGACCCATTTTTGGGTTATTACCCAAAAATGGGTAGTTTTGAACAAAACTTTGAATCTAAATATCTCGAGAACGAAACGAGATATTGACCTGCAGTTTCAAAATTTGGAATCAGCGCACTGAGAAGTATCTAGATACATAAAAATTAGATTTTTGAAAATTTTGAAGTTTTTATCTAAATGTGGGGTATATTGACTTTTGGGGCAATAATTCAAAAATTGGTAGAGATATAAACTTGATAGTAATATTATTTGATTGTACACAATTTATTTACACAAAACTAACTTTGAGGGGCTCCAAAATTTAATAATACAGGACAGGTATATATTCCATACATTGATTTTTTTTATTTATTTATATATTTGTCTTTAGTTTTTATATTTTTTGGGCGCCCCAAAAAGCCAGGCGCCCTAAGCCAGTGCCTAAGTGGCCCACGCCACTGGAATTTGTAGCGGGATGAAAATAATTTAATTCAATTTATTAACAGAAACGATGTTGTCTGTACAAACATTGAAATTACACTGATAAATTCCAACGACTAGTTTTTAACCAATCATGTTGCAAAACACTTGAAAATTCAACCAATGAGAACAGTATTACAATGAAAATTTTTTGGTTAAAAAATTATCCAATTGAATACCTTTATTGCCTACCACGTGTGCGAAAGTAACCAATCAAAACAAACTTACACTGATAATTATCCTAAGACAATTATCACTTATGTCACTAAGTTGCTAAGTAACAAACACTTTTTGACATATAATTAAAGATTAATTGTTTTAATTTGAAAATGTCATTTTCATGCTGTCAATGAAAATGATTATTTAATCAAAAAAATTATAAAAGAAAACACATCAAAAAATACTGAATTAAATAAAAAACTAAATGTGGAGAATATTTATGGACTTTTGTATGTCTTATCTTCTTCTCTTTGGTCTCACTCAAAGAGGTCTCATTCTCATTACACACTTCACACTGAACATATTCATAGCCACATTCACGTTCATAGCTACTAGTGACATCAACTGGGCTAGGGTAGACACAAAAATTCTGTCAAATACAAATTTTAGGCAAATTTATTGTTAAAACTGCAAAAAATTTTCTCACCGAATAGCCCTCGATCATTGATAAATACTTATAATTTTATCACACTTCCTCAAGCACGTTGCTTTTAGGTAACACCACCTCCGCCTTTGGCGTCGGGCTGTTACCAAGCAACGCGCTTTCTGTAACTGTCAAAATTATTTCGTAATTATCAATGTCCTCGGGATATTATAGATGATAATTAACATTTGATTGCTTGATTTTGAAATTTTCAACTAGCATACTACAAATTCATGCTAAAAATCGCATATCCAGATTATAGTGAATAAACACGTTTTAAGATCCCTACAATCCGATTATAACATTTTTACGATGATGTGTGTGTGTGTGTGTGTGTGTGTGTGTGTGTGTGTGTGTGTGTGTGTGTGTGTGTATGTGTATATGTAGGTATGTATGTATGTATGTATGTATGTATGTGTGTGTCGGTGGCGTAGAAATAAAACTTCTGCCTTGTGAATCAAGTCACAAAAGATGCCATTGTTATGACGTTTGAAGAAAAAATAAATTTCTATATCTGATACATTTAAAAAAATTATTTTCTATAAATTTAAATATAAAGACACTACAATGTATAGAATAATTGTATGTAATAAATCGCACAGGCTAAACTATACTTAGGAAACCAGTTGACAAATTCAAAAGTTTGTAACATAGTTTGTAAATGACAGGTACATGTCAGTGTCCAAAAATCAAAAGTTTTCGTGACACTCTCCAAGCTTTTTTTGGGAAGTACATTTAATCTTTCTTATTGTTTAGTAATTAAATATTTAAATTTATAGGTAAAATACACATATCCATAAAAAATATCACCAAACTTGCTAATAAATTGGAAGAATCGCTGACATTTAGGAACTTCCTCATACAATGTAAACTAGATATAATCAGAATTTTATATGTTAAATACAATTAAAAAACAATATCTGTCTAAAGTAAAAGTTCTGTAATTTTTTACCTTCCGTCACCTTTAGGTAAGGAAGGTATTGTCTTTGGTCAAAAAATTCGTTGGTGAGTTTTTAATGAATAAGCACGTTTTAGGGTCCCTAGAATATGAATTTGCTATTTTTAAGATGATGTCTGTATGTATGTGTGTGTCCGTATGTGACAAATTTTTCTCCGACGATAACTCCAATACTACAATTCTAAAAATTATAATTCTTTCGTATTCCTCTTCTTTACATCCATATGAAGAGCTGATTAGATTTTGGTTATAATTGATCCACTGGAAGTACGCCTATTTGAAGTTTTTAACAGATTTTCTTGAAAAAACGCAGTTAAATATCATTTTTCGACATTTTGTGATTATCAATATGAAAGAATATCTTATTCTCTATACGGTTTGATTATACATTTTCCTTCATATTAACTTTCAAAAATTAGTCAGCTTTGCTAAAATTATGGAAACAGCAGAGATATTCAAAAAAATTTAATTGACAGATGTCAGTGTCAAATGCAAAACCAAAGTTATATGTGAATGTGATAGAGTGTCCCTCGCAAGTGACTTGCAGTTGCGCCTCGCCTCAAGATTTGAATTTTCAGTGCCGGAAGTACGAGAAAGGTCAAAGAGAAGATGGAAGGACTGTGTAGCAGAAGATTTGAGAGAGGAAGAATTGCGTGAAGAAGATGTGTTGCAAGGAACTTTCGGTATAAAATTTGTAAAAAATAGTGTGTTCGGGTTACAATTTTACAGGATGTACAGAATCTTTTTCAAGGAACTTTAGGTATGGGATATATACAAAATACATCGAATTGACGGAAGGTTTTGTGCTGGCCACAACAGATTTTTTTTATTATAAAACGACGTTTTTGCAGTGAAGTGCAATACAATACTTATATTACATAAAATGGAAATGGTGAGAGGTATTGTGCTGACCACAACAGATTTTTATTTTTCGTCTCCAAACCATATACATATAATTATTAAAAATACATAATAAGTATAATTTATAATACATAGCAAAATAATAACATTCTTACTAACCATACAGCAATTATTTCTCCCTCCTTACATATTATTAAAGTGACCGATTGTCGGTAGCGAAATATGTATCCAGACCACAATAATGAGAGTGGAGTGAGTCAGCTGAGCTCTTGTTGTTTTTATTATTAAAATTTCTGGTTTATGTTCGCATGTTAGCATCGCCATAAACAACTTAAACACCCGTATACTATAAAAATACATAGGAACAGTTTAGTGCGGTGTACCACAAATTGCCTTAGGTTTCTTACAATACTTGCAATTCATAGGGTTGGATTAAAGGAAAATTTAAAATATCGTATGAGACAATACACTTATGTAATCCATAATTCTACCCAAAGGCGCAAAGATACTTATTACAAAAACAAAAAATTATTATTAGTGTATTACTATGGTTCGAATTTAAGTAAATTAGTTTGGATTAGTTTTAAGTGTCAATTATTCTATACCCAAAGCATATAAGCAGCCAATGCACGTCATTAATAAAAATTGAATAAAAGGAACTAGATGTATGACGTCATGTACTGATACGTTTGCAGAGGTTTTAGAATCTTTATGAAAGGAGTTATACAGATTGTAACCTGTATTATCGTCATAGTCATGAACTGTCACATCTACAAAATATATACTATATTTTCGTCACTGTCCATTTCTATTTAAATTATTTTATAATACTAACCTTATTTATACTTATGTATGCCATATAAAGGCAATAAATAAAAATGATCCGAATTTCAAAGAAATATACCGAATTCTTCTGACTGATTAGAAGTGCTATCTTTGACAGATTCACAGATTTTGTGTTCGCCTTAACGGTCACGTTGCGTCGTTGCGTTGCGTTTAACATTACTTTATTATAAATAGGCCTTTACAGCGCACAAAAATGTTTCAAACACGATACAAATATTTTTCAAATAATAACTTTGACAGTATGAACATACAAATTATCAATGTTGCCAACTATAGCAACAATTAAACGAATAATTTGACGTTGATGTACATTATTTATATGTTATTCATGTCATATACGATAAGTAATGAACTGTACTATTCATCTTAATAATAATTATATAAGGCTATACACTTTTTGACGGTTAAAAATGATTAAAATTTTATTTCATTTTTCACTATTAGTGATTTTAATGCATTAAGGTTTTTACACTAAGTAATGACGTGCATTGGCTGCTTAAATGCTTTGGGTATAACATATATTATACTTTTGATATATTTAAGAAACTGGTAAAGTTTCCAAACTAGATTAGCAACTAACCCGAATTAAATTTTCCCCTTACTCCATATAAAATGCATTATAAGAAAAATTTAATTTTGATACAACTTCTCTACTAGTAAAGTTCACAGACATTATTTAAAAAAAAAAATCAAGTGGCAACCATGGGTTTCAATGATGGTGACGTAGCTGTTGCAAGTGATAATGTTAATGAACTGGATATTTCTGTGAGAAACTTCAATGTTTGAAACTGAACCAAAAGAAGACACAACTGAAGGGAGACATGACAATTAAGTCGATGAAATTAATTTGAATAAAATTTATTTACACGAACATGCGCAGCAGATTGTGTTAAATATTTATAATAAGTGAGTAGTATCATAATATTTTTGTTATAAAAGTCCAACTCTGTGTGTAGCAGAGACAGCATAGTCTTATTTATGAGGGGTGGAAATTTGGATTTCTTTGTGAAATAAGACCAGGCAATAGAAAAACAATGAGAAAAGTTAAATTTCCAAAAGTGGAGGATGCCGTGTAGGTATATATTCTTGGTTTTTTGCAACAGAGGCATAGGCTGCAGTGACGGACTAACCTCTTTGGAGGCCCGGAACGGCCTCTAATGCCGTGCCCCTTATATTGGGACCTAGAGCTACCAACTCACCGCAGGGTCATTCTGGGAGATTGTGATGAAAAAAAAAAGCACCGCAGGCGAATTCTTTTTTCATTCAAGGTCAATTGCCTTATAATACAAGGTTACATTTTTTAAGGGATGGGAAAAACGGCATATTTTTCCCCTTTCATGTACAAAAATAAATTGCCAGATCACAGAATACATTTCGATTTCGAGTGAGCGTACGCAGAACTTCGTATAAAATCGGACGTCGGAATGATCCGAGCCGAATTGGTTAGTAGAAAACACGTAGAAAATAAACGCGGTAATAAATGTTGAGGCAAAAAATTTAAATTTGACCCAATGAATTAAATGGAACAGAAAGTTTTACGAAAAATATGTAAGCGAGGTACCAAAGTATGTTGATTCCGGTAGACGGAAGAAATATTAAAATTGAAGTTTCATTCCGGGAATAGATACATTAAAATCACTAGACCTCAGATAAGTTGCAAATTTATAAAATAAATCGTATTTCAATCATCAACTTCACTAGATTTAGTGATAAAATCACTAAATTTGCAATACTGCTACCACTCAAATCACTGATACGATTTGGGGATTCCCGAGCCGTAACTACAGTGTTACCAGTGTTTTTAAGTTTTAATTTCGCACACAGGAACCTAAATGTTTCTTGATAGAAAATAGACATTAAGAAAACCGACTCGAGTATTTATGAAGGTGATTATTTAGTAGAAAATCTTAGGACTGAACCTTTTCGTTTTTTTTTTACCTGGAAAAGGGGGCCCCTTTGCTTGGTAGGGCCCGGGGCGAACCGCCCCTGTCCCCACCCCCCTTAGCCCGCCACTGATAGGCTGTGTCCGATGTTGCACTTTTATCACCCTAATACCTAAATCCTAAATTTATATGCCCTAAATAATGTCATTTTTTAGGATTTAGCAATTAAATTTTAGGGTTTTGCAGGAGCACACAATTTAAACAAATCATGTTCGTTGCCAAACGTCAAATGTGCTCTCAAAGAATAATTCATAGCTTCTATTTTATGAAATATAATATTTATTAACATTTAATCTGAAGCATTCAGTCAAATCGAATTTTATAATTCCAATGGTCAATGGATGTTATTAGTGTGCCATTTGGAGTTTCTCATCTATAGGGATACCCATTGCTATATCTTCTGGCATCAACGTCTTATAATATTTAGATATTTTCAATTTTCGTCATCACAAAATATAGCATACTGTTCGATTTTTGCATAAACATAATAAAATCTTTGAAATATACTATACGCATAAACAAAAATATCTTCGAAAATTTAAAACTGTTGTCTTATAATATAAACTTGATTTTATATAGCCAGCTATTCGTAAAATCTTTTTTTTCTGTCTGATATAAAAATAAACAAATAATAAATTTATCTACATAAATTGGTGGTTCCCTTGCCCAGGTGTGCATCTTTGAAAAGGTCAAGAAGTCTTATGGCAGACTGTGATGCTGAGAAATTTATTATGTAGTTTAGATAAAACTAAGTGTCATCACAGGTGTAAAAAATATTGAAACTTTTTTCATTTTTATTTTACTGGTGTCATAATTCCGAGTATTTTTTCTTTGTCCAACTATCAACAAAAAAAATATATATTCAAAAATACGAAATTGATTTATACTGATGACAAAGATATAGGAATATTTATTGGGGTCATTGTATCCAATTTCTTTTTGCTGTTTTTAAAACCATGTATACTGTATGTACCTATCATTTTTCGATCTGATTGGATTGGACAATGCAATATTTTTAACGGTATATGCTTATCAAAATACATCATACATTTTATGCCAGTCATGCATAAATTTATGTATTGAATGCCTGTTAAATTATCTCTTATAAACATATACAGAGTGTCTCTTAAATAAGACGATTTACCTAAACTTCCTTCTACCGGAAAGTGCATCATTTAGCCAGTATTCTGCTTCAGTTTTTCGAAAAAAAATCTGTTGTGGCCAGCACAAGACCTCTCGCCATGTCCATTTTATATTATATAACTAATTCTCTATCGAACCGTCGTTTTGTAACAAAAAAATTACAGAATTTTACCCAAATATTGTTTTTTATTGTATTTAACATGTCTTCTGTACACATATAATTCTAATTATATATATTTTTCATTGTATGAGGAAGTTCCTAAATATCAGAGATTTTTCCAATTCATTAATAAGACTGGCGGTATTTCTAATGGATATATGCATAGCTATGCAGGTTACCTATAATTTAAAATATTTAATTAATAAAACCATAAGAAATATTAAATATACTTCCCAGAAAAAGCTTTCAGAATGTAACTAAAACTTTTGATTTTTGACACTGATATCTGTCATTTACAAATTATGTTATAAACATTTGAATTTGTCAACTGGTTTCCTTATAGTGTAGTTTCGCCTACTCGACTTATAATATCCCGATATTCTATATATTATAGCGTCTTTATCTCTAAATTTATAAAAGATATAATAAAAAATTTAAATGTATCAGATGTAGAATTATGTTCTTCAAAATTAGTAATATAAAAAATTTTCAAAAAATGATATTTAAAAGATTTTTTTAAAAAACTACTACTTCCGGTTGTTCAATTGTTACCAAAACCTTTTCAGCTCTTCCCAGGAATGTCAGATTAAGGAATTCATAGTTAAACAGGTCACACACACACTCACACATACGTTCAATAGTAAACTTTTATCGCTCTATTTAATTTATGTTTAATTTTCTCCCATTTACACGGTACAACAATGTACTTACAACACATCAATAAAAATATATTATAGATTGTTTTTATTATTGTAACATTCTAAATTATTAATAATTTTTAATTTTGACTATATATATTTGGAATAAATGTTTTTTGAAATGTTTGTATTATTGAGAAAATCGTTAAATCAATACTTTATCAGACCAGCCTAAATTAATATAGGTTCTGCCATCTCTAAAAAAAGTCGTAAACTAATATTTTTATAATTATTTAAACAAATGTGTTTTAGTTTGTTCAAATATTTTTTTAATATATATTCTTCAACTTTATGCATTAAATATTATTAACAAGTCATATTTTATTAATTGTTATTAACAATATTTATAACCTCTAACTGCAAATGACGCCGATGTTGATAATGCATAAACAAATGCACATGATTAGATTTTACCTGGAAAAACTATTTTGGGGAAGTAAATCTATTATGAAACCGGTTTTTTTTAACCGGTTTCGGATGTGAACTAGTTAGAATAACCTGTTAATTTTGTAGAGAACAAATTTATTGACTCTTTGCACAAGTATTATTCCATATTTAGTAATAAACAATTCTGGTTCATTCCGTATATATTTGCAAGGATGCTACAGCTTGTATGCCTCTTAAACCAAACGGACATAGCAATATTTTTTGTATATACGGTATGTATATTTATATGTAATAATCATTATTACCGTATATTTATTATTTACAGATAAATCAGCTGATTCCAACGTCCAACTACATGCAAACATAAATGTTTGAAGTTCTCCAGAAAGAATACTGTTATTTAAGGGATGAAATATCGCAGGATTAAACTCCAGGGGTTGTTTTTATGTAGACGAAGAATGTGGTACAAATCAAAGAAGACAAAACACAAACAGATGACATCAAACAACAAAATATGATGAATAAGCTTAACAAAGAGTAAATGACTCATTTTAATATTATTTTAGTATAAGTATTTAGTATCATTTTACTCAATGCTTCACACTGAATCTGCTGATGTACAATATATCAACTTTTAATAAAAATTTTGTATTGAAAATTGTAACTGAAAAAAATTCAAGTATGTCAGATGAAATGTATAAGGTATTAGCGATATATTATAGTTATAATTTATGAATTTTATATTTTTATACTCAGAATTTTCTGCTGAATCTTCTGATGTATAACACATTAAGTTTTTATGAAAATTTAGTGAAGAAAAATTAAAACAAATAAATGTAGGTGCCATGTCAGTGTTATACATAATTTTTTATTTATTTTGTATTATATGTTTATTTCTGTAAACTGTATTATTAGCATAATGTTTACAATAAGTTATAATTAACAATTATTGTATATAATATTAATAAACAATGAAATACTTTTATTCTGTACACTCTATAAAGTATATAACAAAATATGGTATTTATTATAATAAAAAATGAATAATATGTACAATATTATATTTATTTAATCTCCAAATTACATATAATAACAATATTTAATTGAAAAATAATTGTATGTATTCAAATTTTGAAGAAATACCAATGTATATTACATGGTATTTAAGCGCCAGCGTCTATCATATTTCGCATTCCATAAATAATTTGTTGCTATCACACAAGACGTATTCAGGAAATTTTCTGCTAGTCAATATTTCAGGATATATTCTTAAATAAACAAGTTTGATCATTTATTTTGTATTTTTTATAAACTATTGTCTTATCGTTATTGAAATATATATAAAAGTTGGCCCAAACAACTGTTAAACACGTTCTGTGGACAATAATTTTTAATTACAGCCCTGGTTTTCTTGAAGGTCAGATTTGCTGTAATACACGTGGAGACATCTTGCTGTAGATATAACAAACGTCAAATAAAATTGACAAAAAAAAGCAAATTTTAATTATAATAAACATAAAATCGTGTATCAAACCATATTTTAAGTATTAATTTATTTAAAATTATAAATTTAACACGTTTTCCATCTGTCATTTGATTAATAATCAAATGACATTTGTTTAAACAATTTTTCTTCCCGCTTAGATCCCATACACATTTCCGCGAACTTGAATGGTAAATTGATTTGTCGATATTATTGATTTTCTCCCATATTTAACCTCCAAATTACATATAATAACAATATTTAATTGAAAAATGATTGTATATGGTCAAATTTTGATGAAATACCAATATACATTTTATGGTATTTAGGCGCCAGCGTCTGTCATATTTCGCATTCCATAAATAATTTGTTGCTATCACACAAGACGTATTCAGGAAATTTTCTGCTAGGCAATATTACAGTATATATTTTTAAATAAACAAGTTTGAACATTTATTTTGTATTTTTTATAAACTATTGTCTTATCGTTATTGAAATATATATTAAAGTTGGTCCAAACAACTGTTAAACACATTCTGTGGACAATAATTTTTAATTACAGCCCTGGTTTTCTTGAAGGTCAGATTTGCTGTAATACACGTGGAGACATCTTGCTGTAGATATAACAAACGTCAAATAAAATTGACAAAAAAAAAGCAAATTTTAATTATAATAAACATAGAATCGTGTATCAAACTATATTTTAATTAATAATTTATTTAAAATTATAAATTTAACAAGTTTTCCATCTGTCATTTGATTAATAATCAAATGACATTTGTTTAAACAATTTTTCTTCTCTCTTAAATCCCATACACATTTCCGCGAACTTGAATGGTAAATTGATTTGTCGACATTATTGATTTTCTCCCATATTTAACCTCTAAATTACATATAATAACAATATTTAATTGAAAAATGATTGTATATAGTCAAATTTTGAAGAAATACCAATGTACATTTTATGGTATTTAGGCGCCAGCGTCTGTCATATTTCGCATTCCATAAATCATTTGTTGCTCTCACACAAGACGTATTCAGGAAATTTTCTGCTAGCCAATATTTCAGGATATATTCTTAAATAAACAATTTTGATCATTTATTTTGTATTTTTTTAAACTATTGTTTTATCGTTATTGAAATATATATAAAAGTTGGCCCAAACAACTGTTAAACACGTTCTGTGGACAATAATGCTTAATTACAGCCCTGGTTTTCTTGAAGGTCAGATTTGCTGTAATACACGTGGAGACATCTTGCTGTAGATATAACAAACGTCACATAAAATTGACAAAAAAATACATATTTTAATTATAATAAAAATAGAATCGTGTATCAAACCATATTTTAATTATTAATTTATTTAAAATTATAAATTTAACAAGTTTTCCATCTGTCATTTGATTAATAATCAAATGACATTTGTTTAAACAGTTTTTCTTCCCGCTTAGATCCCATACACATTTCCGCGAACTTGAATGGTAAATTGATTTGTCGATATTATTGATTTTCTCCCATATTTAACCTCCAAATTACATATAATAACAATATTTAATTGAAAAATGATTGTATATAGTCAAATTTTGATGAAATACCAATGTACACTTTATGGTATTTAGGCGCCAGCGTCTGTCATATTTTGCATTCCATAAATAATTTGTTGCTATCACACAAGACGTATTCAGGAAATTTTCTGCTAGCCAATATTTCAGGATAAATTCTTAAATAAACAAGTTTGATCATTTATTTTGTATTTTTTATAAACTATTGTTTTATCGTTGTTGAAATATATATAAATATTGGCCCAAAAAACTGTTAAACATGTTCTGTAGACAATAATTTTTAATTACAGTCCTGGATTTTATGAAGGTCAGATTTGCTGTAATACACGTGGAGACATCTTGCTGCAGATATAATAAACGTCAAATAAAATTGACAAAGAAAAGCATATTTTAATTATAATAAACATAAAATCGTGTATTAAACTATATTTTAATTATTAATTTATTTAAAATGATAAATTTAACAAGTTTTCCATCTGTCATTTGATTAATAATCAAATGACATTTGTTTAAACAATTTTTCTTCCCGCTTAGATCCCATACACATTTTCGAGAACTTGATTGGTTAATTGATTTGTCGATATTATTGATTTTCTCCCATATTTAACCTCCAAATTACATATAATAACAATATTTAATTGAAAAATGATTGTATACAGTCAAATTTTGATGAAATACCAATGTATACTTATGGTATTTAGGCGCCAGCGTCTGTCATATTTCGCATTCTATAAATAATTTTTGTTGCTATCACACAAGACGTATTCAGGAAATTTTCTGCTAGCCAATATTTCAGGATATATTCTTAAATAAACAAGTTGAATCATTTATTTTGTATTTTTTATAAACTATTGTCTTATCGTTGTTGAAATATATATAAATATTGGCCCAAAAAACTGTTAAACTTTCTATAACAACAATAATTTTTAATTACAGTCCTGGATTTTGTGAAGGTCAGATTTGCTGTAATACACGTGGAGACATCTAGTTGCAGATATAACAAACGTCAAATAAAATTGACAAAAAATACATATTTTAATTATAATAAATATAAAATCGTGTATTAAACTACATTTTAATTATTAATTTATTTAAAATGAAAAAGTTTCCATCTGTCATTTGATTAATAATCAAATGACATTTGTTTAAACAAATTTTCTTCTAACTTAGACCCCATGCACATTACCGCGAACCTGATTGTTCAACTGATTTGTCGATAGTATTGATTTTCTCCTATTTATACGATACATCAACGTATTTTCTTTGTTTAAACAATTTTTCTTACAACATAAAAATATAGTTCATAAGTTTCATCATAGAGTGCAGTAGCAGTATTGCTGTGGTATTATTAATTTTGATAAAATCCATTTTTTGGCTAAACTAATAACATTTCGACTAAGTTTGTCATAAGGAAAAATATTTGTAATTAGAAATAAAAGATAGTCTCGTTGAAACAGTTTTTCATATTCGTTTTAGTTTCAGAGATAATGAATAAAAATAAAAATCCATTTATTTCACGCAAACAAATTTTTTTTACAAAATAATTTTTGCAACAAATTCTATTTATTATTCTAATTCTAAATATATTTTAACTAAGAATTTATTTTATTTACATAGCATAGTTCTTGAGAAAATGTTTTATTTATTTAAACAATTATATCTCTAAAAATACAAACTATATAATTAAAATTATTGTATAAATAATTAAATGACTATTTTGGGCAAATTTTATTTGAACCTTTTTTCTATTTAACGCTCCAGTTTTGAAATAATAATTTCTGAAAACTATTAAGAAATAAAGTCGACAAAGAAAGATATTATACAATTCTGTAAATTTAGGGCAAATACAAATTGCAATATTTAGTACATATATCCTTTTGAGAAAATTAACAAAAGTTTTATACCCGAGGAATTTATTTTTGATATAATTAGAATCGTATCTTCAACCCTTAAATGGGTAGATATTTGCTACCTAAAACTGGGTATAAATATAAACACGTCGACTTCACTATTCGAATCTACATATTTTTTTGTAGATTTATACTAATTTTCAGAATTATTGTGGTATTGATATCGTTACGGCAATATGATTCTAAATGCTACACATTTAGGGTCAACGACCTCTAAAAATTTTGTTTTGATATTATTAAATTATCTGTTTGTAATATTTTAACAAAAAATAGTAAACGTATGTATTATGGCCGAAAGAATCGATTTTTCGTAAAATTAAAGTCGTACCCTCTACCCTTAATTGGGTAGATATTCACCACCCGAAACTAAGTAGAAATAGACAATTTTCGACTTGACCATCATATTCTACATACATTTTTATATAAGTGTTTCAATTTATAAATTTTTTTGTTGAAGGGATTCCAAATAAACACACTTTGAATTTACCGCAAATCTTTGAATTTTCAATGCTCAAGTGATGCGTCAATGGGGGATTACAGCTCAATCGAATTAAAGGAAAATAGTAAAAAAATACGAATGTATATGCTGAATAACGAATATTAATAAAAAAATGAAATGGTATAATTGAGATACTTCGGAAATAAAGGGTTTTTTGTTATAGCGCTTCGCGGCCGAGAAACCGCCTATACATGCATTACAAATAGCGGGTTAGGAGGTGGGGATTACTACCAATGGAAGTTAAGAAATTCAAATTCGAAAGGAGGGGCTAACATTCCTGTACTGCAGTTTCCAAACAGTTTTTATTTTAACATAAATTTCTTGCATTAAACTTAATAATTTAAATACATCTGTAATTATAAAGTATGTAGACTTATACAGTGTTATAATATTCATTATATAAATGTGACGTCACGTCAATCTTTTGAAAATTCGGGAGACCATAACGCGCTTATTAATAGGAATATTTTCACCGGATTTTCATCAATAGTCTTAGTTTTCCTAATATTTTCAGATGAAATTAAAAAAAAAGGTGTAATCCCCATTATATCTAATCGGGAATGTTAAACAGGGACCATAATAAAAAACTAAAAATAAATATTAATATTTATAAAGTGTTTATTTATTAAAATGGATTCATAAAGTACATTATTTTAATTTCATTATATATTTTTAGTTAAAATTAATATACAGTATGTATAAATATTTTAAAAAGCCGACAATTTGTTCATTCCTACATTCAAGACCTAATAAAAATTTCTTTAACCGGCCTGCCGGTTTTCAATAAAATTCCCCTGAATCTACCCCTTTTATAAGGTTTGTTCGCACAACAGTCAGAAACCGTAATAAACCATTCTGAGCATGCGCATCAGTTTGAAAATGTTCGTACAACATAAATTTTAAATCTACGATTTAAAACCAGATTATAATTTCATTATGTGACAATGCCAACAACAACAATTAACATAAGATAAAAACCTTTTTGTTCGCTCGAAATGAAAGTAATAACAATAACCTTTGATTCTGTTCGTAGAAACCAAAAATTTCTAATCAGTTTGAAACCAGTTTTAAACTACGCACGCGTACTGAAAAATTACCAATGAGAGCGTTCACGACAAACTTTTGCAGGTGGAAGCACTAAAACTAATTTCGATTGTAAACGAACCTTTAATTCGCATGTTCGCGTTTGCGCAGTATAAAGCATACCGCGTATGAAGTGAAATGTAAACAAGCATTTTTAAGTTTTCAGTTTTTGGAAATGAATTCCCAATTTTATTTCTGCATTACTTTACACAGCAATAAGGCATTTTGTTTGGTTATATAATATACAAATGTCAGATTGAATGTTGAATGATAACAAAAAATCTGGAGGGGATACATGTGTTAGGAACTACAGCGCCATTAGTTCCTTACTAAACGCTCTCATTAGTTGCATATTTTATTGTGCGAACAAACCTATTATTTCCCACATCCTCCTCGTCCACAACATTTTCCCGTTTGACAACTATTCTCCATCTTTCCATTAATTTCTACTTTGTTTTCTGCTTTCCTCTTTTCATCATCTTCAATTATAAGTCTCTTCACTCGACTAGATTTTCCTATTCCTAATCGTGGGAGTCCTCTATTTAATCCTTCTAGTAAAACACAAGCTTTACAAACGGGTTGAGATGAAACATAATTGCATTTGGTGCAAGTCGTTTGAGTTGGCAATTTGGCTTGATCATCACATTTCATGTTCTCTCCTAAAAAGAAAATAACAATAGTTTTCAATCGATGTACAGTTTAATTTTTACCTAATAATAGTACAATAGCGAACTCTAGGTGAAACAATATTTAATAAAATATTAAGAAAACACTCGCCATGTTTCACAAGATTTCAGCGTCTGAATCAACCTTTCGGCCGTCATCAGACACCAGCCATGCTCAGCTAATAACCATAGACGCGTTTCGCTCTTGTTAGAGCTCATCAGTATGGTATAACTGCCGTCTCTTTGCAGAGACAATTTCCAACTGAGCATGGCGAAAGATATAAACATCTCACAAAAGATAGTTATACCATACTGATGAGCTCTAACAAGAGCGAAACGCGTCTATGGTTACTAGCTGAACATGGCCGAAAAGTTGATTCAGACGCTGAAATCTTGTAAAACATGTCGAGTGTTTTCTTAATATTTTATTAAATATACTATTTTATTAATTTTTACCTCTCGCTAAGAGGGGTAAGTATTGGTTTCATGCTAAAAATCACATATCCAGATTTTAGTGAATAGACACGTTTTAAGGTCACTAGAACCCGATTTTAACATTTTTACAAAGATGTTTGTATGTGTGGATGTTGGAGGGACGGTTTCTCAAATTCTGTAAGACTAAAAATCAATTTAACTACGTACTCCTTAATCTAACATTAATGGAAAGAGCTGATTAGATTTTTGTAACAATGGGGTATGTGACCATAATCGAATTTCAATATATGTCATAATATATAAAAAAAACCTCTATATCTTCTAATTATAATAACTAAACATTAGTTTGTAATAATATTGTTATTAGCAATTTAATGTTTTGGAGAAGGGATCTGTGACGTCAGTAGGGTAGAATGGTAGAAGAAAACAGTTAGACTGAAATAGATATGTTGTGATAGGTTATGGACAGCTGCTGTTACTTTCGCCTACCACAATATATCTATCTCAGTCTAACTGTCTTCTTCTATCATTCTACCCTACTGACGGCACAGATCTCTTCTCCAAAGTTTTAATAATTATTTTCTCGTAAACTACGAATAATTAATCAATTTAAAAAAATACGGGTATTTTATTTTTTGGTCTAGTATCATATATGTAAAAATCAAAATTTGGTCACATACCCCATTGGACAACCGGAAGTAAGTAGTTTCTTACAAAAAATCTTCCAAATATTATTTTTTGGAAATTTATGATTACAAATGTTAAAGAATATAAAATTCTCTATTCGATACATTGAACATTTTTATTATATCTTCTATAGATATAGCGATAGAGAATTATAAATATGTAAATTAATCCGTTGTAATGAATCTCACAGCCCAACTCCAAGAAAACCAGTTGAAAAATTAAAATGTTTGTAATTTACAGAAAAATGTCAGTGTCAAAAATCCATTTATACTGAAGGCTTTTTCTGGGAAGTACATTTAATATTTCTTATTTTATTATTGATTAAATATTTAAATTTGTAGGTACATATATTACATATATGCATCAGAAATTCCGCCAATCATGTCAATAAATTTGAAGACTCTCGAACATTTAGAAGAATATATTAATATATATTAATAATAGTTGTAATTAGAATTTTTGTGTGTGTACCAGAAATGTTAAATACAATATGTACTTATATAGCCTAATATGGAAATGACGAGAGGTCTTGTGCTGGCCACAACAGATTTTTAAAGGCCATTTTCGAATTATATGTGTTAAGATTTTAACTCCGCCCATTCTGTCCAATTTAGTAGTGTTGTTTAATAGTTTTTATGAGGTTACATAACATACTACTGTTATTTTGTTATTATAAAAATATGGAAGCTGAAATTGATGTTACGATTTCTGAAAATGATTTATCTATTTCTGAAACTGATATTACGTTTCTAGGAATTGAATATACTTTTTATCAAATTGAAGTTGAAAAGGCTGTTGACCTTCTTATCTCACCTGAATGTATAATATTCATAATAATACAAGGATCAATTTTCTCCAGATCTTTAAGTAAAACTCGTGCATGACCTCGGTAGGCATTTGGTGCGAAGACACACTCCGTTGAAAAGTACACTAGTTGTCTGAAGTAAGCGTACATTACAATTTCCTTTTCATATGTGTATTTCAGTGGTTTTACTCTAGGTATTCCATCACCCCCTGCACCCTAAAGAAGAAAGATATAACGCAACAATAAATAAAAACAGTTTATTGTAATTAATTCCCAAATTCATTCATCACAAACATACACAATTTTCTAGGGGGTTCCACTCATATCGAATTTTTATATAAATTATGTAGGTATATAATTATTTCTTCCCCATATGACTGTGTTATTGATGCAAATTTCTTTTCTATTTGTTTTATCACTTTTTTATAAATGCCAAAATACAGGATGTTCAAAAAACAATTGAATATAGTCTTTTATTTTTTCTTATTTGTCATAAATTATTGTTATTGTTTGTTACAAACCCAATTTTATCATGAATAGTTTCACTTTTTCCGAAATAGCAGATATGCATTTAATGTTCACGGTAGTCTTAAGGATTATTAGAATATTGTATTGAAGTTCAAAATGGACATTTTGTGTGTGTGTGTGTGTATGTGTACGGATTTTGTTAGCACTCTAACTCAAATACTATTATTCAGAAAATTCTGAAACCTTGTATTTCTACCCTAATCTAATATGGAAAGACACCATTAGATTTTGGTGTAAATCGGATGACCGAAAATGGCACTTTACTTGAAGCTCATAATGGTTTTTCTTCAAAAAACACCATTAATTGCCATTTTTGTCATTAAGAAAATTAAAGATTATTGAATTTTCTACTGGAATACATTAATACTTTTTCTATATATTTTACAGATAAATTTAAAAATAATTTTTTTACACAAATCCCGCAGCCTAAGATAAACACAATTTCTTTGTTATATATTTCAAATGAATGTAACTACAGGTGAATGTCACTGTCAAAACAATAATCACTTCAAATTAATAATAGTGTCATTTTAAAAAGAAAATAGTAAATAAAGCAATAGTTATATGCAATGGAACAGTTTGCAGCATTAGTAAATACGGAGGTATGTATTTAAATTAATAAAAATTAAATAGCGGGAGGTTTTGTGTTGGCCACATCAGATTTTTTACCTCTCGCTAATTCGCATATCCAGATTTTATTGAATAAGCACAATTTAAGGTCCCTAGAATCCGATTATAACATTTTTAAAATGATGTCTGTGTCTGTGTGTATGTATGGATGTTGGAGGGACGATTCCTCAAAAACTATAAGGCTTAAAAAATATTTAATTGCAGTTTCTTCAATCTGACATTCCTGGGAAGAGCTGAAAAGGTTTTGGTAACAATTGAACAACCGGAAGTAGTAGTTTCTTAGAAAAATCCTTCTAAATATAATTTTTTGGAAGTTTTTTTATTAAATATTGAAGAACATAAAATTATCCATCTAATACACTTGAAATATTTATTATATCTTGTATAGATTTAGAGATAAAGACACTATAATTTATAGAGTAAACTAATCGCAGAGGCTAAGGCACTAAGGAAACCAGTTGACAAATTCCAATGTTTATAACATAGTTTGTAAATGACACATGTAGTTTGTAAATGACACATGTCAATGTCAAATATCAACAGTTTTAGTGACATTCTGCATTCTGCAGCTTTTTCTGGGAAGTATATTTAATCTTTCTTATTGTTTTATTAATTAAATATTTGAAATTATAGGTAAAATTGTGGTAAAACGCATATATCCATCAGAAATACTGCCAATCTGGTTAATGAATTGGCAGAATCTCTGACATTTAAAAACTTCCTCATACAATGAAAAATAGTTATAATTAGAATTATATGTGTGCAGAAGATATGTTAAATACAATAAAAAACAATATTTGAGTAAAGTTCTTTAATTTTTTTTATAAAACGACGGTTCGAAAGCGAAATGCAATACAATACTTATATAGCCTAATATGGAAATGGCGAGAGGTCTTGTGCTGGCCACAACAGATTTTTATAATTTATAATTGACTGTTTTCCATTGTAAACAGCTATGATTTTATTGTAATGTTAAAAGTATGAGTTGTATGACAGAAATAAAATATTAAAATCGCTATAGCTTTGAAAAGTTAAAGCGGTTAAAGTGTTACATGATTCACTATTTTGAATAGACAAAAACACACTTTAAAATCTAATATAGAAAAAAAATATACAATTAACAATAATTTATATCTACTTACCGTTATTATTGAAGTACATCTATTCAACCTGGCTAAATCTCCCCTTAAAATATTCATCAAAACCGTCTCTGCAATGTCATCCGCATTATGGCCAGTGGCCATACAATCAACTTTCAGCAACATTGCACCCCTGTCCAATGCCTGTCGTCTAAAAACACCACAAAAGGTGCAGTTATTCTTCCTTCCAACTTCAGCTACGATTTCGTCCATTGTCCATCCGTACAAATCTTTGTATGAAAGAATTTTTAATGGCATCTCGTAGTCATCTCTATTTTGTTTAACTGTATCTAAACTATCGTCTCGATAGCCTGCAACATTTCAAGAAATATTATAAGCAATAGTGAGACACTCATTGTAAAATACAGTTCAGGATGGAACAAATTCGTGTTCATTATATGAAAAACTTTCTTATTAAGCACGCTACAGAAAATTGATGTAGTTCTTTATAGGCTAACTTTTTGAAACAACTTTAATAGCCACCATAGGAATTTTCCATCGTCTTTTGAGCTGCAGGCTATAACTTGATTTTCGCATATTTAAGATAAAGAAAAACGTTTAGATAATTTTTATACTGTTTTTTACGTAGAATAACGTCATGTAATTAGATTTTTTTAAAACAATAATTCTCGAAATATGACACAAACATAATATTCTTTAAAAGGGAACATATGTTGAAAATAGTCTCATCTTTTTCTTTATTTTGTAAGCTTTTCAACGATGTATTTTGTTTTAAACATGAATAATTAATTTTTTAGGGTGAAAAACCTTAAATTTATTAGGAAACAAATGAAAAGGTCAATTACAGATCATCATCTGTTTATTTTTAATGTAATTTTCATTATTTCTATACATTCAGAAATAATATACCACATATTTCGAACTTTGTCAAAGCCAACTACAACGCCGATAAAGAAATAATTAACTAATCCGAAAATAATTGAATGAAAACTAATTTGAGAATTTAATTAATAGGTATAGAATCCAACTAAACAAATGATGATCGGTAATTGACTTTTTCAATTTTTTCTTAATAAATTTCATTTATTTCAACCCAAAAAATTAATATTTCATGTTTTGCTCATATTTAAAACAAAAGAACGTAGACTTGTTATACGTAGTTGAAAATCATATAAAATAAGGAAAAAAAAGAAACTATTTTCAACATATTTATTTATTTATTAAATACAAACCCAACAGACAAAGCCCAATAATAGGGTTGAAAGTAAAAACAAAAATTTAATACAAAGAAATTAGAATCAATATAAAACATTAGAAATTAAGCAATTATTTTTTTAAAATAACTAGATATATTCCCATTAAAAAATATTTTGTCTGTGTTATAATCTTGAGAATTGTTAAAAAAAAATAATAATTACATCACGTTTATCTACGTAGAAAACAGTATAAAAGTTATCTAAACTTTTTTTCTTTATTTCTTATAATAAGCGAGATATAAGGTATTTTCAAAATAAGCGAAAATCAAGTTACAGCCTTCAAAAACAAAAGACGATCGAAAATTCCTTACAGGAATTTTCGATCTTTAAAAGTTGGCCCATAAAGACCTACATCAATTTTCTGAATTCAAAATAGAACGGAGTATGTAAGTTTTTTTCAAATGAACTGAAGATGTGAGAAGTAATTAATTAAATATTCCTTTACACTCAATTTTCCTTCAAGGCTAAGTAAGCACATACCTGTAATTCCTTCATCAATGGACAACAAAACCAATTTCAATCCATAATTATACTTCTTGTTTAATAGTTTCATAACATAAGCTAGCACTGTTGAGTCTTTGCCACCGGACGCTGCAACTGCTACTGTTTGACCAGGTTTAAATAAATTAGCTCTAGTAATTGTATAATGAACTTCTGTTTCGAATGCTTCGAAAAAACATTCTTTACAAAGTGCATCGCCAGTTTTTGGCCGCTAGAAAGTATACAATTTTATAAAAATCAATTATTTACAAGTGTAATAAATTGTTTACCTTTAAAATTGCATTTTTGCCACATTTTGATGAACAAGATACAGGCATGATGAAATTCTTTTAAATTTTATTTAAAATGTCATATCATAAACACGTGTCGTAAGGTTATAAAATTTGACATTTCTGAAGTTTTCTTTCTCTAAACAGGACCGCATTCAAAACTATTTTGAACGTAAAACAACTATTTCCTAATATTCGTTTTCAAAAGTTATTTTATACATAAAGCAAGGCTTTACTTATATATTATACATTATATTATTAAGATAAGTACACAATAATAATTATAAATGTAGATATAAATTTTAAATTGTTGAAATATTTTAAATAAGGCTCTGTAAGAATGTAAGTTGCGGTTTTCTCTCTCTATTAAATCTAACCTCAAAGTTGACAAATGAGAATAATCATATGTGCACGTGTTTAAAAGTACAATTTTAAATTTAATACATAATTATATTTCTTAAATATAAGTAGCACTTCTCAAAAATATGGCTAAATTCCATTTAAGTAAGTTTTCATATCGTAAGTAAACTAATTTGTATATTTACATCTATTTTCCAATCTTTAGAAAAGCAATCTAAACGCCAGCCTGCTAGATTGCGATACAAAATCCAGAAAAAGATTCGAGACCACAATCGAAAAGTTCGAAAAGAAGCCAAGAAGAATCCTAAAAGTAAGAAACAAAAATTAATACAGATTCCAAACATATGTCCTTTCAAAGAAGATATTTTGAAAGAGGTTGAGGAATACAAAGCTAAAAAGGAACAAGAAAAGAAGGAAAGACGAGAAGCTGCTAAAAAGGAACGGGAATTAAACAAAACTCAAGCAAAGAAATCTGCAGTTGATGGTGGACTTGCCGGATTAGTAAGTTTCACAATATTTTGTAATGGGTTCTCAGTCATAATAACATTTAAAAACTGGTCATTTATATTTAAACTGGACCTTAAAACTGTATGAAAAGGATTGTCATAGTTTTAAAAAAGACTTTCTATAACTAGAGATTGATAGATGAAGTTTTTTAAAAAAAATAAAAAAAAAATCTGTCGTGGCCAACACAGTACCTCTCGCCATTTTCGTTTAGTTACATAAGTATCAAATTTAACATTTCTTGTAGACGCAAATAATTTTAATTATATCTATTCTTTCATTCTATAAGGAATCTTATCCTACTCTTCTAAAATGTTCAATATGATTCCAATTCACTGACTGGATTGGCGGTATTTCTTTAGGATATTTATGTACTATTACTATACATACAATTTTAAATTTTAATTAATAATTCAATAAGAAATATTAAATGTACTTCCCAGAAAAAGCTTTCAGTAGTCAGTAAAACTGTTGATTTTTGACACTTACATTTGAATTTGACAACTGGTTTCTTTGATGTAGATTATATTTTCTTTATCTCTAAATCTATAGAAGATATAAATTAGGTGTATTAGATGGAGAATTTTATGTTCTTCAATATTTATAATAACAAAATTTTTCAAAAAATAATATTTAGGAAAATTTTTCAAAAAACTACTACTTCCAGTTGTCCAATTGTTATCAAAACCTTTTTAGTTCGTCCCATTAATGTCAGATTGAGAAATACGTAATTAAACAGGTCTTCAGTATTATAGTTTTTGAGGAACCGTCCTTCCAACATCTTTACGTTTTTGTAATTTATTTCTTTAATAAAAATATATAGGATGTGCCATTTGAAATGATTAACCCAGAAGCGCTACCATCATGCCAGATATCATGATTTGTGAATCCCTAAGCCTAGTTACAAATATATAAAGAAAAATAAAACATTTGGGTTCATAAACCATAACAAAAAATAATAAAATGTACACTTTATCCTTAAAGTACTACTCAATAAATAACGATTAGGATAAAAAAACATTTCTTTAATAATTACTTTGTGAGATTTTTGAATTTATTTCCAGTGTCACAGATGACGTCACACTATTGGTATCTTTCTCGCGCAGCCTACTACAGAGACTGGTGTGAGAAATATAGCTATAGGTTTCTTTAAAAATCAAATGCAGTAACACAAAAAACAATTATAACTTTTTGATACAACGAATTGCTTCGAAATTAAAGAACTTTTGTTTAAAATAAAAAAAAAAATGGTTTATGGGCCCATTATAAATAAAAAAGGTATTTTGAGTGGCTCGTTTTTCATTGTCACCTGTATAACATTCAAATGTAACTTTTATCTTTTCATAGGTAGCAAAGGCAGAAATCCGAGGAAAAATTCACGAAGCATTTAAACCAGCAGTGGATAGCGAAAACAATGAAAAAAATCCGGAGAATTCTTTGAAAGCTTACTACAAAGAATTCCGGAAAGTTATAGAAGCCGCAGATGTTATTCTAGAAGTTCTAGATGCAAGAGATCCCCTAGGGACGAGATGTACACAAGTAGAAGAAGCTGTACATAGTACTGGAGGAAGCAAGAAATTGGTGCTTGTTCTTAATAAAGCTGGCAAGTGTTTTATATATTTTTTGTTTAATTTGAGTAGTACTCAAAATATTGTAAGTGTGTATGAAATAGGGCTGTTGCAAGAATTTTTATATGACTTCTAAGTATTAAATTTGAAAAGATATTGCTCTTTAAAGAGCCTCAAATTTGAAAATATCACGAAATATCCTGAAGATATTTAACAATTAATTTTTGAAATTTGGATAAAATTTTGAATAAGTCACGTGATCTGAAACAGAATGTGACGTCAGAGTACATACATCTTCAACGGTTCTAAGGTGTCAAGTGTATTGTCAAAGTTCTCAAACAAGTGTCAAATAAGAATCACGACCAGAACTTTAAAGTAAAATATATTATCAATTTATATAATAAATTCATTTTTTATATTTTATTTTACCTCAACTCTTTAACACCCCTTATTTCGGTAGCAGTAAAACAATCGTTCTGATATAAATTCAGCCATCATCCAGCTATCGACCTTCGGTTAATTGTCCGATTTAGCTTGAGTGTAATTTGAATTAGCCATTATTACTTTATTATTAATTTACACTGAGCAATGTCAGCGTCAAATGTCAAATTAAAAGATTTTGTTATTAACATGTGACAAATTTTAGCCTATGTTTATTTATATAAATAATATGAATAAACGTAGGTGATGGAAAAACTATTTTCCTATTGGCTATTAATGATGTAATGTATGTGCTTCTACGTCACAGGAGTGGGGGGTAGTTTTTCAGGGCGCCAATCCTTTTATTTAATTATTTCCACAAATAACAACAAATTATTAAAATAAAAATTATTACTAAGAAAATCATCCCATAAACTTTTATTTAAAATAGATTTTGAAAAATGTGAAACAGGCTCATTATTGACTACGACAGTTATTTTATGTATAGTGTAACGTTTATTTCGTTGGGCGAAGAAATATTAATAATTAAAATAAAAGCTTATTTAGACAAGAATTATTAAGAAAAAGATAATTAAGATAACGAACACTATTAATAAACAAATATTAAAGATTAATAATATTAGTGGCGTCGGTAGCACGTACGCTACAATATTTTAATTTAAGTTTAATATGTTTTTTTTGCGTTATTGTTATTTTTACATATTAATTAATTTGTTTTATCTTAAATTCCATTATAGTAAATTATCCCACTTCAAATCCACATAGATAACAGGATCTAACATAATACAATATTTTTTATTCTTCTCAATTTAGATTTAGTTCCGCGCTCAATTTTGGACAAATGGCTCAAATACCTCCGCCGTTCGACCCCTGCCATCGCCTTCAAAGCGTCTACACAGTCTCAGGGGCGGCGTCTTGGCAGAAAGAAAATGCCAAGCGCTAAAGTTTCAGACAAATCCATTCAAAGTTCGACATGTGTGGGTGCTGAACTACTTATGAGCCTCCTAGCCAACTATTGTAGAAATAAAGGAATCAAAACTTCTATCAGAGTTGGAGTAGTAGGTTTACCTAACGTGGGAAAGAGTTCGATTATTAATAGTTTGAAGAGGAGTAGGGCGTGTGGAGTTGGATCTACACCAGGAGTTACCAAGTAAGTAGAAAGAAATATATTATCAGTATTTTTTGAACGAGACAGATGGCAGCATCCTAGCTATGAACTGTTGCCACCGATAATTTTGAATGACTTCACTGACAGTTACAATTTTTTATTGTTTGTGACGTAAAAGTACAATTATAAAGTCAAATCCACATAAAACAATGTTTAATTATTATAATTTTTACCAGTTATATAACTAGAAATTCATTTTTCTCAAAGTGATTTACACAAACAAATACTTGTTTTATATTTGGACTTAAATTTTATTATTCTTTTCTTCATTCATCTTTGGTAAAATATAAGAACATAACAAGAACGCATTATTTAAAAGAAAAATCAAAATACAAGATAGTTTTACGTAACTATCTGTCATTTTTAGTACCGGATTCCTAAAATGTGCTTATCATTAAAAACACCACCAAATTTTTTGACCAAAAACAATACAGAAAGTAAAAAAACAAATGAAGTCAAATACGCTTTCACTATTTGGTACAGCATAAAATAGCACACCAGTGCCTAAAATATTTGTGGTTCTAAGTCATCACTTCGCGCATCTATTGATGACGTAAATGGCGCTTTTTCTTACCTGACGGCCACTTTAGGAATTTGTATAGGATAGGGCAAGAAATGTATGCTTTGACGCGCGTTAACCATGACAAATTTTTTGACTGTTAACTAAATATTTTAGGTGTTTTTTTTTTTCTGAAAACTAAAATATCTTAAAAACTACTGCCTTTATTTAAGTTTTAGCAAGAGTATCTTTTTGTGTATTTTTGCATTATATACATATATTATATTGTTAAGTAAAAATGGAAAAATATTAATAAGTAAAAAAATAACGATGGGGAAAATCTTTATGGTTTCCTCATATGAGACGCTTCTAATAGACACAAAATTAACGTCACTGCAAAAGAGAGATAGAAGATCATGCATTCAAACAAACCTCCCCTCGTTGTCTTACGTCCCGTTCCCTGTTCCTATCTGTCATTGTGTTCGCATCTGTTATTCAGTAATTTAAAACCAGAAGATGCGTCTGGGGCAACTTTTTTGTTTGATAATATTGAAGATCATTCGATTATTCATCTAAAACGATGGCTAGAGTGTAAAGTCTGATGACAGGTCTTTGTTTGGACGTGGTAACCATAGCAACCTTGAGTTCTATGCTTTGCCGTTACAGGCGCTCGTGCAAATTACAATTTTTTAAGTGTCTTTTGAGATACACAAACAAAATAAAGTATAAACATGCATCTAAACAAGTAGTATCCTCATACTAAGTTTCAAAATTTTAGTGGAACTGGTACCAGAGTTATTAATAAAAATCTGATGTGGCCAGCACATTACCTTCCGTCAATTCCACTTATTTTGTATAAATCTCATACCAAAAGATTGTGCATATCCAGTAAAATTGTAACACGAACATATACTATTTTCTACAAATTCCATGCCGAAAGATCATTGAAAAAGATTCTATAAATCCAATAAAATCATAACACGAATACACACTATGTAAATTGCCACTTGACATTGACATCTATCAATTAGAATTATTTGAATATATCAGCTGTTTTAATTCTTTAACTGTATATCTATTGAATATAAAGGAAAATGTAATAAAACATTATAGCCAATAAGATATTTTGTATATTGATATTCACATAGAATGTCAAAAGATGATATTTAACTGCATTTTTTCAAGAAAAACTGTTAAGAATTTTAAATAAGGGACCTTCCTGTTGACCAATTATAACCAAAATCTAATATGGATGTAAAGCAGAAGAATACGAAAGTATTCTAGTGTTGGAGTTATCATCGGAGAAATTTTTGTCACAGACACTCATACAGACATCATCGTAAAACTAGTAAAATCGTATTCTGGGGTCCCTCAAACGTTCTTATTCATTAAAACCCACCATCGATTTTTTTGACCAAAGACAATACCTTCCTTACCTAAAGGTGACGGAAGATAAAAATGTATCTGATGTGGTGCACCTTCAAAATGTTGTAACTATTCATTTTCGCAGCCATAAATATTAAGGGTTTTTTTTACCTCATTTTGATCATATTATGTCTTTTAAATAATGAAACATTATTTTCTAACTCCCTTTATTCCTCTTATTATTTTTTTAGGCAAATGCAAGAAGTGCAACTAGACAGCAAAATCAAACTCCTTGACTCCCCCGGCATTGTGTTCGCCTCTTCTTCCAATTCATCTCCAGCAACAGTTGCTCTAAAGAACGCCTTGAGTGTAGGAGCGTTGAAAGATCCATTCACTCCGGCCACAGCTATTTTACAGCGCGCCAACAAGCGACAACTCATGGAGATGTACAACATCACCGAGTTCAGCACCCCGCAGGAGTTCTTCGCAATCAAAGCCGCGCAGATGGGGAGGTACAAAAAGGGAGGAGTGCCGGACGCTGAAGCAGCTGCAAGGGGGTTGCTCGAAGATTGGAATCAGTGAGTTAATTGGGCTTATTCACGTGTACATTGTTATTAAACAAGAAATTATTACTTAACAAGAATTGATAACAATATTGTTAAAATTTCGTATTCACGTGTCTCATTGTTAAGCCTCATTTCCACCGAATGTCTTAATGCTTAATACATAAGGCTTAATGAATTATAACAATTTACTAGGATACCATTTCCAGCCATTTTTTTTTAGTGACAATTCAACAGAAATGTCATATCTTTTTTCCGAATTACTTGTTGTTTAGTAGACTGCCATTGCAGCAGCAATTCTTCTTTTTTTAATATGTTATACCTATACACAATTTTCTGTATTTATATCGATACCGAAAAATTAATTAAAAGTTAATAATTATAAAATAGACTGAGAGTTGACAGTTCAGGTTAGAATTTTTCAATCATTTGTTTTTACGCATTGCTCTTAGTTCTTAAGCATTAAGCCTTATGCAAAGCTGGAAATGGTAGTAAACGTTGTCATATGATAAACATTTTTACGCATTGCGCTTAGTTATTAATTATTGCTCTTACGCATTAGGACAATCGGTGGAAATGAGGCTTTAGATAAGCTATAACAATTATTGTTTAGTAACAATCTTGTTTGGGTTATTAAAGATACGTTTATTATAGTATAATATTTAAAACTGACGAAATCATTTTTAACTAATAAATCTCTAATTATAAAAACTATTAATGTTCGCATTGGTATTGTAAGGGTGGTAGAAGTGTTTTAAGATTTGTTTACTTTGTTTATGAATGACAAGTGTGACAAGTAGAGTTGTGCAGCTTGAATCTAAAAGTATTTTTCATGACAAGTACTTTTTATTGTTTATTACTTCGTTTAGTTATTTACATATCTTCAATTAATAGGAAATACCATCTGCGTGTTGTCTAATCCTAAAGGAATGGTGTTACTTCAGCAATTGTACTCTGTCATGACATACGAAATATTCCGAAAAATATATTTTCTTTTCAGATAAAAAAGCGGTTCACTTCCACATCCTTTAATTGCGGCATATTTATTCTTAATTCATGCCTAATGGGGTAGACAATAAATGAGCTAAAAATTATCTACCCAATTTACATATTATGTATATCACTTATTTGAAACAGAAGTTATTCAACAAGTCAGTCTGCCCTTTAAAGACACGACTACGCACTAATATCAAATAAAGAAGATACGAATTATATATTTGTGCACGAATTTTAGTTTAAATACAGTAAATTTACCTTTGATGAATATTTATGATCATTTGCCATTTTAATTTACTCTTAACAATAATTGTAGACACCTCGGCAAGTGGTCAGGAGCTCTTGCCTGACTGATAACAATTATTGTTAAAATAACGACAGCTTGTTGACACGTGAATACGAATTTTAACAATTATCTTTAAAATAGCAATATGTCGTTACGTAGCAATATAGATCGCATAACAAGGTACACGTGAATAAGCCCGATAGTGAAATTACACTCATGTAAAAAAAAAACTGGTATGGCCAGCACATAACCTCCCGCTGGGTATTTAACCGCGCAGTATAAATAAAGCAATCATTATGTACAAATATTTTTACATTTACTCATAACAATATTTTACATTTAAAAAATATATCATACACAAAATAAATGGGGTATTCCTCCATAACAAAAAAATATAAAAAAATTCAATTTAACTTAAAGTATGGCTCAATAAATAATAGTTAAAATAATGAAAACATTTTTTAAATAATTACTTTACGAGATATTTCACATTTGCTAAAAGGAGAAATTGACGTCATACAATTGTTATCTTTCTCTCGTAGCGTACTCAGAGTAGTGTGTGTGAGAAAAACAATTATAGGGGGAATGTGACGTTACATTAATTTCTCGAAAATAAAATACTGTTAAATTAGGAACAATTAAGTATTTTTAATACCATGATTTGCTTCAAAACTAATGAAATTTATTGACAAAACTAATAGAAAAACAACAAAAATTAAAATAGTACTCGCATCTTTACACAGTCTTTTCAGAGCCGTACCATGGAAGACAATGAAGCAAATCAATAGTATATTTAATATTCATGTATGATGGAATACATTATTATTTTTATCAGGGCATCGAACCCGCCAAAAACTGGGTTCGGTTTAGGTTCAGGTTAATTTGTTTTTTGAAAGATGGGTTCGGGTGCGGTTCTGGTTCAAGCATTAATAAAATTTGCGGTTTTGTTCGCGGTTCAGGTTCGAAATAATGTAAAATGAGAGCCGGAATTTACGCAAAACGCAACAAGAAACGAACACAATTTTTACAAAAAGTCAGCCCAGACAGCAACGCAAACGCCTAAGACGTCGATTATCGGCTGTATTTACTTTTCGAACTAAAAAATAACCTGAACCGGAGTTGAACCCCGAACCTGAATTTTAATACTCGGTTCGGTTTCGACTCAGGTTCAATTAAAAATATATCTGAGGTTCGGTTCTCGATTTGCAAAACGATGGATCTAGATGATGAAAAGAACATGGAAAACGGTTTAGAAGATAAACAATAAAAAATAAAAATAAACAATTCTTTATGTCAGAATTTATTTTAATGACAAAACCATTGCTATGCAATAACGGTTGCCGTATTGTAAAGTAACCCATTACTGTACGATTTTGAGTATATTAAAATAGTACATTACTGTACAAAATACGAAAAAAATGAATTATTTTATAAATCTATACTTAAAGTTATTTACTAAATGTTGTTATCGTAGAGATGAAGATTGTACCATTATAATCAATTTTTATTAGTAAAAGTTGCTGAATAAGTGATACTTCCGGTTATCCGATATACACTAAAAATTAATGAGCTCTTCCCACATTATACTCTGTTTTTTAACCAGGAGGAGTAAATGTGCAAAGTTTTAGCGCTGTTAACCGTTTATGGATTATTTTAGAAAAAAAAATACTTCAAATAACAGTTATAGAAAAATTAATTGATGCAAAGTGTATTTGAAGTATTTTCCTCTAAAATAGTCCATAAACGATTGACAGAGTGAAAACACTGCACATTTACTCCTCCTGGTTAAAAAACAGTATAGTATAGAATGGGTATACAAAATTTGTCCCCACACACATACACACACACACACACACACACACACACACACACACACAAACACACATACATACATACATACACACGCGCGCACACACACACACACACACAAACACATACACACGCGCGCGCACACACACGCACACACACACACACACACACACACACACACACGTACCCACAGACAGTATTGTAAAAATGTTAAAATCGGATTCTGGAGACATCAAAACGTGCTTATTTATTGATATCTATATGCGATTTTTAACACGATCCCTATACCTCCCCTGCCAAGGGTAACGGGAGATAAAAACGAGCCACTTTTTATTTTCATTTTTGTTCTTGAAACATTTTAAATAAAAATTTTAACTTCGTCCGATGAAAGACAGACTACTGCAGTGTACAAAATTAAAATATTTACGCAATTTTTATTTTATTTTAGTGGTAAAATAAAATACTACACCCTTCCGCCAGAAACAGACAACACTGGCGTCCATTTAAGTTCAAAAATCATTTCCGAAGTCGGAAAAGAATTCGATATGGCTAGTTTTGAAACAATGGAGACTGAAGAACTCACGCAGTTAGGAGGGCTTGAAAACAGTGAAAATGAAGCATTTGTTGTGGAATCAACGGGACCTGTTTCTGCCGAAGAGGAAGAAAAAATGGAGGAAGATGCAGATAGTGCTACTCCATTGGTAAGTTAATGACAATTTCTAAATACTTTCCAGATTAGGGTACTGTACCATAGTTAATATTTAACTATTTTGAAAAATTTTGAGTTAAATTATTATTTTTAACTATACGAGGTGTGTCAATCAAATAACGGATTTTTTCGGCTTACCTATAAATTTGGCAACGTGAATAAAGTTTAAATAAAAGAAAAACGTTGATGAAATAGTTATTTATGTATCAAGGTACTGAAGTTCTATTTTTTTTATTACGATTGTGGAATTTATTTGCCGAGAGTCGAGGAAAATAAATCATATGAGTGATAAAAGGTACTTCATTACCGAGGTGCATATTAAATTTTATTTGAAAACTAATAAATATTTACGCACCAAGTGAGCTAAGGTTTATTATGTTTATTCATGAGAAGAAAGTTTAGCTCACGAGCCCGTAAGGGCGAGTAGGTTAATTTCTTCTAGTGAATAAACATTTTTAGCTCACGTGGTTTGTACAATATTTTATTCAATTTTGACGAAATAATAAAAACCATTATATTTAATTTTGATAAAATAAAAAACTGATCAGTTAGTAGACTGAGCATGACAATCGTCGCTAATAAACGTGAAGTCTATCTATTTAAAATGCTTTATTGTCTGTCATTTGTGTCGTGAAAAATAATGAAAATGGCAGATATCTGATAAATATTGTGGTGAATGTTATTTTCGTGCCTTGTGAATAAAATTTTTCTTATAGTTGTTGCCATGGAGTAAATAATGACAGTTTAAAACGTCAAAATGGAATAAAAATTATAAAAATATAAGGAATATTTATTTTATAAGTTAGGTTAAAAATAATCTGTCAATCTGACAGTGAATGTTGCTAACCTCGGACATTGAAGTTATTGTAAAGAACACTAAAAATTATGGCCCATATTCTCTCATCTTGAAGTAGCGCTACTTCCGAAAAATCGCTACTTCAACTGTCAAATGTCAACTTTAATATTAAAAATTAGAGAAATAAAAATAAATTAAATTGTAAATAGCACTTATTTAAAATACTATACGCTTCATTTACAAAAATATCAAACCTATTCTTGTCTACTCGTAAAATAAAATAAAATTTAAAAATCGAAATAGCGCTACTACAAAATGTGAAAATACGTGCCTATGTTCATTGGAATTATTTAGTTCGTCCTTCTTGTACATGCTTTTGTAACTGTTCCTACAAATGTACTATCGTACATCGTACACCTGCCCATATTCTTACATGTACAACAATTATCATATCATAAGGTTGGCAACACTGCTATTGCATGAAATCGTCGTATAACGGATTACCTTAGTGCCGATTTCTAAGCTTTTAATGACAATTTTTGTGCACTTTAGTGAAGATTTTAAATAAACTTATTTATATGTACGCTTGTGTAGATTAGCGACAAAGTAAACATCGAGCCAGCCACGAAAAAGGTGAAAAAGACGAAAGAAGAACCGAAAGTCAAACCCAAAAACTCCGAAACAGTCCTCGAAGGTAACCAGACGATAAACAAACTCAAAAAAGCTCAATTTAAAAAGGATAAAAAGTCCCGCGCAAAGAAAGAAAAAGTCGCACTCACCTTATCTGAAGGCTTGGAGAACGTTTCCTTCAACGACGAGGAATACAACTTCGAGACAGACTTCCAACAATAGATTATTAACTAATGAATATAGTTTATTTCTGTTATGATTACTTCTCATACAATAATAAAGAAATTAATTTATATACTGATACAAAGTGCTTAAAACTTAACCTATTTGTAAAATGTTTTAACCCACAGCAGAAGTAACTAATTCAGCGACATCTTGATTCGTAGATCGAACTGTTAGTTGCATTGTAATTCCGTCAGATAGCGCGAGTTTCGCTCGGACGAGGATGTCGTAACCGCCTCGGAATAAACCTGAAAGGTAAGAAAATATATTATTTATGTATCAATTAGAAAACTACGTTGTCATCAGTAGAAACTACAAAATAATAAGACAGAGAAGTTAAAATTACTCAGCATGTAAACCATGCCAGAGGTCAATACAGGTCTTAGGAATAAGGGAGAGTACTCGAATTATATAGGGAGATGAGTCGTAGCTGAGTGGATACCTAATTGGGTAACTAAGATTAAACACAAAGTAACTGTCTTATATTAACTCATATAATTCAGAATGTCATGCAAAAAAAATAATTTCACCCTTTTTCTGTTTAAATCGAAGAAGTATAGTCTAATTTATCGTTCAATATGATTAAATAATTTTTTATTTACAATTTTTGTTGTATAAAATCGTTTTAAAGTATGATATTTTTAAAAAGTTGCAAAAACCAGCCATGTTATGACGTCACAACATTCCGAACCAATTTCAGACTCATTTTAAACAGGCATTTTATAAGGACACATAATTTCTAAAAGAGAAATATATATATATAAACTATAAATTAAGGGTTACATATCTAAATATGCTATCATATATTAATATAACATCGTTCTGTTCACTTTTATAAATATAATTTTCATTTGGCGTGAACGTACCATCAAATGTTTCTTTCACTTTTGATTTGAGATTAAACGCTAGAAGGTTATAAACGCATGTGAGACATTGAATATATTGCAGAATACGTATTTTTTTATTTTGCACGAAACAACGTTTCTTCAACTTGTTTACTTTCATAAATTTCAGGTTATCTTTAAATGCCACTTTGACTCTGTGAAAATCAAAATGGTCGTTCATCTCACTTTGTGACGTCATTGGACAAGAGACGAAGCGGGGGTCTAGCAGCCCCATTTTAAAAAATGTCATTTTCAGTTACAATTTTTTCATGATTAAAGATCGATTTGAGGAAAAATAAAGAATACAGGTTTCTTATTTTTCACTACCCTTGTTATAAAGTTATATAAAAAAAGTCCTGCATGACCTCATTTGGGATGGAACCTAGATCCGCGTTCATCAATTTATCTTTATATTTATGTATTATCAAACTCTCGTGTGCGTTTAGATATCTATTATTATCAACATGTTTTAATAATTGTATATTAGAATTGTCAATTTTATGATTGTTAGCAAACATATGTTGTGCTACGCTAGATTTATTAAGATTACGGGTTTTTAAATGATAGAAATGTTCTTTAAACCGAGTATCAATTTGTCTTTTAATTTGCCCGATGTAAACTTTATTACAATCTTTACACTCAATTTTATAAACGCCGGATTTTTTATTATTATCTATTTTACCTTTAGGGTTACCTAATAATGATTTAATAGTGTTATTTGATTTATAAGTTCCCGTTCAATTTTGATGTACGACAAAGTAAATGGATTGTACAAAAATAAAAACGTTTGCATAATTTCAATGCAACGAGGGATCGCAAAGAATTAAATTCATGCACACTCAAACGATATATTTAAGAATAATTATTCATGATCTTGTTATTTCACTTTCAGAAACAAACTATGATACTGCTCCTTGACAATTCCACGGCCTAACAGACCAACTACGTTTTTTATGTTTGTCTTTGTTTTATTTCTTTATTATACACATCAAAAATAGTAAAAAACATTCCCGATATTATTAAAAAATCATCTTGTTCATTAACGTCTAACATATTCATAAATAAATAAATATATCATCACGGTATATAATCCATTACAAGGTGTGCCAATATCTACAACACATGTAGACATCGGTAATGATGACGATATATTTTACCGTGTGAGCGCTTGCCCGGCGTCACCTCACGGGCACTCATAGCTACAGGAATCACTTGTGCGATTAAAAGTCTAACATATTAATGACTATGAAAATAAAATTGTAACCTAAAATCTAAACCGATAACTGGTGAAACGTTAAATGACAAGCAGTGACAAGTCAAGTGATAGATATTGATTGGTCAGATCCAGAATTTCAAAATCGAACATAAAACAAAAAATTTTAAATCAAAATTTCTAAATGTAAATTTATAAATTAAATTCATCATAAACCAGACTTATCTTCTATAAATGTATTACATTTGTTTTTTTTAACACCCTGTACAAATAAAAAATTGTTACCTGCGAGGAAAAGCGTGTGCGTAGTTTTGCCTTCAGGTACTCTATCACTTCTTTCTGCTGGCATTAGCCCTAAGAACTGAATGATGTTCTTGACAGCTTCGTCCAGTGTCCTCATAGAAGCCAAAGCATATGTGTCTTCCATTTCCACGAAATTACTGCCGGCTTCTTCCCAAGCAGCACCAAAGTTAATTTTGTTCACCCGTTGAATTTGGTCGCCCAATGTTATTTCTATATCTTCTAACATGTATTCTTCATCGTAACCTATAATGAAAAACAATTACTATTCGTCCCTTCAATAATCTCCGGTCGCAAGAAAATAAATAAATCCTACCTTCATCGCTTTCCGGCAGTCCAGTTGAAGGGTCGCAATCTTTGACGACGAATTTGAGAGTAGCTCCGAAATTACCAACACTACTTGAAAGGTCGTCAGGGAACTGCAGCACTACGTATGCGGTGTTTGTCTCGTTGTATGGCAAGCGTGGGCAAGGAATTTCCTTTACGATATTGTAGCCTTCGGAAGGTTCCAACTGAACGCGGACATTCTCGAGAAGTTGGTCGTTTAAAGTGTTTAGACAATCGAACTAGAAGGAAATTTATCATTTGAAAATTCATTCAACATATTGTTAAAAATACTAATGAAATCAAAGTTTTTCTTCTTGAATCCTTATTTTAGAAATATAAATGAATTAGAAAACGGTAAATGGCAATAGTCTGTATCCTTCATTATTATCTTTCAAATTATTTTCATTTAATGTGACATAGACATTTATGTAAATAATTACAGAAAATTTACGACGCCTATGTTTGAATATCCTAGCAAAGACTGAAATAAATAAATAAATATATCATCACGGCATATTACCCATTTCTGGGTGTGCCAGTATCTACAACACATGTAGACATCGGTAATGATGACGATATATTTTACCGTGTGGGCGCTTACCAGACGTCACCTCACGGGCACTCATAGCTGGCGTGGAGAGGGCACCACAAGGGTCACTTTTGTGCCATTTAAAATTGGAAATATTTGGCGTCAGTCGGGATCGAACCCGGTTCCCCCAGGTTCGCGGCCAGACACTTAGGCACGCGGCCACGGGACCAAAGACTGAATTACAAAAAAAAAAAAAACAGGTGTTTCCATTTTTTTGGCCGCAATTGTACAGTGTGTTAAAAAAAATCCTAATTCGGAGTAGGCTATGGGCAAGAAAACGTATGTCAATTTGAAATTATTTAACAAGGAATGGCGAATGGGGTCATGCCAAAAAAAAATGTTGCTAATATTTTTATAAAAATAGAATCTATTACACTTATTATACATATTGCAACATAAAACATCCCAAAATATAATACTTTTCATTCATAATTTACTTAAAAGATATTCGCACTACGATTTTCTGTGACGTCAAACTTCAAACGCGAAGTTAACCGTAAGATCAGAGTAAACTAACCAAATATTTATAAAGCTGTCAGAGGAAAAGTGCGCTCTATTCAATCTTTTTTGTTTCATAAAGATTTAAATATTTCATTAGAGAAATATTATTTTTAATTGCAGGTTTGTGTACTTGAATATAATTTAATACATAAAAGTGCAATAATTGTATATTTATAATGATAAAACATGGTGAAGAAGAACTGTGCAGTTCCAACTTGTGGAAACAATTTATTAAAAAACCCAAAAAAAAAACTATTTATAAACAATCTTAATTTACATTTTGTCCGCCAGGGTGAACTGGAATCGTTCAGATACATGACGTATGTGCTCACGTGACCTCATTGTGATTTGAAATTGACCCCTATTTTTAAAAAATTATATCTACAAAATAATGCACACAGTGAAAATATTATTTACGTATACTGTGACCGGTAGACTTCCAGGAAAAAAATAAAACTGAAAATGTGGCATGGCTCCATTTGGCTCGAGATATTGTCAAAAATGTTATATAAAGAAATCAAAGCTTTTCTTCTTGAATCCTTATTTTAAAAATAGAAATAAATTAGAAAACGGTGAATGGCAATATTCTGTATTCTTCTTTATTATCTTTTCTTCTTAAAATTACATTTCATGATAAATTTTGACAACGTGACTTTTGAATTGAATAATAATCAAACATACGTTTCTGTGTTGATAGCGTACTCAGAATTACAATTTTTTTTAACACACTGTACATAATGGTGCTTCGGAAGCTGCACAAGGCGTAACTTTTTGCGCACACCTAGCATGATGTTTCTAAAATTAGGATTCAAGAAGAAAAGCTTTGATTTCTTTAGATAATATTTTTTACAATACAGATCTCGTGTCAAATTAACATTTAATTATATACTTTCAAATTGACATACGTTTTTCTATTCATAGCCTACTCCGAGTTAGGATTTTTTTTAACACACTGTACTATTTAAGTCACGACAAATGAATTTAACAAATAGGCCAACTAATATGGATTAGGGCTTGTATTCTGTTGAAGTTCCTTGCCATTCAAAGACTATAATAATAAGTCTCTCCTTACCTGCAATACCAAATGCTGAGAAAACACATGCTTGACACACCGCACCACATACTCCGTCTCACTCTCCGTCAGCTCTATCAACTCGCTGGACCTGAACAGCGTTCCTAGTTGCTGAACGCCCGGGATGGCGCTCAGACGATCTTGGTAGGCATCCTCGCGAGCAACTGGCGCCGGACGGCTAGCTGCAGACACCAATCCGCCTTCAACGGCCGGTGCGACGATATGTTCTTCGGCTAGAACTGCTCCAGCAGGGACGGAACGGAGATCGAATGGGGTTAAGGAGGGGGATTGGGAATAGTCGCGGAGGGCGCGTTCCAAAGAGGGAATGGAGACCTAGAATACAGACAAAGAATTAAGAATTAGTTAATTTATTCAGTTTTTACCTTCCGTCACCTTTAGGTAAGGTATTGTCTTTGGTCAAAAAATTCGGTGGTGAGTTTTTAATGAATAAGCACGTTTTAGTGTCCCTACAATACAAATTTACTATTTTTAAGATGTCTGTATGTATGTATGTATGTATGTGTGTCCGTGTGTGTGTGTGTCCGTGTGTGTGTGTGTGTGTATGTGTGTCCGTGTGACAAATTTTTCTCCGACGATAACTCCAATACTACAATTCTAAAAATTATAATTCTTTCGTATTCCTCTTCTGTACATCCATATGAAGAGTTGATTAGATTTTGGTTATAATCGATCCACCGGAAGTACCCTTTTTTTGAAGTTTTTAACAGTTTTTCTTAAAAAAACGCAGTTAAATATTATTTTTTGACATTTTGTTATTATATATATTAAAGAAAATACTCTTCTCTATACGGTTTAATTATACATTTTCCTTCATATTCAATAGATGTAAATTTAAAGCATTATAAAGAAATTAATTTTCAAAAATTAGTCAGCTTTGCAATTTATCATGGAAACAGCTGACATAATTATTCAAAAAAAAATAATTGACAGATGTCAGTTGCAAGTGCAAAACCAAATATGGAAAGTATAGGATCTAAAACTGGTATGTCATATTGTTACTCGCAAGTGACATGCAGAGAAAGGCCAAAGAGAAGATGGAAGGACATTACTTAGTGTAGTTTATGTTATAATTTTATTGGATTTAAAGAACTTTTTCAAATGAACTTTTAGTATGGAATTTGTAAAAAATAGTATGTGTTCGTGTTCGATTTTACATGATATTATATAGAATCTGTTCCAAGGACCTTTTGGTATGGGATTTGTACAAAATACATCGAATTGACGGAAGGTCTTGTGCTGGCCACAACGGATTTTTTTATTTTGATAATTACAAAAACAACAATTTTTTGATCGCCGCGCGGAGATTTTTCTCGGCTCATCATAGCTAACGACACATTAATCGTTCTCCATCAGTCAAATTAATTAAGAGCTGGGTGAAGAAATTTGAGGAGACGGGTAACAACGCCGAAAAAGGGAGAAGGCCCCCGTAAGACAAACAGAACACCAAAAAACTGTGAGCGATTGCAAAAGGCTGTTATGACTCATCCGACGTCGTTCGATTCGTAAACATGCATCAAAATATACTGTTAAGGAAATCTTAAAAAAAGATTTAAGGTTACACCCGTACAAAATTCAAATTGTGCAAGAGCTGAAAGAAGATTATCCGGTTAAAATGCAAGCGGCACGTTTTTTTATGGCTAGTTTGAAGATTTTGACAACGTAATCTTTTCTGACGAAGCACATTTCCACCTTCACGGTTACGTAAACAAACAAAACTGTCGATATTGGTGAGATAATAATCTGCAAAAGAATAAATAGAATAATCGCGCGGAAGGTTGGAGAGTGTTAACTCAAAACGATACCTGGAAATAATCAATAACTTTCAGTGGCCTTCTCTTCGTCGTCGGGTATTGTTTAACAGAGGTCAAGACATCTGGGTTTTGCAAGACGGGGCCACTTCTCATACCGCGATTATCATAATAGAACGTCTTCGCCAACTTTTCCCGAATCGCATCATTTCTAAGAGAGGGACTCTAACTGCCCAGAGATATTTCGAAACAGGAAGGATTCTTTTCGCTGAATGTTCAAGCAGTTTGTAGTGCAAAATTACAAATATTAAATGTTGTTGCACGCTGATATATCTTTCAATAAAAATTTTAAAAATTCATTTAAGAATACTTGATCCTTTTAATATGTAAAATCGATCTTTATTGATAACCATTTGTATGGTTGGACTTTTGAAAATATCATTTATTTTCATTATTATTATGAAACGTACACAAAATAAATTAAAAGTAGTATCACTTTTACATAATATCTACGCGGTAATTATTTCTTTATAATTTAAAAGAGAATTTAGTTAACAATTTCTCACAAATTTATCAGTCACTCCAGGAGTCGCTCAGTTGCTCTATTGTTCCAGTATAGTTCCGTTAGTCTATCCGTATTACTTGTTTATTTTGTATTATAGTCAGTAGCAAAGTTAAGCTTAAATGTAAATAAAATAATAATTCAATAACATATGACAATAATTATTATTCTTTTAACATAAATTTTAAAATGAAGGAAATATCAAATCTATACAATAACGTTCATTTTTAGTCTAACCTATCAAGTATTTAAGCAACAATTTTTGATATTTATTTTTATTGCAATGAAATAGTTTATCAAATACATGTTACATTTTTACTTTTTAATCGTAATTTTAAAAATATTTCATTTAAAATTTTAAAATTAAAGTATAGATATTTTGATTTCATACAGTTGGTATTGCATGAAAATTGAAGTAGTTGTTGGTTGTTTTTAAACAAGTTTGAACTACTTAATGCAACTTACATAGTTATTTATAGGTCAAACGGAAAAGAATCTGGTGAAAAGTGTCGGTTTTATTTAAAATATGAACAAAATTCGTAGTGCTTCATTAATAAAAGTGTGAACACATATTAAAAGTGTGGTGAAAAACATTTAGTTTATTAGAACTTTGAAAAATGTTTAGAAGTCCAGTAAGCCAGTCCAGAATATTTCCACCAGTCCAGTAGCCATACGTTTCAGCAAAATGTGAGTCAATTATTATACATTACTAACCTTTAAAAATGTTACAAAATATAGTTTAATTCACAATCATTAACGTTTAAAAATGCAAAATCAGGTCAAAGAATCCGCCAAAAACTGGGTTCGATTCAGGTTAATTTGTTTTTGAGAGATGATTTCGGGTGCGGTTCTCGTTCAAGCATTAATAAAATTAGCAGTTTTGTGTTGGGTTCAGGTTTGGTTTGAACTAATGAAAGTTGTATTAGTGTTTTTTGAATGACAATCTTTATATAGAAATAATTTAAAATGCGAGCCGGAAATTATAATGTAAAGCATGAGAAGAACATGAACACAATTTTCACGAACAGTTCGGTTCAAGTTTGGGTTCAATGCCATGTGCGAAATAATATAAAAGAAATAAATTTTACGGATTTCTAAGATATTTGAGATACATATTTCAGAATATTTATCAATATTCGATTTCGAGTATGACGCCAGTTACATTTTTTTTATAGACGCTATAATGGAAAATTACACCAACGAAAAGAGGATTTTTTTTACACATTGGATATTATACCATTTTCTAAACCTAATATTCATACAATATTCATTCTTTGCCATACATTTCTATCATATTTTTATTGTAATGTTCCTTACCTGTGGGCTCTCAATGATGTAGTTATTATACAAGCTCTTGTCAAGCTGCTGTAGAATGCTACTGTAATACGTAGCTCTATCTCTAACTTCATCGTCGTTATCCATCTGGCATCTGGCTAGCAGAACCTGGATGTTCTCCAGGAGATCTGGACAAGTAGCGCCAAACTGGGCCATTGCAGATACGGCGGCTGCGCGGACTGTAGCGTTTTCCAGGATCACGCGGTTGTAGATAAAGCGAATGTATCTGTAGGGAATACGGATAGTTTGATAGTATTAATTTATATGGTCAGTCGCAGATTTATTCAAAATCGAACTGTTCGTTGCATTTTTGATCATTTATATATTCTTACAAAACTGATATTTCAATATACTTATTCTTAAGGGTATCTTACAAATTCTTAAATATAAATTCATGTATATACAGTGTGTTCCATTTAGAGGTGCCACCATTGGGATTTCGAGAACTATAAGAGTTACGATGTCGGTTAAATGGAACTTTTTATACGCCTTTCGGAGGCCATCTCAGATGTGCTTTTATTTTTCCAAAAATTCTCATAGGGCACTAGATAATGACGAAAAACTGAATATTGTTGATTTTTTCTTTTTCAAATAACTTCTAAACTATTAATAATTGAGGAAAAAGTTTCAAATATAAAAGATAGATATTTTTATTAACTAACCAGTGGCGTACGAAATAAATTTTTATATCTGTAAATTTTTGAGATATAACACAAACTTATATTTTTTCAAATGGAACCCATATCTGATTTTAGTCTCAAAAAAATAAATATTTTTTTCTATTTTCAAAGATGTAAGGGTTATTATGTTTTATATTTGTTTTGCCTTCAAAAATTATATTTTTTTCCTTATTTTGTATTAAATTTACAATTATTTTGAAAATATTGGTAGATTTTTATTTGGAAATACTCCTTGTATTTAAATAATTTATTTCCTTAAAAATATTTGCTCAAAATTCGTATGAAATTCATTTTTATATTTTATATCAGGTCGCCCTTGGCACATCATAGTGTAATTTGTAATTATGAGTCTAGAATGAAAATATTAAGTAATAAAGGCATAAAACAAATTATTTCGATTAAATACAATATAATTAATAAAAATAATAATGTTTTTCTGGGAAATAATTAGAAAATTCAGGAAAATAAATAGAAAAATTAAATTTTAGGAGAAAAATAAATATAAAACATAATAACCCTTACACCATTGAAAAGAGAAAAAAATATTTTTTTTTTGAAACTAAAATCAGATATGGGTTCCATTTAAAAAAATATAAGTTTGTGTTATATCTCGCAAATTTACGGATATGAAAATTTATTTCGTACGCCACTGGTTAGTTAATAAAAATATCTATCTTTTATATTTGAAACATTTTTCTCAATTACTAATAGTTTAGAAGTTATTTGAGAAAGAAAAAATCAACAATATTTAGTTTTTCGTCATTATCTAGTGTCCTATGAGAATTTTTGGAAAAACAAAAGCACATCGGAGATGACCTCCCAAAGGTGCACAAAAAGTTCCATTTAACCGACATCGTATCTCTTATAGTTCTCGAGATCCCAATGGTGGCACCTCTAAATGGGACACACTGTATAAATACATTCATTTAAATTTAAACATTCGGTTTTACAAACATCGTACAAATATTCACAAAAAAAAAAAACTCTGTATACATGTATACACCGAAACGTCCGTATTATAAGAATAAATGTTATATGACAGACAATTTCCAAATCTATAGATGTAATGAAGAATGTAAAAGTAACAGATGGATAATTTAATATTTGATAACATAAGTAGGGGTTTCCAAGTTCTCTTTTTCATTTTTACCTTCCGTCACCTTTAGGTAAGGAAGGTCTTTGATTAAAAAATACGGTGTTGAGTTTTTAATGAATAAGACGTTTTAGGGTCCCTAGAATACGATTGTACTAGTTTTACGATGATGTCTGCATGTGAGTGACAATTTTTTTCTCCGACGATAACACCAATACTACAATTCTGACAATTATAATTTTTTCGTATTCCTCCTCTTTACATCCCTTATTTAAAGTTATTAACAGTTTTTCTTGAAAAAACGCAGTTAAATATCATTTTTTTACATTTTATGGGATCATCAACATGAAAGAATATATCTCATTATCTATACGGTTTGATAATACATTTTTCTTCATATTCAATAGATATAGAGTTAAAGAATTATAAAGAGATTAACTTTCATAATGAGCCAGCTTTTCTATAATCATGGAAACAGTTGATAGTTATTCAAATAATTTTAATTGACAGATGTCAGTGTCAATTACATAGTGTATGTTCGTGTTATAATTTTATTGGATTTATAGGCTCGTAGTATGATCACGGTTTTAAGAAATGTCAAATTTCATTAGTTAATAATAATAATAAATATCAAATTTATCAAAATAAGATTTTAAAGCAGAACATAGTTTGTATTCAAATTCAAACAAATATTTTTTAAAAAATCGTTCTTTACATATGACGGTGAAATGAAATATTTAAAGTTGAATTTGACATTTCTTAAAACAGCGTTTTAGTTAAAACCGTGATCATACTACGAGCCATTGAATCTTTTCCAATGAACTTTCGATATGGAATTTGTAGAAAATAGTATATGGTCGTGTTACAATTTTACTGGATATATAGAACATACACTATGTAAATTGCACTTGACACTGACATCTGTCAATTAGAATTATTTGAATATATCCATGATTATAGCAAAGTTGGCTGATTTATGAAAGTTAATTTCTTTATAATTCTGTAACTCTATATCTATTGAATATGAAGGAAAATGTATAATCAAATCGTATAGACAATAAGATATTCTTTCATATTGATTATCACATAAAATGTCAAAAAAATATATTTAACTGCGTTTTTTCAAGAAAAACTGTTAAGAACTTCAAATAAGGGAACTTCCGGTTGACCAATCATAACCAAAATCTAGTCAGTTCTTCAAATGGATGTAAAGAAGAGGAATACGAAAGAATTATAATTTTTAGAATTGCAATATTGGAGTTATCGTCAATACAACTAGTATTGGAGTTACAGTTAGGAGAATTTTTTGTCAAACATAGACATCATCATAAAACTAGTGAAATCGTATTCTGGGGTCTCTAAAACGTTCATATTCATTAAAAGCTCACCATCGTATTTATTGACCAAAGACAATACTTAAAAACGTGTTTGTTAACTAAAATATATGCATGATTACTATAGGCGTGATTCTTCGGACTGTGATTCGTGATAAAATTGAACAAAGTGAACATGATCAAAAAGAAAATTGTTTCTTTGTTCGTTATTCGTTATCCCCACTCTTTCATTTTGTGATCACAACACGCCATTCCCTTTCCCCTTCTGAATCAGTCTTTTCGCATGATCACTGTGATTGAAATAACAAAATATTTGAAAATGGCGGAAAAAATAAGCAATGAAATATTGGAATATGCAAATTTATGTCTACATCAGAATCATCCGAACTACTAGAAGTTGAGTCAGTAGATTCAATGTTCATTATTGGTTTCGATTTTTGTAATATTAGATCCTGCAGGTACAAAAAAAAGTTAAAGAAACTTGTTTTCATATTTTACTGCACATCCCATACCAAAAATATTATTTGTTTCAGCACAATCCATCTTTAAACTATTTTCGATTTGGGTATTACTTCATCAAAACAACTGATTTATCATTTGACGTTTGCCGCTAGTTTGTTCGACGTTGTGTAGGTTTCGCGTCGATCGAGTAAATTTTGTTGTTTCTTTGAAATTAAATTTAATCATGATTCGAAGGAATCATTATTTAGAAAATCATAATCACAGTCCGAAGAAACACGCCTTATATCTTCTTTTCCTACGGTGGGGTGAAGCGAACAAGCTTCAGGTTTCAGAAATGAGTAAATAATGTATAATTTCTTACCTTGACGGCTGTTTCGTCCTTGGTCCTTCCTTTCCCAGCAAATGTAAAATCCTCACGGCTAGACTAGTATGTTCACAATCTTCAATAAACTCACACAAATGCGCTAAACCAGCTTCTTTCGCTTCCGTATTCTCTTCAATAATAGTTATAATTGTATCGGCAATCGACGCTTTGTAATCCAAACCTCCTTCATCTCTCAACATAGCCGACAGGAAGTTCATCAACACCCCATGTTTCCGCGGGAACTTCAAACACAACGCCCTAATAGCCTGCACTACAACAATTTTAAATTCATCGCTGATTTCAGAGACAAAACCAGCAATCTGTTTCATCAATCTATCCACCGAAGACTCCGCTCCGGTTTTGAGGAGAGTTGTGATCGCTAGAGTGGCTATCGATCGATTCGAGTCCGTGATTAAGTTCTCTAAATCCAAATTGCAAGCTGTCACAGCCGCCGGATGTGAAATAGCGACTTTGTTGAGCGTTCTAACGGCAGCGAAACGTAAAGTTGGTTTGGGCGAGCTGCAGAATAGTTGTAAGACGCTCACAGCTGGGGCGTAGCCTCTGCTGGTGGTGCATTTAAGGTTGACAATAGCGTGAGCCGCTTCGTAGATAACCATTTCGGATTTGTGGCGAAGACACGATTCGATGAATTCGAATAATGGGGATTCGGAACCACCAACGTCTTCTTCTTCGAGAAGTTTGCACGAAATGCGGATCTAAACATTGAAGATTTTATTAGAAAATAGCTATTTGTGTATTAAGAGCGCAAAATGGGACATTGTCGATTGAGAGGTTGTTGCCGCGCTCCTACGTCGCGCGGCTTTCTCTCGAAATCAACAATGTCCACTTGCGCTCGAAACACACACAAGACTATTTCTACAGTCGACACAATGGGGTCGTCCACCATAATAAAAGATAAATAACGATTATAGTTTTTAATTTTAATTTATCGTTATTTTCCATTCTTCTTGAGCTATTGCTACAATCTAATCTAAGCACTTTTTTACTTTCGTTTTAGTAAATGAATGCCCTATTTTATTTTTGTATTCCATTACTCAGAAGAACGGCATTTTGTTTGGGTATGTAATATACCGACAAAGCAGTCCTGACTAAACGTTGCCATTAAGAATGTAGACAAGTGACATTTCTCAACAGCTTTTAAGTCTCCCAAAAATTAATTTTAAAATATTCCAAAAGAAGATTTGTTGGAAGAATTTGACAGCTATGGCAGTTTTAAGTCACCAGAAATCAATTTCGCAGTTTTAAACAGCTTTTAAGTCTCCCAGAAATGAGTTCTAAAACATTCCAAAAGAAGATTTGTTGGGAGATTTTGTCAGCTTTGGCAGTTTTTAAGTCACCAGAAATCAATTTGACAGTTTTAAACAGCTTTTTATTCGCCCAAAAATTAGTTTTAAAACATTCCAAAAGAAGATTTTATTGAGAAAATGTGACAGCTTTGGCAGTTTTAAGTCATCAGAAATCAATTTCGCAATTTTAAACAACTTTTAATTCTCTCAGAAATTAGTTCTAAACATTCCAAAAGAAGATTTGTTGGGAGATTTTGTCAGCTTTGGCAGTTTTTCAGTCACCAAAAATCAATTTGACAGTTTTAAGTCTCCCAGCAATTAGTCTGAAAACATTCTAAAAGATTTGTTGGGAGAATTTGACAGCTTTGGCAGTTTTTAAGTCACCAGAAATCAATTTGACAGTTTTAAACAGCTTTTAATTCTCCCAGAAATTAGTTTTAAACATTCCAAAAGAAGATTTTATTGAGAAAATTTGACAGCTTTCGCAATTTTAAACAGCTTTTAAGTCTCCCAGAAATTAGTTCTAAAACATTACAAAAGGATATATTGTGTTGAGAGAATTTGTCAGCTTTGGCAGTTTTTCAGTCACCAGAAATCAATTTGACAGTTTTAACAGCTTTTAAGTCTCCCAGCAATTAGTTTCAAAACATTCTAAAAGAAGATTTGTTGGGAGAATTTGACAGCTTTGGCAGTTTTTAAGTCACCAGAAATAAATTTGACAGTTTTAAACAGCTTTTTATTCGCCCAAAAATTAGTTTTAAAACATTCCAAAAGAAGATTTTATTGAAAAAATTTGACAGCGTTGGCAGTTTTAAGTCACCAGAAATCAATTTCGCAGTTTTAAATAGCTTTTAAGTCTCCCAGAAATTAGTTCTAAAACATTCCAAAATAAGATTTGTTGGGAGATTTTGTCAGCTTTGGCAGTTTTTCAATCACCAGAAATCAATTTGACAGTTTTAACAGCTTTTAAGTCGCCCAGCAATTAGTTTCAAAACATTCTAAAAGAAAATTTGTTGGGAGAATTTGACAGCTTTGGCAGTTTTTAAGTCACCAGAAATCAATTTGACAGTTTTAAACAGCTTTTTAGTCACCCAAAAATTAGTTTTAAAACATTGCAAAAGAAGATTTTATTGAGAAAATTTGACAGCTTTGTCAGTTTTAAGTCACCAGAAATCAATTTCGCAATTTTAAACAGCTTTTAAGTCTCCCAGAAATTAGTTCTAAAACATTCCAAAAGAAGATTTGTTGGGAGATTTTGTCAGCTTTGGCAGTTTTTCAGTCACCAGAAATCAATTTGACAGTTTTAACAGCTTTTAAGTCTCCTAGCAATTAGTTTCAAAACATTCTAAAAGATATGTTGGGAGAATTTGACAGCTTTGGCAGTTTTTAAGTCACCAGAAATCAATTTGACAGTTTTAAACAGCTTTTAATTCTCCCAGAAATTAGTTTTAAAACATTCCAAAAGAAGATTTTATTGAGAAAATTTGACAGCTTTCGCAATTTTAAACAGCTTTTAAGTCTCCCAGAAATTAGTTCTAAAACATTACAAAAGGATATATTGTGTTGAGAGAATTTGTCAGCTTTGGCAGTTTTTCAGTCACCAGAAATCAATTTGACAGTTTTAACAGCTTTTAAGTCTCCCAGCAATTAGTTTCAAAACATTCTAAAAGAAGATTTGTTGGGAGAATTTGACAGCTTTGGCAGTTTTTAAGTCACCAGAAATAAATTTGACAGTTTTAAACAGCTTTTTATTCGCCCAAAAATTAGTTTTAAAACATTCCAAAAGAAGATTTTATTGAAAAAATTTGACAGCGTTGGCAGTTTTAAGTCACCAGAAATCAATTTCGCAATTTTAAACAGCTTTTAAGTCTCCCAGAAATTAGTTCTAAAACATTCCAAAAGAAGATTTGTTGGGAGATTTTGTCAGCTTTGGCAGTTTTTCAGTCACCAGAAATCAATTTGACAGTTTTAACAGCTTTTAAGTCTCCTAGCAATTAGTTTCAAAACATTCTAAAAGATATGTTGGGAGAATTTGACAGCTTTGGCAGTTTTTAAGTCACCAAAAATCAATTTGACAATTTTAAACAGCTTTTTAGTCGCGATGAAAAGTACGAGCAACTTGAGTTGCCGATATCGGCAACATGACGATTATTCTATCCCACGGAATGTATGTTCCTTTAAAATCTAGGGAAATACGTTGCTTAAAGTTTCTACCAGATATAGGGAAATTTTGATATTTGATCTTTAACATCCCATAACTGGATAACTTTTCAGGAGGTTGATCAGTTCCTCTTCCACATGTTTATTATTTAAAATATTAGTCTTCATTGTATGTACTTAATATGCGAGCACACGTATTGTTGACAAATAAAAGTATGATTTTGACAAGAATGACGCCTGCGTGATCATACGATGCTTCAAACATAAGTTATTTTTGGTCGCTGCATGCAATAAAATCAAAATCAGTAAAATCTTACAGATTGCAGTTCCGAATATTTAAATTTAATATTAGATAAAAACAGTACGCAGGCATAAGATGTAAAAAGTCACGAGAATACATTTCTTAATAACATCAAATCAACTCACCAACATACAAACAGCATACGGACTCTTCAACGACATCCTAATACACTTCGCCACCAATTTCGTCACTGCCAATTTATCTGTCTTCCTGATATGATACAACACTCCAAGAGCGTGATACTGCACCATTATATTATCACTATTTACAGCTTCTTGTGCCTCGTTTACCCATCTTTTCACTACATCTGAAGCGATTCTAGTGAGATGAAGAGAACTCACAAGAGCTGCAGACGACACGGCGGAGTTCTTGTCCACTATGGCTTGCTTCATGTAACGCTCAATAGCTTGAAGCATGGTGATGTCAGTTATGCTGCAAAGCGCGCGGATTGCTGCAGCACGGTAAAGGTCTTCTTTGCCTATAAAAAGTAAATAATTATTATGTGGATTGCCAAAATCCGAAATTTATATGTACAGGTGGAACAAATTCAAGTTCCTTACACGAAAAATTTTCTTATTAAGCACGCTACAGAAAATTGATGTAGGTCTTTATGGACTTTTTGAGAAAACTTTAATAAGCACCACAGAAATTTTTAATCGTCTTTAGTTTTTCAGCTACAGGCTAAAACTTGATATTCGCTTATTTTGAAAATACCTCATATCTCGCTTATTATAAAAGATAAAGAAAAACGTTTAGACAAATTTTATACTGTTTTTTAAGTAGAACAACGTGATGTAACTAGATTTTTGTCAAACTAAATAATTCTCGAGATATAACACAAACGAATAGTATATTATGTGACAAGTGTGTGAAGTTATTTTTACATGAGGGTGGAGATTGCGACACGAGCCGAAGGCGAGTGTTGCAAACCACCCGAATGTAAAATAGGCTTCACACACGTGTTACATACTATACTTTTTCTACGACTTTACAATAAAATATATTTTTTCTTCACATTGTCATTCTTTTAACGTAAACCCTCTGTATTATAGACTTGTGTAACCATGGTTACCAACGTTACGGGTATTTAACAGGTTTTTTTATTAAAATACAATTCAGTTTGTAATATTTAAAATAATGAACGGTGCGTGAAATGTTACTTCACGCACTGTGTGCAAAAAATCAAACTTCACACATAAAAATTAATACGTGAAGTACTCATTTCACGCATGGGAGTAGAAAAAATATTTTTTATATGGAAACACATGTTGAAAACATTCTCATCTTTTTCTTATTTTATAAGATTTTCAACGATGTATAACAACTCCATATTCTTTTGTCTTAAACATGAGTAAAACATGAATTAATTTTTGGGTTAAAAAAAATAAATTTAATAAAAAACAATTGAAAAAATCAATTACAGATCATTATTTGTTTATTTTTAATGTTATTTTCATTATTTCTATTTATTTTTCTTATATATAAACTTCAGAAAGATTATTATGCCACTTATATATGTCGAATTGTGTCAAACCCAACTACCACGCCGATAAAAAATTAACTAACTAATCAAAAAATAATTGACTGAAAAGAAATTTGAGAATATAATTAATAGATATAGAATCAAAACAAACATATGATAATCTGTAATTGATTTTTTCAATTGTTTCTTAATTTTTTTTTATGAATTTCTTTATCGCTACAAATGAGCAATATTCGTACAATTTCAAATTCAATTTTACAAGTTACCAAACGTGCAAAATTAAATTTGTTTAGGGATTTATGCGTAGAATGTAATTATCCACAACTTTTATATGAAACAAATTTGTCTACAAGTAATTGGGGACTTTTGCGCAAAGAAAAACTGTTTTCTCATGTTAAATAATCATTAATATTTTATTTCTTCTTTTCATTGACATAAATGAAATATATATATTTTTTTATGTCATTGCCGTTGTTATTAATTGACGGGTTTTTTTAAAAAATGTAAAGAAACTAATCACATAATAAAACATGTAAAAACAGTTTTGTATGCAACTTTTAATTCCGTAAAACTTTTCACTCTACAGTTTTTCCCGTAAAATGAACTGGAGAGCAGAAAATTGTATAAAACTAAAATTTCATGTTAAATCCCTATGTTCACTCCTAATCGCCACCAACCTGTATACTTATTCTACCTCTACGATGAATTTACAGCGATAAAAATATCAACTTTTTAAAGTTAAAATTGTGTAAATGAAATGAATTCTTACCAGTCATATCTTTAGTCAAACTCGAAGTAACAATAATTACATCATCTGCAATCGAACTAAGTTCTTTAATTCCCAAGTACACCAAACGCCGTAGAATTACATCTCGAGATTGAAACAATTTCGTCATGGCAAAAAATGCCTCAGTTGCTTCCGTAACTCCAAGTTGCTCGCCCTAAATATGTTCAACAATCAATGATAATAAATTCATGAATTACATTATCTCACCTGGTTTAAAAGATACAAGATTTTTGTGAGAATATGCGCACATTTTCTCGGATTCACTGGAGTTTCATTGAATGTACGAGCTTCTTGTAAAACAGTTGTCTTTTCGATATTTTGAAACGGATTACCGCCGCCTAAAATTCGAATTTAAAGATGGAATTTGTTGACTCTTAGTTTTAACGATAACATACCATCTTCCTCTTCTTTTTTATCCCGCTTAAACGAATTCATCATTTAGTTTTCACACTTTAAATCAATTTTGAAGTTACAAGACACGTCACCCAATATTTGTTGTAGCTGTCACTTTTTGCCGACCTGTCAAATGTTGTGATGGTACTGCTGGTAGTGGAAAACGACAAACGTGACATATGTGCAGCAGTGTTACCAAATATAAAATTTCTAATTATTTTCTTCTTTTTATAAAATATATAGAAGTTTTTCATATATTTGTAAATATAATTTATTATGAAATTTGATTCTTTTAAATTATATACGTATATCACAACAAAATAATAATATTATATATTTTATACAATTTCATTTACATGTATTTTAATAAGTTACAGTATTGTCAACACTGTTTAGACAATGTGACAAATAGTCTGCAAATAAATATAAACTTTAAACGATTTGGATTTATTTGTAATATTTCCATTTTATCAAATTTGTTTTCATAAATTTCATTTCATATTTAGTAAAAAAAATTCAAAATTATATAATAGTTATTTATGGAATAAGAGTAAAAAGTATAGTCTTGTCTCACGAGTAGGAAAGTTTGACTGACACTTTTTCCTCGAGTTGCGTACATTTTTTTTTACGTCTGTTATAAAAGTGTGATAAAAAGTGCCGTAATGTTTCATTATTTCACGCGTTCGCGTTAAAAAAGTGCACTTTAATTCACACTTTTATTGTGTTAGAAAAAGATATACTTTAAATGTACTTTTTTTAACAGATGTAAAAAAATACATATACAAATTTAAAATTCAGTATTTTTTTTTAAATAATATTTCAAAAACCGTACACATTTGGAAAGTGTAAAAACACTACAATTCATCATTTTATTATTTTTTTCAGAAAAAAAGACAATGGGGTATTCCACCAAAACAAAAAAATAAATTCATTTTAACTGTAGGGCTCAAAAAATAAAAGTTAAAACAATGAAAACATTTTTTAAATAATTACTTTACGAGATATTTCACATTTGCTAAAAGAGGAAAGTGGCGTCATACGATTGTTATCTTTCTCTCGTAGCGTACTCAGAACAGTGTGTGTGAGAAAGACAGGTATAGGGGAAATGTGACGTTACACTGATTTCTCGAAAATAAAATACTGTTAAACTAGGAACAATGGGCTACTTGCGTACCTTTTTTATTTAATATTTTTGAAGAGCAGGTACAAATTTGCTGCCCATCTTTTGGCAAAATATTTATTAATTAGCCAGAAAAAAAATAATGAAATTTGATTATTTGAATTCCCGCCATGTATGACGTAGAATTACGCCGCACCAATGAATGGTCGTAAAGCCATAGCGTTTGTTTGTACGGATAATGTAGATCTCCTGTTTGACGTTTCAAGAATAGTTTGGAGGTTAGTATTTTAGTTTGTTTTTTTGGTATCGATATTTTAAATTACATGTAACTACCTATGTGTTTATTTGTGAAGTAATTAATATATTTGAGAGCCCAGAGAGAGAAAAAAATGAACTAATGTCAAATTAAAATTTTCTCGTACGCATGCCATCTATACGTTACATTTTTAAACATATGGTTTCCTTTTCCATTTTAATATAATGACGTCACAGAAAATTTTCTTTCTTAATTTACTAAAAAACAAATAATTTTTAAAAATAAAATTTATATTTTTACATATGTTTCCAACATAACATTACGTATATAGTGATAGAAATCGGATTTTCAGTACCACGCAAGTAGCCCATTAAGATTTTTGAATACTATTAATTGCTTCAAAACTAAATGAAGTTTTATTTAAAATAATAAAAAAAAAATGAGTGGAATACCCCATTGAAAAATGACAGAGTTTAATGAACATCATGGATTCATACTGTGTGTTCAGAAAAAAAACCTAAATCGGAGTTGGCTATGAACACAGAAACGTAGAACCGAAGCCTACGTTATTAATAACGTAGGCTACGGCAGAACATAAGCATAAGTCTGATTATTATTCAATTCAAAAGTCAAGTTGTCAAGATTGATCGTGAAATGTAATTTTAAGGACAAAAGATAACAAAGAAGGATTCACTGTTCTCTAATTTATTTCTATTTCTAAAATAAGGATTCATGAAGAAAAGCTTTGATTTCTTTAGATAACATTTTTGACAATATCTCATGCCAAATTGACATTTAATTAAATATTTTCAAATTTTTTTTATTCATAGCCTACTCCAAGTTACGATTTTTTTGAACACTGTAGTACTTAATCCTATCTTCAATATTGTTAAAGTACTCAAATTCAAATTTCTTTTTTTGTATATATGACAGGACAGTATATAAATAATTATAATTGTTCATGTAGTACTTTTACGTATTTATTTACATTTTTTAAAACTTCTAATATATTTAAAAATAGGTTTGTTCTGTAATATTAACAATAATTGTACATTTTGTTCGAATACTTTGTTCTCCTAATACAAAATTATACTATATTTCAGTTAAAAATGAAATAAATTGTATTCGAATGGTTTGAAATTCTTGAAAGTTAATACTGCCAATTATATTTCTAAAAAGTCTAACAGTTAACATTTTTTTTTGCTATTTTGTATTCAGATTACGTTTTAATCAATGAGAGAGGAGAAACATTGGTTCTATATAAATCGCTATATTTCATTTCACGTAAGAAAATAGCGTTGATTTAGATAAAGATATAAATTCTGCCCTTTGATTGGTCAGAATGCTAACTTGTCAGCTGTCAATTATCAAATAAAATCGACAGAATTAAGTGATATTTAACCATGTTTTGATGCAATTTTTAATATTCATGACTCTTGCATTTTGCAGATAAAAATATTTTTATTATTGCAAAGTTTGGTTTCATGAATTTAAATTATTTATTCAATGCATGTAAATACGGTCGGCTCTTAAGCGCCATCTGCTATTTTCTTACGTGAAATGAAGTATTTATAAACCTATCAATTCTTAACTGAAATAAATTATGTATACATTATTATTTTCTTGGAATGTCTTGGCTTAAATCGGCGATAACATAGGAAACTGCAGCCCAAAGTACAGTGCATAAATCTAGAGCTGTAGTATTTTCTACGTCCATCGTATCTGCTTCAGTGTGATGATAATCGAAATACATGTCGTTTTTAGTTGCAAGGCTTGCACCTGGGACTCCCTGATAGATAAAATAATCTATATCTGGACCTTCTTGAGGTTGAGTTAAAGTTGTAGCGTTAATTCCTTTCATTAAGCTGAAAATAATATAATTCTCATAAAAATATTCACCGAAACTCTTTTTTGCTATAATCGTTCTGGAGAAAAGTGTTCTCAAACAGAAAATGAGTGCACGAAATAGCTAATTCCTGCACTACTATGAAAAATGAGATAATTAAAACCATAAGTTGTTTTGTTTTATTTTTTTTTGCATGAAAACGTAAATTAAAAAATTCTGTTGTGGCCAGCACAAGACCTCTCGCCATTTCCATATTAGGCTATATAAGTATTGTATTGCACTTCGCTTTCGAACCGTCGTTTTATAACAAAATATTACAGAACTTTACCAAATATTGTTTTTTATTGTATTTAGCATGTCTTCTGCATACATATAATTCTAATTATATCTATTTTTCATTGTATGAGGAAGTTTCTAAATGTCAGAGATTCTTCCAATTCATTAACCAGATTGGCGGTATTTCTGATGGATATATGCATTTTACGTATAATTTCAAATATTTAATTAATAAAACAATAAGGAAGATTAAATATACTTCCCAGAAAAAGCTATCAAAATGTCACTAAAACTGTTGATTTTTGACACTGACATGTGTCATTTACAAACTATGTTATAAACATTGGAATTTGTCAACTGGTTTCCTTAGTGCCTTAGCCTGTGCGATTAGAATACTCTATAAATTAAAGTGTCTTTATCTCTAAATCTATACAAGATATAATAAATTTTTTAAGTGTTAAAAAACTCCCAAAAAGTTATATTTAGAAGAATTTTTCTAAGAAACTACTACTTCCGGTTGTTCAATTGTTACCAAAACCTTTTCAGCTCTTCCCAGGAATGTCAGATTGAGGAAACTGCAGTTAAATATTTTTTAAGTCTTATAGTTTTTGAGGAATCGTGACTACAACATCCAGACATACATACATACACACACACACACATCCACACACACATAGATATTTTAAAAATGTTATAATCGGATTCTAGGGACCTTAAATCGTGCTTATTCAATAAAATCTGGATATGCGAATTTTAGAATGAATCCAATACCTCTCTTAGCGAGAGGTAAAAAAATCAATATTATGAATTTTATTCTCTAAAACTCAGTTTTTTGCAGGCTATTGTCCCCCGTTTTAACTGACAATGATGGTTGTAGTATCAATAGAAAGATAAAAAATTTCTGCATCAAATTACACTAAATACATGTAAAACAAAAAATAATAAATATATTTTTATTATTGACAAAGGTTGATTTCACGAATTTAAATCTGTTATTTTCCTACGTGAAATGAAGTATAGAGGCCAACAATGAAATTGCATAGCTTACCTTAAAACTTCTTTGATAATGCAGATAGCTTCGTCAGTCCCGGAAACAGCTAAGCCAGTAGGCCAAAAAGTTCCAATATCCGATTCCATTACGAAATTAAACTTGTCTAATTCATGACTGTGGGCCTCAACATATTGTTGAGCACCAATTATGCCCATTTCTTCTGCTGTCCATAACACTGCTCTAAAACACAATAATTCCAAATAAAAGTCATTAGAAACAGACTGTTTTTGCCGCGTCTATATACATAACAACTTGGCGCATGCGCTTTGAATTTCGCGGATAAAGCTCAACGTAGATGGCAGAATCATAGCTAATAATTTTGAATGACTTTACTGCCAGATATATTTTTTTATTGATTCTGACGTAGAAGTACAATTATTCAGTTAAATCCATAGGAAACAATGTTTATTACAATTTTTAACAGTTGTATAACTAAAAATTCATTTTTCTCAAAGTACTTGTTTTATATTTGGACTTAAATTTTATTATTCTTTTCTTCTTTCATCCTTTGGTAAAATTACATAACAAGAACACATTATTTAAAAGAAGAATGAAAATACAAGATAGTTACAAGTAACTATCTGTCACTTTTAATACCGGACTCTCCAATTTTAAATACTCTGGGCACATAGTGAAGTGCACAAATTTTATTACATAGTTCTAGAAAGTTCATGGCTATGGTGGCGCTATAGTTACTCTGTCTATATCACCACCGCCTGCTCCCATTCGTTCATGAAACTATTTTAAATGTTACAATATGCATCGCAATTTCATTTAAACAAAGTCAGATAATTTTTTGACATTTCTTAAAACCAATGAAATGTTTCATTACCTGTCCGTGTCAGCGTTTCAACCAATCCTACCTAGGGTTGCCAGATATCAAAGTGTCGAAAATAGAAGAATGGGGTCCTATACCATTTTTATTTTATTTATTTTTTTCTGTAAGAACAGGATAAAATAAGAATTTTAGTGCAAACGCGACTTAAAAATTTTGCGTAATAAGCGAGATATGAATTTTTAAAGTTCAAGAATTTGTGCGTGACATAGCAGGTACTAACGAGTGATCGACAAACAATGGGACAAAGTGTTATTTATAGAGGGAACAATTTTTTTCATATTTGCATAGCTGAAATGTTTGTATATAAAAACTTATACGTTATATTCATGAAGAAATTATTATTAAGTATAAATAACGTAAATAATAAGCATTTTTTTCCTAATACATTATAGAACATTGAAACAGTTTGACAATATTATTACACAAAGTATGACGACGGATGGCGCTAGTGTTGGCTGTTTTGAAGTTTCAATATTAATTTAATAAATATTATTATTAATTTAATTAATATTACAAATTGATTTAATTATTAATATATTATTATTGTTAATATTACTAGATGTTATAATTAAATAAATTCATCAAACACAAAATTGTTAAATGTTTTGTTAGGTTATAGAACAACATGACATTTCATATTCTTTTAAAGGTGACTCAAGGGTGACAGTTGCAGACGCGCGAATCTCCTTTTTAAAATCAGGCGACCAATCAAATTCTTAGTACCTAACGCGTCATACCCAATTAGTAATAAGTTTCAATCGCTTATAGTTTGTGACCTAGACAATATTTAAAGAAAATTTTTTCACTAATACTCATTAATTTATGTATATTTTCGTCTTCTTATTTAAGATAGTTAAAATATGACTATGGTATAGGACCCCATTATAGAAACCACTTCTGGAAACACCGTAATTAATAATCACTCGATATGAAGGCGATTATTTATATTTATTTTGCCTTGTCAAAGTTATATTCTAGTTAAACAGTATTGCCAACTGCAGTTAATTACGACAGTAGATGGCGACACAATAGCAAGAAAGTGGCTTTCTGTTACTTGAAACAAATTTGTAGATCAAAAAATAATCTAATTAAATATAATTCGAGAGTTCGATAAATTAGAAAATAATTCTCTAGTTTCTTTCTCAAACTTGTTGCCATTTGGCAATAGACACTCGAGCCCTGCAGGCTTTCGTGACTATTGCCTGGCAACAAGTTTTCGAAAAATGTGTCAAATTATTTTCAATTTATTCTCACTCTCTTATTATATTACTACCACATTACTACTATACCCAAATCATTCAAGCAGCCAATGCACGTCATTAATAAAAATTGAATAAAAGTAACTAGATGTATGACGTCATGTACTGGTACGTTTGCAGAGGTTTTAGAATCTTTATGAAAAGAGTTATACAGATTGCAATCTGTATTATCGACATGGTCATGAACTGTCACATCTACAAATTAAATACTATATTGTCGTCACTGTCCATTTCTATTTAAATTATTTTATAATACTAACATTATTTATACCTGTGTATGCCATATAAAACAATAAATAAAAGTGAGCCGAATTTCAAAGAAATATACCGAATTCTTCTGATTGATTAGAAGTGCTACCTTTCGCAGATTCACAGATTTTGTGTTTGCGTTAACAGTCACGTTGCGTCATTGCGTTGCGTTGCGTTTAACATTACTTTATTATAAATACGCCTTTACAACGCACAAAAATGTTTCAAACACGATACAAATATTTTTCAAATAATAACTTTGACAGTATGAACATACAAATTATCAATGTTGCCAACTACAGCAACAATTAAATGAATAATATGACATTGATGTACATTATTTATATATTATTCATGTCATATACGATAAGTAATGAACTCTACTATTCATCTTAATAATAATTATATAAGGCTACACACTTTTTGACGGTTAAAAATGATTGAAATTTTATTTAATTTTTCACTATTAGTGATTTTAATACATTGATGTTTTTCCACTAAGTGATGACGTGCATTGGCTGCTTAAATGATTTGGGTATAAAAATACCTCAAAGTTCTCCTCGGCCTGAGTCGCATATCATTCAGAATCGCCAAACTCATCCACGATATAAAAGCACCCCCACCATCATCCATAGCTCCTTGTCCAACATCCCAGCTGTCGATATGCCCTGACACTAGTACGACTTTATCTTTATCCTGTCGTCCTTCCAAATCAACGATAGTATTGCGCGACACACCATTCCCTAGATTGCGTGCTTCCATCTTCAACTTGATCGTGAGCTTCTGACCGCTAATCTGCATACGATGCAACATATGCGCGTCTTCGGGGCTGATGCAAGCTACAGGGATTTGGGTTACGTTTGATTCGTATGTTTGCATCCCTGTATGAGGTGTGTTCAAAGAGAATGGAGTTATGGATCTGACTAAAGCGGCAACAGCGCCTAGTTTGGACGCTTCTGATGCTCCTCTGCTACGATATTGGACAGTTTCTCCATAGGAGATGTATTTTTGGCTGTAGACTACTATTTTGCCTTTAATCTGTAAATTAAACAATCAGTTTTAATGGGAAGCAAATATTCAAAATATTCTAATTTCCCATGTTAAATGCCTATACAGTGTGTCCCATTTAGAAAAATTCTCATAGGGCACTAGATAATGACGAAAAACTAAATATTGTTGATTTTTTCTTTTTCAAATAACTTCTAAACTATTAGTAATAGACACTTACAAAATTGCAATTTGCACGAGCGCCTCTAACGGCGAAGCATAGAAATCAAGGTTGCTATGGTTACCCCGTACAAACAAAGACCTGTCATCAGCCGTAGACTTTACACTCTAGCCATCGTTTTAGTTGAATAATCGAATGATCTTCAATATTATCAAACAAAAAAGTTGCCCTAGACACATCTTCAGGTTTTAAACTCATTTTTATTAAACACAACGTACACATCACAATAAAGAATTAGGTTAAACACTGAATAACAGATGCGAATACAATGACAGATAGGAACAGGGAACGGGACGCAAGACAACGAGGGGAGGTTTGTTTGTATGCATGATCTTCTATCTCTCTCTTGCAGTGACGTCAATTTTGTAAGTGTCTATTGAGAAAAACGTTTCAAATACAAAAGATAGATATTTTTATTTACTACCCAGTGGCGTACGAAATAAATTTTTATATCAGTAAATTTTCGAGATATAACACAAACTTATATTTATTTAAATGGAACCCATATCTGATTTTAGTCTCAAAAAAATCATTATTTTTTTCTCTTTTAACGATGCAAAGGTTATTATGTTTTGTATTTGTTTTGCCTTCAAAATTATTATTTTTTCCTTATTTTGTATTAAATTTATAATTATTTTGAAAATATTGGTTTTTCTATTTAGAAATACTACTTGTATTTAAATAATTTATTTCGTTAGAAAAATTTGCTCAAAAATCGTATCAAACTAATTTTTATAATATTTTGTATGGCACAAAAGTGACCCCTGTGGTGCACTCTCCACACCAGCTATGAGTGCCCGTGAGGTGACGCCTGGTAAGCGCCCACACGGTAAAATATATCGTCATCATTACCGATGTCTACATATGTGTAGATAATGGCACACCCAGAAATGGGTAATATGCCGTGATGATATATTATTATTATTATTATTATTATTATTATTATTATTTTGTATCTGGTCGCCCTTGGCACATTATAGTGTAATTTGTAATTATGAGTCTAGAATAAAATATTAAGTAATAAAGGCATAAAACAAATTATTTCGATCAAATACAATATAATTAATAAAAATAATAATTTTTTTTGGGAAATAATAAGAAAGTTCAGGAAAATAAAGAGAAAAATTAAATTTTAGGAGCAAAACAAATATAAAACATAATAAACCTTACATCATTGAAAAGAGAAAAAAATAATGATTTTTTTGAGACTGAAATCAGATATGGGTTCCGTTTAAAAAAATATAAGTTTGTGTCATATCTCGAAAATTTACGAATATAAAAATTTATTCCGTACGCCACTGGTTAGTTAATAAAAATATTATCTATCTTTTGTATTTGCAACGTTTTTCTCAATTACTGATAGTTTAGAAGTTATTTGAAAAAGAAAAAATCAACAATATTCAGTTTTTCGTCATTATCTTGTGCCCTATGAGAATTTTTGGAAAAACAGAAGCACATCTGAAATGGCCTCCTAAAGGCGCACAAAAAGTTCCATTTAACCGACATCGTGTCTCTTATAGTTCTCGAGATCCCAATGGTGGCACCTCTAAATGGGACATACTGTATACTGTAACAGTAAGTAACTTTTACTTTTAAACTTGAAATTTCAACATTTTCAAATTATAAGTTGCCAGTTAAGTTACGTTACAGTTTGTATTTTTTTTTTTTTTTTTTAATAAAAAAGTAGAAATTTCAATTTTAAAAGGTGAAATTTCAAGTTTTAAAAATTTTTGCGTATGGCCCTTCTACGCTTCCGTAAAAATAAATTTGAATCTCGTTAAAATTAATTCTACTTTACTTATAAAACCCAAAAGTTTTTAAGTTATTTTATAATTGTGGTGGCACCTCATTTGCTTTATCTGACGAGCCGCCACTGTTTACTATGTCATCTTACTAAAGGTGGAGTGACGGAGGGTTACTCCACGCTGACATGAGAATAGCTATTTATTATACAAGTGTGGAATGTAACATATTAGTCACGATTTAATTTTTGTTTTTTTTTAATGTCAGATTCTCACCATCATAGCTCCTTTTTGTTGTAAGTCATCAAAACTTTCTACGACTATTGCTTCAGCTTGTATTCCTTCTGCTGGTGTTCCCACACTGTATCCGAGCCCCAACAAACGAATATCATGTTTTCGTGGCTCAATCAAAGTTGCAGATTCGCGGCCTCTGTAATATGTATCACCTTCTTGTAATAATAATTTTAACATCGTTTATATGTTGAATAAATTAAGATACTAAAAATTGGAAATGTGCGATGTACGTTCTGAATGTTCTGATTTTGGAGGCCATCATTTTCTCCAAAATTCTTATATTTTCTAAAAATATTGTTATTAGCAATTTAATGTTTTAGAAAAGAAATATGTCACGTCATTATGGTAGAATCGTAGAAGAAATCAGATGCTGGTAGAGAAAGAGATAGTTATAGATCAACGTTGCGATTATGCGATAGATAACGAACATTACATCCTTTTTAAAATGTGAACAAGTACGTTTATCTGTAAATGACTCTAAAAATAGACATTTAATGGACATTTTTTTTAAGGTAACACTTTACGTAACTAGTCCAAAAAAAATTTATTTTATCGGATTAATCTTGTAAAACCTCAATGTGTGTTACTAAGGTAATGAATTAGTCAATAAAATACACAGATATCTCTCATTTGCAGTTCTCAATTTAATTTTCGCATTAATTATTCTATTTTTACATTACTAGATAAATAGTGCAGTATACAGAAAGTCTCATTTTCGATGTTTTTTTTTTTCAAACAAAATTTAATAGTCACCGCTAAGTTTATTTGTTTATGAGCTTCAAAAATTTGTTTTTCGTTCATATTCAAAAATATTTTATTTATTATTATAGTTACAGAAAAATTATTTAATAGTTATTTATGCAACAATAGTAAAAAGTATAGTCTTATTTCACAAATAGAAAAGTTTGACCGAACGAGCCGTAGGCGAGCTCGTCAAATCTTATGAGTAAAATACACCTTTTACTCGAGTTGCAAGCCATTTTTTTACGACTGCAATAAAAGTGTGAAAAAATGTGCCGTACCGTTTCATTCACTCCGTTACGTCAAAAAAGTGCACTTTTTTCACACTTTTGTGTTACAAAAGAACATACTTTATAAATCTATTTAAATGAAAAAAGTGTTCTATTTTTAATAGACGTAAAAAAAATAATTTGAATAAGTCGATGTTCTGTAATATATTTTTTCATTTGTTTCGTTATAATTTTTTTTTTTCACTCTAATAAATTAATAATTCATGTTTATACATATTTAAACAAAAGCATGTAGACGCGTTATACATCATTGAAAAGCTTATGAAATAAAAAGATATAATTCTATTTTCATCCTCATCCTAGATTTCCATTTAAAAAATAAGCGAGATAGTATTTTCAAAATAAGCGAAAATCTACGGAAACGTTAGAGTGACGTCTTTTTTACGTCAAGCGATCGCCAGACGATACGGCAGAATCCCAGCATGTAGCTCAAAAAAGACGATTGAAAATTCCGGCGGTGACTATTAAATTTATCTCAAAATATTGGCCCATGAAGACCTACATCAATATTTTGTTGTTTGCATAAAAGTTTATTCACGGAACTCGAATTTATTCCAGTTGTACACACTACGCCCGGAAAGTTATTCAGAGGCTTTCAGAACTCGTTTACGTTTTATCATCCAATAAAATGTTACTAAATATAAATTTTATTGTTTTCTTTGTAAAGTATTATAAGTTGCACTTACCGTACCCATTGTGGAACTGTTACATTTTCATGTCTAACATTCTCCAAACCAAGATTTCGCATTACATCGCTAATGTAATCAATGGAATCTTCTAAATTTTTTGTACCAGTGAATCTAGGGCCAAATTTATCTACAAACCCAGCAAGAGCAGCATATGTATTCCCTTTATATTTTCCATTTAACACAGCTTCAATAATATTATTCACAGTTGACTGATAACTTTGAATTTCTTTCTTAAGTTCTGAGTTGATTGAACATTCTTTTTCAATTTCATTGTTTTCTATTGAAGCAAAACAGAAGGACAGCGAAATAAATAATACACAAAATATAAGGAGCTTCATTTTCTCGTAAAATACAGCGACAACTGTTATTTAATTATATTTTTGATTTAATATAAAGATGTAAGTCTCAAGGTAACCAGATAAAAATATTAAAAATTTAGAATATTGATCTTTGACCTGTTATATCTCTCTAAATCACTTCACAGTCAATATTTTATTGCTAATTAGTTAAATTTTACATTTTTGTTTTATATATAAATTAAATAAACAAATATGAGCGCCAATAACCAACAATTTTTCAACAAACTTAAATTTTAGATTTTAATGAAATGCAGTATTATTGTATTTATTTTACAATATTTAAATATATTGTTAACATTTTAATTAGTTTTTATTGTTAAGCAATAAATATGCGAACTTATATATTACGAATATTCATTTGCTCCATTGGCAACACTTATTTTTCAATGTGTCCACGAGAAGAAACAAAAATTTTTATAACACTATAATGTTTCAGTTAAAAATACAATAGATGGACATAGAACCCCAATCGTCACTAAAGGACACAAAATTGGTCAATAAAAGTTCAAAAATCGGCACTAACGTAATCCATTATAGTGTTTAAAAAAACGTAACTCGGAGTAGGCTATGAACAAAGAAACGTATGTTTAATTAATGTCAATCTGACTCAAGATATTGTCAAAAATGTTTTATAAATAAATCAACTTGAGTTTTGATTTGGATTTGAATATCAGATATACGTTTTCATAGCCTACTCGGCAACCGGAAAAACAAGGTGCATTTGTGAAAACAACACCTCGCTAGATGTTGAAATTAATTCCAACATCTTGTAATGTCATGACGTCATATCGATGTTTCATCTGAAAATATTAGGAAAACTAAGACTATTGATGAAAATCCGGTGAAAAAATTCCTATTAATAAGCGAGTTATGGTCTCCCGAATTTTGAAAAGATTGACGTGACGTCACATTTACGTGTTTTTATATCAAACTGTTTTCATCATGGACCTAAATGTTCTTGAAATAAATGCTATTTTAAGTTATATTTACATAAAAATAAATGAATATTATAACACTGTATAAATCTACATACTTTATAATTACAGCTGTATTTAAATTATTAAGTTTAATGCAAGAAATTTATGTTAAAATAAAAACTGTTTGGAAACTGTAGTACAGGAATGTTAGCCCCTCCTTTCGAATTTGAATTTCTTAACTTCCATTGGTAGTAATCCCACCTCCTAACACGCTATTTGTAATGCATGTATAGGCGGTTTCTCGGTCGCCAATCAAAATATTTTCATATTAGTGTCGAAGCGTTATAACAAAAAACCCTTTATTTCCGAAATATCTCAATTATACCATTACATTTTTTTAGTAATATTCGTTACTCAGCATATACATTCGTATTTTTTTACTATTTTCCTTTAATTCGATTGAGCCGTAATCCCCCATTCTATCATAGAAAGCAGGCGAATACGATTTTACTTTTACGAATCTTGGTAGCATGCATTTTAGAATTCTATATTCGTTTTTTGATTCGGAAATTATTGGATTTTATATTATTAAAATAAAAAATATCATGACAGTTGTATATAATAAATGTATAAATTATATACATATAAATTGGCTTTGAATAGAATTGTGGTAAAATAATTACGTTACTTTGACACTTTCGCCTCGAGTCATACGCTTGCAGGCGAATATTTTGATACACGCATGCTACTAAATTTTCGCTTCGTGGCGAAAAGCGAAAACAAATGCCTTTTTTGATAGAATTCTAAAGTGTGTGCTACTACTACAGGTTCTGATTGGCTAATTCGCTTCGTCACGTGAGTGTCCGCAAGCTATAGTAGGCTGCGAGAGAAAGATAGCAATAGTGTGACATCACAGTGACCCTAACAATAAATTTCAAATTAATTTTTTTCTTATTTTAATCGTTATTTATTTTGTTATGATGGGGTACCCCATTTACAGATTGTCAAAATAAAAATAAATATTTATTTCTTTAATTTTCAGAAATTTTCAATTTCAAATGAAATTTAATATACACCTCGGCACTGAAGTTTCTTTTTATCACATATGGTTTATTTTCCTCGGCCCTACCGGCCCTACAGCCTCGGCAACTAAATTCCACATTCGTGATGAAAGTAGAACTTGAGTAACTTGATACATAAATAACTATTAATTAAAATATATATTCAAAACAATAAATATACACAAAAGTAGCTTATTAATCTTTACAGGGGTAGTTACGTTTGGGTAAATCTACACTCAAATTGGCAATGACATAAGACACTGTCGCAAAAAGAGCAGTGGCGTAATCTAGAGCTTTTGGGTCTTCAACATCCATAGTGTCAGCTTCGGTATGATGGAAAACGAAATATTGTGAATTTTTGTTCAAAAGAATTGCACCAGGGATTCCATGCTTCAGAAATTGACTTATATCAGGACCCATACTTTGAGGCCCTTTTTTGACTGTAGTTGTACCTATTGGAGATAGTAACCTACAAGAAAAAAAATATTTCTTTTAAATCTGTATTTTTAGTTTTATGATACTTATATTTAACACAATTTAACAGTAACTTATGAGAGTATTAACTACACGTTTTGTGAATGGTTTCATAAGGTGTTAATGTTCTTAAAATAAAAATATAAATCATAAAACTAATTTCGTTTTGTGAATGTGCCATACAGGAAACGATTTTTTTCTCATGACAGTACTGTCAACTTTCACAAAATTATGTGATCAGTTGTACTGCCACCTGCAAAAGTTTGGCGTGAACACTCCCATTGATATGTACTCTTTGAATATACATATCTACTAACGTAGATGGAAGTAGCGTACACTATATGTTCCTTAGAACTTTGTTGGCTCAAAGTAGATTGAGAAGGATAGAATTATGTATAAGCATTAGTTGGACAAAGATATCCTGCTAATTGAGACTCCCGTTTTCAACGAGGCGGAACGGAAAACCACGAGCACCACACGAGTGCTCCTGTGAAAGAGTGAGAAGGTTATTTTTCTAAGGGGAAAATGTATTGGTCTCAATTGTATCTCCATCCTTGTCAATCTTCTTTGGTACACGATTTTTGTTGGTAGCTACTTCCAGATGTATATATTCAAAGTATGTACTAGTAGCCACCATGACAGATTACGGTGCCTCAATCATATACCTATTAACTAATATATTGCGGATCCTTTGCTTTTCTTGAAGGAAACACTGTGAAATGGAAATATCATTTCTGCATAAGTCTATCTCACACAAACACCCAACCGCGAATTATGCGCATGCTTGGAAACCTTGACTACTATTGGCTAACGAGGAAATCATGATCCTTTTTTGCGAATCACAGAGTTCTGTTTATTAACGACTAGCGCGAGAAATTTTTAATTTAAATTTAAGAAATTAAACAATGTACCTACTATTTATTTTGTATGTAAATTCTTGAATATAAATATTAGTAATAATAAAAAACATTTGACATATTCTAGTGCTAAATTTGAATTAAATAATTTACTTTGTTGTACTGTAAAAATAATAGGAATACAATCTGGTCAGGATTAATTTATTTGGGTGATAATAAATTACTGTATGAAACACAAAGCAAATACTTTCGAAGTGCAACTACAAACAGAAATTAAATCAAACGTCAAAGTCAAACCATATGCTCGCTGCATCACCAGGGCAGCGTTCCAAAACCAAGAATACCGAGTTTTGGCGTAGAGTATGATGTGTTGTGTTTTGGAACGAATGAGAGTTTTGTTGAAGTAAAAAATTGAAACTAAATTAAAAATAATTTTATAAAACTAACAAAACTATTTATAATTACAACATTAATGTCAAGCCCGTAATAAAAGCGCTTTTATGGTGCACTCTCCTCAATATAATGTGAAAATACGCTCCATAAAAGCGCTTTTATTATAAAAGTATGCTCGTAATATACACGCCAACGTATAATTTTATAAAACTAACAAAACTATTTATAATTACAACATTAATGTCAAGCCCGTAATAAAAGCGCTTTTATGGTGCACTCTCCTCAATATAATGTGAAAATACGCTCCATAAAAGCGCTTTTATTATAAAAGTATGCTCGTAATATACACGCCAACGTATTTACTTATGTTTATTTTCAACCAAAAGCATGTTTTCAAGCAAGAAGGCAAATTACTTTCAAATGGTGAGAATCGTGAGCAACTACATTTGAAAATATTGTGGATTTTAGAACGCAGCCCAGCCAGCGACGCTGTCAGCGTTAGCCAATAGTAGTCAAGATTTCCGAGCATGCGCATAATTGCCGGTTGGGTGTTTATGAGAGATAGACTTATGCAGAAATGATATTTCCATTTAACAATGTTTCCTTCACCTACTCTTATGGGAAAGATACGAGCATTAGCAATATATTAGTTAATAGGTATATGGGCGACATACGATGTAAGCCGCCATGTTTATGCTAAATTAACATAGGCAGTATATGAAATTTACACACTACATTTACTTGTTTCTTAATATAATATCGGAGTATTATCCAATCAAACAACAAGATCAAACTGCACTTATCTTCCCATTACTATTTTCTTACATGAAATGAAGTACAGTCGTCTTTCGTGAACCAAACTATAGTTTACTTACTTTAAAACTTCTTTAACTATGCAGATAGTTTCATCAGTCCCAGAGACAGCTAAACCTTGTGGCCAAAATGTTCCGCCATCTGATTCCATTACATAATTATATTTATCTATTTGGTTACAGTGGGCTTTCACATATTCCTTTGCTCCAATTAAGCCCACTTCTTCTGCTGTAAATAACGCAGCTCTACAAAAATAAACAGAAAAGTTACTCCAATTCCAATATTAAACAGTTGATATTGGAGTCACTTTTTTTTCAAATTACGTTTTATATTTGAATGGGGTCCTATACCATAGTCATATTTGAACTATCTTAAATAAGAAGACGAAAATATACATAAATTAATGAGTATTAGTGAAAAAAATTTCTTTAACTAAGTCACAAACTACAAGCGTTTGAAGCTGATTACTAATTGGGTATGACGCGTTAGGTACTAAGAATTTGATTGGTCGCCTGATTTTAAAAAGAAGATTCGCGCGTCTTTAGCGGTCACCTTTGAAAAAATATGAAATGTCATGTTGTTCTATAACCTAACAAAACATTTAACAATTTTGTGTTTGATGAATTTGTTTAATTATAACATCTAGTAATATTAACAATAATCATGTATTTATAATTAAATCAATTTGCAATATGAATTAAATTAATAATAATATTAACTAAATTAATATTGAAACTTCAAAACAGGCAAACATTAGCGTCATCAGTCGTCATACTTTGTGTAATAATATTGTCAAACTGTTTCAATGTTCTGTAATTTACTAGGAAGAAATCCTTGTTAAATGCTTATTATTTATGTTATTTATACTTAATAATAATTCCTTCGTGAATATAACGTATAAGTTTTTATATAAAAACATTTTAGCTATGCAAACATGAAAAAAATTGTTTCCAGTATAATTAACAGTTTGTCCCATTGTTTGTCAATACTTGTTAGTACCTGCTACATCACGCACAAATTCTTAAACTTTAAAAATTCCTCGCTTATTACGTAAAATTTTTAAGTCGCGTTTGCAATTTGAAGTTCTTATTTTATCCTGTTCTTACAGGAAAAAAAAAATAAAAGAAAAATGGTATAGGACCCCATTCATACAAACTCTTTTATTCCTATTATAATTAATTTTCATTAGCAACACTCAACACACTAATGGGGCTTCCACATTTTATACGTTATAGTATTTTTAAATTCAGAAATTCCGTAATTTTTCTTTTTCTAAAATTCGGCCTCTTATGGAAGAAAAAATGGCAAATATTTAGTATCAAGCGTTTCCCGCCTTACGACGTAAACGAACCCATGCTTTCTCTCTCAGCAGCGGTTGTTACCAGAGGTCTTAAACCATTTGACAATGTTGTGCGCTTAAAATTATATTGCCTGCTTTATTATTAAATTATACTTACATAATGAATAATATTATACTGCCTTAATCAAATAATAATATAAAACTAGAAAATGACGTTTATCCGTATAGGAGTAAACACGATAAACAATCACTCTAGTTAAATTGTCTGGCGGTCACTGGTTTGTTGCTGGGAACGCCCACTTACAGTGTCAGCCAATAAAAGAGAGCCGGGTTCTGTAGCGTCATCAAGACCGCGAGTTTTGAAAGTGTGTTATATATTTTAGCATTTAAAAAACGTATAGAAAAGAAATTTTAGTCAATAACGCAGTTACATGTGTAAAAATAATTATATATATATATAATTTATATAAAAATTCGATGTGTGGAATTCCCTTGGACATTCAGGGAAGGTTATGCTAGAATGGGGAATTCTAATGTAGTAAAATTTAAGGTAAAAAATGTTTTCATTCAATATTTTCTGGTTTGTTAATAGACGCAATTTTGACATCTGTCAATAGTTTCAAGTTCACGTACGTATACTATATCTAACCGTTAATGATCATTAATTTTTGTCGTCTGTCTCGGCTATTAGAGTACCAGAAATAAACGCAGGAAGTAAATTTTAAACAATAAACTAAGATTATATTTTACAAATTAAGTTTATGTGTTAGAAAGTAAAACATGATATTCATGAATAATAACTACATAGTTTTACAATTTTATATATTAATTTTACGCTCAAATTTATTTGGCAACACAGGCAAGGTACACAAGTTTGCCATTGTTTTTCTTTCATAAGAAACCGAATTAAAAAAAAGAAAACTTCTGAATAAACCAGTTTTTAAAAATATTTTTAAATGAAAGTTCGTTTAATTTTGAAGCAATTCGTGGTATCAAAAAGTCATAATTGTTTTTTCTACAGCTGCATTTGATTTTTAAAGAAACCTATAGTAATCTTTCTCACACTAGTTTCTGTAGTAGGCTGCGCGAGAAAGATACCAATAGTGTGACGTCATCTGTATCCTTGGAAATAAATTCAAATATCTCGCAAAGTAATGGGCTGTCACTATGTACGTAATGTTATATTGAAAACAAATATAAAAATATAAATTTTATTTTAAAATAATTATTTGTTTTTTACTAAATTAAGAAAGAAAATTTTCTGTGACGTCTTTATATTGAACTGGGGAGGGGAAGCATATTTAAGAATGTTATCAATAGATGGCATGGTGTGCGAGAAAGTTTTAATTTGAATTTGATATTAGTTCATTTTTTTTCTCTCTCTGGTTACTCAAATACATTAATTACTTTATAAATAAACACATAGGTAGTTACATGTAATTTAAATTATCGATACCAAAAAGATAAACTAAAATACTAACCTCCAAACTATTATTGAAACGTCAAACAGGTGATCTACATTACCCGCACTAACATACCATTACTATACATGGCGGGAATTCAAATAATCAAATTTCATTATTTTTTTTCTGACTAATTAATAAAAATTTTGTCAAAAGAAAAAATATGGGTAGCAAGTTTTTACCTTCTCTTCAAAAATATTAAATAAAAAAAAGGTACGCAAGTAGCCCATTATTAAAATTATTTTTTTTATCTTAATCGTTATTTATTGAGTAGTACTTTAAGGATAAAGTGTACATTTTATAATTTTTTGTTATGGTTTATGAGCCTATTTGGAAATACTATAACATATGACAAAATCAAAAAATCGTGGAATGCCCTATTACAGGGATGGCGAACCAATGGCACGCGACACAATATTTTGGGCACGTCACTGATCACAAAATTCATTATGATGCACTAGATGCATTAGAAATACATGAGAAACCAGACGAAGACCAAGTTACTGAAGAATTTATTTCTGTGATTAATTCTTCAATCAATGAATTTTCAGCGAGATTTTCTCAGTTCAAAGAATTATCGGAAATACTCAAGTTTATTATGTACCCTGATGTGACGTCATTTGATAAACTGAATTTGTCCCAATTCGATTGGTTGGAAATTGAATAATTTGAAATGCAGCTGATTGATTTCCAGTCTAGTTCAATATGGATTCAAAAAATTATTGAAACAAGGAAAGATTTAGAATTAATTGAAACAGAAAGATTGACAAGTCATATAAGTGAAAATGCTAATAACAAAATTTTGGAAACATGGAATGCGTTACCAGACACATTTAATTGTTTGAGGAAGCTGACTCATGCTATTTTAACAATATTTTCATCAACCTTTGCCTGCGAGTAATTATTTTCAGAGATGAATAACATTAAAGACTCGGTTAGAAACCGTTCGACAGATCAGCATGCATTCTGCTAAAAGTAACATCTTACAACCCTAACATATGTTATTTGTCATCTAATCTGTAACAACAGAAGTCACACTAATTTTACTTTAATTTAAATTGCGTGTATAAGTGAAACATTGCAAAATGTTCCTATTTTTTATAGTAAATAAAGAGTTTTGAGTTGATAGTATTTATTATTATTATTTTCCCAATAATCACAAAGTCAAAATTATTTGATGGCACGTCTATGACTTCATTAAACATTTCTTTAGAAAAATGGCACGTTGATATATGGAACGCCGTTTTACTTTTTATTCCATCTTTTTTCCTTGACTTTAAATAATGTGACATATATCCTTAATTGAATTAAAGATATCTTAAATATAATTTCAGATATCTATAATTCAATTTGAGATATCTCTAATTTGGTTACATTTAAGATATCTTAAATTCAATTTTAGATATCTGAAATTCAATTCGAGATATCTGAAAATGAATTTTAGATATCTAAAATTCAATTAAAGATATCTCAAATTCAATTTACATGCTTTCCTATATGTAATTTTAGATATCTAAAATTATTTACAGATATCTGAAATAGAATTTCAGATATCTTAAATACAATTTAAGGATACCTTTAATTCAATTTTAGATATCTAAATTTGAACATATCCATAATTCAATTTCAGATATCTGTAATTCATTTTAAGATATCAGTAATTAAATTTTAGATATCTGTAATTCAATTTAAGATATCTGAAATAGAATAGTGGATATCTTAAATTGAACATATTCATAATTCATTTTAAGATATCACAAATTCAATTCAAGATATCTCAAATTTAATTACTGATATCGTAAAATGAATTACAGATATCTGAAATTGAATTATGGATATGTTCAAATTTAGATATCTAAAATTGAATTAAAGATATCTTAAATTGTATTTAAGATATCTGAAATTCTATTTCAGATATCTGTAAATAATTTTAGATATCTAAAATTACATATAGGAAAGCATGTAAATTGAATTTGAGATATCTTTAATTGAATTTTAGATATCTAAAATTCATTTTCAGATATCTCGAATTGAATTTCAGATATCTAAAATTGAATTTAAGATATCTTAAATGTAACCAAATTAGAGATATCTCAAATTGAATTATAGATATCTGAAATTATATTTAAGATATCTTTAATTCAATTAAGGATATGTCACATTATTTAAAGTCAAGGAAAAAAGATGGAATAAAAAGTAAAACGGCGTTCCATATTGATACGTAAAGGTTCGCCATCCCTGCTCTATTAGATACATATTTTTTTGTGCGAACAAACCTTTATTCATTCGACAAAATTTTACGGGACACAATATTTGAGAAAAACTGTTTGCTTATTCAACTCCTTACATTATCGTTCTTTTGGGCCGAAGTCCCAACTTTTTGAGCACATAAAGGCTCATCCACGAAATAAAAGCACCACCACCATCATCCATAGCTCCTTGTCCAACATCCCAGCTGTCAATATGCCCCGTCACAAGCACAGGGTGGTCCTTTTTCTCGGGGTCGCAGCCCTCCAATTCTGCGAGGGTGTTGCGCGATTGGGTGGGTGCTAGAGTGCGAGCTTCCATCTTCAAGTTGATCACGAGCTTCTGCCCACGGCTTTGCATACGGTGCAACATGTGCGCGTCTTGAGGACTGATGCACGCAACAGGAATGCGGGTTACGTTCGGTTCGTAGCTTTGTTCGCCTGTGTGAGGTGTGTTCAGAGAGAATGGAGTGATGGAGCTTATTAGAGTGGCTACGGCGCCTAGTTTGGCGGCTTCTGATGCGCCTTTTTTGCGGTATTGAACACTGTCATGGTACGTAACGTATTTTTGGTTGTAGACTACTATTTTAGACTTTACCTGAAATTTTATGAATATTTTCTTCATTCTACGACACTTTTTGTTTTTCATAACTAAAATAGTATATTATGTGGCAAGTGTGTGAAGCCGAATGTAAAATAGGCTTCACACACGTGTTACATAGGTACTATACTTTTTCTACGACCTTGCAATAATAGTATATTATACGCCAAGGTTGAGAAGATAATCATTATTGACCCAGCGCCTATTGTAACCCGAGGGCGAAGCCAGAGGGATATAAGGCGCCTGGTCAATAATGATCTTCTCAACCGTGGTTTATATACTATTTTTTTCACTACTAGCACATAAATCCTATTTGATTTTTTTTATTGATAATAACAATCATTTTGACGTGAATAATTGCTTTACTTATTTGTTTATATTCACAAAACAAAGTAGGATGCATTTGTTTTTATCTGACGTTTTGCTCCTTTCGCTGGTTTGATAACCTCACTTATGGGCCTTGATTTGTATTTGATTTAATTATTTAATAAAAACACTTTGTGCTGTTAGTCAGCAGCCTTATTAGTTTATTATTATTTTTAAATAAATCTATTGAAATGTATTTACCTACAAATACAAAAAAAAATAGTGATTTGTTCAACCCTACATCTACAAATATTTCACATTTTCACCAAAACAACACAGTGGCCAGGCGAGGCGGCAGCGTAGGTCAATTTAAAATTATAGTGGCAAATTTAAATTATATACTTAACACCTTTCTTGAGTTTAATGAGTTAAATAATATTTGGATTTGGAGGCTTGAGTTTGATTGAATAGTGACAGTTTGCAATGTTTGCATTATAGACCAAGGTTAATAATAAATTATTATTGACCTAGGTTACCATGGTTACAAGCAAGCGGTAGTAAAAAACAATTTCTTATGTCAAATAAAGGTAAATAATAGTGGGTTCCTAGGCTAGTAGTGAAAAAAATAATGAACGGTGCGTGAAATGTTACTGCACTTCACACATAAAAATTTATACGTGAAGTACTCACTTCACGCATGGGAGTAGAAAAATGATTAACCAACATCCTATACTATAGATCAATCCAGAACAAATGAATTTCGTGAGGGGCAGCTGTCGGAAATAAATTTCATACATAATTTACTCAATGATGAAGCAATGGAAAAATTTATGGGTTAATAATTTTATGAATGAATTGTATCAAAATTTCTCGATATTTATCATAAGATATGTAATTAAATATAAATAAATATATTATCATGGCATATTACCCATTTCTGAGTGTGCCACAATCTGCTTTATCGCAGATATCGGTAATGATGATGACATATTTGTACCGTGTGGGCGCTTACCAGGCGCCACCTCATGGGCACTCATTGCTGGTGTGAAGAGTGCACCACAGGGGTCACTTTTGTGCCATTTAAAATTGGAAATATTTGGCGACGGTCGGGATCGAACCCGGTTCCCAAGGTTCGCGACCAGACACTCAGGCACGCGGCCACGGGACCCCATATAAGATATATAATTAAATAATTTTTAAAAATATTCAAAAGTGAGGTTAAAGTCACTTCTGTGGAGGGCAGGTGACGTCGTTCTGGAATGGTCTATTATTATTATTAATATAATAAATGCGAAAGTAACTCTGTCTGTCTGTCTGTCTGTTACGTGTTCACGCCTAAACCGCTGAACCAATTTTGATGAATTTTGGTATAGAGATAGATTGGACTTTGGAGAAGGACATAGGCTACCTGTTTTCGCGAAAATAAAACTTGAAGGGGTGAAATAGGGGACGAAATTTTGTATGGAGAACCCTTCATTTCTCCCGCTGAACCAATTTTGATGAATGTTGACATAGAGATAGATTGGAACTTGGAAAAGCACATAGGCTACCTTTTGTCGCGAAAATAAAACTTGAAGGGGTGAAAAAGGGGATGAAATTTTGTATGGAGAACCCATCATTTCTTCCGCTGAACCAATTTTGATGAATTTTGGTATAGAGATAGATTGCACCCTGGAGAAGGACACCTTATGTTGCGAAAATAAAACTTGATTGGGGTGAAATAGGGGATGAAAGTTTGTATGGAGAACCCATCATTTCTCAAATTGGGGATATAAAAATCATATTTATGCTTTTGGTAAGAAATAAGGAGTGTTTCAATGCTTTTCAAAAATCATCTCTCAAGGCGGTACAATACCCAAGTAACACAAATGACCTAAAATCGACGTCACTATGACGTCTAAAATTCCGTCATATAGACGTCCTGACCACGTCTCAGCGTGGAGCTGTGCGACGTCATTTTTAGACGTTGTTTCGACGTCATTTTAAGACGTTGTGTCGACGTCATTTTTAGACGTTGTTTCCACGTCATTTTAAGACGTTGTGTCGACGTCATTTTTAGACGTTGTTTCCACATTTTAAGACGTGTCGACGTCATTTTTAGACGTTGTGTCGACGTCATTTTAAGACCTTGTTTCGACGTTATTTTTATGATATAAACATAAATGATGGTCGGGAAAAATTACTAGGAAAAATAAATAATTTAATTCTAAAGTTTTATTTATACTCTATAATATAAAACATTAATTAAAAAATATTAAATAAAGTAAAACAATGAACCTACAATAAAATATTAAACATAAAAAGTATTTTTGAAAAAGATAAATATTCACGAAAAATATAAATTAAATAATGCATCTTGTTATATCTATAAAACAATAAATTATTTTTGTAATTATTCGCCCATTGTCGTGCATAGTTCACAGTTCACTATTGCTTGTTTATACTTTTCATAGAGCCTCTTGCTTTCATATCTTGCCAAAGCTACAAAAAAAATAAATGTAATATGTAATATAACCACAATTTGATCTACTTACAATACCTATACTAAATTTTCAATGTTCATATTATGAAATTTTATTTTCAATGTTCTCCCATGGTAATTATTAGTTTTCTAATATCTCTTTCATTTGACTTTGCAGTGACATGTCGAAAATTTCCGAGGGTGCGTCTATACATGCATACATACTTATTTCCCTTAACTGTCAAAAATTTTCATGGCTATCTTGAGTTTTGAAAGTTCATATTTGTAGTATTATACGTCATTTAAAATTTTACCTGACTCTTTTGAGTACTGTAATGGAAAATTTCACCATGGATACACAATCTGACTTTTTTTTTATTGTTTTTATTTTTTAATACATTTATCAAAATGTCATAAAATTGAGAATTTATGAATAATTTTTAAATAATTTAAGTGATTCCGGGAAAATATTATAATTCATTTATTATTAGCTTAAAGCTAAATAATATTTCATAAAAAGAAAGAAATTAATATTATACACATGTAGTGATGTCTGAAGGGCATGGAACAAAAAACATCGGAAATTAAGGCGGAAAATTCAAAAGTCATGTATTACATTTTCGTTTTGTGACAAATGGACGGTAGTAATAGTTTTTAGTACATTAAACAATTGGCTTTTCTCAGTATTTATATTTACTATATGCCGATAAATTAAATGGCAAAAACCCTTCATTCCAAGTGAATTGAAACATGCACAGCTGGGACCTTAATACTATACTAAATGTTAGTTATATTCTTAATTAATATATTTCTTTTTTTCCTTATAGAAATTTTGCCTTTAAAATCGGTTGTACACGAAAAGAGTAATGAGAACAATAATATATTATACGATATAAGAAAATGGGCAGTTGAAGAAAATATTACTCAATCTTCAGTAAATAAATTATTATTTATTCGTAGATAACACAACAACATTCCAAAAGATGCTAGATCACTATTGAAGACCCCAAGATCTACCAAAGTTACAAAATTTATATTTCCCTTTGTTTATACATTTGTTTTTGTATTATAAACATTTGTTAAAAATTTGTCTTCTCATTACTAGGTTTTGTTTAAAATGTTGAAAATTAAAATGTCCCATTTATATACGAAAATATATAACATATTTTTTTATGTTTCACATTTATAATTAAATATGTAAACATATATGTTTTAAATAAATAAAATATAAATATTACCACGGCTTATTACCCATTTCTGGGTGTGCCAAATTTACTTCTATTCGTAGTTTTAGGTGATGGCGATACATAAATAAAAATATATATTATACATATATGTATAAAATAAGTTTTATATTATATTTATTCAATTTTAAAAATAATTATAGTAAACAATATATTGTTTTATATTTTTAATAATATTATAAATAAAGTAAAAATAAACGAAATGTATGTCTTTTTAAAGACATCAAATTAGACGTCTGAAAAAGGTTTAAATAGACTTAATTACAACCAAATAAAGTCGTCACATGGCCCACAAATCTGACGTCTAAAAAGTCCTATTTCAGATCAAAAACAGACGTCACAGTGACGTCGTACAGACGTCTGATTAGACGTCTAAATAGACCTATTTTTGACCAAAAAACGACGTCACAGTGACGTCGCATAGACGTCTAATTAGACGTCTAAATAGACCAATTTTTGACCAAAAATCAACGTCACAGTGACGTCGTATAGACGTCTGATTAGACGTCTAAATAGACCTATTTTCGACCAAAAATCAACGTCACAGTGACGTCGCATAGACGTCTAATTAGACGGCCGTATATGACGTAAATTCGACCTAAAATCGACGTCACTTTTTGGTCGACCGTTGGTCAGTGTTACTTGGGTAGGGGATGATTTCAATTATTTTTTTATCTTTGTATTTATAGTTAAGGTTTAACCGTTAGCAGATTTGTCGGAGAGATATCTTGCATCATCTGTACATAAGTAATAGTACCCGAGACATGTTTAGAAAAGGGCGCTTTTAGGTGCGATGCGGGGATCGGGTGGGCAGTGGGCGGAGCCTGTTACCGGTTGCCGGCTCCCTACGCAGCGCATGTCTCCGAAGTAAATGTGAAAAATTACTGGTACACGTGTAGCTAATCGTTATTCTAGCTTTACCCATTTTTAAAAGACGCAGTCTTTAGAAACCCTATTATATCATCTACTTTTCATATAAAATTATAAAAAAAATAAGTTTAAAATCAAGATTACTTACCAACTTGCACTTTTGTTTTAGTTCATCGAAATCATTTACTACTATTGCTTCTGCTCTTATTCCAGATTTTTTGGTCCCTACACTTGACCCAAGACCTAGCATTCGTATATTATGTTGACGAGGTTCAAGCAAAGTTGCAGATTCTTTACCACTAGAAATTTTTAAATGAACTACCTACTTCTCAAGGGGAAGTCTTCAACGACCGAATATTCAAAACCAGAATATGCATACACAGAATCATTCAAATCCCGAATATTCAAAAATATAATAGCGCATGCGTATCGTGGCCCGAATCTTTCAAAAACAATACGTGGGCAAGCATAGGTCACTTTAGGTTATGTTAGCGGTGATTCTTTTGATACGTTTTCGTGCAATGCGCGATTCTGTTCTTGAATATTCGGGATTTGAATGATTTTGTGCATGCACATTCTAAGTTTGTTCCTAGAAGAAATTTCTGACGGTTTATGATACTGCCAGTGACTGTCTCTGATTTGTTTTGTACGCATGTGTTACTTTCTGATTGTATGTGAACTGTCTGTTTGTTGGAACCAATGAGCTATAAGTAAATATAGAGTGGCGCATCGCATGCTGAACGCGTACTATACGCGTACACAGTTGAATGCTTAGGTTGGCGGCCATTACTATAACCGAGCGCTCAGACGCTCTACGTTGCGCTACGGGTAAATTTTATATTAAAAAATTTTAACTCAAAGTTTTAATCAGTGACGGATTTACGATTTTACCGCATGTAGTCTGATAGTTTGTCGCCTAAATCCTACAACGATTATAATCAATTTCTTTTTATGAAATTACTGATATTTATTATTACAATCAAATTTTCTTTATTGAAACAAAAATTTCTGTTGTAATTAAAATAAATACAAGAACAATTATTATAGGTAATCAATTTTTTGTGTGAATAGTAGGACTTTTTCTACAGATATTCAAGGAACGAACGTTCGGCAATTTTTGACCAAAACAATCATATTTAAAGGTCAATAAAAACATTATTTTCTATTTCATATATTTTCACAATTTTGTTTATTTCATTTAAGGAATATGTTTTTGTTATTGCGTGTTATATATTATATTTTTTATATACGTTATTATTGTTATAATAAAATATATAATTTAATTTTCTCTATTTTTGTTTTTATGTATCTACCTACCTACCTTGCTATTTTTTCAATATATTATTAATGCAGTTACATTTTTCATATTAATTGTTATTTATTATCGTAAAATATTATAACAAAATAAGGATTCACAATAAAAATTCTTAAATTATATTAATTATCAATAGTTTCACAGCATCCATATTATATATCTGTGAAACTAAAATATGTATTAATATATTTATTTATTTAGAAAAATGATATATCTCAGAATAAAACTTTTCGCCACAAAATGTATTATTTACATTTATAATTCCAATATAGAAGTTAAATTATTTGAGCAGCGCTCATCCGCCACTCTATATTTACTTATAGCTCGTTGGTTGGAACCATATACCACTGTATTGGACAGATAGGGGCATTAGCAGTATATATCTAATAGGTATATGACTATTACTAACTCCTGTTGGAACAAACCTTCTGCTTTTGAATATTCGGGCGTTGAGTATGCACCCCGTTCCAAGTCTTTTCTAGCTTTTAGAAATCATTTACTTACCGTACCCAGTGTGGAACAGATACATTTTCGAATCTAACATTTTCTAAATCCAGACATTCCAATTTATTTGCCATATAATCGATGGACTTTTCAAGATTCTCTGTTCCTGTAAATCGGGGGCCAAATCTATCTATGAATGCAGCTAGGTTATTATACGTGACTCCTTTAAATTCGCCATGAATAACTGCTTTCATAATTTTGTCGGCAGTTCGTTGATATCTTTTTATTTCTTCCACAAGGTCTGGGTTAAGTTTGACAGTACAACTCTTTGGAGCATCTTCGTACTCATCCGATTTCGTTAAATTTATCCATAATATCACAAAAATTAAAATCTTAATTGTAAATTTCATTTTTTCACTTCAAGTTATTTTAAGAATAATGAATTTTAATCGTTTAACTTGTATTTAAAGCTAATCTAAAAATTATCTAACTCCCAATATTTTTGTTTTGACGTTTGAAAATGACTTTACCAAATATTTTAAATCCAAAATATATATTTTATAGACGTAGTATAAAACGTATAGTTTGTTTCAAGGTATAGTGGATTGACTTAAGTGCAACACGTGCAACATTTTATTTAAATTCTGGCTTGGGGTTCTCCATTCTAATTTTTAAATTATTTTTAATGAAAGTTCGTTTAATTTTAAAGCAATTTTTAGTATTAAAAAGACTAGATTGGCTGTAGTTTAATTGCATTTGATTTGATGTCAATATGACGTCACGGCGGGACTCCTATCTTTCTCTCGCTCTGCACCATACTCTACAGTAGGCTGTGAGAGAAAGATAGCAATAGTGTGACATCACAGTGATTCTGATAACAAATTTCAAATATCTCGTAAAATAATTATTAAAAATAGTTATTAATGGGGTCATACCACATTTTCCAATTTTATTTTTTTCTGAAAGTATACTTAAAACCACTCACAGAAATATATATTTTATGTCACATAAGTTTCTAGTTTTACAGAAATAATTTTTTAAAGTTTATATTAAATTTCAAATGTCGTCATGGGTTTGCGACCGTGACCGTAGTCCCTCCTATCGTATAAAAATGGAACTACGTTTGACGTTTATGTTATTTGACTTGAAAGCAAACGTGACAGCAAGTTATTTTGTATTCGTGCTTTTGTTTTTATTGTATATTGAATAATTTGATTATGGAAATTAATTTTGAGGTTTAGGAATACCAACAAAAACTTTATTTTTGCTTCTCAACTAGATGTTCTCGCAAGACGGCACAGAACAATATTATACAACCATGGTAATATGTAAATCACACATAATTTGTATTTATTAGAACATTTCGTTATTTGTACATACATTTAAACAAAAACAACTTGTTGCAAAGATATTTACTTTGAAAATGTTGGTTCGAAAAATGTGACATCTCTGCGCTGCGCTGACATTCATGTACAGTACGTGTACGAGTACATGTGTGCGTGACTATCATTGTATGTGTGTACAAACCCATGACGTCACAAAATAAGACTCAAAATGTTTAGAAAGAAAATCATGAATGAAAAGTATAAGAATATTACATATTTTTCATGTATATATGTATAAAATTATGTAATTTTTTAAATTATATAAAAAAAAATCAATATATTTTTTTTTGGTATGACCCCATTGAGTAGTACTTAAAGTACAAAGTGTACATTTTATAATTTTTATTATGGTGGTCACAATACGGTACGGTAGTCCGGTTTATGTACTTTTTACGGTAAACAAATAAGAGCAGGCCTACAATGTATTTTTTTTTTTTTAAATACGACATGTTTTTTTCCAAAAATATATTTAAATTGTTCAATTAAGTTATATAAAAATATGTCATCTGTGCAAACATTAAAAATTCATAACTCGCTTAATAAATAAAATTTTTAAATTGCGTTTGCGCTAAGATTTTTAGTTCATTTTTTCTTTGAGAAAAAATAAATTAAAAAAATTTTTGCTAACATAATTCATAGATATGGAAACAAAATATACAAATGAGTTATTATATATATTTTTTTTTCATTTGTTTCATAATAATTTTCAATTTTTTCAGCCCAAAAAGTTAATAAATCATCTCTTATTTATGTGTAAAACAAAAGAATGTAGATATCGTTGAAAAGCTTATACAATAAGCAAAAAGATCAGACCATTTTCAACAAAGGTTGCCATTTAAAAAATCATAAGTTTGTGTTATATCTCGAGAATTATGAAGTTTTCAAAAACTCTATTTAGGCCATTTTATTTTACCTAAAAAAATGGTGTAGAACCCCGTTCTAGGAAAATGCTGCAAAATGTAAGTTCTTTCAAAAAATGTAATAAGGACACTGAACTAAATATATTATATTTAGTTCAGTGAATAAGGATCACGGATGTTAAGTGCACTTATACCGCTTTCGGCATTCGGTGATTCGGATAATATTAGATACGTCGACTACGTCTCGATAACTAAACATTGTCCTCTAGCGGTAAATTGCACTTACCGCCTTTAACTACAAATTATAGTTGGCCTTGTCATAAGATTTAAAATAGTTTCAGAGATATATGTATAAAACTTAGAAATAAATCAAAATAAAGATAACAATAGAAAACAAATGATTTGTAAATATTTAGCAATACTACTCTGATTGATCGGTAAAGTAAACTCCCGCTAAAACGCAGCATGCTACCATTATTGTTACGTCATTCCTTTATATCTTGAAGCATACTACACACGCTAACGTCAAAATTGCTTGTCAAATTAACCTTAAATTATGTTAGCTTACAAATAAACATGAATATTTGTAAAATTGTTTTACATTTTCTACTTACATGATTTATTAATTTGTATTTGTTATTTATTCTTAGTTTGTAAACCTCCAGTTTTGATGTGAAATGTGTAATAATAACATTTTTATACAAACATAAAATTCAAGTGCTATGTCTTCAAGAGAAACAATAAATTCAGTATTTCCAAAAATATATCACGAGAAGCAAATTAAGGAATTGTGTGCATTGCATGCCCTGAATAATTTATTTCAAGAGAGAGATTCTTTTACGAAGACTCAGCTGGATATAATATGCCACACTCTTTCGCCGAATGTATGGATAAATCCTCACAAATCATTGTTAGGATTAGGAAATTATGATATAAATGTTATTATGAAGGCACTTCAAGGAAAAGGGTTTGAAGCTATATGGTTTGATAAAAGAAAGTAAGTAAAATTAGCTCGGTTGTTGGAACAACTATTAGGCAGAAAATTGTACATTTACTTCCAATTTGTAACCCATTTAATTTTAATTTAAACGGGAAATTGACTGAGTTATAATTTCTTTCATATACTAAAACGAAAATACGATGATGAAACAGCATTATACTCGGAAAGACAGAATGCACCAAAACTGTTCACGAATGATTTCAGTAGAATATATGGGGAAGATCCACCGTTATATTCAGTGTTTCCGCGTGTTCTTTTTGCTGGCTAATTTTTCGTACCAGCCGGTTAATAATTACTCCTTTACAAGCAGAAATTGTGGTATTATTTTTTCAATGTTACTTCTGTTTTAAATAATGTGATTTTTATATTTTTTTCACTTTATAATATGATTATGGGGATAATAAAAATAAATCAAAAATATAAATAATTCTAATTTACAGTGATCTGACAAACTGACCGGCACGGATAACGGGCATTTTTTTTAGATAATGAGCCTGTTTCACATTTTTTAAAAAAGTTTATGAAATATTTTTCATAGTAAAAATAATAATAATTTATTGTTATTTTCGTAAATACTTAATTAAATAAAAAGATTGGCGCCATATACAGGGTGGTTGATTTTTCATTGTCCAGCTTATATCTTCTGAAATATTAAAGATACAAGAAAAAGTTATACAGTGTGTCCCATTTAGAGGTGCCACCATTGGGATCTCGAGAACTATAAGTGATACGATGTCGGTTAAATGGAACTTTTTGTGCGCCTTTGGGAGGCCATTTCAGATGTGCTTTTGTTTTTCCAAAAATTCTCATAGGGCACTAGATAAAAACGAAAAACTGAATATTGTTGATTTTTTCTTTTTCAAATAACTTCTAAACTATTAGTAATTGAGAAAAACATTTCAAATATAAAAGACAGATATTTTTATTAGCTAACCAGTAACGTACGAAATAAATTTTTGTATCCGTAAATTTTCGAGATATCAACACAAACTTATATTTTTTTAAATGGAACCCATATCTGATTTCAGTCTCAAAAAAATCATTATTTTTTTCTCTTTTCAATAATGTAAGGGTTATTATGTTTTATATTTGTTTTGCTCCTAAAATTTAATTTTTCTCTTTATTTTACTGAACTTTCTTATTATTTCCCAAAAAAACATTATTATTTTTATTAATTATATTGTATTTGATCGAAATAATTTGTTTTATGCCTTTATTACTTAATATTTTTATTCTAGACTAATAATTACAAATTACACTATAATGTGCCAAGGGCGACCAGATATAAAATATTATAAAAATTTGTTTGATACGAGTTTTGAGCAAAATTTTCTAAGGACATAAATTATTTAAAAAGAAGGAGTATTTCTAAATAGAAATCTACCAATATTTTCAAAATAATTATAAATTTAATAAAAAATAAGGAAAAAATAATAATTTTGAAGGCAAAACAAATATAAAACATAATAACTCTTAAATCGTTGAAAAGAGATAAAAATAATGTTTTTTTTTGAGACAAATCAGATATGGGTTCCATTTAAAAAAATATAAGTTTGTGTTATATCTCGAAAATTTACAGATATAAAAATTTATTTCGTACGCCACTGGTTAGTAAATAAAATATATCTATCTTTTGTATTTGAAACGTTGTTCTCAATTATTAATAGTTTAGAAGTTATCTGAAAAAGAAAAAATCAACAATATTCAGTTTTTCGTCATTATCTAGTGCCCTATGAGAATTTTTGGAGAAACAAAAGCACATCTGAGATGGCCTCTCAAAGGCACACTAAAAGTTCCATTTAACCGACATCGTATCTCTTATAGTTCTCGAGATCCCAATGGTGGCACATCTAAATGGGACACACTGTATAGAAAAGTTATTTGATACAACCTGTTCTATAATTTAGCATAAACAATTTTTTTCCAAGGCCTACCAATTTTCCAGAAAAATATTTAACTTTGATTTTTTAAATGAAATACCTGTATATTTTTACGGAATAAAATTCTAAATAAATTTCTCTTTACAATGATGTATAACAAGTAAGGGTTTACCTTTAAATTATGTGTAATAAAGCAAATAGAAATACGATAAAAGTAGGCTGTGATATTCTATTGTTTATACCAGTAACATCTGTCACAGATTTAATAATAGATACTGATTATAATAGTGAAAAAGGTGTTAAGATTCTTATATAACTAAGAAAAATGAACGTCGGTTACAGTAATAGTGAAAAAGTTGATATGCTTTGCTGTTTCCACAGATCAAATTATAATAAACGTCGGGCTGCTATCCTGTATCAAAATTTATAATAATATTATGTTGTATTAAATTTTGCTACTTGATATTTAAATAAAAGTATTGATAATTTTGTAAATCATCAATGCTAGTAATTCTATTACTTGCTTTATTAGACATAATTTTATTCAAAGGAAAACCCCTACATAGCCAATGTTCATGTGTGACAGAAGTTACAGGTACGAACAATAGAATATCATAGCCTACTTTTATCATATTTCTATTTGCTTTATAGGACATAATTTAAAGGTAAATCCTTACTTGTTGCACATCATTGTAAAGAGAAATTTGTTGAGAATCTTATTCTGCCAAAATATACAGGATGTTCCATTTAAAAAATTAAAGTTAAATATTTTTCCAAAACAATGGTAAGCCTTGGAAAAAAATGTTTATGCTAAATTATAGATCAGGTTGTGTTAAACAACTTTTGTATTTAACTTTTTTTTGTATCTTTAATATTTCAGAAGATATAAGCTGGACAATGAAAAATCAACCACCTGTATAGTCATGAAAAACGACTCCCCACTCTTGTGACGTCGGAGTACATACAGAAAATCATTCATAGCCAATAGGAAAACAATACGTTATTTATATAAATAAAAATAGAGAATTTGTTTATAATGAGAAACGTTTTTAGGGATCCTCAGTGTCTAAACTTAAGAAATATACTTGGATTCATATTAAACGTGCCAACAGAATATAAATTTGGTTTTGTGATGTTACCATTAAAAAGGAGGCACTGGATAACTATTAGACATATTGGTGAATATTATTATAACTTAGATTCTAAATTAGATCGACCGCAGCTTATTGGAAAGGTAAATAATTAAGAAATAAATATTTATTATTGAATTATTTATTAAGCCTTTTATATTTTATCGTATACATACAATTTCTTAAAAGTTTTGTTTCTCTGTATCTCGGAAAATATCAGTGATAGAGCAAAGGTCAACTATTTGTGAAAAGGTTAATAGTCGCCATAGGAATTTTCGATCTTCTTTTGTTTCTGAGCTATAGACAAAAACTTGTTTTTCGCTCATTTCGAAAATATCTTATAACTCATTTATTATGGTAGTTGGAAAAAAATTGTTTTAACAAATTTTGTACCGCTTTTTAGGTAAAATAAAATGGCGTAATTAGAGTTTTTGAAAACTTCATAATTCTCGAGATATAATACAAACTTATGATTTTTTAAATGGCAACCTATGTTGGAAATAGTCTTATCTTTTTGTTTATTTTATAAGCTTTTCAATGATATATAACAAGTCTACATTCTTTTGTTTTACACGTGAATAAAAGATGATTTATTAATTTTTTGGGGTGAAAAAATTGAAAATGATTAAGAAACAAACGAAAAAAAACAATTTTAGTTCGTGATTTGTTTATTTTTAATATTATTTGCTTCAGTTTTACACATTTTTAATTTATTTACTTTAAAGCATATTAAACCAATTTTTCTCGAATTGTGTTAAAGCCAACTGTGACGTCGATAAATAATAATTTAAATAACCCAAAAATAATTGGTTTAGAATAATTTTGCGAACATAATTCATAGATATGGAAACAAAATAAACAAATGATGAACTATTATAGTTTTTTTTCGTTTGTTTCATAATAAATTAATAAATCATCTCTTATTTATGTGTGAAACAAAAGAATGTAGACTTGTTATACAGAGAGTTTATTTTAAAATGCAACATTATAGTTCATCACTTCCATGGTTACTCACTATTGTCAAAAATGACAGCAATGTAATATTTGTCCATTTTAAAATGCAACATTATAAATAGTATTGCAGCACAGGAGATACCTCCAAAACACATCACAAATGATGTCAATTCTTATTACGACCGACTAGAATATTGCCTCAGAGTGATTGGGGGTATTTTTTAACATTTATTACATGAAAATTGTGAATTTTTGTAAGCTAAAGTTTGTTAAGATGTACATCATTCATGTTTTGATTATTTGTTAATCGTATGTAGGCTAATTTATTGAAAATTAGTTTTGATAATACAAAACTACAAATTTTGTATGTTCCATTTTAAAATGGACAAAAATTACATTGCTGTGATTTTTTGACAATAGTGAGTAACCATGGAAGTGATTCGCCATATGTTGCATGTTAAAATAAATTCCCTGTATATCGTTGAAAAGCTTATAAAATAAGCAAAAAGATGAGACTATTTTCAACATAGGTTGCCATTTAAAAAATCATAAGTTTGTGTTATATCTCGAAAATTATGAAGTGTTCAAAAAATCTAATTACGCCATTTTATTTTACCTAAAAAACGGTACAAAATTTGTTAAAACAATTTTTCTCTAACTACCATAATAAATAAGTTATGAGATATTTTCGAAATGATCGAAAAACAAGTTTTTGCCTGTAGTTCAGAAACAAAAGAAGATCGAAAATTCCTGTGGTGACTATTAAACTTTTCTCAAAAAGTTGACCCTGGAATGTGCAAACGATTTTGCTCTATCAGTAATATTTCCCGACATACCCTAAAAAAACATCGAAAATGAGACACTCTGTACAGGTTAAGTTTTTTTTTTAAGATATCTCAGCTAATCATTTACAAATCGTTAAAACGTTTATTTCTAACATTATTTTCTTCAATTTTACTCATTTCTTCCATTTACATACTTCAAAAAGCATATTTCGCTGAAATTCATTTTGGAAAGCAATGACCCGTGAATATTTTCAGGAGACTGAAGTAATACAATACCTAAAAGAGCAGCTAGATTGCAGAGACAAAGAACTATTTTTAGTGGTAAACAGTGCGACAGAGCAAGATCAGAGTTGGCTGAACCAAACCTGTATGTACAACAACGAGGAATATTCCGTGTCTGATCGTGACGCAGACTGTGTGAAACTTTGTGACGTTGTAAGTGACGACTGTAGCATTACTTTCAATCCGTACCTAGATGATAGCAACTAGCGTCTGTTCCTTTATATATTTTAACAGTGGAGGCTTTCAAATTACGGGTATTTTTGACTTTGGGATGATATTTTACATTTTGTCGTGCTGTTTTTATTTTATTTCTCGTTTTTCATTTTTGTTTAATGAAAGCAATAATCATAACAATAGGGGAGTTTCACTATGTGAAATTTGAATGTTTTAGTACTAAATACTGAAAATATATCTTACAAGTACTCTATTAAAAAATATAAAAGTAATATTAATTTTGTTTTAATATTTAAAATTTTTAATTAAAATTGTAACATAATTCAAAAAAAGCGGTTGTTCGCCATTTAAAATTTGGTTATGACGTCAGACTTTCGACAGCGCAAAGTGACTAGATTATATGTACGAAAAGGGACGTATTTCGTAGTGCAGAGTAGACAATCAAGTATAAAACATAAATTCTTTTACGTTGCTGTAAATATACCGAGAGTTTTTTTTATCAGTGAACATGGGCGTATGTCATTACCATAGTTACATTTAAAATGATTGACAGCAATGTATTATCGCGTTTTTTTTTTAAACTGGACATAGGACGTGACATTTAGTATATCTGTCAATGTCATCAAATTGTCATATTTCAAAATGTATACAGTTGAAGAAAAAGTTCAAATTGTATGGTATAATTCTATACTCTGACATAAGCCTAGGGCAAGAAATAATTAATATAAATTATATTTTATCCCTATTTTTTAATTGATCAATATTTATTTTGTCACCATTGTAAATACAATTTTTTAAATGGCCCCAAAGAAAAAAAATTGTTTGGTGCAAGATCTGGTTGCCGGCATTGCAGGCCACTTCACTTCTCCACCACGTCCTATCCAGCGTTGGGGGAATACCTGGTGCAGATATCAGTGAAAATTTTGACGACTCCAATACCTGCAATTTTGTGAATTTACTTCCCGATTAATATAAAATGTCGCTTCATCCGTAAATAAAATTCGATCCAGTAATATTTCCCCACTATTAATTTTGTTCATCATATCTTCGCAAAAGATATTTGTTCGTTCTATATCGTTGTGTAATAACTCTTGGTGATTTTGACATTTAAAACTCTTAAAATGTTCTTGTCTTAAAACCTTGTGTACTAGTATTCTTCATTTCAGAAAAAAAATTGTTGACAGGGTGTTGTCACTTTCAATTAATTGCATAATTTCTTGTTTCGTACTATTAACTACAGTACTTGGTCTGATTTTCTTCTTGTGCTGTTTATTGACGCATCCTTTAGTTCTGTAATCATTGTAAATTTTTCTTATAGTTGTTGGACTGGGTCGCTTATTAAAAGTTAATGCACATAAGTCAGAAACTTGTAGACTCGTTATAATTACTCCAATTTACAATTTGAACTTTTCTTTAACTGTATACATTTTGAAGTATGACAATTTGATGACATTGACAGATATACTAAATGTCACGTCCTATGTCCAGTTTAAAAAAAACGCGATAATGCATTGCTGTCAATCATTTTAAATGTAACTATGGTAATGACATACGCCCATGTTCACTGATAAAAATAACTCTCGGTATATTTTCGTTCAACAAAGAACGAATTTCTGGACTTCCTATTTTTTTTTTATTTCACTATACACTAGTATATATGATCATATCTTTCTTTTACAGCGAACGATTGTTATGTCAAAAGTCTGACGTATTTCCTAAACTATTGGCGCGATATTCAAAATTTTAAAAATTTTATAATTTTTTTTCAGTAATATGGAGTACTTTATAAAAAAATACGTATCACGAATTTTTTCATGTAGATTAATATTATAGAACTTTTAAAAAGTATGAAACTCCCCATTTTGTAAAAATATAGCTTGTTCTACCAAGTTTTCGTTTTATTAAAGTAAAAATTTTGTAAAGATGTTATATCGTTTCAGATAAGAAAATAACAGATGGCGCTTAAGAGTCGACCGTTGAAGAAATTAAAATATTGAACCTAAACATTATTTATGTTTATAAAACTGTACACTATTTCAGTATTAAAAAATGTAAAGATAAAATTAGAAACGTAGTTAATTATCCGTTATTTCTATCTATTTTATTTGATAACTGCAAACAATTTTGCCTCTTTAATCCATTCTTATCTGAAACAAAATATAAATTAGTATATTATGTACTAAATTGTACGTATTAGACCCAACTTTAAAATCTCTGGTTAAAATTTTAAGTGTCATTTAAATAAACAATATTAAATCGGATTATTGACGGCAATTATAAATTTGTCATTTTGATTTTGTTTATTTAACTGCTAGTTAAAATTTTAACCAGAGATAGTAAGATTGGCCCTTAGTAAATTATTATTGCTTTCATTATGGGATAATATATGTGACTATACTATACCTACCTTACTTTATATTGATTTCTTAACGATATATTTCAGTAGTTTATAATACTAGTGTATTTACAACCAAAAAATATTTTGTTAAGATTTTAAATAAACTTGTTTTTGTTGTTTACTTTATTATTATTTTTAATAATATTTACTAGTTATTTTGGGTTTGGGTTTGAATCTTTGTGAATACAATCTACTTGAACGGGTGTTATAAATTTTTTATATTTGCCTTCTACTTAATAATTAGGCCCCGTGGTCATAAAATATTGTGAGAAAAGTGAATGAAAAGTTGTCTCCTCTCTCGGACGAATGTGAATGCAAGAGAGATAGATGAATAGACTTTTAACGAAAAACTGGAACATGCGCTATTTTTTCCTAAAAGTCCCTAAAAGTTTTGACTGTCAAATGTCATTTGTGTTTATATTTTTGATGTGTACAAGTGATTGATATTAAACAGAAAAATGGAACAATGGAGTAAAGAAATAATTGAAATCTTCAATTTATATAAATTCAGTGACATTTTTATGTATGTATAACTTTACTTTTGACACTTGGATATTTTAATTTAAGCAAAACTTGATCGTATAAATATACTTGTAGTTGTAAAGTCCATTAGGCGTGCGTTACACGATGAAGTTTTTCTTTTCAAGTGATTTGAAAAGTGTTTATAAATGACCTTACAAGTATATTTACACGATCAAGTTTTGTGTAAATTAAAATAGCCAAGTGTCAAAATTTAAGTTAAAGCCTATTTATAATAAAGTAACGTAAAACGCAACGCAACGACGCAACGTAATCAGCCCTGGTAATCAGTAACGCAAACACAAAATATGTGATTTATAATAACGCTGAAGATAGCATTTCTAACCAATCAAAAGAATTCTGTATATATTGTTGAAGTTCAACTTGCTTTTATTTATAGTCTTTATGACACATGAAATATAAATAAGTGTATAAAAAAATTTGAATAGAAATGGACAGTGACGACGATATAGCTGCGGCAATACTGTTTCTGACTCGGTGATTCTCGATTAATTCGATTAATTTTCTATCATCCATAATTGTTCTTCGTATCGCTTTGAAAATCTAACCGGTCTAACCACAAAATGTAGAATTTATTATGTAATTTTGACAGTTCACGAACATATAGATAATACAGATTTTTATAGTAAAACCACGATTTAAAATGTACTGATTATGCTACTTGTCATGTTTTTCATTGTTTCTGATGGTCCGCTTGATACGGGTTTCTTTGAAAAATCCGCTAGATGCGCTACGTGAGAACGACCCTACCACAGCAAACTATTTTTACATAAAATATAAAAAATGAAATGCATAATGAATTTATTTTTAATATAAATTTTTATATTTAATTGAAACCTGAATCAATACATTGTTAGAATTTAAAATTGGAAAACTAAATAAATTGATAGAACCGTACGCTTCCAGATTTCCATTCGGTAATAATATCTTCTTCCCGAAAATGTTTTCGACAAACATCATTCAATCTTAATTCGCGATCATCTGTACTAATTGCAAATTGCCATTTTTTAAAAAGTGATAATATCGAGTGGTGCAGCAAACACAGATTCTTTTTCAGTGGATTTCTTGTAACCGGTTTCACATCCAGGAATGAAACATTTTCTATTTAATTTTCTTTTCATTTTGCATTAATTGCAATATCTTTCAACAAAATATTTATATTACATTACATATAATACGAATATGTATTTCAAAACCTGTTTTATTTACCTTTCTATAAGATATAACATGTAATATTTTCAAAATGGCAAATGACAGATGTTAGTTGGGTCGTTCTCACGTTGCGCCTCTAGCGGAAAAAACGAGGAAACACGTATCGTTTTGGTCCCTTGTTTTGTGCAGAGTGGCACAACCAGTATATTTTGAATCGTGAGTAAAACTGAAACACTGAATTCTGATTGGCTAGAGGTACAAAAGTAAGGTAGAAAGATGAAAGTTGGTCAGCTTTGGCGTTGTGTTGCGTTACGTTACTTCTGCGGCTCTGCGTTGCGTTTCGTTATGAAACGGTATATGCTGTATCGTACATTTATCTTTTGCGTTACCTTCCTGCAACTGCGTTACGGCTTGCGTTATTTCATTATAAATAGGCCTTTATACCTACATTACATTGTCATTGAATTTTCATCACATGAATTTTTCGTATATAGCCATCAAGATTTCAATTACTTCTCTACCCCATTTTGCCATTTTTCAGTTTAAAATCAATCACTATATAACACCACACGTGTACACATCAAAAATATAAACACTAATGACATTTGACAGTTTCTTGACAGTCAAAACTTATAGGGACTTTTAAGAAAAAGTAGCGCATGTTCCAGTTTTTCGTTAAAAGTCTTTTCATCTGTTTTTCTTACACTCATATCATTGTGAGAGAGAGAAAACTTTTCAAGTCATTTGAAAAGAAAAACTTCATTCAAGTCATTTGAAAAGAAAAACTTAGAAAATAGTAGTACATAAAAATTATACATCCTCTGTCGTATTTTTTTGTTGTGCTTATATGGTTCAGTCCTACTTTATTAATTGGAGCTATTAAAAAATTAGAAGGCTAATATAAAAAAAAATATAAAAATTTATTTTGCAAACTTTTACATGTGTGAAATGTATCTCTAGCGTAAATTAGCACAAAAGGTGCAATTTTGCTTTTTTTATTGGGGAAATTCTTGGCAAATTGTTAGATTAGGGTTAAGTATTGAAGCTGTCAGTAATAATACATTAGTGCCATTTTAATATTTATAACTAAAATTAAGGTTTTTAATGTATTTCGAACTTCTATGATAAACCATATCAAATTAAACGTAAAAATATTGGAGACATTCCATATATATTTTATATTTGTTAAGGCAATAAATATGTTCTATTTATTTTATCAAAGTTTGCATAAAGTTTTTTATTTTTGAAACATCGTTTTTTTTTGTGTAAAAATGGTGGAAATACAAGGAGTGATCAAAAAGATCAATGAATAAAGAAGAAAATTACAAATATTGTTACATAGGGACAAATAGCTATTTAATTAATTTTATGCACGGACGTATCATAATTTGACAAATATACACGAATTTCATTGACATAAATATTATTTTATAGCCCGCGGGCCCCCATATCTGCTTGTCAAGGCCAACAAAGTATAAAGCTGCGTCCCCCAACGATGTCGTATATCAATTTTATCTTTAGATTCACCAAAGAAAACCGCAATTTTTGTTAAACTATCGTTACATTTGAATTAATTCATTTGCCCCGCGGCCTTGTTGATCGGCAGAAACCGCCTCAGTGTGGACGCACCTTTATATATTATTTTGTAACAATTATGGACATATGTAGCAGAAATAACTCGAACTAAACAGGATTAAACTTGTTGCTTATCAAGGGTATAGGTCAAAAATTTTGTATTATTTCGACAATAGTGTGTTTTCATTATTTTATTTTGGTCACTCCTCGTACTTGTACAAATCTGTAAAAATATGACTTGTATATTTTATCATGTGCTTAAATATTTATGAGAATGACTCTAACTTCAAATAGCTGCCTATAGTCTGTGAAAGAATTGAACTATATCAAGCAGAGATCTTAGAGTTAAAAAGTGTTAACTGCGAAATGTTTCCCGATAAATTGATATCTAGAAAATTTGTCCCGTATATAGAAAAGTGTTCTGACGAAAGGATTATTCAAATAATTTGTACTGAAAATTGTCTCGGTTATATTCAATCTGCTTTCACGCTACCTTCTCAATCCTTCGACATTATCATTTCTAAATTTGGCACTTGATATGTACAATTTTTGGCTTTAAAAAATTCGTTTTTCCACAATCATTACCAAAATTCGTTATTATTCAACTTAAAATAGTGAGCAACGTAGCATGTTAAATCACAAGTGAGCAAAGTAAATAACTTTCTTCACAAGTGAGCAAAATACACAACCCTATAATAATCTACGTCAGGAATCATAAATTTTGATGGAGTTACAAATTGTACAATAAATACCGTGAGTATTTTTTAACGTGAAACATTGGATTTGTCATATCCATGTTTACGACTTCACATTTGATTGACAGCAATGCATTTGCCTGTCTCATTTAAAATGAAACATAGGGAAAGTATTTGACATTTGTCAAGACGTCAATAGAGGTTAATTTTGTTTAAATAATTATACCTGCTTTCTAAATTAAATTTAGTTGTAGAAAAAATATTGTGTGTACTTTATGCCCGAGTGTATTTCTGACTTGGCTCAATATCTTACGATATTTAAATATAATACTTCTGTCAAAATCATTCCCTATGTTTCATTTTAAATGAGACAGGCTGGAGACAGGCAAATACATTGATGTCAATCAAATGTCAAGTCGTAACTCAGGAAAATTCAACGGTTATCTGTCATATTGACAAGATGTCATCAGAGGTTAATTTTATTAAAATAATTGTACCTGGTTTTTAAAAATTAAATTTAGTTGTAGAAAAAATATTGTGTTCCTTGTGCCCGAAATATGTTTAGTGCTCTCGTGATTTTCTGACTTGGCTAATTTTTTTACAATATTTAGATATAATACTTCTGTCAAATTCGTACCATATGTTTAATTTTAAATGGGACAGGCAATTACATTGCTGTTAATCAAATATCGAGTTGTAACCATGGATATGACAAATCCAATGTTTCACGTTAAAAAATACTCACGGTATCTACAATGAACAATAATTTTTTGTAGTTAATTGTGCGATTCTGTAATTCTCTATAACGCTATAGAAATGTAAAAATGAACAAAATCGCAACAATTTTTGTTTACTAATACATTTATGCGCCTTTGTTGAGAGTTACAATTCTATAGTGGCATAGAAAATTACAGAATTGCAACGTAACTTTACATTAAATTCAGTTATAAACATATGTACTGTTGAGTTTTCCATTAATAAAAAAGTAGAATGTTTCGTTTATTAGAAAAATTATATTTCAAGATTGTGGAAAAAATCACATGAGCACGTCTTTTTCTCACTTATCCAGTTAGGGTACTAGCTCCTGCTCGTGCTACTATAGTGAAAACGAATGTAAATAAAGGTAAAGCAAAACTTATTGTTTGTTGTACGGTCGTACGTCGTGAAGTGGACTATCGGCCTTCACAATGGGCCCATAAACCATTGAAGCAATTCATGATACCAAAAAGTCATAATGGGCTACTTGCGCACCTTTTTTTTATTTAATATTTTTGAAGAGCAGGTAAAAACTTTCTACCCATATTTTTTCTTTCGACAAAATTTTTATTAATTAGCCAGAAAAAAAATAATGAAATTTGATTATTTGAATTCCCGCCATGTATGACGTAGAATTACGCCGCACCAATGAATCATAGCGTTTGTTTGTACGGGTAATGTAGATCTCCTGTTTGACGTTTCAACAATAATTTGGAGGTTAGTATTTTAGTTTGTCTTTTTGTTATCGATATTTTAAATTACATGTAATTACCTATGTGTTTATTTGTGAAGTAATTAATGTATTTGATAGACCAGAGAGAGAAAAAAATGAACTAATGTCAAATTCAAATTAAAACTTTCTCGCACTTCGTGCCATCTATACATTACATTTTTAAACATGGTTTCCTTCTCTAGCTAAATATAATGACGTCACAGAAAATTTTCTTTCTTAATTTACTAAAAGACAAATAATTTTTTAAAAATAAAATTTATATTTTTATATATGTTTTCAACATAACATTACGTATATAGTGATAGAAATTGAATTTCAGTACCACGCAAGTAGCCCATTGTTTTCTGTATAACTGCATTTGATTTTTAAAGAAACCTATAGCTATCTTTCTCACACCAGTTTCTGTAGTAGGCTGCGCGAGAAAGTTGCCAATAGTGTGACGTCATCTGTATCCCTGGAAATACATTCAAATATCTCACAAAGTAATTATTAAAAAAAATGTTTTTTTATCCTAATCGTTATTTATTGAGTATTACTTTAAGGATAAAGTGAACATTTTATTATTTTTTGTTATGGTTTATGGGCCCATTATCATAACTTTGGTGACAATATTGTAGTTATCACTAGTAAACTTAGTATAAAATTAAACATTGACGGGCGCAATAATTATTGTATTATATTCGTGGATGACAATCTTAGTTTCATCAGAAGCCGATTTTAGTGCACCAGTTTGTAAACAGGGTAAATATATGAAAGAAAAAATCTTGCTTCTCCCATAAATTACACAGTTAATTTTTTGTACGTTTAAAAATTAAAATAATTAAAAAGTATGCATAGACACATATTTAGTAATATTCAATTTATTAACTTACCTTCTATAAACCATCTTGATGTCGGATTTGCATATAGAAATCTAAACTTGGCAGTAGTTATCTTCATTTTCTCTAAAATATATCGCTTTATTTTTTTTTATCAGTGCTGAATTTATTAAAATACCTTCTACAAAAGGTTAACCAATTGGTTTTCCGTATAATAATTTTACGCAAATGTATTATATTTGCAAAATTTCACAACATGCCTGCAGAAGTAATACCAATGACAGTTAAAGAGTACTAAATCAAATGTACGTGTATTTGGCGACGGTATTTTTAGTTGTCAATAATTAACTTGTATACTTATGAAAACGGTAAAAAGAGCCAATTATATTACTAAGGATGGTAATAAATGACGTGGATTCGAATTAACCGCCAAATTGCAGAATTGTATCATTTATTTGGAACTTCTACGGGTTTGTTAGAGCTCAATTCAAGATTGAACCTGAATTTCTTAAATAAATACGGCCATTATTGTAGTTAACGCCTTTTGGCTCTAAATCCTCAAAATAAGATATAACATTCAATGGGTCGAATTCAGCATTCTTGTTGAAGTAAAGACGCTTATCCAAAAAATAATAAAATAAGGAGAGTCATATACAACGATGCATTAATAAGAAAAAGATGCAAGTTGTTTCTATGGTTACTAGAGACGATAGACGATCACTAATCTAAAGAAAGTGCTGAATTCGTTCCAATTTGTCTAAGGATAGGTTGTATCTGTAAATGAAATAAAAATATTTTGTAAAATATGAGTTTTTATTATCATGATCATAAAACTAGATAAATAATTTAGTTATTTTGATACAATGAAATATTAAAAATTATGTATCACAGATGTTTTCATTAAATATTTTCAATAAAACTAATTCTTAATTCTATAGGATATATGTTTGGATACATGTAGCTTAAGTTAATATGTAAGTCTTATACATTCTCAGGACAGTTGGTGTTTTTAGAAATTATTAGTCTTTCAGAGTCTATGTGCAGGTTGGATAATATTCGGTACACTTGGGCCCTTTGCGCTACAGATAGTTCTCTCTTTCGGCCTAAGATCCAGACTTGATCTAGAAAAGAAATAACAACTTAGAAAAAATATTTCATTAAGTATGTGCTTCTATATTTAATACAGAATATGGGGGATTACGGCTCAATCGAATTAAAGGAAAATAGTAAAAAAAATACGAATGTATATGCTGAATAACGAATATTAATAAAAAAATGAAATGGTATCATTGAAATATTTCGGAAATAAAGGGTTTTTTGTTATAGCGCTTCGACACTAATATGAAAATATTTTGATTGGCGACCGAGAGACCACCTATACATGCATTACAAATAGCATGTTAGGAGGTGGGGATTACTACCAATGGAAGTTAAGAAATTCAAATTCGAAAGGAGGGGCTAACATTCCTGTACAGCAGTTTTCAAACAGTTTTTATTTTAACATAAATTTCTTGCATTAAATTTAATAATTTAAATACACCTGTAATTATAAATTATGTAGACTTATACAGTGTTATAATATTCATTTATTTTTATGTAAATATAACTTAAAATAGCATATATTTCAAGAACATTTAGGTCCATAATGAAAACAGTTTGATATAAAAACACATAAATGTGACGTCACGTCAATCTTTTCAAAATTCGGGAGACCATAACTCGCTTATTAATAGTAATTTTTTCACCGGATTTTCATCAATAGTCTTAGTTTTTCTAATATTTTCAGATGAAATTATAAAAAAAAAAAATGGTGTAATCCCCCATTCATTCACTGAAAATTATTATTGTTGATGGATAAAATGTAATAACGGATTTCCCGGCGGCGATTATGAGGAATTATATTGTTGTTATTGGCAAAAAGTTGGTCTTTTCTTTGTGTTGAGGTAGAGTCCGCGCGCCCAATGGAAAAAGCGTTGCGCAGGGCGCAGAGAGCAAAATTCGTCCGGGCGAGTCAAACTTGTGAAAGTAGACACATTACGATGTTTTAACTTAACAAATAGCAACTGTGTAGTGTACAGATATTTTTAAAATTTTGTTTTGTGGAATAAATGCTTTTAGTTTTATTGATTTCGATTTTTGTTGTTTATTATTGCGAGTGTCTCGGGTATTACTTGAAAGTATAGTTCCAGAGTTATTAAAAAAAAATGTGCCTAATGAGGTATACTTTTAAAGGGCTTTAACTTTGTAACGAAAAGTTTCCGCTCATACCTTCATAAAACATTTTTTACTCAAAATTATTTCAGGTATAAGATACTATTTTTTTTACACTAGTCCTGATACACCCAGTAGAGACAAACATTCTGTATTATATTTTTGTAAATTTATACAGACAGATTAAAAAGAAATGATGCAGTTGGCAATACAATTCTGGGGATTTTTTTATTCCACAGTTTATGCAATACCAGGTGAAAGCGGAAATATTATTTGACATGTCAACATGTCATTTGGCAATAAATACAAATTGGTTATGTCAGAGCAGAGGCCTGACAGCTAATAATTTTGAAATTTTGTATACCCATTCTATACTAATGTGGCAAGAGTTGATTAGTTTTTAGTGTATATCAGATAACCGGAAGTATCACTTATACAAGCTTTTACCAGTTTTTCTTGAAAAAATTGCATTGAATATAATTTTTCAGCAACTTTTACTATTAAAAATATAATATAATGGTACAATCTTCAATTCTACGATAATATAACTTTAAAATCTTTAAATAACTTTAAATATAAATTTATAAAATAATTTATTTCTATACATCATCTGATCCATGCGTCAAACAAAAACATAATACTTTAATAAAATTTTGACGTATTTAAACAAATGTCACTGTCACATTTACATTAATAATGAAATCGTGTTAAGAAGAATTTAGTAGAAATATATTTGATTTGTAAATATAAATCTGTCAGTGTACGTGTTTTCAAAATGTCAAATATTGGTTTACAACTACACATTTACAACATGGATCATGTACAGCAAAGAATTTATTCAGATTGCGTTTTTAGAGCACTTGGAAGTTGATGATGATTTTTCGAGGATTATCTTTTTCTTTGGTGAGGCACATTTTCTCCTCTTTGGGCATGTTAATAAGCAAAATTGCTAGATATGGGAAGAGGAAAATCTTCATGTGATGTACGAGGTACCATTACATGTCCAAATGAGACTGTTTGGAGCGCACTATGGTCAGGTGGCGTCATTGGAACTTACTTTTTCGAAAATGATGAAGGTCGAACTGTTATAGTTGATGGTGAGCGCTATAGGCCCATGATAATCGATTATTTTTGGCACGAAATTATTTTCGTATTACAGACTTCTATTTATTAAAACAACAAATTAGATTTTGTTTATAAACGATCAACCGGAATGGAAAAATATACTTTACTTAAAGCTCATTACTATTTTAAACATGGAATTTGCGGGAGGTCATGTGCTGGCCACATCGGATTTTTTGTTATTGCCAACTGAATCAGTTTCTTTTTTTATCAGTCTGTATTTTTTGTAATCGTAAGTGTAAAATGCACTGTGCTAACCTGTATGTGCAACGAGCAGCTCTGAACAAGTCCACAAAATAGCGAAGTTATCATAATCTGTGTGCAAGATTTGATAGAATCCCGCTCCTGGCAGAAGTCTTGCAAGACCGTTAGGAAGTGATGTACGTATTTTATATTTTAAAATACTTGGATTTTTTCTGGAGATCACTGCCGTTCCTTGACTTGTCGTTTCTCCTCCAGTCCTGGAACAAAGTATTCAACATTGTAAAAGGTTTGATTGTATTTTTATTTACATTTATATTATATAGTTATTGCCGTGTAAATAGCGTGCAGTAATGATTGATGTACTTTCTACTTTCCATATATGTACATAGGTAGGTACCTGGATTAGAGACATTTATAGACACATATTTTTCAATAAAAAAATGCTAGAATCTCAGTAGCTAGTTGTTTACGCAGATTTGCTGTTTTTCATTGTTTTAATAGTGAAATATTGTTAATTAATATGAACAATTTATCAATTTAAACATTCTAACCGTTTTAATAGTTATTTTTCATTGTACGATTATTTTGGATGGGGCAATCTCTTATTACTTGCAAAATGTATGGCAGGTTATTTTTCGTGCATTTAGAATCCAGTAGCCCCGCGTTTCTTTCATTTTAGTTTTGTTTGAGTAATCCACAGGGACAGCTCGAATTTAGTGAATTTTTTTTATTGTTTTAATAGTGAAATATAGTTAATATCGAAAATTATGAATAACCGTAAGTTTAAAAATTATTGTAACTATTTCAATAGACATTTTCCTTGGTACGATTATTTTGGTTAAGGAAATCTGTATTACTTGTGACTTGTATGGCGGGTTTATTTTTTGTGAATTTAGAATCTAGTAGCTGTGCTGTCCTTCCATTATTGTTTTGTTTGAAAAATTCCATAGTGACAGCTGTACGATCGTGATAGTTTTTTATAGTTTTAATAGTTAAATATAGTTAATTAATATCCACAATTATCAATAATAGTAAGTTTAAACATTATTTTAACTATTTTAATAGATATTTTCCTTAATACGATTATTTTGGTTAGGGAAATCTGTTATTACTTGTCATGCTTGTCGGCGGGTGTATTTTTCGCAAATTTGTGATCTAGTAGCCGAATGTTGCGTCCATTATTGTTTTGTTTGAGATTCCATAGTGACAGCTCGAAGTTCGTGTATGATTTTAATTGTTTTAATAGTGAAATATTGTTAATTATTGTTGTAAATTAATAACAATTGTAAGTTTAAACAATATTGAAACTATATTAATAGTTATTTATATCGATATAATGTTATTTCGTATAAAATTTGCATTTTAAAATATTTCAAGAACAAAACTCAAAAAGCTAATTTTATCTATCAATTTTTGTTACAAATAAATACAATTCAGAATATGAATTATTGTAAACATTAGATATATTTCGATGTTTATGAGTCTATATTTGTGTATATAGCATATAACATGTTTTTCTTTTAATTACAGGTGAAAATTGTGGTTCATGAATTCCTGAGATCCCGCGTAGCAGAGATTTTCGACAATGTAAGTCGTTATAATTTCTTCTTTATATTATTTATTAGCTAAAGTATTAGGCAGGATGTTTAAATAATACTTTCACTGGTAAAATATCAATAATTTCAGTACTTTTTTGTATTTTTGTAAACCCAATAATGATAATTATGTTAAAATGACACTACAGTATAGGTACTGAAGATTTTATTGAACACTTTCAAACAAATTGCAAATGTTATTGCAGTAAGATTTACAGTTTCACACTATTTCCATTATCAAGCTGGAAAAAGCAGCATACTAGATGCTTATAAATGCACCCTCGAATTTTTCTGATGCATGAAATTAAAATTGTCTGCCAAGGCCCTATTTTCCGGCATATTGTTTTAAATTTGCTATTAAAATATCGAGGTAACCTTTGCTATACATTGTTGCAATAATTACTAATTTTTATACTCCCGCTGAATAAATATAGCCCCAAAACATAATGCTGTCACCGCCGTACGGAGGCTTTTTTGTTATGAAATTATGAATACTTTCAATGTTTACCCCATAATATAATGGGGTCTCGTGGCCGCGTGCCAGAGTGTCTGGTCGCGAGCCTGGGGAACCGGGTTCGATCCCGACCGACGCCAAATATTTAGAATTTTAAATGCCACCAAGGTGACCCCTGTGGTGCACTCTCCACGCCAGCAATGAGTGCCCGTGAGATGACGCCTGGTAAGCGCCCGCACAGTACAAATATGTAATTATCATTACCGATATCTGAGATAAAGCAGATTGTGCACACTCAGAAATGGGTAATACTCCGTGATATATATTTTTTTATATATAATATAAATAAATTAAGTACAGAGTGTTAAAAAAAAAACAATTCGGAGTAGGCTATGAACAAAAAAACGTATGTCAATTTGAAATTATTTAATTAAATGTCAATTTGACACGAGATATTGTCAAAAATGTTATCATAAGAAATCAAATCTTTTCTTCTTGAATCCTTATTTTATAAATAGAAATAAATTAGAAAATGGCGAATGACAATATTCTGTATCCTTCTTTTATTATCTTCTCTCCTTGAAATTACATTTCAAAAATCAATTTTGACTTGACTTTTGAATTATTTGTTTATTTTATTTATATATTATATATAGTTATGTTTATTTTATATTTATAATAACGTAATATACTGTGTTTTATTTTGGATTAATAGAAAATTAAATTAGACTGCTATTTTTCCTAAAATACATTAAAACTTTTGTCGTACGGAGACTTTCTTGTATGTCTGTATAGTCATGAATAGATTTACTTTACTCTTAAAATATAAGTACGAGTAAAAGATGTGGGGATATATTTGTTTACATTATTATCTGTTGTATGATAACCTTTGATAATCTTTTATTGTTCCATAAACGGTTTGCATTGGAAAGGTCAAACATGAATTATTATTTTGTAAATTTTAATATTATCGTAACTAAAGCAGTATGGTAAAAAAATGTTTTGAAAATTAACATCTGTGCTTGTTTTATATTTATTTTTACTGAAATTCTCTGATTTTGACGTCATTATTCTACTAAGAATTTCAAGGGGGGAAAACGTTTCATATTATTTATTACTTGTTTATATAGTCTTGAATTTCAACATAACATTGTTTTTATTACAACAAATTGTTTAAAATTACAATGAATCTTGGAAGTTAATAGACGTCATTTCTTAGCTGTTTCTTAGGCACTGAAAGTTTTTGCAAGAACGTAACCATATTTATTATTATGCGAGGGTCACGCTAGAATTATTGAGAATAGGAAAATAGGGAAAGTAAGCCGTGGAAAACAAAATTTGCACTGTTTTTATCTTCCGTTACCTTTAGGCAAGGAAGGTATTGTCTTTTGTCAAAAAAATTGGTGGTGAGTTTTCAATTAATATGTAGGTACGTCAACCGGAAGTTCTCTTATTTGAAGTTCTTAACAGTTTTTCTTGAAAAACGTAGTTAAATATAATTTTTTTTTTACATTTTTTTTGTGATTTCCAATATGAAAGAATATCTTATTGTCTATATATGGTTTGATTATACATTTTCCTTCATATTCAATAGATATAGAGAATTATAAAGAGATTAATTTTCATAAATGAACCCTATGTTATAATCATGGAAACAGCTGATATATTTAAATAATTCTAATTGACAGATGTCAGTGTCAAGTGCAATTTACATATTACCTATATGTTCGTGTCATAATTTTATTGGATTTATAGAATTTTTTTCGAGGAACTCTCGGTATAGAATTTGTTAAAAATAGTATATATTCGTGTTACAATTTGGATGTATAGAATCTTTTCCAAGGAACTTTTGGTATGGGATTTGTACAAAATACATATTCCAGCCATATGAAACACTCTGTAACGCGCTTTGTATGTGTATATTTAGTTGCAGAAGTTACAGGCGTTCAAAAATTATGTAAAACATTTTGTTTGTTTTAAAATTTACACATATCCTTGATACACTTACATTTATTAGTTAATTTTAAAAATTATCATTTTTGGAGCGTGACTTTCTTTATTAATTTTACATTCAAAGAAATGAAACACTTTTTACAAATAAGTAAATCATTAGTAAAATGTATTGTTTATTCAACTCAAACATCTGAAGTAGTTAAAACATGTACATGTATTGCAGTATGTAATTTCAGGATTTGAATACTTCTAACTATGTACTTAAACCCTAAGATGATTTTATGAAAACGCACTACATTTTACTTCCCTCTACCCTTGGTAAGGGAGGTACTGGGTTCGTGCTAAAAATCGCATGTGGAGGTTTTGGTAAATGACCACGTTTTAACCTAGAAATCGATTTTAACATTTTCACGATGATGTCTGTATATGTAAATAAAATCATACGTCATATTTCTGTAAATTAAATTTTAAGTAAAACATCTGTACAATCTTTTAAGACACTTATCATGACATTTGTTTGTACTTTAGGATTCTTATTTTTCTCCCTCTCATGGGACACTATTTCAACTGTTAATATATATGTTCATTATTTGTATACTCCCTCTGTAAATGGGATTCTATATCCTGTAGAGTGGTTCAAATAAATAAATAAATAAATAGGTTTTGTCAATACTCTAATTTAAATACTATTATTCGGAAATTCTGAAACCTAGTACATATTTCATATTTCTAACTTATTCAAATATGGAAAGATGCCATTAAATTGTGGTGTAAATCAGGTAACCGGAAATGGAACTTTACTTGAAGCTCAAAATTACTTTTCTTTGAAAAATACTGTTAAATTTTTCGCGATTTATGTTATTAAAGTAGAATTTTGGCTAACAAAGATAACAAATTTGAAATATTGATATTGAACTATAATTTAGAAGAGTTTATAATGTAGTGATTTAGCTTGTTATTGCTCTAACACTCGCCTTGTTACACTTGTATTTATAGAAAAACAATTAAATTGTTGTAGTTACCATTTATTTATTACCCTAGCAACAACTTCTATTTTCCCCTGCAAATTTTCTTGAAGTTCTATTGTTGTACAGCCTGATGCAAGTTCAAACACGTAGAATGATCTTTCTATCTCGTACCATACTCCCGTAAACTGGAAAGAGAGAAATTAAAAAAATTAGTAAATATATTAACAAGGCTTTTCACCCATTTCTGGGTGTAACAATCTGCTTTGTTACCGACTTAATTTTTTTGCTACGTACACCTTGAAAATAAAAATAGATATATTTTTTATAGTAATATTGTTTCGCTTTGTTATAAAATCGAATATCTAGAGATCAATTTGCCCTGAGACCGGTTATAAATTTTCCCTGTGATCTTTTTTTCGCGATGAAGTTTTTGTAACAAATTTTCTGTACATGTTTGTTATTACGTAATACAATAATTTTTACAGTAGAGAAGGGCTTGCTTTTGTACGGTAATGAAATTATTTTGATTGAATTTGAGCTCTAATTATCAGAGAATTACAATCACTTACATAATACAATCTTTTATACGTATAGAACATTGGAATGAAATATTCATGCATATTAAATAAAAAAATTATGAAAGGTGTGACTTTTCTATTCTAACCGTGAAATTAACTACCTATGTTAATGCATCGTATATGAGGACAAGGACAAGAAGATATTTTTTGTAAATTTCTAAATTTTTACTTTTCAATATTTGTGTTCATGAAATATGGTGTTAATAAATTCATTAATGTACGTTTACATAGTCAATTAGTATACATACCTTATAATTATACTTAAAATATTTTACATTATTCGCTGAGACGAGAGAATGTGGAACTATACTCTACTGGTATAAGAATACAGTGTATACCCAAATCATTCAAGCAGCCAATGCACGTCATTAATAAAAATTGATTAAAAGTAACTAGATGTGTGACGTCATGTACTGGTACGTTTGCAGAGGTTTTAGAATCTTTATTAAAGGAGTTATACAGATTGCAATCTGTTTTATCGACATGTTAATGAACTTTCACATCTACAAAATAAATACTATATTTTAGTCACTGTCCATTTTTATTTAAATTATTTTATAATACTAACCTTATTTATACTTATGTATGCCATATAAAGACAATAAAAAAGAGTGAGCCAAATTTCCAAGAAATATACCGAATTCTTCTGATTGATTAGAAGTACTATCTTTGGCGTTTATTCACAGATTTTGTGTTTGCGTTAACGGTCACGTTACGTCGTTGCGTTGCGCTTAACATTACTTTATTATAAATAGCCAAATAGGCCTTTTCAACGCACAAAATTGTTTCAAACACGATACAAATATTCTTCAAATTGTCAAATAATAACTTTGACAGTATAAACATACAAATTATCAATGTTGCCAACTATAGTAACAAATAAACGAATAATATGAAGTAGATGTACATTATTTATATATTATTCATGTCATATACGATAAGTAATGAACTCTACTCTAATAATAATTATATGGCCATACATTTTTTGACGGTTAAAAATGATTGAAATTTTATTTCATTTTTCACCATTAGTGATAAAATGCATTAAGGTTTTTACACTAAGTGATGACGTGCATTGGCTGCTTGAATGATTTGGGTCAACATTTCCGGCTTTTTATTGGTATAAACCCGAGACAATTTCATATTGCCCCAATATTATGTTATTGCATAATTGAATTGAATAATAGTATATTATACGCCAAGGTTGAGAAGCGCCTATTGTAACCCGAGGGCGAAGCCCGAGTGATATAAGGCGCCTGGTCAATAATGATCTTCTCAACCGTGGTTTATATACTATTTTTTTCACTACTAGCACATAAATTCTCTTTAATTTTTTTTTATTGATAATAACAATAATTTTGACATGAATAATAACGTTACTTATTTGTTAATATTCACAAAAACAAAGTAGGCTGCATTTGTTTGTATCTGACGTTTTGTTCATTTCGCTGGTTTGATAACCTCACTTATGGGCATTGATTTGTATTTGATTTAATTATTTAATAAAAACACTTTGTGCTGTTACAGTCAGCAGCCTTATTAGTTTATTATTATTTTTAAATAAATCTATTGAAATGTATTTACCTACAAATACAAAAAAAATAGTGACTTGTTCAATCCTACATCTAAAAATATTTCACATTTTCACCAAAACAGCTCAGTGGCCAGGCGAGGAGGCAGCGTAGGTCAATTTAAAATTATAGTGGCAAATTTAAATTATATACTTAACACCTTTCTTGAGTTTAATGATTTAAATAATATTTGGATTTGGAGGCTTGAGTTTGATTGATAAGTGACAGTTTGCATTATAGACCAAGGTTAATAATAAATTATTATTGACCTAGGTTACCATGGTTGCAAGCAAGCGGTAGTGAAAAACAATTTCTCATGTCAAATAAAGGTAAATAATAGTGGGTTCCTAGGCTAGTAGTGAAAAAAATATTGTATAAACCACGTGAGCTAAGAATGTATATTCACTCGAAGAAATTAACTTTCTTCTCTTGAATCATGAATAAACATTATCTTAGCTCACTCGGTGTATAAATATTTATTATATAACCTGAATAATTTTTTGCAGTGACACTTTATATAAAATAATATGTATCTCTTAAAAATTCAAAAATTGCATAACTCTCAACTTATTGTAATCAATCACGCATACGACTTACGCACTTCTCTTCAAAGCACGTGGCGCTTCTTTTGATCTTTTATCTTAGCCGAAATATTTATTTCTGTCATAAGTCATAACAAATAAATTTTATTAGATAATTATTAGTGTTAATTTTCTGCAATGTTGTAATTAAGGCGTACGTTATTATGGCTAAAGATGTGTTGCAAAATATGAATGAAATCAAGGCTAAAATATCGACTGGTTTTAAAAATTATCTTAAATTGTTGTTACAACAGATGCTTTGCATTGGTCAGGGTCAATTTTTTATGGGTTGCATTATCAACTGATGGTTGCAAGTGCATTGTGATAACATTACATTATTATAACTGCAACTGCAAGTTGCATTCACGCGGTTTCTCAAGTACTATAAGATTTAAGACATGTTTAAGTACGGTTTCCTCAATCTGACATTAATGGGAAGGGCTGATTTTGGTAACAATGAGCCAATGAGGTCATGCAAAAAAATGATTGTACCTTTTTTCTGTGTAAATCGAAAAAGAATAATCTAATTCATCGATCAGTATGATTAAATTATTTTTTATTTATATTTTTTGTTGTATAAAATCGTTTTAAATTATGATATTTTTAAAAAGTTGCAAAAACCAGCCATGTTTTGTCGTCACAACGTTACGTACCAAGTTCAGACTCATTTCAAACAGACATTTTATATGGACATATAATTTCTAAAAGAAAAATATATATAAACTATAAATAGAGGATTACATATCTGAATATGCTATAATATATTAATATAATTTTCATTTGGCGTGAAATTATCTACGTTACATCAGATGTTTCTTTCACTTTTGAATCTTTGAATTAGACGGTAGAAGGTTATAAACGCATGTGAGACATTGAATATATTGCAGAATATTATTTTATTCTTTATTTTGACACGAAACAACGTTCCATCGACATGTTTACTTTCATAAATTTTAGGTTATCTTTAAATGTCACTTTGACGTTTAAAACAATGTGAAAATCAAAATGGTCGTGCCTGTCACTCTGTGACGTCATTGGACAAAGGACGAAGCGGGGGTCTAGCAGCCTCATTTTAAAGAATGTCATTTTCAATTACAATTTTTTCATGATTAAAGATCGATTTGAGGAAAAATAAAAAATACGGGTCTATTATTTTTCACTACTCTATCGATTAAAATATTTCTTATTTTATTATTTATTAAATATTTAAATTTATAGATAAACATATAAAAATATATAATATAATAAGTGCGAAAGTAACTGTGTCTGTCTGTTTGTTACGTTTTCCCGCCTTAATCGCTAAACCAGTTTTGATGAATTTTGGTTTAGAGATAGATTGGAACTTGGAGAAGGACATAGGCTCCCTTTTGTCGCGAAAATAAAACTTGAAGGAGTGAAATAGGGTATGAAAGTTTGTATGGACAACCTATCATTTCTTCCGTTAAACCAGTTTTGATGAATTTTGGTATAGAGATAGATTGGACGTAGTTATGCAAAAAGGAATCATCCCACAATGAAGCACAAATTGAGTTTGGGTCAAATTTAGATTGCTAAATGTCCATTTTATGTTGTGGAAAATAGAACCAAGCCATAACTGTTACGTGTTAATAGAAAATCGCACTGAACCAAACCACAATCTTAAAATAAATATATATAGTTTTACAAAACAGAACCAGATAGCTTGGTCCTTTTTTACAAATTTAGGAATTAATGTTATTAGGGATGGTTCCTTTTAGTATCCAGTGATACTTTGTGCAAGTAGTTTGTTTTATCAGTATACATTCTGGTTTTAGAAGAGTAAAAGTGTTATTGTGGTTTTTTTGAGTATTTTTGCTAATATATTGCTTGGTTCAGATCATACAACTTTTAATAATTATTCTTCAACGACTGGGGATGTAAATCTAAATCTCCGTTCTTGTTCTATAGGTATATGGTTAAAATTAAATGCGTTAATTTTGAGAAAATAATTCAAAAATATTCTGCATTGATTTAGATCAATCACCCATTATTCACATATTCACCGCCTCCTAGTTCGAGTTCTGAACTTTTGAAATATATTGATGTTCTGTTTGATGACTCCGATGCGTATCCAAATGATTATCAATCAGATGGTTTGAACGAATCTTCAACGGATTCTGATATCTAAACTAAATGATATAAAATCTATTTTATACCTTATACGAAATGATTGTCTTTCGTTTTATAATGAACTGTTTGCTGATAAAGACGAAGTAGACGATATTGACGGATTTGGAGTTACAATAGATTTTACTATAAAATATGAGTAATGTTTCAATTACTTAGAGTTTGTAATAATTATACCATATAATTTATATTGTATTTCATTTGTTTATGAATATTGTTCATATTTTTATAGAATAAAGATTAGTTTTCAAATAAAGTATAAGGAAACCAAATTTACTTTTGTTTTTGGGCTCATATTGTTTTTTGCAAAATGGAACCATGCCACATTTTAATTTTTTTTTCAAAATTCACTGATGAAATTCCAAAATTCTTTATATAGACAGAAAGCCGTGATATTTAGACATTCGAACAACATAACTGTATAAACTGCAAAAATACGTGTAATTGTATAAAGCAGTCTCAAGCTTTAAACTTAAAACGTAATTTACTCAAAACTCACTTGTTGTGGGTTGGTTCCTATTTGCATAACTACGTCCGATTGGACCTTGGAGAAGGACATAGGCTACCTTTTGTCGTGAAAATAAAACTGGAAGGGGTGCGCAATGCCCTTCTTACGTGATGAATGAAGAATTATTATATGTTTTGGTTTTATCTGCACTGCTGCACACCTGTTATTGTGATATAGTACGCTCATACTTCGTACATGCCCTGGAGAACTGTTGTATTATTAATGCTTTTAAATATAGGATAAATTTATTTTATACATGTTCTATTATACATAGTACAATTTCGTAAAAATAAATAATATTTTAATATTGTAAAATAACTTTCAATGGGATACTTGCGTACGTTTTTTTTATTTAATATTTTTAAAGAGCAGGTAAAAACTTGCTACCCATATTTTTTCTTTTGACAAAATTTTTATTAATTAGCCAGAAAAAAAATAATGAAATTTGATTATTTGAATTCCCGCCATGTATGACGTAGAATTACGCCGCACCAATGAATGGTCTTAAATCCATTGCGTTTGTTTGTACAAGGTTTGTACAGGTAATGTAGATCTCCTGTTTGACGTTTTAGCAATAGTTTGGAGGTTAGTATTTTAATTTACCTTTTTGGTATCGATATTTTAAATTACATATAACTACATATGTGTTTATTTGTGAAGTAATTAATATATTTGAAAGACCAGAGAGAGAGAAAAATGAACTAATGTCAAATTCAAATTAAAACTTTCTCGCATGCCATCTATACGTTACATTTTTAAACATGGTTCTTCAGTTAAATATAATGACGTCACAGAAAATTTTCTTTCTTAATTTACTAAAAAACAAATAATTTTTTTAAAATAAAATTTATATTTTTATATATGTTTTCAACATAACATTACATTTATAGTGATAGAAATCGGATTTTCAGTACCAGGCAAGTAGCCCATTATGATTACTAATAAATAAAATAAACTTTTGGTTTAGTTCTTAAAAGTTAACTGAAATAAATAATGTTTAATGTGCCAAAACGTTGTTTTTTAATAAACATTGCAAAATTTTAATCAAATATTTGTTAATTTAGAAATTTTAAGAAATTTTACAAGAAAAACAAATAAATACATTTATTTAGCTAATTTTGTTTTGTATATTTTAGAAATTTTATCTGTTACGTATTTTCCAAATTTGTTTATCAAGTTTCAAGTATTTAAAGGAACATTGCACTTCTTTCTTTAAAAGTTCTTTCAAATATTCTGTGGTTAATGCCCGGTTGGAAAAACGTTTATCAATGGGCATGCTTTTTTATTGCAACTGCGATGTATCTTCTATCTGCGCTGCATTGACGTCAGAGCTACACAGGATTAATCACATAACTGCAGTGAATATGTATGTACAGATTTCTTGATCCATTTCTTTATACACTTGCCAAAGTCAAGAAATTTGCCGCCAATAGCTATAACACTATATAAGAGCAGCTACTTTCGAGTCTGATGCAGTTACAAAAAATCTGCGGTGTTTTCACCTCTTGCCTCTTGCAACAATATTAGAGTGTAAAATGACAAAATTATACACACGTCATTTAAACGATGCAATATTTTTTTTCTATCTGGCGAATAAGTTAACTGTTTATCAAGAGGTGGAAAAATTGGGCTTTAATAAAAAAATCTGTTTTGTGGCCAGTACATTACCTTCCGGCAATGGGCTACTTGCGTACCTTTTTTTTATTTAATATTTTTGAAGAGAAGGTAAAAACTTGCTACCCATATTTTTTCTTTTGACAATTTTTTTATTAATTAGAAAAAAAAATAATGAAATTTGATTATTTGAATTCCCGCCATGTATGACGCAGAATTACGCCGCACCAATGAATAGTCGTAAAGCCACAGCGTGGTGCCATCCCATAGTAATGGTATGTTTGTGCGGGTAATGTAGATCACCTGTTTGACGTTTCAATAATAGTTTGGAGGTTAGTATTTTAGTTTATCTTTTTAGTATCGATATTTTAAATTACAAGTAACTACCTATGTGTTTATTTATTAAGTAATTAATGTATTTGAGAGACCAGAGATAGAGAAAAATGAACTAATGTCAAATTCAAATTAAAACTTTCTCGCATGCCATGCCATCTATTGATAACATTCTTATACATGCTTCCCCTCCCCCAGTTAAATATAAAGACGTCACAGAAAATTTTCTTTCTTAATTTAGTAAAAAACAAATAATTATTTTAAAATAAAATTTATATTTTTACATATGTTTTCAATATAACATTAAGTATATAATGTCAGAAATCGGATTTTCAGTACCACGCAAGTAGCCCATTCTATGTATTTAGTACAGATCCCATACCAAAAGTTCCTTGGAAAAGATTCTATATATCCAGTAAAATTGTAACACAAACAAATAGTATTTTCTACACATTCCATACCGAAAGTTCCTTGGAAAAGATTCTAAAAATCCAGTAAAATTATAACACAAACATATACTGTGTAAACTGCATTTGACACTGACATCTGTCAATTAGAATTATTTGAATATATCAGCAGTTTCCATGGTTATTGTATAGCTGGCTGATTTGTGAAAGTTGATCTCTTTATAATTCTTTAATTCTATATCTAGTGAATATGAAGGAAAATGTATAATCAAACCGTAAAGAGAATATGATAATGACATTCTTTCAGAATGATAATGACATAAAATGTTAAAAAATGATATTTAACTGCGTTTTTTCAAGAAAAGCCGTTAAGGGAACTTTTGGTTGACCAATTATAACCAAAATCTAATCATATGGATGTAAAGAAGAAGAATACCTACTTTGGTAAGGGAGGTATAGGGATCGTGCTAAAAATCACATATCGAGATTTTAATAAATGACCACGTTTTAAGATCCCTAGAATCCAATTTTACATTTTCACGATGATGTCTGTATGTGTGTATGTATGTGTGTGTGTGTGTGTGTGTGTGTGTGTGTGTGTGTGTGTGTGTGTGTACGGATTTTGTTTTCGTTCTAACTGAAATACAATCATTCAGAAAATTCTGAAACCTTGTATTTATACCTTATTCTAATATGAAAAGAAGCCATTTGATTTTGGTGTAAATGGGATAACCGGAAATGGCACTTTACCTGAAGCTCATAATGGTTTTTCTTCAAAAAGTACCATTAAATGCCATTTTTTCGCATTTTATGTCTTATGAAAATTAAAGATTATTGAATTTTCTACTGGAATACATTAATACTTTTTCTATATATTTTACAGATAAATTTTAAAATATTTTTTTTTTTATTAGTCGCGAAGCCTAAGATAAACACAATAATTCCTTTGTTACGCGGTTCATATTTCAAATGAATGTAACTACAGGTGAATGTCACTGTCAAAAAACTAAGCACTTCAAATTAATAATATTGACATTTTAAAAAGAAAATAGTAAATAAAGCAATAGTTATATGCAACGGAACAGTATGTATTTAAATTAATAAAAATTAAATAACGGGAGGTTTTGTGTTGGCCACATCAGATTTTTAGAATAGTAGTATTGGAGTTATTGTCGGAGAAATTTTTGTCGCGCGCATACACACACACACGCGCGCACATATCGGTAGCCATCATCGTAAAACTAGTAAAATCGTATTGTAGGGTCCCTAAACGTGCTTATTCATTATAAACTCATCACCGAATTTTTTGATCAAAGGCAATACCTTCCTTACCTAAAGGTGACGGAAGGTAAAAAGGTAAAGAAGCTTTGCAGATCTCAATTAGTCACAGCCATCCCTACCCTCGGGCGCCAATCTCTAGCCTAGCCTCAGTCTGCAAAGAGCTACTTTCAACCTTTGATTGTATTAATTTTTTACTGTCTACGTTCTACAGTATCATTCATAATTTGATGGAAATTAACTTGGAATGATAAATTTAACAATATTGCCATAGGTTGTTAATGCCAAATAAACAAAACATGTTTGTGTAAATTATCTGTGAATTTTGACAAGTTAATCTTCACATTCAAAAACGTCAATAATGTGATTTTTATCTCCTGCTACGTTTGGTAAGGGAGGTATAGAGATCGTGCTAAAGATCTCATGTCGAAATTTTGGTAAATCACGTTTTAAGGTCCCTAGAATCTGATTTTAACATTTTCACGATGATGTGTGTGTGTGTGTGGATTTTGTCAACGCTCTAACTCAAATACTATCATTCAAAAAATTCTGAAACCTTGTATTTGTACCTTATTCTAATATAGAAAGATATTATTAGATTTTGGTGTAAACGAGATAACAGGAAATGGCACTTGTTACTTGAAGCTCAAAATAGTTTTTCTTCGAAAAATACCTTTAAATGCGAGTTTAAATGTACCTAATTTTTTTGCGATTTATATTATTATAAGATTTAACAAATATTAAATTTTCTACGGGTATGCATTCATAGTTTTTCTATATACAGGGTGTCTCTTAAATAGGGGGACATGGCTTAACCACAGATTCCTGAGGCTAAAATAAGACGATTTAACTAAACTTGCTTCTACCGGAAAGTGTACCGTTTAGCCAGAAATCTGCTTCAAAGTTCTTCGAAAAAAAATTAATTTTGCTTATAATAAAAGAACGCTTTATTCGATTTTGATGAAATTTGGTATGACAGTTTATATGGTTATAAGTCATCTTTTAAGGTGATACTTGTTATTATTAGTGAACCACTAGTGTATGAAACTTAGGTGTCCCAACATTAATTAGACCGTAACTTTTTAATGGCAATGCCGAAAACGTGAAATTATTTTTCTCCAGAAAGATACATTCAATAGTAAACTTTTCTCTCTCTGTGTAATTTATGATATCTGTTACGGTTTGCACAGAAAAAAATCAAATCTGAGTGTCTGCACTGCTAAATTTTTAAAATAAATTTAATCTAGCAGTCTATCCAAATGTCAAACAAGTAATTTTTAATGACAGTAACGAGTTGTCAATCTTTACAACTTGTTTAGGAGTAAGCTGAGATGTGTAATCGTCTTATTTATAATAATGGTAGTAAAATACTATTAGGCCGAACACACGGATGTTACTAATTTTAGAATATTGCGAAGAAAATTTTTGACAACCCGTAAAACAATTGTTACTGTCATTAAAAATTACTTGTTTGACATTTGGATAGACTGCTAGATTAAATTTATTTTGAAAATTTAGCAGTGCAGACACTAAGATTTTATTTTTTTCTGTGTGAACCGTAACAGATATCACAAATTATACAGAGAGAGAAAAGTTTACTATTGAATGTATCTTTCTGAAGAAAAATAATTTCACGTTTTCGGCATTGCCATTAAAAAGTTACGGTCTAATTAATGTTGGGAGACCTAAGTTTCATACACTAGTGGTTCACTAATAATAACAAGTATCACCTTAAAAGATGACCTATAACCATATAAACTGTCATATCAAATTTCATCCAAATCGAATAAAGCGTCCGAATATTATAAGCAAAATTAATTTTTTTTCGAAGAACTTTGAAGCCGGTTTCTGGCTAAATGGTACACTTTCCGGTAGAAGCAAGTTTGGTTAAATCGTCTTATTTTAGCCTCAGGAATCTGTGGTTAAGCCATGTCCCCCTATTTAAGAGACACCCTGTATAATCTATTTTATAAATCCCTGAGCTTATGTTACAATCCCTAGTTACACATTTCAGATTTCAAATGTATGTAACTGACAGATAAATGTCACTGTCTAAAAACCTGACATTTCAAATTATTAATGGTAACGTTTTAAAAGAAAATTATAATAGTAAATAAAACAAAAGTTATATTATATAAATTCAAAGGAACATATAGGTATAGTTTCCCAGCATCAATAAAAAAATATGTAGGTATGTATTTAAATTAATAAAAGTTAAATAAAAAATAATAACACTCTGTTTACTTTCGCAAGAGAAGTATATTTTTACTTTATTGTACAATTTCGTTAGTTAAGACATCATCAGAAGTATTGGCGGGAGGTACAGTGCTGGCCACAACAGATTTTTAAGAATCATGGTCCCGTGGCGTGTCTGATTGTCTGGTCGCAAATTGACTGACTTGCCATAAACTAAAATATTTTTTTGTAAAATGGATAAATAAATGAATATGAATATCAATCTGATGATCGGGGTTCATTCCCGACCGGCGCCAAATATATCGAATTTTAAATGGCACAAAAGTGACCCCTGTGGTGCACTCTCCACGCCAGCAATGAGTGCCCATTAGGCGACGCTTGATAAACGCCCGAACGGTACAAACATGTCATCATCATACAAAGCTAATTGGCGCCTATCTACGAGAAATTTAACATGTTTACATTTATGTATTATTTATAAATATAGTTAGGATAGCAAAGCTAACTTATGAAATAATAACGTAACACTCACCTTCGAAACATTAAAATTCTTCATCAAATTATACTTTGGACATCCTCCCAGGCCGTATGTATCACCAAGTCCAAATTTCAAAGCAACTACCACAATAATTACCACGCACCCCAATTTTAAATTTCCCGCCATATCAGTTCAGCTGTTTCCGTTATTTCTCACAGCTAACAGCGGCACACTCGCGAAACCGCGGCAACTTGCAGACTGACAGAAGACAGAACTAGCGGAGCAAGTTAGCATCTTTAGCAAGATAGTAGCGCAGTAGGATACTGCTGGTGAGTGTTTTCTTCCGATTCGCAGGTTATGACCTACAACAATGTTCGGGGTCTGATACAAACAAGCGGCAAATGGATGGCGCAATGGGAAGGACAATGAGAGATATAAGGCGATTTCGTAAAGTCGATCGGATTGATCCGACGCTGATGCACTCTGAAGCGTTTGTAAAGTCAATAGGGTCCTACATAAACATTTCCAACCCAGAGATGGAAGTGAAATCTGTTATTTCCAACCCAAGAGATTGTCATTAAAGTTAGGAATGACGTATTTTCCAACCTCCAAAAGGTTATGAATCTGTATATTCAATGTAAAATAGATCATTTTGATTGGTTTAAAATTTGATAAGGGAAATAGTCGCAGTTATAGTTTATTGGTTTCTATGCAAAATAAAACATTTTGATTGGCTTAAAAGATGATGAGGGAGTCAATACAATTGAATCGTCAGCATTTTCTATAATCAATTATTTTCTTTTATTAATTACATAATTTGATCTTTAACCTTTTTAAAAATACAGAAAGAGGTTAAATAACTGTCAAATGACAAATTTATAATAAAAAATATATTTTTTTTCATTCAAGGTCAAATGCCTTATAATTAAAAGTTAAATTTTTTCAAGGGATATGCAACTGCATGTTTTTCCCCTTTTATGTGCCCCCCCCCCCTACCCCCTCTGAAAGAAACACTGTATAATAAATATATGTATAAATCGGCTTTGTAGTATGTAGTGAATCGTGATAAAATAATTACATTAGTTTAATAGTTTTGCCTCGAGTCGTACGCTTGCAGGCGAATATTTTGAGACACGCATGCTACCAAACTTTAGCTTCCTGGCTGTACATAATAAAATAAATAAATATAGATTCGTTGTTTATCTTATCGAAGTTGTGGCATCAGTTTGAAATTCTCCGAAATCATTGCGCTCTATATTGATTTTATGAATGAACACAACTTCTTATCTTTCTCATGATAAATTAATTAATATATAATTTAAAGCGGTATGCAAATTCAAACCTGGTATATGATCATCTTTTAAAGCAACAAATAAAAGTGTCTCTTTCTCTTCTTCGTCTAATATGGAATTGTCGCAACGCAAATACCACCACAAAAATTACGCTGTGCAACCAATGAAAATATATGCGTTTAGATACTAAAATTTTAATTTATATTTATGTTTTTTATAAGTAATGGCTGGTGTTTGTTTTTTTTTTACAATACGATGAATAAGTAAAGTTGTTCCTTATTGTACGTCAACTGATTGTTAATTTCAATATGGACTACGTATTGTTCCAATAGGAACGAGCTAAATTTTAACGTACGCGTACCTACGAATCACGGATTCAAGTGGATACAGCCATAAGGGAAACTTCAGTAATTTCGCCTGAATTTTGTACAACCATTTATTAAGTAATATTATTTATTCATTGATATAACTATTTTTCTTTAATTGAAAAATCTGATGTGGCCAACACAAAACCTCCCGCTATTTAATTTTTATTAATTTAAATACAGTGTGTCCCATTTAGAGGTGCCACCATTGGGATCTCGAGAACTATAAGAGATACGATGTCGGTTAAATGGAACTTTTTGTGCACCTTTGGGAGGTCATCTCCGATGTGCTTTTGTTTTTCCAAAAATTCTCATAGGGCACTAGATAATGACGAAGAACTGAATATTGTTGATTTTTTCTTTTTCAAATAACTTCTAAACTATTAATAATTGAGAAAAAAGTTTCAAATATAAAAGATAGATATTTTTATTAACTAACCAGTGGCGTACGAAATAAATTTTTATATCTGTGAATTTTTGAGATATAACACAAACTTATATTTTTTTAAATGGAACCCATATCTGATTTTAGTTTCAAAAAAATCAATATTTTTTTCTCTTTTCAATGGTGTAAGGGTTATTGTGTTTTATATTTATTTTGCTCCTCAAATTTAATTTTTCTCTTTATTTTCCTGAATTTTCTAATTATTTCCCAGAAAAATATTATTATTTTTATTAATTATATTGTATTTGATCAAAATAATTTGTTTTATGCCTTTATTACTTAATATTTTTATTCTAGACTCATAATTACAAATTACACTATGATGTGCCATGGGCGACCTGACACAAAATATAAAAATTAATTTGATACGAATTTTGAGCAAATATTTTTAAGGAAATAAATTATTTAAATACAAGGAGTATTTCCAAATAGAAATCTACCAATATTTTCAAAATAATTGTAATTTTAATACAAAATAAGGAAAAAATAATAATTTTTGAAGGAAAAACAAATACAAAACATAATAACCCTTACATCGTTGAAAAGAGAAAAAAATATTTATTTTTTTGAGACTAAAATCAGATATGGGTTCCATTTAAAAAAATATAAGTTTGTGTTATATCTCAAAAATTTACAAATATAAAAATTTATTTCGTACGCCACTGGTTAGCTAATAAAAATATCTATCTTTTATATTTGAAACTTTTTTCTCAATTATTAATAGTTTAGAAGTTATTTGAAAAAGAAAAAATCAACAATATTCAGTTTTTCGTCATTATCTAGTGCCCTATGAGAATTTTTGGAAAAATAAAAGCACATCTGAGATGGCCTCCCAAAGGCGCACAAAAAGTTCCATTTAACCGACATCGTATCTCTTACAGTTCTCGAGATCCCAATGGTGGCACCTCTAAATGGGACACACTGTATACTTACGAATTTACTAACGCTGCAAACTGTTCCATTGCATAAAACTATTGCTTTATTTACTATTATCTTTTTAAAATGTCACTATTATTAATTTGAAGTGATTCGTTTTTTGACAGTGACATTTAACTGTCAGTTACATTCATTCATACCTTCAAATAAAATAAATAAATATATCATCACGGCATATTACCCATTTCTGGGTGTGCCAGTATCTACAACACATGTAGACATCGGTAATGATGACGATATATTTTACCGTGTGGGCGCTTACCAGGCGTCACCTCACGGGCACTCATAGTTGGTGTGGAGAGTGCACCACAGGGGTCACTTTTGTGCCATTTGAAATATGAACTGTGTAACAAAGGAATTGTGTTTATCTTAGGCTTCGGGACTTATAAAAAAAAGATTTTTAAATTTATCTGTAAAAATATATAAAAAAAAGTATTAATGTATTCCTGTAGAAAATTCAATAATCTAAATTTTTTATAATGACATAAAATGCGAAAAATGGCATTTAATGGTATTTTTTGAAGAAAAACCATTATGAGCTTCAGGTAAAATGCTATTTCCAGTTATCCGATTTACACCACAATCTAATGGCTTCTTTTCATATTAGAATTTAGAATAGGGTAAAAATACAAGGTTTCAGAATTTTCTGAATGATAGTATTTGTGTTAGAGCGAAGGCAAAATCCCTACACATACACACACACACACACACACACACACATATGCACACACACATACACACATGCACACACACACACACACACACACACACACACACACACACACACACACATACACACACACATACAGACATCATCGTGGAAATGTTAAAATTGGATTCTAGGGATCTTAAAACGTGGTCATTTACTAAAATCTCGATATGTGATTTTTAGCACGATCCCTATACCTCGCTTACCAAGGGTAGCGGGAGGCAGTGCCGGATTAACCATGAGGCGCATGAGGCGCGCGCCTCAGGGCCCGGGCCTGTTAGGGGCCCGAATACGGCACCATTTTGTCGAGTTTTTATTTTTTTAGAGATATATTATTTACTTTATGAGTTTATTTCTGTTGTAATTGTTATTCTGTTTGATTTTTGAAATAAATTATATTTTTGGGGTCTTATATGTTATTCTAGGGGCCCGAAAATTGTTAGCGCCTCAGGCCCGAAAATATCTTAATCCGTTCCTGGCGGGAGGTAAAAAGAGTAAAAGGACCAACAACCGTTGAATGATTTAAAGGTGAAAACAAAAGGCATAAATAGTCCACGTGTATTGTAAAATTCTTTATTACGGACGTTTCGAGCTTAGGGCAAGCCTATCTTCAGCAATCGTTGAATATACAGTAATTATTAAAATTTAACACAATTTTTTTTTTAAGTTGTATTAGACACGATGTTCTATATGAACTACTTCGATAACACTTTTAAATACAGCATTTCAACAAACTTCCGAATTCATTCGGAGTTGGTGAAACCCGAATAGGGCTGTTGCAAGAATTTTTATATGACTTCTAAGTATTAAATTTGAAAAGATATTGGTCTTTAAAAAGCCTCAAATTTGAAAATATCACGAAATATCCTTTAGATATTTTACAATTAATTTTTGAAATTTGGATAAAATTTTGAATAAGTCACGTGATCTGAAACAGAATGTGACGTCAGAGTACATACATCTTCAGCGGTTCTAAGGTGTCAAATGTATTGTCAAAGTTGTCAAACAAGTGTCAAATAAGAATCACAACCAGAACTTTAAAAGTAAAATATATTATCAATTTATATAATAAATTCAGTTTTATATTTTATTTTACCTCAACTCTTTAACACCCCTTATTTCGGTGGCAGTAAAACAATCGTTCTGATATAAATTCACCTTCGGTTAATTGTCCGATTTAGCTTGTGTGTAATTTGAATTAGCCATTAATACTTTATTATTCATTTACAATGAGCAATATCAGCGTCAAATGTCAAATTAAAAGATTTTGTTATTAACATGTGACAAACTTTAGCCTACGTTTATTTATATAAATAATATGAATAAACGTAGGTGATGGAAAAACTATTTTCCTATTGGCTATTAATGATGTAATGTATGTGCTTCTACGTCACAGGAGTGGGGGGTAGTTTTTCAGGACGCCAATCTTTTTATTTAATTATTTCCACAAATAACAACAAATTATTAAAATAAAAATTATTACTAAGAAAATCATTCCATAAACTTTTATTTAAAATAGTTTTTGAAAAATGTGAAACAGGCACATTGTCCGTAATAAAGAATTTTACAATACACGTGGACTTATTAATTTTAAATTAATAATTTAAAATGAGAATGATTGTGAATAAAATGGTATACATAACCTCGGTGGGAGTTTCATCACAGCCTCGCGCTGTATCTCACCTCACCTCGAGGCTTCGCCCCTCGTTAGTATACGTAAGCCCTCGGCTGTAATGAAACATCTCCCATCTCGGATGTAATATACTGTATTGGTGTCATAGTAGTTTTCTTATACCGCAGAATTCCTTCAGTTATGTAAACAGAAAGTGATTTTTAATTCTGCGTGAATTTCAACAACTTGGTTTCCTTTTCAATTTTTCTGTGACACTGTGAAACAATGTTAAACAAAATAATAATTTCGACATATTACCCACAATCAGTTGATTATTATTTCATATATGACCTTTAACTTCTTTAACCATTTGCAAATTATTGCTGAGAATTCACATTTTTGTTCTTTTTCTTCTCTTTGCACAAGTGACAATATTCTACGAATAGAAAATATCTCATAATGAACATATGAACAAGTAAAAGATGATATTTATGTTTTTACGAACGGTGAAAGGAGTGCCATTCTAGAAAATGTTTGTTTCATGTTTTGTATTTTGTGTTTTACAATAACAGACATAATAAATATTTATAAACGTCACGATTTAACCTTTCCGTGTTTGATAAATCTGTAATTCAGTAAATATTTATCTTAATGAACTCTTATCCGTGCTATTTTTAATTCTTATTTTTTTAAGAACCATAAATTTTAAACAATACTTCATACGAGAGAGATGTTTGTTTACTTGTGTATTATATGGATATGTAATATCTGCAAGAAACCAGTATTTTGCGAGTTGTTACGAAAGATTTTTTTCTCTATCGTATTGTTGTATTTTTAACTCTCGCTAAAAATCTCATATCCAGATTTTAGTGAATGAACATGTTTTAAGGCCCCTACAATCTGATTTTAATATTTTTACAATATATATATGTGTGTGTGTGTGTGTGTGTGTGTGTTGTAGGGACGGTTTCTCAAATTCTACGGCCCGTATTCTCACCTCTTGAAGTAACGCTACTTCCGAAGTAGCGCTATTTCGATTTTTTAAATTTTATATGATTTTATGAGTAGACAAGAATAGGTTTCATATTTTTATAAATGAAACCTATATTTAAAAAATCTGATGTGGCCAACACAAAACCTCCCGCTATTGAATTTTTATTAATTTAAATACATACTTACGTATTTACTAACGCTGCAAACTGTTCCATTGCAGAAAACTATTGCTTTATTTACTATTTTCTTTTTAAAATGTCACTATTATTAATTTGAAGTGATTAGTTTTTTGACAGTGACATTTACTGTCAGTTACATTCATTTGAAATATGAAATGTGTAACAAAGGAATTGTGTTTATCTTAGGCTTCGCGACTAATAAAAAAAAAAGATTTTTAAATTTATCTGTAAAATATATAGAAAAAGTATTAATGTATTCTAGTAGAAAATTCAATAATCTTTAATTTTCATAAGACATAAAATTCGAAAAAATGACATTTAATGGTATTTTTTGAAGAAAAACTATTATGAGCTTCAAGTAAAGTACCATTTCCGTTTATCCGATTTACACCAAAATCTAATGGCTTCTATTCCTATTAGAATGGGGTAAAAATACAAGGTTTCAGAATTTTCTGAATGATAGTATTTGAGTAAGAGTGCAAACAAAATTCGTACACATACACACATACACACATACACACACACACACACACACACACACACACACACACACACACACACACACACACACATACATACATACAGACATCATCGTGAAAATGTTAAAAATGGATTCTAGGGACCTTAAAACGTGGTCATTTACTGAAATCTCGATAAGTGATTTTTAGCACGATCCCTATACCTCCCTTACCAAGGGTAGCGGGAGGTAAAAAAGTGCTATTTACAATTTAATTTATTTTTATTTCTCTAATTTTGTATATTAAAGTTGACATTTTTAACAATTGAAGTAGCGATTTTTCGGAAGTACCGCTACTACGTATTCCTTAATCTGACATTAATGGAAAAAGCTGAAAAGTTTTTGGTAACAATTGGACAACCGGAAGTACCTGTTTCTTTTAAAAAAATCTTCTAAATATCATATTTTGGAAATTTATGTTATTACAAATATTAAAGAATCTAAATTCTCTATCCGATACATTGAACATTTTTATTATATCTTTTAAAGATTTAGAGTGGTTTTCACCAACGACATTTAAATCTATGGTTACCTAACAAAGCAATAAATTAAAACGGTAGAATAAATTAACTGTAATTTCACCAAATAATTTTAGCACCAGTTAGCTATCAGCCGAATGTCATATTTTAACATTAGATTTTGAATGTGCTACTTATTGATAGATGGATCTACTGATCATTTTTGTATTTTATCTTAGATCTATTTACCATAAATATTGAAAATATATTGTTTTAATTATTTTTGACAAGTAGTGCATCTGTCATTGACATTGTCAATTCGTACTAAAACATATTATAAAATGGATGAGGAAAAAACTGCAAAAGGAGGGAAAAGTGTAAAAATTACACAAAAGATGAAAAAGAAGAATTTTTAATTGTGGAAATGTATATAAGCGTCGTAGAAAATTAAAAAAAGTTAATATGTTAGTTAAACAAAAAAAAAAAAAAATGGAATTTGGAATATTGGAAAATTCCTTCTGTCTGTAGATTCAATTTCAAGTCCAAGTAAATCGAGGATACATCTAATTGGATCTTTAGAAAATCTAAAGCGCATTCTAAAGTCAATATCATACATCAGTAAAGGATTAACATTCATGGACGTTTAGGAAGATATTCGTCATCAGAATCAGAAGAAGAATTACAAGATGTTATAGACACAGATAATGATGAAGACGAATTTGATGCAGAAGATGACGAAGAACTCATTTTTTACATTTTTTTAAAACTTGAATACTACAAAATGTCAAAAACTAAATTATTTTATTGTTTTTTCTATGTTTGTCACTGTAACCAGGGTAATAATTAAGATAACGACCCGATAAATATTTAACCCTAGAATATTCGTCGGTTAGTTTAACAAATGATTTACTGGGTTGATAGGCTTAACTGTAGTTGGTGAAAATGAAATATACAGTTTAACAGCTTGTTAAATTTAACAAGAGAATAAATTGTTTAACTATCGTTGGTGAAAACCACCCTTTGAGTTGAGAATTATAAATATATAAAATATTCCATTGTAATGAATCTCACAGCCCAAATAACTCCATGAAAACTAAGTTTTGAAAACAATTGATCAATTTTTTTAAAATAATAATTTAACTAATCCGAAAATAATTGGTTTAGAATAATTTTGAGAACATAATTAATAGATACGGGATCAAAATAAACAAATGATGAATTATTATAGTTTTTTTCATTTGTTTCTTAATAATTTTCAATTTTTCACCCCAAAAACTTAATAAATCATCTTTTATTTATGTGTAAAACAAAAAATATAGACTTGTTATATATCAGTGACAAGCTTATAAAATAAGCAAAAAGATGAGACTATTTTCAACATATAGGTTGCTATTTAAAAAATCATAACTTTGTGACATATCTCGAGAATTATTAAAATTTCAAAAAATCTAATTACGCCATTTTATTTTACGTAAAAAACGGTACAAAATTTGTTACAATAATTTATCTCTAACTATCATAATAAATAAGTTATGAGATATTTTCGAAATGAGCGAAAAATAAGTTTTTGCCTGTAGCTCCGAAACAAAAGAAGATCAAAAATTCCTGTGGTGACTATTATACTTTTTTCAAAAAGTTGACCCTGGAATGTGCAAACGATTTTGCTCTATCATTAACAATGCCAGAGCTAAAAAAACATCGAAAATGAGACACCTGTACATACAGTTTAACATGTTAAGACAAACTATCACCTTTTATTTACATAAATAACGTAAACTGTATATACGCCGACTTCGCAGGAGTGCGGTGTTGTTTTTCATGACTATTTCTACAACAGGCTCCAATGTCCACCGGAAGTACCATAATTTAAAGCTTTTAACAGTTTATCTTAAGAAAACGCAGTTAATAGAATAAAATTTTCTCTCACATATATAGTTGTTGGATGTTGGATGTGGGATTTGACCCCATAACTTTTAACTTCAAACTTAATGAGCACATGCAGTAACCATTTTATAAACACACCTATTTATTACATAACATATTTTTCATTTTATTGGAAAATAACCACATATTTCTCATATGCAGCAAGCACCATGTGGTATATTGAAATTTTTATCTCTAACGATAATTTGTTGAATATTATATACTTAAAATTGTTTCTTATGTTAACAATTACGTTCATATTTAAAACTTATGATTATATACCGGAGATTTCTTGTAAATATCAATATTGCAACATTCTATAGACGTAATTTTTAACTGATATAAAAATAAAATATATAATAAATTAAAAACGTTAATAAATTGGGACAGTTTGTGATTAAAAATCATACGTGCGGAATATTCCAAGAATAAAAAATATAAACTGACATACATAAATATCGTATATATTTTTAATCTTATATAAAAATATAACCTACTTTTCGAATATTTCTTGTTCTAAAATGAATAAATTAATGATAATAAATAATGTTCTGAAGGCTGTTTTACATTCTATTTTTTCTGTCTAAAATAAAAGTATACGAGGGTGATTTATGGGTCAATTGTCAATTCTGAACAAATCTGTAAGTCTAACAGATCTGTAAATAAATGAACAAAATCGCAACGAAAGTTACCACCCTAATGTATAATTTTATTTTAATAAACAAAAATAGATGCGTTTTTGTTAGTTTTTTACAGATTTATAGGTCTGTAAAACTTACAGATTTGTTCAGAATTGGCCTATTAATGTAAAATCTAGCCAAGAAACAAAAGATGAACGATTGTTATGTTTTGCAGCCAAGTTACTATGATATTAATAAAAATAACTGAAATATGATAAATTTGTGTAGGTATTAAGTTTTACTATATTTATAAAATAGTATATGGTGTTATTAGGAGTAAAAGTGTTACTTTGTGTAGGGAGTATGGAAGCTTGCATAACGAGTGGTAGCGAGTCGGACAATTTCATGCTAGGCACACAATGACACTTTTACTCCGAATGACACATATTTTTTCTTCAAACTTACATATTTAAATAAAATAATTACAACTTGAAGTTACAATAATTATAAATATTTTACGTGAAGTACGTTTGCTGATTTCAATTGCTTTGTTGCATAAATAAACAAAAATTCAATTTCGAATTTTTGTGTTGCAACCAATAGAATGCGTTTATAATAATTGAATATTTGGAAGTGAAAATAATGTTCTTGAAATAAGTGAACGTATTTTTGTTAAGGCTAATGAATGTTATTTTTAATTATGATATAAATGTCAAAAGTGTTGCTATACGTTCACAGAAAAATATTTTTTTTATAACTATGATAAAAAGAATACTGATAGTTAAATAAGAACAATAATTCATACACATAAATAAATAAATATATCATCACGGCATATTACCCATTTCTGGGTGTGCCAGTATCTACAACACATGTAGACATCGGTAATGATGACGATATATTTTACCGTGTGGGCGCTTACCAGGCGTCACGTCACGGGCACTCATAGCTGGCGTGGAGAGTGCACCACAGAGGTCACTTTTGTGCCATTTAAAATTGGAAATATTTGGCGTCTGTTGGGATCGAACCAGGTTCCCCCAGGTTCACGACCAGACACTCAGGCACGCGGCCATGGGACCCCACTAAAAATACAATATAATTACGAAGTAAGTGCTTCCTATCGATTGAGAATGATTTTGGAAATTGAGACGAAGTCGAGACCAATACATCCGATACAGGTACTCCGGTACACGAGCACTACTTGTGACCTTGCAATGCTTATTACGTTTTTTGCACGATCGACGCACAAAATTTAAAAAAATCAGATGTGGCCAACACAATACCTCCCGCTGTTTAATTTTTATTAATTTAAATAAATACCTACGTGTTAACTAATGCAGCAAACTGTTTCATTGCATATAACTATTGCTTTATTTACTATTTTCTTTTTAAAATGTCATTATTATTAATTTGAAGTGATTAGTTTTTGACAGTGACATTCACCTGTCAGTTACATTCATTTGAAATATGAACTGTGTAACAAAGAAATTGTGTTTATCTTAGGCTTTGGGATGTATAAAAAAAAAATGATTTTTAAATTTATCTGTAAATTATATAGAAAAAGTATTAATGAATTCCTATAGAAAATTCAATAATCTTTAATTTTTATGATGACATAATGCGAAAAAATGGCATTTAATGGTATTTTTTGAAGAAAAACCATTATGAGCTTCAGGTAAAGTGCCATTTCCGGTTATCCGATTTACACCAAAATCTAATGGGATCTTTCCATGTTAGAATAGGGTAGAAATACAAGATTTCAGAATTTTCTGAATGATAGTATTTGAGTTAGAGTGCCAACAAAATCTGTACACATACACACATATACAAACACACACACACACACACACACACACACACACACACACACATACACATACACACACATACACCTTAAAACGTGGTCATTTACTAAAATCTCGATACGTGATTTTTAGCACGATCCCTATACCTCCCTTACCAAGGGTAGCGGGAGGTAAAAAATCTGATGTGGCCAACACAATACCTCCCGCTGTTTAATTTTTATTAATTTAAATACATTCCTACATATTTACTAATGCTTCAAACTATATTAAGTTGCTTTGCATATAATTATTGTTGTATCTACTATTTTCTTTTTAAAATGTCACCATTATTAATTTGAAATTAGTTTTTTGACAGTGACATTTATCTGTCAGTTACGTACATTTGAAATATGAACTGTGTAAAAAAGGAATTGTGTCTATCTTTGATACATAAGCTCCTGGTTATAAATTAAATTATTTTATAAATTTATACATATATAAAATATATAGAAAATGTATGAATACATATCTGTAAAAAATTTAATAATCTTTAATTTTTATAACATAATTGTATTTTTCGAAGAAAAACTATATTGGTCTTCAAGTTAAGAGCCATTTCCTGTTATCCGATTTACACCAAAATCGAATGGTTTCTTTCCATATTAGAACAGGGTGGAAATACAGGTTTCAAAATTTTTCAAATAAGAAGAACTGAAAAAAGCTATTCGCCTAAAAATAGACAAATTGACAGAGCGATCGATGTTGAAAAGAGTGTTTGCAAACTTTGTAGAACGACTCTAGAAATGCATTAATGATAACGGACACCATATGCAAGATGTTGTTTTCCACACTTGTTAATAATTTTTTTTCTTAAGCAAAAAGTGTAATTTTTGTGACGTTTTAAAAAACCTCCGTCCTTTTTGACGTTTTATAAAAAGACGGATTTTACAATCAGTCTACTACAGCTAATATAAAAATATTTGTAAAATCAATGTTCTATAAATATAAAATAAGAATATTGATTTATATCATACAAATTTCCCGAGAACACATTTAATTTTTGCAACACAATAATCTTTTTTGCAACAATCCTTAAAATCCAAGGCAAGCTTATATTTCTTATAATAAATTGACGTCAAAAATAATCAGAATATTGTTTTTGCTGATTAAAAATGACTTTTCAATGCCATATTATAAATAAATTTGCTTTTGTAATAAGATATCACTAATAAAAAGTATATCACATAAATATAAACATAAATTGATACAAATAACTATTAATAAACAATGTGAAAGAAAAAGTCAATGCCATTTTCAAAAATAAACTAATTTCTTATATAGAAGTTTGCTCCAATTAAATAAAACTTTGTTTATGTAACATAATTTACATAAATATTCTTGTAAATTACATAGATTACAAACTTTCAACTAGAAGAAACACGTAAAATATGCTAATATTCTGTTAAATTTAGAATAAAAACAAAAGTTGTTTGACGAGTGTGATATAAACAAAAGAACAAACAAAATGGGTTATTTTAACAGCCGGCATAATATTTGCTTACTAATTATCTTCTTTGTGATTATTATATTGGATTAATTATAATAATTAATAACATAATTATCATGAACCAGCAGTTTTAGTTTTTTTATATTTTGCAACGTATTCAAACTTTACAATATACTCCCATTTTAATAAAAAAATATGTTTTTTAATCTAAATACTGTGACCATTTTGCGTCAGTGATAATTATTGACTTATTTTTAATACGAGTAGACATAACATTACAAAAAATCATAATTTTTGACAAGCAAAAGGTGATACAAATATGTAAAATTGGTTACATAACCTAACAAAACTCTGTCATTGTTGGACAACAATAGATGTTGTTATAACAGTTAAACATTTATTATTTAAAGTTCTGTTAATTATTTATGCATTATATAATTTTATAAACAATTTAGTATGCACAAATTCCTAATTATAATAGCTGCGTATGTCATGTATTTATAGTGCTAATTAGTATTGATTAATCATTAAGATAACATATTTTGCAGTTATTACAAATTGTGTATATTAGAATTTGATCGCGGAATTTTTCAAAAATATACGTCAAAATATAGTACTGACGTAGGTAAAATTTAGATTTTTTCATAATTTAACGCAATATTATATAGGAAGTTTACAAATATTTTGCAATAATACAACAAATTGGTTGTAACACGTAAATAATAAATACTAATATATAAAAGTTTGTTTATAAAATATGGTACAAAATAACAAAATATTTTTGTTTATTGTTGTTGACTGCTTTACATTATTTACATTTAAAGTACTAACATTAATTGTTAATGTTATCTTTTTAAAAATATAAAACTTGTGCTATTGTATAAATACGTAATTTCCTCATAGATGGCTCTGATAGCATGAGTTACTTCTTCATTTCGAATACTATTGTGATTTTATAGGGATTACTTGTTGAAGTGATGAAAATTCGTGCCTTAAACTAAAGAGTAAGGAAAATATAAGAGCTTTGGTAACGCTTGGTTCAGCCTGACATGATCAGGAGCACATGAATTTTTTTAGGGGCAAAGGTCGTCCCGTGGATGCCTTGACTACTTTTTCAAGTTGTCCTGGTGTAGCGATCTACCCCGCTTTAGCAGCACAAAAATAGAACTTTATAATCAAGGGCATCGAACCCGCTAAAAACTGGGTTCGGTTCAATTTGTTTTCCTGAAATCGTCATGTAATCTATAGTGTTCGCTCCTAGCTGAAACAAGCCGATAATTTATTACCCCAATAGTTATTATCACAAACCATAAACCACTTTCTTGAGCCTTTGTTCATCAAACGGCGTCAGTTGTAAATGGAGTGTTGAACAAGGATTGTATTCAGTTCGTTTTGATATATGCGTTTGTAAATTTTTAAGAGAATTTTTTGAAATTATTTTGAAATGTATTTACAGCTAGGTATTATCAATGAATAGGTATAATTAAGAATTACCTGGAAAGTCGTTTTCGGCTAATGACATTGTTTTCGGGTTTGGCCATCATCATAATTTCTAGGAATTATTTAATCTACTATTCATTTAAGTCACCCTTGATTGAATTTCGTTCCTTTATAATCCCGGTTTTCTTTCGTCTTAACTCAGTTTACATGTAACATTAGTTAGCAGCAGTTGTAAGTGAAATTTTAAATATGGAAATGTGGAGACCCTGGGATGTCGACAATGCTTCTGCCAGTGTTAGTGACGAAGTCGATACCTGTGACACCGATGCCGATTATTTTATGACGAGTATAACTGTATACTTGTAATAATGATATTTTCCCTTACTTATGCAGATTTCGAATACGTCCCTGTTCCACACTACCTGAGGATTTTCTATTTGTTTGTGGTAATATCTATTGGGGTAATAAAATATCGGCTTGTTTCAGCTAGGAGCGAACAGACTTTACTACTTCCCTGAAAATTAAAATTTATGATGTCCAGTATACATTTGTTTTTAATTCTTGTACAATTTTAAATAAATTTCCTTAAGTTTCCAATGTTATTTACTTGTTAAATAAAAATAGGTTATATGTACCATTCAGTAATTTTGAATTCTTATACGATTTCAGAAAAAAATAATACTTATCTCGTCATTGAAGTTCATTTTCATGACTCATTATGGTTATTTCCCGATTGCCATATTCGTCCTGAAAAGACGAACTTCCCTGCCTTGATATGTAAATAACTATTTTAACTCTCGCTAAAAGAGGTATTGGATTCATGCTAAAAATCGCATGTACAGATTTTAATGAATAAGTACGTAAGGTCATTAGAATCCAATTTTAACATGTGTGTGTGTGTGTGTGTGTGTGTGTGTGTGTGTGTGTGTGTGTGTGTGTGTGTGTGTGTGCGCGTGTGTGTGTGTGCGTGTGTGTGTGTGCATTTTGGGGGAAGGTTTCTCAAATTTTATAAGAATAAAGACCAATTTAACTACTTATTCCTTAATCTAACATTAATGGGAAGAGCTGAAAAGGTTTTGGTAATAATTGGACAACCGGAAGTAGCAGTTTCTTGTAAAAAAAATCTTCTGAATATTATTTTTTGAAAATTTATGTTATTACAAATATTAAAGAATATAAAATTCTCTATCCGATACATTTAACATTTTTATTATATCTTCAATAGATTTAGATATACTTAAAGAATTATAAATATATAAAATAATCCGTTGTAATGAATCTCACGGCCTAAATATCTCCATGGAAAGCAGTTGAAAAATTAAAATGTTTATAACTGACTGAAATCCAGATATATTACAGAAAGCTTCATCTGGGAAGTACATTTAATATTTCTTATTTTATTATTAATTAAATATTAAAAATTATAGATACTCAGAAATACCGCCAATGTCATCAATGAATTTGAAGAATCTCGAACATTTAGAAGAGTAGGAGGAATCTTATTTATAGAATGAATTAAAAATATAAAATATTAAAAATAGATGTAATTAGAATTTGTGTGTGAACCATATATGTATTTATATAGCCTAATATGGAAATGGCGTAATTTCTAATGCAACTAGAATTCAGTTTAAAACATTAATAGTTTTTCTTGCATTTTGATATTCGCTTATCGCTTTTCAACGTACAGTATTTCTAAGGAACGGATAAGGTGATATTTTATATTCTTTGGTTAATAGGTCAATATGGGATTTGAACCCAAGCATAGCGTGATGCTAACCTTTGAACCACCGCTATACATAATGACGGAAGTAATTGGACAATTATTTAATAAATTACACACAAAAACAAGAGCAATCTTTGAACTTACCGTTTTATTAATAAAACTTTGTTTATTTGAATTTTGTTTTACATCATGCAGTTGTGAATGAAAACATATGTACACAATAACACGAACAACCTTTGAAATTTATCAACCCGATTCTCAAAAAAGTTAGAGAGCTTCACCTGTCGCCATGGTGATAGCTTGTAGTTTTTTCTTCATCGTTCCTGTTATGATTACCAATAAATCCTGGAATTGATTTTTTCGTACAAATTGTAAAAATGTATTGATAATTGGATTTAAAAAAAATTAAATCTTATTTTTACCTATTGCTAATTTTTGTCCGAAACATACAAATAATACTATGTAAAAAATGTTGAAATAAATATATGGAACATTAAGACCAAATTTACTCGACTTCAAAAAAGTTTAAGTTACTCATAATAAAAATATTTTTTATTCACAATCATTATAGTAATATACCGATTCCTAACCTTTTGGAGGTTGGCAAATACGTCATTCCTAATTTTAATGACAATCTCTTGGGTTGGAAATAACAGATTTCACTTCCATCTCTTGGGTTGGAAATGTTTATGTAGGGGTTGCCTAGCAACATAGATCCTTATAATAAAGTAGGCTAAAATAAATTGTAAGAGAGCTGCCAAAAATATTAATAAAATTAAAGATTTATATCATTGATTTATTTTGAAAATTATTGATTTAAAATGAGGATGATTGTGAATAAAATAGTATACATAACCTCAGTGGGGGTTTCATTATAGCCTCGCGCTTTATCTCATTTCGGGGCTCCGCTTCTCGGTAATATACATAAGCCCGCGGCTGTAATGAAACATCTCCCACCTCGGATATAATATACTATTTCAAATTTCGAAAAATTAATTTTTTGTTTTTAAAGTTTTTGGGCCACAGGTTGAATAGGTGATTTTAATTTAATTATTAACTTCCGTCACCTTTAGGTAAAGAAGGTATTGTGGTGACTTTTTAATGAATAAGCACGTTTTGGGGACACTATAATACGATTTGACTATTTTTACAATGTCTGTGTGCGTGTGTGTATTTAAAAAAAAAATTTCATGTCTAATTTATTACATAAAGCTTTTCATTCTGAATTAAAAGCAAAATAAATATATTGGGTATATATAGAAATAGAAAAATTAATTGTACACAACTTTTATTTGAAGTATTTTTGTCTAAAATAATCCATAAACGATTGACAGCGCTAAAACACTGTTAGTCATCTCCTACCTAATCACCCTTAATCACTTGTTCATATTACCACTCATTGAGTTTTAAGCTGCTATTTTTCTTAAAATAAATTGAAACTATTATCGCACGGCATCTTCTTTGTATCACTGTATGTACCTGTAGTTGAAAAACACTTTGTATAAGTACATTCTTGAAGCATACTTTCAATAAAACCAGAAAATAACTAAAATAACCAGTTTATGTATTTATACTTTACAACAATACAAAATAAATGTAACAGATAATTATTTCTTATCACCATTTGATATTAAGGGCAGTATTCATTTTCTCTATTGCATGATACTGCGTGTGGAGTACATTAACACATTTATCACTATCTTGCCCATTTAACCAATTATCGTACAAATCTTTAATAATTTCGTTGTCTTCAGGAAGTTCTAAAGACAGGTCAGAGTACATGTGCTCTAATTCTGAAGTTAATTCTCGAACGGTTTTGTCGGATTGCGGTCGAATTTGGGCTCCGCCATTTAAACAACCTGAAAAAGAAAACAAATATATAACCATTGCCTTTAAATGGAGCAGGCGGGCAAAGCTCAACGTAGATGGCAGCATCATAGCTATAAATTGTTGCTGCCGATACACTCGTTTGTTTCTACGGTACACTAAAAGTAAAAGGCATATACCTATTAACTAATATATTGCGGATCCTTTGCTTTTCTTGAAGGAAACACTGTGAAATGGAAATATCATTTCTGCATAAGTCTATCTCTTATTGGCTAACGAGGAAATCATGATCACTTTTATCATTTAGATTGCGAATCACAGAGTTCTGATTATTAACGACTAGCGCGAGAAATTTTAAATTTAAATTTGAGAAATTAAGTATTGTACCTACTGTTTATTTTGTATTTAAATTCTTGAATATAAATATTAGTTATAATAAAAAACATTGACATATTCTAGTGTTAAATTTGAATTAAATAATTTACTTTGTTGTACTGTAAGAATAATAGGAATACAATCTGGTCAGGATTAATTTATTTAGGTGACAATAAATAACTGTATGAAACACAAAGCAAATGCTTTTGAAGTGCAACTACAAACAGAAATAAAATCAAACGTCAAAGTCAAACTATGTGCTCGCTGCATCACCAGGGCAGCGTTCCAAAACCATGAATACCGAGTTTTGGCGTAGAGTATGATGTGTTGTGTTTTGGAACGAATGAGAGTTTTGTTGAAGTAAAAAATTGAAACTAAATTAAAAATAATTTTATAAAACTAACAAAACTACTTATAATTACAACATTAATGTCAAGCCCGTATTAAAAGCGCACTTTTGTAATAAAAGCGCTTTTATGAAGCACTCTCCTCAATATAATGTGGAAGTACGCTCCATAAAAGCGCTTTTATTATAAAAGTATGCTCGTAATGCACGCCAACGTATTTACTTATGTTTATTTTCAACCAAAAGCATGTTTTCTTCCTCAAGAAGGCAAATTACTTTCATATGTTGAGAATCGTGAGCATCTACGTTTGAAAATATTGTGGAGTAATTTCTATACCCTCCTCGTTAGTAGAGTAAGTACACATCACTTTGGAGTAAATTCTGGCTATTTTGGAACAGGTTGAGTAAACTCTGAGAGTAAGGTTATTAGTTTTGAAACGACTTTGGATAATTTCGTACTCTTAAGAGTAGGATTTTGGAACGCAGCCCAGCCAGCGACGCTGTCAGCGTTAGCCAATAGTAGTCAAGGTTTCCGAGCTTGCGCATAATTCGAAGTTGGGCGTTTGTGTGAGATAGACTTATGCAGAAATGATATTTCCATTTCACAGTGTTTCCTTCAGCTACTCTTATGGGAAAGATACGAGCATTAGCAATATATTAGTTAATAGGTATATGCTTAAAACGCATACGATGGTTTATGAACGATTTACAAATTTAGAAATTTGAAATTTAGATTTGGAATATAACTATATTTCATATTTCCAAATGTAAATTTCAAATTCGACCAATCACAAGAGAGAACTATTAAACATGGCGGTAAGGTATAATTTTGCTTCATCCGTCAGCTGTCTTTTTTCTTTTTGTGAGTTGTTGACATTTTGAAGATGGATTCACAGGAACAAATTGATATTTTGTTTTTTGTTAATAAGCTGTACTCGTGAGTATCGTAATTTGTACAACAAAGCAAATGAATTGTACAAAGATAAAAACGTTTGCGTAATTTCAATACAACGAGCATAGCAAATATACTCATACGAGTATATTTGAAGAATTGTTCATGATCTTGTTATTTCACTTTCAGAAACAAACTATGATAGTGCCCGTTGACAAATCAATGTGTTCATAGACCTAACCATGGCCTAACAGATCATCTACGTTTTTTAAGTTTGTTTTTGTTTTATTTCGTTATTATACAGTGTGTTTGTTTTTGTTTTATTTCGTTATTATACAGTGTGTTCCATTTAGAGGTGCCACCATTGGGATCTCGAGAACTATAAGAGATACAATGTCGGTTAAATGGAACTTTTTGTGCGCCTTTGGGATGCCATCTCAGATGTGCTTTTGTTTTTCCAAAAAAATTTATAGGGCACTAGATTATGACGAAAAACTGAATATTGTTGATTTTTTCTTTTTCAAATAACTTCTAAACTATTAGTAATTGAGAAAAACGTTTCAAATATAAAAGATAGATATTTTTATTAGCTAACCAGTGGCGTACGAAATAAATTTTTATATCAGTAAATTTTCGAGATATAACACAAACTTATATTTTTTTTAAATGGAACCCATATCTGATTTCAGTCTCAAAAAAATTATTATTTTTTTCTCTTTTCAATGATGTAAGGGGTTATTATGTTTTATATTTGCTTTGCTCCTAAAATTTAATTTTTCTCTTTATTTTCCTGAACTTTCTTATTATTTCCCAAAAAAACATTATTATTTTTATAAATTATATTGTATTTGATCGAAATAATTTGTTTTATGTCTTTATTACTTAATATTTTCATTCTGGACTCATAATTACAAATTACACTATAATGTGCCAAGGACGACCAGATACAAAATATTATAAAAATTAGTTTGATACGAGTTTTGAGCAAAATTTTCTAACGGAATAAATTAATTAAATACAAGGAATATTTCTAAATAGAAATCTACCAATATTTTCAAAATAATTATAAATTTAATACAAAATAAGGAAAAAATAATAATTTTGAAGACAAAACAAATATAAAACATAATATCCCTTACATCGTTGAAAAGAGAAAAAAATAATGTTTTTTTTTGAGACTAAAATCACATATGGGTTGCGTTTAAAAAAATATAAGTTTGTGTTATATCTCGAAAATTTACGGATATAAAAATTTATTTCGTACGCCACTGGTTAGTTAATAAAAATATCTATCTTTTGTATTTGAAACGTTTTTCACAAATTACTAATAGTTTAGAAGTTATCTGAAAAAGAAAAAATCAACAAAAGCACATTTAAGATGTCCTCCCAAAGGTGCACAAAAAGTTCCATTTAACCGACATCGTATCTCTTACAGTTCTCGAGATCCCAATGGTGGCACCTCTAAATGGGACACACTGTATAAATCAACAAAAGTAAAAAACATTTCTGATATTATTAAAAAATCATCTCGTTCATTAGCGTCTAACAAATTCATGGTTATGAAAATAAAATTGTAACATAAAACCTGAACTGATAACTGGTGAAACGTCAAATGACAAGCAATGACAAGTCACGTGATAGATACTGATTGGTCAGATCCAGAATTTCAAAATCGAACATAAACCAGAGAGAAAATTGTAAATTTTAAATCAAAATTTCTAAAAGTAAATTTATAAATTAAATTAATCATAAACCAGCCCTTACATCTATTATCTAAAAATGGTAAAATGACGTGTTATATATGTTTTAAAGAACTTACCAGAAGGACAAGCCATAACTTCTACATAATGATATTGTGATTTTCCGCGCTTTAGTTTTTGTACCAAATTTTGAATATTTCTAAATCCATTCGCTATTGCAAATTTTAATAACACTTTTCCGTCTTTTTCTAGTGATACTTCTCTAAAATCGTGATTCCTAAAAACGGACATAAATGCATTAATTGTTTAATACATTACTGCCCGTATTCACCAACATCAAATAAATCTTTGAATAGCTTATTCATTGAATAAGAGAAAAATATTGATTGATGCGATATTGTTCTCTTATTCAATGAATAAGCTATTTAAAGATTTATTTGATGTTGGTGAATACGGGTATACGTGTATTTTAAAAATAAATCTATATACCTTAAATCTTTATATTCTAATGTAGACAATTCTTCACCAAATAATTCTTTGGCTGCGTACTTAAATATGTGATCTGCATATCCACCTGATCCTGTTCCTTCATGTCTATTTAAATTTACAGAATTATCTTCATTTTTACACCATGGATTAAGTAAACGCCCATATTCAACATCATTTAGAGAAAGGCCGTCATTTTGTAACATCTGTTCGATTTCAACTGTAAATATAAACCAAATTTATATAGCATTAAACATTAAAAATGAAAGCCTTAAAAATAAGTGAAGAATTTCAGTTCTTCAGTAAGCTTTGTTTTAAATTTGAAATTTGAGTTTGCTTTTGAAGTTTTCTAAGAGAAACGAAGACATCAATATTTTTAAATATGGGAAAACAGTTTTTCCTTGCGCAAAAGTGACCTATTAATTGTAGCCAATAATAGGTTTGTTCGCATAACAAAATACCCAACTAATTGCTAATTTTTTAGTACGCATGCGTACTTTGAAACTGATTTCAAACTGAATTGAAATTTTTGGGTTTTGCGAACAGAATTAAAGGTTAATATTTATTACTACCATCTGGAGTGAACAAACAGAAAGGTTTTTATCTTATGTTAATTGTTGTTAATGGCATTTGTCTTTGTCACATGATATTATAATCTTACTTCGTTGTTTAAACTCGAGAATCTACCTACATGACAAATATTTAGTGGTTTGGAAGAATTTATAATAAATGTTAATTTTACTTTTCTCTCGCTTTGACTAATACAAATGCGTGTAGGAACAACAATGTTCGCTAATAACCAGAAGTTCCAGTGCGTATGCCACAAATTAAAATTTTCTGACGGTTGATAACCGATCAAGCATTGAAATATTTTGCTGAACAAACAAATGATTTTTAATCGTAGATTTAAAATTTCTGTTGTGCGAATTTTTAAAATGATGCGCATGTTCAGAATGGTTTCTGACTGTTGTGCAAATAGACCTATTGTTTAAAATTAATAATACACCCGGTATGTAATATTCTATTTTCCTAATATTCCAAGGTAAAGTTACATTTACAAATAAGTTGGAAACCCGCTGAATTTAATTTTTTAGTATTTTTTAAATTATATAATTAAAATATATTAAAGAATCCATTTTCTTTATTTCTTTATGGAGTCGCGTAGTCGTGTGCGTATAGTGTCTGGTTACCAATCTGGTGACCCGGGTTCGATCCGGGCCAGAGCAGATTTTTAATTGCACAAAAGTGATCCCTGTGGTGCACACCAACTATGAGTGCCCGTGAGGTGACGCCTGGTAAGCGCCCACACGGTAAAATATATCGTCATCATTACCGAAGTCTACATGTGTTGTAGATAATATCACACCCAGTAATGGGTAATATGCCATGATGATATATTTATTTATTTTATTTTCTTACTTGCTGTGATGACGCAATCTACATCTCTACTTTGAGACTGATCATTGAAGAAATCTTCTCTTGCCGCTTCAAGTTTCTTGTCGTAGCAAGGCATCACAGTAACATGATACACAGGCCGACCATTAGAATGTGTTTCTGCTAATTTTTCTTTCACTAAAGATCCGATTATCTGCTGAGGAGATTTTGTCGTTGAAATGTAAGGAAGAATGTAACTGCCATGTGTCTTTTCTGCGTAGCATATCCAACCTAGACAACGAAAACAAAATCAAATAAATATAAAATATTATTTGAGAAAAGTGGGAAATCTGCTATAGAAAAAATATATACAAAGTGTTATGTAAGTAACGTGTCATACGTTACCATTTAATAAACAAGGTTGCAATATATCGTAATCTGCAATAATTTCTTTTCTAATGTGCTTGTTCCAATTGTAAAAGATGAACAAATAACAATTGTTACCTCTCGCGAAGAGAGGTACTGGATTCATGTTAAAAATCGCATATCCATATTTTAGTGAATAAGTACGTTTTAAGGTCACTAGAATCCGATTTTAACATTTGTACAATGATGTCTGTGTGTGTGGATGTTGGATGGGCGGTTTTTCAAATTCTATAAGACTAAAGACCAATTTAACTACGTATTCCTTGATCTGACATTAATAGGAAGAGCTGAAAAGGTTTTGATAATAATTGGACAACCGGAAGTAGTAGTTTCTTAAAAAAAAATCTTCTAAATATTATTATTATTACAATTATTAAAAAATATAAAATTCTCTATTCGATACATTGAACTTTTGTATTATATCTTCTATAGATTTAGAGAACTATAAACATATACAGGGTGTTAAAAAATAAGTGTCACAAATTATGAGGGCATATAGTACTGATCAAAGTGAGTAAAAAAAGTTTAATCAACATGGGTACGATTTTCAACTGTTTTTGAGAAAGAGGCCATTTTGTATTCGAATCGAAGAAAAACTAACTAAGATAGTAGTTGAACAAAATTTTGTCTATGCCAGTAAATAGACTAAAAAAAAAAAAAACAATAACGATTCATATGAAACATTTTTTTCACTTTCTAATAGTTACGAAGTTATTTGAAAACCAAGTATTGGCCAAGGGCGCCACAACTTTTGTCTCAGTACAATTATTTGATGAGATGACCTCTGAAAAGTAAACAAAATGTCTCATTTAATCAAAATCGTAGCTCTTACAGTTTTCGAGATAGCAGAAGTAAAATTTTTCATTGTCTTATATCTCGGAAACTATTGAAGATCGGACTCATGTTGATTAAGATTTTTTAACTCATTTTCGACAGTACTATATGCCCTCATAATTTGTGACACTTATTTTTTAACACCCTGTATATAATAATCTGTAGTAATGAATCTTACAGCCCAAATAACCCCATGGAAACCTGTTGAAAAATTAATATGTTTGTAATTGGCAGAAAAATGTCAGTGTCAAAAATCCAAATACATTACTTTACATTTAATATTTCTTATTTCATTATTAATTAAATATTTAAAATTATAGATAATATTACATATAAGCATCAGAAATACCGCCAGTCTCGTTAATGAATTTGAAGATTCTCGAACATTTAGAAGAGTAGGGGAAACTTATTTATAGAATGAATAAAAAATTAAACAATATATTAATAATAGATGTAATCAGAATTTGTGTGTGTGTGTGTGTGTGTGTGTGTGTGTGTGTGTGTGTGTGTGTGTGTGTGTGTGTGTGTGTGTGTGTGTGTGTGTGTGTGTGTACCAGAAATGTTAAATACAATGGCTCGTACCACGATCACGGTTTTAACTAAAACAACTGTTTTAAGAAATGTCAAATTTCATTATTTAATTGATAATAATAAATACTATCAAATTTACCAAAATATGAGTTTAAAGCAGAACATAGTTTGTATTCCAACAAATATTTTTAAATAAATTGATCTTCTAACATAAGGGTGAAATTACAATTTGAAATTTAAATTTGACATTTCTTAAAACCGTTTTTTTAGTTAAGACATTGATCGTGGTTTTAACTAAACGCTGTTTTAAGAAATGTCAAATTCGAATTTCAAAATATTATTTCACTCTTATGTTAAAAGATAGATTTATATAAAAATATTTGTTTGAATGCAAACTATGTTCTGCTTTAAAATCATATTTTAATAAATTTGATTGTATTTATTATTATCACGAAATAATGAAATTTGACATTTCTTAAAACAGTGTTTTAGTTAAAACCGTGATCATGATACGAGCCTATATGTACTTATCATACCGCGAACCACATTACTTACATAATATCCTTTATATTCTCACCTGGACAACTCGAAGCAAGCATGGGCATCACATTCTTCACTCCATCGCTTTCTGTCGCTCGATATCTTTTGATAAACTCCCTCTGACTTTCCAGAAGAGCAAAATCATCAGCCACGTTCATGTCAATCACTAAATCAGCTCCTAGTTGCTTAAAATACCCCGCTAATTTTGACCCCGCCTCATTTGGAGTCAAATTATACCTTACAGCTAACGATAAAATCGGTTGAATTGAAGCAGATACAACAATGAAGTTAGTTTCGGCGAATTTTCCATCTTGTATAAGTTGTTTGTTGTTGTTGAACACTCGTAATAGTTCTTCTTGGCTTTGTTGAGTGACGAGAACACTTTCTGCTGATGTTATACATCCTGAACAAGCCAGGCAGTCTGATAAAGTTATTTCTACTTTTTGGAGTTTTTGTGATTTGCCATCCTATAAAATTATTTTTACAAATTATTTCGCCCTATTCTGTAACTCAATCGATAATAGTTATCGATCGATAATAATTTTTGACAAATGGAAACAAATGTATCATCTGCCAGTTTCATTTTTACCTCCCACTACCCTAGGTAAGGGAGGTATAGGGATCGTGCTAAAAATAGCATATAGAGATTTTATATAATAAGCACGTTTTGATGTCCCCAGAATCCGATTTTAACATTTTTACAATGATGTCTGTAGGTATGTATGAATGTGTGTCTGTGTGTGTTTGTGTGTGTGTTTGTGTGTCTGTGTGTGTGGATCTTGTGGACACGATTACTCAAATACTATCGATCAGAAAAATTTGAAATTTTGTATACCCATTCTATACTAATATGGGAAGTGCTCATTAGTTTTTAGTGTATATCGGATAACCGGAAGTATCATTTATACAAGCTTTTAACAGTTTTTCTTGTAAAAAATTCATTGAATATAATTTTTTAGCAACTTTTACTAATTAAAATTGAATATAATGATTTAATCTTCAATTCTACGATAATAACATTTAGTAAATAACTCTAAATAACTTTAAATATGAATATATAATATAATTTATTTCCATGTATCAGCTAGCCTATGCGTCAAACAAAATCATAATTTTAATGACAGGTTTGACATATTTACACAAATGTCACTGACAGGCAGCAATTAAATTAAAATAAATAATGAAACCGTGTTAAGGAGAATATAATAGTAAAATATTTTATTAAGGTTTGTAAAAATAATATATTTTCCATCATACATAAATATTAGATGTACAGGATGATCTCATTTAAATTTGCTAATTGCTATTTTTGCAGCAATATAAATTAATATTAATTTACAACTACACATTTACGAAATGGATAATGTACGGCGAAGAATTGATAAAGATTGCGTTTTAGAGCACCTAGACCTAGAAGATGATGCTGATTTTTATAAGAATGTGTGTGTGGGACGATTTTTCCTTAAAACCTATTAAAATATGATCCAAAACTTCTCAAATTTGGTATTTAAAACTCATATATATTTTGAAACAACGTATTAGATTTTAACCATATATGATAAATCGGATATAGTACTTAATTTGGAGCTCTAACAAATTTTTGAGGAAAAACAATAAAACAATCCAAAATTTCGTATTACAGACTTTTCTATTTATTGGACAACAAATTAGATTTTATTTACAAACGATTAACCGGAAATGATACTTTACTTAAAGCTCACTGCTATTTTAAATATGGAATTGGCGGGAGGTCAAGTGTTGGCCACATCAGATTTTTTTATTCAGTGTTTGCTATAATTATTGGCTACAATTTATTATCGATCGAAAAAAGTTATCGATTGAGTTACAGAATAGGGGTGATTATTTAGTTTTTTTTTTCATTAATTTTGAAGGAATATTTTTATGTATGAAAATACCTAGCCGTGAGAATTACAAGTAATAATCGCAATATCGCAATTGTCTGCTGTAAGTTACTATTATATTTGTCTGCTTACATTCTTAAGTATCATCTTAGAGACCTTATAAACATAAAGCCTCACTTACCGCTCCGAAAATAAAAATAAAATTATACATAAAAATAACGATATAAACAATAGATTCTTATGAAAGTGTTCACAGCTCTCGAAAATAAAATTAAACATAAGAAATAAATACAATGATTTGCAAATGTTATAGATATTTACACACCAAGTGAGCTAAGGTAATGTTTTTCATGAGAAGAAAGTCTAGCTCACGAAAGGGCGAGTGAGTTAATTTCTTCGAGTGAATAAACATTCTTAGCTCACGTGGTTTGTACAATATTTTATTCAATTTTGACGAAATATTAATAAAAACCATTATAATATTTAATTTTGACAAAACAAAAAACTAATCAGTTAGTAGACTGTGCATGACAATCGGCGATGATAGATGTCAAGTCATCTATTTAAAAAGCTTTATTGTCTGTCATTTGTGCCGTGAAAAATAATGAAAATGGCTGATAATGTCTGATAAATACTATGGTGCCTGATGTTATTTTAAATGCATTATTTGTTACAGATTGAATTAAAAAAAATGTGAGAGTGATTTAAAAAATTTTAATTCACTTGTGAAAAAAGTGTTACTTATAGTTGTTGCTATGAAATTGAATAAAATTTTTTACACAAAAACAAGCACATACATAACATCTGTCATTTAAGCTGTCAATTTACCTTCCGACAAAAGGATTTCAATTTAAATATAATTTTAAAAAACTGTCTTAAGACAAAGGTTCGCATATATGATTCCGTACAGTGCTATAAAAGGTTTGAAGTTGTTATTATTGCTTGTTAATTATGAATATATTAAATGACAGTTGATGTTAATTTACGTTATATTTTCGAAGTTGTGAACACCAACCTTAAAGTCTTATTTATAATTTTATTTATATTTCTTATTTTCTAGCTGTGAATAAGTCTTTAAAATTAATTATAAAGTTACAGTTTTTATGATATTTTAGTCTAGGCAGCTATGGATTTATAACAAAAATATACAAATGCGTATTTTTTAACTGTAAATTACAACTAAATTTGTATTAGAGTATAACACAAAACACAAACAGCTCGATTAGTTTAAGTTTAAGCTAATCCTCATTTTTGGGTTAGTGAATTCTATTCTATTCTTTTCCGGTATTTAAAATTTAATCTTCATAATATTATCCAAAAAGGTAGATACTAGGAATAGATTAGACTATATTTTAAGATGTAAATTGTCAAAATTAGAGTAGAATTCTTTAATCAAAATATGATGATTAGCTTAATATTTTTCGAGAATCAAGCTGAAAAAGAAAAAATGTTTTAGTTATAATTGACAGTTAAAAATAACACATTTGTTTATTTTTTGTCAGAAATCTATGACTGACTAGATTAAAAGCTCATAAAAATTGTAACATAATTAATTTTTACGTTTATATGAAGAGCCAGAATAATCGTTTCATATGATATAGATGCAGAATTTAAATCCCTATAACTTTTATTTGAAGTATTGTTGCATAAAATAATTAGGTAACGTTTGCGCAAAGAAAAACTGACTTCCCATCCCTTGTTAAACGCTTAAAGATCGCTTTTAATTTTGATGAAATTTAATAAAAAAATAGTGATTGAAAATGACCCAAAATATGGAATAAAGAATGACAGAAAATTTGAGAGAGGCTGAAGAATTGATTTCGATGCAACGCCCGCCGTAAAACTTCAATTATTGCAAAGAAATGTAAATTTAAAAACAACTGAAAATATTAAATTACATTCATTGTTTTCTTTCATGGCTAGGTAGATTACATAAAAAAAACTTCCCTTGTTTATGGAAATACCTCTTCGATATTAAAATACGATCCATCTTCTTGAATTGTTATTTTTGATCCGGTTTTCGACGCTGTTTTCTCGATTTTAACTGGTTTTATACATTCCTGAAAATATTTATATATAAAACAATTTTTAACAGATAACTTGTATTTTTTATACTTGTGAAGGCGTAATAAAGTCGTCCAAATCAGTTAATTGCAACACTCCACTAAAACGAGACATTTTCAAACGTCACTTTAATGTTTATTAGAAATTTGTAGGTTATATTTTCCTAGGGATATTTAGAAAGTACTAATATAAATTTTAATAAGTATAAATCACATGAAACATATATTTATTGATTATATTATTAATTTGTACCTATTAATATATTATAATAATATTTATGCTTCGTTTTTATATTTGAAAGTAATGAGTATAGAGAAATATCTGTACAGACTATTGGCGACACTGCCTGAGTTCCATTTCATAAACAAAAACCTGTCACTTCAATCCGCGCTACCGCGCTGTTTAAATTTTCTGTCCAGTGGTTTAAAATTTTATTTATTAACATTAGTTTTGAAGTTTATATAAAAATTCAGAATGGACGATGAAGCAGGTGGGAAAAAGGAAGAACAAAGCGAACAAAAAATCATTCACACTTACCCCTTAATAAGGGTGAGTCATCTGATGAAATATTGATTAGTTTTGAAGACATACAAGAAGTTGATGGACGATGATTATTGACAAAACAAGTAATATTTTTAGCAGTCGGATATGAGCGAGGAAGTAAAAGCAGATGCAGTTGAAATTGCAGTAACTGCTTGTGAAAAACATGCCGCTAATAATGAGGTACATTATTTTTAATCGCAAATTTAGACAAACGGGTTAAATATTGCAATAGATATTGAATGTTTATTTTAAATAAGTCTCATTCCTATTTCGAAAATTGTAAGAATTACAAAGTTAAATTGGCAACCAGTTTCTATTTTACAAGATTAATGTAATGAACCGAATCAAAATTTTTTCGACCATAATATGGGGTCTAATTTTTATATTTTAAATGGGAACATATATTTTTTAATTCCTTATTCGTTAGAGAATTTAATATTTTATTCAATGATAAATAAAAAAAAATAAATATAACATGACGGCATATTACCCATTGCTGAGGGTGACATTTTGCTTTATAGGCAGATATCGGTAATGATGATGATATATGCGTACCATGTGATAGTTTACCAGGCATCACCTCACGGGCACCCATTCCTGATGTGGAGAGTGCATCACGGGTGTCACTTTTGTGCTATTTTAAAATTCGAAATGTTATAGAGTGCCGAATATTTATTTTATAAAATAAAAAATAAAAATCATATTTAAATAAAATTAATAAAAATTTTATGCGCATTTTTTCAAAGAAAAAATCGATATACTTACAAGGGTACTAAAACATTATGTCATTGAATTCTGAATTATATTTTCTAAACTAATGTAAAATATATGTTCCTATTTAAAATTTTAAAAAATATCTGCTGTGGCCAGCACAATACCTCTCGCCATTTCCATATTAGGGAAAATAAATATTGTATTTAACACAAAAAACTCTGTTTACATTTATTCTTCATATATTTATTTCATATTTTTTAATTAATCTTATAAACAATTCCTCCTACTCTCTAAACTAAATGTTCGAGATTCTTCAAATTCATTGACATGTATATGCAATATATGTATCTATAATTTTAAATGTTTAATTAATAATAAAATAAGAAATATTAAATCCAAAAAAAGCCTTCAGTAATGTATCTGGATTTTTGACGCTGTCAATTACAAACATTTTCATTTTTCAACTGGTTTCCATGGAGTTGTTTGGGCGAGAAGATATTTACAATTCTCTAGATCTAAATCTATAGACGATATAATAAAAATGTTAAATGCATCAGATAGAGAATTTTATATTCTATAATGTTTGTTATAACATAAATTTCCAAAAAAATAATATTTAGAAGGTTTTTTTAAGAAACTACTACTTCCGGTTGGCCATTTATTACCAAAACTTTTTCAGCTCATTCCATTAATGTTAGATTAAGGAATGCGTAGGCAAATTGGTCTTTAGTCTTAGAATTTGAGAAACTAACTTACACACACACACACACACACACACGACATTATTGTAAAAATGTTAAAATCGGATTCTAGTGACCTTAAAACGTGCTTATTCACTAAAATCTAGATATGCGATTTTTAGCATGAATCCAATAGCTCTTTTAGCGAGAGGTAAAAATCTTGTAATTTCTATTAAAAAGAAAATTATATGTACTACCTACTACTGGTAAAAAGAAATTATTTGCCAATTTAACTTTTTTGGAAACTCTTACAGTTCTCGAGATAGCATTAGTCGCCCATTTAAAATGAACACCTGTATACTAAAATAAGTAACAATTTTTATAAAAACACTAGTTTCATTAATTACAAAATAAATACACATATTTGGAGATTTCAATTTTTATTCGAATCTACTTTCTAAATGAGTTCATTCTGTTCGTTTATTATACGAATCCTAAAAAATATACCATTTAATTTTTTAAGGCCGCAGCAAAGATGATAAAAGAAACGATGGACAAGAAATTCGGCCCAAGTTGGCAAGTGGTCGTAGGGGAAGGATATGGATTTAAAATCTCGTATCAAGTCTCAAATTTGCTGTACCTTTATTTTGGGGGTAACACCGCAATTTGTATGTGGAAGTGTTCGTAATATGGTCACTATAAAAATAGGTAACTTGCTCAAATCGTTAAATTTCACGATATGTCTATAATATACATATGTATATGAGGGTCATGCTCATTTTAAATAATTAAATAGGTCCACTACTACCCTGAACATATTTAAAATAAATTTCGAAAAAAATATAAACCATATCCGTCTATTGTCATTGTTAATAATTCTGGCGTGACCCTGGTATAATAAGAAATATCAAAATGAATTTATTAAAGTATGGAAAAAGTACTCTGATAATATCTACTTCATTATTAAAAGTTAAAATTAAAAATTATTTACAAAATAGTAGAGATCTATTATAATAATTGATATTATCGTTTGATTTAACGATTTTTAAATATAAACATAAATTCTCTATTTTATGAAGCTTATAGTAAATGCACTTGTATTTTGTACTGCTTTTGTATACGCCGATTTTATAATAAAGCAATTAACATAAAAAATAAGTTTAATTTATTGTACCTTTATCTTATATGATCGCAATGAGGATTTTCTACAGTTTTAGACACATTGGCTGGTAGCACAAGCCTTGTTTTAACTAAACCACTGTTTTAAGAAATATCAAATTCAAATTTCAATTTTTAATTATTATTATTAATTATGTGTAAAGAACGATTTTTTAAAAAAAATATTTGTTTGAATACAAACTTTGTTCTTAAATTTGATATTATTTATTTTTATAATTAAATAATGAAAATTAACATTTTTAAAACAGCATTTTAGTTAAAACGAGGCTTGTGCTACCAGCCATTGGTTTTAACCACCTGGTTTTAAAATGATTTATTTTTCTTATTCTCCAAAAAATCCATTACCTTCCGTCAATTCTATGTATTTTGTACAAATCCCATACTAAAAGATACCAACAAAGAAAAAATCTGTTGTGGCCAGCACAAGACCTCTCGCCATTTCCATATTAGGCATAAGTATTGTATTGCACTTCGCTTTCGAACCGTCGTTTTATAACAAAAAATTACAGAACTTTACCCAAATATTGTTTTTTATTGTATTTAACATGTCTTCTGCACACATATAATTCTAATTATAACTATTTTTCATTATATGAGGAAGTTCCTAAATGTCAGAGATTCTTCCAATTCATTAACCAGATTGGCGGTATTTCTGATAGATATGCATTTTACCCATAATTTCAAATATTTAATTAATAAAACAATAAGAAAGATTAAATGTACTACCCAGAAAAAGCTATCAGAATGTCTCTAAAACTGTTGATTTTTGACACTTGACATCTGTCATTTACAAACTATGTTATAAACATTTGAATTTGTCAAGTCTTTATCTCTAAATCTATACGAGATATAATAATTTTTTTAAGTGTATTAGATGGAGAATATTATGTTCTTCAATATTTGTAATAATAAAAATTTCCCATAAATTATATTTAGAAGAATTTTTCCAAGAAACTATTACTTCTGGTTGTCCAATTGTTACCAAAACCTTTTCAGCTCTTCCCAGGAATGTCAGATTGAGGAATTCCTAGTTAAACAGGTCTTCAACATCAAACATCTGAAACATCATATATTAAAAATGTCATAATCGGAATCTAGGGACCTTACATCGTGCTTATTCACTAAAATCTGGATATGTGAATTTTAATATGAATCCAATACCTCTCTTAGCGAGAGGTAAAAACTTTGAAAATCAACAATTTTTTTCAAAACTCTTAGCTTCGGTCATGTTTAAATTTTGAAATCTTATGTAATTATATAAAAAAAAAACAAACTATGTAACACAACAATCAAAACTAATTTTACTTTTTAATTAATTATTATAATTACTTCGCCTTCTACTGTTACATAAATTTATTCATTCATTTTGTTTATTTCGGTGGTAGTGTAAAGACGTGTGTATGGTGTGTTGGTATATTGCGACTTTCAAGACTTCCTGGTTCTTGGAGACATTTTTGGACATTTGGAGTTCACCTGTGTATTTCACCCTATCATGGTTTGATCATATTTTACAATTTTTATATTATTTTGCAATTTGTAAGACATAGTACGTGTTGAATTTATTAAACAATATTGATGTATTTAAATCATTACGTTCTTCCATATCATACAATTTCAGTACACATAGTTAATTAACGGTATTCAAAATTTTAATTAGCAATATTTTATGTATCCACAGATAACTGCTTTTACACTTAGACCTTAGCGGTAAATAAATAATAAATAAATTGATAAACCGAAAGTGATACTTTATTTGAAGCTCTGAACAGATTTTCGTGAAAAAATATGGTATGGTAATCCAAACCAAAACTTCTCAAATTTGGTATTTAAAATACGTATATGAATGAGAATAACGATTTATATATTTTTTCACTACTAGCCTAGGAACCACTATTATTTACCTTTATTTGACATGAGAAATTGTTTTTCACTACCGCTTGCTTGTAACCATAGTAACCTAGGTCAATAATAATTTATTATTAACCTTGGTTTATAATGCAAACTGTCACTTTTCAATCAAACTCAAGCCTCCAAATCCAAATATTATTTAACTCATTAAACACAAGGAAGGTGTTAAGTATGTATATAACTTAAATTTGGCACTATAATTTTAAATTGACCTTCGCTGGCCACTGTGCTGTTTTGGTGAAAATGTGAAATACTTGTAGATGTAGGATTGAACAAATCACTATTTTTTTGTATTGGTAGGTAAATACATTTCAATAGATTTATTTAAAAATAATAATAAACTAGTAAGGCTGCTGACTGTAACAGCACAAAGTGTTTTTATTAAATAATTAAATCAAATACAAATCAAGGCCCATAAGTGAGGTTATCAAACCAGCGAAATGAGTAAAACGTCAGATAAAAACAAATGCAGCCTACTTTGTTTTTGTGAATATCAACAAATAAGTAACGTAATTATTCATGTCAAAATAGGATTTATGTGCTAGTAGTGAAAAAAAATAGTATATAGACCACGGTTGAGAAGATCATTATTGACCAGGCGCCTTGTATCCCTCGGCCTTCGCCTTCGGGTTACAATATTGGCACTGGGTCAATAATGATTATCTTCTCAACCTTAGCGTATAATATACTATTATATACAACCGGTAAATAATGTTAACTTTATTCTTATCAAAATCATAACTTAATGTGCTTCATTATTTATCGAGGGAAATAAAGTACTCCCTAGGGAAATAAAGTGATTCAAGTCCTTTCTTAATTGATATTGATTAACATTATAATGAATATTATAAATTATATTTATTATATTCTTTTTTTTCGTTTGTATATAAAATATGGTATATAACACGGGAATAAAGTGTCTTTATTTGCCTCAAGCGATTGCATCCCTCGGGCTACGCCCTCAGGATTCAATCGTCGCTCTCGACAAATAATGACTAACTTTACTCCCTTGATATATAAACTACTATTATCTTTAAATTACCCTAATTTTTGTTTATTTTGATTGTTACAGAGTTCTAATAGACATAGCTGTATGGCTGATACACTACAGTAATGCAGGATTTCATTCAAAGTTTCATCGTTGGAGGGCTGGAGAGAATTTTCCAAGAAGAATTTCCCGGAAAGAATACGCCCTTATGCCCGCCCCATAAACCTTATCTTGAATATATTTGTAGCCAATGCCCTCTACTTGTAAGTAAAATCAAATTAATTCGTAAAAATTCTTGTATTGTGTTATTATTTGTTCAATTTTTGATAAAAATTGATGTACATTGTTGTATGATGAATTTAAGTTACAAATTATTATTTAGGAATTGAAATTCATAAATATTTTCAAATAATTGCACATTATTCGTTCAAAATTTATAGGATTTTGTTTATCGCATTTAAATTCTTGCTCTTTATCCAATCCACCAATCACAGGCTTAGTTGCGTATTACGTGAGACCAACTGCACATTGCATGTTCATGTTTGCAAGATGGCAATTCGTTGACTGAAGTTAACTCGTGGTTTTAAGTTTTTGTGATATATTTCGTGATTAAAACATTGTATTTGTGTGTTATATTTGTGAAATGGAACTGTAGCAGTTGAAATCGAATGCCTAGCTGTAGTTTGCAAGGTAAATTACTTAATTTTCTAATAAATTTAGGGATGAAAATCATATCGAAATGCCGTATGAAATGACGCTACCTACATCTTAAGTTCTAAATATGTATTTGTATATTATATTCATCAAAAAAACAGCTGCAATTCGTATAATATATTGTTGCATTTCATATTCTTTTATATTAGTAACGAATTAACAAATTTTTATACCCAGAGTGTATAACCTTGCTTTTTGGAGGTCATACGTAATTTGCAACTTTTTCAGTAATCTTACGAATTTAAAACGTAAAAGGGCGTAGTGTGTGTTAATCTAGCAATGTTTTGTGTGTTCATTTACCTTTTTTGAGATATATGTTGCTGATTAAATTAAAATAGTGTATTTGTTTATTGTATTTGAGAAATGGAACTAAAGCAGTTGAACTAGAGTCTTTAGCTATAGTTTGAAAGGTAAATTACATTATTTTTTGATAAATTTAATGATGAAAATCATTTGAAATATCTGATAAAGCTACCTACATCTGCAAATTATAAATATATATTTGTATAGGTATCAATTCATCATAAAACAGCAGAAAAAACACATTCTTATCATATACTCAGAGTATTTCTTTAAATTTCTGGTAAAATATTGTTCTATACAGGTGTTTCTAAACATGTCACAGATTTTAAGGATATATAGTACATCTGCAAATTATAAATATACAGGGTGTCTCTTAAATAGGGGGACATGGCTTGACCACAGATTCCTGAGGCTAAAATAAGACGATTTAACCAAACTTGCTTCTACCAGAAAGTGTACCATTTAGCCAGAATTGTGCTTCAAAGTTCTTCGAAAAAAAATTAATTTTACTTATAATAATCGGACGCTTTATTCGATTTGGATGAAATTTGGTATGACAGTTTATATGGTTATAAGTCATCTTTTAAGGTGATACTTGTTATTATTAGTGAACCACTAGTGTATGAAACTTAGGTGTCCCAACATTAATTAGACCGTAACTTTTTAATGGCAATGCGGAAAACGTGAAATTATTTTTCTTCAGAAAGATACATTCAATAGTAAACTTTTCTCTCTCTGTATAATTTGTGATATCTGTTACGGTTCACACAGAAAAAAATAAAATCTGAGTGTCTGCACTGCTAAATTTTTAAAATAAATTTAATCTAGCAGTCTATCCAAATGTCAAACAAGAAATTTTTAATGACAGTAACAATTGTTTTACGGGTTGTCAAATATTTTCTTCGCAATATTCTGAAATTAGTAACATCCGTTTGTTCGGCCTAATAATATTTTATTACCATTATTATAAATAAGACGATTACATATCTCAGCTTACTCCTAAACAAGTTGTGAAGATTGACAACTCATTACTGTCATTAAGAATTACTTGTTTGACATTTGGATAGACCGCTAGATTAAATTTATTTTAAAAATTTAGCAGTGCAGACACTCAGATTTTATTTTTTTCTGTGTGAACCGTAACAGATATCACAAATTACACAAAGAGAGAAAAGTTTGCTATTGAATGTATCTTTCTGAAGAAAATAAATTTCACGTTTTCGGCGTTGCCATTAAAAAGTTACGGTCTAATTAATGTTGGGACACCTAAGTTTCATACACTAGTGGTTCACTATTAATAACAAGTATCACCTTAAAAGATGACTTATAACCATATAAACTGTCATACCAAATTTCATACAAATCGAATAAAGCGTCCGATTATTATAAGCAAAATTAATTTTTTTTCGAAGAACTTTGAAGCAGAATTCTGGCTTAATGGTACACTTTCCGGTAGAAGCAAGTTTGGTTAAATCGTCTTATTTTAGCCTCAGGAATCTGTGGTTAAGCCATGTCCCTCTATTTAAGAGACACCCTGTATATTTGTATAGGTATCACATTTCATCATAAAACAGCAGCAAACACATTCTTATCATATACTCAGAGTATTTCTTTAAATTTTTGGTAAAATATTGTTCTATACAGGTGTTTCTAAACATGTCACAGATTTTAAGGATATATAGTACATCTGCAAATTATAAATATATATTTGTATAGGTATCACAATTCATCATAAAACAGCAGCAAACACATTCTTATCATATACTCTGAGTATTTCTTTAAATTTCTGGTAAAACATTGTTCTATACAGGTGTTTCTAAACATGTCACAGATTTTAAGGATATATAGTACATCTGCAAATTATAAATATATATTTGTATAGGTATCACATTTCATCATAAAACAGCAACAAACACATTCTTATCATATACTCAGAGTATTTCTTTAAATTTCTGGTAAAATATTGTTCTATACAGGTGTTTCTAAACATGTCACAGATTTTAAGGATATATAGTAGATCTGCAAATTATAAATATATATTTGTATAAGTATCACAATTCATCATAAAACAGCGGCAAATACATTCTTATCATATACTTATCATATATTTCTTTAAATTTCTGGTAAAATATTGTTCTATACAGGATGTTTATAAACATGTCACAGATTTTAAGGATATATAGTACTAACCAAATGAGTAAAAAAAGCCTAATCAACATGGGTTCAATCTTCATTAGTTTCCTAGATATTATAAGGCAAGGAAAAATAAGTTTTACCGGAATTTACTCTGCTATCTCGGAAAATATTAGAGTTACGATTTCGATGAAATGAGACTTTGTTTACATTTGAGAGGTCATGTGTTTTTATCTTTAAAAAGTGTGTTATAGCCAGCGCAAGACCTCTCGCTATTTCCATATTAGGCTATATAAGTACAGACATATTGACCGGTAGTATTTACTCAAAATTTTAGTCACCTTGACCAACTAATCACCATGACTACCATTTAGAAATACATTGGGATGATTAAAAAACAACTGAATTTGTTACTTTAGTCAATACTTAATCACTCCAGTTCAAGAGTAAATACTACCGGTCATTGTATTTACACACAAAAAAAATTTAATAACATCTATTATTAATATATTTTTATATTTTTTAATTCATTCTATAAATAAGTTTCCTCCTACCTTTCTAAATGTTCGAGATTCTTCAAATTCATTGACGAGATTTAATGTTTTAACTGATTTCCATCGAGCTGTTTGGGCGATTCATTACAACAGATTATTTTATATGTTTATAATTAAATCTATAGAATATACATATAATGTTAAATGTATGAGATAGAGAATTTTATATTCTTTAATCTTTGTAATAACATAAAGTTTAAAAAACATTATTTAGAAGATTTTTTTAAGAAACTGCTACTTCCGGTTGTCCAGTTGTTACCAAAACCTTTTAGCTCTTCCCATTAATGTCAGATTGAGGAATTCATAGTTAAACAGGTCTTAAGTATTTGAGAAACCGTCCCTCCAATATCCAGGCACACACACAAACACAGACAGACAGATTGACAGACAACTTTGTAAAAATATTAAAATCAGATTCTAGCGACCTTAAAATGTGCTTATTCACTAAAATCTGGATATGCGATTTTTAGCATAAATTCAATACCTTTCTTAGCGAGAGGAAAAAATCAAATAATTGTACGAAGGTCCAGTTTTTTCATCTGTTAATTTGAAAATAAAAATATCACATATAATAATTGATATGTGTATAATTTTGTCAATATTGATGCAATATTTTCATTTTATTTGGCAGTTAAATTAATTGACCTTTATCCAGAGATGGAAAAACGGGGTCTAAATAAAATATGCCTACCTTGACCAATAAGTTTCAAATAATTTCTGAACTATTAGAAACTGAGACAAATGTTTCATATTAAATTTTATTCTATTTTTGAAGTCTATTTACTGGCATAAACAAATTTTGTTGGATCACTATCTTTGTCAGTTTTTCTTCGCTTATAAAACAAAATGACATATTTCTCGGAAACAATTGAAGATCAGACCCATATTGATTAAGTTTTTTACTCATTTTGGTTAGAACTATACCCGTAAGACGTTCTATAGCGACGAGGCAATTGCTGCGTTCAAAAATATACAGATAATTTAACTACAGTCCAGAAGGTACAGTAGTGAGGTAGAGAAGCGCAACGAAGTGAAGGTAGAGCGTAGCTAAGACTACTATTGAACTATGAGCGCAAATTAATAAGAATACTAGAAAATAGTGTTTATCGCGCAAAACTAAATTTTTAGTATGTTATTAACATAAAACCAATGAACGAAATTTTGCAAAGGACTGATGATATCAGCTATCAAAATTAGTTGATTTCCAATAGTCATAACTTAGCCCCGAGCGTAAAACCAATAAACAATAATATGTTCTAAACGAAATTTTGCAAAGGATTGAAAAAAAGTTGATTTCCAAGTAGTCACAATTTAGCCCCTAAAAAAAATTCAAAAAGTGTACGATTAATTTGTAAATCATACTTTCTTCTTTCACAATGGCTCGTACCACGATCACGGTTTTAACTAAAACACTGTTTTAAGAAATATCAAATTCAAATTTTAAAATGTAATTTCACCCTTATGTTAAAAGATGGATTTATATAAAAATATTTGTTTGAATACAAACTATGTTCTGCTTTAAAATCATATTTTGATAAATTTGGTAGTATTTATTATCATTAAATAATATAATTTGACATTTCTTTAAACAGTGTTTTAGTTAAAACCGTGATCCTGGTACGAGCCATTGTGTATAGTAGGAATGACGACGTCCGATAATTTTGGTACCCGAGTACCCGAAACAACTACCCGGATAATACCCTTTACTCGTTAATTACCTGATACTCTTTAACTACCCGTTACCCTTTAAGTACACATACACATTTCGTTAATTTGTTAATTACCAGTTACCCTTATATTAAATAGAAGTTTACTTTTCAATAAAATTCATAATTATTGATTACATATATTTATTAAATAAAAAGTAATACAAATAATTAATATACTATATCTCTATGAAAAACTTAACATAAATTACCTATATTAAATACCTATGGTATAGTAATAAAAAGCTCTTCTTTTAGAAACAATCTTTCCGGCAGCTGAAAAATGTTCGGGTAATTAAAGGGTAGTGGGCAATTAACGGGCAGCGGGTATATTTCGGGTAATCGGATAAGAAATTTTATACCCGGGTACATTATTATCGGTTAGGTTCCGAGTACCCGGGTACCCATCGTCATTCCTAGTGTATAATTTCAAGTGAATAGTTCAATAGTGCGAACTGTAGCTTTTTGCGCGAATCTCATGTCACATCATTTTAAGGACTGCTATAGGATCGTCTTAAAAATTTGGTACATAAGTTTAGAAACATCCTGATAATATATTATTATTTTTCTTTTAATTTTAATACTTACGTAATTTTATCCTTAAAATCTAATGGCGAAGTCGTCAGGGGTGTATCTTCACCCATATTTTTTGGGTTATTCGCCCCAATTCTGTAAGAAAGTTGTTAAGTCTTAGCAACATTGCTATAGCAAATAACCAATGATAATTGCGAACACTGAATAAAACATGAAAACGACGTTGCTAAGACTTAACTTTCTTACAGAATTGGGGGATTGCCTGTTTAAATTTATTCAACCAAAAGTGTTTTGTACGAAAACATAACAATAACTGCAACTTCTTTTATTGGAATAATACTACCTTCTTTTATTATTTTCCGTATTATATTGATTGGGAAGTTTATTGAAGCATTTAAATTTAACAGGATCTAAGTGCCATTTTTATGTTATTATTCAACAAGAAGCTTTGTGCGTGTACTTGTTTATGAAGCCACAGGTGTAAGAAGTGTAAAGTGTAATTAGGTGGTGAAAAATACAACTCAGTATGTGATAGTGCATATATCAGATTTATTTATTTATAGTTATTCGTGTATTATAAATATTCTACCTTATTTCTTATAGAAATGATAATTGTTTCTAAGACTTATAGTTTAAAAACCTCGCTGTTAAAATAATGCTCTATTTTTAATTATATCTACATATAAATTGCATAACTATTATTTATTTCAACATATTCATATTATTAAAAATCTATAACTCTATAGGTCTTAGTAAAAATTGTTATATATTACATATTCGCAAAAATCTGCAATATTATGTAACAAAGTGTCATATAGGTTAATATATACTTGATGATATATATTTCAATATTAATTTGATCTAAATCATAGAATAATGTCATTATTAATATGTAGGTAACAAAATGTATTATATAAGTGACCAATAAATACAGTAAAATGAATACAATTTCTCAATTCAAAAACCTATTTTCCCATCCTCAAAATTTGTATTCCAGCAACCTGCAATTCACCTAAATACGAACTAGATCATCAAAAGGCGATCAGCAGGATATAAACGATTTACAGCCTATAGGTAAGCATCCAGCAAAATTCGATCCGAGAGCACCGCAAAGCGATCCACGGCACAACCGCCGATCTGCAACGTGCATGAATAATTTTAACGCCAAAATTCCTACCTAGTGCACAGCAGGTTACGTAAGCATGTAGCCTACGACAAAATTTCTAGCTAGCAAAATCCGAGCGGCGAGCACCAGTAAGGATTCTGGTCGTCAAAAATCAAAAAATCGTGTAAAATCAATGTTTTAAGGCCGGAGCGGCCGAAAAATAGCACTTTACTGCCGCTACGAGCATTTTTTAGCTCTCTGGCAGATTCTCAGCCGATCCCAAGGCATTTACCCACCAAAATTTAAAAATTCATCGCTCGAAATGCTATAGCAAGGCTTCTGGCCATCAAAAATAAAAAATCGTGTAGAATCTGCGATGTACAGCCTCTGGCAAGGCTACTAGTCATGAAAACGAGAATTTTTTAACTCTCTCAGCCGAACGGAATGTATTCACCCGCAAAAATTCAAATATCTGATTGTTTGGAAGGCTATAGTAAGGCCTGGCGATCAAATCATGAATCACAGATCTCCCACCACAGATTTCTAGCTGTGTATAATACTGGCTGTCTGATAAATTTACAGCCATTCGTGCAGCGCGAATGACTCGTGGCTTCCTACCGGACGGTCTGTAGCGTAAAATTACGTAATAACGGCTATATCTAGCTATATACAGGTTTTTAGAAAATTTTTGCTGGCTGGCCACCAGGATCCGTACAGCTGGACCGTAGGCCAGCTGTACGGGCTGGTGGGGTGCTCGGCGGGTTGCTGGGTGCTGGACCGGTTGCTGGATGCTGGACGGGTTGCAGGGTGCTGGTAGCTAGTAGGCGGGAATCGAACCTGGATCTTTAGTTCGCAGGATTTTGTAGCTCGTCGTTCTGGTTTCAGATTGACGGGCTACAGAATCCTTCCTAGCTAGCGGGATATGAACCTAGAGCTTTGGAATGCGATTTGTGATATTTGAATTGCAATGAAATAGTTTGTTATTTTAATAAGTATTTATTGGTCAGAGATATATTACATAATGATACAAATACATGAAATACATTATTATGTTTGTGAATTGTTATGTATTACAAAACGGTCGCAGTTTACAAATAGAAAGATGATATGATATGTGATCTAAATACGTCAAATTTGACTTTGAAAGAATAGTCTATCTTATACATATATACATAAGGGATGATAGTTTTGTTTATCAGAATATATAGTGAAATTTTTGGTAAAGATAATTTTATTTCGACATGTACATTTTTATGTTAACATATACATATTGAACGAAATAATTACATAACAGCATACAAGTATATCATTTATTTACCTATGAATACGAAAATACTTTTCTAAAGAATTACAATATATGTATGATTTGCTAAAGTATAAAAGTAATTTTTTTTTTAATAGAAGATAACATATGATTTATTTATAACATACGTACGATTTACATTTTGTAATAAAAAAAAATATTTATTAATAAATATGACAATGCAAATAAATACTATCTTTTAATTATGTAGTATTTATTGATCAGAGTTATTAGATTACAAGTCATTATGCATACAATATCTTCGGGGATGAAACGATGGTACAGAAAAACTACATTTTTATAATTTCGTACTTAATCCTTAAATTTTATATCGTACAGATTGCTTTCCAAATTTGTTTTCAAATTTGGATTCAGGAGGTTGTTTAATATAAGTACGCTAAGTTTCAGGAATTCGAATTGCTGAAAAAAATTCAGTCATGTTTGTTTCAAGATAGCTAAATGTCTATTTTGGGTATAGCAAGTTTAAAATAAAATTATTTATAAACTAAGTGAAATAACGACTTGCGGTTTTCAAATTTGGTTTCAGGAGGTTGTTTAGTATAGGTACGCTAAGTTTCAGGAATTCGAATTGCTGAAAAAAAATTAGTTGTGTTTGTTTCAAGGTAGCTAAATGCCTATTTTGGGTATACCAAGTTTATAATAAAATAATAAACTAAGTGATAGAGCGATTTGCGGTTTTCAAATTTGGTTTCAGGAGGTTGTTTAGTATGTGCTTGTTAAGTTTCAGGAATTCGAATTGCTGAAAAAATATTCAATCATGTTTGTTTCAAGATAGCCAAATTCAATTTTGGGTATATCAAGTTTAATATAAAATGATTTGAAGACCAAGTGAAATAGCCACTTGCGGTTTTCAAATTTGGTTTCAGAGGAGTATTTCGTATATGACTAAGTGAAGTAACGACAAGTAGTTTTCAAATACGCTAAGTTTCAGGAATTCGAATTGTTGAAAAAAAATTCAGTCGTGTTTAATTCAGGATAGCTAAATATCTATTTTGGGTATACCAAGTTTAAAATAAAATAACTCAAAAACTAAGTGAAATAGTGACTTGCGGTTTTCAAATTTGGATTAAGGAGGTTGTTTAGTATGGGTACGCTAAGTTTCAGGAATTCGAATTGCTGAAAAAAAATCAGTCAGGTTGGATTCAAGCTAAATGTCTATTTTGGGTATACCAAGTTTAAAATAAAATAACTCAGAAAGTAAGTGAAATAGCGACTTTCGGTTTTCAAATTTGGTTTCAGGTAGTTGTTTAGTATAGGTAAGCTATGTTTCAGGAATTCGAATTGCTGAAAAAAATTCAGTGACGTTTAATTCAAAATAGCTAAATGTTTATTTTGGGTATATCAAGTTTAAAATAAAAAAACTGAATGAAATAGCGACTTGTGGTTTCTAAATTTGGATTCAGGGGCTTGTTAAGTATATGTACGCTAAGTTTCAGGAAATCGAATTGCTGAAAAAAATTTAGTTGTGTTTGTTTCAAAATATCTACATGTCTATTTTGGGTATACCAAGTTTAAAAGAAAATAACTCAAAAACTAAGTGAAGTAACGACATGTGGTTTTCAAATTTGATTTCAGGAGGTTGTTTAGTATATGTACTCTAAGTTTCAGGAATTCGAATTGTTGAAAAAAAATTCAGTCTTATTTAATTCAGGATAGCTAAATGTCTATTTTGGGTATACCAAGTTCAAAATAAAATAATTAAAAAACTAAGTGAATTAACGATTTGCAGTTTTCAAATTTGAATGCAGGGGCTTCTTTGGTATATGTACGCAAAGTTTCAGGAATTCGAATTGCTGAAAAAAATCAGTCGTTTAATTCTATATATCTATATGTCTATTTTGGGTATAGCAAGTTTAAAATAAAATAACTCAAAAACTAAGTGAAATAGTGACTTGCGGTTTTCAAATTTGGTTTCAGTAGTTTATTTAGTATAGGTACGCTAAGTTTCAGGAATTCGAATTTATGAAAAAAAATTCAGTCATGTTTAATTCTAGATATCTAAATGTCTATTTTGGGTATAGCAAGTTTAAAATAAAATAACTCAAAAACTAAGTGAAATAGTGACTTGCGGTTTTCAAATTTGGTTTCAGTAGTTTATTTAGTATAGGTATGCTAAGTTTTAGGAATTCGAATTTCTGAAAAAAAATTCAATCATGTTTAATTCTAGATATCAATGTCTATTTTGGGTATAGCAAGTTTAAAATAAAATAACTCAAAAACCAAGTGAAATAGCAACTTGCGGTTTTGAATTTTGGATTCAGTAGTTTATTTAGTATAGGTACGCTAAGTTTCAGGAATTCGAATTCCGAAAAAAAATTCAGTCATGTTTAATTCTAGATATCTAAATGTGTATTTTGGGTATAGCAAGTTTAAAATAAAATAACTCAAAAACTAAGTGAAATAGCGACTTGCGGTTTTCAAATTTGGTTTCAGTAGTTTATTTAGTATAGGTACTCTAAGTTTCAGGAATTCGAATTGCTGAAAAAAATTCAGTCATGTTTAATTCTAGATATCTAAATGTCTATTTTGGGTATACAAGTTTAAAATCAAATAATTCAAAAACTAAGTGAAATATAACGACTTGGTTTTCAAAATCGTTTTCAGGAGGTTGTTAAGTATATATACGCTAAGTTTCAGGAATTCGAATTGCTGAAAAAAAATCAGTCAAGTGTCTATTTTGGTTATACCAAGTTTAAAATAAAACAATTCAAATACTAACTGAAATAATAACTTGCGGTTTTCAGTTTTGGATTCAGGGGGTTGTTTAGTATAATGTACGCTTAAGTTTCATGAATTCGAATTGCTGAAAAAATTTAGTCATGTTTGTTTCAAGATAGCTAAATGTCTGTATCGACTTGTGGATTTCAAATTTGGTTTCAGGAAGTTTTTAATATGTGCCATACGTTTCAGCAATTCGAATTACTGAAAAAAATCAGTCATATTTGCTTCAAGATAACTGTCTATTTTGGGTATACCAAGTTTAAAATAAAATAATTCAAAAACTAACTGAAATATCAACTTGCGGTTTTCAAATTTGGATTCAGGGGGTTGTTTGCAATATGTACTAAGTTTCTGGAATTATAATTGCCGGATACGGAGTTTAATGTTCAGTACTTTAAGAAATTAGCTTTTTGTTTTTCTGTACCACTTAAAGTATGCCCCTATGCAAGTATGTGCGTAAATATGATGTGTGAATTTGTTATGTAATATATGAGTGTATATACCTTAAGATATGAGAATGAAGATATACGTATGTGTCGCATGGATGATATAATAATTTTATATACAAGTACTTAATGTTTGGAAGGGTACATTTTATTTATTTATTGACATAAATCTTATAAATACATAAATCTCGAGGGGGGGCAAATACATGATGGGGTGTTCTGCAGTGCTCTGCAACAGTGCGACATTTCCAACGCTGAAATCAGGATTCATGTTCTTCTGCAACTCGCTCACATCCTTCTACGGCTCGTACAGGACTCTAGTTCATTTCTCTTTTACATGGTTCTGTAACAATGAAACATTACTCAAAATTAACATTTGAATTACGGGTTGTAGACAATAATATGAACGTAGAAATTTTTCAATAGTTTGTAATTATTAAAAAAAAAAAAACTTTAATATGAAATAAAGTGCGAGAAGTGCAATAATGAAATAGATATTTATGTAATAAGTTGCGAAATGATAGTGTTTTAGGCACGCGACGCGAAATTTGTACGCACGAGAGTAAGCGAGTGGTACAACACGTCAAGTGCCGAAAACACTCATTTCGAAATGTATTACATAACAGATTTTTTATAATAGCGTTTTAATAGAGATAATTCTCAAATATGAACATTTGAATTTTTCAAAATTAAAAAGGCAGATGTAAGAACCTTCTATTTGTTGCTTAATGTGCTTTAAAGTATTTCATTTAGCAACGAAAATGACAATCAAAAAGCCGTTGTTATAAAACGCTTGTATATATAAAAAAAATTAAATATTTCAATTAATTTTTGAATTATTGATTATATTACGCGCGCACATTTAAACAAAGATTGTATTTATGAGACATAAATTACGTAACTGATATACAATGGGGTATTCCACCATAATATTAAAAAAAAAAAATCAATTTAACTTAAAGTATGGCTCAATAAATAATAGTTAAAACAATGAAAACATTTTTTAAATAATTACTTTACGAGATATTTCACAAGTATAGGGGGAATGTGACGTTACACTGATTTCTCGAAAATAAAATACTGTTAACCTAGGAACAATTACGGTTTTTTAATACAATGCATTGCTTCAAAACTGAATGAAGTTTTATTTAAAATAATAAAAAAAATTGAGTGGAATACCCCATTAAATATATATTACGTACAATAATACACGATATTTGTATACGGTAGAAACACTAAATAATTCCAAATTATTTGAACTATTTTCTATTCAATTTCAAAATTATCATTAAATTATAATGTAAAGCAGCACCAGAAGTACTCTGTGATATACTCAATAATGGGTACAACTATAAAGTAGTTCAAAAAACTTACAATGATTAAATTATTTCCCGAAGTATAACACCAAGTCCTGAAGATGTCCATATGTCCTCTCCAAGCACCAGGAAGTTGTCCTCGAAGGCACAGTACACGAGCACACACCATACACGTCTGTTCACTAGCACTGTAACAATAAAACTGACAATTAAACTGTGTAACAGTTAGGCATTAGATAATATTAAAAATAGTAGTCAACAATTAAAATAATGGTTAACAAAAATTGTACTTGATGTCTATGTATTATATAACTTGTTGATCACCTTATACAATTTTTGAAATTTGTATTTGTAATAAGGACTGTGGATTAGTCGCGAATTATAAATGGTTATCTTTAGGGTTTACAGAGAGGGTGATATTCATAGCTGAAAATTTTCAGTTGTTTGTTTAAGGTCAAATACTTTTCTAAAGAAAATTTCAACTTTAGGGCTCATTTTCTTTGAAACTGAGCAAAATAGGAACTTGTACGTTTTAAATATAAATTTAACATGCATTTCTATATAAATAAACCGATTTCCAAAGCTGATGAAATGATAAAAAAAAATATGCTTCTTTGAAAACAAAAATTTTTTATAGTGAATTTCAAATTTAGGGCTCAATTGCTGAAAAATAATTCAGTCATGTTTGTTTCAAAATATAAAAAATCTGTTGTGGCCAGCACAAGACCTTCCGTCAATTCCATGTATTTTGTACAAATCCCATACCAAAAGGTCCTTGGAACAGATTCTATATAATATCATGTAAAAACACATACTATTTTTTACAAATTCCGTACCAAAAGTTCATTTGAAAAGGTTCTATAAATCCAATAAAATTATAACATAAACTACACTAAGTAATGTCCTTCCATCTTCTCTTTGGCCTTTCTCTGCGTGTCACTTGCAAGCAACACTATGACATACCAATTTTAGATCCTATACTTTTTTCCATATTTGGTTATGCACTTGCAACTGACATCTGTCAATTAAATTTTTTTGAATAATTATGTCAGCTGTTTCCATGATAAATAACAAAGCTGACTAATTTTTGAAAATTAATTTCTTTATAATGCTTTAAATTTACATCTATTGAATATGAAGGAAAATGTATAATCAAACTGTATAGAGAAGAGTATTTTCTTTAATATATATAATAACAAAATATCAAAAAATAATTTTTAACTGCGTTTTTTTAAGAATAACTGTTAAAAACTTCAAATAAGGGTACTTCCGGTGGATCAATTATAACCAAAATCTAATCAACTCTTCATATGAATGTACAGAAGAGGAATACGAAAGAATTATAATTTTTAGAATTGTAGTATTGGAGTTATCGTCGGAGAAAAATTTGTCACACACGGACACACACACACACACACGGACACACACACACACACACACACACACACACACACACACACACATACAGACATCATCTTAAAAATGGTATATTCGTATTGTAGGGACCCTAAAACGTGCTTATTCATTAAAAACTCACCACCGAATTTTTTGACCAAAGACAATACCTTCCTTACCTAAAGGTGACGGAAGGTAAAAAACTCAAAAACTAAGTGAATTAGCTACTTGCGGTTTTCTAATCTGGCTTCAGACAAAAACTTTTTCTATGAATTACTAGTCAATAGTTATAGAAATTAATATGATTTTATTTGCAAATCATTAACAGCCCGATACACAAAAAAGTTTAAGCTAATCCTCATTTTTAAATTAGTAAATTCTATTCTGTTCCGGTATTTAAAATTTAATTTTCATGATATCAATAAAGGTAGACACTAGGAATAGATTAGACTATATTTTAAGATATAAACTGTCAAAATTAGAGTAAAATTCGGTAATCCAAAAATGAGGATCAATTAGTCATAATTATTAAAATATTATCTAAGTGCGAGAAATTCAATACAAATATATATATGAATCATTTTCTGCATTACTTATTGCATTGTATAATGTGTACAATATTAAAGTATATATTTAGAGGTATGAAAATAAAAAAAAAAATACATGTAGCCTAATAGTAAAGGTACAGCTACAACTTATTTTCAAACGAATGCAATTTTCATTTCAAGTTAGAATAAGTAAGAGTAATAACAAACTATACCATTTTTTTTATTTTAACATTTTATTAACTATGTGTGTGTTTTTTTTTTTCAGATGCAGCAGTGTGAAAAGCCGAGATCCTGGTGTTGCAGACTTAGCGATTTGGAGTCCCGACATTGTAACCTGAAGCTCTCAACAATGGTGAGTTTCATTATAGTAGATATTTCTTGTAATCTCGCCCATGGGGATTAGCTGTTAAAGCTTCGTTTTGATGAAGACGATCCCTGTAAAATTAAATTAAACAATATAATTCTATTTGTGACTCACTAAAAATCCTACTACCCTGTATTTAAATGAAAAGTATCATTTTCCCTTAATTGGGACACGCTGAATACGAGAAAAATAATGAAGGCATTAGTTTCCAAAATAGTAATTTTTATTTTTAATGGAAATTGACATTTTTTTTTTTTTGTTGGTCTATAACTAATGAATGGTACAAGACACATTGACGGGCGTCGCGCCATTCTATTCTGTGGACTTTTGTACATATATTTACCAATTTTAGTATAGTAAGAGTAAATAAAAAATAGTATCTGTAAAGATTCAGTAGGCCACTAAAAATTTGACTACTCTGTATTAAAATGAAAAGTATCATTTTCCCTTAATTTGGACATACTGGTTACGGGAAAAATATTGAAAAAATTCTCTAGGCCTTAGTTTCTAAAACAGAAATTTTTATTTTTAATGTAAATTGACAATATTTTTTGACTTTGACGGACTATAACTAATGAATGGTAAATGTTACATTGACGGCCGTTCGTTTCTATGGACTTTTCTACATATGTTTACCAATTTTGAATAATCATGTCTAGCTAGTATAGTAAGAGTAAAAAAAAATTTTAAAAAATGGTACCTTTAAAAAATTAGGAGCCCATTAAAAAACCAACCACTCTGTATTTAAATGAAAAGTCTTATTTTCCCTTAATTCAGACACGTTGATTACGGGAAAAATATTGAAAAAATTCTCTAGGCTTTAGTTTTTAAAATAGATTTTTTCATTTTTAATGTAAATTGACAATATTTTTTGACTTTGACGGACTACAGCTAATGAATGGTAAATGTTACATTTACTGGCATTGCGCTATTCGGTTCTATGGACTTTTCTACATATGTTTACCAGTTTTGAATAATCATGTCTAGTTAGTATGGTAAGAGTAAGGAAAAATTTTAAAAATGGTAACTTTAAACAATTAGGAGCCAACTAAAAATTTGACTACTCTGTATTTAAATGAAAAGTATCATTTTCCCTTAACTCAGTCATGCTGATTACGGAAAAAATATTGAAAAAATTCTCTAGGTCTTAGTTTCCAAAATAGAAATTTTTATTTTTAATGTAAATTTACAATATTTTTTGACTTTGACGAACTATAACTAATGAATGGTAAATGTTACATTGACGGGCGTTGCGCTATTCGCTTCTATCGACTTTTCTATATATCTTTACCAATTTTGAATAATCGTGTCTAGCTAATATAGTAAGAGTAATCAAAAATTTAAAAAAATGGTAACTTTCAATATTCAGTTGCCCACTAAAAATCCTATTACCCTGTATTGCAATGAAAAGTGTCATCTTCCCTTAATTCAGACACGCTGATTACGGGAAAAATATTGGAAGAATTCTGTAGGCCTTAGTTTCTAAAATATTTTATTTTTTATTTTTAATGAAAATTGACAATATTTTTCAACTTTAACGGTCTATAACTAATAAATGGTAAAAGCTACATTGATAGGCTATGCACCATTCGATTCTATGGTCTTTTATACATATGTTTACTAAATTTGAATAGTAGTGTTCAGCTAGCATAGTAAGAGTAAGCAAAAATAAAACTACATATTTGTACAAATTTTCATTAGTCATAGCTAATTGTCTATTGTATATATCAAGTTTAAAATGAAATTATTGAAAAACTAAGTGAAACGGTTGTTTTCTACAGGTACGTAATGTTGCAGGAATTCGAATTTCTGAAAAAAATTCAGGCATGTTTGTTTCAAGACAGTATACCATGATAAAAATAAAATAAAATAAAAATTAAGTGAGATAGCGATTTGCAGTTTTCAAATTTGGATTCAGGTGGTTGTTTTAAATATGTATACATAGTTTCAGAAATTTGAATCGCCGGATACAGAGTTAAATTTCGGTAAGAAATATTTGAACTAAACTTTTTGTTTTTCTGTACCTTTTAAATAGTATGTATGCATGTATGTATGGTATGTGAATTTCTTATATAATGAACTGAAAAATATATGAAAATGGAGATATATGTGTTGCATAATGACATGAATTGATTATGTGCCAATTTTTCTTGGCATATATTAGTTATACGAGTACATAATGTTTAGGAGGATAACTTATTTATTTATTTACATAAATTTTACAAATAAGTCTTGAGGGGCACCAAAATATGTTGGGGTGTCTTCAGTGTTATGTTCTGCAACAATATGATCATCTCCAACGCTGAAATTAGGATAGATATCCTTCTGCAACTCACTCACATCCTTCTACGGCTCGGCCAGGACTGTAATTCATCTGTTACATGTTTCTGTAACAATAAAAATATATTCATACGTAATATAACAAGTGATATGATTATCATCGATGATATTTTCGAGTGAAACCGAGTTGCAGATTTCACGAGTCCGAAGGACGAGTGAAATGAGCTGCTTCGGTTTCACGAGCAATATCTTCGATTATTAATCATATCACGAGCTTATATTTAGTGAGAGAATATAATGAATTTTTGTTAAAATTAATTGTCAATGTTGTAAATAAAGAAAACAAATCCCTTAGTAACGAATGTAAATAGGTGATAATTTCTTTGTTTTTTTCATCGCTGTGATAGACATGTAACTAGGGAAATTCTGAATGTTGATTGGCGGAAAACATATCACGTGACTAATGAATTATATTCTCGAAATAATATTTGGGTTAGTGGTTACAGATAATAATATGGATGGTTTTAGAACTGTTTCAATAATTTGTAATTATTAAAAATAAAATACCTAATATAAAATTAAGTGAGAAATTCAATATTGAAAAGAATATTTAAATTTTTAATTATTTAAACATATATTTGTAGTAAAATATATAGTACATCCAATAATATATAATATTTGTGTATGGTAGTAATACTATAAATAACTCTAAATTAATTCAAATTCTTTTCCGCATACCTATCAGCAATATAATTCAAATATAAAGTATGTATACACCCGAAATGATCTTTAGAAATAATGGCTTATATACCCAATAATGGTTACTAAAAGTAGTTTAAATATAATAAAATAAAAACTTACTATGAATAAATTATTTCCCTAAGTATAAGTCCAAGTCTTGAAGATGTCCAAAAGTCCTCTCCAGGCACTAGGAAGACGTCCTCGAAGGCACAGTACACGAGCACACCACACGTCTGTTCACTAGCACTGTAACAATGAAACTGACAAACTGACAAAATTGATCTATGTAACAGTTAGGCATTAGATAATAAAAAAATAATAGGCAACAATCAAAATAATGAGTAATTATAAATTATAGTTGATGTCTATGTATTATATAATTTTGTAATCGCTCGTAAGATTTTTTTAAAAGTAGTATTTGTAAACAAGGTCTATGGATTACACGCAAAATATAATTTATGAACTTTAGGGTTGATAGAAAGGGTGCTATTCAATCCTGAAAAAAAGTGAGATAGCGACTTGCAGTTTTCAAATTTGAATTCAGGGGGTGTTTTTCGATATCTACACTAAGATTCAGGAATTCGTATTACTGAAAAAAAAAATTCTGTCATGTTTGTTTCAAGATAGGAAAATGCCTTTTGTGTATACCATGATAAAAGTAAAACAATTTAAAAACTAAGTGAAATAGCGACTTGCAGTTTTCAAATTTGAATTCAGGGGGTGTTTTTCGATAGCTACACTAAGTTTCAGGAATTCGAATTACTGAAAAAAAAATTCTGTCATATTTGTTTCTAGATAGGAAAATGCCTTTTGTGTATACCATGATAAAAGTAAAATAATTTAAAAACTAAGTGATATAGCGACTTGCAGTTTTCAAATTTGAATTCAGGGGGTGTTTTTCGATATCTACAATCTACAGTAAGTTTCAGGAAAATGCCTTTTTTGTATACCGTGATAATTGTAAAATAATTTAAAAACTAAGTGAGATAGCGACTTGCAGTTTTCAAATTTGAATTCAGGGGTGTTTTTCGATAACTACACTAAGTTTCAGGAATTCGAATTACTGAAAAAAAAATTCTGTCATGTTTGTTTCAAGATAGGAAAATGCCTTTTGTGTATACCATGATAAAAGTAAAATAATTTAAAAACTAAGTGAGATAGCGACTTGCAGTTTTCAAATTTGAATTCAGGGGTTGTTTTTCGATAGCTACACTAAGTTTCAGGAATTCGAATTACTGAAAAAAATTCTGTCATGTTTGTTTCAAGATAGAAAAATTTCTTATGTGTATACCATGATAAAAGTAAAATATTTTAAAAACTAAGTGAGATAGCGACTTGCAGTTTCCAAATTTGAATTCAGGGGTTTTTTCGATAGCTACACTAAGTTCCAGGAATTCGAATTACTGAAAAAAAAAATTCTGTCATGTTTGTTTCAAGATAGGAAAATGCCTTTTGTGTATACCATGATAAAAGTAAAATATTTTAAAAACTAAGTGAGATAGCGACTTGCAGTTTCCAAATTTGAATTCAGGGGTTTTTTCGATAGCTACACACAGTTTCAGGAATTCGAATTACTGAAAAAAAAATTCTGTCATGTTTGTTTCAAGGTAGGAAAATGCCTTTTGTGTATACCATGATAAAAGTAAAATAATTCAAAATCTAAGTGAGATAGCGACTTGCAGTTTTCAAATTTGAATTCAGGAAGTGTTTTTCGATAGCTACACTAAGTTTTAGGAATTCGAATTTCTGAAAAAAAATTCTGTTATGTTTGTTTCAAGATAGGAAAATTTATCTTGTGTATACCATGATAAAAGTAAAATATTTTAAAAACTAAATGAGATAGCGACTTGCAGTTTTCAAATTTGAATTCACGGAGTTGTTTTCTAAATGTACACTAAGTTTCATGAATTCGAATTAGAAATTTCAACTTTAGGGTTCAAAATTTCTGAAACTAAGTAAGATAGGAATTTGTACGTTTCAATTTTGTTTTGAGCATTCATCTCTGTATACGAGTACATAAGTTTTAAAATTGTTGAAATATTGACAAATACTTTTCTACAGGAAATTTCAACTTTAGATATTAATAGAGAAAAGCGGTATTAATAATACAGATAAATACAATTTGCACATACAATAAATATGTTATTACATTTATAATTTTATTAATAAATCATTTCTTTTTGCAGATGATCACGTTTTCGACATCCCAGTGGTAAGAGACGCAGACATCGTGACTTGGACAACCCGTTCGTGTGTCTACAGTATCCTGGGGCTTCTCTCCGGACCTGGTGGACTTGATTTCGTTGTTGGATCAGGAAACCATCTCTTGCGGTATCGTGAAGTCGTGAACCGGTACGCCTGATCTCCAGACTTAAATTCTGTAAAATATAAATATAAGTTAAACTGTATATTCCACTAAACTTTGTCATGCGTTGTTATTTTACATTTTTATTTATTACTCCTACATAATTAAAGATAGCAACTTGCGCCATAAAAATTTGGAATCTACATAAAATTCTCTTTAAGATACGTCCAATTATAATAACTTTGATTGGTTCAGGAGTTACAGGGCGTTAAAATAAATGTATTTTAGTCAAATTTTCTATGTACACTTGTTTCATATTTTCATTTATCACTACCACAAGAATAAAGATAGTAAATAGGGAAGTAAAAATTTATATTTTACATAAAATTCACTATTTGGATACGGCAGACATATTTGTTTTGTGTTGAACAACTTGGAAGAAATGTAAATGTAATATCAGAGGTTTATACTTACCTACGGCGAATTTTCATAATATATCATCCGCTGTTATATCATCACCGTAATATATCATCGGCGATTTTTACATATTCTAATACACTTTGTAGTAAATATTACGTAACAAGCACACCAATTAGAATACCTAACTTTTGTAACACTTGGTAATAGTAAGACAATAAAAGACACTTTTACGGACAATTTCACTTATTTTCATAATAGTAAAGACGGCATTTTTAAATATACACAAACCCTATAGTAAACTAACTCACAACACGACAATAAAATTTTGACTAAGGATTAAATAATAAACACTAACGGGAGGACAGAGACTTATGCAACATTTTAAATAATATCTAAAATTATAAGAAGCAGAAATGCGTTATATAAGTTACACTGAATTTTGAATATTTAGATTTTATTATAAATAATAATGTACATATGCACATTTAAATTTAGTGCACTATTAACTTATTAAATTTAGATTTCTTGTACAAAGTTTAAACAAAATGAGAATTATTTAAAGCTATTTAAATATTTTTTAAATATTTATAGAGTAAATCTAACACTTTTAAAATATATTGCAAACTATACGATGTATATAGAGAACGATTTCAATAAAAATTTCAAACTTTTTCGTTGCTATATGGCACTACACGATTATTCATAAGCACACGATGTTCACTTCACCAAAGACTGAAAGGAACTGAAGTCTTTATTCTAAAAACATAATATTAATATTATCACGTAATACCCCCACTCTAATTAAGTGTTTATTTTTTATATCTTTTATACTTTGGCGCTCAAAGTAAACAATGTTTATGTTTGTTTACAAGTTCTGCGAAGGGCCTAGTACACCCAGCAATAGGATACGGCGTCTACAACACTGGATGATGATAATATATGACTTTTTATAAGAATAAATAAATAAAATAGTAGTTTTCTTACCTTTCCTATGTAATCAAAAGGGACAGGGAAATATCTAAATATTTAAGGATTTTTCCGAATTTTTCTATGCTATCTTTTAGTATTAAGTTCTCTAGGTACGAAAATAACCATCCGATAGGAGTCCGCCCTTTTATAAAGGGCTAAGGGCTTATTTGAGCCCTTAGGGAAAATTTGACCACGGATTTCATTTATGCAGGTCCAAGTAAGGTTAGCAACACTTGTCCGGGTTTTCTAGCTCTTTTAGTTCAGGAATTAGCGCAGGCCCTTCGCCACAAATTTGAAGGGCAAATATATTGTAAACCAAAGGGTTTTCATCAATTCTGTGCAAGCCAATGGAAAGCGCGGGTTCGAATCCCCCCGATTCGCTATTTTCCGGCCCTTTAGCCCTATAAATGGACGAATTTAAGTGTTAGTCCCTTTAAAAAACTTTAAGGGCTCATATCTCGAAAACGGCTGGGTTTTCAGCGTTTTCCTTAAAACGCTGTTCCTTAGGGGAATTCGAATGAGTAATATAGGGTCAAACTACATCATACCAAAGTTTGAAGGGCGTAGGGCAAAGTTTTTTATAATAAGGGTTTTTGAAAATTTTTGAACAGTTTTGAATTTTTTTTTGTTTACACCAAAATTTTATTATTTATTTTTTAAGCTCTATAAGCAATAAAATAGCCATCTGTAGAACTCTTTCACATTTTTGTTCCCCGGATACTATGGAAAATTTTCGACTCAAAATGCGACACTTTTTAATTAAGAAATGCTTTATATCTCCTAAACTACAAAAGGTTGAAGGGCCGGACAATGTTTTTTAGACTAATTACGACCCGTAGAACACGAATCCGGTCTCACATTGAAAATATGAGAACTCTTTTCATTCCTGTTATCCGGATACCATCAAAAATTTTCGACTCAAAAACTGAGTAAAATTGAGTAAAATTTGGGTTAAAAAAAGTGTTATAGCTCCAAAACTACAAAAGCTAGAAAGGACGGACAGGGTTTTTTAGACTAATTACGACCCGTAGAACACGAATCCGGTCTCACATTGAAAATATGAGAACTCTTTTCATTCCTGTTATCCGGATACCATCAAAAATTTTCGACTCAAAAACTGAGTAAAATTGAGTAAAATTTGGTTTAAAAAAAGTGTTATAGCTCCAAAACTACAAAAGCTAGAAAGGCCGGACAGGGTTTTTTAGACTAATTACGACCCGTAGAACACGAATCCGGTCTCACATTGAAAATATGAGAACTCTTTTCATTCCTGTTATCCGGATACCATCAAAAATTTTCGACTCAAAAACTGAGTAAGATTAGGTTTAAAAAAGTGTTATAGCTCCAAAACTACAAAAGCTAGAAAGGCCGGACAGGGTTTTTTTAGACTAATTACGACCCGTAGAACACGAATCCGGTCTCACATTGAAAATATGAGAACTCTTTTCATTCCTGTTATCCGGATACCATCAAAAATTTTCGACTCAAAAACTGAGTAAAATTGGGTAAAATTTGGTTTAAAAAAGTGTTATAGCTCCAAAACTACAAAAGCTAGAAAGGCCGGACAGGGTTTTTTAGACTAATTACGACCCGTAGAACACGAATCCGGTCTTACATTGAAAATATGAGAACTCTTTTCATTCCTGTTATCCTGATACCATCAAAAATTTTCGATTTAAAAACTGAGTAAAATCAGGTCATTGACCCCAAAAATTGGGTTAAGAAAAGTGTTGTAGCTCGTAAACTACAGAAGTTAGAAGGGCCGGACAGGGTTTTTTATACTAATTACGACCCGAAGAACACGAATCCGTCGTCACAATCAAAATATGGGAACTCTTTTCATTCCTGTTATCCTGATACCATCAAAAATTTTCGACTCAAAACCTGGGTAAAGTTAAGTTAAGAAGAAAGTGTTATAGCTCCAAAACTATAAAAACTAGAAGGGCCGGACTAGTTCTATTAGACTAATTACAATCCGTAGAACACGAATGAACATAAAAAAATTCCTATGTCTTATTTCCCTTATAAATGTTACGTAACTACATACTTCCCTGTCTCTTTGTTGTGGTACATCCCCCTGAAATAAAAATGTATTGGTTTAAGAAATATTTATTGTTTATTATGGTCATAGCTTAAATTGTATGTATTCTTATTTGTATTTTATAAACAAATATGCTTAGGGATGTTTAAATAATAGTCTATATAAATTTTACTTGTATTTATTGTTTATTTGTACTTTACATTGTTGTATTTCATGTAACTACCCTTAATGTACTTTGTAAATAAATAATATACTTACCCTTATCCTGAAAAATTAGAAATAGGGATGTATAAATAATAGTTTGTATACATTTTACTTGTATTTATTATTTATTTGCACTTTACATTGTTGTATTTCACGTAACTACCCTTAATGTACTTTGTAAATGAATAATATACTTACCCTTATCCTGAAAATTAGAAATAGGGATGTTTAAATAATAGTTTGTGTACATTTTACTTGTATTTATTGTTTATTTGCACTTTACATTGTTATATTTCATGTAACTACCCTTAATGTAATTTGTAAATAAATAATATACTTACCCTTATCCTGAAAAATTAGAAATAGGGATGTTTAAATAATAGTTTGTATACATTTTACTTGTATTTATTGTTTATTTGTACTTTACATTGTTGTATTTCACGTAACTACCCTTAATGTACTTTGTAAATAAATAATATACTTACCCTTACCCTGAAAAATTAGAAATAGGGATGTTTAAATAATAGTTTGTATACATTTTACTTGTATTTATTAATTATTTGTATTTTACATTGTTGTATTTCACTTAACTATCCCTAATGTACAATATTACACAATAAAATATAATTTAAGATATAAATTGTTTATTTTTTACCCTTTTGCTACCCCTACACGTATATAGTTCTTAGAATGGCCGCTAGAGGGCAGCACCTATTAGAAAGGGGCTTGCGCCTAAAATGTAGGCAACCAGAAATACTACTCCGCTTTGAACATACATACGTACATACATCATTTTAGGGTTATACCTAATGGGAATTTACCCACTAAATATGGGACGCTTACTATGGGAATTTAAGTTGGGGAAAATGGGACGAAAAGGCTCTAAAAAAGATGTATACCTATTGGGAATTTAAACCCAGTATTTTTCGTCCAATTTCACCTGTCAAAATATACATTTGACAGCTTTACCTGTCAAATGTATATTTTGACAGGTGAAATTGGACGAAAAATTTGATGAAAACTAGTGAGTTAAATTCCCAATCAAGTATACATCCGATTTTCAATGCAAAAACACCCAAAAATAAGCGTCCCATTTTAAGATTAACAAATTCCCACTAGGTATACATCTTTTTAGTAAACGTGCCATATTTAGAGGGTTAAATTCCCATTAGGTATAACCGAAAATGATGTATGTACGTACGTATGTACACAAATGAAATTTTTTTGTTAAATTTTCCTCTAAGTTGGAACATTTATCGACCGGTGCTGCACCCTGGTGGCCGTTTTAAAAACTATATACGTGTAGGGACTTAGAAAAAAAAATCAATTTTTAAACATAATATATTTGTATTATATCAAAATTACAAGACTTTTTCTTATAAAAATTAAAGTTTATTGCTATTACAAGAGACTGTTTAACATTATAATAAATTGTTATTAGATTTGTTGACAAATTTAGTAACAATTGTGAACAGAATTATAACACAAAAGAAAAGTAAAAGACATTTGTGTTTAAAAATTCTGTTCATAATTATTTCTCACTAAGTTTGTTTAACAAATTTGGTGACAATCTTTTAACGTTGTCTAACAGGCTTTAGTTGTAAGTTAGCAATGTGTTTCAGAAAGTAAAACTATCATTATTCTGATTGTAAATATTATAAACTATTCTACATCTTTATTTTGTAATATAAGTTACTTTTATTACAAAATAAAAATGTATAATAGTTTATAATATTTACAATCAAATTGTAATGACAGATATACGTTGTAAAACACATTTCTAATTTACAACTAAAGCCTGTTTGACAACGTTAAAAGATTGTCACCAAATTTGTTAAACAAACTTAGTGAGAAATAATTATGAACAGAATTTTCAAACACAAATGTCTTAAGTTTCTTTTGTGTTATAATTCTGTTCACAATTGTTACTAAATTTGTCAACAAATCTAATAACAATTTATAATAGTGTCAAACATGATTTAATTATAAAACTAAAATGTTTGTTCCTAAATAAAATTATCATTATTATAGTTGTATTATTTGTTGTTAATTATTTTGCATCTTTATTCTGTGGACTGAATAAAGATGCAATAGAATTGAACACAAATAATATAACCATAATTTTATTTGGTAACAAACATTTCAGTTTTATAACTAATACGAAACTCTACATTTTTAATATTTAAGTTTTGAAGTAAAATGATACTTTATTACGTAGAGTTTCGTTTACAATAGTAATTTAACAAATGAAATCTTGGTGGTCCCTAAATAAGATTCCTTGTTCCCATTTTTAAAGGTACAAAGATTTCTTATTCAGTTGAAGACCGTTTGACATTAAAATAAATTGTTATTAGATTTGTTGACAAATTTAGTAAAAATTGTGAACATAATTACAACACAAAAGAAACGTAGAAGATATTTGTGTTTGAAAATTCTGTTCATTATTATTTCCCAACTAAGTTTGTTAACAAATTTGGTGACAATTTTTTAACGTTGCCAAACAGGCTTTAATTGTAAAATTGAAATGTTTGTTACCAAGTAAAATTATCATTATTTTGGTTGCAGATATTATAAACTATTTTGAATCTTTATTTTGTAATAAAACTTCTATTACAAAATAAAGATACAAAATAATTGATATTTACAATCAAAATAATGATAATTTTGCTCGGTAACAAACATTTCAATTTTACAACTAAAGCCTGTTTGACACGTTAAAAAATTGTCACCAAATTTGTTAACAAAAAATAATTATGAACAGAATATTTAAACACTAATTCCTTTTACGTTTCTTTTGTGTTATAATTCTGTTCACAATTGTTACTAAATTTGTCAACAAATCTAATAACAATTTATAAGTGTCAAACATGATTTAGTTATAAAACTAAAATGTTTGTCACCAAATAAAATTGTCATTATTATAGTTGTATTATGTGTTGTTAATTATTTTGTATCTTTATTCTGTGGACTGAATAAAGATGCAATAGAATTGAACACAAATAATATAACCATAATTTTATTTGGTAACAAACATTTCAGTTTTATAACTAATACGAAACTCTACATTTATATTATTTGTTTTAAAGTAAAATGATACTATATTGTAGAGTTTCGTTTACAATACTAATTTAACAAATGAAATCTTGGTGGTCCCTAAATAAGATTCCTTGTTCCCATTTTTAAAGGTACAAAGATTTCTTATTCAGTTGAAGACCGTTTCCGAAACTTTATATTAATATTATATATTTTGTTACCACCCAAACCTCCCACTTACCAAAATATATAATATTTATTAATACAAAGCTTCGTTTACAATACTTAAAATCTAAGTTTGGCCTGACCGCGTCTAAATACTTAATAATAATTACAATTTTTTTACTAAAACTACCTACTTTACAACTAAAGGAACATGGGTATTAATTTAAAATAAACGCAATAAAAGTTTGTTTTATTGTACATACATTTTAAACAAATGAAGAAGAAGCCATGGTCTGCGTCTCCAATCGGCACTGCAATCTTGAAGATAGTGGCGGTGGGGAGATTTTTTTTAACTTTAAAACTATCTTAGAACTAAAAACGGATCCCTTTATTTAATAAATAGTATATATAAGGGAAACACCGCCCTTAAATGCCAAACCCACGTTCCCTTATATATACCATTTATTAAATACAGTTCCGTGTACAATAATACTTATAATCTAACTTAAATTATTGTAGTTCCCCCCCCCCCCCCCCCCAATTTAATTTGTGAAGTGCGCAAAAAACCCTATCTTACGTTAAAGATCTATTTCAAAGAAAAACAAATCTAAAAAAAGCCTATTTTACGTTAATAACGATTTCAAAGCAAGTCTAAAAATGTCAAGTTACGTTAATTTTTCTCTCTCTCTCGAAAAGCAAAAACAACCCTTCCTACTTATATCTAAGCTATCTTATGTCTACGCGAACTATCTTATATCTAGATTAAACTAAGCTAAAGGCGTGTGAGAGAGAAAGAGTACGAGCTAAGCAAATGGTGAGAACGCCGTGGCGTCGAACGCCGTTGTTGGTTCTCACGGAAGTTTACGAGGGGGTTAAGCCGACCCCACGCGATGCAGAGCATTTACGGCCTAATACTCGAACTAGGTAGAGAGCACGGCAGCAGTCACATGTAACTACCTAGGGTGCACGCCAACCTACCTAGCTACTCCCGGAGACATTCGCCCGCGCCTCTCGCGGATACCCTACACCGAACGCGGTTATTAACCCGTGTGCTCAACAAAGTTAATTCAAACAAAAACTTTACCTATTCGTTGCCATTACCATTAAATGATGATTACGTTGCCTCCGGATGAGGAGAGCACATAAGGCCATAAGAAAGCTTTCTGTGCCAACTATATGGATTAATGTCCCTAGAAACATTCACACAAGTGTGAAGCGATCCACCATAACAACAGGATTCACATGACGGTGCGTTGTACATATCAGTCCACTCAATTATGGCTATCGCGCACGAACCCTACCTACCCAGCCCCTCTGACCGTGTGAAGTTAATTGAATAAGGAACCCGAACACCCACATCAAAGTTTCGAATCTGTTACCTCCTTCCTGACTCACTCATCCATCCACCTGCAAGCATCCCCCGATACGTCCGGTATTTTCTTTTCCCAAGCACTCTCCCTAGCTACCGTCTGGGTAAGCCACGCGTACGGTTACCGCTGCAACCGTAGACGCACGATTTTAGGATGATCGCCACGGACTGCACTTCAAATTAATCAATTTATTTTTAATTTTTAAAGAAAACGCGTGTTTGCTCGACGGCGCGATGAGCCAAAGTTTAATTAAAACCTGAAAATACATTTCCAAGAACTTAAAACTATAGTATTCCTCACGTACGAATGGCATTGCACAAGTTCAATTCGCTTTATAATCTGTGCTGACATCTAATAAGAAACTATCTTTTCCTGCATCAAAATACGCACATGAATTGATAAATCAACACTAAACACAAAAATGTTAAAACACCCGTCAATGTTTACGAACTATGTTGACAGTTTCAAATTATTTCCTAAACGTTACCTTATGAACAGATTTTATAACCTGTGTGTCAAAAAAACTACTTCAATTACATGGCTTTAACAAGCCTACACTTTATTGCGCGCAATGCCATTCTTACGTAAATAATACTAAAACTTATAAAGCTACTACTTTTTAATCTTCTAGATGTCCGATTCCTGAAAAATAAATGCTAATCATTTGTTCTCAGATATTGATTTTATTGATAAATAGTTGATATTTCAATTTCAAATTGTTTTGATTTTATAAGAACATTTATGAAAGTTATATTTCGTTTACGACAGTACTCAAAACTGAATTTGAGTTCAAGATAATATTTAGACATATACCTTTAACTATAAGTTCTCATGGTTGAGTATGAGAACAAAATAATAATTATGCATAGTCATATTCCCTAGGCTATAAGTTCTCATGGCTGAGTATGAGAACAAGATGATAATTAGGCATATAGTCATATTCCTTGGACTATAAGTTCTCATGGTTGATCATAAGAACAAGATAATATTTTATAAACGTTACAATTATGAGAAAAATAAAGTTTCCTACCAGTTCATCCATCAATGACCGCCTACGTCAAAGATTTGTCTGGTGCTCAGCTATCCTTACAAGATCTCCAAAGTTACAAACTAAAGCAGCTTTTGTAGTGTTAAAATCCAAAGCTCGAAAGCTGTATCCAAATTCTCCAAGTTTCTTGACGCACCAGACCAACCAAAGGTCCACCTATTAAATATTAAATATTAGTTTGTGGTATTCTTGAAACCATTTATAAAACTGTTGGAAAAAATTTCTTTTGGCAAACGTGTGTTCATTACGGAAGACACTTGAGAAAAGTATCGCTTTTTACCTCTCGCTGAGAGAAATATTGGATTTATGCTAAAATAATGTGTATGTGTGTGTATATATGTGTGTGTATATATGTGTGTGTATGTATCTGTGTCTGCGTATGTGTGTGTCTGTGTGTGTATGTGTCTGCGTATGTGTGTCTATGTGTGTCTCTCTCTCTCTCTCTCTCTCTCTCTCTCTGTGTGTGTGTGTGTGTGTGTGTGTGTGTGTGTGTGTATGTGTGTGTGTGTGTGTCTGTATGTGTGTGTGTATGTGTGTGTATGTGTTTGTGTGTGTATGTGTGTGTGTCTGTGTGTATGTGTCTGTGTGTATGTGTGTGTGTCTGTGTATGTATGTGTGTGTGTCTGTGTATGTATGTGTGTGTGTCTGTGTGTGTGTGTGTGTGTGTCTGTGTATGTATGTGTCTGTGTGTGTGTGTGTGTCTGTGTGCGTGTGTCTGTGTGTGTGTGTCTGTGTGCGTGTGTCTGTGTCTGTGTGTGTGTGTGTCTGTGTATGTATGTGTCTGTGTGTGTGTGTGTCTGTGTGCGTGTCTGTGTGTGTGTGTCTGTGTGCGTGTGTCTGTGTCTGTGTGTGTGTGTCTGTGTGTGTGTGTATGTGTGTGTCTGTGTGTGTCTGTGTGTGTATGTGTGTGTCTGTGTGTATGTGTGTGTCTGTGTGTATGTGTGTGTCTGTGTGTATGTGTGTGTATGTGTGTGTCTGTGTGTGTCTGTGTGTATGTGTCTGTGTGTATGTGTCTGTGTGTATGTGTTTGTGTGTATATGTGTATATAGAATAATCTATTGCAATAAATCGCACAGTCCAGACTACACTAGGTCAAATTCAAATGTTTGTAATTGACAGATAAATGTCAGTGGCAAAAATCAAGTTTTATTAACATTATTGAAAGCTTTTTCTGGGAAGTAAGTACATTTAATATTTCTTATTGAATTCTTATCTAAATATTTAAAATCATAGGTAGGTATTGTATATTAATAGTAATAGTACTTATATCCTTAAGAAATACTGCCAATTCCGTCAATGAATTGGAACCATCTTGAACATTTTAGAAGAGTAGAACAAGATTCCTTATAGAATGAAAGAATAGATATAATTATTTGTGTGCCCAAATATTAAATTCGATACTCATGTAACAAGATGAAAATTGCGAGAGGTATTGTGCTGACAACAGATTTTTTTAAAGTGATTTATGTAATGTGAATGTGGTAATGAATCCACGTGTATAATGAGATATTATATCCAACAGTTTTTAAATGGTTTCAAATGTATTTGATATTTGCTTTAATTTGATATTTTTGAAAGAACATTTGAAAAAATAGTGCAAAGAAGACAACCTTGTTACTATGATGTTAATAGAGAAAGCTTTCAACACCCGAATATTCAAAACCAGAATACTGAACACCCGAATATGCATACACAGAATCATTCAAATCCCGAATATTCAAGAACCTAATCATACATCACCAGAAAGCTCTTTACCCGAATGATTCATAAACCGAATATGTGGGCGGTACGAGGGCGGGGCCAGGAGGAGCAAACGTTAGGTTATGTTTACGATGGTTAGCGATGGTTCTGCTGATATGCTTTCGCGCAATATTCGGGAATTGAATAATTCTGTGTATAGATAATCTGCCTTTGAATATTCTAGTTTTGAATATTTGGGCGTTGAGTATGCACCGATGTTAATATATGAATGTTTATCTCAAGCAATATAAGAAAAACATTCATTTATTAACATTACAGTAACTCGGCAATATGTTTTATCAAATGTCCTTCTGAAATATCAAATTAAAATAGCTATTTATGTATTAAGGGCGAAATGATATAGATGCGCGGTGCAAGATTGAAGCCCGACGTGTAGCGGAGGGTTACAATGCACCTAGGGCCAAAATATATTTCGCCCGTAATACATACAATATTTTTTGCACATCTGGAGTAGTGTTACTTCATCACCGTGATCAAAGTAAAACGATGTTCAAATCAAATTTAGATCGTAGTAGTCTATGTGACATATGTACGTTGTCACGGATAACAATGAAAACAAGCATTTTTAACCCACTTAAATAAATCTATTTTACAATAACCGCGTATTTTGTATAAAGGTTTAAACAACAGTTTCTGATAGATTTTGAATGATTTTAATGTAAAAATTATTGATTTAGCGATCTATCTAAATGTTTTATAATACGACGAATAATTTACGGCCATATTGTAATACGAATATTTGGACATTTTCGTTTGCAATTATTCTAAATACGAGCCCAAACTCATAATAGTTCAGCCGATTTAAGTTTTCAACAAACAAGTTATAAAACCTACCAAGTGGTGAGATATTTCTACAAATTTTTTTCGACTAGTTTAAAATAGATTTTAGTTTTATAAAAACTGAATAATGTGTAAAAATATGGGCTTAATTCTTTCAAATTTGAACTCAGCCATGTTTCTTTGATATGTATACAGTTTTATTAATTCATGTTGGTATATTCACGCACTATACCTCCCTAAATAATACTTTCCGCGGTGGTCCTGTACCGTTTATTCCATAACACTTAAACCAAACAATAGAAATTAACGAAATTTGGTTTATATATCAAAGAAACAAGGCTGAGTTCGAATTTGAAATAGGCCCATAAACCATAACAAAAAATAATAAAATGTACACTTTATCCTTAAAGTACTACTCAATAAATAACGATTAAGATATTAATAATTACTTTGCGAAATATTTGAATTTATTTCCAGGCCACAGGTGACGTCACACTATTGATATCTTTCTCGCGCAGCCTACTACAGAAACTAGTGTGAGAAAGATAGCTATAAGTTTCTTTAAAAATCAAATTTAGCTATACAAAAAACAATTATGACTTTTTGATACCACGAATTGCTTCAAAATTAAACAAACTTTTATTTAAAAATATTTTTAAAAATTGGTTTATGGGCCCATTCTGATTGTATCTTCTGCGGAAACTATTTTAAATACATTTCAACTGTCTAAAATTTATTGAGAATTGCCGGAAACTATTTTAAATTGATCTCAACTGTCTAAAATGTGTTCAGAACTGCCGGAAACTATTTTAACTACTTCTCAACTGTTTAAAATTAGTTCGGCCGGTTAACATTTTCAACAAAAAATTATAAAATATATCCAAATTTCTACAAATTTCTTTCGATTAGTTCAAAACATAGGTTTTAAACTTACAAAAACTGAATACGTTATTCAAGTATTCCGCCATTTAATATTGGGTTACATCGCCTTTATTAGTAATACATATCAGCTTTAATTAAATTAGGTATTCCCTAAGCCGCACATTTTCCTGTAAGCATTGTCCCGTACATATGTCTTGCAAGGTTGATTTAACTGTACGCACTTCATTTTACGAAGTTGTTTTTCATTGCGTCAAACGTAAAGGGTCTCGGTAGAAGCTAAATCTGGACTAGAAGATGACCCTTAAAATACCGGTCGTACTATTATCAACGGTCATTTGGCTTGTATTTTTTTTAAAGTTTTAAGTCTATATTGAAAGTAGCAGAATAATTTTGTAGAAATATGTGTAGATTTTTATAATTTGTTGAAAATGCTAATCGGTCGATTTATTATGAATTTGGGCTCGTAAATAGAAACAATTTATAAAGTACTGAAAAATTCACATTAGCAAATATTTTACCGCAAGATTTTTGCAAAAATAAACACTTCAGCAACATAAATAACTATTACTATAGATGAAACATTGTTTAAACTTACTATTGTTATTAATTTGTAACAATATAAAACACCGAATATATTTAGGGTGCGGTCCGAATCATGCTATCAAAGTTTACAGTGCTCAGACTGCTTACAGCTGGTCCGATTTGCTTGAGCACGCTGACGACTGTAAAGACGTTAACGTCCGACTGGTATGTTATTATCATAACAACCCTGCTTTCAGGGTTGTTATATATCAAATAACACCCTAGGGTGTTATAAAATTGTTGCTATGAAATCGGAATTATAAACAAATAAGAATATCGCGTTTCCTAGTTACAGCGTTTAAGTAATTAGATTAATTTCTCTAACACAAATCACAATGACAAGACATAAATCGATAAAAAATATTTATTAAAATAATATATCGGTCAGACGTTAAACGTTAAACGCACCACGGGTGTTAAACGGACAATAACCCCTTCGGTCAACGTACACACCTCAGGCCAGAGGCCCTCGGAAATACACTGTTGACCTCTCAGGCGTTATTGTCCTTATAACACCCTTGATACGTTAATTACAATAACGATTCCGATCGTTCGTAAGCGCGCTTATTTCTTGCCTGTCATTTGTGACGGCGTGTATAATATAACCTCTGCTCAGTGATTAACCAAGAAAAAATAGTTTTGATGGAAATAGTTTCCCTCATTTGCGAGAGATGATGACTGAATTAGATTCCATTAAAAAAACTTTACTTCGCTTACAACTTCCAACTTAACAAAAACACTTCGACACATAATCTCATCTATCGATTTTTACTTTCCGTCACTTTTATGTAAGGTATTGTCTTTGGTCAAAAAAATCGATAGGGTTTTTAATGAATAAGCTTATTTTAGGGTCCCTAATATACGATTTTACTATTTTTAAGATGTCTGTATTTATGTATGTATGTCTGTCTGTGTGTGTGTGATAAATTATTCTCCGACGATAACTCCAATACTACAATTTTAAAAATTATGATTCTTTCGTATTCCTCTTCTTTACATACATATGAGCTGATTAGATTTTGGTTATATTCAATAGATATAGATTTAAAGAATTATAGAGATTAACTTTTAAAAAACAATCAGCTTTGCTATAATCATGGAAACAGCTGATATATTAAAAATAGATGTCGGTGTCAAGTTCAATTTATGTAATGTATATTCGTGATATAATTTTATTGAATTTATAGGAACTTTCGGTATGGAATTTGTAAAAAATGGTATTTGTTCGTGTTACAATTTTACAGGATATATAAAACCTTTTCAAGGAACTTTTGATATAGGATTTGTACAAAATACATTAAATTGACGGAAGGTCTTGTGCTGGCCACAATATATTTTTAAAATTTTATTTTATGAATAGATAAGAATAGGTACCAAATTTTTGTAAATTACACCTATAATATATGAAATAAATGCTATTTAATTTATTTTGATTTCTTTAATTTCTTAATATTGTTCAAGTTGAAGTTGTGGTTTTTTGAAAGTAACGCTACTTGAAGAAGTGAGAATACGGGCCTTCGTTGTTTCGATACGTAATAGTATCAAAGAGAACAGAGAACTAGCGTGCATACAGTGCTAACACTGCCCATCCATTTGGGCGTGAGCACTGTTAGCACGAAATGTTGACGTCACCTCTGACGTCATTCACCTCACAGTGTAAACTTTGAGCATTGTGAACACGATTCGGACCAACTGTTAGCGCGCTGTTGGTACTGAAAGCGCGATTCGGACCGCACCCTTATTTTAACGTATTGTATCTTTAACAGTGCACGAGTGGCAGATGAAAATATGATATTTCACGCACTAAAGAGATAGAACTGTTTCAGGTAATCATTCAACTTTATTGGTTAGTAACTAGATTTGGACTAGTTAATTTTTATTGTACGATTCGACTCGTAGATTATAAAGTATTGTTGCATTACCAACAATATTAGCTGTTCCAACAAATAAATAAATACATTTAATAATGACCACAGAAATATAAAATAAGAGTTAAACATAAATATCCACTTACATTTGGTAATTTATTGCTGTCTGAACCGTTAAGATTCTGTTCTTGGCTTTATTTAATTTGTATCTCGACTTCGGTTATAATTTCAAATGGTCTGGAACACTGTAGATTCGATGATTTCTACTGAAAAGAAAATATTTCCTTGTAATATTACATAACATTATCATTTCGACTGACAGTATATTTGAGAAAGTATAAAAATATAGTGGAAATATTGTTTAAAGTTACTATTATTGTTAATTTGCAACAAGTCCAAATATATGTATTTTAAATTAATAAAATTACACTTACAACTCAAGTACTTCTTTTGCTCGTTTAATACGAATAAATACACCACTAACTAATTTACTAATTGTTTTTTAATAAAAATAAATTCACAAATTTTCAGAATAATTACTGAAGTAATTCAACTTTTATGTATCAAAGTGAGTAGACGACAAGAAAACAAAACGTATAACGTGTTCAAAATGGCAAATGTAGAAGGCGAGGTAGAAGGAACTCAGTTGTACTATCCAACCTACATATAATTGGCTTTGAATTCAGCGCCAAAATGATCGAACTAATTACGGACGAAGTTAATAATAAATTCTAATGAAGGGAAAATGATACTTTTCATTTACAGGGTGATCGGATTTTTACTGGGCTACTGACTAAAAAGTGAAAAAACCATGAGAGATTTCCAATCAAAATAAAATTTCCATTTTGGAAACTAAAGCCCAGAGAATTTTTTCATTATTTTTCCGGTACTCAGCGTGTTAAGGGAAATGATACGTTTCATTTAAATACAGGATGATCGGATTTTTACTACGCTACAGATTATTTGAAGTTCCCATTTTTTTGTTTTTGCTTCGTCTGAGTGTAGCTGGGGAAAAAGTCTATAGTATCGAATGACGCAAAGCCCGTCGATGTATTTTTTACCGTGCATTAGTTCTAGGCCGGCAAAGTGAAAAAACCATCAGATTTCCAATCAAAATAAAATTTCTATTTTGGAAACTAAAGCCCAGAGAATTTTTCATTATTTTTCCGGTAATCATGGTGTTCAGATTAATAATGGCTTATTTCATATAAAGTGGAAAGTGCACCATTTTAAAATGCTGTTACTCTAGTGCGAATATTTTACGCACTAAACTGTTTCAGTCTTTCAACTTAAAAAGTATTGGCTAAGTAGATTTGAACTAGTACATTTTTTTCTAAGATTTTTTTACAAATTATAATGTACTGTTGCAATCAAATGAATAAATACATTTTTAATAATAATAAAAGGATTACAGTTATATGAAACACTATATAAATTGAGCAGCAGAAAATCAAAATTCAGTTTTGGCTAAAAGTATGAAAACAAAGTTACAGATGGTATTATGCTTTTTTCGTAATACCATACTGTTACTATATGACAGGACTAAAAACAAAAGAGAAAAGATATAACGAACTCGGCTGATTATAAACCTCAGCCGCGTCCGTTATTTGCCTCATATCGGCCTAATGACATTAATAACTATAATCAATGTTGTTCAATTGAAATAATGTATTATCAAAAGTAAGTTATTACGGTGTTATAGACCCTATAAAAGTGAGTGGAATTTGAAAATGTAGTATTTAGCATGAAATGTGAATATCAGAACGTAACTTTTCTTTTACATTTTCATTTCCAAATGTTTAACTTCTAACTTTTTTATAAAAAGCCTTTACTCTCAAAACGCAATTTATGAAATAAATATAAAGATAAGATACAGTATTTTACATTTAATTTAAAAAGCATCTTGGGGCGAAAACTACGTTTTGAATTTCTGCTTCTCAGTTGTATAATATAACCAGTTAATATTACGTGCTATAATCCTAAACAAGTATTGTCACAGAAATATAAAATAACAGATAAAGATAAATAATAAAACTTACTTTTGCTGATTTCTTGCTGCCCGAACCGCTGAATTTCTCGTGTCCGCTCCTTTAAATTTCTAGTTCTACTCTGGATATCATTTTGAATTATCTGTACACAAAATTCACGCAATCGCTGCAAATATGTTCTCTGTTCTTTTTTGGGCTCATATCATAGCCCCAATCTGGATACTGTACTTGATAAAAGTACTTTTGTTTCAACACTGAAAAGAAAATAATTCATTGTAATACAGAATAAAATTATTATTCCGAATGGTATTTGTCCGCATGAGACAAAATATTAATAGATGGTTACACATGTTCGAAGTAATTTTTACCGGATGTAAAAATAAATGACTAATCATTAAATTCAAGTATAATATATTAAAAATAAGACATTTTTAACGACCAATAATATATTCGTTTTTAATATCGAGAGTGACCGCAGCGCGTATTTATAATAGCAGTTTATAATTCAGTTCGAACATAAGCTATTAGTCAAATCATACATGTACAGCAGAATCTGAATACATCAACTACAATTTCTAAGACTTTGAATGAATCATCTTCTCCTTTATTCCAATTTTAAATGTTGATGGAGTGTTTTTCTCCTTGTAATAACATATGACACACTAGTAAATAGGTAACAATTATTGCAACCATTCGGCTAAACGTCAATATACGTTACCCCCTTATTTATTACAGTTCGACCCGTTCAAGTAGGTTCAGCGTGTTCTAGATCAGTCTCAACTAAACCAGCACCAGCTATACCTGTAGCAGTTCATCAAGTAAAAACGACCAAATACATTTGAATTGCTTGAAATTCTAATCATTTAAAGACAATGGATGGTAGTACGAACAAGTGATTAACGGTGATTAGCTAGGAGATGACTAGCAGTGTTTAGCGCTGTCAATCGTTTATGGATTATTTTAGAGAAAAATACTTCAAATAGGAGTTATAGAAAAATTAATTGTACTCAACTTTTATTTGAAGTATTTTTCTCTAAAATAATCCATAAACGATTGACAGCGCTAAAACACTGCTAGTCATCTCCTAGATAATCACCCTTAATCACTTGTTCATACTACCACCCAATAATTCCTATATAAAACTATAATAAATCTCTCAATTCCTTAATGGTGTTGTATTTTTTATGCAGAGCGGAGTAGTTTCACATATTTAAAATGATATCAGTTTTACACAATAAAAATAAACTGGAGAACTACATAGTAATAAATACATATTTTCTGTATCATTTTTGATGACATATATTTGCACCATTTCATCCGATATTTTTTAACTGTATTCCAAGAATTATTCGCTTATTTTTACCTCTCGCTAAGAGAGGCATTGGAATCATGCTAAAAATCGCATATCCAGATCCACAATGATGTCCGTGTGTGTGTGGATGTTGGAACCACGGTGTCTCAAATACTATAAGACTTAACTGATTAGATTTTGGTAACAATTGGTCAACCGGAAGTAAGTTTCTTTAAAAAAATCTTCTAAATATTATTTTTTGAAAATTTCTGTTATTACTATTATTGAAGAACATAAAATTCTACATCTGATACATTTAAAATTTTTATTATATCTTGTATAAATTTAGAGATAAAGGCACTGTAATATATAGAATAATCTAATCGCAGAGACTAAGGCACTAAGGAAACCAAATTACAAATACAAATGTTTATAACATTCTGAAAGCTTTTTCTGGGAAGTATATTTAATCTTTCTTATGCCCGGTTTTATAAACGCCAGATAAATTAACTTCCAAAGTAAATAAAATTTATTCCTTCAAATGACAGTCGGATCATAAAATTTATAAAATTGATTCGAATTTGTTAGTTTATAAAACCGGGGATTATTGTTTTATTAATTAAATATTTAAAATTGTAGGTAAAAAGCATATATCTATAAGAAATACCGCCAATCTTACTAATGAGTTGGAAGAATCTGACATTTAGGAACTTCCTCATACAATGAAAAATAGATATAGTTAGAATTGTATGTGTGCAGAAGACATGTTAAATACAATAAAAACAATATTTGGGTAAAGTTTTGTAATGTTTTTGTTATAAAACGACGGTTCGATAGCGGAGTGCAATACAATACTTATATAACATAAAATGGAAATGGCGGGAGGTATTGTGCTGGCCACAACATATTTTTATATTTCGTATTTCAAAATAAATTTTATATATTTCGACCTGGATTATATATTTTTTTCCACAATTCGTTAGCAAAATTCATTATTATTCAACTTAAAATAGTGAGCAAAGTAAATAACTTTCTTCACAAGTGAGCAAAATACACAAGCCTATAATAATCTACGTCAGGAGTCATAAATTTTGATTAAGTTACAAATTGTACAATAAATATCTACCATTCTACATGAAAAAATAATAATTTTTTGTAGTTAACTATACATTAAATTCAGTTATAAACATATCGTCGCGTTCAAGGCAAAACGACACAAGCGCCATTTTCATAAGCCAGGAGACACAAAAAACTGTCTGCGCTTTTATACAAATATATTTTTAATGTTTTAACTGCATTAAAAGTAAGCAGATTTTTTTCTGAATTTTTGTTTGTATTTAAATGTAAATCCAACGGTTTTATATGGAAGCGAATTATGGACGCTAAGCAAAGTAAATCAGGAAAGACTGGAGGTGTGGGAAAGAAAAGTATTACGAACAATATACGGTGGTAAAAAAGTGGGTGATTTAGTATTGCGTAGGGACAACAGGGAACTAAGGGAGTTATTTGGAGAAACTAATATTACGGGGGTGATAAAGTCACAAAGACTAAGGTGGCTAGGACATGTAGTGCGAATGCCGGACAATAAAGTAGTAAAAATGATATTTAAAGGAGGTATAGAGACTAAAAAAAGAGTAGGGCGTCCGAAAGAAAGATGGTTCAATGCGGTTCAAAAGGATATCCAACTACTAGGAATCAGAAGATGGGAAGAAAAAGCCGCAAACCGAGTGGAATGGAGAAGAGTCATTCAACAAGCCATGAGCCTACAAGGCTTGTAGAGCTGATAATATATATTAAATGTAAATATAAATTAAAGAACTGCATGATAATTAGAAGTATGTTGTCTGAGTGGCACTTATGCCAAATGTTTCACTTATGTGGTGTTTATGCCAAATTTATTTGTCGGTTAAGACAATTACATTAACGTAAGTTTTGATCGCAAATGTTGCTTGCGCGAAGATATGCCATTTTAATTTTTGATAATTTAGACGGACAACGGCGTTTGTGACATGATCTGTAATAATTGTAATTATTAAAGAACTGTTAAAGGATTTATTTGAAATACATATTAGAATATATTTTATTTAATAAACTTTTTTTAAACATATCAGTATAAAAATATTGCGCTTATATAATTATACAAACATCAAAACTCAAACAAAATTAATAAAAATAAAAAAAATCTATCACTCTGATTTTTTGTACTTTAGTTACTTTACCGGCAGGACTGGATAAAATGACTATATCTAATAATCTTCCACGTCTCATCTAGTTCATCAGAAACAGAAGACACATAATTCAAATCCAAGTATTCTTGATGATATCTTGATGGTATAACATTTAATTCACATAAACTTTTTAAGTATTCTACTATATGAGCATCGAAAAATAACACATCATTGTTCAGTGCTTCCATCAAATCATTATTTTCAAGTGCTGATGGAAGAGAAAGAGCTAATTCAATGATTTTCTGGCCTCGGGACAATGACTTAAGCGCTAATATTTTGAACGTGGAAAAACATAATAATCTGTCATTATTATTACATGAACTTTAATTAATTACCAGCATTAAAGTATAAAATATTGAAAAAAACTAAAATGTGAAAGCAACAAATAATGAATGACCTATTGTTGCCGATAGTTTGAGATATGAATTTAACATGTAGATTGTCGGTTGTACCCGAACAGATTTTTTGTAGGTCGATGGCACAAGCGACAGAATGTTTAAACAAGTTTTGTGACTGAATCTGTATTATTATAAAAATATACTATGAGAAAACTTTGATCTTTACTAAAATGAATTATAGCAAACAATGATAACAATAATTTTTAAAACACTTACTTTGATATCAATAACTCGGGCCATTTCACTCTGCATTCACCCATAAGAAACTACGTAGAAATGGAGCTTAATCCATTTTACGCCTGCGTATTAAAATTGTGATTGTCGCTTGCGCAACTTCAAAGTGAAATATCTACTTAAATAATTTTTTCGTACTTATGCCACTGTGTTTAATAGATGGAGGTTGCGCTAATCTATCGAATGGTACCAAAATCGCAAATTACGATTTTTTGCCGCTTAAGCCGTTTTGCCTTGAACGCGACGATATATACTGTTGAGTTTTTCATTAATAAAAAAGTACAATAATTCGTTTTTAGAAAAAATATATTTCAAGATTGTGGAAAAAATCATGTTTAGCACACGTGAGCATGTCTTTTTCTCACTTGTCCACTTCGCGGACTCGCTCCCGCTCATACAGCAATTACCGGACGCTTAAGAAAAATACATATTTTGCTCACTTGTAAGAAAAATAACTATTAATCATAGGACACACTATCATTTAATATTATGTACACTAAAAAATCATTAAAACTTAATGACCGGTAGTTTTTACTCTTAAACAGGTGTGATTAAGCGTTGACTAAAGTAACAAATTCAGTTTTTTTTTAGTCACCCCAATGTATTTCGAAGTGGTACTCATGGTAATTAGTTAGTCAAGGTGACTGAAATTTTGAGTAAATACCCACTACCGGTCTATATTTTTATGTTCAGTCTATATTTGTAATGATTATATAACCGCTATTGCGAATGGAATATATAAATTTTCAACTTCAATTTTAGAAAAATAGTGTCAAACTAAGCATTTTCTTTTTCTGAAATTGAAGTCAATCCAACTAAAAATTATTCGCGTATTCGTCAATAACTATTTCCACTATAATAATTTTCATTAATTTTTCACATTTTTTGTTTTCTATGTCATAATTGGTACAAATTAACAGAAATTTTAGAATTTTTGCTTAAATTGGGAAAAACCAGAAACATAATATTCAATTGCAAAAACAGTTTTGTATGCAACTTTTAATTTTGAACTCTACAGTTTATTAGTGCCATTTTGTATTATGCAAGTATTATGTTTATTTATTTCCCTCTTTAATTTTTTTATTTCAGTTTTAAGTAGAATTACATGGTCGTATATATATTAAATGACTGTTCGTTAATTATCAGTCAGTTGTGCTAGTGATTTCGAAGCAACAGCAAGTTATAGTTGGTGCATTTACTTCTTTTTGTGTAACGGTGAGTGCTACAGTTTTCTAGTTATTATATGTGGTTGCTCTCACGCTACGGTGTTGAGAAAGAGCTGTTTTGCGGTTCAGCTATACCCTCGCCTGCGGGCTGAAGAAGAGTCTACAATGCGGCTGGGACTGGTACCTAATCCTATCCTAATCCCAACAATGAGCTGAGGCCTTTAAATATTTACGTTGATCCTAGGTACTCACTGAGAGAGAGAGAGAGAGAGAGAGAGAGAGAGAGAGAGAGAGAGTATACTCATCTATTGTTATCTTTTCAGACGATTGGCGCTTGCAGGGAAGAGTGTGTGCCATCCAGGAATAAAGATAATTAGCTTTACTTTTTGTGATTTTTATAAATATTTTCTGCTATAACAATTTGTATTCCTTTTTCGTTAATAAATTTGTAATGTTCTCTTTATTTATAAGTTTTTGCCGTAAAATGAACAGGGCAGCAGAAAAAACGATTAGTCGTTTTTAATATTATTTTCTTCTTTACAATTTCAGAATGCATTATTTCCGGTATTTCTCAACCTTCTTCAACTTCAATTTTTTTCCAAAAATCTTCAAATTTCAATGTACATCACAAAATTTTTATATTGAACAAAAATTCGATTTGTTGTTTCCAAAAAATGGTTGAAGTCTTCCAAATTTCCAAATATTTCAAAACTATTTCACCAAAAAATCTCACTAACACACCATAATATTATAGTTATAAAGTTGTTGGTTTCGGGATTTGAACCATATTTCATTTGGTAAATAAGAAATAAATCAAGTTTGTTTTAGCGCAGTTATATACAGAATAGACGACCGAATATCAATTGCATTTTATGCAAAATTCGATTATTTTTACAAACAGAAATGTCGAAAAATCAGAACCATATAATCCATTTTAAATAAATAAATAAATATATCATCACGGCATATTATCCATTTCTGGGTGTGCCAGTATCTACAACACATGTAGACATCGGTAATGATGACGATATATTTTACCATGTGGGCGCTTACCAGGCGTCACCTCACGGGCACTCATAGCTGGTGTCGAGAGTGCACCACAGGGGGTCACTTTTGTGCCATTTAAAATTGGAAATATTTGGCGTCAGTCGGGATCGAACCCAGTTCCCCAAATTCACGACCAAAATAAACCACCACCAGATTTGATAAAAAAAAATCCTACCTTATATCGTCTTCATGAACGTCCTGTGTTGTATCGCCATGTTTTAAATATTTCAAAGTACATGGACTGCAGTTCTCGAGATTTAATTTGGTTCTTTCTTCAGCCGAAAGTCCTTCTATGATATGATAGAAAATATGGTAGTTTTTTTCACCCCTAAGTGGTCTAATAACGCGAGTATGGTCCAAGAATAGTGGATTTTAGTGCGATATAACGCCCCATTAATCATTTGGACTTCGTTAAATTGTTCCTAGAAAGATGAAATAATATCTAATAATATTTAAACAATAGTTTCTAGTACATTTCGAATGAGTTTGATGTCAAAATCATTGAATTAGCGATGTGTCTAGATGTTTTAAAATACGACGAAATTTACGGCCGTATTGTAATACGAATACGTGGTTTGATTCATAATATCGGCTAGTTTAAAATTTCAACAAACAAGTTATAAAACCTACGCAAATAGTGAGAAATTTTTACAAATTTCTTTAGACTAGTTTAAACTTACAAAAACTGAATGTTATTCAAGTATTCCGCCATTTAATATAGGGTTACATTAATTCTATTAGGCATTGTTTCCCTAAGCTCAGCGCATTTTCCTGCAAGTATTGTCCCATATGTCTTGCAAGGTGGGTTTTACAGTACGCACTTGATTTTTACAAAGTTGTTTTTCAATATGCTTAAAGTAAAGGTCTCGGTAGAAGCTAAATTTGGATTAAAAGATGACCCTTAAAATACTGGTCGTACTATTATCACCAGTCATTCGCCCCACAGTTTTTTTTTTTTTAAGTCTATATTTACAGCATCAAAAAGAATTTTTTAGAAATATCTAGCCATTTGTGTAGATTTTATAATTTGTTGAAAATGTTAACCGGTCGAATGATTGAGTTGGGACTCGTAAATAGAAACACATAATTTACAAAGTACTGAAAACTTGATATATATATTAGCAAATATTTTCCGTTTACCCCATATTTTTTTGCAAAAATAAACATCAACGAAAATAACTATACACATAATTGAAATATTGTTTAAACTTGCTATTATTATTAATTTGCAACAATATGAAACATCAAAAACATACATTTTAATTTATAAACACTTATTGAAAACTAGACCTTGGAAAAAATTACTGCACGATTTTTGCAAAAAATAAACACATTATCAACATAAATAACTATTAATATAGTTGAAACATTGTTTAAACTTAATTTTGCTATTGATTTGCAACAAATACATTTATTTTAATATATTAAATAATTAATAAAAGCTAGACCTTGGGAAAAAATTACAGCATGATTTTTGTAAAAATAAACACATTATCATCGTAAATAACTATTAACATAGTTGTAATATTACTTAAACATCCTTATTATTATTAATTTGCAACAGTATGAAACACCAAATACATTATATTTTAACGAATATTTGTACATTATGTGCACAAATTACGTCATACAAACCCACGCTAAACTTGTACGCATGTGGGTAATTATGCAATTACTTCAAAATACATATTAAATCAAGTAAAATGTAAAGAAAAACAACACTTTGCAGTAAATTTCCAATTTCCATGCGTAAATAAAATTCTACTCACAATTTCAACATTGTAGTTCGCCAGTAATATTTAAGTAATTTTCTCGTACAAATATATCAACCTCAATAACAATTATTTCACTTTTCTACATGATTTTTTTATACATTTCCCAAGTTTTAACGAAGAAAATAAATGTTTTATTACACTAAAATACGAGGCGGTCCTTTTGTTCAACATATGCCATGGCCATGAATCGTGTTGATATTTACGTAATTTTCTTGTATAAATTGATCGACCCCAGTAACAATTATTATCTCAAACGATGAACAAACACTTTATAATACTTTTCTATATAATTTTTCTTATGTGTCTCGAGATTTCACGGGGAAAATAAACGTTTTACCACAGCAAAATGCAAGAAAGCGTCTCTTCGCCATTTTTGTTTCAACATGTAGTTGTGTGGCGTGTGACCTTGTTATGTGGCCGGGTAGGATGATATGCGCGCGCATCTGCAAACTACTACGTGATTCAAGTTTCAATTTATTTGGAAATAAATTATGCATAGTTTATCATGGAATAATTTAATATTTAATTTTTATATCAATTTATTTATGTATTTCAGGCGTTTAAGAGAAATATACAACTTATTTTGCCTAATATATGTGCAGATTATACACGAGCACAAATACATAATTCGGCCGGTTTACATTTTCAACAAATTACAAAATCTACACAAATGGTTAGAAATTTCTACAAAATTCTTTTGGCTTCTTTAAATATAGATTTGAAACTTTAAAAAACTGTGGGCTAAATGACTGGTGATAATAGTTCGACCGGTATTTTAAGGGTCATCTTCTAGTCTAAAATTAGCTTCTACCCTACTATTACAATGAAAAGCAACTTCATAAAAATTCATTGCGTACTGTAAAATCTACTTTGCAAGACATGTGGAACAATACTTACAGGAAAATGTGCAGGGCTTAGGGATAAAAGCCAATATAATTAAAGCTGGTATTACTAATAAAAGCGATTTAACCCAATATTAAATGGCGAAATACTTGAATAACATATTTAGTTACATATATGAAGTATTTAATTTGAAATTTTTAACCATATTCCAGAATTATAATAGTCACCACAGGAATTTTTGATCTTTTGTTTCTGAGCTACAAGCAAAAACTTGTTTTTCGCTCATTTCGAAAATATAACAAACTTATGATTTTTACCTCTCGCTAAGAGAGGTATTGGATTCATGCTGAAATTCGCATATCCAGATTTTATTGAATAAGCACGATTTAAGGTCCCTAGAATCCGATAATAATATTTTTAAAATGATGTCTGTGTGTGTGTGTGTGTGTGTGTGTGTATGGCTGGATGTTGGACGGACGATTCCTCAAAAACTATAAGACATAAGACCTGTTTAACTATGAATTCCTCAATCTGACACTCCTGGGAAGAGTTGAAAAGGTTTTGGTAACAATTGAACAACCGGAGGTAGTAGTTTTTAAAAGAAATTCTTCCAAATATTAATTTTTGAAAATTTTTCATATTACTAATTTTGAAAAACAAAATTCTACACCTGATACATTTAAATTTTTTATTATATCTTCCATAAATTTAGAGACGGTAAAATATATAGAATATCGAGATATAACAAGTCGAGTAGGTGAAACTACACTAAGGAAACCAATTGACAAATTCAAATGTTTATAACATAATTTGTAAATGACAGATTTCAGTGTCAAAAATCAACAGTTTTAGTGACATTTTGATAGCTTTTTCTGGGAAGTACATTAATTTTTCTTATTGTTTTATTAATTAAATATTTGAAATTATAGGCAATATGCATATATCAATCAGAAATACCACCAATCTGGTTAATGAATTGGAAGAATCTGTGACATTTAGAAACTTCCTCATACAATGAAAAATAGATATAATTAGAATTATATGTGTGCAGAAGACATGTTAAATACAATAAAAAACAAAATTTGGGTAAAGTTCTGTAATATTTTGTTATAAAACGACGGTTCGATGGCGAAGTGCAATACAATACTTATATAGTCTAATATGGAAATGGCGAGAGGTCTTGTGCTGGCCACAATAGATTTTTTATTCAATTTTGACATTTTAAACTGTCATTATTAACTCCATAGCAACAACTACATATATGTAACACTTTTTTCACATGTGAATTAAATTTTTTTTTTTTAAATCACTCTCACAAAATTTTAACTCACTCTGCAACAAATAATGCATTTAAAATAACATCAGGCACGAAAACAACACTTACCACAGTATTTATTATATATTGTCAGCCATTTTCATTATTTTTCACGGCACAAATGTCAGACAATAAAGCATTTTAAATATATAACTTGACGTCTATCAGCGACGATCGTCATACTCAGCCTACTAACTGATCAGTTTTTTATTTTGTCAAAATTAAATATTATAATGGTTTTTATTATTATTTCGTCAAAATTGAATAAAATATTGTACAAACCACGTGAGCTAAGAATGTTTATTCACTCGAAGAAATTAACTAAACTTTCTTCTCATGAATAAACATTACCTTAGCTCACTTGGTGTGTAAATATCTATTATTATTCCCAAATGTTTAAATTTTGTTATTACGAAAAAATCTTGAACACCACACGGCCGATATACAAATAACGAACTCGGCTGATTATAAACCTCAGCCATGCCCGTTATTTGCCTCATGCATATTTCTCTTCATAAAATATTAGATGAAAAAGTTACAAATTTAATGTACAATATCGACGCGTATACCAGAAATAATAGTGTTATGCACTGGAGAAGACTGGGATAATTGTGGAAAAGTATCTTTCGGGAGTTCCAATATTTTAAAAATTACATATTTTACAAAACTTGTTCAAAAAATATAATTTTCAAAATATTTTTGATATAAATAATAATAGGGGAATCTTCATTTCAACAGAGCAGTACAAATAATGGTACGTTGGCATTCAATGTAAAAGCACGTAGTGAAAGTTATGTGCCGCCGTGTCATAATTACGATATAGTTTTGTTCATGAAAGATGACTATTCAAGATCATTTATAAACCGTTTTATATAATATTACTTACAGATAACTTCACTCTTCACTGCATTTCGTATGCATAGGCGTACAACATGAAATATTTATGGATACATTTTAAGTGAAAAAAAATAAGTACAATTTATTTAAATTGTCTTTCTCAAAGAACTATACTCGCCGTCAAATAAATATTGACTGATGCTCATTTTTCCCTCCTCTCCACCATGCCCCTGCGGTGTTGCCGCTCTCCATAACTTAGCATTTTGAACATGACCAATGGCACTGGCAACAGTGTAGAAATCTCCAGTTCATATTTATTTGACGGCAAGTGTAGTTAATTACGATATCTTTGCATCTTTAGCCGTGCCAGAGTGGTAGATAAAACTATGCGACATGAACGTATTTGCAAAATTAACTAAATTTCAAAGAAATATTATGTGATTTTAAACGGTCGTAACACGAGACCCCCTTCTCGTAAAAAATTGTACGACACTTGAAATGATAGAGAATTTCACGCTGAATTCAAATTTTCCACGTTCGTTATTGGATCTTTAACCGTGTACGAGTGGCATATAAAAATATGATATTCCACGCACTAGAGAGGTAGAACTGTTTCTGATAATCATTCAACTTTAATAGTATTGGCTAGTAACTAGATATGAACTAGTTAATTTTTATTCTACGATTCGACTCGTAGATTATAAAGTATTGTTGTATTACCAATAATATTAGCTGTTCCAACCAAATAAATAAATACATGTAATAATGACAAAAAAAAATACAAGTTAAATAAAACACACTATTGTGGATTGGTCTTTTATACAGGGAATTTATTTTAACATGCAACATATGGTGAATCACTTCCATGGTTACTCACTATTGTCAAAACATGACAGCAATGTAATATTTGTCCATTTTCAAATGCAACATACAAAATTTGTAGTTTGGTATTATCAAAACTAATTTCCAATAAATTAGCCTCCATACGATTAACGAATAATCAAAACATGAATGTTGTTCATCTTAACAAACTTTAGCTTACAAAAATTCATAACTTTCATGTAATAAATGTTAAAAAAATACCAATCACATTGAGGCAATATTCTAGTCGGTCGTAATAAGAATTGACACCATTTGTGATGTGTTCTGGAGGTATCTTTTTTACTGCAATACTATTTATGTTGCATTTTAAAATGGACAAATATAACTATGAAAGTGATGAACTATAATGTTGCATTTTAAAATAAATTCTTTTTTAGTGTAAAGCTAAATCAATAACATTTAGCTTTAAATTATTTATGAAATAATATAAGCTACTAATTTTCCTGCAACTATTTAGTAAATAATAATACGGAAATGTTATGGTTTTATTACATCGTCGCGTTCAAGGCAAACGCCAAAAAATCGTAATTTGCGATTTTGGCACAGTTCGATAGATTGGCGAAACCTTATCTATTAAACACAGTGGCATAGCACTGAACAATGATGTGTTATTTTCCGATGCTCATATAGTAGAATCCTTAAAAAGTTTATGTGAATTAAATGTTATACCATCAAGATATCATCAAAAATACTTGTGTTTGAAGTATGTGTCTTCTGTTTCTGATGAACTAGATAAGACGTGGAAGATTATTAGATATAGTCATTTTATTTCATATCCAGTCCTGCCGGTAAAGTAACTAAAGTACAAAACATCAGAGTGATAGATTTTTTTTAATTTTTGTTAATTTTGTCTGAGTTTTGATGTTTGTATAATTATATAAGCGCAATATTTTTGTACTGATATGTTTAAAAAAAGTTTATTAAATAAAATATATTCTAATACATATTTCAGTTCTTTAATAATTACAATTATTACAGATCATGTCACAAACGCCGTTGTCCGTCTAAATTATCAAAAATTAAAATGGCATATCTTCGCGCAAGTAACATTTGCGATCAAAACTTACGTTAATGTAATTGTCTTAACCGACATATAAATTTGGCATAAACACCACATAAACGAAACATTTGGCATAAGTGCCAATCAGACAACATACTTCTAATTATCATGCAGTTCTTTAATTTATATTTACATTTAAATACATACAAAAATTCAGAAAAAAATCTGCTTACTTGTAATGCAGTTAAGACATTAAAAGTATATTTGTATAAAAGCGCAGACAGTTTTTTGTGTCTCCTGGCTTATTATGAAAATGGCGCTTGTGTCGATTTGCCTTGAACGCGACGACATTTAATAATACATGTCATAAAGTTGGTTAAAACGACCAATCCTAGTATGTCACGGAAATATAAAAGAAAAATAAATATCAAAACTTACATTTGATGATTTCTTGCTGCCTGATCCACTGGGATTCTGTTCTCTGCTCCTTTAGATTTCTAGCTCGACTCTGGATATCATTTCAAGTGGTTTGGACATTGCACATTCGCTGATTTCTGCTTTATTCTTCTACTGAAAAGAAAATAATTCACAGTAATATACAAAAAAATGTGTATAGCTAGGTTCTATCAGCCAGATCTATTATTATTATTCTTGAGCCAAAGAAGCTAAGTGAATAAATGAATACAAATCTACATAAATTTAATAATAAAAGTACAATAAGATGGCAATACTTGGTGAAACAGTTTAAATAAGATTTATCAGAGACTGGCTCACCACAGACGCGTTTCGCTATTCTGTGGTTCTGGCTGAGTGACCCAATCTCTGATAAATGACCGAGAGGTTGAATCAGAGACTGAATCTTGTGAAACAGTCAAGTGTTATTTTTTAATATCCTACATAAATTTGTTCACTAATATTATACTCGCCGTCAAATGATTACCCAGCGGTGTTGCCGCTTGTAAATTGACATGACCAGAAATGAATGCAAATGTCATAATACATTTAAAAACTAATTAAAATATTTAATAAATCGTAAATGAAGAAAATATAACAAATAAGTAAGGTAGGACAGTAATACGTAATATAAAATCTAAAAATTGTTCCTGTGGAAAATTTATATTTATATTTTGACAAGCTAAGGTCGCGTTTGCGTTAAAATACGATAACCGGTGAATTCTAAATAAAAGGTAAAAATAATTGATTATTAGGTGAACAGTAGATCTGCCAACACAACATGCTTCTGCAGTCAAATCCAAAGTTTTCTTGTTATTTAATAAATATTTTTTCAGGATATAATGCACTGATATAATTTTGAAAGAATTGTACACATGGCAATAATTGTTTTTGCCTGCCCATTTAAATCTTGTTTTTCTGAACGAGGACTATTTAATTCATGAGTTTCACTCATTTTCTTTTCAAAAGTTTAAACAATAATGCAATTTATAGGATTGGGAATAAAAAGCGCCGACAAATACTAACGAAAATGTCAGAATATATAATGACACTGATAGATTACAGATATTTGAACAGGTAGACACTTAAAAAATTTGGCATCAATGTAGAAATCTCCAGTCCATAATTATTTGACGGCAAGTATAGTACATGTTTAAACACTCACCATTTTTTTGTGAATTCTGTTTTTGGATAGGTATCGGCAAAAATGCTGCCTCCACACCAATCTGTCCTGCTCCTCTCTTTTCAGCCCTTCATAATTCCCTTCTTCCTTGATATCTATTAACCTTCCAACTATTTCCCTTTCATAATTATCTGAATATAATCCTTCCTTAAAATATGCCCAATCAAGTTAGCTTTCTTCTTTTTTATTTTCTTTAAAATTATTCCCGCTTCTTCAATCTTTCTCTACATCTCTCCAATTCTGACTCTCTCATCAAACAAATTTTCATCAACTGTCGCCACAAGACATCTCAAAACTTTTCAAATACTTTTACTCCTTCTTCATATAAAATACTAAACACAAGTTTCACTTTTAAGTGACGACTTTTGTTTCTAGTGCTTCGTATCTGAGTTCGTATCGTAATAGAATTACACAATTTCTTTTTAAAATCGTCTTCGGAGCAATTTTTCGAAATTTGAGTTGATGTTTGTTCCACACTGAAGAAAATATAAAAGTCTCACATATATATTATTTGCTGAGAGATTTTTCCCAATTGTTTGGTGGCCGACGTTTGCTGTTCATTTAGCGTTACCCAGGGGGCACGTGTGGCATTCTACCACGGACGCGAACAGCACTACCCCCCATTATAACTAGTATTTATTTTTAATCACGTTCATTAACCCTGGACTGTTACCCATTTTAAATTATTTAGTTTCAGTACCCCACAAAAAATTAGCTACATTTTAAAAAAATATGTATTCATATTCAAGCAAAATAAATAAGTTTGAAATAAAATTAATTATCTTAACGCATTAGAAAAGAACATTTATTTGCTGCAAACTTTTATATGATGACGTAACTAAATAATTTTTTACTTAATGCAGCTAGTAAGATTTTTTTTCTATCCTATTTTAGTCATCAAACAAATATCTCCCACTAGAGAACTGAAAAGGTATTGACTCTCCAGAATTCGTAAGAATTTTGCGAATTCTTTGTGTAACAAAGTGGAGTTCAATACGCAAAAACTGATATTTGTAAACGTTCTAACATTAGAGAAATCATAAAACCAAATTTGATATGAAATGAAAATACGCAAGCAGAATATTCATAATCATATATCGAGAAATAAAAGCGCGCTTTATATTCTTATGACGAGTGTGCAATTTTATTATAAAAGTGCACTCTGCAATTCATGCCAATATATCTGTTATAATTTCAGGGATCTTTCCAAATTCCAGACAAGCCAGTAATCTACATCACACAAAAGAATCCGATTTGAGAGAAATATAGGCAAACATACCAAGAAAGAAGTTGGAAGAAAGCAAATAAAATGAAATACGTATTGCCAAAAATACAAAATGTTTAGTATCCCAACCATAATATGTACTAAGTACTTATTAATGTAAAAGTTTAAAACTGAAAAGCATGGATTAAATAAATAATAATAATGTTATTCATAATGATTAGTAGTTATACAGTGTGAACACTGAAAACTGAGACATAGGCGTTTACCATGGGAAAACAGTTTTTGCTTGACGTACCAAAAAGTTATTTGTTTTAATTTGGTAATTTATTTAATAATACATTGTACAAAATAAATATAAAAATAATAAAAATATTAACTTGAACCGGGAGGGATTTAAACTAGTGAAAAATTATCATGGAGCCTTGATTTAACCAAGTCAGCTACCGAATACGTTTCCATGATTTCTGTTTTTGGTAAATTATAAGTAATAACTGTCAAGTAGGATTATACTTTCGTAAATATTTCAATAATAAGGCATTAAATTAGGAGTATTTAGATACTTTTCGATTCCAAATTAAATAATCTTTCTAACCATATCAAAAACTCCCACTATACTCTTGCGGGACAGATAATATTTGAAAAAAACTGTTTTCCCATGGTAAACGCCTATGTCTCGGTTTTCAGTGTTCACACTGTATACGATTGACCATAATAATTGAACAAGTAAATCTATTAACAAATGCCAAAAAGTGCAAAGTGTAAGGGCAAACGATATGTTCCTAAAGGCTGATATTATGATGGAATTTTAAGATTTATATTTAGAAAACTAATTTTAAAATTTTACTTTCTCCTTTGCAAATACTACTTACTTTGATTCAAAAGTTCAACTAATTAGCTGTGTTACAAGTTACAAGTACAATCCGGGCGAGGCCATTACTTTCTATGACTTTAAATTAAAATTAAACAATTTACCTTGTAAATAAAGATGGGCATTTTAATTCTACTACGTAATTTTCATTTAAAGTTGTTTAAAACACATCACAACATAAATATAATAAATAAACACACTACTTAAATGTAAAACTAATAGTAGACGCCAAACTAACAACAATTCAGTCTGCCATTTTGTAGTTGTGCGAAGCAACGCGCAGCGCAACGTGGAAGCTTAGAAGGAGTCAGTCAGCATTGCCAACCTTGTTTCATAATAACAAATAACACAAATATTTTCCTTTTTATTTTTATAAAATGTTAATTAATAAATAAATGCAAAGTACTTCATGGTCTATTTTTAATGAATGATTTTTTCCCTTTTCAAGTGATTCTTTTCCCCAAGGCCAACCATTTCTCAAATCTTAAATGCCCCTCGCATAACAGGATTTAGGCCCAATCTTACCATCTCTGGTTAAAATTTTAACTGTCAGTTATATGAACAATAATAAGGCCCGGTATTATCATCTCCGGTTAAAGACCCTGTTAATTTAACTGTCAGTTAAAAGTAAAACACAGCATCGATATCACAGCCTAAATTGTAAAAATGGGGGATTCCACCATTTTTTTTTATAATTTCATCTGAAAATATTAGAAAAACTATTGATGAAAATCCGGTGAAAAAATTCCTATTAATAAGCGAGTTATGGTCTCCCGAATTTTGAATAGATTGACGTGACGTCACATTTAGTGTTTTTATATCAAACTGTTTTCATCATGGACCTAAATGTTCTTGAAATATATGCTATTTTAAATTATATTTACATAAAAATAAATGAATATTATAACACTGTATAAGTCTACATACTTTATAATTATAGGTGTATTTAAATTATTATGTTTAATGCAAGAAATTTATGTTAAAATAAAAACTATTTGGAAACTGCAGTACAGGAATGTTAGCCCCTCCTTTCGAATTTGAATTTCTTAACTTCCATTGGTAGTAATCCCCACCTCCTAATACGCTATTTGTAATGCATGTATTGGTGGTCTTTCGGTCGCCAATTTAAATATTATATATAGATTTCATATTATTGTCGAAGCGCTATAACAAAAAACCCCTTATTTCCAAAATATTTCAATTATATCATTTCATTTTTTTATTAATATTCGTTATTCAGCATATACATACATTCGTATTTTTTTTACTATTTTCCTTTAATTCGATTGAGCTGGAATCCCCCATTACACGTGTCAATTTTTCGATGCTACTTTGTTCTTATAAACGACAGTTAACTTAGCCGGCAGTTTAACTAAAGATGAAATTATCGGGCCTTAATCGGATTATTGACAGCCATAATCAATTTGTCATTTGACAGTTCATTTCTTTTCAATTTTGTTTATTTAACTGACAGTTAAAATGTTAACCAGAGATTGTAAAACTGGCCCTTTAGTGTTAAGAATCTTTCAATAAAACACCAAAATTCAATAAAATCTATATATTAAATAAATTTTAAGAAATACACTTACAATATCAAAGGAATAATATTGTCAAAAAAAGCTAATTTATATCATTATTACACAGAATATATTCAGTATATTCAATAATTTGAGTTTAATAAATGATATCCTATGAATATGTATACATTTTTCACACATTTTACGAAATATTTACACTAGCCTTATTAAAAATACAACTGGGTACTGTTCAACTAAATATCAGCAAGTTTAAGAGAGAAAATACGAAATGTGTTCAAAAATTTAATAAGACATTATTTTGATTTAATACTTATAGAAGTTCAGTCAAACTTCATAGAGATAAAAATGTTGTTATATTACATATGTGTGCAACAGAAATGAACACATTACTCGTAACTCGTCGAGAGAAACAATATTTCTTCGTAACTTTCTTTGAAAACCTTTTAGATGTTGTGTTAAAACTATTCAAAGTTTTGTCACAAATTTCATTGCCTGCCTAAAAATACTAAAAACAAATAATTGAGATTTCGAAAAAATGTTAATAAGAATTATTGTTGTTCTCAACGAATCAATGGTTAAAAAATTTAATGTATTTATTTTTGTTACACCTGTATAACTGCACAAGCTAACTTTAATTTCTTCTACTGCCGTTGTTAAAATGTGGTTTAACGTACTGGTTTCCATGGCGCTTAATGATTTATTAAGCACGGACCAAGGGTAGCTGTCATTCGGAAAAATAATTAACCTAAAAAGTATATTTCTTCATTCCTGTTGTCTTAATTTGCAGTTGCAGAAAAAGTATAGTATGTTAGATACTCTTTTTATACATTTGCCCCGCTCCTGTCAACAGAACTTGTAATTAGCGCGACGTTGATAATCTTTTTTAACAAAAGCGGAGCGAGTGCATAAGTGTCTAAAGAGACTATAAAACAAGTTACACACTACTATACTTTTTCTACGACTGCAAATTAAGGAATACTATTTTTAGGTTAGTTATTTTTTAATATGAATAACAATTGTCAGCTCCAGCAGCTACTTTCGGCCCATGCTCAATTAATAATTTGTTAATGGAAATAATTTGTCAAATTGTTATTAAAACTTAGTTTAACGCGTTGTCACATTTTAACAAACGGGAGTAGAAAAAAAATATTACATAATATATTATTTTAATCCATTTTTCCCGGTGTTCCAGAATTGGAACACCAGGTCTTTCCCCAAATTATAAAAAATTATGGTTAAATAAACAGAGATTTTTTGCTTCCCATACTTATTCTACACAGATGTGAGTACATTTTGGTGATTAGATCGTTGGATTTATTTATTGATGTTTTGTTTTACATTTTACCATAAGTGCTGACAAAAAATGTCTTTGCATATAGATGTAAATTATTTTTTACGTATATCATTTTTTGTACGGGGCATTATTGCATTATGTTCGTAAATGCATGTAAATTCATTATTAGTAAAGATATTATAAAAGATTGTTTTTCACATTACATAAAACTTGTATGTTCCGAAAATGTAACACCGGGTCATTATGCATGTTCAATTGGAAACATATACATATATCCAAGCACAAGCTACGGTTATAATGTATATGTCGTCAACAGATTGTAAAATCAGTCTTTTTATAAAACTCCGAGTCGTATTCATAATGACTAGTCGAATTGTAAAATGAATATTTTGACATTAACGCTTGTAATTTTTCTCGACATGTCATTCAGTTTACAATTTTGCTATTCATTTTGAAATAACTTGGCGTTTTATAAAAAAGACAGATGTTAAAATGTGCTCACGACTTATGTACAGTAAGGCCACAGGTATGGCCCAACTCCTCCAAGACAATAAAAACGCGTGTTCCACGTGGAATCAAATTTTGACAAAACAGGCGTGCCATTTTGAAAAATAACTTCACTAAAAAATGCGAAAAATAAAAGATGGATGTTTTAAGTTATTTTATATTTTGTAATACAAAGAAGTTATACCGTGAGTATTTTTTAACGTAAAACATTGGGTTCCTTATACCCATGGTTACGACTCGACATTTGATTGACAGCAATGTATTTGCCTGTCCCATTTAAAATATAAGGAACGAATTTGACAGAAATATTATATTTAAATATTGTAAGAAATTTAGCCGAGCCAGAAAACCACCCGAGAGCACTAAACATATTTAGGGCACAATATTTTTTCTACAACTAAATTTAATTTTTAGAAAACAGGTATAATTATTTAAACAAAATTAACCTCTAATGACATTTTTTCAATAGATCAATCCGGAACAAATGAATTTCGTGAGGGGCAGCTGTAAGAAATAAATTTCATACATAATTTACTCAATGATGGAAGCCATGGAAAAATTTATGGTTAATTGTATCAAAATAAAAATTTCTCGATATTTATCATAAATAAAATAAATATATCATCACGGCATATTACCCATTTCTGGGTGTGCCAGTATCTACAACACATGTAGACATCGGTAATGATGACGATATATTTTACCGTGTGGGCGCTTACCAGACGTCACCTCACGGGCACTCACAGCTGGTGTGGAGAGTGCACCACAGGGGTCACTTTTGTGCCATTTAAAATTGGAAATATTTGGCGTCTGTCGGGATCGAACCCGGTTCCCCCAGGTTCACGACCAGACACTCAGGCACGCGGCCACGGGACCCCATATTATATTATTTATCATAAGATATATAATTGAATAATTTTTAAAAATTTTCAAAAGTGAGGTTAAAATCACTCCTGTGGAGGGCAGGTGACGTCATTCTGGAATGGTCTATGATAGATAACCGTTGAATTTTCCTATAAGTTACGATTTGACATTTGATTGACAGCAATGTACTTGCCTATCTCATTGAAAAAATGAATCATAGGAATGAATTTGACAGAAGTATTATATTTAAATATTGTAAAATATTTAACCGAGTCAGAACAAGGTGCACACAATATTTTTCCTACAACTAACTTTAATTTAGAAAGCAGGTATAATTATTTAAACAAAATTAACCTCTATTGACGTCTTGTAAAATGTCAAAATCGTTCCCTATTTTTCATTTTAAATGGGACTGGCAAATACATTGCTGCCAATCAAATGTCAAGTCGTAACCATAGATATGACAAATCCAAGGTGCACGTTAAAAACTACTCACGGTATATACTTTGATATTAGCTACGTTTATTTTTCAATATTTTGAATATAATTTTCATTTGTAATTTAGTCGCTTTATTTTCAATGACATTCTTAGTAGACCCAGTGTTCCATTTTTGGAACATCAAATAAAAGCATTATATAAACAAAATAATTAAAATGTTGTGTTATATAATACTTTTTATACTTATTATTGACAAATATTAGCATAGCATTATAAAAATTTCAAAATAATACTTAATAATTTGGGAAATAATGGGTTAATGACTCATTTCGATAATTGGTCCGTATTACAAGCGCAATTTTATAATACAAGAGATTTTTCATTATATTTTTATGATGGGTGTCCATAAAATCACTTATATTATATAAGTGCACTTGTAATACAACCGTTGTCTTTAATAAGTTAAAATGAACTACACTTACGTGGATAGAAATCGACAACTTCACAGTTTTTTTTTTTTTTTTTTTTTAGTAACTATACTTCATTTCACGTTAAGAAAATAGTGATGGGAAGATAGGTGCAGTTAGATCTTGTTGTTTGCTTGGATAATATCGGAGCATTCTCTTCTCGTCACTATTTTCTTACGTGAAATGAAGTACAGACACAGAACAGATAAACTAATGCAGAAGCGACTCTCTTGTCGGCTACTTTGACGTTTGGCTTGGCGTTTCTATGACCTTGAGTGAGGTTTGACCATCTTGTTTGTTGTAAACATTGCGCGAAATTTAAAGATCTGTCATTTGTTATAATATTTACATGAAGAAATACTTTTGTTTTTTGAATTTTAAAAATATAATGTATAAATATTTCTGTAATATAGTCACTTAACATAAAAATGCTATTTTTTAAATTACTTTTTAATAAATTTTAAGCAAAAATTTTAACTGTATCTCACAAAAGTAAATTAATATCTACGAGTAAATAGTCTACAAATTTCCGAAACTTAACCAAAAATCAAAACAACTCAAGTGAAAACTGTCACAAAGTTTTGAAACAACGAATAACACAACCAATGTCGCCATAAGTATAAAATTACATTTTTCTCTCTCTAATTTTAGATTCCTTGTCTTAATGTCGCTTCTGTAGTAGTTTATCTGTTCTGTGGTATAGACCTCAAATTAAAATAAAACTTATCATTTATTATGCTTTCCCATGAGCCTAAAAGAAAGGGTAATTTTTTTTTATTAAATGCAGAAACCGATAACAACGCAAATTTACGTGGTTGCTATCACGAGTATAACACAGTTTTGACAGATTGCAGTTATTGTCTGCATTAACTTGCACATAATTCGTTTTTCAGTGTTGTGTCAGTTTCTAAGTGTATATGTTAATTTGTTTCATGCATTTCATTTTAGAATTTTTCGTTTGAAAATACGCAAGGAATTCTAATTAATTTAGGCTTATGTTAAACCGTATTAAATGATCTTTCAAACAGCATATGTTTTATTTTAATCTAAGGTCTAGTTCCTAAAAAAAATTAGTGGTCGAATTTTATGCACAACAAACTTTTTGACCATATTTCGTATAAAATAAATACAAAAATAATGCATGATGTACAGAATATTCAATATTATTTTGCAAAAATATGTCTACAAATTATTATTGACTTTTCTTATAGGATTAATAGTTATTAAAGAAATGGCGACTAGTAACTATAATGAAGTATGGAATTATTTTGCGATATTCTAATTTCATACCCTATCTATAAATTTAGTGGCAGTTGCAATTTGTTATTGGAAAATAAATATGAACAATTTTTAAAATTATTTTCCATGGAATAAAATTTATTAGGATTTAAAATCTTTATAAAATAATTTGTTCAATTTTAGCCTAACTAGTCTAACACTAATAGAGGACGCGTTTGAAATATTCGAAAGGAAATTTTGATCATTAATATTATATGAGATAAAAAGTATTCCATTTGCCTTTAAATCAGATCTTATATTAAATATCCTTAATTAGTTCATAATCTAATTATAATGTATAGTAAAATTTATTTAAATAAGGCCTTTTACAAAAATGCATTTTATTTTAAACGAAATTTTACAATTTTGTATGGGTTAGCTGTTTTTTGTATAGTTAGTACAATTTTATTAATTTTCACCCTTTAAATACAGATTATCGGATTCTGAACCAAACTACACAAAGTGCGATATGGCGTAATTATATTATACAATGACAATGGGCTACTTGCATACCTTTTTTTTATTTAATATTTTTGAAGAGAAAGTAAAAACTTGCTACCCATATTTTTTCTTTTGACAAAATTTGTATTAATTAACAAAAAAAAATAATGAAATTTGATTATTTGAATTACCATGTATGACGTAGAATTACGCCGCACCAATGAATGGCCGTAAAGCTACAGCGTGGTACCGCCCCATAGCAACGGCATGTTTGTGCGGATAATGTAGATCACCTGTTTGACGTTTCAACAATAGTTTGGAGGTTAGTATTTTAGTTTCTGTTTGGTATTGATATTTTAAATTACAAGTAAATACCTATGTGTTTATTTAAAAAGTAATTAATGTATTTGAGAGACCAGAGAAAAATTAACCAAGGTCAAATTCAAAGTAAAACTTTCTCGCACGCAATGCCATCTATAGATTACATTCTTAAACATGTTTCCCTTATCTAGTTCAATATAAAGACGTCACAGAAATTTTCTTAATTTACTAACAGACAAATAATTTTTTGCACATCCGGGTGTAAAAGTCGGACAAATGAAATGACACTCTTTTTCGACCGAGGGCGAAAAAGTAGTCATTTTCGCCCTAGAGCTTTTCGTGCCCAGTTAAAATAATTACATCTATAGTGACTGTATATACATAGTGTGGCCAATAGGGGATCGATTTTGATTGGTCGGAGCGAATTTGCCTAAATATGGCGGATATTATGCCGACAAAGTGATATTTTCAGATTTGTTGCGGTAATTATATTATATTTTTATTTTAATTAAATTACACGTGTATTTGTATATTTATAACTCAAAGTAATATATACATATTTTTAACATCACATCTTTTTTAGGTTAACTGTCAAAATTACTAAAAATGTCTAATATTAAGGTATGTATTTTAGATGCCTGGTTGCGTGGCGGTTTGTTGTGAAAACAGTTCTTTGAAAGGATTTAAAATGAAAATAAATATTGTTTCCATTTAATATGCTATTTCATTAATTGTTTATCGAATTTTGTTTAGTTATCACATCATATGAATTCAAATTTCCCACGCATTTTGCCTAAATATGGCGGCGGTTGGCCACACTATGTATATACAGTCACTATAATTACATCTATCATTAACTTGCTTGTTTTCATTGTTATCCGTGACTACTATGATCTGAATATGATTTGAACATCGTTTTACTTTGATCACGGTGATGAAGTAACACTACTCCGGATGTGCAAAAAATATTGTATGTATTACGGGCGAAATATATTTTGGCCCTAGGAGCATTATAACAATCCGCTACGCGTCGGGCTTCAATCTTGCACCGCGGGCCAAAATCTATATCATTTCGCCCTTAATACATAAATAGCTATTTTTAAAATAAAATTTATATTTTTATATATGTTTTCAACGAAACATTATGTATATAGTGATAGAAATCGGATTTTCAGTACCACGCAGGTAGCCCATTATTGAGGCTTAAATTAAATGAATTTTACCATACCTAAAATAATTATCTCTAATTTTCAAATGGACTGATATTTCAAGGAATGGAATACAATTATGAAATGAACTGATGACTTTCTAAAGATCACTTGCGCCCGATTGCCATAAAATTATGAAGTTTGGCACTCATTAGTTTCATATCAAATATTTCTTTGGTACATACACAAAATTCCGGTTTCCCTTTTATTACCTCACTGAATACGTCTCATGTATAAGTGGATGGATGTTATTATTTAATTTGAATAAGAAAAAAATCAGTATGAACAAGAAAAAAGCTTGTATGAAGGTGGGCGGATGAAAGTTATATTTGGATGGAAGTGTTTCACGAATGGAGGGTTATAATTTTGACGTCACACGCAAGAAAGAGATAGATCATAATACAAACAAACCATCACCATGTTTAAAATTCTGTCGTCACTATCGCCATGTTTAAAATTCTGTCTCATCACTTTTGTTTTGATATTTGATTTCTACATAATCAATGTCTTCGGATGGCAGTGGAAATTTAAAGAATTTCACATCTATCATGTATTCTTTATAATTATAACCGGAGTCACTATTACAAAGACCTTACACTCACTTTTGGCACCATCTTTTTGCAACTGTCATCATGGCAGCGATTTGTTTGTATTACAACAAATAAATCAGGTATAGTTCTAGGAAAATATCAATAGATGGCAGCACGAAAATATGTCTTTGTATAACCCTCCATTGAAATATGACCGCGCAATTACTATGGCCATTATGTATCCGACTAATGGCACATTATCCTTAGGCGGTTTCCCATCCAATTATTAACAGCTCTCATCCTTGCTTTATTATTACTATAAGTATTATATATTATAGTTCCCATGTTCCCAAGGCACATTTAAACAATAATGTTTTACTATTACCGTTTGGGTACTAGCATTATTTGCTACTATAGTTGCTGTCAAATAAGTATGGACTGGAGATTTCTACACTGTTGCCAATGAGCCGGGTTCACAGTTTTTTAAAAGTATTTTAAATGAAAGTTTATGAAACATTTATCACAGTAATAACAAAAATAATAATAATTTATTGTTATTTTCGTAAATAATTAAATAAAAAGATTAACATCAGAAATAGTCTTAACAAACAACCCCCCAATCCTGTGATGTCGGAGTACATACATTACCTCATTCCTTGCCAAGAGAAAAACAGTTTACGTTATTTTTGTAAATAAAAGTAGGCGATAGTTTGTCACATGTTAAACTGTAATGTACAGGTTGGAACAAATTCGAATTCCTTATATGAAAAACTTTCTTCTTGTGCACGCAACATAAAATTGATGTAGTTCTTTCTGGGACAACTTTTGAGACAACTTTAATAGGCACCACAGGAATTTTCCATCGTCTTTTGTTTTTGAGCTACAGGCGAAAACTTGTTTTAGATAATTTTTATACATTTATATATTTTTAAATAGGAACATAAGCTGAGAATAGCCTCATCTTTTTACTTATTTTATAATGTTTGTATTATATCTCGAGAATTATTAAGTTTTGAGAAAACCTAATTACACCACGTTATTCTATGTCAAAAACTGTATAAAAATTATCTAAAACAAGTTTTCGCCTGTAGCTCAGAAACAAAAGACGATTGAAAATTCCTGTGTTGCCTATTAAAGTAGTCTCAAAAAGCTGGCCCATAAAGACCTACATCAATTTTCTGTAGGGTGCTTAATAAGAAAGTTTTTCATATACGGAACTCGAATTTGTTCCACCTGTACTCTGACGTCACATTCTGTTTCAGATCACATGACTTTAAAAATATTACACAAATTTCAATATTTAATTGTAAAATATCTAATGGATACTTCGTGATATTTTCAAATTTGAGGCTCTTCAAAGAACAATATCTTTTAAAATTTAGTACTTAGAAGTCATAAAAATTCTTACAACAGCCCTATACGTTTACTGTACATTTTCAAGGAAACCCAGTTCGATTTTTACATAAATAACTATTGTATTTTTTTATCTATAAAAAAACAGGGATTCGAAACAAAGACTTCAAATATTTGAAGCAATATTACTGCCATTCGGTCATTATGTTATATTATACCAAAGAAATATTCAAATATTTTTATTAAAAGCCCTTTCAGGTTATTCTACTTATTACACAATGGATGGACTCATTTGAATTTAATCTTATTATCGCGATTATTTATTCTAAATGAGCTTGTCATAGTATAAATGTCAAATTTCACAGTCTTTGGTCTAAAAACATTCAAAATGCAAACGTAAATATGAAGTATATCAAATGACACTTTACATCAATCAACTAAATTGACTTTGAGAATAGCTATAGTGTGTTCAAATTTCATATTATACCGTTGAAGAAATTTCATTAAAAACTGTAATTTGACAAATTACTCATTCGGACAAATTATTTCGTCATTCTGAGTAATAGCAATCATTACATACTCGGTGAATAAAAAAACTTTTATTATAATAACCAAAAAATATTCTTTAACGGCAGAATTTCAAATATGAATACACTATACTTTATTTATCTCGTCAAGCAAGCATCAATGTTAAAAATTAATTGAAATAAATTATTTTAAGATCTAATTAATTGGTTATATGGTAATAACAAACATGTACTTATAGTTCTAAATAATATAAACATTTGTATAACACAAATAGGAAGATTTTATATTTTATTTGATTCGAGTTTAATAGGCCAAACCTACAGAACATTTTTGCTGAAATATGATCGAAATTAATGGCATCTCTGATTATATTTCGACCAAAACAATAATTCAATTAAAAAATATGTATTTATTAATACAAAGAAAATAAGAACTTTACTGTAAGTGTTACTTCCTGATTAAAAATAAAAATATTTTCTAGTATGTTGCAAATAAAGATTATTAAAACTATGGTCTATAGATTTGGCCCAAAAACAATTATATATAAAAATAAGAATAAAATAAATAAAAATATAGAATCAAACGTTGTAGATATGTATCGTTTGAATATTAATAACTCCACTTTAAGTATAGTCTGATTCACGAAAGATGGCTATTCAAGGTCAATTATTCAAAGACAGAATACACAGCACTTTATAAAGCAGTAGCTCAGTAATATTTTATATTAGAAAGAGAAAGACTATTTGACGTAAGTCTATTTTAATTAATGTTGTATGACGGATATGTGTAAATGATGAAATTACTTTCTAACACACTAAAAGTAATAGTGACGTATGTCGTAGATTTACAAATATATAATTTGTAACTGGCCTCTGTGCTAATATATTTTCAGTGACATTGACGTACAAGTCTATATTTTTGTTTCATACAAAAACATAGCTGAACATAACTTTGAGAAAGCATTATTTATAAAAAAAAAACATTTTTAAATAAATTACATTTCTATACTTCGATGTGTAAAGTTGATACTTTACACACGCCAGACAATGTGTAAAGTAAACGCTTTTCGTATTTTATTTACTTTACACATTACTTAGCTGCCACCATCAATATACGTGTGGCAATGAAGTTGTTTCACCTAAATTTAGTTTTTTCTGTACATTCACGTTGGTCATACTGACTCAGAACTGCAATATTCAACTTCAGATCAATTATCTGTGTAAAATGTAAACTTGGTATTTGCAGTTGTTAAATTTCTAATTTGATTCAGGATTGTTATTGTTGTTGTCGTATAAAAAATCTTGTATGCAACTCGTGTAAACAGCTTTATGACATTCAGTCAATAATTTTTATGACGAGACTTTGACCTCATGTCATAAAGCTTGAGTTTACACTTTTGTTGCATAAATAACTATTATTTTTTTTTTAGTTAAAATATATCCGTAAATATTACATGTGTGTCAGAGCTGGGAAAGATACAAGATAAAAGATACTAAAAGTATCTTAGTTACAAAAAAGTAACTTAGATACAAATAACTTAGATACTTTTATGAAGAAGTATCTTTTATCTTTTTATCAATAGTTACTTTTAAATAAAAAGCATCAATGTTACTTTGTAAAGATAAAAGTTATTTCAGCTCCGGTATGAGAAATGCCCCCAAATGGCACGCACTCTCAAAATCCAATTTTGAATATTTGGTTTTAGCGAAAGCTAACCACTGTTGTGTTTATTAACGTTATACTACGTAGTACCTAGTACGTACGTAAGGTGTATAAGGTTAAAAAATAAATACTTTTTCACTTTTAAGAGTATTTTTTCTTATTTTAGAATATATGTGTATTTTGTTATTAAAAATTAGCCATTTGTTTGTATTTTTATAAATATATTGATGATTTATCTTCATTATTTGTTTTCATTACTCTAAAAGCCATATTTTTAGTTAACATAATAAAAGTATCCTAAATAAAGTAACTATATAAGTAACTTATAGTTACAAAGTATCTTGTACATTTTACTTTATAAAAAAAAGGATCTTTTATCTTGTAACTTCGCAACAATATTTAAAAGTATCTTTAATCTTTTCACTTTAGTTACTTTTATAAAGTATCTTTCCCAGCTCTGATGTGTGTACACCTATGCGCCTATGGGTACGAAATGCAATGTAATTATCTGCAAGTAATATTGTATCAGAAAGCTGAAGGCTTATACATAACCTTTAATAGTATAACAAGGTGAGGGCAGAGCAACAACAAGTAAATAACGTTATTATAAACTCTTCTAAATTATAGTTTCAATATCAATATTTCAACTTCGTTATCTTTGTAAGTCAAAATTCTGTTAATAAATTATTATCATTTTTCTCACATCTTTCTCTGTTTAGTCTAGATGTCAGCCGTTTAGACAATTAAGTCTGTAAGTTATTGGCAGCCTACTTGTAGGGATGATATTTAGCTATGGATGCTGTGTGATAACCTTTCACCCTCACCCCTCAGATATGCTTTTCTGAAGATTATAACCGTTTGTTTTTTGTTAGTCTTTGATTGAGATTCATATTGGAAAGCCATGTAATCTGTGTCTGTGGTTTAGTAATGGGCGCGTACGCCAGTGCGCATATTTTGAGTTACAATGTAATAATGTAACAGTTTAGTCTTTGTTTAGTTTAATCAGTAATAATAAGTTAATAATAATGAAAATATGTGTTCAGTTATAGTCGGTACGGGTAAACCATCTAGATTCCGCCGCCCCTCGTGTTTTAATAGTCATCTTTCGTGAACCAAACTATATGCTGTAAATTTGTTGTAAATATACCATAACTCCAAAAACAAATTTAGAAAATCATTCTTACCTTTCGAATCAAACAAAAGCTAATCTTCCAGTCACAGATGTCACCCATACAAAACCTACAAATACTCAACCGGTCCACAGACCCTGTACGCAATGTTTCATGAGTTCCAGCGCGATTTCTGCAGGTCAATCTGGCCCTCCAACGTCTTGGCGAGGTAGATGACGAACAGTTGTGAGAGAGCTATGCCCAGAGCGATTCCCGCTATAGTGTATAGGTTGCGTTCTGCCCAAACACGGACGATTTCAATACAGCCCGAGGTCCACACTTTCTTCGATGCTTCTGCCACCTACAGACAAATATTTGTATAGTAAAATTTTTTATGTAAAGTAGTCATGTCATTGCACTTGCGTTTTCATAATTTTCATATATTTTGTTATGCTATGTATCTAAAATTTTCATAATTCTCATTTCTTGAGGAAGGCTCATGTGGATCTCGAAACCAGTCGACCCGAGAATTTAGTAAATAAAATTTTGTGACTGCAATCCAGAAATTTTTATTACCTCATGTCATTAAAGTTTGTTACTTGATAATGACGTCACGGAATTACTAGATATATGTGGTATACTAATTTAATTTTAACATCAATGCACAACTGGAAAAACAGTTACTGTTGAAAAATACAAATTTGAGACGCAACAAGGCAATAGTGAAGAAATTTAAACAACGAACAACATAAATAAATGTTACCATACGAAAAGATAAACACGATTGAAAGAACACTAAATACCGGTCGACAAGATACATGTCCTATAAACATATAAATAGTGAAATCCAATTTTCATGATTTTTAAGCAAAACATAGTTTGTATTCAAACAAATATTTTTACCTCTCGCTAAGAGAGGTACTGGATTGATGCTAAAATTCGCATATCCAGATTTTATTGAATAAGCACGATTTAAGGTCCCTAGAATCCGATTATAACATTTTTAAAATGATGTCTGTGTGTGTGTGTGTGTGTGTGTGTGTGTGTGTGTGTGTGTGTGTATGTGTGTATGTGTGTTTGTGTGTATGTATGTATGTATGTATGTATGTCTGGATGTGTAGTCACGATTCCTCAAAAACTATAAGACTTAAAAAATGTTTAACTGCCGTTTCCTCAATCTGACATTCCTGGGAAGAGCTGAAAAGGTTTTAGTAACAATTGAACAACCGGAAGTAGTAGTTTCTTAGAAAAAATTTTCTAAATACAATTTTTTGGGAGGTTTTTTTTATTAAATATTGAAGAACATAAAATTCTCCATCTAATACACTTAAAATTTTTATTATATCTTGTATAGATTTAGATATAAAGACACTATAATTTATAGAGTGAACTAATCGCAGAGGCCAAGGCACTAAGGAAACCAGTTGACAAATTCCAATGTTTATAACATGACACATGTCATTGTCAAATATCAACATTTTTAGTGACATTGTGAAAGCTTTTTCTGGGAAGTATATTTAATTTTTCTTGTTGTTTTATTAATTAAATATTTGAAATTATAGGTAAAATTGTGGTAAAATGCATATATCCATCAGAAATACCGCCAATCTGGTTAATAAATCTCTGACATGAAAATGATATAAAATAGATATAATTAGAATTATATGTGTGCAGAAGACATGTAAAATACAATAAAAAACAATATTCGGGTAAAGTTCTGTAAAATTTGTTATAAAACGACGGTTCGAAAACGAAGTGCAATACAATACATATATAGCCTAATATAGAAATGGCGAGAGGTCTTGTGCTGGCCACAACAGATTTTTTTAAATCATTCTTTAAACATAAGGGTGAAAATAAATATTGAAATTTGAATTTGACATTTCTTAAAACAGCGTTTTAGTTAAAACCGAGCTCGCACTACCACCCAATGTGCGGCTAAGGTTATATCGCTTTATATTTGAAAAATTCATTTTGTTCTTAATTTCTTTTTTATTACTTATCGTAATTTAGTATATTGTAAGTTATAGTTTATTAGTATTTAAGTATTTGTAAAAATAATAGCGTGTAGTCGCATAACCACCATAACGAAATACTCAGTGGAACAGCCTGGCAGTACTGGGTTTGTTGATGGGAACGCCCACTTATAAAGTTGGCCAATAAAAGAGAGCCGGGTTCGGTTGCGTCATCAAGCCCGGAAAAATCCGCGCGTTTTCAAAGTGTGTAATATATTTTAGCATTTATAGAAGTTATAAAACATATAGAAAAGAAATTCGCGTCAATAACACAGGTATATGTAAAGAATTCTGTATATAATTTATATAAAAATTCGATCTGTGTGGAATCCCCTATTATTTGAAATAAATTTAAAATGCATTAAAACAATGGGTGGTAGCATGAATGGTAATTAGGAGATAACTAGCAGAGTTTTAACGCTGTCATTCGTTTATGGATTATTATAGAGAAAAATACTTCTAATAAATGTTGCGTACAATTAATTTTTCTATAACTGCTATTTGAGTATTATTCTCTAAAATAATCCATAAACTAGTGACAGAGCTAAAACACTGCTAGTCATCTCCTATATCATTTTTTTTTCTGTAAGAACAGGATGAAACAAGAATTTTAGTGCAAACCCAACTTTTACTCGATTATTGTTGTTTTTGTTTATATTCAATACTGGGGTTTAGTTGACGATGGCTGGCGGATAGTTATAAGTACCTCTGCTGCGAAGCCGAACAAAACCAGTTCTGTGGTGACTTGGACTAAAGCGACATTAGTTAGTTGCCTACCTGCTGGTGCTGTCTTTGTTAGTTGATATTTTATTTTTTCTTTAGTTAATGTAGATCTTTTAACTAAATATGCTGTACTGACGAGCTCAAATAAGAGCAAAACACGTGTCTACAGCTGCTATAAAAAATGAGCGTTTTCCCCGAGAAATTTTATTAGTTCTTTTCATAATATTAATTTAGAATATAATTAATTATGAAAATCTCCGACATTATTGGTTTTAGGCATAATATACCCTTAATAACATTTAAAGAGAATACAAAAAGGAACCAACTGAATAATAAAATATAGGTGTTCCATTTGAAAATGACGAGTTATGGCCATTTCAAATTCATTAAATTTGATTCGCTTTATTTAACATCCTGCATATGTAAAAGAAAGTATACGAAAACATAGAGTATAGTTTATAGTTGTACAGAAAAAAAAAAATCTTAATTTTTACTATTAAAATAACTTCAGTATGCCTTTATAAAGCAGTGCGTGCTTTAGGTCTTTTTTAGAGAAAAAACGGAGTAAGTTGGCAACGCCGCGGAAAACTAAAACAAATTTCATATGTTCGTATCACAGGTTCGTATAGAGGAATGTAATACAATTCAAAATATATAAAAATATATAGGGTGTTCCATTTAAGAATAGACAATTTTCGCCCAGCTGTAATGCAACACCCTATATATGTGAAAATAATTTTACGTTGTGCCCCTTGTGTAGTAGAGTAAATTCGGTAAATAAATTTTTGCTGTATTTCTAACGATAAGCGAGATATCGAAAGCCATTTCGGTGACACCTGTATAAAAACTTATACGTTATATTCACGAAGAAATTATTATTAAGTATAAATAACATAAATAATAAGCATTTTTTCCCTAATAAATTATAGAACATTGTTCCCCCCCGCTCCCCCCCTGGAAGTTACGTTCTGTACAATTTTTTTTATAGTCATAACAAGTAGCAAGTAAATTTGTTTATTTTATTTGTACCACTTATCTAAAAATCCTTTTTATTATTATTTATCTATAACAATTTTTCTTAATTACTTGCAGATTTAATGTGAAAAAATAATATTTGAGTGTTAATTAGTGTTCAATAGAAATTCAATAAAATAATAAAAAATACGTAAATTAGGTTTGTTCATACAACAGTCAGAAACCGTCACAAACCATTTTGAACATTTCATATAACCACAACTGAGTATTTATTGATTAAAGAAGTGATATTATTCGAAATAAATTGTGAAAAGTGAAAAGAAAATGTCAGCCACCGAGATTCGAACCCGGAACCATTACCTTGCCGGAGTAACACTTTGTCAGTTGAGCTGTGGCAGACTCTTATCACGATGCCTGAAATGACCTTCAAATTGGTATAGCTCTCTAACGAGGATATCCTCTCTAATGAGAATATCTCTCTAATGACTATTAACTCATTGTTAATATTAAGTGATATTACGTTTGTTTATTTACGGCATTTCCTTTGAATTCCTACTTATCATCATAATAACTGTAACGGAAGTTCAACGATAAATAATAAACTGTGATTTTCAAATCCGCGAAGCGTAAAATATATGAATCATCGTGTGATAATGAACTTTAATAAAGAGAATTCTTGTAGTTTATAGATATTAACGATACTAGTTTGATTATGGCATGTTTAACAAAACTAGTTTGATAGCCAGAACGAGGCGGTGAGCCGATATTTTATCTATCTCACTAGTTCATGTTGTCACATATTGCTAAAAATTACTGAAACTGAACTTCTACAACGCATAACAGCACTTAGTACAGTAATAAAGCACTTAACGAAACCCAAATTAATAGGTTTAAATGTGAATATTAATAATATACAAAAATAATAAGCTATTCGAAATAAGATTTTTCTAATTAGTTATTAATTCTTTAACTGATAAATTCCAACGACTAGTTTTTAACCAATCATGATGCAAAACACTTGAAAATTCAACCAATGGGAACAGCATTATACTGATAAAACCCCGTTACCCCGATAATTTTCCGCTACCAAGTAAATAAACAGTTGTTTGTTATTGTTTATAACTGTCAGTGTGACAATTAATGTGTCAAGATTCATTTTGCGTTGTCTTTGGCATTTATCTTACCAAATAGCACACGACCTCTCAGATTTTCTCAGATAAACTTTTATTTTTAAGCTCTCATTTTTTTTGCTTTTAAGCAAAATCACTCAAGCAGACTGACATTAGGTAAAACCCCTCCTCCTTCAGAGTCGGGATTTACCATGCAGTTTGCTTTCGTGTTTGTTGCTAAGCAAAAAAAAAAATCGTGCAAAATAAAAATTTATCGATAAAATCAGGTCTTGTGATATTACTTCCGATAATTTTTTAACTTTGCGGTGCCTATAAGGAAAGTTATTGTCTAACACGCTTGAATAATATTTGTGGTTGCCGTTATTTAATAGTAACTCACCACGCTTCACGGTTAAAATAGGTTATCTTAAAATGATTGCAATAAAATATTTCACAATTTTAATAGACATAACTTTCAAATAATATTTTCCTTTCCTTATTTTTAATCTTGGCAACATAAAATAAATATTTTTTGTTTGGTAGAAATATTATCCAATATTTCAACAATTTTTCCTTATTGGATGTAGCGGTCGTATTGATTAATAATTATTTTGTAAGGAAATTATTCACAAACTCTTAAAATTGAATTTTTTTTTTGAAATTTTACGTAATATTTAATACTACGTAAAATTTCAGAAAAAGTAAATTCATTTTCAAAAAATGTAATTTTAGAGTTTAGAAATAGCAAAATCATTTTCGCAAAAAATAACATCAATTTTAGAAAAAAAAAAATTCAAATTCAATTTTTTACAGAAAAAAAAACTTCTGCAGAGCAATGTTAATCATTTACAGCCCGGTTCACAAAAAAGTTTAAGCTAATCCTCATTTTTCTATTTTCTATTCTATTCCGGTATTTAAAATTGAATTTTCATGATATTATCAATAAAGGTAGATACTAGGAATAGATTAGACTATATTTTAAGATATAAACTGTCAAAATTAGAGTAGAATTCGCTATCTAAAAATGAGGATTAGCTTAAACTTTTTTGTGAATCGGGCTGTTAAAGTATATGTTAACCAATAATTTTATTTATACACTTTTTCCGAAAATAATTTTTTTCGCGATCGACCAGAAAATGAGCTGTTTCTGATCACTTTTTAGATCGGAAAATTCTTCTTTACTGAGCTAGCTCGGAAAATTGTCTATAAGACAGAAAGTAACTTTTCGTAATACCAAACTGTTACTATGATATAACAGGACTAAAAATAAAAGTGAAAAGATAAAAATAACGGACACCGGCCATTATTTTTTTATAACAATCTCCTACAATTAAAAATCAAGTATTCCTAGAAAAATAACAGCATCTTAATGGACCGTTGTCAAGGAGAATTTATAAATCAACAGAAACGTTGTTCAATACGACAGAAAGAATAATTTTATTATTCACAAATGTTTGAATTTTATGTTATTACGAAAAATCTTGAACGCCACACGACCGATATGCAGATAACGAACTCGGCTGATTATAAACCTCAGCCGCGTCCGTTATTTGCCTCATATTAGCCTAATGACGTAATAACTATTCCGATCCCGGGACCGGTAAAGTTGAATGTTTCCATGGCGATCAGTTGTTATTTATTTATTTCTTAAAATAATACATAACCTATAGACTTTTATTTATTCCTTTTTCACGGACGACAAAAAAAAATATTGTACCCAACATGACCTAAAAGTGTCTTCACTGATTTTTTAATTACATTTTGTTTGATGTCAAAATAAGGCAGGTTCTTGTACTTACAGAATGAGTCTGTACGCCATATCCACACATAATATTCAGCAAACCGGAGCTAATATCCGTAGCATTAATACAGCAAGAGAAAGGAACTCCACATCGTTCTACACTTGGAGACGAGCAGTTAAAGTACTCGTTCTTTGACCAGTCCATGAAGCCCTCGGAACTCAAACCGCAACAGCGGAACTATAACAAACAAGAACTTAAATAAGTACAAGAAATAATTCCAGCATTCCAATGTTGGCTCCAGTGGCTCAATGGTTAGAGCAACGCCTCTTAGTCATAAATGGGCTGGGGGTTCTGGGTTCGAATCCCTCTAACTCTAAGGCATGGATGTTTGTGTATGTGAACCCACTCTGTAATTGGGATTTAATCCTGTTGAGGGTTTAGAAAAAAAAATAGTGTTGAAGTATAAACAATAAGCTCACATACACTTCAAAATTTTACAATTTTAGAACATTTTAATTCTAAAAACACGACTAACATTACTGATTTCCAGAAATTGTATAGATACTTTTCAATAAAATAAAATACAAAAAAAACTTCGGGTATCATTTATACCATTTAAACTTCAATTTCAGGAAAAGTAAATTCAATTTCAGGAAAAGTAAATTCAATTTCAGAAAAAGTAATTTCAATTACAGAAAAAAAAATCAATTTATCAATTTACCTTTTCTGAAATTAAAGTTACTTTTTCTGAAATTGACGTTACATTGTCTGAAATGTTATTCGAAAGAATTTGAAAAGTGCCCTAAAGAAATGCGAACCAAAATACATTATTACTTCATATTTGGAAGTTATGAATATGCAAAAATAAAAATCTGCGAAATTTACATTTTTGTCTAAATCTAATGAGCTATGCATTTTTACCTTTTGTCTAATTTTTAATACATAGGTATAAAACTGTACGACAAATCTGTAAATACTGAACAAAATCGAAACGACAGTTGCCACTCTTATGTATAATTTTATTTTATATTAATCAACAAAAATATGGGCTATCCAGCGAATCAAGCGGTTTTTTATTGGTTTTTTTTTATTATTATTACATATTTAAAACCTTTAATAGAAATAATTATATTTGGAAATATTATTATTAAGTAAAATTTTGTTAATTTTTGCAAAATGACGTATGATCATATTTTTTTATTATTGGTAATTCTGAAAATGTATATTACTAAATATTATATGTCTCCATTATACTTTTGTGATTTCATTTTGTTTTTGGTTTCGTTGTTCATTGACAAAATGTAAAATGCTCTATCATGTCAAATTCAAGAATTTATAGTTTATTTACTGACTTATTTTGAAAATGAAAAATAGAATGGCGGGCTCTTACTTACACTAAATTGTATTATTGAGGTAATATTTTCTTCTATTTGTTAGTAATAATTTGAAAATTAAATCTATATGTGCAGCGTGTGGCAAATGCTATACGAAATATACAGAAACAGTGAGATATTGTATGGTATTATGCAGTATTCTGTATTTTTTTTTAAGGATCTCACATAATACTAGATTGTTTGTTGCATATACTACGAGAATGAAGTATTTATAACGGCGGACGGAGTATCCTTCAGAAAATTTTAAATAAAATTGGATATTTGGATTTAAGAAGGCAACCCGCAGATCATATTTAATCCGTTTTACATGCTGATGTAAAATTTTTAACACATGACGTCATTGTTTCTAGTGATATTGTATTTATGACGTAAACCGCTTGATTCGCTGGATGGCCTTATATATGTGTTGTCCTCGGCGTTGTCAGTTTCTTTTTATATAAATTTAGGGCCGGTATTATAAACGTCCAGTTAAATTTAGTTCCATAGTAAATTTAATTTAATGAACAAATGCAACGTGATTTTTTGACAGCAATTTTTTAAATGTCCTAAGAAGATGGAAATTAATTCTAATGTTGTTAATTTAACAGATAGCAGCTGTATAGCGTACACGTATTTTTTAAATGTAATTTTTGTGATTGTAATTTTGTTTTGTGCAATAAATGCTTTTAGTTTTATTGATTTATTTTTTTTATTTTTTTATTTATTTACTATTAATCTGACCAACAGGGTTCAAGACCCCAATTACAGGTTGATTATACTTAAAATTCTATATAGACACAAGTAATAAACATGTAAATGGAATAACACAAAACAAAATAATCGAAACTTAATAATACATAAAGTTATGTTTTAGACAGTAACAAATAGTAGCATATGTTAATGAACATAATAATTGTATAAAGCACTTCTAAATTTTTCAATCGAACCGAGAAAGATGTCAAAATAATCTGGTAAGTTATTGAAATTGATACAAAGCATACGAATAGGCGACTTTATTTCATAGTTCGTTCGAGGAGTATTGCAATAAAAGGTAGATTTAAACCGGGAATTATACCCAGGAATTAGGAAAGGAATTTTTTCAAGAATTATGGGATCATTTATAACACTATGCAAAATTTTGTAAAGGAACAATGTAGACTGAATTTTTCTGCGAGTATCGAGAGACACAATATTAAATTCACATATTGTCTTTGTAGTCTGTATCAAAACTGGGATAATGTCTTAAAAGTTTGAAGAAGCATAATTTAACAAATTTTCGTTGAATAGATTCAATTAAATAGTTGTATTTATTATAGATAGGACTCCAAACCAACTGACAATATTCAAGTTTTGTTCTTACGAACGAGAAATATAATTTCTTTAGAGTTGAAATATGAACAAAGTACTGCGTATTTCTAAAAATGAAGCCTAAATTTTTGTAGGCAGATTTCACAGTATGAAAGATATGATTAGTGAAATTGAGCTTTTCGTCAAATAAAACACCAAGATCCTTAAATTCAGTGACCCTTTCAAGAATATGAGAGTCTATTTTGTAATAATATTTATAAATAGTTTTTTTGACGAAGTAGCTCATTATTTTGCATTTACTGTAATTTAAAAATTTCGATTTTTGTTGTTTATTATTGCAAATGTTATTAGTACAATCAACATTTTTAGGTTTGGTAATACAAATTCTACTGCACTGATTCGTTTTTTTTTTTCTCTCTAAACGCACGGACTCTAATCTAACAGAATTATAAAATTACCTCAATAGAAAAAAAACAGTATAGAAAACATGTTTCATAAGGCCCGTTGTCGCACTCGTCCTTTGTAAAACATGGACTCGTGCGTTAACAGCTTGCCTTATGGAACTTGTTTTTTTAATATACGATTATGTTCAGAATTAATTACAAACTACGACATTTTAAATACATCTTGACGGAGATACATTTTTAAACCTACAATTAGTAAGTAGATAAATGCGTTAACCACTGAGTCACCAATTTTCCTACTATACGGTAATATTGATAAAAAAAATATAAAATAAATTTATGATTTATCAAATTCTAGAAAACGATTTTAACTCAAAACATTAGAACATGTAACATTAGTTTACACAACAAATTTTTAAACATAGATTAAAGTAAAATATTTATATTAAAATATGTTTTCAATAAATATTTACTTTATGGAATGTGAAAATCAGATGAACCCAATATATATTTTGGATTCTTTTAAACTGAGTCGATCGGTACCAATTTTAAAATGAAGAGACGACAAATAAAAAAAAAAACTAAAATTGAAATTTTCAATGTTGTCCATATAAAAAGCCCAAATATTACGTTTCTAATTAAACATAAATATTTAACAGTATAATAATAACTCAAATTTATTAGTAAGTTTCTATTATTTATCAAGATTGGAAATTCGCTGATTATTCTTAAATATTGCCGTAAATTTTCTATGGTGTCTTATTTCTAAACTCTGACAAACAAATAACGTTAATTCTTTTCAAACTTTTTGTTTTTCTTGTATTGTTAGTAAAGCTATTAATTATTTCGTTTGACATTAAAACAACAAAATATTTCAGAAAATATATCTTGTTATGTAGCACAATAACCACAAAATATCTATAATATTAAAAAAATACCGATAATTATGTTAGTTACAATTTGTATTATATATGCGCTAAATAAAATTTTATAGTCCGATTCACAAAAAAGTTTAAGCTAATCCTCATTTTTGGATTAATGAATTCTATTCTATTGCGGTATTTAAAATTGAATCTTCATATCAAAAAAGGTACATACTAGGAATAGGAATTTTACGAAATAAACTGTAAAATTAGAGTAGAATTCGCTAATCCAAAAATGAGGATTAGCTTAAACTTTTTTGTGAATCGAGCTGTTAGCGACTAGAACAACTAATATGGATTAGGGCTCGTATTAGATTTTCACATCCCATAAAGTAAATATCAACCAAACGCTTAGTTTCTTATTCTAGTTTAAACTTACTTCTTGTTGAGCAAAATCAATGAAATTCTGCAGATCTGGATCTTCTCTATACGTATGAATAATTTTATCTGTAAAACTCTCTTCCAAAACAGACTGCATTGTATGTGGAAACACGAATCCCATAATAGCTACAGCCATTTCCAATAGGAAGAATATCAGAAGACAAAGAGAATACTGAAAAGATCACTCAATAAACACTTACACCCATTATCATCATTCAAAACTTACAAATTTTAGAAGACAAGTATTTTCTCGCAATGCTCCTACGCACCCCGCGAAACTAACAATGAAAACAACTGCTCCCATGATGACCATAACTAAAGAAATGTTTAGCACGACATCATAGACTGTTTCTAGTTTAACCCAGCCTGTTAATTGCCATTTATCAACAAATGCATATAATCCTATACCAATTAATAAGCCTCCAAACAACTAGAAACAAAAACTAAACAGTAGTTTTAACCTCTTTTATAAAAATCAAATAACATACCCAGAATACGAAGTTTAAGATGAAAATTAAATATTTAACGCATGAACTAACATAGGTAAAATTATGTGCCCTTCGTCGATTCATATTAACTGTTGTGATTTGTTGTTATACCACACCTAATCCTAAATGATAAGAATTCACAGATGTTTACACTAATTTTTATATATTTATACAAATTTTTAATAGATTATTGTTAATTTCATACACAAATACACTTTAAATTATTATAATCCAACGTGTTATGTGAAATTTTGCTAAAATTGTTGAACTGACACATACACTGCACTGACAGTTGTTGGTTGTTCACTCCGTTTACGAACGGAGCCAAAGATCGCTACATTAAAAAGATGTGAAAGTTCGTGTAGAATATCGCGTTCGTGTTTGTGCTGCCCCTATAAACATACTTCGGAACTAAACAATAAGTTTTAATTCCCTCGGTTTTATAAGGGGCAGAATAAATTTACTTCGGTAGTAAATTTATTCAAACTAACGAATTAGAATCAATTTTATTCATTTTAGGCATTTATATCATTACTGTCAAAATTTGAAGGAATAAATTTTATTTACTTCGGAAGTAAATTTATCCGTAGTTTCGTTTATAAAACCGGCCAACAGTATAGCATAAAAAAATATGCAGAGGAGTTGCGTTCGTAAAAACATTACAATAGGAAAAAAAAAAACTCGTATGACCGAACGATGTTTATGTATAGAAGAACGAAGAAAATAAGTACTATATTTTGCATACTACAAGAAATGTACATTTCTTATTTTTCATTGCCTTATATCTCGGAAACTATTGAAGATCGGACCCATGATGATTAAGCTTTTTTAATTTAACTCATTTTGGTCAGTACTATATGCTCTCATAATTTGTGACACTTATTTTTTAACACCCTGTATTTATTATTATCATTAAATAATGAAATTTGACATTTCTTAAAACAGTTTTTTATTTAAAACCGTGATCGTGGTACAAGCCAATGTTTTTAATGCATTTTTAATTTATTTCAAATAATTGTAGTTCATTTTTTCACCACATGTTGGCACTATTGGATTTCAATATTTATTCGTTTATATGACATGAACTCTGTCGACCGGAATTTGGTGTCCTTTCATTCGTGTGTATCAGTGATTTTGTACTTATAAGTACAAAATCACTAGCTTTTATCTTCTCGTTTTTCTTAGATTTCATCATTGTCGCATTGTTGAGTCTCAAATTTGTATTTTTTAATACAAACAGTAACTGTTTTTCCAGTCGTGCTTCATTGTTAAAATTAAATTTAGTATGTCATGTAAACATAGTAATTTCAATTTCGTGACATTATCTAGTTACAAACTTTAAATGACATGACTAGAGCATAAAATTCCGGTATTTAAAATTTAATCTTCAAAATATTATCACTGTCAAAATTAAAACAGAATTCGTTAATTCAAAAATAAGGATTAGCTTAAACTTTTTTGAGAATCGAGCTAGAAATGTTTTGCATTTTATGTCCTACCATATTTTGAAATGTTAACGATTTTTTTATAACAAATAAAGAAATAACATAAATTAAATTAAATATTTGAAGTCTTATTCATAGATGAATACTTACATAAATATGTACATATATTTATTTAAATACCTACGTTACATTTGTACAGTCTGAATAAATAATCAACGCTTACTTTTTATCTTGAACAACGTATAGTACGTTCACATTTCAAACAGTAATGAAAGAAACCAGAAAGGACAATAAATATTTTGATGTTTCGAATGAAAAATATCATATAAATGTGAGTTCCATTTTCCATTCTTTTAGTTACTAAAATACAATTCAAATTTTGTAATCAAGACGCTTTTTAAGAGCAAAATGTTTATTTTTTATTATTATTATTATTATTAGTTGCAAAAATAAAAACTGTAACCTGTAGATTTTGCCTATATCTAGTGGTCTATGCATTTTTCTGGATTACCAATAATACCCCATTAAAATAATTCTTTTTACTTTCTACGAAAATTATTTTATCTGTTATTCGTATATATTTTTTTTTATAGAAAAATAAAATCTAAATGTGTCATATTAATTATTTATTATAACTTCTTTGTTATTTATCTTTTTCCTTAAGAAAATACAGTGATTAAGTATAAAATTTGCTGAAACAATTAGATTTATTAATCAATATTACGTATTTATTTGAACTTTGCAATCTTTACATTTGATTAGAGTAACTTACAAGTGATTTATTGCATTTTATAAAATACTAAATTAAATAACAATACAGATAAATTAATACGCATTATACAATTTGTAAAATAGTATTTATTTTTAATATTAAAAGTACCAGTATTTTCAAAAATATATGAAAACAAATAATCTACGTAGAAACAATAAAAAGGTAGCTATTTAAATGAAAAAAATCTGATGTGGCCAGCACATTACCTTCAGTCAATTCCATGTATTTTGTACAAATTCCACACCAAAAAATACTTGGAGAAGATTCTTTATATCCAGTAAAATTGAAACACAAACATTTACTACCAAGGGAACCAGTTGTCAAATTCAAATTTATGTAATTGACAGATAAATGACAGTGTCAAAATCAACACTTTCATTGACATTACTGAAAGCTTTTTCATCTTTAAGAAATACTGCCAATCCCGTCAATGAATTGGAACCATCTTGAACATTTTAAAAGAGTATGATAGGATTCCGTATAGAATGTAATTTTGTAATTATTTTTAATTGAGACATTTTTCGCGATAACTGATAGTTTTTCTATAAGTTATTTTAAAAAGTAAAAATTAACCAGTCAGCTTTTCGTCACTTTCTAGTGATTTAAGCATTTTTTTCGAAAAACTATTGTACAAGTCCTAGCACTTTCACTATCCGAGATACCCATAGCAGCCCGGTTAAAAAACAGCGATTATTTTTTATTATTAAATTAGACGTCCTATATTACAAAGTTTTTAAAATTAGCTGCACAATAATGCCAAATACTTGTATTTTCATTAAAAATAACCCAGTTATTAATAATTTAAAGTTATAATATATACATGAATGTATTATCGGTTTACCATGACATTTGAGCCTTTTTTGTTTAAGAATATATTTAGCCGTTTATCTGATGTATTATTTGTTTTTGATAATTTCAAACATTTCGAACTGTCTAAAATTTAAAAGAAGTAAATTTAATTATAAATATTTTCTTAATTTTTTGACAGTAAATGAAAAATCAAAAACAAATTAGACGTTAATATATATCAAAATATTTCCCCAAACAAAGAAGGCACAAATGTCATAGCAAACTGATCATTTATTCCTATATCACATAAATATAAAATAAATATATCATCACGGCATATTACCCATTTCTGAGTCTGCCAAACTGTGTTATTCAAAGATTTCGGTAATGATAATGACATATTTCTACCGTGCGGGCGTTTACCAGGCGTCACCTCACGGGCACTCATTGCTGGCGTGGAGAGTGCACCACAGGAGTCCCATTTAAAATTGGAAATATTTAGCGTCGGTCGGGATCGAACCCGGTTCCCCAGGTTCACGACCAGACGCTCAGGAACGCGGCCATATCACATAACTTTAAATAATTAATAACTGGGTTATTTTTTAATGAAAATGCAAATATTTAGCATTATTGTTAAACTAATTTTAAATATTTTCCGAAAATATAAAAATATATTTTTGCCCTCCTGAAGTGTAATGGAAACTTTACAATTGTATACACAGCAAGTGTAACCTACATTTTACGCTTACTGTGTTGTAACTTGTCTAACTATGCGGTAAAATAATCAAAATATATTGGACGTTTATGGGCATTTAGAAAAGAAATCATCTTTACTATAATAAAGTTCATGTAAAAAAGTACTACCTACATGTTATTTTTTACTTTAACATTTCCTATATTTAAAATTAATTTATATAAACCAAAATCACGGCAGCGACATCTGTCATTATTGTAAAAATCCACCGTTACCGACATAGTCACCGATCAATATACCTTGTCTAACTATGAAGTAAAATAATCAAAATACACTGGACGTTTATGAGCATTTAGAAAAGAAATCATCTTTACTATAATAAAGTTCATGTAAAAAAGTACTACATATATAAGTTATTTTTTTACTTTAACATTTCCTATATTTAAAATTAATTTATATAAACCAAAATCACGGCAGCGACATCTGTCATTATTGTAAAAATCCGCCGTTACCGACATAGTCACCGATCGATATACCTGCCAAACACGCGAGGCGAACATTGCTAAAATGTCAAATATCGACACCTACCTATTATTTATTACGAAGAAAACATGAGCAAATAAATATATTATCAGTCATAAACAACGTCTATTATTACAAATAAATTTTTGCTAGAGGAAGTACTCTAATGAAGGTAAGTAAAATCAAATTTGGAAATTGACTTAACCCAAGTATTTTATACTAACCCTTTTCAGAAGTACAACTTCTCTTATTAAAAAAAGTGATTTTCATTATCGTCGGCCAAAAAAATTGATACAATTCTCGTGCGTGAAGTATTTTACAGCGCTCCAGCTAATAAGGCACTCGCCTTAAGGGCTCGTGCCTTACACAAAGCTGTCGTGCTGTAAAATACAACTTACACGCACTCGAATATAAATAACTATTACCATTCCAATAAAAAATCGTAGCCGTTTTCGCTTCCAGCGAAACCGGAAATAGAATTCAGGGGTTTCCCACAGAAAAATATGGCATTTAACTTAGTGCGCAACTGAGCAAAGTCTAAAATGAATAACAAAGAAAAGCTCTAAGTCCCTATTTTTTCAATCCTCCTGTATAATACATTTTATTATTGTCCTAGACTCTTGAAGTTTAAAAATAACGTTCCGGACGTTGTGCGTGAGATAGTTTATTTACTACCAATAATATAATGATTAGTAGAATAATAAGTAAAGAATACGATGTTATTGTAATTAAAAATTAATTTTATTGTCTAATATTATTATTCTGGCAACTATATGTTGATATTTTTGTATTAAACTATAAAAAATATACTGTACCAAGTTAGAAAATAAATGATTCATATCTGAACCAGCAAATCTTTAAACCAATCGTGCAGAAAACTGATAGCATTATAATACCCACATGCGATAACATTCTACCTGTACAATTAAATTTAATTCTGTTTCTTATCACGTTACCTGGCTATCAAAATCTGCATTTGTATTATCAACAACGAAACAGCAACAGTAAGATAAGTACAGCGGCCATAAACAGTCGTAAACAAATCACAAGTTTTCTAACCTTTAAAACCGTCGAAACTCCTTTAAAAAATAGAAAAGAACTTCAAAAATGTCCAGAAAACTCTTCAGTTTATTCAGTGACTCCAAAACAAAGCAACGAACAATCAAAGTGGTGGAAGAAACCAACGATGGCAGCCATTTTGAACGACGAGTGTCTGTTTCAAACTCAGGAAGATGGAAACAGAAAAATAAACACAGATCGGTGGTAAATGATGATATTTTTTCATCTCCGAAGAGTGACCAACAAGATTCGAGGCCAACTATACAGAGTGTCAAATCAAATAGTTTTGATGACAACAATAGAACAAACGAAACTCGGCCAACAATGGATGACAACAATGCCAACAAACTGGAAACTGCATTATAAAGTGTTGTGTTAATTTTAAAAAAACTTTTATCTATAGTGGCATTTTATACTCGTTATAAATTACAATAGTGCTAGAAGATCAAAATATTGAAATATTCGACAAATTATAAAAAGTTAAAACACAATCATTGGCTGGTAGTGCGAGCTCGGTTTTAAAGTTTTAACTAAAACGCTGTTTTAAAAAGTGTCAAATTTAATTATTTAATGATAATAATAAATACTATCAAATTTATCAAAATATGATTTTAAAGCAGAACATAGTCTGTATTCAAACAAATATTTTTAAAAAACTCGTTCTTTAAACATACGGGTGAAATTAAATATTTAAATTTAAATTTGACATTTCTAAAAACAGTGTTTTAGTTAAAACCGAGCTCGCACTACCAGCCACTGTGTTCAGAAAAAAACCTAATTCGGAGTAGGCTATGAACACAGAAACGTATGTCTGATCATTATTCAATTCAAAAGTCAAGTTGTCAAAATTGATCGTGAAATGTAATTAAGGAGAAAAGATAATAAAGAATATTGCCAATCATTGTTTTCTAATTTATTTCTAAAATAATGATTCAAGAAGAAAATCTTCGATTTCTTTAGATAACATTTTTGACAATATCTCGTGTCAAATTGACATTTTCTTGTTCATAGCCTACTCCGAGTTAGGTTTTTTTTTAACACACTATACATTAAATCACAAGTTTCCGAAGAAATGATTTTAGCACAAGTGCGCTAAAATGTCATGAAACGTGTATTTTATACCATTTTTTTCATTTTGGTTTTTTTTGTCAAAAACTATTTAAAAATATTCGTTATTTCAATTTCTAATTTATGAACATTGATTAGGAATATTTAATTGTTAGTAACAGTGATTGACAAATAATATTTACTTATATTATTACTTCATTTTAATAGTAAGTCTTCTAGAAGCAACCTAACAGATATTAGGTTTGGGTTCTTTAAAGAAGTATTTTATGATATCCAAATGAGTTTCATAAAGGACATATTAAACAACCAAAATAGAAAAAAGATATTAAACAAAAACGTTTATTTAGTGAGGCAATGTCTGGCGAATGGTGAAACGTGATCAGATAAAAATACTGTTCAATATTTATTTTTTCCTAAAAAAAATTCAACGTTCAGTATTTCAGAAAAAAAAAACCCTAATTCGGAGTAGGCTATGAACACAGAACCGTAAGTCTGATCATTATTCAATTCAAAAGTCGTTATCAAAATTGATCGTGAAATATAATTTTAAGCAGAAATATATTAAAGATACGGAATATTGTCATTCACCGTTTTCTAATCTATTTCTATTTCGAAAATAACGATAGGTACAATAAGAAATGCTTTGATTTCTTCAGATAATATTTTTGATAATATCTCTTGTCAAATTGACATTCAATTAAATACTTTCAAATTGACATGCATTTTTTGCTAATGGCGATTTTTTGAACACACAGTACCTATCTGAATATCATGCCAATTAAATACGTTTTCAGAAACTGTAAATTCTATTTCAGAAAAAGTAATGTCTATTTCAGAAAAAGTATATTCTAGTTCAAAAAAGATAAATTCAATGGGGTCGTCCACTTTTATTTTTTTATTATTTTAAATGAAATTCGTTTAATTTTGAAGCAATTTGTAGTATTAAAAGTCATAATTGTTTTTAGTTTAACTGCATTTGTTTTTTAGCAAAACCATTTCTCGCGCATCCTACTATAGAACGAGAAAGATAGCAATACTTTGACGTCACTGTGACACTGAAAACAAATTCATATATCTCGCAAAGTATTTATTAAAAAAAATTGTTTTTTTTTATCTTAATCGTTATTTATGGAGTAGTAAGTATAAAGTATGCATTTTATTATTTTTTGTTATGGTGGAGAACCCCATTTCGGCAAAAGAAAATTTAATTTCAAAAAAATTAAATTTCTGAATTTAGTTTTCTATAAACAATTACATACATTCGTAGTGTCTTACAAATAAAAGTGAGTCATTGTATGCCTTAAATATTTAACATTAACTCGGCTCAAGTTCATTTTTTTGAAATTGAATTTAGTTTTACTGAAATTAATATTACCTTTTTCGATTTTACTATTTCTGAAACCGATACTACATCTTTTAAAAAAGAATTTAACTTTTCTAAAATTAAATTTACTCTTTCTGAATTTGTATTTTTTTCAGAGTACCTAGAAGGCGTTCTGCAATTTCTTTTTCAAAATATATTTTGAATGACAAGTTAAGAAAAGTGAAAGTTTACCAGACGAGTATCGTTCGTACTTAAATGCCATACGAGTACTGTAAAATCAGTTTTCTGACGCGGTGCGTACAATATTTTTTCGTATTTTATATTAGTACTAAAATTTGAATTTTTTTGCGGCATAATATTCTGAATTAAAAACATCTTAAAAACATAGTAGTCTGATTCTCAGTAACAAAGTAAATTGACAGCTATTGTTTTTTGTACCTTACAACCTCCAAACAAATTAATTTTTGGAGATCGATTTACAAAACGATGGATTTAGACACAATATGTCAAAATGTATTTTAATGATAAAACCGTTGCTATGCAGTACCGGTTGCTATGTTGTAAAGTAATTCATTACTGAACGATTTTAAGTCCATTACTGTACAAAATTTTTTTTCTTTTAATTATTATTATCATTTTTTAATTGTTGCCTCATTTACTGTGATTAAAAGAAAATATTTTATTACAATGTTGTATAGAGTGCAAAAAATGGATATAAAATACTACTATTGTTATTGTATATGTATAAATTGATAGTCATAAATATTTGTTTTATGAAAATAGTTTTTAAAGGACAAATTGTCATATTTAAAAATAAATTTTGCACATATCTGTGATTAAATTATATTATTTATTTTAATAATTTTTGTTAGATAAGGAGATAATTATATTTACTTTTATATTATTAATATTGTGAATAAATTTATCAGATGAACACAATGATAAAGTATAATGATCAAATGAAACATAAAATTGATAATATTAATATTTTATTCAAAATAATACATATTTATTCTTTAGGATATAATGTAATACTCATTATATATGCTGTATAAATAGTGTTCAATTAAATATTAATCAAATCTATTTTGTACTTCTTCAAAGATGTGTGTCTGTGTGTGTGTGAAAACATTTCCTTTGATTGTTGCAAGGAAAATTGTTTCCTGTAATTGTTTCAAACTGATTATTTTAATAAGATAACTTTTAATTGTTGTTTCACGTCAATGAAATCTATTCAAAATCAAAAATTATACGCTACAGATAATCTTTTATGAATAACACACAATAAAGAAATATTTTACTTTCTAAATCTTTTATATAAAACATTACAGTTTACAAATAAAAATATGTATATAGTTCAATTTCTTAATCATGTGGTCCATTTCTAAAATTGCTTTTGTATTTGAATTTTTCAAAACACGGTATTATTGAATTAAATTCAAAAGGTATACAGGGTGATCGTTGAAAGTTTGTACCACTTCCGGTTTTAGCGAAAATAAGTACCACATTAAATGTAGTATACGGAATTAATATACCGAGTGTAACACGAAAACCGAGCCATATGGGAAAACAGTTTTTCCTTGCCTAAAAGTGGCCTATTAATTTTAGACAAAAATGCTTCAAATAAATGTTATAGAGAATGTTAAACACCTATGGCTCCGTTTCGTGTTCTACTTTTTTCCGAACATTGGAAATTCAATGTTAAAATATTGATTTGGCAATATCTCTACCTAAAAAGTGTAATGAAGAAAAATGTTCGGAAAGAAAAACTGTATCCAAGAGTACCTTGTTCATTTGTTTCTTATGCATGAGTTAGAAGCAAAAGAAAAATACATTAAGTGCCATAGAAAAAAAATTATATTTTTTTTGTTTCTGGCATATGACAGATTTGACATTTATTTTTTATTTTATTCTTATTATAATTTGTGATTATTATTTTCTTCTTCTAGATTAACTCTTCCTATTATTCTAATAATAATAAAATAAAAAGAGATGTCAAACCTGTCAGATATGCCAGAAACAAGAAACATAAATTATTATAATGGGGTCATTTCAAAAAAAATAATTGTCGATTTTTTTTTATAAAATCATGAAATCCATCTCATTTAATAAATATAGTAATAGAAAATAATTTGAAATATGCTACTTTTCATTCATAAGTTTGTTAATAAACTTTCGCGGTTTTAAACACGGACTAAATTTGTGACGACACAAATTCATACTCACACAAAGACAATTCACTCTCACACACACACGCTTCACAATATGAAACAGTACCCTAACCTAAAAGTGTGACAGATGACAGCAAAATATACAAGAGAGAAGATTATTATTACTTTCTATTTCTTTAAAAGTACTAGTGCAGTATAAATTATGTAAATAAACCATTTATTTAAATAAATACCAAACCAAATAGTCATAGTTCTAAATTAAACCGGTAGAGCTCGACTGTCGTATCCGTGAATATGTGTCGTCAGCCGTTGAAATATTTGAAATTAAACGCAAATTTTAAAAAAATCATATCTCTGATTCTAAAGACTTATAAGATGAAAAACATACCCATACTTGTTTAATTTGACCTATTTTTTCAAGAAAAAAATAAATCAGAAAATGTGAAATGACCCCATTGCCTTAAATCGTGTATTTTCTTTTGCTTAACTCATACTCATAAAAATAATTGACCAACAAACTTTGTACTCGATCGATGCAATTTTTCATTCTGAACATTTTTGTTCATTACACTTTTGTTTTAAAATTAATAGGCAAAGAGATATCGAGAAATAAAAATTTTAACATTGAATTTCCTATGTTTGGAAAAAGTGGACACCCGGTATATATTAGCTTTATTATACTGTGATTATACAGAGTGATCCAAAATAATTAAGTCAAGAGACTTGAAAAAGGTCTGTTTAAGATCAAAATTATCTTCTATCGAAAAAATTAGCATCAATTTACCGGCAATGTCAAATTATGTTACCTATATTATCGACATTTTGGAAGTTAGCAGCATACGTATTTTGAATTTTTTGACATACAGTTCTTTCCATCTTTTATTTAACTGTTATTTATTCAAATCGTTACGTTTATGGTATTTACGGAAGAACATCACAAATTAATTTTGGAAGCATATTTAAATAAATATCCTGAATATATTTATTTTCATCCCCTTTCAAAAATTCAATGAACGCCAATGCATCTGTCAATCGTATTTCACTATCACAACGATGCAACAAACAAAAAATCAAAACGTAGCGACACGTCCATCGACCTTTAAACTAATAGACGCAGCGTACGAGCAAAACGCTTGTCCCGCCATAACGGTGCAGACACAGTATCTCTATCCTTCAACAGTACGGAAGTTAAGAAAACACGGCAAAATAAAAATTTGATTTGTCCATACTTGTTATACTTGGTGCATAATCGCTAAGAGTTTATATTTAATTTTTTTGTGCATAGTTACTTTCATTATATATTTTTAATACAATATATTATATGCACATATTATATTATAGGGAACAAGTAATAATTAATAAGAACTTACATTTGAAATGACACAGCTAAACGGCGTACGTACTGCTGACTGCACAAAATACACCGTTTCCCCATTATTTTGTCGCATATGCACCTCACAACACATATTCGTATATGTTGACAGAAATAATTGTAAATGTTCTCCAAAAAAGTAAAATAATACACAAACAGTCACGAAACGTCAAATAGATTTTGACAACTATTTAGTGATAGAGAGCGATGTATAGAGGTTTACATATGGCTGAAAAAGATGTACAATGAGTACGAACGCATGCGCAGTATACTTTAACTGAGAACTTCCGTATTGTCGAAGGACAGAATATATATTTCTATCTTTTTATGTTGGAGCATTATTCTAACAATAAAACAATAGGAAACACTTGGTCCATTAGTTTAAAGGTCGATGGACACGTCCAATCATTCTATACCATTTCAACTTCAAATTCTGTCTAAACAACTTCAAAATGAGACTAAACAACTTCAAATTGAGACTAAACAACTTCAAATTGCGACTGAACTATTTCAAATTGGGAGGAAACAATTTCAAATTAAGAATAAACAATTTCAAATTGTGACTAAACAACTTCAAATTGAGACTAAACAACTTCAAATTAAGCCTAAACAACTTCATATTGAGACTAAACGACTTCAACTTCACATTGATTCTTTACCCACTGATAAGCTGTGGATTTTTCTAGTCCTAATCTATTCGCAAGAGTTCTCTAATCTTCAGTATTATTACGAAGTGCACATATTTGTTTTTTCAAATACGCCATTTTTAATTATTAAGCACTTTAACACGTTAACGACCATGTGCACCTTAGTGGTGCGCACCATGTTTTTGCACAGACCGCGTGCCCCTATTTGGGCACAGTGAACGGTAATGTTTCAAGTCATGTGGGTCTGACAGGAACGCAGCTACAATGTATTTAAATACGGCGTTTAGTTGGTCTGATCCCTGGAAAATAAAAAATATCCTTGGGTTGGGAAAATTAATTTTATTTTATTTTATATTACAGTATTAATGAAAAAAAAGCCATAACTGCTAATTTCATCAATGTATGGTATGTTATTTAGTTTTATATTGAATTTTTAACTATAAATTTTCAAAATAGACATCAGCAATGAAAATGCCAAAAAAGTATATACTTTTTGCCCTGGATGCTCCGAAAATGTGATATATATGTGTATAAGTTGATTTTTTAAAAGCCACACTTCTTTTATTAAGCAATAATGTAACTATTTGTATTTTTAGTATGTATTTTTTAAATCAGACCGCGTGTACCTATTTGGTGCACAGGTTTTTTTTTGTAAAATACTCCCGCACATCAACTTATTTTGTCCAAATAAACATTTATTGAACCCCCTACTACCAAAATTTAACAAAAATTTATTTTGGTCCAGAGGTAAAGTTACAAAATTTAGGGCTGGTCGTTAACGTGTTAATATATCAAATACAATACGAATGTTATCACCGTTTGTTAAATTCGGTTTTTTTCCCGGAGGGCTCTTAACATGAAATTATTCTCAATTTGAAATTGATTAGTTTCAATTGATATTTGTTTATTCTCAATTTGAAATTGTTTATTCTAAATTTGAAATCGATTATTCTCAATTTGAAATTAATTATTCTCAATAGGGGATTCCAGCTCAATCGAATTAAAGGAAAATAGTAAAAAAATACGAATGTATGTGCTGAATAACGAATATTAATAAAAAAAAAAAAATGAAATGGTATAATTGAGATATTTCGGAAATAAGGGGTTTTTTGTTATAGCGCTTTGACACTAATATGATTCGAAAGGAGGGGCTAACATTCCTGTACTGCAGTTTCCAAACAGTTTTTATTTTAACATACATTTCTTGCATTAAACTTAATAATTTAAATACACCTGTAATTATAAAGTATGTAGACTTATACAGTGTTATAATATTCATTTATTTTTTATGTAAATATAACTTAAAATAGCATATAATTCAAGGACATTTAGGTCCATGATGAAAACAGTTTGATATAAAAACACATAAATGTGACGTCACGTCAATCTTTTCAAAATTCGGGAGACCATAACTCGCTTATTAATAGGAATATTTTCACCGGATTTTCATCAATAATCTTAGTTTTCCTAATATTTTCAGATGAAATCATAAAAAAATGGTGGAATCCCCCCATTTGAAGTTGTTTAATCTCAATTTGAAGTTGAAAAGGTATAGATCACTCTGTACATCATCAATGTCATCAATATCCCTACCTGCCTTCCCCTTCAGTTACTCTGACATAACACACATCCCAAACACAAAATCCCGCTCTGCATACAGGACAAGTCGCGCGCTGCTGCATCCACACATCTGGCGGGGAGGAGCCCTGCCGAGAGGCGAACCAGCGCGCAAGACAGTCCGCACACCACAGAGGCCGGCAGTAGCAAGCAGTGCAAGACGTTTCGGGGCCTGCGCCTGCATCAGCGACAGAGACGCATCGGCGAACGAGTTTGACGTTTGAGGGGGTGGTCATGCAGCCGATACAGTGTTCTACTGCCTGAAAAGACAAGAGGAACTAATCTAACGACAAAATTAAATCAATAAAGAATAATAACAAACATTGTCACCATTACTTGCAACAAATTCAACAAATTCTTTAAAAAATCTGATGTAATACGAAATTATGGATTATATTTTATTATGTTTTTCCTCGAAAATCTGTTAAGAGCTCCAAATTAAGTGCCACTTCGGGTATATCATAAATAGGCCGTATCCGATATCTCATTTTTGCATTTAGTATTTAGGATTTAAGTCTTCTTCACATACATACAACTCCGATTGGCACATGAAGACATCCATTGGTTTGTATTGCAACACTTTTACAGCCCGATTCACAATAGCTATTTGTGTATTAAGAGCGCAAAATGCGACATTGTCGATTGAGAGGTTGTCTCTCGAAATCGACAATGTCCATTTGCGCTCGAAACACACACAAGATTTTTTCTACAGTCGCCACAATGGGGTCCTCCACCATAAAAAATAATAAAATGTACACTTTATACTTACAGTACTGCTCAATAAATAACGATTGGCTAATACAAAAGATACGGTTTAAACTTAAAAAGGCTTTTAAATGATTATATCGTTACACTAGCCATCTATTCCATAAAAAAAAAAAAATTAGAGCGTGAAAGCAAGGATTTGTGATGATTTGATGAGTTTTTGTAGAAAAATGTGTGGTTAGTTGTCACGCCTGTCACACTGAAAAAATTAACAAATATTTCAAAGAATTTGTGATTATATAGACATGTATGTGCATTGACTGACTTCTCGCAATTATTTAAATAACGAAATAACTTATAACTTTATTTTAATCCAAATAAATAGTTAACTAGAGATCAGATGTCAGTACGACTCGCAACTATCCTACCGCCATCTGTGTATAATCATTCCTATTACTAAACATAACTGTTCACACATTTTATTTTATATTTAATTTTATTTTATCGTTATTTTCCATTCTTCTTGAGTTTTTATTCAATCTAATCTAAGCATTTTATACTTTTGTTTTTGTAAATGAATGCCCTATTTCATTTTCACAGCAGTGTGGCATTTTGTTAGGTTATGTTAATACCGACAGAACATATGTCAAATTGACTTGTGAACGTGATAAATGTGTAATTACAGAGCCATTAGTTCCGAACTAAACATTTTCATTAAGAATGTAGACAAGTGACATTTCTCAACATTGTATACTTAGAAATTTGGACAGCGAGCGTTTTTCTACTTTGTCGCGCATGAGCGGCAAAGTGACATTTTGTGTTGACAAGAGAGCGCAAATGGCTACTTTCTATAGTGACTGTAGAAAAAAAGATTTAAGCTAATCCTCATTTTTGGATTAGCGAATTCTAGTCTAATTTTGACAGTTTATAACTTAAAATATAGTCTAATCTATTCCTAGTATCTACCTTTATTGATAATATCATGAAAATTCAATTTTAAATACCAGAATGGAATAGAATTCACTAATCAAAAAATGAGGATTAGCTTAAACTTTTTTGTGAATCGGGCTGTAAAACAATAAAAACGATTTAATTAGATGCTTTAGATTAAATGCTAATATTGTATTTCATAAAATAAAAGCTAAGAAGCAATTCTTCGACAGTAAATTTGGCATTTATCACAAATTACAGCTACGGACATAATTTATTTAATTAGTGTGGATCAACTTCTAGGCATAATGTGCTCCTGCAAAACCCCAAAATCCTAAATAATCACTAAATTTAGGGCATACAAATTTAGGATTTAGATATTAGGATGATAAAAGTGCAACATCAGACACAGCCATAGTCAAAATCTAATATGTTGTTTCAAATTTTATACGAGTTTTAAATAACAAATTTGAGAAATTTTGGATCATATTTTAATATATTTTTCAAGAAAATCTGTTCAGAGCTTCAAATGAAAAAAATTAATATGTCGTTCTCATTAATACAAAAGTCTTAAATACTAAATTTGAAAAGTTTTGAATTATATAATATTTTTCACAAATATCTGTTCAGAGCTTCAAGTAAAGTATCATTTCCGGTGTATCAATTTTAACCAAAATCTAATATGTTGTTCACCTTGATATTAAAGTCTTAAATAATAAAATTGAACAGTTTGCTGTTATATTTTAATATAGTTTTTCATTAAAATCTATTAGGTGCTTCAAGTAAAGTACCACTTCCGCTTATCCAATTTTACCCAAAATTTAATCAACTTTATTAATGCAGAAAGCTTAAAAACGGAAAGTACAAATTATTGAGTTTAATATAAGTTATCGTCCAACATCAACTTAAATATCGCATTCAAAAATTAATAAATAAATGATATAAAATACACATTTTACTTTAAAAGCCTTTAGATAAAATTGGGTTTTATGTATTTATTTTCATGTACATTTGGTTCCCACCAAATTTGCTGAGTTTTTCATTTGATTTCCGTAATAGTTATTTATGTATTAAGAGCGTAAGGAGGTTTTTATGGCCTGCGGCGGAATTTTGAGCCCGAGGCGTAAGCCGAGGGATAAAAACACGTCAAAGGCCATAAAAGCAAGTTACGCTCGTGGTACATACAAAACTTTATGCACGGACGAAAATTTTCAAATTATGAGTGTCAGAAAAATTGTATCGAAAAGAATTTGTCCTCGTACATCCAGTATCTAGTGTTGCTATGAAAGCGGAAAACAACAGTTTATTAGTTCTGTCATTTGAGTTTCATTTTGTGTATCTCCGTGCTTTCCATATAAATATCACGATATTAATTTTCATTTTTCATTAAAGAACATAAAAATTTTCGATTTGTAAATAAAAACTTTTCATGTTGCCTGTTTAAATTGTTTATATTGTAGGTTATAATTTAGTTTGACGTTTCATTATAACCCGGCGGGCTATAATGAGGCCCGCGGACTATAAAATGACGTTTATGTCAAAGAAATTCGTGTATAATTGTCAAATTATGATACGTCCGTGCATAAAAATAAAAAAGTCCGTAGAAGAACGGAAATTTCCGTGGGTCTGGAACTGATACCATGACACCGATTTGTTTGTAATATAGTAATGAAGTGAACGAAAATATACCTCTTTATAACCCTACATTAACCAGTAATCCCGCATTGTTCTATTTACTGAAAAATCTCACCTGGTCAAATTCATACACTTCATTCTGCTGAATTTGCTCCTTAAAAGCATCTATAAACCTATCCAGCAATGTCTTATGAAACGTCACAGTTGGCAACACTGCTATCGGCCTCGTCCACTTGTCCTGCAAGTCCTTGAAGTCCAGCGCGTTGAGTCGGATGAAGAATGGACTAACTCCATTCCGTGTGGACTTCACTTCAATGTTGATATATTGGACTTCGCCTCGATTGACAACGGAGATATTGTGCGTATCGCTACTGCAAACAATAAGGGCAGTGTCGCTTTGGTGAGCACAGAGAAGATTGTAGGGAGTGATTTTTAAAAGCCAGTTGTCAGTAGCGATTACTTTTATCACAGAGTTGGTTTGGATGCTGATTTTGTCCACTCTGAAAGATAAATAAATTTGTTATAACTTGTCCACTAGTTGTTATATCAAAAGATAACTATTGAACGTCATTTATAAGCAGTCTGGTATATTCCTTGCAAATAACTTCACTGCATTTCGTACCCATAGGTGTACACCACTCATATACCTATTAACTAATATATTGCGGATCCTTTGCTTTTCTTGAAGGAAACACTGTGAAATGGAAATATCATTTCTGCATAAGTCTATCTCACACAAACACCCAACCATGTGCTCGCTGCATCACCAGGGCAGCGTTCCAAAACCAGGAATACCGAGTTTTGGCGTAGAGTATGAAGTGTTGTGTTTTGGAACGAATGAGAGTTTTGTTGAAGTAAAAAATTGAAACTAAATTAAAAATAATTTTATAAAACTAACAAAACTACTTATAAGTACAACATTAATGTCAAGCCCGTAATAAAAGCGCTTTTATGGAGCACTCTCCTCAATATAATGTGAAAATACGCTCCATAAAAGCGCTTTTATTATAAAAGTATGCTCATAATACACGCCAACGTATTTACTTATGTTTATTTTCAACCAAAAGCATGTTTTCTTCCTCAAGAAGACAAATTACTTTCATATGTTGAGAATCGTGAGCAACTACATTTGAAAATATTGTGGATTTTGGAACGCAGCCCAGCCAGCGACGCTGTCAGCGTTAGCCAATAGTAGTCAAGATTTCCGAGCATACGCATAATTCGTGGTTGGGTGTTTGTGTGAGATAGACTTTGCAGAAATGATATTTCCATTTCACAGTGTTTCCTTCACCTTCTCTTATGGGAAAGATACGAGCATTAGCAATATATTAGTTAATAGGTATATGACACCACTGAATATATAGTTCAGTGGTGTACTGTACACACATGAAATATTCGTCGAAAAAATAAAGATAATTTATTTGAAAATGTTTCTTTATAAATAATTTTTTCAAATTTTATTTTCTTCACCTACATTTTTGTATGAAACAAAAATAAGACTTGATGTAAACCATGTATGGAAGAAATGATTAGGTAAAAGACTTACGTCATGAAATAATATTACTAAAGTAATGACGTCACGTACTACTACGTTTACATGAGATACTAATTTATAAGGCGCGAGCAGTCTAGTGCCTTTGTTGGTGTTTCTTGACATGCAGATAAGGGGGCTTGTGACAGAATGACAGTAATTATGAATATAGATGTTAAATGTCATCATTTTTCATTCCAAATTTCATGATTTTCTAATTTTGTGGTTTATTTAACTCGCCAAGTAAAGTCCACACATCTGGTGACAAAGAAACCACGTGAACTTAGAAAATCTTGAAACTTTGAATTAAAATTTATGACATTTGTAAGTTAGAACTTCAGTGCTTTGATACATAAATAACTATGATTATAAACAATAAAACAATTCGTAAACGGTATAGTTTTTACAAAAAAAATGTGATATAATAGTGTTATCACCGTTCGGTTCGCGGAAACTAATGTCGCAGTTGTGAAATTTGTAAATTTTGACTATGTTGAAATAAATGAAGCATTCATCCAAAAACCTCTTCGTATAGAACTACTTTTTAAAAAGTGCACATTTTTCATTAAAATAAATTCATAAAGTATGTGCTTTTCTTAACAATAAAAACGAGAAAAAATTGCAATTTTTAACGTAAACGGGTGAAAAATGAAACGCTATTGTATGCAACTCGTGAGTAAAATATTTTTTTTAAAGGCAATAATCCTTTTAGATAAAAGTTACACTTTTACTCACTTGTTACGTAATTTTCTACGTTAAAAAATGTGTCCTTTTTTCATTATAATACGTTTATAGTTTTTATACATTAAGCAACTCAAATGGGTGAAAAAAATGAAACATTCGGAGCACTTTTTTCACGTATTGTAGAATAGTATATTATGTGGCAAGTGTGTGAAGCTGAAATTTTTACAAGGCGAGTGTTGCAAACCACCCGAATGTAAAATAGGCTCCACACACGTGTTACATACTATACTTTTTCTACGACCTTGCAATAAAAAATATTTTTTCTTCACATTGTCATTCTTTTAACGTAAAGCCTCTGTATTATCAACTTGTGTAACCATGGTTACCAACGGTACGGGTGTTTAACAGCTTTGTTTTATTAAAATACAATTCATTTTGTAATATTTAAAATAATGAACGGTGCGTGAAATGTTACTTCACGTACAATGTGCAAAAAATCAAACTTCACACACAAAAATTGATACGTGAAGTACTCACTTCACGCATGGGAGTAGAAAAAAAGTTTTATGTACAATTCGCGAGTATTTTTACGTAAAGGATTTGCGCTCCTGAGATAAAATTTTTCCTCGTAAAAAAAGTTACACTTTACGCACTTGTTGACTTGTTACATAATAACAATTAAACTTCTTAGTGTGTAATGAATATGAAATGTATTAATTTTTACCTTCTGAATTCTATATTGATGTCAGCAGCAACAGCAATCCAATTTGTATTATTATTGCAAAACTTTTTTATATTACTACAAATAGGATGCTTCTCCCAATTATTATTAGACCAAATATAAATTTGATATAAGGCTAACAATGGTGCTATGAACGATGATGTAACGAATAATTGCCATAAATAAGGATCAGTGTTATTCCATAGTAACGAAACCTACAAGATTTAAAAACAATAACATGTAAAACAATTGCAATGTTGTCAACTCACTTGATCAGTTTCATAAATCAGTAACAGTCCGAATGTATACCCAAAAGGCAATAAAGAATGAATAAATAATGTTATACTAGCTCTTTTAATATGATATTGAATAAATTGTTCATTTTCAGACCCTAAATATTTTGCAAATAGTGCAGGGATAGTAAATCCAGCCGAAAGAAATTCTATAGGTGGATATATTATCCCAAATGAAATTAAGATGTAAAACAAAGTAAATAAAAGTAAATCAGTTGACATTTTTTCATTAAAATACTCATATCATAATTTGAAGGTTATATTTTGCACTAGTTGTCACTTTTTAATTACATTATAAACCAACAGAGGCACCACAGACCTGTATATAGAGGTCACTGCTTGAGACGCCTGAGACACTGTCTGAAATCTGATGTGGCCAGCACATGATCTCCCGCCAATTCCATGTTTAAAATAGCAATGAGCTTTAAGTAAAATATCACTTCTGGTCGGTCATTTGTAATCAAAATCTAATTTGTTGTTTCAATAAATAGAAAAGTTTGTAATATAAAATTTTAGATTGTATTTTACTGTTTTTCCTCGAAAATATGTTAAGAGCCCCAAATTAAGTACCACTTCCGGTTTATCATACGTAGTCAAAATGTAATAATTGTTTCAAATTATATAGAAGTTTTAAATACTAAATATGAGAAGTTTTGGATCATATTTAAATATATTTTTTCAAGAAAATCTGTTAAGAGCTTCTAGTAAAGTACCATTTCCGTTTTATCAATTTTAGAAAAAAATTAGTACGTTGTTCTCATTACAAAAGTCTTAAATACCAAATTTGCAAACTTTCGGGTGATAAAAAATCTGTTCAGAGTTTCAAGAAAAGTATCATTTCCGGTTTATTAATTTGAGCCAAAATGCCAAAATCTAATATGCTGTTGCCCAAGGTAAGATATAAAAGTCTTAAAGACTAAAAATGAAAAGTTTTGGTTTATATTTTAATATAGTTTTCCCTTAAAAACTGTGTGGCCGTGTGCCTGAGTGTGGTCGCGAACCTGGCGGAACCGGGTTCAATCCCGACTGACGCCAAATATTTCCAATTTTAAATGGCATAAAAGTGACCCCTGTGGTGCACTCTCCACGCCAGCTATGAGTGCCCGTGAGGTGACGCCTGGTAAGCGCCCACACGGTAAAATATATCGTCATCATTACCGATGTCTACATATGTTGTAGATAGTGGCACACACAGAAATGGGTAATATGCCGTGATGATATATTTATTTATTTAAAAACTGTTTTGGCTTCAAATAAAGTACCACTTCTGGTTATCCAATTTTACCCAAAATCTAATCAACTTTTTATATTAATGCAGAAAGCTTAATTACGGAAAATATTTTTGGAAGTTTCATACAAAAATTATCGTTGAAGAAAAAAGAGACACACACACACAAATTTACACACACGTACACTGGCAGACATTGTAAAATAGCAAAAAACGTTTTGTGAGGACCCTAATTCGTGCTAATTCATTGAAAATTCACTATCGAATTTGGCGAGAGATAAAAACATAAACTTTGTTGATTTTATTATCATGAGCTTAAAATTTATGTTGCTGATAAATAAAACAAATATTTCACAATTTGAATTCCGCTGTTAATCCCTCTAGTGACGATAAATTGTAACTGTAATCTCAAAATCAGTAAATCTCAAACAGTACATTCATAATTTCCATCAAAAATGAGACTTTTTACATGTAATGTTCAACAAATAACACAAATGTATAACAAAAAATGTTGTAGTATTTAAGTTTGAATGTTGTAAAGAAGAAATAAATAAATATTTAGTTAAGTATAAGGTCTATTTTAATCGGAGTTTTGAACTTTAGGTTTACAAGTCGTACGTCAATGGCCACCACCTATCACCACAAACGTCAAGTGTCTGAAGTGTCAAAATGAGTTTTTAATTGTTGTTAAGTAATAATTAAAAAGCATCAATTCTAAAAATTCCATTATTAAAGTGTTGTTTAGTGTAGTACCAATTACAAACTTGTAAAATGTCGCGAGCAAAATCCCGGAATAATTCAGAAATATGCGCTGATTGTGGAAATGCAGGTGATTCATACCAAAAAAACTAATTTTAATATACCTACGACCCATAAATATACATTATTATTAATTATTAACACTGTTATGACCTCCTTAACTCCTGAATCACTCAATTAATTAATTGAAAGGCATTTAAGTGATATGTTTTTAGAACCTACATGGGCATCAATAAATAAAGGGATATTTTTATGTGCTGAATGCTGTAGTATACACCGTAGTTTTGGGCGACATATATCACAAGTTAAATCGTTAAATAAAAGCCATTGGAATCCGTCCCAGTTATTAGTACGTATAAAATTTGCATGTTTACAAACAGGAAGTGAATTATTTTTTAAACAGATGGTCCAAACTTTAAACAACAATGGAGTAAACAATATATGGGAACATTGCCTACTAGATAATAATTCCAAGTTTTTAAAACGAAAACCTCAACCAAAAGACCCTTTGCAGTAAGTATAGTATGCTTAAGACTTTATCTGTTAAAGAAATAGATATTCCAAATTTTAACAATGGGGTATTCTACCATTTCAAACAAATTGTAAACTTCTATAATTATAAGTTTAAAAATCTGATGCAGCCAACACAATACCTTCCACCCATTTTATGTATTTTGTGCAAATCCCATACCAAAAGTACCTTGGGAAAGATTCTATATACCTATCAAGTAAAATTGTAACAAGAACATATACTATTTTCTACAAATTCCATACCGAGAGTTCTTTAGAGAAGATTCTATAAATCCAATTAAATTATAACACGAACATGCTTTATGTAAATTGATTAACACTGCCATCTGTCAGTTAGAAAATTATTTGAATATATCAGCTGTTTCCATGATTATAGCAAAGCTGGCTGATTTATGAATGTTAATTTCTTTATAATTATTTAACTCTATATCTATTGGATATGAAGGAAAATGTATAATCAAACCGTATACACAATAAGTTATTCTTTCATATTGATAATCACATAAAATGTCAAAAAAATGAACTGAATTTTTCCAAAAAAAACTGTTAAAAACTTCAAATAAGGGAATTTCCGGTTGACCAATTATAACTAAAATCTAATCAGCTCTTCGTATGGATTTAAAGAAAAGGAATAAGAAAGAATTATAATTATTAGTATTGGAGTTATCGTCGGAGAAAAATTTGTCTCACACGGACACACGCACATACAGACATCATCATAAAACTAGAAAAATCGTATTCTAAGGACCCTAAAACGTGCTTATTCGTTAAAAACTCACCACCTATTTTTTGACCAAAGACAATACCGTCCTTATCTAAAGGTGACGGAAGGTAAAAAGTGATAAAACATAGAATTTCCGTCTAATACAGTTATATGTGAAGAAATAATTATACATATAATTTACATAAAAATTCGTTATAGGTGACCCTGTTATACATTACGTGAAATATTTATGAATTAAATAACACGATTGTTTTCAAAACATTAAATAATAACAATAAAATTTATTATTATTATATTATACGGAAATTATTTTCTGCGTGGTGAACGTCATATAAATTAACTTCCTTAGTTAAATCTACATTCACCAATAGTGATGTGTGATTATCAACAATAACTATTTTGCCTGAATCACTTTTGTAAATCATTTATTTTGTTACTTCAGTTTTCTTAATTTTTATCAAAATATTCACAGGTTTTAAAACCCTCGCTGCGCTTGTTTTCTAATCGTTATTATTATTTATTATTATTGTCGGGAGGTGGTTCATTCTTGTCCCTGTACTGCGACCTTTCTGGTCTATTGTACCCTCCGTATTTCCTCCTATTCTAGGAGCCCTGTATGTTTTGTAAACTCCAAGATTTTCTTTAGACTAATGTCCTTTAGTGTCTCAGTGTGCAATTTCTTTGCTCCTAAAAGACTATGTCTGCTTGCCAAAAATGCTTCGCAGTGACATATTAAGTGTTCAGGGGTTTCATCCTCTTCTCCAAATCCTCTGCATGTTGGTTCTTGTTTGAGGCCCGAACCAACATGGCCTAATCGTTACTAAAGGCTAGCGTTACGTACTTTTATCGTAAATAACTATTAAATATATTATTACTTTGCAGCCCAACGAAATCAGATTTTATACGAGCAAAACATCAACAATTCGCCTTTGTATTCCGTCCAAACCGTGATGACACACTATGTACAGAAAGTGAGCTGGGAAAACAATTGCACTCGAGTGTACGGACAGGAAATTTGGAAATGTCTGTTCGATTGTTAATCCAGGGAGCTGACCCCAATTATTTTCACGATGTAAGTGGTCTCAAAATGTAAATTTATTTTATTTAGTTTCTGTGATCTATAATAAATACTTTATAATATTCCAATATTATATACATATACCGGTGTTCCAAGCAAACCTTGACATAGGGGTTTAACATGAGAAAACAGTTTTTTGTAAATAAAAAGTGTGCGGTAAAAAAATTAAGCCATTATATTGAACATGATATTTGTACATTACACCCTGTACGTTATTTAATATTAATTACTCTATTATTATTGCATAAATTTAAATAAATTATAAAAAAATTGAAAAAAATAATTAGATTTTCAAATGTCAGCGTGTTCATTGGTTAGCTTTTGAAACTATAGATTGGGGTTCGATTCCCCTCTTGGATAATTATGTATTTTATTTTTTTTACACAAAAATTGTTACACTTTTAAAATTCTGTCTAATATTTCCTATTACAGTCATTTAAAAATAATAATAACATTGTAATAAATAAAGAGAAAATTATTGAAAGTAACTTTTATTTTTTATTTATTTATTTTTTAAGTATTAAATTTAAAAATCCATTATCTTTAAATAGCCTTAAATTTGAATATATTACGAAATATCCATTATATATCTTACAATTAGTTATTAGAATTTATGTAATTTGAAAAAGTCACTTGATCTGGAACAAAATGTGACGTCAATGTTCATACAATTTACCCGCTTATAAACTTTCGCCTACATTTTTTTTATATAAATAATATAGTTGATGGACATGATTATTTCTGGCGTCAATCTGTTTATTTCATTATTTACGAAAGCAACAGCAAATTATTATTATTATTATTATTATTATTATTACTATTATTATTATTATTATTATTATTATTATTTCTATTACTATGAAAAATATTGTATAAACTTTTATTTGAATAATTTTTGAAGCATGTGAAACCGTTTCATTTTGTCATTTATTATTTTAATATAATAAATGTATTAATTTTGTAGGAAAAGGGTACAACACCTTTACATGTAGCAGCAAAAGCAAATCAAGGACTCCAAGCCGAATTATTAATGACATATGGAGCTGATCCAAGTTCTCCTGATGCACATGGTGTTACTCCAGTCGAATATGCACGGTAACAATATTATTACAACTTTAAATACTTACAGATACCATGTTAATACTATCATATTTTGTTATATTTTTAGGGTTGCTGGGAACAAAGATTTAGCAGAAAGATTAATAGAGTGTATGTACGAAGTTACAGACAAACTTACATACTATGTATGTGGCAAGAAACCTGACCACCAGTCAGGAAAACATTTTATACTTCCCGACAATAAGGGATCTGCTTCAGATCCTATCTCTCTGTCCAAGTTACAAAAGGTAAATAATATTTTTTTATTTATGGCTGCGCAACATGCATTAATGTTTTAAAAATCTGTTGTGGCCAGCACAAGACCTTCCATCAATTACTATATGTATTCAATTCCTTGGAAAAGATTCCATATATCATGTAAAATTGTAACACGAACACAAACTATTTTTTACAAATTCCATACCAAAAGTTTCTTTGAAAAGATTCTATAAATCCAATAAAATTATAACATGAACATACACTATGTAAATTGCACTTGATACTTCTTTCTTCTTCAGCTTTTCCTTATTTTATTAGGGGTCGCTGTTTCTTACTTTTTCTTCTACTCATTCCTATTCAACGCATTTTCTTCACATAGGTCTTTCCCTCTCAAGTCTTCTGCGATACAGTTCTTCCATCTTCTCTTTGGCCTTCCTCGTATTCCCGGCATTGAAAGTCCCAATCCTGAGGCGAAGTTGCAACTGCATGTCACTTGCGAGGAACACAATGGCTTATAGCACTTTCTGATTCTATACAATTCATCTTTGATTTTGCAATTGACAGAGACATCTGTCAATTAAATTTTTTTGAATATATCAGCTGTTTCCATGATAAATAGCTAAACTAACTGATTTTTGAACGTTAATCTCTTTATAATTCTTTAACTCTTTATCTATTGAATATGAAGGAAAATGTATAATTAAACCGTATATTGAAGAGAATTTTCTTTAATAGCTGTAATAACATAAAATGTCAAAAACTAATATTTAACTGCGTTTTTTTTAAGAAAAACTGTTAAAAACTTCAAATAAGGGTATTTCCGGTGAATCAATTATAACCAAAATTTAATCACTTCTTCATATCGATGTAAAGATGAGGAATACGAAAGAATTATAATTTTTAGAATTGTAGTTTTGGAGTTATCGTCGGAGAAAAATTTGTCACACACGGACACACACACACACATACACACACACATACACACACACACATACATACATACAGACATCATCTTAAAAATAGTAAATTCGTATAGCAAGGACCCTAAAACGTGCTTATTCATTAAAGTGACCAATTTTCTAATTTGTTGCTATGATACAGGAACTTATTTCTGCCTCAAGTTCTACATGAAATTTTAATGTGTAAACATTTGCAGCTTCCAAATCAACTGTTTGAGGAATTAGTGACGGACGTTTATGACGAAATCGACAGAAGAGAAACAGAAGCAAGTTAGTAACAATTATTCATTTTAATTCTAACATTTAAATTTGATTGTGTTGTTGTTTCATGCTTTTACTAACAGGAAAGGTAAGAATTACTTGCTTCAATGTACTCTTAAACTTTTTCAAAATTAATATTCTTTTCGTCAAATACTATAATTTTTACTTAATTGATTTTATTTGTAGTTTGGTTAAGCTGTAGTGACTCGTTAGAAATTTCAACTGTTCCATTTCTGCCAGTGGATCCTGGATTATCCACAACAAGAAATCAGGGGAGACAGAAATTGGCGCGGTTTACTGCAAAAGAACTCTCGCAACTAGTTTGTGATATTCTCAACGACATTCGAAGACGACAACTTAATTTAGGTGAGTGTTCAGATCGAAACTGTACTCCAAATAAATAATATTTTAAAAAATTTAATTTATACTTTGGAGTATAATAGTCCTCAATGCCGTATCTTTATATTGAAGGGTGCATCGGAAAACAGTTATTTTTGTTGCAGATTCCAAGTTAAGTCCACAAATGAAACACATTTCCCAAGTGTCAGACGATGAACCATTGTATGATTCAGTAGCATCTGACGAGGATTACGCAATTTTGTCACCAGAATCACAAGTAAGTTCTTAGAATATACGTATGGCAATAGTGTGTTCACATTCTAAATTTATCTAAACGTCATTTTTTGTATCGTTAATTAAAAAACTCAAATCAAAGCGTGGTGTCTGGATTTCGAAGGCCACCAGTGGGATTTCGGAAACTATAATAAGATACACGTTATTGTTTGATAACGGTACCTTTGGTAATGTTTGATATCGGACGAGTTACAGAATCCCACTCAATATACACTCAAATCAGACTGTTTTGTCAAAGAGGTTTCAATATGACGAATATATGTTTACAGTTTAATAGCTGATTGCGGACAAACAAGCGCCTATTTCTCATTACGTTTTATGGGATGTTGCATCCTCAAAATTATGTATAACGTTTTATTTGGATTTTATGTGCGTTCCTTTTAAACCAAGTGGTATAAGAGTAACAAATAAGCCTATATTTAATAAATTTAAAATAATGATTAATAAGTAACGGTTTTCTTTGATTTATTTCTGAGGATGAGATTGGTATTAGTTTGGAATCTTTTCGTTCATACAATTTAAAAACATTTTATAATGAAAGTAAAATACGTAAATTTTTAGGAATATTATGAAACAATAACTTTTCAGTATACAGGGTGTCTCAATAAGCATGCTCACTATTGGTAACTTTTTTATTTGAAGAGATACGAAGTTGGTTAAATTAGCAAAATTGTGCTATTTTATATTAGAAAATTGGTCATGTAGACAAAATAAAAATTATGTCAGCGGTTCCCAAAATTTGGGACAGAATATATATTTTTTAAATGGAACTATATATTTTTTATTATCTTATTGGAAAGAGTATTTTTTTCTCTTTCCAATAAGGTAATGTTGTTTATGTACAATTTTTTCAAATAAACGAGTTATTTACATTTAAAAATAAAAATTATCTTTTATTAGTTTAGGTCAAGTAAACTATGGAAACAATTGTCTTTTATAAAATTATTATTTTATTAATTTATTTTATAGTAATAATAAAACAAAGAAAATATTCAAATTGAAAGCCATTATTTCTTTCGCACATTTAAACTCTTTCGGAAGAAGAGACGACCGTTCTACGTAACTGGTGTCTAGATATAACTTTCCATATAGCAAGATCATATCTAACTTTTATTTATTTGTAAAGTTATTAAACATTATTAAACATAGAGAACTTTAAGGGAGATATTATTAAACGTCAAACAAGCAAAGAATCAATTGTTTCCATGGCTTACTTGACTAAAAAACTAATAAAATAGTTAACAAAATTTAAATTTTTAACCGTAAATAACTCGTTTATTTGAAAAAATTGTACATAAACAACATTACCTTATTGGAAAGAGAAAAAAATACTCTTTCCAATAAGATAATAAAAAATATATGGTTCCATTTAAAAAATATATATTTTGTCCCAAATTTTGAGAACCGCTGACACAAATTTTATTTTGTCTACATGACCAATTTTCTAATATAAAATGGCACAATTTTGCTCATTTAACCAACCTCGTACCTCTTCAAATAAAAAAGTTACCAATAGTGAGCAAGCTTATTGAGACACCCTGTATATGGTCGGTTATTACAACAGAAGCAACTTTTGGAATATTTTTATTATATTCATTAAATTCTACCTATTCTAGCGAGTGAGGATCAATATTATTAATAAGTATTATTTTTTCCAAATATTCTTCATTTCGCCCATTAAGGCTTGTCCATATTTATATAAATTTACAGCACTCCATTTACAATGAAATGTAATGATTATTACTTACCTTGTACATCATCTAGACTAGAGGCAATAAAACTTAATATAAAATGAATACATAATACAATAGGGAAATACATGATATATACATCTTGTTTTAGTTTCAAAACATTACTGTGATTATGTGACTTTTTTCTCATTTCTCTTCAACAGTGTACTCTTACTAGTGTTTAGTGCATATATAATTTACACAAACGTTTACATAAATAATTATTTAACATTTTTATCAAATGAAGGGTACAGGGGTAGAAAGCGGTTTGTCACTAAAAATTTGAAATTAGGATTTTCATGCCATCCTGTAGGTAAATACCGAATCTTTTACGTGGAATATTTCTTTTGGGCAAAAACACGGTAGGTCAGAAGTTATTACCAATGGAAAATTTGTCGTACAGAGGAAGAAGGCGGGTATGTCCATGCGGTACCAAGCAAAAAGGTGGATTGTCCACTCTCATATATCAAGAAAGTTGATGAGTACAGGGTAACAAAGCGGTTTGTCAAAAAATGTAAAATTTGCAGGACACATTTTTAAGATTTTAAGATTGTGTCATTTTTTGGATAGTACCTTCAGCTATGCACAATTTTAATGCAAGATTTTTTACTGTTTTCTAAATGAGTACCACAAATTAGAAAACTTGTCTGGCATCCTATTTTGGTGAAAATTAAAAAACCGAAATTTCCACCAAAATAGGATGCCAGACAAGTATTCTAATTTGAGGTACTCATTTACAAAACAGTAAAGAATCCTGCATTATAGTGCATAGCTGAAGGCATTATCCAAAAAATGACATCATCTTAAAAACTGTCTTCTGCAAAATTTACATTTTTTGACAAACCACCTTCTTCCCCTGTACCCTTCAAATGTAAGCACGAATTCTCCATTTGGCTCCATGTTAAAATTTGGTTTATTTGCCCACAATCAGCTGTTCGACCGCCATGTTGAATGGCCTTGAGTGACGTAGTTGCAAGTACCTCATTGATGGCTATATTATGATCGCGTATGATTTCTTGATACAGTTACACTGATAGTGTAGACCATCCTTACACATTTTATTTTTTTTCAGACCCCAGACAAACCCTCTTTATCCCTTCCTTCCATATCCCACCAATCACCTACTCACAATTCCCCTCTTACCCCTACACCACAAACCCCAACACACCCCCCGATATCGCCAGTCGCTCTGGATTCGCTGACCAAACGTCTCTTACAATCAGACAGCACCATCAGCGATCTTCGTGCTGAAGTCAAAGTCCTCCAAGGTTTGGTACAACGACTCAACTCAGAAAACAACGAATTGAGGACCAGATTGTCTCAGACAAATTCAGAGACGAATTCTTTATCGGGAGCTGGGAATAGTGGGGTCAATGGAGTGGATTTCAGAGAACTTATGACACAGGTAAAAAAAAATACTCGTAAATAATGTATACTATTATAATGGGGTCATTTCAAAAAAAATAATTGTCGATTTATTTTATAAAATCATGAAATCCATCTCATTTAATAAATATAGTAATAGAAAATAATTTGAAATATGCGACTTTTCATTCATAAATTTGCTAATAAACTTTCGCGCTTTTAAACACGGACTAAATTTGTGACGACACAAATTCATACTCACACACAGACAATTCTCTCTCACACACACACACGCTTCACAACATGAAACAGTAATCTAACCTAAAAGTGTGACAGCTGACAGCAAAATATACAAGAGAGAAGATTATTATTACTTTCTATTTCTATAAAAGTATTAGTGCAGTATAAGGTATGTAAATAAACCATTTATTTAAATAAATACCAAACCAAATAATCATAGTTCTAAATTAAACCGGTAGAGCTCGACTGTCGTATCCGTGAATATGTGTCGTCAGCCGTTGAAATATTTGAAATTAAACGCAACTTTAAAAAAATCATATCTCTGATTCTAAAGACTTGTAAGATGTAAAACATATACATACATGTTTAATTTGACCTATTTTTTCAAGAAAAAAATAAATCAGAAAATGTGAAATGACCCCATTCAGTCAATAGAGGTTTTTACCCTACAAAAGATGGGGTAGAAATGATTTTAACATATGTTTAGGTTGGGACGGAAATGAAAAAAATCAAGTTTCGAGAAAATAGCCAAAACCCAAAAAAAAAAAACTTTTTTGCACTTTTAATGCAAGATGGCGGCCCGCGCCGACCCTCCTCGAAAACTTGTCATATTAGTTCTGCCATTTTTGCCATTATTAATACTTTAATTACTTTTGCGATTTAAATAACTTTTTAGCCAGATTAAATTCAGTTTTTCCATCAATTAAATTTACGATTGAAAAAGAAACCAATAAATAATTACCATTTTTGGGCACACTGGTTATTAGAAACAAAACTAAACTAGTACTTGACATATACAGGAAACCACCGAATACTTATCGATTTATAACTGACTCGAATCATTTTTGGCCACATAAATTAGCAGCCATTAACTTTTTGATTAATAATAAAAAAAAAAAAAATTCACTTCTGAGTGAGCCACAATCTGCTTTATCGCAGATATCGGTAATGATGATGACATTTGTACCGTGTGAGAGCTTACCAGGAGTCACCTCACGGACACTCTTTGCTGGCGTGGAGAGTGCACCACAGGGGGCAATTTTGTTCCATTTAAAATTCGAAATATTTGATTAATAAATTGACCAAATTCCCTTTAGAACACGTTTTGATAATGAACTGAGATATATTAAAGAAATAGCTAAATATAATGGGTTCCAAACCGTTGATAAACTAGTTCATAAATTTAAAAATCCATTTCACAACTCTGGCGCCAACTAATAATAAAAATAATAAATATAACATTACCGTATGGTAATGCTAACAACAATTTTAAAAACCAAAATATAAAGGGTAACTAATAAATCAAATAACAATATTAAATCGTTATTAGGTAACCCTAAAGATAAAATAAATAATAAAAAATCCGGCGTTTATAAAATTGAGTGTAGATTGTAATAAAGTTTACACCGGGCAAACTAAAAGAGAAATTGACACTCGGTTTAAAGAACATTTCTTCCATTTAAAAACCGGTAATCCTGATAAATTTAGCGTAGCACAACATATGTTTATTAATAATCATAAAATTGACAATGGGGGATTACGGCTCAATCGAATTAAAGGAAAATAGTAAAAAAATACGAATGTATATGCTGAGTAACGAATATTAATAAAAAAAATGAAATGGTATAATTGAGATATTTCGGAAATAAAGGGTTTTTTGTTATAACGCTTCGACACTAATATGAAAATATTTTGATTGGCGACCGAAAAACCGCCTATACATGCATTACAAATAGCGTGTTAGGAGGTGGGGATTACTACCAATGGAAGTTAAGAAATTCAAATTCGAAAGGAGCGGCTAACATTCCTGTACTGCAGTTTCCAAACAGTTTTTATTTTAACATAAATTTCTTGCATTAAACTTAATAATTTAAATACACCTGTAATTATAAAGTATGTAGACTTATACAGTGTTATAATATTCATTTATTTTTATGTAAATATAACTTAAAATAGCATATATTTCAAGAACATTTAGGTCCATGATGAAAACAGTTTGATATAAAAACACATAAATGTGACGTCACGTCAGTCTTTTCAAAATTCGGGAGACCATAACTCACTTATTAATAGGAAGTTTTTCACCGGATTTTCATCAATAGTCTTAGTTTTCCTAATATTTTCAGATGAAATTATAAAAAAAAAAAAATGGTGTAATCCCCCATTCTAATATACAATTATTAAAACATGTTGATAATAAATATTTAGACGCACATGAGAGTTTGTTAATACATAAATATGAAGATAAATTGATGAACGCGGACCTAGGTCCCATCCCAAATCCTAAATTATATGGGGTCCCGTGGCCGCGTGCCTGAGTGTCTGGTCGCGAACCTGGGGGAACCGGGTTCGATCGCGACAGACGCCAAATATTTCCAATTTTAAATGGCACAAAAGTGACCCCTGTGGTGCACTCTCCACACCAGCTATGAGTGCCCGTGAGGTGACGCCTGGTAAGCGCCCACACGGTAAAATATATCGTCATCATTATCGATGTCATAATCACTTTATTATATTTAATATAGATTTTGTTATATATTGCAATTTAATGTAAAATTTCGACATTAAACGCATTTAGGGCGAACTATTATGACGAGGAGCTCGTATGTTAACATCGTTTCTAAACCAGTTATTTTATACATACAAAAAAATTACTTGAAATAATTTTTATGTTTGATTGTAGACAAATAATCTCAGTTTGGACAACGGCACAAACATCGACGGTGCTCCCAGTGTAGATATGAAATCATTACGACGAGGGCAAAGACCTACCAGTATGTACGAAACGAGAGAAGGATTGAGAACTCCAAATTGGCAACTTCTCAAAAATCAGGTACAATAAAAATACAAATTAATTATTGATAACTCTATCACAACATAAATTTGAAAATATATATTTTATATTTAGGCGAAACACGACGACTCATTGCGTAGTTCACTCTCCTCTGCAATAGGCGTAGGAGATACGCACAAAGTAGAACAACGACTCACAAAATGTACAGAAAATGTTACACATTGCATACACGATTTATGGAAGAGTATACAGAGTTCAGATAAAGCAGATTGTACAGTACCAGCAGCCGAGAAAATCAGAGTTGCTGTTTCTGAACTTACCACAATTTTACCACAGGTAAGAGAAAATTAAAATAAGATTGTACTTGTATACCTTTTCAACTTCAAATTCTAAAATTAAATTTACTTTTTTCGAAATTAAATATACTTTTTCTAAAACTGAAGTTCCTTTTTCTGAAATTGTAGTTGAAAAGGTATAGAAGCATGCGTTAGTATGGCCGTTTTCTCGCCATTTGCTTTTCTAAAATAGTTTGCTCTCTAATTTGAAAACAGTTATAGATAAAATTATGGAATTTTATTGATGAACGACTCTAGATCAGAGTTCATTTTCATGAAATATTAGGGGTGAAATAATATTTTATATATTTTTTAAAATTCAGAGTTATTTCACCCCTAATATTTCAAAATTATGGAACTTGATATATTTGCGACTTTTCATAATAATAAAAGAAAATTATTTTTTAGTGTTACGAATTATTATTAATGGATTATTTTATATATTTATCTCTAAATCTATAGAAGATATTCTTTAATATTTGTAATAACATAAATTTTCAAAAAATTATATTTAGATGTTTTTAAGAATTTTTTTCAGCTCTCCCCATTAATGTCAGATTAAGGAATACGTAGTTAAATTGGCCTTTAGTCTTATAGAATTTGAGAAACTATCCCACCAACATCCACACATACACACACACACACACACACACACACACACACACACACACACACACAGACACAGACATTGTAAAAATGTTGAAATCTGATTGTAGGGACCTTAAAATGTGCTTTTTCACTAAAATCTGGATATGCGATTTTTAGCATGAATCCAATACCTCTCTTAGCAAGAGGTAAAAAAAATATCTTTATTTTTTACCTCCCGCTGCCTTTAGTAAGGGAGGTATAGGGATTGTGCTAAAAATCGCATGTCGAGATGATGACTGTATGGATTTTGTCAACGCTTCAACTCAAATACTATTATTCAAAAAATTCTGAAACCTTGTATTTCTACCTTATTCTTCTATGGAAAGGACGCCATTAGATTTTGGTGTAAATCAGGTAACCGGAAATGGCACTTTTATTGAAACTCAAAATAGTTTTTCTTCGAAAAATACCTTTAAATGTATTTTTTTCGGATTTATGTTATTTAAGAATTAAAGATTATTAAATTTTCTACGAATATGCATACATACTTTTGTATATATTTTATATATAAATATATAAAATAATCTATGTTATAAATCCCGGAGCCTATGTTTTAAAGATAAACAAAATTCGTTGGTTACACAGTTCAGATTTCAAATGTATGTAACTGACATAAATGTCACTGTTAAAGAACCTATCATTTCAAAATATTAATGATAACGTTTTAAAAAGAAAGTTGTAATAGTAAATAAAACAATAGTTATATTATGTGAATGCAAAGGAACATAATATAGTTTCCAGCATCAACAAATATGTATTAGATACCTAAAATAAAAGTTAAAAAAATCTGTTGTGGCCAGCACAAGACCTCTCGCCATTTCCATATTAGACTATAGGTATAAGTATTGTTCTGCACTTTGCTATCGAACCGTCGTTTTATAACAAAATATTACAGAACTTTACCCAAATATTGTTTTTTATTGTATTTAACATGTCTTCTGCACACATATAATTCTAAGTATATATATTTTTCATTGTATGAGGAAGTTTGTAAATGTCAGAGATTGTTCCAATTCATTAACCAGATTGGCGGTATTTCTGATGGATATATGCATTTTACCAAAATTTTACCTATAATTTCAAATATTTAATTAATAAAACAATAAGAAAAATTAAATATGCTTCCCAGAAAAAGCTATCAGAATGTCACTAAAACTGTTGATATTTGACAATGACATGTGTCATGTTATAAACATTGGAATTTGTCAACTGGTTTCCTTAGTGCGTTAGCCTCTGCGATTAGTGTACTCTATAAATTCTAGTGTCTTTATCTCTAAATTTATGCAAGGTATAATAAAAATTTTAAGTGTATTAGAAAACTGCAGTTAAATATTTTTTAAGTCTTATAGTTTTTGAGGAATCGTGTCTACATCATCCAGACATACACACACACACAGACATCATTTTAAAAATGTTATAATCGGATTCTAGGGACCTTAAATCGTGCTTATTCAATAAAATCTGGATATGCGAATTTTAGCATGAATCCAATACCTCTCTTAGCGAGAGGTAAAAATAATAGCACTCGGTTTAATTTCACAAGAGAAGTATATTTTTACTTTATTGTACAATTTCGCCTGTTGCGGCCTCAAGTATTGGCGGGAGGTATAGTGCTGGCCACAACAGATTTTTTTTTTTTTGGGAAGACTCCAATATTATGGATTTGTGTCCACTCACATTGTAATAATTAACAAATGACCTAAATACATATATGTGACACGTACTTAAAATGAAACTACAACGTTTCCTTGTTAGGGTGCTCCAAGCGACACCATTCGCTTGCTGTTAGACTCCGCATCACGTCTCCAGCTGGAATGCGCGAGCCTCCAGCAAGCTACCGTTTGTGGCGACATCAATGAGCAAGAATACTACAAACAGAAGGTGCGCTGTACGGCTTATGATATCGCCAAAGCCACTAAAGCTTTCGTCACCAAATTCCTCCAAAATCTTAAAGGACCGGGCGATGGAAAGTGATGATTTAGAGAGACAGGTGAAGTGAATGTAAGTCTTTGTTACAGATAGAAATTGGTTTAAAATTTTAAAGATGCAATAGCGAAAATGGAATTTGTTCTAATGAGACAGTCTAATTTATCGTTTTGCATGATTTAATATTTTTTTGTTTGCATTTTTTGTTGTATAAAATTGTTTTAACGTACGATATTTTTAAAAAGTTGTAAAAATCAGCCATGTTCTGACGTAAATTGTTTAGAACTGCAAGTTCAGACTAATTTCATAGAGACTTATACCCGAGACACACTACAAAAATTAATGATCATCAATATTTAGTTATAGTATGCACACGTGAAGTTGAGACTAATGACATATGTCAAAATTGCGTCTATTAACCAAACCAGAAAATGACTGTGAGTACAATACAATAAGTAACATATGTTTGGTATACCCAAATCATTCAAGCAGCCAATGCACGTCATCACTAATGCCCATATTCATAAACACTCGTAAAGTTTCAAAACGGTCCGTTATAATTTTTGACAAATAGAATCAAAATTGACAAATAAAATTTTGATTTTTTTTTCATTGTCGACTGTTTTTATTGGATAAAAATTATAACGAACCGTTTAAAATGTTTACGAGTGTTTATGAATACGGGCATTAGTGTAAAAACCTTAAAGCATTAAAATCACTAATAGTGAAAAATGAATAAAATTTAAATCATTTTTAACCGTCAAAAAGTGTAGCCTTATATAATTATTATTAAGACGAATAGTACAGTTCATTACTTATCGTATATGACATGAATAATATATAAATAATGTACATCAACGTCATATTATTCGTTTAATTATTGCTATAGTTGGCAACATTGATAATTTGTATGTTCATACTGTTAAAGTTATTATTTGAAAAATATTTGTAATGTGTTTGAAACATTTTTGTGCGTTGTAAAGGCCTATTTATAATAAAGTAATGTTAAACGCAACGCAACGACACAACGTGACCGTTAACGCAAACACAAATCTGTGAATCTGCCAAAGGTAGCACTTCTAATCAATCAGAAGAATTCGGTATATTTCTCTGAAATTCGGCTCACTTTTATTTATTGTCTTTATATGGCATAAGTATAAATAAGGTTAGTATTATAAAATAATTTAAATAGAAATGGACAGTGACGAAAATATAGTATTTATTTTGTAGATTTGACAGTTCATGACCATGTCGATAATACAGATTGCAATCTGTATAACTCTTTCCATAAAGATTCTAAAACCTTTGCAAACGTAGCAGTACATGACGTCACACATCTAGTTACTAAAATTCAATTTTTATTAATGACGTGCATTGGCTGCTTGAATGATTTGGGTATACTAAAATCTTATGTAAACAAGCAAATGGCTGTCATGAACATGTAGATTTAGGCGCTGAAGTTCGTTGCAGATGTCACCATCGAGTTGACGTCATAAGCGCGCCATGATAAGAAAATTTGAATTGCGATGAAATTTTTTAAAATTCATATCTCATGTGATACATTTTCTCACTCAAAGTTAGATATTCAGAGTCCTACTGGTCTGTACTAATGTAAAAAAATATTTAAAAAAAAATACCCCTTTAAAAATCGATTTGAGAAAAAATAAAAAATACGGGTCTATTATTTTTCATTACTCTATCGATTAGAGTTAAAAGCTTTAAATATTTTTTTATTATGAAGCTAATTTTTATCTGTAACAAAGAAGTACTTTCTTAAATATTTTTTTATCCATGACGCGAATATAGAAATATTCAACTTTAATTACTTTTAGTTCAAATAAAATTATTTCCAGATACAAATCTAAACCAAATTATCACATCTAAAATATTACTCTCAATATGTTATTAATCATATAGAACTAAATATATATGTTATATTTTTAATATTCCTCAAATATTTCTTACTTGTTAATTTATTTTATATATTGATATAGAAACATCACAGAATAAAATGTTCCATGTAAAGTGCAATGTTGTTCTTCCAAATAAACTTAAGAAATATATATATTGGATTGTTCACAATTGGGTTAAAATTATTTGTTAATAAATTAGAAATAAGATTATATTCTCAAAAATTATGTAGTATTTTAAAAATGTTTTTATGTTTTAATAATTAGACAAATAAATAAGTATCCACAAAATTTGTTTCTCATTTTAATAATTTGTTAAAAAAATGTGGTAAATTTCTGTTATAGTTTTGATTATATTGATAATCTTCCAATCAGTAGAGGTTTTATCTTGTAAAATGTTGGGTGATTATAATTTTAATATATATTTAGGTCGGGACCGTCATCTTGAATTAAACGTGCAAAAATAGCTATTTTTAGTACAAGTGAGCAAAGTATGTCTTTTTCTCACGCGTTCGACGAGCGGGAGCGAGTGCGGCAACTGGACAAGTGAGAAAAGGACATGCTCGCGTGATTTTTTCCACAATCTTGAAATAATTTTTTTCTAAAAAACGAAACGTACTTTTTTTATTAATGAAAAACTCAACAGTACATATGTTTATAACTAAATTTAATGTAAAGTTAACTACAAAAAATTATTGTTCTTTCATGTAGAATGGTAGATATTTATTGTACAATTTGTAATTCCACCAAAATTTATGACTCCTGACGTAGGTTATTATAGGCTTGTACATTTTGCTCACTTGTGAAGAAAATTATTTACTTTGCTCACTTGTGATTCAACATGCTACTTTGCTCACTATTTTAAGTTGAATAATAATGAATTTTGCTAAGGATTGTGGAAAAAATATTTTTTGGGTTTCTTCAAAAACAATTGCATGTATCAAAATTATACAAGAATACAAATTTAAAGCTCGTATTTTTTTTGTACAAAAAATTGTTCTTACATTTTTTACCTAGAATGAATTCTCAAAGGGTTATTTTAAAAAATGGTAGACCAGAATAATTTATGAAAGATATTTAAATTACTCAAAAAATAAACCATATTGGGTATTTAATACTTATTTTAATAAGTGTTACTATTTATAACAGTTTATATTGTCGTGACATTGAAAGAAGTAAATTTTCGATAACAAATAATTTTTGTCTATGCTTTCTACAAATTTATTCAACCCTATAACCCGGTTAACAATACAACGCCGGACCGTTTCAAAAATATTGCTAAACAAAATTAAGTGTTTATTTATAATATAGTGCCACTCGCAGACTCCATTTTTACAATAAAAACAATCACCCCTATTCTGTAAGAAATTTGATGTTTTACTATCATTTATAAAAAAAATTGCCAGTAGACACAAATGTAAAGCTTGTCATTTTCACATTTTTTTCAGTGTTTGCAATTATTATTGGTTATTTGCTAGCAATGTCGCTTAGAATTAGCGACTTTATTACAGAGTAGGGCTTGTTGCAAGAATTTTGATATGGCTTTTAAGTACTAAATTTTAAAAGATATTGTTCTTTATAGAGCTTCAAATTTGAAAATATCACGAAATATCCGTTAGATATTTTACAATTAAATATTGAAAATTGTGTAATATTTTGAAAAAGTCTCGTGATCTGAAACAAAATGTGACGTCAGAGTACATACAGTTTAACATTATGACAAACTGTCGCCTACTTTTATTTATATAAATAACGCAAACTGTTTTCCTATAGGGCACGGAAGATCACGTGACCTATCATATGTTTTGTCCCTTACTCACTTCAGATTCGATCTTGAGCTTTATCCCATGCTAACTTCAGACTGTACTTTATAACGCAGTACGCATGCGTCAGTTTGAATAGCTGTTACATTTTAGCGGTAAATACGAAATGTGACAGCTATTCAAACTGACGCATGCGCACTGTGTTATGAATTTTATGAATGGGTTTGCGGATTGCGTCGAATTTGTTGCCATTTTCGTATTTACCGCTAGAAATGTGACAGCTATTCAAACTGACGCATGCGTACTGCGTTATACAATACAGTCTGAAGTTAGTATGGGACAGAGCTTAAGATTGAGTCTGAAATGAGGAAGGCACAAAACATATGATAGCACACGTGATCTTCCGTGCCCTATTGGCTATGAATGATGTGCTGTACATACTCCGACGTCACAGGAGTGGGGGTTGTTTTTCATGACTATTTCTGGCGTCAATCTATTTAATTATTTACTAAATAAACAATAAATTATAATTTACTATGATAAATATTGCATAAACGTTCGTTTAAAATACTTTTAAAAAATTTTGAAACAAGCTCTTTGGGGTGAATTACGAATTAATTTATTTTCATTTAACATCAGTTACGTGATTAGATAACTCATTATTTTTATTAAAAATTTCGGCCAGTGGTACTAATAATGTATACTTCAAGACCATGCCCTTAATTTTGCGAATTTCAGAAAAAAATCCACGTGCATTACAATCAGTACATCAGATAATATACCCATAATTTTTTTGTAATTTTTGAAACAGACTGTATAATTAATTTTTATATGGAAAATAAATTTTGTGGATATTTGTATTCTGAAAATGATTGACAAACATATATTGTAAAATATATATTTTGCATGAATCTAGAGGAATTCATATTACTAAACGCTACAAAAGTATTTTATAGAATCTATAAAATGACTGATTTATATTATATTGTACAGATTTTTTATTTTAATTACAAAATATATGTATACAGTAAAGCTAATACCTAAATATTCCTGGATTGTTTTATAATCAAAGAACGAACATACCTATTAATAAAATATTTACACTATTAAAGTAGTAGTCTCTTATTTTAGTTAAATTGAGGATGTTTGCATAGGAATGTTTGGCGAAGGATGATTTTTGTATGAATTTCGGTACATTGCGGACTAATAGGCCCATAAACCATAACAAAAAATAATAAAATGTACACTTTATCCTTAAAGTACTACTCAATAAATAACGATTAAGATAAAAACAATATTTTTTTAATAATTACTTTGCGAGATATTTGTATTTATTTTCAGGGATACAGATGACGTCACACTATTGGTATCTTTCTCGCGCAGCCTACTACAGAAACTAGTGTGAGAAAGATAGCTGTAGGTTTCTTTAAAATCAATACAGCTATACAAAAAATACCACGAATTGCTTCAAAATTAAACGAACTTTCATTTAAAAATATACCCATTATGCTGTATTCCCCGTAAGAATAGAGTGGGACTGCGTTCCAAAACCCTACTCAAAACCGTTCCAAAACTAATAACTTTACTCTCAGAGTTTACTCTTATGACTCTTAACCTGTTCCAAAACAGCCAGAGTTTACTCCAAAGTGATACTCTACTTACCCACTATCGAGGAGGGTGCAGAAATTACTTCACAATATTTTCAAACATGTCTTGAGGAAGAAAACATGGTTTTAGTTGAAAATAAACACAAGTAAATAAATACATTGGTCTGTATTACGAGCATACTTTTATAATAAAAGCGCTTTTATGGAGCGTACTTTCATATATTACGAGGAGAGTGCTTCATAAAAGCGCTTTTATCATAAAAGTGAGTTTGTAATACGGGCTTGATATTAATGTTGTAATTAGAAGTAGTTGTGTTAAGTTTTTAAAATTATTTTTAATTTCGTTTCAATTTTTGACTCCAACAAAACACATTCGTTCCAAAACACTACACTCTTAAATTACGTCATCATACTCTAACTCGTACTCCAATGCATTGCACAAAGTTAGATGTTTTCAATACGCAGTTGATTTTCTGCGCTTAGAGATGAAATGAAATAGCTGTCAGTTTTAAATTCAAAAAGCCGCCAGCAGCCAGATAATGTAGTTTGTTGCATATACTGCAAGAATGAAGTATTTATAACGGCGTAAGGAGTATCCTTCAGAATATTTTAAATAAAATTGGATTTCGCTGGAAAAAAATGATACCAGGGGTGCGATCCTAAGACTACGGTATCATAGCGTAGTTTTGGAGTCCCACCCCACCCCAGACGTGTTACCTTTTTAAGAACGATTTGGATTTATGAAGGCAACCTACAGATCATATTTTAATGTTTTACATGCTTATGTAAACTTTTTAACACATGACGTCATTGTTTCTGGTGATATTGTATTTATGACGTAAACCACTTCATTGTTGCCAGTTGCGCTTATTAATAAATTTTACTATTGTTAAAACTTAATTTTGATACAAAATACATTTTTCTTTATTGAATATATCATATTAAAATTAAAAATTGCAATAATTTATTTGTTTTGGCATTATTGGAATAATTTTTAATTAATACATTCCGATTTAATTATATATCAATTATGTGGCAAAAGAGCATCATCTCTAAAGTTTTACAAAAATACCGCTAGATGACAGACTTAATATGACGTCATACGGCAATTACTGCGCAATACAGTCATACTGGGTACTCTTGATTTTGGAACGAAGCCCTATAGGCATATACCTATTAACTAATATATTGCTAATGCTCGTATCTTTCCCATAAGAGTAGCTGAAGAAACACTGTGAAATGAAAATATCATTTCTGCATAAGTCTATCTCACACAAACGCCCAACTTCGAATTATGCGCATGCTTGGAAACCTTGACTACTATTGGCTAACGCTGACAGCGTCGCTGGCTGGGCTGCGTTCCAAAATCCTACTCTTAAAGTACGAAATTATTCAATGTCGTTTCAAAACTAATAACCTTACTCTCAGAGTTTACTCAACCTGTTCCAAAACAGCCAGAGTTTACTCCAAAGTGATGTTCTACTTACTCTACTAACAAGGAGGGTATAGAAATTACTCCACAATATTTTCAAACGTAGATGCTCACGATTCTCAACATATGAAAGTAATTTGCCTTCTTGAGGAAGAAAACATGCTTTTGGTTGAAAATAAACATAAGTAAATACGTTGGCGTGTATTACGAGCATACTATTATAATAAAAGCGCTTTTATGGAGCGTACTTTCACATTATATTGAGGAGAGTACTCCATAAAAGCGCTTTTATTACGGGCTTGACATTAATGTTGTAATTATAAGTAGTTTTGTTAGTTTTATAAAATTATTTTTAATTTAGCTTCAATTTTTTACTTCAACAAAACTCATTCGTTCCAACACACAACACATCATACTCTACGCCAAAACTCGGTATTCTTGGTTTTGGAACGCTGCCCTGGTGATGCAGCGAGCACATGGTTTGACTTTGACGTTTGATTTCATTTCTGTTTGTAGTTGCACTTCTAAAGCATTTGCTTTGTGTTTCATACAGTAATTTATTGTCACCTAAATAAATTAATCCTGACCAGATTGTATTCCTATTATTTTTACAGTACAACAAAGTAAATTATTTAATTCAAATTTAGCACTAGAATATGACAATGTTTTTTATTATTACTAATATTTATATTCAAGAATTTACATACAAAATAAACAGTAGGTACATTGTTTAATTTCTCAAATTAAAATTTAAAATTTCTCGCGCTAGCCGTTAATAAACAGAACTCTGTGATTCGCAAAAAGTGATCATGATTTTCTCGTTAGCCAATAGTAGTCAAGTTTCCAAGCTTGCGCATAATTCGCGGTTGGGCGTTTGTGTGAGATAGACTTATGCAGAAATGATATTTCCATTTCACAGTGTTTCCTTCAGCTACTCTTATGGGATCCGCAATATATTAGTTAATAGGTATATGCCTATAGGGTTAATATTAATGATATTTTTTTTCAATTTTATGACCATTTATTTGTATTTTATTATGTGCATTGCCACATACAAACTGCAATATTCCCTCCAAAATACATATAATGTATTTTGTTCATTTTGATTGTAATTTCAAAGCCATATCCTTCGCCTACAACAACGTGCCACATTGCTCCTGTCTTTTTATCCATTTCATCTTTTATCCATTTAGCCGCGGCCTTCAACAAATGTCACAATTTGTATTTCGAATAAAATTGGATGAGTTGTCTTATGTATATTACCTCATTATTGCCGGGAAATTTTTCACAAGCCGTCGTAACGCATTCATTAGCATCTGATTGACCTTCTTCGGTAAGCGTAGATCTCTGAAATATTATTGTGACAGTATTAATAACTTTCTGAGATCTGAGGCTTATATTATCTAGTAACCTATGAGAATTTTTGGCAAAACAAAAGAACATTTAAGATGGCCCCCCAAATGTCTCATTTAACCGGTCGTATCTCATAGTTTCCGAAATCCCAATGGTGACTTTCAAAAATCCGGACATCCTATATAAATATAACTGAGCGCCCCAGCTGGAATGTTTTTGATTTTGAATAATTGAATATAACAAACATTTTTAAAAAAATCATCAAAATCAGGAGTGGGATCACGTAACTGTGAAAACGATATTGCGACTGTCGACAAGTGAAAATGTGATCACGTAAATAATGAAAATCGAAAACGATATCGTTTTAGACTGAAAAAATGTGAATTCTAGTCGACACTCTCAAAGCATGTGAAAACGATAGTCGTTTCTTACGTCTCTTTTTATTTTATACATTTGGGTATAGGTATATTCTTTTCTTATTTACTTGCACTTAGGTAAAAGAATGTAGTGAGCAGTGACTTGAATTTGACGTTTTGGAAAGAATGAAAGAAATGTCATTATAAATTATTTAAAAATAAATTAATATTTTAAATTTGAAAGGTATTTTTTATTATTTTATTTAGTAAGGCGAAAATGAAATAATTGTGATAAAATACGATAATTATAAAATGAAAATTGATTACAAGAATGAATCAAAGAAAAAAATTCATGAATATTTTAATAAGCATGTTGCGAAGAACCAAATGCTTATGATTTACTATATATTTTTACTCTTTTGAAATCTATGATAGAAAATTGAAATCTTGGTGATTAGCTATTTTCTTATTTCTACTGAAATTTCCCTGATTTACTATTAAAATTTAGTGAAAGAACTACCCAAAAGAAATATTTTCGGGCAATATTGATATTCCAATAACTGTAAAAGTGTTGATTACAACAAAGCATATTTTGATTGATTACAAGAATAAATCCAAGAAAGAAAATTTTATTAATATTTTAATAATATTGCATTCTGCGAAGCATCAAATATAACGATTCTAGCTTGTGTTTTGTGATTAATATTTTGTAGTTTTTACATAAAATTAAATTTTGTGAATTGATCATTTTCTGTAGCCCGTCGAAGGTTGTGCGCTGTTATTTAAATGTGGCCCATACTTTAGTTACTTGAAATACAAAACTTAATAAAAACTAGATTACTTTAAAATAACAATCTTGTATACTTGCGGTCTTAAAAGGTCTCTTGAAGTTTTAATTATATATTTAGAAATATTTTACTTCATAAATTTTTGGCATCTGTATCTAATTGATAATTTAACTTTTATCCTTCTTCAATTCTTACAGCATTGCTATTATGAACGAAATAAAAACGAAGGGCGAGAATAATACTTTTTGACATTAGATTAAAAATTTTAATGACATTTATATAAATTATCTGCCAAAACTACTATTTAATACAAAAACATTAGTCTGTAAACGATATCGTTTTCACAAAACGTAGTCACTTTACGGAAATAACCGAAGTTGAAAACGTAGTGAGTGACTAATTTTACGTGATCGCTATGTACAGAATGGAACAAATTCGAGTTTCTTATATGAAAAACTTTCTAATTATGCTTATGCACGCAACAGAAAATCGATGTAGGTCTTTTTGGGCGAACTTTTTGAGACAACTTTAATTGGCACCGCAAGGATTTTTGATCGTCTTTTGTTTTTGTGCTACAGGATAAAACTTGTTTTTCGCTTATGTCTCCAAATGTATTGTTAATGATGAGCCACCGTAGACCACGCCTCCCAAGTCGAGGCCAGAGGCACATATCGCTTGGTCGCACTATAACAATAATACTACTCATGTATAAATTTGTCTCACCTTAACTAAAGCATATGTAAAAGTATGTGTCACAGTAGGTTCTTCTTCTTGTGGTTTTGCTTCTTCTTCTTCCTCCATTTTTAGCACCAATAATTAAATAATTAGTAAACAAATATATACAAATGGTATTTATAATTATTATAAGTTAAAATAATGAAAATAAAGACAATCATGTGTCAAAAACATAATGACGTGACATAATGACACAAAAACTTTTGTTTTCAGGTATTATTTTTCTACAATTGTTTTAAAAGTAGGCTTATCAAACTGTCAGCTGTCAGTTTACAATAGAAACAGAAAAATTCCGTTACATTTTTTTCCTATTCTATTAATTTTATGGAAAATAAAAAAATACATCTATTTTAATATTTAAATAAACATAATAAAAGAATCAAAAAATCGTGGAAAACTCTATTGGGACACTTTTATGAATCCCATGGATAATGTTCAATAGGACGCCCAAGGAAGCGATGACAGGTCTTGGACCTAAATTATGAAGATGTCAGGAAAAAAAAAAAAATTGTACCTTTTTACCTCTCGCTAAGAGAGGTATTGGATTCATGCTAAAATTCGCATATCCAGATTTTATTGAATAAGAACGATTTAAGGTCCCTAGAATCCGATTATGACATTTTTAAAATGATGTCTGTGTGTGTGTGTGTGGATGTGTGTGTGTATGGATGTTGGAGGGACGATTCCTCAAAATCTATAAAACTTAAAAAATATTTAATTGTAGTTTCTTCAATCTGACATTCCTGGGAAGAGCTGAAAAGGTTTTGGTAACAATGGAACAACCGGAAGTAGTAGTTTCTTAAAAAAATTCTTCTAAATATAATTTTTTGGGAGTTTTTTTTTATTAAATATTGAAGAACATAAAATTCTCCATATATACACTTAAATTTTTTATTATATATTGTATAGATTTAGAGATAAAGACACTATAATTTATAGAGTAAACTAATCGCAGAGGCCAAGGCACTAAGGAAACCAGTTGACAAATTCCAATGTTTATAACATGACACATGTCATTGTCAAATATCAACAGTTTTAGTGACATTCTGATAGCTTTTTCTGGGAAGTATATTTAACTTTTCTTATTGTTTTATTAATTAAATATTTGAAATTATAGGTAAAATTATGGTAAAATGCATAAATCCATCATTATACCGCCAATCTGGTTAATGAATTGGAACAATCTTCGGCATTTAGAAACTTCCTCATACAATGAAAAATAGATATAATTAAAATTATATGTGTGCAGAAGACATGTTAAATACAATAAAAAACAATATTTGGGTAATGTTCTATAAGATTTTGTTATAAAACGACGGTTCGAAAGGGAAGTGCAATACAATACTTATATAGCCTAATATGGAATTGGCGAGAGGTCTTGTGCTGGCCACAACAGATTTTTTTTGTTTAAATCGAAGAAGGATAGTCTAATTTATCGTTCAGTATGATTAAATAATTTTTATTTACATTTTTTGTTGTATAAAATCGTTTTAAAGTATATTTTTAAAAAGTTGCTAAAACCAGCCATGTTGTGACGTCACAGGTTTCGAACCTAAGTTGAGATTCATTTTAAACAGACATTTTATATGGATACAGAATTTTTAAAAGAAATAAACTATAAATTGAGGATTACACTATCTAAATATGCTATAATATATTAATATAACATCGTTCTATTTATTTTCATAAATATAATTTTCATTTTGCGTGAACTTATTTGCAATTTACCTAGCAGCTGTTTCTTTCACTTTTAATTTGGGATTAGACGCTAAAAGGCTATAAACGCACATGAGACATTGAATGTATTGGAGAATATTATTTGATTCTTTCTTTTGGTAAGTTAATAACAAACAATATTTAGCACCAAACTTATTTCATCAACATGTTTACTTTCATAAATTTCAGGTTATCTTTAAATGTCACTTTGACGTGTAAACAGTGTGAAAATCAAAATGGTGGTTGCTCCGAACCTGTGACGTCACTTGGTAAGGGACGAAGCGGTGGTCAAGCAGCCGCGTTTTAAAGAATGTCATTTTCAATTACAATTTTTTGATGATTAAAGATTGATTTGAGGAAAAATAAAAAATAGGGGTCTATTATTTTTCACTACTCTATCGATTAAAGTTATATAAAAAAGTCGTGCATGACCTCATTATGATACTTGTCGACCAATAAGTATGGACTGGGGATTTGTACATTGTTGCCAATTTTTAGGCAATGTAGAAAAAGCTGTTATGAAGAAGCGGCAACACCGCAGGGCAAAGGACAGAGTGCGGAGAAGGGAGAAAGTTGAGCATCAGTCCATACTCATTTGGCGGCGAGTATAGTAATCAAATTCGCAGCCAACTTTGAGAAAGGCTGGCCTAAAATATGCGAGAACTAATATGCATTATCACTTGCAATTTATTGTATGAAATGTACAATAATCTTTGATTTGTAAAATACAATTTCACATTATTAATATATACATAATATTTATTATAAATATACATAACAATTATTTATAAAAGCTATTTATTTACATATTTTTCGTAAATTTTATTTCCATTTCTTTACCAGTTTCTCGAAGAATTTTCTTCAAATAACTTTCGTTATTTTGTAATAATATATTTGGACTATCAAATTCTTGTATACAACCATCTTCCATAACTAAAATCTTATCAGAATCGACAATTGTATCAAGTCTATGAGCTATAGTTAAAATTGTATGATTATTAAATTTAGTTTTTACAATATTTTGGATGATATTTTCAGTTTCAGGATCTATATTTGCTGTAGCTTCGTCCAAAATTAAAATTTTATTGTTTCTAATAATCGCTCGAGCGAGACAAATAAGTTGTTTTTGCCCTGCGCTAAAATTTGAACCGCTTTCATTTATTAAAGTTTCTAAACCTTCGACTAGAGTATTTTTTTCGTAAAAATTAATATCAATTAATATTTTTAATAGTTCATCGTCGTCATATTCATCAAATGGATCTAAATTTTTGCGTAGAGAACCCGAAAATAATGTCGGTTCTTGTGGAATGATAGAAATTTTTGATCTTAATTGTTGTACGTTCAAATTTTGTATGTTAACGCCATCTATGAGAATTTCTCCGGAAGTTTTAGACAACTGAAACAATGCGTTAATAATTGAAGACTTTCCACTACCTGTTCTTCCAATTATTCCGATCTTTTCTTTTGGAAGAACAGAAAATGACAGATTTTTCAATATAGGAATATTGCTATCGTCGTAAAATAAGCAAACGTCTCTAAATTCTATGTTGCCCTCTTCTGGCCAAGTGCCGAGTTTATCCGAAACTGGTTTCTCAGGTTCGATGTCATCTAGATCGCGATATTCCACGATTCTTTCGATTGAAACCATGTGGTTTTCGAGTTCGGATGATTGGCGAATGCCCCATTGAATCGAGCCGATCATGTTCATGACTTGTGTGATTGCTAGACCTACGTTTCCACCGTATTCTGAAATTACACATTAGTGGGTGAATTTTTTTTCCTGTTACTTTTAATTGTCAGTTGGATTATTGTCCAATATGTCTTTCGAATTAAATTCTAGTCAAAAAATGAATAGTGAAAAATTAAAATGTCTTTTTTGTTGTTCTTACGTTGTTAGTTTTGTTTAGATATGTTCAAAATATGCCCATTCATGTTTCCACCGTATTCTGAAATTACACATTAGTGGATGAAATTTTTTTCCTGTTACTTTTAATAGTCAGTTGGTTTATTGTCCAATATGTCTTTCAAATTAAATTCCAGTCAAAAAATGAATAGTGAAAAATTAAAATGTCTTTTTTGTTGTTTTTACGTTGTTATTTTTGTTTAGATATGTTCAAAATATACCCATTCATCAATAATACACTTCGTCATTTTTTACTCCCACTTCTTTAAAGTTTCCAAACAATCTTCATTTGAAATTATTTCAAAATAATCATGAATTGTAATATTAATATTGTGACAAGGTGAAGACGAACAATAACAAGGAAATAAGTTTATTATATACTCTTCTAAATTATAGTTTCAATAGAAATATTTCAACTTTGTTATCTTTGTAAGTCAAAATTCTGTTTAGAAATTATTATAATTTTTCTCAACATTTCTCTCTGTTCAGTCTGGATGTTAGCCGCTTATACATTTACTGTATTGATAATGGGATCATGCCACATTTTCTGTTTTATTTTTTTCGTTGAAGTCTACCGGTCACTGTACATGTAAATAATATTTTCACGCCATTTGTGTGCAGTATCTTGTAGATATATTTTTTTTAAAATAGGGGTCAATTTCAAAACTCAATGAAATCACGTGAACGCATACGTCATGTATCTGAACGATTCTAGTTCACCCTGGCGGACAAAATGTAAATTAAGATTGTTTATAAATAGTTTTTTGGGGTTTTTAATGTATTGTTTCCATAAGTTGGAATTGCACAGTTCTTCTTCGCCATGTTTTATCTGAATATAAATATACAATTATTGCATTTTTATGTATTAAATTATATATCAAGCACATAAACCTGCAATTACAAATAAGATTTCTCTAATGAAATAATTAAATCTTTATGAAACAAAAAAGACTGAATAGAGCGCACTTTTCCTCTGACAGCTTTATAAATATTTAGTTAGTTTACTCTGATCTGACGTTTAACTTCGCGTTTGAAGTTTGTACATTGTTACCTTCATGTACGTGTGAATAGTGTCGTTGTGTGAGTAGCCGATACATGACGTCACAGAAAATCGTAGCCGGAATATCTTTTAAGTAAGTTATGAATGAAAAGTATTATATTTTGGGATGTTTTATGTTGCAATATGGATAATTAGTGTCATAGATTCTATTTTTATAAAAATATTAGCAACATTTTGTTTTGGCATGACCCCATTAAGTCTTAGTTATTGCCAGCCTACGTGTAGGATTGATATTTAGCTATGGACCCCCCCCCCCCCCTCTACACCCCTCAGATATGCTTTCCTGAAGATTATAACTTTTTATTTTTAATTAGTCTAGTTTAGAGATTCATACTGGAAAGACAGAGTCTGTGTTGGTCTCTCATGTCCAAGCGACATGTAGTTTTAGTTTTGGCTCGCGCACTGCGTAACGCGAGTATTTTGACCTAGGGATGCATCGGCATCTTTAGGATTTAGTTAACTTTAGTGCAGTCGTTAATAATAAGTTGTAAATAAATATGTAAATATTAAGTGTGTTCGTCTCCATAACAGTGTTCATCAATCACCTCTATAAGTGTTAAGTTAAAGTGTATGTGTTCATCTTCAATGAAGTGATCATCCAAGTCATCGTCGGTAAGGGTAAACCAGCTACGATTAAAAATCATTTGTTCGTTCAAAAAAATATTTCAATCCCTGATCAGTTTCCAACCGTCAGAATAGTCCGCGGATTCTTAAGACATTTTTAGTTTGTGACAAGCGCACTGGTATTTCTGACTATTAGCGAACATTGTCGTTCCTACATGCACTTGTACTAGCCAAAGCGAGAGAAAACGAATATTAACATTTATTATAAATTCTTCCAAACCACTAAATTTTTGCTTGTCATGCAGATTCTCGAATGTAAATATAAGAGAACAAGAAATAAACGCAGGAGGTAAATTTTAAATAAACAATAAAGTAAGATTATATCATTATGTCATAAAGATAAATGCCAATAACAACAATCAACATAAGATAAAAATCTTTCTATTTACTCCAGATGATAGTAATAACAATAACCTTCAATGACAGCGTTTACGCCAAACTTTTGCAAGTGGCAGCACAATTGTTCACATAATTTTGTGAAAGTTGACAGTGTATACACTGTTATGACAAATAAAATATTTCCTTTATGGCACATTCACAAACCGAAGTTAGTTTTAGTTTTATGATTTATATTTTTATTTTAAGAACATTGACACCATGTTATCTTATGAAACCATTCACAAAACGTGTAGTGAATACTTTCACAATTTACTGTTAAATTGTGTTAAATATGAATATCATAAAAGTAAAACTAATTTCGATTGGTGAACGAACCTTTAATTCGCAAGTTCGCGTTTGCGCAGTATAAAGCACATTGAAATGAACGCCCTATTTTATTTCTGCATTCCTTTACACATCAATAAGGCATTTTGTTTGGTTATATAATATACAAAAATATCAGATTGACAAATGAATGATAACAAAAAATCTGAAGGGGATAAATGTGTCCGAACTACAGCGCCATTAGTTGCTTACTAAACGCTCCCATTTTATTCACAGAACCCAAAAATTTTCAATCATTTTGAAACCAGTTTGAAACTACGCACGCGTACTGAAAAATTAACAATTACTTACATATTTTGTTGTGCGAACAAATCTATAGTTTGTAGTTTTCGTGTTTTAATTCTTTCGGCTACTTCATTATCGTTCAAATTCAAATTAAATTAATTATATTATCTAACTCACCATTTCCAAAGACAAGGAAGCTGAATATAACTATCGCTAGATACGCTGCACAAATTATCTCTAACCAAATAGCAAACATTCTACTAGCTGCTATAGTTAGGAACCTTGCTGTTGTGTGCACATTCTGTGTTGCGTCAAACTCCATCTGTAGACGAATTTGTGACTTAAAGGCTCGGATCGTACTCAGCCCTTGTGCTGATGTGCTTATATGGTTCAGCAACGGACTTCGCGCTAAACAATACAAGCAATAATATACATAATAAAATGACCGTTGGCATGAATCGTGTATTTATTAAAATAGTAACTTACTTGTATTTTCCAAACGTTTAATATTACTGCTAACTGCTACATAAATTTTTCTCAGAAAATTGAGAACAAAAAATGCCAACATAGTTGGCACTAATAACCATGGATTGACTAATGATACTAGTACCATTACTCCAAATATTGATAAAATTATCTGAAACAATTATTATATTTAAAAACTGTAGTAAATGAAAGAAATTCATTTTAAATTCTTTGCTTTAATGAAAATTGGATTACGCTAAACACTAATTAAAGGCGTTTAATATAAGAATACAATTTTTCTCTACGCAAACTTTCGCGCATATTTAAATTTTGTAATTTTTCCTTTCGATGACCACGTTTTAAGGTCTCTAAAACACAATTTTAATATATTTACGATGATGTCCGTATGTATGTATGTATGTATGTATGTATGTGTGTGTGTGTGTGTGTGTGTGTGTGTGTGTGTGTGTGTGTGTGTGTGTGTGTGTGTGTGTGTGTGTGTGTGTGTGTGTCCTCTTAACGCTCTAACTATAATACCATTAATCGAAAAAATTTGAAACCTTGCATTTCGAACCTATTTTAATATGGAAAGAAACCATCAGATTTTGGTGTAAAACGAATAACCGAAAATGGCACTTCCAGCATCAATAAATATGTAGGTACGTATTTAAATTAATAAAAGTTAAATGGCGGGAGATATTGGATTCATGCTAAAATTCGCATATCCAGATTTTATTGAATAAGCACGATTTAAGGTTCCTAGAATCCGATTATTTAAAATGATGTCTGTGTCTGTGTGTGTGTGGATGTGTGTATGTGATTCCTCAAAAACTATAAGACTTAAAAAATATTTAATTGCAGTTTCCTCAATCTGACATTCCTGGGAAAAGCTGAAAAGGTTTTGGTAACAATTTAACAACTGGAAGTAGTAGTTTCTTAGAAAAATTCTTCTAAATTTAATTTTTTGGGAGTTTTTTTATTAAATATTGAAGAACATAAAATTCTCCATCTAATATACTTAAAAAAATTATTATATCTTGTATAGATTTAGAGATAAAGACACTATAATACGAGTATATAGAGTAATCTAATCGCAGAGGCAAAGACACTAAGGAAACCAGTTGACAAATTCCAATGTTTATAACATAGTTTGTAAATGACACATGTCAGTGTCAAAAATCAACAGTTTTAATGACATTCTGATAGCTTTTTCTGGGAAGTATATTTAATCTTTCTTATTGTTTTATTAATTAAATATTTGAAATTATAGGTAAAATTGTCGTAAAATGCATATATCCATCAGAAATCTGGTTAATGAATTAGAAGAATCCCTGACATTTAGAAACTTCCTCATACAATGAAAAATAGATATAATTATATATATATATATATATATATATATATATATATATATATATATATATATATATATGTGTGCAGAAGACATGTTAAATACAATAAAAAACAATATTTGGGTAAAGTTCTGTAAAATTTTGTTATAAAACGACGGTTCGAAAGCGAAGTGCAATACAATACTTATATAGCCTAATATGGAAATGGCGAGGTCTTGTGCTGGCCACAACAGATTTTTTTTAATTTTGCGAATAACCTGCAAATGTAAAATAATATTGGATTTTGGTTTGCACCTCTTTAGGACATTTCTTTTTTTTTCTCAAATGGCGACGCTAAAAAAATTATCATTGTTGAATTTCAAGTTATGATTGCATAGGTTTAATTGTTATATAGAAAAGTTACACCATTGGAGAGAGATTTTTTTAGTTTTTGAACGATACATAATTTGTCTATGGTCATTGGTTTCAAATAGCTAAACTGCAACAATTTTATAGGAACTTGAGACAATGGATAGCAAACTAATGAGGTCATGCAAAAAAAAAATAATTGTACCTTTTTTCTTCTTAAATCGAAAAAGGATAGTCTAATTCATCGATCAGTATGATTAAATTATTTTTTACTTATAATTTTTGTTGTATAAAATCGTTTTAAAGTATGATATTTTTAAAAAGTTGCAAAAACCAGCCATGTTTTGTCGTCACAAAGTTACGTACCAAGTTCAGAGTCATTTCAAACAGACATTTTATATGGACACATAATTTCTAAAAGAAAAATATATTTAAACTATAAATTGAGGATTACATATCTGAATATGCTATAATATATTAATATAATATCGGTCTATTTATTTTTATAAATATAATTTTCATTTGGCGTGAAATTATCTACGTTACATCAAATGTTTCTTTTACTTTTGAATCTTTGAATTAGACGGTAGAAGGTTATAAACGCATGTGAGACATTGAATATATTGCAGAATATTATGTTATTCTTTATTTTGGCACGAAACAACGTTCCATCGACATGTTTACTTTCATAAATTTTAGGTTATCTTTAAATGTCACTTTGACGTTTAAGACGATGTGAAAATCAAAATAGTCGTGCCTGTCATTCTGTGACGTCATTGCACAAGGGACGAAGCGGGGGTCTAGCAGCCTCATTTTAAAGAATGTCATTTTCAATTACAATTTTTTCATGATTAAAGATCGATTTGAGGAAAAATAAAAAATACGGGTCTATTATTTTTCACTACTATATCGATTAAAATTATAAAAAAAGTCATGCATGACCTCATTGTCGCGAGTGTTCGTGGTCGACTTTTGAGCAACACTGGTTCAAAGCAATAAAGAAGTATAATAATATTAACCCTTCTCACAAATATATCGAAATATTAATTTTTCTTACCTGCATACAGTTAATTAACGCGTACGGCATCACCACATCTGCCACCTCCATATCTTTTGCGAACCTATTCAATATCACTCCGCTTGTATTTACATGGAAGAATCGCATAGTTGCTTGCATAATTCTCTGCAACATGTCATCGTGAAGCCTCTTAGATGCTCGCGTACTCGTGTTGTAGAAAAAGAAACAACTCAGTAACGTCACGATGATGGTACAGAGTGTGATGCCGCTGTATGAATAGATGCAGAATTCCCGCATATATGACCAAGAAGATGAAACAGAAGAGGCGTTGAAATGAGTGGAGTTGTGATGGTGTGTTTGTTCCAGATTCACCCTGGAAGGTATAATATTATCAGCTTGCTGAGTATGCTGATGTGCTTTAAGAATATTTCCCGTTCACATAACTGCACCCGCCCCAATAAATAATAAAATTGAATGCCAATAAAACGGAAGTTTCACAATTTTTGAAAATTTTATATATTAATCTACATGAAAAAGTAAGAGATACCAGTGGGGACAAATTATTCATAAGCATACCTATCATAAATAAAATACATTTTTTTTCTTAATAAATTATGGAATATTGAAACAGTTCGATGACGCTAGTGTTTTCCACTCATAATTTTCGGTGGGCGGGCAGATAAGACGCGCAAATCTCGGTTTTAGGTAACCAATCAAATTACTTAGGGCATGTTACGTCAGCCCAATTATTAATAGTAGTGATGGAACGGATCGCTCTTTGGTCGGATTACCGGAATTCCGACCTCTTATTTAGCCGGATCGCCATAACAGGCTCTTCAACCAATTTTTTTAAAATTTATTTTTCGAAAATAGACTTTAATGTATGAATATTTTTCATATTTTCATCTGTATTGTGATATAATTAAGCCTGTAATTAATTGGAAAAGAATCAATACCAAATTGAAATTTACGCTATGACGTCATACCGCCTGATGACAGAACAACGCCGCTCGTGTAGAATTGCGGAACTATTCAGTCAAACTTTTAAACATTTAAACAAGTTGGCACATGAAAGCTGATGTTGATACGTTGTGAATTGTTTGATATTTGTATTTATGTGTAAAATTGTATTTAAATATTCTAAAATAATATTAAGAAATAGTGACAGAACAGATGACTAAATGCAAACGCCAATATTATGCGCGCGCAATCTCTCTCTGTCACAAGTCGGTATGACGTCACAGTCAAATTGGAGGTAAAAAAAAATACTTTTAATAATTAATTACAGGTGTAATACATATTTTTTAAATAAAGTGTTATATTTTTCGACATTGTTTTTAAGCGTATTATTGAAAATTAGTACCAAATATGCTAAATTTTAATGTGGTTGAAGAGCCTATTCTGGCGGCCGCATCGTTTGTAATTTGTCGGTAAAAGTAGTAACGGTTGAACTTTGACACTAGTGCGTATAGATATTATAGTAAAAATTTTTAGGCAGAGTAGTCACGTCATCAAAGTTTGTAACTAGATAATGACGTCACGAAATTAGTAGGTTTACATGGTACACTAATTTAATTTTAGAATTTACCTGCGATGCTAATTTATGTGATCAAGTTAATTTATTTAATAGTCGAATAATAATTGAATATTATTGTAAAATGTAATATATTTCCAATTTATGGTATTGAAAATTCGGTGTGGGGCACACCGAGTCGGGTTTCAAAAGGAATACGGGGAGTGAATGAAGCACTTGATGAAAAATAAGAAAATTAATGTTAAATGACATTGAATATACATATTTTTAAAAAAACTGATTTGATTTTATTTAGATTTACAATTCTGTAGTGTTATAGAAAAGTAAAGAGTAGCACTATAAATTCGATTTATTGAAAATATTTAAAAAATATATTATATTTGATTGAAAATACTCCAATAATACAATTTACAATTATTGAAATTAACACAAACTAAAAACAGAAAAGCTCAAGATCAATCTCAAAGTAACGAACTAATGACAGCAGACGCTTGACAATTCCGGGAGAAACATGTCATGTAAACGTTTAAATATTGAAATCCAATAGTACCAACATGTGGTGAAAAAATGAACTACAATTATTTTAAATAAATTAAAACTCATTAAAAACATGTTCGACTTTAAAATAATTGTAAATTTAATTAAAATGTACTTTACTTATAGTATGCAAAAAACAGTATTTATTTTCTTCGTTTTCCTAAACATATACAATACTACAGTGTTTTGTCATTTTGTAATGAAATGATGACGTGACTACTATGCCTAAAAATTTTAGCTTACTTTCGTATTATGGACGCGTTCAGCACCCCGGCAGCGCTGCCAGCGATGAGCACCGCTGCGTGCCGAATGCAATTGCTGGTCCAATTACATTCGTCTATTCATTGTGTTCGTTAAACTCTCAGTGATGCCAACGATGAGAGGTGCTGAACGCGGCGATTGAGTTCGAAAAATAGCAATATTTGGTATATTATTCTTTTTTGTACATGTTTTTATTGTTTAAAATTTATATAACTGTTAAATTTCTGTCACTTTGTTTGATTTATTATATTAGTATTAAAATAAATTAACGACGTTCAAAAATATAAAGTTAAAATATTTAATGACTCACCAATATTTGAGGAAGAAGTCTCCAGAACTAGCAAAAAACTGCGCCAGAACGAACAACAAAAACACAAAAACCGCGTAACAAACTCTCCCACACGCTTTGAAATACTCTTTATACACATGCCACTTCACCCTTCCTTTTCTTCTTTGCTCTTGTCTCACTTGCCTCTCACCTTTTTTCACACTCTTCACTTCACCGTTCATTACTTTCTCACTAATATTCACTTCTCTTAATTTGGGCGACAGATTTATAAAATTAGTCAGTTCTGATTTGACATCTTCATATTTTCCTTTCTTCTTCACTTCTCCTTTTTCCAAAACAATGATTTGTTTTGCTTCTTGAAGATATTGATGTTGGTGGGTTATAAGAAGACAGATTTTATTCTTCAAATATAAAGAGATGCAGTTGTAGAATATTTTGTTGGCAACATTCAAGTCTAAGCCTGAAAATGGATCATCTAGGAGGTAGATATCTGCGTCTTTGTAAATAGTTCTGGCGAGATGTATTCGAATTTTTTGACCACCGCTTAAAGTGGTTCCTCTATCGCCGATAAATGTTTGGTCTCCAAAAGGAAAACTATTAAGATCTTCTTCCAAACAACATAGTTTTATTATTTCTTTGTATCTTTCTTCTTTGTAGCTATTTCCGAACAAGATATTTTGACGGACTGTTGAAGAAAACAGCCAAGGTTCTTGAGATGAATAAGAAATTGAGCCTTTTGTTGTAACATTTCCTTCAGATGGATTCATTTCTTGCAGAATTATGTTGAAAATAGTAGATTTTCCACTTCCTACTGGTCCAATAAAAGCATAAAAACCAGGATCACTTATTTCAAAATTTATGTTTTGTAAAGAAAACTTGGAATGTTCTGAATTCCACGAAGCGAACACATCATTAAACACAATTTTCGCTTCTTTCGAATTACTTTTCATGATAATTAATTCTTCATCTGAATATTTTGACACGTTCATAACCTCTTCTTGTAACAAGAATTTTTCTATTCTTCTTATACTGACCTTAGCTACTTTTGCTTGCTCTAAAGCAAAAGTAAAATAATCTGTTAAAGTTGTTCTCATTACGTTGAAACAAGCTGTTATAACGAACACATTTTTAGCGGTAAGGATGTTACCGCTTAACACAAATGCGAGAATACTGATAAATATAGCACTTCTTGTTCGAAAAACGGTGAACGCTATATGGAGACTCTTGATGTAAAGCGAATACTTGATGAGTTTTATTTCATCTCTGCCTATAAAACATATGTGTAGTATATGTTAAATATAAGGAGGATTTTGCATTACCTACGTATTAATTCTATGATTTTTGCAAATGGTTTTTCCCAAACATACATTTTGATGACTTGAATGCCTTTAATTACTTCGTTCATCTGCTCTAAGCGTTCGTCGGTTTTAGTTGCGCCTTTTTTCTTCAGTCTTGCGTAGATTTTGATTAACCAACCTAAACAAGACAAATATGTTGTTATAAGCATTAGAAAATATTCGTGGAAGCGTGGTTTGATTTGAATGAGTTTGTATATTTGGGTAGCATGATGTCAAGGGATGAACGAATGGAGATTCCACCATTTTTTTTTTATAATTTCACCTGAAAATATTAGGAAAACTAAGACTATTGATGAAAATCCGGTGAAAAAATTCCTATTAATAAGCGAGTTATGGTCTCCCGAATTTTGAAAAGACTGGCGTGACGTCACACATATGGGTTTTTATATCAAAATGTTTTCATCATGGACCTAAATGTTCTTGAAATATATGCTATTTTAAATTATATTTACATAAAATAAATGAATATTATAACACTGTATGAGTCTACATACTTTATAATTACAAGTGTATTTAAATTATTAAGTTTAATGCAAAAAAAATATGTTAACATAAAAACTGTTTGAAAACTGTAGTACAGGAATGTTAGCCCCTCCTTTCGAATTTGAATTTCTTAACTTCCATTGGTAGCAACCCCCACCTCCTAACACGCATGCATGTATAGGCAGTCTTTCGGTTTCCAATCAAAATATTATATATATATTGAATTCATATTCGTGTCGAAGCGCTATAACAAAAAACTCCTTATTTCCGAAATATTTTAATTATACTATTTAATTTTTTTATTAATATTCGTTAATAAAAAAAATCATTATTTTTTTCTCTTTTCAATGATATAAGGGTTATTATGTTTTTTTATTTGTTTTGCTCCTAAAATTTAATTTTTCTCTTTATTTTCCTGAATTTTCTTATTATATCCCAAAAAAACATTATTATTTTAATTAATTATATTGTATTTGATCGATATTATTTATTTTATGCCTTTATTACTTAATATTTTCATTCTAGACTTATAATTACAAATTACATTATAATGTGCCAAGGGCGACCTGATATTATAAAAATTAATTTAATACGAGTATTGATCAAAATTTTGTAACGAAATAAATTATTTAAATACAAGGATTATTTCTAAATATAAATCTAGAAATATTTTCAAAATAATTGTAAATTAAATACAACATAAGGAAAAAAATAATAACTTTGAAGGCAAAACAAATATAAAACATAATAACCCTTATATCAGTGAAAAGAGAAAAAAATAATGATTTTTATGAGATTAAAATCATATATGGGTTCCATTTAAAAAAATATAAGTTTGTGTTATATCTCGAAAATTTACGAATATAAAAATTTATTTCGTACGCTACTGGTTAGTTAATAAAAATATCTATCTTTTATGTTTGAAACGTTTTTCTCAATTACTAATATTTTAGAAGTTATTTGAAAAAGAAAAAAATCAACAATATTCAGTTTTTCGTCATTATCTAGTGCCCTACGAAAATTTTTGGAAAAACAAAAGCACATCTGAAATGGCCTCCCAAAGGCGCACAAAAAGTTCCATTTAACCGGCATTGTATCTCTTATAGTTCTCAAGATCCCAATGGCGGCACCTCTAAATGGGACACACTGTATTACTCGATAATACTACCGAACCCGGCTAATTTTATTGGCCGACACTGGAAGTGGGCGGTCCCATTAACAAACCAGTGACTGCCAGACTGTTTCAGTAGATACCACGCTGGATACCAAATATTTACCATTTTTTCTTCCATAAGAAGCCGAATTAAAAAATAAAGAAATATTAGGGAATTTCTGAATTGAAAATACTATAAAATGTATACAAATCAAAAAATCGTGGAATCCCCCATTGTTATCGAAACTAATTTCTTCTTGTTGTTAATGGGGCCCTATACCATTTTTCTTTTATTTATTTTTCTGTAAGAACAGGATAAAATAAGAATTTTAGTGCAATCGCGACTTAAATATTTTACGTAATAAGCGAGATATGAATTTTTAAAGTTTAAGAATTTGTGCGTGACGTAGCAGGTACTAACGAGTGATCGACAAACAATGGGACAAACTGTTAGTTATAGAGGAAACAATTTTTTTCATGTTTGCATAGCTGAAATATTTGTATATAAAAACTTATGCGTTATATTCATGAAGAAATTATTATTAAGTATAAATAACGTAAATAATAAGCAATTTTTCGTAATAAATTATAGAACATTGAAACATTTTGACAATATTATTACACAAAGTATGACAACGGATGGCGCTAGTACTGGCTGTTTTGAAGTTTCAATATTAATTTAATTAATATTATTATAAATTTAATTTATATTACAAATTGATTTAATTATAAATATATTATTATAGTTAATATTATTAGATGTTATAATTAAACAAATTCATCAAACAAAAAATTGTTAAATATTTTGTTAGGTTATAGAACAACATGACATTTCATAAACCTTTAAAGGTGACCGCTGGAGATGCGCGAATCTCCTTTTTAAAATCAGGCGACCAATCAAATTCTTAGTACCTAACGCGTCATACCCAATTAGTAATCATCTTCAATCGCTTATAGTTTGTGACCTAGTCAATATTTAAAGAAAATTTTTTCACTAATACTCATTAATTTATGTATATTTTCGTCTTCTTATTTAAGATAGTTAAAATATGACTATGGTATAGGACACTATTTAAGCTGAAATTGTATATTTTACTAACTGTAATAATATAATATTTGTAAGAATAAAATATTTATTGAGTTTTTTGTAATAAAATGAAAAGCCATTAAGGTGAAATATTGTGCCGGCCCAACTAATATGATTTTGGGCTCGTAGGGAAGAATAATTCTACCAGTACTTAAGGCATTTATACTGGTGATAAAAAAAAACTGTACTTACTTTGAAACACAATGGTGAACAAAATCATCACAACACCCAACAGCGCAAAAAATCCTATTTCATAATACATTATCACAGTCGCTAGGAGCCCCACTATAGGTCCAATCCACAGATGATGACAGAAGAAACATATCAAGTCCAAACTATTTAAATCCGAAGACACTAAATTCACCATTTGTCCCACTGTCACATTTTGCACAGAACTTTTACTAAGTCGAAGGGATTTTCTGTAGATGAGCGAGGCCAAAGATACTTTCATTTTCAAAGACTTGTTCAGAGTAGCTAAAAGAGTCGGATGGTGAATAAATGTTGAAAGTAATGAACACACCACAAGGACGGTTGAGTAGAATACTATGTACATTTTGGTTTCTTCGTCAACTGGGTTGGAGTAGTAGAGGACGAGTTTTCCGAGGGCTATTGGCTGGAACATTCTACAAAGAATTAAAATAATAAATATACAATAGGCCCATAAACCATAACAAAAAATAATAAAATGTACACTTTATACTTAAATTACTACTCAATAAATAACGATTAAGATAAAAAAATATTTTTTACCTTCCGTCACCTTTAGGTAAGGAAGGTAAATGTGTAGTTGTAAACCAATATTTGACATTTTGAAAACACGTACTTATACTGACAGATTTATATTTACAAATCAAATATATTTCTACTTAATTCTTCTTAACACGGTTTCATTATTAATGTAAATGTGACAGTGACATTTGTTTAAATACGTCAAAATTTTATTAAAGTAATATGTTTTTGTTTGACGCATGGGTCAGATGATGTACAAAAATAAATTATTTTATAAATTTATATTTAAAGTTATTTAAAGTTTTTTAAAGTTATATTATCGTAGAATTGAAGATTGTACCATTATATTATATTTTTAATAGTAAAAGTTGCTGAAAAATTATATTCGATGCAATTTTTTCAAGAAAAACTGGTAAAAGCTTGTATAAGTGATGCTTCCGGTTATCCGATATACACTAAAAACTAATCAACTCTTCCCACATTAGTATAGAATGGGAATTCAAAATTTTCTGATTGATAGTATTTTAGTAATCGTGTCCACAGGATCCACACACACAGACATCATTGTAAAAATGTTAAAATCGGATTCTGGGGACATCAAAACGTGCTTATTCATTAAAATCTCTATATGCTATTTTTAGCACGATCCCTATACCTCCCTTACCTAGGGTAGCGGGAGGTAAAAATTTAATCTACTTCTACAGATAATAATTTTAATCTCGAGCATCTACTCGTACAAATTTTACTTACTTGATAATCATTTCCACGCACGCAAATCTAACCCCAAACACTAAAATGCTGGGTCCAAAGGTCCAGATTAAAACTCTGGTTAGACTAGGATCTCTGCCCTTCTTTTTCGCTTTGTGGATTTCTCTGAGCCATTCTCTTTCCAAGATGTCTCCCTTCTTGTCGGAACATTGAGATTCTGAAGTTTCGAATAGGTCTGATTCTTTCAATTCATTGTTGTAGCCTTTCTTGAAAATAGGCAACATCCACCTAAAGTAGGCAGAAAACAGTATAGGCAAGATATAAAGGCCCATATTACGAGCGCGCTTTTACATTTTAATAGTATGAGGAGAAGGGTTCTCCATAAAAGCGCTTTAATTATAAAAGTGCGTTAGTAATACGGGCCAAAGTTTTTGAGTTGTTGAATAAGGAAGCAAACTTGGACGATATTATTATACCTAGATATTATAAAGGTGTTCGAAAGATACGAAATGTATGTATGTCAAACCAATACCAGAAAAAAATCCTTAATATAGCCACTTGTTACTTGTTACAAAGTTGTAGCCCTTTGAAAGTGTTGAAAGTACACCTCAGTCCTCATTAGACACATTTTTATTAATAACTCTGGTATTATACTTCGTTTTTCTTAAGATTTCAATAACTAGAAACATGATATAGGTACGTAACAAACTGTGAATTTAGTGCGAAAATCTGGCGCTAAATTCAAATTTAGTTACTTGGCATAATTATATTTGAATATAAAATTAGTCTACTAATTCAATTAATTTCTGAAATAAACAAAGTCAAATAAAATTTTTAATTTAAAATGATAGATCAAAATAAATTATGTTGACCAAAAAAAGCAAATGAATAATATTTGAAACAAATATTTATTAAATATTTAAATAAGGATGTTGAAAGAATTTTTATATGACTTCTAAAGTACACAGTGATCAAAAATGGCTGAAGCGTGCCGCTCTATATGAATTTGACATTTGCCGCTCACTTAGTATGACAGCATTTCTATTTCCAAGGGCGTACCTTTCGATGTTTTTTAGAAAAATAATACGTGGCGACATCTTTTGAGATAATTTGAAATCTTTTATTAAAACGAATTAAATTTATAAAATTTTAATTATTTTTACTTAAATCTATTAAATTTTAGACCATATTAATAATTAAGACACAATAATACTCTAAAACAAACTACAAATTTATTAAAATTTAAAAATGAAAAAAAGTACCGATTACGGTACTTGAAATTTATAATAATTGTTCAAAATAGTCTCCATTAATTTCTTTACGTTCGCCAGAACGAAAATAAGCTTCAAGAACAAATTTGTCACGCTCTTCATTAAAAAACATCATGAAATGAAAGATTTTTTACAAAGATATGTATGTGAAACAAATATAAAAAAATCTGATGTGGCCAACACAAAACCTCCCGCTATTTACGCAGACTGTTCCATTGCAGAAAACTATTGCTTTATTTACTATTTTCTTTTTAATATGTCACTAAAATTCGAAAAAATGGCATTTAATGGTATTTTTTGAAGAAAAACCATTATGAGCTTCAAGTAAAGTACCATTTCCGTTTATCCGATTTACACCAAAATCCAATGGCTTCTATTCCTATTAGAATAGGGTAAAAATACAAGGTTTCAGAATTTTCTGAATGATAGTATTTGAGTTAGAGCGAAGACAAAATCCCTACACATACACACACACACACACACATACATACATACACACACACATACACACATACAGACATCATCGTGAAAATGTTAAAATTGGATTCTAGGGACCTTAAAACGTGGTCATTTACTAAAATCTCGATATGTGATTTTTAACACGATCCCTATACCTCCCTTACCAAGGGTAGCGGGAGGTAAAAAGAATGAACGTACGGCAATGATAATCAAAAGTCAAATGTCATACACCTGTCATAGTTTTGATGAAAATTGAAATATAATTTTGATATTATTTTAGAATAAAAATTGTCACATGACCTTCAGGCATTTTTGATTTTTGTACAAAATTTTAAAAGATATTATTCCTTAAAGAACCTTAAATTTGAAAATATCACGAAATATCCATTAGATAGTTTATAATTAAATATTGAAATTTGTATTGTTGCATTTAGAATTAGAGTCTTTAATCCGTGTGTCTACCCATCATAGAACTACTACTACTATTGTCAAATCAAAAGTAATGTGTCAACAACTGTACATACATTCTCTAATGAATGCAAATAACATTACAAAGACATATTATTAAAGGTGAACAACTTCTAAAGTCAATGCTCCAAATTATTATCAAATGCATTGTAACATACTTGACCAATGCCACAGGAAATGATAAAATTTTAAAAAAGAATGTACATATTTGAAAATCACAATCAACAGAAAATATATACACGATTTTGGAATTTCGAAGTTATTCTGGCGTATATCCTTGTTCTGGTTTTGAATATAGCAACTCTATTTATAAACAGGTCTTACAAGATAATATAAAAGCATTTTAGCTTTGATATGATTTATCAATGTTTCAAAATACAAAATACTACACTCTACAACTACACTGTGGATTTTGAACACAGAAACAGTTCAAACAACCAAAAAAGCGAAACAGTTAAAAGTAATACAATGGGGTCCTCCACTCTTATTTTTACCTCTCGCCAAGAGAGGTATTGGATTCATGCTAAAATTCGCATATACAGATTTTATTGAATAAGCACGATTTAAGGTCCCTAGAATCCGATTATAACATTTTTAAAATGATGTCTCTGTGTGTGTGTGTGTGTGTGTGTGTGTGTGTGTGTGTGTGTGTGTGTGTGTGTGTGTGTGTGTGTGTGTGTGTGTGTGTGTGTGTGTGTGTGTGTGTGTGTGTGTGTGTGTGTGTGTGTGTGTGTGTGTGTGTGTGTGTGTGTGTGTGTGTGTGTGTGTGTGTGTGTGTGTGTGTGTGTGTGTGTGTGTGTGTGTGTGTGTGTGTGTGTGTGTGTGTGTGTGTGTGTGTGTGTGTGTGTGTGTGTGTGTGTGTGTGTGTGTGTGTGTGTGTGTGTGTGTGTGTGTGTGTGTGTGTGTGTGTGTGTGTGTGTGTGTGTGTGTGTGTGTGTGTGTGTGTGTGTGTGTGTGTGTGTGTGTGTGTGTGTGTGTGTGTGTGTGTGTGTGTGTGTGTGTGTGTGTGTGTGTGTGTGTGTGTGTGTGTGTGTGTGTGTGTGTGTGTGTGTGTGTGTGTGTGTGTGTGTGTGTGTGTGTGTGTGTGTGTGTGTGTGTGTGTGTGTGTGTGTGTGTGTGTGTGTGTGTGTGTGTGTGTGTGTGTGTGTGTGTGTGTGTGTGTGTGTGTGTGTGTGTGTGTGTGTGTGTGTGTGTGTGTGTGTGTGTGTGTGTGTGTGTGTGTGTGTGTGTGTGTGTGTGTGTGTGTGTGTGTGTGTGTGTGTATGTATGTATGTATGTCTGGATGTTGTAGTCACGATTCCTCAAAAACTATAAGACTTAAAAAATATTTAACTGCAGTTTCCTCAATCTGACATTCCTGGGAAGAGCTGAAAAGGTTTTGGTAACAATTGAACAACCGGAAGTAGTAGTTTCTTAGAAAAATTCTTCTAAATATAATTTTTTGGGAGGTTTTTTTTATTAAATATTGAAGAACATAAAATTCTCCATCTAATACACTTAAAATTTTTATTATATCCTTTATAGATTTAGAGATAAAGACACTATAATTTATAGAGTGAACTAATCGCAGAGGCTACGGCACTAAGGAAACCAGTTGACAAATTCCAATGTTTATAACATAATTTGTAAATGACACATGTTAGTGTCAAAAATCAACAGTTTTTCTTATTGTTTTATTAATTAAATATTTGAAATTATAGGTAAAATTGTGGTAAAATGCATATATCCATCAGAAATACCGCCAATCTGGTTAATGAATTGGAAGAATCTCAGATATTTCGAAACTTCCTCATAGAATGAAAAATAGATATAATTAGAATTATATGTGTGCAGAAGACATGTTAAATATAATAAAAAACAATATTTGGGTAATGTTCTATAATATTTTGTTATAAAACGACGGTTCGAAAGCGAAGTGCGATACAATACTTATATAGCCTAATATAGAAATGGCGAGAGGTCTTGTGCTGGCCACAACAGATTTTTTTTATTACTTTAAATGAAAGTTCGTTTAATTTTGAAATAAATCGTCGTACTAAAATTTCTTAATTGTCATTAGTTTAACTGCATTTGATTTTCAATATTAGTATGACGTCACGGCAGCACTCCTATCTTTCTCTCGCTCCGCACCAGAGTTTATGGTAGGCTGCGAGAGAAAGATAGCAATAGTGTGACGTCACAGTGACACTGACAACAAATTTCAAATATCTAAAGTAATTATTAAAAAATGTTTTTTCTAATCGCTATTTAAAAAAATCTGATGTAGCCAACACAAAACCTCCCGCTATTTAATTTTTATTAATTTAAATACATACCTACGTATTTACTAACGCTGCAAACTGTTTCATTGCAGAAAACTATTGCTTTATTTACTATTTTCTTTTTAAAATGTCACTATTATTAATTTGAATTAGTTTTTTTGACAGTGACTTAATTTTTATTAATTTACATACATACCTACATATTTACTAATGCTGCAAACTATATGTTCCTTTGCATATAACATATAACTATTGCTTTATTTACGATTTTCTTTATTATTTAATGTCACTATTATTAATTTGAAGTGATTCGTTTTTTGACAATGACGTTTACCTATCAGTTACATTCATCTGAAAAATGAACTGTGTAACAAAGGAATTGTGTTTATCTTAGGCTTCAGGATTAAAAGAAAAAAATGATTTTTTAATTTATCTGTAAAATATATAGAAAAAATCTGATGTGGCCAACACAAAACCTCCCGCTATTTAATTTTTACATACATACATACGTACATAAAATCACGCGATTCCCACTTAGGGGGTTAGCAAATACCCGAAAACAATAGTAACAATAAGAAAAGGGATAAGAGTAAGAGCTCAGCTGACTCACTTCACTCTTTAACAACATTCTACATATTAAAGTGACCGATTTTCGGTAGCGAATAACCCCATCCGGACCACAATAATAGTTACGCAACAATCTTCCTTCGCCACACTTTCTTATCCATTTTTATTAATTTAAATACATACTTACGTATTTACTAAAGCTGCAAACTGTTCCAATGCATAAAACTATTGATTTATTTACTATTTTCTTCTTAAAATGTCACTATTATTAATTTGAAGTGATTAGTTTTTTGAAAGTGACATTTACTGTCAGTTACATTCATTTGAAATATGCATATGTTTTTCTTAGGCTTCGGGACTAATAAAAAAAATTATTTTTAAATTTATCTACAAAATATATAGAAAAAGTATTAATGTTTTCCTGTAGAAAATTCAATAATCTTTAATTTTCATAAGACATAAAATACGAAAAAATGGCATTTAATGATATTTTTTGAAGAAAAACCATTATGAGCTTCAGGTAAAGTGCCATTTCCGGTTATCCGATTTACACCAAAATCTAATGGCTTCTTTTCATATTAGAATAGGATAGAAATACAAGGTTTCAGATTTTTCTGAATGATAGTATTTGAGTTAGAGTGAAGACAAAATCCCTACACATACACACACACACACATACATACATACATACATACACACACACACATACACACATACAGACATCATCGTGAAAATGTTAAAATTGGATTCTAGGGACCTTAAAACGTGGTAATTTACTAAAATCTCGATACGTGATTTTTAGCACGATCCCTATACCTCCCTTACCAAGGGTAGCGGGAGGTAAAAAGTATTAATGTATACCTGTAGAAAATATTCTTTAATTTTCATAATGACAAAATGCGAAAAAATGGCATTTAATGTTATTTTTTTGAATAAAAACCATTATGAGCTTCAAGTAAAGTGCCATTTCCGTTTGTCCAATTTACACCAAAATCTAACGGCTTCTTTTTATATTAGAATAGGGTGGAAATACAAGGTTTCAGAATTTTCTGAATGATAGTATTTGAGTTAGAGCGAAGACAAAATTCATACACACACACACACACATACATACACACACACACACACATACACACATACAGACATCATTGTGAAAATGTTAAAATTGGATTCTAGGGACCTTAAATCGTGGTCATTTACTAAAATCTCGATATGTGATTTTTAGCACGATCCCTATACCTCCCTTACCAAGGGTAGCGGGAGGTAAAAAGTGTATATTTTATATTTTTTTGTTTAAGTGGAGGACTCCATTTTCGTTATTTTTAAAATAAATATTACATTTTTCATTAGAAACCAAAAATAAATTAAATTTTATGACAGATAATTTTCGAAATATTTGTATACCTCGTCCAGATTTCATTTGAACAAATGACTTTTAAATCCTCTGTGTTAATCCTAATCTTTGCTACTGTGAATATTTTTACGTTTCAAGCAAATATAGTTTCTTCTCAAAGTACATTATATGTCTAAGAAAGTTGAAAATTGCTTGTAACTATTTAAAAGGGGGAAAGTTTTATTAGGGTATTGAGGTATAACTCAATACAATCCTGTACCTCGTGCATATTTACATTTTGGCACTACCAGTTGCTCAATTCAATAATGAGCGTTCATTGTTAAAGCAAGCATAACATCTTGGATAAGAATTTTACAGGTCAACTATGGTTCTCAGGAACACCCAATAAAACTTTTCCCCTTTTAAATAGTTCGAAGCAATTTTCAACTTTCATAGACATATGTACTTTGAGAAGAAACTATATTTGCGTGAAACGTAAAAATATTCACAGTAGCAAAGATTAGGATTAACACAGAGGATTTAAAAGTCATTTGTTCAAATGAAATCTGGACGAGGTATATCTATTCATAATTTCTGCAATTTAAAACATTCTATACTCCGTTGGCTAAAACAAGAGAATGTGAAACTAATTCTTGAATAGAGGCAAGTCATTCTATTGTTCAAGAATAAACTTTGTATAACATTTTAATTCTACACCCAGTATTATGTAGGTAGGAATGCCAGGGCCGGCTTGGGGACACAGTTTGGTTCTGGAATTCAACCTATTTTAAATGATGTAACTACTTGTTTTAAAAATTCAAATTTTCTAATGTACGCAGATGATCTAAAAATTTTCAAAACTATAACCAGTGTAAACGATTCGGTCGACCTACAACGGGATTTAGATAAATTCTATTTTTATTGCAAAAATAACTATCTGTCTCTTAACATTGATAAGTGTCATTTTGTTAATTATACCAGAAATCATGATATTTTATATTTCCCCTATAATTTTATTCAAAGTGCAATAAAAAAAGAATCCATTGTTAAAGATTAGGAATTATGTTTGATCCTAAATTATTACATAACTTCCACATTGATTCCATGGTTAAACAATCTTACCGAATGCTTGGTTTTGTTTTACGTACTTGTAAAGGTTTTACTGATCCATTCTCTATTATATGTTTATATAATGCTTTTGTACGTTCTAAACTAGAATATGCATCAGTGATTTGGAACCCGATGTATAAAAAGAATATACTTCTAATAGAGAATATTCAGAAAAGATTTTTAAAAGTACTATGTGCTAAATTTAAAGTTGATATTATGAACTATGAGGCTAGACTTCAACATTTCAATATAAATAGCCTTGAAAACAGGAGAATTATATCAGACATGGTATTTCTATATAAAATTTTTAATAATAACTTGAACTGCAGTTCATTTTTACAATATTTTAATTTTCATATCCCTCAGAAAACGACTCGATCTAGCTCACTATTTCACTTACATAAAGTTGCTACTAACACCCATAGAAATTCTCCCATTAATAGACTAATGTCAACATACAATGAAAATGTCAGTAACATAGACATTTTTCATACAAATTTCATGGCATTTAAAAGGGAAATTTTGAAGTTTTGCTGCATTAATAATTAGTTTATCATGTATGTCAGTGTTTTAACACTTATTTGTTTGTATTCACATATTCACAGTTTTTTTCTCAATTATTCATTGTTAGTTTTATTATTTTTTTGTTGTGCTACTTTTTGCATTTAACACTCTTAATATAAATTTATTAATAGGTGGGAACCTATAACTGGTTTGATAAAACTGTTGGTTCTCCAATTGTGCATAAATAAATAAATAAATAAATAGCCTTATAACTAAAAATGACTAAGTTAAGCACAGTGTATATGTAAACCGGCCCCTCTCGCATTTGCCAGATGGCCAGTACGGCCCTGAGGAATCAAAATGAAGTGCGTTATAATGGTAAACAAAAGCATATCTTACCAAAAGGTAAGAGCTGATAGGAAGCTGGCTTGGTTCTTTGGGTTGCATGGCCTTGTGTCAACTCCTGATTCCATGACTATGTAGTAACATTTGCCCTGGGAATATCAGGTCTACCTTCAACATAAAGTACAAAAAAACAACTTAAGTACACATTTGTAATGCAAATATCATATAATACATAAACAACTAAGATCTGACCAGCATAAAAATTACATAGGTATCTAGATAACAAAGAACTTATCTATGCAATCTATCATGTGAATATTAAATATTAGATAACAAACTTAGCATTTAAGATTAAGTTACCTTGAAATATTGAAATTATAAAAAAAATAACTGAGATATATTTTGAGGAAAACGTAGATCCAAGATATATTTGAAAAAATTAGACGATTTTCGCAATATACATCTTTATTTATTATTCGTTAAATGGACGTTTCGGTAGTCATAAACGCTACCAACATCAGCAACAATAATTATAATATTTATATTGCGAAAATCATCTTATTTTTTCAAATAAAAGATATAATTATAGCAACTTAAAAAAGCAAAATTTTGAAAAATTTTAAACAAATTCGCGACTGTAATTTCTAGTTAAACCTGTCATATAAATATTAGGAGAATTACATCAACCAACTTTGCTATAATCATGGAAACAGCTGATATATTCAAATAATTCTAATTGACAAATGTCAGTGTCACGTGCAATTTACATACAGTATGTTCGTATTACAATTTTACTGGAATTTTTTCCAAGGAACTTTTGGTATGGGATTTGTAAAAAATACATAGCCAAAGAATTGACGCATAGTAATGTACTGGTCGTATTTATTTCACATATTACATATAACATGTTTTATTGTCAAACATTTACATTTTGTAACTTCGTAGTAAACTGTTATTTTAATATACATTACATATTTTAATATAAAATCTGGTCATAATTACACTCTAAAGATGATTTAAACAAAAATTACAATGAAAAACCCGTAGGTAAATTATGTAATGGGATTAGTATAGGAACGTAATATCAATACCCGTAAAAATTAACGTTGTTGTTTTCTTTTTTATTTGTAATAAATAAATTATTATTTTTTTTAATGTTTGTACATTTATTAGATTTTTTTTTCCTGGCGCGCCTATGACAAAATATATGTATATTAACATTCACTGTTTTTATAAAAACGATATTATTTTATTTCAATTTCTATTAACTTTTTTGACATATTTCAAAGATGTCGATTTGTTGTTCCATTCACAACTTACTTTTATCACTCGAGTTAAAAGTAAAACAATACCTATATTTGTAGAAAACTGTATATTTTGCGTGAAATTTTGGCACAAGTATAAAAATAAAAATGATCCATTTAGTATGTAAGTAAATTTAGATAAAGTTAAAATATTTTTTCCTGAAAATGTTTTTGGTGTTTAGGTCAAGGTTTATCTAATAATAATATCATGGTTTAATAAAACAGTCAATTTGCACATACAAGATAAACGAATAATTGCATATACAGAAATACACAAAAAAAAATTTGATGTGCCAGCAAATTACCTTCTGTCAATTCTATGTATTTTGTACAAATCCCATACCAAAAATTCATTGGAAAATATTCTATGGGCTATCCAGCGAATCAAGCGGTTTACGTCATCGTTTAGGGATTTTTGAAATTTTCTTAATTTTTTTGAATCTATTTTATTAACGGTATTTTATTGGTTTTTTATTATTATTATGTATTTGACACCTTTAATAGAAATAATTTAAATACACCTGTAATTATAAAGTAAAATAATCATTTATTTTATGTAAATATAACTTAAAATAGCACATATTTCAAGAACATTTAGGTCCATGATGAAAACAGTTTGATAAAAAAACACATAAGCGTGACGTCACGTGAATCTTTTCAAAATTCGGGAGACCATAACTCGCTTTTTGCTAATATTTTCAGATGAAATTATAAAAAAAAATGGGTGGAATCCCCCATTATAACACGAACATACGCTTATATAAATTGCACTTGACACTGGCATCTGTGAATATATCAGCTGTTTCCATGATTATTGATTATAGTAAAGCTGGCTTATTTATGAAAGTTAATCTCTTTATAATTCTTTATATCTATTGAATATGAATGAAAATGTATAATCAAACTGTATAGACAATAAGATATTTCTTTCATATTGATAATCACCCAAAATTGTCAAAAAATGATAATTAACTACGTTTTTCAAAAAAAAAAAAAAAAATTGTCAAGAACTTCAAGAAAGAGAACTTCCGGTTGACCAATTATAATCAAAATCTAATCAGCTCTTCATAATCATATGGATGTAAAAAGAGGAATACGAAAGAATTATAATTTTTAGAATTGTAGTATTCGAGTTATCGTCGGAGAAAAAATTATCACACACACAGGTTTTGAGTAAATATTTGTTACAAAATTATTGATAAATTGCGTTTATTTTTATTCAAGAACAATACAAACTGTTTGTGAGATTCAATAAATTTATAGTAAACAACTATTATTGCTTTGTTTTCTTGATGAAAAAGTAAAAACATTCCTTCTTTTGTTTCAACATAACATAATAACACATAATAACATTCAAAACTCACCGAATTAATAAAAAAATTCCGACTTCATCCCACATAAACATAACACTAAATCCAAAACATCACAATTAGGTTATCTTGCACATTTTCACTTGTTTACTTCTGCATCCACATAATGTTTGTCCAACAGCACACAACACAATGCATTAATTTACAATTACGATAAGCTATTTTCTGATTTATATTCTACAGAGGCGTACTAGTGATAATCACAAACAAAAGCAGTGACGGAAGTAGACGTGTGACCTGATTCCTAACCTAAATGCGACTGAATGCCGCCGAGTTATTTTTGACGTTTGAGAAGAAACAAAACAAGAAGCTGCACTTACAGGGCCGGTTTTGAAATAAAATATCTTGGGAACGGAAAAGATAACTATCTTGCGGTTTCAGCATTTAAGTTATACGAAGTTATCAAGTTACAAACAGGGGCGCCGAGAGACAGTTCGGAGCCCGGGGGATATTTTTTGGGGCCCCTTCCATAGATGTAATTTAAAAAATCTGATGTGGCCAACACAAAACCTCCCGCCATTTAATTTTTATTAATTTAAAGACATACCTATGTATTTACTAATGCTGTAAACTATAACCATTGCATATAACTATTGCTTTATTCACTATTTTCTTTTTAAAATATCGCCATTATTAATTTGAAATATGAATTATGTAACAAAGGAAATGTGTATATCTTAGGCTTCGGATTTATACAAAGATTATTTTTTAAATTTATCTATAAATTATATAGAAAAACTATTAATGTATACCTGTAGAAAATACAATAATCTTTAATTTTTATAATGATATAAAAAGCGAAAAAATGGCATTTAATGGTATTTTTTAAAGAAAAACCATTATGAGCTTCAGGTAAAGTGCCATTTCTAGTTATCCGATTTATACCAAAATCTAATGGTTTCTTTCCATATTAGAATAGGGTCGAAATACAAGGTTTCAGAATTTTCTTAATGGTAGTATTTGAGTTACAGCGTAGACAAATGTTAAAATTGGATTCTAGGGACCTTAAAACGTGGTCATCTACTAAAATCTCGATATGAGATTTTTAGCACGATCCCTATACCTCCCTTACCGAGGGTAGCGGGAGGTAAAAAAATATTTATTGTGGGCAGCACAATGCCTCTCGCCATTTCTATTTTGTTACTGAAGTATCGAAATTAATATTTCTTGTACACACAAATAATTCTATTTATATCTATTTCTTCATTCTATAAGGAATCTTGTCCTACTCTTCTAAAATGTTCAAGATGTTTCCAATTCATTAACGGGTATATATGAAGGATATTTGTACTATTACTATTAATATACATTTATACATACATACCTACCTACAATTTTAAATGTTTTATTAATAATTCAATAATAAATATGAAATTTACTTCTCAGAAAAAGCTTCTAGTAATGTTAGTAAAACTGTTGATTTTTGACACTGACACATATATCAATTATAAGCATTTGAACTTGACAACGGTTTTCCTTGGTGAAGACTGGATTGTGCGATTTATTGCAACAGATCTTTCTATGTATGTATTATACTTTCTTTATGGGGTCCCGTGGCCGCGTGCCTGAGTGTCTGGTCGCGAACCTGGGGGAACCGGGTTCGATCCTGACAGACGCCAAATATTTCCAATTTTAAATGGCACAAAAGTGACCACACCAGCTATGAGTGCCCGTGAGGTGACGCCTGGTAAGCGCCCACACGGTAAAATATATCGTCATCATTACCGATGTCTACATGTGTTGTAGATACTGGCACACCCAGAAATGGGTAATATGCCGTGATGATATATTTATTTTATTCATTTATTTTATATTTTCTTTATTCTTTATATCTAAATCGATAGAGGATATAAAAAAAAATTTAAGTGTATTAGATGGAGAATTTTATGTTCTTCAATATTTGTATTACCAAGAATTCAAAATTTGGTTTGTTTGTCCACAATTAGCTGTTCGACAGCCATGATGAATGGTCTTGCATGATGTAGGTGCAAGTATCTCATATTATTAACGAACTCCACTGTTTGGTTTAGATATACAATTTCATGCTTTTAAGTTAAGTGAAATTTGAGATACACGTGTTTCTACAGGATAAGTTTGGGAAGAAAATAATATAATTGATAATATCAAAAATTATTTTTATTCAAATATTCTAGGTGGCCATGTGAAATTTTTTACATAGTTACCTAAACTATTTGAATAAAAATAATTTCTAATACTGTTCAACTACATTATTTTTCTTGATTTTTTTTCTTATATATATATATATATATATATATAACAAATCTACATTCTTCGGTTTTGCACATGAATAAAAGATGAATTATTAATGTTTATTCTAAACCAATTATTTTCGGATTAGTAAAATTATTTATCGTCGTCACAGTTGGCTTTGACACAATTCGAAACAAATTGGTTTAATATGCTTTTTAAGTAAATTAAAAATATGTGTAAAACTGAAGCAAATAATATTAGAAATAAACATATGAGGAACTGTAATAGTTTTTTTTTCATAATTTTTAATTTATGTGTTAAACAAAATAATGTAGATTTGTTATATATCACTGAAAAGCTTATGAAATAAGCAAAAAGACGAGACTAGTTTCAATATAGGTTGCCATTCAAAAAAATATCTGATGTGGACACCACATGACTTCCTTGTACGCCTGTTATACTATACATATTTTGTTAATAATTAAAATATGTATAATAACAGACCAAATCATAAAATTGCACGTATTTGACATAATTTGACATAGACATTAAATTCTTTATTTTTTTGTTATTTCTTGTCCTAATTCATAGCAAACTTAATTACAGAAACCCAAAAGTACATAATGTTTAAATTTAAATATCTCGCTTATACAAAGAACTAATTTATTCATTTCGACGCAAAATTCAATTCTCTAGAACTTTTATTTGAAGCATTTATAGTTAAATTCAAAATTTTTTTCAAGAAAAACTGATATTAGCTTCAAGTAAAGTATCACTTCCGGTTAGACTATTTTAACCAAAGTCTATTATGTTATTTCCATTGATATAAAAGTATTATATACCAAATTTCAAAAGTTTTGGATTATATTTTAATATAGTTTTCCATTAAAATCTATTATAGGTTCCAAGTAAAGTACCACTTCCGGGTATACCATTTTAACTAAAATCTATTATGTTATTCCCATTGATATAAAAGTATTATATACCAAATTTGAAAAGTTTTGGATTATATTTTAATATAGTTTTTCATTAAAATCTACTATAGGCTTCAAGTAAAGTACCACTTCCGGATAGACCATTTTTACTAAAATCTATTATGTTATTCCCATTGATATAAAAGTCTTTTATACCAAATTTGAAAAGTTTTGGATTATATTTTAATATAGTTTTCCATTAAAATCTATTATAGGTTCCAAGTAAAGTACCACTTCCGGGTATACCATTTTAACTAAAATCTATTATGTTATTGCCATTGATATAAAAGTATTATATACCAAATTTGAAAAGTTTTGGATTATATTTTAATATAGTTTTTCATTAAAATTTACTATAGGCTTCAAGTAAAGTACCACTTCCGGATAGACCATTTTTACTAAAATATATTATGTTATTCCCATTGATATAAAAGTCTTTTATACCAAATTTGAAAAGTTTTGGATTATATTTTAATATAGTTTTCCATTAAAATCTATTATGGGCTTCAAGTAAAGTACCACTTCTGAAAGTTATGCAATGACCAAAAAGGGAGGTGCACAACTAGATGTTATAACAGTCCTAAATACAAAATTTTAACTTTCTACGGCTTCCCGTTTTTCAGTTATGCGAGATACGTACGTACGTACGTACGAACGTACATACGTACGTACGTACAGACGTCACGACGAAATTAGTCAAAATGGATATTTCCGTTGAAATCTGGAAACCGAATTTTTTCGCGATTACAATACTTCCTTTACTTCGTACAAGGAAGTAATTATAAGTTTGTGTTATATCTCGAGAATTATGAAGTTTTCAAAAAATCTAATTACGCCATTTTATTTTACCTACAAAACAGTACAAAATTTGTTAAAACAATTTTTCTCGAACTACCATAATAAATAACTTATGAGATATTTTCGAATTGAGCGGAAACAAGTTTTTGCCTGTAGCTCAGAAACAAAAGAAGATCGCAAAATTCTTGTGGTGACTATTAAACTTTTCTCAAGAAGTGATCCTGGAATGTGCAAACGATTTTGCTCTATCAGTAATATTTCCCGAGTCCCGAGATACCCTAAAAAACATCGAAAATGAGACACCTGGACACGCCTTTTATTACAAAAATGAGCCCGCAATACAGCCCTAGTTAAAAAATAAATAAATAAAGATAGCAATAGGTTGGTCGTGGGTGGGACACTATGATATTGATGTTTGTTTTATATAACCTTATGTGCAATTAATATAATGATGCGAAGTGCGCGTCTGTATTACTTTTTTGTCAAGAAAAACAATATCGTCGCGCACATGTTGATTTCATATCATTTTAAAGTGCGATAAATCGCTTAGTATGGTTTTAATTAAACTAAAGATATAGTTTTGTTTATGTATGTATGTATAATACTTATTTTATACATTTTTGTGATTTGTGATATCTGTAAAAATATATGTAATTAATTAATATTTATCATTAAATTATAACTGAATCAATTTAAAAATAAAATAATGAATATCACGCCTTTTCCCATGTTGCCATGTTCTTGAATGTATGCCAACATTGCAAACTTTATATTTAAGTCAAATTTTGTGGATTATATATTTGAAATTGCAAACAAAAACAAATGTAATAACTAATTTTAGAAATAACCTTTATGTGAAAAAATCAAGTAGTCATTGACCTTGTTATTGACACGTTTCCTGGCATCATTTGCTAAGCACATGTGAAAACAGTTTGTTTTAAATTAGCGATAAAACTATAAATATCGTAATTATGACAAAGCGGCATATCACTCACTGCTTGCATTATAACACTGGGTGTCAACGAGCTATTATTTGCGCCGCTCTGCTGAAATGAAGACATGCTGTGTATAGGAAAATATAGTAAAATAATCTTACTCTTTGAGCATATGTATACTGACTATACAGTGTCCCACACTCTACGTTCAGTATAGGGTCTTATGGAGTACCATGTTGCCATATTTACCTGCTGTAAATCTGCAAGATAGAAAGAGCAAAATAGATGCCCAAAAAGAGATGAAATATTCTGGGTACTTCATTGAATGTATTTACGACTGGTGTACTTTCAGGTGGGTGAAAAGAAAAAAAATAAATTAAATAATGAACTGGTTAGTTTAATAATTTACAAAAAATATAACATAATACAAAACGTAAGTAGGATATAAAATTATAACAAGCGTAGGTAAATGAAATGAATTAACATGTAAACTCTAGTCAATTTAAAGTAAATAATATAAAACATTTTTGTACTTAATTGGACATTTTACAATCGTCGTCAATATAAATTCCCTATGTTACATATTTCCATTCTACGAAAAGATATACAATTAATACATATACGAGTACAAAATACAGATGTAAAACAGCATAGGTGCGAAGAAAAAAATGAAATTGAATAACACACTGGTCAGTTTAATAATACATATTTTTTATTTAATTTATATCTTCTTATTTGATAATGATAATATACTAATATTTAAGCTTGATAGAAATACTGCATATATTTTACATGGTTCGTAAGTCTTTATTCTTTCTTTGTAATCTCCAATTTGAATTTATAATATTTTAGAATTCTAATTTCTAATGCATTTAATCAATATTAGTATACTAGGCGGTTTTAAAATATTGTATTGAAATATTACTTATTACAGGTACAAATAGCCCTGTATATAAAACTATTTAGACAAATATTGGGTGCATACAATAAGCCCTTGGGTAAATAAGAGACCCTCATAAAACTTAAATTGTACAGTGTTAACTAATTTTGGTATAGCAATGAAAATTTATGAATGTTTCAATATTACATTACATTGAAAAATTGGCAACATGGTACAGAAAACCTCCATAAGAATAACATTGGCTATCTCTGCCACACTGAAGATAGAGTGTGGGACACTGTATAGAGAAGTAATTCCCCATGGCCTATGCCAATCACAATATGTCAATATTATTTCAAATTTTTTGTCAATGTCACAATATTTATATCATACTTGATAATTTAATTATAAATATAGAAATCTGTTGTGGCCAGCACAATACCTCTCGCCATTTTCATATTTGGCTATATAAGTATTGTATTTAACATTTCTGGTACACACAAAAAATTCTAATTACATATATTCTTTATTTTTCAATTCATTCTATGAACAAGTTTCCTCCTACTCTTCTAAATGTTCGAGATTCTTCCAATTCATTAACGAGATTGGCGGTATTTCTAAAGGGTATATGATGTAATATATGTATAGTAAGTGCGTGTTTAGCTGACACTGATACTGTTCATACTTTGCCTTATAAATGAATCTCCTTTCTTTTTATACCAATTTTAGATGTTAACGGAGTATTTTCCCCATTATAACAACAGCATATTATATTACTATTACATTTCGACTTGTTCATGTACGAATTCTATATCTATCTATAATTTTAAATATTTAATTAATGATAAAATAAAAAATATGAAATGTACTTCCCAAAAAATGTCTTCACTAATGTCTGGATTTCTGACAGTGACATTTATGTCAATTACAAACATTTTAATTTTTCAGCTGGTTCCATAGGCTGATTGATTCATTATGCAATGGGTTATTTTATATATTTATAATTCAGTCTATCTCTAAATCTATAGAAGATATAATAAAAATGTTCAATGTATTGGATAGAGAATTTTATATTCTTTAATATTTGTAATAACAAAATTTCCAAAAAATAATATTTAAAAGATTTTTTTAAGAAACTACTACTTCCGGTTTTCCAATTGTTACCAAAATCTAATCAGTTCTTCCCAAGTATGTCAGATTGAGGGAACTGCCATAAGAAATACCGCCATTAACATTTAACATGCAACATATGGCGAATCACTTTCATGGTTACTCACTATTGTCAAAAAATGACAGCCATGTAATATTTGTCCATTTTAAAATGCAACATACAAAATTTGTAGTTTTGTATTATCAAAACTAATTTCCTATAAATTAGCCTAAATACGATTAACATATGTTCAAAACATGAATGTTGCACATTTTAACAAACTTTAGCTTACAAAAATTCATAACTTTCATGTAATAAATGTTAAAAAATACCCCCAATCACTCTGAGGCAATATTCTAGTCGGTCGTAATAAGAATTGACACCATTTGTGATGTGTTTTGGAGGTATCTCCTGTGCTGCAATACTATTTATAATGTTGCAAATATTACATTGCTGTCATTTTTTGACAATAGCGAGTAACCATGGAAGTGAAGAACTATAATGTTGCATTTTAAAATAAATTCTCTGTAAATAGAATTGTATGCATCGACCTTTAAACTAATACACGCAGCGTACGAGCAAAACGCTTGTCCCACCATAACGGTGCAGACACAGTATCTCTATCCTTCAACAGTACGGAAGTTAAGAAAACGCAGCAAAATAAAAAATTTGATTTGTCCCTAACTTGTTATACTTGGTGCATAATCGCTAAGACTATAGATTTAATTTTTTTGTGGATAATTAAATTCATTATATATTTTTAATACTATATATTACATACATATTATATTATAGGGGACAAGTAATAATTAATAAGAACTTACATATGAAATGACACAGCTGAACCGCGTACCTACTGCTGACTGCACGAAATACACCGTTTCCCCATTATTTTGTCGCATACACACTTCACAACACATATACGTATTGACAGAAATAATTGTTAATGTTCTCCAAAAAAGTAAATAGTACAGTCACGAAACGTCAAATGTAGATTTTGACAACTATTTAGTGATAGAGTGCGATGTATAGAGGTTTACATGTGGCTGAAAAAGATGAACAATGAGTACGAACGCATGCGCAGTATACTTTAACTGAGAACTTCCGTACTATTGAAAGACAGAATATATATTTCTATCCTTTTATGTTGGAGCATTATTCTAACAATAAAAGAATAAGAGACACTTGGTCCATTAGTTTAAAGGTCGATGATTGTATGTGTGCAGAAGACATGTTAAATACAATAAAAACAATATTTAGGTAAAGTTCTGTAATGTTTTTGTTATAAAACGACGGTTCGATAGCGAAGTGCAATACAATACTTATATAACATAAGATGGAAATGGCGAGAGGTATTGTGCTGACCACAACAGATTTTTATCTATGTATGGATATGATTTTAGAAATGAAATATTTCCGTATTTTGAAACAATAAATATTAGAGGTACATACAGTGAAAAACATGTTATTTTTATTTGTTTACAATGTATCACAAAATATTAATCAACAGCCTACTACAATGTCATATCAAAGTTATTTTATAATTTGGCTCAGCAACAAACGTATCAGATTAAATATATGTATTTAAATTGTATTTATTTTTAGAATTTGCAATATCCCTTGATTTGTAGATACCAATTTTTTTGTTGAAAATTTAAAATAAATAAAATAAATATATCATCACGGCATATTACCCATTTCTGGGTGTCCCATTATCTACAACACATGTAGACATCGGTAATGATGACGATATATTTTACCGTGTGGACGTTTACCAGGCGTCACCTCACGGGCACTCATAGCTGGCGCGGAGAGTGCACCACAGGGGTCACTTTTGTTCCATTTTTTTTTTTTTTTTGTTGAAAATGCTTATATCTAATCAGGAAATTATATGATGAGGAACTTTGAATGCTAATTATGTTGCATTTTTAAGTTCATTGCACTTACTTTACGAAGTAAGTTGTATAGAAATAAATAAATAAAATAAATAAATAAGTAAATAAATAAGTAAATAAATAAGTAAATAAATAAGTAAATAAATAAGTAAATAAATAAGTAAATAAATTAAATAAATAAATAATAGTTATTTATGTATTAAGAGCGTAAGGAGGCTTTTATGGCCTGCGGCGGGATTTTGAGCCCGAGGCGTAAGCCGAGGGATAAAAACACATCAAAGGCCATAAAAGCAAGTTACGCTCGTGGTACATACAAAACTTTATGCACGGACGAAAATTTTCAAATTATGTGTGTTAGAAAAATTGCAGCGAAAAGAATTTGTCCTCGAACATCCAGTATCTAGTGTTGCTATGAAAGCGGAAAACAAGAGTTTATTGTTTGTTTATTAGTTCTGTCATTTGAGTTTTATTTTGTGTATCTCCGTGCTTTCCATATAAATATCACAAAATTAATTTTAATTTTTCATTAAAGAATATAAAAATTTTCGATTTGTAATAAAAACTTTCCTGTTGCCTGTTTAAATTGTTTATAATGTAGGTTATAATTTGGTTTGACGTTTCATTACAGCCCGGCGGACTATAATGATGCTCGCGGGCTATAAAATAACGTTTATGTCAAAGAAATTCGTGTGTAATTGTCAAATTATACGTCCGTGCATAAATAAATAAATAATCACGGCATATTACCCATTACTACTGGGCAATAAAGATTATTATTATTATTATTATTATTATTATTATTATTATTATTATTATTATTATTATTATTATTACTGGGTGTGCCAGTATCTACAACACATGTAGACATCGGTAATGATGACGATATATTTTACCGTGTGGGCGCTTACCAGACGTCACCTCACGGGCACTCATAGCTCGTGTGGAGAGTGTACCACAGGGATTATTTTTGCGCGATTAAAAGTCTGCACTGGCTGTCAAATAATAACTTTGACACATAAACATACAAATTATCAATGTTGCCAACCATAGCAAGAAATAAACGAATAATATGAATTAGATGTACGTTATTTATATATTATTCATGTCATATACGATAAGTAATGAACTCTACTATTCGTCTTAAGAATAATGGGGGATTCCAGCTCAATCGAATTAAAGGAAAATAGTAAAAAAATACGAATGTATATGCTGAATAACGAATATTAATAAAAAAATGAAATGGTATAATTGAGATATTTCGGAAATAAAGGGTTTTTTGTTATAGCGCTTCGACACTAATATGAAAATATTTTGATTGGCGACAGGAAGACCGCCTATACATCATTACAAATAGCGTGTTAGGAGGTGGGGTTACTACCAATGGAAGTTAAGAAATTCAAATTCGAAAGGAAGGGGCTAACATTCCTGTACTGCAGTTTCCAAACAGTTTTTATTTTAACATAAATTTCTTGCATTAAACTTAATAATTTAAATACACCTGTAATTATAAAGTATGTAGACTTATACAGTGTTATAATATTCATTTATTTTTATGTAAATATAACTTAAAATAGCATATATTTCAAAAACATTTAGGTCCATGACGAAAACAGTTAGATATAAAAACACATAAATGTGACGTCACGTCAATCTTTTCAAAATTCGGGAGACTATAACTCGCTTATTAATAGGAATTTATTCACTGGATTTTCATCAATAGTTTTAGTTTTCCTAACATTTTCAGCTGAACTTATATAAAAAAAAATGGTGGAATCCCCCATTATATAAGGCTATACACTTTTTGACGGTTAAAAATGATTAAAATTTTATTTCATTTTTCACTATTAGTGATTTTAATGCAGTAAGGTTTTTACACTAAGTGATGATGTACATCGGCTGCTTGACAGATTTGGGTATATCATATTAATAAATTTAGAAAATAATATATAATATTTTCACAGAAATATTTTGGCCGTGAGAAAAGATTACGAGATTATGTTTATGTAATGTAATTTCTAAGAATTCTTTTAATAAAACTAATGAGTAGTATATAGTACTGTTTGTTTTACTGTATAACAAACAGTACTCTTTAAATATAACAAATAATGTAACAAATTTGCGTCAATGTTGTTTATTAAACGGCGTAAAGTGTAAAGATGTCTAGGGTAGAAAACGTTTTGCATCCTGTCCATATTTAACATACATTCATCAACAGGGAAAATAGTTAAAAGTGGTGATTTGAATATAAATAAATATATAAAACATAATAACCCTTACATCATTGAAAAGAGAAAAAAATAATGATTTTTTTGAGACTGAAATCAGATATGGGTTCCATTTAAAAAAATATGTTTGTGTTATATCTCGAATATTTACGGATATAAAAATTTATTTCGTACGCCAATGGTTAGTTAATAAAAATATCTATCTTTTATATTTGAAACGTTTTTCTCAATTACTAATAGTTTAGAAGTTATTTGAAAAAGAAAAAATCAACAATATTCAGTTTTTCGTCATTAGTGCCCCATGAGAATTTTTGGAAAAATAAAAGCACATCTGAGATGGCCTCCCAAAGGCGCACAAAAAGTTCCATTTAACCGACATCGTATCTCTTATAGTTCTCGAGATCCCAATGGTGGCACCTCTAAATGGGACACACTGTATAGATAGATATCAATAAATTAGTTTTTTCATATTGTTTACTGTTAATTTTACTATACGTCACTACATAGGCACTCAAAGTGAAGAATGTCCACTTATACGATAAATTTAAAAAATAATAGTTATTTACGATACAAGTACGTACGTAAAGCTAGACTTTAGTCATGAATGGGTCAGAATTAAAACACGAGTGTGGTGAGTGTTTTAAGACCCTTGAGTAACTAAAGATGCTTTACGTGTTTGTGTCGTACAATATTTTATCTACGGTAGAATCTAAAAATCCAAGAAATATAAAAAATATTTCTAATTAGGATAACAATATTAAATGAAAAGTTTGCCATGATAACAAAATATTCATCTGTTTTTGCAAATTTAGCACGATTAAAAATTTTAATCATTCGTTGCTCGGCAACCCGTGACTAATTTTTTCATTTTTATATATAAAGTATTACAAACAATTTAAAAATACACAAAAATGTACTTTTGATAAAAATTAATAAACGCAGTAGTTTTTGAGATATTTTAACTTTTAGAAAATGTCACGTATCCAAAATAGTTAACAGTTAAAAAACAATCAATTTACCATAGAATATAAAACAAAAAAGAAAAGCAACACAAAATCTGTTTATAACTATTGTTTAATTACCTTATTTTTAACATTAATAATATTTTTGCAAATTAAAAAAAAGTGTAAAATGTTTGTGTTGGTGAATATGTAGAGATGGTGTTTATTTATAGATATTGTAAAAGTAATGGTTGTCGTAGTCCAGAGAATATCGACGTGGACATCAAATAATGAATTTGTGTGAATTTCATTGTTTCTTAATTGTTACCTAATTTTTTTGCATACCTAATTGATTTTTTCTAAAAATTTAAATATCTCAACAACTTCTGCGTTTATCAAATTTTATCAAGAGTACTTTTTTGTGTATTTTTGTATTGTATGTAATATTTTAGAGGTAAAGTTGAAAAAATGTTAATATTTCAAAAAATAACGATAAAAAACCTTCATGACTTGCCCATATGAGACGCCTCTGGTTGAGATACAGAAATAAAAGAAAGTTTAAATAGGCATCTCAATAAGTAATATCATCGTATCAAGTTTCAAAATTTTAGTGCAACTAGTATCAGAGTTATTAATAAAAATGTTATTACTTTTTTTTTACACTAGTCCTAATACACCCTGTATAAATAATTTTGTGATCGTGGTAAACAAATATACCTACAATAATTTGAATAAATTGACCGTATCAAACAAGCTTTAAGATATTTGTTATAAAAAAAACGTTCACTAATATGAGATAAATGTGTTAGTAAATTATTAATAAATTATTATAATTTGTATTCTGAATAAAAAAATTGATATTATTGTCCAAAATTCTTTTGTAATCTTAAGTACAGTATTGTTTTTGTTAAAATATATCAATTTATAGATAACATGCATATCAAAGACTTGCTCTACATTTATGTATGTATGTACATTGATAAATTTGCTATTAATTATAAAGCAGCAATATTATTCAGAAATAATTAATTCAAAAACTCACCTTACAAATTTCACTGTATTCCCACCAAAATACAATAGAAGTAAACGTAAACTAACATATGTTGCACTTTAAATTATTAACTGATAAAACAGAGATAAGATTATTTAAGAGAAAAAAAAAACTTATCTCGAGACTCGTAAATAACGGAATAACATTACAATTGTTTGACTACTCTGATTTTTCAATGTCTGGACCACTTATTGAGATTATTTTTTGTCTAGCAACAAACTTGATTTCTTTTTGGTCGTATAAGATAAGAACATTATTTGTATTTGTAAATATATCAGAATTTTCAAAATACTTTTTGATTGGTAACTGAAGAGAAAACACATTGGCTGATATTGCAAGCTCTATTTTAACTAAAACGCTGTTTTACAAAATGTCAAATTCAAATTTCAATATTTAATTTCACCTTAAGTTTAAATAAATAAAATAAATATAAATATATTTTCTGGGTGTGCCAGTATCTACAACACATGTAAACATCGGTAATGATGGCGATATATTTTACCGTGTGGGCGCTTACCAGGAGTCACCTCACGGGCACTCATAGCTGGTGTGGAGAGTGCACCGCAGGGGTCACTTTTGTGCCAATTAAAATTGGAAATATTTGGCATCTGTCGGGATCGAATCCGGTTCCCCCAGGTTCGCGACCAGACACTCAGGCACGCGGCCACGGGACCCCATAAAAACATACCTACCTTAAGTTTAAAGAATGATTTTTTAAAAAATATTTGAATGCAAACCATGTTCTGCTTAAAAATCATATTTTGATAAATTTGATATTATTTATTTTTGTTATTAAATAATGAAATTTGACATTTCTTAAAACAGCATTTTAGTTAAAACCACGATTTAAAATATACTGGTTGTGCCCCTCTGCATAAACCGAGGGTCCAAACCGATACGTGTTTCCTCGTTTTTTCCGCTAGAGGCGCAACGTGAGAACGACCCAACTGACACCTGTCATTTGCATGTCATTTTGAAAATATTACATGTTATATCTAATAGAAAGGTAAATAAAACAGATTTTGAAGTACATATTCGTATTATATATATAATGTAATATAAATATTTTGTTGAAATATATTGAAAATTAATGCAAAATGAAAATAAAATTAAATAGAAAATGTTCATTCCTGGATGTGAAACCGGTTACAAGAAATCCACTGAAAAAGAATCTCTGTTTGCTGCTCCACTCGATATATCACTTTTTTTAAAAATGGCAATGTGCAATTAGTAGAGATGATCGCAAATTAAGATTGAATGATGTTGTTTGCCAAAAACACTTTCGGGAAGAAGATATTATTACTGAATGGAAATCTATAAAGATACTTAAGAAAATACATATTACACTTTCTTTAAAAAAAAAATTACTAAATTATTTCACAATGTCAATATTAAATGATTTATTTCTTGTTTCACTAAATAAATATTTCTAAAAAATTATTTTTTTAATTTATATTAAAAATAAATTTATTATGCATTTCATTTTTTATATTTTATGTAAAAATATTTTGCTGCGGTAGGGTCGTTCCCACGTAGCGCATCTAGCGGATTATTCAAGGAAACACGTATCAAGCGGACCATCAAAAACAATGAAAAACATGACAAGTGGCATAACCAGTATATTTTAAATCGTGGTTAAAACCGAGCTCGCACAACCAGCCATTGATTTTTTACTTTATTTTACAAAATTTTGAACTATGACGTGATTGATCAGCTTTAGTTTTTAAAGGCCTCCAGTTCTTGTAGACAGCATATTAAACAATTGGCAGATTTATTAATTGTTAAGCATTGTACACTTACATAACATCCTATATACTCGTATGAGTGTGCATGTATTTAATTCCTTGCTATCCCTCGTTGTACTGAAATTACGCAAACGTTTTTATTTCTGTACAATTCATTTGCTTTGTAGTACAAATTACGAAGTTCGGGAATACTGCTTATTAACAAAAAACAAAATAACAATTTGTTACTGTGAATCCATCTTCAAAATGTCAATAATTCACAAACAGAAAAGACAGTTGTTGACGAATGAAGCAAAGTTATGTTATGCCTTACCGCCATGTTCAAATTTCTAAATTTGTGAATAAACCATGCGTTTTATGCCCAGTTTTATAAACATCGAATAACTTGCTGAGTTATTACTTTGAAAGTAAATTTAATCGATGAGTTAATAAAAATGTCTGTTTTATAAAATAAGTTGCAGAGTAAAATAAGTACTTGCAGAGTAAATATATTATTTTAGTGATTTACCGACAGAGACATCGTTTATTATTATTCAAACGTCAAAATAAAGTGTCAGTTCTCATTAAAAATGGAAAAAAGAGAGAATGGGGAAAGAATTATACTGAAATAGATAAAGTGAACATGTTAGAGATAACAAAAAAAAATATATATTAGAATTATTGAAAACAAGCAGACAGAATTTAATGCAGTTTCACAAATAGGTCCCCGGAATAGTGTTCGAATGAAACTGTTATATGACACATTGTATTTATGTTAGCTTGGAGTAGTTGGGTTTTGTACAGGTGTTAATAAATAATTTTTACAAGGGTATCCACTATCCCCTAACAACTAGCAATTACCAAATTCTCTGTTTTCAAGCCTAGCTCTTATTAATGAATTGTTAAATATGTTGCTGTCGTGTGCGGAACCAGGCCATCTAGTAACAACATCCGTTATTATTAGATTTGCTGAACATACCATTTGGCAATTCACAGAAAACCATCCTTTTCGGTTTCTATAAATTTCTGCGTTCTCTATAAAATAATTAATTTTGACATGTGTCAAATTTATTCTACAGAATAAAATTTACTTCCTCGGAAATCAGTGGAGTAATTTATTCCATAGATTTACTTAGCTAGTATTTTTATTCTTGCTTTATAAAACGAAAATCTCTGGAATAAACTGTTTTACTTCGAGAATAAATTTTACTTTGCTAGTAATTTACTTATCCATCTTTTATAAAACTGGGCATTAAGTGAGTTTATATTTGAAAATCTAAATTATAAATTCTTAAATTAAATTCATCATAAACCAGCTCTCCGCTGATTGGCTGATTTTTCACTTTTTTCATGCACATTATTTTATCATTATATAATATAAGATGGAACATCTCAACTGTCTATTATATAGTATAAATAATAATGGATAGATATAATGTAATATTTATTGTAACGTAATATTTACATTTTTACTCTATTTACAAAATAACTGATAAAATTAGTGTAAATATATCACATTTAAAATATCAGATCTAAAACTATTTTATAGTGCTTTTACAACAAAGTATTTGATAAAAAAATATAAAACTAATATTCACTAAATTATTTACGTAGTACTGTTAAAAGCATAAAATTGATTTAATTTAATGAGTATGAGTATTTTACATAAAGACACATTGGATGGTGCTAACACCGGTGTTAACTAGAACCATGTCAACGACTTGATACATACTTCAGGTTTGTTAACAAAACAAGTGTTGCCAATATATTGATCAAACTGAAAATTTACTGACAGCCATATTCAATAAATCTGCCGACACTATTTAAAATTATTCAATATGATTTGTTTTTTTAACTTGTTTCGAGGAAAAACGGTTTTAAATAATGAGGTCAAATATATTGAATATGGCTGTCAGTACATTTTCGACTTAATTCAGTATATTGGCAACTCTTATTTTATTAACAACCCTGAAGTATGTGCCAAGTCATTGACACGGTTCTAATTGATACCGGTGTTAGAACCATGCTACCAGCCATTAGGTACGTAACACTATTTCTAATTTCTTATGTAAATAAAGCAGGTAATTTTATATTTTAGTATACAATACCAATCGTTTTCAGGACCATTCAGAAACAATAATAGTTTGTTTTCATAAAGTTAAAAGCTAATTTATAATCTTGTTCATGATGGAGATATGTAGTTTTAAGTAAAAAAATAGTAATTATCATGTATAAAATAGGATTAAGATTTTTTATAAGTTGTATAATGTTCCAAACAATAAATGGAAAAGGAAATGTCATTGTTTGATGTGTGAAGGTTGAATTTCTTATCTAATTTAAATGTAAATAACAAAGTTAATCCCTTTTCTATTTTAATATTTTAAATCCAAGATAAATGTTTATTGAACTCTAGATAAAAATGTGTTATTATATTACATGTTTTTCACATAATATCGTTTCAATTTTTAAAAATATATATTTTTTTAATGTGATTAACAGCATATATAAATACTCGAAATATGTTATACAAATTTACTAAAATTTCATGTTATAATGCCGAATAACATGTTTAGTAAAAATTTAATTAAATTATATTTAACATTTAGTTAAATCAAAACTTTTTTTGTGTACTGAAAATAAAAGAAAACGTTCAAAATTATACATAATACAGGTTAAAAAGTATAATGTAGATGTATACATATAATATTTAGAAAAATTGTTAAGAACTTCAAATAATGGAGCTTCCGGTTGTTCAATAGACACTTACAAAATTGCAATTTTCACAAGCGCCTCTAACGGCAAAGCATAGAAATCAAGGTTGCTATGGTTACCCCGTCCAAACAAAGACCTGTCATCAGCCGTAGACTCTACACTCTAGCCATCGTTTTAGTTGAATAATCGCATGATCTTCAACATTATCAAACAAAAAAGTTACCCCAGACACATCGTCTGGTTTTAAACTAGTTTTTATTAAACACAATGTACAAATCACAATAAAGAATTAGGTTTAACACTGAATAACAGGTGCGAACATAATGACAGATAGGAACAGGGAACGGGACGTAAGATAACGAGGGGAGGTTTGTTTGGATGCATAATCTTCTATCTCTTTCTTGCAGTGACGTCAATTTTGTAAGTGTCTAGTGATTCGATTTCACCGTTCTGTCTGAGTTTGCCCATAACTGACTTGTGACGTACTTACAGTTTACCCAAAAAATATTAATTATAAATAAATGAAGCAATAATTTTAATTTTTAATTTCAATTTCAGCAGTCATTTGTGTTATATTTTTGAGAAAACAGTATGTTATGTAGAATTTTTACCATGCTACACTTTTACCCCATTGAGGGGGTATGTAAACGGTTTATTATGATCCCTCATTTCTGGTGACATATTATATGTACGATGTCAGCGTGTCTGACCAATCATGAAATCAAAAGAGATATACAGTAGAAGTAGACAGAGCTTGTACTCAAAATAGGGTGTCTATTTGTGAGTTCGAATTTTTATCAATATAAACTGGAAATATTTGAAAAAAAGTTGCAAAAATATTTGCACTACTTTATAAACTTGTAGTAATAAAGATGTAACACATGATACAAGTGCTCATTAAAACGTTTAGTAAGTACTGATTTTGTTAAAACTCTATTCATAATAACAGCCTACTATAGTATATAACTTGTATATCATAAATGTTTTCCTGGTAGCAAGTTAATTATGTTATGTAAGTAGTTAATAAAAGAGAAAAGCTTTCGCAAAAAATAAATTATGTGAGCGACAGGATAAATTGGTAACAATAAAAAATGGCATGCGAATAAATTTATATTAATAATATATTCCATTATAAAATCACTAGAATTGTGATAGTAAATAAATCCTTTTCGGACATTCTTTCTAAACTATAGTCAGAACAAACTAAAATGAGTTATCTCTCTCGTTCACATTTTACTCAAATATATCTATCATTAGACTGTATGTCATACAGAGTGAAGATTATTGATGATTTCATGACGTCACATCTGTATGGGTTTGTTCAGACTTTAGTTTTATTCACGGAAGATTACTATACTTCATTTTACGTAAGAAAAAGCAGATGGCGCTTGAGAGTCGACCGTTTTTACATGCAAGAAATAAATAATTTAAATCCGTGAAACCAAACTTTGTAAATAATAATTATTACAAGTATATTGTGTTATTAGGAGTAAAAGTGATTCTTTGTGTGGCGAGCATGTAAGTTTGAACGACGAGCGGTAGCGAGTCGGACAATTACATGAGAGGCACACAATGACACTTTTACTCCGAATGACACATTATATTTTTTCTTCAAACATACGTATTTAAATAAAATAATTACAACTTGACGTTACAATATTTATAAATATTTTACGTAAAGGACGTTTGCTGATTTCAATTGCTCTATTGCTATGGATACTTTCGTATTTATTCACTTTTTGTTAGAAACATTCAAGTGAAAATTTTCACGTTTTGACGTTTAAATAAAAATTATTTCTCCTTATGTGCAATTATATCAGAAGTATTGCCATGTACAGCCCTTGAAGTTGTTCAATTGAATGAAAGTTCAACAATATTACTCAAGGATTTGATATGTTGAGGAATCGCTGAAAACCAATATGAACTTGTCTTATTACTTTAATTCTATTGATTTTTATCGTTATTACCAATTTGTAAGTCTGCTATTTTATAATATGCGTTATATATAAACTGTTTATATTTCAATTTTGTAGGTTATCAATTTAAATTTGACAGCTGTTGGATGTTTTTAGTAACTTTATTTTTAGGTTATCTAGTGTATAGTGCAACTTGGGGCGATACGACAGGTTTCTATTTTACAAGTTACTTCTTATTCGCTCATTTTATATAGTTTATATTTATTTCATTTCTACCTTGTGAATCAAGTCACAAAAGATGCCATTTTTATGACGTTTGAAGAAAAAAAAATTTATCTGTACGTCACAAATATTAAAAATTACATCAAAATATAGTTAAATATCACTTAATTCTGTACATTTTATTTGATAATAGGGTCCTATACCATAGTCATATTTAACTATCTTAAATAAGAAGACGAAAATATACATAAATTAATGAGTATTAGTGAAAAATTTTTCTTTAAATATTGACTAGGTCACAAACTATAAGCGATTGAAGCTGATTACTAATTGGGTATGACGCGTTAGGTACTAAGAATTTGATTGGTCGCCTGATTTTAAAAAGGAGATTCGCGCGTCTGCAACGGTCACCTTTGAGTCACCTTTAAAGAATATGAAATGTCATGTTGTTCTATAACCTAACAAAACATTTAACAATTTTGTGTTTAATGAATTTATTTAATTATAACATCTAGTAATATTAACAATAATAATATATTTATAATTAAATCAATTTGTAATATTAATTAAATTAATAATAATATTAATTAAATTAATATTGAAACTTCAAAACAGCCAACATTAGCGCCATCCGTCGTCATACTTTGTGTAATAATATTGTCAAACTTTTTCAATGTTCTATAATTTATTAGGAAAAAATGCTTATTATTTACGTTATTTATGCTTAATAATAATTTCTTCATGAATATAACGTATAAGTTTTTATATACAAACATTTCAGCTATGCAAACATGAAAAAAATTGTTCCCTCTATAACTAACAGTTTGTCCCATTGTTTGTCGATCACTTGTTAGTACCTGCTACGTCACGCATAAATTCTTGAACTTTAAAAATTCATATCTCGCTTATTACGTAAAATTTGCGTTTGCACTAAAATTCTTATTTTATCCTGTTCTTACAGAAAAATTAAAAAAAAAAAAATAAAAATGGTATAGGACCCCATTGACATCTGACACATGATATTTTTTTCGCTTTTGTGAACTAGGTTAGCATACTGACCAATCAAAGGGCAGATTTTATATCCCTATTTAAACCAACGCTATTTTCTTACGTGAAATGAAGTACATTCAAGATCTTTTATGGGCAGCCTATTATTTGCAGATAACTTCACTGCATTTCGTAACCATAGGCGTACAGCGCGCAATATTTATGGATACTTTTTAACTAAAAATATAAATAATTTATTTGTAAATTTTTTTTCAAAGTTTTATCTTTACCGTAGTTTCTGCATAAAACAAAAATATAGACTTGACAAAGGCCATAGACCAATAATTTGATTTAAATGTCAGTGTCACCATTTACGTATATATGTCACCACAAACTTTATGGTTAAAAATGTATAACCACAAATCACAATCATATTTCACTGTGTGTGATCAACGGAATATATTATCAACATGATTCCAACAAACTACTTTTTGTTTCTGAATATAGAAATAAATACCTCTATCCGAATTTTGTACTATACAATCACGATGGAAGCGTCATAGTTACTCTCTTCGCACGAGCATGTTCGTTGCTCTGTAGTGTATCCGCTAGCCGCTAGGGGCTAGAATGGCGTTAGGGTGTCACGTGACATGTTCAGGCCTGCACACGTCGTAGAATACAGCCTTACCATGGTTAGGGATTTCAGCGTAGCTGCGTTTTCCAGGCGAGCAGAGTTTGTTGGAGAACTCTGCGTCACGTTTCCTAAAAGAAAGATGAAATAATAATAATAATAATTATACTATGTTATAGACGTTACAGACAATATGTGGTGCCCTTCTAATATATTACACATAAGTTATTCTCTTCATTACAACACATGATTTAAAAATTTGTGTTAAGTTTACGCCACTTACATTCCCATTTTTGTAATAAATTATTTATGCAATGATTAGGCTTTAAATACTTTTGCAGTCATCATCAATATTGGCAACAGTGACAAGACAACCTAATAGAGCCAAGGTCGCAAGTTACACATGACTTAATTATATAACTGATTAGGTACTATTGCGGTCAAAGTTCTGTCAATGATTACAATAATTATATAATTTTGTATTCAGTGAATCTATTCTACTGCAACCAAAACTACACTTGTGCACATATGATAATTAATGCATGTAAACATTATCAAATCAATGAATGCGTAATACAATTCATTACATCGCGTTTTACTTTCTCTCACCACTTGCTGTATTTGTTTATTCTGCCTTCTATATAAATGGGATTATACAGGGTGTCTCAATAAGCTTGCTCACTATTGGTAATTTTTTTTATTTGAAGAGCTACGAGCTTGGTTAAATGAACAAAATTGTGCCATTTTATATTACAAAATTGGTCATGTAGACAAAATAAAATTTGTGTCAGCGGTTCTCAAAATTTGGGACAATATATATATTTTTTAAATGGAACCATATATTTTTTATTATCTTATTGGAAAGAGTATTTTTTTCTCTTTCCAATAAGCTAATGTTGTTTATGTACAATTTTTTCAAATAAACGAGTTATTTACGGTTAAAAATTTAAATTTTATTAGTTTTTTAGTCAAGTAAGCCATGGAAACAATTGATTCCTTGTTTGTTTGACGTTTAATCATTTCTCCCGTAAAGTTCTCTGTGTTTAATAATGATTAAAAACTTTACAAATAAAGAAAAGTTAGATATGATCGTGCTGTATGGAAAGTTATATCTAGACACCAGTTACGTAGAACGGTCGGCTCTGTTTCCAAAAGAGCTGAAATGTGCGAAAGAAATAATGGCTTTCAATTTGAATATTTTCTATGTTTTGTTATTACTGCAAAATAAATTAATAAAATAATAATTTTATAAAAGACAATTGTTTCCATAGTTTACTTGACCTAAAGTAATAAAAAATAATTTTTATCTTTAAACGTAAATAACTCGTTTATTTGAAAAAATTGTACATAAACAACATTACCTTATTGGAAAGAGAAAAAAATACTCTTTCTAATAAGATAATAAAAAATATATAGTTCTATTTAAAAAATATATATTCTGTCCCAAATTTTGGGAACCGCTGACATAATTTTTATTTTGACTACATGACCAATTTTCTAATATAAAATGGTACAATTTTGCTAATTTAACCAACCTCGTATCTCGTCAAATAAAAAAGTTACCAATAGTGAGCAAGCTTATTGAGACACCCTGTATACTACAAAAAAAAAAAGGAAAAAAATAATAATTTTGAAGGCAAAACAAATATAAAACAAAATAACGCTTACAACATTGAAAAGAGAAAAAAATAAGACTAAAATCAGATATAGGTTCCATTTAAAAAAATATAAGTTTGTGTTATACCTCGAAAATTTACGGATATAAAAATTTGTTTCGTACGCCACTGGTTAGTAAATAAAAATATCTATCTTTTACATTTGAAACGTTTTTCTCAATTAACAATAGTTTAGAAGTTATTTGAAAAAGAAAAAATCAACAATAATCAGTTTTTCGTCATTATCTAGTGCCCTTTGAGAATTTTTGGAAAAACAAAAGCATATCTAAGATGGCATCCCAAAGGCGCACAAAAAGTTCCATTTAACCGACATTGTATCTCTTATAGTTCTCGAGATCCCAATGGTGGCACTTCTAAATGGGACACACTATATATACTTCACGCAAAAAAATTTTTTTTTCTTTTTGTTTGTTAAATTTTGATACGAATTCTTAGCTCATAATAGTTATTTAAGCTACAAGGAATGTAAGTACGTCTTAACTTTCGAGTTACGCGTAGCTTATTATATTTTTCGCGCCACCGATAAAAAGCTTAAATATGTATTTATAAAATACGGCCTGTTTGACATATGTCAAAAAAATTGTTCAAAGCTTTTAAATGTATTATATATTCTTACCCTCTTCCAGGAAGTTCCAATTCTTCTACAGTGATGGATTTGACGTAAAGATGATCGTTACACCAGAAAAGACACAACGATCTAGGTTCCAGAACGTTCATGTCATACTCCCAGTTTAATTCCACCTACAATAAAATAAATTATAATTTTTTGTTGCTAATAATGTGCTGGTCACATCTGGTTTTTTAAAAATATAATTAAACATTTCCAATAAACACGTGCTACTAGATTTGTAAGTTTGATTAGATAATTACGCAAGTAAGAGAATGGTTGCACGTGATTGTTTGAATTTAAATCTGCTAATTTTCTGTATCTAGGCAATCTATCTTGTTAAATACACATTTGTAATGCAGTACCAGTAACGTACATAAAACACAAGATAATGGCGCCCATTGAACGCGCCATTCAGCAGACTTCTGACTGTGGTCACTGAACAAGAAGGTTTCTGCTGAATGCACTTTTCACAATCTCGTGGTTCATTTGATCAACAAATTTTAAAAAAAATGCAATATAAGAAAATTTTAATAATTTGACAATAAGTTATAGTTATTTAACTTTTCAATCAATTTACTTATTGATATAAGCATAATATATAATAACAAATAATATATTTTCGGTGCTTTATATGTAAATAAATGTATTTTGTTTTACTGCACAGATAATGGATGATATTAGATTATTTATACTAACAAAAGAAAAGTGACCAGGAACATCTGAACGTATTTTTAACTTCCGTCACTTTTAGGTAAGGAAGGTATTGTCTTTGGTCAAAAAATTCGATGGTGAATTTTTAATGAATAAGCACGTATTAGGGTCCCAGAATACGATTTTACTAGTTTTACGATGATGTCTGTATGTGTGTGTGTCACGTGACAAATTTTTCTCCGACAATAACTCCAAAACTACAATAGGCTATTCCACAGTAATCAAAAATAGTAAAAGTTTATTGAAAATAAGAATGATAATAGTTAAAGGATAAGGAAAATCATATTTCTTTTATTATAAATTATTCCTTCTAGAAGACACGGGGAGTTTTGCTTTTGATGATGCAGGACATGTGCACGAGTGTTTGAGCAAATAGGATCTAAGCATGACCTCCAATTTTGAGAATCCCCGTCCCAAATAAGAATATACTTCTTTCTAATTTCTTTTTTTTTATAAAATGAGAAAAAAATTAAGTGAAATAATTTATTTTGTGTCTCTAATAATGAATTATAATATTACAATTTAAATATACATTATTTTGTAATTTGTTTAACAATTTTTCGTGGTTTGTGAACCACTGTTTGTTTACTTCTGGTTTATCCACATTACCTACGTCACAAAGCAGATTTAAAATTCGGACCTTAATATCTCGCTTATTTGGAGGAATTTTTAACTCGGACTTTCACATGTGGTCTTATATTTTTATGTATTTCAAGAAATTTTTTTAAAAAAAATGTCGTGGAATAGCCTATTCTAAAAATTATGATTCTTTCGCATTCCTCTTCTGAGAGCTGATTAGATTTGGGTTATAATTGGTCAACCGGAAGTACCCTTATTTGAAGTTGTTAACAGTTTTTCTTGAAGAAATGCAGTTAAATATCATTTTTCAACATTTTATGATAATCAATATGAAAGAATCTTATTCTCTACGGTCTGATTATACATTTTCCTTCATATTCAATAGATATAGAGTTATAGAGAGATTAAGAGAGGCTAACTTTCAAAAATCAGTCAGCTTTGCTAAAATTATGTAAACAGCAGATATATTGAAAAAATTCTAATTGACAGATGTCAGTGTCAAGTGCAAAACCAAAGTGGAAAGTTTAGGATCAAAAAGTCACTTAAGTGACAGAGTGTCGCTCGCAAGTGACTTGCAGTTTCATTGCCGGGAGTACGAGGAAGGCCAAAGATAAGATGGAAGGACTGTGTAGTAGAAGATGTGAGTGAGGAAGAACTGTGTGAAGAATATGCGTTGGATAGGATTAAGGAAGTGCCAAGTGCAATTTACATAATGTACTTTCGTGTTATAATTTTATTGGATTTATAGAATCTTTTCAAAGGAACTTGCGATATGGAATTTGTAAAAAATAGTGTGTTCGTGTTACAATTTTACAGGATATATAAAATCTTTTTCAAGGAACTTTTGGTATTGGATTTCCACAAAATATATCGAATTGACGCAAGGTTTTGTGCTGGCCACAACAGATTTTTTTTTACGGTCACCTAGTAGATGGCATTTCCAATTCAAAGAAGTAATTTGATTTTGCGAATCCATTAAATATCAATTTTGAAATACGTAATGCATGGAGATTTGCGAATTTATTTTTTTTGCAGTCCGATAATAAGCGGCAGGTAGTGCTACACCCAGCTGTGCCCGGTCTACCACAGGCTTAGTAAGTCAAAGCCATAATGGTAGTATTCCGTACAAACTATACTTAGGCTGTGTCCAATGTCGCATTTTGGCTCTTTAGTATTTAGGTCTTCTTCACATACAACTTCGAATGGCACACTAGTGATATTCATTATTTGTATGGCAACACTTGAGAATAACAAACATAAATTATACAATTCGACTCAATGGGGAAGTTTAGCATAGTAAAAATTCTACATAACATACTATTTTCTCACAAATATAACACAAATGCCTGCTGAAATTGAAATTAAAAATTAAAATTATTGCTCCATTTATTTATAATTAATATTTTTTGGGTAAACTCTAAGTACGTCACAAGTCAGTTATGCGCAAACTCAGACAGAACGGTGAAATCGAACCCCTTAAACGTAGGTCGTAACAACACCTCAGTCTCAAGTGACTGGTAACCGCAACCGCGTACGTCAGTGTATAAGTCGACATACGTTGCGCCAAGCCTCTACCGATGTCATCACAGCTTAAAATCGGCTTTTCCAGAAAATCTGGACATTTTTGAAAAAAATAAAACATGTTACATCATTTTTCAAGTCGCTAAACTTCCCTATTTGATGCTTGAGAGTAAATGTTAATATTATATTTCACAAAATAGAAGCTAAGAAGCGATTCTTTGACAGTAAATTTGATGTTTGAACAAATTATAGCAACGAACATGATTTGTTTAATTAGTGCGCGTCAACTTCAAGGCATAGTGTGCTCCTGCAAAACCCTACAATCTAATTCCTAAATAATCAGGGCACATAAATTTGTGATTTAGATATTAGGGTAATAAAAGTGCAACATCGGACACAGCCATAATCTAGACTAGAACTACTTGAACTATCTACTCACTTTACGTATTCTGCCACCCAAATCAGCAGGATGCGCCACTACAACTGTATGCGTAGTACCATGCTCCAACCGTGTGTCATCTTTGGCTGTAAGCTGCAAATTATGGATGACTCCAGCGTCTCCGTGTAGAGACACCCGCACATGGCCCTGTACCCAACTTTCCGCTGCATGCGGACGGGCTAGTTGGATACTGATACGGTAGTTACGATCTGTGGATAAAGAAAATAGAAGTTAGTCATGAATACTATACTTGTGCAATGTGTCTCATTTAATTACAGAATTACAGATCTGTAAGACAAGCCTCATTCCCAACTACTTCACTAATGCTTAATAGATAGTGAGTTATACACAAACAGAAGCGTAATTTATAGGGCTGAGTAGAAAGTTTTTAGACCGTTCCCAGCAAATGTTTCAATTCGTAAATCGACAGTAGCGACATCTAACTGAATTCTGAAACCTTGTATTTCTATCCTATTCTAATATGAAAAGAAGCCATTAGATTTTGGTGTAAATCGGATAACCGGAAATGGCACTTTACCTGAAGCTCATAGTGGTTTTTCTTTAAAAAATAACATTAAATGCCATTTTTCGAATTTTATGTCTTTATAGCAACAGCTTTAAATGTATTTAAAATAGTATATTATGTGGCAAGTGTGTGAAGTTCACACACGTGTTACATACTATACTTTTTCTACGACCTTGCAATAAATTATATTTTTTCTTCACATGGTCATTTTTTAATGTAAAGGCTCTGTATTATCGACTTGTGTCACCATGGTTACCAACGTTACGGGTGTTTAACAGCTTTGTTTTATTAAAATGCAATTCACTTTGTAATATTTAAAATAATGAACGGAGCGTGAAATGCTACTTCACGCACAGTGTGCCGGAAGTAGCATTTCACGCACAGTGTGCAAAAACTCAAACTTCACACATAAAAATTGATACGTAAAGTACTCACTTCACGCGCGGGAGTAGAAAAAATTATTTAAAAACATTTCATTTGATTGCAGTTGTGCGTAAAACGTTGTAACCTTGGACGAATAAAAGCCCTCCGCTACGCGTCGGGCTTCAAATTTCGTCCGCAGGCGTAAACCTTTTCTTTCGACCCTCTATATGTAAATAACTATTACACAAAAATAAGCACAAACATAACAATCGTTATTTGAGCTGTCAATTTAAGGTCTGACAGAAGAATTTCGATTTAAATATAATTTTAAAAACCTGTCTTAAGACAAAAGTAGAGATGCACTCGATTTCGAGCTTTGGCCCGGCCCGGCCCGAAGCCCGCCTCGATTTCGAGTCGATCATCGAGTCTGGCCGAAGATATTTTTTATCGGGCCGAATCGGGCTAATCATTTTCAAAAAACGAGGCGAGTCGGACTTTTGATTTTGGCCCGGCCCGAAAATTCGAGCTTTTCGGGCCGGCCCGAAAAATCTTTTAATTCAATCAAATGCACAGTTTCCTTAATATTTTAATGAAAGTGGATGAAGTTAAAAAGGATCAAAATGATTTAATAACAACAAACTTCACATATAAGCTTTGTTCGATGACATGTACTAGGCCGCCCTAGTGTTAACTTTCTTGCACTAACATGTTTTATGAGAAACGGGCAGCTTCTGGCAGGCTGTTCGATGACAAAAATTTTAAGAACTAGTGCTCACTTTTCTGACCTTACTCGCCAGGTAGTGTAGAAAGTGCAGACTAGGAGTGGGGGTAGCTAAATGTTGTTCGGTAGACATTTTAATTCTATCCTATTTACACATCTGTTTATTTAACCTAAAATTTTGTTTTGCTATATAAAGAATTAATTAATATATCTGTCTCTGGATCTGATGAAGAATCAAGTGATAATTGATCTTCGTCAGAATCGTTTATTAGTTCAAACATTATGCTCTTTAAAACAGACATTTCTGCAGTCACTTTTTTGCAGCTTTATGATATGACTGTGTTTATAAACAACCTAACCTTTTCCACCTTTGGCTATGCTTGGCTTGATTACTCACAGCTGAGCAAACTTGCCCAAATATACACTAGTGTGTTTTATGATACCACAAGAATTAGACTGTACTAGTGTACACTACACTGCACTGCACTATTCTGCTCTACACTTCAAGCACTTCTCATCGAACAGAGCTATGAATAAATAAAAATGTATTGTTTTACTTCAAGAATTCAAGGTTATTCATTAAAACATAATAATTGTATTGTGATGTTGCTATTATTAGCTCTGTTCGATGAGAAGTGCTTGAAGTGCAGAGCAGAATAGTGCAGTGCAGTGTAGTGTACACTAGTACAGTCTAATTCTTGTGGTTTCATAAAACACACTAGTGTATATTTGGGCAAGTTTGCTCAGCTGTGAGTAATCAAGCCAAGCATAGCCAAAGGTGTAAAAGGTTAGGTTGTTTATAAACACAGTCATATCATAAAGCTGCAAAGAAGTGAATGCAGAAATGTCTGTTTTAAAGAGCATAATATTTGAACTAATAAACGATTCTGACGAAAATCAATCATCACTTGATTCTTCATCAGATTCAGAGACAAATATATTAATTAATTCTTTATATAACAAAACAAAGAGAATATACTATATCTGTATCCATTATTTTATTTTCTCAATGTGTAAAATTTTAAGTTAATAAACAGATGTGTAGATAGGATAGAATTAAAATGTCTACCGAACAACATTTAGTTACCCCCACTCCTACTCTGCACTACTCTACACCACCTCGCGAGTCAGGTCAGAAACGTGAGCACTAGTTCTTAAAATTTTTGTCATCGAACAGCCTGCCAGAAGCTGCCCGTTACTCATAAAACATGTTAGTGTAAGAAAGTTAACACTAGGGCGGCCGAGTACATGTCATCGAACAAAGCTAATATTGTTATAACTCGTACACTTAAATAAAATAATGATTTCTTGTCCTATTTTTGAGCAGAAACAAAGTTAGACAAAAAATTCTTATGTAAATTATATTTTTTTATATAAGATTTGTGAAACGTAGGTCTGTAATTTTTATAACAAACTTACACTAGAAGGGTCTCTTTTTAACTACTTATGTTAACTAATGTTGAAAGTTTAAGAATGTAGAGGTTTTTTATAAGTTTGACACGAAAAAAGTTAAACATTTTGCTTTAATATAAAAATCAACATTAAGAATGCCGGATGCACCCAATTTCGAGCTTTGGCCCGACCCGGCCCGATTTCGAGTCAGTTTTCGAGCCGGGCTAGATGATTTTTTTGTCGAGTCGATCCAAACCTTAAACCCGGCCCGGCCCGGCCCGAATGCATCTCTAGACAAAGGTTCGCATATATGATTGCGCACAGTGCTTTAAAAGGTATGAAGTTGTCATTATTGCTTAATAATTATGAATGTCTTAAATGACAGTTGATGTTAATTTACGTTTTATTTTAGAAGCTGTGAACACCAACCATAAAGTATTATTTATAATTTTATTTATATTTGTTATTTTCGTAGCTGTGAATGAGCCTTAAGTTGTATTTTAACGCCATGGAAACCAGTTCGTTAAGTTACATTTTAAAATAACACAATGGGACTAAAGTAGCAATTTCCCTTTCAGTCAATTAATTACTTCACCTATTAAAATTTATTACAACTATTATCTAAAAATTCTGGTTGTAATTCAACTGGTTATTGTATATTATTAAATTATTATTGTCATTATTGAAGTATGCATAGTCAATTAACATTAACACATGAATAACATTTATTTAATTTTAATTTTCACTTTCTACTATTACCTACCTATTATTTAATTTCATTTTAGTTTCCCATGAAATAAATATTAATAATATTGTAAATACAAAAATATTTCATAACAAAATAAATCACATGAACAAGAAAAACCGTTTACCTAATTTGTAACACATTTAGTAAAGCGAAAATGTCTGTAAATAAAGAAATTTTAACGAGCAGTACGAGAACAAACACTTAAAAAATTTCACTGCCATAAAAAGTTACAAAAACAAATACAATTATGTAATTACGAAAACAAAGTACTCCAACATACTACATATACTTACACTAGTCAGTTGACAACCCTTTTATAAAACTATAAATAAAATAATCAAGATTCTTCGCCATGTTTGTGACACATAATACATAACAAATCATTAACATAACATAACCTGCCCCACAAACACATTTCCACTGTTTTACTTTTTGTCATCGATATTAAAGATGACATTCTTAAACAAAACCCGTTTAAAATTGTGTAAGACATGGTATAGTCATGTAGTAAAAACACTTTCATTTTCACGTTTATTCGTATCGTATTCACATACGGCTCACGTAATGTTGAGAAAGCAGATGTCGAAACTCTTTGCAAAACGTGCTCTGTATTATCAACCATAACAATAACACTACTTTTACGATGAAGATGAAGTAAGGTTATGTTTGCTGATTATTGTTTGCAGTTCATTTGTAAAACAATAAATTTCTTCATAACTGATGTTTGTACATTTGTTTTATGAATTGTTTAAACTTATTTTTTGTAGAATACTTCCTTGCAAATTTTGTTGTGCAATTTTATAACTAGTTTTATGTTTTGAAATTTGCAATATTACTTTCGAGCATAATATTTCTATAACTTTAAAAGGTTGATGGTTATCACTACAAATGAACTTTATTTATATGTCAAATTGGATTTTATAGATTGCTTAACATGCAAAATAAAATATGATGTGATGTAGGTGTAGAATTTAATTCTCTACAATGTCATAAAAATTTGTTTAAGATTTTATTTCAATACCATGGCTAACACTATAAAGAAGTAAGTTTTATAAAATTTTAAATTCAATTTCTTCGGTTACGAAACATGCAAAAGAAAATGTGATTATTGATTTAGATGCAGAATTTAATTCTCTACAACATTTATTTGAAGCATATTTGTTTAAAATTAATAGGCCACTTTTGCGTAACGAAAAACTGATTTCCCATGTCAAATGCCTATGGCCCGGTTTTCGTGATACACCCGGTATATCTTTGATTTTTATTTTGCGCCTATCCAATTGTCACATCTCAGGTCCAAGCGACATGTAAGAGTTTTAGTTTTGGCTCACACAACGCGAGTATTTTGGCCTAAGGATACATCGACATCTTTAGAATTTAATTATGTTTAATGTAGTCGTTAATAATAAGTTGTAAATAAATATGTAAATAAAAAATCTGTTGTGGCCAGCACAAGACCTCTTGCCATTTCCATATTAGGCTATATAAGTATTGTATTGCACTTCCCTTTCGAACCGTCATTTTATAACAAAAAAATCTGATGTGGCCAACACAAAACCTCCCGCTATTTAAATTTTACATACATACATACGTACATAAAATCACGCGATTCCCACTTAGGGGGTTAGCAAATACCCGAAAACAATAGTAACAATAAGAAAAGGGATAAGAGTAAGAGCTCAGCTGACTCACTTCACTCTTTAACAACATTCTTCTTTCGCCTTGTCCACAATCATCATAGCATTTATACATAAGAACATATTAAAGTGACCGATTTTCGGTAGCGAATAACCCCATCCGGACCACAATAATAGTTACGCAACAATCTTCCTTCGCCACACTTTCTTATCTATTTTTATTAATTTAAATACATACTTACGTATTTACTAACGCTGCAAACTGTTCCAATGCATAAAACTATTGATTTATTTACTATTTTCTTTTTATAATGTCACTATTATTAATTTGAAGTGATTAGTTTTTTGAAAGTGACATTTACTGTCAATTACATTCATTTGAAATATGCATATGTTTTTCTTAGGCTTCGGGACTAATAAAAAAAATTATTTTTAAATTTATCTGCAAAATATATAGAAAAAGTATTAATGTATTCCTGTAGAAAATTCAATAATCTTTAATTTTCATAAGACATAAAATGCGAAAAAATGGCATTTAATGATATTTTTTGAAGAAAAACCATTATGAGCTTCAGGTAAAGTGCCATTTCCGGTTATCCGATTTACACCAAAATCTAATGGCTTCTTTTCATATTAGAATAAGATAGAAATACAAGGTTTCAGAATTTTCTGAATGATAGTATTTGAGTTAGAGTGCAGACAAAATCCCTACACATACACACACACACACACACATACATACATACATACATACACACACACATACACACATACAGACATCATCGTGAAAATGATAAAATTGGATTCTAGGGACCTTAAAACGTGGTCATTTACTAAAATCTCGATACGTGATTTTTAGCACGATCCCTATACCTCCCTTACCAAGGGTAGCGGGAGGTAAAAATACAGAACTTTACCCAAATGCTGTTTTTTATTGTATTTAACATGTCTTCTGCACACATACAATTCTAATTGTAATTCATTGTATGACGAAGTTCCTAAATGTCAGAGATTCTTCCAATTAATTAACAAGATTGGCGTTATTTCTAATGGATATATGCATGTTACCTATAATTTTAAATATCTAATTATTAAAACAATAAGAAAGACTAAATGTACGTCCCAAAAAAGTCATCAGAATGTCACTAAAACTGTTGATTTTTGACACTGACATGTGTCATTTAAAAACTATGTTATAAACATTGGAATTTGTCAACTGGTTTCCTTAGTGCCTTAGCATCTGCGATTAAATTACTCTATACAGGGTGTCTCTTAAATAGAGGGACATGGCTTAACCACAGATTCCTGAGGCTAAAATAAGACGATTTAACCAAACTTGCTTCTACCGGAAAGTGTACCATTTAGCCAGCAGTCTGCTTCAAAGTTATTCGAAAAAAAATTAATTTTGCTTATAATAATCGGACGCTTTATTCGATTTGGATGAAATTTGGTATGACAGTTTATATGATTATATGTCATCTTTTAAGATGATACTTGTTATTATTAGTGAACCACTATTGTATGAAACTTAGGTGTCCCAACATTAATTAGATCGTAACTTTTTAATGGCCATGCCGAAAACGTGAAATTATTTTTTTTTTCAGAAAGATACATTCAATAGTAAACTTTTCTCTCTCTGTGTAATTTGTGATATCTGTTACGGTTCACACATAAAATAATAAAATCTGAGTATCTGTCCCGCTAAATTTTTAAAATAAATTTAATCTAGCAGTCTGTCCAAATGCCAAACATCAAATTTTACACAAACAAAAATTAATTGCGAACTTTTGCGCAAAGAAAAACTATTTTACTTGAGGCCTTGGCCCTATGAGGGCTGTTGTGCCACAGATGATGATATATTTATATATTTATTCATTAGCACATGCAGAATAATCCGTAAAACATAATAATATTAAATTTGAAACGTGTAGGAATTTCATCAAAATAAAATGTACTATAATATGAAACCTTCATATTCTCCTTTATTTGTTAATTTAATCACACGTGTTCGCTGTTTTCTTGAAAAAGATTGCAAATATAATTAATGAAGACCTTCATTGTACTGTAATTAGCAAATTAAATATCTAGGTTGCCAATATCGATAAAATTAGTATGTACTCGTATAGCCTTCATAAATTTTGCATAATAAATTAAGAATCTATCATGTTTAATTATTATGTTCTACAAACGTAAACAACATAAATTTGTCTTTATGTCTTTTCTCCAAATTGGGCGCCGTTTTATTGTCATTCACATATCACATATGTTTGTGGAAAGTGCACTACTTGGATAATTTAAAGATAATAAAAGAAAGTTTAAATGGATAATAAAAAACGTTTAAACTATTTAGAAAATTATTTCATTAAATGATTTATCCAAAATTTTATAGTGCGTATTATATTTTTGGAACCCCCCCCCCCCCCCCCCCCCCCCACCATAATTTCATTTGCTTCAACATTAATTTATTTTGCATTTTAATGATCTATGTAGGCTTTAATCTCTGCAAGGAATCTTGTGACAAGTTGAGGGCAGAACAATAAATAACAAGCTAATAATTTTATTATAAACACTTCTAAATTATAGTTTTAATATCAATATTTCAACTTTGTTATCTTTGTAAGTCAAAATTTTGTTTAGAAATAATTATCATTTTTCCCACATTTCTCTCTGTTAAGTCTGGATGTCAGCCGCTTAGACATTTACAGCTCGATTCTCGAAAAAGTTTAACCTAATTCTCATTTTGTATTATCGATTTCTTCTATAATTTGGACAGTTTATATCTTAAAATATAGTCTAATCTATTCCTAGTATCTACCTGTTTTTCATAATATTTTGAAGATTAAATTTTTAATACCGGAATAGAATAGAATTCACTAATCCAAAAATGAGAATTAGCATAAACTTTTTTGAGAAACAGGGTATTAGTGTATTGATAAGCCTACGTGTAGGGTTGATATTTAACTATGTATGCTGTATGATACCTTTCATTATACACCCCTTATGTTCTGAAGATGATAACGTTTTTTAGTTAGTCTAGTTTAGAGATTAATATTGGAAAGACGTAGGATCTGTGTTGGTCTCTCAGGTCCAAGCGACATGTAGAGTTTTAGTTTTGGCTCACATTCTGCGTAACGCGAGTATTTTGGCCTAAGGATGCATCGACATCTTTAGAATTTAATTATGTTTAATGTAGTCGTTAATAATAAGTTGTACATAAATATGTAAATAAAAAATCTGTTGTGGCCAGCACAAGACCTCTAGCCATTTCCATATTAGGCTATATAAGTATTGTATTGCACTTCCCTTTCGAACCGTCATTTTATAACAAAAAAATACAGAACTTCACCCAAATACTGTTTTTTATTGTATTTAACATGTCTTCTGCACACATACAATTCTAATTATATCTATTTTTCATTGTATAACGAAATTCCTAAATGTCAAAGATATATGCATGTTACCTATAATTTTAAATATTTAATTATTAAAACAATAAGGAAGATTAAATGTACTTCGCAGAAAAAGCTATCAGAATGTCACTAAAACTGTTGATTTTCGACACTGACATGTGTCATTTAAAAACTATGTTATAAACATTGGAATTTGTCAACTGGTTTCCTTAGTGCCTTAGCCTCTGCGATTAAATTACTCTATATATTATAGTGTCTTTATCTCTAAATCTATACAAGATATAATAACAATTTTAAGTGTATTAGATGGAGAATTTTATGTATTATTATTTTATTTATTATTTATTTCCAAAAAAATATATTTAGAAGAACTTTTTTCAGAAACTACTACTTCCGGTTGTTCAATTGTTACCAAAACCTTTTCAGCTCTTCCTAGGATTGTCAGATTGAGGAATCCATAGTTAAACAGTTCTTAAGTCTTATAGTTTTTGAGGAATCGTGTCTACAACATCCAGACGTACACCAAGTCGTCTTAGATTTCATCACTTTTGCCTCGTTGCGTATCAAATTTGTATTTTTCAATACAAACTATAACTGTTTTCCAGTTGTGCTTCATTGTTAAAATTAAATTAGTGTATCATGTAAACCTAGTAATTCCGTGACGTCATTATCTAGTTACAAACTTAATCATGTGACTATTCTGCATAATTTTTTACCTCTCGCTAAGAGAGGTATTGGATTCATGCTAAAATTCGCATATCCAGATTTTATTGAATAAGCACGATTTAAGGTCCTTAGAATCCGATTATAACATTTTTAAAATGATGTCTGTGTGTGTGGATGTGTGTATGTGTGTGTGTGGATGTGTGTATGTGTGTGTATGTATGTATGTATGTCTGGATGTTGTAGTCACGATTCCTCAAAAACTATAAGACTTAAAAAATATTTAACTGCAGTTTCCTCAATCTGACATTCCTGGGAAAAACTGAAAAGGTTTTGGTAACAATTGAACAACCGGAAGTAGTAGTTTCTTAGAAAAATTCTTCTAAATATAATTTTTTGGGAGGTTTTTTTATTAAATATTGAAGAACATAAAATTCTCCATGTAATACACTTAAAATTTTTATTATATCTTGTATAGATTTAGAGATAAAGACACTATAATTTATAGAGTGAACTAATCGCAGAGGCTACGGCACTAAGGAAACCAGTTGACAAATTCCAATGTTTATAACATAATTTGTAAATGACACATGTCAGTGTCAAAAATCAACAGTTTTAGTGACATTCTGATAGCTTTTACTGGGAAGTATATTTAATTTTTCTTATTGTTTTATTAATTAAATATTTGAAATTATAGGTAAAATGCTTATATACATCAGAAATACCGCCAATCTGGTTAATGAATTGGAAGAATCTCTGACATTTAGAAACTTCCTCATACAATGAAAAATAGATATAATTAGAATTGTATGTGTGCAGAAGACATGTTAAATACAATAAAAAACAATATTTGGGTAATGTTCTGTAAGATTTTGTTATAAAACGACGGTTCGAAAGCGAAGTGCAATACAATACTTATATAGCCTAATATGGAAATGGCGAGAGGTCTTGTGCTGGCCACAACAGATTTTTTTTTAATATATATAAGCATTTAAATTTCACATAATGATACTTGCCTATTAAACACCTAATATAAAATTATAAATGATATAACAAAATGAGATGAAAGTGTGGGAAAACATTGGTTATTTTTATTTTTCAGCTTCATTTGTGTTGTAAGAATCGTTATAGTTTGAATACATTGAATGTTAAGTACAATTAAAAACAGTATTTTGCAATAATGCAGTAGTATGCATTCAAATTAAAACTTGTGAAACAATATAGTGACCGCAAAAATGCATACTATGTCAAAATGGGAAGTAAATGTAAACAATGAAACAATGTCATTGCATGCTGCAATACAATATAACTCTTTCACTTACGGCAATATGGAAACTCCTTTCCAGTGATGGTGAAGTACTTTCCCGATCCTGGAGTAAGCTGTCCATGTATATGGTGAGACTGGGATATTTCGTTCTCTGCTCCTAGAGCCGGAGACACATCGGCGTGGTACCCCATGAGGGCGCAGCCTCCAGTGCTGGACCCTGCGCGACAGCTGAAGCATTTGCCTGAAGTGTAGTGTTGGTAGGTGGGACACTGGTGTGCTGTAAAGACATATTGACGTTGGTATATAATAACTTAATACATATTATGGAGTATAAGATTAATATAAGGTTTGTTCGCACAACAGTCAGCAAAAATCACAAACCATTTAAGTATGCGCATCACTTTAAAAATGGTCGCACAACAGAAATTTTAATTCTATGATTAAAATGAAATGTTAGGGGTGAAAAAAGCTCTGAATTTAAAAAAATATTTTATATATTTATACTTTGTTTGGCTTATCGATTTCGCTAGTTATTTAGCATCCTCAGAGCCTTAACAGCTGGAAAAAAATATATGTATATAAAGATGTACATTAAATATAAAATATTACAATATAATAAATGTGATATGAAGGGGAAAAATACTGGGGAGTGATGTTTATTGTATTTTGGTGTAACATGACAAGCATTTATGTAGGTAGATAAATTATTTATAAAGTATGGTTTTGTATATTTTAAGGCCTATTTATAATGAAGTAACGTAAAACGCAACGCAACGACGCAACGTAATCAGTAACGCAAACACAAAATATGCGATTTATAATAACGCCGAAGATAGCACTTCTAACCAATCAAAAGAATTCTGTATACATCGTTGAAATTCAACTCGCTTATTTAGTCTTTATGACACATGACATATAAATAAGTGTATGAAATTATTTGAATCGAAATGGACAGTGACGACGATATAGCAGCGGCAATGTTCTTCCTGACTCAGTAATTCTCGATTAATTCGATTGATTTTCTATCATCCATAATTATTCTTCGTATCGCTTTGAAAATCTAATCGGGTCTAACCAGAAAATGTAGAATTTATTATGTAATTTTGACAGTTCACGAACATGTCGATCATGTCGATAATACAGATTTTTCTAGTAAAACTGTAACACTGAATTCTGATTGGCTAGCAGTACAAAAGTAAGGTAGAAAGATGAAAGTTGGTCAGCTTTGGCGTTGCGTTGCGGTTACTTCTGCGGCTCTGCGTTGCGTTTCATTATAAAACGGTATATGCTGTACCTTACATTTATCTTTTGCGTTACCTTACTGCAACTACGTTACAAGGCCTATTTATAATGAAGTAACGTAAAACGCAACGCAACGACGCAACGTAATCAGTAACGCAAACACAAAATATGTGATTTATAATGACGCCGAAGGTAGCATTTCTAACCAATCAAAAGAATTCTGTATATATTGTTGAAATTCAACTCGCTTTTATTTATAGTCTTTATGACACATAACATATAAATAAGTGTATAAAATAATTTGAGTAGAAATGGACAGTGACGATGATATAGCTGCGGCAAAATGTTTCTGACTCGGTGAATCTCGATTAATTCGATTAATTATCTATCCATAATTATTCTTCGTATCGCTTTGAAAATCTAACCGGTCTAACCATAAAATGTAGAATTTATTATTGACAGTTCACGAACAATCGATAATGCAGATTTTTATAGTAAAACTGAAGCACTGACTTCTGATTGGCTAGAGGTACAAAAGTAAGGTAGAAAGATAAAAGTTGGTCAGCTTTGGCGTTGCGTTGCGTTACGTTACTTCTGCGGCTCTGCGTTGCGTTTCATTATAAAACGGTATATGCTGTACCATACATTTATCTTTTGCGTTACCTTACTGCAACTGCGTTACCGCTTGCGTTACTTCATTATAAATAGGCCTTTAAGGCCTATTTATAATGAAGTAACGTAAAACGCAACGCAACGGCGCAACGTAATCAGTAACGTAAACACAAAATATGTGATTTATAATAACGCCGATGATAGCATTTCTAACCAATCAAAAGAATTCTGTATATATTGTTGAAATTCAACTCTCTTTTATTTAGTCTTTATGACACATGACATATAAATAATTGTATAAAATAATTTGAATAGAAATGGACAGTGACGACGATATAGCTGCGGCAATACTGTTTCTGTCTCGGTGATTCTCGATTAATTTTTTATCATCCATAATTATTCTTCGTATCGCTTTGAAAATCTAACCGGTCTAACCATAAAATGTAGAATTTATTATGTAATTTTGACAGTTCACGAACATGTCGATAATACAGATTTTTATAGTAAAACTGAAACACTGAATTCTGATTGGCTAGAGGTACAAAAGTAAGGTAGAAAGATGAAAGTTGGTCAGCTTTGGCGTTGCGTTGCGTTACGTTACTTCTGCGGCTCTGCGTTGCGTTTCATTATGAAACGGTATATGCTGTAGCGTACATTTATCTTTTGCGTTACCTTACTGCAACTGCGTTACCGCTTGCGTTACTTCATTATAAATAGGCCTTTAAGGTTAGGTGAACATGACGATCATAGAAAGTGTTTTATGAGAAATATTAAAAAAATAATATAAAAATACTAACCGTCATAGAGAAATTAGGTTGTCCTTGACATATTTATTGAGTGATGTATAAAATTATTGTTTGATTAAATTGATTTCTTCATTTTATTTTAGATCTACGTCTTCACAGAGCCAGAGAAATGGAACTTATGCGGAAATGTTGTTTAGCGGAAGTATGTTTTGAAAATATAGTAGAATTTAGTTTTTTAGTTTAAATGTTTATTGTGAAAAAGGCAGGAGATTTTTGAAAATGTGTTGTTCTGGAAAGGATACGTTTTCGTTTATTATTTGTCCGTCAGAATAGTCCGCGGATTCTAAAGAAATTTTTAGTTTGTAGCATGCGCACTGGAACTTATAGCTATTAGCGAACATTATTGTTCTTCCTACTTGTACCAGCCGAAGCGAGAGAAAAGGAATATTAACATTTATTACTAACTTTTCCAAACCACTAAATATTTGGCATATTGTCATGTATCTTTTCGAGTGTAAATTTAAGAGAACCAGAAATAAACGCAAAAAGAAAAAAACATTTATTTGAAACATTTTTGTCTAAAATTAAATTGGAAGTATTTAACATACTATATAAGAATATACAGGGTGTTTCACCGATATGGGACACCCCAATTATTTTCTTATTAGGAATAGAAGAAAATCATTCAAATAAAAGTTGCAGTAGATCAAGGGAGACATTCACTTATTGAAGAAAGAAAAAAAAAATTAAACCTGTGGTTCTCAAGTTACAAACCAAAGTTATATTTTTTTTAATTGGGATATTATACATTTTTAGGCTCATTCCGCAGAGTATTTTTTCTGAATTCAACCATATAAAATTTTATGTGCTTACATAACAAAAATATTGAGAAAAAATCATTCGAAAATTAAATAAATTTTATTTAACGACACAAAACAGTATGCCATGATCAATAACAAAACAATTAACGTATAATAAACTGCTATTGTTATGTCAAAATATCATCATTTATAATAATTTATAATGGAAACAATTTTGAAAATTATTTGTGAAGTTAAATACAAGTTAATTGTTTTGTTATTGATCATGGCTTACTGTTTTGTGTTATGTTAAATAAAATTTATTTAATTTTCAAATGAATTTTTCTCAATATTTTTGTTATGTAAGCACATAAAATATTTATATGGTTTAATTCAGAAAAAATACTCTGTCGAATGAGCCTAAAAAATGTATAATATCCCATTTAAAAAATATATATAATAATTATTTGAATGATTTTCTTCTATTCCTAATAATAAAGAAAATAATCGGGATGTCCCGTATCCGTGAAACACCCTGTATAGAGTCCCTTTTGAAATATGAGTCACTTCCGGTTAAACCGGAAGCGCTACCATTATGGCAAATACCATGATTTGAGAGCCCCTAAGCCTAGTTTGCAAATATACCAAGAAAATTAAAAAAATAATTATAAATAAAAAAGTTATTTTGAGTGGCCCGTTTTACAGTGTCACCTGTATATATTTTTTCTCAAGAGATTTGCGAAGTTTTTCTTTTCAAATTTGTAGGTAAAGTTACTTTTGCACTTCTAATATATTTACACATGTGTCAACTGTACATGGTTGTAATTTTACATTTAATTATTATAGTATCAATTAAATTTGCGATTAGATTATTAATGATCGATTTTATAGTATGTACTAGCCTTGAAAGTTCAATAAATAGTAATACTTCGGATATAAAAATAAAATTACATTAATCAAATTGACAAAATTAAAAGAAAAACATTAGTTTTAAGCTCACTAATTACCGTCATACAATGTTGTAAAATGATGGAATAATGTATGTAAGCAATAATTTAAACATTTAAGTACCTACGTTTAGAGATAATGACAACTTCGTATTATTTTAGTTCAAGTGCATGACCACGAAATTATATTTTTCCTATTTAACATTCATTTGAGTAAAATAATTAGAAACATCATGTATGTAGGAACCGTAAACACTTCTACTTGCGTAACGATCTTTGACATAATATACAGGTCTCTGTATTTATATTTTCTTCATTAATTCAGTTATTGCTATTTCAAACAGAGACATAAGCTTGTAATAGGCTTGATCATAGAACTTTTTGCAAACGATTGGAGTTTGAGATTAGAGATGCACTCGATTTCGAGTTTGGCCCGGCCCGGCCCGAAGCCCGCCTCGATTTCGAGTCGATCATCAAGCCGGGCCGAAGATATTTTTCATCGGGCCGAATCGGGCTAATCATTTTCAAAAATCGAGGCGAGTCGGACTTTTGTTTTTGGCCCGGCCCGAAAATTCGAGCTTTTCGGGCCGGCCCGAAAAATCTTATAGTTCAACCAAATGCACAGTTTCCTTAATATTTTAATGAAAATGGATGAAGTTAAAAAGGATCAAAATGATTTAATAACAACACACTTTACATATTAATAAATAAAAATGTATTATTTTACTTTAAGAATTCAAGATTATTCATTAAATCATAGTAATTATATTGTGATGTTGCTATTATTATTGTTATTACTCGTATACTTAAATAAAAGTGATTTTTGTTCCTACCATAATGATTTCTTGTCCTATTTTTAAGCAAAAACAAAGTTAGATAAAAATCCTTATGTGAATTATATTTTTTTATATAAGATTTGTGAAAAAGTTGTTTAAATTCTTTGGTAAACAAAGTGTTAAATACTCGTAGGTCTGTAATTTTTATAACAAACTTACACTAGAAGGGTCTTTTTTTAACTATTTATGTTAACTAATGTTGAAAGTTATAAGAATGTAAAGGTTTTTTATAAGTTTGACACGGAAAAAGTTAAACATTTCGCCTTAACATAAAAATCAACATTAGGAATGCCAGATGCACCCGATTTCGAGCTTTGGCCCAGCCCGGCTCGATTTCGAGTCAATTTTCGAGCCGGGCTAGCTATTTTTTTTTTCGAGTCGAGCTGGTAATTTTTATTGTAGGTCTGAGTCGATCCAAACCTCAAAGCCCGGCCCGGTACGGCCCGAATGCATCTCTATTTGAGATCCAATGCGTATGTCCGGTTTCAAACTAGTTGCAAATCAAACGGTTTGAATTTTTCTCTGAACACAATGAAAACTCGTTTATAAGCATCTAGTTTGCCGTTTTCCTCAGCTTGATCATGGAAATACTGTGAAATTGTAAATCTTTCTGCAATATCATTTGCAATTTGTTTGAAAGTGTTCAAAAAAATCTGAAAGCAGAATTCTAATTTTTGTTTTTTTTTTCTAATAGCCATTATTTCAAAATCGTCATCTTGACTTGAAGAACAATTTAAAAAGTCAAATATTCTAGTGGCCATCTATTATTAAGAGAACTTTAATAAGTATCTTATTATTTTCCAATAATATACTCACCTTAAAATATTCATTAAAATAATAAACATAAATTTATTTTTAATGTATCAAACAGTAATTTCACAGATAACCTAATTGCAAAGTTGGAAATGATTGTTGCCAATCAGTTCCCAACCCAGTCAGAAAACTTTTGAGAACAGCCAACTAGTAGTCAGAGTTTGAAATTTGAACGCTTTTATGTAACTGCGCATGCGTCTGAGGGTTGCTGACGGTTTCAAACCGTTTTATGAACAAAGCCAATAATAAAATATTGATAGTGTGAGAATGAAAATTCGGATTCGGAGTGACATAGATATAAATGTATGGTTAATGGTGAATGTAAGACATACCTATATAAGGACATTGGCTATTAATGCTGTCAATGAAGAGTTTGATGGCTCTTACATGATTACACGCTACAAGAACCCTGGAGGCTTCTTCCAATCCATCCCTGTAAGAGAGAAAAGTATGAGTTATAAATTATATTTCATTTCACGTAAGAAAATAGCGTTGGGTTAGATAGGGATATATTGTGCCTTTTGATTGGTCAGAATGCTAACCTAGTTCACAAAAGCAAAAAAATATTACTTGTCATCTGTCAATTATCAAATAAAATCGACAAAATTAAGTGATATTTAAATCATGTTTTGTTGTAATTTTTAATATTGAAGACTCGTACATATTACAGATAAAAATATTTTTTTTATTGACAAAATTTGGTTTCACGAATTTAACTACTATTTTCTTACGTGAAATGAAGTATAGGGTAATATTAAAAAAAAATCGTAACGAGCACTGTACAAACTTAAAAATACTTCACAAAATGTTACCTGATTAATGTCAGAGGAACTAAAGGAGTTTGTGTGATATCACAGCCCGGTTGTTCTTTACCATTATTGGGGTAGAAATCCAAATGTCCACATGGTTGAGACATACCATAACCTATAATATTCCAAACATAAACACATTTACATTCTTATTTACTTTTCAGTACATACAAATCAATAATAATGTTTATATGTGAATAAGCAAAGTGTGTTTATTTTGTATTATCAAATTATAATAATATGAACGAACTTAGTAATTACTTCTGCAGGCATGTGGTGAAATTTTGCAAATATAACACACTTGTGCAAAACGAAAATAACTACTGCCAAGTTTAGAATTCTACGTGCAAATGTTTTATAGAAGCTTCGTAATACCATACTGTTACTATGGTATAACAGGACTAAAAACAAAAGCGAAAAGATAAAAATAACAGTCGCCTACAATTAAGGATCAAGTGTTCCTAAAAAAATTACAGCATCTTGATGGACCGTTGTCAAAGAGAATTTATAACCTAACGAAAAAGTTATGCAGTATGACAGAAAGAGAAGAATTTTATTATTCCTAAATGTTTAAATTGTGTTATTACGAAAAATCTTGAACGCCACACGGCCAATATGCAAATACCGAACTCAGCTGATAAACCTCAGCCGCGTCCGTTATTTGCCTTATATCGGCCTAATGACGTTAATAACTATAAAATTACTAAATATGTATCTAATATGTATATTTTTTAATAGCCACTTACAAAATTGCAATTTGCACGAGCGCCTCTAACGGAGAAGCATAGTAATCAAGGTTGCTATGGTTACCCCGTACAAACAAAGACCTGTCATCAGCCGTCAGTGATTTTGTACTTATAAGTACAAAATCACTGTCAGCCGTAGACTTTACACTCTAGCCATTGTTTTAGTTGAATAATCGAATGATCTTCAATATTATCAAACAAAAAAGTTGCCCCCACTGAAATATATACTAACTGGAATGCGCGTACGAACCGTGACTGTGAAGCATATTGAAAACCTGCTGCTGGAGTAGTCGGCAAACATCGAGACAGTTCGTGAGTAGACGGAAGCCTGCTGCTGGAGTAGTTGGCAATAATAATAATAATTTAAATAAATGAAGCATAATATGAAAACAAAGCGATCAGCTATGATACGAGTTATTCGGCTAGGTTCGGTTCGGCACGAACGTACGCGAACAGGACCAGCCATTATTGTTCAATGAGCTTCAGTGCAGCGTACGCTGATAGGTAGAGTATGCGAGTTCCAGTTAGTTTATATTTCAGTGGTTGCCCCAGACACATCTTCTGGTTTTAAACTCATTTTTATTAAACACAACGTACACATCACAATAAAGAATTAGGTTTAACACTGAATAATAGATGCGAATACAATGACAGATAGGATCAGGGAACGGGACGCACGACAACGAGGGGAGGTTTGTTTGTATGCATGACCTTCTATATCTCTCTTGCAGTGACGTCAATTTTGTAAGTGTCTATTAGGCGAGAACAAAATAAATGCAGAACACTTAACTGTGTGATTTGTAGAAGAAGCAAGAACTTTTCGTGCACTAAAATCGGCTCCTAATGAAATTGAGATTGTCATCCACGAAAATAATATATTCAAAACTTAATTTTATATATTTTATTGATATTTTAATTCGAAATACAAACCCGTTGTTGCGCCCATCAAGATTTAATTTTGTACTGATTTTACTAGTGATAACTACAATATTGACACCAAAGTTAGGATAATTGTAAAATCCGATAGTCCTCTTCACGACGTACGACCGTACAACACACAATAAGTTTTGCTTTTACCTTTACATTCGTTTTTACTATGCGAGTTCTAATGTCAAATCAGTCAGAGTACTAAATACTAAATCACATAGTTTCAAATTATACCGCCAGATGTCACGGCGCTTGGTGTCAGTTGTCAATTGCATAATACGAAATATCTTCTACGAATTGAATTTGAGAAAGTTAGAAATGCGACTGCTTATTTCCTTTGAAAGAGTTATTTTGCTTTTAAGAAAAATTAAACTATTCTCTATTAATAAGAAGTTCAGGAAATTAATAAGCATAATTTTAATAACAGAAGTATATAATTAAAAACTTATTTTTCGGCACGTACTCAAGAAGAAAGCAATAATTTTGATCATAATTAATTATTACTTCCTTTCAACAACATTCTAATTTTTTGTAATTAAGTATGTATAAACAAATATAATTTTAATATTTGAAGTTTTCTTTTTCAAAAAAATGTAATTAATTTTCTTTTAAAATACCTCTAAAATAAGTTAATTAATAATAATAACACGTAGTAATAGCGCAAGAACGATTTAAAAAAAAAAAACGTTCAGAAAATTATTTTAAATTAATCCTAGAACAATTTATTTCTGTGTTTTCTTCAGTAACATTAGGTATACTATGCTCAAATCAAAGAAAACATTTTTAACCAGAGAGAATTACAATCGAAAGTTTCTGCAAACAAATATATATAAGGTAACTATAAAAAAATCCTTGGAAAAGATTTTATATATCTAATCATATACCGTGAGTATTTTTTAACGTGAAACATTGGGTTTGTCATATCCATGGTTACGACTTAACATTTGATTGACAGCAATGTATTTGCCCGTTCCATTTAAAATGAAACATAGGGAACGAATTTGACATTTGATTAGACGTCAATAGATGTTAATTTTGTTTAAATAATTATACCTGCATTCTAAATTAAAATAAGTTGTAGAAAAAATATAGTGACTCGGCTAAATTTCTTACAATATTTAAATATAATATTTCTGTCAAATTCATTCCCCATGTGTCATTTTAAATGAGACAGACAAATACATTGCTGTCAACCAAATGTCAAATCATAACTTATAGGAAAATTCTACGGTTATGTGTCATATTGACAAGATGTCATTAAAGGTTAATTTTGTTTAAATAATTATACCTGTTTTTTAAAAATTAAATTTAGATGTAGAAAAAATACTGTGTGCACCTTGTGTCCGAAATATGTTTAGTGCTCTCGGGTGGTTTTCTGACTCCGCTAAATTTCTTACAATATTTAAATATAATACTTCTGTCAGATTCGTTCCCTATGTTTAATTTTAAATGGAACGGGCAAATACATTGCTGTCAGTCAAATATCAATTGTGACCATGGATATGACAAACCCAATGTTTCACGTTAAAAAATACTCACGGTATTATGTAAATTGCATTTAACACTGACATCTGTCAATTAGAATATTTGAATACATTCATAGTTGCCATGGTTCGTAAGGGCCCTAAAACCTGCTTATCCAGTAAGAACTCACCACTGAATTTTTTGACCAAAGAAATACCTTCCTTACCTATTACCTAAAGGTGACGGAAGGTAAATATCCGAGGTGGGAGATGTTTCATTACAGCCGAAAGTTTATGCATATTACCGAGAGGCGAAGCCTCCAGGTGTGATAAAGCGCGAAGCTGTGATGAAACTCCTACCGATGTTATGTATACTATTTTATTCACAATCATCCTCATTTTAAATCAATAATTTTCAAAATAAATCAATGAGTTATAACCTTTAATTTTATTAATATTTTGACAGCTCTCTTAAAGTTTGTTTAGTCTATATTATTATAAGGATCTATGACAATGTTGCTAGGCAATCTATATAAACATTTCCAACCCAAGAGATGGAAGTGAAATCTGTTATTTCCAACTCAAAAGATTGTCATTAAAGTTAGGAATGACGTATTTCCCAATCTCCAAAAGGTTAGGAATCGGTATGTTACTAATATTACTATAATGATTGGGAATAAAATAATTTTCAGACTGTATGCTATACTTTTTTATCTCATTTTTTTGTGGGTACGCGCTACACTATTGGCGTCTGAAAAACGTGTTCTCGATATTTCAGGACTGTCATTTAACTACATTTCGGAAATCAGACAGAATACAGTTTGACAAAATTTGTTGATATTTTTGAAAATGCGCTCAATCAGACGCTATTAATTTAGCAATTTTGGGTTCATGGACATCGAATCTGTCGATTTTATAATATGAGACAAAAATTTTGGCCGTGGGCTCTCGTAATATTAATATTAAATAACCCATGTTATAATTTGTTACTATGGTACAGTTCTCGTCACCAAAAATCGAGTGACAGTCATAAGGGCCTATTTTGTAACTCAATGGTTAATTTTTAACAATTTGTTAAAAAAATTGACTAATCAAGTAGGTATCTTGATACAATGTACAACAAAAAATTGGATTTTTAGTTGTCTAATCAATATCTATTGGTTAAATTTTTTTTCGTAATACCTTACATACATGACTAAAAACAAAAATGAAAAGATTATTCTTTTTTATAACAGTTGTCTGTGTTCTTAGAAAAATAACAGCATATTGATGGACTGTTGTCTAGAACAATTTATAAATTAACCAAAAAAGTTGTTCAGTATGACAGATACAGAAGAATTTTATTATTCGTAACAGCCCGATTCACAAAAAAGTTTAAGCTAATCCTCATTTTTGGATTAGAGAATTCTACTCTAATTTTGACAGTTTATATCTTAAAATATAGTCTAATCTATTCCTAGTATCTACCTTTATTGGTAATATCATGAAAATTAAATTTTAAATACCGGAATAGAATAGAATTCACTAATCGAAAAATGAGGATTAGCTTAAACTTTTTTGTGAATCGGGCTGTAAATGTTTAAATTTTATGTTATTACGAAAAATCTTGAACGCCACACGGCCGATATGCAAATGTTTATAACCATCCCTCGATTTTTGGTGACGAGAACTATAGAGAACCCCATTCGACAACAGCGCATTTTTAAGCATCCTATGAATCATGAAAACTGAGCTTAGTATACCCAATGTTATCATTTAATCTCTAACGTGCTGTGTTACAACACCTTACAAAAAGTGAAAATGATGTCGAAAAAGAAAGTCCAGTTGCTAAAATCTGTTCTGTGGAGGTCAGTTCTAGGCCGTCTATTAGATAGAATTACACTCGGCAATGTCAAGTTCGCCTTGCCTTGCTTTGCGCCAAAGTCAAAAGTGAAATCGAAAACGGAACCGTAAACACGGGTTACGAAGTTACGATTACGATACGGCATCGCGCTTACTATGTTTACATGCAGTTTTCAAATCAGTTTGAGGTTGATAGTAGATATGTTGGCTCAGCGTGTGCTCGTGCATATTATTAACCAAAACCGAAAATCAAGTGGTGTGTGGTGTGAAATGAAAAGCAATGATGAAAGTGCTCATGACAGGTTGCTTTCCACTTAGAAGATTATCTGTAATTTTGTCTAATGCCTGCTTGTTTTTGATAATAAGCTTAAACGGCATAAAATTAGATAAAGTGCTTTCTTTAAATTGGTATTTTTAGTTCAGCGTTTAACCTGAAATTTGACTAACCGACCAACTTTAATTTTGACAAGATTAACGTTCTAGTAGTACATATCAAGGTAAAGAAATGCATAATTTTTCTAGATTCTTGACGTGCAATTTGAAAGCACCGAGGAGAAATAGTATATACAGTATTGGCCATAAAGATAGCAACTTTTAAAAAATTTCTATTTCTCTGAAGTGAACATAAGAATATTGAAAATAAATTACATAAAGAATAACCTCTTAAAATAAGTTTATTTTATGTTAAAATAATTTATATTAAATTTATAGAATTTATTTAATTTGCAAAATTCTTACTTTTGTCTGGACATAAAAATAGCAACTACATAATGAAAGTCTTTATTTTCTCAATTTCAACGTTTATATCGTATAATTGTACTAGTACTTCAAAATTATGGGTCGTAATAAGACTTTGACTAAAGAATTTCGCAATTTAATAAATAAATAAATAAATATATCATCACGGCATATTATCCATTACTGGGTGTGCCAGTATCTACAACACATGTAGACAACGGTAATGATGACGATATATTTTACCGTCTGGGCGTTTACCAGGCGTCACCTCACGGGCACTCATAGCTGCTGTGGAGAGTGCACCACAGGGGTCACTTTTGTGCCATTTAAAATTGGAAATATTTGGCGTCCGTCGGGATCGAACCCGGTTCCCCAGGTTCGCGATCAGACACTCAGGCACGCGGCCACGGGACCCCATAATAATAATAATTAAATCATATGAAAATGGTGCTTCGCGGAATAAAATGTCAAAGAACTTTAATTTGCATAAATCTACAAATGCACGAATAATAATCCATTTTCGAAGGAAGGGTAATATTGAACCTTCTACAATTTCTAGTAGACAAAGAAAACATCAAACCGAAGCGACAGAATGATAAAACACATATCGTTAAAAATCCGTTGTTATCATCAAAGAGAATTTTAGGCTTTCTACTAAGTAATGTTAAATAAATATCTTCAAGACAGGGAAGAAGAATATTAGTTGCCGGAGAACTTTATAGTCGTCGGCCTGCAAAGAAACCACTTCTTTCGAAGAAGAACGTGAAGGCCCGATTATTTTTTTGCAGAAAATCATGTAAACTGGACAACTGACATGTGGAAAAGAGTATTATTTAGTGATGAACTAAGATTAATTGATAGAAATGTAATAACAAAATTACTTGAATTCATGATGAAACGAGAAGAAGTAATAAATGCTCGTGGTTCCGGTTATTACACTAAATATTAGAAAATTTAGTTTTTATATTAATTTTATAAAAGTTGCTATTTTTATGTCCAAATAAAAAATATTTTTTTGCACATAAATCAATTTTTAAGAATAAAAGAAGTATTTCGAACATTCATTGTCTTTATTTTTTTTTGAGTTACACAAAGTTTCGAATGATAAAATCTCCAATTGTTATCAAGTGAATCAATTTTTGTTAATATAATGCAAATTATTTTAATGTAAATTAAACTTGGTTCAAGACACTAATACTGCAGTAATTTATTTCTGAAATCCCAGTTTTTACATTAGAGCAATTTAATTTCTTTTAAGTTGCTATCTTTATGGCCAATACTGCAGAACTTTGAAGCAGAATTCTGGCTAAATGATACACTTTCCAGTAGAAGCAAGTTTAGTTAAATCGTCTTATTTTAGCCTCAGGAATTTGTGGTTAAGCCATGTACCCCTATTTGAGAGACATGCTGTATGTATGGAAGTTCTTTTCCTCTTTTATTTAACAAGCATGAAAGAGTAATTCCATTTGTTTCACTGATAATTTTTACTTATAATTCGTTATGCTTTCCCTACAGAAACATTATAAATGTTTAAACATAGCAATCATATCACTTAACAATAGCTTCGGATTATTTAGGGTCATATTTGTAGTCTTACATTAGAATTGTTTTCACACATCACTTCACTTGATTATTCAGTTATGGGTGTGTTATAAGTAAGCGTGAATAGGCAGATGAAAGTGCATTTACCCCAGTCAAACATACCCAGCAGGAATATACTCTTCCCATCCGTGTGGATCACGTCTACCAGATCAGCGTCCGTCGGATCTAGGCGCACATGGTTTGGCATACTCTAAAACAAACAAACACCAGCACATACAAAATAGTATATTACAATGCAGGAGTTGTAAAAAGCGTGCGAATGGAAGAGTGACTCACGAGTCGTCAGGCGAGTGTGTAATCCATGAGCACGTAATTGTTTTACAACTCAAGCGGTGTACTATACTTTTTTTCGACCATAATTTTACTGAAATTTATGAATTTGTATTTGATTTTTACAGAAAGAGGTTATGTCCACGTTATGACAGTTAATTGTCTGTTAAACGTCAAATTCATTGTTTGCAGGTAACGTTGCCAACATGATTCTAGAGATAAACGAAAATTCCCCTACTAACTGATATAGGAGTAGAAAATAGTATATTATACGCCAAGGTTTACAAGATAATCATTATTGACCCAGCGCCTATTGTAACCCAAGGGCGAAGCCCGAGGGATATAAGGCGCCTGGTAAATAATGATCTTCTCAACCGTGGTTTATATACTATTTTTTTCACTACTAGCACATAAATTCTCTTTGAATTTTTTTTTATTGATAATAACAATAATTTTGACCTGAATAATAACGATACTTATTATATTATTTGTTAATATTCACAAAAACAAAGTAGGCTACATTTGTTTTTATCTGACGTTTTGCTCATTTCGCTGGTTTGATAACCTCACTTATGGGCCTTGATTTGTATTTGATTTAATTATTTAATAAAAAGACATTGTGCTGTTACAGTCAGCAGCCTTATTAGTTTATTATTATTTTTAAATAAATCTATTGAAATGTATTTACCTACAAATACAAAAAGATAGTGATTTGTTCAATCCTACATCTACAAATATTTCACATTTTCACCAAAACAGCACAGTGGCCAGGCGAGGCGGCAGAGTAGGTCAATTTAAAATTATAGTGGCAAATTTAAATTATATACTTAACACCTTTCTTGAGTTTAATGAGTTAAATAATATTTGGATTTGGAGGCTTGAGTTTGATTGAAAAGTGACAGTTTGCATTATAGACCAAGGTTAATAATAAATTATTATTAACCTAGGTTACCATGGTTACAAGCAAGCGGTAGTGAAAAACAATTTCTCATGTCAAATAAAGGTAAATAATAGTGGGTTTCTAGGCTAGTAGTGAAAAAAAGCATTTTCATAGTACCGAAAATACATTTTGCAAAATATTCTTTTCATAAAATAAAATGACACTATTGTACTCATATAAAAAATTGAAGTAATATGTTTACTAAAAGTTGAAGTTATATTCTTCTCATAAAATAAAATTGTACATTTAACACAATGTCATAAATAACTAATGTACTCATATAAACTTTAAAGTATGTAATAGATACACTACTAAAAGTTGGAATTACCTACCTGGAAGTAAGGTTCAGCAGGATCAAGACCAGTAATCCTACCAAGTCCTGGAACTAGGGCCCCAGCGTATCCTGCAGTATGTGCCCCCAAAGAATGTCCTACCAAATGCACTTTCTTCGGGTCCAAGTCATAACGTTTCTATAACAACAATAATGGGGGATTACACCATTTTTTTTTTTTTTTATAATTTCATCTGAAAATATTAGGAAAACTAAGACTATTGATGAAAATCCGGTGAAAAATTCCTATTAATAAGCGAGTTATGGTCTCCCGAATTTTGAAAAGATTGGCGTGACGTCACATTTATGTGTTTTTATATCAAACTGTTTTCATAATAGTACAAAATCGAACTCTAGGTGAAAAAATATTTAATAAAATATTTTGACATTTATCTGTCAGTTACATGTATTTGAAATTTGAACCGTGTAACAAATACATCGGCTCCGGGATTTATAAAATTTATTTTTTTTTATATCTTTATCTATAAAATATATAGAAAAATACATACCTGTAGAAAATTCAATAATTTTTAATTTTTATAAATCGCGAAAAATTACATTTGAATGTATTTTTCGAAGAAAAACTATTTTGAGATTCAAGTAAAGTGTCATTTCCTGTTACTTGATTTACACTAAAATCTGACGGTTTTTTTTCCATATTAGAATAAGGTAGAATTACAAGGTTTCAGAATTTTTGAATGATAGTATTTGATTAGAGCGTTGATAAAATCCATACAGATACACGCGCACACACACATACAGACATCATCGTGAGAATGTTAATCTCGGATTCTAGGGACCTTAAAACGTGATCATTTGCTAATATCTCGATATGCGTTTTTTTAGCACGATCCCAATACCTCCCTTACCAAGAGTAGCGGGAGGAAAAACTAGATTTTGAAAATTGAAAATTAGGAATACAGCGAAGAATCCTCGGAAGATGCATTGTTGATGCACCTTCCTCAATGGGGGATTACATTTTTTTTTTATATATAATTTCATCTGAAAATATTAACAAAACTAAGACTATTGATGAAAATCCGGTGAAAAAATTCCTATTAATAAGCGAGTTATGGTCACCCGAATTTTGAAAAGATTGACGTGACGTCACATTTATGTGTTTTTATATCAAACTGTTTTCATCATGGACCTAAATGTTCTTGAAATATATGCTATTTTAAGTTATATTTACATAAAAATAAATGAATATTATAACACTGTATAAGTCTACATACTTTATAATTACAGGTGTATTTAAATTATTAAGTTTAATGCAAGAAACTTATGTTCAAATAAAAACTGTTTGAAAACAGCAGTACAGGAATGTTAGCCCCGCCTTTCGAATTTGAATTTCTTAACTTCCATTGGTAGTAATCCCCACCTCCTAACACGCTATTTGTAATGCATGTATAGGCGGTTTCTCGGTCGCCAATCAAAATATTTTCATATTAGTGTCGAAGTGTTATAACTAAAAATCCTTTATTTCCGAAATATCTCAATTATACCATTTCATTTTTTTATTAATATTCGTTACTCAGCATATTACATTCGTATTTTTTTACTATTTTCCTTTAATTCGATTGAGCCGTAATCCCCCATTCAATTATTATGTAGTTAGATGACCCAACAAATAAAATTTTGCATGTTATACGGATCGTAATCAATGATTATGGCGAAGCTAAGTTTGATAATCATCACGTTTACTCGTAGTACCGTAATGATGAACGTTACGATTCTTATAACATAAATACATAACTACATATTTTAATATTTTATGATGTAGATGATAAGATCATTTTGTTCTCAAACGCTAATAACTAGTCACATAACTTGATCTATTATAACACAAAATATATAAATACTGGGTGTCTCTTAAATAAGGGGACATGGCTTAACCACAAATTCCTAAGGCTAAAATAAGAAGATTTAACTAAACTTGCTTCTACCGGAAAGTGTACTATTTAGCCAGAATTCTGCTTCAAAGTTCTTTGAAAAAAAAATTAATTTTGCTTATAATACCAGAACGCTTTAATCGATTTGAATGAAATTTGGTATTACAGTTCATATGATTATAAGTCATCTTTTAAGGTGATATTTGTTATTATTAGTGAACCACTAGTGTATGAAACTTAGGTGACTCAACATTGATTAGACCGTAACTATTTAATGGCCATGCCGATAACATAAATTATTTTTTTTTCAGAAAGATACATTCAATAGTAAACTTTTCTCTCTCTGTTTAATTTGCGATATCTGTTACAGTTCAGACAGAAAAAAATAAAACCTGACTGACTGCATCGTACATACATACATACATACATACATTAAATCACGCGTTTCCCACTTAGTGGGTTGGCAAAAACCCGAAAATAATAAGAAAAGGGATGAAAGCAAGAGCTCCACAGAATCACATCGTGATTTTTAAAAATAAATTTGATCTAGCAGTCTATCCAAATGTCAAACACCTAATTTCTAATGAAAGTAACAATTGTTTGTGTTGTCAAAAAATTCCTTCGCAATATTCAGAAACAAGTAACATCCGTTTGTTTGGCGTAATAGTATTTTACTACTATTATTATAAATAACACGAATAAATATGTTAGCTTACTCCTAAATAAGTTGAGAAGATTGACAACCCGTTACTGTCATTAAAAATTAGGTGTTTGACATTTGGATAGACTGCTAGATTAAATTTATTTTTAAAAAATGTTTGAACCGTAACAGATATCACAAATTAAACAGAGAGAGAAAAGTTTACTATTGAATGTATCTTTCTCATTGGCCATTAAAAAGTTACGGTCTAATTAATGTTAGGACACCTAAGATTCATACACTAGTGGTTCACTAATAATAACAAGTATCACCTTAAAAGATGACTTATAACCATATAAACTGTCATACCAAATTTTATCCAAATCGTATAAAGCGTTCTGTTATTATAAGCAAAATTAATATTTTTTCGAAGAACTTTAAAGCAGAATTCTGGCTAAATGGTACACTTTCCAGTAGAAACAAGTTCGGTTATCGGAATCTGTGGTTAAGCCATGTCCCCCTATTTAAGAGACCCCTGTATATTCAATAGTAGTAGGTACATATGTATATTTAACAATTTCTATAAACCGCAGTTCTAAATTAACTTTCGCAGTTACAGTTATTTACCAATGACAGATAAATAAGTGTTTAAAATAATAGAGTAAATTTTGTTGCCCAAAGCCTACATGATTTTCTTATTTTCTAGTGCGACGTTCATATAAAACTAAATTTTAATCTACATATTCCCTGATCGGAAGAAACATTATTCTTTGATTTTATATTTCATAGATATAATTTCAGATAATCGAAATGTACTTTCTAATTATTATTGTATTGAAAGGTTTATTTTACAATAAGTACGTATTAATTCTAATTCTAGCATATTCATTTTTACATTAAAATACTTTTTTAAATATTCGTAACGCTAAATCATATTTACTATATGCAGTTCCTTTCTTTAGTATTTAAAAAAACATTTAATATTTATTTATTTATATATTATGTGAAGTGATGTCTGATCAACCGAAGAAAAGCTAAGAGTAAGAATCAAGAGGTTTGTTGTCCACAAACGGCAGCATAATGAGTATAGAGTAAATAAAACACAAGTTCAACTGTCATCTTACGACAGATTAATTAACTCCTAACTCCAAGTGAAAGGATTAGTGATAGTACAAAAAAGAAATTTTGAATATGGATAAAGAGTTATTTACATAAATTTAGATAGGTACATACGTTAATTATGAAATAATTACATATTAGAAATATAGAAAATCTAATGTTCAAGTAATTTAAATAAAGTGAAGTACCCATAAATATATACGTAGATATACAACAGTTGTTTGAAAGATTATTTTCACACATATTTCATATTTTTTATGTAGATACAGATATTTATTTTATATTACACTTAGATTTTACAAATGGATTTTACTGCAGAATTTTTATACAGCGGTTGGTACCACAAGCGTGATTCTAAAGGCCGTATCCCACGATGAAAAATACGAGCAACTTGAGTTGCCAATATCGCACGGAATGTATGTTCCTTTAAAATCTGGGGAAATACGTTGCTTAATGTTTCTACTAGATAGAGATGCACTCGACTTCGAGCTTTGGCCCGGCCCGGTCTGAAGCCCGCCTCGATTTCGAGTCGATCATCGAGCCGGGCCGAAGATATTTTTTATCGGGCCGAATCGGGCTAATTATTTTCAAAAATCGAGGCGAGTCGGACTATTGATTTTAGCCCGGCCCGAAAATTCGAGCTATTCGGGTCGGCCCGAAAAATCTTATATTTCACTCAAATGCACAGTTTCCTTAATATTTGAATGAAAATGGATGAAGTTAAAAAGATCAAAATGATTTAATAACAACACACTTCACATATTAATAAATAAAAATGTATTATTTTACTTCAAGAATTCAAGGTTATTCATTAAAGCATAATAATTATATTGTGATGTTGCTATTATTATTGTTATTACTCGTATACTTAAATAAAAGTGATTTTTTTTCCTACCGTAATGATTTCTTGTCCTATTTTTGAGCAGAAACAAAGTTAAAATTAAAATCCTTATGTAAATTAAAATTCTATTTTTTTATATAAGATTTGTGAAAAAGTTGTTTAAATACTTTGGTAAACAAAGAACAAAGTGTTAAATACTCGTAGGTCTGTAATTTTTATAACAAACTTACACTAGCAGGGTCTCTTTTTTAACTACTTATGTTAACTAATGTTGAAAGTTATAACAATGTAGAGGTTTTTTATAAGTTTGACACGAAAAAAGTTAAACATTTCGCCTTAACATAAAAATCAACATTAGGAATGCCGGATGCACCCAATTTCGAGCTTTGGCCCGGCCCGGCTCGAAGCCCGGCCCGATTTCGAGTCAATTTTCGAGCCGGGCTAGCTAATTTTTTTGTCGAGTCGATCTTCGAGTCGGGCCGGTAATTTTTATTTTCGGGCCGAGTTGATCCAAACCTCAAAGCCCGGCCCGGCCCGGCCTGAATGGCTGAATGCATCTCTACTACCAGATATAGGAAAATTTTGATATTTGATCTTTAACATCCCATAACTGGGTAACTTATAATATTCACTTTACTTTGATTTATTCTCATCTTCAATTTTATTTAAACATTAGGAGGTAAATATAGAGATGTCAACGATGAATCACAACAGAAACGTACCTAAGTAAAAGAAATAGGAGAAATGTAACTTACAATGAGGTAATTGATGAAGTACGCGAGTTCAAGCCCAACGAGACGAGTGTTGGCCGTAGCCTGGGTGTACAGAGGAAGACTACCCCCAGCCCAGTCTACCACGATGACGTTCATGTCGCCTGCTTTCATAAGCTCGTCACGCATATCTCCTACCTGAAACACGTAAAAAAACAAACAAACAAGATAAGTAATAAAGAATCTCAAAAATGTACAATGTACTTCTACAAGACACATGACACATGCATTTACAAGAATTAAATTAAATTAGAAAAATATTCTAGTTCAAGACTATCCGCTGTGAATGATATGCTTTATTCTTCCAAGTCGACGGGTCTATAGTTAGTTACCGTCAAATAAGTATAGACTGGAGATTTCTACGGTGTTACCATTTTAGGGGTGGGATTCTATAACTCGTCCGTTATCAAAATGTACCGTTATCACTATAGAAACGTATTTTTTTACAAGATGATTGGTATGTTTACGTCATACTTGTCAAATGAAATGTGATCTTCTATGGTTCTATGTAACCATAGTGATAACGGACGAGTTATAGAATCCCACGTCAGGTGCAATGTTGTAAATGCTTAGTTACGAAGAAGTGGCAACACATCACGGCAAGGGACAGGGTGCGGTGAAGGGAAAAAGTTAAACATCAGTCCTTACTCATTTGACGGCGAGTATAGTAGTTTTATAAAATTGTAAAGCCCCGTTCAGATAGAACTTAGTAAAGTATCGTTCACATAAAAAATTAGTGTAGTTGCATTTGCAATACAGGGTAGACACGTCTACTGAATTTGTATATAACAATATGTCAAATAACAATGTTTTTGCGCCAATATAACTTATTTAATAGAATGTACAATTGAAAAAAAAGAAAACAAAACGTCGTGGCTGGTGGCTTCGTCCAATATATAAAAATAAATATTGACAAGGTGACTATCATAACCTGTTAAACGAAATGCGCCTACAAGATACAGAGATGTTCTTTGTATATACAAGAATGTCATTAAGTTGTTTTGACAATTTATTAGCAATGGTATATTATACAATCAAAAAGAAATCACACAGACTATAATGACAGTTCGGATTTCTACATTACCTACAGATTCAAATAATATGCCTCCTTTTGATTAGTCGTTGCATCGCAGCGTTGGTAGTGCAATGCAGAAGTTTGAACCTTGCAAGCTTCTGCACTGCAATACAACTGCACTAGCACGAAAGTCTGAATGTAAACACTTGCATTTACTGTCCCTATACAATCTCTCTGCACTTACAATACAACTACGCCACAACTGCAATAAGCTCTATCAGAATGGGGCTTAAGAAATTGCCGTAACTTTACAAGAACTATTTTTCATGTAACCCATAAGTACATACTTTATTGTTATAAGTTGAAATAATAATGCGCCTTGAACGACGAATATTGAGAGACGCATAACCCATTTGAAATGACATTATTTTACCAAAAAATGTTTTCGATTAACCAAAACCATGCTTCACGAATTAATTGATAATCCCGAAGTTCATGCTACTACGAGTAGAACTAGAACTAAACTAACTACACTAACAGGAATTCCATTTCATTTAAGGATAATAAAGATTAATTTTGCAATAACTGATAAAATTATATATACTCATAATTTCAGGTGTGAGTAGCTCTGAATTTATTCAGTAATACTTCATATGAACAATCAGTTGGACAATACAATTAAAAAATAAATTAAATATTCTTCATACTGATCCTTCACTGTATTATGAGACTGTTTCCTTTTACTCTTTACATTTTCTTTACTGCAAACAAACACACCCTTGATGTTATATTACATAAATTATCCACACACATAAAGTCAAATATGTACATATTTAATAAATATTTAAAAAATTAAGCATAGCCATTAGAAAGAGCATAAAAAAGTACCCAAAAAGTTTAAATCAAAATCCAGGATTATTTCATACTTCGAAGTAAGTTTTAAAAATAAGAAAACTGCAAAATTTACATTTTCATCTATATCTATCTAGTGATATTTTTTCGAATAAACATCGCTGGCCTCTTAAATGGAGTAATTTTTACCTAATTTAACCGGCTTCATAAATTTATTCAAATATTTTCAACTTTTACTTTTAGAATGTTTTATCCAAACAGTTTATTTAAACCTATAGTTAATCACCCATAACTTGTTACTTTTGTTATAACAAATAGACAAGTAGTTTCATTGTCACAATAACCTAACCTATAATTTATCTTATTGAAATCGAAAGCACCGATTGTCATCGAATAGAAATTTTTCAAAGGCTGATAAAAGTTTGCGAGACAAATAGTCTACTATTTGTTGACAGACAATAGTTCATTGGGAACTTTCTTATACCCTTCAAGTTGATGCTTGTCGTTCTTTTCACTTTTACTTGCTTGCTACAGTCTCTTAGTCAGTCCGTAATAAGGAAGTAGCTGGACTCTTAAGTTTTTGCATCTCGAGTTTATTTATGAGTATCTATGCCATCAAGTGAATGCAACATTAGGAAAATGGCAGTTTATGTAACGATGCATTCTTGGAATGTTATGACGATGTTTGTTGTATGATTAATGCTTGTCAAACCATATGTTACTAACGTCGAAAATTCATAATTCATATATTTTGCTTCTGTTCAACTATGTACAGGATGAAACAAATTCGAGTTCTTTATATGAAAAACGCAACAGAAAATTGACGTAAGTCTTTATGTGCCAACTTTTTCAGGCACTACAGGAATTTTCGATCGTCCTTTGTTTTTGAACTACAAGCTAAAACTTGTTTTTCGCTTATTTTGAAAATATCTCATATCTCGCTTATTTTGAGAGATCAGTTTAGTTGATTTTTATGTTTTTTTACGTTGAATAACAACTGCCTAATAGGAGATTTAAGTTCGTAATTTGTTCGTGGAGTGTTATAAATAAATAATGAGTTATCCCTTGAATTGATACGTGGAACACGAAAATTAATACAATTAAGTAGGTATTGATCATCAATTAAGCCATTAATAATTTTGTATAAAAATAAGCAGGATTGGATTTTCCTACGAGAATCCAAGGAAACAACACCAAATTCTATTAGGCAGTTAGAATAATTAAAATAATTTGATGAATTTGAACAAAATTTATAGTTGCAATAGCGTATGAACTTTCTCTGAATATTTTCAATAGCATTTATATGTTTGTTATATAAAGGGTTCCAAATATGAGAGCAATACTCAAGCTTACTTCTCACATATGAATAGTAGAGAATTTTAAGAGCGTGACGTTTACAAAAAGATTGAGTATTACGTATTATGAATCCTAGATTTCTGTAGGATAATTTTAGAATATTATTGTAATGGGGAATAAAGCTTAATTTTGGATCAAAAATGATCCCCAAATCATTAAATAGAGTTACACGCTCCAAAACAATATTATTCATTTGATAATTAAATGACACTAAATTATGTTTTACAGAGAAAGTCATACATTTACATTTATTATAATTAAAAGATAATTTTGATTTGAGAGACCAATTAAGAACATTGTTTATGTCAATTTGCAATAAGGTACAATCATTAGCAGAATTGATTACTCTGAAGAGCTTTAAGTCATCTGCGTACAACAGAATTTGAGAATATTGAACAACATTTGTAATGCAATTAATAAAAAGAAGAAATAATAATGGACCGAGGTTTGATCCCTGAGGAACACCAGATGTTGCGTAATATAACGTGGAAGTGGTATTATTTATGCGTACATGCATTTCGCGCTTATCCAGATATGAGGATATCAATTTTACTAAATCACTTGAGAAGCTAAAATTTGAGTAGAGTCTACTAAGTAAAACTGAATGATCCACTTTATCAAAGGCTTTAGCAAAATCCATATAAATAACATCAACTTGTTTATTGTTGTGTAAAGAGTCCAGAGCTGAATTAGTAAAATTCATAAGATTAGTGGTAGTAGATCGACCAGAAAAAAAACCATGTTGATTAACAGAAATGTTGTTACGCACAGAATTGAAAATATGTTTACTGTGCAACTACGGTCCTTCGAAACTTTTGCCTATTTAAGTAGTTCAAGCAATTTTTAACTTTCATAGACATATAATGTACACTGAAAAGAAACTATCTTTGCATGAAACGCCAAATTTTTCACAATACTAACGATTAGTATTAATACGGAGGATTTAAAAGTCATTTGTTCAAATGATTACTGGACGAGCTATATAGGTGTGACTTCATATGTTTTTACTTGTATTATACAATTCATAATGTAAAGATCGTTTCAAGTACAAAAAAAAAAACATTAGAATTTTGTAACTATTCGTATACTTATACCTTATTAAGGTGTAATTTAAAAAACGAAACTTTTTTCTATTCTTTGTATTCTAAAGAGAAAAACTTGTCATTATATTTAACGAAGCAAAAATTGCAAACATTTGTAGGTTAATAAATGCATCAAAGTTAAAAAATAATTCAGCACAAGTACATTAACGTAATCCAAGGACCTTGCTCAACATTATACACCGGGAATCATAAGTATTAGACAGTGGCGGCGATAGAATTGTTTTTAGTGCGGGCTCGCATTTTTAGAATTAAAAATTTTTTCTTAGCCCGGTTTTATAAATATGAATTTATACATATACTTAAATTAACAAATTCAAATCAATTTCATTCTTTTTATGGCGTATTATTTACTTTGGAAGTAAATTTATCTGTCGTTTATAAAACCTGTCATTATTGTATCTATAATCAGGTGAGAATAGCTATTTGCGCTCGAAACACACACAAGATTTTTTCTATAGTCGCCATAATGGGGTCCTCCACCATAACAAAAAATAATAAAATGTACACTTTTTACTTACAGTACTGCTCAATAAATAACGATTGGCTTATACAAAAGATACGGTTTAAACTTAAAAAGGCTTTTATAAATGATTATATCGTTACATTAGCCATCTATTCCATAAAAAAAAAAAAAAAAATTAGAGCGTGGAAGCAAGGATTTGTGATGATTTGATGAGTTTTTCTAGCAAAATGTGTGGTTAGTTGTCACGCCTGTCACACTGAAAAAATTAACAAATATTTCAAGGAATTTGTGATTATATAGACATGTATGTGCATTGACTAACTTCTAGCAATTATTTAAGTAACGAAATAACTAATAACTTTATTGTAATCAAAATAAATAGTTAACTAGAGATCAGATGTCAGTATGACTCGCTAGCAACTATCCTACCGCCATCTGTGTACAATCATTCCTATTACTAAACATAACTGTTCACACAATTTATTTGATATTTAATTTTATTTTATCGTTATTTTCCATTCTTCTTGAGTTTTTATTCAATCTAATCTAAGCATTTTATACTTTCGTTTTTGTAAATGAATGCTCTATTTCATTTTCACAGCAGTGTGGCATTTTGTTAGGTTATGTTAAATACCGACAGAACATATGTCAAATTGACTTGTGTACGTGATAAATGTGTAACTGCAGTGCCATTAGTTCCTAACTAAGCATTTTCATTAAGAATGTAGACAAGTGACATTTCTCAACATTGTATACTTGGAAATTTGGACAGCGAGCGTTTTTTCTACTTTGTCGCGCATTAGCGGCAAAGTAACATTTTGCGTTGACAAAAGAGAGCGCAAATGGCTACTTTCTATAGTGACTGTAGAAAAAAGAAATGCCCTTACTTATGGAATTCGATTCAGGGTGCTAAAATAAATCAAAAATTTGAAGTGGAAAGTGGAAATAAATTTACCGCCGTCACTGACATGCTTAGCCTAAGCCTATATATTACAGTAGCCTACTTACCCAGTTGGACAGTGGCGTATCAATAAAACCATGAATAATGAATTTGGTGGCTTTTTTCGGATTGAAGTTTGATTTCTCAATGGTTTCTTCATCTTGCACTTTGATTACTTGACCCTGTAATTGAAACACATTCCAATGTTAGAACGCGTTGCCATTCGCGAATTGAAAGTAAAACAGTAAAAGTAAAGGGAAAAGTGAGTGTTGATTGATGAATCCAGATCGCATTACAACAAAGTAATCTTAAATCTAACAATAATTAAATTGGTTAGTGGTTTCTATAACAGACTTTTAATAAACAACTCTCATTTCTTTTTTCTAGTGCCATTGTTTCTTCGATAATGAAAAGAAACTGTTTGAAAGTTTTTTTTGGGTAGATTCGATTACCTATTGTGTATCTTCATTTTGAAGGTACAGCGTGCTCAAAAAAATCCTAAATCGGAGTAGGCTACGAACAAAAAAACGTATGTCAATTTTAAAGCATTTAATTAATTAAATCAAAGCTTTTCTTCTTGAATCTTTATTTTAGAAATAAATTAGAAAACGGCGAATAGCAATATTCTGTATCCTTCTTTTCTCTTTAAAATTACATTTCACGATCAATTTTGACAACTTGGCTAATGAATTGAATAATTAGACATTCGTTTCTGTGTTCATAACTTACTCCAAATTTAGTTTTTCTCTGAACACCAAATACAGGACGATTAAAAAAAATCTGATGTGGCCAGCTCCTTACCTTCCGTCAATTCTATGTATTTTGTACAAATCCCATACCAAAAGTGCTTGGAAAAGATTCTATATTCGGCTTCCAAAATTACAATGCGTCACTGGTGGCAGATTTCTGAACTGAGTGAAGTGTACATGTACAAAGGGGTTGTTTTATTCAGGAATTGTATTTACTTGTATACGAATATTAATACGCTTTTATCTTCGGCTATTATTGTTTTATTCTTAGTAGGATCTGAATTACTGCTAATATAACAGGTAAGTTTTTGATTTTTAAAAAATTAATGAACAAATTAGGAGATATGCAATTTATAGGATAAAGTTACAATGGAGTTTTCTCCGAAAACATTTACCACATAATATTATGCGGCCACTATTTATTACTTGCTGGCCTTCCACCATATTTCTAGATGATACACTACAATTCCCAAATCTACAAATAGTATCTAAACCTAAGCAAAAGAAAATTGTTCATTATGAAAGAAAAACAATGAAATAAAAGTAAAGCTATGTAGATAGAAATTAATATATGTACAACTACGGCAATAAAATACAATCTAAATAAAGGAAATCAAATGTTTTTTTATTAAAAAAAAAACTAATATACTGTTAATTAAAATGATTAAAATACTCTTAACCTACAAATACTTACTAAAATTAACCCTATTAACTAAAATATTATTAAAACTATCAATAAATTGTTACTACAAGAAAGATAAAACTCAATTCTACCGAAATTAACATAAAAAAAACACTATACTAAATCCGAAATTAAATTAAAAACGACGAAAATTAATCTCACACCAATTGTACTCTTATGGAAGCCAGCGAAAAATGTACCATTCGTTTGAATTTTGACGTTTGACGTTAGCGCCATCTCTTGATAACTTGGAAGCCCAATATCCAGTAAAATTGTAACCCGAACTTATACTATTTTCTACAAATTCCATACCAATAGTTCCTTGGAAAAGATTCTATAAATACGATAAAATTATAACACGAACATACATTATGTAAATTGTACTTGACACAGACATCTGTCGATTAGAATTATTTGAATATATCAGCTGTTTCCATCATTATAGCAAAGCTGGCTGATTTATGAAAGTTAATCTCTTCATAATTCTTTAACTCTATATCTACTGAATATGAAGGAAAATGAATAATCAAACCGTATAGATAATAAGATATTCTTTCATATTGATAATCACATAAAATGTCAAAAAATGATATTTAATTTTTCAAGAAAACTGAAATAAGAGAACTTGTTGATCAATTATAATCAAAACATAATCAGTAGTGATTCTGTCGAGACGAGATATTTCTCGATTCTCGTTTCGTCTCGTTCTCGAGATATCTCGTCTCGGCGAGACGAGACAGGAATGTAAAAAATATTTTACGAGACGAGAAATATTTGCTGAGATCTCGATTCTCGTTCACTGTTCCGAGATTTCTCGGTTGTTATTTTTCTCATGAGTTATATTTGCAAACGTGTGAAATTTAACATCTTTTTTGTGCTAGCTGTCTCTATTTAGCTATGGCATTTTTGAACAAAAAGATAATAAAGTATTTGACATTTTATCTGTCAGAATTTGTTAAGCGTGCATTGCACGATAAAGTTTTTCTTTTCAAGTTTTCTCTCTCGCACATGACGCAATGACAAGTGTGCAAGAGAGAAAAATGAATAGACTTTTAACGAAAAACTTTTAAAGAAAAACTGGAACATGCGCTACTTTTTTCTTAAAAGTCCCTACAAATTTTAACTGTCAAATGTCATTTGTGTTTATATTTTTGATGTATACAAGTAGTGTTACAAGCGATCGATATATCTCGGCCGAGACGAGACTCTATTAAACGAGACGAGAAAAATTTCGAGCCGAGACATAATTTTATGAATTTGAATCGAGACGAGACAATGAATTTCTCGTCTCGTCTCGTCTCGGCCGAATCACTACTAATCAGCTCTTCATATGGATGTAAAGAAGAGGAATACGAATCATAATTTTTAGAATTGTAATATTGGAGTTATCATCGGAGAAAAAATTTTCACACACACTCGGATTCACATACAGATATCAGCGTAAAACTAATGAAATAGTAATCTAGAGATCCTAAAACGTCCTTATTCATTAAAACATCACCATCGAATTTTTTGACCAAAGACAATATCTTCCTTCCCTAAAGGTAACGGAAGATAAAAACTAATTGAAAAATAATAAAAGAATAAGTATGATTCTTTTCATTATACGGTTCAATTGTTTTGAAAAAAAGTGTTGGCAGTTTTTTCATATATCATATTATATGGACACTTTCCATAGTTTTTTCCTAGTTTCGTTTGAGAATGTCAACTTTTTGCTTGTCATTTTGAATATTAAATTTAAAATAAATTTATTTTTCACAGTAATGCAAAAAAGTGATAAATCAGCACTAAGCTATCACTTTTGTAACAAGGTGAGGACAGAACAATAACAAGCAAATAAAATCCAAAATTCTGTTTGGAAATTAGTATAATTTTTGTCACAGCTATCTCTGTTTAGTTTGGATTTTGGATGTCAGCCGCTTAAACATTTATAGCCCGATTCACAAAAAAGTTTAAGCTAATCCTCATTTTTGGATTAGTGAATTCTACTCTAATTTTGACAGTTTATATTTTAAAATATAGTCTAACCTATTCCTAGTATCTACCTTTGTTGATAATATCATGAAAATTATGTTTTAAATACAGGAATAGAATAAAATTCACTAATCCAAAAATGAGGATTAGCTTAAACTTTTTTGTGAATCGGGCTGTTAGCGTACCTATAGCTGGTAATTCAGTCTGTAAGTTATTGCCAGCCTACGTGTAGGGTTGATATTTAGCTATGGATGCTGTATAATAACCTTTCACCATGCACCTCTCAGATATGCTTTCCTGAAGATGACAAAGGTTTGTTTTTAGTCTAGTTTAGAGATTCATACTGAAAGATAGAGTCTGTGTTAGTTTCTCATGTCCAAGCGACATGTAGAGTTTTAATTTCGGCTCGCGTTCTGCATAACGCGAGTATTTTGGCCTAGGGATGCATCGACATCTTTAGTATTTAGTTATGTTTAATGTAGTCATTAATAAATATGTAAATAAAATTTAGTGCAAAAAATATTAAGTGTGTCCGTTTCCATAAAAGTGTTCATCAACCACCAATCACCTCTGTAAGTATTAAGCGGAAGTGTCTGTATTGTGTTCTTCCTCAATGAATTGACCATACAAGTCATCGTCGATAAGGGTAAATCAGTTGGAGCCGCATGTACTTCACGGCCGCGTTTACTTTACAGCCGCTGTTGTCAATCGTTTGTTTAAACAGTAAATAAATTTAGTGTTGTATTATTTACAGCTTTATAAATTTCTGCAAATTCCTCTGGTTGATCAACAGACACTCACTGTTTTAAATGCTATTGCTATTATAAATAAAACTAAACCTACCTCAGTAGGATTGTCTCTCGTGTAGAGTATGAATCTAGTGTTGATGACAGATCTGGGCAGAGGAAAGACATTGAAAGGCCGATTGATGAGGTGGTACCAGCTACGAGTTATGTTCAGACAGCCCAACTCATCATAGCACCGGGTCTCGTTCTCAACTGAAATAAAATGGTTACATTGTAATTACTCTATAATTAAGTGAATCAAATTAATATTCATTAATGATTAATGAATAATTATTATCATCGACCTTTAAATTAATAGACACAACGTAAGAGCAAAACGCTTGTCCAGCCATAACGGTACAGACACAGTATCTCTATCCTTCAACAGTACGGAAGTTAAGAAAACGCGGCAAAATAAAAAAATTAATTTGTCGCTAACTTGTTATACTTGGTGCATAATCGCTAAGAGTATAGATTTTTTTTTTTGTGCATAATTAGTTTTATTATATATTTGTAATATATTATATTATGTGGGACAAGTAATAATTAATAAGAACTTATGAAATGACACAGCTGAACCGCGTACGCACTGCTGACTGCACGAAATACACCGTTTCCCCATTATTTTGTCGCATACACACCTCACAACACATATACGTATGTATTGACAGGAATAATTGTAAATGTTCTCCAAAAAAGTAAATAATACACAAACAGTCACGAAACGTCAAATGTAGATTTTGACAACTATTTAGTGATAGAGAGCGATGTATAGAGGTTTACATATAACTGAAAAAGATGTACAATGAATACGAACGCATGCGCAGTATACTTCAACTGAGAACTTCCGTACTGTTAAAGGACAGAATATATTTCTATCCTTTTATGTTAGAGCATAATTCTAACAATAAAAGAATAGGAGACACTTGGTCCATTAGTTTAAAGGTCGATGATTATTATTTTCCGACAGTGTCGGATCTGTGGGGAGGGTAAAGGGGATAATTACCTCATAAAGAAATTGAAAACTTATGGTTTTTAAATATTGAAAAAAAAAAAATGCTAAAAACACTTCAGTATTCCTCAAGGAACGACGAGAAACGTAATATCGCATATTAAAAATACCGGAAATATTCAGACGAACGTAAAACTAAAAAGATTATTAAGAAAAGGGATAATCGTGCTCTACGGGCTCTTATTATACATAGACGATCGCCGAGTTTCTGGCCCAGATTTGTCATTTAAATGAAACTTGCCTGAGAATTATGAAAAGAACTAAAATATGCGTTCTACAAGGTAAAATGGATCATAATAAAACAATTCAAACTGGTAACTTTTTCATATAGGCAATGAAAGAGTCTCTCCTTACACAAAAACAAAAGCAAGTTCGGTTTTAACTTCCGGGATTCAATTTTTATGTTCTTTTACAAAAAAAAAAAAATGCAAATTACATCACGAATATTATAAATAAAATGTTGACGGAAACCTTTCAAGTACATTACGCTTACTTCAATATTTATTTACATTTCTTTTAAGTTACCTACTTTGTTGAACTTTTTTTTTGTTTGTTCATTAATTAGAGTTATAAAATAATAATTTCTAGGAAATCTTATTTGAAAGTTTCAAAAAGGAAAAATACATTCGAATAAATATAAAACAATAAATTTTCTTATATCAAAATATTTATTTTTAAAAAATTAAAAATCAACTTATAAAGTGAAACGCAAGTTTAAGGAATTTTGCCATATCCTCAATTTGGTTCCAATTCATTGACGGGATTGGCGATATTTCTTATGGATATTTCTATTCTATTAGGTACTATTAATATACGTAGCTACCTACAATTTTAAATATTTCATTAATAATTCAATAAGAAATATTAAATGTACTTCCCAGAAAAAGCTTTCAATAATGTTAGTAAAACTCTTGATTTCTGACTTTGACATTTAATGTCAATTACAAACATATGAATTTGACAACTGGTTTCCTTGGTGTAGTCTGGACTGTGCGATTTATTCCAAAGGATTATTCTATATATAATATTTTTTATCTCTCTAAATCTGTAGAAGATTTAATAAGTTTTTTAAGTGTATTATGTTCTTCAATATTTGTGATAACAAAAATTTTCAAAAAATAATATTTAGAAGAATTTTTTTAAAGAAACTACTATTTTTGGTTGTCCAATCAAAACCTTTTCAGCTTTTCCCAATAATGTCAGGTTGAGGAATACGTAGTTAACGGATCTTAAGTATTACAGTTATTGAGGACTCACACCCATACACACTCACACACACACACACACACACACACTCACATACACACGCACACACACACATATATACATATATACATATATACATACACACACACACACACACACACACACATATATATATATATATACACACAGACATCGTAAAAATGTTATAATCGGTTTCTAGGAACCTTAAAACGTGCTTATTCACTAAAATCTGGATATGGGATTTTTAGCATGAATCCAATACCTCCCTTAGCGAGAGGTAAAAAGATTGCTTGGGAGATTTTACGAAGTGTAAAGAAACAATGATGAAGCGTATTATTGTTGAAGAAAACTACTTTGAATATAATTTAAAATAAATTTTAGAAAATATGAATTTAGGGTCTTGTACGAATACAATAACAACAGGTTTGATTTTTTATAACGTCCTTTCTTAATTTTCTTAAGTATTTTTTCCTGAAATCGTCCTGTAATCTACTACTTCCCTGCCCCAAAATCGGTAGGGAAATTGAATTTCCCTGCCTAGGTAGGGAATTAAAATATAACGTTGCCATATTTATTTTCACAAACACATTATACGTTTTAATATGAAATGCAATTATAAAATTAAAATTCTTGTACAATTTTAAATAGTGTTCCTAAAGTTTTTTCGCGATCGCCCAGAAAATGAACTCTTTCTGATCACTATTTAGACCGGAAAGTCCTTCTTTGCTGAGTTAGCTCTGAAAGTTGTCTATAAGGGATCGGAAAGTACTTTACCGATCCCGGGACCGGTAAAGCTAAATGTTTCCATGGAGATCAGTAAAAAATAAAATGGAATATGCTTGCTCACCCAGGAAAGTGTCACTTTCAGGTCTTGTTACGTAAATTACTATTTCAATGTGATTTACTTGTTAAATGAAAATAGCTTATATGTACCATTCAGTAATTTTGAATGAGCCTGTTTCACATTTTTCAAAAACTATTTTAAATGAAAGTTTATGCAATGATTTTCTTAGTAATAATTTTTATTTTAATAGTTTATTGTTATTTGTGGAAATAATTAAATAAAAAGATTGGCGTCCTGAAAAACTACCCCCCCCCCCCCACTCCTGTGACGTAGAAGCACATACATTACATTCATTAATAACCAATAGGAAAATAGTTTTTCCATCACCTACGTTTATTCATATTGTAATTGAATAATAAAATAATAATGGCAAATTCAAATTACACTCAAGCTAAGTCGGACAATTTACCGAAGGTCGATAGCTGGATAATGGCTGAATTTATATCAGAACGATTGTTTTACTGCTACCGAAATAAGGGGTGTTAAAAAGTTGAGGTAAAATAAAATATAAAAACTGAATTTACTATATAAATTGATAATATGTTTTACTTTAAAGTTCTAGTCGTGATTCTTACATTGAATCTGCTATGGGACATGTATATCTATGTCGAGAAAAAAATATCTGTATAGTAAGATGTAAAGTTTGTCCTGAACATAAAGTGAAGCAACAAAAATATACTTTTATCGTGAAGGTGGATGAAAGTTGAAATGATCTTCACAAACATGAAGACACGATTTTTCTGACAAATTATCAGCTCTTCGATCTACTGCTTCTAGCCAAAATTTTCTTTTCTTCGCATCTTTCGTAAAATTTATAAATTCTATAGTAGGTTGTTCCTAACAGTATTTTTGTAAGAAGGCACAATACAATATCGTAAATTACTCATTTTATTTTGAACTTTTTATTACCTACATATTATACAACTTGAACCAATCTAAAAATTTGACACTTGTTTGACAACTTTGACAATACGCTTGACACCTTAGAACCGCTGAAGATGTATGTACTCTGACGTCATATTCTGTTTCAGATCACGTGACTTATTCAAAATTGTATCCAAATTTCAAAAATTAATTGTAAAATATCTAAAGGATATTTCGTGATATTGTCAAATTTGAGGCTCTTTAAACAACAATATCTTTTAAAATTTAATACTTAGAAGTCATATAAAAATTCTTGCAACAGCCCTATTCTTGTACGATTTCAAAAAAAAATTAATACTTATTTCGTCATTGATTCCTTTTCATGACATTATAGTTATTTGCCGAGACTAACAATCTCCATATTCATCATGAATAGACGAACTTCCCTGCCTTGATAAGTAAATAACTATACTTATTCTACGAAACCCTTATTTACCGTAAACAAAATAACAATGAAAAACTACTCACATGGCAACCACGGTATGTTGACATCAATAGTATCCGACCTAGCCCAACTGAAGGGATCCAGAATTCCTGAGAGACCAATTTGGGGGAAGGCCAGGAACAGCAGGAGCTGCGCGTGGGCCAGATGGAACATGCTCTGCAGCCGGCTCATCCTACAAGACCTCGCAGATCACAGGATGAACGAGTAGGTCAGCCACAGCCAGAACAACTGCTGCACTGACGCCGTAATGGCGACGGGGAGACTACTGCAATAAAAAAAAATTATTTTTTGTTAGTTAACTGCATACTAACAAAGCTTGTTAAGGTTAACAACTACTCTACAATCCGAATGGGGTCATTTAAAAAAAAAATAATTGTCGACTTTTTTTTTATAAAATCATGAAATCCATCTCATTTAATAAATATAGTAATAGAAAATAATTTGAAATATGCGACTTTTCATTCATAAATTTGCTAATAAACTTTCGCGCTTTTAAACACGGACTAAATTTGTGACGACACAAATTCATACTCACACAAAGACAATTCGTGACAGCTGACAGCAAAATATACAAGAGAGAAGATTATTATTACTTTCTATTTCTTTAAAAGTACTAGTCCAGTATAAGGTATGTAAATAAACCATTTATTTAAATAAATACCAAACCAAATAATCATAGTTCTAAATTAAACTGGTAGAGCTCGACTGTCGTATCCGTGAATATGTGTCGTCAGCCGTTGAAATATTTGAAAAATCATATCTCTTATTCTAAAGACTTGTAAGATGTAAAACATACACATGCATGTTTAATTTGACCTATTTTTTCAAGAAAAAAATAAATCAGAAAATGTGAAATGACCCCATTCCGAGGCTATTCAGATATTATCGATTAAGAGATTGTTCTCTCGGAATCGACAATGTCCATCTGCACTAGAAACACACACAAGATTTTTCTAGAGTCGCCACAATAGTGTCCTACACCGTAACAAAAAATAATAAAATGTACGCTTTGTACTTACAGTACTACTCAATAAATAACGATTTTATTTTTAAATTTTAATTTATCGTCATTTTCCATTCTTCTTAAGCTCAATCTAACCTAAGCATTTTTACTTTCGTTTTTGTAAATGAATGCCCTATTTTATTTCTGTATTCCTTTACACAGTAATACGGTATTTTGTTTTGTTATGTAATATACTGACAAAGCAGTCAGATTGACTTGTAGAGGTGGTAAATGTGTAAGTAACTACAGCGCCATTAGTTCCTGAGTAAAAGTTTCCATTATGAATGTAGATAAGCCAAAAGCGAGCACATATACAGTCTGTAGAAATAGGATATTGTGTTATTAGGATTCTTTGTATGGCGAACATGCAAGTTTGCACGACGAGAGGTAGCGAATCGGATAATTGCATACGAGGCATACAATGACACTTTTACCCCGAATGACATGTTATATTTTTTCTTCAAAGTTACGTATTTAAATAAAATAATTACAACTTGACGTTACAATAATTATAAATATTTTACGTGAAGGACGTTTGCTGATTTCAATTGCTCTGTTGTTTTCATATTTGATCACTTTTTTTTATAAACATTCAAGTAAAAATTTTCACGTTTTGACGTTTAAATAAAAACTATGCAATTTTATATTCTCCTTATGTGCAATTATATCAGAATTTGAAGTATTGCCATGTACGGCCCTTGAAGTTGTTCAAATGAATGGAAGTTCAACAATATTGCTCAAGGATATGATATGTTGAGGAATCGCTGAAAAACAATATGAACTTTTCTTATCCCTTTAATTCTAAGTATTCTTACCGTCATTACCAATATGTAAGTCTGCTATTTTATAATATGTTATTTCGTTAAATATAAACTGTTTATATTTCAATTTGTAGATTATCAATTTAAATTTGAGAGCTGTTGGAGGTTTTTAGTAATTTTATTCTTAGGTTATCTAGTGTATAGTGCAACTGGGGCCGACATGACAGGTTTCTATTTTACAAGTTACTTCATATTCGCTTATTTTATATAGTTGCTATGGATATTTATTTATTTCATTTCTACCTTGTGAATCAAGTCACAAAATATGCCATTTTTATGACGTTTGAAGAAAATGTTATTTATCTAACCATGAAACGAAAGACCAAAGACAAGTGATAACACGTAACAATTTGCGTAATGTTCAATGTAAAGTAATGGGTTTAAATAGCATTTGATTAATAGCTTAAGTTAGTATACAAAATATCTATTTTTAGAAAAAAAGTTATGATTCGATTTTAAATTTAATAATTTTGATTTTTGAATGTGTAATAAAACACAATTTTATGAAAAAAAAAAAAACATTATTCATCTTCTCCACTAGAGTAATCTAAAATCTTATCTTCAGACTTTTATAAAATCACGGTAAATAGGGGGAACATAGTCTAACAAAGTAAAAAGTGAATTTTTCTTTTTTTAATGGATATATAAAATTTCCGCTAGGGTAAAAGTGTGTCTACTTTTGTAATCAGTGTAGAGTTTCGTTTACTGACATCAACTATGAACTACGTTAAATAGTACAGGACTACTGTTCGAATATTTTTAGAACTGTTTTTAGAAGACGAGATATCTGATAGCACATATTCTGAGCCGGAATAAAACAATATATGAAAGACAGATCGTCAATGGTGATTACTTAAAGAAAAAAATTATGAAATTCTTTTGGCTTAGCTGTCCAGCGAACATATCTGACACGAAAATCTGATATTTAAATTAATTTGCACAAAATTAATTAGCGAATGTGACACTAACTGAGACCTGTATAAGGACACAATACAGTTATTTCTTTATCTATAAAAAAAAAACTTTTTGCAGGAAGAACTGTTCGCAATTAAATTTGGCTACTATCACCTTTCTCGGCAATATCAAATTATACCAGTATAAATGTTACAGTTATTTTAATTTCCTGGTTGTGAACTTATTTGTTTTAAGGTCGAATAAATACATAAATTAATTTAACCGTGCAATTTTTTTGTTACTCTTATATTGCACGTCACCTTAACGGTATTTCTTTTAGCATTGACTAAAGTAAATCAATTTTAAATTTAATTCTTTATTGTCAAACGTCAAAGTTTATAATGTACTTAATTTTATTTAAATAAAATTTAAGCTACTATACCTATCCTCGCTATTAAAGTATTATTTTATCTACCCTTGCCACATATTAAATACTTAATATTGTTTATCTTTAATCGTGTCGAAATTTTGAATGAGAAAATGAGAAATGAGTCGGTTTTCAGATGTTTAAAATTTTAGAGGAATTTCATGTGAGTTTAATTTGTTAGTAACTCGCAAATTGTTCATCAGAAAAAAATGTGTAATACTTGATATGAAAAAGAATTTCATGCTGAATTCAAATTTTTAAACTGCGTTATCGTATCTTTAACAAGATCAGAGTGGTGGATGAAAAAATAAAAAAATGCAGGAAAACATTGACAATTATTTTATTATAGAAAAAGCATCAATATTTTAGTTCTTTCGATGCCACTACGAATATAAACTGTTATAAATAGTGAAATATCTATTAGACTATGTATTAAATATGCAATATTGTTTGTTTTTTAAGTAATTTTAATTTCTTTCATAATTGTTTTGAGCAAATGGCCAAAAACATAAATATGCCGCCATTTTTCCCAACTGGCGGGAGGTTCCCGTGCTCCGATTTCTGGAATTTTTTTATATTTTATTCAGCGCATTTTCTGGATAGCATTCCGTTTAAAAGCTTTTCTTGTAATTACTTTGAGGTAAAATCATAAATTTCCTTGACTATAAAACATCTTTAGAATGAAAATAAAACAATAAACAATAACTATTATGTATGTATAGTAGTTAAATACTAATAATTAATAAATAATAATAAGTAATTTGAAAAAAAAAATGTAATAAAATATGATCTAAATGAAGCATTATTAGAGCAATTTTCGGCTAAAGTTAAGTTTAACAAGGATTGTAGAAATTTATATTGATGGTTATATATAGTTGCTAAACCATTAAAAACATTAAATACCACAAAAATTTGGGTGCGGAAAACAATATTTATAGCGATTTTGGTATTTTTTCTGAAAAAAATTAGGTTAGATCAAGCACATATATTTCTATGTTTAAGTACGTACTTACGCTTCCATACGAATAATAGTGTTTCAATTAATGTATATTTGCAGAATTACGTCTTTTTTCCCTTATTTTCCTTCGTTTTATTAGGATTTTTTTTTTTTTGAGTGCGTTAGGTATTGTTTTTGTTAGGATTTTTTAAAACATTTCTTAAAACATGAGTGTGCGTTAGGTATTGTTTTTGTCAGGATTTTTAAAAAAAAATTTTAGAAAATGTGTGTGCGTTAGGTATTGTTTTCGTCAGAATTTTTTTAATTACCAACTTTCAATTTGAACGATGTTCGTGTTCTTACGTTTTCATATCATTTTAGGTTAAGTTGCATTTTTCCCTTAAATATCTATTAATAATTACTTTTCTACCCCACTTTTGTGTTTTCATGTGGTATTTTACTGAAAAGTGTACTGTGTCTTAATAACAAGCATATCCAGTGTTCATTTCATTACAAAAAACACAACTTTATTATAGGTAAAATTAGACTTTATTTTTACAAAAAATATATATAAATACCTCTTTCCGCACTTTCATTCTGTCTTTTCTTATTATATTTTAGCTAAAAGAAGGCACTACAACAAAAAAATTGCAATTTCTACAATCCTTGTTAAACTTAACTCCAGCCCAATTTTCAAAAAGTAGCTTGAATCTCTGTAGCTCGTTATCTATTGGTTATAGAAAAAAATGTATTAGATGAAAGTTGTAGGAAATTTTAGTGTCCACAAATTGAAAAATAACTATTTTTGCCCTAATGCAAATTGGTGAAGAGATATTTAGAAAAAACCGCTTTTTGTGCCTTTTTTCCCAAGTTGGTGGTGCTTCCCGAAGGGGAAAACTTGCATTTTTTATTAGGACCCCTAAATATATAATATATACAAAAATCAAAAATACCAGACCTTTTGCAGGGTAAATCTACCTAATGATATATATGATGGATGGAAATTTGGGTTTCTTTGTCAACTTACGCGAGAGGCGTTCCAAAGTTTTATGGAGATCCTTTATGTTTCGATGAGAGAGTATATATATTTCATACCATACAAGATATGAATACCAATAATTTTCTACTTACGAGTATATTTTAAAATCTGAAAATATATTCTATGATTTCTGGTCATAGTTCATAATGAATAATATTACTGTTAAATCTAGGCCTACTTTAGTTTTAATTAACGTCTTCGGAAAATCGAAATAAAAGAAAAATCATAAGAAAGTTGCTTGTAGGTATTAATTCTAATATAAAATATTCGTTTTTTGAAATCTGTCTAGATTCTAGACTACATTAGGTAGACTGAAATTACATCAAAATATGGGTAGAAAGCTTAATGACATTTATTATACACTATAAATATTTACTGCTAAGTATAAATTTTCTCAATAAAGATTATTATTAGAAACTTATTTACCACCTCATGATAATAATTTCTTATGAAAATAAATTATTATAAATCAATTAGAAATTAGAATATCGAATATCTACCATGAAGTCTCTCCTATGTAAATTCCGGCGAGAAAGTAAAAATAAAGTGTCGTTTATGGTAGAACCGCATACCGAAATGATAAAAATACAATGAACGTCAGCCTTCGATGACTTTCTTACTCACTATAAACCACAAGTGCATAAACCTACCTACATATTTAGCTTCTAAAACCAATAGCTATAGTATGTTCAGCTTTTAATAGACAAGGGAAAAGTAATAATTAGTTATACAGCGTGTGCCAAATAACGTGCTTCGCGTGGGTATAACGCGAACTATAAGTGATAAGAAGTAAATTAAATTATACGAGAAAACATACAGGGTTAGTTAAAAGTATGGAGACGGCGATTTATTGTTGTTAATATTCATTTTAGGAAATTATGTTCAATACAAAAGTTTTTTAAGAAATTTTGATCTACATTTGAGAACACTTGAATTTTTTTTTTCTTCAATTGTTTTTGAGCTACGCTTGTCCGCGTAATTTTTTAAATGGGAACCTATTAATTTTACTCTACCGTTCGATAGAGCGTTTTTTTTCTCTTTACAACAGTATGTTTGTTTTTTTATTTTTCAATTTATTTTAATAATATTTTCACAAGGAAAAACACCGGTTCAAGTATTTATGAATAGTAGGTACATCTAAGATAGACAAAAACGAAGCGATAAACAAACTCGAACGATGTAATTTACTTAGTTATTAATTTGTTTTTAATGATAAGATTGTGACCGACAACTTTATTGGAAATAATTTTGTCTATCTTAGATGCACGTACTATTCGTAAATACTTAAACCGGAGTTTTTCCTTGTAAAAATGTTATTAAAATAAATTGAAAAATAAAAAAAACAAACATACTGTTGTAAAGAGAGAAAAACACTCTATCAAATAGTAGAGTAAAATTAATAGGTTCCCATTTAAAAAAATTACGCGGACAAGCGTAACTCAAAAATAATTGAAGAAAAAAAAAAATTCAAGTATTCTCAAATGTAGATCAAAATTTCTTAAAAAAACTTTTGTATAGAACATAATTTCCTAAAATGAATATTAACGACAATAAATAGCCGTCTCCATACTTTTAACTAACCCAGTATAAAAATTGCGACCTAACACAGAAGAAGTTTATTAATAGATATACTTTTTTATTTTTACCTCTCGCTAAGAGAGGTGTTAGATTCAAGCTAAAAATCGAATATCCAGATTTTAGTGAATAAACACGTTTTAAGGTCCTTGCAAACTTTTTTTTAACTTTTTTACGATGATGTGTGTGTGTGTGTGTGTATGAGTGGATATTGGAAGGATGATTCCTCAAGAACTATAAGATTTAAGACCTGTTTAACTATGAATTCCTCAATCTGACATTCATGGGAAGAGCTGAGAGGGTTTTGGTAACAATTGCACAACCGGATATAGCACTTTTTTTTTTTTATTCTTACATTACTATTGAAATTTTTTTTATTACTAATATTGCAGAACATAAAATTCTGCATCTAATACATACATTTGAAATTTTTATTATATCTTCTATAAATTTAGAGATAAAGGCATTTATTTTATAGAATAATCGGATGTAATAAATCGTACAAGCAAAACTATACCAAGGAAACCAGCTGACAAATTAAATATTTGTAACATAATTTATAATGACAGATAAATGTCAGTGTCAAAAATCAACAGTTTGAGTGACATTCTTATAGCTTTTTCTGGGAAGTACATTTAATCATTCTTATTGTTTTATTAATTAAATATTTAAAATTATAGGAGGTAAAATGAATATAGCCGTAAGAAATATCGCCAATCTTGTTAATGAATTGGAAGAATCTCTGACATTTAGGAACTTCCTCATACAATCAAAAAATAAATATAATTAAAATTTTATATGTGCACAAGGCGTGTTATATACAATAAAAAAACAATATTTGATTACAGTTCTGAAATTATGTTTGATATAAAACGACGTTTTGACAACGAAGTGCAATCCAATATTTATATAACATAAAATGAAAATGCCGAGAGGTATTGTGCTGACAAAAATAGATTTTTTTTTATATTTTTACTATTGCTGCCCTTTCTAACGTAGCCTAACCTAACACAACAAACTTCATATATTTGAAAGAAATTAAATGAGAAGAAAACGGAGAAATGTATAAAGGGTTTTTCATTAAGAGCGACGCATTTTGTTTTTTCAATTAAAAGACTTGTGGGTTAGTTATTAAAATGATTTTTATTTAAAATGAAAGTACAATCGATGCCATTGTTTATCGAATACGACATCGTTTAAATGTCCACCACGGAAGCGCTGGCACGAATGAATACGCTGGACCCAATTTTCCATGACTCGAGCACACAAATCGGCCGAAATAATAATAATCATCCAAAATTAAATGTGATTCAGATGCAGAATTTTAATCTCTACAACTTTTATTTGAAGCTTTTTTACCTAAAATAATTAAGGGAGCAAATAACAGCACAAGATTTTACTATTGAAACCCCTATAGTAAAATCCCTATAAAGATAGAAAACCAAATTACAAATATTTGATAGTGGTTTTAAATTCTGCTTTGTATTTAAATTTGAGAGTATGTTCGTTAAAAATATCGCTGAAATATGTATGTAAAATTCCTATCCTTTTCCTTAAAGCAGAAAAACGTCCTCGTAACACTCAATTAGTAGTTAAATAACAGACTTCAATTTCCTATTATTTACTTAAAATTAATTTATGCAAGAAAATAAACAGCGTTGAAAGAAATTCCATCGTGTGACACTCATAACTATTACGTATTGCAGATTACATATTTAGCGAAGAAAATAGAAATTAAACAATATTATGCTGGCGTGTGCTATTCATTTAAAAATATATTTGTGTGTAAACAATAAATTCGTGGAATGAAAATACGTACGTAGATAATTTTCTCGTACCATTTCTCATCTATAAATAATATTTTTGTTTACATTTAAAAGATAAACAAAATTTCATAATTTTGTATCAAGAAAAAGTGAAAAAATACATATAAGACATAATAGTAAATAATATGACTAACAATATTGTAGTAACGAAAACTAGAAAGTATAAAAGATAGATAAAAACAAAAAAATCAGTTGTGGCCAGCACAAGACCACTCGCCATTTCCATATTAGGCTATATAAGTATATCTATTATTAATATACAGAGTGTCTCTTAAATAGGGGGACATGTCTTAACCACAGATTCCTGAGGCTAAAATAAGACGATTTAACCAAACTTTCTTCTACCGGAAAGTGTACCATTTAGCCAGAATTCTGCTTCTGCATCAAAGTTCTTTGAAAAAAATTAATTTTGCTTATAATAATCGAACGCTTTATTCGATTTGTATGAAATTTAGTATGACAGTTTATATGGTTATACATCATCTTTTAAGGTGATACTTGTTATTATTAGTGAACCACTCGTGTATGAAACTTAGGTGTCCCAACATTAATTAAACCGTAACTTTTTAATGGTAATGCAAAAAACGTGAAATTATTGTTCTTCAGAAAGATACATTCAATAGTAAACTTTTGTCTCTCTGTATAATTTGTGATATCTGTTACAGTTCACACAGAAAAAAATAAAGTTTGAGTGTCTGCACTGCTAAATTTTTAAAATAAATTTAATCTAGCGGTCTATCCAAATGTCAAACAACTAATTTTTAATGACAGTAACAATTATTTTATGGGTTGTCAAAAATTTTCTTCGCAATATTGTAAAATTATTAACATCCGTTTGTTCAGCCTAATAATATTTTACTACCATTATTATAAATAAGACGATTACATATCTCAGCTTACTCCTAAACAAGTTGTGAAGATTGACAACTCGTTACTGTCAAATGTTTGGCATTTGGAAAGACTGCTAGATAAAACTTATTTTAAAAATTTAGCGGGACAGACACTCAGATTTTATTATTTTATGTGTGAACCGTAACAGATATCACAAATTACAAAGAGAGAGAAAAGTTTAGTATTGAATGTATCTTTCTGGAAAAAAATAATTTTGCGTAACCTCCGTGGCCATTAAAAAGTTACGGTCTAATCAATGTTGGGACACATAAGTTTTATACACTAGTGGTTCACTAATAATAACAAGTGTCACCTTAAAAGATGACTTATAACCATATAAACTGTCATACCAGAATTCTGGCTAAATGGTACACTTTCCGGTAGAAGCAAGTTTGGTTAAATCGTCTTATTTTAGCCTCAGGAATCTGTGGTTAAGCCATGTCCCAATATTTAAGAGACACCCTGTACATATTTATATATATTTTTTTTTATAAATAAATAAATATAAATATATCATCACGGCATATTACCCATTTCTGGGTGTGCCAGTATCTACAACACATGGAGACATCGGTATATATATATATATATATATATATATATATATATATATATATATATATATATATATATATATATATTATTCATTCTATAAATAAGTTTCCTCCTACTCTTCTAAATATTCGAGACTCTTCAAATTCATTGACGAGATTGGTGATATTTCTGATGGGTACATGTAATATATGTATGTATAATTTTAAATTAATAAGAAATATTAAATGTACTTCCCAGAAAAAGCCTTCAGTAATGTATCTGGATTTTTGACACTGACATTTGTTTGTCAATTACAAACATTTTAATTTTCAAATTGTTTCCATGGAGTTATACGGGCTGTGAGAAACATTACAGCGGATTATTTTATATTAATTCTCTATCTCTAAATCTATAGAAGATATAATAAAAATGTTCAATGTATGGGATAGAGAATTTTATATTCCTTAATATTTGTAATAACATAAATTTCCAAAAATAATATTTAAAATATCTTTTTTAAGGTACTACTTTCGGTTGTCCATTTGTTATCAAAACCTTTTCAGCTTTTCCCATTAATGTAAGATTAATGAATAAGTAGTTAAATTGGTCTTATTTAGGACCATTTATGAACAGATTCTATGACCTATGCAGCAAAAGGAGACTATACTTCATTTAAATTTGTAGTCCAGAATCATACACTTATTATTGTGCAACGCCGTTCTTATGTGAAGAATAGTACATATACTTTAATAGTGTTTTATTATTATTATTAATATTATTATTATTAATAACATAAAAATAATATTAATTAATTAATTATTATTAGTACTATTATTATAATGAATTATGCACTAATTCCCATTTGCACCAACAAGGCTTAAATTTTAAGCTAGTCTTAAACAAAAAAATGCAAATCGAAATTTTGATTGCAATATATTATATTTCATTTGACATTTCATTTCGATGCAATATTGTCAATTTAAGCAGAGTTTAATATTGAAGTTACGTTGGTGCAACCGGTCAGAAATAATTCAAATTGACAGATAACAGTTTTTGTTTTTATAGATAGCCTACTGAAAAGAAACTAAAAAAATAAAATTTATTTAAATTTCAATTGGATTTTTCTCAGTACTTTTGTTATGTAAGGATATAATTGTTTACATGGTTGAATTAAAAAATTAAAAAATAAAATCTTTGCGTTGTAACTTGAGAACCACTGGTTTAAAAATAAAATAACACTTTAACAGCAAGGGTAGATAAAGAACAATAATTTTTCTTGAAGGTATGAAGAATTAAGGCCTTAATGATCCATGTTTGATTTTATCTAAGAATGTTTCGGACCATAGTAGTCCATCTTCAGCTTCTTAAGACAATAATATGTAGAAAATTTCATGATATTAAATTTTTATTAAATAAATATCGATGAATAATGTAGAAAAAGGTTTTCATAAAATCAAGATAAATAATGTTTTGATAAAACCACATGTTGTAGTGGGAGTCAAATATATAATACACTTTAAGTTATTACTGTGTGTGTGTGTGTTTATTAAATTAAAGTCAATACCTTATAACTGGTTTTGGGTTAAGAACTTTAATTGTGCATTTATAGTTAACAGAAAGATCTATTCTTGGAATATATCCACAATTCGTATATTAAATATTAAAATTGTGCTTAAATAATAATTTAAATTATAATTGATTTTTCTTTTCTTTAAATATAGAAACAAAATGGAATTTTAAGTCCATAAAATTTAATTCTTGACTATAAATTTATAAAAAAAAAAATACTTAAATTTAAATATAACTTACTTTATTATTGGCTTGTAAAGGAAAATATAAATTTCACCCTAAAAAATAATAACTATTCAACACTATTGAAGGAGTGAGTCAGACTAATTCAGAGAATCATTTCCTTCTTATTTATAGCAAAAAACAATCTATTTTTAATTTGGATTGGTTGTTATCAACATCAGCCCACATCAAAAATTGTCATCGGATGATACGATATGTCGATAATGAAGTTAGTCACAACATTTTGTATATTTTATATGACTTCAGGCAAATGAGTAATGATAATATGCCAGCTTCATACCATTTTGTAATTGCAGTGATTCATAGTTATCTAACTCCGCTTATGTATACAGGATGTTTTAGAAATAGGGAGACATGGCTAACCACAGATTCCTGGACCCAAAATAAGACGATTTAACAAAAACTTTAAAAAAAAAAAAATTGTTTATAATAATGGAATACTATGTTCAACTTGAAATAAATTTATGACAATCCATATGGATAGTTCAACTTTTAAGATGGTAGTTGTTATTATTAGTGAACCACTAGTCACTAGTATATGAAACTTGGATGTCACGACCGTGATTGGTCCATAACTTAAACTAAAACTAGTGGCCAGCACTATACCTCCCGCCAGTACTTTTGATAATGCCGCAACTGGCGAAATGGGCCCATAAACCATAGCAAAAAAATAATAAAATGTATACTTTATCCTTAAAGTACTACACAATAAATAACGATTAAGATAAAAAAACATTTTTTTAATAATTACTTTGCGAGATATTTGAATTTGTTTTCAGGGCCACATATGACGTCACACTATTGGTATCTTTCTCGCGCAGCCTACTACAGAAACTGGTGTGAGAAAGGTAGCTATAGGTTTCTTTAAAAATCAAATGCAGTTATACAAAAGCAATTATGACTTTTTGATACCACGAGTTACTTCAAAATTAAACGAACTTTCATTTAAAAATATTTTTAAAAAATTGGTTTATGGGCCCATTGTACAATAAAGTAAAAATATACTTCTCTTGTAAAACTAAACCGAGGGTTATTATTTTTACCTCCCGCTACCCTTGGTAAGGGAGGTATAGGGATCGTGCTGAAAATCACATATCGAGATTTTAGTAAATGACCACGTTTTAAGGTTCCTAGAATCCAATTTTAACATTTTCACGATGATGTCTGTATGTGTGTATGTATGTGTGTGTGTGTATGTATGTGTGTGTGTATGTATGTGTGTGTGTATGTATGTATGTGTGTGTGTGTATGTATGTATGTGTGTGTGTATGTTTGTGTGTATGTATGTATGTATGTATGTATGTATGTATGTGTGTGTGTGTATGTGTGTGTGTGTGTGTGTATGTGTATGAATTTTGTCTTCGCTCTAACTCAAATACTATCATTCAGAAAATTCTGAAACCTTGTATTTCTACCCTATTCTAATACGAAAAGAAGCCATTAGATTTTGGTGTAAATCGGATAAACGGAAATGGCACTTTACTTGAAGCTCATAATGGTTTTTCTTCAAAAAATAAGTACCATTAAATGCCATTTTTTCGCATTTTATGTCATTGGAAAATTATAGATAATTGAATTTTGTACAGGTGTGCATTAATACTTTTTCTATATATTTTACAGATAAATATAAAAATCATTTTTCTTTTTTTAATCCCGAAGCCTAAGATAAACAAAATTCCTTTGTTACACAGTTCATTTTTCAAATGCATGTAAATGACAGGTAAACGTCATTGCCAAAAAATTAATCCCTTCAAATTAATAATAGTGACATATTAAATAATAAAGAAAATCGTAAATAAAGCAATAGTTATATGCAATGGAACATAATAGTTTGCACTGTTTGCAGTATTAGTAAATACGTAGGTATGTATTTAAATTAATAAAAATTAAATAGCGGGAGGTTTTGTGTTGGCCACATCAGATTTTTTTTTTTAACTTCTATTAATTTAAATACATACCTACATATTTATTGATGCTGGAAACTATTCTTTTGCATTCGTATAATATAGGTAACTCTCCACGCCAGCAATGAGTACCCGTGATTTTGCATTCATATATATAATGAAGTCATTACAATAAGCAATTGCGTATCGTAATGGCCTTCATTTCGATAAGCAATTTTTGTTTTACAAGGTTGCTACTAGATGACATTTACTTAACCCTTTTTTACGTAATTTATTTTTAGTTAATTGATTTTTTAAGAAGTAGATTATTTACAGTGGTCTGTGAGCTATATTACGTAGCTCAGGCGGAGTGCAATTGATTTTATCTTCCATGATTACACTAAATTCACTTAAATTTTTTACAATTTTTTTCAATTTTCAATTCACTTAAATTTATTCGTAAATATGAAATGACATTAACTTTTAAATAATAATTAAATATGGTCAATTCAGTGTTACCAATTACAAATTAAATCGGTTTAATATTAGCAGTTTTTAAAAATATTTTAGTATGTAGAAGGCGCAAAATATAAAAAATAGAATAAAGAACTCATTTTATAAGACTTTTTTCGCACTTGTCAATTAGAAAACTCGCCAAAGCTCGTTTTCTATATTTTGACACGTGCGAAAAAACATGTCCTATAAAATTTGTTCTTTAATATACTGTTTTAAAACGTTACCATTAATAATTTGAAATTATAGGTTCTTTGGCAGTGACATTTATATATCAGTTACATACATTTAAAATCTGAACTGTGTAACAAAGAAATTGTGTTTTTCTTTAAAACATAGGCTCCGAGATTTATAAAATATATAGAAAAAGTATGAATGCATACCTGTAGAAAATTTAATAATCTTTAATTTTAATAATAACATAAACTGCGAAAAAATTACATTTAACGATTTTTTCGAAGAAAAAAACTATTTTGAACTTCAAGTAAATATATGAGTTAGAGCCAGGTTGCTCGTTGACAAAATCCACACATACAGACATCATCATGAATGTGTTAAAATTGGGTTCTAGGGACCTTAAAACGTGGTCATTTACTAAAATCTCGACATATGATTTTAGTACGATCCCTCACCAAGGGTAGCCGGATGTAAAAATGAGACAATTTCCCTTTTTAGATTGTATATAGGAAAGATTACACATTATTAATATGTGATTATTTCATTATTTATTAATCAAAGACAGATTGTGCTGAAGTTAGGCAAAGGCACATTTGAGACTAATATACTACAATGGAAACAAACGAGTTTCAGTAAAAAACAACTTTTAGTGATGTTTGAAATTAGTCACTGTTATTTTATTCCTATATACTGAAATTAGGAATGAACCTAATCTTTGCTAAAAACCAGTTCACTATATTTCGAATTAGGGTATACATACGTATGTATGATATATTTTTACAGACAATAAACATTACGAAATTTTCACAGAATCGATAAATAAATAATCGTCTACACAAAATAAATAAGTAAATATATACAAAATAAATAAATACAATGTTGTGTATTGCAATCAAATAAGATACAATTCTTAGTTTATACAAGGTGTTAAAAAAAGGATAAAAATTTTGAGAGTATACTTAAGTGCTGATTCTCAACCAAAAAGAATTTTTCCAAAATTCGGAAATTTGTTTCGTCCTTTCTTGAAGTATACATTTTTAGTGCCACTGGCAGACACATTATCATTTACTTGTAATTTTAATTCAATTCCAGGGCTATCAATACAAATGAACAATATTTATAAAATTTTAAATTTAATTGTACTATTGTACAGGTTACTGAACAAGAAAAATTTACTCTGTCGGGTCCAGCGATAAAACTATAAATATCGTAATTATGAACATTTCAATAATAGGGTAGTTGCGCATTTTCCAATTTATTTATTTTCTGAAAGAATTGTTCAAGTTATTCCCTTTAATACATGTTTTACGTCTGGCAACTGTATATTTTTCAAAATATAATTTTTTTAAAAAATATTCTTATTTCAAATTTCCCGTGTGTGACGTGTATTTTTAATACCAATCACAGTCTTTCTTGCCCTAGCAGTACACTCTCGGTAGTACATAAGTACACTCTGTACGCAATACTACTATTTTTTATCTAAAAACATTTATATTTTCACACAAATTCATTAGTTTCATTACCTTGTCTTAAATTTGCTGATACAGAAAAGAGAAATAAAATATGATTTTAACACGAATCAGTCGTCCAACTGCGTCCAACACGTTAAACATAAGTTAAAAGTCATTAAAAATTACATGTACATTCCCTGAGTGTGTGGCCACCTTCTGGTAAAATTATGAAGTTTATCTATATAAGAATTAAACATCTTGAAAATATCTGGTATTCAAGTAAATAATTACAAAATAAACGTACTGTTAAATAATACTTTTGTATCTGTTATTTTACTTTTAGAATTATACTGTAAATATTTGTATGATACAATTAAACCATAATTCAACTTGTTCGCTTTGTCGTGGTATTACAACAAGCTTTTATGAGTCATATAGACTTGGTCGAACTATATAATTATTAATACTCTACGTCACAAGAATTCCACCGCGAACTTTATTTATGGAAATTATGAATGAAAAGTTTTATATTTTCTAATAATTTGTACATTAATATGTTTAGAATTAGTTTATATTTCATAATTAATAGGAAAAAACAACATTTATTTTTTTCGCAACTACCCTATTATCTGTGTACCGCATTCTCAAATTGAGGGAAAAACGAAAACATAAAGTTTTATAAAATCATTGCATTGGTGGGAAGTTTCGGAAGAATTGCAATGTTTCCATCATCAGCCATAGCTTATTACAATATTATGATTATCAGAACATTTAAAAAAAAAATTACACTATAATTTCATCATTGTAATGGAAAAGTGGATAGGCAGGTCAGCTTTTGTTTGTAAAACTCCCAATATTGTCATACTTTGACCTTTCCATTTTTCGATTTTATTTAATTTGGAGGGAGGACCTTCTGCACCTCCTTAATCTTCTTATAAACGACAATATTGGGAGTTTTACTAACAAAAACTGACCTTTTGCAACACAATGATGAAACTATAATGTAAAATTTCTTTAAATGTTCTGATAATCATAATATTGGAACAAGCTATGGCTGATGATAAAACTTTAACTTTTCGTTTTTTCCCCATCTCGAGAAGGCGGTACACAGATAATTATTAAAATATATGTTACTACGGGGTACTGAAGCAACAAAAGCAATTATGAACAGTACGATTATTTTACCATACTTAGTCAGAAAAAATGTGAAACAGGCTCATTGTGATGTGATCAAGAATTTGTGGTTTTTATTTAAAAAACCCTTTTTCTCGATTTATTCCAAATACATGATTTTGGAGGGAACCGCTAATTAACAGCTACTACAAACATTTTCTTGTAAAAAAAATCTTGACCTTATTCACTTATTTGTGTTAAACAAAAAATAAACACACGAAGGTCGTATATTATTTATTTCAAAAGAATTATATAAATACACAATTATTACTCTTATTAAAACCAAATTTATATTGAAGGTGTGATTTTTAACACATTTATCGCAATGTAATATTTAAATTTGTCTAAAACTAAAATAAAATAAATTAAAAATAAAAATCTATTCAACAAGTGAATTAATTACTGGGTGGTATGGTAGAAATGATTAGATAAAAGTATTACTAAAGTAATGACGTCATGTACTTCTACGTTTACATGTGATACTAATTTATAAGGCGCAAGCAGTCATGTGACTATTGGTCTCTCTTGACAAGCAGATATTTGGGCTCGTGTCAGAATGACAGCTAGTAATTATGTACATAGATGTCAAATGTCATCATTTTTCATTCCAAATTTCATTTTTTTCCAATTGCATGATTTATTTAACTCGCCAAATAAAGTCCACACTCCTGGTGACATGGAAACCACGTGAACTTAGAAAATCTTGAATTTTTTTAATGAAAATTTATGACATTTGACATCAATGTACATAATTACTAGCTGTCATTCTGTCACGGGCCCCCATATCTACTTGTCAAGAAAGACCAACAAAGTCACTTGACTGCTCGCGCCCTATTGTTGAAATAAAAATGCCTCTTCCAACTTTTCCCGAAATCTTGCTCACAAGTCACAACTGATTAGCTCATTTGCAGAGCAAGAAATATTTTTGAAAAATGCCTTTCGAATGGTTATCAACGGAATTACTGGCCCACCGTTGGCCAATTCCCGTTCGAAATAGTTCAAGACATTCATGGTTAGCTTCTGAGATTACTTTGTTAAAGCTTTAGGCATGATTATAGATGTATTATAGTATATTACTTTGTTAAAGCTTTAGGCATGATTATAGATGTATTACCTATAGTATATTACTTATTAAAACAAACAAGTAATAGTTAACGCCGAAAAAACTGACAACCAAGTGACAAAATAGTGACAGGATCGATATAAAATTTAATGTACATGGGCGTGCCAATGTATGGTAATAAAAATCAACTACAATTATTTCAAATAATTTTATGTTCTGTATAAGGAATAGAGTTTGACTTAAAAATACTTTAAATTTCTTGTTATTGCAAATGAGAGAGATAAATGTATGTAATGTTTTCGTTATTTTAGATTCATATCAATGGACTAAGGTTGTTTTTGTCAGAAGCTCCTTAATTTCTACTAGTAAAATTAAAATATATTTTTCTTTGAAACAATCATAATTCTTCGTTGCACATATCAACCAAGAAAAGAAGAAACTATTTATATAATTACACACCCACGCCCATGAACAAATGCAGCTCTCTTATTACTTGAACAATACAGTTAATTAAATTGCAACATTCTTTAGTACGTACGTATGTATGTATATAGTTGCTTCTAGAAAGAGAAATCAATTTGTCACTAGTATGTGCGTTTTGTGCAATTACAGCGTAATTAAATTACCGACCAGTTACAACCTGTTCGCACTGGTTGCAGGTTTCCGGAAATGTGGCGGGCGGTGGCGCTCTATGTAACAACCGGAAGGAACAGAAGAAGAAAGAACTGGCGAGTTGCGCTTCGTTGCATCGGTTGCTAAAGAAAGAAACGAACATCGGAAGGAAATGGAGAGGAAGTATGCTTTATTTACTAGAAATTGTATGAGCAAATTGTTATTAAGTTTTTGTGCACATGTATGTAATTAAATAACTATGCATATAATATTTTATTTTTATTGAAACTAATTTTTAAATACATATTACAAGTTTTAACGCTTAGCTAATTTTATGTGTACCTATGCATTTTTTTTTTTTTTTTTTTGTTCATAAGAAGGTCCATGTAGTTCACACTTAGTAATTATAATTAAAAATAACGACAAAAAAAGGCCGGTATTACGAGCGCTCTTTTATAATCAAAGCGCTTTAATACAGGGTGTCTCAATAAGCTTGTTCTGCTCACTATTGGTAACTTTTTACCTCCCGCTACCCTTGGTAAGGGAGGTATAGGGATCGTGCTAAAAATCTCATATCGAGATTTTAGTAAATGACCACGTTTTAAGTTCCCTAGAATCCACTTTTAACATTTTCACGATGATGTCTGTATGTGTGTATGTGTGTGTGTATGTGTGTGTGTATGTATGTGTGTATGTGTGTGTGTATGTGTAGGGATTTTGTCTTCACTCTAACTCAAATACTATCATTCAGAAAATTCTGAAACCTTGTATTTCCATCCCATTCTAATATGAAAAGAAGCCATTAGATTTTGGTGTAAATCGGATAACCGGAAATGGCACTTTACCTGAAGCTCATAATGGTTTTTCTTCAAAAAATACCATTAAATGTCATTTTTTCGCATTTTATGTCTTATGAAAATTAAAGATTATTGAATATTCTACTGGAATACATTAATACTTTTTCTATATATTTTACATATAAATTTAAAAATAATTTTTTTTATTAGTCGCGAAGCCTAAGATAAACACCATAATTCGTTTGTTACACAGTTCATATTTCAAATGAATGTAACTGACAGTTAATGTCACTGTCAAAAAACTAATCACTTCAAATTAATAATAGTGACATTTTAAAAAGAAAATAGTAAATAAAGCAATAGTTTTCTGCAATGGAACAGTTTGCAGCGATAGTAAATACGTAAGTATGTATTTAAATTAATAAAAATTCAATAGCGGGAGGTTTTGTGTTGGCCACATCAGATTTTTTATTTGAAGAGACGAGGTTGGTTAAATGAGCAAAATTGTGCCATTTTATATTAGAAAATTGGTCAGGAAGACAAAATAAAATTTGTGTAAGCGGTTCTCAAAATTTGGGACAAAATATATATTTTTTAAATGGAACCATATATTTTTAATTATCTTATTAGAAAGAGTATTTTTTTCTCTTTCCAATAAGGTAATATTGTTTATGTACAATTTTTTCAAATAAACGAGTTATTTACAGTTAAAAATTAAAATTTTGTAAACTGTTTTATTGTTTTATTTAAACAAGTAACCCATGGAAACAATTGATTCTTTGTTTGTTTGACATTTAATAATATCTCCCGTAAAGTTCTCTGTGTTTAATAAAGTTTAATAAATTTACAAATGCAGAAAAATTAGATATGATCTTGCTATATGGAAAGTTATATCTAGACACCGGTTACGTAGAACGGTCGGCTCTCCTTCGAAAAGAGCTGAAATGTGCGAAATGGCTTTTAATTTGAATATTTTCTTTAATTGTTTTGTTATTACTGTAAAATAAGTTAATAAAATAAAAAAATTATGAAAAAGACAATTGTTTCCATGGTTTACTTGACTAAATAAACTAATAAAAGATAATTTTTATTTTAAACGTAATAACGGGTTTATTTGAAAAAATTGTATATAAACAGCATTACCTTATTGGAATGAGAAAAAATACTCTTTCAAATAAGATAATAAAAAATATATAGTTCCATTTAAAAAATATATATTTTGTCCCAAATTTTGGGAACCGCTGACACAAATTTTATTTTGTCTACATGACCAATTTTCTAATATAAAATGGCACAATTTTGCTCATTTAACCAACCTCGTATCTCTTCAAATAAAAAAGTTACCAATAGCTAGCAAGCTTATTGAGACACTCTGTATACATATACAGGTCTCCCATTTTACATTACGTGTTTGAATATCTCGAAAACAATGCATCGTAACAAAAAATGTGTGTTTTGAAGGAGACATCGGATTCTGACAAAATGCCCCCCCCCCACCGGATCCTCAGGGGGGCGGGAAAGGGGGTCAACTTAAAAATCTTAAATGGGAACCCCTATTTTTTTATTACAGATTCGAAAAGAGCGTAAAAAAAATGTTGGGTTTATTCGAATACTTTTCTTGTACTCCCAACAGGTGGCGCTGTAATTCTAAAAATATGATTTTGCTAAAAAAAAATTACGCAATTAATATTGTGTCAATAACTGAATAAATAATGACGTTTGTCGTTTCATTAAATAGAGGTAAAAACAATGCTATAGTCATAGGCAAAACTAAAGATCGTTACATTTTCCTAAGATTTAACAATTTTACAAGTAATAAATAAATTCCGGAACATATTTCTCTAAATATAAATACCTACATTAAATTATCACTTATGAAAACTACTATGGCTTAATACTATCTACAAACAAGTTTCCATCTACATATATGAAATGAATACTAACAAGTTTTAATATTTATTTAACATATTTATTTTATGATCTCTATTACAATTTCCGCATTCCGCGAATATGGAATTTTTCTTTATTAAAATTGTTGTAGAAATTAAGAGAACATTTCTACTTAATCGAATGGAAATGGAATTGTTCAATTCGCATAACGGAAATATAAATTTAAATTATAATGAGAAATTATTTACATAAAGTAGACTACGAATGCAACTATTTAAAAATTGAATTGATAATAATTTCTTATGCATCTAATGCACTATTTTTAGAACGGAGTAATCTTTTACTAATCTTTTCTTCCTTTTGTAATTATTTATCGTATCCAAAGATCCAAACCATACATAACAAAGTTATATTAATATAAAATCGTCAATTTGGTGATGTGATAATACAATTTACTATTTACTAAATTTGATGCATCGCCAACACTGTCTATGACGGCGAGGACACATTTTGTCCAAAACATTCTTCGCGCCAATAAAAAAAAAAATACGACCGCAAAAAGTAAATAAAAATGTCTGTTTTATAAAATAAGTTGCAGAGTAAAAGAGTAAATATTTTATTCTAGTGATTTACCGACAGAGACATCGTTTATTATTATTCAAACGTCAAAATAAAGTGTTATAAAGTGTCAGTTCTCATTAAAAATGGAAAAAAGAGAGAATGGCGGAAGAATTATACTGAAATAGATAAAGCGAACATGTTAGAGATAAAAAAAAAATATATTAGTATTATTGAAAACAAGCAGACAGACGTAGCAAGCGTCAAAAGCAAAAATAGTACATGGGATGATTTTGTAATAGTTATTTATGTATTAAGAGCGTAAGGAGGCTTTTATGGCCTGCGGCGGGATTTTGAGCCCGAGGCGTAAGCCGAGGGATAAAAACACGTCAAAGGCCATAAAAACAAGTTACGCTCGCGGTACAAAACTTTATTCACGGACGAAAATTTTCAAATTATGAGTGTTAGAAAAATTATATCGAAATGAATTTGTCCTCGTACATCCAGTATCTAGTGTTGCTATGAAAGCGGAGAACAACAGTTTATTGTTTGTTTATTAGTTATGGCATTTGAGTTTTATTTTGTGTATCTCCGTGCTTTCCATATAAATATCACAAAATTAATTTTCATTTTTCATTAAAGAATATAAAAATTTTCGATTAGTAATAAAAACTTTTCATGTTGCCTGTTTAAATAGTTTATATTGTAGGTTACAATTTGGTTTGACGTTTCATTATAGCCCGGCGGGCTATAATGAGGCCCGCGGGCTATAACATGACGTTTATGTCAAAGAAATTCGTGTATAATTGTCAAATTATGATACGTCCGTGCATAAAGAATTTAATGAAGTTTCACAAATAGGTACCCGGAATAGTATTCAAATGAAACTGTTATATGACACATGGTATTTATGTTGGCTTGGAATAGTTGGGTTTTGTACAGGTATCCACTATCCCCTAACAAGTAGCAATTACCAAATTCTCCGTTTTCAAGCCTAGCTCTTATTAATGAATTGTTAAATATGTTGCTGTCGTGTGCGGAACCAGTACATCTAGCAACAACATCCGTTATTTTTAGATTTGCTGAACATACCATTTTTCAATTCACAGAAAACCATCTTTTTCGGTTTCTATCAATTTCTGCGTTCTCTATAAAATAATTAATTTTGACATGTGTCAAATTTATTCTACAGAATAAAATTTACTTCCTCGAAAATCAGTGGAGTAATTTATTCCATAGATTTACTTAGCTAGTTTTTTTTTTTTTTCTTGCTTTATAAAACGAAAATCTCTGGAATAAACTATTTTATTTCGAGAATAAATTTTACTTTACTAGTAATTTACTTATCCATCTTTTATAAAACTGGGCATAAACATAACTAAATAAAACTAAGCATAATAAAATCTTAAAAATGCCGATGCATCCCAAGGCCAAAATACTCGCCTTACGCAGAATGCGAGCCAAAACTAAAATGCTACATGTCGCTTGGATGAGAGACCAACACAGACTCTATTTCTTTCACGTATGAATCTCTAAAGATGACTAACTAAAAACTAAAACACTAAAAGACGTTATCATCTTCAAAACATATCTGAGGGGTTGTTATTTTTGAATATTTCTGTCACATTGTCTTCACTAAAAATGAGTGTCATTGAAAAAGATGTCCAACTAATACAGTTAATTAAACAATGTAGATATATTTATGATAAAAAAGACGTGTTGATTTTACAAAAAGTGACATTACCGGCCTGTTGTTATTGGTTTGCCCTAAGAAGTACAGAATGTCTCATTTTCGATGCTTTTTTAGAGTATCTCGGGAAATATTAATGATAGAGCAAAATCGTTTGCACATTCCAGAGTCAACTTTTTGAGAAAAGTTTAATAGTCACCACAGGAATTTTCGATCTTCTTTTGTTTCTGAGCTACAGGCAAAAACATTTTTTTCGCTCATTTCGAAAATATCTTATAACTCATTTGTTATGGTAGTTAGAGAAAAATTGTTTTAACAAATTTTATACCGTCTTTTAGGTAAAATAAAATGGCGTAATTAGATTTTTTGGAAACTTCATAATTCATATATAACACAAACTTATGATTTTTTAAATGGCAACCTATGTTGAAAATAGTCTCATCTTTTTTGTTTATTTTTTAAGCTTTTCAATGATATATAACAAGTCTACATTCTTTTGTTTTGCACACGAATAAAAGATGAATTATTGTTTTTTTGGGGTGAAAAAATTGAAAATTATTAAGAAATAAATTAAAAAACTATAATAGTTGGTCATTTGTTTATTTCTGATATTATTTGCTTTAGTTTTACACATATTTTTAATTTATTTACTTTAAAAGCATATTTTTTCGAATTGTGTCAAGGCCACCTGCGTCGTCGATAAATAATAATTTAACTAATCCGAAAATTATTAGTTTAGAATAATTTTGAAAATATAATTAGTAAATATGGAATCAAAATAAACAAATGATGAAGTATTACAGTATATTTCATTTGTTTCTTAATAATTTTCAAAAAAATAAGCAATAAGATGAGGCTATTTTCAACATAGGTTGCCATTTAAAAAATTACAAGTTTGTGTTATATCTCAAGAATTATGAAGTTTCCAAAAAATCTAATTACGCCATTTTATTTTACCTAAAAAACAGTTTAAAATTTGTTAAAACAATTTTTCTCTAACTACCATTATAAATGAGTTATAAGATATTTTCGAAATGAGCCAAAAACAAGTTTTTGCCTGTAGCTCAGAAACAAAAGAAGATCGAAAATTCCTGTGGTGACTATTAAACTTTTCTCAAAAAGTTGACGGAATGTGCAAACGATTTTGCTCTATCATTAATATTTCCCGAGATACCCTAAAAAAAGCATCGAAAATGAGACACCTGTACATGAACCGGACAGCGTATTGTAAAGTTTAATGCAAAGTCATAATGCTCATGCAAAGGTAAATGCATAAATTTATAGCTTAAATAAACTAGCCTTAAGGTTATCATACAGCATAGCTAAATATCAATCCTATACGTAGGCTGGCAATAACTTACAGAGTACATTATCAATACAATAAATGTCTAAGCGGCTGACATCCGCACTAAACAGAGAGAGATATGGGAAAAATGTTAATAATTTCTAAACAGAATTTTGACTTAACTTAAAGTATTAAAAATAAAATAAAAATAAATAAATCATCACGGCATATTACCCATTTCTGGGTGTGCCAGTATCTACAACACATGTAGACATCGGTAATGATGACGATATATTTTACCGTGTGGGCGCTTACCAGGCGTCACCTCACGGGCACTCATAGTTGGCGTGGAGAGTGCACCACAGGGGTCACTTTACTGCCATTTAAAATTGGAAATATAAAAGGATAAAATATAAAAATAATATTTATTTTAGTAGCACTACCACTGGGCTATTTATGGGTAAATAACCAAAACCGAATTTGGAATTTATACAATTAATCTAAGCCAAAGTTGGAGAGTGCACCACAGGGGTCACTTTTGTGCCATTTAAAATTGGAAATATTTGGCGTCAGTCGGGATCGAACCCGGTTCCCCCAGGTTCGCGATCAGACACTCAGGCACGCGGCCACGGGACCCCATAAAAAAAAATAAAAAAACTTAAAATATTGATTTTGAAAACATAATTTAGAAGAGTTTATAATAAAGTCATTTACTTGTTATTGTTATTGTTGTGCCTTCAACTTGTCATATTACATGCCCCATAATAAGACTAATACAGAAAGTTATTTTTTATGCATTTTGCATGATTAGTGATACATTTAATTATTAATTTCTTTGAAAGTTGCTACAAAACAACTACAACATAACATATCTTATTCATTTGATCCGTATACTCACATTCATTTATTTGTAGGAATCCTAATGTACTACTAACTTATCATGTTTACATATTTTTTCTTCTGTGAGAAGAAACTTGACATTTATATCAAGGTTGAAAAATCCATCGCACCTAGGCGATTTTTAAATAGTTTATAATTTTATTTGTAAAGATGTAAAAATACGACGTGTACTCATGTAAATGCGTGGATTTGCTTATTGGAATGAAAGTTGGATACTGATTTTGCAGTAGAAAGTGAAGTTAGCTGCCCGTATAGGTGTAAGCTAGGTAGGCATAGACCTGAATGTAACGGGAAAACGATATAGAAATGTGCACGTGCATATCATTGAATACGTATATTAAGGCGGTTGACTACTAGCAGTTAGAATAGACTGAAAGGGTGCATCGTTTTCCCATTAAAATTTACTTGAAACTTAACATTTTCATAAAAATTAAAATGTTATTGGATAGATTAAGATATCTTCTTCCTTTCTCTAATAATGTTTTTTTAATATTATTTGTTAATAATTATTTATATGCAGTTAAAGTATGCCTATATTGAAGTTATTTTTACACTATTATTAAACTCTATTTTTAAAAAACTGTTATTAGACGTAGTTAAAGAAATTCATCTTCTTCTAGAAAATTATAATTTTTTTATAAATATCGCTATATTTATTGCAATTTTAATGGAAAAACGAAACGTACATTTTACGCAAGTAATACACAAGAAATGCACCGAAACTCCTGACATCTATGTTGAACTAACTTAGCTCCACCCCAATACATTCAATGGTAAAAGTAGAAGAGTGAATTTATTTACTATTGCACAGTGTTTCTCAATTTGATTTTGTATAGTAACAATATACATATTATCGATAATAAAGTACAATAAAGGCTAAGAAACAAAGCAAAAAGGGTGGATTGTACTTAAGTGCAAAAAGACGAAATTGTCAAAATTTCAGAGATTTTCTTAGGTATTTATTTTAATAAATCATTTCTTGTATAAATTATAATAAACAATTTCTGATTCGTGGCATTATAGATGTAAAAAGTGTGATTTGCCATACTCTTCCAAGAAGTTAAAGAATGAAACTGGCAAAAATGAGAAAAAGGTGTTCATCCAGGGCCTTTTATTTTTGTTTTTAATCATTAGGAACAATTAAATAGCATAATCAGTGGCGGATTTCCATTTCGGCAAAGCAGGCTGAAGCCTAGTGTGGCAAAATTAATGAATCACACAAAAACTTTGATTATAATAATATTGTTCTTTTATGTATTTTGTGACGATGGTCACTAGATATGAATTTAGTTTTTTCCAGAAGTTTATAAATTCAAATCGAGGTTTAAATCCCACAAGTAAAAAATCTTGTTTTTGCATTTTTATCATTTTGTATTGATCTAAATTTCACAATGTAATTGTTTGGTTATATACATCGTTTATTGTAATATGTATTGTTGTATTATGTTTAAAGTTACTAATATTTATAGATTTGTTGTTTACCTAAAAATACTGAGGGATTGAGAGGCTGGCATGCTCGATTAGTGCGCTGGGGAATCTCGCTGGAGATCGTAGCTTCGATCCCACATGAGTGTGTATTTTTTATATTTTTATGTAAAATAGCGAGTACTTGAAAGATTTTAATTACAACATAAATTTTTGATTACAATGAAGAAAATTTGATAGCAATAATAAATATCAATAATTACGCAAAAAATAAATTGATTATAATCGTTGTTGGAGTGCAATGTAAAAAAATCTGTTGTGGCCAGCACAAGACCTCTCGCCATTTCCATATTAGGATATATAAGTATTGTATTGCACTTCGCTTTCGAACCGTCGTTTTATAACAAAAAATTACAGAACTTTACTCAAATATTGTTTTTTATTGTACTTAACATGTCTTCTGCACACATATAATTATATCTATTTTACATTATATGAGGAAGTTTCTAAATTCAGAAATTCTTCCAATTCATTAACCAGATTGGCGGTATTTCTGATGGATATATGCATTTTACTTATAATTTCAAATATTTAATTAATAAAGCAATCAGAATGTCACTAAAACTGTTGATATTTGACAATGACATGTGTCATGTTATAAACATTGGAATTTGTCAACTGGTTTCCTTAGTGCCTTGGCCTCTGCGATTAGTTTACTCTATAAATTATAGTGTCTTTATCTCTAAATCTATACAAGATATAATAATAATTTTAAGTGTATTAGATGGAGAATTTTATATTCTTCAATATTTAATAAAAAGAACTCCCAAAATATTATATTTAGAAGATTTTTTTTAAGAAACTACTACTTCCGGTTGTTCAATTGTTACCAAAACCTTTTCAGCTCTTCCCAGGAATGTCAGATTGAAGAAACTGCAGTTAAACATTTTTTAAGTCTTATAGTTTTTGAGGAATCGTCCCTCCAACATCCATACATAAACACACACACACACACACACACACACACACACACACATACATACACACATCCACACACACATACACACACACAGACATCATTTTAAAAATGTTATAATCGGATTCTAGGGACCTTAAATCGTGCTTATTCAATAAAATCTGGATATGCGAATTTTAGCATGAATCCAATACCTCTCTTAGCGAGAGGTAAAAAAATATTTTTTAAACGTTATGAAAATGTAGCAACAATACATAAACAATAAATGCGGAATTATATTGTTTTTACATACCTACTTATAATAATAATAACTTTTTTCTATAGTTTCCATCTTCATATAGTAGAAAAATATAATAAAACTTGTTTAATAAAAAATTCATAATTTAATGTTACAAAATGGGAATTTTTACAGCTCTAGAAACGTTCTTGAAATTTTTGACGTCAAGTTGATAATCTGTTGCTCATTTCAAAGTAAATATTTTCGTTTAAAAACACAGATGGTGCCAGTAGCTAACACGCGTGGGTATATTTTTTGTTTGACATTTCGTCCACTTTATAATTATTACTTCTATTTTTACCATAAACAAACACAGGACAAATATCGAAATACACGCTGCTACTAAAATCATATGTAAACAAGGAAATGGCTGTCATGAACATGTGGATTTAGGCGTTGAAGTTCGTTGCAGATGTCACCATCGAGTTGACGTCATAAGCGATCCATGATAAGAAAATTTGAATTGCGATGAAATTTTTTAAAATTCATATCTTATGTGATGCATACATTTTCTTACTCAAAGTTAGTCCTACTGGTCTGTACTAATGTAAAAAAATATTTTTAAAAAATGTCGGAATACCCCATTACAGATCTTAATTAAAATAATAAAAAATCTGTTGTGGCCAGCACAAAACCTTCCGTCAATTCCATGTATTTTGTACAAATCCCATACCAAAAGGTCCTTGGAACAGATTCTATATAATATCATGTAAAAACACATACTATTTTTTACAAATTCCATACCAAAAGTTCATTTGAAAAGGTTCTATAAATCCAATAAAATTATAAAATAAACTACACTAATTAATGTCCTTCCATCTTCTCTTTGGCCTTTCTCTGCGTGTCACTTGCGAGCAACACTATGACATACCAATTTTAGATCCTATACTTTTTCCATATTTGGTTTTGCACTTGCAACTGACATCTGTCAATTAAATTTTTTTGAATAATTATGTCAGCTGTTTCCATGATAAATAACAAAGCTGACTAATTTTTGAAAATTAATTTCTTTATAATGCTTTAAATTTACATCTATTGAATATGAAGGAAAATGTATAATCAAACTGTATAGAGAAGAGTATTTTCTTTAATATATATAATAACAAAATGTCAAAAAATAATATTTAACTGCGTTTTTTTAAGAAAAACTGTTAAAAACTTCAAATAAGGGTACTTCCGGTGGATCAATTATAACCAAAATCTAATCAACTCTTCATATGGATGTACAGAAGAGGAATACGAAAGAATTATAATTTTTGGAATTGTAGTATTGGAGTTATCGTCGGAGAAAAATTTGTCACACACGGACACACACACACACGGACACACACACACACACGGACACACACACACACATACAGACATCATCTTAAAAATGGTATATTCGTATTGTAGGGACCCTAAAACGTGCTTATTCATTAAAAACTCACCACCGAATTTTTTGACCAAAGACAATACCTTCCTTACCTAAAGGTGACGGAAGGTAAAAACTAACCATAGAAATACTTTATATGACTTGTAATATTTACTTTAGAAAATTACAACAATCATAATAATAACAATAATGCCTATTTTTAATGACATATCTATTTTTGAAATAATCCTTTTCTCAAATTTTCATTTATTTTTGTTTCAATAATAATAGCATTTGAGGCAAGTTCCTCAAACAGCCCGTTCTACCACCTTTATTTCAGAGCACAACACACGTACGCCTCAACTGCGGTAGTGAAAGTAAAATTTAAACATACATAAACTTTTACATCTGACGGTACAGTCTAGCCTAGGGTTATAATTTTAGAAGTGGGGGAACCTGTAAGGCACAACCCACTGCATATTTCCCCCTGCACACTTCCAAAACCTTAGATGGTTGAAGACTAGAAGACAACCACCTTAATGAAGAATAATTATGGTTCATTTGATGTTTATTATTGTGACAACTGTTTTCTATTGTTCCTAACTCAATTGAAATTTGTATTATACAAAATTATTAAACAAGGCTTTATTTTACAAGAGTGGATTAAAAAGTAAGCGGCCTAACACAGAGAAGACAGCACCAGACACATATTTTTTTTGATGAGTTATATGAACTGTCAATAATGTCCATGCAATTTTTTACGTTAATCCATTAATTGAAAAAAATTCAAATTATTTACAATTTAACAGATAATGTTAAACTTCACAGACACTAATAACAGTGCACATAGTATTGCCGCGAGAGAAAATAATTTGGTACCATCATACAAGCGTACCACATAGTTTTTATTTGTTTTTAATAATTGAAACTAATAAATAAATATTATATGTACAGAGTGTCTCTTAAATAGGGGGACATGGCTTAACCACAGATTCCTGAGGCTAAAATAAGACGATTTAACTAAACTTGCTTCTACCGGAAAGTGTACCATTTAGCCAGAATTCTGCTTCAAAGTTCTTCGACAAAAAAATAATTTTGCTTATAACAACAGAACGCTTTATACGATTTGAATGAAATTTGGTATGACAGTTCATATGGTTATAAGTCATCTTTTAAGGTGATACTTGTTATTATTAGTGAACCACTAGTGTATGAAACCTAGGTGTCCCAACATTGATCAGACCGTAACTTTTTAATGGCCATGCCAATAACATAAAATTATTTTTTTTCAGATAGATACTGGATTAAATTTATTTTAAAAAAAATCACGATGCAGTCACTCAGGTATATTTTTTTCTGTCTTAACAGTAACAGATATCACAAATTAAACAGAGAGAGAAAAGTTTACTATTGAATGTATCTTTCAGAAAAAATAATAATTTGATGTTATCGGCGTGACCATTAAAAAGTTACGATCTAATCAATGTTGGGACACCTAAGTTTCATACACTAGTGGTTCACTAATAATAACAAGTATCATTTTAAAAGATGACATAACCATATGAACTGAAAGAGTATATCAGCAGAGAACCATCGCTAACTCATCTCACTAAGTTGACAAAAAAACTCTCACAACAAAAATATTTTGAAACTACGCACTTATTATAAATATTCAACTTAAATATTGCACTTATTGTAGCACATTTCAACCTTTGAATAAAAGAAAGTCTGATATGATTAATATTCGTTATCAATATTATCATACAGATATGTATGAAATTTCAAACTATTCACATATTAACTAACATAATACAGTCATAACTTGTCAGTAAACTATAGGTGGTAATAAATAATATTTTTCGATTATTCAACTGGTAAGTAGGTAAATATGAATTAATGAATAATATTAAATTCTTTTTATATTAATGTTAACTTAAAATTATTTTAAAAAAATATTTATCATAAATAAAACAAAAAAATCTGTTGTGGCCAGCACAAAACCTTCCGTCAATTCAATGTATTTCGTACAAATCCGATACCAAAAGTTCCTTGGAAAAAATTCTATATATCCTGTAAAATTGTAACACGAACACACTATTTTTTACAAATTCCATATTGCAAGTTCCTTTGGGAAGATTCTATAAATCCAATATTATTATAACACGAATGTACATTCTGTAAATTGCACTTTACACTTCCTCCTTCCTATCCAACGCATCTTCTTCAGATAGTTCTTCCTCTCTCAAATATTCTGCTACACAGTCCTTCCATCTTCTCTTTGGCCTTCCTCGTACTCCCGGCATTGAAACTGCAAGTCACTTATGCGAGGGACACTCTGTCACTTATGTTACTTTCTGATCCTTTACTTTCCACTTTGGTTTTGCACTTGACACTGACATCTGTCAATTAGAATTTTTTTGAAAATATGTGCTGTTTCCATAATTTTAGCAAAGCTAACTGATTTTTGAAAGTTAACCTCTCTTAATCTCTCTATAACTCTATATCTATTGAATATGAAGGAAAATGTATAATCAAATTGTATAGAGAATAAGATTTTCTTTCATATTAATGATCACAAAATGTCAAAAAATGATATTTAACTGCGGTTTTCCCAGAAAAACTGTTAAAAACTTCAAATAAGGGTACTTCCAGTTGACCAATTATAACCAAAATCTAATCAGTTCTTCATATGGTTGTAAAGAAGAGGAATACGAAAAAATCATAATTTTTAGAATTTTAGTTTGCGAATTATCGTCGGAGAAAAAATTGTCACACACACACACACGGACACACACAAACACACATACAGACATCAATGTAAAATTAGTAATATCGTATTCAAGGGATCTTAAAACGTGCTTATTCATTAAAAACACACCACCGAATTTTTTGACCAAAGACAATACCTTCCTTACCTAAGGGTGACGGAAGGTAAAAATCATAAATAATGGTATACTCCTATGGTACAAGAAAACGAAGTACGCTCACGCTTTCTCGTGTACCAAACGACGTCTGGACGGTACAGTACTGTTTGATTCTAAATATTTCCCGCAGATTTCCGTAGGTACACACTTGTTTTAATTTGTTTTACTTTGTTTAAATACATACTATAAAATAAAGCCTTCTTGCGACGTATACCGCGTTGTCCAAATAAAATTATAATGATCACATTTTTTCAGATAACATCTACTATGAGCGTAACCCCCTCAGCTCTAGAAATCACCAAATGCCACTCGTGCTCCAAATACCTTTCCCGTTATCCTGTCTACTGTACCCTCGATGGCAACGCCATCTGTTGCCAGTGTTTCACAACTAGTCAACCTCTAGTTCGTAACAAGTCTTATGAAATAGCAGCTCGTCTGTTCAAGTTCCCTTGTAAGAACCAGAACTTGGGCTGTGAAGAAACTGTGCCATTTGTAGGGGAAAATGATGTGATACCACATGAAGAGACCTGTCAATTCAGGAAGTATAAGTGTCCTTGTAAGTGCAAATGGAGTGGAAGAAGAGAAGCGATGTTGAGGCATTGTAGAAATCAACATAATGTGTTGATGAATCCTATAAGAATGTCTTTGGATATTGGTAAATATAACTATACGACAAAAATTTGATAATAGGTTAAACCAAGTGTTAAACATTATAGTCTAGACAAGACACTTTTTACTAGAATTATATACAATTTTTTTTACGTCTGCAATAAAAGTGTAAAAAAGTGCCATAACGTTTCATTCACTCGTTTAAGTTAAAAAAAATCTGATGTGGACACCACATGACTTCCTTGCACTTCTATTAAACTATACATATTTTGTTAATAACTAAAATATGTATTATAACAGACCCAATCATAAAATTGCACGTATTTGACATAATTTGACACTGACATTATTTTTTTTATTTTTTTGTTATTTTTTGTCCTAATTCATACCAAACTTATTTGCAAAAACCAAAAAATTCATAATTTTTAAAATTACTTTATCTCTTTTATAAAAAGGATTAATTTAATAATACTTGATGTGCTAAACGCAGAATTTAATTCTGTAAAACTTTTATTTGAAACACTTATTTCTAAAATCAAAATAAAACCATTTTTTTTCAAGAAATACTGTTAACAGCTAAATTTTAAAAGATTTGGATTATATTTTAATACAGTTCTTCATTAAAATCTATTATAGGCATCAAGTAAGTTCCAATTCCGGAAATTATGTAATGACCAAAAAGGAAGGTACACAACTAGATTTTATAACAGTCGTAAATACAAATTTCAACTTTCTATGGCTTACCGTTTTTCAGTTATGCGAAATACGTACGTACGTATAGACGTCACAACGAAATTAGTCAAAATGTATTCAGGGATAGTCAAAATGGATATTTCCGCTGAAATCTGAAAACCGAAATTTTTCGCGATTACAATACTTCCTATACTTCTTATACAAGGAAGTAAAAAGTGCATTTTTTCACACTTTTATTGTGTTAAAAAAAGACATACTTTATAAACTCATTTTAATGAAAAAAAGTGTACTTTTTTTTAACAGACGTAGAAAAAATCTCTTTCGGTCCCTACTCACTGTACTATTATACTTTTTTTTTAACTAAAATCTAGTTCCATTATACAGAATAACTCATAATCATAATGGGTGAAACAAAATTAAACTATATGTATATATCTAATTTATTTTCTAAAAATTAAAACAGCTCAGAAACTATGAGCTGCGTTCACCAAATTTCATCAAGAGAGCCTCTTTGTGTATTTTTGTATTGTATACAGGGATGGAAACGTAACGATACTCGATAACTTTGTAACAATTACAAAAAACGTTATGTAACCGCAATATAACAAATAACGTTATTCATGTTCACAAATTTTACACGATTTTTGCCCTTGAACATATATCCTAATTTACTGATTATATGTATATTATTTCCTGTTATGAAATATGAAATTTATAATTGTCATAATTGGCGTACTCCGTTTCAAATTTAAATGTTGAACACTTCATTTTATTTCTAGAATAAAATTAGTATAAATTTTATTTAATATACATATACAGTTAGGGGTGCTTTTTATGATGAATTTAATTTATAAATTTACATTTAGAAATTTTGATTTAAAATTTACAATTTTCTCTGTGGTTTATGTTCGATTTTGAAATTGTAGATCTGACCAATCAATATCTATCACGTGACTTGTCACTGCTTGTCATTTGACGTTTCACCAGTTATCAGTTCAGATTTTAGGTTACAATTTTATTTTCATAGCCATGAATATATTAGACGCTATTGAACAAGATGATTTTTTAATAATACCGGGAATGTCTTTTATACTATTGATTTGTATAGTAAAGAAATAAAACAAAGACAAACTTAAAACAAAAATCTGTTGTGGCCAGCACAATACCTCTCGCCATTTATATTTTATGGTATATAAGTATTCGTTAACGAACCGTTGTTTTATAACATAGAAATTACAGAAATTTACGCAAATATTGTTTTTTATTGTATTTAACATGTCTTCTACACAAATATAATTCTAAATATATCTATTTTTCATTTTATGAGGAAGTTTCTAAATGTCAGAGATTCTTCCAATTTATTAACAAGATTGTCGGTATTTCCGATGGATATATGCATTTTACCTATAATTTTAAATATTTAATTAATAAAACAATAGGAAAGATTAAATGTACTTCCCAGAAAAAGTCATCAGAATGTCACTAAAACTGTTGATTTTTGACACTGACATATCATTTACAAACTATGATATAAACATTACTATGTTATAAATATTTGAATTTGTCTGGTTTCCTTAGCGTAGTTTAGCCACTGCGATGTATTACATCCGATTATTCTATATATTATAGTGTCTATCTCTAATATATAATAAAAATTTTAAGTGTATTAGACGGAGAATTTTATGTTCTTCAAAATTTGTAATACCAAATTTTCCAAAAAAAATATATTTAGAAGAATTTTTCTAAGAAAATACTATGTACTTCCGGTTGTCCAATTGTTACCAAAACCTTTTCAGCTCTTCCCAGAAATGTCAGATTGAGGAATTCATAGTTAAACAGATCTTAAGTCTTATAGTCCTTCCAACATCCACACGCACACACAAACACACATCGTAAAAATGTTATAATCGGATTCTTGGGACCTTAAATCGTGCTTATTCACTAAAATCTAGATATGCTATTTTTAACATGAATTCAATACCTCTCTTAGCGAGAGGTTAAAACGTAGATGTTCTGTTAGGCCTATAAACACATTGAGTTGTCAATGGGCACTATCATAGTTTGTTTCAGAAAATGAAATAAGATCATGAACAGTTCTTCAAATATACTCGTATGAATGTGCCTGTATTTAGTTCCTTGCTATTCGTAGTTGCATTGAAATTACGCAAACGTTTTTATTTTTGTCGTACAATTACGCGAATACTCCTTAATAACAAAAGACAAAATATCAATTTGTTCCTTTGACTTCATCAAAATGTCAACAACTGACAAACAGAAAAGACAGCTGACGGATGAAGCAAAGTTATAAATCGTTCATAAACCATACTATGCGTTTTAAGTGAATTTATATTTTAAAATGTAAATTATAAATCGTAAATTAAATTCATTATAAACCAGCCCTTATTTTAACGTTAAAATAACGAAACAAAAATAACGCAATTAATAAAGCTACTTTAAATTACAGGTAAATCTACATTGAAGAATTATTTAATGCAAGCTTTCAATATACAATTTCTACTGCATATTAAAATTTGTACCACATCTGAGAAAGTTATGTACTCCGTAAGATGCTTAGAAGATATACATACCACTTCAAAGTTCCAATTTGTTTTGGAAATAAGAAAAAACACTTCAGTAATATCCAGAACAGAAAAAGTTTTACCTCAAGAAAATTTAACCATTGATGAGTCTACTTCTATTGCAATAAACTTCAAAATTATAAAAGAATTCTTTTCAACATTAAATGAAGTTGAAACTATCATCACTATTCAGCTTATAGGTGAAAATAGTGCATCAAATACTGTTCAATGTAAAAACCAATATTTGGGTTGCCATTTTAGAGACACCTACTACAAATGCTTGAAACACGAAAAATATTTTTGCCCGTACGTACCACAATGTCCCATTTGCAAGAAAACAGTAGTCAGTTTTTCCATATTAGATCATTATGAAAAAGACCATGGTGATATAATGCCACCAATAGGCAAATTAAATCAACTTTGGAAAGATAATGAAGGCTATTTTATAGTAAGAACATTTTTTGAACATATTGACTTGACTATATGTTCGTATTCCACAAAAAATAATAAAATTACTATCAATATCTACAGTCCATGGTCTAGCGAAGAATTAAAAGAAATGACATGTCAAGTGTATTTTCAAGTCGTTATATTTGGATTAGGTACAGATGATTGTAATCTGGAGCCAGATACAGTACATGATTGGTCAATTACAAAAGAAGGTGAAATTACAGTGGTTGATTCATTGTCAGTAGGAATAAAACTGAAAAAAGGGGATACACCAAGTCTATAAATATTGAAAATAGGTGAAAATGTTTTTATAAACGAGCGTAAAGCTGTCAAAATTGAAAAAAAAAAAAACATTACCCTGTGAATGTTTTTTTCAATATTGAAAATAGGTTTTTCCAAAAAATAAATAAAGTTAATTTTTTTTTTTGTTCATAAATGTAGGTAACTTTAAGTTATTTTAATATACAGTGGTGGACAAAAGTATAGAAACTTTTAAATATTTCATTTTTTTAAAATATGTTTATAGTTCTCGCAAATTTGAATCTTATTTTCTGAAGTCAATATATCGAAGAATATATTCACAAGAAATCTTTTGATATTGACTGTACGATTTAAGTGAAATAACATATACTCGTTTTTTCGGTGGACAAAAGTATGGAAACTTATTGAAAATATGATTTTAATTGTCTTACTTTCAATTGTATTGTATACTCATCGTCGACGAGTGAAAAATGGCATACTGTCCTTTGGAGCGATGAAAGCAAGTTCATGATGTCTAACTCCCGTCAGAACCAAATATTTTGAACTTGCTTTCATCGCTTCAAAGGACAGTATGCCATTTTTCACTCATCCACGATGAGTGTTCCTATGCAAATTCAGTTCTGGCCCTCCTGTTTTTCTTTGACAGTACAGGTTTCTTAACGGTTATTTTTCTAGTAATCCTACATCACATAGCCATCGCATCACAGTGCGATCACTCAAATCTACATGAAATTGTTCCCGAATTTTTGCAGAACGTTCACTTGATGATAAAGTAGGATCACTTACGGATAGACGCCGAATGGTTTTTGTCAATTCTAGCACTAGTTTTCTTGGACCACCGACTTTTATATTAATTTTAACACTTCTATACTGCGATTTTTTTTTCAAAATCATTGATATGCCACTTTTACTGATTTTTTAATTTTTTTTAAATATTGCGCTGTTTCACAGCATCTTTATGAAGCCGTACTACCCTTTCTCTTAAGTCGTCGGAAAAATATTTATTTTTACTCATCTTAACATCAACTTACTAAATAAATGACAAAATACAACTGAAAGTAAGACAATTAAAATAATATTTTTAATAAGTTTCCATACTTTTGTCCACCGAAAAAACGAGTATATGTTATTTCACTTAAATCGTACAGTCAATATCAAAAGATTTCTTGTAAATATATTCTTCGATATATTGACTTGAGAAAATATGATTCAAATTTGCGAGAACTATAAACATATTTTAAAAAAATGAAATATTTAAAAGTTTTCATACTTTTGTCCGTGACTGTATATCATAATCATACAATATTTCTTAAAAATATTAAGCTTTTTATTCATAATTTTGTTAATAAAGTTTAGCGGCATCGAAATGTTGTGACGTCCCTGCGATGAGCCCTATAGTTCAACCAAGTTAAATGATATATAGCTGATATATATTTTTTACTTTTCGTTTTCATTGTTGTTAATATGATTAATAATTATTTAATTTCATACAGATGTTCACCTGTTAATGAATGAAACAATAACGTATTCATTATATTTTCTTTTTTTACTTTGACGCTCTATACATAGGTTTATGAAATGTCAAATGGAGAATGGAGGTCATACATGTCAGAGCTCGTATCGTAATTTATGCGAATGTATTAATGGCATTATACATGAGTAAAAAAAGAATATTTATAAATTTTTATTTAAAATTGACTAGCTTAATTTTAATATTTTTTTATTGGGTCAGCGGATATTTAAATCTTAATATTATACACGATATTTTGTAAACAAAAGTAAATGTAAATAAATTTATAACGAATTAAAAATATTTATCATTTATTTATTCTTAAGGACCTAGGGCTTTTGCGAGACCATTAATGCCCAGTTGCATCACAGACTCAATATTTAAACCTAGTTTTATTCAGTTAGTCAAATAAATTGATGCTCATTCCTATTGAATGATTATTTAATGTCAGTATAAAATTGAAGTGACTGATTTTAGTCGAAATTTTAATTTTCAAAAGACACCATCCTTTGATCTGCCACATCTGTCTCTAGATAATACACTCAGGAAGACATTTCATTTGCAAATTAATGAAAATTTTATGTTTTACAGGACATGGAATATACGAGTAATTATTATACAGATTAAATACCAGTAATCAAAATGTACCGTATATGAAAATTAGATATATTTATACCTATTCGGTGGCGCACGGACATATTTTCTATAGGTTAATTTTTGAAATATAATACAAATTTGAATCAATTTATCCTACTTTTTTGTCTCTTTTCACTGGTATATAACGCTTATTGTATTTTAAATTTGTTTTGCCCTTAAAACCTTAGATTTTTCGTTTCAAACATGGTTCTATTTCCTAAATCTTATGGCCCCGAAGCATATGTAGGGGGCTTTACAATCTTTTAAATAAATCGTCTAATGTGAGTCAGTTAAAGTCAATCTACTACTGAAAACACGAAGTGAAGGCAAGTGAAGTAAGTCGATAAGAGTAGTATATTGTCACTCATGGCCTAGATTAGTGAAGAATTTTCATTTTTCGACCCAAATAGCCGCGACCTCGCACACATATAAGTTCACTTCACAAGGAATTGAGATGCAATTAACCCAAGGAAACACTTTCCAACTGATTTATAACATGCAATTATTTGATTTGTGTTTTTAATCACATGCAAAATGAGAATGTTCTGTTTCTTGAAGAAATATGTTTAAATATCTGCAGCCAACTGGAAAATGAGTCATTTTCAGCACAATTTTTTAATGAATATAGTTTAAGGAATAATAGGGTCCTCCACTATATTTTTTTTTTTAAAACTTCATCTAAACTGAAAGTGATATGTAATTTTAAAAAGTCTTTATTGTTATTCGTTGAGCCGTAATATTTTTTTTTAATATTCTGTGACGTATAGAGATGATTTTGTTCTCAAACAATGGATTTCGCTAATAATGGGGTCATTTCACATTTTCTGATTTATTTTTTTCTTGAAAAAATAGGTCATATTAAACATGTATGTGTATGTTTTACATCTTACAAGTCTTTAGAATCAGAGATATAATTTTTTAAAAGTTGCGTTTAATTTCAAATATTTCAACGGCTGACGACACATATTCACGGATACGACAGTCGAATTCTACCGGTTTAATTTAAAACTATGATTATTTGGTTTGGTATTTATTTAAATAAATGGTTTATTTACATACCTTATACTGCACTAGTTCTTTTAAAGAAATAGAAAGTAAAAATTATCTTCTCTCTTGTATATTTTGCTGTCAGCTGTCACACTTTTAGGTTAGGTTACTGTTTCATTTTGTGAAGCGTGTGTGTATGAGAGAAAATTGCCTTTGTGTGAGTATGAATATGTGTCGTCACAAATTTAGTCCGTGTTTAAAAGCGCGAAAGTTTATTAGCAAATTTATGAATGAAAAATATGCGATATTTCAAATTATTTTCTATTACTATATTTATTAAATGAGATGGATTTCATGATTTTATAAAAAAAATCGACAATTATTTTTTTTTTTTTTTTGAAATGACCCCATTGAAGTCACATATATCATAGATATTTATTTTTTTCAGCACTTATAAAATGTATAAATATGTTAAAATAACCCTTGTGGTCAATAATTGGAAATATGGGTAGATAAGTAATTTAATATTTAATGTCATAATTAATAAAAATACTACGTATATATTATAGTCCCAGATTTGATTTGCACTCGTAGCCTATGTCATTCAACATATATCTTTTACTTTCATACCAACGCTTGTGATCTGTCATGGCATCATAAATTTAAACTAGTATTATTTGGTTTATTTCTTTTGTTTTATTGTTGTTATTTTCTGCATTTATATACTTGCAAATGGATTCCGTATTTCAAAAAGGCGATAGCAGAAGGTTTGAAAGTAGTAAGACTTTGGAATAGAATAAATGTGCGACGTAGATATAGAGATGAGGAAATGGTAATAAAAACACGATTATTTTAAAAACTAATAACTATTTTTAAACTGTAATAATCCTTAATATACAGTTTTAAGGTATAGTTTTAATATAACTGACCCTTGTTCTAATTTGTTACTACGGTGGAGGACCCTATTACTTCTATAACAATTTTTTTGCAACAAACTTCATACTTGGAATTTATATAAAATATAATGGAAATAAACTGGCACCAAAGTCACAATCATTAACTTTAGGCATTTACGAAAATTCTACCGGTTAACTATTACCGGTATATACCGGTAAACAGCTGATCATCAGGTTACAGCTACCGGGATAGATACTTTAAGAACGCAAGTGATAAACAGGGTAGATTTATAACCTATGAACAACAGTTGAAAGATGAAATAGATTTGAAATTTGACGTAGTTAAACCTTATCTCGTCTCGTCTTCTGTATTAACATAATTAACTTCTGAAATCTATGGGGTCCCGTGGCCGCGCGCTGAGTGTCTGGTCGCGAACCTGGGGGAACCGGGTTCGATCCCGACTGACGCCAAATATTTCCAATTTTAAATGGCACAAAAGTGATCCCTGTGGTGCACACTCCACAGCAGCTATGAGTGCCCGTGAGGTGACGCCTGGTAAGCGCCCACACGGTAAAATATATCGTCATCATTACCGAAGTCTACATACGTTGTAGATACTGGCACACCCAGAAATGGGTAATATGCCGTGATGATATATTTATTTATTTATATTTAAATTATAAAATAATAAGCGATTTTGTAAATATTGCAGCCTATAGTCTATAAAAGAGTACTAATCTCATTCTAGATGTGTAATATATTTATTTTAATACATATACGTAACCGCGCTTCACAATTTAATGATTAATAAATCATAAGATGTTTCTTCATCTGGCGTTAAAGTCTCCACAGCTTGATATAAAAATTAATGGACTTCATTTATTTTACTACAAAATTTATGGGATTTTACATTTAATTAATCAAATTATACTTTATACATAATACAAAACATATATAAAAAAATTTGATGCTGAATTATTTATTATTGTTATATAAGATTTTTATATAATTAAATGATTACTTCAATAAATAAATAATAAGTGAAATTATTTTAAATATTTCTTCTCATTAAATAATTAAATTAAATGTGGTGAAAACTAACTTGTTTTAGATCTAAACAAATTCAATATGCGTAAATGCTTCACAATTTAATATATATATATATATATATATATATATATATATATATATATATATATATATATATATATAAAAACGTTGAAGTCTCCACAGCTTGGTATAAAAACTAATAGACTTCGTTCATTTTAGTACAAATTTATAGCATTTTAGATTTAATTAATAAAAAATATATAATACATGGCACGATCAGAACAAATCTAAAAAAATTGATGCTTAATTTATTGTTATGTAAGATTTCTTTATATAACTACCTATTGTAAATGATTACTTTAATAAATAAATGATTAAGAAAAATTATTGTAAATTAATTCTCAATTAATTGTGAAATATAACTGTTTATTTATGGAAACAATTCAACATAATTGCAGTTAACAATTAATTATTAAGAAAATAAAAATATATCTAAATATCGCTGGTTACTCGGCAATACGTCCTATCTCCCATGTTCAACGAAGAAAGATATTAGTAGATTTGTATTTTGCATCACTACTTACATCGTAATTTAAAAGTTGCCTGCATGTTTAGGTTTGTAGTAAGTACTAGCAATAATTGTAATATTTCATTTTTGGCGAAAATGAGTCATTAGTAGAGTTGGATTCTGCGTATCTTTTTAAATTGTAATTTAAAAGTCGTATATTTGAGCCAAAATCACATTGGAGGTATTTATTAGGCTATATAAGTATTGTTCATATTTAACACTTCTGGTACAAAAAAATTCTTACTACATCTCTTCTTTATATATTTTTTAATTATTTCTATGAACAAATACAAAAACGGTCCAGCAAACATCATTATTAATAATTTTGTGCACGAAAATTACAGAAGTGATAATATGACACCTTTGATGAAATGAAGCTAGATCAAATATATAAAATAAACAAAAGTAAATATATCATGCCTTATTGCTTATTACCCATTTCCAGATGTGTCAATTTTCAATCTGTTATTTTGATACTGAAAATACGTTTCAAGTTCATCGTCGGACAAGTTCGAATCCGAACCGTCCAAACAACTAGATAGGTACTTGCAGCACACAGTCACAGAACCTCACAACATGTTATAATGTAAATATTGGTACAAATCATTCATAACCACAACAATGTAATTAAAAATTTTAAATCTAAAAAATGTTCATAATCAATGATCAAAACATTCTCAATACTTTCCTTTTTCAAACCAAATGATGCGAACCAACAAAATAACAATAAAACATTTACAGCTCGATTCTCGAAAAAGTTTGAGTTAATCCTCATTTTTCGATTAGCGATGTTTCCTCTAACTTTGACAGTTTATATCTTAAAATATAGTCTAATTTATTCCTAGGATCTACCTTTTTTGATAATATAATGAAGATTTTAAATACCGGAATAGAATAGAATTCACTAATCCAAAAATAAGATTTTGCGAATCGGGCTGTTATGTTTCTCATTTTAACCTCAAACTCAAAACACTCACCTATATTTAGTTTCTGGTTTGACAGGAACCTAACCTGCCCCACACTCACTGTCACAAAGCGGGTCACTGCACATTCAACTGACACGGAACGGAATCAAAGTTTTTTCAACCGAACACGGCAATAAACATACCTATGCGCGGCTAAAGGTACACTGAAAGAAAACAAACACTGCCGTGAAATGACGAGCGCTGCACAGAGCCGGAATCAGGAGGGGGTAAAAGAGGGGAGGAAAAAGCTTAACGCAGGAATCTGTGTTTGGATATGGAATGGTGGAATTTTGAGGATATCTAGAATGTTCTATGGAAGAAATGTTAAGTCTTTTCTGTAAATTTAATAACTTCACTGCGTTTAGGTGACATTTTGAATATTTTTGTACATTTCTACGCCACGGCTAAATTTTATACCCATTTACGATTTTACTGAAACTAATCCCAGTAATTTCTTTTTTTAGAAATTAATAATAATTGGTAGCATTGAAGTTTATTGAAGGAAGAACACTGTTTTGAACTTCATTTTGTTTACGGATTTATTATGAAAAATATAAATCATGTGATACCAGTGTGATTAAAAACGATTATTATAGTCTTTAAAAACAATTCAAGTAGTAATTATGCTATTATCAACACTTATTGTTTCGTACATACATGTGTCTCTTAAATAGGGGGACATGGCTTAACTACAGATTCCTGAGGCTAAAATAAGACGATTTAACCGGAAAGTGCACCATTTAACCAGTATTCTGCTTCAAAGTTCTTCGAAAAAAAAAAAAAATTTGCTTGTAATAACAGGACGCTTTATTTGATTTGGATAAAATTTGGTATGACAGTTTATATGGTTATAAGTTATAAGTCATCTTTTAAGATGATACTTGTTATTATTAGTGAACCACTAGTGTATGAAACTTAGGTGTCCCAACATTAATTAGACAGTAACTTTTTAATGGCCACGCCGATAACGCGAAATTATTTTTTTTCAGAAAGATACATTCAATAGTAAACTTTTGTCTCTCTATGCAATTTGTGATATCTCTTACGGTTCGCACAGAAAATAATAAAACCTGAGTGACTGCACCGTGAATTTTTTAAAACAAATTTAATCTAATGGGGTATGTGACCATAATCGAATTTCAATATATAAGTCATAATATATAAAAACAAACCTCTATAGCTTCTCATTATAATAATAAAAACTGAACATTAGTTTGTAATAATATTGTTATTAGCAATTTAATGTTTTGGAGAAGGGATCTGTGACGTCAGTAGGGTAGAATGGTAGAAGAAGACAGTTAGACTGAGATAGATATGTTTGTGAAAGGTTATGGACAGCTGCTGTTACTTTCGCCTACCACAATATATCTATCTCAGTCTAACTGTCTTTTTCTATCATTCTACCCTACTGACGTCACAGATCCCTTCTCCAAAGTTTTAATAATTATTTTTTCGTAAACTACGAATAATTAATTAATTTAAAAAAAATACGGGTATTTTATTTTTTGGTCTAGTATCATACATGTAAAAATCAAAATTTAGTCACATACCCCATTACTGTCTTACCTTACTTATTTGTTAGATTATAATGTTGTCTTCATTTACGATGTATTAAATTTTTTAATTATTTTTAAATGTATTATATGACATTTGCGTCCATTCCTGGTCATGTCAAGTTACAAGCGGCAACATCGCTCAGTAAGAGACAGGGTGCGGAAAGGGATAAAAGTTGAACAATCATTTGACGGCGAGTATAATATAATAAATGCGAAAGAAACCCTATCTGTCTGTTACGTTTTCACGCCTAAACCGCTGAACCAATTTTGATGAATTTTGGTATAGAAATAGATTGGACCTTGGAGAAGGACATAGGCTACCTTTTGTTAAAATAAAACTTGAAGGGGGTGTAATAAGGGATGAAAGTTTGTATGGAGAACCCATCATTTCTTCCGCTGAACCAATTTTGATGAATTTTGGCATAGAGATAGATTGGACCATGAAGAAGCACATAGGCTCCCTTTTGTCGCAAAAATAAAACTGTAAGGGGGTGAAATAGGGGATGAAAGTTTGTATGGAGAATCCATCATTTCTCAAGTTAGGGATATAAAAATTCTTATTTATGCTTTTAGTAAGAAATAAAGTGTTTTAGCGTTTTATGAAAAATCATCCCTCAAGGCGGTACAATAAGGATGATTTCAATTATTTTTTTATCTTTGTATCTATAGTTAAGTTTTAACCGTTCGCAGATTTCGATATATTTGCCGGAGAAATAGCTTGCATCATATGTACATAAGTAAAAGTACCCGAGACACGTTTAGAAAAGGGCGCTAGGTGCGGTGCGGGGATCGGGTGAGCAGTGGGCGGAGCCTGTTACATGTACGATGCGAGGCAGGTTGCCGGCTCCCTACGCAGCTCATGTCTCCGAAGTAAATGTGAAAAATTACTGGTACACGTGTAGCTAATCGTTATTCTAGCTTTACCCGTTAGAAATTTTTTCAGACGCGTTTCGCTCTTATTGGAGCTCTTCAGTGTTATGTCTCAAACCAATGGTACCCATTGCACCAATAATTTACTCAATACGTCCCTGTGTTTATCGAATGTGCGGTTACACAAGCCAGATCAAGCCAGCGAGCGGTCAATTCGCGGCCCGTTATGCAACAAAGAAATTTTCAGTGAAAACTTTCTCCAACACAACAAACTGCACGTTGCACTGTGCCCTCTCTTTCCTGCTGTGCCGACGCCACTGGAGTGCAGGTTGCAGACTACTATCCTCCTAAGTGAAAGAATAATATTGTTGATGATGTAGCGCTTGCAACAGTATAAAAACTTGTATATAAATATAAAAAATAAATGTCAATATTTATTTTACATGTTATTAGATGCAGACTTCCTTGTGTAAATTTACATAATCATTGGTAAATATTTATTATATGACCCTAATTTAAATGGCATTTTCGACTATGAGGTATTACAGGACTTTACTTATTATTTAAATTGAATGACTAAATTATTATTATTTATCGTATCCAAACCATACATAACACATAAACATAAGTATTAAAAATCTAATGTGACCAGCACATTACCTTCCGTCAATTCTATATGACTATATGTACATATTTTGTACAAATTTCACACAGAAAATTTCTTGCAAAAGATTATATATTCTAAAGGTGCGTTCGGCAAATGAGTTCTGTTCACTCTTTTCACTCTGTACACTCCTAGCACCGTTCGGTAATTACATGGAGTGAGAAGCGTCTTAAAATGGAGCGTTCGGCAAATGCAGAATGGAGTCAGTGGAGTGAAAAGTGTTAACTCCATAAGTCCAACCTCGATATGCAAGCATACATGGAGTTTTTTTGTTTTATTTGACATCTGTCAGATCATTTTGTATTTTTATGTTGAAATATTTTATTATACACAATTATTTTATATTTATAATATTGTTTTATAATATAACAAGGCATAGTATGTCGGAACGGTAAGAATTCTGTACCATTTCTAATATATACTTTCTTCAGAATCATTAAAGAATAATACCAAACTGAATAACTTCTATATGGTTCATTATTTATTTTTTTTTTTTTAGCAGTGCAGTATATCAGATTGTCAAAAAAGGAGGTTATTATATTCGTGGACCAAAATTTTAATTCTACTCGTTCGGTTAATCACAAATAAAGGAGTGTACCACCGAGTGTACCTTGTTCCCTCGATCTACTCCAGCTCCAGCTCTACTCCCACTCCACTCCAACACCGCTCCGTAAATACTCCAACTCCGTATGATTTACCGAACGCACCTTAAGTAAAATTATTTCACGAACATACACTATGTAAATTGCACTTGACACTGACATCTGTCAATGTATGAAATTTTATTTCTTTATAATTCTTTAACTCTATATCGGCAGGTTTTTTACATCTCGCTAAGAGAGGTATTGAAATCATGCTAAAAATCACATATCCAGATTTTAATGAATAAGCACGTTTCATGTCACTAAAATCCGATTTTAACATTTTTACAATATCTGTGTGTGTGTGTGTGTGTGTGTGTATGTGGATGTGTGTATGTGTGTATGTGTGTGTGTGTGTGTATGGCTGGATGTTGGACAGACTATTCCTCAAAAACTATAAGACATAAGACCTGTATAACTATGAATTACTCAATCTGACATTCCTGGGAAGAGCTGAAAAGATTTTGGTAACAATTGAACAACCGGAAGTAGTAGTTTTTAAAAGAAAGTCTTCCAAATATTAATTTTTGAAAATTTTTGATATTACTAATTTTGAAGAACAAAATTCTACACCTGATACATTTAAATTTTTTATTATATCTTCTATAAATTTAGAGATAAAGACGCCATAATATATACAATATCGGGATATAACAAGTCGAGTAGGCGAAACTACACTAAGGAAACCAGTTGACAAATTCAAATGTTTATAACATAATTTCTAAATGATTTCAGTGTCAAAAATCAACAGTTTTAGTGACATTTTGATAGCTTTTTCTGGGAAGTACATTTAATCTTTCTTATTGTTTTATTAATTAAATATTTGTAATTTGCATATATCCATCAGAAATACCGCCAATCTGGTTAATGAATTGGAAGAATCTCTGACATTTAGAAACTTCCTCATATAATGAAAAATAGATATAATTAGAATTATATGTGTGCAGAAGACATGTTAAATACAATAAAAAACAATATTTGGGTAAAGTTCTGTAATATTTTGTTATAAAACGACGGTTCGATAGCAAAGTGCAATACAATACTTATATAGCCTAATATGGATATGGCGAGAGGTCTTGTGCTGGCCACAACAAATTTTTTTATTTAAAAAAATAAAGCACATTTTGAATAAAATAATCTGATGTGGCCAGCACATTACCTTCTGTCAGTTCTATGTATTTTGTACAAATCCCATACCAAAAGTTCCGTAGAAAAGAGTCTATATATCCAGTAAAATTGTAACATGAACGTAACTATTTTCTACAAATTCCATACCGAAAATTCCTTGGAAAAGATTCTAGGTATATATCCAATAAAATTATAACACAAACATATACTAGGTATATAAAAAAAGGCCTTAATCTTTCAATAATTTTCGTTCGGAATTTAAAGTTGACAAGTTCTCAGAATTTCAGACTTAACTCTGACCTGATTTCAATACCTAAATATGTCTTTTAGGCTGGTGAAGTCATCAAGAATGAAAATGACCTAACCTCACTCGTTTAACTTGTTTACTTCACGTAATTGTTACCTTAAAGAGAGCAAGAACAAAAAGTGTCCCACAAAAAGAAGACAGCATCTTAACGTGTCTTTCCTGCCTGCTTCTCAATACTATAATTAGTAATTATCTTTCTTGAGTCTTATGTTATAAAATATCCCTATTAAAAACAAATAAAATGAATATAATTGTTTTTATTACTTCCTATTAACGGTATATGTAAACAGTTTCCACATGTGTAATTCTGTCATTATATTATAATTTTATTTTGTAATTTTAAACGTATCCTGTGTTCAATTAGGCTTTGTATAGGTAAATTTATAGTTATAGAAGCGGAAAAGCAATGTTTAAGACGGAAATAGAATTTGCAATAATTATTCTGACAGTGACTTTGTACGAACTTTATTTATTCATCCGTTCCCTTAGGCCCTAGGCGACATGCATGCTTTGGTACGCGGTACGCGACAATGCGGTATTCTAATGATTTTTTTTTTTCGAATAGGTAGTACGCAAAATACGAATTTTTGAATGTCTGTTACGTCACAAGACTGAGTTGGTTACACTTCTACAATTCAGTTTTAATTCTAGGGGTATCTGTATATTATCTACATTAGGTATATGTATATTTTAATTATTTTTATTAAAACTTCTTCCCCTCATCAAATTCTTCGGGCCTCGTAGCAAATTTTCTTTGTGACTAATATGTATTCCACCCAAGTGTAATACAACATTTTATCCAACACTTTTTTTAAAACTTCTTAAATCATTTTTACCTGCCGCTACCCTTGGTAAGGGAGGTACAGGGATCGTGCTAAAAATCACATATCGAGATTTTAGTAAATGACCACGTTTTAAGTTCCCTAGAATCCAATTTTAACATTTTCACGATGATATCTGTATGTGTATGTGTGTATGTGTATGAATTTTCTTAGCGCTCTAACTCAAATACTATCATTTCATTTCAGAAAATTCTGAAACCTTGTATTTCTACCCTATCCTAATATGAAAAGACACCATTAGATTTTGGTGTAAATCGGATAACCGGAAATGGCACTTTACCTGAAGCTCATAATGGTTTTTCTTCAAAAAATACCATTTTTCTCATTTTTTTTTTTCTCCAGGAATACATTAATACTTTTTCTATATATTTTACAGATAAATTTAAAAATCATTTTTTAAAAATATCTCGAAGCCTAAGATGAACACAATTCCTTTGTTACACAGTTCATATTTCAAATGAATGTAACTACAGGTGTCACTGTCAAAAAACTAATCACTTCAAATTAATAATAGTGACATTTTAAAAAGAAAATAGTAAATAAAGCAATAGTTATATGCAATGGAACAGTTTGCAGCATTAGTAAATACGGAAGTATGTATTTAAATTAATAAAAATTAAATAGCGGGAGGTTTTGTGTTGGCCACATCAGATTTTTATATTTTCGTTCATCGTTTGACACTGACATGTCAATAGAAATATTATTTAAAATTATAAAGTAGGTAGCTATTGAATTGTTGTTTTGTTATATTGTTATTGAAAAAAAATCTACAATAATTATTGTCTGTCATTGGGAATTATTTGAAAGAAACATAAATTAAAATAGGTAAAAATTAGGACATTTTTTTAAAACATATTCACTTTCAAGCATAAGCAGTATCGTTGAATTTAATTTCGAAGCTAGTAACCACAAACCACAAACATCAGCCGTAGATGACAGCTGTCATTGTGTAAAAATAAGTAACCTAAGTATCTTTTAATATAAATGGTAATATTGATTTAAATAAATAAGTTTTACAATGTTAAATTATGTATTTCAATAATAAAATAATTTTGTAAACTTGCTTTTTATTTATATTAAAAAAAAAACGCAAAAATTAGTAATAATTCCTCCGTGACTTCTAAATATTCTCTCACGGAGTGAATAATGTTGTACATTAGTTATTTCAAATAATGAGTATATTATGAGTCAGTGCTGGATAAAACAATAAACAATGTATTCAGGATCTGAAGTCATTAATAACTTACCATATTAAAAATCTTTTTCTACATAATAAAATTTCAATCACCATTCCTGGAAGTCTGGGAATCCTTTTCACGCGCAAATCTAATAATTACTACGATTACCAAACAATTTAGTTGCGGTAACAGCAACAATAGATAAACCGGAAGTGACATTTTGCTGAACTGTAACTGTAACGAATATTTTTCTAGGAATGTATATACAAGATACAAGGAGTAAAGATAATACAAAAGCGGAGCACCGGGTGGCACTCGAAATCTGTTACATAGACATTTAACATGGGAAATTAGAATATTTGAATATTTGTTTCCTATTATAACTGATTGTTATAAAACTTTGTACACATGTTCGTGAACACCTATTGCATCATTTTAATAATTCTTTATATTTACAATTAAGCCAAACTGAATTGTAAATATTGTAATGTAATAAAATCTAGGTCTATGTCTATACTCAGAAAAAAAAATCTGTTATGGACCTCTCGCTATTTCCATATTAGGCTATACCGTGAGTATTTTTTAACGTGAAACATTGGGTTTGTCATATCCATGGTTACGACTTGACATTTGATTGACAGCAATGTATTTGCCCGTTCCATTTAAAATGAAACATAGGGAACGAATTTGACTTATATGCATTTTACCACAATTTTACCTATAATTTCAAATATTTAATTAATAAAGCAATAAGAAAAATTTAATATACTTCCCAGTAAAAGCTATCAGAATGTCACTAAAACTGTTAATTTTTGACGCTGACATGTGTCATTTACAAATTATGTAATAAACATTGGAATTTGTCAACTGGTTTCCTTAGTGCCGTAGCCTCTGCGATTAGTTCACTCTATAAATTATAGTGTCTTTATCTCTAAATCAATACAAGATATAATAAAAATTTTAAGTGTATTAGATGGTGAATTTTATGTTCTTCAATATTTAATAAAAAAACCTCCCAAAAAATTATATGTAGAAGAATTTTTCTAAGAAACTACTACTTCCGGTTGTTCAATTGTTACCAAAACCTTTTCAGCTCTTCCCAGGAATGTCAGATTGAGGAAACTGCAGTTAAATATTTTTTAAGTCTTATAGTTTTTGAGGAATCGTGTCTACAACATCCAGACACACATACATACACACATACACATACATACATACACACATACACACATACACACATCCACACACACACACACACACACACACACACACACACACACACACACACACACACACACACACACACACACACACACACACACACAGACATCATTTTAAAAATGTTATAATCGGATTCTAGGAACCTTAAATCGTGCTTATTCAATAAAATCTGGATATGCGAATTTTAGCATGACTCCAATACCTCTCTTAGCGAGAGGTAAAAATACTCACAGTATAAGATCGCTAGGTATACGTCTATTTGAAAATAACTCTTTGTACCGTCTTGCAGCAGCACGAATATTTTGTAATGTCTCGCCCTAAACCATATGCATTGCGTATTCTTGATTGGTAAAGGTAAATAACTTTTTGAGAATATTTAAAAAAAAAAACAGAATATAAGTTGTACGTCTATGCAAAAAACGTTTAACGTCAGTTTTAACAAACAATATTTTTTCCAGAGAACACATTGATTTTTACTTCTTTACAAAATTTTGAACTATGACGTGATTGGTCTTGGTCAGTTTTAAAGGCCTTCAGCTATTGTAGAAAGCATGTTCACAAATATTATTGAAAAATTTACTATCTATGGGGTTAAGTTCTACAATGGATTAAGAATTGTACACTTACCTAACATCCCGTACTTATTAATTCATATTCTATGGAAATTCTCATTAAATTTCAATATGACTTTTTTGTTGAGTCTTAATAAGTATATACCGAGATGGAATGGAAGGAAAAACTAGACACCTTTCATAAATTGAGGAAGTAAAAATACTTACTCGAGGAATTTAATAATTTCTTGTATCTTCCTATACAGTTTTTTTTCTATTCATCATTATAGCGTCAAAATGTCTTTTTACTTTTACTTAGATAATTAAAAAGTTCAATTATAAACTTCACATCAAAAACAAGATATGCGACTTGAGATTACAAACTGCGAACGTAAAACTACAACATTGCTAAGATTTTTATTTTGTTAAAGATAATCATCTATTCCAGGAAATGAAATAGAAATTAAATGAAATATAATTTTAATACAATAACAATAATTTTTAGAAATTAAATATGATTGAGAGAAAAAGTTTTTGCTTAATTAATATGTATCTAGGAATTTTTTGTAATATGTACGATTGTGCAACAACTGAGCGATAAAATAATTTGTCGCGTCGATTCATATAGGCCCCAACGTAAAAAAAAATGCATAATAAAAAGAATTGTTGGAATAGCTATTTGAGTTTAAGCTATTAAAATTAAAAGAATTGGATTTATGCTAAAAATCGCATATCCAGATTTTAGTGAATAAGCACGTTTTAAGGTCCCTACAGTCGATTTTGATTTGTGTGTGTGTGTGTGTGTGTGTGTATGTATGTGTGTGTGTGTGTGGACTAATGTTGGAAGAACGATTCTTCAAAAACTATAAGACTACGTATTCTTCAATCTGACGTTAATGAGAAGAGATAAAAAGGTTTTGGTAACAATTGAACAACCGGAAGTAGTAATTCCTTAAAAAAATCCTCTAAATATTATTTTTTGTATATTTATGTTATTACAAATATTAAAGAATATAAAATTCTCTATCTGATACATTTAAAATTGTTATTATATATTTCTTTTATAGATTTAAAGATAGGGAATTATAAATATATAAAATAATTCGTTGTAATGAATCTTGCAGCCCAAATAACTCCATGGAAACCAGTTGAAAATTAAAATATTTGTAATTGACAGAAAAATGTCAGTGTCAAAAATCCAGATACATTACTGAAGGCTTTTTCTGGGAAGTATAGTTCCCACAAAAACGTAACTTATGGTTGTAGTAAAAAATTCTCCAAGTTGTAGTAAAATTTAATATTTATTACCATATAATGTTCTTCACTTGTAGCAATTTGTACTACAATCATTTAGTTTTTTAATATTATTTTAGAAGTTTTTACAAAAATAATTCTAACCTTTTTTGTAATTGAAAATTTTAGTTTCTATTGTTTTAAATTTTACTAAAATAAATGTAATTAATAATACCTTTTCATTAAGTTTTTCTAGATAGGTGCTACATTTTTTTAACAATATATAAAATGTAAAACACTTAATATTTAATTTTTCTGTAAAATTGTGGTAATAAATTTAACAAATAAGTTAATACAACGTTATAATAAATTTCTCAGCACAATTTTTGCCGTGTACGTTTAATATTTCTTATTATATTATTAATTAAATATTAAAATTAAATATATTATATACAGAATGTCCCATTTAAGGTACGAATGCATTGGTATCTCGAGAACCGTAAGAGCTACAAGGTTGGTTAAATTAGACAAAAGTTGCCCCATTAGGAGGCTATTTTAATGATGTTTTGTTATTTGGGAAAAAATGCATAGGTCACTAGATACAGGTGAAAATGTAAATTTAGCGATTTTCTTTTTTTGCTTATAACTTTGTTATATGAAATAATACGAGATTCTGGTTTGCACTTTCTTAAGGCACTTTTGTATGGTGAATTTGCAGAAGTTCTCAAATATTTTTAATATCTAACCATTTACGAGTTACTGATAGCAACTTTTATTTTTCATATGGAGGTCATATTAAGCTATGGCATTTTTAAATAGAGATTTTTTTTAGCTTTACAATGATATAAAACAATAATAATTTATTTTTATAATTAACAAAAAAATTAATAAAAATTGTTATTTATACTAAAATGAAATTGAAAAAAGTAAATCGAAAGCTGCTATGGAAACAACGAACAACGAAAAAGTGCAACAATTGAATTTCCGGATTTTACTTGACAATAGTAGATTATTACTAATTAATAATATTAATAGATAAATATAATTAGAATTTTTGTGTCTGTACTAGTATCAGAAATGTTAAATATGTACCATATGTACTTATATACCCTAATATGGAAATGGCGAGAGGTATTGTGCTGGCCACAACAGATTTTATATGCATTTTAATTATCCGGAAAACATACGCATTTATAACGTGTCTAAACAAACACACATACTCCCATTTCTGAATGTAAAGAACTCAAACTAGTAAAAACTCGTTATTTATTGCCAAATTCCTGACAGAAACTCACATCCGACTTTTTATTTTATAATTTAATCTTAGCTTGCGATCTGATAGTAATCACCGACCTAGCAAGGTGAAATGTGTTTGTGTTTATATTTTGAAACTATTTCATTGCCGCTCACTGCTATAAACTTTTACTACTTTCGCGTTACCGGTAAACTGAAAAACAAAACTATTTCCCTCTCAAAATCTACGCGAATGAGAGAGAGGTTTTCATAGCCTTCTCGGTGTACCCGTATCTGTCACTCTGAATGAATAATGACAATTGAAAACCTATCAAATAAGAAAGAAGAAAGTCAGATAAATTGAAGCGGTTGATCTTGATGTTAATTTTACATAGAATATAATTTGTTAATTTTACATAGAATATAATTATAGAATTAAAATTTTACTGATAGCTTTAACCTATTTATAATGTGATAACTATACGATCATCATATATCGGGTATTTTTTACCTTCCGTCACCTTTAACTAAGGAAGGTATTGTCTTTGGTCAAAAAATTCGGTGGTGAGTTTTTAATGAATATACACGTTTTAGGGCCCCTACAATACGAATATACCATTTTTTAGATGATGTCTGTATGTGTGTGTGTGTATGTGTGTGTGTGTGTGTCCGTGTATGTGTGTGTCCGTGTGTGACAAATTTTTCTCCGACGATAACTCCAATACTACAATTCTAAAAATTATAATTCTTTCGTATTCCTCTTCTGTACATCCATATGAAGAGTTGATTAGATTTTGGCTATAATTAATCCACCGGAAGTACCCTTATTTGAAGTTTTTTACAGTTTTTCTTAAAAAAACGCAGTTAAATATTGTTTTTTGACATTTTGTTATTATACATATTAAAGAAAATATTCTTCTCTATACAGTTTGATTATACATTTTCCTTCATATTCAATAGATGTAGATTTAAAGCATTATAAAGAAATTAATTTTCAAAAATTAGTCAGCTTTGCTATTTATCATGGAAAGAGCTGATGCTGATATATTAAAAAAATTCTAATTGACAGATGTCAGTTGCAAGTGCAAAACCAAATATGGAAAGTGTAGGATCACAAAATTGGTATGTCATAGTGCTCCTCGCAAGTGACACGCAGAGAAAGGCCAAAGAGAAGATGGAAGGACTGTATCGCAGAAGACTGAAAGGAATGCCTGTGTCAAGAAGATGTGTTGGACAGGAATGAATGGAAGAAAATAGGAAACAGCTACCTCTAATAAAATAGGAGAAGCTGAAGAATAAGAAGAAGCGACAAGTGCATTTTACTTAGTGTATGTTTATGTTATAATTTTATTGGATTTATAGAATAGAAATAGTATGTGTTCGTGTTTGATTTTACATGATATTATATAGAATCTGTTCCAAGGACCTTTTAGTATGGGATTTGTACAAAATACATCGAATTGACGGAAGGTTTTGTGCTGGCCACAACAGATTTTTTTTTTATCTTCCGTCACCTTTGGGTAAGGAAGGTATTGTCTTTGGTCAAAAAATTCGGTGGTGAGTTTTTAATGAAAATCCACGTTTTAGGGTCCCTGCTATACCAATTTACTATTTTTAAGATGATGTCTGTATGTATGTCTGTGTGTGTGTGTGTGTGTGTGTGTGTGTGTGTGTATGTATGTGTGTGTGTGTGTGTGTGTGTATGTGTCCGTCCGTGTGTGACAAATTTTTCTCCGACGATAACTCCAATGCTACAATTCTAAAAATTATAATTGTGAAGAGGTGATTAGTAGTACTCTTATTTGAAGTTTTTAACAGTTAATTATTATTTTTTGACATTTTATGCTATTATAAATATTTAAAAAAATGCTCTTCTCTATACAGTTTGATTATATACTTTCGTTTATGTTCAATAGATATAAGTAGCATTAAAGACATTAACTTTCAAAATTTAGTCAGCTTTGCTATTTATCATGGAAACAGCTGATATATTCAAAAAATTCTAATTGACAGATGTCAGTGTCAAGGGCAAAACCAAAGATGGAAAGTATAGGATCAGAAAGTGGTATAAGTCATAGTGTTCCTTGCAAGTGGTAGTGGCAGCCTCGCCTCATGATTGGAACTTTCAATGCCGAGAGTACGAGGAAGGCCAAAGAGAAGATGGAAGGACTGTATCGCAGAAGACTTGAGAGAGGAAGAACTGTATGAAGGAGATGCCTGGACAGGAACGAGTGGAAGAGAAGAGTAAGAAACAGTGACCCCTTATAACATAGGGAAAAGCTGAAGGAGAAAGAAAAAAGTGTCATAGTGTATATTCATAATATAATTTTATTGGATTTATAGAATCATTTCAAAGAAACTTTTGGTATAGAATTTGTAATATATAGTATGTGTTTATGTTACAATTTTACATGATATATAGAGTCTTTTCCAAGGAACTTGGTATGGTATTTGTACAAAATAATTCGAAATGACGGAAGGTCTTGTACTGGCCACAACAGATTTTTTCTCAAAATGCACATAGAAGATTAACATGAGAAATAAGTTTTTTGCAGACTATTACCCACTTAAAAAAAATAATAAGTAATAGTTAAAATTGACGAAGTTTACTTTTTGAAAGTTTATGTTTACTGTTTTACTTATTTTAATGTAAATTGTCGTACAAAAATATTGCAAAACCTAGATTTCTCTATATTTTCTAAAAATATAGATAAAAAATCTGATAAGACCACCAACTTACGTCCCGTCATTTCTCTTTTAAATTATATAAATACTTTTTTGGAAAAAAGCTTATAATTTACACTAAAATACGAAAGTATATATAATATTAATTTATTTTTAACCGGTTTCCATGTAGTTGTTTGGGCTGTGAGATTCATTACAACGGATTATTTATGTATTTATGATTCTCTCTCTCTAAATAAATCTATAGAAGATATATTAAAAATGTTAAATGTACCTAATAGAGAATTTTATATTCTTTAATATTTGTAATGACATAATTTGAAAAAAATTATATTTAGAAGTTTTTTTTTAAGAAACTACTACTTCCGGTTGCCCAATTGTTACCAAAACATATTCAGCTCCTCCCATTAATAACAGATTGAGGAAACCGTAGTTAAACATATCTTAAGTCTTATAGTATTTGAGAAATCGTGGTTCTAACATCCACACACACATACACACACACACACATACATACACATACACACGCACAGATCATCGTAAAAATGTAAAATTCGGGTTCTAGGAACCTTCCAACGTGCAAAAGTGATGTCAGAATTAAATTTAAGAAGGCAGTTTCCAACTTTCTTAGGCTGTGTACGATGTCGCATTTTGGCATTTAGTATTTGGGATTTAGGTCTTCTTCACATAAATACAACTCCAACTGGCACACTAGTGATATTCTTTGGTTTGTATGACAACACTTTTGAACAACAAAAATTAATTATACAATTCGATTTAATTTGATGCTTGAAAGTAAATGTTAATACTATATTTTATAAAATAGAAGCTGAGAAGGTATTCTTTGACAATAAATTTGACGTTTTGCACAAATTATAGCAATGAGCATGATTTGTTTAATTAGTGCGCGCCAACTTCCTGCAAAACCCTAAAATCTAATTCCTAAAATCCTAAATAATCACTAGATTTAGGGCATATAAATTTAGGATTTAGATATTAGGGTAATAAAAGTGCAACATCGGAAACAGCCTTATTTTAAATGACCGCCATATTGGATTTTTACTGTAAAAAATAATTATTTTTTTTCTCTTTCCAATGTTATAAGGGTTATTCTGTATTAAAATTGTTTAATCCCAAAACTACCAGATTTTTCATTATTTTTATGAAATTGAGTTGTTCTCTAAGTTGGAATATATAATTAAATAAATTATATTTTATTAACTACAATTATGACGAAATACAAGTAATAAAAAATTAGGGTTAGAAGCGATATGATATACTTATGTAGAAATTAAATAGATATGTACAACGTAACAACTGACCAATTGTTGATAAAAATTGCGTAAAATTAATTGAAATGTACGACTGTATTCAATTACTCTACGGTGAATTAAAAGTTACAATATTAATTGAAAACAGTTGTTTTTACAAAGATTTCTTTTATTGCAACATAAGGAATGATGTCAATTATTCACAAAAAAAACTGTTATTTAAATATTTATCTAGCTCTTGCATTTCTAATTATTGTGTACTTAAATATACTCCTTAATAATTATATAAGTAATTATCAGAAAGTGGTCTATTCCATAAAAACAGAGCTGTCACTGAATCAGAATAATACGGTTTTATAAAACATTCATTGTCATATTAAAAAATATGTTGTGGTCAGCACAAAACCTTCCGTCAATTCGATGTATTTTGTACAAATCCCATACCAAAAGTTCCTTAAGATTCTATAAATCCAATAAAATTATAACATGAAGATATGTACAATGGGTAAATTGAAAATTGCACTTGACAATTCCTTCTTTTTGCTTCAGCTTTCCCCAATTTTATTAGGGGGTCACTGTTTCTTACTCTTCTCTTCCACTCATTCCTGTACAACGCATCTTCTTCACACAGTTCTTTCTCTCTCAAGTCTTCTGCGATACAGTTCTTCCATCTTCTCTTTCGCCTTCCTCGTACTCCCGGCATTCTGATCCTATACTTTCCATGTTTGGTTTTGCACTTGACACTGACATTTGTCAATTGGAATTTTTTGCATATATCAGCTGTTTCCATGATAAATAGCAAAGCTGACTGATTTTTTAAAGTTAATCTCTTTATAATGCTTTAACTCTATCTATTGAATATGAAGGAAAATGTATAATCAAACCGTATAGAGAAGAGCATTTTCTTTAATATTTATAACATAAAATGTCAAAAAATAATATTTAACTAAATCAATAGGGCTGTTGCAAGAATTTTTATATGACTTGTAAGTATTAAATTTGAAAAGATATTGTTCTTTAAAGAGCCTCAAATTTGAAAATATCACGAAATATCCCTTAGATATTTTACAATTAATTTTTGAAATTCGGATAAAATTTTGAATAAGTCACGTGATCTGAAACAGAATGTGAAGTCAGAGTACATACATCTTCAGCGGTTCTAAGGTGTCAAGTGTATTGTCAAAGTTGTCAAACAAGTGTCAAATAAGAAACACGACCAGAACTTTAAAGTAAAATATATTATCAATTTATATAATAAATTCAGTTTTTATATTTTATTTTACCTCAACTCTTTAACACCCCTTAGTTCGGTAGCAGTAAAACAATCGTTCTGATATAAATTCAGCCATCATCCAGCTATCGACCTTCGATTTAGTTTGAGTGTAATTTGAATTAGCCATTATTACTTTCTTATTCATTTACAATGAGCAATGTCAGCGTCAAATGTCACATTAAAAGATTTTGTTATTAACATGTGACAAACTTTAGCCTACGTATATTTATATAAATAATATGAATAAACGTAGGTGATGGAAAAACTATTTTCCTATTGGCTATTAATGATTTAATGTATGGGCTTCTACGTCACAGGAGTGGGGGGTAGTTTTTCAGGACGCCAATCTTTTTATTTAATTATTTCCACAAATAACAACAAATTATTAAAATAAAAATTATTACTAAGAAATTCATTCCATAAACTTTCATTTAAAATAGTTTTTGAAAAATGTGAAACAGGCTCATTATAACCAAAATCTAATCAGCTCTTCATACGGATGTAAGTTGTGTACAATTAATTTTTCTATAGCTGCTATTTGAAGTATTTTTCTCTAAAATAATCCATAAACGATTGACAGCGCTAAAACACTGCTAGTCATCTTCTAACTAATCACCCTTAATCACTTGTTCATACTACCACCCAATATGTATATCATTACAATTTAGAATAAGTGCTTGACAAAGAAACAAAATCAAATTAAGATTATTTACGTTTTGAGTAGTTGAGTGAGTTTTATTTCAAGATTATTTTTCCAACAATAATTGAATTTGCTCATTTCTATCTGATTTCTTTTTCTTTCACATACATGTCAAGTGTAGTGAATATAATGAACTGTTGAATAAGACATAAATAAATTTGTAATAAGAAAACAACAATATGTAATTTAGGTGTGGGGAGATAATGAATTTCCTTGTTGCAACAATCACATGAGCGAGCAGGAAATGCCGGAAATGAGAGGACGACTCGGAGAATGGTCTGCTGAGAGTCAAAGCCGTTACTCGCTGCCGAGCTAATCTCTGCAATGCTTCTTTGCAAAACAACACACAGATTTTAAGAGATATAAAGTATTTACTTCTTTCTTGCAGCCTATCTTTCATGGTTTAAATAAATTTATATCTGGGAAGGTTATTCTTGACTGGAATGGTGAATAGGGTTGAAAAAATTCCTGAATATGCAGTCAAAATTTTAATTATTTTCGGCCGAAGATAAATAAAATTTTGACTGCATATCCAGGAATTTTTTCAACTATATAAATTTATATGTTCGAAATAACTATCTAAAGGGTCCAGCAGGGAGGTATGGTGTTTTTTAAAAGACCGTTACACACTTATTTTCAAACGAATTTCAAAATTTATTGTTTTCATATATTACTGGTATATTGCCATTTGAGAATACACAACGAAACATAAGAAAAAAAATCCGTTGTGGCCAGCACAAGACCTTCCGTCAATTCGATGTATTTGTACAAATCAGATACCAAAAGTTCCTTGGAAAAGATTTTGTATATCCTGTAAAATTGTAACACGAACACACTATTCCATATTGCAAGTTCCTTTGAAAAGATTCTATAAATCCAATATAATTATAACACAAATGTAAATTCTGTAAATTGTACTTCACACTTCCTCATTCCTATACAACGCATCTTTTTCAAACATTTCTTCCTCTCTCAAATATTCTGCTACACAGTCCTTCCATTTTCTCTTTGGCCTTCCGGCATTGAAACTGGAAGTCACTTGCGAAGGACACTCTGTCACTTATGTTACTTTCTGATCCTATACTTTCTACTTTGGTTTTGCACTTGATACTGACATCTGTCAATTAGAATTTTTTGAATATACATATCTGCTGTTTCCATAATTTTTGCAAAGCAAACTGATTTTTGAAAGTTAACCTCTGTTAATCTCTCTATATAACTCTATATTTATTAAATATGAAGGAAACTGTATAATCAAATCTTACAGAGAATGGAATTTTCTTTCATATTAATGATCATAAAATGTCGAAAAATGATATTTAACTGGCTTTTTTCCAGAAAAACTGTTAAAATCTTCAAAAAAGGGTACTTCCGGTTGACCAATTATAACCAAAATCTAATCAGCTCTTCATATGGTTGTAAAGAAGAGGAATACGAAAGAATCATAATTTTTAGAATTGTAGTTTTGGAGTTATCGTCGGAGAAAAATTTGTCACACACACACACACACGGACACACACACAGACACACGCACAGGCACACACACAGACACACACACTCAGACACACACACAGACACACACAGACACACACACACGGACACACACACACACACACATACACACACACATACAGACATCAATGTAAAATTAGTAAAATCGTTTTCTAAGGATCTTAAAACGTGCTTATTCATTGAAAACTCACAACCGAATTTTTCGACCGAAAACAATACCTTCCTTTTAATGGAAGGTAAAAAGTCTGATGTGGCCAACACCAAACCTCCCGCTATTTAATTTTTACATACATACATACATACATACATACATACATACATACATACATACATTCATACATATATACATAAAATCACGTATTTCCCACTTAGTGGGTTAGCAAAAACCTGGAAACAATAGTAACAATAAGAAAAGGAATAAAAGTAAGAGCTCAACTAACTCACTTCACTCTTTAACAATATTCTTCTTTCGCCTTGTCCACAATCATCATAGCATTTATACATAAGAACATATTAAAATGACCGATTTTCGGTAGCGAATAACCGCATCCGGACCACAATAATAGTTACGCAACAATCATCCTTCGCTACACATTCCTATCCATTTTTATTAATTTAAATACATACTTACGTATTTACTAACGCTGCAAACTGTTCCATTGCATAAAACTATTTATTTATTTACTATTTTCTTTTTAAAATGTCACTATTATTAATTTGAAGTGATTAGTTTTTTGACAGTGACATTTACTGTCAGTTACATTCATTTGAAATATGAACTGTGTAACAAAGGAATTGTGTTTATCTTAGGCTTCGGGACTAATAAAAAAAAATATTTTTAAATTTATCTGTAAAATATATAGAAAAAGTATTAATGTACTCCTGTAGAAAATTCAATAATCTTTAATTTTCATAAGACATAAAATGCAAAAAAATGGCATTTAATGATATTTTTTGAAGAAAAACCATTATGAGCTTTAGGTAAAGTGCCATTTCCGGTTATCCGATTTACACCAAAATCTAATGGCTTCTTTTCATATTAGGATAGGTTAGAAATACATGGTTTCAGAATTTTCTGAATGATAGTATTTGAGTTAGAGCGAAGACAAAATCCCTACGCATACACACACACATACATACATACACACATACATACACACACATACACACATACAGACATCATGATGAAAATGTTAAAATTGGATTCTAGGGACCTTAAAACGTGGTCATTTATTACTATACCTCCCTTACCAAGGGTAGCGGGAGGTAAAAAATCTGATGTGGCCAACACAAAACCTCCCGCTATTTAATTTTTATTAATTTAAATACCGCGAGTATTTTTTAACGTGAAACATTGGGTTTGTCATATCCATGGTTACGACTTGACATTTGATTGACAGCAATGTATTTGCCCGTTCCATTTAAAATGAAACATAGGGAACGAATTTGACATTTGATAAGACGTCAATAGAGGTTAGTTTTGTTTAAATAATTATACCTGCATTCTAAATTAAAATTAGTTGTGCCCGAGTGGTTTTCTGACTAGGCGAAATTTCTTACAATATTTAAATATTCATAAAAATTCATTCTTCATGTGTCATTTTAAATGAGACACAAATACATTGCTGTCAATCAAATGTCAAATCATAACTTATAGGAAAATTCAACGGTTATCTGTGATGTTGACAAGATGTCATTAGAGGTTAATTTTGTTTAAATAATTATACCTGTTTTCTAAAAATTAAATTTAGATGTAGAAAAAATACTGTGTGCACCTTGTGCCCGAAATATGATTAGTTCTCATGAGTGGTTTTCTGACTCCGCTAAATTTCTTACAATATTAAAATATAATGCTTCTGTCAGATTCGTTCCCTATGTTTCATTTTAAATGGAACGGGCAAATACATTGCTGTTAATTAAATATCGAGTATATATTTGATTGATTCAGACGCTGTAATCTTGTGAAACATGGCAAGTGGTTTCTTAAATATTTTATTTAACATTGTTTCACCTAGAGTTCGCTATTTTACTATTAATATTTAAATTGCCTTATACCTCTGAAAGTACTTTCCTGCAAGAGAGAAGAAAGAAGCAGTGCCAGTGGCGTAGAGGGCGGGGCAGTTTGCTTCCTGTTAGTTGCGCCGGGGGCACATTCCACTTCTGGCGCCTCGCTTGTTTTTACTCGCATTCCCCAGCTCTGTGCAGATCACAACATGTTCAAGCAAGCTGTTTCGACACCATACTTTATCTGATTTTTGATTATATTAACTCCTCTTTTACATAATTCTTACATAATGGTCATAACGACACTGTTTTGATAAATGTAAATTATGGTGTTTCATGCATAACTAAATTGGGAAATTGATTTAGTACTCTGTACATTATACAACGAATTGAGGCTCTTTACATTTACATAAACCAGACAGTTCACTTATTGAAGTAACCAGTTTATGGCGCCAAACATTGATACCCGTTGCAACAAGGTTTTATCAAAAACCAATCAAAGCACGAAAAATATAAGGCTGTAGGTTTGTAATTCTACAATCAAATTAGTTCTCTATATTTGAAAATATTTTTGCAAGAAGTTTGGATTTTTTATAACAAAATAATACCTAATAAATTTATAAATATACCTAACTTAATTTTTACCTCCCGCTACCCTAGGTAAGGGAGGTATAGGGATCGTGCTAAAAAACGCATATAGAGATTTTAGTGAATAAGCACGTTTTGATGTCCCCAGAATCCGATTTTAACATTTTTACAATGATGTCTGTAGGTATGTATGTGTGTGTGTGTGTGTGGCTGTGTGTGTGTGTGTGTGTATCTTGTGGACACGATTACTCAAATACTATCAATCAGAAAAATTTGAAATTTTGTATATCCATTCTATACTAATGTGGGATTAGTTTTTAGTGTATATCGGATAACCGGAAGTATCATTTATACAAGCTTTTAACAGTTTTTCTTGTAAAAAGATCATTGAATATAATTTTTTAGCAACTTTTACCAATACAAATTGAATATAATGGCGCAATCTTCAATTCTACGATAATAACATTTAGTAAATAACTTGAAATAACTTTATATTATATTATAAAATAATTTATTTTTGTACATCACTTTGCCTCTGCGTCAAACAAAAACAATACTTTAATAAAAAATTTGATATATTTAAACAAATGTCACTGTCACTAAGCAAGTTTCATTAAAATTAAGAAGAATTTAGTAGTTTAAATATGATTCTAATGAAATTAAGGTTTGTAAAAATAATATATTTTCCACCATACATAAATATTAGATATACAGGATAATTCGATTTAAGTTTGATGTTTGCAGCATTATATATCAAACAGCTCTCAATAAGAACATGGTTTCAAAGTGTCAAATAATAGTTTGCAACTACACATTTACGAAATGGATAATGTACGGCGAAGAATTTACACAGATTGCATAAGGAAGTTGGTGATGATTTTGACAATAATGTGTGTGTGACGATTTTTCCTTAAAATATATTAATGATCCAAAACTTCGCAAAGTTGGTATTTAATACTCTTATATAATTTGAAACAACATATTAGATTTTAACTATATATGATAAACCGGATGTAGTACTTAATTTGAAGCTCTAACAGATTTTTCAGGAAAAACATAATAAAATATAATCCAAAATTTCGTAATACAAACTTTTCTATTTATTGGAACAACAAAGTAGATTTTGTTTACAAACGATCAATCGGAAGTGAAACTTTACTTAAAGCTCATTGCTATTTTAAACATGGAATTGGCGGGAGGTCATATGCTGGCCACATCAGATTTTTTTATATTTAATAACATACCATATAATGCTTTTTATTTTGGATTAAAATAAAATTAAATATATTGGGTTTTGGACTGCAATTTTTCCTAAAATATATTAAAACTATTGTAGGACGCAGACTTTTTTGCATAACTATGTCACAATTTTTCCACAAAAATCTGTGTTCGGTATTTATTACTTGAATCGTTCACAAATCTGAATATTAAAAAATACTTGCCTAAATATAAATATAAATGTTATTTATATTTTGTTAAATGAAAAAAGAACATTTTAGTAGAAATTTGGTTAAAAGAACTTAACCATTGAAGCATATAATTGTGCGTTCACAAATTTAAAAAACTATTAATTTTGGCAAAAAATTAAAATTAATAAACCTGTTTCTTCTATTAAACTAAAATATTTCATGATCATAAAATCAAAAAAATGTTTAAAAATACTTCTAATTTGTCTAACTATAGTTGTAATTGAAAGATGATAATATATTTTAATTCAAATTGCAATTAAACTAAAAACCAATTACTATTAATAAACTGAAAGTCTATTTCAGATACAGCAATTATTTTGAAATATTAAATTAGGTGTGATATTCTTATCTGTTATATGAAAGTAATTTCTAAAATTATTGAGAAATATTGCAATATCATTGACCTTAAAATATAAGTTCAAGTTGAAATTATTTCAATTTTTTATAATGGATATCAATGCCGATAGTATTTTCATTCTAGGAAAAGTATTTCACATATTTTTCGGACGTCAAAAATCGTAAGTTTTTATCGTAATGCAAATATTTAAAAAATGTGGAAATAGTAACATTTATCACATGCTAAGAGGCATGATGTTAATACAATATTATAGTTGAGTTGATTTTTAAAATGTTCCGGGAAACTACTAAAGAGGAAAATTACAAAATAAGTTCAATTTTTCCTCATTCTGTGATAAGGGGTCATATCGCCTAAATTTTACTTATCTCAGTGACATAAATATTTACGCAAGTTTTTATAACCATTTACAAGTTTTTTTAATACATTTATGAATGAATCGCCAAGTTTCAAAAACCGGCAAATCCATTTAGGCCAAATTTTGGGAAATCGCAAAAACTGTTTTGATATTTTGAAAATGTATTATTACCTTAAAAACATCAATACATTTATATAAATGTTGATGATAATGAACCAAAAATTACTTTGTTTAATAAGGAAAACTAATTAACAATGTCAGAATTTAAATTTAAAAATCTGTTGTGTCCAGCACAAGACCTCTTGCCACTTCCATATTATACAAGTATATATTGTATACAATTTTTCTGGTACACACAAAAAAATTCTAATTACATCTATTAGTAATATATTTTTATATATTTTATTCAACTTTGACGTTTTAAACTGTCATTATTAACTCCATAGCAACAACTATAAGTAATACTTTTTTCACATGTGAATTAAAATTTTTTTAAAATAACTCTCACAAAATTTTAACTCACTCTGGCACTCTGCAACAAAAAATGCATTTAAAAATAACATCAAGAACGAAAATAACACTTACCACATAATTTATCAGCCCTTTTCATTATTTTTTACGACATAAATGACAGACAATGAAGCTTTTTAAATATGTGACTTGACGTCTATCAGCGACGATTGTCATGCTTAGCCTACTAATTGATCAATTTTTTATTTTGTCAAAATTAAATATTATAATGGTTTTTATTATTATTTCGTCAAAATTTAATAAAATATTGTACAAACCACGTGAGCTAAGAATGTTTATTCACTCGAAGAATTTAACTAAAGCTAAACTTTCTTCTCATGGATAAACATTACCTTAGCTCACTTGGTGTGTAAATATCTATTAATTCATTCTATACATAAGTTTCCCCCTACTCTTCTAAATGTTCAAGATTATATTCAAATTCATTGCCGAGATTGGCGGTATTTCTGATGCTTATATGTATTATATGTATCTATAATTCAAATATTTAATTAATAATAAAATAAGAAATATTAAATGTACTTCCCAGAAAAAGCCTTCAGTAATGCATCTGGATTTTGGACACAATTACAAACATTTTAATTTTTCAGCTGGTTTCCATGGAATTATTTGGGCTATGAGATCATTACAACGGTTTATTTTATATATTTATAATTCTCTATCTCTAAATCTACAGAAGATATAATAAAAATGTTCAATGTATCGGATAGAGAATTTTATATTCTTTAATATTTGTAATAAGATAAATTTCCAAAAAATAATATTTAGATTTTTTTAAGAAACTACTATTTCCGGTAGTCCAGTTGTTACCAAAACCTTTTCAGCCCTTCCCATTAATGTCGATTAAGGAATATGTACTTAAACTGGTCTTTAGTATTAGAGAATTTGAGAAACCGACCACCAACATCCAGACACACACACACACACACACACACACACACACACACAAATCGTTTATGCGAATTTTAGCATGAATCCAATATCTCGCTCAGCGAGAAGTAAAAATGAATATGTCGAGTTTTGATTTGGAATTTGAATATTTCGGGTTGAGTATCTGATTTCATCGAACTTTCTTCCTAAACTGCTATTATTTTATTCTATTTTATTACATAAATATCAAATAACTCTAGAGAAAATTGAACTAGGTATTAATGGGCCCATAAACCAATTTTTTAAAATATTTTTAAATGAAAGTTCGTTTAATGGAGGATTACAGCTCAATCGAATTAAAGGAAAATAGTAAAAAAATACGAATGTATATGCTGAATAGCGAATATTAATAAAAAAATGAAATGGTATAATTGAGATATTTCGGAAATAAAGGGTTTTTTGTTATAGCGCTTCGACACTAATATGAAAATATTTTGATTGGCGACCGAGAGACCGCCTATACATGCATTACAAATAGCGTATTAGGAGGTGGGGATTACTACCAATGGAAGTTAAGAAATTCAAATTCGAAAGGAGGGGCTAACATTCCTGTACTGCAGTTTCCAAACAGTTTTTATTTTAACATAAATTTCTTGCATTAAACTTAATAATTTAAATACACCTGTAATTATAAAGTATGTAGACTTATATAGTGTTATAATATTCATTTATTTTTATGTAAATATAATTTAAAATAGCATATATTTCAAAAACATTTAGGTCCATGATGAAAACAGTTTGATATAAAAACACATAAATGTGACGTCACGTCAATCTTTTCAAAATTCGGAAGACCATAACTCGCTTATTAATAGGAATTTTTTCACCGGATTTTCATTAATAGTCTTAGTTTTCCTAATATTTTCAGATGAAATTATAAAAAAAAAAATGGTGTAATCCCTCATTATGAAAAGCAATTCGTGGTATCAAAAAGTCATAATTGTTCTTTGTTTAGCTGTATTTGATTTTTAAAGAAACCTATAGCTATCTTTCCCACACAATAGTTTCTGTAGTAGGCTGCGCGAGAAAGATACCAATAGTGTGACGTCATATGTGGCCTGGAAATAAATTCAAATATCTCGCAAAGTAATTATTATAAAACTTTTTTTTATCTTAATCGTTATTCTTTCTTTAAGGATAAAGTGTGCATTTTATTATTTTTTGTTATGGTTTATGGGCCTATCTCTAAATACAGAAACCTCTTTACTATAGTAGTGTCCTGTGAAGGATCATTAATTTTTTTTATGTTTTTCATATAAATGTTTTTCTTTATTAGGCTCTCTATAAAAAATAACTGTGCGACTAGTTCTGCCCTCTTTGTTTTAGTCCGCGAATTTTTAAATCCATCCTCGTAGTATTGTTAAGGGCTTGTTTATGATGAATTTAATTTATAAATTTACATTTTGAAATTTTGATTTAAAATTTACAATTTTCTCTCTGGTTTATGTTCGATTTTGAAATTCTAGATCTGACCAATCAATATCTACCACGTGACTTGTCACTGCTTGTCTTTTGACGTTTCTTCACTTATCAGTTCAGATTTTAGGTTATAATTTTACTTTCATAGCCATGAATTTGTTAAACGCTAATGAATGAGATGATTTTTTAATAATATCGGGAATGTTTCTTTTTACTATTGTTGATTTTTATACCTAATAAAGAAATAAAATAAACACAAAATTAAAAAACGTAGATGGTCTGTTAGGCCGTGGTTAGGCATAGGTATGAATACATTAATTTGTAAACGGACAGAACCATAGTTTGTTTCTGAAAGTGAAATAACAAGATCATGAACAATTTTTCAAATATACTCGTATGAGTGTGCATATTTTTGTACAATTCATTTTCTTTGTCGTACAAATTACGATGTTCGAGAACACTGCTTATTAACAAAAAACAAAATATCAATTTGTTTCTGTAAATCCATCTTCAAAATGTCAACAACTCACAAATAGAAAAGACAGCTGACGAATGAAACAAAGTTATACCTTACCGCCATGTTTAATAGTTCTCTCTTGTGATTTATCGAATTTAAAATTTACATTTGGAAATATAAAATATAGTTATATTCCAAATCTAATTTTCAAATTTCTAAATCATTCATAAACCATCGTATGCGTTTTAAGTGATTTTATATTTTAAAATCTAAATTATAAATTGTAAATTCGTAAATTAAATTCATCAAAAACCAACCCTTATTGTTTATAAATTAATAGAATATATGGCATCCACGCCACTGACATTATCTGATTAATAGTGCAATTATTATACTAGCATATCATATTATCTTCGAATGCATCATATCCACAAAAAGAAAGTAATTGTAAGTTATAGTGACCCGTGGCCCCAGGGAAATAATTTCATCGCCGTCACTGGTACTTCCACATATGATTAATATTGTTATTGTAGATTGTAAAGTGTTTCCGTATTCTTTAATGTATAGAATGAAATGAAAGTGATTGTTACTGATGTATACATATAATAAAGAAAAATTTACTTTTATAATAATATAAATAAAATACCATATACTGTCAAAAAATATGAGTATACACTCTGTATCGTCAAAACCCAAAGGATCGCAATAAATAGCTTAAACACCGGTATACTATAAAAATACAAAGAAACAGTTTAGTAGGGAGACCAGACGTCCGGATAAAGCCGGACTTGTCCGGCTTTTTAACAAAAATATGAATGTCCGGCCGGCTTTTATTTACGTCCGGCTTTTTCACGAAATAATGAAACAGTACTAGAACACAACTTTTTTCCGCACTCGCACGTGCTGAATTCGTCGCACGCATTGCCGTCTAACAAGAATCGGATTTGTTCATTGAGTCTCGGTACTCGGGCTGTCGACCAGCTAAATTGTTGTTAAGTTCAAATAAATGTAATCTTTTATTTCTTTTCAAGTGTTTAATAAAATAAATCTTGGTTTTTTGCTATTATTATTTTGTCATCCTTTTCTACTAAAAATCATCCTTTTTTGTATGCTGTGTCCTCCTTTCGTGATCTAAGATCTGGTCACCCTAAGTTTAGTGCGGTGTACCGCAATTAGCTTTAGGTTTGTCACAATACTTGCAATACCCAGGGTTGGATTAAAGGAACAATTTAATTATCTTATGAGGCAGGCAATACACTTATGAAATCGATAATCCTACCCAAAAACGCAAAAATGTAACGTATAGATGACATGGTGTGCGAGAAAGTTTTAATTTGAATTTGACATTAGTTCATTTTTCTCTCTCTGGGATCTAATAGTTATTTATGTATTAAGAGCGTAAGGAGGCTTTTATGGCCTGCGGCCACATTGACGGCCGAGAAATTATTTTCAAAGTTTTCAACAAAATAGGGTTCCTACAACATCTTGCAGTGACACACAGTCAACATGCAACAACATATTTATTTCCTGGACCGACATCCCCAACAATTGTTTTTCCTTAAATCTACATTGACGGTCGAGAAATTATTTTCAAAGTTTTCAACAAAATGGGGTTCCTACAACATCTTGCAGTGACACACAGTCAACATGCAACAACAGGTGCGAAGACATGGTGCAACAATGGACGAAAGCTGGCAGCGGCACTCAACCGAAGAATATTTTTACTCCGATGTAGGAAGAACCAAGTATATCCAAGACACATAACACAAAATTTTAATTAATCTTGAGGAAGGTATAATAAATACCGAAACGTCGATGAAAAAGAAAAATTAAATTTATTTATTTCCTGGACCGACATCCCCAACAATTGTTTTTCCTTAAATTATATAGAATCTTTTCCAAGGAAGTTTTGGTATGGGATTTGTACAAAATACATCGAATTTACGGAAGGTCTTGTGCTGGCCACAACAGATTTTTTTTAATTGTTTTTAATTCAGTATATTATGCCACAAAAAAAATTCAAATTTTATACATGCAGGGTGTGAAAATTAAAAAACAAGTGCCCCAAATTATGAGGGCATATAGTACCTACTGACCAAAATAAGTAAAAAAAAGTTTAATAAATATGAGTCCTATCTTCAATAGTTTCCGAAATAGTTTTTTCGGTGTTTACCTCTGCTATCTCGAAAACTGTAAGAGTTACGACTTTGATTAAATAAGTTTTTTTGTTTACCTTTCAGAAGTCATCTTAGATGTGTTTTTGTTTTTCACAAAAAATCGAATAATTGTACTAAGACAAAAGTTGTGGCGCCCTTGGCCAATATTTAGTTTTCAAATAGCTTCGTAACTATTAAAAAATGAAAAAAATGTTTCATGTAATATGTTATTGTTTTTTTATAGTCTAGTTCTAATACAAAATGGCCTCTTTCTCGAAAACAGTTGAAGATCGGACCCATGTTGATTAAACTTTTTTTACTCATTTTGGTCAATACTATATGCCCTCATAATTTGATACACTTATTTTTTACCACCCTGTATATAAAATACGAAAAAACTGTGTACGCATCGCGTCAGAAAACTGATTTTACTGTACTCGTATGGAATTTAAGTATACTCGCTATCGCTCGTACTTAAACTTGCCAAACTCGTCTGGTAAACTTTCATTTTTCTTAACTTGGAACGTAATATACTATTACGGAGAGTATCTCCTATAATCTGCACATCTCTATATGCTCCATAGCCAAATTCTATCTGCACGTCACTGGCGTTAGATTGTTGGATAACCAACCTGGTGCAGCTCTAGCTAGCACTTCCTGTTCACGATGCGCTCACATCCGCGTGCTCCAACTGCACGCCACTTCCTACTAACCTTAATTCCTCAGCTACGACCGCGAGTACCAGTACCAGTATCAGTACGACTCGCTCAACTCAAACTAATCTTTATGTTCTTATATAACACGCAACCTTCCATACCTGTATACACTTATTATACAGCAACAGCGCTAACATAATCATTTCCTATCTACGCCAACCAACAACACTGCATTCCACACATTGTTTTTTTACTCTTTCTAATGACTAAAAGTTAAATTTCATGTGGCCAACCTATTACTTCCTGCTGCTAATTTTTATTTTATATTAATAAATACAGTGTTACAAAAATGTCTCCATGAGACAGTAGCATCAATTCATTTTTGGAAAAATATTCTAAAACCCAATAGCCCGAATGGGGAAGTTTAGCGATTTTTTTTTATTTTTTTATTCCATGGGAAATGACTTGAAAAATGATGTAACATGTTTTATTTTTTTCAAAAATGCCCAGATTTTCCGGAAAAGCCGATTTTAAGCTGTGATGACGTTGGTAGAGACTTGGCGCAACGTATGTCGACTTATACACTGACGCACGCGGTTGCGGTTACCAGTCACTTGAGACTGAGGTGTTGTTACGACCTACATTTTCAAGTGGTTCGATTTCACCGTTCTGTCTAAGTTTGCGCATAACTGACTTGTGACGTACTTAGAGTTTACCCAAAAAATATTAATTATAAATAAATGGAGCAATAATTTTAAATTTTAATTTCAATTTCAACAGTCATTTGTGTTATATTTGCGAGAAAATAGTATGTTATGTAGACTTTTTACCATGCTAAACTTCCCCATTCAGCACTCTTCATTAGTGTAATGATCGTTTCTAGTAACTATGGAAACAACCGGCATGTTTTTCTTTTTAATGTATCAATGGATATGTCTCTATATTTTATTATTTTTAGATATATTTCTTTAGTTAAAGAAGAGTGAAGAATTCGACTCAATGCCCTTACCGTGAACAACTGATTAGGGTGATTAACAATCAGTTGACTAGTATTGTTTTTTACCTCCCGCTACCCTAGGTAAGAGAGGTATAGGGATCGTGCTAAAAATCGCATATAGAGATTTTAGTGAATAAAAGTAATACATATATGCAAAAGAACTTAATATAGTTTGCAGGATTATATAGGTATGTATTTAAATTAATAAAAATTAAAAAGAGGGAAATCTTGTGTTGACCACATCAGATTTTTTGTCTTTCAATCGTTTATGAATTATGTTAGAGAAAAATACTTCAAATCTTTTATTAGAAGCATTTGTATCCAAAATAATCCATAAATGATAGACAAAGAAGAAACAATGCTATTCAATTGCCCGCTAATCACACTTAATCAGTTGTTCATACTAATGGTCATACAATTAATTTGTACCTTCCGTCACCTTTAGTTAAGGAAGGTATTGTCTTTGGTCAAAAAATTTGGTGGTGAGTTATTAATGATTAATTACGTTTTAGGGTCCCTAGAATACGATTTTACTAGTTTCACGATGAGGTCTGTATGTGTGTGTGTGTGTGTGTGTGACAAAAATTTCTCCGACGATAACTCCAATACTATTCTAAAAATTATAATTCTTTCGTGTTCCTCTTCTTTACATCCTTATGAAGAACTAACTAGATTTTGGTTATAATTGGTAGACCGGAAGCACCCGTATTTGACGTTCTTAACAGCTTTTCTTTAAAAAAACGCAGTTAAATATCATTTTTTGACATTTTATTTGATTATCAATATGAAAAAAGATCTTATTATGTATACGATTTGATTATACATTTTCCTTCATATTCAATAGATATAGTGTTAAAGAATAATAAAGAGATTAACTTTCATAAATTAGCCAGCTTTGTATAGAATCATATAAACAGCAGATATATTCAAATAATTCTAATTGACAGATATCAGTGTCAAGTGCAATGTACATAATATATATTTTCCAATGAACTTTCAATATGGAATTTATAGAAAATAGTATATGTCGGTGTTACAATTTTACTGGATATATAGAATCTTTTCCAAGGAATGGGATTCGTACAAAATACATAAAATTGACGGAAGGTAATGTGCTGGCCACATCAGATTTTTTTTACAATGAAATAATGAATACTTTCGATAGTTACTGAGTTTCTGGTCGCAAATTTGGTGTACAAGTTAGATCCCAACCGACGCCAGCATGGATACAGGACCCCAATTAACATAAGGAAGACATTTGACTAATATAAGGAAAAAATACACAGGTCACTAGATATAGTGATATAGATAAAAATGTAAATTTTGCTGTTTTTAGAAGATGTTTAGGGATCATGCTAAAAATAACATATCGAGATTTAGAGAATAAAAAATTGTAATACAGTACAGTAAGAAATTTTTATTAAAAGTGGTTCATAAAGTATATATTTTTTTTTCATAGTTAAAGCGTAAAGATCACTTTTTTAACCAAAATGGTTGAAAAAATAAAACGCTAAGATAGCAATAAAAGAGTGATCACAGAGTTATCAAATATTGCTTACTGATAATGAGGCTGTGTCCGATGTCGCATTTTGGCATTTGGTATTTAGAATTTAGGTTTTTTTCACATAAATACAACTCCGAATTACACACTAATGATACGATATCCATTGGTTTGTGTATGGCAACACTTTAGAACAAAAATAAATTATACAATTCGATTTAATTTGATGCTTCAGTATGAGGCGCCGTTTGGGTCAAAATAAAATTTTCTGTAATATATATATATATATATATATATATATATATATATATATATATATATATATATATATATATATATTAGACAATGATATTTATATATATTGCAATGAAAATTTCTATATATCACAATAAAAATTGTATATATGACCATCGTAAAACATTATACATATATTAATAATAATAATAATAATAATAATAATAATAATAATAATAATAATAATAATAATAATAACCTTTATTGGCAAAGTTCAGCATTAGCTGTTCTTACACTTAACCTTTACAATATGAAATTAATGCATACATTTAATTTAGGTATGATATGAATATAGTACAAAGTTGTATTTACATTTTTAACAAGGTTATACTTACAAAACAATATGTTATATATATATATATATATATATATATATATATATATATATATATATATATTACAGAAAATTTTATTTTGGCCCAAACGGTGCCTCATACTTCAGAATCAGATTGAAAATTAATGTTATATTTTATAAAATAGAAGTTAAGAAGTAAAGAAGTTATTCTTTGATAGTAAATTTGACGTTTTACACAAATTATGGCAACGGACATGATTTGTTCAATTAGTGTGCGTCTACTTCAAGGCATAGTGTGCTCCTGCAAAACCCTAAAATCTAATTTCTAAAATCGTAAAATCCTAAATAATGACGTTATTTAAGGCATATAAATTTAGGATTTAGATATTAGGGTAATAAAAGTGCAACGTCGGACACAGCGTGAGAATGATAATGATAATACTGGTAATAGTAAGGCTGACAATAATTTTGCATTTTATTTATATATTTATTTCTTTATGTACGTACATTTAAAATACAAGTGTAACAATTCTATTAACATTATCATCATAACTATCAGTTTCAGTTCGCACACAAATATCAGCTCTAGTAAATTGTTTTCCCTGTAAATCTGAACCATTATCGCGAACCTCAAATCTAAGCTTGCGTCCATAAAGTCTGTTGAGTTCTGGAATACACACTTCTGTTCCATAAGGAATTGTCAAGGACGAATCCAGGGCGAGGGTGATGAATTCGGTTCTGTAGTCCAAGAAATCCTACAAAAGAAAAGAATAATAACAATCAAAACTGAAGTCCGATTCCAACCGCTTGTAGTAGACGAACGTATTTAATTGACTTCCAAAGTGATTGTTTAATTTCATTATATCAATAAAGCCTCATTGACAGCTCCGAAAATAAATAAATAAATAAATATATCATCACGGCATATTACCCATTACTGGGTGTGCCAGTATCTACAACACATGTAGACATCGGTAATGATGACAATATATTTTATCGTGTGGGCGCTTACCAGGCGTCACCTCGCGGGCACTCATAGCTAGTGTGGAAAGTGCACCACTGGGATCACTTTTGTGCGATTAAAAGTCTGCACTGGCCGGGATCGAACCCGGGTCACCAGATTGGCAACCAGACACTAAACGCACACGACCACACTATCCCATAAAAAAATAAAATTATCCATAAAAATAAACATATAAACAATATATTCTTATAAAAGTTTTCACAGCTCTCGAAAATAAAATTAAACGTAAGACATAAACACAAGGATTTGCAAACTTCAAGCATACTGACTAGAGGCCGCCTTACGGTGTTTGTTGTGATCGGAACATATGCGGAAGCCGTGGTGTATTGCGGGCTGCGTATTGAAGCCGTGGTGTATTGTATTCCAATAAATTTCAGTCTCGTTACTCTTACGTCATTATTAGCAGGAAACCTAAACGTTACACTTTGTTTAATATATTATTTGTAAAAAAAATTCCAGTTACATACACATGAAACAAAATATCCGTACTTTCTTTGTATTTTTCTTTACAATTTGATATACTCCGAGATATACTCACAAACTACACGCAAAAAATAACTTTAAGTTACAGTAAAATAACAAGTAGTGACATATAACACAACAAAACACTGCACACAATACACCATGACTTCCAGCCACCCCCCCCCCCCCCCCCACCTACATATCTTCCGATCACAACATGCTATACATTGGTGTAGGGAATTACTTCTCTAGTCAGTATATGCACGAAGTTTACAAAAGTTAAGTATTTTGCGCAAAAATAAGCACATCCATAACAACTGTCATTTGAGCTGTCAATTTACGTTTTGGCAAAAGGATTTCAATTTAATATAATTTTAAAAAGCTGTCTTAAAACAAAGGTTCGCATATATGATTGCGTACAATACTTTAAAAGGTATGAAGTTGTTATTATTGCTTGTTAATATATTAAATTTAAATGTCACATGATCTGAAACAGAATGTGCCGTCAGAGTACATACAGATGTGACAAACTATCGCCTACTTTTGTTTATATAAATAAATAAATATAAATATATCATCACGGCATATTACCCATTTCTGGGTGTGCCAATTTGCTTTGTCACAGATATCGGTAATGATGATGATATATTTGTACCGTGTGGGCGCAATACCAGGCGTCACCTCACGGGCACTCATTGCTGTCGTGGAGAGTGCACCACAGGGGTCACTTTTGTGCCATTTAAAATTCTAAATATTTGGCGTCGGCCGGGATCGAACCCGGTACCCTCAGGTTCGCGACCAGACACTCAGGCACGAGGCCACGGGACCCCATTTATATAAATAACGTAAACTATTTTCCTATTGGCTACGAATGACGTGCTGTATGTACGCCGACGTCACAGGAATGGGGGGTTGTTTTTTATGACTACTTCTGAAGCTAATCTTTTTATTTAATTGTTTACTAAAATCAATAAAGTATTGTATATTCATTAATGTGAAAATATTGCATAAAACTTCATTTAAAATACTTTTTAATAAATATGAAACCGGTTCATTAAATTATTTGGAAACCAAATTTCTGACCTGACATTTGACAGTTCAAACGATACGTAGTAACTTGTTTCAATTCCATGGCTATCTCTACAAATGAGCAATATTTATGCAATTTCAAATTCAATTTTACAGGTCACCAAACGGGCAAAATTAAATCTGTTTTAATTTAGGCTTAGAATTTAATTATCTACAACTTTTATATGAAACATTTTTGTTTAAAGTTAATTGGTAACTTTTCCGCAAGGAAATACTGATTTCCCGAGTTAAACGCCTATGGCCATATTGTTAATAATTAATACCCGGTATAAATTTGTTGTATTTCGATTATGCTTTGTGGGCCCTAAGTAGGCTAAAATTTATAGTAAATTCAGATTTCTTATTGTAGTCGTAGTCCTACAAGAAATGCACCTAATTTTTATGCAATTTTCTATGTTAATGTACAATAATTTCATCATATAGTTAATGACCTTGTTTAGAACTTTCCCAATCTCAGTCCGAATTGATGCAAGTCGACTACCATAATACATGACCTTATTTCCGTAGGAAATGTGTCGTCAACTTTTGCACAAAGAAGAAAGTGTGACGTAAAGACTAATGAGAAGAGATCCGAGAGCAAACTGTTTCGCACGGTATATAGTGCACTCATAATCGTTTATCTCCTTTTTTGTACATCTCCACAAGAAAGTGGTCATATAGGTTAATAGCATTTAAATAAGTAATAAAACAAAAAACAAGGAAGGTGACTCTATAATTCTACATTTAAACTTATAATAAATTATTATAGGAAAGGTTTTAAATCCTTATTATGGGTTTTGCCTCAAGTATAGAACTGTGAATATGAACCCAACACCAATAAATTAAGTGCAAATACAAATACAAAAATCTGTTGTAGCCACTATACCTCCCGCAAGTACTTCTGATGATGCCGTAACTGGCGAAATTGTACAGGTGTCTCATTTTCGATGTTTTTTTTTAGGAATTTTCGATCTTCTTTTGTTTCTGAGCTACAGGCAAAAACTTGTTTTTCGCTCATTTCAAAAATATCTCATAACTTATTTATTATGGTAGTTAGAGAAAATTTGTTTAAACAAATTTTGTACCGTTTTTTAAGTAAAATAAAATGGAAAAATTAGATTTTTTGAAAACTTCATAATTCTCGAAATATAACACAAACTTATGATTTTTTAAACAGTAAGTCTCATCTTTTTGCTTATTTTATAAGCTTTCCAATGATATATAACAAGTCTACATTCGACATGTGAAAAACAAAAGAACGTAGAAATCCTATGAGAGCGAAATAAGACACTTTTTTTGCATACAAAATTTTTTTGCCTCTCCAATAAAAGTGTGCAAAAAAGTGCCGTAACGTTTCATTATTTCACTTCGCAGCGTTAAAAAATGTGCACTTTTTTTCACTCTTTTATTGTGTTAAAAAACATACTTTATAAATCCTTTTTAATGAAAAAAAGTGTACTTTTTTAACAAATGGAAAAAAGGTATGAATTCATGCATACCTGTAAAAAATTTAATAATCTTTAATTCTTATAATATAAATCGCGAAAAAATTACATTTAAAGGTATTTTTCGAAGAAAAACTGTTTTGAACTTCAAGTAAAGTGCCATTTCCGGTGACCTGATTTACATCAAAATATACGGGCTCTTTTCCATATTACAATAAGGTAGAAATACAAGGTTTCAGAATTTACTGAATAATAGCATTTGAGTTAGAGCGTTGACAAAATCCATACACACATACATACACATACACCCGCGCGCGCACACACACACGCACACACACACACTCACACACACACTCACCCACGCACGCACACGTATACGCTCACACACACACACGCACACACACACACACACACACACACACACACACACACACACACACACACACACACACACACATAGAGAGAGAGAGAGAGAATCATCGTGAATATGTTAAAATCGGATTCTAGAGACCTTAACATATGGCCATTTACTAAAATCTCGACATGCGATTTTTAGCACGATCCCTATACCTCCCTTACCAAGGTAGCGGGAGGTAAAAAAGCGATAGCAGAAGGTTTTTAAGAAGTGGGAATTAGAAATAGAGTTGATGTGTCAAGTAAATGTCAAAGTAATTAAAAACTCAAATATTTTAAAAACTAATAACTTTCTTTAACCTTTGATAATCTCTTTTTTTCACTACTAGCCTAGGAACCCACTATTATTTACCTTTATGCACGGACGTATCATAATTTGACAATTATACACGAATTTCTTTGACATAAACGTCATTTTATAGCCCGCGGGCCTCATTATAGCCCGCCGGGCTATAATGAAACGTCAAACCAAGTTATAACCTACAATATAAACAATTTAAACAGGCAACATGAAAAGTTTTTATTACAAATCGAAAATTTTTATATTATTTAATGAAAAATGAAAATTAATTTTGTGATATTTATATGGAAAGCACGGAGATACACAAAATAAAACTCAAATGACATAACTAATAAACAAACAATACACTGTTGTTCTCCGCTTTCATAGCAACATTAGATACTGCATATACGAGGACAAAATCTTTTCGATACAATTTTTCTAACACTCATAATTTGAAAATTTTCGTCCGTGCATAAAGTTTTGTATGTACCACGAGCGTAACTTGTTTTTATGGCCTTTGACGTGTTTTTATCCCTCGGCTTACGCCTCGGGCTCAAAATCCCGCCGCAGGACATGAACGTCTCCTTACGCTCTTAATACATAAATATTAGATCCCAGAGAGAAAAATGAACTAATGTCAAATTCAAATTAAAACTTTCTCGCACGCCATGTCATGTATACGTTACATTTTTAAATATGGTTTCCTTCTCCAGTTCAATATAATGACGTCACAGAAAATTTTCTTTGTTAATATACTAAAAAACAAATATTTTTTAAAAATAAAAATTTATATTTTTATATATGTTTTTAACATAACATTACGTATTCTTAATTTTATAATAAGTATGTTTGCGTCTTTGGGTAGGATTATGGATTTCATAAGTGTATTGCCTGCCTCATAAGGTAATTAAATTGTTCCTTTAATCCAACCCTGGGTATTGCAAGTATTGTGACAAACCTAAAGCTAATTGCGGTACACCGCACTAAACTGTTTCTTTGTATTTTTATAGTATACCGGTGTTTAAGCTATTTATTGCGATCCTTAAAGCCTCCTTACGCTCTTAATACATAAATAACTATTATGTGACATGAGAAATTGTTTTTCACTACCGCTTGCTTGTAACCATGGTAACCTAGGTCAATAATAATTTATTATTAACCTAGGTCTATAATGCAAACTGTCACTTTTCAATCAAACTCAAGCCTCCAAATCCAAATTTTATTTAATTCATTAAACTTAAGAAACGAGTTAAGTATATAATTTAAATTTGCCGCTTAATTTTAAATTGACCTACGCTACCGCCACTGAACTATATACTATTAGTTAGTATATAGTTCAGTGGCTACCGCCTCGCCTGGCCACTGTGCTGTTTTGGTGAAAATGTGAAACATGTGTAGATGTAGGAATGAATAAATCACTATTTTTTTGTATTTGTAGGTAAATACATTTCAATAGATTTATTTAAAAATAATAATAAACTAATAAGGCTGCTGACTGTAACAGCACAAAGTGTTTTTATTAAATAATTAAATCAAATACAAATCAAGGCTCATAAGTGAAGTTATCAAACCAGCGAAATGAGCGAAACGTCAGATAAAAACAAATGCAGCCTACTTTGTTTTTGTGAATATTAACAAATAAGTAACGTAATTATTCATGTCAAAATGATTGTTATTATCAATAAAAAAAATTCAAATAGGATTTATGTGCTAGTAGTGGAAAAAATAGTATATAAACCACGGTTGAGAAGGTCATTATTAACCAGGCGCCTTGTATCCCTCGGTCTTCACCCTCGGTTTACAATATTGGCGTTGGGTCAATAATAATTATCTTCTCAACATTGGCGTATAAGATACTATTAGGTTTGTTCGCGGTAGCGATCCCGGACTAGTTTGAGCATCACACGCATGCGCAGTTTCGTTTTAATCGTTCGCGGTACGATTCTGACTGATAAATCCGTGTTCGCGGAACACTGTGTACTGGTACATGATTGGTTACGTACTAATCAGACCAGTCCGAAAATTGAACCAAGTACTATAAATCAGGGACTAATTGCGAGTATTCAGTGCATACTTTTCTGTGTTTAATTACGTTTATTTTAACAATTACACAAACTTTAAATTAATAAATATTTGAAGGTAAGTTTTTAATATTGCCTCCATTTCAGTTCAAAGCTATATAATATTTTCATTCAGGTGCATAAAATACATAACCTCAAACGTCAAAACGGGCGTTCGCGGTAGAAAAAATGTCAGAAAATCTCGGATCACGCATGCGTATTTCACGATTTATGAATTAGTACGGAACAAGTACGAAATAAGTTTGGGATCCGTCAGGGATTGTTACCGCGAACAAACCTATTATGTATGCAGTTTTAATGTCTAGTTTTAATAAAAATGATCAATTTTCTAATTTGTTGCCGTGGCATAGAATAGAATCCAATTAGTGTCAACTTATTTTTGCGCGTAAATTGTTTGGTCAAGGTGAACTACTCGTAAAATTCTCTATTAGGAAATAATTATTTTTACTTATCTAATATGGACAGGAAGTAACAATAATAGCAACAAGCGTAACGTGATTCACAAAAATAAATTTAAATAACCAGAAGTAATGTTTCACTTCCGTTTAAAATTAGTTTTTTTGAGAAAATATTGTAGGAACATGTACGTTTTATTATGTAACATCATAACTTTACATTTACTATTAGTTTCATTAGATTTTACTCGTTAAAGTGTGGAAGTAAATTTTATTATGCTTTCTAGCACAATAATAAAAACATACTAATTTATACAGTAATAAATATTTGATGTGTTCGCGTTTACATATTAAATTGTCATAAACAATAAATAAGTAAATATTCATTATACTTATACATTAAGGATGTGTAGCGACCGATGTCGCATTTTGGCATTTAGGATTGAAGAACAGATTACCTGTACTACCGTACCGATAGTATAGATATTCTGTGATTTGATTTAGGTCTTCTTCACATAAATTCACCTCCGAATGGAACACTAGTGACATCCATTAGTTTGTATGGCAACAATTTAGAACAACAAAAATGAATTATACAATTTGATTTAATTTGATGCTTTAGATTAAATGTTAATATTATATTTAAAAGTTAAGAAGCTATTCTTTGACAGTAAATTGTCAAATTTTGTACAAATAAGGTATTGCACGATTTTTACCTTCCGTCACCTTTAGGTAAGGAAGGTATTGTCTTTGGTCAAAAAATTCGGTGGTGAGTTTTTAATGAATAAGCACGTTTTAGGGTCCCTGCAATACGAATTTACTATTTTTAAGAAGATGTCTGTATGTATGTGTGTGTGTGTGCGTGTGTGTGTGTGTGTGTGACAATTTTTTCTCCGACGATAACTCCAATACTACAATTCTAAAAATTATAATTCTTTCGTATTCCTCTTCTGTACATCCATATGAAGAGTTGATTAGATTTTGGTTATAATTGATCCACCGGAAGTACCCTTATTTGAAGTTTTTAACAGTTTTTCTTAAAAAAACGCAGTTAAATGTTATTTTTTGAAATTTTGTTATTATATATATTAAAGAAAATACTCTTCTCTATACGGTTTGATTATACATTTTCCTTCATATTCAATAGATTTAGATTTAAAGCATTATAAAGAAATTAATTTTCAAAAATTAGTCAGCTTTGCTTTTTATCATGGAAACAGCTGCTCATTCAAAAAATTCTAATTGACAGATGTCTGTTGCAAATGCAAAACCAAATATGGAAAGTATGGGAGCAAAATTAGTATGTCATAGTGTTCCTGTATCGCAGAAGACTTGAGAAAGGAAGGACTGTGTGAAGAAGATGCGTTGGACAGGAAGAGAAGAAGAAACAGCGACCCCTAATAAAATAGAGGAAAGCTGAAAGAAGGAAGTGTCAAATGTATTTTACTTAGTGTATATTTATGTTATAATTTTATTGGATTTATAGAACCTTTTCAAATGAACTTTTGGTATGTAATTTGTAAAACATAGTATGTGTTCGTGTTCGATTTTACATGATATTATATAGAATCTGTTGCAAGAATCTTTTGGTATGGGATTTGTACAAAATACATCGAATTGACGGAAGGTCTTGTGCTGGCCACAACAGATTTTTTAAATTGATATGCGTATTTACTCATAAGACGTATATAGTGATAGTTCCAATCATGTAAGATCTATAGTACAACTTGCTTTTCATTGGCTTGTACCCGTATACGTCACAATTTCGGCAACGTTTTGAATGCATAATACTTTAAATTGTTTTTTTCTAACCCAAATAAACAAACTTTTATACAAACTGTTATATTAAATAAAACTATGAAGTTAAAATATTCTTATTAACGAATAAAATAGACATGTTAATATTTTTTGCCTTACCTCAATGGCAGCGAACATGATTTACTTAAATAGTGCGCTCGTGTAAAACCCTAAAATCTAATTCCTAAAATCCTAAATAATCACTTGATTTAAGGCATATAAATTTAGAATTTATGTATTAGGGTGATAAAAGTGCAACATCGGACACAGCCTTAATTTTAATGTAAATGAGAAAATTGGAATTACCTGCAATGTACGTAGTTTTTTTCCTCGTACATCTGTGAATAATCTGGGATCTTCATCAAATTGAGGATAGTAGGCAGACAAACTTACATTCGGATATGTTTTCCCATAACATTCAAAATCCTCCCATATTAATGTACCTACAAATAAATTATTGTCTTGAAATATATAACCCAGTAACATTATTGAATTGTTTTTAATTTTTGGGGTTTAAATAATTGATAATAAAATTTCCTCTAACTTTTATATTACGTAAAAATAAAAAATATAGACAGTATTGGCCATAAAGATAGCAACTTAAAAAAAATTCAATTGCTCTAATGTAAAAACTGGAATTTCAGAAATAAATTACTGCAGTATTAGTGTCTTGAACCAAGTTTAATTTACATTAAAATAATAATAATAATATAATAATAACAAAAATTGATTCACTTTATAACAATTGGAGATTTTATCAATCGAAACTTTGTGTAACTCAAAAAAAATAAAGACAATGAAAGTTCGAAATACTTCTTTTATTTTTAAAAATTGATTTATGTGCAAAAAAATATTTTTTATTTGGACAAAAATAAAAATAGCAACTTTTATAAAATTAATATAAAAACTAAATTTTCTAATATTTAGTGTAATAACCGGAACCACGAGAATTTATTACTTCTTCTCGTTTCATCATGAATTCAAGTAATTTTGTTATTACATTTCTATAAATTAATCTTAGTTCATCACTAAATAATACTCTTTTCCACATGTCAGTTATACAGTTTACATGATTTTCTGCAAAAAAATAATCGGGCCTTCACGTTCTTCTTCGAAAGAAGTGGTTTCTTTGCAGGCCGACGACTATAAAGTTCTCCGGCAACTAATATTCTTCTTCCCTGTCTTGAAGATATTTTATCTTTAACATTACTTAGTAGAAAACCTAAAATTTTCTTTGATGATAACAACGGATTTTTAACGATACGTGTTTTATCATTCTGTCGCTTCGGTTTGATGATTTTTTTTGTCTACTAGAAATTGTAGAAGGCTCAATATTACCCTTCCTTCGAAAATGGATTATTATTCGTACTATTGTAGATTTATGCAAATTAAAGTTCTTCAACATTTTATTCCGCGAAGCACCATTTTCATATGATTTAATTATTAAATTGCGAAATTCTTTAGTTAAAGTCTTATTACGACCCATAATTTTGAAGTACTAATTTATATTTTTTAAACAATTATACGATATAAACGTTGAAATTGAGAAAATAAAGACATTCATTATGTAGTTGCTATTTTTATGTCCAGACAAAAGTAAGAATTATGCAAATTAAATAAATTCTATAAATTTAATATAAATTATTTTAACATAAAATAAACTTATTTTAAAAGGTTATTCTTTGTGTAATTTATTTTCAATATTCTTATGTTCAATTCAGAGAAATAGAAATTTTTTAAAAGTTGCTATCTTTATGGCCAATACTGTATGTACGTATTTGGAAAAAAAATAAATAATTATCATAATGTTTTTTGTAAAAAGAAATAATAATACATACTTACATTCTGTAATGTAAACAATATTAAAAATAAATAAATAAAAATATAACTGCATTGTTAAAAATGTAACTACTTGACACATTAAAATTAATTCGCTATTTGAAATATACTATCAGCATTTTTTCATATTTATAACACCCACCTTGCACAATAGGTATAAAAATATTTCTACCGTATGCAAAATTAATTAGATCATCAAAACAGTAACAAGAAAAATCACATATCGTACAAAATGAACTGAAAATTTGTAAACTACTTACCTATTAATTAAATACTTGATTCTGTTAACGTTAACAGAAAACCTAATAAAGAATTAAAAGTAGAGTCGTTGAATCTACCAAATATTTAGTCACTGATGGCATTAGTCTGCCATTCTTCTTTCAATTTATTGTTAATTTTTTTTTTTTCGTATATATTCTTGTTTCTTTCAAGAATTTTCAACACTTTCTCAATCTGATTAAAATCCGGAGACTGTGGGAGAAGATTAAGCTTATTATCGATATTTTATCTTTTTATCATAGCTATTTTCATACTCGTCGCCAATTATTTGTCGAATTGTTCTAATGCATGAAATTAAAATTATCATTATCAATTTTGTTTAAAAATGGGGTATTCCACTCATTTATTTTATTATTTTAAATAAAACATCATTCAGTTTTGAAGCAATTCATAGTATTAAAAAATCTTAATTGTTCCTAGTTTACAGTATTTTATTTTTGAAAAATCAGTGTAACGTCACATTTCCGCTATACTTGTCCTTCTCACACACACTGTTCTGAGTACGCTGCGAGAGAAAGATAACAATTGTATGACGTCAATTTCCCCTTTTAGCAAATGTGAAATATCTCGTAGAGTAATTATTTAAAAAATGTTTTCATTGTTTTAACTATTATTTATTGAGCCATACTTTATGTTAAGTTGAAATTTTTTAAATTTTTTTGTTATGGTGGAATACCCCATTGCTCCGCTTATCCCCTCTCTAGGACGGTCCAACAGCTGTCTTCGTCCGTCCCCACTATACTTCATTCCCCTTCCCACCAATATAACCTCATGCTCTTTCCTTTGTATTCCTACAGCTCCATGGTTCCACTGGAATATTTGGTTATGGTGGTTATGCGCTATTACTACGCTATTATTTTTATAAATACTTAAATACTAATAAACTATGACTACAATATACTAAATTTAAGATATGTAAAAGAAAAGAAAATAAGAACAAAATGAAATTTTCAAATATAAAGCGATATAACCTTAGCCGCACAACATTAACAAATGGTTTAGAACCTCTGATAACAGCATCAAAGACAGCAGCTGCTGTGAGAGAAAGCACGATATAATGCCATTGCTCTCCATCACTGGGTTCGCTTACGTCGTAAGGCGGGAAACGCTGGATACCAAATATTTGCCATTTTTTGTCTTCCATAAGAAGCCTAATTTATAAAAAGAAAAAATCTGATGTGGCCAACACAAAACCTCCCGCTATTTAATTTTTATTCATTTAAATACATACCTACGTATTTACTAACGCTGCAAACTGTTCCATTGCAGAAAACTATTGCTTTATTTACTATTTTCTTTTTAAAATGTCACTATTATTAATTAGAAGGGATTAGTTTTTTGACAGTGACATTTACTGTCAGTTACATTCACTTGAAATATGAACTGTGTAACAAAGGAATTGTGTTTATCTTAGGCTTCGGGACTAATAAAAAAAATATTTTTAAATTTATCTGTAAAATACATAGAAAAAATATTACTATATTCCTGTAGAAAATTCAATAATCTTTAATTTTCATAAGACATAAAATGCGAAAAAATGGTATTGGTATAATATCGAAAATGAGCTCTTAATCATCCCCCACAGTCTCCGGACTTTAACCAAATTGAAGAAATCATGAAAATTCTTGAAAGTAACAAGAGTATAGTATGAACCAAAAAAGAATTTAATAATAAATTTCAAGACGAATGGCAGAATATAACGTTATCGGTGACCTAAAATTTGGTAGATTCAATAGCTAAGTTTCAAATCAATAATCATCGTAAACGATGCAAGCCCAACCCCAGATTAGATTGACACTTGTGTTAGATCACTTGTTCTTTTTATTACATTCATTTCTTCTTCTTTTTCCAACTTATTCAACAAGTTTAAAACAATTTTTCCATTATATACGTTCTAGTAAAAGATTCAATTTCTTCATCACTACTACCGCTAATACTTTCTTCACATTCAGACCATGCTCTCCTTTTTTTTCTAAAATAAACCATAAACGACTGACAGACTTGAAACACTACTAGTTCTCCTAATCACCATTCATGCTACCACGGCTACCACCCATTGGGTTTTAAACAGCTACTTTCCCTAAATTAGATTGAAAATATTGTCGTACGAAGATTTTTTTATATGACTATAATGCTCTCCTCTTCCTCAAAACAGATTTCAATGGTATGAAGTAACATATCAATGAATCACAAATCCATTAATAAATAAAAGGCATATTGACATAAATAAATATTATTCTTTTTATTGAAATTATTTCCCAATACAAAAATCTTTAAAGATAACATCTAACAGATCTTCCGTCGTAACTTTTCCTGTGAGTTTTCCCAGCTGTCTGAGTGCTGATCGCAAGTATTGCGCCATGATCACAACGTCTTTGTCATTGTTCTCTATTTCCGCTAAGAATTTCTCCAAATAACCCGAACATGATGTAAGTAGGAACCGATGTCGCTCTTTGTTCATACAAGGATGCTCTTTTGTTGGTGTACCGCACCTGAAAAAAGTAAGATTACAAAAATTGTATTGAAGAATTGGATTTTACTTAAAAATAATATTCCTTCTGTCCCAAATTATGATAGATACATCTATAAAGACTTTTCGATTATGAATGGTTCGTTTTAAATAAAGAAAATATAAATTCCAAAAATAGCAGTTTACAAGAAATTTATCAAATCAATTAATGGGGGATTACGGCTCAATCGAATTAAAGGAAAATAGTAAAACAATACGAATGTATATGCTATGATATTTCGGAAATAAAGGGTTTTTTGTTATAGTGCTTCGACACTAATATGAAAATATTTTGATTGGCGACCGAGAAACCGCCTATACATGTATTACAAATAGCGTGTTAGGAGGTGGAAATTACTACCAATGGAAGTTAAGAAATTCAAATTCGAAAGGAGGGGCTAACATTCCTGTACTACAGTTTCCAAACAGTTTTAATTTTAACATAAATTTCTTGCATTAAACTTAATAATTTAAATACACCTGTAATTATAAAGTATGTAGACTTATACAGTGTTATAATATTCATTTATTTTTATGTAAATATAACTTAAAATAGCATATATTTCAAGAACATTTAGGTCCATGATGAAAACAGTTTGATATAAAAACACATAAATGTGACGTCACGTCAATCTTTTCAAAATTCGAGAGACCATAACTCGCTTATTAATAGGAATTTTTTCACCGGATTTTCATCAATAGTCTTAGTTTTCCTAATATTTTCAGATGAAATTATATAAAAAAAATGGTGTAATCCCCCATTGCTAATTAATTCATTATGAACTACGTTTGCTAGTTTCTTCTATAGTAAATGTTTTTATGCAGAGTAGTCACGTCATTAAACTGTGCAACTAGATAATGACGTCACGGAATTACTAGGTTTGCATGGTATACAAATTTAATTTTAATAACGAAGCACAAATAGAAAAACAGTTACTTTTTGTATTGAAAAATACAAATTTGATACGCACCTAGGCAAAAGTGATGAAATCTAAGAAAACAACAACAAACAACGTAAACAAATGTTATCATACGAAAAGAAAAAACAAATGAAAGAACACCAAAAGTAGGTCGACAAGATACATGTCATATAAACATATAAATATTGAAATCCAATAGTGCCAACATGTGGTGAAAAAATGAACTACAATTATTATTATTATTTGAAATTAATTAAAAACAACAAAATATTAAGAACATGATGCATAAAAATTACGATTATTAATAAAAAAAGTATTTCTTTATAATTCACCCTAATTGCCTAATTACATAAATTTTAATTAGGTTTAAAAAAAGTTTGATAGTTTTGTATACCAAAATTCGGGACAAATATAAAACAAAACTCGTAATGTACGTATCTATACCATAATTTGGGACAAAGGGAATATATCCACAATTTTGACCGCAGAAATCTGCGTAAGAAATTTAAAATAACTAATATAGAAATTGAAAGAAAGTCGTGATGTAATTATTTATAATGAACAATAATTCTAAAAGCCGCGCCGTACCCCTTGTATATTCATTCAAAACAGAGTACGGTTAATTTTATAGTAAAAAAAATCAATTCCAAGTTCAAAAGAGCAATGAGCTTTAAGTAAATATCACTTCCGGTTGATCGTTTGTAAACAAAATCTAATTTGTTGTTCCATAAATAGAAAAGTCCGTAATACGAAATTTTGGATTGTATTTTATTGTTTTTCCTCGAAAATCTCTTAAAAGCTCCAAATTAAGTACCACTTCCGATCTAACATATATAGTCAAAATCTAGTACCTTGTTTCAAATTATATATAAGAATTAAATACCAAATTTGAGAAGTTTTGGTTTAAAGAAAAATATTTTTTTAAATTTAGTAGGTACTTTAGAAGTCACCCCTATTGAAAGCCACACCACACATTGAAAAATAAAAATAAGCTCAACCCCAAAGTTGTACGTTTTTATTTATTTTTTGTTAGATCACGAACTTTCAAATGACCCGCGCGAGTGTTATAAAACTTACAGTTCTTGAAGATTCTTTGTTAACTTATCGACAAAATCCTGTAGACCATCTTTTGTAGTACAAGATAGTACCGAAACACTGTCATTTTTACATATTTCTTGCTCTCCTATTTTAGAATTAAGTAAATCACTTTTATTTAATACAAAAATATATTTTTGATACTCATTTTCACTTAATTTAAAATCTACTAAACCTAAATTACGAATATAATCATTTGCGAATTCAATAAATTGTTCATCAACAACAGTATTTTGAATTGTAGGATATTTATTTACGTCCAACACAAAAATAACTAGATTAGCATCTTGTACTGTGTTCAAGGCTCTTTGTATTCCTTCCTTTTCAATTATATCCGATGTATTTTTTCTCAAGCCAGCGGTATCCGTTAAGACAAGAGGATATCCGTTTATGTCTAACGTAATTTCTAAAATATCTCTTGTTGTTCCTTCCAGAGGTGTGACTATAGCTGCAGGTCTTTGACCTAAAACAATTTGCATTACTTCTATAAATCAATTTAATTAACACAATTAAATTATTTTAGCATTTACATATAACTTTCTTTGTGTAAATATGTATATTTATATCCCATATGGACATTTTTATAATAGGATCCTATTCAAGTTTATTTTTATGTTAAACAAGAATAGAAATGGAGTATTCAATCAAAATTAGTGAAAACCCGATGTTAAAATTCGAATTAATAAGCGAGATATGAATATTTGAACGCCTGAAATTATTTGTGACGTCCTAGTCCGGAGCTGGTTATGCCTATTAAACAGTTAATTCTAGGGGTCTTGCATTCTCTGCATTAGGCATATATTTTCATACATTTTATTAAAACTTTTTCCCTTGTCAAATTAATTTAATAAATACAGAAATAAATAGGGTTGTTCACAAAACAGTCAGAAAACGGCACAAACCATTCTAAGCATGCGCATCAGTTTAAAAATATTGGCACAACAGAAATTTTAAATCTACGATTAAAAATCATTTTCGTACTCACTGCCTAGAAACTGATGTTTCCCGCAGCCAACTCACAATCCGAAAGGCCATAATCCCGCGCTATTGTTTTACTTCCCGCACTAGTGTCTCAATGGAAACTACTTTGATCGAGTAGCTTAAGTGCTATTTTATTTTAAATTATTTTGTACATTACAACAAATTTAATAGAAGAACATAATAATTTAGGAAAATGAGTTGAAAGAATAAAAATTATTTAAACAAAATCAGAATCATTGCTAATTTTGACATTTTAATACTGCTAACGCCATCTATTAGAAACTAATGTAACGAGAATCGAGAATGATGAACATGGCGGCCATACTGTATGCGTGCAGTATTATTAAAGATAATATATGTATTAGTAGGTATACAATAAGAGCAACATTGTTAATATGTATAAGAATATATTTTATTTAAAGATAATTTAATATGTATTCATACTTTTATTTGTTGTAGGTAGTGGTATGTTCCTAAATTTATAACCATACATATGTACTATCAAAATAAAATAAGATCTTAAATTTAAGAAATTGTATTTGAATCGATTATATACAGTTTTAAGAATGCTCCTTCGTATTGAAATAATTATTATACATATATTTATATTTTATATCTGACATTTAGTGAAATCAATGACTCTATTTGATGCGATGACATGTTTTGCGTAACATCTATTGAAGGTAGAACAGTTTTATAATTAATTCGTTCGTTACAAAAAATCTTGTACAATACTTATGCGGCAATACCTTCCGTGCATTCGCCTAAATGAAATACTCGCTCGCGTTGCTCGCTCATACTTCAAACAAAGGCTCATGCACGGAAGTTCATGTTTCCGCATTTGTATTGTAAATAACTATTGTTCGTTCAGCAAAATATTTCAATCCCTGATTAGTTTACAACCGTCAGAATAGTCTGTGGATTCTAAAAAAAAATTTAGTTTTTAGATTATAATTTTGTGACAATAACAAAAGCCAATAACAACAATCAACATAAGATAAAAACCTCTCTGTTCATTCCAGATAGAAGTAATAACAATAACCTATAATGGAAGATTTCACGATTTATTTATTTTTTTATGTTATAGTATTTTTAAATTCAGAAATTCCCTAACTTTTCCTTTTTTAAAATTCGGCTTTTTATGAAAAAAAAATGACAAATATTTGGTATCCAACATTTCCCGCCTTACGACGTAAGCGAACCCAGTGGTGGAAAGCAATGACATTATATAGTGCTTTCTCTCTCTGCATCTGCTGTCTTGGCTGTTGTTATCAGAGGTTCTAAACCATTTGTCAATGTTGTGCAGCTGTTAAATTTGAAAATTTCGTTTGGTTCTTATTTTCTTTTCTTTTACGTGTCTTAAATATAGTCTATTGTAGTTATAGTTTATTAGTATTTAAGTATTTGTAAAAATAATAGCGTGTAGCCGCATAATCCCATAACCAAATACTCCAGTGGAACAGTCTGGCAATCACTAATTTGATTATAGGAACGCCTACTTACAGTGTCGGCCAATAAAAGAGAGCCGGGTTCGATCGCGTCATCAAGCCCGGAAAAAGCCGGGCATTTTGAAAATTTGTAATATATTTTAGCATTTATAAAAAAAAGTGATAAAACATACAGAAAAGAAATTTGCGTCAATAACACAGTTATATGGGAAGAAATAATTATGTACATAATTTATATAAAAATTCGGTATGAGTGGAATCCCCTATTATGTTTGCAAAAACCAAAAATTTACAATCAATTTGAAACCAGTTTCAAACTACGCACGCGTACTGAAAATTGGGAATTAGTTGCATATTTTGTTGTACGAACCTAATAAAAATGTTTAAAATACATATTAATGTTTATAATAAATATTTCATTCTGTCACTTTCAATTTAGATGAAGATTCTTAAAAAATTGGTGTTTTCCATTCCTCATTGAAACAGAAAATAGCAAAATTTTGTGCATTTTATTAACTTATTAACTAAGCAGTGAATTTTTACTGCAAATCTCCAGTAAAAACGAATTATTGGGATTGGTAATAATTTAGAATTTTAATAAAAATCATTCTTTTGTTCTTATCAAGTGGTCTATGAAAATATTAGAGAAAATAAAAGCAGATCTCACATGGCCTCTCATAATCGCACAAGAAGTTGTAATTTTTACGTTTCCTAATATACGAATTCAGTGATAGTTGTTAAAAATGAAACATCCCACATACCAAACAAATAATGGCAGGACCAGGACTTCAAACGTTGTTAAAACCTTTTTGTGTAAGAAGTGTACTTATGGACTGTAAGTAAAACCCTTTTCCATAATTTTCAATACATACTTTATAATTTCGTTCAAATTATATTATTCTTTCCGTATTAAAGAAGAATGTATTGTAATCGGTGAAATTATATTAGATCATACAGTTGCATGAACAAAGAAAGTTATACTTGTCTTAACCTAAATTATCTGCTCATCATAATTGTCATTCTTACATAAAATGTTGAACAGGCTGCTCTTTCCGGCATTAGGTTCTCCTAAAATGACAGTTTTGATTCCGTTTCGTAATATTTCTCCTTTTCTTCCATCATTCAAATGTTTGTAAATGTCATTGTACAGATTTTCTACTGGATGAAATATGCTACGTAGCAAATCGCTGTCATCAAGTTGTTCGCTTTCTTCAAAGTCAATGCAAGTTTCGATATTAGCTACTGATTTTACTAATATGGTGCGCCATGAATTGTAGAGACTGCCTAGGGTACCGCTGGTTTGAAATACTGCCTAAATAGAAAAAAAAAAATAGACAAAATTCTATCTAAATATTGACAACTGACACCAAGCGCCATGACATCTGGCGGCATAATTTGTAACTATGTTATTTAATACTCGGCTGATTTGACAGTAGAACTCGTATAGTAAAAATCATATACCTATTAACTAATATATTGCTAATGCTCGTATCTTTCCCATAAGAGTAGCTGAAGGAAACACTGTGAAATGGAAATATCATTTCTGCATAAGCCTATCTCACACAAACGCCCAACTTCGAATTATGCGCAAGCTTGGAAACCTTGACTACTATTGGCTAACGCTGACAGCGTCGCTGGCTGGGCTGCGTTCCAAAATCCTACTCTTAAAGTACGAAATTATTCAATGTCGTTTCAAAACTAATAACCTTACTCTCAGAGTTTACTCAACCTGTTCCAAAACAGCCAGAATTTACTCCAAAGTCATGTTCTACTTACTCTACTAACGAGGAGGGTATAGAAATTACTCCACAATATTTTCAAACGTAGATGCTCACGATTCTCAACATATGAAAGTAATTTGCCTTCTTGAGGAAGAAAACATGGTTTTGGTTGAAAATAAACATAAGTAAATACGTTGGCGTGTACTACGAGCATACTTTTATAATAAAAGCGATTTTATGGAGCGTACTTTTACATTATATTAAGGAGAGTGATCCATAAAAGCGCTTTTATTTATGGGCTTGACATTAATGTTGTAATTATAAGTAGTTTTGTTAGTTTTATAAAATTATTTTTAATTTAGCTTCAATTTTTTACTTCAACAAAACTCTCATTCGTTCCAAAACACAACACATCATACTCTACGCCAAAACTCGGTATTCTTGGTTTTGGAACGCTGCCATGGTGATGCAGCGAGCACATGGTTTGACTTTGACGTTTGATTTCATTTCTGTTTGTAGTTGCACTTCGAAAGCATTTGCTTTGTGTTTCATACAGTAATTTATTGTCACCTAAATAAATTAATCCTGACCAGATTGTATTCCTATTATTTTTACAGTACAACAAAGTAAATTATTTAATTCAAATTTAGCACTAGAATATGACAATATTTTTTATTATTACTAATATTTATATTCAAGAATTTACATACAAAATAAATAGTAGGTACATTGTTTAATTTCTCAAATTTAAATTTAAAATTTCTCGCGCTAGCCGTTAATAAACAGAACTCTGTGATTCGCAAATAGTGATCATGATTTTCTCGTTAGCCAATAGTAGTTAAGTTTCCAAGCTTGCGCATAATTCGTGGTTGGGCGTTTGTGTGAGATAGACTTATGCAGAAATGATATTTCCATTTCACAGTGTTTCCTTCAAGAAAAGCAAAGGATCCGCAATATATTAGTTAATAGGTATATGGTAAAAATGAATGTAAAGATAAAAGCAAAACTCGAACATTGATAAATACTTATAATTTTATTACAATTTCCTCAAGCACGTTGCTTTTAGGTAACACCTCTCCGCCTTCAGCGCCGGGTTACCAAGCAACGCGCTTTCGATGACTGCCATAAAATTATTTCGTACTTATCAATGTCCTCGGGATATTATAGCTGATAACAATTTGAATAATGCGTTATTATGAATTTATGTAGTTTTGTGAGTTATGTCTGTACTTTAACAATTTTAAAGGGCACAACAAAAAGAAGAAACGCATTTTGTAAAATAGCATGTATTACGCTTCGCTAACCTATTAGAAATGTACACAATATGACGTCACTAGTTAATATCGTTTCTAAACTAATTTCAATCAATTATTTTAAACATATGCAATATGTATAATTGTATTCATTTACTTTACAATTCTCGCTCTGATTGTTTTATCACACTTCACAGGATTTTGTTTTTCCTACCTGTCTTCGTTGCATTTCCGTTTCTGCTTGCAATAAATCCGCCAATCCTTCAACTTCCGTTAAGTCCATTTTGCCATTATCAAAAGCTCTTCGTGTGAATTCGCCGGGCTCGGCTGGTTTTAGGTTAGGAATAGTTTGCAGTGAATTTAATATTGAAGAAATAACAGCCAATCCTCCGTGAACTTGGAATTCGCAACTGTCTTCGCCAGTAAAACTATTCGGACCTGGAAATTTTAGTTATTATAACCAAAAGACACAGATTAGCTCACTCAATAATGAATAAAGATAAAGTGACGTTGTGATATATGTAATTATTAGTTAATAATGTCGGCGAATGAACGTAATAATAAAATGAGTAAACGAGGGGTGTAAGAATAACAGGCAGTTTTTTTTTTTAGTTTTCAAACGATGAATACCTAAACTATCTATGATCATCATCAAAAATGCAACAATTATTAAATTTATTGGGTATTAACAATAGTTGTGGCAATGAAACAAGTGAAAAATACAATTATAGATTATAATTTGTTTCTTTTCATTTTCTAATTTAATTTTCAAAATTTCATTCAGTCCAATTAATTTTAATATTTTTATATGGACGTCACAGTATGCAATGAAATTTAATACTAAACTGAAAATGTTTCAACGCTCAGTAAATTTAAAATAGAATGAATATAAGTGAAATAAACTTGAAAACAAACATTTAATGAAACTTATGTGATAATTTCATTTGTTGCATTATACCATTGTTCACCCTATAAATTTAATAATGAAGGGTTATATTTTTGACAGCGATTTGTTTGTATTATAACAGCTGAGTGACGTGTAGTTCAAGGAAAATACCAATAGATGGCAGCACGAAAAGCTGTTTGAAACAAATGAACATACACATCGTTTGAAACTGAAAAAAAAATGTAATTTGGGTTTATTAACTCGAAAACAGTGGCGGCTCGTGCTATAGGGCACAAGGGCGCAGCCCTACCAAATAAAAAGACAAGAAAAAAAGAAATAAGCGAGTACATATACATTTTAAAAATATATTAATTATTATTTATTTACTTTCATTATTATGCAATTCTTACTACACCGCCGATAGCTAGATAGCCTATATACTGACGTGTGCACGTACCGATATGCTGCTAGAAGCTAGGGCACAAATTTTTCTGTCCCGGTCTCCCACTATTTTTACTCGAATTTTGACCAATAGCAGCGAAGCGCGCGAAGCTGCATATGACTGCATTAAGCCTGTTCCGGGCACAGCCCAATTTAAACGAAGATGTCCGAGTATGTCCGGCATTTTCCGAGGTAATCTGTTATTGTTGAATTGTAATCGTCTAGTACTCATTTAATTACAAAGATGGCTTCTGTATCTTAAAGATTAAATAATTTAATATACTCTTTTTACTTTTTTAAATTTTTGTGCCCTACCATACAAAGATATCACCAGCCGCCACTGCTCGAAAACCAATATTGATAAAAAAAAAGTTGAGCATTACCATTTGAAAGATTAATAAATATCGTAGTAGAAAAGATGCAAACAAAAATAAAATTATATCTAGTGATATGTAATTTTATCTGGATAAACAATAATGGGGCAATACTGGTCTGCTAAGTGTCTCTTCTAGTTCTCGAGATGTTGAACTACACTGAACATTCTGTATTCTTTTACCTGGAAACCATAATATCAATCCTTTATCTAGAACTTCGTTATTTTGAGGATGATATATAGATTTCAATAACGCCATGCGAGGTTTGGGGAGTGCAATCATTTTTGTCATTGTTTTCAACGCATCTCCGGCGTTCTTTCCAGATACACGAATTACTGCTACACCACATTTTCCGTGGCCTTAAAAACATAAATGCGGCGTAGGTTAAAACAGTATTTTTGTAGTTCTTATTGTATTGTTATTATACCTGATGATAAAGCATAAATTGTACTTGAAAATCTGATATTTTTTATGATTTTGGTTGAAAATAAATAAAGTTTGCATGTTGTATTCATAATGGAAACATAACCTATATTCAAACACGTGTAAATAAATTTTAGTAATGTTTATTTATAGAAAATGTAATATATACAATAAATAGATACAACTAATGAAAAATTTGAAAGAAAATTGTATTTTATTTAAATACATGGTAGTTATCCAACTGTCGGAAAACTCTAGAACTACACTAATCAAGCGTTGGGCTGAATTTGTTTATTGTGAACGAACCGTATTAGGTAGCACCAAATTTAAATAACTGTCATCTGTCAAGTACAAAACTTTTTTTGAATTAAAAATTGTTTCTTAAAGCTAATTTAATAATCAGTTGCATAAAACGTTGTTCGATAATCTTGTGATTAATTAAACATTGTAACCATAGATACGTATAAAAAATACATTGGAAACAATGTTTTAAGCAACTGGGCCATATAGTTTTAAAGTTTGCATGTAAATCATGTGATACGGTTATTGTAGATCTTCTTTAGATTTCTGGTCGGTGTCTTCATATAAACGTAAAAATTCACTATAAATTTACAATTTTTATGAACTTATGACAAAAAATAAACAAATGCGTTGTTTGTCAATTAGATTAGAACTAAAAAAATTTGGCCCAATTGCAATTTTAGGTAATATGTGTTGTCTATGCCCAATTAATATTGTTAACTGTAATCACGTTATTAACTTTGACAAGGCTTATTTTCCAATGTATTTTTGATACGTAACCATGGTTACAATTGTGTAGTTGCAGTTAAACACATGATCAGCTAACAACGTTTTTTGCAACTGGCTCTTTACCTTTTTGTGTTTCATGTTAATTTACTACTCTAATCCAAATTTTGTTATAAATATCAGTTAAAAATAACGCATTTGTTTATGTTTTGTCATAAATCCATGGCTGTCTAGACCAATAGATCATAAAAAACTGTGGCCGGTAGTATTAAGCGTTGACTAAAGTAACAAATTCAGTTGTTTTTTAATCACCTCAATGTATTTCTAAAATGGTAGTTATGGTAATTAGTTAGGGTGACTAAAATTTTGGGTAAATACTACCGGTCTGTAACTTTATAATTAATTTTTACGTTTGTATGAAGACATAGAATAATCATTTTACATGATTTATAGAATTTTGCTCTAAGAAAAACTAATTTCCCATGTTAATCGCCTATGTCTCACTTTTTGACTTAACACCTGTATATAAATAATAATATAAATATATAATGTAGGAATATGTATCAAAATCATATCATTAAGCTTTCTAATTTCCAATTTAGACAGATGACAGCCATTTAAATTTGGCGCTAGTACGGTTCGTTCACAATAAATGCTGTTAAAAAACCGGAAGCTTTTCAACTTTTGTAATTCCCGCTTGATTTTGACGTCACGGTTTCTGAGTCTGTATATTTGTTTTGAATTGTTTATTGTAAAATACAACAAACAAAAATCAACAATTTATTGCATTAACAATTAATTAATTATGAATTTTTGGGTGTCCCCCTTTAGTAATTTTGAGGTAAAAGATTTGGGGACACCAGAAAAGTTAATTTTCCCCTACATTAACCGACTGCCTTGGAAGATAGAAGCATCATTGAGGTATATTACAAAGTAAAGTAGAATTTTAGATAGTAATACGTTTGGAAGATATAATACAAGTGCATATTTGTGAAGAACGTATTATCTTTGTATATATTAAGTAAAATTTAATGCATGACCAATCAATAATTGTTTAACTCACGACCGTTGTATAAGTTGGAAGTGATGTGTGATCGATTTTGTTTGTGATTAGAGTTACCGGTCTTTTGGATAAAGGAACAAGTATGGACAAGAATTAATAAATTATAAACATTTCACCATGATTTCAACAAAAGTTCACATTGCAAACAATGTGGCAATCACTTTTCACAATATTATATTTATTATCTTATATTTTTTTCGAACTTTGCAAGATTTTAATATTCATTATCACTCGCGCGTGGAAAGTACTACCAATTCTTTATTATGTTTCGTATAGAATTATTTGTGTATTAAAACTTTTTGTGAAACCAATATTAATACTTACCGGTAATTTTAATAATCATAGACCCAAAAAAATTGTCAATAGAGTGTGTTTAACTATTAATTGTTTCATTGTTGCATGTATTTACATTGTTTAAATTTTTAGACGCGCTAAAATCAGTAGTGTAAAAATGGAGGAACCTGTAATACCTCAGCAACCGAATTTACCTCGGAGGAGAAATGCGAAGCAAAATAATATGAAGTCTGAGTGTTTGCCTTTAGACCAAGCAGCTAAAATAGTAAGTATAAAGTCCTACATTCTTTGTATTCAATTGAATAATTACTTTGCGTATCGTTAGAATTAGTACAGTACGCCCAGTTAGATTTAGGACACGTGATATATACTGGAGCAATACTAAAACTTGTCTTTTTTCTCATGTTCCTAGTAAAATTTGCTATAGAAAACTCGGCCGTATTGCTTATTTTATAATTATCATTTTCAAAAAAACTAAAACTAAAGGAACAGATATCAGTTAGGGATGTTTTCATTATCAGGCTCACTTTAAAACTAATTAAAAATACTTTAAGCCTTTTTCTTTGTTATTAAAGTAATGCTACAGTGCTCACTAAAGTGTTAAAGTTATATTATGAAAACGAACACAACTTTTTAAATTTAAATTGTTGAAGTGAAGATAAAGTTTATTATGAAAACCTAGTCAATGGAGACCTGCACCGTAATAAAAAATCTGTTGTGGCCAGCACATGACCTCCCGCCAATTCCATGTTTAAAATAGCAATGAGCTTTAAGTAAAGTGTCACTTCCGATTGATCGTTTGTAAACAAAATCTACTTTGTTGTTCCAATAAATAGAAAAGTTTGTAATACGAAATTTTGGATTATATTTTGTTATGTTTTTCCTGAAAAATCTGTGAGCAAATACCAACTTTGCGAAGTTTTGAATCATTAATATATTTTAAGAAAAAATCGTCACACACACATTATTGTCAAAATCAGCACCAACTTCCTTATGCTCTAAAACGCAATCTCTGTAAATTCTTCGCCATACATGATCCATTTCGTAAATGTGTAGTTGCAATTATTTGACACATTGAAATCACGTTCTTATTGAGAGCAGTTTGATATATAACATCAAACTAAAATCGAATTATGGAAAATATATTATTTTTACAAACCTTAATTTCATTACAATCAGATTTAAACTACTAAATTCTTCTTAACACGGTTTCATTATTAATTTTAATGTAATTTCTTCGTGACAGTGACATTTGTTTAAATATGTCAAATTTGTTATTAAAGTATTGTTTTTGTTTGACGCAGAGGCAAAGTGATGCACAAAAAGAAATTATTTTATAATTCAATATTTAAAGTTATTTCAAGTTATTTACTAAATGCTTATCGTAAAAGTTGCTAAAAAATTATATTCAATGAATTTTTTACAAGAAAAACTGTTAAAAGCTTGTATAAATGATACTTCCGGTTATCCGATATACACTAAAAACTAATGAGCTCGTCCCACATTAGTATAGAATGAGTATACAAAATTTCAAAATTTTCTGATTGATAGTATTTGAGTAATCGTGTCCACACGATCCACACACACACACACACACACACACACACACACACACACACACACACACACACACATACATACCTACAGACATCATTGTAAAAATGATAAAATCGGATTCTGGGGACATCAAAACATGCTTATTCACTAAAATCTCTGTATGTGATTTTTAGCACGATCCCTATACCTCCCTTACCTAGGGTAGCGGGAGGTAAAAATTAAAACATGGGTTTGTTATATTAAAACTAGTATGTTAAGGACTATGAGCGATTGAAAAAAGTTAATACTGCATCGATTGAGAACTAAGTTTGTTGTTCAATTGTTTTTATGTATGAGTTAGAGCCGGTTTTTCAATCTCTGGTTAAAATTTTAAATATAAATAAAATAAATATATCATCACGGCATATTACCCATTTCTGAGTGTGTCAATCTGTGTCGTACATAGATTTCGGTAATGATGATGACATATTTCTACCGTGCGGGCGTTTACCAGGCGTCACCTCACGGGCACTCATTGCTGGCGTGGAGAGTGCACCACAGGGGTCACTTTTGTGCCATTTAAAATTGGAAATATTTGGCGTCGGTCGGTTAAAATTTTAACTTCTTGTTAAGTAAACAATATTGCATCGTTTTATTGACAGCAATGATAAATCTGTCATTAGACTGTTCATTTCGTTTCAATTTTGTTTATTTAACTCTTAGTTAAAATTTTAACCAGATATTGAAAAAACGGGCCGTTAGGAGCAAAAGAAAATACACGATTTAAAGTAATTATCAGAGTGCCATGAAAAAAAAATCCCGCTTTTTAATTTTTTATTAATTTAAATACATACCTATTTATTTACTAATGCTGAAAACTATATTATGTTCCTTTACATATAACTATAGCTGTATTTACTATTATATTTTTATAATGTCACCATTATTAATTTGAAGTGATTAGTTTTTTGACAGTGACATTTACCTGTCAATTACAAAGCTCGTTACATACATTTGAAATATGAACCATGTAACAAAGGAATTGTGTTTTTCTTTAGCTTCGGGATTTATAAAAAAGATTATTTTTTACATTTATCTGTAAATTATTAATGTATACCTGTAGAAAATTCAAAAATCTTTAATTTTCATAATGACATAAAATGCGAACAAATGGCATTAATGGTATTTTTTGAAGAAAAACCATTATGAGCTTCAAGTAAAGTGCTATTTCCGTTTATCCGATTTACACCAAAATCTAATGGTTTCTATCCAAATTAGAATAGGGTCGAAATACAAGGTTTCAGAATTTTCTGAATGATAGTATTGGAGTTAGAGTGTAGACAAAATCCATACAAGTACACACACATCATCGTGAAAATGTTAAAATTGGATTCTAGGGACCATAAAACGTGGTTATTTACTAGAATCTCGATATGCGATTTTTAGCACGATCCCTATACCTTCCTTGCCAAGGGTAGCGGTAGGTAAAAAAATCTGATGTGGCCAGCACATGACCTCCCGCAAATTCCATGTTTAAAATAGTAATGAGCTTTAAGTAAAGTATCTTTTTCCGTTCCGGTTGATCGTTTATAAACAAAATCTAATTTGTTGTTTTAATAAATAGAAGTCTGTAATACGAAATTAATTTCGTGCCAAAAATAATCGATTATCATGGGCCTATAGCGCTCACCATCAACTATAACAGTTCGACCTTCATCATTTTCGAAAAAGTAAGTTCCAATGACGCCACCTGGCCATAGTGCGCACCAAACAGTCTCATTTGGACATGTAATGGTACCTCGTAAATCACATGAAGATTTTCCTCTGCCCATATCTGGCAATTTTGCTTATTAACATATCCAGAGAGGAGAAAATGTGCCTCACCAAAGAAAAAGATAATCCGCGAAAAATCATCATCAACTTCCAAGTGCTCTAAAAACGCAATCTGTGTAAATTCTTTGCCGTACATGATCCATGTCGTAAATGTGTAGTTGTAAACCAATATTTGACATTTTGAAAACACGTACTTATACTGACAGAGTTATTTACAAATCAAATATATTTCTACTTAATTAATGTAAATGTGACAGTGACATTTGTTTAACTACGTAAAAATTTTATTAAAGTATTATGTTTTTGTTTGACGCATGGGTCAAATGATGTACAAAAATAAATTATTTTATAAATTTATATTTAAAGTTATTTAAAGTTTTTTAAAGTTATATTATCGTAGAATTGAAGATTGTACCATTATATTATATTTTTAATAGTAAAAGTTGCTGAAAAATTATATTCAATGTAATTTTTTCAACAAAAACTGGTAAAAGCTTGTATAAGTGATACTTCCGGTTATCTGATATACACTAAAAACTAATCAACGCTTCCCACATTAGTATAGAATGGGTATACAAAATTTCAAAATTTTGTGATTGATAGTATTTGAGTAATCGTGTCCACAGGATCCACACACACATACACACATACACACACACATACATACCCACAGACATCATTGTAAAAATGTTAAAATCGGATTCTGGGGACATCAAAACGTGCTTATTCACTAAAATCTCTATATGCGATTTTTAGCACGATCCCTATACCTCCCTTACCTAGGGTAGCGGGAGGTAAAAACAATCATTTATGTTTCTTGTTTCTGGCATGTCTAACTGATTTGACATTTCTTTTTATTTTATTATTATCAGAATAATAGGAAGAGTTAATATAGAAGAAAACAAATAATAATTACAAATTATAATTATTACGGCTTAACGAATAATAATAAATACTCATTCATCATGGAATTATTAAATGCAGATAAATCATAATTTATATTGAAATCCGTGATAAAATAGAACATTTTATTACAAAATTTGATAACAAAATTATGACCGTATGTCACGGGTTTTAAACAGGTAGTTGAAAATACCGTTATAAGTGTAAATACAAAAAAATCCACCAGGTAGAGGAACAAAAGCTCCAACGGATTTTGAAATACACAATAGTGACCTTTTGTATGAAGCAGTAAAGGGTACAGTTTATGTTATTGTATTGTTTAAAATTTTGGAACGATGTACCACGTGTCCCAGGTTTAAAATATTGCACAAAAATTTAATACTTTTATAACATTTATATTGTATTTTCTTTATTATTTCATTTATACTATGTTCATCATAGCAACAAATAAGAAAATTTATTAGATATACCTTAAAACAGTGTTAGGGACTATAGCAAAAATTTTTAGGCAGAGTAGTCACGTCATCATTTCATTACAAAATGAACAAACACTGTAGTATTGTATATGTTTAGGAAAACGAAGAAAATAAATACTATTTTTTGCATATTATAAGTAAAGTACATTTTAATTAAATTTACAATTATTTCAAAGTCGAACATAATGGCTGGTAGCACAAGCCCTGTTCTAACTAAAACGCTGTTTTAAGAAATGTCAAATTCAAATTTCAATGTTTAATTTCACCCTTATGTGTAAAGAACGATTTTTTAAAAAATATTTGATTGAATACAAACTATGTGCTGCTTCAAAATCATATTTTAATATATTTGATGTTATTTATTTTTGTTATTAAATAATGAAATTTGACATTTCTTAAAACAGTGTTTTAGTTAAAACAAGGCTTGTGCTACCAGCCTATGTTTTTAATGAGTTTTAATTTATTTAAAATAATTGTAGTTCATTTTTTCACCACATGTTGGTACTATTGGATTTCAATATTTAAACGTTTACATGACATGTTTCTCCCGGAATTGTCAAGCGTCTGCTGTCATTAGTTCGTTATTTTGAAATTGATCTTGAGCTTTTCTGTTTTTAGTTTGTGCTAATTTCAATAAATGTAAATTGTATTATTGGAGTATTTTCAATCAAATATAATATATTTTTTAAATGTTATTTTAATTATATTTTCAATAAATCGAATTTATAGTGCTACTCTTTACTTTTCTATAACACTACAGAATTGTAAATCTAAATAAAATCAAATCAATTTTTTTTTAAATATATTCAGTCTCGTTCAAAGGTCATTTAACATTAATTTTCTTATTTTTCATCAAGTGCTTCATTCACTCCCCGTATTCCTTCTGAAACCCGACTCGGTGTGTCCCACACCGAATTTTCAATACCATAAATTGGAAATATATTACAATTTACAATAATATTCAATTAATAAATAAATTAACTTGATCACATAAATTAGCATCGCAGGTAAATACAATTATTTTCTAAAATTAAATTAGTGTACCATGTAAACCTACTAATTTCGTGACGTCATTATCTAGTTACAAACTTTGATGACGTGACTAATCTGCCTAAAAATTTTTACTATATCAAGGTGGATATATAACTAACATAGAACATAATTTAGCACAGATTAATTTAGCATAGATAACATAGAATTTTGTCAGGGGGTTTTATAATGTCACACAAAACATAGTGAAAATAAGAAGTAAAAGAAAATGTACCTGCTAAATAATAATAACAAAAACATATGTTTGTCTTTGACTGAATTTTTTTTTATAAAGTTTGTCAGATTTGATTTCGAATTCGTGTTTATTTGGTTTTGTTATTTATGATTAAATTTATACATTTTAAGTTTCATGTAAACAGATCATACTGGATATTATTATAAATTAATTTTACGCTTAAATTCATTTGGCAACACTGGCAAGGTACACAAGCAGTATTCTCGGCAACCTTGTTGCGGTGGGTCATACAAGCAAATGTCAAAGCCCGCGCCTCATATGCATAAATGGATGCATTTTTGTAAGTTTTTTTACAGATTTACAGATCTGTAAGACTTGTAGATTTAAGAGCATTACCGGTCGCCCAGCGAAATCAGTTTTTAAGCTTGTATGACACTAGTACAGACAAACTTCTTACATTTCCCCACTACTAAATGAGCAAAACAAATATAAAACATAATAACCCCTACATCATTGAAAAGAGAAAAAAATAATTATTTTTTTGAGACTAAAATCAGATATGGGTTCTATTTAAAAAAATATAAGTTTGTGTTATATCTCGAAAAATTACGGATATAAAAATTTATTTCGTACACCACTGGTTAGTTAATAAAAATATCTATCTTTTATATTTGAAACTTTTTTCTCAATTACTAATAGTTTAGAAGTTATTTGAAAAAGAAAAGATAAACAATATTCAATTTTTCGTCATTATCTAGTGCCCTATGAGAATTTTTGGAAAAACAGAAGCACATCTGAGATGGCCTCCCAAAGGCGCACAAAAAGTTCCATTTAACCGACGTCGTATCTCTTATAGTTCTCGAGATCCCAATGGTGGCACTTCTAAATGGGACACACTGTATAGTTATATTTCAAAACTAAATTTCAAATTTTTAAGTTAGCAAATCTTTCATAAACCATCGTACGCGTTTTAAGTGAGTTTATACTTAGATATATTTAAAAAAGTTTAAGTTTTTAATTTTAAAATAATCAATACTCACATCACCACTCTTAAATGTCCATTTTGTTTTTCTTTATCTTCACTTCTAGGTTTTCATTTCTTTCGTTTCTTTTTCTTGCGTTTATCCTGGGGCACATTGTCTTCATCTTTTTTCTGAAAGCAAATCTTATTCAATTTAATGAATATTTTGGTATTAAGCCCGGTTTTTCCATCTGTGGATAATGTTGCAGTTAATTTAACTGCCAGATCAAATGAAAATATCACATCAGTATTAACGTGTAAATTAACAAATTTATGCACATGTCAATTTTATGGTGTGATATATTTATTTTATCGAAAAACCAGGCATTAATTACACAGTGATAATAATTCGGATAAAAAAAGTAGAAATAATGAACTGATTGAATTAATTAAAACAACTAAACTGCTGCTACATGAAGATGTCGAATAACAAATATTTTGTTTTGAATAGATGATATAAAAATTGATAATATTTCACGAAACAATGACTAATGAATAAGTGCTGATAAGTTAGAACAACATTTCCTAAATGATTCAGTTAAAGAAAAAAAATGATGTCAATTTTCTATAGTGTGTTCCATTGGGATCTTGAAAACTACAGGGAATTTATTTTAACATGCAACATATGGTCATTCATTTCCATGGTTATTCACTATTGTCAAAAAATGACAGCAATGTAATATTTGTCCATTTTAAAATGCAACATACAAAATTTGTGATTAACAAGAAATCAAAACATGAATGTTGCACATCTTAACAAACTTTAGCTTACAAAAATTCATAACTGATGTAATAAATGTTAAAAAATACCCCCATTCACACTGAGGCAATATTCTAGTCGGTCGTAATAAGAATTGACACCATTTGTGATGTGTTCTGGAGGTATCTCCTGTACTGCAATGCTATTTATAATGTTGCATTTTAAGATGGACAAATATTACATTGCTGTCATTTTTTGACAATAGTGAGTAACCATGGAAGTGATGAACTATAATGTTGCATTTTAAAATAAATTCTCTGTATAGTCAAAATTGACACTGTCAGGTCCAGCAATAAAACTATAAATATCGTAATTATCACAAAGCGGCATGTCGCTCACTGCTTGCATTATAACATTGAATGTCAACGGGCTATTATTTGTGCCGCTCTGTAGAAATGAAAACGTGCTCTTTTTGTTTGATGTAATTTCTTATGAGAATGAAAATTGTAGTTCCAAAAATTATTTCAACAAAAACAGCATTTATGTTAAAGAAATAGTTAGATTATTTTACTATATAGAGCACTCAGTCCAGGTAAAAGTACAATGCAATGCCTGTCTTCATTCTAATAGAGCGGCGCAGATAACTGCCCGTTTTGCATCCAATGTTATAATGCAAGCAGTGAGCGATATGCCGCTTCGTCCGTATAAATGAAATGGGTACCTATATAATATTTATATCTCTAAATAATATTCTTACTTATTAAAAGTGGTAAAGATTAAAATATATTTACGAGTATATTTATTTGTAGTTTAAAAAGTGCGTAAGTGTTATTTATTACTGATATAACTTTATATTTACTTTAGATAACAAAAAACATGTTTCCGTTGAAGGAGGTTGGAGCGAATGTCTTGTAAAAATTAATTTCCAACTTCATAGTTTAATTTTTTGTAATTATCACGAAATATATCCAACTATTCTAAACATGACTTCCTTGTACGCCTGTTAAACTATGCATATTTTATTAATAATTAAAATATATATTATAACAGACCCAATCATAAAATTGCACGTATTTGACATAATTTGAAAATTTTTGTCTTGTAAAATGGTGGTTCTTTGCTAATTTAACCAACCTCGTAGCTCTTATAGTTCTCGAGATAGCAATGGTGGCACACTTAAATAGAATACAGGCCCTTCAGAAATATCGCCAATCTCATCAATGAATTGGAAGAATCTCGAACATTAGAAGAATAAGAAACTTATTCACAAAATGAATTAAAAAATATACAGGCTGTCTCTTAAATAGGGGGACATGGCTTAACCAGAGATTCCTGAGGCTAAAATAAGACGATTTAATCAAACTTGCTTCTACCTGAAAGTGTACCATTTAGCTAGAATTCTGCTTCAAAGTTCTACGAAAAAAAAATTTTGCTTATATTAACAGAACGCTTTATACGATTTGGCTGAAATTTGGTACGACAGTTCATATGGTTATGTCATCTTTTAAGGTGATACTTGTTATTATTAGTAAACCACTAGTGTATGAAACTTAGATGTCCCAACATTGATTAGACCGTAACTTTTTAATGGCCACGCCGATAACATGAAATCATTTTTTTCAGAAAGATACATTCAATAGTAAACTTTTCTCTCTCTATTTAATTTGTGATATCTGTTATGGTTCAGACAGAAAAAAATAAATCCTGACTGACTACATCGTGAATTTTTTTAAAATAAATTTAATCTAGCAGTCTATCCAAATGCCAAACATCTAATTTTTAATGACAGTAACGAGTTGTCAATCTTCTCAAGTTGTTTAGGAGTAAGCTAACATATTTATTCGTGTTATTTATAATAATGGTAGTGAAATACTATTACGCTGAACAATCGGATGTTACTAGTTTCTGAATAATGCGAAGGAATTTTTTGACAACCCAAAAACAATTGTTACTGTCATTAGAAATTAGGTGTTTGACATATATACATAGACTGCTAGATTAAATTTTTTTTAAAAAAATTCACGGTACAGTCACTCATGTTTTATTTTTTTCTGTCTGAACCGTAACAGATATCACAAGTTAAACAGAGAGAGAAAAGTTTACTATTGAATGTATCTTTCTGAAAAAAAAATAATTTTATATTATCGGCGTGACCATTAAAAAGTTACGGTCTAATTAATGTTGGGACACCTAAGTTTCATACACTAGTGGTTCACTAATAATAACAAGTGTCACCTTAAAAGATGACATAACCATACTGTCATATCAAATTTCATCTAAATCGTATAAAGCGTTCTGTTATTATAAGCAAAATTAATTTTTTTTCGTAGAACTTTGAGGTAGAATTCTGGCTAAATGGTACATTTTCCGGTAGAACCAAGTTTAGTTAAATCGTCTTATTTTAGCCTCAGGAATCTGTGGTTAAGCCATGTCCCCCTATTTAAGAGACACGCTGTATAAAGAAGATATGTTTTTGTGTGTACCAGAAATGTTGAATATGTACAATATTTATATAGCCTAATACGGAAATGGCGAGAGGTCTTGTGCTGGCCACAACAGATTTTTTTTGTTTGTTTTACATTGATCTTTCCAACTTTGATGAACAAAAAACAATTATAATAAAACTGGAAACTAGTAGTATATTATAAGAGGTTTATAATTCCTTTTTACCGTTCAAATTAACCTGAAAATTAATGTTCACCATTTTTTGTCATTTTCGTTTGATAATAGCGAAACAGATGAAGAAGAACTTGATAACGTTGTTGTACGTGACAGCTGATTATAAGAAAAGAAATATATTTTAAGAATAACTTTTTTTCGAACATAATTAAGCTAATTATTTTTGTTCTTTTTACAAATTTCTTCGACCACATACAGAGAATTTATTTTAACATCCAACATATGGTCATTCACTTCCATGGTTACTCACTACTGTCAAAAAATGACAGCAATGTAATATTTGTCCATTTTAAAATGCAACATACAAAATTACAAAATTTGTAATTTTGTATTATCAAAACTAATTTACACTAAATTAGCCTACATACGATTAACAAGAAATCAAAACATGAATGTTGCACATCTTAACAAACTTTAGCTTACAAAAATTCATAACTGATGTAATAAATGGTAAAAAATACCCCCATTCACACTGAGGCAATATTCTAGTCGGTCGTAATAAGAATTGATACCATTTGTGATGTGTTCTGGAGGTATCTCCTGTGCTGCAATACTATTTATAATGTTGCATTTTAAAATAAATTCTCTGTATGTTTAAAATACTACACTAGTCCTTCCAGTATTCTTTTTATTAAATATAAGTTAATTATGTATTTATAGGCTCAAAATACTTTTATTAATTAAAATTATGGGGGATTTGAGGATCAATTTTTTTCAATCGGTTGCAAATAAATATTTATATTTTTTCTAGGAATTGGCTGCAATGCCTTCGAAAACACCAGTTTCAATCCTTCAGGAGCTGTTGAATCGTCGCGGGCTTGCACCTCCCAAGTACCAACTGGTTCAGATAGAAGGAGCCATCCACGAACCAATTTTTAGATACAGGGTGAACGTGGAGGGACTAATTGGTAAGCAAATTCATCATTTTAATATCATAAATAAGTTCTAAAAAGATATTTCAGCTATGGGCACCGGGAGGTCTAAAAAAGAGGCCAAGCATGCGGCAGCTAAAGGATTGTTAGATTTACTGATAGAAAATCAGTATATGGATCGCTTGTTTAAAGAAGGAGTCGTTATTGCCAATGAAGAGTGAGTATGCTTATTTTTATTTAAATGAGATTGAAAAAAAAGTTCCTAATTTCGATTGGAATAGTCTATTATTTCAATATGCATATGAGTTAAGCGTACATTACACAATGAAGTTTTTCTTTTCAAGCAAGCAACTTGAAAAGTATTTTCTCTCGCACAATGACATGAGTGCAAGAGAGACAAATGAATAGACTTTTCACGAAAAACTTTTGAAGAAAAAATCTGATGTGGCCAACACAAAACCTCCCGCTATTTAATTTTTATTAATTTAAATACATACCTACGTATTTACCAACGCTGCAAACCATTGCAGAAAACTATTGCTTTATTTACTATTTTCTTTTTAAAATGCCACTGTTATTAATTTGAAGTGATTAGTTTTTTGACAGTGACATTTACTGTCAGTTACATTCATTTGAAATATGAACTGTGTAACAAACGACTAATAAAAAAAAATATTTTTAAATTTATCTGTAAAATATATAAAAAAAAGTATTAATGTATTCCTGTAGAAAATTCAATAATCTTTCATTTTCATTAGACATAAATTGCAAAAAAATGGCATTTAATGGAATTTTGAAGAAAAACCATTATGAGCTTCAGGTAAAGTGTCATTTCCGGTTATCCGATTTACACCAAAATCTAATGGCTTCTTTTCATATTAGAATAGGATAGAAATACAAGGTTTCAGAATTTTCTGAGTATTAGTATTTGAGTTAGAGCGAAGACAAAATCCCTACACATACACACACACATACAGACATCATCGTGAAAATTTTAAAATTGGATTCTAGGGACCTTAAAACGTGGTCATTTACTAAAATCTCGATATGTGATTTTTAGCACGATCCCTATACCTCCCTTACCAAGGGTAGCGGGAGGTAAAAATGGAACATGCGCTACTTTTTCTTAAAAGTCCCTATAAGTGTGACTGTCAAATGTCATTTGTATTTATATTTTTGATGTATTCAAGTTGTGATCGATGTTAACTGAAAAATGGCAAAATGGGGTAGAGAAATAATTGAAATCTGGCTATATACGAAAAATTCAAGTGATGAAAAGTCAATGACAATTTATTGTAGGTATAACTTAAATTTTGACACTTGGATATTTTAATTCACGCAAAACTTGATCGTGTAAATAAACTTGTAAGGTCATTTATAAACACACTTGCACTTCATCATTGTAATCCACGCTTTAGGAAAAGTACTTTTTTCCGCACTTAAATATGGAAAAGTATATCAGTGTGGAGAAGCATTATTGTTCCACACTCATTACGGAAAAGTAAACTTTCATTTTTGAAGTGAAAACTTCTATAGGCGCATCTTGCACACTTTTACTTGGACAGTGAACAAGGCTGACCCGTCACGCGTCACGGTCATTCGGGTGAACTCGGGAGAGCCGAACTTGACGTCACTTTAATTTGAGTCATATCCTACGTTACGTTATTAATACAAGGCCGGGAAACATCACGACTCTAAAAATAGGTTCACAAGTCATAGTATGGCCAACTTAATTCAATGCGCTACGCTTATTATGGCCGGTTCATATCGTTTTCCCATATAAAATTCTGTCGCGAGTTTTTTACAGATTTAGTATATAGTGGCGATATTTAGTTATTTTAATTTCAATTAGGTGGATAGTGTCGGTATCTCTGGTCCTCCTTGGTCCCTGTTAATGAAGTTTAGATGTGCAAAATATGTTGTTAATTTATTAAAAGTAAATATAATGCTGCAAAATATAGATATTAGAATTCTGTATTTATTTTAACAGATTTCTCTAAATAGTACAATGTTACACCGTGCCGTGGCGCCACTTAACGTACTCAATCTATAATTTTGTTTTGACTAGTGACATTTGAGACAGCTATAATAAGCGTAGCGCAATTCAATTATTATTTATTGAATTCTATGTAAAAAAAATTAACACGTATTCATTTTTTCCATTCGTGGCAATCTTAAGCCATATTTTAATCAAATTAGAATAAAACTTTATATGCATTTTTCTCAAAAAATTCGTTATGTAAGGGTATAAAAGTAATATATCACTGAATTCAGAATTAATTTCTCTAACGAATGAGGAAATAAAAAATATGTTTCCATTTAAAATAAAAAAGTTGGTATCCATATTTTGAGAACCACTAGTTGAAATTTTTTTTCAGTTTATCATTGAAATACCCATTTAAAATAGAAACTCTTTGCTAATTTAACCAACTTCGTATCTCTTATACAATGTGTTAAAAAAACCCCAATTCGGAGTAGGCTATGAACAAAAAAACGTTGTCTTAAATTTAATTAAATGTCAATTTGACATAAAATTTGCATGACATATTGTCAAATATGTTTTCCAAAGAAATTAAAGCTTTTAAATAAAATATCTGTTACCTTCTTTTTTATCTTTTTAAAATTACATTTCAATTTTGACAACTTGACTTTTGAATTGAAAGTAGGGATTGCAATCCAGCATAATTTTAGGCACTGCGGGATCCCGCAACAGCTTGCGGATCCGCAAGTATAAAACCGCGCCAATTCATTCAATTTTTTTACTTTTTTTATTGATTCTTTACTTTAATAAGAAAAATTAAGACAATTAGTAAACTTAAACTAAATTCACATGATACACTAAATCTCTCTGAATAAAGAAGACTGATTATAATTACCACAGATAAAGATTAAAAGTAATGGGTGAGATTCAGTGGGTTGTATTAGCGTGTAATAACTTTGTAATACCTGTCAGAAAAAAGTGAGAGACCAAAGGGTCAAATAAAGAAAAAAATATTATTAACAGAAGTAAGAAAAAAAAGGACAAATGTCAAAACTGATCAAAACGGGGGTTCAGATATTTTAATATCAGATATATTATCATTCAGGTATGAAATATTTGACACATAAAGTTTGACATATTTCTAACCTAATTTTGCAATAATGAGTTTCCTTTTACACCTTCCATTTACAATAATACTTCCTCATTTGACTAAAGGATATCTGTATTACTTTTCCCTATGGTAAAATTTCTAAATCACAATTGAATCTCATTGATACATGTGGAAAATATTACAATGTTGCCATATACTTAATACAAGATTTAATACAGACCTTAATACAACCCACTGAATTCCACCCAATATTTTTAGTTAACTAAAGTTCAAAAACTACAAAATTACCAAATATTGATATTTGTTATTGTTTTTGAACTTTTTATTATTAAATAAGTTGTCAAACAGTAAAATAATTAGTCAATTAGGTGCAGTAAGATATTGTTGATTTTTGTAATTTTTAATAAACTTTTGATTATACCATAACAAAGAATATTTAAATTAAAAAAAAAAAACTAACCTTTCCGGGAACCCGCTGGATTGAAGTCAATCCAGCAAAAATCCCACTGGATTGAAAAAAGTGCTGGATTGCAAACCCTAATTGAAACTCCGAATTGGATTTTTTTTAACCCACTGTAGTTCTCGAGATCGCAATGGTGGCCACTTAGAAATGAACATCCCATATTTACTAACTTATCTCCCCAGACCGTTACCCGAAGAAATCCGCGCAGACGACAAAGCCATTGGCAACCCCATCGGCTGGCTGCAAGAAATGTGCATGTCCCGTCGCTGGCCGCCTCCGCTGTACGAGATGGAGCACGAAGAAGGATTGCCGCACGAGCGTCAATTCACCATTGCATGCGAAGTGTTCAAGCACCGGGAAGTCGGAACCGGAAAGAGCAAGAAGCTGGCGAAACGCCAGGCCGCGCTCAAGATGTGGCAGTACCTGCAGGAGCTACCCATGGAGGGGAACAGCATGCCGCAAGGGATGGATGATGACGATGAGGTAAGATGTTTTGTTTTGTTGATGTTGAAGTGTCAAGGTCATCGATGCGCGTGCAGTGAAAGGTAGGAGGGATTGCGTACAATTAAGCGGGCTTTCCACGGCCTGTGGCGCGTACAGAGTGATCAAAAAGAACTGATTCAGTTGGTAATAACAAAAAATTTCTTGAAATTGGTAACACTGATACAAAAAATTTATTTCCTGTTGTTGACATTTGAAAATTTAAATTTGGGCATATTTAATAACAATAATAAACTATTGATATTAATCAAAGGCGGGGGTTCAGCCAGAGGCTGCTTTTCAACCAAACCAATACATACATAGTAGGTACATAAACACGAAATTACATTGCGCTACTCTTGAAAAATGATACATATGTGTATATATTGAAAAACAAAGAGAACACTGAAAAACAAAATATAAATTATTAAATACAAAATTTGAAGTCGGCGAAGAACAAGTTTTCAGCATATCGTACAAGTATATGGCTAGTTATAATAGACACTTACAAAACTGCAATTTGCACGAGCGCCTCTGAAGCCTATGGCACACTTATCGATGAGCATCAGAGAGCATCGATGAGCTCATTGATGAAACAACAGAACGCACCCGTCATCGACGAAAAATAGCGGCGCTGCTATTTTCATCGAAGGTCATCAATGAAACGAACGTATCTCATTTCACACGTATCTTTTGTGCCTCACGTCACTTTGACTTGTGTCAAACAACAATAAACTATGGAAATATCAATTTAAAAACCGACGGTGTAGGAACATTTCACTGGTAATAGTACCAACTTTTCTGTTTTTCGTCAGTGAAAAAATGTATGTATTTGTCATTGATGAAACACAAAATTATCGATGACGGATGCGTACTGTTGTTTCATCAATGAACTCATCGATGCTCTCTGATGCTCATCGATAAGCATATACTTATTACTTATATACTGCTGATGCTCATATTTTTCACTGGAGAATAGCAATCTTGATGAAATGCGATGAAAGATATGTTCTATCTCTGTAATAGAAGACCTGTGAACTATGGCGCAGGCGTGAATACATGAGTGTCGCACAAAGAAAGTGCTGCAAGGGGCATAACAAAATTGAGGATGCAACAGCGTACTCATATATTTAATTAGGGGGCTCACAAATATTTTATAAATTTAATTCTTCTGGATATGAAATAAAATTCTAATAAATATTCTGAAACAAAGTATTTAAAACAAATTCTATTTATGTAATAAATGAATAATTGGGTACTTTATCCAAAGATAAAAACACCTACCCTGATTGTAAAACATATATTAATAGTAATAAAGGAAGGTATAAAAAATGAAAACAACTCAATACAATATTCCACGGGGCCCCATATTTATAATTTTTTTTTTTTATTAGCATTTAATGATAAGAAAATATTTTATTTTCATTGGTTGGAAAAGTATTTTTACATAAATTATGGCTACAAAGTTTCAGAAGAATTAAATCTTTGTTTTTTATATTTTTACTGTTTCTTTACAAAATAATTATGTAATTGATTTGTTAGTACTCGTATTAATAGTTTACATTATTTGCATTTAATATATTTCTATTTCTATATGCGATATGCATTCATATGTTTGAATGAAATGAACTATGTAGGTGAAAATGTAGAATATGGTTGTTTTAAAAAGGGAATTTCCCTAAGATCGTAAAATATTTGTCTGAATTTTCATAAAATTCTAAGAATCACAATAGATTCTTTAAAAATAAAAGAAAAATACTCTATATTTGAAGGGAAGCTTACTTTTGTTATAATAAATTAATTTAATAAATAAAAAAAATACATTGCTAATGTGGAGAATGCACTACAGATGTAATTTTTGTGTGCTATTTGAAAATTGGAAATATTTTTCAAGATGTAGTCAATATTTCATATACCCAGTTGTACCAATATATTAATTGAGAATTAAACAAAAATTAAATTAAAATCAACATACGCATAAGCATTTATTGATTTTTAAATAATATTAATCTTGAATATTTGTTCCTTATGTAATCATTTTATCTGACATTAATTTAACTTCATGGTGTATTCTAACTGTTAAAAAAATATCTGTAATAATTTTTATTATTTGTACTTTATTATTATCGAAAAATATCTTGATTTTTAATGTGGTCATCAAAATCTGAGCATTGGAATGCATTTATACAACACGTATTAAAAATAGTTTGTTTTAAAATATTTAAAAAATTGTTCGTTTTAAATAATTTTTCTGCTGTCGCAATAAACTTTCTGCAGTTTTGCATATATATATTACATCTTTTGAGGGCTGTAAAAATGTACCTCTATTTTTCAAAGAAATTAATTTTTCAATTACTGCTTCCGAATATAGAAATTTTGAACAAAATGTACAAATATTCAATTTCCCAATTTTTTGTATTATGTACCCCGCAATATACTCGACCACGTCATCTACATAGTTATTTAACATGATGAATAAAACTATTACTGCTCGCAATGACGTACAATAAAAGAATGGGAATGATGGAATGTTTTCGAAATAACTAAGAGAAAATCGCTTGCTTTCCATTTGCTTTCAAACAAATCCAATTGGCCGCTAACGGCTGTAACCAATCACTTAGTAGTATCTTGGGCATGCGCATAATTTCGACGGTCTCCTATTAGAAGGATGGAAATATATAACTGTCCTCTTTCCTAGTGATTGCTAAATATATTGAATCAGCAGTATATAAGTAATAGGTATATGTCGATAAGTGTGCCATAGGCTTAACGGCGAAGCATAGAAATCAAGGTTGCTATGGTTACCCCGTACAAACAAAGACCTGTCATCAGCCGTAGACTTTACACTCTAGCCATCGTTTTAGTTGAATAATCGAATGATCTTCAATATTATCAAACAAAATAGTTGCCCCAGACACATCTTCTGGTTTTAAACTTATTTTTATTAAACACAACGTACACATCACAATAAAGAATTAGGTTTAACGCTGAATAACAGATGCGAATACAATGACAGATAGGAACGGAACGGGACGCAAGACAACGAGGGGAGGTTTGTTTGTATGCATGACCTTCTATATCTCTCTTGCAGTGACGTCAATTTTGTAAGTGTCTATTAAAGATTTTTTAAATGTTGCTATAAATGATGATATAAATCCTTGATACGTAAACTATAGTTATATTGTTTGGGAATAAGTTTGTCAACTAAATATGAAGGTGTACGAGTATCTAAGGTTCTGTGTACCAAAGACATGTATAATTTTTTGGTACGAGATTCTATATTTTCCAATTTCGCTATTTCTCTGTAACTTGAAATATGATCATATTTACGCACATTATGTACATAACGTAAGCAAGAGTTCTGAATCATTTTTATTCTATGTTTATCGGCTTGAGACAAATTTGGTACATACACACATGCGCAATAGTCAAACAATGGTAGGATTAGAAAATTAGTTAAACGTAGCTTTACATCAGAAGATAAAATATTACGGAATTGATATAAATGTTTTAATTTAATTATTGCTGCCCTCAATTTAGACTGAAGATGGAAATCAAAATTTAGTTCCTTATCCAATAACATCTCTAAACTTTTGCAAACTTTCTCAGGATGCAATTTTATTCCATCCAGCAATATGTCAGGAACGTCACAATTTCCAATCATTAACATAGTTGATTTATCTGGATTAATTTTGAGACTATTATCCTCCACCCATGGAGGAGTATGAATGAACATCACAGTGTTTTAATTCAGAAGGTAAATTCGCAGTATAGAGTAAAAAAATAATGGTCCCAGAACTGATCCTTTTACAATTTTTTATTAAAATGATTGTTGTTTCAATTACCCACGTACTTTTATTTCTTTCATTACCCATAAGCAATAATCTAAAGCATTTCAATCACTCAAAACCTATTTACTGTCAGGTCCCCGCCCTGACATAACCTATTTGTATTTATTGTCAAAATGACAAGTCATATAGTATTTCCGCTTTCACCTGGGGCCTGTTACACCAAACATTTTGCAACTTTGCACTTTTCATTTTCAAATCTTGTACCACCGTTGATATATTTTGTTTTTTTTGCAAAGTGCAAAGTGAAAGTGTATACCGTGGTATAAAAAGATTCCCAGAAATTCTGGGGATCTTTGCAGAACTGTATTGCCAAAATTTACCTACTAAACTTTTTAATAAATAAATAAATACCGAGAGTTTTTTTTTATCAGTGAACATGGGCGTATGTCATTACCATAGTTACATTTAAAATGATTGACAGCAATGCATTATCGCGTTTTTTTTTAAACTGGACATAGGACGTGACATTTAGTATATCTGTTAATGTCATCAAATTGTCATACTTCAAAATGTATACAGTTAAAGAGAAGTTCAAATTGTAAATTGGAGTAATTATAACGAGTCTACAACAAGTTTCTTACTTATGTGCATTAACTTGTAATAAGCGACACAGTCCAACAACTATAAGAAAAATTTACAATGACTACAGAACTAAAGGATGCGTCAATAAACAGCACAAGAAGAAAATCAGACCAAGTACTGTAGTTAATAGAAAGAAACAAGAAATTATGCAATTAATTGAAAGTGACAACACCCTGTCAACAATTTTTTTTCTGAAATTAAGAATACTAGTATACAAGGTTTTAAGACAAGAACATTTTAAGAATTTTAAATATCAAAATCACCAAGAGTTATTACACAACGATATAGAACGAAGAAATATCTTTTGCGAGATATGATGAACAAAATTAATAGTGGGGAAATATTACGGGATCGAATTTTATTTACGGATAAAGCGACATTTTATATTAATCGAGAAGTAATTTCACAAAATTGCAGGTATTGGAGTCGTCAATGGTGACAAAATAAATATTGATCAATTAAAAAGTGGGGATAAAATATAATTTATATTAATTATTTCTTGCCTTAGGCTTATGACAGAGAGTATAGAATTATACCATACAATTTGAACTTTTTCTTCAACTGTATACATTTTGAAATATGACAATTTGATAACATTGACAGATATACTAAATGTCACGTCCCATGTCCAGTTTTAAAAAAAACGCGATAATACATTGCTGTCAATTTTTTTAAATGTAACTATGGTAATGACATACGCCCATCATGTTCACTAATAAAAAAAACTCTCGGTATATCATCACGGCATATTACCCATTTCTGGGTGTGCCAGTATCTACAACACATGTAGACATCGGTAATGATGACGATATATTTTACCGTGTGGGCGCTTACCAGGCGTCACCTCACGGGCACTCATAGCTGGTGAGGAGAGTGCGCCACAGGGGTCACTTTTGTGCCATTTAAAATTGGAAATATTTGGCGTCTGTCGGGATCGAACCCGGTTCCCCCGGGTTCGGAACCAGACACTCATGCACGCGGCCACGGGACCCCATAATAGGTATATTATTGCCAACTGCGTAATTTCTTTTTGATCACTCTGTTGGAACGCGCCCTGACTACCATATTGCAGGACGAGATAGAAAGCATCAAAAGAGGTAGATACATTTTTGTACTCTCGTGTAAAAAAAATATTTTTAATGATAAATTTGCTGACCTATTCATATTCAATTTTAACTTCCAGGTAAATAAACAATAGCCTCGGTATTTATATCTGTGGTTAAACTATCTATTAAAAGAAAAATATCGCATCAAAAATTGACACGTGTGTAATTTTTACAGTTTGTGTTACATCTATGCTATGTTTTTCTTATAACTGACAGTTAACGGACAGTTTATGGCCGTAATTTGAACAAAACTGTAATTTTACAGATATGTAAAAAAATCTGATGTGGCCAGCACATTACCTTCCGCAAATTTTATGTATTTTGTACAAATCCCATACCGAAAGTTATAATTTTATTGAATACATAGAATCTTTTGCAGGGAACTTTCGGTATGGAATTGGTAGAAAATAGTATATGTTCGTGTTACAATTTTACTGGATTCATAGAATCTTTTCCAAGGATGACTTGTGCCTTGTTATTTTAGTTAAATATACCAGCATAACCTAACGCACAAAAGTTATACTTTGAAAACTCGGGCATAGAGCTTAGAGCGCCAGTTTTTATCATATTTTTCTTAGTTTATATACAAAAACAGACCTGGCACCACCAACTTCATTTTTGAGGTGAAATAGTATATCGACAGTTTCATCAATTTCGTAAAATTTGACGAACTCGTCTTCCTATTTGTGAAATAAGACACTTATTAGTTGAGTTGAATATTGCATACCAATTATTTTTTAACGTCTGCAATAAAAGAGATATAACGTTTCATTATTTCATTCATTTGCGTTAAAAAAGTGCACTTTTTTCACACTTTTGTGTTAAAAAAAATACTTTATTGACATCTGACACGACCGTTGGTGGAAGCACCGTCGCCAAATACACGTGCGTTTTATTTAGTACTCTTTAATTGTCATTGATATTACTTCTGCAGGCATGTTGTGAAATTTTGCAAATATAACACATTTGTGTAAATTATTATATAAAACACAAATAGGTTAATCTTTTATAGAAGATATCTTAATAAATTCAGCACTGACAAAAATTTAAAGCGTTATATTTAAGCGAAAATGAGGATAACTACTGCCAAGTTTAGATTTCTACATGCAAATCCGACCTCAAGATGTTTTGCAGAAGGTACGTTAATAAATTGACATTACTAAATATGTGTCTATGTATACTTAATTAATAAACACGTAATATATTAACTGTGTGATTTATGGGAGAAGCAAGATTTCGCTGTATACAAACTGGTACACAAATCGGCTTCTGATGAAATTGAGATAAAACAACAACTTTTGCTTTTACTTATATTTATATTCATTTTTACTATGGGAGTTCATATGTTAAATTAGCCAGAGTACTAAATTAAACAGTTACAAACTATGCCGCCAGATGTCACGGCGCTTGGTGTCAGTTGCCAATAAACCCATTTTAATAAAAAAAAAAGTGTGCTTTTTTTAACAGACGTCAAAAAAAATTATCTTACAGAACAATAAATTAAACTATGCTTGTTCGATTTAAACAAAAACAAGGAAATTTTTTTTTTTGCATGATCTCATTAGGTCACTAGAAATGAATTTTTATAAATAGGCCAACTAATGTGGGTAATAGCATAAAAAATATAATATCGTATTTTTCAGGATGTTGATGATGATACATCACAATTTTTATCTACCCAGCAAATATATTACCGCTTTTAGATTAACATTGCAAAAATTATCGTACTAATATTAATTTATTTTCTGCGGACTTCTTGTGAGAGTAAGTTAAAAACATATAACTGTCAGGAATATAAAAGTAAATTCATTTTTTTCTTTAGGAAGAAAACTTTATTTTGGACTGAGAGAAGCATTTTATTTGAGTTATTTTATCAATATATCGTTTATTACGTCGACTTTACTTATACTTGTTTAATAAGCATGAATATTTACCTTTATACATGAAACTATGTTCCTAATGTAAGTACAAAATTTCTGTTACGAATATTAATGTTATAACTTATAACTCATTTTTTTTCTACAGATTATTAGCATTATTTTATACAAAAAATTTCGTCTGTTGATCAAAAAATGCCAAATCTTTGATGTAACATTAAATTAATTTAATAAATATAATTTACTTTACTTTATTATGTTTAATTTCCATAGGTACATGATTTCCTTACATTGGTAAAGTTTAACTCATATTCAATTTGCTTTTTATGCAACAAGTTTAAAAAGTACTAGTAGGTAACAGAAAAGCTGAATTCCACGAGCCGTAGTCAAGTGCGTGATTTTACCAAATTAAAATAGTTTTTCGACGTCCAAAATTATAACAGTTTATAAAGAATAATTAACATTATTAGTTTTAATTATACCGTATAACATTTCCATTCCGTAGAATTTCGTTTTTGGTTAAGATTACTTGCAATAAGTACAAAAGAATAAACAAATCGGAGTTCAGATTGTTAAATATAAATTCGAGTTCGATATAAAGTGTATGAAAAATTAAAATTACAAATTTTGTAACAGCTAAAATGAAGATACCCTTGTCATGCCTGTTTCAGGCATAGGTTGCCGAGAATTTTCAAATATTCCCGCCTTAATGACATCATAAAATATACGAGAATACTTTTCAACTTTAAATCACACATCACAAGTTAATTTTTGAAGCATATTTTCGAAAATAAATTGATACTATTCTAAGGCTGTGTCCGATGTTGCACTTTTATCACCCTAATATCGAAATCCTAAATTTATATGCCCTAAATCTAGTGATTATTTAGGATTTTAGGAATTAGTTTTAGGATGTTGCAGGAGCACACTACGCTTTGAAGATGACGCGTAATAATTAAACAAATCATGTTCGTTGCTATAATTTGTGCAAAACAACAAATTTTCTGCCAAAGAATAGCTTCTATTTTATAAAATACAATATTAATAATTCATCTGAAGCATCAAATTAAATCGAAATGTACAACTTATTTTTGTTATTCTAAAACTACAATGGATATCATTAGTGCGCCATTCGGAGTTGTATTTATGTGAAGAAAACCTAAATCCTAGAAACTAAATGCCAAAATGCGACATCGGACACAGCCTAAATATCCTGTACACAATTATTTTCATCCCCTTTCAAAAATTCACTGTACGCCAATGCAATCTGTCAATCGTATTACACTATCACAACGATGCGGCAAACAAAAAATCAGAACGAGGCGTTAAGCCTCATTCACAGCTCCGAAAATAAAAATAAAATTATACTTAAAAATAAAAATAACGATATAAACAATAGATTCTTATAAAAGTAAGTATTCACAGCTCTCGAAAATAAAATTAAACATAAGACATAAACACAAGGATTTGCAGATGTTAAATATTTTTCACAAAAATAAGCACATACATAACAAGTGTCATTTGAGCTGTCAATTTACGTTCTGGCAAAAGGATTTCAATTTAAATATAATTTTAAAAAGCTGTTTTAAGAAAAAATATCGCAAATATGATTGCGAATAGTGCTTTAAAAGGTATGAAGTTATTATTGCTTGTTAATTATGAATGTATTAAATGACAGTAGACGTTAATTTACGTTTTATTTTTGAAGCTGTGAATACTAACCATAAAACCTTATTTATAATTTTATTAATACTTCATTCCACGTAAGAAAATAGTAGATGGCGCTTAAAATAGCTATCTATGTAATAAGTTGCGAAATGATAGTGTTTTAGGCACGCGACGTCAAGTGCCTAAAACACTTATTTCGCAATGTATTACATACAAGATTTTTTATAATAGCGTTTTAAAACGAATTATTTATTCTCTGATATCAACATTTTGAATTTTTCAAAATTAAAAAGTAGGCAGACGTCAGGTTCATTTAGCAACGAAAATGACAATCAAAAAGTTGTTATAAAACGCTAGTATAAACAAATAATTTAAATTCGTGAAACCAAACTGTGTTAATAATAAATATTTTTACATTTAAAAATGAACAAAACCTGAATATTAAAAATTACAACAAACCCTGGGTAAATATCACTTAACTCTGTAGATTTAATTTAATAACTAACAACTGGCAGGTGATACTTTTTTTCGCTTTTGTGAATTTGGTTTGCATTCTGACCAATCAAAGAGGAGAATTTGTATCCCTATTTAAACCAACGCTATTTTCTTACATGAAATGGAGTATATATATTTCTTCATTTATTAAATTAAACGTTGTTCTTGTTGTTATTATTTGTGGTACATCATCAATAGGAATATTAATATATATTTCTTATTTTCGTAATTGTGAATGAGCCTTTACCTGAAATGAAGTACAGCTTTGTTGATTGTTGATGGTTTGTTGTTTTGAACTATCAGTCGTGAATATTCAACTCGAATTGATCTCATCTCTTTGAACAAGAACAAAATGACAGAAAGAATGACGATTATCATTCACTTTTTACTTTTTAATTTGGGTTACATTTTAAACCTATGTTTGAGAAAGGTATGTTTTATAATATAATTTGAACCTAACCAAATTAACCTATTTTATAAAGTTGATATTCTAGAATACCGGAAACACATTTCAAATTGCCGCTCAATTTTGACATGTTGTGTTTATTCGCTTCGTTTCAATTAAGTAGCTTATTAGTTTTGAACTACTAAAGAACAATCGTGATTATTTGATTCGAACCGACCTCGTATCTCGCTTTGAGAACTATGTCACATAGAATGGTAACTATCTTTCATAATATGTGTTATCTGTTACTGTTAGGCTAGGTGTTTTGCATTGCTGTTGACTGATTGTAAATTTTGCTTGTAGATTTCGCAAAAAGTGGCCAATGTGGCAGCCAGATACGCAGACTTGAAAGATAGTAAAATATCTACTTTGTCTACCTCTCATAGTCACAAAGTTTCCAATTTCCACAAGAATCTAAAGCAATCGTCAGGACCAAAATTGTCAGAACTACAGGTATGTGGAATTTAAGAGATACTTGGTCGGCTTTTCAGCTGCTACATTTTAATTTTACATATTTATTATTTTTTAAAGAAATTTAAAAATATACCTATATATTTTATAAAAGAAAAAGTCAATTAAAAGTTTATTGTTTTATAAATTAAATATGTAATTAACAGGTCGCTTATTATGGTATTTCTACTAAATATAAACATACTCGTATTACAATATTGTTTATAAACGTAAGTTAAATTAGTCAACTACGAAATATGTATGTAGAAATTAATTTATAAAAACAACTAAAGCGGACTATTCTCTAAATAATTTTGAACAATATTTGCGGTTGAACGAGGGTCACGCTAGAATGATTGAGAATAAGAAAATCAAATTAACCGTGTAAAACAAAATTTGCGCTATCATTTACGCCGTGGCCACAGCCGTGGCACAACTATCGATACTGTTTGTTTACATTTTAGTTAACTTTACGCCCGCCTGCCTTTTTTGCAGGGCATCGAACCCGCCAAAAACTGGGTACGGTTTAGGTTCAGGTTAATTTATTTTTGGAAAGATGGGTTCAGATGCGGTTCTGGTTCAAGCATTAATAAAATTTGCGGTTTTGTTCGCGGTTCAGGTTCGAAATAATGTAAAATGAGAGCCGGAATTTATGCGAAACGCAACAAGAAACGAACACAATTTTCACGAAAAGTCAGCCCAGACAGCAACGCAGACGCCTAAGACGTCGATTATCGGCTGTATTTACTTTTCGAACTAAAAATTAACCTGAACCGCAGTTGAACCCCGAACCTGAATTTTAATACTCGGTTCGGTTTCGACTCAGGTTCAATTAAAAATATATCTGAGGTTCGGTTCTTAGTTTGCGTTCCCTAAAATGTTACGGTTTGGTTCCGGTTTTGGTTCGGTTCAAGTTCGGGTTCGATGCCCTGCTTTTTTGTCAGTTTTGCGCCAGGGCATGGAACCTGAACCGAACCAAACCGTAACGTTCAGCTCCGGTTCAGGTTGATTTTCAATTCGAAACGTAAGTGTAATCGTAACAGCCGATTGTTTACGCCTTCGGCGTCTACGTTGCTGCCTGTGTTGACTGTTCGTGAAAATTTTGTTGTTTTTCGTTGCATCATAAATTCAGAATCACATTTTAATTATTTATGTATAATAGCCCAGACAGACGACAAAAATTAATGATCATTAACGTATAGTATGCGTACCCTAAGGTGATACTGCTGACAGATGTCAAAATTGAGTCTATTAACAAACCAGAAAATATTGACTGTAGCATGCACGTGCTTCTTATTATTTTGTACTGTACTAGTACAACACAATAAGTAGTACGTGCTTACTACATTAAATATTTTTTGGTTTGTTAATAGACGCAATTTTGACATCTGTCAACAGTATCACCTTAAGGTACGCATACTATAACTAACCGTTAATGATCATTAATTTTTGTCGTCTGTCTCGGCTATAAAGATTGTTTTGCAAAAAAAATTAATTCATTTTTCATTAGGTCGAACCAAACCTAAACCCATTACCTGCACTTTGAACAAAAACGCAAATTTTATTAATGCTTGAACAAAAACCGCACGCGAACCCGTCTCAAAAAAAAAAAAAAATTAATCTGAACCTAAATAGAAGCCAGTTTTTACCGCCTTCCGAACTGTGTGCAAAACACAAGCTTTTCTTCAATTCTTTCTAATGATCATACATCGCCCTGTTCATTTTTGCTTTGTTCAGTTTCATAACGTTAGCAATTTGTATTTATAAAGAGTTTAATAGATAAGATTTGCATTTTAAAGTTCTTTTGAGCATTTTGAGAATAGCATAATAGGCCCATAAACCATCACAAAAAATAATAAAATGTACACTTTATCCTTAAAGTACTACTCAATAAATAACGATTAAGATAAAAAAAAAACATTTTTTTAATAATTACATTATTTGAATTTATTTCCAGCGGTACAGGTGGCGTCACACTATTAGTATCTTTCTCGCGCGGCCTACTATTGAAACTGGTGTGAGAAAGATAGCCATAAGTTTCTTTAAAAGTCAAATGCAGCTATACAAAAAAACAATTATGACTTTTTGATACCACGAATTGCTTCCATATAAATAACATGGGAGTGAAAATCGGCAGAGGCGGGTTAGGGTTTTAGTTTGAATTTGCCGCCACAAACTGACCGTTACACTAACGTGGTCTATAAGATCGAGAATAGGGGTTTCCACCATATTCAAAATAATGAAAAATAACACCAGTACACTAATAGTTATTTATGTATTAAGAGTGTAAGGAGGCTTTTATGGCCTGCGGCGGGATTTTGAGCCCGAGGTGTAAATTGAGGGATAAAAACACGTCAATGGCCATAAAAGCAAATTACGCTCGTGGTACATACAAAACTTTATGCACGGACGAAAATTTTCAAATTATGAGTGTTAGAAAAATTGTATCGAAAAGAATTTGTCCTCGTACATCCAGTATCTAGTGTTGCTATGAAAGCGGAGAACGACAGTTTATTGTTTGTTTATTAGTTATGTCATTTGAGTTTTATTTTGTGTATCTCCGTGCTTTCCATATAGGTAAATATCACAAAATTAATATTAATTTTTCATTAAGGTAGTACGATCATTACAGCAATGTATAGATAATAAGCTGAAATTTTAACATGTTATTAACCAATACTATGTACATAAAAGATATCTTTTTGAGAGAGATCTGACGTGTAGTTTTTGAGTAATTAATTTTTGAAAATTGTATATTTAACATGTAGTCAGTAGGGAATTTCGTGTCAGATGCACATTTTTTATATAATTTAACTAAAACTGTTATAGATAAAGATACAAAAAAACTCTAATTTGTATTAATTAACTATCATAGATTATGTAAAAATTAGAACAATGTATTCTGACGTGCAGTTCTGAAGATATTTGAATATAAGTAACTGAAAATTCATTAAATATCTGTCAGCCACACTGACAAATAAATGACATATCCGATTAGTGAAAGTTTGGCAACGTCGGAAGAAAACACATAAACTCAATAACTATCTGAGGGGTTTTTAATACATACAAGAACTACAAAAGGCGATAAACACAGAAAATATAAACTCAATAATTGTCTGAATGGTCTGAATCGTTCCAATTCAAAATGACAAATAATAGTGCTGGTATCCACCATTTGCGATGCGCTGTTGCCAGATCCACGCTCGATTTATTTTCGCAAAAAAATACTCTAGTCAAAGGACATTATTTTTTATCATTAATAAATAAACAATTAAGTAAATCCGATTATAAGTGGTCTTAAGTAACATCCAAATTTAAGTTATTAATTTACATGTTAACATTATTTTATTTTAGTTAAAAAAGATCAACATTTTATTATGACTTACAGAGTACTGATCGTACTACCTTAAAAAATATAAAATTTTCGATTTGTAATAAAAACTTTTCATGTTGTCTGTTTAAATTGTTTATATTGTAGGTTATAATTTGGTTTGACGTTTCATTATAGCCCGACGGTCTATAATGAGGCCCGCGGGCTGTAAAATGACATGTCCAAAAAATTCGTGTATAATTGTCAAATTATGATACGTCCGTGCATAAAATATATTACAATACATTCATGAAAACACTAATAGATTGTTTAAATATGTTTCAATTTTTTTAAAAATGTATGAAAACATTTTACTACGTTTGAAACGCTGCCAAATAACCGTATAAACGAGCTATAAAAAATACTGTTTTCAAATTTTTTTTACACAAAACCTGTTATAATAAAAATGTTTTCTTGTTTAATATATATATAATTTTCATGAAGAATAAAATATAAAAAAATTGAAAATTAGTGGAAACCCCTATCGCTAAGATGATTTGGAAATTCTTCTTAATACTTAGCATGGCCTGTCTCCCCTCTATTTCTGCGCCAATTTCATGGTCAAGATTTGAATGTTATGAAACTGAACGAAACAAGAAATGAACGAACAGGGCGATGTATGAACACTAGGACGCTGCATACCTATCCGTTCATTTTCATTTGTGCGTAAAATGTTATATGTACTTCAGGCCGAAAGAGCATTACGCCCTTAAGGAGGTTCGAGCGAAACTAATGAGTCAAAATAATATTTATATTTTTTTGTTCTTTTAATTGTTAAAATAGTTGTAAAAATTTATAATTTTAATTAATATACGTGTATTGAGCCTCTAAGCACATAATTAATTTGTATTTAACAAAAAAAGTACTGAAATGACTTCAGTATTTTGAACATATGTGATGGAAGAAAGTTATGTGGCAACAGCGCGTCTTGTAAAATTATTTTATTAAATTTATCTATCAATTTCAGTAATCACAAATTTTAAAAAGAATAAAACTAAATAGCTTTATTATATTCGAAAAAAGTTATCCATAATATAGCTACAAGTTATACTTCAATCTTTTTCCTTTATATCAGCTGGGACGTGCAACGTTGCCAAGTCATTCTTCATCTGTTCTGCAACTATCGATGTAAAATGAAAACATAATGTTCAACATTAATTTTCAAATTAATTTGAACGGTAAAAAGGAATTATAAACTTCTCATAATATACTACAAGTCTTCAGTTTTATTATACTTGTTTTTTGTTCATCAAAATTGGAAAGATCAATATAAAACAAATAAAAAAAGTATCTACGGAAATGTTTCTGCCGTAAGAGCTTATGTATTAGACCTTGAAAACGTCAACTTTATAAGCGTATTTATAAGAAACTAGACGGTGGAATGTTTTTTTATTTTTTAGAATAGTTGGATAACATATCATTCGTGATAATTACAAAATTTGAAACCATAAATTTGAAAATTAATTTTTACACGAGAATCGCTCGAACCTCCTTAAGCTGGTTGTCCACTGGAATTTGATTTTCTCATTCTCAATAAAATAACTCAAATAAATACAATTTTGTATGGTTTTTCGGTTTAATCTACAAATTTTTCATCTTGCCTCCCATAGGGACCGGATAAATTTAGTCTACTGCACTTATTTATTTTACAGAAAACATGCCTAAACAACATAGAATTCAACTTCGTTCAATTCCTGCAAGAAATCGCCTCGGAGCAACAATTCGAAGTGACCTACGTTGACATCGAAGAAAAGTCTTTGACCGGCAAATGCCAATGCTTGGTCCAACTCTCGACTCTGCCAGTGGCCGTGTGCTACGGCTCGGGCACCACGTCCAAGGACGCACAGGCCGGGGCCGCTCAAAACGCACTCGAGTACCTCAAGATCATGACGAAGAAATGAAGGGCGGGTGGTGAACAGGGTGTGACAGAAGTGTTTCCCCCGTTAATATTTTTGGGACACCCTGCTTAACTCGCTGCTAATGTATATCGGTATTCTTTACTCCGATGCTCTAGACATGCTTAGAAACGTCCGGAAAAGGGCCATTTACATTTTTTAAGGTGCCGGAAATTTAAATATTCATTTTTTCGCACGCTACACACGAAACACATTTCAAAATGGATAATTACGGTATTAAATAGCTTTAATTATAGGCGAAAATCACATCAATTAATAATAATTAATAGTAATTTAGTGAAATATTTGTGATTATCCCAGCGCAGGCCCAAAAATTGGTTTAATTTTGTGTTTTTTATTCCACTAAACTACTCATTCTTGACCAAAAGAATTCTATAAATTATAGTTCAACAGGATGTCTACCTACCTGGAATGAAAAAATGGTCCTTTATTTCCTTGAAAAATCCTTGAATTTTAGTGCATGGAATTTTTTCAGGGCATCGAACCTGAACCGAACTAAAACCGGAACCAAACAATAAAATTTTAGCGAACCCAAAACCGAACCAAAAATATATTTTTCAGTTAAACCCGAGACGGAACCGAACCGGGTATTAAAATTCGGGTTCAGGGTTCAGCTCCGGTTCAGATTCATTTTTAGTTAAAAACACAGCCGATCTGGGTTGCTGCCTGTGTTGATTGTTCGTTAAATTGAGGTGCAGTATTACTTCCGGCTCGCGTTTCTTTATAAAGATTGATATTCAAATAACATTAATTCAATTTTCATTAGGTCGAATCGAACCGGAACCCGGAACGAAACGGCAAATTTTATTAATGCTTGAACCAGGACCGCATACGAACTTGACAAAAAACAAATTAACTTGAACCGAACCCAGTTTTTAGCGGGTTCGAAGCCCTGAATTTTTTTTTAATCTATTTACATTTTTGATGTTTTTAAAATATTTTTTGTATTTAATTTTTATTAAGCAATAATTGTGAATTTCTAATTTTCTATCATTATATAAAATTATTCATTTTTTATGAACATAATCGGATCGTTAAGTTTTGGCCACTTTCGGCTGTATTTGGTCTACTAATTCTTTTTAGCAGCTAATATGTGAAATAACCTGAAATTTCTTAAAAGTTTACCTGGAATAATCATTGATTTTTTTTAATTATTTGATCGACACCCTGTTCAAAAATAGTACAATTTATTTTTAAAAATACATATTTTAGAACTTTTATAACTTTCTGAATTAATTAAACAATTATTTTTCGTAATAAAATATATTAAATTGACTTTTCTGAATTAGATGAATTACAAATTGATGATTTCTGAATTATAATTAACTATTGTGAATTATATTTGTAGATATTTCTGAAATGCAATTGGTAAAACAGAAAAATATGAAAACGAGCGGAATATTTAGAATATCTCGTTAAATTCGGGAACAAGGCCATTCTTTTTATTTTTAATTATTAAAATAAAAAATATGGATGTTCCATCTTATTTTCCTGAGCTGGTACCAATTTTTTCCAAAAATCAAGGTCGAAACACACGGACCAACTTTTAAAAACAAAAATATTTGTTTGCTCGTATTTTCTCCTTTTTATTGCGCTATAAAGACGATCGTATTCATTGAAACAAATAAATTTGCCCTATAAATTAAATAATTTTGATAATTTTTTAAATTTAAATTTAAATACTTTATCAAAATTTTGGGAATGAACCACAGACTTCTAAGAAAGATGGTATGGGAAAAATTCGTCTTAAAAATGTAGAAGAATTTCATTCTTGAAAATTGTTGGCCATTAAAAAAAAATATAAGCACAAAATTAAACGAATTTTTGGGTCTCTCATAGTTTGTTCAGATTTCATTTTCCACATTTCAAATATTTGTTATAATTATATGTAGGTGCAATTTCGAGAAAATAGTAATTTTGGAGAATCTGCGACATGAAAATTTATTAAGCCACTTCAGTATTTGCGTTTATAATTATTTACTATTTGAAAATATACATACATTCAGTATTTTATAATATACTTGAACTAAAATACGTCCTAAATTTCTATAAAAAAATTATATCTAAATTAGTGTGATATAAATATATGGAAATAAAGTCTCTTAAAAATAAAAATAATAATTTTTCAGAGAAGTAGACATATTTAATCAGTTCGGTACTTATACCGTCTTTAAAGTTACGTATATTTTTTATATTTATTGTTTCATTAAGTTCAGTATTTCACAATTTTTTCATATAAATTATGAAAATTCTATAAATAAACGATTTTTTTTTAAATTCAGAATTTTTAGCTACACTTATTTAATTTGTTCGGTACTTGTACCGTTTGTAAACATATATTTTATGTTGCTTATAGTATTTATTATTGTACTAGGGACTAAGGGCTCTTTTAGGTTTGTTCGAATTACTACTTTAATATTTACTGGAAAATGGCTGCAGTTTTGACGCTGCCGCAATAAAATTAACTGCAAACGCCAGCTGTAAAAATTAAGCTTCTAAAATTTAAAATTTTGTTCATTTCTTAGTTTATTTCACCGGTTTCAAATGCGCAAATTCAATAAAAGTCAATAGCACAGATAGTAAACATTTGATATGTCGTCGCCCAAGTGGCATTTTTTGACAAAACGGCTTGTCAACATTTCTTATTCATAATTTCGCGAGAAATCGATTGGGCAGCTCAGTTTTCCGATCCGGCCACCAAAAAGTGTATGAATCGCAAAAATTACAACAATTGGTTATCTAAAATCGATTTCTACACATTTATTCATAAGAAGTATTTACATCACGTGATGTATTTAAAAAAAGCACATGAAATATTTAGTTCACTCATTTTTATCGAATATTACGAAAAATCAGCATGAATATCGAACCACTAACTTCAATCAATTTTACGTAATAACATCTATTGGGCCTATGCGAGCAACGCACATATTGAGCCTTTCAAAGAAGTTTTCGGCTACTCTTCCCAGTATATCTTGCGAAATTCCAGCGATGACGTTCTCAATCGCCTCCTTCAGAGCTTCAAGCTACAGCTTTGACATATCCCCACAGAAAAAAATCACACGGGCTCAAATCGGAGGAGCGAGGGGGCCATGGAACATCCTCCCAGTGAGAGATCAAGCTACCGGGAAAGAGCTCTTGTAGAATTCAGTAAACATTTGATATGTCGTCGCCCAAGTGGCATTTTTTGACAAAACGGCTTGTCAACATTTCTTATTCATAATTTCGGGAGAAATCGATTGGGCAGCTCAGTTTTCCGATTCGGCCACCAAAAAGTGTATGAATCGCAAAAATTACAACAATTGGTTATCTGAAATCGATTTCTACACATTTATTCATAAGAAATATATACATCACTTGATGTATTTAAAAAAAGCACATGAAATATTTAGTTCACTTATTTTTATCGAATATTACGAAAAATCAGCATGAATATTGAACCACTAACTTCAATCCATTTTACGTAATAACATCTATTGAAGTAGCATAAAATATACCTGTTTTCTACTATGGGCAAGCCCTTACTTACGGGCCAGTAGCGTATAAGGTTCCTTACTGATCACGTGAAAATTCATGCAATAATTTCGGCATATCTTCGGCGAAAAAAGTGTAGTGACTTTGCAGTAACTTGTAGATTAAAAAATAAAAAAAAAACTAAATTTATAACTAACACAGAACATAGAACATAATTTAGCATAGAATTTTTTCAGGGGGTTTTATAATGTCACACAAAACATAGTGAAAATAAGAAGTAAAAGAAGAAGTACCTGTCATTTTCAAATAATAATAACCCCTAACCAACTGAATGTTTCTATTCGACGTAAACTGCTAAGGGTGGATTGCATGAAAAGGGTTAACCCTCGAATTACGCTAACCCAAGGTTACGTACATAAAAAGAGAGTTACTAGCCTATTTGACAGCTAACCTTACGTCAAAAAATAATAATATGGCCAACACTTGTCATTTCATGCGTCATATTTAACACAAAAAAGAAAAGTATTAACAAAATTACTTTTTTAGGTTAGATGTCAAATACTCTGTGTACGTAACCCTGGGTTAGCGTAACTCGAGGGTTAACCCACTTTCATGCAATCCACCCTAAGGGCCGGTTTTTCAATCTCTGATTAAACTTTTAACTTCTAGTTAAGTAAACAATATTGCATCGTTTTCTTGACTGCAATGATAAATCTGTCATTTGACAGTTTACTTCGTTTCAATTTTGTTTATATAACTCATAGTTAAAATTTTAACCAGATATTGAAAAACCGGCCCTAAGTGGGGTAACTCAGTGACCCCCTAAATAATTACTTAATACATATATGAACCTAAAATATATGATTAATAGATTAATTAAAGCTTCATTCATAAATCAAAACATATTTATTGTGTAGGATGCAAAAATATAAACTCGAAAAGAAAAAGAAAAACTCTGCATTGGCGCAGCTTTTAGAAAAAGTGTTTATTTTCTTAATTTGACACTTTGAGCATCTGAGCGTAATTTTTAGTCATTCTGTCGTGTGCAGAGAAAGCACCTACCCCTCTTTCTATTGGCAGCTAGCGGTGCGGGTTGTAGAATTGCTCTATTTATTTCTATTTTACTCTGTGCCATTTTTTTTTAACAGTTCGTGGGTAAGTTACCAGAGAGTAGGTGACAAAAGGGATGATTACATGAAATTTCAACATAAGGAAAAAAAAGAATTCAAAGAAATATCAAGTAAAATGTATACCTGGGGGTCACTAAGTTACCCCACTTTGTCGGTTAAAGGATAAGAAAAACATGTTTGTCTTTGACTGTGAAATTTTTTATAAATTTTGTTAGATTTGATGTCGTCCATTTTAATCAACAAATGACTGACACGTGTTTCACCCTCGTAGCGGTATTTACAAATATTTCTTCAAACTACTACGAAATGTTACGAAGATGCACGAGAAACATAGGGCGCACAACACAGACATAAAAAATTGAACATTAGTCAATTCCTATGTTGGGCTAAATTATATTCTGTGCGTTGTGTTTCTTATAACTGGATATATTATTTTCCGTATGACCAAATTGTATGTTTTGTATGCTAAAGACGCAAAATGGCGAAACGAACAAAACTATTTTGTTTGTATGAATATTTTGCAAGAATTTCTGCCATTAAATACTTGTCTTTAAAGAAATTACCCTGAAATATAATTATAACTAGTATTTGTGTGAATATAAAATTGGAGCAAACTATATAATTATTTGTTTTCAAAGATGTTTCCGTGGTGCCGTGTGCTCTAAACAATTAAAACTAATTTATGAATAAACTTAATAACATTTTTCCATTATTGTAATAAATGAATAACTTGTAATAATAAATTGTATATGTTTGAAACTTGTTTGACTGATTGTGGTAGTACTCGCTTTGAAAAATGTAGTTGGCCCTACGGTTTGCATCGTCTCTTGACTGCGGTACAAGCTATACTTTGCATAGAATTAGTGGCATTTTCCAAAACTAACGTTTTCTCTCGTACGATTTGGAGAATTAATTATGACTTCTCTCTCGCGCTGAGTAGCAGTGTTAGGTAAGGCAAAGAGTTGGAAGTTGTTGGGTTTTGTAATTGTGATTAATGTAGAGTAGTTACATTTAGTGTTTTTGTATGTCCGTTTAGGAAAAGAGCATTATTTTAATGCAAAGTATAGAGGTTGTAATTAATCAATAAGTCGTGAATGTTGTATCTATCTATTTAAGGTAATATTTGTATTATGTTCTCATTTATGTTTTTTGATTATTTCAAAAACAAAATTTATAGGTGCACAATAATTTGACGAGTTACTCATGTATTTCGGTAATATTCATGTATGTAGTATCTAATAAATAAGTAAATAAATATGTAAACATGGTTTTTTTTCTCAGTGGGGATTACAGTTCAATCGAATTAAGAGAAATAGGGGAGCTTCACTATGAATGTTTTACTCTATTAATGCCCAGTTTTATAAAAGATGGATAAGTAAATTACTAGCAAAGTAAAATTTATTCTCGAAGTAAAATAGTTTATTCCAGAGATTTTCGTTTTATAAAGCAAGAATAAAAATACCAGCTAAGTAAATCTATGGAATAAATTACTCCACTGATTTTCGAGGAAGTAAATTTTATTCTGTAGAATAATTTTGACACACGTCAAAATTAATTATTTTATAGAGAACGCAGAAATTGATAGAAACCGAAAAGGATGGTTTTCTGTGAATTGCCAAATGGTATGTTCAGCAAATCTAAAAATAACGGATGTTGTTGCTAGATGGCCTGGTTTCGCACACGACAGCAACATATTTAACAATTCATTAATAAGAACTAGGCTTGAAAACGGAGAATTTGGTAATTGCTACTTGTTAGGGGATAGTGGATACCATTGTAAAAATTACTTATTAACACCTGTACAAAACCAACCTATTCCAAGCCAACATAAATACAATGTGTCGTATAACAGTTTCATTTGAACACTATCCCGGGGACATATTTGTGAAACTGCATTAAATTCTTTACAAATCTCATCCCATGCACTATTTTTGCTTTTGACGCTTGCTACGTCTGTCTGCTTGTTTTCAATAATACTAATATATTTTTTTTATCTCTAACATGTTCGCTTTATCTATTTCAGTATAATTCTTTCGCCATTCTCTCTTTTTTTTTCAATTTTAATGAGAACTGACACTTTATTTTGACGTTTGAATAATAATACACGATGTCTCTATCGGTAAATCACTAGAATAAAATATTTACTCTGCAAGTACTTATTTTACTGTGCAACTTATTTTATAAAACAGACATTTTTATTTACTCATCGATTAAATTTACTTTCAAAGTAATAACTCAGCAAGTTATTCGATGTTTATAAAACTGGGCATAAAAAATATAAAAGTAAAATTAATTTTGTTATGTCGAAAGTCTGACGTATTTCCTCAGTTATTAGCGTGATATTCAAAATTTTAATTTATTTTTTTTTCAGCAATATGGAATACTTTACAAAAAATAAAAAATACATATCCCGTATTTTTTCATGTAGATTAATATACAGTGTGTCCCATTTAGAGGTGCCACCATTTGGATCTCGAGAACTATAAGAGATACGATGTCGGTTAAATGGAACTTTTTGTGCGCCTTTGGGAGGCCATCTCAAAAGTGTTTTTGTTTTTCCAAAAATTCTCATAGGGCACTAGATAATGACGAAAAACTGAATATTGTTGATTTTTTCTATTTCAAATAACTTCTAAACTATTAATAATTGAGAAAAAAGTTTCAAATATAAAAGATAGAAATTTTTATCAACTAACCAGTGAAGTACGAAATAAATTTTTATATTCTTAAATTTTTGAGATATAACACAAACTTATATTTTTTTAAATGGAAGCCATATCTGATTTAGTCTCAAAAAAAATCATTATTTTTTCTCTTTTCAACGATGTAAGGGTTATGTTTTATATTTGTTTTGCCTTCAAAATTATTATTTTTAATATATTGAAAGATGTTTTCAGAACTCATTTTAATAAGATAACACAATATTTGGGTATAAGTTCTGTATTATTTATTGAAAAAATACAACGTTTCGACAACTAGGTGCTGTCTTCTTCAGGTAAAAAATTATAATAAAAATAAACATGTAGTCAAGACAACTAGCAATTCAAAGGTACAATGATTAATGGAAAAACATATAATACAAATCATAAGTAACTTAGAAAAATTATGCAATTTTTTGGCACAAAAACAGAAAACAGCAAACAAACTGTTTTCTGTGAAAATGCAAAACCCGGGCAATGACTTGGACGGCGGGGATGCAACTTCTCTGTATGCCAGAGGAAAAAACCGTCCGCAAAAAACTGGCTGAGAAGTGGCCTAGAAATGTGAAAAAAATGCATAATCAGAACAATATCAATGTTAAAGTATTGTATAAAATAACATATTAGAGGTGCCACCATTAGTTGTCGAAACGTTGTATTTTTTCAATAAATAATACAGAACTTATACCCAAATATTGTGTTATCTTATTATTATTTTTACCTTATTTTGTATTAAATTTATAATTATTTGGAAAATATTGGTAGATTTCTATTTAGAAATACTCTTGTATTTAAATAATTTATTTTGTTAGAAAATTTTGCTCAAAACTCGTATCAAACTAATTTTTATAATATTTTGTATCTGGTCGCCCTTGGCACATTATAGTGTAATTTGTAATTATGAGTCTAGAATGAAAATATTAAGTAATAAAAGGCATAAAACAAATTATTTCAATCAAATACAATATAATTAATAAGAATAATAATGTTTTTTTGGGAAATAATAAGAAAGTTCATGAAAATAAAGAGAAAAATTAAATTTTAGGAGCAAAACAAATATAAAACATAATAACCCTTACATCATTGAAAAGAGAAAAAAAAATAATGATTTTTTGAGACAAATCAGATATGGGTTCCATTTAAAAAAATATAAGTTTGTGTTATATCTCGAAAATTTACAGATATAAAAATTTACTTCGTACGCCACTGGTTAGTTAATAAAAATATCTATCTTTTGTATTTGAAACGTTTTTCTCAATTACTAATAGTTTAGAAGTTATTTGAAAAAGAAAAAATCAACAATATTCAGTTCTTCGTCATTATCTAGTGCCCTATGAGAATTTTTGGATAAACAAAAGTACATCTGAGATGGCCTCCCAAAAGCGCACAAAAAGTTCCATTTAACCGGCATCGTATCTCTTATAGTTCTCGAGATTCCAATGGTGGCACCTCTAAATGGGACATATTGTATATAATTTTCAAAAATTGTAAAGCTCCCATTAGTATAAAATAGTGAAAGTATATACTTAAAGGCAGTCTCTACAAGTCAGTATATGCTCGAAGGTCAGTACTATACAGAGAATTTATTTTAAAATGCAACATTTATAGTTCATCACTTCCATGGTTACTCACTGTTGTCAAAAAATGACAGCAATGTAATATTTGTCCATTTTAAAATGCAACATTATAAATAGTATTGCAGCACAGGAGATACCTCCAAAACACATCACAAATGGTGTCAATTCTTATTACGACCGACTAGAATATTGCCTCAGAGTGATTGGGGGTATTTTTTAACATTTATTACAAGAAAGTTATGAATTTTTGTAAGCTAAAGTTTGTTAAGATGCACAATATTCATGTTTTGATTATTTGTTAATCGTATGTAGGCTAATTTATTGGAAATTAGTTTTGATAACACAAAACTACAAATTTTGTATGTTACATTAAAATGGACAAATATTACATTGCTGTCATTTTTTGACAATAGTGAGTAACCCTGGAAGTGATTCGCCATATGTTGCATGTTAAAATAAATTCCCTGTATACTCTCTTAATTTGTTACACTTTTTTAACACCTGTATTTGCAAAATTTCACGTCTGACAGTTAAGAGTACTAAAACAAACGCGGCGACTGTGCTGCCACCAACAGCCGTGTCAGTTGTCAATACTCAACTTTTCAACAACTACAAAACCCATTTAAATTTTTGTAGATGGCGTGAAAAAAACTTCAAATTTCAAAACATTTGCAAATATTTTAAGTTTTACCTCCTGTCAAAAATGTTTCGTTTACCTTTAAAATCTTTAGTGAAATGTAATATATCATCAGTTCGTCACTATTCCAAAAACTATGGATCGCTGAAAGTTTGTCTGTGTGGGGCTGCTGGAAAACTTGGGCAAACAACAAGCCTTTTATTGAAAGCATGTCCTATGATATACGAATTAGCTCTTTACGATGTGGTGAACACTCACGGTATAGCTATGGAACTAAATCACATCGATACGAAATGTAAAGTTTCGTCCTATAAACAAGATATTAAAACTGCTTTGGTGGTAAATATTGCTATCTAGCATAAAATGAAGAGATGTATAAGTTTTGATGTTGTAGAAATCAGACATAGTCGCAATAGTAGCAAATGCTAAGAAAAGTAAATGTAAAACGGACTCCCATTGTCACGATTTTCTTAAAAATGGACAGATTGTACTTGATCTTGTTTCTTGTATTGCAGATTATTGCCCAAAAGTGAAGTATAAATTATTTTTTCTACTCCCATGCGTGAAGTGAGTACTTCACGTATCAATTTTTATGTGTGAAGTTTGATTTTTTGCACACAGTACGTGAAGTAACATTTCACACACAGTGTGCGTGAAGTAGCACTTCACTCACCGTTCATTATTTTAAATATTACAAACTGAATTGTATTTTAATAAAACAAAGCTGTTAAACACCCGTAACGTTGGTAACCATGGTTACACAAGTCGATAATACAGAGGCTTTACGTTAAAAGAATAATAATGTGAAGAAAAAATATATTTTATTGCAAGGTCGTAGAAAAAGTATAGTATGTAACACGTGTGTGAAGCCTATTTTACATTCGGGTAGTTTGCAACACTCGCCTTCGGCTCGTGTCGCAATCTCCACCCTCATGTAAAAATTTCAGCTTCACACACTTGCCACATAATATCCTATATTAACATTAATTATTAAGATAATGGAGATTTTCTAGACATTCTTAATGAGGGGTTCCACGATTTTTTGATTTTTTTAAGTTATAGTATTTTTAAATTCAGAAATTCCGTAATTTTTTTTTTTCGGCTTCTTATGGAAGAAAAAAATGGCAAATATTTGGTATCATCAGCTGCTGTTACCAGAGGTTCTAAACCATTTGTCAATGTTGTGCGGCTAAGGTTATATCGCCTTATATTTGAAAATTTCATTTGTTCTTTTCTTTTACTTATCTTAAATTTAGTATATTGTAGTTATAGTTTATTAATATTTAAGTATTTGTAAAAATAAAAACGTGTAGCCGCATAATACTCCAGGGAAACAGTCTGGCAGTTACTGGTTTGATGATGGGAACGCCTACTTACAGTGTGGGCCAAAGCAGAGAGACGGGTTCGGTAGCGTCATCAAGTCTCAATAACACTGTTATATGGGAAGAAATAATTATGTACATAATTTATATAAAGTTCGATATGATGGGAATCCCCGTTTGTGTTATTCTTGCTAAAAAATATAGCTCGTATTTAAACGTTTATCATTTTATTCATTTTTACTCAGTTTTTTATTTGGTTTTGTTTAGTATTTAATGTTCAGTATTTTTTTATATTTCGTCGGTTTGGTACAAAAGTATCCCTATAAGTATGTATTCTTCATTTCACGTAAGAAAATAGCGTTGTTTTAAATAGGGATATAAATTCTGCCCTTTGATTGGTCAAAATGCTAACCTGGTTCATAAAAGCGAAAAAAATATCACTTGCAGTTGTCAATTATCAAATAAAATCGACAGAATTAAGTGATATTTAACCATGTTTTGATGTAATTTTTAATATTCAGGGGCTCGTACATTTTACAGATAAAAATAGTTTTATTATTAACAAAGTTTGGTTTCACGAATTTAAATTATTTATTTAATACATGTAAAAACAGTGGGCCCTCAAGCGCCATCTGCTATTTTCTTACGTAAAATGAAGTATAAGTCCATATGGACTTAGACTACTTTTCTATTGTAATAAAAGATGGAGCTAATGTTAGGATACTTTTGTAGATACTTTGATATTCGTAATTTTACAGGCGCTAAATTTAAAATGTGGTCTTGGGATTGTTTTACAGTTAAATACATGAGCTAAATTGTGATTTGTCGTAAATATCTTATTTTCAGTAAAATATGGACTTAGGGTACTTTTGTACCAAACCGACGATTTGTTAAGTATTATTTATTCAGTAAAAACTTATTTTTTACGTTTGTTAAAAAAGTACATTTTTTCATTAAAATAAGTTTATAAAGTATGGCATTATTTATCAAAATAAAAGTGTGAAAAAAGTGCACTTTTTTAACGCAAACGGGAGAAAACGCTTACACTTTTTTCACACGTTTGTTGCAGCCGTAAAATAGTTATTTATGCAACAAGAGTAAAAAGAATAGTATTATTTTATGTAGTTACGTATCAAATTTTCATTAACGTATATTTTAGGCATTTTTGGTGATTGCATCCTGTCCTATAAACAGTTTAGTGCCTCTAGCTTCAGAAGTTATGAAACAGAAAGGTGTATACAACGCAAACCATATATTCGGAGTTACAACTTTAGATGTGATGCGAGCTAATACTCTTGTGGCCCAAAAAATTGGAATAGCACCGGAAGGGGTACATGTTCCCTGTATAGGCGGCAGTGAAAAGGAAACTGCTGTACCGATACTATCTCAAGTGAAACCAAGGACACGGTTTACAGATGTAATCCTCACATTTATTATTAAATTAGATTAAAGTTGCCCCATTTTGCAATTATAGGGGAGACTGGGGCTGGTTGTCACAATTTATGTTTGATTTTTTTAAGACGCAGAGTTTACAGTTACCCTTTTTATCATTAGCCTATTCTTTAGTGTGTACCCTTAGCTCTATTTTCATGCAGTTTTGAAATCATAGCTTTAAGGGGTTATTAATTATTTTTCCTATGCTAATTTTTGTGATAATCTCTCCCTACTCCGGGTTGGTTGTCATATACTTTGGGGTTAGTTGTCACGGGTTATTTAAATGAAAAAAATGTCATTCAAAATTTATCAATAAATTTTATTTAGGACGGATCAAAGCTAAAAATTAAGGTTGATAAAGAAAAACATTAATAGGATGCCAGTAATTTAAATTTGAGACACATTTTGTGATTGTAATACGAATGTAAGAATATATAAGGGTTAATAATACATTAGTCACTTTCGGCTGTACTTTCACAATTTTGACAAGTATAAAAGTTATTCAATTCGGGGGTACATTATTCGTGAGCCCAGTTATACACACTGAATCCATTTTTTCATGACAACCATCCCCAGGGTTTTTGTGACAACCAACCCTATACAGACATTTCAGACAAATCACGATTTGGCGGAAATACTGTATAATCTAAACTCAAAGTTCACAGCAAAATAGTTGAGACATTGACTTCATTAAATAGAAAGTAAATAATCAGAGTTAATTATATCGTTCAACGAATATTTGCAGCTGTAAAAACTCAAAAGAACCAATAAACTCCATAGAATTATTGCAAGACCCTCGAAATGATGTAAACTCTTAATAGTTCGAGTCATAACCCCTACGTGGCAGTAGTGACTGAGAACTGAGACTTAGGACAACCAACCCTTGTGACAACCTGCCCCGGTCTCCCCTACTGTATTCCAGATTAAGAATAGAGTTGGTGGCGCTGCGGAGCCAGCCTATTTTACACACATGAAACTTATGAATAAATTTTGTTTCGTCTAAGATATGTTTGACAGGTCGGAGCGTATTTTTTTTTTCTTTTGATATTGTCTGATGGCACAGAATACTATTTAACATCGATATTGTTCCTCTACTTTGCATATTTGTCTTTAACTTCTGCTATGACGTTCGTACAGATTGCAACTCTAGTTGAAAACTGACAACTGAGTGAAACGTTATATATGATATATACCTACTGAATCATCGTCTTTTTGTTTTAATAAACATTCACATAGCAATGGGGTCCTATACCATTTTTCTTTTATTTTTTTTCCTGTAAGAACAGGATAAAATAAGAACTTCAGTGCAAACGCGACTTAAAAAATTTACGTAATAAGCGAGATATGAATTTTTAAAGTTTAAGAATTTGTGCGTGACGTAGCGGGTACTAACGAGCGATCGACAAACAATGGTACAAACTGTTAGTTATACTGGAAACAATTTTTTTCATGTTTGCATAGCTGAAATGTTTTTATATTAAAACTTATACGTTATATTTACGAAGAAATTATTATTAAGTATAAATAACATAAATAATAAGCATTTAACAAGAATTTCTTCCTAATAAATAACAGAACATTGAAAGAGTTTGACAATATTATTACACAAAGTATGACGACGGATGGCGCTAATGTTTGCCTGTTTTGAAGTTTCAATATTAATTTAATTAATATTATTATTAATTTAATTCATATTACAAATTGATTTATTTATAAATACATGATTATTGTTAATATTACTAGATGCTATAATTAAACAAATTCATCAAACACAAAATTGTTAAATGTTTTGTTAGGTTATAGAGCATCATGACATTTCATATTCTTTCAAAGGTGACCGCTACAGACGCGCGAATCTTCTTTTTAAAATCAGGCGACCAATCAAATTCTTAGTACCTAACACGTCATACCCAATTAGTAATCAGGTTCAATCGCTTGTAGTTTGTGACCTAGTTAATATTTAAAGAAAAGTTTTTCACTAATACGCATTAATTTATGTATATTTTCGTCTTCTTATTTAAGATAGTTGAAATATGACTATGGTATAGGACCCTATTGAAAGCTTTCTTTATCCAAGAATCCTAAATACTTCAGTACCAACATCAGCTTCATTCTGAAGAAAATAAACATTTGTTGATGATTTCATTTGTTTCAATCTTTGTTTTTACCCTATTTAAAATTTGAAATAATCTTCAAGTTTTACGTAGGTCAAATTCGAACCCTGACCGTCAGAACCACTATGAATACAATATTATTATTTTAGGAGGAAGTACTAGCTATAACAGACGCAGTCCAACACAACAAAAGTAAACTGGGCGACCAACCATGCAATCACACATACCTGGCCGGTGCTTTAGCTCTCTCCCAGTTCATCATTTCCCTGATAAGAGCTATGAAAGGTTCAAACAATGTGATTGAAACCTGTTATGTCAGATCTAAAGCCTATCCCAATCTTGATTATCTGTCTACTCCCGTTTTGCTGGGAACGGACGGAATTTCCCAAAATTTGGGTCTTCCACCTATGACAGATTATGAAAAATGTTTATTTCAAACATGCCGTGAAGTTTTAAAAGAAGAAATTGAACAAGGAATCGCTTATGTAAGGAGCAGATTTGGCCAAGCTTGTTCGTGACTATGTATTTGACATTGTATTATTTTAAATTATAATAAAACATTATCTTTAAATTTAAACTGTTTATCATTATACCGATGTCACATTATTATTCATATGAATGACGGTGAATGAGAAAGAAGAATAAGTAATGCGTCAAAAATGAAATTTTGACTGAATATATACAATAAAATTGAGTTGTTTACAGTGCTTTCATATATGAAATTAGCTGTGAATGATTGTGAATGACGAGAAAATTGACGACCGCAAAAATTTGATCATTCACGGACAACGACCAAAATACAAATATTTTTGGTCGTTGTTCACGGAGATTATTTCTTCTTCTTTCTCATTCACATGACATCGGCTTTTGGTTTGTTCGCACAGTTTAACATTGATTTCAAACTGATTGGAAATTTTTGGTTTCTGTAAATTGTATTAAAGGTTATTATTATTACTTCCATCTTATGTTGATATTATTGTTGTTGTTGGCATTTTTCATTGTCACAATGATATTATAATCTTACTTTCTGGTACCGAGAATCCACATGACAATACAACAAATAATTAGTAGTTCGGAAGAATTTATAATAAATGTTAATATAAAACTAAAATGGAGTCTTAAGGTAAAGTTATAACTAAAGAAAAAACCCCTTAACCTTAACAATAAATTTAAAAACTATATACGTATTTCGAGAACTAAGTTCTCATCATCAGTAGAAACTACAAAGTGAAAACAGAGAAGTTAAGATTACTCAGCATGTAAACCATGCCAGAAGTCAAAACAGAGCTGTTTTTCTACAAAACGAAACTTTTTTTATTAATAAAAAATTCAAGAGTACATATGTATATAACTACATTTAATGTAAAGTTAAGTAAAAAAAAAGTATTGTTCCTTCATGTAGAACGGTAGATATTTATTGTACAATTTGTAACTCCATCAAAATTTATAACTCCTGACGTAGATTATTACAGGCTTGTGTATTTTGTGAAGAAATAAGAAAGTTATTTACTTTGCGCACTTGTGATTCAACATGCTACTTTGCTCACTATTTTAAGTTGAATAATAATGAATTTTACTAACAATTGTGGAAAAAATAATCGTAGATTTAAAATTTCTGTTGTGCGAACATTTTTAAACTGATGCGCCTGCTCAGAATATGGTTTGTGACAGTTTCGAACCTATTTTGATGTTTTTGAGTGCAACAAATGAGACAGTCTTATGAATGTGGATGAGGTAAGTCTTTTGGTAAAGAAATTATTATTATTAAATGTTTAATATTAAAATCTACATTTATGACCAGTTGCATCGCCTATAGCTAAATTGTTAACCTTTGGTTAAATTGACAATATCGTATTGAAACGAAATTGTCAAATTAGTTGCTAAATATTACTTTCAAAATTTCGATAGTTTTTTTATTAACCTGTAGTTAAGACATTAACTATAAGCTGTGCAACTGGCCATTAATAAGCCAAAGTATATTAAAAAATATATTTTTGTTTGTTTTTGGGCATGGATGGGGAAACATTAAAAAAAAAACTGCCTTGGAAATGACGGTACGCAAGTGGCGAAAATTATCTGGGCGATAGAAACAAAATTTTGCACGTTTAGCATGTATACAATTTGGTGAATTATTTTGCAACAGTTAAAAACTTTAAAATTCATATCTCGCTTATTATGTATACCACACATCTCAAAACTTTCCAGGTACTATTTCTCCATTTTTCCTCAAGATGTTTCGCATACATACTACAAAATACTGCATATGAATCATTTTTCAAACTTTTTAGTTTCGTAGTTCTATATTGTGACGCCTTTATTTGTTATGTATAATGTTGTTATTCGCATGGTATTCCCTGATTCGCATATTGTTTTGCTGTCCATAGTATACTAAGAATGACTTCAAATTGTAAAAACTCTTTACATTTTAATTGAGATAAAGAAATAAAGATATTTGCAAAATACTTTCTAGCTCATTTATTAGAGGTAGTTTTTAATTTAAAAGTATTGCACTGTTTGCTCCCAAAGCAATAGATATAATTAACTGAAAATCTTGACATGTCCTTCAGGAAGTAAAGTAAGAATTCCTTGTGTTTCTTTATGTTATATTAAATAATTAATAAAGAAATTTGTTAATGTACAATTTTTCAAAGAAACATACAGCGATTCATTCTTATATCTATATTAAATATTTAATAGTAATGTAGAAATATGGTACATAATTACTTATAAATATTACATTTTTAATAATGTAAATGAAAAACATATTATAAACAAATTTGTGTAAATTTTGTGAATGAATCATGAATCACATGTGATAATTTAAAATCGAACTTTTAAAGTTGGTTCCAGATGCGCACGCGCCCTTTAATATTACTTCCGGTATGAAGTTACCTTCTTTGTCGCGGTTGAAAATTGTGCATGTTTCCACGTTAGAGGTTATTTTTAATTTAAATCAAATCTTCGTTGTTTAGCGTTCAGAACAAATAATGGAAGATGCAACAGCTAAAAAAGTAAGTATTTCATTTTTACTAGGGCAACCACTTTCAAAATATTAGCGTAAAATTCATTCTTGTTCGGTTATTCTTGCATGTGCTGTGCAGCTGTCATAATTGCATCAAACTTCTTTGTTTTCTCTTTATTTACGCTAAATCAAAATGTCCAATAAAATTGTATCAGGTTATCAAAGTCTCCCGCATGTAATACACATAAAATTTCAGTGTTTTTGAATTTCTAGCGATAATTAATTGACTTTGTTGTTATTTTAGGTTCAGGACTATAAGGATTCTCTCAAAACGAAGGCGGAACAACTTGTATTGAAAGGATTTCCAGAGAAAATTGTAAAGTTAAATGAATTATTGGAAACTCCAAATTTTTTAAATAGGGACTTAACCTCTGTACACCAAAATCTAAATGTACCGGTACCGGAGCCTGTGATCGTAAACCATTCTTCGGAGCAACCTGCGGCCAAACGAATCAAGGTGGAAAATTGTGTGCAAGATGGAACTAAAGTTATGGCTCTGCTGGATGGACCAGTTCCGTGTAATAAATCTCTGTGCGACCTTATTCATCTCGTGAAACCTCACATTCGACAACTTGTAGAAGACTCTAATTTGGTAAGCTACTTTTTCTTTTATACTCAAATTACATATCATCACAATTTATTATTAACTGCTTTGTGTGCCAATCTGCTGTTTTCGTAAATTTAATCGAAGCTAACAGCAACATTTGTTGCTGATGTCACAATGAGATCTATCCGATTATTGAAGCTTATTCGAACTAGCAAGATTACAAATTGATGAAAGTGTTAGTTTGTATAAATAAATATATCATTGCGGCTTATTAGGGTATCACATATTTTCCAACTTTTGAAGAGGATAACTAAAAAAGAAGTAGCTGGTACTGCACTTTTTTACACTTATGTACAAACTGTCACTTGAACTGTCGTTAAGTAGTTTTTTGTACAAATCTGTCGTTTATTATGTGAGTTACTACGAAAAAACCTTCCTTGAGATCTTGTGAAACACTATTCCTATATTGCCAATGTATTTTCGTTCTGTTTTGGTTGCAAATAGTTCAGTAAAAATTTGCATACATGTATAAAAAAAACTCATGAAAAATTACATTCTTAAATTTCATTAAAATTGTTGTACATGGCTCCCATGATAGAATCACCTTAACAATATAAACGCTATTGATTCCATGATAGAACTAGAACCACCTTACATATCCTCGAAGCAAACAAAAATGTAAACTAAATTTGTAGCGGTAAATCTATATCCAATCAGGACAACAGAATTATCATTGTGAATGTACACACACTATCAAAATCATTTACGGTGATTGGACTACGCGATTTTTGAATTAATAGGGAGTTATTGCAACTTCTGAGATGAAAGAACGTAAACGTTAACCTTATGTAGAAAACACTTTATTATAGAAATAAAGGACTTTCAATTTCAATGTTTACCGCATTTAATTAGTATATTAACACTAACGTTAACGCTAAAAGCACACATACGAAGTTACATCCACACTTTTCACCGAAACATAACCTCAAAAGATACAGAACCTGTGACGTTAAACGCTCGCTATTCTATTGCACATACCGTGTCTCCTTATTCATTTAACATGAACCTTATTAGTAAGCATGCGCTCTCGTGCTGTCACGTGACTTTAAAGTGCACGTTATTTTTGCGTTGAAGCTGCAATAACTCTCTATTAAGTCAGTTTTGTGTATTACAATGCATAGCCGTTAAACTACTTTCTACTCTACCGTAGATACAGACGAGTGTGTGTAGCGACCTTAGGTTACGCCCCTTCAGGAACATTGTTTGCTTCGGCGCGCTGTAATAATAAAAACGCTTTTATGGAACACCCTCCTCATAAGAATATAATGTAAAAGCGCTCTCCATAAAAGAGCTGTTATTGTAAAAGTGCGCGTGTAATACAGTTGACAGGCGTGTTTCGTCGGACTGTGATTCGTGATAAAATTGAACAAAGTGAACATGATGATCAAAAAGAAAATTGTTTCTTCGTTCGTTATTCGTTATCCCCACTCTTTCATTTTCCCCTTTCCCTTCTGAATCAGTCTTTTCGCATGATCACTGTGATTGAAATAACAAAAGGTTTGAAAATGGCGGAAAAAGCAAGCAATGAAATGTTGGAATGTGCAAATTTATATCTACATCCTCTACATCAGAATCATCCGAACTACTAGAACTTGAGTCAGCAGATTCAACATTCATTATTGGTTTCGATTTTTCTAATATTTGATCTTGCAGGTACAAAAAAAAGAAACTTGTTTTCATATTTTACGACACTTTCTATACCAAAAATATTATTTCTGCTTCAGCACAATCCATCTTTAAATTATTTTCGAGTCAATTTTGTTGTTTCTTTGGAACTAAATTTAATCATGATTCGAAGGAATCATAATTGAACAAATCTTTATTTAGAAAATCATAATCACAGTCCAAAGAAACACGCCTATAAATTTGTATGATTACATTTTACAACTTTAAATATTAGCGCGCATTCTGTATTAACCCTACACATGGAACAAGATAGAAAAAAAATATACCGGATTTCTCATTTGGGTTTCATCAGATAAGAAAAAGTACTTTCCAGGTGATACTTTACAGATATTTACAGCTTTTGTCTAAAAATATTACTTTTTGAAATGGAATACTTTAAAATTGCATTATTTTGTGACACTATTCCTGAACCGTGTTTACTGAACACTAGGAATAAATTAGTTAATTATCTAATATAATTAATTAGAATTGGAAAATTCGTGCTAATTTTCAAAATGAGAAACATTCCTCATCAATATTATCAGAAAATTTTAGAATTTTTTTCAATCAAAAACACTTTTCCTTGCTTTGAAATTGTACAAATGAATATATCATTATTTTATCTTTTTATATTTAAATATTACCTACATTTTTTTTTATTATTTTATGAATAATATTATTCTGTGTAAAGATGATAATTATTAATAACTTATTACTCGTATTAGGGTCCCGTGGCCACGTGCCTGAGTGTCTGGTCGCGAACCTGGGGGAACCGGGTTCGATCCTGACTGACGCCAAATATTTCCAATTTTAAATGGCACAAAAGTGACCCCAGTGGTGCACTCTCCACGCCATCTATGAGTGCCCGTGAGGTGACGCCTCGTAAGCGCCCACACGGTAAAATATATCGTCATCATTACCGATGTCTACATGTGTTGTAGATACTGGCACACCCAGAAATGGGTAATATGCCGTGATGATATATTTATTTATTACTCGTATTATTTATTATTATTATTTTTAAGCATTAAAACTTGTCAATAAATCCAGCCCTATTATGAGAAAAAAGAAAAAAGAATTTTCATGGATGTTACATAATATATCACCGGTTTTTCCGTGTGACTAATAAAATACTTGCGAAAATAGATTATTTTTATGGAAGTAATGACTGAACTTTGTTCATCAAATGAACTTGAAAAAAGTTTATATATTATTGTATGTCACATATTTTTGTACAATATATAAAACATTAGGTGTCAGTACCTATCTTATTTTTAAAATATTTGGTTTTACATTTATTAGTAAACTTACCACTTGACTTAGTTTTGAATATTGAATGCTTTTACTGTAATACATATTTTTATAATAATAAAATACCTACCAGTAGTATTTTATGTACTATAATAAAAGCTAAGTAAACGACACTACTGAATTTGACAGAATGGACGGAGCTAAAATCTTAATTCATACAATGCGTAGATGATCTTGATCGAAGTTTTTATGTACTGTACTAGTACAGTAGATATATAAGAATAAAATATGTGCGCGCAAGCTGCTTTGTACTAATATACTTGAAAACACTGAGGCTTATTACCTGTTGCTGGGTATGCCATTCTACTTTTATTCGCAGATTACAGTAATGATGATATAACTGTACCACAGAGGGCGCTTACGTTCACGGGCTGTCAAAGGTGTCGTGAAAAGAGGCAAGCAATGTTTATAATAACAGATTGTTTTAATTTTTTTAACACTAACTCCGTAGGATATATACTAAGGGCCAGTTTTACAATCTCTGGTCAAAATTTTAACTGTCAGTTAAATAAACAACATTGAATCGAATTAATGGCAGCAATGATAAAATTGTCATTTGACATTTTATTTCGTTTCAATTTTGTTTATTTAACTGACAGTTAAAATCTTAACTGGAGATTGTAAAACTGGCCTTAAAGAATGTAAAGGAAATGAAATCTGGAATACATATTTGTAATAATATAAAAATAAAAAAAAATATTTATACGCAAAAACCATACACTCACAGACGTCATCGTAAAAAGTACATATAATTTAAAATTATACAGGTGTCTCTTAAATAGGGGGACATGGCTGAACCACATATTCCTGAGGCTAAAATAAGACGATTAAACTAAACTTGCTTTTACCGGAAAGTACCATTTTTTCTGCTTCAAAGTTCTTCGAAAAAAAATAAATTAATTTTGCTTATAATAACTGAACGCTTTATACGATTTGGATGAAATTTGGTATGATGGTTCATGTAGTTATGTCATCTTTTAAGGTGATACTTGTTATTATTAATGAACCACTAGTGTATGAAACTTAGGTGTCCCAACATTGGTTAGACCGTAACTTTTTAATGGCCACGCTGATAACAAAATTATTTATTTATTTTTTTTCAGAAAGATACATTCAATGGTAAACTTTTCTCTCTCTGTTTAATTTGTGATATCTGTTCCCGTTCAGACAGAAAAAATAAAACCTGAGTGACTGCATCGCGAATTTTTTTAAAATAAATTTAATCTAGCAGTCTTTCCAAATGTATTAGGGTTATTGTCGGAGAATTTTTTGTCATACATACACACGGACACACACACACACACACACACACATACAGATATCGTAAAACTAGTAAAATCGTATTCGAGGGACCGTAAAACGTGCTCATTCATTAAAAAGTCACCACCTAATTTTTTGACCAGACATAAAGGTGACGGAAGGTAAAAATGAAAAGAACTTGGAAACCCTTATTGATTGAAAGTGTTTTATAATTTTTTAATTATTTTAAAGCAAATTATTGAGTTTCAAATCCAACAGACTATAATTATTTCTCGAATAGTGTAGTAAGGATTTATAATAAATATTTGGGACATAATAACCCGTACCGCAGAATTGAACTTGGCATATTAGGTAATTGTAATTGTAAATAAATAAAATATATCACCACGCCATATTACCCATTTCTGGGTGTGCCAGTATCTACAACATTTGTAGACATCGGTAATGATGACGATATATTTTACCGTGTGGGCGCTTACCAGGCGTCACCTCACGGGCACTCATAGCTGGCGTGGAGAGTGCACCACAGGGGTCACTTTTTGTGCCATTTTTAAAATTGGAAATATTTGGCGTCTGTCGGGATCGAACCTGGTTCCCCCAGGTTCGCGACCAGACACTCATACACGCGGCCACGGTAAAACACGCGGTCCAATCGTAAAACAATAAAACTAGGAAAAAAAATCTTTGCAATGAACGTGGTAAATTGACGCCATATTAATTAACTTGGATGAAACTAGTATTCTTTCTAGTCAAAAAAAAGTTTCTAATAACATATCACATTTAGCCAGGGTTGTTGTAATTTTGCCCGACCCAAAAAACCCATCTAAAAAAAAACCCAAAAAAAAAACATCTAAAAACCCACTTTTATGAAATCATATTTTATTAATTAAATATGGTACATACTTATATGGTACACACATATATACATCAATTTTTGTCACCGGCAACATTTTACAATCAATTTCATTTTCTGTGCTTCATGTTTAATTATTTTAAATAAATTTTTCATTGTTGTGCGAACTTTGCCCAGTGTTTCTTTTATATTTGAACAACTCCAATCCTTGTGTCTGCATTTTCATTATTTTTTGAGTTATGTATTAAGCATAATATTTGTTAAACGCTGAGAAAACTTACACACTTGCATATAATTCTTGTACATATATATATATATATATATATATATATATATATATATATATATATATATATATATATATATATATATATATATATATATATATATATAATATTAACAATATTATCTATTACGCCGACTTTTGTATGTGTATTAAGTTACTTTATAAAACTAAAGTTATAAATGATACGTACTATAATTCGATATTTGTCAATAAAACCCGCTTTAATTTAATAAAACCCAGGCGGGCTGGGTTTTTTTATAAAAAACCCGGGTTTTTTTCAACCCTGCATTTAGCCATAAAAAGTATAATATAAAACATAATTAATATTTCAATTTTTGTTTCCAGTTAAAAATGTGGATATCATTCATGATTCCCAAAATCGAAGATGGCAACAACTTCGGCGTCTCAATCCAAGAAGACACTCTAGCGGAGATCCAATCGGTAGAATCGGAGGCAGCCGCATTCTTCGACCAGATCTCTCGATATTTCATCTCCCGGGGCAAGATGATTTCAAAGGTGGCGAAGTACCCGCACGTAGAAGACTACCGCCGGGCCGTTCAAGAGCTGGACGAGAAGGAATACCTAAGCTTGTGGCTGGTGATGTGTGAAGTCCGTAATCGGTACTGTTCGCTGCACGATATTGTGATTAAGAACTTGGATAAAATTAAAAAGCCGAGATCTTCCAATGCAGAATCATTATATTAATATATTTGTCATTCTTTAGGTATTATTACTTTAATTATATTTTTTTCATGAAGACAATTCTTTATTTTGTCTGATTTCCCGTACATTATTTAGATCTGCACAAGATGTACGACATGTGACAACGGATGTTTATATTACATTAAAACATTAGATAAATGAAATTATTAGTAGACGTAGTGAGTAATTTTATTGTACTTTACCCGTTATTTTTTAAAAAAGAATCTTTTCTGTAAAAAAATGAATAAAAAAGTCTGTGGACTGATTATATTTACAGTATTTGCCGTTTAATCCAATCTACGTGACATTTTTAACCAATGCGGCTGTTGCTTTTTTTTATTATGACTTCTAAATACTAAATTTTAATAGCTATTTGTGTATTAAGAGCGCAAAATGGGATATTGTCGATTTAGAGGTTGCCACTCCTGCGTCGCGCGGCATTCTCTCGAAATCGACAATGTCCATTTGCGCTCAAAACACACACAAGATTTTTTTCTACAGTCACCACAATAGGGTCCTCCACCATAACAAAATAGTTATTTTTTATACAAGACGATAAAATTGTATTTTATCAACGAGCTGAAAGTTTAATTCACGAGCGATTTCGCGAGTCGATAATTTAATTTTATCATCGTGTGTAAAATTCTATTTTTTTCTATAGCAGATTTTAAAGAGCAAAAATTAGAAAAACATATTATAAATTAAATTATTTAAGAACAATTTAAAAATCTCAGTAGCGTGGTAGTTGTAGAATTTGTTTGAAAACAATTTCATTTTATTCATGTTTATACATTTGAAGTTATATATAATATGAATCGCCAAAATGTATAATGTGTTTTTATTTAAATAAAAATTAAAGTTCTTTATCTACCCTTGCGGTTAAAATGTCACTTAGTCAACTATTTCGAGTTGAACAAAGCACGCTTTAATATCTGCTATAGAAAAAAATAATAAAATGTGCACTTTGTACTTACAATACTAGGTATTCAATAAATAACGATTGGCTAATATAAAAGATACGGTTTTAAACTCCAAATGCTTTTAAATGATTATATCGCTACATTAGCCTTGCCTTCTATTCCATAAAATAAACCAAAGTTAGAGCGCGGAAGCAAGGATTTGTGATGATTTAATGAGTTTTTTGTAGCAAAATGTGTGGTTAGTTGTCATGCCTGTCACAGTGAAAAAATTAACAAATATTTCAAGGAATTTGTGATTATACAGACATTTATGTTGCCTGGTATATTGACTGACTTGTCGCAATTATTTAAGTAAAGAAATAACTAATAACTTTATTATAATCAAAATAAATACAGTAAACTCGAGATCAGATGTCCACAGTACGACTCGCAACTATCATCGCCACTATACATACATTTACCGCCATCTGTGTACAATCATTCCTATTACTAAACAAAAACTGTTCACGTGGACGCGTACCTGAGTGTCTGGTCGCGAACCTGTGGGAACCGGGTTCGATCCCGACAGACGCCAAATATTGCGATCCCTGTGGTGCACTGTCTACACCAGCTATGAGTGCCCGTGAGGTGACGCCTGGTAAGCGCCCGCACGGTAAATATTTCGTCATCATTACCGATGTCTACATGTGTTGTAGATACTAGCACACCCAGAAATGGGTAATATGCCGTGATGATATATTTATTTCATAATTTAATTTTATTTAATCGTTATTTTCCATTCTTCTTGAACTATTGCTTCAGTGTAATCTAAGCATTTTATATTTTCGTTTTTATAAATGAATGCCCTATTTTATTTTCACAGCAGCCCGGCATTTTGTTTGGTTATCTAATATACCGACAGAGCATATGTCAAATTGATTTGTGTACGTGGTAAATGTGTAACTAGAGTGCCATTAGTTCCTAACTAAACGTTTCTATTCTCCCCTAACGAGCCGCCACTGGTACGAAGTAATTCAAAGTCGTTCCAAAACTAATAACCTTACTCTCAGTTTACTTTTAACCTGTTCCAAAACAGTTTACTCCTAAGTGATACCCTACTATCGAGGACGGTACAGAAACTTCTCCACAATATTTTCAAACATGGATCCTCACGATTCTCAACATATGAAAGTAATTTGCCTTCCTTTTGCAATAAACAAGTAAATACGTTAGCCTGTATTACGAACACACTTGTATAATAAAAGCGCTTTTATGGAGCGTACTTTCACTTTATATTACGAGGAGAATACTCCATAAAAGCGTTTTTATTATAAAAGTGCACTTGTAATACCGGCTTGACATGTTGTAATTATAAGTAATTTTGTTAAATTTTTAAAATTCTTTTTAATTTGCTTTCTATTTTTTACTCCAACAAAACTCTCATTCGTTCCAAAACACACTACACTCTCAAATTACATTATCATACTCTAACTCCTACTTTGTACTCTTTGGAATACAGCCCAACGTCACAGGAATGGAGGATTATTTTTCGTGATTATTTCTGGCGCCAATCTTTTTATTTAATTAATTACGAAAATAAAAATTATTGTTTATATTATTATAAAAATATCGCATGAACTTTCATTTAAAATATTTATTAAAAAATGTGAAACAGGCTCATTGTAGAAAGTGTTAAAAATTTGCAACTTTTATTATTGTTTATTTGACAAAATTGTTCATTATTTATAGAAATTTTTAATGATGACAAAGTACAAAAATATTGAATTCATTATATGATACCTAAACTGCTTTTTTGGAACATGGAACAGAATTCTTTTTGATTTGTTGAACATTGCTGTCACTTTAAATGCGAAAGACTCGCAAATATACATAAATTTTATTGTTTATTTCCATTATTTTTGTTTTTATGCGATTAATGACAAAGGTTTTTTTTCAATTGTTAGTGGTGTAATTTATTAACGTCAAATGGCGCAATTCATCATTCAAAATTTATTAGGTGCAAGTTTTGTGATTTAAACAGGATTTCTTAGAACACAGTTTCATTGGAAGGTAAGTATCACTATAAATTACTTGTCAAAGTGGTAACCTCTTAGCTTGCACTATGAAAATGCAATTAAAATACCATCACTGTCAATAAATGAATTTCATACGTAATAATGCTAGATATAAATGTATAATCACAATTTATTACCCATTCTTGGGTATGCCAATATGCTTTTATTCGCATATTTCAATTTATTATGTCTACATAACATATCTATACCATTACTACTAAAAAAGAAAAATCGCTTGACCTTAACAGTAATTATTAAAAACTATATACGTATTTCAAGAACTACGTTCACTTCAAATACTACAAAGAATATTTAAATATCTATTTATATACTACCCAAATCTGTCGTACACTAAAACAACCACTAGCACTCCATTTATACATAATATTCATGTGAAATTAATTGAATATTCTTGTTGCAGTTGCATTTAAAGGAGGCAAAAATAAATTATAATACAATGGTCGTTGACTGTATTAACGAAGGAAGTTATTGCAGTTTCGGTTCATATAGTACTAATTCGCAAATACTCAAAGTCAAAACATGTTCTTGCTCTGTCGGCAAAGAATTGTGCCCATCGCATTCAGCAACAGATAGAAGTAGCCAAAATGGCTATTTCAGATATAATAATACCGACACAAAAAGTTCTCGTACTGTTTTAAGTAATCGTACCAATAGCACTTGTACTCAAAGTAGCGTTACTGTCATTGCAAAAATTGATAACCCGCCATCTTCTGTCTTTGACGAATTGAAGTTATCTCTTGCGTCGCTGACTTCAGATAAAGAAGTTGAGGATGACAAAGAAATTGAAAAAGAGCAAGCATTTCAAAGATGGCTTGCAGAAAAAAATCGGTTGCGAAAAGAAGAATTGAAGAAAAAAGAAGAAATACAAAAGTTTATATTAAGTGAAAAAGAAAAAAAGTTAGAACAAGAAAGGTTAAGTTTCGCAATGTGGCTCAAAACAAAAAAAGAAAAGGAAAAGATGGAACAAAATATTAATTATTCACAGAAACAAAAGAAAGAAAAAAAACTATTGGAAGAAAAAGAACAAAAACAAAAATTTGCACAAATGAAAATAAAACTTTGGTTCAAGCAAAAAGAAGAGCAAGAATTATGTAAGTTCTACATTTTGTCTTTAGAGTATAGGAGAAAAAATTTGGCCGCCATTTTGTCGTCGTACTTACTAATATAAATAAAATAAATATATCATCACGGCATATTACCCATTTCTGGGTGTGCCAATATTTACAACACAAGTAGACGTTGGTAATGATGGCGATATATTTTACCGTGTGGGCGCTTACCAGGCGTCAATTTAAAATTGGAAATATTTGGCGTCTGTCGGGATCGAGCCCGGTTCCCCCAGGTTCGCGACCAGACACTCAGGCACGCGGCCACGGGACCCCCATCCTATAAAGTGATATAATTTGTTGTTTTTACTTCATAGTGTAAACATCGAAACAATTTAGTGTAAAATATTTATATTCAAAATAAACATTTAAATTTCGTTTCACGTAAGAAAATAGTAGATGGCGCTTGAGAGACTTAATAAATAATTTACATTCATGAAATCAAACTTTGTCAATAATAAAAATATTTTTATAAACGAGCCCCGAATATTAAAAATTGCGTCTAAACATAGTTAAATCTCACTTAATTTTGTCGATTTTATTTGATAATTGACAGATGATAAGTGAATTTTTTTCGCTTTTGTGAACTAGGTTAGCATTCTAGCAAATTAAAGGGCAGAATTTATATCCCTATCTAAACCAACGCTATTTTCTAATGTGAAATGAAGTATATTTCGCTACACCAACAAAAATGATAAAAAGTAATGTTTGTTACGTTCATAAATCTCTCACCAGATGTCAGCTATTTTGATTTTTTTCTCCAACAGAGCGCTGGCTGTCATTTGACTTCGCCGCTCACCTTGAACTCATGCGATTTTTTGAACAATTTTTCAAATATTCATATTTTTCACATCTAAAAAGTCTGAAAACCGGAAACCCTGTAATAGGTGTGCGGAATTATAGAGGGGATTCTCAGCTTCCATATTTCTGCAACCAGTCATTTACTCGCACCACTTAAATTTAATAATTGTTGCATTTTTGTTGTTTGAAACAATTGATCGTAGTTATACATTGTTCTATTACAAAAGCGCTTTTATGAAGCACATTCCTCATAAGAGCATGAAGTAATTGCGCAATCCATAACAGCGCTTTTTTTATAAAAAACAAAAATCCAGCTTAAGAATAAATTTAATTGTTTTATGCTCTGATGTATTCATTTCTGGAAGTTAATCACTAAGCTAAACGATAATATACATAAAAACAAAGGAAATGTACATTTTTGGTTCCTACATAATAAAAAATTAATAAAAGAGCATAATAAGAAAATAGCTGATACGGGTCCTTATCTCATTTAAATGATTTCAAGGACAGCAAAATTATATGTCTCCTGCCCTTTTGAAGATTTATTTATATAAAATTTTATTTTTAGTAAATAAAATGCAGGAACAATTGAATAAAATTAAAGCAGAAGAAGAAAAACAGAGACGAATGAAAATAAGTACGGAAGCTTATGAAAATTGGTTGAAAAATTCCAAAAATAAACCCAAACCTGTTCCTTTAAACCAGGGACTGGACAGTAAGTTTTATCATGATGACACCGTTTCAATTTCTATTTCAGAAAATGCAAATGCACACTGAACTGCAGATTTACATCAAATTTAAATGTTTTAGCATTTATTACGCCTTTGAATAATTATTTTAATATTACTCCAGTAATCCTGATTTTTCATTAATCCGGATTGAGACTGTAGTTTATGATCCGGATAAGCACAGTTTTACTGTACATTTATTACATTTCATTGCATTACTAATAAATAAAACACTTACATACAACGATCGCCCTGTGAAAATATTTTTCTGTACTTACTAATCCGATAAAATGTTAAAAAAAAATATTCATTTTGCAGTCGCCTGCAAAATAAATTAGCTGGTAGCACAAGCCCTGTTTTAACTAAAACGCTGTTTTAAGAAATGTCAGATTTCATTATTTAATAATAAGAATAAATAGTATCAAATTTATGAAAATATGATTTTAAAGCAGAACATAGTTTGTATTGAAACAAATATTTTTTTAAAAAATCATTCTTTAAACATAAGGGTGACATTTCTTAAAACAGTGTTTTAGTTACAGCAGGGCTTGTGCTACCAGCCTATGTGTTTTATTATGTAATGTATGTATTTGTTTTAGGTTTGCGAACTTCGGTATCTGTTTCGTATATTAATCCTATTCCGTGGGTTCCAAATATCGAGTGTTCGAAGCCCGCTACAAAGTGATTTTTTTTTTATTTAAAGATATTATCATTTATACAAGTTTACATTGTACCAGATAGTTTTTTTAACAAAGATATAATAACTGAAACTTTGTTTTTTATTCTATTATAGTGTTTTAAAAAATTAATTTCGTTGGTGCAACCGGCCGTTAGAGGTTAGAGCAAAAAATATGGAACACACGTATTTATTTATTCTTTTTCCACATCAAGTGATGTAAATGAGGGAAATTCCAATAAAATCGTACAAGGAAAAGACAACAAATTCCATGTGCTTACATAAATTAATTTTATACAGGGTGCTTAAGACGATCCACCCTTAATAACTTTGAAACGAATTGTGATAGACATACCCGGTTTACGCTAAATGTTTTAACATCTAGGGGGCTACATTTTATTAATATTTTTGTTTTTTTTGAATTCACTAATCTCACCCCCACCACTACCAACTTTTAAATGGCAATATACTCCTTGTGACATATCAAATGAAAGCTACTGGAAAATGCTATACAGGCATGTTAATAAATTGATATTTACACATGCCTGTATGGCATAAGATTAGTGAATTCAAAAAAACAAAATTATTAATAAAATGTGGCCCCCTAGATGTTAAAATATTTAGCGTTAACCGGGTATGTCTATCACAATTCGTTTCAAAGTTATTAAGGGTGGATCGTCTTAAACGCGCCAACCTGTATAGTTCCATATACGAAGTTTATTGCAAAAGATTATGTACCTATTCTGTTGCTATGGTGTAACAGATTGTTAGAATACTTTTTCTTCAGTCTATATACAAAGTAGACTCGCTTATGTCAACGCAAAATGCCACTTTACCGCTCATGCGCGACAAAGAAAAAACGCTCGTTGTCCGAATTTCTAACTATAAAAAGCTGAGAAATGTTACTTGTCTACATTCTTAATACTTTGGAACTTTTAGTCAGGAACTATTGGCGCTGTAGTTACTGACACATTTACCACCTCCAAAAATCAATCTGACATGACTGCTCTGTCGGTATATTACATAACCAAACAAAATGCTATACTGCTGTGTAAAGAAATACAGAAATAAAATAGAGCATTCATTTACAAAAACGACAGTAAAAAATTCTTAGATTAGATTGAAGCAATAGCTCAAGAAGAATGAAAAAATAACGATAAATTAAAATTTAAAAATATAATCGTTATTTATTGAGTAGTACTGTTAGTACAAAGTGTACATTTTATTATTTTTTGTTATGGTGGAGGACCCCATTGTGGCGACTGTAGAAAAAATCTTGTGTGTTTCGAGCGCAAATGTACTTTGTCGATATCGAGAGATAGACAATATCCCATTTTATGCTCTTAATACGCAAATTGCTATTATAATACTTGTTAAGTCATTGTTCTTAGAAAAAAAATAAAAAAAATCAAGAGTTGTGATACTTGAAATTAAAATTAATGGGGTATTCCACCATAACAACAAAATTAAGAAAATTTCAATTTAACATAAAGTATGGCTCAATAAATAATAGTTAAAACAATAAAAACATTTTTTTAAATAATTACTTTACGAGATATTTCACATTTGCTAAAAGGGAAAATTGACGTCATACAATTGTTATCCTTCTCTCGCAGCGTACTCAGAGCAGTGTGTGTGAGAAAGACAAGTATAGAGGAAATGTGACGTTACACTGATTTCTCGAAAATAAAATACTCTGTAACTAGGAACAATTAAGATTTTTTAATACTATGAATTGCTTCGAAACTGAATGAAGTTTTATTTAAAATAATAAAAAAAATTGAGTGCAATACCCCATTGCGGGAAATAATGTGCTAGCCACATTAGATTTCCTATCAGTTAAGTGTGCTACTTTACATTACTCATATTTCAGTAATGAAGACATTTTTAACGGTATAATATGTTTACTAAATGTTATTATACGGACACTCATACTTTTTTAGTTTTGCCAAATTCAATTACCTACAAAATAAAATCTCCGGACGCCACTGCACTGGATAATGAATGAACACGTTTGACATTGGAGACGTGGAATATTTCTATTGGCAACCAGGGGGCTGACAGCTAAATGGAATTATTGTGATAGAAGTTGTGTGGACCAAGTGAGGCAAAGAGCGAGGGGTAGGAAAGATAGTTCCCCGACGCTAGATTGCGCTAGAAGCAGTATTGCGCGAAATAGTTTTAACGATGGTGGATAAGATGGCAGCACATATAAATTTCAAATTTAACGGCTCAAGTTCAAACAAAATGAATGGCACTCATGTTTTCGCTTTCGAAGTGTCAGCATCGGTTTTTCATCTTGTGTACTCCTGTTTCGTTGTTTGTTCAGTTATTTTCGTTGTTTGTTAAGTTATTTTTGTTGTTTCGTTGTTTGTTAAGTTCTTTTTGTTTCGTTGTTTGTTATTTTTGTTACTTGGTTGTGTTTGATCGACGAAGTTGTGTAGACCAAGTGAGGTAAACTTTTTTACTTCGTACTTGTGATTATATTTGTCAGGTAAGTTTCTATATATGTATATACATATATAATATTGTACATGTACATAATTTATTATAGAAATATAATCTTGCTAACTTACATACTCTTATAATATGAATAAAATTTGTGATAATAACCTCAATTGTTCAGATTTTATATTACTAATTAAATTTCAAAGAAGAAAAGTACGAGAAAATTTAGCATGAATATAATATTAATTTCCTGTTCCAGACGATGAAAACGGTTTATTGTGTAGTTCCTGGTTGCAACAGCAACAGTAAGGGACAAGCAGAGCTTGCTTTTTTCTCTTTACCAAAGAGTGATGATCTTTTGAAGCAGTGGACAACGAACATGAATATACCTCAATATATGAATAGAAAAGTGGATTGTCGAAGTCATATTAAAGTGTGTGCATTACACTTTGAAACAACCAAATTTTGCACTTCTGATCGGAATAAATTAAATATTGGAGCAACAGTAAGGGACAAGCAGAGCTTGCTTTTTGCTATTTACCAAGGAATAATGATCGTTTGAAGCAGTGGACAACGAACATGAATATACCTCAATATATGAATAGAAAAGTGGATTGTCGAAGTCATATTAAAGTGTGTGCATTACACTTTGAAACAACCAAATTTTGCACTTCTGATCGGAATAAATTAAATATTGGAGCTGTTCCTACAATATTACGTGTTGAGGACTGTGGTAAGTAAGAAGTATATTTCATGTACATGGCTTTATACGAGTAAACGACGAACAATAGTTTCAAATTTTAATAACAAAATAGTTCTTTGTTTAATTAATACAAAAAATGCAAGATTCGCGGATTTCGGCAATCTTTTTGTATGAATTAAACAATTTTTTTTTTTAAATATTTGAGTAGAAATTATGTTCTGTTTTAAAAAGATATTTCATTAAATTTGATGTTATTTATTATTATTGTAACTATAAAACTTCACTAACTGTCTAACTTTTTGGATATTGTCATTTTTATGTTTATTTTTTGACAAAATAAACTCGTGTCAATTATGTTTAATTTTTTTTTCAAGTTTTACAATACTTTTCTGTAAATTTTAGTGCCAAAGAAATCATGAACTTATGATAACAGTCGATTTATTTCAATTGCAGCTATTATAACTAGTGAAATACTTTCCGAGAAGACAATAGCGGATCCAAGTACATCAAGCGAATCCAAAACCTCATCTGCAACATCTACTTCAAAGAATCTTGACGAAAAAGTTACAGCAGAACTGCTAGAAATGCAAATTACGCCTTCCGAGAATCTTGGAGAACTCATGCCTGGCCCTTTTATAGAAATGCTAACTACGTCTTCTGAGAATCTTGGGGAACCCATGCCTGGCCCTTCGACAAATTTGACTGTTCTGCCTAACTTGGACAACCGACACCTGTACCATCTGAGATTATAATATTTTCAAATAATCCAGGTGAACCCACATTTGGACATTACATGAATGTAAAATTTCACCCAATCTTGGAGATCTCACGTTTGGATATTCCAGGAATGAAGCTGCGTTACTCCAAGTACGAGTTCTCGTTACAGACGCAAAGGTAAACATTTTTTGATAGCTTACATTACAAATTATTATTTAATATATTTTTGACACAAATATTTGTGTTCCTTTTGTCAATATATCATCTACTTTGTTGAAATTAGGTATCTTATTTTTATTTTTGTTTCTCTAGGAAAAACGGCTCCATACAGCGCCCTACAAATGATGGGTGCAACCCATGTGTCCAACTTGACGCCTAGGAAATATTTGGATGCCAGTTGAAGTTCAGTTCATTAAATATAAGAAATTTTAATGTAAATTAAATACTTTGTATTATTTCATTATTATTATTTTACAATGTTACAAATGTGATGATTACAATTAATATTTTGTAAAATATTTAATTTACAATTTATTATTTTCAAATATTGCAATTATAATTTAATGATTTCATTTTGACAATCAGTAAACAGTAAAAATAAATATAATATTGAAATTAAAAATTCTAATTTTCATGCCAACCGCAAAGCAGTGATGCGGGCAGTATGCTATCTCAACCAGGTAGCATACTGCCCGCATCACAGCTTTCAGCTTTTTCCCCGACGCCAGTTGTCGCTGTGATCGTCTCCCTACCCTTACCCCCACTTCTACCTTTTCAAATAACACATAGCTGTCGCGTCTTTCTTTAGATTTCTGGTCGGTGTTGGCAACACTGCACCGTGCACCACAATTCCGCGGAAATTACTGTTTATTTCACAATGTAAAATAAACATTTCATAGTTGTCTAAAAGCACTCGAAAAGGTAACACGTAGGTGTTACTCCAATATATAATTATTTAAAAATGAGTGATATTCAAAACTGGTTATTAAATCCACCTAAATGGACTACAAAACATTTTGATTTAATAAAATTTAAAACTTATGTTAAAAAATCAGTGAATCTCGATGAAGTTATACGAAATATTGATAACATTCTTGAAAAACCTGACTTTAAAACAACTTGTTGCAAATTCTTATTGGATATCGTACCAAAAGATGTGTTAGAAAGAAATATACAAAGTGCGTACCCTGTTATGCATGAAGCGGCATTACATCTATGTGCCGAATTCATATTAACTAAGCTAAATCATGGAAGTTCTATTGAAAAACGAATATATGAAAACATGACTTTGTTGGAATTCATACAACGGCTGCTAGAAAAAAGACCTGTTTATATTGCTAACCCTGGTGATGATTACTATAAGTTAAGAGATGGCACCACTGCTGTTGCCGATCATGGTCCTTGGGAGAACATAGGTACAGAAAAAGAAAGAAAACCATTAGTACTGGAAGATTATTTGAGTTACGATGAAATGAAACTATCAGCATTGTTGTCAATTTCTTCGTACAGTTATTTTGTAAATAGTGGAAGAAGATGTAATAGAGGAGATATCGATCCTAGAGAAACTGTTCAAGATGAAGGAGTTGTCATCGGTTTAATTGGTAAATATTGTTGAATATACAGGGTGTCTCTTAAATAGGGGGACATGGCTTAACCACAGATTCCTGAGGCTAAAATAAGACGATTTAACCAAACTTGCTTCTACCGGAAAGTGTACCATTTAGCCAGAAATCGGCTTCAAAGTTCTTCGAAAAAAAAATAATTTTGCTTCTAATAATCGGACGCTTTATTCGATTTGGATGAAATTTGGTATGACAGTTTATATGGTTATAGGTCATCTTTTAAGATGATACTTGTTATTATTAGTGAACCACTAGTGTATAAAACTTAGGTCTCACAACATTAATTAGACCGTAACTTTTTAAATTACTTGTTTGACATTTGGATAGACTGCTAGATTAAATTTATTTTAAAAATTTAGCAATGCAGACACTCAGATTTTATTTTTTTCTGTGTGAACCGTAACAGATATCACAAATTACACAGAGAGACAAAAGTTTACTATTGAATGTATCTTTTTGAAGAAAAATATTTTCACGTTTTCGGCATTGCCATTAAAAAGTTACGGTCTAATTAATGTTGGGAGACCTAAGTTTCATACACTAGTGGTTCACTAATGATAACAAGTATCACCTTAAAAGATGACTTATAACCATATAAACTGTCATACCAAATTTCATCCAAATCGAATAAAGCGTCCGATTATTATAAGCAAAATTAATTTTTTTTCGAAGAACTTTGAAGCAGAATTCTGGCTAAATGGTACACTTTCCGGTAGAAGCAAGTTTGGTTAAATCGTCTTATTTTAGCCTCAGGAATCTGTGGTTAAGCCATGTCCCCCTATTTAAGAGACACCCTGTATATATTTCTACAACTCTCAAAAAAATATGACATTTATATACATCGTTATGGATACGCGAAGTTTGTTTTGTTTGTTTTTTTCTCGTGTGAAAAATATATTAAGTATTCTCATATTGATGTCTCGATTTGAATAGTAATAAATTCGAAATTACAGCATTTGCAGTTTCGTTTACCTCAGGAGTATCGCTATCACTGATCTCGCCACAATCCATCGTTTTAAAGCAAAAATTGATAATATAGATAGATCGAAAATACAAATTCGTTGACACTTTATATATTTATTCAACATTTGCACGTTCCCTTACAACAAACCAGGTGACTTCATATTGGTAGCAAATTAATATTATTTTGAATATTTTCCTATAATTTACTTGAATAAATTTAAAATTATTGAATTCTTTTTTGATAGTTGTAGAAAAAATATTGTTTGTATTTCGTGGGCGAAATTTAGCAAAACCATTTGCATATTTCATAGTCAATATTTTGAGAAAATTTTAATAGTCACCGTTGGAATGTTCCAATGTTCTAGCTTCATTTGTTTTTAAGCTACACGCAAGTACTCATTTTTCGCTTATTTCTAATATATCTCATATCTTATTTATGATCCCGCCATACCATAAGGTAAGGTGGGGAATTGCACGATTTTTTGATTTTTTACGTTATAGTATTTTGAATTCAGAAAATCCCTATTTTTTTTTAAATTCGGCCTGTTATGGAAGAAAAAATAGTAAATATTTGGCACCCACCGTTTCCCGCCTTATGACGTAAACGAACCTATTAGTGGAGAGCATTTATATCGTGCTTTCTCTCTCAGCAGCTGCTGTCTTGACTGCTGTTACCAGAGGTTTTAAACCATTTGTCAATGTTGTGCAGCTAAAATTATATCGTCTGCTTTATTATTAAATTATACTTACATAATCAATAATATTCTGCTGCCTTAATCAAATAATAATACAAATCTGGAAAATGACGTTTAGCCGTGTAGCGCATACCGGGTGTCTACTTTTATTTTGACATATAAGAAATACAATGTTATTTTTTTTTCCCTCTAAGTTTTGATCTATAAATTTTACAGTGAAAATGTAAATACAAAAGATGTTCAGAATTAAAAACTGCAACCAACGAGCCATTATTTATTGATATTAAACGTTCTGTTCACGAAATAATAGTAAATTAAAATTGATATTTTTAACCTATTTACAGAGTGCCATGAGAACTGTTTTGTCGAGTGTTTGTCCACGTTGTTATACTTCAAACTGTCAAGTTTGTGTAATTTAATTATTAAATTATTATTTATTCAATTTTGACGTTTTAAACTGTTATTATTAACTCCATAGCAACAACTATAAGTAACACTTTATTCACAAGTGAATTAAAAGTTTTTAAATCACTCTCACAAAATTTTAACTCACTCTGCAACAAATAATGCATTTAAAATAACATCAGGTACGAAAATAACACGCACATCATAAATTATCAGCCAGTCTCATTATTTTTCACGGTACAAATGACAGACAATAAAGCATTTTAAATAGATGATTTGACGTCTATCAGCGACGATTGTCATGCTCAGCCTACTAACTGATTTTATTTTGTCAAAATTAAATATTATAATGGTTTTTATTATTATTTCGCCAAAATATTGTACAAACCACGTGAGCTAAGAATGTTTATTCACTCAAAGAAATTAACTCACTCGTCCTTACGGGCTCGTAAGCTAAACTTTCTTCCCATGACTAAACATTACCTTAGCTCACTTGGTGTGTAAATATCTATTAGTTTTTAGAATCTAGTTTCAATATTAGAACTTACTTTGTAATGAGAGATTTTACAAAACTAATCCGAAAATTTTCTTTCTTATTAAAAAAAATAAGAATGTCTATTTGTGTCACTCCTAAAATAATTTTTTAGGTCCCAGACTCTGCACAAGAGACAAAATGGAAACTCAAGAAATCTTCATTGGAAAACAATCTATGCTCCAAACAATTCTTTCTTACTTTAACTTCAAGAAACCTTCTGTAGTTCTAGATCTGTTCTTGAACTTTTATCAAGAAAAGACACACTTTCAAGACACTTCACAGAGATATCTAGATTTACCAGATGGAAGGTTTTTTGACAGTGCTGTGTACAGTAAACGTTTGGCAATTTCTTTCGACACTTTGTTAATAGAAGCGAACCACAGAGCTCAAGAAAGAGGCAAGAGTGCTTATGTACACGTTGTTCATATTGAATTATATCTTGCTGTGCATGATATATATGAACAACAGGCAGTAATCTTTCTCAACACCTTTGGACAGAGAATTAAGTAAGATTAAGAATAATATTTTAAAAATAAAAGTACAATAGCCATCTATCTTATATAAGATGTAGGTATATCCTTTGCCGTGCCCAATTGGTGAATAGGACACTATACCATAGTCAAATTTTAACTATTTTAAATAAGAAGACGAAAATATACATAAATTAATAAGTATTAGTGAATTTTTTTTGTTTAAATATTGATTAGATCGCAAACTACAAGCGATTGAAGTTCATTACTAATTAGGTATGACGCGTTAGGTCCTAAGAATTTGATTGGTCGCCTAAATTAAAAAGGAAATTCGCACGTCTGCTGCGGTCACCTTTAAAAGATTATGAACTGTCACGATGATGTATAACGTAACAAAAAATTTAACAATTTTGTGTTTGATTAATTTGTTTAATTATAATATCTAGTAATATTAACAATAATAATGTATTTATAATTAAATCAATTTTTAATATTAATTAAATTAATAATAATGTCAGAAATTTGAAACATTGAAACTTCAAAACAAGCACTAGCGCCATCCGCTGTCATACTTTGTGTCATAATATTGTCAAACTGTTTCAATATTCTATAATTTACTAGGAAAAAAATGCGTATTATTTGTTATTTGTTCTTAATAATAATTTCTTCGTGAACATAACGTATAAGTTTTTATATAAAAATATGTCAGCTATGCACACATGAAAAAAATTGTCCCCTCTACAGGGTGTCTCAATAAGCTTGCTCACTATTGGTAACTTTTTTATTTGAAGAGGTACGAGGTTGGTTAAATGAGCAAAATTGTGCCATTTTATATTAGAAAATTAGTCATGTAGACAAAATAAAATTTATGTCAGCGGTTCTCAAAATTTGGGACAATATGTATATTTTTTAAATGGAACCATATATTTTTTATTATCTTATTGGAAAGAGTATTTTTTTCTCTTTCCAATAAGGTAATGTTGTTTATGTACAATTTTTTCAAATAAACGAGTTATTTACGGTTAAAAATTTAAATTTTGTAAACTATTTTATTTTTAGTTTTAGTTTTTAGTCAAGTAAGCCATGGAAACAATTGATTCTTTGTTTGTTTGACGTTTAATCATTTCTCCCGTAAAGTTCTCTGTGTTTAATAATGTTTAATAACTTTACAAATGAAGAAAAGTTAGATATGATCGTGCTATATGGAAAGTTATATCTATACACCAGTTACGTAGAACGGTCGGCTCTCTTTCCAAAAGAGTTTAAATGTGCGAAAGAAATAATGGCTTTCAATTTGAATATTTTCTTTGTTTTGTTACTACTGTAAAATAAATTAATAAAATAATAATTTTATAAAAGACAATTGTTTCCATAGTTTACTTGACCTAAACTAATAAAATATAATTTTTATTTTTAAACGTAAATAACTCGTTTATTTGAAAAAATTGTACATAAACAACATTACCTTGTTGGAAAGAGAAAAAAATACTCTTTCCAATAAGATAATAAAAAATATATAGTTCCATTTAAAAAATATATATTCTGTCCCAAATTTTGGGAACCGCTGACACAATTTTTATTTTATATACATGACCAATTTTCTAATATAAAATGGCACAATTTTGCTAATTTAACCAACCTCGTATCTCTTCAAATAAAAAAGTTACCAATAGTGAGCAAGCTTATTGAGACACCCTGTATAACTAACAGTTTGTATATCACTCGTCAGTACCTGCTACTTCACGCATCAAATTCTTAAACTTTAAAAATTCATATGACGGGTATAAGTTACCGCGCTGACTGAATGAGGAAAGAAAAGAACACACCGAGTGTACATTACATCGTTCACAAACACGGTGTCATGTTACCCATCTAACTTCACTCTGTATTTTAGAACGGCTAGATTTTTTAATCTATGCTTTTGGCAACCATATAAGTAAACATTTTAAAAATTATTAATTATTGTGTATACCTCATGTTCGAATTGTAGTTGATATAGTCTTATGCTTTTCTTATTTTTAGGGCACTGGGTAAAAATTTGAAGTTTATATCTGATGTAGAATTTTCATATTTTGATCAGGACGGTTCTTGTCTTGGATATGGAAATGATAGCATCTTTCCAATTGAAAACCATCCACAAGGAGGAATTCAAATACATTTTACCCGGAGGCCGCCGTTTGAAAAAATTGATCATAAAGGTAAGTGAATAAAGTTGTTCCAATAAGAGCGTTGGATTTAAATTTATCGCCATTAATTTTTTATTTGATTCAAGATTTTTAGCCTGAATCCAATACCTCTCAGCGAGAGAATAACCTATATATGTTTAAAATAACTTTTTTATACTAGCGTTTTATAACAACAACTTTTTGATTGTCATTTTCGTTGCTAAATGAAATACTTTTAAGCACTAGTGCTTAAAAATGACAGTGTAGTGCGTAAAAGTGACAGTTTAATGCGTAAAATATTACTTTTAAGCACTATACTCGCCGTCAAATGATTATGGACTGAAGTTCAACTTTTATCCCTTTCCGCACCCTGTCCCTTGCCCAGCGGTGTTGCCGCTTGTAACTTGACCAAGATGAACGCAAATGTCATATAATATATTTAAAACTAATCAAAAATTTTAATACATCGTAAATGAACTAAATATTATAACAAATAAGTAAGGTAAAACAGTAATACGTAATATTAAATATAAAAATTGCCTCTGTAGAATATTTATATTTTGACCAAATTTTCCACACATGAAGTTAAGGTCGCGTTTGCGTTAAAATACGATAACCGGTAAAATCTAAACAAAAGGTAAGAATAATTGATTATAAGGTGAACTGTAGATCTGCCAACACATGTTCTTTCTTATTATTTAATAAATTATAAATTTTTTCAGGATGTAACGCCAATTTTTTGAAAAAGTTGTGTACATTCTCAATAATTGTTTTTGCCTGCCCTTCATCATATTTTCCTAAACGTTTTTTATAAGAACCAGGATTATTTAATTCATGAGTTTCACTCATTTTCTTTTCAAAAGTCTAAATATAATGCAATTTATAGGATTGGGAATAAAAAGCGCACGTAATTACTAACGAAAATGTCAATATAAAATGACATTGACAGATTACAGATATTTGTACAGGTAGACACTTAAAAAATTTGGCATCAGTGTAGAAATCTCCAGTCCATAATTATTTGACGGCAAGTATAAAAAAGTATTTCATTTAGCAACGAATAGATGAACCTGACGTCTGCCTACTTTTTAATTTTGAAAAATTCAAAATGTTGATATTTGAGAATAAATTATTTGTTTTAAAACGATATTATAAAAAATCTTGTATGTAATACATTGCGAAATGAGTGTTTTAGGCACTTGATGTGTTGTATTACTCGCTTACGTTCGTGCTTACAAATTTCACGTTGCGTCCCTAAAGCGGCGTTTACAACCAAGTAATTTCAATATCTAATTTGAAATTCTACTTTGCGTCAAAGCTTGGAACATGTATCAGAATGTACTCGTTCACAACATAATAATTTTACTTTCCAATTTCAGCTTTTAATTCGAACCTTGCAAGGTCCAAACTTTCCAATTACAATTTGAGGTAACGCATGCGCACAATGTTGCTAAACGTCGAATGTCAAGCTCAGCTGTCATTATTTTGAGGTTATTGTGAAATATTAGAAATTAATCGCAAAGAAGCTCTTCAGCTTCAGTTTTTTTTTTGTCAAAAGTCTCGATGGAAACATATGAGTACAGAAATGTGATAAGAAACCTGAAATACGCACGCAGAATTTGATAATTTGCACATGCGTCAAATTGAAATTACATGCTGTTGTGAATGCGACAAATTCAAAGTAAAAATTATAGAGTAGAAATTCAAATTGGAAATTGTAATTATTTGGTTCTGAATGCAGCTTAAAACACTCTCATTTCGCAACTTATTACTTAAATAGCTATTTTGATATTATCAAAATGCCATTTACCTTTATGGCGAAACATTAGAAAATAGTCGTGCTACTGCAAGACGGTACAGAGAGTTATTTTTAAATAGACGTCAGTGATCTATGTCTGTGTCATTTGTGACAGGTGTGACATTTTTTTCCAGAGAACACATTGATTTTTTTTTACAAAATTTTGATCTATGACTTGAATGGTCAGTTTTAAAGGGCTCTACTTCTTGTAGAAAGGATTTTGAACAAAAATTATTGCCAGATTTACTATTTATGGTGTCAGTTCTACCATAGGTTAAGCGTTGAACACTTATTTACATAATATCTGTATATTTCTTGAAATCTGATACTAATTTCCAGATGTTTTGGTGGTGGTAAGTTACGCAACTGATTCGAATTCCATGCCTGGCAAGGAGAGCTGGATAACAGATGGATTCTACGATACGCCGACTGTTTCAGCCTGCCAGCTTTCTGAGCTGCACAACCCCTACATCAATCCCATTGTCGCAGGGGAAAATCTTCGGGTTGCTACCCCTACAGGACTTGTACCTGTTCAGGAGTACTTGCAAAACGTGATAGATAACCTCTCTCAGCAACAAACGGCAGGCACTGATTAGCTGCTGATTGTGGAATGAAATTAATTTATAATAATGTGTGTAATAATAGGCGTTTTTGTAAATTCAATAATGGGCTACTTGCGTGGTACTGAAAATCCGATTTCTGTCACTATATACGTAATGTTATGTTGAAAACATTTATAAAAATATATATTATTAAAAAAAATAATTGTTTTTTAGTAAATTAAGAAAGAAAAGTTTCAGTGACGTCATTATATTGAACTGGAGAAGGAAACCATGTTTAAAAATGTAACCTCTAGATGGCATGGCTTGCGAGAAAGTTTAATTTGAATTTGACAGTTCATTTCTCTCTCTCGTCTCTCAAATATATTAATTACTTCACAAATAAACACGTAATATCAATACGAAAAAGAGAAACTAAAATACTAACCTCCAAACTATTGTTGAAACGTCAAACAGGAGATCTTCATTACCCGTACAAACAAACGCTATGGCTTTACGACCATTCATTGGTGCGGCGTAATTCTACGTCATAATAATCAAATTTCATTATTTTTTTCTGGCTAATTAATAGAAAAATTTGTCAAAAGAAAAAATATAAGTTTTTACCTTCTCTTCAAGAATATAAAATAAAAAAAGGTACGCAAGTAACCCATTGGATTACTAGGGTACATAGGATCTATATAAAGTAAAAATTCTCGAATAGTAAATATTAATTTAAAAACTCTTCAGTATTGCTCTTTTTATTTTCTTAAATCTGCTGTAGGAAAATAAAAAATAATAGCTATTTGTGTATTAAGAGGGCAAAATGGATAATGTCGATTGAGAGGTTGTTGTCGCGCGACGTAGGAGTGCGGCATTCTTTCGGAATCGACAATGTCCATTTGCGCTCGAAACACACACATGGTTTGTGTTACAGTCGCCACAATGGGGTCCTCCACCATAACAAAAAATAATAAAATGTGCACTTTGTACTAATAGTACTACTCAATAAATAACGATTATATTTTTAAATTTTAATTTATCGTTATTTTCCATTTCTCTTGAGCTATTGCTTCAATCTAATCTAAGCATTTTTTACTTTCGTTTTCATAAATGAATACCCTATTTTATTTCTGTATTCCTTTACACAGCAGTACGGCATTTTGTTTGGTTATGTAATATACCGACAGAGCAGTCATATGTTAGATTGATGTGTGGAAGTGGTAAATGTGTAAGTAACTACAGCGCCATTAGTTCCTGACTAAATGGTCCCATTAAGAATGCAAACAAGTGGCATTTCTCAATATTTTATAATTAGAAATTCAGACATCGAGCGTTTTTTCTACTTTGTTGCGAATGGGCGGCAAAATGACATTTTGCGTTGACAAAAGCGTGCACAAATGCCTACTTTGTATATAGACTGTAGAAAAACATATTTTTATACACGATGATAAAATTTATTTATAATTTTTGGTAAAATAGAAATTTGTCGTCTTTTACAAAAAATAACTAATTTTATTTTCTGAGATATATAGAATTTGAAATAAGTGGGGCACATGGACCTATTACATTTTAATAAGTCTGTGACATAATTTTAGATGCCATCTAGTGTTTTTTTTTTCTGAATCATTGGGTGGGTGACACCGTGTTGCCAAATATTACCCATTGCTGGGTGTGCGAATTTGCTTTGTACACAGATATCGATAATGATGACATATTTATAGCGTGCGGGCGTTTACCAGGCGTCACCTCACGGGCATTCATTGTTGGCCTAAAAAATGTACGTCAGGTGTCATTTTTGTGCTATTCGAAATAATTTTGCGAACCCAGGTCCACAGATTCGTGACCAAACACTCCGGCACACTGCCGCGAGACACAGACGTGATATATGTATGTGTTATTATATTATAATAAGAAATTAGTGTTTTAATGTTTTGCAAACATTACGATGTAATTAACATGTGATTGTTATTTAGGAATACTTTTTATATCCAATTTAAAGTGTACATGAATGTTTGAAATATTATTGAACTAAATACAATATAGATAAGAACTTGTAATTAACATATTTGAATTCAGAAGGGTTGTTTTCATAATATAAAGTTAATTTCAGCATGTCAGGACAGCTGAAACATTTAAATTCATCATTTTCTTCACAAACTCTACGTTCTAATTAGTACACTGCTTTGGGTATAGTGGAACGCAACCGTTTACTCTTCTACATTTTAGTAGATACGTCAGTGTTGAGCGCATGCATCTTTCGCTGCGAGGAAAGTGCATTTTTTATATGGAAAAACTTGTGAAACTGGGGATAACTTATGAAGAAAAGTGAGATAAAGTGTTTATTCAACTTTTGTGAAAATAATTTTTATCCCCATATTAGTTAAGTGCTCAGACAAAGATGAAATAGTAAGTCCATTTTAGTTATTTATTTAAATAGTTACAAATATACTTCAAACTACTGGAAATATAGTTTCTTCATAATTTCTAATCATATTCTTGTATATTTTGTATGGAGTCGTGTATTTTGAGGTATATTTCTAAACATTTAATTGCATTTTAAGCGTCTATTTTGTTCACAAATTGGAGAATTTTATGTGTAAAACATATGAAAATGTCTATATTTTACGTTTAAATACATATATTTCCTGTAGTATTGATTTTCTGCATAAATTCCAAGTTTTATTTGGTAAAAATCCGTTTGAAACTTGTACGCTGCAAGCCCCCAAACTTCGGAAAAGTTCGTATGGATTCGCATACATCCGAAATGGTTTTAAAAAAATTATTTCTTTATTTATTTATGTATGTATATTTTATAAATATTATTTAAACAGGTGATAGCTATATTATTATATTATTTAATTATTCATTTAATAGCGTAACAAATTGTTAACAAATCATAACACCATCATCAACATGTCGAATCCTTCGCGGTTGGAAAACACCATGTTGTCTGTTATCACGTTTAAAAACTGCATACAAGCGTGCCCCAGTGATTAAAAGTAAATGTCAAATTAAACAAGTGAAACACAAACAAAATTACAAATTGTAAACTTTTAAATATACAAACATTAATAACTTTTAAATTAATTGCACCTATCCAGGCAGAAAAGTACAAATTCAAGTCATTGATTTTAGAAAAAAGATAAAAAAATCTTAAGATTTGTCATACTTGAAATTAAAATTAATTGCTGGAAATAATGTGCTAGCCACATTAGATTTCCTATCAGTTAAGTGTGCTACTTTACATTAATCAGATTTCTGTAATGAAGACATTTTTAACGGTATAATATGTTTACTAAATGTTACTATAGGGATACTCATAGTTTTTGTAGTTTTACTAAATGGGGGATTACACCATTTTTTTTTTTATAATTTCATCTGAAAATATTAGGAAAATTAAGACTATTGATGAAAATCAGGTGAAAAAATTCCTATTAATAAGCGAGTTATGGTCTCCCGAATTTTGAAAAGATTGACGTGACGTCACATTTATGTGTTTTTATATCAAACTGTTTTCATCATGGACCTAAATGTTCTTGAAATATATGCTATTTTAAGTTATATTTACATAAAAATAAATGAATATTATAACACTGTATAAGTATACATACTTTATAATTACAGGTGTATTTAAATTATTAAGTTTAATGCAAGAAATTTATGTTAAAATAAAAACTGTTTGGAAACTGTAGTACAGGAATGTTAGCCACTCCTTTCGAATTTGAATTTCTTAACTTCCATTGGTAGTAATCCCACCTCCTAACACGCTATTTGTAATGCATGTATAGGCGGTTTCTCGGTCGCCAATCAAAATATTTTCATATTAGTGTCGAAGCGTTATAACAAAAAACCCTTTATTTCCGAAATATCTCAATTATACCATTTCATTTTTTTATTAATATTCGTTACTCAGCATATACAATCGTATTTTTTTACTATTTTCCTTTAATTCGATTGAGCCGTAATCCCCCATTCAACAACCTTAAAAATAAAACCTCCGAACGCCACTGCACTGGGTCACGAATGAACAGTAAACACGCTTGACATTGGAGACGTGGAATATTTCTATTGGCGACACTGCACGACAATTCCGCGGAAATTACTGTTTATTTCACAATGTAAATAAACATTTCATAGTTGTCTAAAAGAACTCGAAGAGGTAACACGTAGGTGTTACTCAAATATATAATTATTTAAAAATGAGTGATATTCAAAATTGGTTATTAAATCCGCCAAAATGGACTACAAAACATTCTAATTTAATGAAATTTAAAACTTATGTTAAAAAATCAGTGAATCTCGATGAAGTTATACGAAATTGTGATAACATTCCTGTAAAACCTGACTATAAATCAACTTGTTGTAAATTCTTATTGGATATCGTACCAAAAGATGTCTTAGAAAGAAATATACAAAGTGCGTACCCAGTTATGCACGAAGCGGCGTTACATCTATGTGCCGAATTCATATTAACTAAGATAAATCATGGAAGTTCTATTGAAAAACGAATGTATGAAAACATGACTCTTCTGGAATTCATACAACGGTTGTTGGAGAAAAGAGCTGTTTATATTGCTAACCCTTATGATGAGTACTATAAGTTAAGAGATGGCACCTCTGCTGTTGACGATCATGGCCCTTGGGAGAACATTGGTACAGAAAAAGAAAAAAAGCCATTAGTACTGGAAGATTATTTGAGTTACGATGAAATGAAACTATCAGCATTGTTGTCAATTTCTTCGTACAGTTATTTTATAAATACGGGAAGAAGATTTAATAGTGGAGATCTTGATCCTAGAGAAAATGTTCAAGATGAAGGAATTGTCGTCGGTTTGATTGGTAAATATTGTTGAATATATATTTTCTTTCTACAACTGTCGAAAAAACATGACATTCATACATCGTTATGGATACGCGAAGTTTGTGTTTTTTCACGTGTGAAAATATAAGTATTCTCATATTGACGTCTCGATTTGAATGGTAATATATTCGAAATTACAGCATTTGCAGTTTCGTTTACCTCAGGAGGCGTAGCGCTATCACTGATCTCGTCAATGCATCGCTTTAAAGCAAAAATTGATAATATAGATAGATCGAAAATACAAATTCGTTGACACTTTATTTATTCAACATTTACACGTTCCCTTGGTTACAGCACATTTGGTGGCTTCATATTGGTAGCAAATTAATGTTTTGAATATTTTCCTATAATTTACTTAAATAAATCTAAAATTATTGAATTCTTTTTTTGACAGTTGTAGAAAAAATATTGTTTGTATTTCGTGGGCGAGTTCGAATGACTAAAAATGACATACGCGCAACAAAAGAAAAACACTCATTTCGCGAACTTCATACAAAAATCTCGAAAATACCATAGAAAAGAGAGTATATATTGAGTCAAAATACCTATTATATCTCGGGCAATATTAACAATAAAGCAAAACCATTTGCATATTTCATAGTCAATTTTTTGAGAAAATTTTAATAGTCACCATTGGAATGTTCTATCTTCATTTGTTTTTAAGCTACAGGCAAGTACTCATTTTTCACTCATTTCTAAAATATCTCATATCTCACAGACCATCTACACGCGTTCTCCGCCTTACGACGTAAACGAACCTATTAGTGGAGAACAATTATATCGTGCTTTCTCTCTCAGTAACTGCTGTCTTGGCTGCTATTACCAGAAGTCTTAAAAGTTATATTGTCTGTTTTATTATTAAATTATACTTATTTCTCGATAACGCAAATCTAGCCCATGAATTTGGCGCGTACCGAAATCCTCAAATCTCGACATATGCACCGTTCGACAAGATGGCTGACTAGTACACTGAGGAGTATAAAATGAATTAGGATTAGGTTACGTTATTGGTAGTACTTTAAAAAAAAAATGTATTCTGGAGAGTACTTGTCAGCCATCTTGTTGAACGATGCACAAGTCAAGATTTGAGCATTTTTATACTCACCAACTTCATAGGCTAGATTTGTGGAGTCGAGAAATGCATAAATCGTGTTTTGAAGAAGACTAAGAAAAAGTTTTCGTGTGTTGAAACGTTGAAACCCTAGCCAAAAATTCGATATGAATGAAATCCCCTATTGACGGAAGGTCATGTGCTGGCCTCATCAGATTTTTTATGGTGCAAATCGAACGGCTTTTTATTAAGTTTTTTTTTTAAATCTTAATATTACTATTTTAATTCTTAAAATCTAGTTTCAATATTAGAACTTACTTTATATTGAGAAATTTTACAAAACTAATCCGAAAATTTTACTTATTAAAAAAAATATGAATGTCTATTTATGTCATTCCTAAAATATTTTTTAGGACCGAGGCTCTGCAGAGGAGACAAAATGGAAACTCAAGAAATCCTCATTGGAAAACAATCTATGCTCCAAACAATTCTTTCTTACTTTAACTTCAAGAAACCATCTGCAGTTCTAGACTTGTTTTTGAACTTTTATCAAGAAAAGACATACTTTCAAGACACTTCACAGAGATACATAGATTTACCAGATGGAAGGTTTTTTAACAGTGCTGTGTATAGTAAACGTCTTGCAGTATCTTTCGACACTCTGTTGATAGAAGCGAACCACAGAGCACAAGAAAAAGGCAAGAGTGCTTATGTACACGTTGTTCATATTGCATTATATATGGAGAATATATATAATCATCAGGCAGCAGTCTTTGTCGACACTTTTGGACAGAGAATGAAGTAAGTTTAAGAATAAAATTCTAAAAATAAAAGTACAATAGCCATCTATCTTATATAAGATGTAGTATATCTCTTGCTGTGCCCAGTTGGTGAGTAGGGTACTATACCGTAGTCAAATTTTAACTATTTTAACTAAGAAGACGAAAATATACATAAATTAATGAGTATTAGGGATTTTTTTTGTTTAATTATTGATTAGGTCGCAAACTACAAGCAATTGAAGTTGACTACTAATTGGGTATGACGCGTTATGTCCTGAGAATTTGATTGGTCGCGTGATTTTAAAAAGGAGATTCGCGCGTTTGCTGCGGTCACCTTTAAAAGATTATGAACTGTCACGTTGATGTAACCTAACAAAAAAATTAACAATTTTGTGTTTGATGAATTTGTTTAGTTATAATATCTAGTAATGTTAACAATAATAATGTATTTATAATTAAATCAATTTGTAATATTAATTAAATTAATAATAGTGTCAGGAATTTTAAACATTGAAACTTCAAAACAAACAAACACTAGCGCCATCCGCCGTCATACTTTGACAAACTGTTTCAATGTTCTATAATTTATTAGGATAAAATGCTTATTATTTGTTATTTATGCTTAATAATTTTGACCATAAATACAAATAAGCTAATAGGATTTTGAGTGATTGAAATGATTTAGATTATTGCCCTAGCGTCAAAAACAGAAAAATTTATGTATCAATCTTACCAATTTCAAGTATTGCCAACTGAATCAGTAATTTTGATCACTCTTTAGAATTAGGAATTTTTAATCTTTGCTTTGGGCAACCATATAAGTAAACATTTTAAAAATTATTAATTATTGTGTATACGTCATGTTTGAATTGTAGTTGATATAGTCTTATGCTTTTCTTATTTTTAGGGCACTGGGTAAAAATTTGAAGTTTATATCTGATGTAGAATTTTCATATTTTGATCAGGACGGTTCTTGTCTTGGATATGGAAATGATAGCATCTTTCCAATTGAAAACCATCCACAAGGAGGAATTCAAATACATTTTACCCGGAGGCCGCCGTTTGAAAAAATTTATCATAAAGGTAAGTGAATAAAGGTGTTCCAATAAGAGCGTTGGATTTAAATTTGGCGCCAATTATTTTCTATTTGATTCAAGAATTTTAGCATGAATCCAATACCTCTCGAAGCGAGAGGTCAAAAACCTAAATATGTTTAAAATAGCTTTTTTATACTAGCGTTTTATAACATCAACTTTTTGATTGTCATTTTCGTTGCTAAATGAAATACTTTTTGAGTACTTCACGTATTAATTTTTATGTGTGAAGTTTGATTTTTTGCACACAGTGCGTGAAATGTAACATTTCACGCACCGTTCATTATTTTAAATATTGTATTTTAATAAAACAAAGCTGTTAAACACCCGTAACGTTGGTAACCATGGTTACACAAGTCTATAATACAGAGGCTTTACGTTAAAAGTATGACAATGTGAAGAAAAAATATATTTTATTGTAAGGTTGTAGAAAAAGTATAGTATGTAACACGTGTGTGAAGCCTATTTTACATTCGGGTGGTTTGCAACACTCGCCTTCGGCTCGTGTCGCAATCTCCACCCTCATATAAAAATTTCAACTTCACACACTTGCCACATAATAGACTATTAAGCATTGTGTTTAAAAATGACAGTGTAGTGCGTAAAAGTGACAGTTTAATGCGTAAAATATTACTTTTAAGCACTGATGCTTAAAAGTATTTCATTTAGCAACGAATAGATGAACCTGACGTCTGCCTACTTTTTAATGTAGAAAAATTCAAAATGTTGATATTTGAGAATAAATGATCTGTTTTAAAACGCTATTATAAAAAATCTTGTGTGTAATACATTGCGAAATGAGTATTTTAGGCACTTGACGTGTTGTACCACTCGCTTACATTCGTGCGTACAAATTTCACGTTGCGAGCCTAAAACACTATCATTTCGCAAGTTATTACATAAATAGCTATTTTGATATTCTCAAAATGCCATTTACCTTTATGGCGAAACATTAAAAAATAGTCGTGCTACTGCAAGACGGTACAGAGAGTTATTTTCAAATAGACGTCAGTGATCTATATCAGTGTCATTTGTGACAGGTGTGACATTTTTTTCCAGAGAACACATTGTTTTTTTTTTTTTCAAAATTTTGAACTATGACTTGATTGGTCAGTTTTAAAGGCCTCTAGTTCTTGTAGAAAGCATGTTTAACAAAAATTATTGCCAGATTTACTATCTATGGGGTCAATTCTACCATAAGTTAAGCGTTGTACTCTTATTTACATAACATTCTGTATATTTCTTGAAATCTAATATTAATTTCCAGATGTTTTGGTGGTGGTAAGCTGCGCAGCTGACTCGAATTCCATGCCTGGCATGGAGTGCTGGATAACAGGTGATTTCCACGATTCGCCGACTGTCTCAGCCTGCCAGCTTTCTGAGCTGCACAACCCCTACATCAATCCCATTGTCGCAGGGGAGAACCTTCGGGTTGCTACCCCTACAGGACTTGTACCTGTTCAGGAGTACTTGCAAAACGTGATAGATGTACTCTCTCACCAATAAACGGCGGGCACGGATTAGCTGATGATGGTGAAATGTAATTAATTTATAATAATGTGTAAGATACAAAAGATTATACCATGAGATACAAATGTATTAATTTATAATAGGTGTAGGGGATTCCACTCGTATTGAATTTTTATATAAATTATATCTATAATTATTTCTTCCCATATAACTGTTTTATCGACGCAAATTCCTTTTCTATATGTTTAGTCACTTTTTAAAAAATGCTAGAATATATTACGTGTTTAAATTAAAAATACGAGTCGTGGGGAAAACATTGCGGCATGTGAATTATACTAACATAAGAACCAAGCAAAAGTGAGAGAAATGTCTAGCAAATGTAAGCAATATTGCTCTGTACCGTAGTGCAATAATTACTTAGTGCACAAATGTCAATGCACTACTTCCCGAAGGACAAAGAAATGCGAAAAAAATAGGTAATTGCGTTAAAAATAGAAAAGAGAGTGATACAATATATGAATGTGTGTTTTGCTCATTTTCTGCCTTCGGATTATTATCAAGGTAAATTGTATAACTGTTTCAATATGTTTTTTTTAATATTATAAAAAATATTTACAGGAAAAAATCCAAATAAAAGATCTCTTTTGAAAAACAATGTCTGTCGTACTCAAAAAAAAAAATATTTCTTTTTAAATTAAAGACGAATAATTTACTTAAGGTAATAAGTGTCATTTTTAATTTATCATAGTCAACTGCTAGAAGATATATTTGGGAAATGCTAGAAATACTTTATACAATTTTGAAACCAATTATTTTTGTACCTGAGTGCACTCAGAAATCAAAGTGTTTGAGTTGCATATTTTAATTATAAAAAAAGACATACTTTAAAATATCTAATTGGAGTTACACCGGCAGGCGTTATATGTTTCGTAAGTTCTGCTTTGGTGGCAGAACTTCTGATAAGGCAATTGAATGGGAATGTTTGGAGGAATAAAATTAATAAATATTACATAATGATTTTAAAACCAATAAATTAAAAGCATCCTTCCTTATACAACATAAGTGCAACAATATGTTTGCACTTAGCACCTTGTCCTGCTTTACATACGCTTCCACTGTTGTACATTGTTTTCAAGGCATATGCGGATATTATGTGGAATCCCTTTTAAATTAAATGTTTGTAAACAAAGACTGTGAATTTCCACATTGTTTTCTTTATTAAATTGGAAACCACACATTATTATATGGCCAGCTAAAATATTAAAAATTTTCAATGATACCTTACAAACTTTTCTACTAACTACTTTATCTTTAAATGTTGCTTCCCCTTCCATTATTGGCCTTGCTGCACCATTTAAATATATGTAGATATCTCCGAGTGAGATAAACATCTTATATTATTTAATTATTTCACGTAAATAAAGAGAACTAAATCAAAAATTCGAGATTACTCTTATACCATCAATGTACAAAATACAATGTTTTCCCCACTACAAAGATGTCAATGCTGCCATCTATTGACGGTGGTTACCGCGGATAGTGGATATATGCGATACTCGGCTAAACGTCATGTTCCAGTTTTGTATTTTTATTTGATTAAGGCAGCAAAATATTATTCATTATGTAAGAATAATTTAATAATAAAGTAGACGATATAACCTTAGCCGCAAAACATTGAGCTTTGGAATGCCCGTATCACACTAGCGGGTTTTGAAGCGGTTGGCGGGTGCGGGTGACAGTTCTTGCAATCATACTGTGCGGTGCGGTTAACGCACCCCATGGAGGTATGAAACAAATATGGAGAGAGCGTAAAGCGCATATACCTATTAACGTGGTTAATAGGTATATGGCAAAGCGATACTATGGGCGAGGGGAGTGAAGCCTAGTGGGGACGGACGCATACATGTATTGGTCCCGAGCTAGAGTGGGGATCTCGCGGTATTTTTGAAGTACGAAATGTGAAAAACGTGTAACTGAAACAATATCATTACTTTTTTTTAAAAAAAAGGGATTTACTGATAATTATAGTTCTTATGAAAATAAATTTAAAACTATTTGGAAATATTAAATAGTAAAAGTTACTTCAAATATATACTAGACATTAAATTACAGTAGTAAATAATTACTAATCTTTTATTCACTACAATTTGTAAAAATTAAATAAAATAAAATATGTTACTTCTAAATTAAATGGAAAAGGTATAAGAGTACATTAAAAAATAAACAATTGATTTAGATCATTTTTATTATAAAAAACCAGTCTTTTAGTAGCTTGTAAACAATGTTATTTTGTTATTTCAAATTCTAATATTTTGGGATTTATCAATATTTGATTTTGTTAAAAAATGCAAACTAACTTTAAAATAATTATGACATATAGATTTAATTAAATGAACTATATGATTTTCCAGGGGCCCATGTTCAAAACAATGTTCATTCAAAGAAAAAAAAAATGTCTGTATTTATACATTTTTTTAAAACATTTAAGTTTAAGCTAATCCTCATTTTTGGATTAGCAAATTCTACTCTAATTTTTTGTAAACGCCTTTTTAATAAAGAAGTAACAATAATAAAAATAGTCCACAATATATTACTTCGCACAACACACCAGAAAATTAAATCTCAACAAAACTTTGTATTGTACACGACACAAAATGACAGATGGTCCCGACTGGTAGTTGGGAGCAGTTGGCTTCATTTGAGTTCGCATAAGCTACCTCCATATTTGTTTCATACCTCCATGACGCACCCGCTCCGCCATTGTTTATTCGTCTTGACGTTTTATCGAAGACGAGAACAATTTAAAACGGCGGTGAATTCTCATAATATGGGTCTCCTCTCTGTTAAATCTTTAGGTAAGGAAGGTATTGTCATGGTCAAAAAATTCGTTGATGACTTATTAATGAATAAGCACGTTTTAGGGCCCTAGAATACGAAATTGCTATTTTTAAGATGATGTGTGTGTGTGTGTGTGTGTGTGTGTGTGTGTGTGTGCGTGTATGACAAATTTTTCTCTGACGATAACTTCAATACTACAATTCTAAAAATTATAATTCTTTCGTATTTTTCTTCTTTATATGAAGAGCTGATTAGATTTTGGTTATAATTGATCTACCGTAAGTACCCTAATTTGAAGTTTTAACAGTTTTTCTTAAAAAAAAGCAGTTAAATATTATTTTTTGACATTTTATATGTATGTGTTATTAAATTATTAATGGTTTAGTTTGCAACGATTATTTGTGCATAAATTGAAAGAAATTAGTGTTTTAATATCCATTGCAAACATACGATGTTATTAAGATGTGGTTGTCATTCTGAAATAATTTTTATATCCAATTTAAAGTGTACGTGAATGTTTGAAATATTATTGAACTAAGTACAATGAAGATAGCATATTTAAATTCAGGAGGGTTGTTTTCATAATATAAAGTTAGTTTCAGCATGTCAACACAGCTGAAACATAATTTCATTTTCCTCACAAACTCTACACTCTAATTAGTATACTACTTTATGTATAGTGGAACGCAGCCGTTTACTCTTACACGTCATTAGTACACAGACGTCAGTGCTGAGCGTATGCCTTCTTTTTTCGCTGCGAGGAAAGTGCATTTTTTGTGCAGAAAAACTTGGGAAACTGGGGAAAACTTATGAAGAAAAGCAAGATAAAGTGTTTATTTAACTTTTGTGATAATAATTTTTACGGGGAGTTATCATTTAATTTACGAAAATATTAGCTAAATGCTCATGCAAAGATTGAAATTGTAAGTCGATTTTAGTTATTTAAATAGATATAAATATACTTCAAACTACTGGAATTATAGTTTCTTCATAATTTCTAATCATATTCTTGTGTATTTTGTATGAGTTCGTGTATTTTGAGGTATATTTCTAAACATTTAATTGCATTTGAATTGTCTATTTTGTTAACAAAATGGAGCATTTTATGTGTAAAACATAGTCTATATTTTATGTTAAATACATATATTTCCTATAGTATTGAATTTCTGCATAAATCCAAAGTTTTATTTGGTAAAAATCCGTTTCAAACTTGTAAGCTTCGCAAGCCCGCGAACTTCGGAAAAGTTCGTATTGATTCGCATACATCCGGACTGGTCTTAGAAAATTTATTTCTTTATTTATTTATGTATATTTTATAAATATTATTTAAACAGGTGATAGTTATATTAAAAAAATAAATTATTATTTTATTTTAATATTTAATTATTCATTTAATAGCGTAACAAATTAATTATCTAATAATCGCTCCATTGTCGGTTCGCCAGTTTTGTTTTTTGTCAACAAACACAAGTAGCCATCTTATTATTGTTTTAATAGTGAAATATTGTTGTATATTGTTGCAAATTAGCAACAATGGTAAGTTTAAACAATAGTTTAACTGTTTCAATAGTTATTGTTGCTGATAACATATTTTATAATTGAGATATTTGTATTTTAAAATATTTTGTTTAATTGTTTCAGTGAATGAAAATATGTTTCCTGAAGGGCCCATCCACATTGGGAATAGCTGTCTACGGAGTCGTCGTGGTGTACGGGAGCTGTCTTGGGGGTAGCAGAGCCCTGCAGCCGTGATGGGGGTGTCTGATTGCTGGTTGCTGAGCTATGTTCATCAATGTAAGTCGTTATAATTATGCCTCTCTTCACTGTCGATTTTTTACAATTTTTCTCAGCTTAACACAAAAGTAAATTAATTTTCACATGAAAATATGGTTTTTCTACAGTCTATATACAAAGTAGGCATTTACGCTGCATCTCCACAAGTCAATCTGACTTAAATTGCTTTGACGGTATATTACATAACCAAACAAAATACCGGACTGCTTAAAAGCTGTTTAGAACTATCAAATTGATTTCTGGTGACTTAAAACTGCCAAAGCTGTCAAATTTTCGCAACAAAATATTCTATAGGAATATTTTAAAACTAATTTCTGGGAGACTTAATAGCTGTAAAACTGTCAAATTGACTTCTGGTCACTTAAAAATTGCCAAAGCTGCCAAAATCTCCCAACAAATCTTCTTTTGGAATGTTTTAAAACTAATTTCTGGGAGACTTAAAAACTGTTTAAAACTGTCAAATTGATTTATGGTGTCTTAAAAACTGCAAAAGCGGTCAAATTATCTCAATAAAATCTTCTTTTGGAATGTTTTAAAACTAATTTCTGGGAGACTTAAAAGCTGTTTAAAACTGTCAAATTGATTTCTGGTGACAAAAACTGCCAAAACTGTCAAATTCTTCCAACAAAATATTTTTTTGTAATGTTTTAAAACTAATTTCCGGGAGACTTAATAGTTGTTTAAAACTGTCAAATTTATTTCTGGTGGCTTAAATCTGCCAAAGCTGTCAAATTCACTTAATAGCTGTTCAAAACTGTTAAATTGATTTCTGGTGACAAAAACTGCCAAAGCTGTCAAAATCTCCCAACAATTCTTCTTTTGGAATGTTTTAAAACTAATTTCTAGGAGAGTTAAAATCTGTTTAAAACTGTCAAATTGATTTCTGGTGACTTAGAAACTGCCAAAGCTGTCAAATTCTTCCAACAAATCTTTTGGAATGTTTTAAAACTAATTTCTGGGAGACTTAAAAGTTGCTGAGAAATGTCATTTGTCTACATTCTTAATGGCAACGTTTGGTCAGGACTGCTTTGTTGGTATATTACATAACCAAACACAATGCCGTACGGCTATGTAAAGGAATACAAAAATAAAATAGGGCATTCAATTACTAAAATTAGATTATAGCAATAGCTGAAGAAGAATGGAAAATAACGATATATTAAAATTTAAAAAATATAATCGTTATTTATTGAGTAGTGCTAGTACTGTAAATATAAAGTGTACATTTTATTATTTTTTGTTATGGTGGACGACCCCATTGTGGCGACTGTAGAAAAAATCTTGTGTGTGTTTTGAGCGCAAATAGCTATTATGTTGTTAAATTTAATTCAAATAATCATATTTTCATCTATACATCTTTTCCGAGGCATATTATGAATGTCTTTCTGTTATTAACATCGGGCGTCTTTACTCGTTATAATATTATCGTAAATAAATCGGCGAAACTTGTAGAATTAGTTCGCTTTTTTAATTTTTGAATTAGTTTAATTAAATATCTGTTCGTTCAGTACTAGGTTTCTTTCCCCAAAGAAATTGTATTTGTTTAAATTAATATTTAAACAAGTACGGTTTACACAATAGGTTTTCAAGGAGTGTAAAGGCTTGTTTAAGCCTTTGAATAACAGCAGGGCTTTTCTAAAGCTTTGTTTAAGGCTTTAAGAAATTTAAGGCCAATCTACAATTACAAGAAGGCAGCAAATAGTTAGAATTATTTTAGTTATTAAAATCGCGATTAATATTTTGCTAATATTACATTAAAATTAAATTCATTTGTATTCTGATCGGTTTCCGCGATATTTAAGGACAGGGTAGCGTAGTTTTTATTTGGAAGGTCTACCCCATTTTTTTAATTTAGTGCTACACATCGTTAGTTGTTAAATAAATGGCTAGAAATGTAAAATACTCGGGTTCAAAACTATATCAAAAATTTGTTGTATTTTTCAAAAAAAAATAATATTTTTTAAGTTCAGATTCAAAAGTGTTCAGTAGACTTACAGTAACAATATATTGTATATTTATTATTGTTTAGAGTGGTTTGCTACTCTTATATTTTAGTTTTTATTAATGGGTCCTCCAATACAGTAAAAAATTTAAAACATGGGTCATTTATATGAAAATTTGGTCGTAGAACTGTATGATAGGTACTATCAATGTTTAAAAAAATTATTGATTACTAAAATATTCTAGTTTTTAATGCCATTAACATCTACGTCACTCATCTATTCTATTCCAAATTCTTATTTCTTAAAGCTTTCTGCTTTATTTGAAAGTAAAAGATATGTTGAATGCCATAGTTAAAAATATCTTCTCGAAATATGTAATTTAGTATTCTCCGCATTTTTCTTGATAAAATAGAACTAAAAATCTGTTATGGCCAGCACAAAACCTCTAGCCATTTCCATATTAGACTATACAGGTGTCTTAATAAGCTTGCTCACTATTGGTAACTTTTTTATTTGAAGAGGTACGAGGTTGGTTAAATGAGCAAAATTGTGCCATTTTATATTAGAAAATTGGTTATGTAGACAAAATAAAATTTGTGTCAGCGGTTCTCAAAATTTGGGAGAATATATATATTTTTTAAATGGAACCATATATTTTTTATTATCTTATTGGAAAGATTATTTTTTCTCTTTCCAATAAGGTAATGTTGTTTATGTACAATTTTTTCAAATAAACGAGTTATTTCCGATTTTTTGTTTGTTTGACGTTTAATAATTTCTCCCGTAAAGTTCTCTGTGTTTAATAATGTTTAATAACTTTACAAATGAAGAAAAGTTAGATATGATCGTGCTATATGGAAAGTTATATCTAGACACCAGTTACCTAGAACGGTCGGCTCTCTTTCCAAAAGAGTTTAAATGTGCGAAAGAAATAATGGCTTTCAATTTGAATATTTTCTTTGTTTTGTTATTACTGTAAAATAAATTAATAAAATAATAATTTTATAAAAGACAATTGTTTCCAAAGTTTACTTGACCTAAACTAATAAAAGATAATTTTTATCTTTAAACGTAAATAACTCGTTTATTTGAAAAAATTGTACATAAACAACATTACCTTATTGGAAAGAGAAAAAAATACTCTTTCTAATAAGATAATAAAAAATATGTAGTTCCATTTAAAAAATATATATTGTCCGAAATTTTGGGAACCGCTGACACAATTTTTATTTTGTCTACATGACCAATTTTCTAATATAAAATGGCACAATTTTGCTAATTTAACCAACCTCTTATCTCTTCAAATAAAAAAGTTACCAATAGTGAGCAAGCTTATTGAGACATTCTGTATAAGTACATATTGTATTTAATATTTCTGGTACACATACAAAAATTCTAATTAAATCTATTATTAACATATTTATATATTTATTAATTAATTCGATTCTATAAATAAGTTTCCACCTACTCTTCTAAATATTCGAAATTCTGCAAATTCGTTGACGAGATTGGTGGTATTTCTGATGTATCTATAATTTTAAATATTTAATTAATAATAAAATAAGAAATATTAAATGTACTTCCCAGAAAAAGCCTTCATTAACGTATCTGGATTTTTGACACTGACATTTTTCTGTTAATTACAAAATTTTTAATTTTTCAACTAGTTTCCATGGAGTTATTTGGGCTGTGAGATTCAATACAACGGATTATTCTATATATTTATAATTTTCTATTTCTAAATCTATAGAAGATTCATAAAAGTGTTCAATGTTTTGGATAGAGCATTTTATATTTTTTAATATTTTTAATAACAATAATTTCCAAAAAAAATCTGTTGTGGCCAGCACAAGACCTTCCGTCAATTCTATGTATTTTGTACAAATCCCATACCAAAAGGTCCTTGGAACAGATTCTATATAATATCATGTAAAATCGAACACGAACACATACTATTTTTTTTACAAATTCCATACCAAAAGTTCATTTGAAAAGGTTCTATAAATCCAATAAAATTATAACATAAACTACACTAAGTAATGTCCTTCCATCTTCTCTTTGGCCTTTCTCTGCATGTCACTTGCGAGCAACACTATGACATATCAATTTTAGATCCTACACTTTTTTCCATATTTGGTTTTGCACTTGCAACTGACATCTGTCAATTAAATTTTTTTGAATAATTGTGTCAGCTGTTTCCATAATAAATAACAAAGCTGACTAATTTTTGAAAATTAATTTCTTTATAATGCTTTAAATTTACATCTATTGAATATGAAGGAAAATGTATAATCAAACTGTATAGAGAAGAGTATTTTCTTTAATATATATAATAATAAAATATCAAAAAATAATATTTAACTGCGTTTTTTTTAAGAAAAACTGTTAAAAACTTCAAATAAGGGTACTTCCGGTGGATCAATTATAACCAAAATCTAATCAACTCTTCATATGGATGTACAGAAGAGGAATACGAAAGAATTATAATTTTTAGAATTGTAGTATTGGAGTTATCGTCGGAGAAAAATTTGTCACACACACACACACACACACACACACACACACACACACACACACACACACACACACACACACACACATACATACATACATACATACATACAGACATCATCTTAAAAATAGTAAATTTGTATTGTAAGGACCCTAAAACGTGCTTATTCATTAAAAACTCACCACCGAATTTTTTGACCAAAGACAATACCTTCCTTACCTAAAGGTGACGGAAGGTAAAAACATATTTAGAAGATTTTTTTAAAGACACTATTACTTCCGGTTGTCCAATTGTTACCAAAATTTAATCAGCTCTTCCCATTAATTTCAGATTAAGGAATACGTAGTTAAATTGGTATTTAGTCTTATAGAATTTGAGAAATCGTCCCTTCAACATCCGCACACACACATACACGCACACACATCTACACACACACACGGACATCATCGTAAAAATGTTATAATCGGATTCTAGGGACCTTAAAACATGCTTATCCATTAAAATCAGGATATGCGATTTTTAGCATGATTCCAATACCTCTCTTAGCGAAAAGGTAATATATTGACAGCTTTCGCGTGGCCGAGTGCATTCTGTGATCCTTTATGTATTTGACAACCCTAGTACATTAGGGGTTGACTTGGGGGTTGATTTACAAGTGTCTTATACGATAGTCAAAATTGGCAAAACTAGAGATGTAAAAAGAGTTACATAATTCATAACTAGGTATACCAATTACTTTTTAATAATTTAATTATTTGAATAATTGTTGATTTGTATATTTGAAAATTTAGTTATATAGTTATATAATATCTGACGATTACATAGATTAATTTTACCAGTTAAGTTACGCTAGTGCTAGTGTATAGACGTGTGCGTGGTGTGCTCGTGTACTGTGTCTTCGAGGACGACTTCCTGGTGCTTGGAGACGACTTCAGGTCACCTCCAGGACTTGGAATTTACCTAAAGATTTTATTATTCACGGTAAGATTATATTTAATTATTTTTTCACTACATTTATAGACTAATAATCCTTTATAACCATTATTGGGTATATCAAACATAGATTATCATATTCACAAATCTTTAGTACAATAATTAATTGAAATAATCATATTTTCTTCAAAACCCAAATATATCTTCAAAATCTTCAAAATTTGTGAAATTCCAAATTCAGTAAATTTAGATTCACACGCTGATACCAAATTTTAAAACTGCAAGTCGATATCTCGTTTTGTTCTCGAGATATTTATATTTAAAACTTTACCCATTTCTGGGTAATAAGCCAAAAATGGGTGGAAAACGAGCCTGACTATTCTACAGGCAAAATTACATAAGTACAGTAAAATTTTTGAAAAGTCCGATCGAGGCCATCTACGAATTACATCTATGAATTAAGATTTTATGCTGTCAAATTTAGTAGTGTCGTTTATACCGTGAGTATTTTTTAACGTGAAACATTGGGTTTGTCATATCCATGGTTACGACTTGATATTTGATTGACAGCAATGTATTTGCCCGTTCCATTTAAAATGAAACGTAAGGAACGAATCTGACAAAAGTATTATATTTAAATATTGTAAGAAATTTAGCGGAGTCAGAAAACCACTCGAGAGTACTAAACATATTTCAGGCACAAGGTGCACACAGTATTTTTTCTACATCTAAATTTAATTTTTAGAAAACAGGTATAATTATTTAAACAGAATTAACATATTGTCAATATGACAGATAACCGTTAAATTTTCCTATAAGTTATGATTTGACATTTGATTGACAGCAATGTATTTGTCTATCTCATTTAAAATGACACATGGGGCATGAATTTGACAGAAGTATTATATTTAAATATTGTAAGAAATTTAACCGAGTCAGTAAACCATTCGGACACAAGGTACATACTATATTTCTTGTACAATTAATTTTAATTTAGAATGCAGGTATAATTATTTACACAAAATTAATCTCTATTGACGTCTTATCAAATGTCAAATTCGTTCCCTATGTTTCATTTTAAAAGGAACGGGTAAATACATTGCTGTCAATCAAATTTCAAGTCGTAACCATGGATATGACAAACCCAATGTTTCACGTTAAAAAATACTCACGGTATAGTTTTTATGAGATACACAGGATATTATGTACCCTCATAAAAACTAAGTAAAAGACACTACTAAATTTGACAGCACAAAATCTTAATTCATAGATACAATTCGTAGATGGCCTTGATCGGACTTCTTTCAAAAATTTTACTGTATACAAATTTTTGAACCATGGATACAATTTCTAGAGCTAATTAACTGAAAATGGCTACAATCTAAAAAAATCTGATGTGGCCAGCACATTACCTTCCGTCAATTTTTTGTATTTTGTACAAATCCCATACCAAAAGTTCGTTGGAAAAGATTCTATATATCCAGTACAATTATAACACGAACATAAATTATGTAAATTGCACTTGACACTGACATCTGTCAATTAGAATTATTTGAATATATCAGCTGTTTCCATGATAAGAACTTTTAATAAGGGAATTTCCGATTGACTAATTATAACCAAAATCTAATCAGCTGTTCATATAGATGTAAAGAAGAGGAATACGAAAGAATTATAATTTTTAGAATTGTAAAATTGGACATGCACACACAGACATCATAAAACTAGTAAAATTATATTCTAGGGACCTTTGAACATGTTTATTCATTATAAATTCGCCACTGAATTTTTTCACCAAAGATAATACCTTCTTTAGTTCTTTACCTAAAGGTGACGGAAGGTGAAAATTATATTTTCAGCAATTTTAGGACATTTTCAGTTATATTGAACTAAAAGTTGTATATATTCATCAAAAAATTTGATAATTTGTATATTTATGCATTTTTTCCCGTAGAATAAAATGCGAATTCACCGGGTTTGTATTTCTGCCCATTTTTGAGTTATTGCCCAAAAATGGAATTTTGGAGGTCCATGTTTCAATGCAATTATCTTAGGAACAAAATGAGATATTAAATTGCTGTTTAAAAATGTAATTTTAATTTTTGAAAAAAAATCCTAAATGTGGGCGTTTATGAATTTTGGAAGGTGTAATTTAAAAATACAGTCGAACTTCGATAACTCAAACCATAACTTGCCACAAAAAAGTTCGAGTTATCAAGACTTCGGGTTATTAAATAAAATGCATATGTATATTATTTATGTATTTATTCGAGTAAAAATCACTTACCTTATGATATACATATACACATTGATATTTTCAGATCAAAGTTATAAACATTATTTTAGTGTAAAAAAAGTCCGTTATTTGTGACTGAGAGAGAATTTTTTATTTTGATTTTCAATAAAAAAAAGCTTCAATGTTCATCAATAGATAAAGTTTTTAAAGTACGTTTCAATGACATATCATCAGGAATAAAAATGTCTTAAACGTGATAAATCAAGTAGGCACAGTATTTTTTTTTCACTTAATAATAATTAACAAAGCATAAGTTTGAACTTCAGTAGTGCAGAACCAAAACTGCTTCTGTCATCATGTTATAAAAACCCCTGTTACAAAATCACGCAATTAGAAGATTCCCCCAGAATTCGACTTATTGAAGCTGGCGCCAAATATTCTGTTCGAATTATAAAGATATTCGAGTAATCGAAGTTCGAGTTATCAAGTAAAAATTACCCATAATTCTCACTCTTGGCGCTATTGCCAACCAGTTTGATTCGAGTTATCAAAAATACGAGTTATCGAAGTTCGACTTACTCTGAAGTTCGACTGTAGATAAAAATGCAGACTTGTGGATATCAATGATTTATTTTATTTTTTAAATCTATTCTATTCTCTATCTATAGTAATATAAAAAAGCAAAATTTGATTGTTTATTTAATTGTTACAGAATTCCAGGCTGAAGAAATAAGCTGTACGTACGTATTGCAGAGAATTAGGATAAGCGGTAAAAGGACCAGGGCGACCTGCTGAAGGATCTTGGCGCTTCTTTGTACTGATGTGCAGATGTAGTACCGAAATTATGCTAGTTTCCATGGAGAGGATTTCTTTGGAAAGACTACGCTTTGTCAACGCCTCAAAACAACCCCAATATGTATCTTTAACTCTTGCACCCTTAGCTATAAGATGTATAAATAACAAACAAATCCTTCCCAAACATATAACATTTATTTCATTTCCATTACAATAAAAACATTTCTGATACAGTATATATGTTCATGTTTCATATTATAGATATAATTATTATAGTACACATTTATAAAAAAAGTTCATATCCTTTTAAATTTAGGAAAAAACATTTCTCCGTATTTCATAAAACAATTCATAGACTGCATTTCGATAAAATATAAGGCTGTCGATACATTTTTACCTGTCGCTAAGAGAGGTATTGGATTCATGCTAAAAATCACATATCGAGATTTAAGTGAATAAGCACGATTTAAGGTCCGTACTTATAAACCGATTTTAACATTTTTACGATGATGTCTGTGTGTTTGGGTTGATGTGTGTATCATATGTGGAATTTAGAGGGACGATTACTGAAAAACTATTGACATAAGACCAGTTTAACTATGAATTCCTCAATCTGACATTTATGGGAAGAGCTGAAAAGGTTTTGGTAACAATTGGACAATCGGAAGTAGTAGTTTCTAAAAAAATTCTTCTAAATATAATTTTTCGAAAATTTTTGATATTACTAATATTGAAGAACATAAAATTCTGCATCTGATACACTTAAAATTTTTATTATATCTTCTATAAATTTAGAGATAAAGACGCTATACCCAAATCATTTAAGCAGCCAATGCACGTCATCACGTAGTGTAAAAACCTTAATGCATTAAAATCACTAATAGTGAAAAATGAAATAAAATTTTAATCATTTTTAATCGTCAAAAAGTGTATAGCCTATATAATTATTATTAAGATGAATAGTATAGTTCATTACTTATCGTAAATGACATGAATAACATATAAATAATGTACATCAACGTCACATTATTTGTTTAATTGTTGCTGTAGTTGGCAACATTGATAATTTGTATGTTTATACTGTCAAAGTTATTATTTGAAAAACATTTGTATCGTGTTTGAAACATTTTTGTGCGCTGTAAAGGCCTATTTATAATAATTAATCAGAAGAATTCGGTACATTTCTTTGAAATTCGGCTCACTTTTATTTATTGCCTTTATATGGCATACATAAGTATAAATAAGATTAGTATTATAAAAATAATTTAAATAGAAATGGACAGTGATGAAAATATAGTATTTATTTTGTAGACGTGACAGTTCATGACCATGTCGATAATACGGATTGCAATCTGTATAACTCCTTTCATAAAGATTCTAAAACCTCTGCAAACGTATCAGTACATGACGTCACACATCTAGTTACTTTTATTCAATTTTTATTAATGACGTGCATTGGCTGCTTGAATGATTTGGGTATATAATGTATAGAATATCGGTATGTAGTAAGTCGAGTAGGCTAAAAAACACTAAGGAAATCAGGTGACAAATTCAAATGTTATAACATAATTTGTAAATAACAAATGTCAGTGTCAAAAATGAAAAGTTTTAGTTACATTCTGAAAGCTTTTTCTGGGAAATACATTTAATCTTTCTTATTGCTTTATTAATTAAATATTTAAAATTATAGGTAACATGCATATATCTATTGGAAATACCGCCAATCTTGTTAATGAATTGAAAGAATCTCTAACAATTAGAAACTTCCTCATAAAATGAAAAATAGATATAATTAGAATTGTATGTGTGCAGAAACATGTTAAAGACAACAAAAAACAGTATTTGGGTAAAGTTCTGTAAATTTTTTGTTATAAAACGACGGTTCGATAGCGAAGTGCAATACAATACTTTTATAACATAAAATGGAAATGTCAAGAGATCTGGCCACAACAGATTTTTTCATTAATAACTTTAATTAACTAATTTTGCAAAATAATCTTTAAATCAAATATCAGCTGGGCCATTTTAAAGGTCCTATCCAACGATCACTCTTGCGTTCAGGCTTGCCAACCTTTTAAATTCAATTTCCCCAGAGAGTAAAATAAACTTTGTAACTGAAAATTAGAGTGATAAAACGGTTTATTTTAACAATTATTTTATTTTGTTCGTAATAAAAAAATGATACATAAACACTACGTTATGTTTTAACTTTGAATTTATAAGATGTCTCGTTATTAAATAAAATTAAAAAAATAAATTTTGGATTTCCATTTTTTTTTTATTATTAATTAAAAACACAAATAATATCACAACGTTTCGGTAGCTAAGTATCTGCTGATTGTGAAAATGAATAGGCACAAGACTTACGTCAACAGCCCGAAAAAACTCTTATAAAATGAAATATATCTTGTAGATTATTTATTTTTGAAATACAGGCGAAAAAAACTACTATTAAGAAACATAAATTAATGAAATTTTCAAGTATTTCTAAGTCAATCTCCTATTCCTTTTACGTAATATAATATTATTTGAAATAATTTTAGTGTATTTTATACCATTCGTTGGCATGGCAATATTTACATCAAATTTTATATCTGTCCTGTTACTATTTTGTCACTTGGTTGTCAGTTTTCTCTGCGTTAAGTATTTGACTTGTGCTACAATATTACTTGTTTGTTTTAATATGTAATATTTAATATACTAAAATACATCCATAATAATGCCTAAAGCTTTAACAAAACAATCTCAATAGCTAATCATAAATGTTGTGAATTATTTCGAACGGGAATTATCCAACGGTGGGCTAGAAATTCCGTTGAAAGCCGTTCGAAAGGTATTTTTTTTAAAATATTTCTTTTATCAATTTTTAATTAAATTATATATTTTTAGAGAGCAATAGATGCCCTGCAAATAAGCAAATCTTGACAAGCAGATATGGGGCCCATATCTGAATGACAGCTAGTAATCATGTACATAACTTATAAATGTCATAAATTTTAATTCAAAATTTCAAGTTTTCTTTGTCACTAGGAATGTGGGTTTTACTTGGCGAGTTAAATGAACTACATAAAATTAGAAAATTATGAAATTTGAAATGAAAAATTATGACATTTGACATCTGTATATAATTACTGGCTGTCATTCTGACACGGACCCCCATATTTGCTTGTCAAGAAAGACCAACAGTCACATAATTGCTCGCGGCTTATAAATTAGTATCCCACGTAAACGTTGTGGTATATGACGTCATTACTATAGGGATATTTTTTGATGACGTAAGTCATCTGCCATTTCATTTTCACCATAGTTCACGTGGTTTCTTTGTCACCACGAGAGTGGACTTTACTTTGCGAGTTAAATAAACAACATGAAATTTGGAATGAAAAATGATGACATTTGACATCTAAGTACATAATTACTAGCCGTCATTATGACACGGGCCCCCATATCTGCTATAAAGTCACATGACTGCTCGCGCTTTAATAAATTAGTATATTATGTAAACGTGGTATGACGTCATTACTTTAGTAACATTATTTGATGACGTAAGTCTTCTGCCTAATCATTTCTTCCATATTAGAACACCTGATAACGTCAGCATATGCTTAGCTGCCGAAACGTTGATTTTATTTGTATTTTAGTTAACATTAATAATAAAAGATAATAGAAGTCCACAAATCAGTTTTATTTAATTACGTTATGTTCTGCAAAAAAAAAACTTGATTTCAATTCTGCAATTTTTACTTATTTTTCATGTAAATCTTCTGTTTTTGAGAATTTATCATTCTTAATTTAAATTTTCTTCTTTTTTAAATTTTTACAACAATTTTCCCGTTGAAATGACAAATTTTCCACGAGTTGGCAACACTGCACGCGTCGTCGACTTAACAAAATGGCAGAAAAGTATGTCAGTTTTATCGTGTGATATTTGTTTCGTGTTTACTAGTGTATTTCATTGTTATATTTACTTTGTGATGTGTTTTAAACAAATTCAAATGACAATACAGCAGTAGAACTAAAAGTCCAGCTGATTTTTACAAGGTAAATTGTTTATTTTTTCTATAACGTTAACGTTGTGTTAGATTGTAATTGCGTCTTGTTTGGTTTGTGCACGTAAAAATAATTAGTTGAACTTTTGTATCAAAGTATATCATATACCAGAAGGGAAAACAATGTTTTAAAATTTGTTTTCTAAATTTAAAACTTTAAATCCCATCATAAACTAACCTTTAAATACAAATCATATAGGAATACATGGGTGACAAATCATGCATTCCAAAACATGTAGGCATATTTAAAATACAGGTGATTTTTCTTAATTGAATCGTTTTAAGCTTTAGCGTTGTTTTAAAACTACATTTTTTCTCGTTTGAAAACTGTAAATAATGACGTAGAAGTCAAATTATGTTCATTTGATATACAAATCGCCCTGAACTATTAGTTTGAAATGCTTTTTAAAGTAGTAGAGATAAAATAAAAACGTATTTCATATATTGATATATTTATTGTTTAATACACATTATTTTCATGTTCTTTAATGAAGTTTATAAATGATAATATATTATCATTATTATTCATTCTTTTTAAGCTGTCAAATTATTCAATTAATAACTTTATACATAAATATATGAAACATACAATAGAAAATTTGTATCAGGAAAAGCAGCTAATAAAATAAAACAAATTTGACAAATCCATGTTCTCCACGTTGAAATACTAATAAAGTTTGTCTCTTTGTCCCATTAGTTCTCATCTTACAAAATACATACCTATATGTACTCATATACAATCATTTAAATATAAATTTAAAAAACTTAGAAATATCTGGGACACAATTAAAATTATAAAGTTAACACATGTAAATTCGTATTCTCTACACAGTGGCGGATCTAGAAATAAAATTTGAAATATAAATTTTAATACATATATTTAAACATTATACATAAATAAATAAATAAATATATCATCACGGCATATTACCCATTTCTGGGTGTGCCATTATCTACAACACATGTAGACATCGGTAATGATGACGATATATTTTACCGTGTGGGCGCTTACCAGGCGTCACCTCACGGGCACTCATAGCTGGCGTGGAGAGTGCACCACAGGGGTCACTTTTGTGCCATTTAAAATTGGAAATATTTGGCGTCTGTCGGGATCGAACCCGGTTCCCCCAGGTTCGCGACGACACACTTAGGCACGCGGCCACGGGACCCCAAAAACATACATGTAAATCGAAAAGTGAGACATACACGTTTAATACAGGAAATCAGTGATACAATTATTCTAGCTCTGCATACAAACGTAAAAATTGATTATAAAGTTACAATTTTTATGATCTTTTAGTCTAGGCAGCCATTTATTTATGACAAAAAATAAACAAACGCATTGTTTTTAACTGTCAATTAGAATTAAAACACTTTACCCTTTTTGTTTTGATTTTATAATTGACAGATAGAAATTTATTTATTTTTTGTCATAAATCCATGGCTGCGTAGACTAATAGCTCATAAAAATTATTTTTACGTTTATATGAAGAGCATGAATAATTGTAACACATGATTTAGATGCAGAATTTTAATCTCTTACAGCCCGATTCACAAAAAAGTTTAAGCTAATCCTCATTTTTGGATTAGTGAATTCTACTCTAATTTTGACAGTTTATATCTTAAAATATATATAAAAATCTATTCCTAGTATCTACCTTTATTAATAAAACCATGAAAAAATATTTTAAATACCGAAATAGAATAGAATTCACTAATCCAAAAATGAGGATTAGCTTAAACTTTTTTATGAATCGGGCCGTATAATTTTTATTTGAAGTATTTTTGCATAAAATAATTAGATAACGTTTACGCAAAGAAAAACTGATTTCCCATGCTAAATCCTTTGTTTCGTTTTTCGATTTACACCCTGTACATACAGGGTGGTTGATTTTTCATTATCCAGCTTATATCTTCTGAAATATTAAAGATACAAAAAAAGTTAAATACAAAAGTTGTTTAATACAACCTGGTCTATAATTTAGCATCAACAATTTTTTTCCAAGGCCTACCATTGTTTTGGAAAAATATTTATCTTTAATTTTTTAAATGGAACACCTGTATATTTTGGCAGAATAAGATTCTCAACAAATTTCTCTTTACAATGATGTGTAACAAGTAAGGATTTACCTTTAAATTATGTCCTATAAAGCAAATAGAAATATCATAAAAGTAGGCTATGATATTCTATTGTTTATACCTGTAACTTCTGTCACACATGAACATTGGCTACGTAGGGGTTTTCCTTTGAATAAAATTATGCCTAATAAAGCAAGTAATAGAATTACTAGCATTGATGATTTACAAAATTATTAATACTTTTATTTAAATATCAAGTAGCAAAATTTAATACAACATAATATTATTATAAATTTTGATACAGGATAGCAGCCCGGCGTTTATTATTATTTCGTCTGTGGAAACAGCAAAGCATATCAACTTTTTTGCTATTACTGTAACCGACGTTCATTTTTCTTAGTTAAATAAGAATCTTAACACCTTTTTACCTCCCACGACCCTTGATAAGGGAGGAATAGGGATCGTGCTAAAAATTACATATCGAGATTTTAGTAAATGACCACGTTTTAAGGTCCCTAGAATCCAATTTTAACATTTTCACGATGATGTCTGTATGTGTGTATGTGTGTGTGTGTGTATGTGTAGGGATTTTGTCTTCACTCTAACTCAGATACTATAATTCAGAAAATTCTGAAACCTTGTATTTCCATCCCATTCTAATATGAAAAGAAGCCATTAGATTTTGGTGTAAATCGGATAACCGGAAATGGCACTTTACCTGAAGCTCATAATGGGTTTTCTTCAAAAAATACCATTAAATGCCATTTTTCGCATTTTATGTCTTATGAAAATTAAAGATTTTTGGATTTTCTACTGGAATACATTAATACTTTTTCTATATATTTTGCAGATAAATTTAAAAATATTTTTTTTTATTAGTCACGAAGCCTAAGATAAACACAATAATTCTTTTGTTACACAGTTCATATTTCAAATGAATGTAACTGACAGTAAATGTCACTGTCAAAAAACTAATCACTTCAAATTAATAATAGTGACATTTTAAAATGGTAAATAAAGCAATAGTTTTCTGCAATGGAACAGTTTGCAGCGTTAGTAAATGCGTAAGTATGTATTTAAATTAATAAAAATTCAATAGCGGGAGGTTTTGTGTTGGCCACATCAGATTTTTCACTATTATAATCAGTATTATTAAATCTGTGACAGATGTTACTGGTATAAACAATAGGATATCACAGCCTACTTTCATCGTATTTTTATTTGTTTTATTAGACATAATTTAAAGGTAAACCCTTACTTGTTATGCATCATTGTAAAGAGAAATTTATTTAGAATTTTATTCCGTAAAAATATACAGGTATTCCATTTAGAAAATCAAAGTTAAATATTTTTCTGGAAAATTGGTAGGCCTTGGAAAAAATTGTTTATGCTAAATTATAGACCAGGTTGTATCAAATAACTTTTCTATATAATTTTTTCTTGTATCTTTAGTATTTCAGAAGATATAAGCTGGACAATGAAAAATCAACCACCCTGTAAAAAATAAAAATATAATTTTAGTTTGTTACACTGAGAATATAAATTGTAATATAAAATATAATAATAAGTTTTAAATTACGTTAGGAGCTGAGAGTAACTGAAATTTTGTGCAGTTCGAACGGTAATATTTTCTCTCGTCATCTTAGGACTGGAGAAAGATATTCGCATCAAAATAACTGTAGAGAATTCGAAATTTTTGTCATAATATTTAATGATTTTGATAATAATTTAATTTTGAACTTACTTATAAACCATTTAGGGGGGGGGGGGGCGGTCCCCCTGGGCCACCCCCCTTGAATCCGCCACTGTCTCTACACATTTCTCATAAATTAACATCGTACAATTGTTAAATCGGTGTTTCAATATTTTTCTAACCTTCAAAACAATTCAAATATTCCATTCAAATTCAAAAATAATAGCACTAAAGCCATCAGTCTGTAAAATGTTGAACTTTTAGCAAAATGCATATATAGTTGGAGCAAATTGAGATGATTTTGTGACGTCACAATGTTAATTCTCCATAAGACGTCATCGTCATACTATGTTGGTTGTACTATATTTACGAGAGTTTAGCGTTTTTCACACGGATGGCGATACTGGTATTATTTTCGTTATTCATAAACGTAAACACGAATTGTTGGTTAGTAATGTGTTGAAATTTATTAATTCTTTGATTGTTGCTAAATATAATATAATATACAAAAAAGTCTGCATGACAATAATTTCAATCTATTTTAGAAAAAATATATTTAATCCAAAATGAAAAGCATTATGTTTATATAAAAAATAAACAAATGGATATAGTTATTTTATGGGGTAAACATTGGAACTATTCATAATTTCATGACAAAAAAGTCTCCGTACGCTAACCAATACATTTAAATAATAAAACATTTATGTTTTGTAAAGAAATATATTTCGATTATTGTGGTACAGAGACTTTTTTGTTTTCATGGAACTACTTTGAAATTTCAACTTAGTATGTGATTGCACATATCTGATACTAGTTTATTTATAATCAATCATGTATCATAATATACTTGCTCTACTTAATTTCCTATGAAAATAACAAAGTTTTTTTAAGACTTATAGACTAACTCTTCTACATACAATATAAATTTAATTATTGATCTATTTTTAATTGTCTCGTAATATAGTTATAATATCCTAAACATCTCCATTTCGATAAGTCTTAGAAATACATGTTAAAATACATACAAAATGTAATTATTATGTAACATATAACTTAATATACATTTATTCTGCATGTCATGTGCTCATGTGCATAAAATGAAACAATAAATATTTAGAAACAAATAGATGTTACATATTTCATTTTATTTATTTCTAAATTTAAGTGTTATAGTTATTTTAATAGGGACAAAAATGTATTATATAAATGACCAATAAAAACAACAAAATGAATACAATTTCTCAATTCAAAAACCTATTTTCCCATCCTCAAAAATTGCATTCCAGCATCCATCAATTCACCAAAATACGAACTAGATCATTAAAATGAGATCAGCAAGATATGAACGATTTACAGCCTATAGGTAAGCGACCAGTAAAATTTGATTCGAGAGCACCGCAAAGCGATCGCCGATCTGCAACCTGCATTATTAAATTTAGCGCCTAAATTCCAAACATATGCACAGCAGATTACAAAAGCAAGTAGCCTACACGACAAAATTTCTAGCTAGCAAAATCCGAGCCACGAGCACCAGAAAGGGTTTCGGTCGACAAAATCGTGTAAAATCGACGTTTTAGAGCCGTAACGGCCGAAAAGTAGCACTTTACTGCCGCTACGAGCATTTTTGAGCTCTCTGGCGGTTTTTCAGCCGATCCCAAGGCATTTACCCACCAAAATTCAGAAATCCATCGATCGAAATGCTGTTGCTAGGCTTCTGGCTGATAAAATTTAAAAAATCGTGTAGACTTGGCGAAGTTCAGCGTTTAGCAAGACTACTAGTCACGAAAACGAGAATTTGTGAGCTCTCTGGCCGAATGGAATGTATTCACCCACAAAAATTCAAATTTCTGACAATACGGTAGGCTGTAGTAAGGCCTGGTGGTCGAATCGTGAATCTCAAGTCTCCCACCACAGATTTCTAGCTGTGTATAATACTGGCTGTCTGTTGAATTTACAGCCATTCGTGCAGCGTGAGCGGTGGCGTCCTACCGGATACTCTTTGTCGTGAAATTACGTAATAGCGTCTATTTCAAACTATATACAGGTTTCTAGAAATTTTTTGCTGGCTAGGCCCCAGGAACCAGCGGAGCGATCCGATCCCAGCTCCCAGCAACCCGCCTAGCACCCACGTGCTGCCTTCGGCTGTAGCCTAGGCGCGCTCGTGGATGGCTAGGGCGGGTTGCTGGTAGCTAGGGTGGGATGCTCGGCTGGTTCCGGGTGGCTAGTAGGCGGGATTCGAACCTGGATCTTTAGGATGGGAGATTTTTGTAGGTCGTCGTTCTGTTTGTGGATCTATAGGCTGTGAATTGGTTTCTAGGCGGGATATGAACTTAGATGTTTGGATTGCAATTTTTTGTTTTGAGGATATTGGAATAAAATAGTATATAATTTTAGCGGTATTTATTGATCATAAATTTATTACATAATTTTGTATATAATGCATTACTATATTTTGCAAAGATATTGTTTTAATACAGAGATATATGCGAGTGACAATTATATACATAAATAAACGTATCTTGATCTGTAACACTTTGAAAGATAACATTTGATGTATAGGTTTGTTTTAATTATATATGTGAGAACATATGATATAAATTCTTTATTATGATTCGTTGAAATATACAAGTAGGCTAACATACATGATTGACAACAATCGATCGATTAATTGTTGAAAGAACTTTTATAAGGATCATTTGTTGTAATAAATAGAAATGATAGAAGATAATAATTATGTATAAGATGATAATATATTTATTTATAACAGAAAATCCTTACAAAGTTTTTCCCTAACATTTTTTGGGTATTGAAAATATGTAATTAGATTACAATAATATATTTTACAACTTCAAAATTAATCTCTCTCGCTATAAACTTTTGGGATTCAAATTCGAAATCGCACATAGCTAAAATATATATTTTAAATATGTAAACTAAAGTTTAAACAAAATGAAAAGAAAATTTTGAGATGGTTTTTTTAAATTCAATTGTCAAATATGAAAATGAAGATTAAAAAAATTTCACTCATGAAAACAATACATAAAATATATTTGAAGTATTAGCTGTATTGTATCAAACATGTAGATGTTAATATATTGATTAACTCTGTGGAATCGAAATATGAGGCCCAAAATTTTGTGATCTAAATAAATAGCAATAATGTATCAATTTATCAGTTTCATATCTTAATTAACGCATTTCGAAATTTAAGATGCAATGTTTTTAATTACGTCGAAACTGTATCATTGTATCCCCTGAAGAAGGCATCAGTTTATGGTGCCGAAACTTTGGGTTAAAATAATAAATTACAGAACTTAAACTAAAAAAAAAGGTAGTATTTTTTCGAAACTCTTATTACGTAATTCTTACAGGAGAGTGTATTTTAAATATAATAATACAAATTTGGTTTTTCATTAACTATGTTTTATTTAGAACAATCAGAGTATTTGATTACAAGTGTGTACTCGTATGTATGTAGGGAATAGGGAATGCAAATGATAGTACAGAAAAATAGAACTAAGTCCCAATTACTTACAGTTTCGAGATATTGAATTTTTAAAGTTTGAAATATGTACCATGTGATTCATATATTGTGCATAGTAACTTTAAAATTAAATACTTCAAGAACTAAGAATGATAGCAAATTATCCTAATTTTATTTGTATTTGTACCTATGATTATTTTCTATATGTAAACGTAATTTCAGCGCTTTGGAATCACTGAAAACATTTTCAGTAATGCTTGTTTCAAGACAGGTATATGTCTATTGAAAATAGCAACTTAAAAAATGAGTATGAAAAACTATAGGAAAAAGCGAGTTGTATTTTCCAAATTTAGTTGTAGAGAGTTATTTCCTATATTTATACAAAATTTCAAAAGGTTTAAATCGCGGAAAGTTTTTTCAGTAATGTTTATTTCAAAACTTTGTTCATTAAAAATAACAACTTCAAAATTGAATATCACGAAAACTAAGAATAATAGCGTCTCGTACTTTTATATATATATATATATATATATATATATATATATATATATATATATATATATATATATATATATATATATATAATGCTATAAATAATTTCAAAAGGTTTCAATCACTGAAAAAATTTTTATTAATGTTTACATATTATACGTTGTGTATAATATTATGTTTAATTAAAATGGCAAATTTGACAATGAATATAAAGAAAACTAAGAGAAATAGGTACTTGTACTTTCCAAATTTAAATATAGGGAGTAATTTTCTATATGTATACTTAATTTCAATAGGTTTAATCACTGATTTTTATTATTTATGTTCATTTCAAGACATCTATGTTTATTGAAAATATTAACTTTGAAAATGAATAACATGAAAACTAAAAGAAATAGCTACTTATAATTTTAAAATTACAAAGGTTTAAATTGCTAAAAAAAAAAAAAAAAATTGGTAATGTTTATTTTAAGACGTGTAAATGTTTATTGAAAATAGTAACTTTAAAAAAGAAAATCACGAAAATTAAGAGATAGCAACTTGTACTTTTCAAAGTGATATTAAGGAATTTATTTACTGTATGGTAGACTTAATTTTAGAATATATGAATTACTGAAAAAGTTTTCAGTAATGCTAGTTTCAAGAGGAGTACATCGTTATTAAAAATTAAAAAAATTAAAAATTAATATCTCGTAAACTAAGATAATTAGCCATTTGTACTTTTCAAATTTGGATATAGGAGATTATTTTGTATATGTACAATTATTTTCCAAATGTATGAACCGCTGAAAAAATCAGTAATGTTTACTTAGCTCTTTCGTTTCTTGTACCCTTCAAATAATATGAATGAATATGTTGAGATGTTGAAATATAATTATGAAAATGAAAATATGTGAATTGTATAATGTTATTATTTTATTCTCTGTTATTCAAATATGCTTACAAGTATGAGTGTCTTCAACATTTGTTTATAAAGTTTTTATTAGTAGAGTAATGATTTTTCACGTCAAATGGTTATATAAGTACTTTATAGGTGTAAGGTGTTTTTATTTATTTCTTTACATAAATTTGTTAAATATGACTTGGGGTGTACAAAATCCATGTTGGGGTTGTTTTGGGGTGCGATGCTCTGCAACAGGGTGACCATCTCCAATGCGGAAATCAGGATTCATGAACTGCAACTCGCTCGGGTACATCTGCAGCATCGTCTGTTTAAGTGTGCAGCTTATCTTTCTGCAACAATAGAAAATATACTCGAAAGCAACAAATATAGATTAGTGGTTAATGGTCATAGAAAATAATATGATTTTATTTATAGATTATTAACAATTATTTTAAGTATATATACCTATTTATTATTTAAAAAGATATATTAATGCCAAAGAAACTGCGAGATACTCAATATTACAAAAGAATGAATAAATATTTCAATCGATCAATAATAGATTTTAATGCATAATGTATGTTATTAAAGTATTTTAATAATGAGGTAAAAGTTACGTAATTTTACCAACAAAAAATGACGACACCATTTGTTGTATATCATACACATTCATAATTACGCATATATGGAACAACAGATATGTAGTAAAATATATAGGCATACAACGATATGTTATATTAAATTATATACAGCGTGAACACAATTCGTTGATATACAGTGTGTCCCATTTAGAGGTGCCACCATTGGGATCTCGAGAACTATAAGAGATACGATGTCTGTTAAATGGAACTTTTTGTGAGCCTTTGGCAGGCCATCTCAGATGTGCTTTTGTTTTTCCAAAAATTTTCATAGGGCACTAGATAATGACGAAAAACTGGATATTGCTGATTTTTTCTTTTTCAAATAACTTCTAAACTATTAGTAATTGAGAAAAACGTTTCAAATATAAAAAATAGATATTTGTATTAACTAACCAATGGCGTACGAAATAAATTTTTATATCCGTAAATTTTCGAGATATAACACAAACTTATATTTTTTTAAATGGAACCCATATCTGATTTCAGTCTCTAAAAAATCATTATTTTTTTCTCTTTTCAATGATGTAAAGGTTATTATGTTTTATATTTGTTTTGCTCCTAAAATTTAATTTTTCTCTTTATTTTTCTGAACTTTCTTATTATATCCCAAAAAAACATTATTATTTTTATTAATTATATTGTATTTGATCGAAATAATTTGTTTTACGCCTTTATTATTTAAAATTTTCATTCTAGACTTATAATTACAAATTACGCTATAATGTGCCAAGGGCGACCTGATACAAAATATTATAAAAATTAGTTTGATAGGAGTTTTGAGTTAAATTTTCTAACGAAATAAATTATTTAAATACAAGGAGTATTTCTAAATAGAAATCTACCCATAGTTTCAAAATAATTGTAAATTTAATACAAAATAAGGAAAAAAATAATAATTTTGAAGGCAAAACAAATATAAAACATAATAACCCTTACATCATGGAAAAGAGAAAAAAATAATTATTTTTTTGAGACTAAAATCAGATATGGGTTCCATTTAAAAAAATATAAGTTTGTGTTATATCTCGAAAATTTACGGATACAAAAAATTATTTTGTACGCCACTGGTTAGCTAATAAAAATATCTATCTTTTGTATTTGAAACGTTTTTTTCAATTACTAATAGTTTAGAAATTATTTGAAAAAGAAAAATTAACAATATTCAGTTTTTTGTCATTATCTAGTGCCCTATGAGAATTTTTGGAAAAACAAAAGCACATCTGAGATGGCCTCCCAAAGGCGCACAAAAAGTTCCATTTAACCGACATCGTATCTCTTATAGTTCTCGAGATCCCAATGGTGGCACCTCTAAATGGGACACACTGTATATGTTGAATATTAGACAACATTTTTTTTTCAAATATCTGTGCCGTAAGGCCTATATGGGGTGCTTTATATGTACAGAATAAAATATTAGAAGATTGTATATGGTAGAAATGTTAATTAATTATCAATTAATGCAAACTATTTTCGATATAATATGAACAATTATTTAAATATAGTTTATATCTAGTATCTATACTATAATAATCCCTCCAAATTAATGCTTAATATATCAAATGAAAATACAACTATGTATGAAGTATTATAAAAAAAAAACTCACTTTGAATAAATGAAATCTATGGATATAACTCCAAGTCCTGCAGGTATCCTAACGTTCTCTCCAAGCACCAGGAAGTCGTCCTCGTGGTCACAGTACACCAACACACTACACACACGTCTTTACACGAGCACTGTAACAAACAAACTGAAAGAATTAATACATGTAATAGTTAGGGTGTTAAATAATTTACCCCGTAGAAATACAAGTCAACAATTTAAGAATAATGAGTCATTATAAATAATAATTGCTTCTTATGTATTATGTAATTCGTTCACGGTGTTTTGAATTTTATGAATGTAGAAGTGGCGCGAAAAAATTTGAGTACACGAAATACAAAATTACCTTTTTTTATTATAACATTTTATTAAATATGTGTTTTCTTTTCAGATGCAGCCGTGTGAAAAGCCGACTTCCTGGTGTTGCAGACTTAGCGACTTGGAGTTCCGGCATTGTAAGCTGAAGCACTCAACAATGGTGAGTTACATTGTAGTAGATATTTCTTGTAATCTCACCCATGGGGATTATCTTCGTTTTGATGAAAACTACCCCTGTAAAATTAAATTAAACAATATAATACTATATATAGTCCCAGTAGCGTAACTAAGGGGGGGTTAGGTGGGTGCGCTCACCCCCCTGTGAAGATTTTCAAGATATAGGCGCCTTTTTCAATAATTTAATTAAAATCATTAATATTTTTTTAAAATTTGATTTTATAAATAAAAAAAAAATATTAATACAATCTGAAATCCTTTTCCTCCTAATAGTCCACTAAAAATCCGACCACCTGTATTTAAATGGAAAGTATCATTTTCTTTTAATTTAAGCATGCTGATTATGGGAAAAATAAAAAAAAAATCTCTAGGCCTTAGTTTCTAAAATAGAAATTTTTATTTTTAAAGCAAAATTGACAATATTTTTTTACTTTGACGGACTATAACTAATGAATGGTAAAAAATACTTTAACGGGCGTTGCGCCATTCGATTCTATGGACATTTCTACATATGTGTACCTATTTTGAATAACCGTGTCTAGCTAGTATAGTAAGAGTAAGCAAAAATGAAAAAAATAGTAACTTTGAACAATTCAGTAGTCCACTAAAAATCCGACCACCTGTATTTAAATGGAAAGTATCATTTTCTCTTAATTTAAGCAAGCTGATTATGGGAAAAATAAAAAAAAAATCTCTAGGCCTTAGTTTCTAAAATAGAAATTTTTATTTTTAAAGCAAAATTGACAATATTTTTTGACTTTGACGGACTATAACTTATGAATGGTAAAAGATACTTTAACGGGCGTTGCGCCATTCGATTCTACGGACATTTCTACATATGTTTACCAGTTTTGAATAACCGTGTGTAGCTAGTATAGTAAGAGTAAGCAAAAATGAAAAAAATAGTAACTTTAAACAATAGGGCTGTTGCAAGAATTTTTATATGACTTCTAAGTATTAAATTTGAAAAGATGTTCTTTAAAGAGCCTCAAATTTGAAAATATCATGAAATATCCTTTAGATATTTTACAATTAATTTTTGAAATTTGGATAAAATGTTGAATAAATCACGTGATCTGAAACAGAATGTGACGTCAGAGTACATACATCTTCAGCGGTTCTAAGGTGTCAAGTGTATTGTCAAAGTTGTCAAACAAGTGTCAATTAAGAATCACGACCAGAACTTTAAAGTAAAATCAATTTATATAATAAATTCAGTTTCTATATTTTATTTTACCTCAACTCTTTAACACCCCTTATTTCGGTAGCAGTAAAACAATCGTTCTGATATAAATTCAGCCATCATCCAGCTATCGACCTTCGGTTAATTGTCCGATTTAGCTTGAGTGTAATTTGAATTAGCCATTATTACTTTATTATTCATTTACAATGAGCAATGTCAGCGTCAAATGTCAAATTAAAAGATTTTGTTATTAACATATGACAAACTTTATCCTACGTTTATTTATATAAATAATATGAATAAACTTAGGTGATGGAAAAACTATTTTCCTATTGGCTATTAATGATGTAATGTATGTGCTTCTACGTCACAGGAGTGGGGGGTAGTTTTTCAGGACGCCAATCTTTTTATTTAATTATTTCCACAAACAACAACAAATTATTAAAATAAAAATTAATACTAAGAAAATCATTCCATAAACTTTCATTTAAAATAGTTTTTGAAAAATGTGAAACAGGCTCATTCAGTAGTCCACTAAAAATCCGACCACCTGTATTTAAATGGAAAGTATCATTTTATCTTAATTTAAGCATGCTGATTATGGGAAAAATAAAAAAAATCTCTAGGCCTTAGTTTCTAAAATAGAAATTTTTATTTTTAAAGCAAAATTGACAATATTTTTTGACTTTGACGGACTATAACTAATGAATGGTAAAAGATACAGTAACGGGCGTTGCGCCATTCGATTCTACGGACTTTTCTACATATGTTTACTAGTTTTGAATAACCGTGTGTAGCTAGTATAGTAAGAGTAAGCAAAAATGAAAAAAATGGTAATTTTAAACAATTCAGTAGTCCACTAAAAATCCGACCATATTGTATTTAAATGAAAAGTATCATTTTCTTTTAATTCAAGCATGCTGATTACGGGAAAAATAATGAAAAAATTCTCTATGCCTTAGTTTCCAAAATAGAAATTTTAATTTTTAATGCAAAATTGAAAATATTTTTTGACTTTGACGGACTATAACTAATGAATGGTAAAAGATACAGTAACGGGCGTTGCGTTATTCGATTCTACGGACTTTTCTACATATGTTTACTAATTTTAAATAACCGTGTCTAGCTAGTATAGTAAGAGTAGGCAAAAATGAAAAAAATGGTAACTTTAAACAATTCATTGGTCTACTAAAAATCCGACCACCCTGTATTTAAATGGAAAGTATAATTTTCTCTTAATTCAAGCATGCTGATTACGGGAAAAATAATAAAAAAATTCTCTAGGCCTTAGTTTCTAAAATAGAAATTTTTATTTTTAATGCAAAATTGACAATATTTTTTGACTTTGACGGACTATAACTAATGAATGGTAAAAGATACAGTAACGGGCGTTGCGTTATTCGATTCTACGGACTTTTGTACATATGTTTACCAATTTTAAATAACCGTGTCTAGCTAGTATAGTAAGAGTAAGCAAAAATGAAAAAAATGGTAACTTTAAACAATTCATTGGTCCACTAAAAATCCGACCACCCTGTATTTAAATGGAAAGTATCATTTTCTCTTAAATCAAGCATGATGATTACGGGAAAAATAATAAAAAAATTCTCTAGGCCTTAGTTTCCAAAATAGAAATTTTTATTTTTAATGCAAAATTGACAATATCTTTTAACGTTGACGTACTATAACTTATGAATGGTAAAAGATACTTTAACGGGCGTTGCGCCATTCGATTCTACGGACTTTTCTACATATGTTTACTAATTTTGAATAACCGTGTGTAGCTAGTATAGTAAGAGTAAGCAAAAATGAAAAAAATGGTAACTTTAAACAATTCAGTAGTCCACTAAAAATCCGACCACCCTGTATAACTTTAAAATGAAATTATTGAAATACTAAGGGAAATAGTAGTTTTCTACAGCTATGTAATTTGCAGGAATTCAAATTGCTGAAAAAAATTCAGTTATGTTTGTTTCAAGATAGCTAAATTATCTATTGTGTATACCATGATAAAAGTAAAATAAATTAAAAACTAAGTGAGATAGCGATTTGCAGTTTTCAAATTTGGATTCTGGGGGTTGTTTCAAATATGTATACATAGTTTTAGAAATTTGAATCGCCGGATACAGAGTTAAATTTCAGTAGGAAATATTTGAACTTAGCTTTTTGTTTTTCTGTACCTTTTAAATACAATGTATGCATAACTTTTATTTATTTATTTACATAAATCTTATAAATAAGTCTTGAGGGGTACCAATACATGTTGGGGTGTCTTCAGTGTGATGCTCTACAACAATATGATCATCTCCAACGCTGAAATCAGGATAGATATCTTTCTGCAACTCACTCACATCCTTCTACGGCTTGGTCAGGACTGTAATTCATATCTGTTACATGTTTCTTTAACAATAAAAGTATAATCGAAATAATATTTGGATTAGTGGTTACGGATAATAATATGGATAGATTTGGAACTGTTTCACTCGTTTGTAATTATTAAAACTAAAATACCTAATATGAAAGTAAGTGTGAGAAATTTAACATTAAAAAGAATATTTAAATTTTTAATTATTTAAATATAAAATATTTGTAGTAAAATATATATAGTACGTCCAATAATATATGATATGTGTATATGGTATTAGCACTGTAAATAATTCTAAATTAACTCAAATTCTTTTCCACACAACATCAATTATAATTCAAATATAAAGTGTATATACACCCGAAATAGTCGTTAGAAATAATGGCTGATATATCCAATAATGGTTACTAAAAGTAGTTTAAAAATATAAAAAGAAACTTACTGTGAATAAATTATTTCCCTAAGTATAAGTCCAAGTCTTGAAGATGTCCAAAAGTCCTCTCCAGGCACTAGGAAGTCGTCCTTGAAGGCACAGTACACGAGCACACCACACGTCTGTTCACTAGCACTGTAACAATGAAACTGACAAAATTGATCTATGTAACAGTTAGGCATTAGATAATAATAAAAAAAAAAAATGGTAGTCAACAATCAAAATAATGAGTATAAATTATAGTTGATGTCTATGTATTACATAATTTTGTAGTCGCTCGTACAATTTTTTTTAAATTAATATTTGTAAACAAGGTCTATGGATTACCCGCGAAATATATTTAATGAACTTTAGGGTTGAAAGAAAGGATGCTACTTTTTAATTTTGAAAAAAATTAAAATGTTGATATTTGAGAATAAATGATCTATTTAAAAACGCTATTACAAAAATCTTGTATGTAATACGTTGTGAAATGAGTGTTTTAGGCACTTGACGTGTTGGAGCACTCGCTTACCCTCGTGCGTATAAATTTCACGTCGCGTGTCAAAATATCATTTCGCAACTTATTACAAAAATAGTTATTAAAAACTAAGTGAAATAGCAACTTACAGTTTTCAAATTTGAATTCAGGGGGTGTTTTTCTATATGTACACTAAGTTTCAGGAATTCGAATTACTGAAAAATAAAATTCTGTCATGTTTGTTTCAAGATAGGAAAATGTCTCTTGTGCATAGCATGATAAAAGTAAAATATTTTAAAAACTAAGTGAGATAGTGACTTTCAGTTTTCAAATTTGAATTCAGGGGGTGTTTTTCGATATGTACACTAAGTTTCAGGGATTTGAATTACTGAAAAAAATTCTGTCATGTTTGTTTCAAGATAGGAAAATGTCTTTTATGTATACCATGATAAAAGTAAAATATATTAAAAATTAATTGAGATAGCGACTTGAAGTTTTTAAATTTGAATTCAGGAGGTGTTTTTCTATATGTACACTTAGTTTCAGGAATTCGAATTGCTGAAAAATAAAAATCTGTTATGTTTGTTTCAAGATAGGAAAATGTCTTTTATGTATACCATGATAAAAGTAAAATATATTAAAAACTAAGTGAGATAGTGACTTTCAGTTTTCAAATTTGAATTCAGGGGGTGTTTTTCTATATGTACGCTAAGTTTCAGGAATTCGAATTACTGAAAAAAAGAATTCAGTAATGTTTGTTTGAAGATAGGAAAATGTCTCTTGCGCATACCATGATAAAAGTAAAATATTTTAAAAACTAAGTGAGATAGCGACTTGCAGTTTTCAAATTTGAATTCAGGAGGCGTTTTTCTATATGTACGCTAAGTTTCAGGAATTCGAATTACTGAAAAAAAGAATTCAGTAATGTTTGTTTGAAGATAGGAAAATGTCTCTTGCGCATACCATGATAAAAGTAAAATATTTTAAAAACTAAGTGAGATAGCGACTTGCAGTTTTCAAATTTGAATTCAGGAGGCGTTTTTCTATATGTACGCTAAGTTTCAGGAATTCGAATTACTGAAAAAAAAAATTCTGTCATGTTTGTTTCAAGATAGGAAAATGTGTTTCGTGTATACCATGATAAAAGTAAAATATTTTAAAAACTGAGTGAGATAGCAACTTGCAGTTTTCATATTTGAATTCAGCGGGATGTTTTCTGCAAGTATACTAAGTTTCAGGAATTTGAATTGGAAATTCCAACTTTAGAGCTCAAAATTTCTTAAACTAAATGAGATAGGAACTTGTACGTTTCAAATTGGATTTGTACATGCATCCTTGTATACATAAGCAACGTTTTAAAATTGTTGAAATGTTGACAAATACTTTTCTATAGAATATCAACTTTACATATTAATATGAATAGAAAAGTGGTATTATTAATACAAATACAAAGTGCAGATACAATAAATAAGTTATTACATTCATAATTTCATTAATAAATTATTTCTTTTTGCAGATCATCAAGTTTCCGACGTTCCAGTGGTAAGAGACGCAGACATCGCGACTTCGAGAACCCGTTCGTGTGTCTACAGTATCCTGGGGCTTCTCTCCGGACCTGGTGGACATGACTTCGTCGTCTGGATCAGGAAACCATCCCCTGCGGTATCGTGAAGTCGTGAACCGGTTTGCCTGATCTCCATACTTCAAATTCTATGAAATATAAATGAGAGAGTTAAACTGCATATTCCACTAAACTTTATCATGCGTTATTTCACATTCTTATTTATTACTCCTACATGGTTAAAGAAGCAACTTGCACAATGAAAATTTGGAATCTACATAAAATTCTCTGTACGATACGTCTGATTATAATTTTTAACTTCGATTGGTTTGGGAGTTACGGGGCGTTAAAATATATGTATTTTCGTCAAATTTTCTCTGTACACTTTTTCATATTTTCATGTATCACTACTACAAGAATAATGATAGTAAATAGGGAAGAAAAAATTTATATTTTACATAAAATTCGTTATTGGCAGACACATTTATTTTGTGTTCAACAACTTAAAAGAAATGTAAATGTAATATCAAAGGTTCATACTTACCTATGGTGAATTTTCATAATATATCATCCGCTGTTGTATCATCACTGTAATATATCATCATCGGCGATTTTCACAGATCAGAATACACTTTGTAGTAAATATTACGTAACACTTACTCCAATTAGAATAACTTGTATAACACTTGGTATTAGTAAAACACTTTTACGGACAATTATACACATTTTAATAATAGGAAAGACTTTTTTTTAAATATACAGCAACTGTATAGTAAACTAACTCACGACACAATATAATTTTGAATAAGGATTAAACAATGAACACTAACGGAAGGACAGATTCTTATGCAACATTTTAAATAATATCTAAAATTATAAGAAGCAGAAATACGTTGTATAAGTTAAAATGAATTTTGAATATTTAGATTTTATTGTAAATACTAATATACATATGAACATTTAAATTTAGTGTACTATTAAATTATTAAATTTAGATTTTTTTTTAAAAGTTTAAACAAAATGACAATTATTTAAAGCTATTTAAATAGTTTTTAAATATTTATAGAGTAAATCTAACACTTTTAAAATATATAGCGAACTATACGATGTAAATAGAGAACGATTTCAATAAAAATTTCAAACTTTTTCGTTGCTATATGGCACTACACGATTATTCACAAGCACACGATGTTCACATCACCAAAGACTGAAAGGAACTGAAGTCTTTATTGTAAAAACATAATATTAATATTATCATGTAATACCCCCACTCTAATTAAGTGTTTATTTTTATATCTTTTGTACTTTGGCGCTCAAAGTAAACAATGTTTATGTTTGTTTACAAGTTCTGCGAAGGGCCTAGTACACCCAGCAATAGGATACGGTGACTACAGCACTGGATGATGATAATATATGACTTTTTATAAGAATAAATAAATAAAATAGTAGTTTCCTTACCTTTCCTATGTAATAACAAAAGGGACAGGGAAATATCTTAATATTTAAGGATTTTTCCGAATTTTTCTATGCTATCTTTTAGTATTAAGTTCTCTAGGTACGAAAATAACCATCCGACAGGAGTCTGCCCTTTTATAAAGGGCTAAGGGCTTATTTGAGCCCTTAGGGAAAATTTGACCACGGATTTCATTTATGCAGATCCAAGTAGGTTTAACAACACTTGTCCGGATTTTCTAGCTCTTTTAGTTCAGGAATTAGCGCAGGCCCTTCGCCACAAACTTGAAGGGCAAATATATTGTAAACCAAAGGGTTTTCATCAATTCTGTGCAAGCCAATGAAAAGCGCGGGTTCGAATCCCCCCGATTCGCTATTTCCCGGCCCTTTAGCCCTATAAATGGACGAATTTAAGTGTTAGTCCCTTTAAAAAACTTTAAGGGCTCATATCTCGAAAACGGCTGGGTTTTCAGCGTTTTCCTTAAAACGCTTTTCCTTAGGGGAATTCGAATGAGTAATATAGGGTCAAATTACATCATACCAAAGTTTGAAGGGCGTAGGGCAAAGTTTTTTATAATAAGGGTTTTTGAAATTTTTGAACATTTTTTGATTTTTTTTGTTTACATCAAAATTTTATTATTTATTTTTTAAGCACTATAAGCAATAAAATAACCATCCGTAGAACTCTTTCTCATTTTTGTTCCCTGGATACTATGGAAAATTATCGACTCAAAATGCGACACTTTTTAATTAAGAAATGCTTTATATCTCCTAAACTACAAAAGCTAGAAAGGCCGGACAGGGTTTTTTAGACTAATTACGACCCGTAGAACACGAATCCGGTCTCACATTTAAAATATGAGAACTCTTTTCATTCCTGTTATCCGGATACCATCAAAAATTTTCGACTCAAAAACTGAGTAAATTCAGGTCATTGACCCCAAAAATTGGGTTAAGAAAAGTGTTGTAGCTCGTAAACTACAGAAGTTAGAAGGGCCGGACAGGGTTTTTTAGACTAATTACGACCCGTAGAACACGAATCCGGTATCACATTGAAAATACGAGAACTCTTTTCATTCCTGTTATCCGGATACCATCAAAAATTTTCGACTCAAAAACTGAGTAAAATTGTGTTTAAAAAAAGTGTTATAGCTCCAAAACTACAAAAGCTAGAAAGGCCGGACAGGGTTTTTTAGACTAATTACGACCCGTAGAACACGAATCCGGTCTCACATTTAAAATATGAGAACTCTTTTCATTCCTGTTATCCGGATACCATCAAAAATTTTCGACTCAAAAACTGAATAAATTCAGGTCATTGACCCCAAAAATTGGGTTAAAAAAAATGTTGTAGCTCGTAAACTACAGAAGTTAGAAGGGCCGGACAGGGTTTTTTATACTAATTACGACCCGTAGAACACGAATCCGTCGTCACATTAAAAATATGAGAACTCTTTTCATTCCTGTTATCCTGATACCATCAAAAATTTTCGACTCAAAAACTGAGTAAAATTGAGTTTAAAAAAAGTGTTATAACTCCAAAACTATAAAAGCTAGAAGGGCCGTACTAGTTCTATTAGACTAATTACAATCCGTAGAACACGAATGAACATAAAAAAATTCCCATGTCTTATTTCCCTTATAAATGTTACATAACTACATACTTCCCTGTCTCTTTGTTGTGGTACATCCCCCTGAAATAAATGACGGGTTGTTAAATAAAAATGTATTGGTTTAAGAAATATTTATTGTTTATTATGGTCATAGCTTAAATTGTATGTATTCTTATTTGTATTTTATAAACAAATATGCTTAGGGATGTTTAAATAATAGTCTGTATAAATGTTACTTGTATTTATTGTTTATTTCTACTTTACATTGTTGTATTTCATGTAACTACCCTTAATGTACTTTGTAAATAAATAATATACTTACCCTTATCCTGAAAAATTAGAAATAGGGATGTTTAAATAATAGTTTGTATACATTTTACTTGTATTTATTGTTTATTTGTATTTTACATTGTTGTATTTCACTTAACTATCCCTAATGTACAATATTACACAATAAAATATAATTTAAGATATAAATTGTTTATTTTTTACCCCTTTGCTACCCCTACACGTATATAGTTCTTAGAATAACCGCTAGAGGGCAGCACCTATTAGAAAGGGGTTTGCGCCTAAAATATAGGCAACCAGAAATACTGCTCCACTTTGAACATACATACGTACATACATCATTTTGGGGTTCTATCTAATGGGAATTTAACACACTAATTATGGGACGTTTAAAAATTGGACGAAAAGGCTCTAAAAAAGATGTATACGCAATGGGAATTTAACACATTAAATATGGGACGTTTACTATGGGAATAGTAGTCTCTGAAAATAGGATGATACATGGATGTTTGCAATACGGAATGGATTCTCAAGATTGTGTGGAAGTTATTAAGTCTGAATAGATTCTTATCTACTACATAAGAGTCGTTGTGTCTTCTATAATAGTATTTAAATCCTATTTCTAATATATCTAAGTACTAAAGGCATCAAAAATTAGGTATGTACGTACGTATGTACACAAATGAAATTTTTTGATTGATTTTATACTCAAAGTTGGAACGTTTGTCAATAGGTGCTGCCCTCTGGTGGCCGTTTTAAAAACTACATACGTGTAAGGACTTAGAAAAAAAAATCAATTTTTAAACAATAATATATTTGTATTATATCAAAATTACAAGACTTTTTCTTATAAAAATTAAAGTTTATTGCTACTACAAAAGACTGTTTAACAATATAATAAAGTGTTATTAGATTTGTTGAAAAATTTAGTAACAATTGTGAACAGAATTATAACACAAAAGAAACTTAAAAGACACTTGTGTTTGAAAATTCTGTTCATAATTATTTCTCACTAAGTTTGTTTAACAAATTTGGTGACAATCTTTTAACGTTGTCAAACAGGCTTTAGTTGTAAATTAGAAATGTGTTTTACAACGTATATCTGTCATTACAATTTGATTGTAAATATTATAAACTATTCTACATTTTTATTTTGTAGTAAAAGTAACTTATATTACAAAATAAAGATGTAGAACAGTTTATAATATTTACAATCAAATTGTAATGACAGATATACTTTGTAAATCACATTTCTAATTTACAACTAAAGCCTGTTTGACAACGTTAAAACATTGTCACCAAATTTGTTAAACAAACTTAGTGAGAAATAATTATGAACAGAATTTACAAACACAAGTGTCTTTTACGTTTCTTTTGTGTTATAATTCTGTTCACAATTGTTACTAAATTTGTCAACAAATCTAATAACAATTTATAATAGTGTCAAACATGATTTAGTTATAAAACTAAAATGTTTGTTCCCAAATAAAATTATCATTATTATAGTTGTTTTATTTGTTGTTAATTATTTTGCATTTTTATTTTGTGGACTGAATAAAAATGCAATAGAATTGAACACAAATAATATAACCATAATTTTATTTGGTAACAAACGTTTCAGTTTTATAACTAATACGAAACTCTACATTTATATTATTTAAGTTTTAAAGTAAAATAATACTATATTTATTTAAGTTTTAAAGTAAAATGATACTATATTGTAGAGTTTCGTTTACAATAGTAATTTAACAAATGAAATCTTGGTGGTCCCTAAATAAGATTCCTTGTTCCCATTTTTAAAGGTACAAAGATTTCTTATTCAGTTGAAGACCGTTTGACATTAAAATAAATTGTTATTAGATTTGTTGACAAATTTAGTAACAATTGTGAACAGAATTACAACACAAAAGAAACGTAGAAGATATTTGTGTTTGAAAATTCTGTTCATAATTATTTCCCAACTAAGTTTGTTAACAAATTTGGTGACAATTTTTTAACGTTACCAAACAGGCTTTAATTGTAAAATTGAAATGTTTGTTACCAAGTAAAATTATCATTATTTTGGTTGCAGATATTATAAACTATTTTGAATCTTTATTTTGTAATAAAAGTAACTTCTATTACAAAATAAAGATACAAAATAATTGATATTTACAATCAAAATAATGATAATTTTGCTCGGTAACAAACATTTCAATTTTACAACTAAAGCCTGTTTGACACGTTAAAAAATTGTCACCAAATTTGTTAACAAGAAATAATTATGAACAGAATATTTAAACACTAATGCCTTTTACGTTTCTTTTGTGTTATAATTCTGTTCACATTTGTTACTAAATTTGTCAACAAATCTAATAACAATTTATGACAGTGTCAAACATGATTTAGTTATAAAACTAAAATGTTTGTTCCCAAATAAAATTATCATTATTATAGTTGTATTATTTGTTGTTAATTATTTTGTATCTTTATTCTGTGGACTGAATAAAGATGCAATAGAATTGAACACAAATAATATAACCATAATTTTATTTGGTAACAAACATTTCAGTTTTATAACTAATACGAAACTCTACATTTATATTATTTAAGTTTTAAAGTAAAATGATACTATATTGTAGAGTTTCGTTTACAATACTAATTTAACAAATGAAATCTTGGTGGTCCCTAAATAAGATTCCTTGTTCCAATTTTTAAAGGTACAAAGATTTCTTATTCAGTTGAAGACCGTTTCCGAAACTTTATATTAATATTATATATTTTGTTACCACCCAAACCTCCCACTTACCAAAATATATAATATTTATTAATACAAAGTTTCGTTTACAATATTTAAAATCTAACTTTGCCCTGACCGCGTCTAAATACTTAATAATAATTACAATTTTTACTAAAACTACCTACTTTAAAACTAAAGGAACATGGGTATTAATTTAAAATAAACGCAATAAAAGTTTTTTTTATTGAACATACATTTTAAACAAATGAAGAAGAAGCCATGGTCTGCGTCTCCAATCGGCACTGCAATCTTGAAGATAGTGGCGGTGGGGAGTTTTTTTTTAACTTTAAAACTATCTTAGAACTAAAAACGAAACCCTTTATTTAATAAATAGTATATATAAGGGAAACACCGCCCTTAAATGCCAAACCCACGTTCCCTTATATATACCATTTATTAAATACAGTTTCGTGTACAATAATACTTATAATCTAACTTAAATTATTGTAGTTCCCCCCCCCCCCCCCCAATTTAATTTGTGAAGTGCGCAAAAAACCCTATCTTACGTTAAAGATCTATTTCAAAGAAAAACAAATCTAAAAAAGCCTATTTTACGTTAATAACGATTTCAAAGCAAGTCTAAAAATGTCAAGTTACGTTAATTTTTCTCTCTCTCTCGAAAAGCAAAAACAACCCTTCCTACTTATATCTAAACTATCTTATGTCTACGCGAACTATCTTATATCTAGATTAAACTAAGCTAAAGGCGTGTGAGAGAGAAAGAGTACGAGCTAAGCAAATGGTGAGAACGCCGTGGCGTCGAACGCCGTTGTTGGTTCTCACGGAAGTTTACGAGGGGGTTAAGCCGACCCCACGCGATGCAGAGCATTTACGGCCTAATACTCGAACTAGGTAGAGAGCACGGCAGCAGTCACATGTAACTACCTAGGGTGCACGCCAACCTACCTAGCTACTCCCGGAGACATTCGCCCGCGCCTCTCGCGGATACCCTACACCGAACGCGGTTATTAACCCGTGTGCTCAACAAAGTTAAATCAAACAAAAACTTTACCTTGTCTTTAATTATTCGTTGCCATTACCATTAAATGATGATTACATTACGTTGCCTCCGGATGAGGAGAGCACATAAGGCCATAAGAAAGCTTTCTGTGTCAACTATGGATTAATGTCCCTAGAAACATTCACACAAGTGTGAAGCGATCCACCATAACAACAGGATTCACATGACGGTGCGTTGTACATATCAGTCCACTCAATTATGGCTATCGCGCACGAACCCTACCTACCCAGCCCCTCTGACCGTGTGAAGTTAATTGAATAAGGAACCCGAACACCCACATCAAAGTTTCGAATCTGTTACCTCCTTCCTGACTCACTCATCCATCCACCTGCAAGCATCCCCCGATACGTCCGTATTTTCTTTTCCCAAGCACTCTCCCTAACTATCGTCTGGATAAGTCACGCGTACGGTTACCGCTGCAACCGTAGACGCACGATTTTAGGATGATCGCCACGGGATGCACTTCAAATTAATCAATTTATTTTTAATTTTTAAAGAAAACACGTGTTTGCTCGACGGCGCGATGAGCCAAAGTTTAATTAAAACCTGAAAATACATTTCCAAGAACTTAAAACTATAGTATTCCTCACGTACGAATGGCATTGCACAAGTTCAATTCGCTTTATAATCTGTGCTGACATCTAATAAGAAACTATCTTTCCCTGCATCAAAAAACGCACATGAATTGATAAATCAACACTGAACACAAAAATGTTAAAACACTCGTCAATGTTTACGAACTATGTTGACAGTTTCAAATTATTTCCTAAACGTTACCTTATGAACAGATTTTATAACCTGTGTGTCAAAAAAACTATTTCAATTACGTGTCTTTAACAAGCCTACACTTTATTGCGCGCAATGCCATTCTTACGTAAATAATACTAAAACTTATAAAGCTACTACTTTTTAATCTTCTAGATGTCCGATTCCTGAAAAATAAATGCTAATCATTTGTTCCCAGATATTGATTTTATTGATAAGTAGTTGATATTTCAATTTCAAATTGTTTTGATTTTATAAGAACATTTATGAAAGTTATATTTCGTTTACGACAGTACTCTAAACTGAATTTGAGTTCAAGATAATATTTAGACATATACCTTTGACTATAAGTTCTCATGGCTGAGTATGAGAACAAAATGATAATTAGGCATATAGTCATATTCCTTTGACTATAAGTTCTCATGGTTGATCATAAGAACAAGATAATATTTTATAAACGTTACAATTATGAGAAAAATAAAGTTTCCTACCAGTTTATCCATCGATGGCCGCCTACGTCGAAGATTTGTCTGGTGCTCAGCTTAACCTTAAGTTGCAAACTACAGTAGCTTTTGTAGTGTTAAAATCCAATGCTCGAAAGTTGTATCCAAATTTTCCAAGTTTCTTGACGCACCAGACCAACCAAACCATCTATTAAATATTAATTATTAGTTTGTGGTATTCTTGAAACCATTTAAAAAACTGTTGGAAAAAATTTCTTATGGCAAATGTGTGTTTATTACGGAAGACACTTGAGAAAAGTATCGCTTTTTACCTCTCGCTAAGAGTGTGTGTGTGTGTGTCTGTGTGTGTGTGTGTGTCTGTGTGTATGTGTGTGTCTGTGTGTATGTGTGTGTCTGTGTGTATGTGTGTGTCTGTGTGAGTCTGTGTATGTGTGTGTCTGTGTGTCTGTTTGTGTCTGTGTGTGTATGTGTGTGTATGTGTGTGTATGTGTGTGTCTGTGTATGTGTGTGTATGTGTGTGTCTGTGTATGTCTGTGTGTATGTGTGTGTCTGTGTGTGTCTGTATATGTCTGTGTGTATGTGTGTGTCTGTATATGTCTGTGTGTATGTGTGTGAGTCTGTGTGTATGTGTGCGTGTGTGTCTGTGTGTATGTGTGCGTGTGTGTCTGTGTTTGTGTGTATATGTGTATACAGAATAATATATTGCAATAAATCACACAGTCCAGACTACACTAGTTGTCAAATTCAATTGTTTGTAATTGACAGATAAATGTCAGTGTCAAAAATCAACAGTTTTACTAACATTAGTGAAAGCTTTTTCTAGGAAGTAAGTACATTTAATATTTCTTATTGAATTATTATCTAAATAATTAAAATCATAGGTAGGTATGTATATTAATAGTAATAGTTCTTAATATCCTTAAGAAATACTGCCAATTCCGTCAATGAATTGGAACCAACTTGAACATTTTAGAAGAGTAGAACAAGATTCCCTATAGAATGAAAGAATAGATATAATTATTTGTGTGCACAAATATTAAATTCGATACTCATGTAACAAAATGAAAAGTGCGAGAGGTATTGTGCTGATCACAACAGATTTTTTAAAAGTGATTTATGTAATGTGAATGTGATATATGTAATGAATCCACGTGTATAATGAGATATTACATCCAACAGTTTTTAAATGGTTCGACCAGTCAACATTTTCAACAAACAAATTATAAAACCTATCTAAATTCCTACACATTTCTTTGGACTAGTTTAAAACATAGATTATATACTTACAACAACTTTACGAAGTTGTTTTTCATTATACCAAAAGTAAAGGGTCTCGGTAGAAGCTAAATCTGGACTATAAGATGACCCTTAAAATACCGGTCGAACTATTATCACCAATCATTTGGCCCACAGTTTTTCTTAAAGTTTTAAGTCTATATTGAAAGTAGAAATTTATGTAGATTTTTATAATTTGTTAAAAATGTTGACCGGTCGAATTATTATGAATTTGGGCCCGTGAGTAGAAACAATTTATAAAGTACTGAAATTTTCACATTAACAAATATTATACCTCATGACTTTTTGCAAAAGTAACACTTTAACAACATAAATAACTATTAATATAGTTGAAACATTGTTTAAACTTACTATTGATATTAATTTGCAACAATATAAAACACCAAATATATTTATTTTTACGTATTGTGTATCTTTAACTGTGCACGAATGTCAGGTGAAAATACGATATTCCACGCACTAGAGAGATAGAACTGTTTCAACTAATCATTCAACTTTAATAGTAATGGCTAGTAACTAGATTTGAACTAGTTAATTTTTATTCTACGATTCGACTCGTACATTATAAAGTATTGTTGCACTGACAATAATATTAGCTGTTCCAACCAAATAAATACATTTAATAATGACCACAGAAATATAAAATAAGAGATAAAGTTAAAAATATCCACTTACATTTGATGATTTCTTGTTGTCTGAACCGCTAGGAATCTGTTCTCTGGTCCTTTAAAATTGTATCTCGACTCTGGATATCATTTCCAATGGTCTGGAACACTGCAGATTCGTTGATTTCTACTGAAAAGAAAATAATTCATTGTAATATACAATAAAATTATCATTACAAATGACATTTGTATATTTGAGAAAGAATATTAATAGATATAATTAATTAAGTTGTATAAACTATAAATATAGTTGAAATATTGTTTAATCTTACTATTATTATTAATTTGCAACAATATGACACCCCAAATATATGTCTTTTAAATTAATAAAACTACACTTACAAATTAAGAACACCTTTTGTCCGTTTTAACATTCAAAGTTTGCTGTAAATTTAGTCGAAAATACGAATAGATACACCACTGACTATTTTACTAATCGAATTTTCATAAAAAGATGAAAAAATTCACAAATTTTCAAGATAATTAATACAGTAATTCAACATTTATGGATCAAAGTGCGTAGACGAAACGACAACAAACGTACAACGTGTTCAAAATGGCGATTTAGAAACTTGTTGTACTACCCAACCTACATAACACTCGCCCTGATATCAGCGCCAAAATATTGAAACTAATTACCGATCCAGTTAAAAATAAATTCTAATAAGGGGAAAATGATACTTTTTATTTAAATACAAGGTGATCGAATTTTTACTACCCTACTGACTATTTGAAGTATCCATTTTTTGGTTTTTCGCTTTGTCTAACTGTACCAGCGGGGCCCGGCAATTGAATATACCGCGTCAAAAAATATTGTACCGTTCATTAGTTATAGGCCGACAAAGTGAAAAAAACATGAGAGATTTCTAATCAAAATAAAACTTTCTATTTAAAAAACTAAAGGCCAAAGAATTTTTTAATTATTTTTCCCATAATAAGTGTGTCGGAATTAAGGGACCATGATACTTTTTATTTAAATACAGGGTGATCGAATTTTTACTGTCCAACTGACTATTTGAAGTCTCGATTTTTTGGTTTTTCGCATTGTCAAATTGTACTAGCGGGGCCCGGCAATTGAAAATTCGTACATATATGTACAAATGTCCGTAGAATCGAATGGTGCAAACCTCGTCAAAATATCTAGTACCGTTCATTAGTTCTAGGCCGACAAAGTGAAAAAAACATGAGAGATTTCTAATCGAAATAAAACTTTCTATTTTGAAAACTAAAGGCCAAAGAATTTTTTAATTATTTTTCCCATAATTAGTGTGTTTGAATTAAGGGAAAATGATACCTTTTATTTAAATACAGGGTGATCGAAATTTTACTGCCCTACTGACTATTTGAAGTATCCATTTTTTGGTTTTTCGCATTGTCTAACTGTACTAGCGGGGCCCGGCAATTGAAAATTCGTACATATATGTACAAATGTCCGTAGAATCGAATGGCGCAAACCTCGTCAAAATATCTAGTACCGTTCATTAGTTCTAGGCCGACAAAGTGAAAAAAAACATGAGAGATTTCTAATCAAAATAAAACATTCTATTTTGAAAACTAAAGGCCCTACTAACTATTAGAAGTCTCGATTTTTTGGTTTTTCGCTTTGTCTAACTGTACCAGCGGGGCCCGGCAATTGAAAATTCGTACATATATGTACAAATGTCCGTAGAATCGAATGGCGCAAACCTCGTCAAAATATCTAGTACCGTTCATTAGTTCTAGGCCGACAAAGTGAAAAAACATGAGAGATTTCTAATCAAAATAAAACTTTCTATTTTGAAAACTAAAGGCCAAAGAATTTTTTAATTATTTTTCCCATAATAAGTGTTTTTGAATTAAGGGAAAAGGATACCTTTTATTTAAATACAGGGTGATCGAATTTTTACTGCCCTACTGACTATTTGAAGTCTCGATTTTTTGGTTTTTCGCTTTGTCTAACTGTACCAGCGGTGCCCGGCAATTGAAAATTCGTACATATATGTACAAATTTCAGTAAAATCGAACGGCGCAAACCGCGTCAAAATATCTAGTACCGTTCATTAGTTATAGGCCGACAAAGTGAAAAAAACATGAGAGATTTCTAATCAAAATAAAACTTTCTATTTTGAAAACTAAAGGCCAAAGAATATTTTAATTATTTTTCCCATAATAATTGTGTTTGAATTAAGGGAAAATGATACCTTTTATTTCAATACAGAGTGATCGAATATTTACTGCCCTACTGACTATTTGAAGTCTCGATATTTTGGTTTTTCGCTTTGTCTAACTGTACCAGCGGGGCCCGGCAATTGAAAATTCGTACATATATGTACAAATGTCCGTAGAATCGAATGGCGCAAACCGCGTCAAAATATCTAGTACCGTTCATTAGTTACAGGCCGACAAAGTGAAAAAAACATGAGAGATTTCTAATCAAAATAAAACTTTCTATTTTGAAAAGTAAAGGCCAAAGAATTTTTTAATTATTTTTCCCATAATAAGTGTGTTTGAATTAAGGGAAAATGATACCTTTTATTTAAATACAGGGTGATCGAATTTTTACTGCCCTACTAACTATTTGAAGTCTCGATTTCTTGGTTTTTCGCTTTGTCTAACTGTACCAGCGGGGCCCGGCAATTGAAAATTCGTACATATATGTACAAATTTCAGTAAAATCGAACGGCGCAAACCGCGTCAAAATATCTAGTACCGTTCATTAGTTATAGGCCGACAAAGTGAAAAAAACATGAGAGATTTCTAATCAAAATAAAACTTTCTATTTTGAAAACTAAAGGCCAAAGAATTTTTTAATTATTTTTCCCGTAATTAGTGTGTTTGAATTAAGGGAAAATGATACCTTTTATTTAAATACAGGCTGATCGAATTTTTACTGCCCTACTGACTATTTGAAGTATCCATTTTTTGGTTTTTCGCTTTGTCTAACTGTACCAGCGGGGCCCGGCAATTGAAAATTCGTACATATATGTACAAATGTCCGTAGAAATGAATGGCGCAAACCTCGTCAAAATATCTAGTACCGTTCATTAGTTATAGGCCGACAAAGTGAAAAAAACATGAGAGATTTCTAATCGAAATAAAACTTTCTATTTTGAAAACTAAAGGCCTAAGAATTTTTTAATTATTTTTTCCATAATAAGTGTGTTTGAATTAAGGGAAAATGATACCTTTTATTTAAATACAGGGTGATCGAATTTTTACTGCCCTACTAACTATTTGAAGTCTCGATTTCTTGGTTTTTCGCTTTGTCTAACTGTACCAGCGGGGCCCGGCAATTGAAAATTCGTACATATATGTACAAATTTCAGTAAAATCGAACGGCGCAAACCGCGTCAAAATATCTAGTACCGTTCATTAGTTATAGGCCGACAAAGTGAAAAAAACATGAGAGATTTCTAATCAAAATAAAACTTTCTATTTTGAAAACTAAAGGCCAAAGAATATTTTAATTATTTTTCCCATAATAATTGTGTTTGAATTAAGGGAAAATGATACCTTTTATTTAAATACAGGGTGATCGAATTTTTACTGCCCTACTGACTATTTGAAGTATCCATTTTTTGGTTTTTCGCTTTGTCTAACTGTACCAGCGGAGCCCGGCAATTGAAAATTCGTACATATATGTACAAATTTCAGTAAAATCGAACGGCGCAAACCGCGTCAAAATATCTAGTACCGTTCATTAGTTATAGGCCGACAAAGTGAAAAAAACTTGAGAGATTTCTAATCAAAATAAAACTTTCTATTTTGAAAACTAAAGGCCAAAGAATTTTTTAATTATTTTTCCCGTAATTAGTGTGTTTGAATTAAGGGAAAATGATACCTTTTATTTAAATACAGGCTGATCGAATTTTTACTGCCCTACTGACTATTTGAAGTATCCATTTTTTGGTTTTTCGCTTTGTCTAACTGTACCAGCGGGGCCCGGCAATTGAAAATTCGTACATATATGTACAAATGTCAGTAAAATCGAATGGCGCAAACCTCGTCAAAAATTATTGTACCGTTCATTAGTCATAGGCCGACAAAGTGAAAAAAACATGAGAGATTTCTAATCAAAATAAAACTTTCTATTTTGAAAACTAAAGGCCAAAGAATTTTTTAATTAATTTTCCCATAATTAGTGTGTTTGAATTAAGGGAAAATGATACCTTTTATTTAATTACAGGGTGATCGAATTTTTACTGCCCTACTGACTATTTGAAGTCTCGATTTTTTGGTTTTTCGCTTTGTCTAACTGTACCAGCGGCAATTGAAAATTCGTACATATATGTACAAATTTCAGTAAAATCGAACGGCGCAAACCGCGTCAAAATATCTAGTACCGTTCATTAGTTATAGGCCGACAAAGCGAAAAAAACATGAGAGATTTCTAATCAAAATAAAACTTTCTATTTTGAAAACTAAAGGCCAAAGAATTTTTTAATTATTTTTCCCATAATAATTGTGTTTGAATTAAGGGAAAATGATACCTTTTATTTAAATACAGGGTGATCGAATTTTTACTGCCCTACTGACTATTTGAAGTCTCGATTTTTTGGTTTTTCGCTTTGTCTAACTGTACCAGCGGGGCCCGGCAATTGAAAATTCGTACATATATCTACAAATTTCAGTAAAATCGAACGGCGCAAACCGCGTCAAAATATCTAGTACCGTTCATTAGTTATAGGCCGACAAAGTGAAAAAAACTTGAGAGATTTCTAATCAAAATAAAACTTTCTATTTTGAAAACTAAAGGCCAAAGAATTTTTTAATTATTTTTCCCGTAATTAGTGTGTTTGAATTAAGGGAAAATGATACCTTTTATTTAAATACAGGCTGATCGAATTTTTACTGCCCTACTGACTATTTGAAGTATCCATTTTTTGGTTTTTCGCTTTGTCTAACTGTACCAGCGGAGCCCGGCAATTGAAAATTCGTACATATATGTACAAATTTCAGTAAAATCGAACGGCGCAAACCGCGTCAAAATATCTAGTACCGTTCATTAGTTATAGGCCGACAAAGTGAAAAAAACTTGAGAGATTTCTAATCAAAATAAAACTTTCTATTTTGAAAACTAAAGGCCAAAGAATTTTTTAATTATTTTTCCCGTAATTAGTGTGTTTGAATTAAGGGAAAATGATACCTTTTATTTAAATACAGGCTGATCGAATTTTTACTGCCCTACTGACTATTTGAAGTATCCATTTTTTGGTTTTTCGCTTTGTCTAACTGTACCAGCGGGGCCCGGCCATTGAAAATTCGTACATATATGTACAAATGTCAGTAAAATCGAATGGCGCAAACCTCGTCAAAAATTATTGTACCGTTCATTAGTCATAGGCCGACAAAGTGAAAAAAACATGAGAGATTTCTAATCAAAATAAAACTTTCTATTTTGAAAACTAAAGGCCAAAGAATTTTTTAATTAATTTTCCCATAATTAGTGTGTTTGAATTAAGGGAAAATGATACCTTTTATTTAATTACAGGGTGATCGAATTTTTACTGCCCTACTGACTATTTGAAGTCTCGATTTTTTGGTTTTTCGCTTTGTCTAACTGTACCAGCGGCAATTGAAAATTCGTACATATATGTACAAATTTCAGTAAAATCGAACGGCGCAAACCGCGTCAAAATATCTAGTACCGTTCATTAGTTATAGGCCGACAAAGCGAAAAAAACATGAGAGATTTCTAATCAAAATAAAACTTTCTATTTTGAAAACTAAAGGCCAAAGAATTTTTTAATTATTTTTCCCATAATAATTGTGTTTGAATTAAGGGAAAATGATACCTTTTATTTAAATACAGGGTGATCGAATTTTTACTGCCCTACTGACTATTTGAAGTCTCGATTTTTTGGTTTTTCGCTTTGTCTAACTGTACCAGCGGGGCCCGGCAATTGAAAATTCGTACATATATCTACAAATTTCAGTAAAATCGAACGGCGCAAACCGCGTCAAAATATCTAGTACCGTTCATTAGTTATAGGCCGACAAAGTGAAAAAAACTTGAGAGATTTCTAATCAAAATAAAACTTTCTATTTTGAAAACTAAAGGCCAAAGAATTTTTTAATTATTTTTCCCGTAATTAGTGTGTTTGAATTAAGGGAAAATGATACCTTTTATTTAAATACAGGCTGATCGAATTTTTACTGCCCTACTGACTATTTGAAGTATCCATTTTTTGGTTTTTCGCTTTGTCTAACTGTACCAGCGGAGCCCGGCAATTGAAAATTCGTACATATATGTACAAATTTCAGTAAAATCGAACGGCGCAAACCGCGTCAAAATATCTAGTACCGTTCATTAGTTATAGGCCGACAAAGTGAAAAAAACTTGAGAGATTTCTAATCAAAATAAAACTTTCTATTTTGAAAACTAAAGGCCAAAGAATTTTTTAATTATTTTTCCCGTAATTAGTGTGTTTGAATTAAGGGAAAATGATACCTTTTATTTAAATACAGGCTGATCGAATTTTTACTGCCCTACTGACTATTTGAAGTATCCATTTTTTGGTTTTTCGCTTTGTCTAACTGTACCAGCGGGGCCCGGCCATTGAAAATTCGTACATATATGTACAAATGTCAGTAAAATCGAATGGCGCAAACCTCGTCAAAAATTATTGTACCGTTCATTAGTCATAGGCCGACAAAGTGAAAAAAACATGAGAGATTTCTAATCAAAATAAAACTTTCTATTTTGAAAACTAAAGGCCAAAGAATTTTTTAATTAATTTTCCCATAATTAGTGTGTTTGAATTAAGGGAAAATGATACCTTTTATTTAATTACAGGGTGATCGAATTTTTACTGCCCTACTGACTATTTGAAGTCTCGATTTTTTGGTTTTTCGCTTTGTCTAACTGTACCAGCGGCAATTGAAAATTCGTACATATATGTACAAATTTCAGTAAAATCGAACGGCGCAAACCGCGTCAAAATATCTAGTACCGTTCATTAGTTATAGGCCGACAAAGCGAAAAAAACATGAGAGATTTCTAATCAAAATAAAACTTTCTATTTTGAAAACTAAAGGCCAAAGAATTTTTTAATTATTTTTCCCATAATAATTGTGTTTGAATTAAGGGAAAATGATACCTTTTATTTAAATACAGGGTGATCGAATTTTTACTGCCCTACTGACTATTTGAAGTCTCGATTTTTTGGTTTTTCGCTTTGTCTAACTGTACCAGCGGGGCCCGGCAATTGAAAATTCGTACATATATCTACAAATTTCAGTAAAATCGAACGGCGCAAACCGCGTCAAAATATCTAGTACCGTTCATTAGTTATAGGCCGACAAAGTGAAAAAAACTTGAGAGATTTCTAATCAAAATAAAACTTTCTATTTTGAAAACTAAAGGCCAAAGAATTTTTTAATTATTTTTCCCGTAATTAGTGTGTTTGAATTAAGGGAAAATGATACCTTTTATTTAAATACAGGCTGATCGAATTTTTACTGCCCTACTGACTATTTGAAGTATCCATTTTTTGGTTTTTCGCTTTGTCTAACTGTACCAGCGGGGCCCGGCAATTGAAAATTCGTACATATATGTACAAATGTCCGTAGAAATGAATGGCGCAAACCTCGTCAAAATATCTAGTACCGTTCATTAGTTATAGGCCGACAAAGTGAAAAAAACATGAGAGATTTCTAATCGAAATAAAACTTTCTATTTTGAAAACTAAAGGCCTAAGAATTTTTTAATTATTTTTTCCATAATAAGTGTGTTTGAATTAAGGGAAAATGATACCTTTTATTTAAATACAGGGTGATCGAATTTTTACTGCCCTACTAACTATTTGAAGTCTCGATTTCTTGGTTTTTCGCTTTGTCTAACTGTACCAGCGGGGCCCGGCAATTGAAAATTCGTACATATATGTACAAATTTCAGTAAAATCGAACGGCGCAAACCGCGTCAAAATATCTAGTACCGTTCATTAGTTATAGGCCGACAAAGTGAAAAAAACTTGAGAGATTTCTAATCAAAATAAAACTTTCTATTTTGAAAACTAAAGGCCAAAGAATTTTTTAATTATTTTTCCCGTAATTAGTGTGTTTGAATTAAGGGAAAATGATACCTTTTATTTAAATACAGGCTGATCGAATTTTTACTGCCCTACTGACTATTTGAAGTATCCATTTTTTGGTTTTTCGCTTTGTCTAACTGTACCAGCGGGGCCCGGCAATTGAAAATTCGTACATATATGTACAAATGTCAGTAAAATCGAATGGCGCAAACCTCGTCAAAAATTATTGTACCGTTCATTAGTCATAGGCCGACAAAGTGAAAAAAACATGAGAGATTTCTAATCAAAATAAAACTTTCTATTTTGAAAACTAAAGGCCAAAGAATTTTTAAATTAATTTTCCCATAATTAGTGTGTTTGAATTAAGGGAAAATGATACCTTTTATTTAATTACAGGGTGATCGAATTTTTACTGCCCTACTGACTATTTGAAGTCTCGATTTTTTGGTTTTTCGCTTTGTCTAACTGTACCAGCGGCAATTGAAAATTCGTACATATATGTACAAATTTCAGTAAAATCGAACGGCGCAAACCGCGTCAAAATATCTAGTACCGTTCATTAGTTATAGGCCGACAAAGCGAAAAAAACATGAGAGATTTCTAATCAAAATAAAACTTTCTATTTTGAAAACTAAAGGCCAAAGAATTTTTTAATTATTTTTCCCATAATAATTGTGTTTGAATTAAGGGAAAATGATACCTTTTATTTAAATACAGGGTGATCGAATTTTTACTGCCCTACTGACTATTTGAAGTCTCGATTTTTTGGTTTTTCGCTTTGTCTAACTGTACCAGCGGGGCCCGGCAATTGAAAATTCGTACATATATGTACAAATTTCAGTAAAATCGAACGGCGCAAACCGCGTCAAAATATCTAGTACCGTTCATTAGTTATAGGCCGACAAAGTGAAAAAAACATGAGAGATTTCTAATCAAAATAAAACTTTCTATTTTGAAAACTAAAGGCCAAAGAATTTTTAAATTAATTTTCCCATAATTAGTGTGTTTGAATTAAGGGAAAATGATACCTTTTATTTAATTACAGGGTGATCGAATTTTTACTACCCTACTAACTATTTGAAGTCTCGATTTTTTGGTTTTTCGCTTTGTCTAACTGTACTAGCGGGGCCCGGCAATTGAAAATTCGTACAATGAATGGCGCAAACCGCGTCAAAAAATATTGTACCGTTCATTAGTTATAGGCCGACAAAGTGAAAAAAACATGAGAGATTTCTAATCGAAATAAAACTTTCTATTTTGAAAACTAAAGGCCTAAGAATTTTTTAATTATTTTTTCCATAATAAGTGTGTTTGAATTAAGGGAAAATGATACCTTTTATTTAAATACAGGGTGATCGAATTTTTACTGCCCTACTGACTATTTGAAGTCTCGATTTCTTGGTTTTTCGCTTTGTCTAACTGTACCAGCGGGGCCCGGCAATTGAAAATTCGTACATATATGTACAAATTTCAGTAAAATCGAACGGCGCAAACCGCGTCAAAATATCTAGTACCGTTCATTAGTTATAGGCCGACAAAGTGAAAAAAACATGAGAGATTTCTAATAAAATAAAACTTTCTATTTTGAAAACTAAAGGCCAAAGAATATTTTAGTTATTTTTCCCATAATAATTGTGTTTGAATTAAGGGAAAATGATACCTTTTATTTAAATACAGGGTGATCGAATTTTTACTGCCCTACTGACTATTTGAAGTCTCGATTTTTTGGTTTTTCGCTTTGTCTAACTGTACCAGCGGGGCCCGGCAATTGAAAATTCGTACATATATGTACAAATTTCAGTAAAATCGAACGGCGCAAACCGCGTCAAAATATCTAGTACCGTTCATTAGTTATAGGCCGACAAAGTGAAAAAAACTTGAGAGATTTCTAATCAAAATAAAACTTTCTATTTTGAAAACTAAAGGCCAAAGAATTTTTTAATTATTTTTCCCGTAATTAGTGTGTTTGAATTAAGGGAAAATGATACCTTTTATTTAAATACAGGCTGATCGAATTTTTACTGCCCTACTGACTATTTGAAGTATCCATTTTTTGGTTTTTCGCTTTGTCTAACTGTACCAGCGGGGCCCGGCAATTGAAAATTCGTACATATATGTACAAATGTCCGTAGAAATGAATGGCGCAAACCGCGTCAAAAAATATTGTACCGTTCATTAGTTATAGGCCGACAAAGTGAAAAAAACATGAGAGATTTCTAATCGAAATAAAACTTTCTATTTTGAAAACTAAAGGCCTAAGAATTTTTTAATTATTTTTTCCATAATAAGTGTGTTTGAATTAAGGGAAAATGATACCTTTTATTTAAATACAGGGTGATCGAATTTTTACTACCCTACTAACTATTTGAAGTCTCGATTTTTTGGTTTTTCGCTTTGTCTAACTGTACTAGCGGGGCCCGGCAATTGAAAATTCGTACAATGAATGGCGCAAACCGCGTCAAAAAATATTGTACCGTTCATTAGTTATAGGCCGACAAAGTGAAAAAAACATGAGAGATTTCTAATCGAAATAAAACTTTCTATTTTGAAAACTAAAGGCCTAAGAATTTTTTAATTATTTTTTCCATAATAAGTGTGTTTGAATTAAGGGAAAATGATACCTTTTATTTAAATACAGGGTGATCGAATTTTTACTGCCCTACTGACTATTTGAAGTCTCGATTTCTTGGTTTTTCGCTTTGTCTAACTGTACCAGCGGGGCCCGGCAATTGAAAATTCGTACATATATGTACAAATTTCAGTAAAATCGAACGGCGCAAACCGCGTCAAAATATCTAGTACCGTTCATTAGTTATAGGCCGACAAAGTGAAAAAACTTGAGAGATTTCTAATCAAAATAAAACTTTCTATTTTGAAAACTAAAGGCCAAAGAATTTTTTAATTAATTTTCCCATAATTAGTGTGTTTGAATTAAGGGAAAATGATACCTTTTATTTAATTACAGGGTGATCGAATTTTTACTGCCCTACTGACTATTTGAAGTCTCGATTTTTTGGTTTTTCGCTTTGTCTAACTGTACCAGCGGGGCCCGGCAATTGAAAATTCGTACATATATGTACAAATTTCAGTAAAATCGAACGGCGCAAACCGCGTCAAAATATCTAGTACCGTTCATTAGTTATAGGCCGACAAAGTGAAAAAAACTTGAGAGATTTCTAATCAAAATAAAACTTTCTATTTTGAAAACTAAAGGCCAAAGAATTTTTTAATTATTTTTCCCATAATAAGTGTGTTTGAATTAAGGGAAAATGATACCTTTTATTTAAATACAGGGTGATCGAATTTTTACTGCCCTACTGACTATTTGAAGTCTCGATTTTTTGGTTTTTCGCTTTGTCTAACTGTACCAGCGGGGCCCGGCAATTGAAAATTCGTACATATATGTACAAATTTCAGTAAAATCGAAAGGCGCAAACCGCGTCAAAATATCTAGTACCGTTCATTAGTTATAGGCCGACAAAGTGAAAAAAACTTGAGAGATTTCTAATCAAAATAAAACTTTCTATTTTGAAAACTAAAGGCCAAAGAATTTTTTAATTATTTTTCCCGTAATTAGTGTGTTTGAATTAAGGGAAAATGATACCTTTTATTTAAATACAGGCTGATCGAATTTTTACTGCCCTACTGACTATTTGAAGTATCCATTTTTTGGTTTTTCGCTTTGTCTAACTGTACCAGCGGGGCCCGGCAATTGAAAATTCGTACATATATGTACAAATGTCAGTAAAATCGAATGGCGCAAACCTCGTCAAAAATTATTGTACCGTTCATTAGTCATAGGCCGACAAAGTGAAAAAAACATGAGAGATTTCTAATCGAAATAAAACTTTCTATTTTGAAAACTAAAGGCCTAAGAATTTTTTAATTATTTTTCCCATAATAAGTGTGTTTGAATTAAGGGAAAATGATACCTTTTATTTAAATACAGGGTGATCGAATTTTTACTGCCCTACTGACTATTTGAAGTCTCGATTTTTTGGTTTTTCGCTTTGTCTAACTGTACCAGCGGGGCCCGGCAATTGAAAATTCGTACATATATGTACAAATTTCAGTAAAATCGAACGGCGCAAACCGCGTCAAAATATCTAGTACCGTTCATTAGTTATAGGCCGACAAAGTGAAAAAAACGAGAGATTTCTAATCAAAATAAAACTTTCTATTTTGAAAACTAAAGGCCAAAGAATTTTTAAATTATTTTTCCCATAATAAGTGTGTTTGAATTAAGGGAAAATGATACCTTTTATTTAAATACAGGCTGATCGAATTTTTACTGCCCTATTGACTATTTGAAGTCTCGATTTTTTGGTTTTTCGCTTTGTCTAACTGTAAAAGCGGGGCCCGGCAATTGAAAATTCGTACATATATGTACAAATTTCAGTAAAATCGAATGGCGCAAACCTCGTCAAAATATCTAGTACCGTTCATTAGTTATAGGCCGACAAAGTGAAAAAAACATGAGAGATTTCTAATCGAAATAAAACTTTCTATTTTGAAAACTAAAGGCCAAAGAATTTTTTAATTATTTTTCCCATAATAAGTGTGTTTGAATTAAGGGAAAATGATACCTTTTATTTAAATACAGGCTGATCGAATTTTTACTGCCCTACTGACTATTTGAAGTATCCATTTTTTGGTTTTTCGCTTTGTCTAACTGTACTAGCGGGGCCCGGCAATTGAAACTTCGTACATATATGTACAAATGTCCGTAGAATCGAACGGCGCAAACCGCGTCAAAATATCTAGTACCGTTCATTAGTTATAGGCCGACAAAGTGAAAAAAACATGAGAGATTTCTAATCAAAATAAAACTTTCTATTTTGAAAACTAAAGGCCAAAGAATTTTTTAATTATTTTTCCCATAATTAGTGTGTTTCAATTAAGGGAAAATGATACCTTTTATTTAATTACAGGGTGATCGAATTTTTACTGCCCTACTGACTATTTGAAGTCTCGATTTTTTGGTTTTTCGCTTTGTCTAACTGTACCAGCGGGGCCCGGCAATTGAAAATTCGTACATATATGTACAAATGTCAGTAAAATCGAATGGCGCAAACCTCGTCAAAAATTATTGTACCGTTCATTAGTCATAGGCCGACAAAGTGAAAAAAACTTGAGAGATTTCTAATCAAAATAAAACTTTCTATTTTGAAAACTAAAGGCCAAAGATTTTTTTAATTATTTTTCCCGTAATTAGTGTGTTTGAATTAAGGGAAAATGATACCTTTTATTTAATTACAGGGTGATCGAATTTTTACTGCCCTACTGACTATTAGAAGTCTCGATTTTTTGGGTTTTCGCTTTGTCTAACTGTACCAGCGGGGTCAGGCAATTGAAAATTCGAACATATATGTACAAATGTCCGTAGAATTGAATGGCGCAAACCGCGTCAAAATATCTAGTACCGTTCATTAGTTATAGGCCGACAAAGTGAAAAAAACTTGAGAGATTTCTAATCAAAATAAAACTTTCTATTTTGAAAACTAAAGGCCAAAGAATTTTTTAATTATTTTTCCCATAATTAGTGTGTTTGATTTAAGGGAAAATGATACCTTTTATTTAATTACAGGGTGATCGAATTTTTACTGCCCTACTGACTATTAGAAGTCTCGATTTTTTGGGTTTTCGCTTTGTCTAACTGTACCAGCGGGGTCAGGCAATTGAAAATTCGAACATATATGTACAAATGTCCGTAGAATTGAATGGCGCAAACCGCGTCAAAATATCTAGTACCGTTCATTAGTTATAGGCCGACAAAGTGAAAAAAACTTGAGAGATTTCTAATCAAAATAAAACTTTCTATTTTGAAAACTAAAGGCCAAAGAATTTTTTAATTATTTTTCCCATAATTAGTGTGTTTGATTTAAGGGAAAATGATACCTTTTATTTAATTACAGGGTGATCGAATTTTTACTGCTCTACTGACTATTAGAAGTCTCGATTTTTTGGTTTTTCGCTTTGTCTAACTGTACCAGCGGGGCCCGGCAATTGAAAATTCGTACATATATGTGCAAATGTCAGTAAAATCGAATGGCGCAAACCTCGTCAAAAATTATTGTACCGTTCATTAGTTATAGGCCGACAAAGTGAAAAAAACATGAGAGATTTCTAATCAAAATAAAACTTTCTATTTTGAAAACTAAAGGCCAAAGAATATTTTAGTTATTTTTCCCATAATAATTGTGTTTGAATTAAGGGAAAATGATACCTTTTATTTAATTACAGGGTGATCGAATTTTTACTGCCCTACTGACTATTAGAAGTCTCGATTTTTTGGTTTTTCGCTTTGTCTAACTGTACCAGCGGGGTCAGGCAATTGAAAATTCGAACATATATGTACAAATGTCCGTAGAATTGAATGGCGCAAACCGCGTCAAAATATCTAGTACCGTTTATTAGTTATAGGCCGACAAAGTGAAAAAAACTTGAGAGATTTCTAATCAAAATAAAACTTTCTATTTTGAAAACTAAAGGCCAAAGAATTTTTTAATTATTTTTCCCATAATTAGTGTGTTTGATTTAAGGGAAAATGATACCTTTTATTTAATTACAGGGTGATCGAATTTTTACTGCTCTACTGACTATTAGAAGTCTCGATTTTTTGGTTTTTCGCTTTGTCTAACTGTACCAGCGGGGCCCGGCAATTGAAAATTCGTACATATATGTACAAATGTCAGTAAAATCGAACGGCGCAAACCGCGTCAAAAATTATTGTACCGTTCATTAGTCATAGGCCGACAAAGTGAAAAAAACTTGAGAGATTTCTAATCAAAATAAAACTTTCTATTTTGAAAACTAAAGGCCAAAGAATTTTTTAATTAATTTTCCCATAATTAGTGTGTTTGAATTAAGGGAAAATGATACCTTTTATTTAAATACAGGGTGATCGAATTTTTACTGCCCTACTGACTATTAGAAGTCTCGATTTTTTGGTTTTTCGCTTTGTCTAACTGTACCAGCGGGGCCCGGCAATTGAAAATTCGAACATATATGTACAAATGTCAGTAAAATCGAACGGCGCAAACCGCGTCAAAAATTATTGTACCGTTCATTAGTCATAGGCCGACAAAGTGAAAAAAACTTGAGAGATTTCTAATCAAAATAAAACTTTCTATTTTGAAAACTAAAGGCCAAAGAATTTTTTAATTAATTTTCCCATAATTAGTGTGTTTGAATTAAGGGAAAATGATACCTTTTATTTAAATACAGGGTGATCGAATTTTTACTGCCCTACTGACTATTAGAAGTCTCGATTTTTTGGTTTTTCGCTTTGTCTAACTGTACCAGCGGGGTCAGGCAATTGAAAATTCGAACATATATGTACAAATGTCCGTAGAATTGAATGGCGCAAACCGCGTCAAAATATCTAGTACCGTTTATTAGTTATAGGCCGACAAAGTGAAAAAAACTTGAGAGATTTCTAATCAAAATAAAACTTTCTATTTTGAAAACTAAAGGCCAAAGAATTTTTTAATTATTTTTCCCATAATTAGTGTGTTTGATTTAAGGGAAAATGATACCTTTTATTTAATTACAGGGTGATCGAATTTTTACTGCTCTACTGACTATTAGAAGTCTCGATTTTTTGGTTTTTCGCTTTGTCTAACTGTACCAGCGGGGCCCGGCAATTGAAAATTCGTGCATATATGTACAAATGTCCGTAGAATCGAATGGCGCAAACCGCGTCAAAATATCTAGTACCGTTCATTAGTTATAGGCCGACAAAGTGAAAAAAACATGAGAGATTTCTAATCAAAATAAAACTTTCTATTTTGAAAACTAAAGGCCAAAGAATTTTTTAATTATTTTTCCCATAATAAGTGTGTTTTAATTAAGGGAAAATGATACCTTTTATTTAAATACAGGGTGATCGAATTTTTACTGCCCTACTGACTATTAGAAGTCTCGATTTTTTGGTTTTTCGCTTTGTCTAACTGTACCAGCGGGGCCCGGCAATTGAAAATTCGTGCATATATGTACAAATGTCCGTAGAATCGAATGGCGCAAACCGCGTCAAAATATCTAGTACCGTTCATTAGTTATAGGCCGACAAAGTGAAAAAAACTTGAGAGATTTCTAATCAAAATAAAACTTTCTATTTTGAAAACTAAAGGCCAAAGAATTTTTTAATTATTTTTCCCATAATTAGTGTGTTTGATTTAAGGGAAAATGATACCTTTTATTTAATTACAGGGTGATCGAATTTTTACTGCCCTACTGACTATTTGAAGTCTCGATTTTTTGGTTTTTCGCTATGTCTAACTGTACCAGCGGGGCCCGGCAATTGAAAATTCGTACATATATGTACAAATGTCAGTAAAATCGAACGGCGCAAACCGCGTCAAAATATCTAGTACCGTTCATTAGTTATAGGCCGACAAAGTGAAAAAAACTTGAGAGATTTCTAATCAAAATAAAACTTTCTATTTTGAAAACTAAAGGCCAAAGAATTTTTTAATTATTTTTCCCATAATTAGTGTGTTTGATTTAAGGGAAAATGATACCTTTTATTTAATTACAGGGTGATCGAATTTTTACTGTCCTACTGACTATTAGAAGTCTCGATTTTTTGGTTTTTCGCTTTGTCTAACTGTACCAGCGGGGCCCGGCAATTGAAAATTCGTACATATATGTACAAATGTCAGTAAAATCGAACGGCGCAAACCGCGTCAAAATATCTAGTACCGTTCATTAGTTATAGGCCGACAAAGTGAAAAAAACTTGAGAGATTTCTAATCAAAATAAAACTTTCTATTTTGAAAACTAAAGGCCAAAGAATTTTTTAATTATTTTTCCCATAATTACTGTGTTTGAATTAAGGGAAAATGATACCTTTTATTTAATTACAGGGTGATCGAATTTTTACTGCCCTACTGACTATTAGAAGATGGTTTTTCGCTTTGTCTAACTGTACCAGCGGGGCCAGGCAATTGAAAATTCGTACATATATGTACAAATGTCCGTAGAATCGAATGGCGCAAACCGCGTCAAAATATCTAGTACCGTTCATTAGTTATAGGCCGACAAAGTGAAAAAAACATGAGAGATTTCTAATCGAAATAAAACTTTCTATTTTGAAAACTAAAGGCCAAAAAATTTTTTAATTATTTTTCCCATAATAAGTGTGTTTGAATTAAGGGAAAATGATACCTTTTATTTAAATACAGGGTGATCGAATTTTTACTGCCCTACTGACTATTTGAAGTCTCGATTTTTTGGTTTTTCGCTTTGTCTAACTGTACCAGCGGGGCCCGGCAATTGAAAATTCGTACATATATGTACAAATGTCCGTAGAATCGAATGGCGCAAACCGCGTTAATAATTCTATTACCGTTCATTAGTTATAGGCCGACAAAATGAAACCACCATAAAATATTTCTAATCAAACTAAATATATCAATTTTAGAAACTAAAGGCCAGAGATTTTTTAAATTATTTTTCCCCTAATCAGCGTGGTCAGATTAAGAGAATATTAAAAATACCCCATTGTTAAAATAGCGCTTACGTCTTTATTATATCATTACTCATAACTATGTAAATTAACACATGCACAAAATGTGAAATATTCGAACCGTGATGATTTATTTATTATCAAAAGCAGTGGCGGCTTAAGACGTGAGCCACTTAGGCACTGGCTTAGGGCGCCTGGCTTTTTGGGGCGCCCAAAAAATATAAAAATTAAAGACAAATATATAAATAAACAAAAAAAATCAATGTATGGAATATATACCTGTCCTGTATTATTAAATTTAGAGCCCGTCAAAGTTAGTTTTGTGTAAATAAATTGTGTAATTTATTGAACATGCCATTGCGAAATAATCAAGTCAGGAAGAAATGATACATAAATTTGCGATAGTGAAGGCACGGAAAGTTACCATATAATTTAATCATTCCTGGATTCTCGTTAGATTAAAATTCTGATAGGTATTTTTACCTTCCGTCACCTTTAGGTAATGAGGGTATTGTTGTTCAAATACTCTAAAAATGCGTTCACTTACGTAACATTCTCTTTAGAATCAAATAATATTACTACCAAGTTTATATATCTACCCATTTTAGAATTATTGCCCAAAAAGTCAGTATACCCCATATTTAGATAAAAACTTTCAAAACTATAATTTTTATGTATCTAGATACTTCTTAATTCGCTGATTCCAAATTTTGAAACCGCATGTCAATATCTCGTTTCGTTTTCGAGATATTTAGATATAAAGTTTTGCTCAAAACTGCCCATTTTTGGGTAATAACCCGAAAATGGGTCGAGATATGAATTTGCCGGCAACACCATTCGATTCTACGAACAAAACTACATAAGTATACCAATTTTCATAATTTTTGTCTAACCGGTTCATTTTTTATGAATAAAAGTTTGAAAACCCCTGAAAATGGCCAAAATCTGAAAAAATCGTAAGGGGTACCCCTTAGATTTTTGCGAATTTTGGCCATTTTCAGTTATTTTGCTTTAGAGATTGTATGCGGTGTTCAAAAATTCTGAAAATTGGTGTACTTATGTAATTTTGCCCGTAGAATCGAATGGTGTTGTCGCCAAATTCACATCTCGACCCATTTTTGGATTATTACCCAAAAATGGGCAGTTTTGAGCAAAACTTTGAATCCAAATATCTCGAGAACGAAAAGAGATATTGACCTGCGGTTTCAAAATTTGGAGTCAGCGCATTGAGAAGTATCTAGATACATATAAATTAGATTTTTGAAAATTTTGAAGTTTTTATCTAAATGTGGGGTATATTGAATTTTGAGGCAATGATTCAAAAATGGGTAAAGATATAAACTTGGTAGTAATATTATTTGATTGTAAAGAGAATGTTACGTAAGTGTATGCATTTTTAGAGTATTTATATATAAGTATACATAATGTATATTCATGTGATAATTTTATTGGATTTATAGAATATTTTCCAAGGAACTTTATAGTGTTTTTGTTGCTAATGATTATAATTTATATATAAATAAAACTTTCTATTTTGAAAACTAAAGGCCAAAGAATTTTTTAATTATTTTTCCCATAATAAGTGTGTTTGAATTAAGGGAAAATGATACCTTTTATTTAAATACAGGCTGATCGAATTTTTACTGCCCTACTGACTATTTGAAGTATCCATTTTTTGGTTTTTCGCTTTGTCTAACTGTACTAGCGGGGCCCGGCAATTGAAACTTCGTACATATATGTACAAATGTCCGTAGAATCGAACGGCGCAAACCGCGTCAAAATATCTAGTACCGTTCATTAGTTATAGGCCGACAAAGTGAAAAAAACATGAGAGATTTCTAATCAAAATAAAACTTTCTATTTTGAAAACTAAAGGCCAAAGAATTTTTTAATTATTTTTCCCATAATTAGTGTGTTTCAATTAAGGGAAAATGATACCTTTTATTTAATTACAGGGTGATCGAATTTTTACTGCCCTACTGACTATTTGAAGTCTCGATTTTTTGGTTTTTCGCTTTGTCTAACTGTACCAGCGGGGCCCGGCAATTGAAAATTCGTACATATATGTACAAATGTCAGTAAAATCGAATGGCGCAAACCTCGTCAAAAATTATTGTACCGTTCATTAGTCATAGGCCGACAAAGTGAAAAAAACTTGAGAGATTTCTAATCAAAATAAAACTTTCTATTTTGAAAACTAAAGGCCAAAGATTTTTTTAATTATTTTTCCCGTAATTAGTGTGTTTGAATTAAGGGAAAATGATACCTTTTATTTAATTACAGGGTGATCGAATTTTTACTGCCCTACTGACTATTAGAAGTCTCGATTTTTTGGGTTTTCGCTTTGTCTAACTGTACCAGCGGGGTCAGGCAATTGAAAATTCGAACATATATGTACAAATGTCCGTAGAATTGAATGGCGCAAACCGCGTCAAAATATCTAGTACCGTTCATTAGTTATAGGCCGACAAAGTGAAAAAAACTTGAGAGATTTCTAATCAAAATAAAACTTTCTATTTTGAAAACTAAAGGCCAAAGAATTTTTTAATTATTTTTCCCATAATTAGTGTGTTTGATTTAAGGGAAAATGATACCTTTTATTTAATTACAGGGTGATCGAATTTTTACTGCCCTACTGACTATTAGAAGTCTCGATTTTTTGGGTTTTCGCTTTGTCTAACTGTACCAGCGGGGTCAGGCAATTGAAAATTCGAACATATATGTACAAATGTCCGTAGAATTGAATGGCGCAAACCGCGTCAAAATATCTAGTACCGTTCATTAGTTATAGGCCGACAAAGTGAAAAAAACTTGAGAGATTTCTAATCAAAATAAAACTTTCTATTTTGAAAACTAAAGGCCAAAGAATTTTTTAATTATTTTTCCCATAATTAGTGTGTTTGATTTAAGGGAAAATGATACCTTTTATTTAATTACAGGGTGATTAGTTATAGGCCGACAAAGTGAAAAAAACATGAGAGATTTCTAATCAAAATAAAACTTTCTATTTTGAAAACTAAAGGCCAAAGAATATTTTAGTTATTTTTCCCATAATAATTGTGTTTGAATTAAGGGAAAATGATACCTTTTATTTAATTACAGGGTGATCGAATTTTTACTGCCCTACTGACTATTAGAAGTCTCGATTTTTTGGTTTTTCGCTTTGTCTAACTGTACCAGCGGGGTCAGGCAATTGAAAATTCGAACATATATGTACAAATGTCCGTAGAATTGAATGGCGCAAACCGCGTCAAAATATCTAGTACCGTTTATTAGTTATAGGCCGACAAAGTGAAAAAAACTTGAGAGATTTCTAATCAAAATAAAACTTTCTATTTTGAAAACTAAAGGCCAAAGAATTTTTTAATTATTTTTCCCATAATTAGTGTGTTTGATTTAAGGGAAAATGATACCTTTTATTTAATTACAGGGTGATCGAATTTTTACTGCTCTACTGACTATTAGAAGTCTCGATTTTTTGGTTTTTCGCTTTGTCTAACTGTACCAGCGGGGCCCGGCAATTGAAAATTCGTACATATATGTACAAATGTCAGTAAAATCGAACGGCGCAAACCGCGTCAAAAATTATTGTACCGTTCATTAGTCATAGGCCGACAAAGTGAAAAAAACTTGAGAGATTTCTAATCAAAATAAAACTTTCTATTTTGAAAACTAAAGGCCAAAGAATTTTTTAATTAATTTTCCCATAATTAGTGTGTTTGAATTAAGGGAAAATGATACCTTTTATTTAAATACAGGGTGATCGAATTTTTACTGCCCTACTGACTATTAGAAGTCTCGATTTTTTGGTTTTTCGCTTTGTCTAACTGTACCAGCGGGGCCCGGCAATTGAAAATTCGAACATATATGTACAAATGTCAGTAAAATCGAACGGCGCAAACCGCGTCAAAAATTATTGTACCGTTCATTAGTCATAGGCCGACAAAGTGAAAAAAACTTGAGAGATTTCTAATCAAAATAAAACTTTCTATTTTGAAAACTAAAGGCCAAAGAATTTTTTAATTAATTTTCCCATAATTAGTGTGTTTGAATTAAGGGAAAATGATACCTTTTATTTAAATACAGGGTGATCGAATTTTTACTGCCCTACTGACTATTAGAAGTCTCGATTTTTTGGTTTTTCGCTTTGTCTAACTGTACCAGCGGGGTCAGGCAATTGAAAATTCGAACATATATGTACAAATGTCCGTAGAATTGAATGGCGCAAACCGCGTCAAAATATCTAGTACCGTTTATTAGTTATAGGCCGACAAAGTGAAAAAAACTTGAGAGATTTCTAATCAAAATAAAACTTTCTATTTTGAAAACTAAAGGCCAAAGAATTTTTTAATTATTTTTCCCATAATTAGTGTGTTTGATTTAAGGGAAAATGATACCTTTTATTTAATTACAGGGTGATCGAATTTTTACTGCTCTACTGACTATTAGAAGTCTCGATTTTTTGGTTTTTCGCTTTGTCTAACTGTACCAGCGGGGCCCGGCAATTGAAAATTCGTGCATATATGTACAAATGTCCGTAGAATCGAATGGCGCAAACCGCGTCAAAATATCTAGTACCGTTCATTAGTTATAGGCCGACAAAGTGAAAAAAACATGAGAGATTTCTAATCAAAATAAAACTTTCTATTTTGAAAACTAAAGGCCAAAGAATTTTTTAATTATTTTTCCCATAATAAGTGTGTTTTAATTAAGGGAAAATGATACCTTTTATTTAAATACAGGGTGATCGAATTTTTACTGCCCTACTGACTATTAGAAGTCTCGATTTTTTGGTTTTTCGCTTTGTCTAACTGTACCAGCGGGGCCCGGCAATTGAAAATTCGTGCATATATGTACAAATGTCCGTAGAATCGAATGGCGCAAACCGCGTCAAAATATCTAGTACCGTTCATTAGTTATAGGCCGACAAAGTGAAAAAAACTTGAGAGATTTCTAATCAAAATAAAACTTTCTATTTTGAAAACTAAAGGCCAAAGAATTTTTTAATTATTTTTCCCATAATTAGTGTGTTTGATTTAAGGGAAAATGATACCTTTTATTTAATTACAGGGTGATCGAATTTTTACTGCCCTACTGACTATTTGAAGTCTCGATTTTTTGGTTTTTCGCTATGTCTAACTGTACCAGCGGGGCCCGGCAATTGAAAATTCGTACATATATGTACAAATGTCAGTAAAATCGAACGGCGCAAACCGCGTCAAAATATCTAGTACCGTTCATTAGTTATAGGCCGACAAAGTGAAAAAAACTTGAGAGATTTCTAATCAAAATAAAACTTTCTATTTTGAAAACTAAAGGCCAAAGAATTTTTTAATTATTTTTCCCATAATTAGTGTGTTTGATTTAAGGGAAAATGATACCTTTTATTTAATTACAGGGTGATCGAATTTTTACTGTCCTACTGACTATTAGAAGTCTCGATTTTTTGGTTTTTCGCTTTGTCTAACTGTACCAGCGGGGCCCGGCAATTGAAAATTCGTACATATATGTACAAATGTCAGTAAAATCGAACGGCGCAAACCGCGTCAAAATATCTAGTACCGTTCATTAGTTATAGGCCGACAAAGTGAAAAAAACTTGAGAGATTTCTAATCAAAATAAAACTTTCTATTTTGAAAACTAAAGGCCAAAGAATTTTTTAATTATTTTTCCCATAATTACTGTGTTTGAATTAAGGGAAAATGATACCTTTTATTTAATTACAGGGTGATCGAATTTTTACTGCCCTACTGACTATTAGAAGATGGTTTTTCGCTTTGTCTAACTGTACCAGCGGGGCCAGGCAATTGAAAATTCGTACATATATGTACAAATGTCCGTAGAATCGAATGGCGCAAACCGCGTCAAAATATCTAGTACCGTTCATTAGTTATAGGCCGACAAAGTGAAAAAAACATGAGAGATTTCTAATCGAAATAAAACTTTCTATTTTGAAAACTAAAGGCCAAAAAATTTTTTAATTATTTTTCCCATAATAAGTGTGTTTGAATTAAGGGAAAATGATACCTTTTATTTAAATACAGGGTGATCGAATTTTTACTGCCCTACTGACTATTTGAAGTCTCGATTTTTTGGTTTTTCGCTTTGTCTAACTGTACCAGCGGGGCCCGGCAATTGAAAATTCGTACATATATGTACAAATGTCCGTAGAATCGAATGGCGCAAACCGCGTTAATAATTCTATTACCGTTCATTAGTTATAGGCCGACAAAATGAAACCACCATAAAATATTTCTAATCAAACTAAATATATCAATTTTAGAAACTAAAGGCCAGAGATTTTTTAAATTATTTTTCCCCTAATCAGCGTGGTCAGATTAAGAGAATATTAAAAATACCCCATTGTTAAAATAGCGCTTACGTCTTTATTATATCATTACTCATAACTATGTAAATTAACACATGCACAAAATGTGAAATATTCGAACCGTGATGATTTATTTATTATCAAAAGCAGTGGCGGCTTAAGACGTGAGCCACTTAGGCACTGGCTTAGGGCGCCTGGCTTTTTGGGGCGCCCAAAAAATATAAAAATTAAAGACAAATATATAAATAAACAAAAAAAATCAATGTATGGAATATATACCTGTCCTGTATTATTAAATTTAGAGCCCGTCAAAGTTAGTTTTGTGTAAATAAATTGTGTAATTTATTGAACATGCCATTGCGAAATAATCAAGTCAGGAAGAAATGATACATAAATTTGCGATAGTGAAGGCACGGAAAGTTACCATATAATTTAATCATTCCTGGATTCTCGTTAGATTAAAATTCTGATAGGTATTTTTACCTTCCGTCACCTTTAGGTAATGAGGGTATTGTTGTTCAAATACTCTAAAAATGCGTTCACTTACGTAACATTCTCTTTAGAATCAAATAATATTACTACCAAGTTTATATATCTACCCATTTTAGAATTATTGCCCAAAAAGTCAGTATACCCCATATTTAGATAAAAACTTTCAAAACTATAATTTTTATGTATCTAGATACTTCTTAATTCGCTGATTCCAAATTTTGAAACCGCATGTCAATATCTCGTTTCGTTTTCGAGATATTTAGATATAAAGTTTTGCTCAAAACTGCCCATTTTTGGGTAATAACCCGAAAATGGGTCGAGATATGAATTTGCCGGCAACACCATTCGATTCTACGAACAAAACTACATAAGTATACCAATTTTCATAATTTTTGTCTAACCGGTTCATTTTTTATGAATAAAAGTTTGAAAACCCCTGAAAATGGCCAAAATCTGAAAAAATCGTAAGGGGTACCCCTTAGATTTTTGCGAATTTTGGCCATTTTCAGTTATTTTGCTTTAGAGATTGTATGCGGTGTTCAAAAATTCTGAAAATTGGTGTACTTATGTAATTTTGCCCGTAGAATCGAATGGTGTTGTCGCCAAATTCACATCTCGACCCATTTTTGGATTATTACCCAAAAATGGGCAGTTTTGAGCAAAACTTTGAATCCAAATATCTCGAGAACGAAAAGAGATATTGACCTGCGGTTTCAAAATTTGGAGTCAGCGCATTGAGAAGTATCTAGATACATATAAATTAGATTTTTGAAAATTTTGAAGTTTTTATCTAAATGTGGGGTATATTGAATTTTGAGGCAATGATTCAAAAATGGGTAAAGATATAAACTTGGTAGTAATATTATTTGATTGTAAAGAGAATGTTACGTAAGTGTATGCATTTTTAGAGTATTTATATATAAGTATACATAATGTATATTCATGTGATAATTTTATTGGATTTATAGAATATTTTCCAAGGAACTTTATAGTGTTTTTGTTGCTAATGATTATAATTTATATATTATTAACTTTTAAGTTCTTTTTCTTTTAAGTCCAAAAAAAAAAAACAGAAATAATTTTTGTAACGGGTGGTGGCGCTCTAATCTAATTTGGCTCAGGGCGCCTATATATTATCTTGAGCCGGCCCTGATCAAAAGAGAAAAATGAATTTGTTTAGCATGACTTACATTAGAAGATCTCAGCTACCCGGCATCTCTGCAATCTCGTACTCAACTGCTCGGCATTTCTGCAAACTCGTTTCCATTTACTCGGGAACTCGGCAATTTCCATTCACCTGCAAATTGACAAAAACATAAAAATTAAATAATTGTGTTCATCTGAATCGATTTCTAATAAATAAATTATTTAAAAAAAATATTATTATTTAAATTTTATTTTGTTACCAATATTTTTGCTATGAAATATTTAATAATTTATAAAATTAAACACAAAACTTATATATAATTATGAAACATTTTAGTTTCATACAAACACATTATCAACTTACATAACCATTAATAAAGTTAGTATATTATTTAAACTTACGATTGTTATTAATTTGGAACAATAGTTTACAATATTTCTCTATTAAAACAATAATATATCAACAATAAATGCATTTTTAGCAGTAAAATTAAATAGATATTTGCTTGAAGACGACTGCTACACAAGTGACGAGAGAAAACGTTACGAACACAAACGAGTTTAATTTGGAATGCCGACTGTAATTATGCTCGATTTTGTTAATACAATGCAGATAGAAAATTTATTTACAAAATAAAAATAATACAAAATAAGAGATGTACTTTAAAATGCAATTATTCATGATTATTCGAACGTAAAATTACATACCAATAAAATTTATTAAGAATTGCCAGAAACTATTTTAAATTGTTCTCATCTGCCGAAACTTTAAATTAATATAGTTGAAACATTGTTTAAACTTACTATTATTATTAATTTGCAACAATATGAAAAACCAAATACATTATATTTTAACGAATAGATATTTTTACATTATGTGCACAAAATATGCCATTTTCCAAACTAACCCATGCTAAACTTGAATGCACATTATTATGAGAACACTTCAAAATACATATAAAATCATGTAAAATATAAAGAAAAATAACACTTAGCAGTATATTTCCAATTTCTATGCACAAATAAAACTGTACTCACGATTCCAACATTGTAATTCGCCAGTAATTTTCTCGTACAAATATATCGACTTCAACAACAAATATTGTCTCAAACGTTCAACCAACACTTTATCTCACTTTTCTACATTATTTTTCATACGTTTCCCAAGTTTTAACGAAGAAAATAAACGTCTATTACACTACAATGCAAACCGGTCACTTTTGTACAACATGTACCAAGAGCTGTGTTCATATTTACGTAATTTTCTTGCACAAATAGTCGACCCCAGTAACAATTATTATCTCAAACGATGAACAATCACTTTATAAAGCTTTTCTATGTAATTTTTCTTAAGTGTCTTGAGATTTAACGAGGAAAATAAACGTTTTATCACAGCAAAATGCAAGTTGGCGTCACCTCGCCATTTTGTTCGTACATGTAGTTGTGAACTTGTTATGTGGCCGCGTACGCGTAGGAATATCAAGTACTACGTGATTCAAGTTGCAATTTATTTGGAAATAAATTACGCAAAATATAAAATTTATCGTGGAATTATTTAATATTTAATTATTTTAATATCAATTTTGAATTTATTTATGTGTTTCAGGCGTTTTAAAGAAACATATCTTATTTTGTCTGATATGCATAAAATTCGATGGGATTACTTTTTCAACAAATCATAAACTCTGGACAAATGATTAAAAATTCCTACAAAATTTTTTAAATATAGACTTAAAACTATAAAAAAATTGTGGGATAAATAATTCTTCGACCGATATTTTAATACAAAAACCTTAAAAGTCAATTTTTGAATTGATTTTTTTTTCATTATTTTCTTTCTAAAAATTGTTTTATATGCTTAATAACTCTGAAAATTCGCATAATTATGTAGTTATATTCACAAAATCGATTTGTGATATCGCCAAGTACGTATTTCCATCCGTTTTAGGGTTATTACCCAAAAATGGGTAACTGTTTTAAGGGAAAATACTTTTCTTTTAAATACAGGGTGATCGAATTTTTAATAGACTACTGTGTATTTGAAGATCTCATTTTTTGGTTTTTCGCTTTGTCTGACTGTACCAGATGGGCACGACAATTAAAAATTGAAACACATATGTACAAAAGTCCATAAAATGCCGTAAAGCGCGTCAATGTATCTTTAACCGTTCATTAGTTATAGCCCGGCAAAGTAAAAAAAACTATCATTAGTTATAGCCCGGCAAAGTAAAAAAAACTATGACAGATTTCTAATCAAAATAAAAATTTCTATTTTGGAAACTAAAGCCCTGAGAATATTTAGATTATTTTTCCTGTAATCAACGTGGTCGGATTAAGTGGAAATTAAAAATATCCCATTGTTAAAATGGTGCTTACGCCTTTATGAGATCACTGCCCCTGATATTATCATCTTTACTGATAACTGTGTTGATTGACACACCCACAAATTGTGAAATATTCGAACCGTGATGATTTATTTATTATCAAAAGAGAAAAATGAATTAATTTAGCATGACTTAAGGCTCATTCACAGTGACGAAATTAAACGAAATTATACTTAGTACTTATACTTAACGTTCTAAATATAAGTTTGCATATGGCTTCTCGAATGGAAGTGTTCACACCGCTCAAATTAGTACTTATACTTATACTTATACACAGCACTTAAGAAATGTTTGCAAACTCCAAACTTTTCACTTATAATTATACTTAGAATCTTAAGTGCACCAATCGCAACGCGTGAGAAATGAAATAGCGATATTATTGTTTCTCTCTCGGCGTTATGTTGCATTTTGACGTTTGGGTTATGGTTTGACAGTTCGTTTCATTAATTATCTGTTTTGTTTATATAAAAATGAAAGAAGTAGTAATGCGAGTCGTGCAAAGAAGAAGATGTCTTCTTGCTATGGCGTATATTTTAAACAAAAAGAAGCAAAAACGTCGATGGTGGGTTCGTCCTATAAATAAACGTCGACCCGAACAAGGAGATTGGAATATTTTAATTAGGGAAATGAGATTAACAGATGAAGTATCTTTTTTTGAATATACACGATTAGACGTATGTCAATTTGATCTCTTGTTTCTCTCTTTCTTTCAAGTTCTCAAAAATATGCATAGATGTCACTACAGTACTAAGTGAAAATTTTAATTATAAATATAATTTCAACGTGTATTTAATACTGTTTTAAGACGGGTATTTTTAAGTATAATTTATAAGTATAAGTACTAAGTATAATTTCACTTAATTTCGTCACTGTGAATGAGCCTTTACACTAGAAGATCCCAGCTACTCGGCATCTCTGCAATCTCGTACTCAACTGCTCGGTATCTCTGCACACTCGTTTTCAATTACTCGGGAACTCGGCAATTTCCAACAACCTGCAAATTGACAAAAACATAAAAATTAAATTGATGTTTGCTACTGAATGCATTTTGTTCGATTTCTAATAAATAAATTACTTAAAAGCATTTGTTATTATTCATATTTTAGTTTGTTACCAATATATTTGCTATGAAATATTTAATAATTTATAAAATTGTACACAAAGTTTAACTATAATTATGAAACATTTTATTCTCATACAAACACATTATCAACTTACATAACCATTAATATAGTTGGGATATTATTTAAACGATTGTTATTAACTTGCAACAGTAGTTAATAATATTTCACTATTAAAACAATAATATATCAACAATAAATGCATTTTTAGCAGCAAAATAAAATAGATATTTGCTTGAAGACGGCAGCTATACAAGTTACAAGTAAGAACATTACAGACGAACACAAACGAGTTTAATTTGGAATGCCGACCGTATTTATGCTCGATTTTGTTAATTCAATGCAGATAGAAAATTTATTTACAAAATAAAAATAATACAAAATAAGAGATGTACTTTAAAATGCAATTATTCATGAATATTCGAACGTAAAATTTTATATCAATAAAAATGATACCAAATTTAGTTACGGAAATACCTATGGGTTTTTAATTTATAATACAAATACACAAAGCTCAGATTCAACGATTTCTTCTGAAAAGAAAATAATTCATTGTATCATACACTAAAATTGTTATTTCGAATGATATTTGAATGTATGGGTCAGAATATTTTTAGATAATAATGGGGGATTACGGCTCAATCGAATTAAAGGAAAATAGTAAAAAATTACGAATGTATATGCTGAATAACGAATATTAATAAAAAAATGAAATGGTATAATTGAGATTTTTCGGAAATAAAGGGTTTTTTGTTATAGCGCTTCGACACTAATATGAAAATAGTTTGATTGGCGGCCGAGAAACCGCCTATACATGCATTACAAATAGCGTGTTAGGAGGTGGGATTACTACCAATGGAAGTTAAGAAATTCAAATTCGAAAGGAGGGGCTAACATTCCTGTACTACAGTTTTCAAACAGTTTTTATTTTAACACAAATTTCTTGCATTAAATTTAATAATTTAAATACACCTGTAATTATAAAGTATGTAGACTTGTACAGTGTTATAATATTCATTTATTTTTATGTAAATATAACTTAAAATAGCATATATTTCAAGAACATTTAGGTCCATGATGAAAACAGTTTGATAAAAAAACATATATATGTGACGTCACGTCAATCTTTTCAAAATTCGGGAGACCATAACTCGCTTATTAATAGGAATTTTTTCACCGGATTTTCATCAATAGTCTTAGTTTTCCTAATATTTTCAGATGAAATTATAAAAAAAAAATGGTGTAATCCCCCATTATTATAGTTGTAATTAAAGCTTGAACTTGTGAAAAAAATTACCATGTAATTTTTATAAGAAAAAACATATTTCCAACAAAAATAACTATTAATATAATTGAAACATTGTTTAAACTTACGACTGTTATTAATTAAAACTAAATAATGTGTTTTAAACTACAGATAAATTATCAAAAACAATATTTCCAATACTTTCAAGCAGGTATTGTAAGAAAATAACTAAAATTCTACTTACATATTAAAGGGACGCCACCAAAGTTTGGTTGTTTTCTTGCACTAAACAATCGATTCCCACAAAATTCTTATCACAAATGTTTAAAGAGCACTTTATTTCACTTTTCCGCGTAAATTTTCTCAGCTTTTCCTAGTGCTTCCAGCACAAAATCATGAATTTGTAGCACTAAAAACATGTTGACAATTTTCTCTTCGAGCACATGTATGAATACGTGTGAACTGCTCCGCCGCGAACTATAGTTCTAAAAATGCTGAAATAAAAAGAAATGTTAAAATAGCCCAGAAATGTTATAACAGTTTTCGTAAAATGCAAAATAGATTATAATATAGCTATAGCATTGTTTATACTGTTATTATTAACTTGCAACAATATGAAACCCTAAATATAATGCCGGTAGTATTTACTCAAAATTTTAGTCACCCTGACTAACTAATTACCATTACTACCATTTAGAAATACATTGGGGTGATTAAAAAACAGTTGAATTTGTTATTTAAGAGTAAATACTACCAGTCAATGTCTTTTAAATGAATTAAATTACACTTACAAATCAAGTACGTCTCTTGTCCGTTTTAACCTTCAAAGTTTGCACTATATTTAGTCAAAAATACGAATAGATACACCACTGACTATTTTACTAATCAATTATTCTCAGCAACTATTATCGGCTTGGCATTGTTCGTAAACATCAATAAATGTTCTTAAATTTGATCACTTATTTCACCAAATGTTATTCAACAACACAATGTTCCTTCAAAATACACGTACACTTTCTCAATTTCATTATAAAATATCGTAAACACTATTTAAATAATTATTTGTGTTGATAAATACTCAGTTACGTTCAATGAACACGAAATAACTTGGAACTAGACTGAATCATGGAATGAATCGCGTAACTTACATAAGAGGACGTGTGTTGGAGAGAGATAGAAGATACCCAATGTCAGATTGATGAATGATGATTTGGAATTATCAATTATCATTAAATGATAAATAATCTTTATAAAAACATGCCATTTTATATGCCATTCATGAAAAAGTACTTAAAACATTTGTAGATTTTCGTATTTCCGAGAAATCGGCGAAAATTCAACGACTTGAAGTTGAAATTGTCAGCTGTTAACCAAGAACATTGTTAATTGTTGATTATAGTTATTAGCATTGTTTAAACATTACTGTAATATGTTTTTGAATAAAAATGTTCCTTATTAATCCTATTTTAATATTCCATGCTTCCATTTACTGTAATTAATAATAAATTGTTGTATTATACCAGAGTTACATAATACCTTTACCAAGTATTTATGTATTTGTTTTAATAACTTTGAAATATATTTTTATCAAAAAATGATGCTTATTATTCATATTATAATATTCTATAATCAATTTTCCATTATTTATTTATAAATGGGGGATTACGGCTCAATCGAATTAAAGGAAAATAGTAAAAAATTACGAATGAATATACTGAATAACGAATATTAATAAAAAAAATGAAATGGTATAATTGAAATATTTCGGAAATAAAGGGTTTTTTGTTATAGCGCTTCGACACTAATATGAAAATATTTTGATTGGCGACCGAGAGACCACCTATACATGCATTACAAATAGCATGTTAGGAGGTGGGGATTACTACCAATGGAAGTTAAGAAATTTAAATTCGAACGGAGGGGCTAACATTCCTGTACTACAGTTTCCAAACAGTTTTTATTTTAACATAAATTTCTTGCATTAAACTTAATAATTTAAATACACCTGTAATTATAAAGTATGTAGGCTTATACAGTGTTATAATATTCATTTATTTTTATGTAAATATAACTTAAAATAGCATATATTTCAAGAACATTTAGGTCCATGATGAAAACAGTTTGATATAAAAACACATAAATGTGACGTCACGTCAATCTTTTCAAAATTCGGGAGACCATAACTCGCTTATTAATAGGAATTTTTTCACCGGATTTTCATCAATAGTCTCAGTTTTCCTAATATTTTCAGATGAAATTATAAAAAAAAAATGGTGTAATCCCCCATTGTCAAAATTGGCAATGTTTTCATTGTAGATTTGGCTCCAGGAATAGGGGCACATATTGAACTATTTCATTAAATATTTCTATAATTTATTAGTAAAAAATCAATATTCAAACATTGTTTCACATATTTCCAATTACAATATTGCCCTAATTGTTCCATAAATGTAATAATTTCATTCTAAATGTTATTGCAAAAACAGCTGATTCCAAGATGTGACTGTTTCAAGGTATATATCGTCGGATTTCTGGTATAAAGACTTAACCGTCTTTAGACTAGTTTTGAGATAAACAGGAAAAACTTGTTTTTATTTACAATATTGACTTATTTAACAAGATATTGTGTTATATCGATGAGATTAATATTTTATGCATTTTTCAACATACTTTCGCAACATTTTGAAGCATATGTCATGAAATATTTAATAAAAATGTCGTTTAAGTCTTTTGATAAGGAATTATAATTTACATAAGTCTTTTAAGCACGTCGCTTACGTCATTATGTCAATTAAATATTTTTTAGTTTGGTGTTTACGTCTGGCGTTAAAGTCTATTAAATATATACTGCATTTTTAATTTGTCAATAATAAAAATTTTGCTCATCACTAACTAAAATATTAAGATGAGAGTCTAAATTATTTCAATTAAAACGAATTTATTTTATTATTATTATTATTATTATTATATCAATAATAAAATACGTATTTCAATAAAAAGTAAACGTGATTCACAAAAATAAACAATTTATTCTTTTTTAGTAGTATACATATAAAAAAATAATACCTATTCATACATAAGAAAAATAAATAGCCCTTTTACGTTACAAAAATATTAATTGTATTCTTCTTCTATATTTTTTTTCAATTTCTGTTATGTTATGAAGAGGTGCGTACTAATATGCTTCTTCTATATTTCTTTCATTTTCTGTTATATGAAGAGGTGCGTGTTTCTTCTATAATTTTTTCATTACTTTGGAGAAGATTAAATATTTTATCTACTCTTGAATTTTGCATTATTCATTTTCTGAAAATAAAACGAAAAGTCTTAAACTCCAAAATTTTAAATGTTTATACAGAAATTATTTCTATCCTATAGAAACTTTTCTTTATAACACACAAAAATATATACATAAAGTTATTTATACCCGTTTCTAAAATTAATTAAAGTCGTAAAATAATACATTAATTTCAAATACAAATTCTCTAACAGCTACATGTAAACTGTATAGGACTGTGGCGTTTGAGACATTTTGCATATGTCTGTGCAGAATGACTTATACGACAATATATTTAAATCATTCGTACTAATGAACTATACTATATAACCAACTTTTTTTTTTGTTTAATATATAGCTTAATACCTAAATTTTTAATATTTATATAGTTGTGAACACCAGATTAATAAATAATATGAAAATAAATTAACTTTTGTGGAACACAACTCGCTAACATCACCCATTACATTAGCACGTAGAATGGCGTTTAAGACATTTCGTATAAAAGTTCTGTGCGCATCGAAAAGTGTCAGATGGCGTTTACGAAACTTTAAAATGAATTACCTTCTAACACAAATTTTTTGGCGCTTAGATATTGTGCTCAGAGCATGCGTCGTGAAGAGACGTATCCGTTTATGTGCATAACTCATTTTATCATTTTTTGGCGGTTAAGTCTTTTTACCAGAAATCCGACGATATCTTTAAAAATATAAAATATTTGGAACTATATATTGTTGTTAAATAGTCTCAAATACTTGTAAATTGTTGTACATTAACTTTTATTGATATATTAATAAAAATATGTTCGCAAAATACTGTTTAAGATATGTACAAAATCTGATAAAATGATTCCAGAATCTTATGTTTATGTTTAATCATCTTTTTTTTGGAAGAATATCATATATTTCTTGAATAATAAACTTATTTTCTTATTAATTTATATTATAACACATTCTACAAATACAAATATATAATTTGTTGTACATTAACCTTTATTGCGTTGCTGGAAAATGTTTCATTTTAAATGATGAGTTATTTTTCTATTAAGAACTCTGATAAAAATACATATACATGGTTTAACTTTGAGACTATTCGTGATAAAGAAGAACCAAGAAGAATAAACACGTTTTAGGATACCTAGAATACGATTTTACTAGTTTTACGATGATGTCTGTATGTGTGTCTGTGTGTGCGTGTCAAAATTTCTCTGACGATAACACCAACATTACAGTTCTAAAAATCATAATTCTTTCGTATTCCTCTTCTTTACATCCATATGAACAGCTGATATGATTTTGGTTATAATTGGAGAACCGGAAGTACCCGTATTTGAAGTTTTTAAGTACCACAAAAAAATTAGTAAAACCATTTTTGAGTAGCGATATAAATACCGTTGTTGATAAATGTTACATTAAAAAATGGACCATTCAAAAAACATGTATACCAAATTTTATTAAAATATTTAAATAAATAGCCATTTAATTAAAAATATTTTAAAGGGCGTTGACCCCAAAAAAATTACGGTTTTTAATCGTTTTTTACTAAGCTTAAATCACTCGTACAATAATTCTGAAAAATTCAAACTTGTATTAAAAAATACGTAGAATTTAATGAAAAAGTCGACAAGTTTGTATCTATACTCAGTTTTGGGTAACAAATATCTACCTATTTAAGGGTTGAAGATACGATTCTAATTTTATCAAAAATCGATTCCTTGGGTACATACAAATACATATGTATACTAATTTTTGTTAATTTTCTGCAAAGGATATACTAAATATTTGAACTTATTATTATTCAGGAATTTTGTCGGCGTCCGACGCGTAGCTTGCGCACTAAAAATTCAAAGATTTGCGGTAAAATTAAAAGTGTGTTTATTTAGAATTCCCTCAACAAAAAAAATTGAAAATTGGTACACTTGTGTAAGAATATACGTAGAATCTGATAGTGAAGTTGAAAATTGTTTACCTTTACCCAGTTTTGGGTGGTGATTATCTACCCATTTAAGGGTTGAGGGTTCGACTTTAATTTTATGAAAAATCGATTCTTTGAGTCATAATACATATGTTTACTAATTTTTGTTAAAATATTGCAACAGATAATTTAGTAATATCAAAACAAAATTTTCAGAGGTCATTGACCCTAAAGGTGTAAATTCAGAATCTTATATTACTATAATTATACCAATTGTACAATAATTCTGAAAATAGGTATACATGTACAGAAAATATGTAGATTCTAATGGTAAAGCCGACATGTATGTGTCTCCACCCAGTTTTGGGTAGCATATATATACTCATTTAAGGGTTGAAGATAGAGGTTTAATTTTAATAAAAATTGATTCCTTCGGTCAAAATTCATATACACAATGATTTTTATCAAATTCTTTTGAGTGGTCCAATTTTAATTGTAGCAATTATCAATAATGTTATTTACATAATCGCTGCTCAAAAATGGTTTTACTAATTGATTTATGGTACTTAGACCAATTAAGCAAAAATTTTGAAAACTAAGTTGTTTATATAAGAAAGTTCGTAGAATCTAATGGTGCTACAGAAAAAAATCCAGCTCCACCCATTTTCGGGTGGTAAATATACACCCATTTTTGGGTAAGGGATATGGGTTTAATTTTTAAAAAATCGATTCCTCGGTCCAAAATACATATGTGTACCAATTTTCACTTAAATATTTTTAAGAACACAAAAGTTATTCGTTTTCATGCTCATGTTAAAAAATATGGGTTTCATAAATCGTTTTTTACTGGGCTTAAACATATGATACAATAATTCTGAAAATTGGTGTACTTGTATTAAAAAGTACGTAGAATTTAATGATCAAGTCAACAGGTTTGTTTCTCCACCCAGTTTTGGGTATCGTGTATCTACCCATTTAAGGGTTAAAGACAGGGGTTTAATTTTATCAAAAATCGATTCCTCGGGTCAATATACATATGTATACCAATTTTTGTTAATTTTCTGCTAAGGATATACTAAATATTTAAACTTGTATTAACCCTAAATTTCGGTAATCTTGCCGGCGTCTGACGCGTAGCTTGCGCACTAAAAATTCAAAGATTTGCGGTAAAATTCAAAGTGTGTTTATTTGGAATTCCTTACACAAAAAAAATTGAAAATTGGTACACTTATGTAACAATATACGTAGAATCTGATGGTGAAGTCGAAAATTGTTTATCTTTACCCAGTTTTGGGTGGTGAATATCTACCCATTTAAGGGTTGGGGCTATGACTTTATTTTTACGAAAAATCGATTCTTTGGGTCATATTACATATGTTTACTAATTTTGTTAAAATATTGCAACAGGTAACTTAGTAATATCAAAACAAAATTTTCATATGTCATTGACCTTAAAGGTGTGTGATTCAGAACCTTATATTACTGTAGTACAATAATTCTGAAAATTAGTATACATGTATAAAAAAATATGTAGATTCGAATGGTGAAGTCGACAGGTTTGTATCTCTACCTAGTTTTGGGTAGTGTATATCTATCCATATAAGGGTTGAAGATAAGGGTTTAATTTTAGAAAAATACGATTCTTCGTGTCAAAATACATAGGTGTACTAATTTTTGTTAATTTTCTGCAAAGGGTATACTAAATATTTGAACTTGTATTTGCCCTAAATTTCAGGAATCTTGTCGGCGTCCGACGCGTAGCTTGCGCACTAAAAATTCAAAGATTTGCGGTATAATTCAAAGTGTGTTTATTTGGAATTCCTTGCACAAAAAAATTTGAAAATTGGTACAATTATGTAACAATATACGTAGAATCTGAAGGTAAAGTCTAAAATTGTTTATCTTTACCCAATTTTGGGTGGTGAATATCTACCTATTTAAGGGTTGAAGGTACGACTTTAATTTTACGAAAAATCGATTCTTTGGGACTTATTACATATGTTTACTAATTTTTGTTGAAATATTACAACAGGTAATTTAGTAATATCAAAACAAAATTTTCAAAGGTCATTGACCCTAAAGGTGTGTGATTCAGAACCTTGTATTACTGTAGTACAATAATTCTGAAAATTGGTATGCATGTATAAAAAAATATGTAGATTTGAATGGTGTAGTCGACAGGTTTGTATCTCGACCCAGTTTTGGGTACTATATACCTAACCATTTAAGGGTTAAAGATAGGGGTTTAATTTTAACAAAAATGAATTCCATGATTCAAAATATATATGCACTGCAATTTTTATCAAAATATTTTGAATGGTCCAGTTTTAATTGTAACATTTATCAACAATGGTATCTGAATCGCTATTCAAAAACGGTTTTACTAATTTATTCATGGTACTTAGACCAATTAAGCAATTAAAGACTGGGTTATTTATATTAGAAAGTACGTAGGTTCTAATGGCATTATAGAAACAATTTCATCTCCACCCATTTTTGGGTCGTGAATTTATACTCATTTTTGGGTAACAAATGTGGATTTAATTTCATCAAAAATCGATTCCTCGGGTAAAAGTACATATGTGTACCAATTTTAATTCAAATATTCCTCAGGATACAAAAGTTATTCAAGTTTTCATGCACATGCAATGTGTAGTTAAAGTTAAAAAAAATATATATCAATATACAAAAACAGCATTATGTAACTTTTAATTGTGAGTAAATATCTTCAAATAAACTTTTTTTAAAAATGAGAAATAAAGCCGTTATTTAATAATTTATGAAACAATAATTCCAATAAAATATTGGTATAGCCACCTATTGACAAGAATTATAAACACTGGCTGGACTTGTGAATTTTATCTTATTTATATTCAGAAATTGATATCTCAAAACTGGGGCGTTAAATAGAAAAAAGTTTCATATAAAATTTGCTCAAAATATTCTAATTTAATTATTTATATAACAATCTTAATTATATAGTTTGTATTTTTAGAGATATAAATGTTTAAATAAATAGAACATTTTCTCAAGAGCTATAGGTAAATAAAATCAATTATAAGTTAATAGTTATTTATGTATTAAGAGCGTAAGGAGGCTTTTATGGCCTGCGGCGGGATTTTGAGCCCGAGGCGTAAGCCGAGGGATAAAAACACGTCAAAGGCCATAAAAGCAAGTTACGCTCGTGGTGCATACAAAACTTTATGCACGGACGAAAATTTTCAAATTATGAGTATTAGTAAAATTGCATCGAAAAGAATTTGTCCTCGTACATCCAGTATCTAGTGTTGCTATGAAAGCGGAAAACAACAGTTTATTGTTTGTCTATTAGTTCTGTCATTTGAGTTTTATTTTGTGTATCTCCGTGCTTTCCATATAAATATCACAAAATGAATTTTCATTTTTCATTAAAGAATATAAAAATTTTAGATTTGTAATGTTGCCTGTTTAAATTGTTTATATTGTAAGTTACAATTTGGTTTAACGTTTCATTATAGCCCGGCGGGCTATAATGAGGCCCGCGGGCTATAAAATAACGTTTATGTCCAAGAAATTCGTGTATAATTGTCAAATTATGATACGTCCGTGCATAAAATATATTTAGAATTAAATAATAAATAGAGTTTGTTACAAAAATTATTTTGTAAAAAATTTTGTTCGCGACAAATAAATTGATTTTTATTTTTATTCATTATCTCTGAAATTAAAACGTATATAAAAAAAAGTTTCAACCAAACTGCCTTTTATTTTTAATTACAAATATTTTTTCTCATGATAAACTTGGGCGAAATGTTATTAGTTTAGCCAAAAAACGGATTTTCTCAAAATTATTAATACCAAAACAATACTACTGCTGTACTCTATGATGAAACTTATGAACTATACTTTTGTGTTACATTGTAAGAAAATACGTTGATGTATCGTGTAAATGGGAGAAAATCAATAATATCGACAAATCAATTAACCAATCAAGTTTGCGGAAATGTGCATGGGATCTAAGCGGGAATAAAATTTGTTTAAACAAATGACATTTGATTATTAATCAAATGACAGATGGAAAACTTGTTAAATTTATCATTTTATATAAATTAATAATTAAAATATAGTTTGATACACGATTTTATGTTTATTATAATTAAAATATGCTTTTCTTTGTCAATTTTATTTGACGTTTGTTATATCTGCAGCAAGATGTCTCCACGTGTATTACAGCAAATCTGACCTTCAAGAAATCCAGGACTGTAATTAAAAATTATTGTCAACAGAACATGTTTAACAGTTTTTTGGGCAAAAATATATATGTATTTCAACAAGGATAAGACAATAGTTTATAAAAAATACAAAATAAATGATCAAACTTGTTTATTTAAGAATATATACGGAAATATTGACTAGCAGAAAATTTCCTGAATACGTCTTGTGTGATAGCAACAAATTATTTATGGAATGCAAAATATGACTGGCGCTGGCGTTTAAATACCATAAAATATACATTGGAATTTCTTCAAAATTTGACCACATACAATAATTTTTCAATTAAATATTGTTATTATATGTAATTTGGAGGTTAAATAAATATAATATTGTACATATTATTCATTTTTTATTATAATAAATACCATATTTTGTTATATACATTATAGAGTGTACAGAATAAAAGTATTTTATTGTTTGTTAATATTATATACAATAATTGTTAACTATAACATTATGCTAATAATACAATTTACAGAAATAAACATATAATACAAAATAAATAAAAATTATTATGTATAACACTGACATGGCATCTACATTATTTTGTTTTCATTTTTCTTCACTAAATTTTCATAAAAAGTTAATGTGTTATATATCAGCAGATTCAGTGTGAAGCACTGAGTAAAATTATACTAAATACTTGTACTAAAATATTAAAGTAACACTAACATTATCCATCTAGTCTTATTAAAGGTTATTTATCATTATTTTGTTGTTTGATGTCATCTGTTTGTGTTTTGTCTTCTATGATTCGTCCCACATTCTTCGTCTACATAAAAACAACCCCCGGAGTTTAGTTCTGCGATATTTCATCCCTTAAACAACAATATTCTTCGCTAGACAACTCCAAACATTTGTAATGTTTGCATTTAATAAGTTCTTGTAATCATCTCATTTGGAATTCTGTAGAAAAACTTATACAATGATAATAATAATGCTGTGTATTGATTATTATATACAAATATACATACCGTAATATAATACATGTAATATTGTTATGTCCATTTGGTTTAAGAGGCATTGAAAGCTGTAGCATCTTTACAAAAATCTATAAAATAACCAATAGTGTTGTTATTAAATTTGTAAAAATTATTGCCTGAAGCTCTATGTAAGAGCTAATAAACCTTGTTGTCTCTAAACCTGTTTCGCAAACCGGTTTTTCTAACTAGTTTCCGTTCAAACCGGTTTTTGTACTGGTTTTTATGAACAGTTTCTTCCCAAACCGGTTTTTCAAGTTCAATACTCGCTCAAAATCTGGTTTATTTTACTGAAAAACTGGTTTCATGCCCTGAAATACAATTTATTTACATATCCATTGTTTATGTAAACCTAAGTCAGCACATAAATGAGATTGCGTATATTTCCAAATTGACTCACATATAAGTAGGCAATTGCTGAATAGATATTTCTTAATATTATAACAAATACCAGACCTCAATTTCTTTGCTGACTTATCTTTACGTGAATATATATAGACGACTGAACGACAGGGAGAGGAAGCTCTAACATTGTAGCCTGTCCGTTACAGTCGCGAGTATAGGCTCTATTTTGTATCTTACATATATTTATTAATAATAAAGATATTTATATTTTTATATAATCAATTGTGTAAATCAACCCTTGGGCGACCCATTTCAGAGTCAGCATCGAAGCACAGTAAGTAAATAATATTCTTTATTACATCACTAACTAATTTGATACAAGACGTAACTGCCAAATCTGGCAAGAACCCTTTCTTTAAATTTATTTGTTTATTCGCCTCATAAAGGCGGGTTACAAATTGGTGGCAGCGGTTTTGGGAAATTCTGCCAGATCAGGGTGGCCGGTATATCTGGACCATCCACGGAGTACGAATTGTGTCAAAATAGTTCAGTCATATTATATAAATAATCATGCCGGGTGGTACTGCGGGTAGTTCTAACAGCTCTGATCCAATTAAAACAGAAACAGAATTATTGTCTTTAAAAAGTAGTGTTATTGCACAAATACCGGAATTTTCTGGTGAAAATGTAATAGAATTTTTTCGAAAAGTTTATGTGGTAACAAGTGTTAGACAGTTTTCAGACAGAGAAATAGTAGATCTCATTCGAACAAAATTAAATGGGGAAGCATTACAGTTTTATTGTGAAACAAATGAATTACAGCTTGCTAAAATTACATATATAGAATTTAGAGAACTTTTTGTCAAAAGATTTGCAAAACATAGATGTATAGAACAGATAAATAGAGAATTTAGAAATTGCAAACAAAATTTAGGGGAATCAGTATATGAATATGCAAAAAGATTAAGGAATTTAAAATCAGAATTAATAAAGTCACAAAATGGAATTGAAAATTTTATAAATCAACAAATTTTATGCAATTTTAAAGATGGGCTAAGACATGAAATTAGAAAAGTTCTCAGGCCAATTATGGATAATAAAACTGGTCTAACATTTGATGAAGCGGTGCAAATGGCAGAGCGGGAAGAATTAGAACTAGCCTCAGACAAAAAGGGTTGTTTTGAAGTAGGGTCAGTAAATAAAGTATCACATGCATCACGAAAAATATTAAAATGCTATAAATGTGGTGAAAATGGTCATATACAAAGAGATTGCAAAAGAAATAATTCGTGTGCACGTTGTGGGAAACTAGGTCATTATGCTAAAGATTGTAGAACAAATATTAATCAAAATTGGAGCAAAAATTATAGCAGGTATAGAGGACCACCCATGGGCAGTCAAGGAAACAACAGAGGCACTATGAGAGCACAAGGAAAACGCCGAACTCAGAATTTAAACTAACATTCCCTCTCGCGAAAGCCCCGTCACGAGAGGTATCAGTCTTAGAAAAAACTTTCAAAATTAATCATATTCGTTCAGTAGTGGAATTACATAGAGATGATCCAAATTTTATTTTAGTCAAAATTAAAGACACACCTGTGAAATTATTAATAGATTCAGGGTCAAGAGTTTCAATTCTTAAGAAAAAGTTTGTTAAGGGGCATAGAGTTCAAAGAGATAATATTGGGCGTTTAAAAGCAATAACAGGTGGAACAGTGTCATATTACGGCACAAGTAAAATAAAATTCAACTGCCAAAATTATAGTTTCCGACAAAAAATGGTTATTTGCTCTGACAATCTAGATCTAGATGCAGACGGCTTATTAGGTAGAGATTTCATTCGTAAATTTGACGTGCTCGTGTCGAGAGAGAATGTAAGTTTTGAAAATATGAGTTTCAAACTATTAAGCAACGCTGACCTAGAGAGAGGTGCTAGCATAGCAAAAGTCAACGTCATTGGAGGTAATGTCGCAACACAAGCCAATAATGTCAGCGAGAAGGCGGAGCGAAACACAACTCGGCTTGATGATATCAGCGGAGTATCAAGTTACGGACAGGCGACCATTACAAGTCAAGATAAGGATGCGGGAATTCAAAATAGGAAGAATGGCGTCGCGCAACAAGAAAAATCAGTCGCACAACCCAGTGGATTGGTTAAATTGAAAAGCGCCGTGAAGATTCCTCCAAATTGCGAGTTCGTGTGCCTAGCAGTCCAGGATCTGATCAATCCAGGACAAGATATTGTGGTGGAACCAGTAGAGCTGAGGATCCAGGGGGTTATGGCGGCAAGAGTCATAACAAAAGCCGAAAAAGAAGTGCCAGTGAAGCTAATGAATTTCACAAATCAAGAACTAACATTAGGGAAGAACATGTTAGTCGGCAAATCGGCCGTACTTGAGAAGAAGGGTGAGGAAAATCAACATGCGCTTGACGCACAGCATTCGCCGACCGGGTCAAGAGGACAAGTCGGGACAGCTGTATGCGGAAAGAAGAAGAAGAATTCTCAAGGGCAAAATAATGAAAATCACCAGGCGCAAGACGCACAGCATTCGCCGACCGGGTCAAGAGGACAAGTCGGGACAGCTGTAGGCGGGAAGAAGAAGAAGAAGAATTCTCAAGGGCAGAAAGATGAAAATCAACGGGCTCAAGACGCACAGCATTCGCCGACCGGGTCAAAAGGACAAGTCGGGACAGCTGTAGGCGGGAAGAAGAAAAATAAGAATTCTCAAAGGAAGAGCGTGAAGAATCAAGTGGCTCAAAATAATAAAGGGCAGCATCCGTCGACCATACCAAGAAGAGGGAAACAAGTCGAGGAGCTGAAGAATAAACCGGGACAAGCCGTGTCCTCGGAAGGAAGTAAACAAGCCACGCCAGCTGTAAACAAAAAGCAGCATGCAGTGTGCTCTGTGAAGGTCCAAGGGAAGAAATGCATCGAGAATCAATTCAACATGGACCATTTAGCAGAAGATGTAAAAAGTAAATTATTAAATTTACTGATAGAGTATGAAGACATCTTTCAATGGGAAGACAGTAAGCTAGGGTGTACGCATCAAGTAAAACACAGAATAATTACTGAAGATGGGCCACCTATAGCCAAAGCACCGTACCGAGTTCCGCTTAGCCAAAAGGAGCCGTTGGCTAAAGAATTGAAGAAAATGCGTGAAGCTGGAGTAATAGAACCGTCCGATTCACCATGGTCAGCACCAGTAGTCATCGTGCCGAAGAAATCCGAAAATGGTGAAAACAAAATAAGGGTGTGTATCGACTTCAGAGGGTTAAACAAGATAACGAAGAAGGACTATTTTCCTGTTGCAAACATGCAAGAAACATTGGATCAGTTGGGAAATGCAAATCTATTCACTACCCTAGATTTAGCATCTGGATATTGGCAAGTACAACTGGATGAACGAGATAAAGAGAAGACAGCATTCACAACAAATGGAGAACACTATCAATTCACAAAGATGGCGTTTGGGCTCGTAAACGCACCGAGCACATTTCAACGCCTCATGAACAGTGTGTTGTCAGGGTTAAGAGGTGAACAATGTCTAGTATACCTGGATGACGTCATCGTGTTCAATGGGAATGGAGCAGACGAACATCTGGAACGACTCAGGGAAGTTTTCAATAGACTGAGACAAGCTAACCTTAAATTGCAACCGAGTAAATGCAATTTTTTGAAAACTGAAACAAAGTATTTAGGCCATATCATAAATGGGGAGGGTTGTAAACCGGACCCAGACAAAATTTCAGTCATACAAGACTATCCAAGGCCGAAATCAGTCAAGGACATCAGAGCTTTCTGCGGCCTAGTAGGCTTCTACAGAAGATTTATTCAAGATTTCGCAAAAACATCGAAGCCACTCACGAAATTAACACAAAAAAATGAGCCGTTCAACTGGACAGAAGATTGCGAACAATCATTCGATAAATTAAGGAATGCCCTCTGCTCCGAGTCAGTGTTAGCTCATCCAGACTCCACCAAGGAATTCATCCTGTCCACAGATGCCAGTGGAAAAGCTATTAGTGCCATATTGAGTCAAAAATGCGATGGTTATGAGAGGCCGATAGCTTTTGCAAGCCGACAGTTAAACAAGGCTGAAGTAAATTACTCTACAACAGAACAAGAATGTCTTGCAGTAATTTGGGGTGTAAAACACTACAGAGTGTATCTGTATGGAAGAAAGTTCACCATCATAACCGACCATCAACCTCTCAAGTGGCTATTCTCTATCAGCACGCCACAATCACGATTGGCAAGATGGGTACTTACTCTCCAAGAATACGACTTCAAAATTGAACACAGACCGGGGAAGAAACACGTAAACGCAGATGTATTATCAAGAATACCCATAAACGCCGTAGAAGTCGAAGATACATATGAACCAATATGGGACAGGCACATCATAGCAAGTAAACAACGTCAAGATGCAACAATACAACAACTCTCCAGTAAAGAAGGTTATTTCACGGATGATGAAGGTTTAATATTCAAAGAAAAATCAAATAATGAGCGTCATCATCAACTCATAGTACCAGCGTCCATGAAATTCAAGGTAATGCACGATTACCACAATTTACCGTATGCGGGACATCAAGGGTTCGAGAAGACATATAGTCGAATCAAGAAAAATTTTTTTTGGAAATCAATGGCCAAGGACATTGAAGATTATTGCAAGAAGTGTCATTCATGCAATGAGAGGAAAACGTCTCCACATCACAAGCCTGTGCCACTACAAAAATTTAATGAAGTCAGTCGACCAATGGAAAGAGTCGCAATGGATATTGTGGGTCCGTTAACAACAAGTATGAAAGGGAACAAATACATCCTAACGTTCCAGGACCACTTTACAAAATATCCAGAGGCATTCGCCATTCCCGACCAAAAGGCATCAACCATAGCAAGAATATTGGCTCAAGAAATTATTTCAAGACACGGGACTCCGAGACAACTGCTGACAGACCAAGGCGCAAATTTCACTTCTGAAATTTTTAGAGAAGTTTGTCAAATATTAGGCGTCGAAAAACTGCAAACGACAGCATACCGCCCACAAACAAATGGGATAATAGAACGAAGTCATCGAGTTTTCAAGGACATTCTGTCTCATTTTGTAAATCGAGATCAGACCGACTGGGATGAATGGTTACCATTCGTGCTACTAGCCTATAGAAGTAGCGTGCACAATAGTACAAACGAGACACCATTCTTCTTAATGCACGGTCGAGATATGGAGTTACCGTATGATGACATAACAAGACCTCAAGATTTACGGTATGACTATGCAGACAATTATGCGTCAGAATTAAAGCAAAGGTTGCAAATTGCTTTCGAGGCAGTAAAACAAAACATAAACAAAGCAACAGAGAAGACACATAAAAAATTCAACAAAAATACAAAGTCAGCAGTCTACAAAATCGGTGACGCAGTATACTTGCATAACCCAGCTATTCATGCAGGTACGTCACGAAAACTACACAGGCCATGGACAGGACCGTACTTCATAACGGAAATCATGGGCCCCGTAACATATAAAATAAAACAGCGAAATTCCAACAAAATTTTAACGGTACATATAAATCGTTTAAAGCCATTTAGGGATGAAAGCCTTATAAATCAAGAAACGGGAAATGAAGAGCCAAGTAGGGCAAGCACTGAAGAAGTGACTAGCACAAGTGTGAGCAGAGATAAAAATACTGTTAACCAAAAAACGATGCAGAATATGATTCAAGACAGTCTGTTAATAGACAGTTTGGTGCGTCAAGCACAAAAAGACACCCCAACAACTTCTGGTGTACCCCACTACCACACCCGTAGTAAAGGCCCACCTCCACATCATCCATGGGTTCTTTCTCCAAGACGGGTATAGAAACAGTCAACCACGAAGAAGATGGCAACAAGATGCGATGGCAAATTGAGACAACTGAGAGGAGGCCACATATAACCCACAGATGGCCACTGAGGGTTAACTCGTTGTGCGCCACCTCACAATTCATCGAAACAAGAGGACAAAGGAGAAAAAGAGGGAATACTATCTGGCGGAGCGGCAGCGCTGGACCAACCTACAGATGTGTCCGGCCGAAAACATCCACTCTCCCAAAAATACCCTACTCCCTTTGTTTTAGATAAAGAAAGCCATCGTCGCATCCATGTCCATCAAGGCAGCAACACATGCCTTCAAAGGTTTCGACTGCAGAGGTCCCTCTACCACTTACATAACAACTGAATCATCAAAGGAAATCAGGCAAAATATAAGTATAACCGATTCTCCAGTTTAGGTCTTTATGTTTAATTATCAAGCATTCATAACGTATTCAAAATTATTAATGTTTTGTGTTGGTAAATAAATATTGCATAAAATTCCAGAAAGCAACTTGTTTGTGAGATGTCCCGAATTGGTTATTGTAATTCATATAATAAAGGGAAGTTCCAACGGGCATATCATAGACAAGAATTGCAGACATATGTTATGGATGTTAAGTGTAAAAGACGTGGTTGTATGTTGCCACCTGGAAGATCAGTTATATTGTTACGAATGTTGTTGTTTATGTTAAGAAGACCACAAAAATACATCTATTATTAGGCGTCCAAGACATCTTCCATCCTATGGACCAAAGGACAACGACGAAGAAGTCAGTAATCCAGTATCATCAGCGCGCAAATATCACATCACAACAGAGATGCTGTGATCAACTGCCAATCGTCTGAAGCCATACATCCTCCATCAAGTTCAAGGACAGCCGTAGAACAACGAAGTACAGTGTTCCAAGAGGACCAACTCGTGGTCTAGGTAGAGACTCTTAAGGGACCCCATAAAGGAATTCAAGAAAAAATTGTGCCCCAAAGGAAGCAAATTTTTAAAGAGGGGAGGTATGTAAACCTAAGTCAGCACATAAATGAGATTGCGTATATTTCCAAATTGACTCACATATAAGTAGGCAATTGCTGAATAGATATTTCTTAATATTATAACAAATACCAGACCTCAATTTCTTTGCTGACTTATCTTTACGTGAATATATATAGACGACTGAACGACAGGGAGAGGAAGCTCTAACATTGTAGCCTGTCCGTTACAGTCGCGAGTATAGGCTCTATTTTGTATCTTACATATATTTATTAATAATAAAGATATTTATATTTTTATATAATCAATTGTGTAAATCAACCCTTGGGCGACCCATTTCAGAGTCAGCATCGAAGCACAGTAAGTAAATAATATTCTTTATTACATCACTAACTAATTTGATACAAGACGTAACTGCCAAATCTGGCAAGAACCCTTTCTTTAAATTTATTTGTTTATTCGCCTCATAAAGGCGGGTTACATTTAAACAAATGTTTACTAACCAAATATCACCTTGTAACAAAATAAAAACTGAATAAATTACTTTTGTTTTCAGTTCCAATTATGTACATTTGTTTATCCATTATTGTTGTCATCTGCCATTTGAGGTTATAAAAATTGTTATTAACAATTAATAAAATATTAGTTGTTATTAATTTCTGGTGCATAAAATTGACGAATATATTCAAAAAAATAATTAAACAAATTAAATTTCATAAATTTATTCATAAAAAAAAACAATTTGACTTACTGCGCATGATCAGAATTATTGATTTTTCGATCGATCAATCTTACACATTCCAAACCATACCTGTCGGTGCAAAGTTTTTGCCATGTATTATTTATATGAGTGTTTGGGGGCATTTAAAAAAACAGGCCCCCTAAAGAAGGCGTCTGCACTGGAAAAACTAAAGAATTTCAAGGTTGTGTGGGTGGATTTTACATATGGTGCCATCTGCCATAAAAAATTTAAACTAGGAAAACAATTTTATTTGTATTTAAACCATTTTAAATAGTTTTCTTATTATGGCTTAAACTATTAGTACAATAATTCTGAAAATTTGTATACTTGTAGTAAAATGTACGTAGAATTTAGTGGTAAAGTTGACAGGTTTGTATCTCTACCTAGTTTTGGGCAGCATACATGTACCCATTTAAGGGTTTAAGATAGGGGTTTAATTTTATTAAAAATCGATTTCTCGTGTCAAAATACATATTTATACCAATTTTTGATAATTTTCACTAAAGGATATAACAAATATTTGAACTTGTATTTGCCCTAAATTTCAGGTATTTTGCCGGCGTCTGACGCGTAGCTTGCGCACTGAAAATTCAAAGATTTGCGGTAAAATTCAAAGTGTGTTTATTTGGAATTCCTTTAAAAAAAAAAATTTGAAATTCGGTATATTTATGTAAGGATATACGTAGAATCTGACGGTTGCATAATTGGAAAAAAATCATTTCCGGCTAAATGGTTTACTTGAGGATAAAATTTATTTGAAAGAAGTTTCTCAAAATTATATTCTAGGTGGGGTTAGTTTGAAACTTTTTTAAAAATTGTCACATTTTTGAAAACAGGATCTTTAATTTAAAAGAAAATTTTTGGAAAAAAACTTTTTTGTTTATTATTATTAATAAACCAAATTTCAAGTACATATATAACTCGAGCCGTAGATTCCAAAAATCGATAAGCCAATTTTCTAACACCACCCATTTTTGGGTAAAGGGCAGGCACTTAAAAAATTAATAGACCTACGAAGTCGACCTATCGATTTTTGGAATCTACGGGTCAAGTTGCATATAAACCCAAAATTTGGTTGTGAAATTTTTATAAGTACAGCCCTGGCGAATTTTTAAATGTAATTGCATAATTGGAAAAAAATCATTTCCGACTAAACGGTTTACTTGAGGACAAAATTTATTTGAAAAAAGTTTCTCAATATTAAATTCTAGGTGAGGTTAGTTTGAAACTTTTTTAAAAATTCTTACATTTTTGAAAACAGGATCTTTGAGTAATTTTAATTAAAAGAAAATTTTTGAAAAAAAACTTTTTTGTTTATTATTATTAATTAACCAAATTTTGAGTACATATATAACTCGAGCCGTAGATTCCAAAAATCGATAAGCCAATTTTCTAACACTACCCATTTCTGGGTAAACGGCAGTCACCCCAAAAATTGGTAAACCTACGAAGTCGACTCATCGATGTTTTGAATCTACGGGTCGAGTTGCATATAAACCCAAGATTTGGTTGTCACATTTTTATAAGTACAGCCCTGGCGAATTTTTAAATGTAATTACATAATTGGAATAAAAATCATTTCCGGCTAAACGGTACACTTAAGGACAAAATTTATTTGAAAAAAGTTTCTCAAAATTAAATTCTAGGTGGGGTTAGTTTGAAACTTTTTTTAAAATTCTTATATTTTTGAAAACAGGATCTTTGAGTAATTTTAAATTAAAAGAAAATTTTTGGAAAAAAACTTTTTTGTTTATTATTATTAATTAACCAAATTTTGAGTACATATATAACTCGCGCCGTAGATTTCAAAAATTGATAAGCCAATTTTCTAACACTACCCATTTCTGGGTAAACGGCAGTCACCCCAAAAATTGGTAAACCTACGAAGTCGACTCATCGATTTTTGGAATCTACGGGTCGAGTTGCATATAAACCCAAAATTTGGTTGTCACATTTTTATAAGTACAGCCCTGGCGAATTTTTAAATGTAATTACATAATTGGAATAAAAATCATTTCAGGCTAAACGGTACACTTAAGGACAAAATTTATTTGAAAAAAGTTTCTCAAAATTAAATTATAGGTGGGGTTAGTTTGAAACTTTTTTAAAAATTCTTACATTTTTGAAAACAGGATCTTTGAGTAATTTTAAATTAAAAGAAAATTTTTGAAAAAAAAACTTTTTTGTTTATCATTATTAATTAACCAAATTTTGGGTACATATATAACTTGAGCCATAGATTCCAAAAATTGATAAGCCAATTTTCTAACACTACCCATTTCTGGGTAAACGGCAGTCACCCCAAAAATTGGTAAACCTACGAAGTCGACTCATCGATTTTTGGAATCTACGGGTCGAGTTGCATATAAATCCAAAATTTGGTTGTCACATTTTTATAAGTACAGCCCTGGCGAATTTTTAAATGTAATTACATAATTGGAATAAAAATCATTTCCGGCTAAACGGTACACTTAAGGACAAAATTTATTTGAAAAAAGTTTCTCAAAATTTAATTCTAGGTGGGGTTAGTTTGAAACTTTTTTTAAAATTCTTATATTTTTGAAAACAGGATCTTTGAGTAATTTTAATTAAAAGAAAATTTTTGGAAAAAAAACTTTTTTGTTTATTATTATTAATTAACCAAATTTTGAGTACATATATAACTCGAGCCGTAGATTCCAAAAATTGATAAGCCAATTTTCTAACACTACCCATATCTGGGTAAACGGCAGTCACCCCAAAAATTGGTAAACCTACGAAGTCGACTCATCGATTTTTGGAATCTACGGGTCGAGTTGCATATAAACCCAAAATTTGGTTGTCACATTTTTATAAGTATAGCCCTGGCGAATTTTTAAATGTAATTGCATATTTGGAATAAAAATCATTTCCGGCTAAACGGTTTACTTGAGGACAAAATTTATTTAAAAAAAGTTTCTCAAATTTAAATTCTAGGTGGGGTTAGTTTGAAACTTTTTTAAAAATTCTTACATTTTTGAAAACAGGATCTTTGAGTAATTTTAAATTAAAAGAAAATTTTTGAAAAAAAACTTTTTTGTTTATTATTATTAATTAACCAAATTTTGAGTACATATATAACTTGAGCCGTAGATTCCAAAAATTGATAAGCCAATTTTCTAACACTACCCATTTCTGGGTAAACGGCAGTCACCCCAAAAATTGGTAAACCTACGAAGTCGACTCATCGATTTTTGGAATCTACGGGTCGAATTGCATATAAACCCAAAATTTGGTTGTCACATTTTTATAAGTACAGCCCTGGCGAATTTTTAAATGTAATTGCATATTTGGAATAAAAATCATTTCCGGCTAAACGGTTTAATTGAGGACAAAATTTATTTGAAAATAGTTTCTCAAAATTAAATTCTAGGTGGGGTTAGTTTAAAACTTTTTTTAAAATTCACACATTTTTGAAAACAGGATCTTGGACTCATTTTAATTTGATTTACTGCGCATGATCAATATTATTGATTTTTCGATCGAGCGATCTTACACATTCCAATCCATGCCTGTCGGTACAAAGTTTTTGCCATGTATTATTTATATGAGTGTTTGGGGGCATTTAAAGAAACAGGCCCCTTAAAGAAGGCGTCTGCACTGGGAAAACTAAAGAATTTCAAGGTTGTGTGGGTGGATTTTACATATGGTGCCACCTGTCATAAAAAAATTTAATCTAGGAAAACAAGTGTCATATTTTATTTGTATTTAAACCATTTTAAATAGTTTTCTTATTATGGCTTAAACCATTCGTACAATAATTCTGAAAATTGGTATACTTATATTAAAAAATACGTAGATTTTAGTGATAAAGTCGACAGGTTTGTATCTCTACCCAGTTTTGGGCAGCATATATGTACCCATTTAAGGGTTTCAGATATGGTTTCAATTTTATCAAAAATCGATTGAACTTGTATTTGTCCTAAATTTCAGGAATTTTGTCGGCGTCCGACGCTTAGCTTGCGCACTAAAAATTCAAAGATTTGCGGTAAAATTCAAAGTGTATTTATTCTGAATTCCTTGCACAAAAAAAATTGAAAATTGGTACACTTATGTAAGAATTTACGTAGAATCTGATGGTGAAATCTAAAATTGTTTATCTTTACCCAGTTTTGGGTGATGAATATTTACTCATTTAAGGGTTGAGAATACGACTTTAATTTTACGAAAAATCGATTGTTTGGGTCATAATACATATGTTTACTAATTTTTGTTAAAATATTGCAACAGGTAATTCAGTAATATCAAAACAAAATTTTCAGACGTCATTGACCCTAAAGGTATGTGATTCAGAACCTTATATTACTGTAATACAATAATTGTGAAAATTGGTATACATGTATAAAAAAATATGTAGATTCGAATGGTGAAGTCGACAGATTTGTATCTCTACCTAGTTTTGGGTAGCGTATATCTGCCCATATAAGGGTTAAAGATAGGGGTTTAATTTTATCAAAAATCGATTCCTCGGGTCAAAATACATAAGTATACCAATTTTTGTTAATTTTCTGGAAAGGATATAGTAAATATTTGAACTTGTATTTGCCCTAAATTTCAGGAATCTTGTCGGCGTCCGACGCGTAGCTTGCGCACTAAAAATTCAAAGATTTGCGGTAAAATTCAAAGTGTGTTTATTTGGAATTCCTTTAACAAAAAAATTTGAAAATTGGTACACGTATGTAAGAACATACATAGAATCCGAAAGTGAAGTCGAAAATTGTTTACCTTTACCCAGTTTTGGGTGGTGATTATCTACCCATTTAAGGGTTGAGGGTACGACTTTAATTTTACGAAAAATCGATTCTTTGGGTCATGATACATATGTTTATTAATTTTTGTTAAAATATTACAACAGGTAATTTAGTAATATCATTACAAAATTGTCAGAGGTCATTGACCCTAAAGGTGTGTGATTCAGAACCTTATATTACTGTAATACAATAATTCTGAAAATTGGTATACATGCATAAAAAAATGTGTAGATTCGAATGGTGAAGCCGGCGTGTATGTAGGTATTTCTACCCACTTTTAGGTAGCATATATATACCCATTTAAGAGTTAAAGATAGAGGTTTAATTTTATTAAAAATTGATCCTTGGGTCAAAATTCATGTATACAATGATTTTTATCAAATTCTTTTGAGTGGTCCAATTTTAATTGTAGCATTTATCAACAGTAGTATTTACATAACATCGCTACTCAAAAAAGGTTTTACTAATTGATTTATGGTACTTAGACCAATTAAGCAAAAATTTTGAAAACTGGGCTGTTTATATAAGAAAGTTCGTAGAATCTAATGATAATACAGAAAAATATCCAGCTCTACCCATTTTCGGGTGGTAAATATGCACCCATTTTTGGGTAAGGGATATGGGTTTAATTTTAACAAAAATCGATTCCTCGGTCCAAAATACATATGTGTACCAATTTTCATTTGAATATTCTTAAAAACATAAAAGTTATTCGTTTTCATTCTATTGTTCAAAAATACGGGTTTCAAAAATCATTTTTTACTGGGCTTAAACAACTAGTACAATAATTCTGAAAACTGGGGTACTTGTATTAAAAAATACGTAGAATTTAATGATCAAATCGACAGTTTTGTTTCTTCACCCAGATTCCTTGGGTCAAAATACATAAGTATACCAATTTTTGTTACTTTTCTGCTAAAGATATACTAAATATTTGAACTTGTATTTGCCCTAAATTTCAGGAATCTTGTCGGCGTCTGACGCGTAGCTTGCACACTGAAAATTCAAAGATTTGCGGTAAAATTCAAAGTGTATTTATTCTGAATTCCTTGCACAAAAAAATTTGAAAATTGGTACACTTATGTAAGAATTTACGTAGAATCTGATGGTGAAGTCGAAAACTGTTTATCTTTACCCAGTTTTGGGTGGTAAATATCTAATATTTAAGGGTTGAGGGTACGACTTTAATTTTACGAAAAATCGATTCTTTGGGTTATAATACATATGTTTAGTAATTTTTGTTAAAATATTGCAACAGGTAATTTAGTAATATCAAATCAAAATTTTCAGAGGTCATTGACCCTAAAGGTGTGTGATTCAGAACCTTATATTACTGTAGTATAATAATTTTGAAAATTGGTATACATATATAAAAAAATATGTATATTCGAATGGTGTAGTCAACAGGTTTGTATCTCTACCCAGTTTTGGGTACTATATACCTAACCATTTAAGGGTTGAAGATAGGGGTTTAATTTTATCAAAAATGAATTCCATGATTCAAAATATATATGCATTGTAATTTTTATCAAAATATTTTGAATGGTCCAGTTTTAATTGTAACATTTATCAACAATGGTGTCTGAATCGCTACTCAAGAACGGTTTCAATAAATTATTCATGGTACTTAGACCAATTAAGCAATTGAAGACTGGGTTATTTATATAAGAAAGTACGTAGATTCTAATGGCATTATAGAAACAATTTCATCTCCACCCATTTTCGGGTCGTGAATTTATACTCATTTTTGGGTAACAAATGTGGATTTAATTTTATCAAAAATAGATTCCTCGGGTAAAAATACGTATGTATACCAATTTTCATTTAAATATTTCTCAGGATACAAAAGTTATTCAAATTTTCATGCACATGCAATGTGTAGCTAAAGTTAAAAAAAATATATATGTATATCAATACACAAATACAGTATTATGTAACTTTTAATTGTGAGTAAATATCTTCAAATAAACTTTTTTTAAAAATGAGAAATAAAGCCGTTATTTAATAATTTATGAATCAATAATTCCAATAAAATATTGGTATAGCCACCTATTGACAAGAATTATAAACACTGGCTGTACTTAGTGAATTTTATCTTATTCATTTTCAGAAATTATTATCTCAAAACTGGGGCGTTAAATAGAAAAAAGTTTCAAATAAAATTTGCTCAAAATATTCTATTTTAATTATTTATATAACAATCTTAATTATATAGTTTGTATTTTTAGAGATATAAATGTGTAAATAAATAGAAGATTCTTTCAAGAACTATACGTAAATAAAATAAATTATAAGTTAAAATATATTTAGAATTAAATAATAAATAGAGTTTGTTACAAAAATTATTTTGTAAACAATTTTGTTTGCGAGAAATAAATTGAAGTTTATTTTTATTCATTATCTCTGGAATTAAAACGAATATTAAAAAATTTTTCAACCAAACTGCCTTTTATTTTTAATTACAAATATTTTTTCTTATGACAAACTTGGGCGAAATGTTATTAGTTTAGCCAAAAAATGGATTTTTTCAAATTCATTAAAACCAAAACATTACTGCTACTGTACTCTATGATGAAACTTATGAACTATATTCTTTTGTTGTCCTGTAAGAAAGTACGTTAAACTTCTCATTTTAAATAAATTAATAATTAAAATATAGTTTAATACACGATTTTATGTTTATTATAATTAAAATATGCTTTTCTTTGTCAATTTTATTTGACGTTTGTTATATCTGCAGCAAGATGTCTCCACGTGTATTACAGCAAATCTGACCTTCATAAAATCCAGGACTGTAATTAAAAATTATTGGTTATAGAAAATGTTTAACAGTTTTTTGGGCCAAAATTTATATGTATTTCAACAAGGATAAGACAATAGTTTATAAAAAATACAAAATAAATGATCAAACTTGTTTATTTAAGAATATATACGGAAATATTGACTAGCAGAAAATTTCCTGAATACGTCTTGTGTGATAGCAACAAATTATTTATGGAATGCAAAATATGACTGGCGCTGGCGCTTAAATACCATAAAATGTACATTGGAATTTCTTCAAAATTTGATCACATACAATAATTTTTCAATTAAATATTGTTATTATATGTAATTTGGAGGTTAAATAAATATAATATTGTACATATTATTCATTTTTTATTATAATAAATACCATATTTTGTTATATACATTATAGAGTGTACAGAATAAAAGTATTTTATTGTTTGTTAATATTATATACAATAATTGTTAACTATAACATTATGCTAATAATACAATTTACAGAAATAAACATATAATACAAAATAAATAAAAATTATTATGTATAACACTGACATGGCATCTACATTATTTTGTTTTCATTTTTCTTCACTAAATTTTCATAAAAAGTTAATGTGTTATATATCAGCAGATTCAGTGTGAAGCACTGAGTAAAATTATACTAAATACTTGTACTAAAATATTAAAGTAACACTAACATTATCCATCTAGTCTTATTAAAGGTTATTTATCATTATTTTGTTGTTTGATGTCATCTGTTTGTGTTTTGTCTTCTATGATTCGTCCCACATTCTTCGTCTACATAAAAACAACCCCCGGAGTTTAGTTCTGCGATATTTCATCCCTTAAACAACAATATTCTTCGCTAGACAACTCCAAACATTTGTAATGTTTGCATTTAATAAGTTCTTGTAATCATCTCATTTGGAATTCTGTAGAAAAACTTATACAATGATAATAATAATGCTGTGTATTGATTATTATATACAAATATACATACCGTAATATAATACATGTAATATTGTTATGTCCATTTGGTTTAAGAGGCATTGAAAGCTGTAGCATCTTTACAAAAATCTATAAAATAACCAATAGTGTTGTTATTAAATTTGTAAAAATTATTGCCTGAAGCTCTATGTAAGAGCTAATAAACCTTGTTGTCTCTAAACCTGTTTCGCAAACCGGTTTTTCTAACTAGTTTCCGTTCAAACCGGTTTTTGTACTGGTTTTTATGAACAGTTTCTTCCCAAACCGGTTTTTCAAGTTCAATACTCGCTCAAAATCTGGTTTATTTTACTGAAAAACTGGTTTCATGCCCTGAAATACAATTTATTTACATATCCATTGTTTAAACAAATGTTTACTAACCAAATATCACCTTGTAACAAAATAAAAACTGAATAAATTACTTTTGTTTTCAGTTCCAATTATGTACATTTGTTTATCCATTATTGTTGTCATCTGCCATTTGAGGTTATAAAAATTGTTATTAACAATTAATAAAATATTAGTTGTTATTAATTTCTGGTGCATAAAATTGACGAATATATTCAAAAAAATAATTAAACAAATTAAATTTCATAAATTTATTCATAAAAAAAAACAATTTGACTTACTGCGCATGATCAGAATTATTGATTTTTCGATCGATCAATCTTACACATTCCAAACCATACCTGTCGGTGCAAAGTTTTTGCCATGTATTATTTATATGAGTGTTTGGGGGCATTTAAAAAAACAGGCCCCCTAAAGAAGGCGTCTGCACTGGAAAAACTAAAGAATTTCAAGGTTGTGTGGGTGGATTTTACATATGGTGCCATCTGCCATAAAAAATTTAAACTAGGAAAACAAGTGTTACATTTTATTTGTATTTAAACCATTTTAAATAGTTTTCATATTATGGCTTAAACTATTAGTACAATAATTCTGAAAATTTGTATACTTGTAGTAAAATGTACGTAGAATTTAGTGGTAAAGTTGACAGGTTTGTATCTCTACCTAGTTTTGGGCAGCATACATGTACCCATTTAAGGGTTTAAGATAGGGGTTTAATTTTATTAAAAATCGATTTCTCGTGTCAAAATACATATTTATACCAATTTTTGATAATTTTCACTAAAGGATATAACAAATATTTGAACTTGTATTTGCCCTAAATTTCAGGTATTTTGCCGGCGTCTGACGCGTAGCTTGCGCACTGAAAATTCAAAGATTTGCGGTAAAATTCAAAGTGTGTTTATTTGGAATTCCTTTAAAAAAAAAAATTTGAAATTCGGTATATTTATGTAAGGATATACGTAGAATCTGACGGTTGCATAATTGGAAAAAAATCATTTCCGGCTAAATGGTTTACTTGAGGATAAAATTTATTTGAAAGAAGTTTCTCAAAATTATATTCTAGGTGGGGTTAGTTTGAAACTTTTTTAAAAATTGTCACATTTTTGAAAACAGGATCTTTAATTTAAAAGAAAATTTTTGGAAAAAAACTTTTTTGTTTATTATTATTAATAAACCAAATTTCAAGTACATATATAACTCGAGCCGTAGATTCCAAAAATCGATAAGCCAATTTTCTAACACCACCCATTTTTGGGTAAAGGGCAGGCACTTAAAAAATTAATAGACCTACGAAGTCGACCTATCGATTTTTGGAATCTACGGGTCAAGTTGCATATAAACCCAAAATTTGGTTGTGAAATTTTTATAAGTACAGCCCTGGCGAATTTTTAAATGTAATTGCATAATTGGAAAAAAATCATTTCCGACTAAACGGTTTACTTGAGGACAAAATTTATTTGAAAAAAGTTTCTCAATATTAAATTCTAGGTGAAGTTAGTTTAAAACTTTTTTTAAAATTCTCACATTTTTGAAAACAGGATATTTGAGTAATTTTAATTTAAAAGAAAATTTTTGAAAAAAAACTTTTTTGTTTATCATTATTTATTAACCAAATTTTGGATACATATATAACTCGAGCCGTAGATTCCAAAAATCGGTAAGCCAATTTTCTAACACAACCCATTTTTGGGTAAAGAGCAGTCACCCCAAAAATTAATAGACCTACGAAGTCGACCTATCGATTTTTGGAATCTACGGATCGAGTTGTATATAAACATAAAATTTGGTTTTGAAATTTTTATAAGTACAGCCCTGGAGAATTTTTAAATGTAATTGCATAATTGGAATAAAAATCATTTCCGGCTAAACGGTACACTTGAGGACAAAATTTATTTGAAAAAAGTTTCTCAAAATTAAATTCTAGGTGTGGTTAGTTTAGAACTTTTTTTAAAATTCTTATATTTTTGAAAACAGGATCTTTTGAGTAATTTTAAATTAAAAGAAAATTTTTGAAAAAAAACTTTTTTGTTTATTATTATTAATTAACCAAATTTTGAGTACATATATAACTCGAGCCGTAGATTCCAAAAATCGATAAGCCAATTTTCTAACACTACCCATTTCTGGGTAAACGGCAGTCACCCCAAAAATTGGTAAACCTACGAAGTCGACTCATCGATTTTTTGAATCTACGGGTCGAGTTGCATATAAACCCAAGATTTGGTTGTCACATTTTTATAAGTACAGCCCTGGCGAATTTTTAAATGTAATTACATAATTGGAATAAAAATCATTTCAGGCTAAACGGTACACTTAAGGACAAAATTTATTTGAAAAAAGTTTCTCAAAATTAAATTATAGGTGGGGTTAGTTTGAAACTTTTTTAAAAATTCTTACATTTTTGAAAACAGGATCTTTGAGTAATTTTAAATTAAAAGAAAATTTTTGAAAAAAAAACTTTTTTGTTTATCATTATTAATTAACCAAATTTTGGGTACATATATAACTTGAGCCGTAGATTCCAAAAATTGATAAGCCAATTTTCTAACACTACCCATTTCTGGGTAAACGGCAGTCACCCCAAAAATTGGTAAACCTACGAAGTCGACTCATCGATTTTTGGAATCTACGGGTCGAGTTGCATATAAACCCAAAATTTGGTTGTCACATTTTTATAAGTACAGCCCTGGCGAATTTTTAAATGTAATTACATAATTGGAATAAAAATCATTTCCGGCTAAACGGTACACTTAAGGACAAAATTTATTTGAAAAAAGTTTCTCAAAATTTAATTCTAGGTGGGGTTAGTTTGAAACTTTTTTTAAAATTCTTATATTTTTGAAAACAGGATCTTTGAGTAATTTTAATTAAAAGAAAATTTTTGGAAAAAAAACTTTTTTGTTTATTATTATTAATTAACCAAATTTTGAGTACATATATAACTCGAGCCGTAGATTCCAAAAATTGATAAGCCAATTTTCTAACACTACCCATATCTGGGTAAACGGCAGTCACCCCAAAAATTGGTAAACCTACGAAGTCGACTCATCGATTTTTGGAATCTACGGGTCGAGTTGCATATAAACCCAAAATTTGGTTGTCACATTTTTATAAGTATAGCCCTGGCGAATTTTTAAATGTAATTGCATATTTGGAATAAAAATCATTTCCGGCTAAACGGTTTACTTGAGGACAAAATTTATTTAAAAAAAGTTTCTCAAATTTAAATTCTAGGTGAGGTTAGTTTGAAACTTTTTTAAAAATTCTTACATTTTTGAAAACAGGATCTTTGAGTAATTTTAAATTAAAAGAAAATTTTTGAAAAAAAACTTTTTTGTTTATTATTATTAATTAACCAAATTTTGAGTACATATATAACTTGAGCCGTAGATTCCAAAAATTGATAAGCCAATTTTCTAACACTACCCATTTCTGGGTAAACGGCAGTCACCCCAAAAATTGGTAAACCTACGAAGTCGACTCATCGATTTTTGGAATCTACGGGTCGAATTGCATATAAACCCAAAATTTGGTTGTCACATTTTTATAAGTACAGCCCTGGCGAATTTTTAAATGTAATTGCATATTTGGTGGAGGGATAAGTTTCGACGGGCCGGTTTGCTCGTGCACTATGCCGAAGCAGACGAATTATTGATTATTTCGACGGCGTGGTTTTCGACCGCGCGGTCAAAGTGGAGGGGATAAGTTTCGACGGCGTGGATTTCGACGGCACGGACTTGTCGACGGCGTGGTTTTCGACGGCGCGGTTTTCGACGGCACGGCCTTTACTCGTAGAATCTGACGGTTGCATAATTGGAAAAAAATCATTTCCGGCTAAATGGTTTACTTGAGGATAAAATTTATTTGAAAAAAGTTTCTCAAAATTAAATTCTAGGTGGGGTTAGTTTAAAACTTTTTTTAAAATTCACACATTTTTGAAAACAGGATCTTGGACTCATTTTAATTTGATTTACTGCGCATGATCAATATTATTGATTTTTCGATCGAGCGATCTTACACATTCCAATCCATGCCTGTCGGTACAAAGTTTTTGCCATGTATTATTTATATGAGTGTTTGGGGGCATTTAAAGAAACAGGCCCCCTAAAGAAGGCGTCTGCACTGGGAAAACTAAATAATTTCAAGGTTGTGTGGGTGGATTTTACATATGGTGCCACCTGTCGTAAAAAATTTAATCTAGGAAAACAAGTGTCATATTTTATTTGTATTTAAACCATTTTAAATAGTTTTCTTATTATGGCTTAAACCATTCGTACAATAATTCTGAAAATTGGTATACTTATATTAAAAAATACGTAGATTTTAGTGATAAAGTCGACAGGTTTGTATCTCTACCCAGTTTTGGGCAGCATATATGTACCCATTTAAGGGTTTCAGATATGGTTTCAATTTTATCAAAAATCGATTGAACTTGTATTTGTCCTAAATTTCAGGAATTTTGTCGGCGTCCGACGCTTAGCTTGCGCACTAAAAATTCAAAGATTTGCGGTAAAATTCAAAGTGTATTTATTCTGAATTCCTTGCACAAAAAAATTTGAAAATTGGTACACTTATGTAAGAATTTACGTAGAATCTGATGGTGAAGTCTAAAATTGTTTATCTTTACCCAGTTTTTGGTGATGAATATTTACTCATTTAAGGGTTGAGAATACGACTTTAATTTTACGAAAAATCGATTGTTTGGGTCATAATACATATGTTTACTAATTTTTGTTAAAATATTGCAACAGGTAATTCAGTAATATCAAAACAAAATTTTCAGACGTCATTGACCCTAAAGGTATGTGATTCAGAACCTTATATTTCTGTAATACAATAATTGTGAAAATTGGTATACATGTATAAAAAAATATGTAGATTCGAATGGTGAAGTCGACAGGTTTGTATCTCTACCTAGTTTTGGGTAGCGTATATCTGCCCATATAAGGGTTAAAGATAGGGGTTTAATTTTATCAAAAATCGATTCCTCGGGTCAAAATACATAAGTATACCAATTTTTGTTAATTTTCTGCAAAGGATATAGTAAATATTTGAACTTGTATTTGCCCTAAATTTCAGGAATCTTGTCGGCGTCCGACGCGTAGCTTGCGCACTAAAAATTCAAAGATTTGCGGTAAAATTCAAAGTGTGTTTATTTGGAATTCCTTTAACAAAAAAATTTGAAAATTGGTACACGTATGTAAGAACATACATAGAATCTGAAAGTGAAGTCGAAAATTGTTTACCTTTACCCAGTTTTGGGTGGTGATTATCTACCCATTTAAGGGTTGAGGGTACGACTTTAATTTTACGAAAAATCGATTCTTTGGGTCATGATACATATGTTTATTAATTTTTGTTAAAATATTACAACAGGTAATTTAGTAATATCATTACAAAATTGTCAAAGGTCATTGACCCTAAAGGTGTGTGATTCAGAACCTTATATTACTGTAATACAATAATTCTGAAAATTGGTATACATGCATAAAAAAATGTGTAGATTCGAATGGTGAAGCCGGCGTGTATGTAGGTATTTCTACCCACTTTTAGGTAGCATATATATACCCATTTAAGAGTTAAAGATAGAGGTTTAATTTTATTAAAAATTGATCCTTGGGTCAAAATTCATGTATACAATGATTTTTATCAAATTCTTTTGAGTGGTCCAATTTTAATTGTAGCATTTATCAACAGTAGTATTTACATAACATCGCTACTTAAAAAAGGTTTTACTAATTGATTTATGGTACTTAGACCAATTAAGCAAAAATTTTGAAAACTGGGCTGTTTATATAAGAAAGTTCGTAGAATCTAATGATAATACAGAAAAATATCCAGCTCTACCCATTTTCGGGTGGTAAATATGCACCCATTTTTGGGTAAGGGATATGGGTTTAATTTTAACAAAAATCGATTCCTCGGTCCAAAATACATATGTGTACCAATTTTCATTTGAATATTCTTAAAAACATAAAAGTTATTCGTTTTCATTCTATTGTTCAAAAATACGGGTTTCAAAAATCATTTTTTACTGGGCTTAAACAACTAGTACAATAATTCTGAAAACTGGGGTACTTGTATTAAAAAATACGTAGAATTTAATGATCAAATCGACAGTTTTGTTTCTTCACCCAGTTTTGGGTAGCTTGTATCTACCCATTTAAGGGTTGAAGATAAGGGTTTAATTTTATAAAAAATCGATTCCTTGGGTCAAAATACATAAGTATACCAATTTTTGTTACTTTTCTGCTAAGGATATACTAAATATTTGAACTTGTATTTGCCCTAAATTTCAGGAATCTTGTCGGCGTCTGACGCGTAGCTTGCACACTGAAAATTCAAAGATTTGCGGTAAAATTCAAAGTGTGTTTATTTCGAATTCCTTGAACAAAAAAATTTGAAAATTGGTGCACTTATGTAGCAATATACGTAGAATCTGATGGTGAAGTCGAAAACTGTTTATCTTTACCCAGTTTTGGGTGGTAAATATCTAATATTTAAGGGTTGAGGGTACGACTTTAATTTTACGAAAAATCGATTCTTTGGGTTATAATACATATGTTTAGTAATTTTTGTTAAAATATTGCAATAGGTAATTTAGTAATATCAAATCAAAATTTTCAGAGGTCATTGACCCTAAAGGTGTGTGATTCAGAACCTTATATTACTGTAGTATAATAATTTTGAAAATTGGTATACATATATAAAAAAATATGTATATTCGAATGGTGTAGTCAACAGGTTTGTATCTCTACCCAGTTTTGGGTACTATATACCTAACCATTTAAGGGTTGAAGATAGGGGTTTAATTTTATCAAAAATGAATTCCATGATTCAAAATATATATGCATTGTAATTTTTATCAAAATATTTTGAATGGTCCAGTTTTAATTGTAACATTTATCAACAATGGTGTCTGAATCGCTACTCAAGAACGGTTTCAATAAATTATTCATGGTACTTAGACCAATTAAGCAATTGAAGACTGGGTTATTTATATAAGAAAGTACGTAGATTCTAATGGCATTATAGAAACAATTTCATCTCCACCCATTTTCGGGTCGTGAATTTATACTCATTTTTGGGTAACAAATGTGGATTTAATTTTATCAAAAATAGATTCCTCGGGTAAAAATACGTATGTATACCAATTTTCACTTAAATATTTCTCAGGATACAAAAGTTATTCAAATTTTCATGCACATGCAATGTGTAGCTAAAGTTAAAAAAAATATATATGTATATCAATACACAAATACAGTATTATGTAACTTTTAATTGTGAGTAAATATCTTCAAATAAACTTTTTTTAAAAATGAGAAATAAAGCCGTTATTTAATAATTTATGAATCAATAATTCCAATAAAATATTGGTATAGCCACCTATTGACAAGAATTATAAACACTGGCTGTACTTAGTGAATTTTATCTTATTCATTTTCAGAAATTATTATCTCAAAACTGGGGCGTTAAATAGAAAAAAGTTTCAAATAAAATTTGCTCAAAATATTCTATTTTAATTATTTATATAACAATCTTAATTATATAGTTTGTATTTTTAGAGATATAAATGTGTAAATAAATAGAAGATTCTTTCAAGAACTATACGTAAATAAAATAAATTATAAGTTAAAATATATTTAGAATTAAATAATAAATAGAGTTTGTTACAAAAATTATTTTGTAAACAATTTTGTTTGCGAGAAATAAATAGAAGTTTATTTTTATTCATTATCTCTGGAATTAAAACGAATATTAAAAAATTTTTCAACCAAACTGCCTTTTATTTTTAATTACAAATATTTTTTCTTATGACGAACTTGGGCGAAATGTTATTAGTTTAGCCAAAAAATGGATTTTTTCAAATTCATTAAAACCAAAACATTACTGCTACTGTACTCTATGATGAAACTTATGAACTATATTCTTTTGTTGTCCTGTAAGAAAGTACGTTAAACTTCTCATTTTAAATAAATTAATAATTAAAATATAGTTTAATACACGATTTTATGTTTATTATAATTAAAATATGCTTTTCTTTGTCAATTTTATTTGACGTTTGTTATATCTGCAGCAAGATGTCTCCACGTGTATTACAGCAAATCTGACCTTCATAAAATCCAGGACTGTAATTAAAAATTATTGGTTATAGAAAATGTTTAACAGTTTTTTGGGCCAAAATTTATATGTATTTCAACAAGGATAAGACAATAGTTTATAAAAAATACAAAATAAATGATCAAACTTGTTTATTTAAGAATATATACGGAAATATTGACTAGCAGAAAATTTCCTGAATACGTCTTGTGTGATAGCAACAAATTATTTATGGAATGCAAAATATGACTGGCGCTGGCGCTTAAATACCATAAAATGTACATTGGAATTTCTTCAAAATTTGATCACATACAATAATTTTTCAATTAAATATTGTTATTATATGTAATTTGGAGGTTAAATAAATATAATATTGTACATATTATTCATTTTTTATTATAATAAATACCATATTTTGTTATATACATTATAGAGTGTACAGAATAAAAGTATTTTATTGTTTGTTAATATTATATACAATAATTGTTAACTATAACATATTGTAAACATTATGCTAATAATACAATTTACAGAAATAAACATATAATACAAAATAAATAAAAATTATTATGTATAACACTGACATGGCATCTACATTATTTTGTTTTCATTTTTCTTCACTAAATTTTCATAAAAAGTTAATGTGTTATATATCAGCAGATTCAGTGTGAAGCACTGAGTAAAATTATACTAAATACTTGTACTAAAATATTAAAGTAACACTAACATTATTCATCTAGTCTTATTAAAGGTTATTTATCATTATTTTGTTGTTTGATGTCATCTGTTTGTGTTTTGTCTTCTATGATTCGTCCCACATTCTTCGTCTACATAAAAACAACCCCCGGAGTTTAGTTCTGCGATATTTCATCCCTTAAACAACAATATTCTTCGCTAGACAACTCCAAACATTTGTAATGTTTGCATTTAATAAGTTCTTGTAATCATCTCATTTGGAATTCTGTAGAAAAACTTATACAATGATAATAATAATGCTGTGTATTGATTATTATATACAAATATACATACCGTAATATAATACATGTAATATTGTTATGTCCATTTGGTTTAAGAGACATTGAAAGCTGTAGCATCTTTACAAAAATCTATAAAATAACCAATAGTGTTGTTATTAAATTTGTAAAAATTATTGCCTGAAGCTCTATGTAAGAGCTAATAAACCTTGTTGTCTCTAAACCTGTTTCGCAAACCGGTTTTTCTAACTAGTTTCCGTTCAAACCGGTTTTTGTACTGGTTTTTATGAACAGTTTCTTCCCAAACCGGTTTTTCAAGTTCAATACTCTCTCAAAATCTGGTTTATTTTACTGAAAAACTGGTTTCATGCCCTGAAATACAATTTATTTACATATCCATTGTTTAAACAAATGTTTACTAACCAAATATCACCTTGTAACAAAATAAAAACTGAATAAATTACTTTTGTTTTCAGTTCCAATTATGTACATTTGTTTATCCATTATTGTTGTCATCTGCCATTTGAGGTTATAAAAATTGTTATTAACAATTAATAAAATATTAGTTGTTATTAATTTCTGGTGCATAAAATTGACGAATATATTCAAAAAAATAATTAAACAAATTAAATTTCATAAATTTATTCATAAAAAAAAACAATTTGACTTACTGCGCATGATCAGAATTATTGATTTTTCGATCGATCAATCTTACACATTCCAAACCATACCTGTCGGTGCAAAGTTTTTGCCATGTATTATTTATATGAGTGTTTGGGGGCATTTAAAAAAACAGGCCCCCTAAAGAAGGCGTCTGCACTGGAAAAACTAAAGAATTTCAAGGTTGTGTGGGTGGATTTTACATATGGTGCCATCTGCCATAAAAAATTTAAACTAGGAAAACAAGTGTTACATTTTATTTGTATTTAAACCATTTTAAATAGTTTTCTTATTATGGCTTAAACTATTAGTACAATAATTCTGAAAATTTGTATACTTGTAGTAAAATGTACGTAGAATTTAGTGGTAAAGTTGACAGGTTTGTATCTCTACCTAGTTTTGGGCAGCATACATGTACCCATTTAAGGGTTTAAGATAGGGGTTTAATTTTATTAAAAATCGATTTCTCGTGTCAAAATACATATTTATACCAATTTTTGATAATTTTCACTAAAGGATATAACAAATATTTGAACTTGTATTTGCCCTAAATTTCAGGTATTTTGCCGGCGTCTGACGCGTAGCTTGCGCACTGAAAATTCAAAGATTTGCGGTAAAATTCAAAGTGTGTTTATTTGGAATTCCTTTAAAAAAAAAAAATTTGAAATTCGGTATATTTATGTAAGGATATACGTAGAATCTGACGGTTGCATAATTGGAAAAAAATCATTTCCGGCTAAATGGTTTACTTGAGGATAAAATTTATTTGAAAGAAGTTTCTCAAAATTATATTCTAGGTGGGGTTAGTTTGAAACTTTTTTAAAAATTGTCACATTTTTGAAAACAGGATCTTTAATTTAAAAGAAAATTTTTGGAAAAAAACTTTTTTGTTTATTATTATTAATAAACCAAATTTCAAGTACATATATAACTCGAGCCGTAGATTCCAAAAATCGATAAGCCAATTTTCTAACACCACCCATTTTTGGGTAAAGGGCAGGCACTTAAAAAATTAATAGACCTACGAAGTCGACCTATCGATTTTTGGAATCTACGGGTCAAGTTGCATATAAACCCAAAATTTGGTTGTGAAATTTTTATAAGTACAGCCCTGGCGAATTTTTAAATGTAATTGCATAATTGGAAAAAAATCATTTCCGACTAAACGGTTTACTTGAGGACAAAATTTATTTGAAAAAAGTTTCTCAATATTAAATTCTAGGTGAAGTTAGTTTGAAACTTTTTTTAAAATTCTCACATTTTTGAAAACAGGATATTTGAGTAATTTTAATTTAAAAGAAAATTTTTGAAAAAAAACTTTTTTGTTTATCATTATTTATTAACCAAATTTTGGATACATATATAACTCGAGCCGTAGATTCCAAAAATCGGTAAGCCAATTTTCTAACACAACCCATTTTTGGGTAAAGAGCAGTCACCCCAAAAATTAATAGACCTACGAAGTCGACCTATCGATTTTTGGAATCTACGGATCGAGTTGTATATAAACATAAAATTTGGTTGTGAAATTTTTATAAGTACAGCCCTGGAGAATTTTTAAATGTAATTGCATAATTGGAATAAAAATCATTTCCGGCTAAACGGTACACTTGAGGACAAAATTTATTTGAAAAAAGTTTCTCAAAATTAAATTCTAGGTGTGGTTAGTTTAGAACTTTTTTTAAAATTCTTATATTTTTGAAAACAGGATCTTTTGAGTAATTTTAAATTAAAAGAAAATTTTTGAAAAAAAACTTTTTTGTTTATTATTATTAATTAACCAAATTTTGAGTACATATATAACTCGAGCCGTAGATTCCAAAAATCGATAAGCCAATTTTCTAACACTACCCATTTCTGGGTAAACGGCAGTCACCCCAAAAATTGGTAAACCTACGAAGTCGACTCATCGATTTTTTGTTTTAAACGGTACACTTAAGGACAAAATTTATTTGAAAAAAGTTTCTCAAAATTAAATTCTAGGTGGGGTTAGTTTGAAACTTTTTTTAAAATTCTTATATTTTTGAAAACAGGATCTTTGAGTAATTTTAAATTAAAAGAAAATTTTTGGAAAAAAACTTTTTTGTTTATTATTATTAATTAACCAAATTTTGAGTACATATATAACTCGCGCCGTAGATTTCAAAAATTGATAAGCCAATTTTCTAACACTACCCATTTCTGGGTAAACGGCAGTCACCCCAAAAATTGGTAAACCTACGAAGTCGACTCATCGATTTTTGGAATCTACGGGTCGAGTTGCATATCAACCCAAAATTTGGTTGTCACATTTTTATAAGTACAGCCCTGGCGAATTTTTAAATGTAATTACATAATTGGAATAAAAATCATTTCAGGCTAAACGGTACACTTAAGGACAAAATTTATTTGAAAAAAGTTTCTCAAAATTAAATTATAGGTGGGGATAGTTTGAAACTTTTTTAAAAATTCTTACATTTTTGAAAACAGGATCTTTGAGTAATTTTAAATTAAAAGAAAATTTTTGAAAAAAAAACTTTTTTGTTTATCATTATTAATTAACCAAATTTTGGGTACATATATAACTTGAGCCGTAGATTCCAAAAATTGATAAGCCAATTTTCTAACACTACCCATTTCTGGGTAAACGGCAGTCACCCCAAAAATTGGTAAACCTACGAAGTCGACTCATCGATTTTTGGAATCTACGGGTCGAGTTACATATAAACCCAAAATTTGGTTGTCACATTTTTATAAGTACAGCCCTGGTGAATTTTTAAATGTAATTGCATATTTGGAATAAAAATCATTTCCGGCTAAACGGTTTAATTGAGGACAAAATTTATTTGAAAAAAGTTTCTCAAAATTAAATTCTAGATGGGGTTAGTTTAAAACTTTTTTTAAATTCACACATTTTTGAAAACAGGATCTTGGACTCATTTTAATTTGATTTACTGCGCATGATCAATATTATTGATTTTTCGATCGAGCATTTAAAGAAACAGGCCCCCTAAAGAAGGCGTCTGCACTGGGAAAACTAAAGAATTTCAAGGTTGTGTGGGTGGATTTTACATATGGTGCCACCTGTCATAAAAAATTTAATCTAGGAAAACAAGTGTCATATTTTATTTGTATTTAAACCATTTTAAATAGTTTTCTTATTATGGCTTAAACCATTCGTACAATAATTCTGAAAATTGGTATACTTATATTAAAAAATACGTAGATTTTAGTGATAAAGTCGACAGGTTTGTATCTCTACCCAGTTTTGGGCAGCATATATGTACCCATTTAAGGGTTTCAGATATGGTTTCAATTTTATCAAAAATCGATTGAACTTGTATTTGTCCTAAATTTCAGGAATTTTGTCGGCGTCCGACGCTTAGCTTGCGCACTAAAAATTCAAAGATTTGCGGTAAAATTCAAAGTGTATTTATTCTGAATTCCTTGCACAAAAAAATTTGAAAATTGGTACACTTATGTAAGAATTTACGTAGAATCTGATGGTGAAGTCTAAAATTGTTTTTCTTTACCCAGTTTTGGGTGATGAATATTTACTCATTTAAGGGTTGAGAATACGACTTTAATTTTACGAAAAATCGATTGTTTGGGTCATAATACATATGTTTACTAATTTTTGTTAAAATATTGTAACAGGTAATTCAGTAATATCAAAACAAAATTTTCAGACGTCATTGACCCTAAAGGTATGTGATTCAGAACCTTATATTACTGTAATACAATAATTGTGAAAATTGGTATACATGTATAAAAAAATATGTAGATTCGAATGGTGAAGTCGACAGGTTTGTATCTCTACCTAGTTTTGGGTAGCGTATATCTGCCCATATAAGGGTTAAAGATAGGGGTTTAATTTTATCAAAAATCGATTCCTCGGGTCAAAATACATAAGTATACCAATTTTTGTTAATTTTCTGCAAAGGATATAGTAAATATTTGAACTTGTATTTGCCCTAAATTTCAGGAATCTTGTCGGCGTCCGACGCGTAGCTTGCGCACTAAAAATTCAAAGATTTGCGGTAAAATTCAAAGTGTGTTTATTTGGAATTCCTTTAACAAAAAAATTTGAAAATTGGTACACGTATGTAAGAACATACATAGAATCCGAAAGTGAAGTCGAAAATTGTTTACCTTTACCCAGTTTTGGGTGGTGATTATCTACCCATTTAAGGGTTGAGGGTACGACTTTAATTTTACGAAAAATCGATTCTTTGGGTCATGATACATATGTTTATTAATTTTTGTTAAAATATTACAACAGGTAATTTAGTAATATCATTACAAAATTGTCAGAGGTCATTGACCCTAAAGGTGTGTGATTCAGAACCTTATATTACTGTAATACAATAATTCTGAAAATTGGTATACATGCATAAAAAAATGTGTAGATTCGAATGGTGAAGCCGGCGTGTATGTAGGTATTTCTACCCACTTTTAGGTAGCATATATATACCCATTTAAGGGTTAAAGATAGAGGTTTAATTTTATTCAAAATTGATCCTTGGGTCAAAATTCATGTATACATTGATTTTTATCAAATTCATTTGAGTGGTCCAATTTTAATTGTAGCATTTATCAACAGTAGTATTTACATAACATCGCTACTCAAAAAAGGTTTTACTAATTGATTTATGGTACTTAGACCAATTAAGCAAAAATTTTGAAAACTGGGTTGTTTATATAAGAAAGTTCGTAGAATCTAATGATAATACAGAAAAATATCCAGCTCTGCCCATTTTCGGGTGGTAAATATGCACCCATTTTTGGGTAAGGGATATGGGTTTAATTTTAACAAAAATCGATTCCTCGGTCCAAAATACATATGTGTACCAATTTTCATTTGAATATTCTTAAAAACATAAAAGTTATTCGTTTTCATTCTATTGTTCAAACATACGGGTTTCAAAAATCATTTTTTACTGGGCTTAAACAACTAGTACAATAATTCTGAAAACTGGGGTACTTGTATTAAAAAATACGTAGAATTTAATGATCAAATCGACAGTTTTGTTTCTTCACCCAGATTCCTTGGGTCAAAATACATAAGTATACCAATTTTTGTTACTTTTCTGCTAAAGATATACTAAATATTTGAACTTGTATTTGCCCTAAATTTCAGGAATCTTGTCGGCGTCTGACGCGTAGCTTGCACACTGAAAATTCAAAGATTTGCGGTAAAATTCAAAGTGTGTTTATTTCGAATTCCTTGAACAAAAAAATTTGAAAATTGGTTCACTTATGTAACAATATACGTAGAATCTGATGGTGAAGTCGAAAACTGTTTATCTTTACCCAGTTTTGGGTGGTAAATATCTAATATTTAAGGGTTGAGGGTACGACTTTAATTTTACGAAAAATCGATTCTTTGGGTTATAATACATATGTTTAGTAATTTTTGTTAAAATATTGCAACAGGTAATTTAGTAATATCAAATCAAAATTTTCAGAGGTCATTGACCCTAAAGGTGTGTGATTCAGAACCTTATATTACTGTAGTATAATAATTTTGAAAATTGGTATACATATATAAAAAAATATTTATATTCGAATGGTGTAGTCGACAGGTTTGTATCTCTACCCAGTTTTGGGTACTATATACCTAACCATTTAAGGGTTGAAGATAGGGGTTTAATTTTATCAAAAATGAATTCCATGATTCAAAATATATATGCATTGTAATTTTTATCAAAATATTTTGAATGGTCCAGTTTTAATTGTAACATTTATCAACAATGGTGTCTGAATCGCTACTCAAGAACGGTTTCAATAAATTATTCATGGTACTTAGACCAATTAAGCAATTGAAGACTGGGTTATTTATATAAGAAAGTACGTAGATTCTAATGGCATTTTAGAAACAATTTCATCTCCACCCATTTTCGGGTCGTGAATTTATACTCATTTTTGGGTAACAAATGTGGATTTAATTTTATCAAAAATAGATTCCTCGGGTAAAAATACGTATGTATACCAATTTTCATTTAAATATTTCTCAGGACACAAAAGTTATTCAAATTTTCATGCACATGCAATGTGTAGCTAAAGTTAAAAAAAATATATATGTATATCAATACACAAATACAGTATTATGTAACTTTTAATTGTGAGTAAATATCTTCAAATAAACTTTTTTTAAAAATGAGAAATAAAGCCGTTATTTAATAATTTATGAATCAATAATTCCAATAAAATATTGGTATAGCCACCTATTGACAAGAATTATAAACACTGGCTGGACTTAGTGAATTTTATCTTATTCATTTTCAGAAATTATTATCTCAAAACTGGGGCGTTAAATAGAAAAAAGTTTCAAATAAAATTTGCTCAAAATATTCTATTTTAATTATTTATATAACAATCTTAATTATATAGTTTGTATTTTTAGACATATAAATGTGTAAATAAATAGAAGATTCTTTCAAGAACTATACGTAAATAAAATAAATTATAAGTTAAAATATATTTAGAATTAAATAATAAATAGAGTTTGTTACAAAAATTATTTTGTAAACAATTTTGTTTGCGAGAAATAAATAGAAGTTTATTTTTATTCATTATCTCTGGAATTAAAACGAATATTAAAAAATTTTTCAACCAAACTGCCTTTTATTTTTAATTACAAATATTTTTTCTTATGACAAACTTGGGCGAAATGTTATTAGTTTAGCCAAAAAATGGATTTTTTCAAATTCATTAATACCAAAACAATACTGTCACTGTACTCTATGATGAAACTTATGAACTATATTCTTTTGTTGTCCTGTAAGAAAGTACGTTAAACTTCTCATTTTAAATAAATTAATAATTAAAATATAGTTTAATACACGATTTTATGTTTATTATAATTAAAATATGCTTTTCTTTGTCAATTTTATTTGACGTTTGTTATATCTGCAGCAAGATGTCTCCACGTGTATTACAGCAAATCTGACCTTCATAAAATCCAGGACTGTAATTAAAAATTATTGGTTATAGAAAATGTTTAACAGTTTTTTGGGCCAAAATTTATATGTATTTCAACAAGGATAAGACAATAGTTTATAAAAAATACAAAATAAATGATCAAACTTGTTTATTTAAGAATATATACGGAAATATTGACTAGCAGAAAATTTCCTGAATACGTCTTGTGTGATAGCAACAAATTATTTATGGAATGCAAAATATGACTGGCGCTGGCGCTTAAATACCATAAAATATACATTGGAATTTCTTCAAAATTTGACCACATACAATAATTTTTCAATTAAATATTGTTATTATATGTAATTTGGAGGTTAAATAAATATAATATTGTACATATTATTCATTTTTTATTATAATAAATACCATATTTTGTTATATACATTATAGAGTGTACAGAATAAAAGTATTTTATTGTTTGTTAATATTATATACAATAATTGTTAACTATAACATATTGTAAACATTATGCTAATAATACAATTTACAGAAATAAACATATAATACAAAATAAATAAAAATTATTATGTATAACACTGACATGGCATCTACATTATTTTGTTTTCATTTTTCTTCACTAAATTTTCATAAAAAGTTAATGTGTTATATATCAGCAGATTCAGTGTGAAGCACTGAGTAAAATTATACTAAATACTTGTACTAAAATATTAAAGTAACACTAACATTATCCATCTAGTCTTATTAAAGGTTATTTATCATTATTTTGTTGTTTGATGTCATCTGTTTGTGTTTTGTCTTCTATGATTCGTCCCACATTCTTCGTCTACATAAAAACAACCCCCGGAGTTTAGTTCTGCGATATTTCATCCCTTAAACAACAATATTCTTCGCTAGACAACTCCAAACATTTGTAATGTTTGCATTTAATAAGTTCTTGTAATCATCTCATTTGGAATTCTGTAGAAAAACTTATACAATGATAATAATAATGCTGTGTATTGATTATTATATACAAATATACATACCGTAATATAATACATGTAATATTGTTATGTCCATTTGGTTTAAGAGGCATTGAAAGCTGTAGCATCTTTACAAAAATCTATAAAATAACCAATAGTGTTGTTATTAAATTTGTAAAAATTATTGCCTGAAGCTCTATGTAAGAGCTAATAAACCTTGTTGTCTCTAAACCTGTTTCGCAAACCGGTTTTTCTAACTAGTTTCCGTTCAAACCGGTTTTTGTACTGGTTTTTATGAACAGTTTCTTCCCAAACCGGTTTTTCAAGTTCAATACTCGCTCAAAATCTGGTTTATTTTACTGAAAAACTGGTTTCATGCCCTGAAATACAATTTATTTACATATCCATTGTTTAAACAAATGTTTACTAACCAAATATCACCTTGTAACAAAATAAAAACTGAATAAATTACTTTTGTTTTCAGTTCCAATTATGTACATTTGTTTATCCATTATTGTTGTCATCTGCCATTTGAGGTTATAAAAATTGTTATTAACAATTAATAAAATATTAGTTGTTATTAATTTCTGGTGCATAAAATTGACGAATATATTCAAAAAAATAATTAAACAAATTAAATTTCATAAATTTATTCATAAAAAAAAACAATTTGACTTACTGCGCATGATCAGAATTATTGATTTTTCGATCGATCAATCTTACACATTCCAAACCATACCTGTCGGTGCAAAGTTTTTGCCATGTATTATTTATATGAGTGTTTGGGGGCATTTAAAAAAACAGGCCCCCTAAAGAAGGCGTCTGCACTGGAAAAACTAAAGAATTTCAAGGTTGTGTGGGTGGATTTTACATATGGTGCCACCTGCCATAAAAAATTTAAACTAGGAGAACAAGTGATATTTTATTTGTATTTAAACCATTTTAAATAATTTTTTTATTATGGCTTAAACTATTAGTACAATAATTCTAAAAATTGGTATACTTATATTAAAAAATACGTAGAATTTAGTGGTAAAGTCGACAGATTTGTATCGCCACCCAGTTTTGGGTAGCATATATGTACCCATTTAAGAGTTGAAGATAAGATACTAATTTTATTAAAAATCGATTCCTCGGGTCAAAGTACATATGTATACTAATTTTTGTTAATTTTCTGCTAAGGATATACTAAATATTTAAACTTGTATTTGCCCTAAATTTCAGGAATCTTGTCGGCGTCTGACGCGTAGCTTGCACACTGAAAAATCAAAGATTTGCGGTAAAATTTAAAGTGTGTTTATTTGGAATTCCTTCAACAAAAAAGTATGAAAATTGGTATACTTATGTAAGAATATAAGTACAATCTGGTGGTGAAGTCTAAAATTGTTTATCTATACCCAGTTTTGGATGGTGAATTGCATAATTGGGAAAAAATCATTTCCGGCTAAATGGTTTACTTGAGGACAAAATTTATTTGAAAAAAGTTTCTCAAAATAAATTTTAGGTGGGGTTAGTTTGAAACTTTTTTAAAATTGTTACATTTTTGAAAACAGGATCTTTGAGTAATATTAAATTAAAAGAAAATTTTTGGAAAAAAACTTTTTTGTTTATTATTATTAATTAACCAAATTTTAAGTACATACAGAACTCGAGCCGTAGATTCCAAAAATCGATAAGCCAATTTTCTAACACCACCCATTTTTGGGTAAAGGGCAGTCACCCCAAAAATTAATAGACCTACGTAGTCAACCCATTGATTTTTGGAATCTACGGGTCGAGTTGCATATAATCCCAAAATTTGGTTGTGAAATTTTTATAAGTACAGCCCTGGCGAATTTTTAAATGTAATTGCACAATTAGAAAAAAAGTCATTTCCGGCTTAACGTTTTACTTGAGAACAAAATTTATTTAAAAAAAGTTTCTCAAAATTAAATTATAGGTGGGGTTAGTTTAAAACTTTTTTTAAAATTCTCAAATTTTTGAAAACAGGATCTTTGATTAATTTTAATTTAAAAGAAAATTTTTGGAAAAAAACTTTTTTGTTTATTATTATTAATTAACCAAATTTTGGGAACATATATAACTCAAGCCGTAGATTCCAAAAATTGATAAGCCAATTTTCTTACACCACCCATTTTTGGGTAAAAGGTAGTTACCCCAAAAATTGGTAGACCTACGAAGTCGACCCATTGAATTTTGGAATCTACGGATCGAGTTGTATATAAACATAAAATTTGGTTGTGAAATTTTTATAAGTACAGCCCTGACGAATTTTTAAATGTAATTGCATAATTGGAATAAAAATCATTTTCGGCTAAACAGTTTACTTGAGGACAAAATTTATTTGAAAAAAGTTTCTCAAAATTAAATTCTAGGTGGGGTTAGTTTAAAACTTTTTTTAAAATTCTCACATTTTTAAAAACAGGATCTTGGACTCATTTTAATTTGATTTACTGCGCATGATCAATATTATTGATTTTTCGATCGAGCGATCTTACACATTCCAAACCATACCTGTTGGTGCAAAGTTTTTGCCATGTATTATTTATATGAGTATTTGGGGGCATGTTAAAAAACAGGCCCCCTAAAGAAGGCGTCTGCACTGGAAAAACTAAAGAATTTCAAGGTTGTGTGGGTGGATTTTACATATGGTGCCACCTGCCATAAAAAATTTAATCTAGGAAAACAAGTGTCATATTTTATTTGTATTTAAACCATTTTAAATAGTATTCTTATTATGGCTTAAACCATTCGTACAATAATTCTGAGAATTAGTATACTTGTATTAAAAAATACGTAGAATTTAGCGGTATAGTTGACAGGTTTGTATCTCCACCCAGTTTTGGGTAGCATATATCTACGCATTAATTTTCTGCAAAGGATATACCAAATATTTGAACTTGTATTTGCCCTAAATTTCGCATTGAAAATTCAAAGATTTGCGGTAAAATTCAAAGTGTGTTTATTTGAAATTCCTTCAACAAAATAATTTGAAAATTGGTACACTTATGTAAGAATATACGTAGAATCTGATGGTGAAGTCGAAAATTATTTATCTCTACCCAATTTTGGGTGGTAAGTGTCTACCTATTTAAGGGTTAAAGATAAAGGTTTAGTTTTATGAAAAATCTATTCCTTGGATCAAAATATATATGTGCAGTAATTTTTATCAAAATATTTTGAATGGTCCATTTTGTTTTTTTATTAAATGCCATATTTGTACATTAACTTGTAAATAAATAATATTAAGAATTGTTATTTAATACAATATCCCTATTAAAATTAATTTATAATAGAACAATAAAAAAATTTGTGAAAAAGGTCCTTATGTGTTGTATTAATGAATAAATCGATATTTTATAAATTATCTGGTATAAAATAATGATTCAGTAAAATATGTATTTAATACAAATGAAATCTTAAAACATGTAACGTTAATAACATTTATTAAACAATACAATTTTCAAAAATGATTGTATTATTGATTTAAACAAAAATAATCGATATATTTGTGTTTCATTAGCCCAAAACGATACTGGTAGTGACATCTGTGTCAATATCGTGGAACTATTATTTATTTATTTATTTAATAAACAATTCAACAAATTTATTTAATATAATTTTTTTGATTATATTTTTCAGTTTCATGTATTAGAAATTAATAACAACCAATGTTTTGTTAATTGTTAATAACAATTTTATAACCTTAAACGTCAATTGTCAGCTGATGGGCAATTGTTAATAACAAATGTACAACATGAGAAGAACGGGAAACAATAATAATTGAGATTTTTTGTTTTATTGCAAAGTTATACGAACAATAACTGTATTTCAGGTGCAGGCAATTAGTTTTCAGGAAATGTATAAAATAAACCGGTTTTCGAGGAAGTATCGAAATGAAACCGGTCTAACATCAAATATTAAATTGAAAACCGGTTTTCAGAGCAAGTACTAGACTTGAAAAACTGGTTTTTAGATGGAAACTAGTTAATATAACGAGTTCTCATAACACTACAGACGATCTGGCGAAGACAATCCTTTACTAGTGCTTGTTTTGCACTTTAATTATTACAAATTTAATAACAACACTATTGGTTATTTTATAGATATTTGCAAAGATGCTACAGCTTTCAATGGCTCTTAAACCAAATGGACATAGCAATATTTCATGTATTATATTACGGTATATATATTTGTATATAATAATCAATACATAGCATTATTATTATCACTGTATTCGTTTTTTATAGAATTCCAAATGAGATGATTACAAGATCCCATTAAATGCAAACATTACAAATGTTTGGAGTTGTCTAGCGAAGAATATTGTTGTTTAAGGGATGAAATATCGCAGAACTAAACTCCGGGGGTTGTTTTTATGTAGACGAAGAATGTGGGACGAATCATAGAAGACAAAACACAAACAGATGACATCAAACAACAAAATAATGATAAATAACCTTTAATAAGACTAGATGGATAATGTTAATGTTACTTTAATATTTTAGTACAAATATTTAGTATCATTTTACTCAGTGCTTCACGCTGAATCTGCTGATGTATAATTTATTAACTTTTAATAAAAATTTTGTATTGAAAATTGTAACAGAAAAAAATTCAAGTATGTCAGATGAAATGTACAAGATATTAGCGATATATTATAGTTATAATTTATGAATTTTATATTTTTATACTCAGAATTTTGTGCTGAATCTTCTGATGTATAACACATTAATTTTTTGTGAAAATTTAATGAAGAAAAATGAAAACAAAAAAATGTAGGTGCCATGTCAGTGTTATACATAATAATATTTATTTATTTTGTATTATATGTTTATTTCTGTAAACTGTATTATTAGCATAATGTTTAAAATATGTTATAGTTAACAATTATTGTATATAATATTAATAAACAATGAAATACTTTTATTCTGTACATTCTAAAAAGTATGTAACAAAATATGGTATTTATTATAATAAAAAATGAATAATATGTACAATATTATATTTATTTAACCTCCAAATTACATATTATAACAAAATTTAATTGAAAAATTATTGTATGTGGTCAAATTTTGAAGAAATTCCAATGTACATTTTATGGTATTTAAGCGCCAGCGCCAGTCATATTTTGCATTCCATAAATAATTTGTTGCTATCACACAAGACGTATTCAGGAAATTTTCTGCTAGTCAATATTTCTATATATATTCTTAAATAAACAATTTTGATCTTTTATTTTGTATTTTTTATAAACTATTGTCTTATTCTTGTTGAAATGCATATAAATTTTGGCCCAAAAAACTGTTAAACATGTTCTGTAGACAATAATTTTTAATTACAGTCCTGGATTTTATGAAGGTCAGATTTGCTGTAATACACGTGGAGACATCTTGCAGCAGATATAACAAACGTCAAATAAAATTGACAAAGAAAAGAATATTTTCCGCTTAGATTATATACACATTTCCACGAGCTTGATTGGTTAATTGATTTGTCGATATTATTGATTTTCTCCTATTTACACGATACATCAACGTATTTTCTTACAATGCAACACAAAAGTATAGTTCATATGTTTCATCATAGAGTACAGCAGCAATATTGTTTTGGTAATAATAATTTTCAGAAAATCCATTTTTTGACTAAACTAATAACATTTCGCCCAAGTTTGTCTTAAGAAAAAATAGCTGTAATTAAAAATAAAAGGCAGTTTGGTTGAAACTTTTTTTATATTCGTTTTAATTTCAGAAATTAAAGTAATACAACATTCTGAATGCTACACCTTTAGGGTCAATGACCTCTGAAAATTTAGTTTTGTTATTACTAAATTACCTGTTGTAATATTTTAACAAAAATTCGTGGACATGTGTATTATGACACAAAGAATCGATTTTTCGTAAAATTACATTTACACCCTCAACCCTTAAATAGGTAGATACTTACCACCCAAAATTGAGTAAAGTTAAACAATTTTCGACTTCACCATCAGATTCTACGTATATCCTTACATAAATATACCGAATTTCAATTTTTTTTATTAAAGGAATTCCAAATAAACACACTTTGAATTTTACCGCAAATCTTTGAATTTTCAGTGCGCAAGCTACGCGTCGGACGCCGACAAGATTCCTGAAATTTAGGGCAAATACAAGTTCAAATAGTTAGTATATCCTTTGCAGAAAATTAACAAAAATTGGTATACATATGTATTTTGACCCAAGGAATCGATTTTTGATAAAATTATACTCCTATCTTCAACCCTTAAATGGGTAGACACACGCTACCCAAAACTGGGTGTAGAGACAAACCTGTCGACCTGGTCATTCAATTCTACGTATTTTTTTATACATGTTTACCAATTTTCAGAATTATTGTACTACAGTAATATAAGGTTCTAAGTCACACACCTTTAAGGTCAATGACCTCTCAAAATTTTGTTTTGATATTACTAAATTACCTGTTACAATATTTTAACAAAAATTAGTAAACATATGTTTTAAGACCCAAAGAATCGATTTTTTGTAAAATTAAAGTCGTACCCTCAACCCTTAAATAAGTAGATATTCACCGCCCAAAACTGGGTAAAGATAAACAATTTTCGACTGCACCATCAGACTCTACGTATATCCTTACATAAATATACCGAATTTCAATTTTTTTTATTAAAGGAATTCCAAATAAACACACTTTGAATTTTACCGCAAATTTTTGAATTTTTAGTGTGCAAGGTACGCGTCAGACGCTGGCAAGATTCCTGAAATTTAGGGCAAATACAAGTTCAAATATCTAGTATATTATTTGCAGAAAATTAACAAAAATTGGTACACATATGTATTTTGACCCGAGGAATCGATTTTTGATAAAATTAAACCCCTATATTTAACCCTTAAATGGGTAGATACACGCTACCCAAAACTGGGTGGAGAGACAAACCTCTCGACTTGATCATTAAATTCTACGTATTTTTAAATACAAATACACCAATTTTTAGGATTATTGTACCAGTTGTTTAAGCACAGTAAAAAATGATTTTTAAAACCCTTATTTTTGAACAATAGCTTGAAAACGAATAACTTTTGTGTTCTTAAGAATATTCAAATGAAAATTGGTACACCTATGTATTTTGAACCGAGAAATCGATTTTTGTTAAAATTAAACCCATATCTTTTACCCAAAAATGTGTGTGTATGTATCACCCGAAAATGGGTGGAGCTGGATTTTTTTCTGTTACACCATTAGATTCTACAAACTTTCTTATATAAATAACATAGTTTTCAAAATTTTTGCTTTATTGGTCTAAGTACCATAAATCAATTAGTAAAACCATTTTTGAGTAGCGATGTTATGTAAATACTACTGTTGATAAATGCTACAATTAAAATTGGACCACTCAAGAGAATTTGATAAAAATCACTGTACATATGAATTTTGATCTGAGGAATCGATTTTTATTAAAATTAAACCTCTATCTTCAACCCTGAAATGGGTAGATATATGCTACCCAAATCTGGGTAGAGATACATACACGTCGGCTTCACCATTAGAATCTACATATTTTCTGTACATGTATACCTATTTTCAGAATTATTGTACTATTGGTATAATTATAGTAATGAAACATTCTGAATCCTACACATTTAGGGTCAATGACCTCTGAAAACTTTGTTTTGATATTACTAAATTATCTCTTGTAATATTTTAACAAAAATTAGTAAATATGTGTATTATGCCCCAAAGAATCGTTTTTTATTAAAATTAAAGTCGTACCCTCAACCCTTAAATAGGTAGATATTCGCCACCCAAAACTGGGTACAGATAAACAATTTTCGACTTCACCATCAGATTCTACGTATATTCTTACATAAGTGTACCAATTTTCATATTTTTTTGTTGAAGGAATTCCAAATAAACACACTTTGAATTTTACCGAAAATCTTTGAATTTTCAGTGCGCAAGCTACGCGTCGGACGCCGACAAGATTCCTGAAATTTAGGGCAAATACAAGTTCAAATATTTAGTATGTCCTTTATCGAAAATTAACAAAAATTGGTGTACATATGTATTTTGACACGAAAAATCGATTTTTTATAAAATTAGACCCCTATTTTAAACCCTTAAATGGGTACATATATGCTGCCCAAAACTGGGTGGAGATACAAACCTGTCGACTTCATAGCTAAAATCTAAAAATTTTTAATACAAGTATACCAATTTTCAGAATTATTGTACGAATGGTTTATGCCATAATAAGAAAACTATTTAAAATGGTGAAAACCGTAATTTTTCTGGTCAATGATATTTAAAAATTTATTAATTAAATGGCCTTTTTTTGAAATATATTAATGAAATTTGATACACTTATGTATTTTAACCCATGGAATCGATTTTTATAAAATTAAAACCGTACCTCCCGCTAATTAATTGGTAGATTTTTGCTACCGAAAAATGGGTTGAGATACAAATTTGTCGATAGCGCCTTTGGATCCTATGTACTTTTGACGATCTTATGAATACAATATTTAATTGAAAAATTATTGTATTTAGTCAAATTTTAAAGAAATTCCAATGTACATTTTATGGTATTTAAGCGCCAGCGCCTATCATATTTTGCATTCCATAAATAATTTGTTGCTGTCACACAAGACGTATTCAGGAAATTTTCTGGTAGCCAATATTTCAGTATATATTCTTAAATAAACAAGTTTGATCTTTTATTTGGAAGTTTTATAAACTATTGTTTTATCCTTGTTGAAATAAATATAAATTTTGGTCCAAAAAACTGTTAAACATGTTCTGTAGACAATAATTTTTAATTACAGTCCTGGATTTTATGAAGGTCAGATTTGCTGTAATACACGTGGAGACATCTTGCTGCAGATATAATAAACGTCAAATAAAATTGACAAAGAAAAGCATATTTTAATTATAATAAACATAAAATCGTGTATTAAACTATATTTTAATTATTAATTTATTTAAAATGATAAATTTAACAAGTTTTCCATCTGTCATTTGATTAATAATCAAATGACATTTGTTTAAACAATTTTTCTTCCCGCTTAGATCCCATACACATTTTCGAGAACTTGATTGGTTAATTGATTTGTCGATACTATTGATTTTCTCCCATTTACACGATATATCAACGTATTTTCTTACAACACGACATTAAAATATAGTTCATAAGTTTCATCATAGAGTACAGCAGCAGTATTGTTTTGGTATTAATAATTTTGAGTAAATCCATTTTTTGGCTAAACTAATAACATTTCGCCCAAGTTTGTCATAAGAAAAAATATTTGTAATTAAAAATAAAAGGCAGTTTGGTTGAAACTTTTTTTATATTCGTTTTAATTTCAGAGATAATGAATAAAAATAAAAATCAATTTATTTCTCGCAAACAAATTTTTTTAAAAAATCATTTTTGTAACAAACTCTATTTATAATTTAAATCTAAATATATTTTATCTAATAATTTATTTTATTTATGAATAGTTCTTAAGAAAAGCGGTAAATTAAATATAAAAAAAAATTATATTTTTTTTGTGTTCACCGCTTTGCCAAATTTTTACCGCTTGACCAACAGGGTTGAAATTTGGGTCAAATATGCTTCAAACCTTCCGTAATCTACCACTGAAAACAGATTTAAAATATCTGTTTTAATTTTGAAATTATAACTTTTTAAAGACAGAGCCGTCATAAAATAAAATTAACTAACAAAAATTACAACCTTTATTTTGACATGGGTGGATAAAAAAATATATAAATCAAAAACAGGGCAGATATTTCAATTCTGTTTACAGCAGTAGATAAGGGAAGGACTGAAGTATATTTGACCTAATTTAAACCTTTTTGGGTAAAGCGATAAAAATTGGCAGAGGCAGAGCGGTAAATTTGATACAAAAAATTTTATAATTTTTTTTTGTGTTTACCGCATTGCCAAATTTTTACCGCTTATCCAACAAAGTTGAAATTTGTGTCAAATATACTTCAAACCTTTCGTAATCTATCTCTGAAAACAGATTTAAAATATCTGTTCTTATTTTGAAATTATAACTTTTTAAAAACAGGGCCGTCATAAAATAAAATTAACTAAGAAAAACAAACAACTTTTATTTTGACATGGGTGGATAAAAATATATATAAATCAAAAACAGGGGCAGATATTACAAATCTGTTTTCAGTGGTAGATAAGGAAAGATTTGAAGCATATTTGGGCCAAATTTAACTGTTTTGGATTAGCGATAAAAATTTGGCAAAGCGGTAAACACAAAACAGATATTATAATTTTTTTTATCAAATTTACCGCTTTGTCAAATTTTTACCGCTTGTCCAACAGGCTTGAAATTTAGGTCAAATATACTCCAAAACCTTTTGTAATCTATATCTTAAAACAGATTTAAAATACCTGATTTTATTTTGAAATTATAACTCTTTAAAGACCGTTATAAAGTAAAATTAACTAACAAAAAATTACTACTTTTATTTTGACATGGGTGGATAAAATAATATATAAATCAAATACAGGGGCAGATATTTCAATTCTGTTTTCAGTAGTAGATAAGGGAAGGATTGAAGTATATTTGAGCCAAATTTAAGCCCTTTTGGTTAAGCGATAAAAAATTGGCAATGCGGTAAATTTGATACAAAAAATTTTATAATTTTTTTTGTGTTTACCGCTTTGCCAATTTTTTACCGCTTGTCCAACAAAATTCAAATTTGGGTCAAATATGTTTCAAACCTTCCGTAATCTATCGCTGAAAACTGATTTAAAATATCTGTCTTCATTTTGAAATTATAAGTGTTTGAAGACAGAGCCGCCATAAAATAAAATTAATAAGTAACAAACTTTTATTTTGACAGGGGTGAATAAAAAAATATGTAAATCAAAAACGGGGACAGATATTTTAAATCTGTTTTCAGCTGTAGATAAGGGTAAGATTGGAGTACATTTGACCCAAATTTCAACCTTTTTGGGTAAGCAGTAAAAATTTGGCAAAGCGGTAAATTTAATACAAAAAAATTTATAATTTTGTTTTTGTGTTCACCGCTTTGCCAAATTTTTACCGCTTGTCCAAATGGATTGAAATTTGGGTCAAATATACTTCAAACCTTCCCTAATCTACCCCTGAAAACAGATTTAAAATAAAATATCTGACTTTTTGATATTCTAAGTATGTGTGTGTGTAAAGTCTGTAAGATATTTGTAAAGAAATGGATATTAATAATTAATTACAAAATATCCGCAAATATTTTTATTCTTTTTAATTTAATACATGATTTTTAAAGATGTTAGAGTATTATACTATTCCTGGGGCATAAGTTATATTTTAAAAAATATATTTTTTTAACATTTATTGTGGCATATAAAGTATTTTATTTTATATTTTTATATTTATTGAATAAAAATACGGTAATTAACTTCAATCAACAAGCTCGGGAACGTAGCAAAACCTGTCCGTTCCATTAAAACTATAGGCAAGCTAGCAGCGAGCGACCTGTTTCTGACTCATTTCCTTCCCAGCCTTCGTCCGCATCGCACGCTCTGTGTTTGAGGTGTGCATGGTATTCCGACCCAGATCCACCTACGAGGGATGGAATCCAACCCCTACAGCTGAGCCCAGCAGTAGAGCAGCAGGTATTCCTTGTGTAGAAGCAGTATTTCTCCCCAGCACGTGGAAAACGTTATCGTTTATATTGTAGTACAGGAAGCCCGCTCATATTCGTCACAATAAACTCAGCGAAAGTGTATACCTGCTACAAATAGGCTCGCCCTTAAAGCGAAAGTCTGTAGCTGTAAATATATACTAGTAGCTTTGTGGTTTGGGGCGAAAAATACTTGTAGTTGATATTGCAACGAAAGTATAACTATTATTATATTATTATTACTATATTATTATTATTATTATTGAGCGAAGCCCAACTGTAGTTGTTATATAAAAACCCTGGCCAGGTGGCTGCAGTTGGGTGGATCCGGGGGCGGCGATAACGCAGAGTACACGTGTACGTAAGCGAGAGAATGTAAATCTGCCTAAGCAGGGGGTACTTGGTGCGCGACCATCGCTCCACGGCAGTTACAGTCAAGTAAGGCCCTAGCGGCCGAAATAGGACTGGTGGTCGCGAAGCAGACGAGCCCTTGGACAGCGGCCGAAAGTGGATCGAAGACGGGACATGACGCACAACAAAATGGCCGACAACTGGCACGGCCAGGTAAATATCGTTCCAAAAAAAAAATAAAGTTGTAAATATTTGATTTTATATTGATAAGTGTTTTGTTCAGGTTTCCACTGCGAGTTCGAGTTTGGAGTTGACTGCAGCCAAAAGGGCCTCAAGTACCAGGCAACACGGCCCCAAAACAACAGCCAAAAGAGCATCCAGTTCCAGTGAACACGGCCTCAAAACAACAACCAAAAGGGCCCCCACTTCCAGTCAACGCGGCCACAAAACAAGAACCAGAAGGGCCTCCACTTGCAGTCAACACGGCCCCAAAACAACAACCAGAAGGGCCCCCACTTCAAATTAATCCAGCCCCAAAGCAACGGCGGTGAGAATAATTTTCTGTAGTCAAAATTTATTAATTACAAATAGTTTATTAAAGTCTTTTATAATCTACAGACTTTAATCATCATTAAAATTGTTGTTCACATTGTTATTAATTTGTTAGAAATTTTTCGGAAAAAATAACAAAGTTAAGAGCTTAATTACTCGTACACCGTTAAAAATAGGGCCTTAATTGTTTTATATTTGAATTCTACAAAATTGAAATTGTATGTAACCATCAAAAAACTCGTAAAAACGAGTTTAAAAATGCATTAAATTCGAGTTGAAAAACTTACTTTTTCTCAAAAAATTGACAAACTTTAAGAGCGTACCACTCATACACAGTTAAGATAGGGCCTTAATAGATTTAAATTTGAAATATACAGGGTTGAAATTATATGTAACCATTAAAAATGTGGTAGAAACGTAATTAAAAATGCATTAAATCCGGGTTCAAAGACTTGGTATTTTTTCTCAATAATTTTACAAAGTTTAGCAACTTACCACTCGTACACAGTTGAAAATAGGGCCTTAATTGTATCCTACAGGGTTGAAATTATATGTAATAATTAAAAAAGTGGTTAAAACGCAATTAAAAAATGCATTAAATCCAGGTTTAAAAATTTGTAATTTTTTCCCAAAAATTTAACAATATTTAACACCATACCACCCATACACTGTTACAAATAGGGCCTTAATTGTTTGAAATTTGAACTCTACAGAGTTGAAATTATAAGTAACCATTAAAAAAGTGGTTGAAACGCAATTAAAAATGCTTTAAATCCGGATTCAAATACTTGAATTTTTTCTCAACAATTTTACAAAGTTTAACGACATTCACTCGTACTCAGTTGGAAATAGGGCCTTATTTGTTCCAAATTTGAACTCTGTAGTGATGAAATTATATGTAACAATTAAAAAAGTGGTTAAAACGAAATTAAAAATGCATTAAATCCGGATTCAAATTCTTGAATTTTTTCTCAATTATTTTACAAACACGATATTAAAATTGTATTAAATCCGGTTTTAAAAACATATTTTTTTCCCAAAAATTTGACAAAATTTAACGGTATACCACTTGTACACAGTTACAAATAGGTCCTTAATTATTTCAAATTTGAACTCTATAGGGGTGAAATTATTTGTGACCATTAAACATGTGATTAAAACACGATTAAAATTGCATTAAATCCGGGTTTAAAAACTTGTAAATTTCCCCCAAAAATTTGACAAATTTAACGGCATACCACTCGTACAGAGTTACAAATAGGGCCTTAATTCTCCCAAAATCATATTCCCCGATGTTTAAAATTCTTTTAACAATGATTAAAGTTTATTAAAGCATTTTGATGATGATTAAAGAATTGTAGAATAAGTTTAAATTGTTGTTGACATTGTTACTGACTTATTAGTGTTTTTTCAGGGCATCAGCGTCATGTCCCGGGTTCCAGAGCAACGGGGTCCAGCGGCAGAGTATGAATGTTGTGTATGAGGGCCCTCAGTGTGCATGGTGTGTGCTGTATGTTGCATTAACCATTAATCATTTTCCTTTCCTTCCTGGTCGGCCGGCCCCTCTGCCTAAGTGGAGGGACCTTGACGCGGTGGCAGAGCTTAACCATCCCCTAAATTGGGGGTGGGACCAACGACTCCACAAATCTTTCAATCATTTCAATGTTTTAAATGTTTTATGTATTCTTATGTTCACAGGAAAGAAAAACAACAAGAAGAAATAAATATATTGTATAATAAATAAAGCATTGTTAAATTAATATGTATTTATTTCCCTATCCTAAACCGCCCTAAAATAAGGCCCCTTCAGGGTAGAAAAGGGTCGGTGAACTACTAGCGACGCCATACCGCAATTTGTGGTAGGTTTCCCCGCTAAATTGCTAAGCGGTTTCTGTCCGCGCTACGTAGTTCGCCGTAAGCAACCCGCATTATGCATATGTTAAGTGCGTCACGTGCTATTTAAATAAATATATTCTCCCGGCGTCATTTTACCCATTTCTCGGTGTGCCTATCTGCTTTGTACATGTCAAAATAGGCCTTCCGTACGTCGTGTGGGCCTCCCTAAATGTTATTTCATTTCTAGGGGCTCCTTCAACGTGTCTATTTGTTCCACCTTTTTCAATCCTATCTGTAAGGATATGTATTATTTTTATTAAAATAATAACAATTTAACTGTTAAACAATGTGTTGTAAAGTGTTTTTTTTGTATTTTTAATGTAGTCTGACTTTGAAGGGGCCCTGAAACTCTATTTTAAAGCTGTATTGTTCATCATTTTCCGCTAATGTTACAACAATCATTTCGCATATAAATCTTGTGATATTTGTTGTAAAACTTTTGTAAATTCATCAAGGGCATATCCTTTAGTATTATAACACTAAATGGTTCTTTCTCGCCCCGTTTTTCAAAATAAAATAGAAGATTTCCTTTCAAAACGAACCCTAATCTTCTTTGACTACAAGAGTCGCCGATGCAGCAAATGCGCCCAAATTCTGTTCGTTATTTTAATTTTATATTTTTTTAACAATTTTACAGCTCAATAACATTGTAACAATCTAATAATTAATGATTCACAGCACTTCAGAACTTCTGCTGAGTATTGGTTATTTGGTTAAGGTTATAAATCAATACAAACCAGTTAACAAAATAAGTATAAAAATTTATTTTATTACACATACATGATATAATGTTATATATACTTAAATATTAATATTTTAGAGTTTAAATTATTATATTTTAATAATATATTTACTAATTCAATGTTTTTTCTTTACAGACTGGTGGCAACACTGACACAAGCCGATCTTCAATCCTACGCGCATGCAACGCTGACAGTTGAACAACACTACTCCGTGAAGTCGCGTTCGGTGTTTTGAAATATGAATATGTGCGGAAATATTGCAAGAACAATAGAAAATTTATGTGAAAATCAAAAATACAGTGTTAATCTAACGTTTCTAATAATAATTTTTACGGGAATCGCAATTTAAATGAGTGAAAATAATAAACTATGTGTGCCGTCTTTGGGAATCGTAGAAGCAGCAAATGTAAGTACATATTAGTTGTTTATTTATATTTAAATAATTCTAAATGTACTTCAAACTATGAAAAACATTTCTTTCGTAGTAATTCTTATTCTTTAATTTGTATTTCTCATGATTTCATACATTTTAAGGTGATTAGAATATCATATAAATGTGTTTGTATTTATTTCGCAAGCATAAATTCGATAACAAAATGGCAAATTTTATATATAAAACATACAAAAATGTCTATATTTTACGTTCAAATACATATATTGCTATTTAATATTGATTTTCCATATAAAACCCAAGATTTAATTTGTTAAAAACCGTCTCAAACTTGTACTTGTAGATTGTTGCATTATAGCAAACTTCGGAATTCACATACATTGGTCTTGAAAAATTTATTTCTTTATATTTTAATAATATTATTTTAATAGTGAAATATTGTTGTATATTGTTGCAAATTAGCAACAATGGTAAGTTTGAACAATAGTTTAACTGTTTTAATAGTTATTTTTGCTGATAACATGTTCTATTATTGAAATATTTGTATTTTAAAATATTGTTTTTCTTTGTTCCAGGGGCGTACCGGAGCTGTTTTGGGGTTGCTGTTTGCTGAGCTGTGTTCATCAATGTAAGTCGTTATAATATGTGCCTCTCTTCACTGTCGCTTTTTTGCTATTTTTTTCAGCTTAACACAAAAGTAAATTCATTTTTCTTCCGAAAATATGGTTTATGTTGTTGAATTTAATTCAAATAATCATATTTTCTTCTATACTTCTTTTCCGAGGCACATTGTGAATGTCTATCTATGTTATTAACATCGGGCGTCGTTACTCGTTACAATATCGTAAATAAATCGGCGAAACTTATAGAAATAATTAGCTTTTTTAATTTTTGAATTGGTTTAGTAAAATATCCGTTCGTTCAGTGATAGGTTTCTTCCCCAAAAAATTGTATTTGTTTAAATTAATATTTAAACAAGTACAGTTTACAATACAGGGTTCCAGTGAAGTTTCCAAGGAGTGTAAAGGCTGGTGTAAGCCTTTGATTCTACAACAGGGCTTTTCTAAAGCTTTATCTAAGGCTTTAAGGCCAATCTACAACCACCAGAAGGCAGCAAATAGTTAGAATTATTTTAGTTTTTAAAGTCGCGATTAATTTTTTGCTAATATTACATTCAAATTAAATTCATTTGCATTTTAAAGTTAGGTTATAATTAAAGTTTCGTCGGTACTTTTTCGGGTTCGGTTCGGATTCCGCGATATTTAAGGACAGGGTAGCGTAGTTTTTATTTGAAGTGTCTACCCCATTATTTAATTTAATAATTCACATCATTAGTTATTAAATAATTGATTAGAAATATAAAATACTCGGGTTCAAAACTATATCAAAAATTTGTTGTATTTTTTTTAATAGACTTTTTAATTTCAGATTCAAAAATTAATTATTAAAATATTCTAGTTTTTAATGCCATTAACATCTACGTCACACATCCACTCTATTCCAAATTCTTATTACTTAAAGCCTTATTTGAAAGTAAAAGATATGTTGAATGACAGGCTGCCAGTGGCAATGAACAGATTATTGTATAATATACTTAATTTCTTTATTATTTATTTTATTAAATTGTTTATTATCCAATTATTGACTACGAAAATTGTGCTCTATTCCAAATTCTTGTTAATTTTAAGTCTTCAGCTTGTCAGTGACAATCAAAACGTGATCTATTGTATTAAAGAATTAAAAAATAGTGGAGGACCTGTATAATTTATTTAAATATTTAAATTTATTTAATTTTGATTCAATAATTTTATTAATTTTGTAGTAAATAATTAAAGAATGGACACTTCATTTAGAAACGAAACTACATTTATCAATGATCTATAGCACCGGCTGTAGATCGAAAAAATATTAGGTTTTTCGCGATTTCAGGTAAATAAAACATCAGTTGAAGATAGAAGAACCCCCTTTCCCTGCATGCTTTTGCTTTTTTTTCAGTTTTCCTCTTTACTATCCAAGCAGCTCTTTCTAGTATGCCCCTGTTAGATTAAAATCAATTTCCCAAGAACGGCTGGGACCCATGTGGCAAACTTAGTCGTTCTTTTCGCTGCTCCCCTCTGGGATAGGGCAGTGGGGCCTCTGGGAAGGACGCCTGTACCCACACTATGGGCCGCCGGACTGAGTAACCCCCTGTACTGATTCCCAGTTTTTGAAGTAGATATAAATGCATGCATTTTCGTACCGTGCGGGCGTCTACCAGGCGTCGCCTTACGGGCACTCATCGCTGGCATGGAGAGTGCACCACAGAAGGCACTCTTGTGCCATTCAAACAGATACACTAAATTATAGTTAGATTTAATTAAATTTACAGTTAAAGTTTAAGTTTACAGTAGTATATCATTAGTTTACTTGCGGTTAAATTTTCAATTTGCATTTTAAAAAGTAGTACCTATAATTGGTTTACCTGTATTTTAAAGTATTAGTCTAAATGATTACAATTACTTAGTTTATTTGCGTTTTAATGTTTTAGTTTTCAATTTTAAAACATTACAATTAGTTTATTTATTTAAATTTTTAGATTACAGTTTTAGATATTTATAATTAGTTTACTTGCATTTTGAAGTATTAGTTTGCAGTCTTAAATGATTACAATTAGTTTATTTAAAGTTTTAAATAGTTTCAATAAGTTTGCGTGCATTTTAAAATATTAGTTTATAGTTTTAACTTATTAAATTGTAGTTACACACACTTGCTTTTGTATTAATTTTGCAAAAACACACATACACACAAAATAATATATCTATTAAAGTTAATAGATATATGAAGAAAATCCGTTTTTAGTATTCGCGTTAGCTTTTGAATAGTTTTATCCGTTCGTCGCCGCGATTTCGTCCGTATATATTGTTGATTTCTTATGTATTTATGTATGTATATTATATATTTATGTATGTGCATTATGTATATTTATATTATGGTTAGGGCGTGAGCAGTTTCAACGGGGCCTCCTGAGCTAACTTTTCCCTTTCAGGTGCCGGGGCCGTTAGGCGGTGGGGCGTCTAGCGGTACTCGGCCCCTTTCCTTTCTCGCTGCAACTAAAGTTGTGGGCTTGAAAGAGCGTTAACCGGGCTTGGGTGCTTACTCACGAATGCTCCGGCTTCTTTGCACGACAAGCACTCAAGTTCCGGGGCCTGGTCTGCCACACTCGCGGTGGTGCAAACCTAGCCATTTCAATGGCAAGGAAGACCCTAGGGACGTACACACTTTACACAACTCAACACCGTCGTTGAGTACACATTGTTAGGTTCCCTGATTTTAATATGTATATGTATGTTTACTTTTCAGTTTTATCAGGTGGCCCACATCATCATTTATTTATTTATGTTTTTTATGTGTATGTATTTACTTGTATTTCTTAGCTAAAATGTTAGGTAGAATGTATAAAAACAATAATTAATAATAAATTATCTAATTGCGGTAAAATATAACTTAAACTGCGTCGAAAACGTCGAAAATTTCAAATAAACTTCGAAGAAATAATGTACATTTTCTCTTTCAGGATTTCCACATCTTCATAAATAGTTGAAGACAAATATTAACGACATTTTTGTTACAGATTTCTGGACATCAAAAGTAGATTTTATATTTTCTTTCTAATAAAAAAATATTTCGAAAACTAGGAGAAATAGGGACTCGTGGTGTTCATATTTGAATTCAGAAGGGACGTTTTCAAATGATAAAGTTAGTTTCAGAATTCCAGGACAGCTGAAACATATTTAAATACAACGTTTTCTTCATAAACTCTATCTACTGTTCGTATGTTGCGCTCTATATCCTACATTAAGAAATTAGTACACTACTTTTATGCTCTTAGTAGTGAATAGTGGAACGCAGCCAATTTTCATTAGTTCAGCGTTTTCCTGCAGGATGGCGCTAGGTGTTTAACAGTTGAAAATGTTATTATCTATCAGAATATTTGTTATGAAATTTTGTAAAATAAACATGAAGTAATAAACTTGTATTTAAAATACGTATATGATTTCTTGTAGTACTAGACAAAATAAATTTCAGAGCTTCAAGTAAAGTACCACTTCCGGTTTATCATATATAGTCAAAATCTAATATGTAATTTCAAATTACATATGAGTTTCAAATACATAAGTTGAAAAGTTTTGCATCATATTTTAATATATTTTTTCAATAAAATCTGTTCAGAGCTTCAAGTAAAGTACCACTTTTGGTTTATCATATATAGTCAAAATCGAATATGTTGTTTCAAATTACATATGAGTTTCAAATACATAAGTTGAAAAGTTTTGCATCATATTTTAATATATTTTTTCAATAAAATCTGTTCAGAGCTTCAAGTAAAGTACCACTTCCGGTTTATCATATATAGTCAAAATCGAATATGTTGTTTCAAATTACATATGAGTTTCAAATACAAAAGTTGAACAGTTTTGGATGATATTTTAATATATTTTTACAAGAAAATCTGTTCAGAGCTTCAAGTAAAGTACCACTTTCGGTTTATCATATATAGTCAAAATCGAATATGTTGTTTCAAATTATATATGAGTTTCAAATACAAAAGTTGAACAGTTTTGGATCATATTTTAATATATTTTTTCAAGAAAATTTGTTCAGAGCTTCAAGTAAAGTACCACTTCCGGTTTATCATATATAGTCAAAATCGCATATGTTGTTTCAAATTACATATGAGTTTCAAATACAAAAGTTGAAAAGTTTTGGATCATATTTTAATATATTTTTTCAAGAAAATCTGTTCACAGCTTCAAGTAAAGTACCACTTCCGGTTTGTCAATTTTAGCAAAATCTTATGTTATATTTTACCGTTCCCGAGATATTAAATAGTTGTGTCACTTATGTTTACCTATAAAAATACAGTCTCCTAACTACCAATATAATACACGGTGTTGGCACCCAGATATGCTACAGACATAACACTATGTTTCCCAACAAAACTTACAGTAAAATGAAGAATTCATTAGAATGAAATAGTTATATATTGCTATCTCTCTCTTACAAAAATCAAAATTGGGATGTGAGTGTTCACTCCTGTCTTTATTATTCTGTGTCATGTTTTCTCTGTCTTACATTATATTTGTCTCTCTCACATAAACAAATAAGAACGCGTCGTTTAGTGATTGGCTTCGGGAACTTTTAAAGAAAATTGATATTTTTGAATCATTATATTTGATTTTCTTTTGACGAAACAATGGATGGCTCTTTTATATTGTAGGTGACACCTGATTTTTTTGCAATACCTCTCGCCAACCAATCAAAGTGTAAAAGTAATAGTAATTTTTTTACCGACATACCTCCTGCTTATTATGAATGGAGGTAGAGAAACAGGGCCTCTCGACAATTTAAAATGTGAATACAGCAGCAGTACCTCCCGACAATTTAAAATTATATTAAAATGATTAAAGTTGTACATTGGCGCCATGAAAACAAATAATTAAAATTACGTAAATTTATCTCCGATTAAAAATTATAATTTAATATTTTATTTTTGTCTGCAGCACAAGCCTTTTGCCTGTTGTTACGTCATTACCAAGTATTAGATAACTAATTATTTAAAAAAATATAACTCCTAAAGTAGTAAACAGTCATTTACAATTTGTCTTTCATAGTGAAAGGATGGTTGTACTCTTCTGGTTTGCTGGACCGTGCTCGACCATTCCTTTATTTTTTTTTGTTTGTAATTCGTAGTATTGAATCTGTGGTAGTTACCTCTACCCTTAAAATAAATTGTAAAATTTTAAAATTAAATTCCTTAAATTAAAGTGCGCCTAGACCAACCCAGGGCCCAGAAGGACAACGTGGGATACTCATATTTGTATAACGGTAGTTTGGTAAAATGTCCAGGTTTATCCTGAGACAAGGTATGTGGAAATAAACTTCCCAGCAAATTGAAAGTTTATCAATTTTTTAAATATTTTAGGTCAATAACTTGGCATTTTCCTTAATCTAACAATTGTTGCTGTACCCGTAATGTAGGGTATATGGCAAAACAATACGATATAAATACAATACAATGAATTGTACAACAATTCAAATTTTAATAATTTAAAATACATTACTTGTACTAGTGTTACATAAAATAGCTAACATCTTTTATATTTTTTAAACTATTTAAAACTTACAATTTCAAAATTTATTTGCGAAGCATACATTACTATAATTGTCTCATAGATTGTTGACATGGATTTTTCCATTTATTTATTTAAATATTCAAACTATCAAATAAAAAAATAAGGTAAATGACACACCCAACAATGGGTAATAAACAGTAATGGTATAATTATTTACTATTAAACAGGCTTGTATAAAATAAAATGTGATTTCAACTTTAAATAAATATAAAACTGAGTACAATAATAACAATAGAACTGTTAAACAATGTGTTGTAAAGTGTTTTTTGTATTTTTAATGTAGTCTGACTTTGAAGGGGCCCTGAAACTCTATTTTAAAGCTGTATTGTTCATCATTTTCCGCTAGTGTTACAACAATCATTTCGCGTATAAATCTTGTGATATTTGTTGTAAAACTTTTGTAAATTCATCAAGGGCATATCCTTTAGTATTATAACACTAAATGGTTCTTTCTCGCCTCGTTTTTCAAAATAAAATAGAAGATTTCCTTTCAAAACGAACCCTAATCTTCTTTGACTACAAGAGTCGCCGATGCAGCAAATGCGCCCAAATTCTGTTCGTCATTTTAATTTTATATTTTTTTAACAATTTTACAGCTCAATAACATTGTAACAATCTAATAATTAATGATTCACAGCACTTCAGAACTTCTGTTGAGTATTGGTTATTTGGTTAAGGTTATAAATCAATTCAAACCAGTTAACAAAATAAGTATAAAAATTTATTTTATTACAAATACATGATATAATGTTATATATACTTAAATATTAATATTTTAGAGTTTAAATTATTATATTTTAATAATATATTTACTAATTCAATGTTTTTTCTTTACAGACTGGTGGCAACACTGACACAAGCCGATCTTCAATCCTACGCGCATGCAACGCTGACAGTTGAACAACACTACTCCGTGAAGTCGCGTTCGGTGTTTTGAAATATGAATATGTGCGGAAATATTGCAAGAACAATAGAAAATATATGTGAAAATCAAAAATAAAGTATTAATCTAACGTTTCTAATAATAATTTTTACGGGAATCGCAATTTAAATGAGTGAAAATAATAAACTATGTGTGCCGTCTTTGGGAATCGTCGAAGCAGCAAATGTAAGTACATATTAGTTGTTTATTTATATTTAAATAATTCTAAATGTACTTCAAACTATGAAAAACATTTCTCTCGTAGTAATTCTTATTCTTTAATTTGTATTTCTCATGATTTCATACATTTTAAGGTGATTAGAATCATATAAATGTGTTTGTATTTATTTCGCAAGCATAAATTCGATAACAAAATGGCAAATTTTATATGTAAAACATACAAAAATGTCTATATTTTACGTTCAAATACATATATTGCTATTTAAATATTGATTTTCCATATAAAACCCAAGATTTAATTTGTTAAAAACCGTCTCAAACTTGTACGCTCCGTAGATTGTTGCATAATAGCAAACTTCGGAATTCACATACATTGGTCTTGAAAAATTTATTTCTTTATATTTTAATAATATTATTTTAATAGTGAAATATTGTTGTATATTGTTGCAAATTAGCAACAATGGTAAGTTTGAACAATAGTTTAACTGTTTTAATAGTTATTTTTGCTGATAACATGTTCTATTATTGAAATATTTGTATTTTAAAATATTGTTTTTCTTTGTTCCAGGGGCGTACCGGAGCTGTTTTGGGGTTGCTGTTTGCTGAGCTGTGTTCATCAATGTAAGTCGTTATAATATGTGCCTCTCTTCACTGTCGCTTTTTTGCTATTTTTTCAGCTTAACACAAAAGTAAATTAATTTTTCTTCTGAAAATATAGTTTATATTGTTGAATTTAATTCAAATAATCATATTTTCTTCTATACTTCTTTTCCGAGGCACATTGTGAATGTCTATCTATGTTATTAACATCGGGCGTCGTTACTCGTTACAATATCGTAAATAAATCGGCGAAACTTATAGAAATAATTAGCTTTTTTAATTTTTGAATTGGTTTAGTTAAATATCCGTTCGTTCAGTGATAGGTTTCTTCCCCAAAAAATTGTATTTGTTTAAATTAATATTTAAACAAGTACAGTTTACAATACAGGGTTCCAGTGAAGTTTCCAAGGAGTGTAAAGGCTGGTTTAAGCCTTTGATTCTACAACAGGGCTTTTCTAAAGCTTTATCTAAGGCTTTAAGAACTTTAAGGCCAATCTACAACCACCAGAAGGCAGCAAATAGTTAGAATTATTTTAGTTTTTAAAGTCGCGATTAATTTTTTGCTAATATTACATTCAAATTAAATTCATTTGCATTTTAAAGTTAGGTTATAATTAAAGTTTCGTCGGTACTTTTTCGGGTTCGGTTCGGTTTCCGCGATATTTAAGGACAGGGTAGCGTAGTTTTTATTTGAAGTGTCTACCCCATTATTTAATTTAATAATTCACATCATTAGTTATTAAATAATTGATTAGAAATGTAAAATACTCGGGTTCAAAACTATATCAAAAATTTGTTGTATTTGTTTTAATAGACTTTTTAAGTTCAGATTCAAAAATTAATTATTAAAATATTCTAGTTTTTAATGCCATTAACATCTACGTCACACATACACTCTATTCCAAATTCTTATTACTTAAAGCCTTATTTGAAAGTAAAAGATATGTTGAATGACAGGCTGCCAGTGGCAATGAACAGATTATTGTATAATATACTTAATTTTTTTATTATTTATTTTATTAAATTGTTTATTATCCAATTATTGACTACGAAAATTGTGCTCTATTCCAAATTCTTGTTAATTTTAAGTCTTCAGCTTGTCAGTGACAATCAAAACGTGATCTTTTGTATTAAAGAATTAAAAAATAGTGGAGGACCTGTATAATTTATTTAAAGACGTACACATATTTTAATATTTAAATTTATTTAATTTTGATTCAATAATTTTATTAATTTTGTAGTAAATAATTAAAGAATGGACACTTCATTTAGAAACGAAACTACATTTATCAATGATCTTATAGCACCGGCTGTAGATCGAAAAAATATTAGGTTTTTCGCGATTTCAGGTAAAGAAAACATCAGTTGAAGAAAGAAGAACCCCCTTTCCCTGCATGCTTTTGCTTTTTTTTCAGTTTTCCTCTTTACTATCCAAGCAGCTCTTTCTAGTATGCCCCTGTTAGATTAAAATCAATTTCCCAAGAACGGCTGGGACCCATGTGGCAAACTTAGTCGTTCTTTTCGCTGCTCCCCTCTGGGATAGGGCAGTGGGGCCTCTGGGAAGGACGCCTGTACCCACACTATGGGCCGCCGGACTGAGTAACCCCCTGTACTGATTCCCAGTTTTTGAAGTAGATATAAATGCATGCATTTTCGTACCGTGCGGGCGTCTACCAGGCGTCGCCTTACGGGCACTCATCGCTGGCATGGAGAGTGCACCACAGAAGGCACTCTTGTGCCATTCAAACAGATACACTAAATTATAGTTAGATTTAATTAAATTTACAGTTAAAGTTTAAGTTTACAGTAGTATATCATTAGTTTACTTGCGGTTAAATTTTCAATTTGCATTTTAAAAAGTAGTACCTATAATTGGTTTACCTGCATTTTAAAGTATTAGTCTAAATGATTACAATTAGTTTATTTGCGTTTTAATGTTTTAGTTTTCAGTTTTAAAACATTACAATTAGTTTATTTATATTTTAAATTTTTAGATTACAGTTTTAGATATTTATAATTAGTTTACTTGCATTTTGAAGTATTAGTTTGCAGTCTTAAATGATTACAATTAGTTTAATTAAAGTTTTAAATAGTTTCAATAAGTTTGTGTGCATTTTAAAATATTAGTTTATAGTTTTAACTTATTAAATTGTAGTTACACACACTTGCTTTTGTATTAATTTTGCAAAAACACACATACACACAAAATAATATATCTATTAAAGTTAATAGATATATGAAGAAAATCCGTTTTTAGTATTCGCGTTAGCTTTTGAATAGTTTTATCCGTTCGTCGCCGCGATTTCGTCCGTATATATTGTTGATTTCTTATGTATTTATGTATGTATATTATATATTTATGTATGTGCATTATGTATATGTATATTATGGTTAGGGCGTGAGCAGTTTCAACGGGGCCTCCTGAGCTAACTTTTCCCTTTCAGGTGCCGGGGCCGTTAGGCGGTAGGGCGTCTAGCGGTACTTGGCCCCTTTCCTTTCTCGCTGCAACTAAAGTTGTGGGCTTGAAAGAGCGTTAACCGGGCTTGGGTGCTTACTCACGAATGCTCCGGCTTCTTTGCACGATAAGCACTCAAGTTCCGGGGCCTGGTCTGCCATACTCGCGGTGGTGCGAACCTAGCCATTTCAATGGCAAGGAAGACCCTAGGGACGTACACACTTTACACAACTCAACACCGTCGTTGAGTACACATTGTTAGGTTCCCTGATTTTAATATGTATATGTATGTTTACTTTTCAGTTTTATCAGGTGGCCCACATCATCATTTATTTATTTATGTTTTTTATGTGTACGTATTTACTTGTATTTCTTAGCTAAAATGTTAGGTAGGATGTATAAAAACAATAATTAATAATAAATTATCTAATTGCGGTAAAATATAACTTAAACTGCGTCGAAAACGTCGAAAATTTCAAATAAACTTCGAAGAAATAATGTACATTTTCTCTTTCAGGATTTCCACATCTTCATAAATAGTTGAAGACAAATATTAACGACATTTTTGTTACAGATTTCTGGACATCAAAAGTAGATTTTATATTTTCTTTCTAATAAAAAAATGTTTCGAAAACTAGGAGAAATAGGGACTCGTGGTGTTCATATTTGAATTCAGAAGGGACGTTTTCAAATGATAAAGTTAGTTTCAGAATTCCAGGACAGCTGAAACATATTTAAATACAACGTTTTCTTCATAAACTCTATCTACTGTTCGTATGTTGCGCTCTATATCCTACATTAAGAAATTAGTACACTAATTTTATGCTCTTAGTAGTGAATAGTGGAACGCAGCCAATTTTCAATAGTTCAGCGTTTTCCTGCAGGATGGCGCTAGGTGTTTAACAGTTGAAAATGTTATTATCTATCAGAATATTTGTTATGAAATTTTGTAAAATAAACATGAAGTAATAAACTTGTATTTAAAATACGTATATGATTTCTTGTAGTACTAGACAAAATAAATTTCAGAGCTTCAAGTAAAGTACCACTTCCGGTTTATCATATATAGTCAAAATCTAATATGTAATTTCAAATTACATATGAGTTTCAAATACATAAGTTGAAAAGTTTTGCATCATATTTTAATATATTTTTTCAATAAAATCTGTTCAGAGCTTCAATTAAAGTACCACTTTCGGTTTATCATATATAGTCAAAATCGAATATGTTGTTTCAAATTACATATGAGTTTCAAATACATAAGTTGAAAAGTTTTGCATCATATTTTAATATATTTTTTCAATAAAATCTGTTCAGAGCTTCAAGTAAAGTACCACTTCCGGTTTATCATATATAGTCAAAATCGAATATGTTGTTTCAAATTACATATGAGTTTCAAATACAAAAGTTGAACAGTTTTGGATCATATTTTAATATATTTTTACAAGAAAATCTGTTCAGAGCTTCAATTAAAGTACCACTTTCGGTTTATCATATATAGTCAAAATCGAATATGTTGTTTCAAATTATATATGAGTTTCAAATACAAAAGTTGAACAGTTTTGGATCATATTTTAATATATTTTTTCAAGAAAATCTGTTCAGAGCTTCAAGTAAAGTACCACTTCCGGTTTATCATATATAGTCAAAATCGCATATGTTGTTTCAAATTACATATGAGTTTCAAATACAAAAGTTGAAAAGTTTTGCATCATATTTTAATATATTTTTTCAAAGTAAAGTACCACTTCCGGTTGATCATATATAGTCGAAATCGCATATGTTGTCTCAAATTACATATGTATTTCAAATACAAAAGTTGAACAGTTTTGGATCATATTTTAATATATTTTTACAAGAAATCTGTTCAGAGCTTCAAGTAAAATACCACTTCCGGTTTATCATATATTGTCAAAATCATATATGTTGTTTCAAATTACATATAAATTTCAAATACAAAAGTTGAACAGTTTTGGATCATATGTTAATATATTTCTTCAAGAAAATCTGTTCAGAGCTTCAATTAAAGTACCACTTCCGGTTGATCATATATAGTCAAAATCGAATATGTTATTTCAAATTACATATGAGTTTCAAATACAAAAGTTGAAAAGTTTTGGATCATATTTTAATATATTTTTTCAAGAAAATCTGTTCACAGCTTCAAGTAAAGTACCACTTCCGGTTTGTCAATTTTAGCAAAATCTTATGTTATATTTTACCGTTCCCGAGATATTAAATAGTTGTGTCACTTATGTTTACCTATAAAAATACAGTCTCCTAACTACCAATATAATACACGGTGTTGGCACCCAGATATGCTACAGACATAACACTATGTTTCCCAACAAAGTTACAGTAAAAAGAAGAATTCATTAGAATGAAATAGTTATATATTGCTATCTCTCTCTTACAAAAATCAAAATTGGGATGTGAGTGTTCACTCCTGTCTTTATTATTCTGTGTCATGTTTTCTCTGTCTTACATTATATTTGTCTCTCTCACATAAACAAATAAGAACGCGTCGTTTAGTGATTGGCTTCGGGAACTTTTAAAGAAAATTGATATTTTTGAATCATTATATTTGATTTTCTTTTGACGAAACAATGGATGGCTCTTTTATATTGTAGGTGACACCTGATTTTTTTGCAATACCTCTCGCCAACCAATCAAAGTGTAAAAGTAATAGTAATTTTTTTACCAACATACCTCCTGCTTATTATAAATGGAGGTAGAGAAACAGGGCCTCTCGACAATTTAAAATGTGAATACAGCAGCAGTACCTCCCGACAATTTAAAATTATATTAAAATGATTAAAGTTGTACATTGGCGCCATGAAAACAAATAATTAAAATTACGTAAATTTATCTCCGATTAAAAATTATAATTTAATATTTTATTTTTGTCTGCAGCACAAGCCTTTTGCCTGTTGTTACGTCATTACCAAGTATTAGATAACTAATTATTTAAAAAAATATAACTCCTAAAGTAGTAAACAGTCATTTACAATTTGTCTTTCATAGTGAAAGGATGGTTGTACTCTTCTGGTTTGCTGGACCGTGCTCGACCATTCCTTTATTTTTTTTTTGTTTGTAATTCGTAGTATTGAATCTGTGGTAGTTACCTCTACCCTTAAAATAAATTGTAAAATTTTAAAATTAAATTCCTTAAATTAAAGTGCGCCTAGACCAACCCAGGGCCCAGAATATGGCAAAACAATACGATATAAATACAATACAATGAATTGTACAACAATTCAAATTTTAATAATTTAAAATACATTACTTGTACTAGTGTTACATAAAATAGCTAACATCTTTTATATTTTTTAAACTATTTAAAACTTACAATTTCAAAATTTATTTGCGAAGCATACATTACTATAATTGTCTCATAGATTGTTGACATGGATTTTTCCATTTATTTATTTAAATATTCAAACTATCAAATAAAAAAATAAGGTAAATGACACACCCAACAATGGGTAATAAACAGTAATGGTATAATTATTTACTATTAAACAGGCTTGTATAAAATAAAATGTGATTTCAACTTTAAATAAATATAAAACTGAGTACAATAATAACAATAGAACTGTTAAACAATGTGTTGTAAAGTGTTTTTTGTATTTTTAATGTAGTCTGACTTTGAAGGGGCCCTGAAACTCTATTTTAAAGCTGTATTGTTCATCATTTTCCGCTAGTGTTACAACAATCATTTCGCGTATAAATCTTGTGATATTTGTTGTAAAACTTTTGTAAATTCATCAAGGGCATATCCTTTAGTATTATAACACTAAATGGTTCTTTCTCGCCTCGTTTTTCAAAATAAAATAGAAGATTTCCTTTCAAAACGAACCCTAATCTTCTTTGACTACAAGAGTCGCCGATGCAGCAAATGCGCCCAAATTCTGTTCGTCATTTTAATTTTATATTTTTTTTAACAATTTTACAGCTCAATAACATTGTAACAATCTAATAATTAATGATTCACAGCACTTCAGAACTTCTGTTGAGTATTGGTTATTTGGTTAAGGTTATAAATCAATTCAAACCAGTTAACAAAATAAGTATAAAAATTTATATTATTACAAATACATGATATAATGTTATATATACTTAAATATTAATATTTTAGAGTTTAAATTATTATATTTTAATAATATATTTACTAATTCAATGTTTTTTCTTTACAGACTGGTGGCAACACTGACACAAGCCGATCTTCAATCCTACGCGCATGCAACGCTGACAGTTGAACAACACTACTCCGTGAAGTCGCGTTCGGTGTTTTGAAATATGAATATGTGCGGAAATATTGCAAGAACAATAGAAAATATATGTGAAAATCAAAAATAAAGTATTAATCTAACGTTTCTAATAATAATTTTTACGGGAATCGCAATTTAAATGAGTGAAAATAATAAACTATGTGTGCCGTCTTTGGGAATCGTCGAAACAGCAAATGTAAGTACATATTAGTTGTTTATTTATATTTAAATAATTCTAAATGTACTTCAAACTATGAAAAACATTTCTCTCGTAGTAATTCTTATTCTTTATTTTGTATTTCTCATGATTTCATACATTTTAAGGTGATTAGAATCATATAAATGTGTTTGTATTTATTTCGCAAGCATAAATTCGATAACAAAATGGCAAATTTTATATGTAAAACATACAAAAATGTCTATATTTTACGTTCAAATACATATATTGCTATTTAAATATTGATTTTCCATATAAAACCCAAGATTTAATTTGTTAAAAACCGTCTCAAACTTGTACGCTCCGTAGATTGTTGCATAATAGCAAACTTCGGAATTCACATACATTGGTCTTGAAAAATTTATTTCTTTATATTTTAATAATATTATTTTAATAGTGAAATATTGTTGTATATTGTTGCAAATTAGCAACAATGGTAAGTTTGAACAATAGTTTAACTGTTTTAATAGTTATTTTTGCTGATAACATGTTCTATTATTGAAATATTTGTATTTTAAAATATTGTTTTTCTTTGTTCCAGGGGCGTACCGGAGCTGTTTTGTGGTTGCTGTTTGCTGAGCTGTGTTCATCAATGTAAGTCGTTATAATATGTGCCTCTCTTCACTGTCGCTTTTTTGCTATTTTTTCAGCTTAACACAAAAGTAAATTAATTTTTCTTCTGAAAATATGGTTTATGTTGTTGAATTTAATTCAAATAATCATATTTTCTTCTATACTTCTTTTCCGAGGCACATTGTGAATGTCTATCTATGTTATTAACATCGGGCGTCGTTACTCGTTACAATATCGTAAATAAATCGGCGAAACTTATAGAAATAATTAGCTTTTTTAATTTTTGAATTGGTTTAGTTAAATATCCGTTCGTTCAGTGATAGGTTTCTTCCCCAAAAAATTGTATTTATTTAAATTAATATTTAAACAAGTACAGTTTACAATACAGGGTTCCAGTGAAGTTTCCAAGGAGTGTAAAGGCTGGTTTAAGCCTTTGATTCTACAACAGGGCTTTTCTAAAGCTTTATCTAAGGCTTTAAGAACTTTAAGGCCAATCTACAACCACCAGAAGGCAGCAAATAGTTAGAATTATTTTAGTTTTTAAAGTCGCGATTAATTTTTTGCTAATATTACATTCAAATTAAATTCATTTGCATTTTAAAGTTAGGTTATAATTAAAGTTTCGTCGGTACTTTTTCGGGTTCGGTTCGGATTCCGCGATATTTAAGGACAGGGTAGCGTAGTTTTTATTTGAAGTGTCTACCCCATTATTTAATTTAATAATTCACATCATTAGTTATTAAATAATTGATTAGAAATGTAAAATACTCGGGTTCAAAACTATATCAAAAATTTGTTGTATTTTTTTTTAATAGACTTTTTAAGTTCAGATTCAAAAATTAATTATTAAAATATTCTAGTTTTTAATGCCATTAACATCTACGTCACACTTACACTCTATTCCAAATTCTTATTACTTAAAGCCTTATTTGAAAGTAAAAGATATGTTGAATGACAGGCTGCCAGTGGCAATGAACATATTATTGTATAATATACTTAATTTCTTTATTATTTATTTTATTAAATTGTTTATTATCCAATTATTGACTACGAAAATTGTGCTCTATTCCAAATTCTTGTTAATTTTAAGTCTTCAGCTTGTCAGTGACAATCAAAACGTGATCTTTTGTATTAAAGAATTAAAAAATAGTGGAGGACCTGTATAATTTATTTAAAGACGTACACATATTTTAATATTTAAATTTATTTAATTTTGATTCAATAATTTTATTAATTTTGTAGTAAATAATTAAAGAATGGACACTTCATTTAGAAACGAAACTACATTTATCAATGATCTTATAGCACCGGCTGTAGATCGAAAAAATATTAGGTTTTTCGCGATTTCAGGTAAAGAAAACATCAGTTGAAGAAAGAAGAACCCCCTTTCCCTGCATGCTTTTGCTTTTTTTTCAGTTTTCCTCTTTACTATCCAAGCAGCTCTTTCTAGTATGCCCCTGTTAGATTAAAATCAATTTCCCAAGAACGGCTGGGACCCATGTGGCAAACTTAGTCGTTCTTTTCGCTGCTCCCCTCTGGGATAGGGCAGTGGGGCCTCTGGGAAGGACGCCTGTACCCACACTATGGGCCGCCGGACTGAGTAACCCCCTGTACTGATTCCCAGTTTTTGAAGTAGATATAAATGCATGCATTTTCGTACCGTGCGGGCGTCTACCAGGCGTCGCCTTACGGGCACTCATCGCTGGCATGGAGAGTGCACCACAGAAGGCACTCTTGTGCCATTCAAACAGATACACTAAATTATAGTTAGATTTAATTAAATTTACAGTTAAAGTTTAAGTTTACAGTAGTATATCATTAGTTTACTTGCGGTTAAATTTTCAATTTGCATTTTAAAAAGTAGTACCTATAATTGGTTTACCTGCATTTTAAAGTATTAGTCTAAATGATTACAATTAGTTTATTTGCGTTTTAATGTTTTAGTTTTCAGTTTTAAAACATTACAATTAGTTTATTTATATTTTAAATTTTTAGATTACAGTTTTAGATATTTATAATTAGTTTACTTGCATTTTGAAGTATTAGTTTGCAGTCTTAAATGATTACAATTAGTTTATTTAAAGTTTTAAATAGTTTCAATAAGTTTGCGTGCATTTTAAAATATTAGTTTATAGTTTTAACTTATTAAATTGTAGTTACACACACTTGCTTTTGTATTAATTTTGCAAAAACACACATACACACAAAATAATATATCTATTAAAGTTAATAGATATATGAAGAAAATCCGTTTTTAGTATTCGCGTTAGCTTTTGAATAGTTTTATCCGTTCGTCGCCGCGATTTCGTCCGTATATATTGTTGATTTCTTATGTATTTATGTATGTATATTATATATTTATGTATGTGCATTATGTATATGTATATTATGGTTAGGGCGTGAGCAGTTTCAACGGGGCCTCCTGAGCTAACTTTTCCCTTTCAGGTGCCGGGGCCGTTAGGCGGTAGGGCGTCTAGCGGTACTTGGCCCCTTTCCTTTCTCGCTGCAACTAAAGTTGTGGGCTTGAAAGAGCGTTAACCGGGCTTGGGTGCTTACTCACGAATGCTCCGGCTTCTTTGCACGATAAGCACTCAAGTTCCGGGGCCTGGTCTGCCACACTCGCGGTGGTGCGAACCTAGCCATTTCAATGGCAAGGAAGACCCTAGGGACGTACACACTTTACACAACTCAACACCGTCGTTGAGTACACATTGTTAGGTTCCCTGATTTTAATATGTATATGTATGTTTACTTTTCAGTTTTATCAGGTGGCCCACATCATCATTTATTTATTTATGTTTTTTATGTGTATGTATTTACTTGTATTTCTTAGCTAAAATGTTAGGTAGGATGTATAAAAACAATAATTAATAATAAATTATCTAATTGCGGTAAAATATAACTTAAACTGCGTCGAAAACGTCGAAAATTTCAAATAAACTTCGAAGAAATAATGTACATTTTCTCTTTCAGGATTTCCACATCTTCATAAATAGTTGAAGACAAATATTAACGACATTTTTGTTACAGATTTCTGGACATCAAAAGTAGATTTTATATTTTCTTTCTAATAAAAAAATGTTTCGAAAACTAGGAGAAATAGGGACTCGTGGTGTTCATATTTGAATTCAGAAGGGACGTTTTCAAATGATAAAGTTAGTTTCAGAATTCCAGGACAGCTGAAACATATTTAAATACAACGTTTTCTTCATAAACTCTATCTACTGTTCGTATGTTGCGCTCTATATCCTACATTAAGAAATTAGTACACTAATTTTATGCTCTTAGTAGTGAATAGTGGAACGCAGCCAATTTTCAATAGTTCAGCGTTTTCCTGCAGGATGGCGCTAGGTGTTTAACAGTTGAAAATGTTATTATCTATCAGAATATTTGTTATGAAATTTTGTAAAATAAACATGAAGTAATAAACTTGTATTTAAAATACGTATATGATTTCTTGTAGTACTAGACAAAATAAATTTCAGAGCTTCAAGTAAAGTACCACTTCCGGTTTATCATATATAGTCAAAATCTAATATGTAATTTCAAATTACATATGAGTTTCAAATACATAAGTTGAAAAGTTTTGCATCATATTTTAATATATTTTTTCAATAAAATCTGTTCAGAGCTTCAAGTAAAGTACCACTTCCGGTTTATCATATATAGTCAAAATCGAATATGTTGTTTCAAATTACATATGAGTTTCAAATACAAAAGTTGAACAGTTTTGGATCATATTTTAATATATTTTTACAAGAAAATCTGTTCAGAGCTTCAATTAAAGTACCACTTTCGGTTTATCATATATAGTCAAAATCGAATATGTTGTTTCAAATTATATATGAGTTTCAAATACAAAAGTTGAACAGTTTTGGATCATATTTTAATATATTTTTTCAAGAAAATCTGTTCAGAGCTTCAAGTAAAGTACCACTTCCGGTTTATCATATATAGTCAAAATCGCATATGTTGTTTCAAATTACATATGAGTTTCAAATACAAAAGTTGAAAAGTTTTGCATCATATTTTAATATATTTTTTCAATAAAATCTGTTCAGAGCTTCAAGTAAAGTACCACTTTTGGTTTATCATATATAGTCAAAATCGAATATGTTGTTTCAAATTACATATGAGTTTCAAATACATAAGTTGAAAAGTTTTGCATCATATTTTAATATATTTTTTCAATAAAATCTGTTCAGAGCTTCAAGTAAAGTACCACTTCCGGTTTATCATATATAGTCAAAATCGAATATGTTGTTTCAAATTACATATGAGTTTCAAATACAAAAGTTGAACAGTTTTGGATCATATTTTAATATATTTTTACAAGAAAATCTGTTCAGAGCTTCAATTAAAGTACCACTTTCGGTTTATCATATATAGTCAAAATCGAATATGTTGTTTCAAATTATATATGAGTTTCAAATACAAAAGTTGAACAGTTTTGGATCATATTTTAATATATTTTTTCAAGAAAATCTGTTCAGAGCTTCAAGTAAAGTACCACTTCCGGTTTATCATATATAGTCAAAATCTAATATGTAATTTCAAATTACATATGAGTTTCAAATACATAAGTTGAAAAGTTTTGCATCATATTTTAATATATTTTTTCAATAAAATCTGTTCAGAGCTTCAAGTAAAGTACCACTTTTGGTTTATCATATATAGTCAAAATCGAATATGTTGTTTCAAATTACATATGAGTTTCAAATACATAAGTTGAAAAGTTTTGCATCATATTTTAATATATTTTTTCAATAAAATCTGTTCAGAGCTTCAAGTAAAGTACCACTTCCGGTTTATCATATATAGTCAAAATCGAATATGTTGTTTCAAATTACATATGAGTTTCAAATACAAAAGTTGAACAGTTTTGGATCATATTTTAATATATTTTTACAAGAAAATCTGTTCAGAGCTTCAATTAAAGTACCACTTTCGGTTTATCATATATAGTCAAAATCGAATATGTTGTTTCAAATTATATATGAGTTTCAAATACAAAAGTTGAACAGTTTTGGATCATATTTTAATATATTTTTTCAAGAAAATCTGTTCAGAGCTTCAAGTAAAGTACCACTTCCGGTTTATCATATATAGTCAAAATCGCATATGTTGTTTCAAATTACATATGAGTTTCAAATACAAAAGTTGAAAAGTTTTGCATCATATTTTAATATATTTTTTCAAAGTAAAGTACCACTTCCGGTTGATCATATATAGTCGAAATCGCATATGTTGTCTCAAATTACATATGTATTTCAAATACAAAAGTTGAACAGTTTTGGATCATATTTTAATATATTTTTACAAGAAATCTGTTCAGAGCTTCAAGTAAAATACCACTTCCGGTTTATCATATATTGTCAAAATCATATATGTTGTTTCAAATTACATATAAATTTCAAATACAAAAGTTGAACAGTTTTGGATCATATTTTAATATATTTTTACAAGAAAATCTGTTCAGAGCTTCAATTAAAGTACCACTTCCGGTTGATCATATATAGTCAAAATCTAATATGTTGTTTCAAATTTCATACGAGTTTCAAATACAAAAGTTGAACAGTGTTGGATCATATTTTAATATATTTTTACAGGAAAGTCTGTTCAGAGCTTCAAGTAAAGTACCATTTCCGGTTGATCATATATAGTCAAAATCATATATGATGTTTCAAATTACATATGAATTTCAAATACAAAAGTTGAACAGTTTTGCATCATATTTTAATATATTTTTACAAGAAAATCTGTTCAGAGCTTCAAGTAAAGTACCACTTCCGGTTGATCATATATAGTCAAAATCATATAATGTTGTTTCAAATTCGTATGAATTTCAAATACAAAAGTTGAACAGTTTTGGATCATATTTTAATATATTTTTACAAGAAAATCTGTTCAAAGCTTCAAGTAAAGTACCACTTTCGTTTGATCATATATAGTCAAAATCTAATATGTAATTTCAAATTACATATGAGTTTCAAATACATAAGTTGAAAAGTTTAGCATCATATTTTAATATATTTTTTCAAGAAAATCTGTTCAGAGATTCAAGTATAGTACCACTTTCGGTTTGTCAATTTTAGCAAAATCTTATGTTATATTTTACCGTTCCCGAGATATTAAATAGTTGTTTCACTTTTACCTATAAAAATACACTGTCTCCTAACTACCAGTATAATACACGGTTTTGTCACCCAGATATACTACAGACATAACACTATGTTTCCCAATAAAACTTACAGTAAAAAGAAGAATTCATTAGAATGAAATAGTTATATATTTCTATCTCTCTCTTACAAAAATCAAAATTTGGAAGTGAGTGTTCACTCCTGTCTTTATTATTCTGTGTCATGTTTTCTCTGTCTTACATTATACTTGTCTCTCTCACACAAACAAATAAGAACGCGTCGTTTAGTGATTGGCTTCGGGAACTTTTAAAGAAAATTGAGATTTTTGAATCATTATATTTGATTTTTTTTGACGAAACAATGGATGGCTCTTTTATATTGTAGGTGACACCTGATTTTTTTGCAATACCTCTCGCCAACTAATCAAAGTGTAAAAGTAATAGTAAATTTTTTACCAACATACCTCCCGCTTATTATAAATGGAGATAGAGAAACAGGGCCTCTCGACAATTTATAATGTGAATACAGCAGCAGTACCTCTCGACAATTTAAAATTATATTAAAATGATTAAAGTTGTACATTGGCGTCATGAAAACAAATAATTAAAATTACGTAAATTTATCTCCGATTAAAAATTATAATTTAATATTTTATTTATATATGGCATGTATTTTAGTTTATGGCCGTGCATATTTACAACATTTCAGCGATATTGTTACGTTCTGAAACACCAAATTGTCTGTTACACATTACAGCAAATGAATGCCATCTTGACGGCTCTGTTGTACAAAATTCTCGGACAATACTCGTTAATATAACACTTACCGAGGCTAAAGTTAAAGGTTTAAGATACGTAAAGCATAATTTAAAATCGTGTTTAGGAGAATTAAACTTTGCTGTAACCAAGTAGCTCAGGGACATCTTTTAGTCGAATCAATATGTATTTTAATAATTTTTAAATAGATTGTAATTCTCAAATTGTAAAAATTACATATAGGTTTGTCTAAAACAAAAAACAAGTGCAGTAATCAATGAAGGTTTCTATTGTTTTGTGCAAGAGCGTAAAACCAAACATATTGACGATTTCTCCGCGCCAAAAAATAGGTCCAGTATTTATCAAAGAATTTCGCCCATTATTCCAAAAAAATTTATTTTCAATTTTATTTGTAACTATTATTATTATTATTATTGTTATTATTATTATTATTATTATTATTATTATTATTATTATTATTATTATTATTATTATTATTATTATTATAATATTATCATATACAGCGTGAACACTGAAAACCGTGACATAGGCGTTTAACATGGGAAACAGTTTTTTCAAATATTATCTGTCCCGTGAGACTATAGTAGGAGTTTTTGATATGGTTATAAAGATTATTTAATTTGGCATCGAAGAGTATCTAAATACTTCTAATTTAATGCCTTATTAATGAAATATTTACGAAATTATAATCCCATGTTAAACGCCTATGTCACGGTTTTCAGTGTTCACACTGTATAGTCAAAATCTAATATGTTATTTCAAATTATATATAAGTTTTAAATATAAAATTTGAAAAGTTTTGGATAAAATTTTAATATATTTTTTGAAGAAAATCTGTTCAGAGCTTTAAGTAAAATACCACTTCCGGTTTATCATATATAGTCAAAATCGAATATATTGTTTCAAATTACATATGAGTTTCAAATACAAAAGTTGAAAAGTTTTGGATCATATTTTAATATATTTTTTCAAGAAAATCTGTTGAGCTTCAAGTAAAGTACCACTTCCGGTTTATCATATATAGTCAAAATCGAATATGTTGTTTCAAATTATATATGAGTTTCAAATACAAAAGTTGAAAAGTTTTGGATCATATTTTAATATATTTCTTCAAGAAAATCTGTTCATAGCTTCAAGTAAAGTACCACTTCCGGTTTATCATATATAGTCAAAATCTAATATGTAATTTCAAATTACATATAAGTTTCAAATACAAAATTTGAAAAATTTTGCGTCATATTTTAATATATTTCTTCAGAAAATCTGTTCAGAGCTTCAAGTAAAGTACCACTTCCGGTTTATCATATATAGTCAAAATCGAATATGTTGTTTCAAATTATATATGAGTTTCAAATACAAAAATGAAAAGTTTTGCGTCATATTTTAATATATTTTTTCAAGAAAATCTGTTCAGAGCTTCAAGTAAACTACCACTTCCGGTGTATCATATATTGTCAAAATCGAATATGTTGTTTCAAATTATATATGAGTTTCAAATACAAAATTTGAAAAATTTTGCGTCATATTTTAATATATTTCTTCAAGAAAATCTGTTCAGAGCTTCAAGTAAAGTACCACTTCCGGTTTATCATATATAGTCAAAATCGAATATGTTGTTTCAAATTACATATAAGTTTCAAATACAAAATTTGAAAAAAATTGCGTCATATTTTAATATATTTCTTCAAGAAAATCTGTTCAGAGCTTCAAGTAAAGTACCACTTCCGGTTTATCATATATAGTCAAAATCGAATATGTTGTTTCAAATTATATATGAGTTTCAAATACAAAAGTTGAACAGTTTTGGATCATATTTTAATATATTTTTTCAAGAAAATCTGTTCACAGCTTTAAGTAAAGTACCGCTTCCGGTTTGTCAATTTTAGCAAAATCTTATGTTATATTTTACCGTTCCCGAGATATTAAATAGTTGTGTCACTTATGTTTACCTATAAAAATACAGTCTCCTAACTACCAATATAATACACGGTGTTGGCACCCAGATATGCTACAGACATAACACTATGTTTCCCAACAAAACTTATAGTAAAAATAATTCATTAGAATGAAATAGTTATATATTTCTATCTCTCTCTTACAAAAATCAAAATTTGGATGTGAGTGTTCACTCCTGTCTTTATTATTCTGTGTCATGTTTTCTCTGTCTTACATTATATTTGTCTCTCTCACACAAACAAATAAGAACGCGTCGTTTAGTGATTGGCTTCGGGAACTTTTAAGAAAATTGAGATTTTTGAATCATTATATTTGATTGTTTTTGACGAAACAATGGATGGTTCTTTTATATTGTAGGTGACACCTGATTTTTTTGCAATACCTCTCGCCAACTAATCAAAGTGTAAAAGTAATAGTAAATTTTTTACCAACATACCTCCCGCTTATTATAAATGGAGATGGAGAAACAGGGCCTCTCGACAATTTATAATGTGAATACAGCAGCAGTACCTCTCGACAATTTAAAATTATATTAAAATGATTAAAGTTGTACATTGGCGCCATGAAAACAAATAATTAAAATTACGTAAATTTATCTCCGATTAAAAATTATAATTCAATATTTTATTTTTGTCTGCAGCACAAGCCTTTTGCCTGTTGTTACGTCATTACCAAGTATTAGATAACTAATTATTTTAAAAAATATAACTGCTAAAGTAGTAAACAGTCATTTACAATTTGTCTTTCATAGTGAAAGGATGGTTGTACTCTTCTGGTTTGCTGGACCGTGCTCGACCATTCCTTTATTTTTTTTTGTTTCTAATTCGTAGTATTGAATCTGTGGTAGTTACCTCTACCCTTAAAATAAATTGTAAAATTTTAGAATTAAATTCATTAAATTAAAGTGTGCCTAGACCAACCCAGGGCCCAGAAGGACAACGTGGGATGCTCATATTTGTATAACGGTAGTTTGGTAAAATGTCCAGGTTTATCCTGAGACAAGGTATGTGGAAATAAACTTCCCAGCAAATTGAAAGTTTATCAATTTTTAAAATATTTTAGGTCAATAACTTTGCATTTTCCTTAATCTAACAATTGTTGCTGTACCCGTAATGAAGGGGTATATGGCAAAACAATACGATATAAATACAATACAATGAATTGTACAACAATTCAAATTTTAATAATTTAAAATACATTACTTGTACTAGTGTTACATAAAATAGCTAACATCTTTTATATTTTTTAAACTATTTAAAACTTACAATTTCAAAATTTATTTGCGAAGCATACATTACTATAATTGTCTCATAGATTGTTGACATGGATTTTTCCATTTATTTATTTAAATATTCAAACTATCAAATAAAAAAATAAGGTAAATGACACACCCAACAATGGGTAATAAACAGTAATGGTATAATTATTTACTATTAAACAGGCTTGTATAAAATAAAATGTGATTTCAACTTTAAATAAATATAAAACTGAGTACAATAATAACAATAGAACTGTTAAACAATGTGTTGTAAAGTGTTTTTTGTATTTTTAATGTAGTCTGACTTTGAAGGGGCCCTGAAACTCTATTTTAAAGCTGTATTGTTCATCATTTTCCGCTAGTGTTACAACAATCATTTCGCGTATAAATCTTGTGATATTTGTTGTAAAACTTTTGTAAATTCATCAAGGGCATATCCTTTAGTATTATAACACTAAATGGTTCTTTCTCGCCTCGTTTTTCAAAATAAAATAGAAGATTTCCTTTCAAAACGAACCCTAATCTTCTTTGACTACAAGAGTCGCCGATGCAGCAAATGCGCCCAAATTCTGTTCGTCATTTTAATTTTATATTTTTTTTAACAATTTTACAGCTCAATAACATTGTAACAATCTAATAATTAATGATTCACAGCACTTCAGAACTTCTGTTGAGTATTGGTTATTTGGTTAAGGTTATAAATCAATTCAAACCAGTTAACAAAATAAGTATAAAAATTTATATTATTACAAATACATGATATAATAGCTTTGTTCGATGACATGTACTAGGTCGCCCTAGTGTTAACTTTCTTGCACTAACATGTTTTATGAGAAACGGGCAGCTTCTGGCAGGCTGTTCGTTGACAAAAATTTTAAGAACTAGTGCTCACTTTTCTGACCTGACTCGCTAGGTAGTGTAGAAAGTGCAGACTAGGAGTGGGGGTAGCTAAATGTTGTTTGGTAGACATTTTAATTCTATCCTATCATCTGTTTATTTAACCTAAAATTTTGTTTTGCTATATAAAGAATTAATTAATATATCTGTCTGAATCTGATGAAGAATCAAGTGATGATCTTCGTCAGAATCGTTTATCAGTTCACTATACTCTTTAAAACAGACATTTCTGCAGTCACTTTTTTGCAGCTTTATGATATGACTGTGTTTATAAACAACCTAACCTTTTACACCTTTGGCTATGCTTGGCTTGATTACTCACAACTGAGCAAACTTGCCCAAATATACACTAGTGTGTTTTATGAAACCACAAGAATTAGACTGTACTAGTGTACACTACACTGCACTGCACTATTCTGCTCTACACTTCAAGCACTTCTCATCGAACAGAGCTAATGTTATATATACTTAAATATTAATATTTTAGAGTTTAAATTATTATATTTTAATAATATATTTACTAATTCAATGTTTTTTCTTTACAGACTGGTGGCAACACTGACACAAGCCGATCTTCAATCCTACGCGCATGCAACGCTGACAGTTGAACAACACTACTCCGTGAAGTCGCGTTCGGTGTTTTGAAATATGAATATGTGCGGAAATATTGCAAGAACAATAGAAAATATATGTGAAAATCAAAAATAAAGTATTAATCTAACGTTTCTAAGAATAATTTTTACGGGAATCGCAATTTAAATGAGTGAAAATAATAAACTATGTGTGCCGTCTTTGGGAATCGTCGAAGCAGCAAATGTAAGTACATATTAGTTGTTTATTTATATTTAAATAATTCTAAATGTACTTCAAACTATGAAAAACATTTCTCTCGTAGTAATTCTTATTCTTTAATTTGTATTTCTCATGATTTCATACATTTTAAGGTGATTAGAATCATATAAATGTGTTTGTATTTATTTCGCAAGCATAAATTCGATAACAAAATGGCAAATTTTATATGTAAAACATACAAAAATGTCTATATTTTACGTTCAAATACATATATTGCTATTTAAATATTGATTTTCCATATAAAACCCAAGATTTAATTTGTTAAAAACCGTCTCAAACTTGTACGCTCCGTAGATTGTTGCATAATAGCAAACTTCGGAATTCACATACATTGGTCTTGAAAAATTTATTTCTTTATATTTTAATAATATTATTTTAATAGTGAAATATTGTTGTATATTGTTGCAAATTAGCAACAATGGTAAGTTTGAACAATAGTTTAACTGTTTTAATAGTTATTTTTGCTGATAACATGTTCTATTATTGAAATATTTGTATTTTAAAATATTGTTTTTTCTTTGTTCCAGGGGCGTACCGGAGCTGTTTTGGGGTTGCTGTTTGCTGAGCTGTGTTCATCAATGTAAGTCGTTATAATATGTGCCTCTCTTCACTGTCGCTTTTTTGCTATTTTTTCAGCTTAACACAAAAGTAAATTAATTTTTCTTCTGAAAATATGGTTTATGTTGTTGAATTTAATTCAAATAATCATATTTTCTTCTATACTTCTTTTCCGAGGCACATTGTGAATGTCTATCTATGTTATTAACATCGGGCGTCGTTACTCGTTACAATATCGTAAATAAATCGGCGAAACTTATAGAAATAATTAGCTTTTTTAATTTTTGAATTGGTTTAGTTAAATATCCGTTCGTTCAGTGATAGGTTTCTTCCCCAAAAAATTGTATTTGTTTAAATTAATATTTAAACAAGTACAGTTTACAATACAGGGTTCCAGTGAAGTTTCCAAGGAGTGTAAAGGCTGGTTTAAGCCTTTGATTCTACAACAGGGCTTTTCTAAAGCTTTATCTAAGGCTTTAAGAACTTTAAGGCCAATCTACAACCACCAGAAGGCAGCAAATAGTTAGAATTATTTTAGTTTTTAAAGTCGCGATTAATTTTTTGCTAATATTACATTCAAATTAAATTCATTTGCATTTTAAAGTTAGGTTATAATTAAAGTTTCGTCGGTACTTTTTCGGGTTCGGTTCGGTTTCCGCGATATTTAAGGACAGGGTAGCGTAGTTTTTATTTGAAGTGTCTACCCCATTATTTAATTTAATAATTCACATCATTAGTTATTAAATAATTGATTAGAAATGTAAAATACTCGGGTTCAAAACTATATCAAAAATTTGTTGTATTTTTTTTTAATAGACTTTTTAAGTTCAGATTCAAAAATTAATTATTAAAATATTCTAGTTTTTAATGCCATTAACATCTACGTCACACATACACTCTATTCCAAATTCTTATTACTTAAAGCCTTATTTGAAAGTAAAAGATATGTTGAATGACAGGCTGCCAGTGGCAATGTACAGATTATTGTATAATATACTTAATTTTTTTATTATTTATTTTATTAAATTGTTTATTATCCAATTATTGACTACGAAAATTGTGCTCTATTCCAAATTCTTGTTAATTTTAAGTCTTCAGCTTGTCAGTGACAATCAAAACGTGATCTTTTGTATTAAAGAATTAAAAAATAGTGGAGGACCTGTATAATTTATTTAAAGACGTACACATATTTTAATATTTAAATTTATTTAATTTTGATTCAATAATTTTATTAATTTTGTAGTAAATAATTAAAGAATGGACACTTCATTTAGAAACGAAACTACATTTATCAATGATCTTATAGCACCGGCTGTAGATCGAAAAAATATTAGGTTTTTCGCGATTTCAGGTAAAGAAAACATCAGTTGAAGAAAGAAGAACCCCCTTTCCCTGCATGCTTTTGCTTTTTTTTCAGTTTTCCTCTTTACTATCCAAGCAGCTCTTTCTAGTATGCCCCTGTTAGATTAAAATCAATTTCCCAAGAACGGCTGGGACCCATGTGGCAAACTTAGTCGTTCTTTTCGCTGCTCCCCTCTGGGATAGGGCAGTGGGGCCTCTGGGAAGGACGCCTGTACCCACACTATGGGCCGCCGGACTGAGTAACCCCCTGTACTGATTCCCAGTTTTTGAAGTAGATATAAATGCATGCATTTTCGTACCGTGCGGGCGTCTACCAGGCGTCGCCTTACGGGCACTCATCGCTGGCATGGAGAGTGCACCACAGAAGGCACTCTTGTGCCATTCAAACAGATACACTAAATTATAGTTAGATTTAATTAAATTTACAGTTAAAGTTTAAGTTTACAGTAGTATATCATTAGTTTACTTGCGGTTAAATTTTCAATTTGCATTTTAAAAAGTAGTACCTATAATTGGTTTACCTGCATTTTAAAGTATTAGTCTAAATGATTACAATTAGTTTATTTGCGTTTTAATGTTTTAGTTTTCAGTTTTAAAACATTACAATTAGTTTATTTATATTTTAAATTTTTAGATTACAGTTTTAGATATTTATAATTAGTTTACTTGCATTTTGAAGTATTAGTTTGCAGTCTTAAATGATTACAATTAGTTTATTTAAAGTTTTAAATAGTTTCAATAAGTTTGCGTGCATTTTAAAATATTAGTTTATAGTTTTAACTTATTAAATTGTAGTTACACACACTTGCTTTTGTATTAATTTTGCAAAAACACACATACACACAAAATAATATATCTATTAAAGTTAATAGATATATGAAGAAAATCCGTTTTTAGTATTCGCGTTAGCTTTTGAATAGTTTTATCCGTTCGTCGCCGCGATTTCGTCCGTATATATTGTTGATTTCTTATGTATTTATGTATGTATATTATATATTTATGTATGTGCATTATGTATATGTATATTATGGTTAGGGCGTGAGCAGTTTCAACGGGGCCTCCTGAGCTAACTTTTCCCTTTCAGGTGCCGGGGCCGTTAGGCGGTAGGGCGTCTAGCGGTACTTGGCCCCTTTCCTTTCTCGCTGCAACTAAAGTTGTGGGCTTGAAAGAGCGTTAACCGGGCTTGGGTGCTTACTCACGAATGCTCCGGCTTCTTTGCACGATAAGCACTCAAGTTCCGGGGCCTGGTCTGCCACACTCGCGGTGGTGCGAACCTAGCCATTTCAATGGCAAGGAAGACCCTAGGGACGTACACACTTTACACAACTCAACACCGTCGTTGAGTACACATTGTTAGGTTCCCTGATTTTAATATGTATATGTATGTTTACTTTTCAGTTTTATCAGGTGGCCCACATCATCATTTATTTATTTATGTTTTTTATGTGTACGTATTTCTTAGCTAAAATGTTAGGTAGGATGTATAAAAACAATAATTAATAATAAATTATCTAATTGCGGTAAAACATAACTTAAACTGCGTCGAAAACGTCGAAAATTTCAAATAAACTTCGAAGAAATAATGTACATTTTCTCTTTCAGGATTTCCACATCTTCATAAATAGTTGAAGACAAATATTAACGACATTTTTGTTACAGATTTCTGGACATCAAAAGTAGATTTTATATTTTCTTTCTAATAAAAAAAAATGTTTCGAAAACTAGGAGAAATAGGGACTCGTGGTGTTCATATTTGAATTCAGAAGGGACGTTTTCAAATGATAAAGTTAGTTTCAGAATTCCAGGACAGCTGAAACATATTTAAATACAACGTTTTCTTCATAAACTCTATCTACTGTTCGTATGTTGCGCTCTATATCCTACATTAAGAAATTAGTACACTACTTTTATGCTCTTAGTAGTGAATAGTGGAACGCAGCCAATTTTCAATAGTTCAGCGTTTTCCTGCAGAATGGCGCTAGGTGTTTAACAGTTGAAAATGTTATTATCTATCAGAATATTTGTAATGAAATTTTGTAAAATAAACATGAAGTAATAAACTTGTATTAAAAATACGTATATGATTTTCTTGTAGTACTAGACAAAATAAATTTCAGAGCTTCAAGTAAAGTACCACTTCCGGTTTATCATATATAGTCAAAATCTAATATGTAATTTCAAATTACATATGAGTTTCAAATACAAAAGTTGAAAAGTTTTGCATCATATTTTAATATATTTTTTCAAGAAAATCTGTTCAGAGCTTCAAGTAAAGTACCACTTCCGGTTGATCATATATAGTCTAAATAGCATATGTTGTTTCAAATTACATACGAGTTTCAAATACAAAAGTTGAAAAGTTTTGCATCATATTTTAATATATTTTTTCAATAAAACCTGTTCAGAGCTTCAAGTAAAGTACCATTTCCGGTTGATCATATATAGTCAAAATCATATATGATGTTTCAAATTACATATGAATTTCAAATACAAAAGTTGAACAGTTTTGCATCATATTTTAATATATTTTTACAAGAAAATCTGTTCAGAGCTTCAAGTAAAGTACCACTTCCGGTTGATCATATATAGTCAAAATCATATAATGTTGTTTCAAATTACATATGAATTTCAAATACAAAAGTTGAACAGTTTTGGATCATATTTTAATATATTTTTACAAGAAAATCTGTTCAAAGCTTCAAGTAAAGTACCACTTCCGTTTGATCATATATAGTCAAAATCTAATATGTAATTTCAAATTACATATGAGTTTCAAATACATAAGTTGAAAAGTTTAGCATCATATTTTAATATATTTTTTCAAGAAAATCTGTTCAGAGATTCAAGTAAAGTACCACTTTCGGTTTGTCAATTTTAGCAAAATCTTATGTTATATTTTACCGTTCCCGAGATATTAAATAGTTGTTTCACTTTTACCTATAAAAATACACTGTCTCCTAACTACCAGTATAATACACGGTTTTGTCACCCAGATATACTACAGACATAACACTATGTTTCCCAATAAAACTTACAGTAAAAAGAAGAATTCATTAGAATGAAATAGTATATTTCTATCTCTCTCTTACAAAAATCAAAATTTGGAAGTGAGTGTTCACTCCTGTCTTTATTATTCTGTGTCATGTTTTCTCTGTCTTACATTATACTTGTCTCTCTCACACAAACAAATAAGAACGCGTCGTTTAGTGATTGGCTTCGGGAACTTTTAAAGAAAATTGAGATTTTTGAATCATTATATTTGATTTTTTTTGATGAAACAATGGATGGCTCTTTTATATTGTAGGTGACACCTGATTTTTTTGCAATACCTCTCGCCAACTAATCAAAGTGTAAAAGTAATAGTAAATTTTTTACCAACATACCTCCCGCTTATTATAAATGGAGATAGAGAAACAGGGCCTCTCGACAATTTATAATGTGAATACAGCAGCAGTACCTCTCGACAATTTAAAATTATATTAAAATGATTAAAGTTGTACATTGGCGTCATGAAAACAAATAATTAAAATTACGTAAATTTATCTCCGATTAAAAATTATAATTTAATATTTTATTTATATATGGCATGTATTTTAGTTTATGGCCGTGCATATTTACAACATTTCAGCGATATTGTTACGTTCTGAAACACCAAATTGTCTGTTACACATTACAGCAAATGAATGCCATCTTGACGGCTCTGTTGTACAAAATGCTCGGACAATACTCGTTAATATAACACTTACCGAGGCTAAAGTTAAAGGTTTAAGATACGTAAAGCATAATTTAAAATCGTGTTTAGGAGAATTAAACTTTGCTGTAACCAAGTAGCTCAGGGACATCTTTTAGTCGAATCAATATGTATTTTAATAATTTTTAAATAGATTGTAATTCTCAAATTGTAAAAATTACATATAGGTTTGTCCAAAACAAAAAACAAGTGCAGTAATCAATGAAGGTTTCTATTGTTTTGTGCAAGAGCGTAAAACCAAACATATTGACGATTTCTCCGCGCCAAAAAATAGGTCCAGTATTTATCAAAGAATTTCGCCCATTATTCCAAAAAAATTTATTTTCAATTTTATTTGTAACTATTATTATTATTATTATTATTATTATTATTATTATTATTGTTATTATTATTATTATTATTATTATTATTATTATTATAATTATTATTATTATCATATATAGTCAAAATCTAATATGTTATTTCAAATTATATATAAGTTTTAAATATAAAATTTGAAAAGTTTTGGATAAAATTTTAATATATTTTTTGAAGAAAATCTGTTCAGAGCTTTAAGTAAAATACCACTTCCGGTTTATCATATATAGTCAAAATCGAATATATTGTTTCAAATTACATATGAGTTTCAAATACAAAATTTGAAAAATTTTGCGTCATATTTTAATATATTTCTTCAAGAAAATCTGTTCAGAGCTTCAAGTAAAGTACCACTTTCGGTTTATCATATATAGTCAAAATCGCATATGTTGTTTCAAATTACATACGAGTTTCAAATACAAAAATTGAAAAGTTTTGCGTCATATTTTAATATATTTTTTCAAGAAAATCTGTTCAGAGCTTCAAGTAAAGTACCACTTCCGGTTTATCATATATAGTCAAAATCGAATATGTTGTTTCAAATTATATATGAGTTTCAAATACAAAAATTGAAAAGTTTTGCGTCATATTTTAATATATTTTTTCAAGAAAATCTGTTCCGAGCTTCAAGTAAACTACCACTTCCGGTGTATCATATATTGTCAAAATCGAATATGTTGTTTCAAATTATATATGAGTTTCAAATACAAAATTTGAAAAATTTTGCGTCATATTTTAATATATTTCTTCAAGAAAATCTGTTCAGAGCTTCAAGTAAAGTACCACTTCCGGTTTATCATATATAGTCAAAATCGAATATGTTGTTTCAAATTACATATAAGTTTCAAATACAAAATTTGAAAAAAATTGCGTCATATTTTAATATATTTCTTCAAGAAAATCTGTTCAGAGCTTCAAGTAAAGTACCACTTCCGGTTTATCATATATAGTCAAAATCGAATATGTTGTTTCAAATTATATATGAGTTTCAAATACAAAAGTTGAACAGTTTTGGATCATATTTTAATATATTTTTTCAAGAAAATCTGTTCACAGCTTTAAGTAAAGTACCGCTTCCGGTTTGTCAATTTTAGCAAAATCTTATGTTATATTTTACCGTTCCCGAGATATTAAATAGTTGTGTCACTTATGTTTACCTATAAAAATACAGTCTCCTAACTACCAATATAATACACGGTGTTGGCACCCAGATATGCTACAGACATAACACTATGTTTCCCAACAAAACTTATAGTAAAAATAATTCATTAGAATGAAATAGTTATATATTTCTATCTCTCTCTTACAAAAATCAAAATTTGGATGTGAGTGTTCACTCCTGTCTTTATTATTCTGTGTCATGTTTTCTCTGTCTTACATTATATTTGTCTCTCTCACACAAACAAATAAGAACGCGTCGTTTAGTGATTGGCTTCGGGAACTTTTAAGAAAATTGAGATTTTTGAATCATTATATTTGATTGTTTTTGACGAAACAATGGATGGTTCTTTTATATTGTAGGTGACACCTGATTTTTTTGCAATACCTCTCGCCAACTAATCAAAGTGTAAAAGTAATAGTAAATTTTTTACCAACATACCTCCCGCTTATTATAAATGGAGATGGAGAAACAGGGCCTCTCGACAATTTATAATGTGAATACAGCAGCAGTACCTCTCGACAATTTAAAATTATTATTAGGACTACTAGGAAAATAGGAAAATAAGAAAAACCAAGTATGAAACTAAACACTCCCTTTATTCTGAATACCGTTCCTCTTGTCGCATATCAAATACAACTAACCCCAAATTATTATTTCCAACCTATATAAACAATGTATTACGTATACAAATACGAATTAATCAACTACAGTAAATCCTTGCGTAACATTCGGCCATCCTGCATTATGCAGTGTCCTCACTGCATCCAAGATTGTCTGAAAAGAAATGAGATTATCTCATGGCGTGTTTGTATGGCCCGCACTTGGCTCATACCGCAACACTAAAATTTTCGTCATATGCGTGTTTGTATGGCCCGCACTTGGCTCATACCGCAACACTAAAATTTTTGTCATATGTAAACTCAGCTCTTTTAAATTCTTGCACACCGCATCATGTTTATACAGAAAACTGTAACGCAACTATGATTATGTGCAAGTTCAACCATTTGTAGTATGTTCTGCAAAAACAGACTCAGGGACTACTTCAACAAGTAACTGACAACTTTGCCTTTATCACAAAAATAAACTCACTGCGAACGACATTGTTCATAGCGACATCTCGCGCTAAGCAATAAAAATCTCTTACAATTTGCTCACTATCGCTACTACTGCCATCGCTCATTGTACTTCTATGAAGCCTTCCCTCTCTCTCTTATTTTTACAACAAATCAATAAATTATCCACAAATAATAGATCTTATTTACTTCTTTCAAAGCCTAACTTTCTCAAAAGGTCATCAAAACAATCATTCCATACTCGAGGGCTTTCTCTCAAACCATACAATGGTTTGTCTAGTTTACAAACTCTGTAACGTCTTCATAACCTCTAGCCTGTTTTATATAGATTTCTGAAGTAACTTTACCATTTAAAATGGTGTTTGTATATCCATTTGTGCATCACTAAACCCTTTGACAATAATATTACCCACAAATCAAAGGTCCTGTGGCCCCACAATTACAATTTTTCCATAATACTAAGTCACCTTTCCTTTGTAATTTTGCTTGTTTCCTATTTACTTTACGTCGTTGCTATTATTCCTACTATAATTTATAACATTTCTATTTAAAATTGGATTACCGTTAAATAAAAACATTGACTCATACGGAGTAAATTTGGTATTTTCGTTTACTGTATTGTTCACACCTCATGTTATATTACGAACAGTCTCATCCCAAGCATGTTCATCAACATTAGTCAACGGTAAGACCAGTTGAACTTGAACTCAACTCATAACTGTTAACAATTATGATGTTTTCTAAGTAGGTTATGTAATTTACTCATATCATCCGAATTAATGGCTCCCACTACTAAATTTGGCAGTGATAACTTACTAATTATGACTTTTAAGTTGTCCGATCGATCCTATAGTATTTAAAACAAAGCATTAGAAAATAAATAGCATACCTCATTTCGTTCATTTTGTTCGAAAGTCGCTATCTTATGTTTAGTTTACCGAAACTTCTCCAATAATTGTACCCTCGACCATTTCTTTCCCGTCCTGGAGTAATCTTCGAATGCCGTAAATATAAAACCAGTTATCATCGTATTTATTGTAATATTTTCAGTTACAAGAATGTCAACTTTAGTGCTGAAATAAATACATGAAATAGCATTAATTGTAAATATTCCATTTGATTTAACCAATTCTACATTAGTATCGTTAACTTTAAAAGTAATCTTTGGGCTATTTATTACTGGGTAAAATGTCAATATTCCCAAAATTTGCTTCTGGTACCACAATTTTTATTGGTAAAACAAAATCATTACTACTAAAAACTAAATTTCCTTTTCCTACATGAAACATTACTTGCCCCGAAAAACATTTTATTGCATATTCTGTCTAAATTAAATTTAAATATGATTTCTGAGCATATTCCTAAATTACTTCACTCTTGGTAGGTATCTAAATATTCTATAGCTAAATATCCATTTACAAATAGATCAATAAAATATAAAACATTGAATGATACTTCCCTTTTATATCATTTGTCGACCATCCAACATCTAGAGTGTGACCAAAACATTGCCCTACTTTACATCTTTGGATTTCAATTGATGATGATTTGGACAGAATCTACTGGTTGTTCATAAACGCCTGCCTTGGTGCTGTTCAGGTAAACCCATTCATTGATTTTCTTTTTAAAATCTCTTCAAATTTCCTTGTATGTGTAACACTTTCACCATCACTATCCCAATGATCAGAACTACTACCACCCTGTCTAAATCTTTTTGACATTTTATTTTAATAGAGTTAAACCCGAATTCTTTATCCCACTTCTGAACTATTAGGACTACTAGGAAAATAGGAAAATAAGAAAAACCAAGTATGAAACTAAACACTCCCTTTATTCTGAATACCGTTCCTCTTGTCGCATATCAAATACAACTAACCCCAAATTATTATTTCCAACCTATATAAACAATGTATTACGTATACAAATACGAATTAATCAACTACAGTAAATCCTTGCGTAACATTATATTAAAATGATTAAAGTTGTACATTGGCGCCATGAAAACAAATAATTAAAATTACGTAAATTTATCTCCGATTAAAAATTATAATTCAATATTTTATTTTTGTCTGCAGCACAAGCCTTTTGCCTGTTGTTACGTCATTACCAAGTATTAGATAACTAATTATTTTAAAAAATATAACTGCTAAAGTAGTAAACAGTCATTTACAATTTGTCTTTCATAGTGAAAGGATGGTTGTACTCTTCTGGTTTGCTGGACCGTGCTCGACCATTCCTTTATTTTTTTTTTGTTTGTAATTCGTAGTATTGAATCTGTGGTAGTTACCTCTACCCTTAAAATAAATTGTAAAATTTTAGAATTAAATTCATTAAATTAAAGTGTGCCTAGACCAACCCAGGGCCCAGAAGGACAACGTGGGATACTCATATTTGTATAACGGTAGTTTGGTAAAATGTCCAGGTTTATCCTGAGACAAGGTATGTGGAAATAAACTTCCCAGCAAATTGAAAGTTTATCAATTTTTAAAATATTTTAGGTCAATAACTTGGCATTTTCCTTAATCTAACAATTGTTGCTGTACCCGTAATGAAGGGGTATATGGCAAAACAATACGATATAAATACAATACAATGAATTGTACAACAATTCAAATTTTAATAATTTAAAATACATTACTTGTACTAGTGTTACATAAAATAGCTAACATCTTTTATATTTTTTAAACTATTTAAAACTTACAATTTCAAAATTTATTTGCGAAGCATACATTACTATAATTGTCTCATAGATTGTGTATTTATTTAAATATTCAAACTATCAAATAAAAAAGTAAGGTAAATGACACACCCAACAATGGGTAATAAATAGTAATGGTATAATTATTTACTATTAAACAGGCTTGTATAAAATAAAATGTGATTTCAACTTTAAATAAATATAAAACTGAGTACAATGTGGCATATAAAGGAATGACAGTGTGTGAGTGATTGGTAAGCGAAATCTTGCTCTATAAAATTGCCCGGGAAATTTTATACTGTAAGACTAGCTTTAAGGTAGACATAAGTTAGCTTAGGATAAGTTAGTTATAAGATAGGGCGCCATACTTGTACTCAGTATTTTTTTTCATATTAAACAATAAATAGTTATTTATTAATAAACAATTATTTGAATATATTTATATAATAATAACTTGGGAAAATCCTGTCTGCAAAATATGTTTCATTTTAAATTTTAATATTCAATAATACCAATTCATTCTTTTAATTAAAATATTTTTCTATATTTTTTACTGTTATTGTATGCCAATTAGTTTTGGGTTCAAATCCCGCACTCAACAATTGTGAAATAGAGGAAATGTTTAAGTATTTGACCCAATTTTCTGATAAATAATTTTCAATTTTTTACAAATTCAGAATAACGTATTTAATATTTTTTTATTCAATTTTGACGTTTTAAACTGCCATTATTAACTCCATAGCAACGCCTATAAGTAACTGTTTATTCGCTAGTGAATTAATAGTATTATGCAACGAGTGTTTTAATAGTCATTATATACATGAGTTGCATACACTATTTTTTCTATGACTGTTCATAATAATTAAAAAAATAAACAACAAACCGTCAAAATTGAATAAATAACGATGATCGTAATGCATTTTTATTTTGTCAAAATTAAATTCGTAATGGTTGTTATTACTATTTTGTCAAAATTGAATAAAATATTGTACAAACTACGTGAGTTAAGAATATTTATTCATTCGAATAAAATTAACTAACTCGCCCTTACGGGCTCGTGGGTTACACTTTCTTCTCATGAATAAACATTATCTTAGCTCACTTGGTGTATACATATCTATTAACAATTATATATTTTACTATATTATATGCTTACGAAAACTTAAAATTTTAAAGTGTTACCTATTACAATTTTGCTGGGAAGTTGCTGTACATTGCAATGAATGTTCAATTATTAATAAATGAAAATATAAAAATAATTAAGAATGACAGGTGTGAGTGAGTGTGGATTGTATATATGGGTAAAACAAAAAAAAAAAAAAGAAAAAAAATACGAATAATAAGAAAACAAAAACCAATTTTTATTTATGAATGATCCCCTGAATGTTTTGTGTGATTGAGGTTTATTTAGTATTGATTAATATTTGATAAGAGACATAGTACTTCAACATTTTTATTCTAACAATAATATTTTGCAATATTTATAAATCTTTGAAAGAAAATTTTGAATCTATTTCATTCAATTGAAATAGAATTTTCTGGGTCTTTAGAGAAAAGATGTCACACCCAACTAGGGGTAAAGAACATTTAATACACAGATATTTTGCATTTATACAAATCTTAAAATTAAAATGAATTGAATAATAAGTAAAATAAAAACGTTCATTGCAGTACAGCCTAGTTAAGTTTAGTTTAAGGGGGCGCGTCGTCATCCTAACTTTAACTTGTAAATCTAACTTAAACTGTAACTTTCGTCCCGGGTGAATTTGCTCGCGTAACCCGGGTCGCTAACTTCCGCATATCCCGGCATGAGGTCCGGATCGTTTCCGTTCCGTTGACATCGTACAGGCCAGGTCCTTTTGGACCTGGATATTATCGTCGTTCTAGACTCCGTGGGATACAATCATCATCCTAACTTTAACTTTTAAATGGTAGATTTCATGCCGGCATGAGGTCCGGATTGTTTTAGTTTTTTTTTTTAGCTCGTGTAATCCGGTATGAGGTCCGGATCGATTAGGCCAGGAACCCAGGACCTGGACAACGGGGGACAACGAGGGATCGAGAAAGGAGCAAGTCTTCAAGGCGAATTAAAGACGCGAATATATTCGAAATTTGTCGCTGACCGGGTACGGGAAATTTTGAACTGATTTTGATAATATTGGTTTTATTTTTTGTTGTCGGGAATATTTTTTTATAAACTGTAGTTTGGGGTTTGTAGGGTTAATTTTTGCCATAAATTCGTTCGCGAAAATCGATTTATAAATGATATATTTGGGGTGGGATTTTGGGATTGTTTATATTATATTATCTTATATTATATATGCTCGTATATAATATAAATATGATATAATATACTTATTTTGTATGTTATGTTTTTTTCCTAGGGCACTGAGTATTTGGCGTGCCAGTATTTTGAATACTGTGCAATGAATACTCATCAAATTCCGCCGAAAGTCTCTCGCGGGCATGAAAATGTTCGGTGGACTTTACACATGGTAAAAAAGAGCTTTGTTGCAGATTACTAAAATTAGTACCAGCAGCTAATTTGGTAATCACAATGAAGTTGTTTTTTATCGTGAGGTGAGCAACCCTCGTCCAAGAAAACTTACCCTCCTATATGGATTGCACGGGGTCGGTTTTCGCGGAATGGGGAGGGCGCGGTCGTAGGTCCAAACACTGTATGGAATATGACGATGAGCAATAGTTTATCGGCGTATGCATATCAGTGGTTGGAACGCGCTTGGCCCCAGCAGGCCGCGTCCGTGAACAAGCCACAAATAGGTTCATTTCATCTCATTATCATTTTTGTTAGGGTTTCAGGCGCGGGCGATTCTATTTATAGTTGGTATGAGATCGTTAGGGTTTTCTAGGACACCCCAGTCGTGGTTTAGGCCGGGGTGGCTCTGTCCTCAACTCCTTTGAATCGCAGGAGGTTTGGACAGGGTTCCCTGCCCACGTGGAGAGACCTTGTCGTGGTGGCAGGGCTTAACCATACCCAAATTGGGGTGGGACCAACGTCTCCACAAACTATCGAATTAATATCTGTTTTTGGTTAATATATTAACAATAATAAATATTTATAATAATAAATAATTATTTTGGTACATATTAATTCGATATTTTTTATTTAAATGCAATTATTTTAATAAATGAACAAATAAAATATTAATTCTTGCGGAATATAGTTATAAAATTTGATGACCTCCCGCCAATTCCATGTTTAAAATAGCAATGATCTTTAAGTAAAGTATCACTTCCGGTTGATCTAATTTGTTGTTCCAATAAATAGAAAAGTCTGTAATACCAAATTTTGGATTATATTTTAGTAGATTTTAAGGAAAAATTGCCACAAACATATTATTGTAAAAATAGCAAAAACGTGTTGTAGCTACCTTAATTCGTGCTTATTCACTAAAAACTCTCTTTCGAATTTTTGGACCGAAAACGTTACCTTCCTTACCTATGGTGTGGCGGGAGGGAAAAATACATAATATATGTAAAATAAACTAATACAAAAATTGTCAATTTAGTAATTTTTCCAGAAAATAGCCCAATTTAGAGCAGCTGATGTTCCTTTAGCCAGATCTTCTCTCGTGCATTCCTCTTCTAAGATGGCGCACGTGAGCAGGTGGGTCATTATTTGTTCTTGACTACAATGACATAAAGTGGGTTCTACTTGGTACCCCCAGTTGTACCTATGTATTTCATAGGCGATTTAAAATTTTCCAAATGGGCCATTTTTGGTCATTATCTGGTGGTGGTTTTTCATCTTTTGCAAATAAAGTAAAAATAAAATTATGATAAATTATTTAACAATGAATTTAATTCAAGCAATTTGAAATAAAATATTAGATATCTTTATGAGGATTTTCAATGTGTCTTTGCTTTATAACACAAAAAGTAGGGGTTGGACACTTTAAATTTAAATATTAAAATATATTTTATGTTTTAAATATCCTGATTTTTATTTATTTTGAATGTTACAGGGTTCTATACAGTATGGCCGATACACCTTTCGAATGTACCCTCATGAAACCTGATTTCTTCCAGTGTCATCGTTAGAGAATGAATCCCGAGACGTGGAGAAGAATTTCCCGAAAAAAATTCACCCTTATGCCCTCCCCATAAACCCTATTTTAAAGGTATTTATGCTCATTGCCATCTACTTATCAATAAAACCAAATTAATTCGAAATATTTCTTGTATTGTGTTATTATTTATGTATAATTTCCGGTAAAAATTGATGTACGCTGTTGTATGATGAATTTAAATTACAAATTATTATTTAAACATCTTAAATTAATGATTGTTTTCAAATAAATACTCTTCATCCGTTCAAAATTGATAGGATTTTACCGCATTCGAATTCTCGCTGTATTTCCACCGATCACAAGCTTCGTTATTATTGCCAATCACAAACCTTAGTTTCACCAATCACATGAGACCACGCCGTAAGCGTCACTGCGTTACATGTGTTGCAAGCAAGTTGATGTTAAGAAGTGGTTTTATGTTTTTGTGATATAGTTTGTGATTAAAATAACTTATTTACGTGTTATATTTGTGAAATGGACTTGGAGCAGTTGAATTCGAATGCCTAGCTGTAGTTTGAAAGGTAAATTACTTGATTTTCTAATAAATTTAAAGACAAAAATCTTGACGTAACCTTACTTACATCTTCAAGTTCTACATAAATATGTATTTGTATATTGAATTCATCATAAAACAGCCTTAATACATGTAATATATTGTTGCATTTAACATTCTTTTACATTAGTAAAGTATTAATACATCCTTATACGACGCAGAATATCTAACCTTGCTCTTTGAAGGTTGTACATGATTTTGCAACTTTCAGTATCATATTTTTAAGAACTTAAACGTAAAATCGTGTAGTGTATATATCTAGCTGCAGTTTGAAAGGTATATTATGTAATTTTATAATAAATGTAAGGACAAAAATCATATTGAAATATCTGATGACGCTACGTACATCTTCAAGTTCTAAATGTACATTTGTATAGGTATCAATTTCATCATTAAACAGCAGCTGATATATTTATACATTTGAGTATTTTTAATCTTGCTGTTTGAATATCATATGCAACTTTATAGAAATGTCTATAATGTCAGTCTAGCATCACATCCTTTTATAACAGTTTAGCAAATGAAAATTGGGATTCAGTTCTTCAACAATCCCATCTAGAAGATGCCTTCAAAATATTCTATGAAACTTTTATATATTTGTTTAATATTCACTTTCCTATTAAAAAATATAAAAAAATAACAGATAAAGGATGGGTAAATAAAGAAGTTATTGACTCGAGCAGGGCATTGAGATATTTATTTGATTTAAAAAAACTAATGCCAAATTTAACACCTTATTACAAAAAAGCTAAACGTGCTCATTCTCTTCTGATTTCCAGTACAAAAAAGTCTTTTTATCAGAATAAAATACTGACCTCTGATAATATGTCAAAAAGCATTTGGAGTATAATAAATAAAAATAACAAAATTCTAGATAAATCTACGAATCTTGAAATTAAAATTAATGATAATTTAACTGATGATCCGCGTTATATAGCTGAAAATTTCAATTTGTTTTTTAGGGATGCACCGCTCCTACTAAAAAATAAAACTACTACGGCCAACACAAACGTATGTAGAACGCAGCATGAGCCTTCTACTATATTTCTATCTCCATTCACGGAAGAAGAATTTCTCAAGCTAATAATAACTAAAATTAAAAATAAAAAATCATCAGGCCCCGATGATGTTCCATGCTTTCTTGTCAAAAAGGTAGCACCCACCATCCTCAGGCCCTTACTACACTGTATTAACATCTCTTTTGAAACCGGAGCATTTCCCGAACCCTTAAAGGTAAACAAAATTATACCTATTTTTAAAAAAGGCAACAAAAACGACATGAACAACTATAGACCTGTAGCTATATCATCTGTTTTCTCAAAATTATTTGAATATTGCTATCTTGAACGATTAAATTCATTTTTTAATAAAACTAAATTTATAAATGAAAATCAATTTGGCTTTAGAGCAAACTCCTCTACAATCAAGGCAATACATCAATTATATGAAAAAATAATTATGTACCTTGAAGGTGGAGAATGTCCAGTTGCGATATTCTGTGATCTCAGCAAGGCATTTGATTGTCTCGACCACAGCCGTCTTATTGCTAAATTTGAAAACGCGGGTGTAAGAGGGGTAGCCCTAAATTGGATAATTAGCTTTCTCAAGGACAGGCAACAATATGTCTGTATCAATCACCATTCAAACAATAGCTGCAGTAAAATATGCTCTAATTCTCTGACATTAAATATTGGGGCCCCCCAGGGAAGCATCCTAGCTCCACTTATATTTATTCTGTATGTTAATGATCTAAGCATGATTTTTAGTAGAGATACTAGTACAGTATTATATGCGGATGACACGTCTTTAGTTATTTCAGATAAATACAACTCTGCTTTGCAAATCAAATGCAATGAAAACTTAGAAAAATTGTCTGTTTGGTGCAACGAAAACTCATTGTTCCTAAACGATTCAAAAACAAATTTCGTACGTTTCCATAACCATCAAAATTCAAAAGATATGGATATTGATGTAAGTATCGGAAATAATCGGCTAATGCGAGTTACTTCCACAAAAATCTTAGGACTCACAATGGATGAACATCTCAAATGGAAATTACATTGCGAAAACATTATTTCTGCACTGAATAAGCTATGTTTTCAAATTAGGCATTTAAAACAATATCTCAACCTTAAGCAGTTAATAATATTTTATCATGCTAAAATAGAATCAATTTTAAGATACGGAATCTGTTTCTGGGGACCTTCTGTCCTTGCGTGTAATGTGCTTGTAACTCAGAAGAGAGTGCTACGTTGTATAGTAGGGGCAAACCGGTACGAATCTTGCAGAAACATTTTCAAGTCTTCAAAAATATTGACGCTACCATCATTATATATTTTAGAAATCTGTATTTTTATCTTTGATAAGAAAAACTTAATCCCGGACAATAAGAGTATACACCACTTTAACACTAGAAATAAGAATGATTTGAGAGAACCCTTCACTAAATTAAATACTGGCAAAATATCTCCTGGTGTTCTTGGAATAAAAATTTTTAACCACTTACCTACACACATAAAAGAATGTTCGAAAAGTAACCAGTTCAAAATTAAATTGAAAGAATTCTTACTGGAAAAGGGCTTCTATGAGTTGGATGAATATCTTAATGCAAAATATTAAATTACATTGTACTGAATGTCACTTTAGGATTTTATTTATGTACTTTATCTTATTTAATTATTTTATGACGCTTCCCATAAGATGTATCTTCAGCATGGAATAAAGTTTTATTATTATTATTATTATTATGTTATGTAATGTTTATCTATAGAGGTGTGCAAAAGTTTTAAGCCAAACAGATTTTTAAACCATTATCATATATTGTAAAGGTGATGCAACAATGAAACAGTTATATTAATCAACATATGCATTTGTGCATAAAATATGTTCCTATTATAAACCAGAAACTATGTAGGTAAATAAAATTTTGTGGTAACGAAATAATTTCTAGTGCTATTCAAAAATATTGCGCCAAAAATATGCGTATTTCAAAACAAGTAATAAATCTTTTCAGTCTTATTTTGTTATCCATATTTAATAGTTTATCATCATTCCTTTTGATACAATTACTGCAGAATACTATCGAGACATTGATTTAATTAAATTTGTTATATTGTCTTGTGGTGTACATCTTGTCATTCATTTTCTAAATGGTTCTATAATTCAGGCTTGTTTTTCTTTTCCATCGCGGATGTTTAACTTCTGGCTTAAATGTTTTATTGGATTTAAATTCGGAGATTAGGGTGGTCAAACAAGAATTTGGACTTTTATTGACCTAAAAATTAGTTTATTACTTTAGATTTTAGTTTAATTATTTTATCTGTTCTCTTTGTTGTTTTACGGGGGTCTATTGCATCTTAGCTTGTCAGCTAATGATTTTGGCAATGTATATTTGGTGATAATTCCATTTGTTGTGCTTTTATCGATCATTAGGAAGTCTGCTATCTCACGAGAAACCTCTCCTGGACGATAAAGGTTTATTGCGGATTCTCGTACCTGAAAGTGGGTGTATTTCACCAATTTGTTAGACAATAACAAGATAATATTGAATTGTGTATTATTTATTTGTATTTACATTATATTAGAGTTCGGATTACAGTGACCTATATAACTACATTTGTGTGTAATTTGGTGAAAAATATACCTTAATATTGTGATAGTGAATATGTGATAGTGAATATATCAGTATTATGTTATAATTGCTCTACTTTATTTCCTATTGATACAGTTTCTTTCTAAGACATAGTCACAATATAGCAGTTAATATATTCAAATTAAACATATATTTGTATTAAATTATTGATCTATTTTTAATTGTATCTCTATTTATAAATCTTAGCATCACTATTTATTTGAAAGTATTTACATAGGTATATTAAAGTAATCTATATCTCGATAAGTCTTAGAAAAAAAATGTTATACATTATACTCGCAAAAATCTGTAATATTATGTAATAACTTATACGATACAACTTAATAAATATTTGGCGATATATATTTCATTATTTATTTATTTACAAGTCCTCATAGAATAATATCATTACAATATGTAACACAAATAAAATGTATTATATAAATGACCAATAAAAACAGTAAAAAAGAATACAATTTCTCAATTCAAAAACCTATTTTCCTATCCTCAAAAATTGCATTCCAGAAACCAGAAATTCACCAAAATACGAACTAGATCATCAAAATGAGATCAGCAGGGTATGAACGATTTACGGCCTATAGGTAAGCAACCAGCAAAAAACGTTTCGACAGCACCGCAAAGCGATCGTCGATCTGCAACGTGCATTAATAATTTTAGCGCCTAAATTTCAACCTAGTGCACAACAGATTACAAAAGCAAATAGCCTACACGAAAAAATTCCTAGCCAGCAAAATCCGATCCGCGAGCACCAGCAAGGCTTCTGGTCGACAAAATCGCAAAAATCGTGTAAAATCGACGTTTTAGAGCCGTAGCGGCCGAAATGTTGCACTTTACTGCCGTTTCGAGCATTTTTGAGCTCTCTGACGGATTTTCAGCCGATCGCAAGGCATTTACCCACCAAAATTCAGATATCCATCGATCGCAATACTGTTGCTGGACTTCTGGCTGACAAAATTTAAAAAATCGTGTAGAATCGGCGATGTACAGCGTGTAGCAAGACTACTAGTCACGAAAACGAGAATTTGTGAGCTCTCTGGCCGAACGGAATGTATTCACCCACAAAAATTCAAATTTCTGACAATACGGTAGGCTGTAGTAAGGCCTGGTGATCGAATCGTGAATCTCAAGTCTCCCACCACAGATTTCTAGCTGTGTATAATACTGGCTGTCTGTTGAATTTACAGCCATTCGTGCAGCGTGAGCGGTGGCGTCGTACCGGTCACTCTTTGTCGTGAAATTACGTAATAACGTCTATTTCAAGCTATATACAGATTTCTAGAATTTTTTTGCTGGCTAGGCCCCAGGAACCAGCGGAGCGATCCGATCCCAGCTCCCAGCAACCCGCCTAGCACCCACGTGCTGCCTTCGGCTGTAGCCTAGGCGCGCTCGTGGGTGGCTAGGGCGGGTTGCTGGTAGCTAGGATGGGATGCTCGGCTGGTTCCTGGTGGCTAGTATGCGGGATTCGAACCTGGATCTTTAGGATGGGAGATTTTTGTTGGTCGTCGTTCTGGTTGTGGATCTATAGGCTGTGAAATGGTTTCTAAGCGGGATATGAACTTAGATGTTTGGATTGCAATTTTTTTGTTTTGGAAATAGGGTGTTAGAATGAAATATTAAATAGTATTATCGGTATTTATTGGTTATAAATATATTACATAATGGTGTACATAATGCATTGCTATATTTTGCAAAGATATTGTTTTAATACAGGGATATATGCGAATGACAATTATATACATAAATAAATGTATCTTGATCTATAACACTTTGAAAGATGATATTTGATATAGGTTGTTTTTAATTATATATATGAGAACATATGATATAAATTCTTTATTGTGATTCGTTGAAATATACAAGTAGGCTAACATACATTATTGACAACAATCAATCGATTGTTGAAAGAACTTTTATAAGGATCATTTGTATTAACAAATAGAAATAATAGAAGACATTAATTATGTATAAGACGATAATATATTTATTTATAACCGAAAATCCTTACAAAGTTTTTCCCTAACATTTTTTGGGTATTGAAAATATATTCTAAGTTTAAAATAATATATTTTACAACTTCAAAATGAATGTCTCTCTTGCTATAAACTTTTGGGATTCAAATTCGAATTCGCACATAGCTAAAAGATTTATTTAAAATATGTAAACTAAAGTTTAAATAAAATGAAAAGAAAATTTTGATGGTTTTTTTTTTAAATCAATTGTTGAATATGAAAATGAAGTTTAAAAAGTATTCAATCATGTAAACAGTATATAAAATATATTTGAACTATATTTGTTTTAAAGTGTATCAAACATGTAAATGTTAATATATTGATTAACTATGTGGAATCGAAATATGAGGCCCAAAATTTTGTGATCTATATAAATAGGGATAATGTATCAATGTATCAGTTTTATATCTTAATTAATACATTTAAAATGTAATGTTTTTAATTACGTTGAAACTCTTATTACGTCATTCTTACAGGAGAGACAATTATTTTGTGATACAGTTTTAAATTAGAAGACAATAGCAATTTAAAAAAATGAGAATATGAAAAACTAAAAGAAAAAGCTACTTGCATTTTCAAAATTTATTTGTAGAGGGTTATTTCGTATATACAAAATTTAAAAAGTTTTAAATCGCTGAAAAATTTTTCAGTAATGTTTATTTCAAAACGTGTATATGTTTATTGAAAATAATAACTTTAGAAATGAATGTCACGAAAATTAAGAGATATAGCGATTTATACTTTTCAAAGTGATATTAAGGAATTTATTTACTGTATGGTAAACCTAATTTTAGAGTATATAAATCGCTGAAAAAGTTTTCAGTTATGCTAGTTTCAAGACGAGTACATCTATATTGAAAATAGCAAGTTTAACAATTAATATCTCGTAAACTAAGAGAAATAGCCATTTGCACTTTTCAAATTTGAATGTAGGAGATTATTTTGTATATGTGTAATTATTTTCCAAATGTATGAATCGCTGCAAGAAATAAGTAATGTTTAGACATAGCTCTTTCGTTTCTTGTACCCTTCAAATAATATGTAATATGTGTTTGTGATGTATGGGAACCTAAAGTAATACGCTTTGAGATGTTGAAATGCTTATATGTATGAGTGTTTTCGACATTTGTTTATAAAGTTTTTATTAGTAGAGCAGATGATTTTCCACGTTAAATGGTTATATCATATAAGTACTTTATAGGTGTGAGGTGGTTTTATTTATTTATTTACATAAATTTTATAAACATGACTTGGAGTGTACAAAATCCATGTTGGAGTTGTTTTGGGGTGCGATGCTCTGCAACAGGGTGACCATCTCCAATGCGGAAATCAGGATTCATGAACTGCAACTCTCTCAGGTACTTCTGCAGTATCGTCTGTTTAAGTGCACAGCTTATCTTTCTGCAACAATAGAAAATATACTCGAAAGCAACAAATATAAATTAGTGGTTAATGGTCATAGAAAATAATACGATTTTATTTGTAGATTATTAAGAATTATTTCAAGTATATATAATTATTATTTAAAAAGATATATTAATGTCAAAGAAAGTGCGATATATTCAATATTAAAGTATTTTAATACTGAGGTATAAGTCACGTATTTTGTCGTATTATCGCACACATTCATAATTACGTATATATGGAACAAAATATATGTAGTAAAATATATAGGACATACAATGATATGATATATTAAAAATTATATACAGGATGAATACAATTCGTGACAGATGTTTAACATTAGAAAACGTTTTTTTTTTTTTCAAATATCTGTATCGTTAAAGTATATGGGGCTTTATACATAGTATTTACAGAATAAAATGTTAGAAGATTGTATATGGTAGAAATATTAAATAATTATCAATTAATGCAAACTATTTTCGATATAATATGAACAATTATTTAAATATAGCTTATATCTTGTATCTATACTAGAATAATCCCTCCAAATGAATGGTTAATATATCAAATGAAAATACAACTATGTATGAAGTATTATAAAAGCAAAAAAAAACTCACTTTGAATAAATGAAATCTATGGATATAACTCCCAAGTCCTGCAGGTATCCTAACGTCCTCTCCAAGCACCAGGAAGTCGTCCTCGTGGTCACGATACACCAGCGCACTACACACACGTCTTTACACTAGCACTGTAAGAAACAAACTGATAGAATTAATCAATGTAATAGTTAGGGTGTTAAATAATGTACCCCGTAGAAATACAAGTCAACAATTTAATAATAATGAGTCATTATAAATAATAATTGCTTCTTATGTATTATGTAATTCGTTCACGGTGTTTTGAATTTTATAAATGTAGAAGTGGCGCGAAAAAATTTGAGTACCTAAAATACAAAATTACCTTTTTTTATTATAACATTTTATTAAATATGTTTGTTCTTTTCAGATGCAGCCGTGTGAAAAGCCGACTTCCTGGTGTTGCAGACTTAGAGACTTGGAGTTCCGGCATTGTAAGCTGAAGCACTCAACAATGGTGAGTTACATTGTAGTAGATATTTTCTTGTAATCTCGCCCATGGGGATTAGCTGTTAAATCTACGTTCTGATGAAAAGTACTAAAATTAAATTTAACAATATAATACTACATGTAGTAATCAAATAATATTACTACCAAGTTCATATCTCTAACCATTTTTGAATTATTGCCCCAAAAGTCAATATACCCCATTTTCAGATAAAAACTTCAAAATTTTCAAAAATCTAATTTTTATGGATCTAGATACTTCTCAGTGCGCTGATTCCAAATTTTGAAACCGCAGGTCGATATCTCTTTTCGTTCTCGAGATATTTAGATTCAAAGTTTTGCTCAAAACTGCCCATTTTTGGGTAACAACCCAAAAATGGGTCGAGATATGAATTTGGCGACAACACCATTCGATTCTACGGGCAAAATTACATAAGTACACCAATTTTCAGAATTTTTGAACACCGCATACAATCTCTAAAGCAAAATAACTGAAAATGGCCAAAAATCGCAAAAATCGTAAGGGGTACCCCTTAGGATTTTTTCAGATTTTGGCCATTTTCAAACTTTTATTCATAAAAAATGAACCGGTAGGTCAAAAATTATGAAAATTGGTATACTTATATATTTTTGTCCGTAGAATTGAATGGTGATGTCGCCAAATTCATATCTCGACCCATTTTTGGGTTATTACCCAAAAATGGGCAGTTTTGAGCAAAACTTTGAATGTAAATATCTCGAGAACGAAACGAGTTATCGACCTGCGGTTTCAAAATTTGGAATCAGCGCATTGAGAAGTATCTAGATGCATAAAAATTAGATTTTTGAAAATTTTGAAGTTTTTATCTGAAAATGGGGTATATTGACTTTTGAGGCAATAATTCAAAAATGGATAGAGATATAAACTTGGTAGTAATATTATTTGATTGTAAAGACAATTTTACGTAAGTGTACTCATTTTTAGAGTATTTGAACAAATGTGTGAATTTTTAGAAAGAAAAGTATTGAAATAAAAATGAATAAATGCTATAAAAAAGTTCCTTGGAAAAGATTCTATATACTTAATGTTTAGGAGGATAACTTTTATTTATTTATTTACATAAATCTTATAAATAAATCTTGAGGGGCACTAATACATGTTGGGGTGTCTTCAGTGTGATGCTCTGCAACAATATGATCATCTCTGACGCTGAAATTAGGATAGATATCTTTCTGCAACTCACTCACATCCTTCTACGGCTTGGCCAGGACTGTAATTCATATGTGTTACATGTTTCTGTAACAATAGAAATAAATTCGAATTAATATTTGGATTAGTGTTTACAGATAATAATATGGATGGACTTAGAACTGTTTCAATCGTTTGTAATTATTAAAAATAAAATACCTAATATGAAAGTAAGTGTGAGAAATTTAATATTAAAAAGAATATTTAAATTTTTAATTATTTAAATATAAAATATTTGTAGTAAAATATATAGTACGTCCAATAATATATGATACGTGTATATGGTATTAGCACTATAAATAATTCTAAATTAACTCAAATTCTTTTCCACTCAACATCAAATATAATTCAAATATAAAGTATATATACACCCGAAATAGTTGTTAGAAATAATGGCTAATATATCCAATAATGGTTACTAAAAGTAGTTTAAAAATATAAAAAGAAACTTACTATGAATAAATTATTTCCCTAAGTATAAGTCCAAGTCTTGAAGATGTCCAAAAGTCCTCTCCAGGCACTAGGAAGTCGTCCTCGAAGGCACAGTACACGAGCACACCACACGTCTTTTCACTAGCACTGTAACTAACAAACTGAAAGAATTAATCCATGTAATAATTAGGGTGTTAAATAATTTACCCCGTAGAAATACAAGTCAACAATATAATAATAATGCGTCGTTAAAAATAATAATTGCTTCTTATGTATTATGTAATTCGTTCACGGTGTTTTGAATTTTATGAATGTAGAAGTGGCGCGAAAAAAGATACTTTAACGGGCGTTGCGCCATTCGATTCTATGGACATTTCTACATATTTTTACCAATTTTGAATAACCGTGTCTAGCTAGTATAGTAAGAGTAAGCAAAAATGAAAAAAATGGTAACTTTAAACAATTCAGTAGTCTACTATAAATCCGACCACCCTGTATTTAAATGAAAAGTATCATTTTCTCTTAATTCAAGCATGCTGATTGTGGGAAAAATAATGAAAAAATTCTCTAGGCCTTAGTTTCTAAAATAGAAATTTTTATTTTTAATACAAAATTGACAGTATTTTTTGAATTTGACGGCCTATAACTAATAAATGGTAAAATATACATTATTGGGCGTTGCGCTATTCGATTCTATGGACTTTTCTACATATGTTTACCAGTTTTGAATAACCGTGTCTAGCTAGTATAGTAAGAGTAAGCAAAAATGAAAAAAATGTAACTTTAAACAATTCAGTAGTTCACTAAAAATCTGACCACCCTGTATTTAAATGGAAAGTATCATTTTCTCTTAATTCAAGCATGCTGATTACGGGAAAAATAATAAAAAAAATCTCTAGGCCTTAGTTTTCAAAATAGAATTTTTTATTTTTAATGCAAAATTGACAATATTTTTTGAATTTGACGGCCTATAACTAATGAATGGTAAAAGATACATTAACGGGCGTTGCGCCATTCGATGCTATGGACTTTTCTACATATGTTTGCCAGTTTTGAATAACCGTGTCTAGTTAGTATAGTAAGAGTAAGCAAAAATGAAAAAAATGTAACTTTAAACAATTCAGTAGTCCACTAAAAATCTGACCACCCTGTATTTAAATGGAAATTATAATTTTCTCTTAATTCAATCATGCTGATTACGGGAAAAATAATAAAAAAAATCTCTAGGCCTTAGTTTCCAAAATAGAAATTTTTATTTTTAATGCAAAATTGACAATATTTTTTGACTTTGACGGCCTATAACTAATGAATGGTAAAAGCCACATCAACAATTATAATTCAAATATATATATATATATACCCGAAATAGTCGTTAGAAATAATGGCTGATATATCCAATAATGGTTACTAAAAGTAGTTTAAAAATATAAAAAGAAACTTACTATGAATAAATAATTTCCCTAAGTATAAGTCCAAGTCTTGAAGATGTCCAAAAGTCCTCTCCAGGCACTAGGAAGTCGTCCTCGAAGGCACAGTACACGAGCACACCACATGTCTGTTCACTAGCACTGTAACAATGAAACTGACAAACTGACAAAATTGATCTATGTAACAGTTAAGCATTAGATAACAATAATAAAAAAAATGGTAGTCAACAATCAAAATAATGAGTATTTATAAATTATAGTTGATGTCTATGTATTACATAATTTTGTAGTCGCTCGTACAATTTTTTTTTAAATTAATATTTGTAAACAAGGTCTATGGATTACCCGCGAAATATAATTAACCCATTAAGTACCGGTACTAGAAATAGGGTGAAAATTTGTAAAAATGTTATTTATTTTAGTTGATTAGCTTTGTTTGATTACAATTATATTGTTTAAAAAAATATATAAATATTGCTTATATTGTTTATTGAAGGCACTATATATAGGACACTGGTACAAAGTGTATACAAAATTATATGAAATGTATATTATTTTTTATTTTGTGTGGTATGGTTCAAAACATTATACGCAGAGTGTAATATCACATTTGTTGTAGTAAGTTACAGGTCTCTTGGTACATGCTGAGTACTGACATCATCTTTGTTTGTCTCTTCGTCTTATCCAGTGTTCTTTGCCATCATACCTTACATCTAAAACTACACCATGTACTTGGCATCCGTCCGAACTACAAAGTGCCCACAGTTTGTAGCCAAATCTAATGGGCTTTGATTGAATAAATTGCTTGAGACGGTTATGACCATAGTATTTCACAATCATTTCGTCTATTGATAATTTTTTTGTAAATATGCCCCATAGTTATAAAATAAAAATAATACATACTTATCCTCTAAATCAGCCTCAGCGTTGTTGCAAATGTGTAATACTGATTTCAGTTTCAAATAAAAACTTCTAGTCATACTGTTTTTTACCAAATCAACGCCAGTATCTTCATCCACGCTCCAGTAGAGTTTTTCACTCGGTAGTGTCCGATAACCAGATAATAATAAAAAACCGACAAATACTTTTATATCGTCAATAGACACAGAAAAATCGAAGTGTCTCGTTTTGTAAAATTTAGTATATATCGTCGTCCATAAATTTTTCAAATATTTCTACAAGTGATAAATTATGTAAATGTTCACTAATATTTTTGATTTTAGTATCTTCATCCTCAGACTCGACAAATTATTTGCTGTAATGTTTGTTCTCAAGTTTTCTTTATTTTTTGTTTCAGTATTATTCTCAAAATTACTTCCAATATTAGGCCCCCTAAGCTGAATTTCCAAATTACCTGGTACATCATTTACTTCCACCACACCCATATTGTCATCATCACCTTCGTCATTATCACTTAGAGTATCTGGATTTGGTGGTAAAACTACAACATCGATTCTCTCTGAATTTTCTATATCAGTCCAAAAATTTTCATCTTCAGAGTTTCTATATCACTTCACTTAACACTTGCTTCGAATCCATTATTCTACAACTTACTGTTCACGCGTTTACAACAAATTGTCAAATAATACAAAATACAGCCAAATTGCAAGCGCAGGATCGTGCACCGGAACCCGGCACATAAGTATACTGATTGTACCAGTGATCTAAATATAGTACATCATAAAACAAAGGTATTTTATAGTAATAAGAATTAAAATATTACTATATAATTTGTATATTCATAAAAAAGAGCTCTTCTACTATGGTTTAAGATATAATACGCAAATCTGTAATTAATATATAAATTACAAATAAATAATATTTCTTAGCCCGCAAAACTCTTGAAAACACGGAATTTTTGAAAATTATTTATAACATTTTGCAAAAGGATTAAACTCATAAAAAAATACTATTTGCAGAATAAATGTTTAAATTTATGTTAATAATAAAATTATTGAATTTTTTTAATTTTAAACTGTTAATAAAAAATGATAAATGTCGCGCACTAGATATATGCCACTGGAACTTAATGGGTTAATGAACTTTAGGGTTGAAAGAAAGGATGCTACTTTTTAATTTTGAAAAATTCAAAATGTTGATATTTGAGAATAAATGATCTATTTAAAAACGCTATTACAAAAAATCTTGTGTGTAATACGTTGTGAAATGAGTGTTTTAGGCACTTGACGTGTTGTAGCACTCGCTTACCCTCGTGCGTATAAATTTCACGTCGCGTGTCAAACTATCATTTCGCAACTTATTACAAAAATAGTTATTAAAAACTAAGTGAGATAGCGAGTTGCAGTTTTCAAATTTGAATTCAGGTTGTGTTTTTCTATATGTACGCTAAGTTTCAGGAATTCGAATTACTGAAAAAAAAGAATTCAGTGATGTTTGTTTCAAGATAGGAAAATGTCTTTTGTGTATACCATGATAAAAGTAAAATATTTTAAAAACTAAGTGAGATAACGACTTGCAGTTTTCAAATTTGAATTCAGGGGGTGTTTTTCGATATGTACGCTAAGTTTCAGGAATTCAAATTGCTGAAAAATAAAATTCAGTGATGTTTGTTTCAAGATAGGAAAATGCCTTTTGTGTATACCATGATAAAAGTAAAATATTTTAAAAACTAAGTAAGATAGCGACTTGCAGTTTTCAATATGTAAATTCAGTGATGTTTGTTTCAAGATAGGAAAATGCCTTTAGTGTATACCATGATAAAAGTAAAATATTTTAAAAACTGAGTGAGATAGTGACTTGCAGTTTTCAAATTTGAATTCAGGGGATTGTTTTCTGGATGTACACTAAGTTTCATGAATTCGAATTGGAAATTCCAACTTTAGGGCTCAAAGTTTCTGAAACTAAGTGAGATAGGAACTTGTACGTTTCAAATTTGATTTGCACATGCATCTTTACATACATAAGTAACGTTTTAAAATTGTTGAAATGTTAACAAATACTTTTCTATAGAATATTTCAACTTTACATATTAATATGAATAGAAAAGTGATATTATTAATACAAACACAAAATGCAGATACAATAAATAAGTTATTACATTTATAATTTTATTAATAAATCATTTCTTTTTGCAGATCATCAAGTTTTCGACGTTCCAGTGGTAAGAGATGCAGACATCGCGACTTGGAGAACCCTTTCGTGTGTCTACAGTATCCTGGGGCTTCTCTCTGGACCTGGTGGACATGATTTCGTTGTCTGGATCAGAAAACCATCCCCTGCGGTATCGTGAAGTCGTGAACCGGTTCACCTGATCTCCATACTTGAAATTCTATGAAATATAAATGTGAGAGTTAAACTGTATATTCCACTAAACTTTGTCATGCGTTATTTCACATTCTTGTTTATAACTCCTACATGGTTAAAGATAGCAACTTGCACAATGAAAATTTGGAATCTACATAAAATTCTCTGTACGGTACGTCTGATTATAATTTTTAACTTCAATTGGTTTAGGAGTTACGGGGCGTTAAAATACATGTATTTTCATCAAATTTTCTCTGTACACTTTTCCATATTTTCATGTATCACTACTACAAGAATAAAGATAGTAAATAGGGAAGAAAACATTTATATTTAAATAAAATTCGTTATTGGCAGACACATTTGTTTTGTGTTCAACAACTTAGAAGAAATGTAAATGTAATATCAAAGGTTCATACTTACCTATGGTGAATTTTCATAATATATCATCCGCTGTTGTATCATCACTGTATATCATCATCGGCGATTTTCACAGATCAGAATACACTTTGTAGTAAATATTACGTAACACTTACTCCAATTAGAATAACTTGTATAACACTTGGTATTAGTAAAACACTTTTACGGACAATTATACACATTTTAATAATAGGAAAGACTTTTTTTAAATATACAGCAACTGTATAGTAAACTAACTCACGACACAATATAATTTTGAATAAGGATTAAACAATGAACACTAACGGAAGGACAGAGTCTTATGCAACATTTTAAATAATATCTAAAATTATAAGAAGCAGAAATACGTTGTATAAGTAAAAATGAATTTTGAATGTTTAGATTTTATTGTAAATAATAATGTACATATGAACATTTAAATTTAGTGTACTATTAAATTATTAAATTTAGATTTTTTTAAAAGTTTAAACAAAATGACAATTATTTAAAGCTATTTAAATATTTTAAAAATATTTATAGAGTAAATCTAACACTTTTAAAATATATAGCGAATTATACGATGTAAATAGAGAACGATTTCAATAAAAATTTCAAACTTTTTCGTTGCTATAGGGCACTACACGATTATTCACAAGTACACGATGTTCACATCACCAAAGACTGAAAGGAACTGAAGTCTTTATTGTAAAAACATAATATTAATATTATCACGTAATACCCCCACTCTAATTAAGTGTTTATTTACTATATCTTTTGTACTTTGGCGCTCAAAATAAACAATGTTTATGTTTGTTTACAAGTTCCGCGAAGGGCCTAGTACACCCAGCAATAGGATTCGGTGACTACAACACTGGATGATGATAATATATGACTTTTTATAAGAATAAATAAATAAAATAGTAGTTTTCTTACCTTTCCTATGTAATAACAAAAGGGACAGGGAAATATCTTAATATTTAAGGATTTTTCCGGATTTTCCTATGCTATTTTTTAGTATTAAGTTCTCTAGGTACGAAAATAACCATCCGATAGGAGTCCGCCCTTTTATAAAGGGCTAAGGGCTTATTTGAGCCCTTAGGGAAAATTTGACCACGGATTTCATTTATGCAGATCCAAGTAGGTTTAACAACACTTGTCCGGATTTTCTAGCTCTTTTAGTTCAGGAATTAGCGCAGGCCCTTCGCCACAAACTTGAAGGGCAAATATATTGTAAACCAAAGGGTTTTTATCAATTCTGTGCAAGCCAATGGAAAGCGCGGGTTCGAATGCCCCCGATTCGCTATTTCCCGGCCCTTTAGCCCTATAAATGAACGAATTTAAGTATTGGTCCCTTTAAAAAACTTTAAGGGCTCATATCTCGAAAACGGCTGGGTTTTCAGCGTTTTCCTTAAAACGCTGTTCCTTAGGGGAATTCGAATGAGTAATATAGGGTCAAATTACATCATACCAAAGTTTGAAGGGCGTAGGGCAAAGTTTTTTACAATAAGGGTTTTTGAAAAATTTTGAACATTTTTTGATTTTTTTTGTTTACACCAAAATTTTATTATTTATTTTTTAAGCTCTATAAGCAATAAAATAACCATCCGTAGAACTCTGTCTCATTTTTGTTCCCCGGATACTATGGAAAATTATCGACTCAAAATGCGACACTTTTTAATTAAGAAATGCTTTATATCTCCTAAACTACAAAAGTTAGAAAGACCGGACAATGTTTTTTTAGACTAAGTACGACCCGTAGAACACGAATCCGGTCTCACATTTAAAATATGAGAACTCTTTTCATTCCTGTTATCCGGATACCATCAAAAATTTTCGACTCAAAAACTGAGTAAATTCAGGTCATTGACCCCAAAAATTGGGTTAAGAAAAGTGTTGTAGCTCGTAAACTACAGAAGTTAGAAGGGCCGGACAGGGTTTTTTATACTAAATACGACCCGTAGAACACGAATCCGGTCTCACATTGAAAATACGAGAACTCTTTTCATTCCTGTTATCCGGATACCATCAAAAATTTTCGACTCAAAAACTGAGTAAAATTGGGTTTAAAAAAAGTGTTATAGCTCCAAAACTACAAAAGCTAGAGAGGCCGGACAGGGTTTTTTAGACTAATTACGACCCGTAGAACACGAATCCGGTCTCACATTGAAAATATGAGAACTCTTTTCATTCCTGTTATCCGGATACCATCAAAAATTTTCGACTCAAAAACTGAGTAAAATTGGGTTTAAAAAAAGTGTTATAGCTCCAAAACTACAAAAGCTAGAAAGGCCGGACAGGGTTTTTTAGACTAATTACGACCCGTAGAACACGAATCCGGTCTCACATTGAAAATATGAGAACTCTTTTCATTCCTGTTATCCTGATACCATCAAAAAACTGAGTAAATTCATTGACCCCAAAAATTGGGTTAAGAAAAGTGTTGTAGCTCGTAAGCTACAGAAGTTAGAAGGGCCGGACAGGGTTTTTTATACTAATTACGACCCGTAGAACAAGAATCCGTCGTCACATTCAAAATATGAGAACTCTTTTCATTCCTGTTATCCTGATACCATCAAAAATTTTCGACTCAAAAACTGAGTAAAATTGAGTTTAAAAAAAGTGTTATAGCTCCAAAACTATAAAAGCTAGAAGGGCCGTACTAGTTCTATTATTCTAATTACAATCCGTAGAACACGAATGACCATAAAAAAATTCCCATGTCTTATTTCCCTTATAAATGTTACATAACTACATACTTCCCTGTCTCTTTGTTGTGGTACATCCCCCTGAAATAAATGACGGGTTGTTAAATAAAAATTGTATTGGTTTAAGAAATATTTATTGTTTATTATGATCATAGCTTAAATTGTATGTATTCTTATTTGTATTTTATAAACAAATATGCTTAGGGGTGTTTAAATAATAGTCTGTATAAATTTTACTTGTATTTATTGTTTATTTGTACTTTGCATTGTTGTATTTCATGTAACTACCCTTAATGTACTTTGTAAATAAATAATATACTTACCCTTATCCTGAAAAATTAGAAATATGGATGTTTAAATAATAGTTTGTATACATTTTACTTGTATTTATTATTTATTTGCACTTTACATTGTTGTATTTCATGTAACTACCCTTAATGTACTTTGTAAATAAATAATATACTTACCCTTATCCTGAAAATTAGAAATAGGGATGTTTAAATAATAGTTTGTGTACATTTTACTTGTATTTATTGTTTATTTGCACTTTACATTGTTGTATTTCACGTAACTACCCTTAATGTACTTTGTAAATAAATAATATACTTACCCTTATCCTGAAAATTAGAAATAGGGATGTTTAAATAATAGTTTGTATACATTTTACTTGTATTTATTATTTATTTGCACTTTACATTGTTGTATTTCATGTAACTACCCTTAATGTACTTTGTAAATAAATAATATACTTACCCTTATCCTGAAAATTAGAAATAGGGATGTTTAAATAATAGTTTGTATACATTTTACTTGTATTTATTGTTTATTTGTATTTTACATTGTTGTATTTCACTTAACTATCCCTAGTGTACAATAATATTACACAATAAAATATAATTTAAGATATAAATTGTTTATTTTTTACCCCTTTGCTACCCCTACACGTATATAGTTCTTAGAATTACCGCTAGAGGGCAGCAACTATTAGAAAGGGGTTTGCGCCTAAAATATATGCAACCAGAAATACTACTACGCTTTGAACATACATACGTACATACATCATTTTATGGTTATACCTAATGGGAATGTAACCCATTAAATATGGGACGCTTACTATGGGAATTTGAGTGGTGAAAATGGGACGAAAATGCTCTAAAAAAGATGTATACCTATTGGGAATTTAAACACAGTATTTTTCGTCAAATTTTTCGTCCAATTTCACCTGTCAAAATATACATTTGACAGCTTTACCTGTCAAATGTATATTTTGACAGGTGAAATTGGACGAAAAATTTGATGAAAACTAGTGAGTTAAATTCCCAATCAAGTATACAACCGATTTTCAATGCAAAAACACCCAAAAATAAGCGTCCCGTTTTAAGAGTAACAAATTCCCATTAGGTATACATCTTTTTAGTGAACGTGCCATATTCAGAGGGTTAAATTCCCATTAGGTATAACCGAAAATGATGTATGTACGTACGTATGTACACAAATGAAATTTTTTTGTTAAATTTTTCCTCTAAGTTGGAACATTTATCGACCGGTGCTGCACCCTGGTGGCCGTTTTAAAAACTATATACGTGTAGGGACTTAGAAAAAAAAATCAATTTTTAAACAATAATATATTTGTATTATATCAAAAAATTACAAGACTCTTATAAAAATTAAAGTTTATTGCTATTATTACAAAAGACTTTATTTAACATTATAATAAATTGTTATTAGATTTGTTGACAAATTTAGTAACAATTGTGAACAGAATTATAACACAAAAGAAAAGTAAAAGACATTTGTGTTTAAAAATTCTGTTCATAATTATTTCTCACTAAGTTTGTTTAACAAATTTGGTGACAATCTTTTAACGTTGTCTAACAGGCTTTAGTTGTAAGTTAGAAATGTGTTTCAGAAAGTAAAACTATCATTATTCTGATTGTAAATATTATAAACTATTCTACATCTTTATTTTGTAATATAAGTTACTTTTATTACAAACTAAATATGTATAATAGTTTATAATATTTACAATCAAATTGTAATGACAGATATACGTTGTAAAACACATTTCTAATTTACAACTAAAGCCTGTTTGACAACGTTAAAAGATTGTCACCAAATTTGTTAAACAAACTTAGTGAGAAATAATTATGAACAGAATTTTCAAACACAAATGTCTTTTAAGTTTCTTTTGTGTTATAATTCTGTTCACAATTGTTACTAAATTTGTCAACAAATCTAATAACAATTTATAATAGTGTCAAACATGATTTAATTATAAAACTAATGTTTGTTCCCAAATAAAATTATCATTATTATAGTTGTATTATTTGTTGTTAATTATTTTGCATCTTTATTCTGTGGACTGAATAAAGATGCAATAGAATTGAACACAAATAATATAACCATAATTTTATTTGGTAACAAACATTTCAGTTTTATAACTAATACGAAACTCTACATTTTTATTATTTAAGTTTTGAAGTAAAATGATACTTTATTACGTAGAGTTTCGTTTACAATAGTAATTTAACAAATGAAATCTTGGTGGTCCCTAAATAAGATTCCTTGTTCCCATTTTTAAAGGTACAAAGATTTCTTATTCAGTTGAAGACCGTTTGACATTAAAATAAATCGTTATTAGATTTGTTGACAAATTTAGTAACAATTGTGAACATAATTACAACACAAAAGAAACGTAGAAGATATTTGTGTTTGAAAATTCTGTTCATAATTATTTCCCAACTAAGTTTGTTAACAAATTTGGTGACAATTTTTTAACGTTGCCAAACAGGCTTTAATTGTAAAATTGAAATGTTTGTTACCAAGTAAAATTATCATTATTTTGGTTGCAGATATTATAAACTATTTTGAATCTTTATTTTGTAATAAAACTTCTATTACAAAATAAAGATACAAAATAATTGATATTTACAATCAAAATAATGATAATTTTGCTCGGTAACAAACATTTCAATTTTACAACTAAAGCCTGTTTGACACGTTAAAAAATTGTCACCAAATTTGTTAACAAAAAATAATTATGAACAGAATATTTAAACACTAATTCCTTTTACGTTTCTTTTGTTATAATTCTGTTCACAATTGTTACTAAATTTGTCAACAAATCTAATAACAATTTATAAGTGTCAAACATGATTTAGTTATAAAACTAAAATGTTTGTCACCAAATAAAATTGTCATTATTATAGTTGTATTATTTGTTGTTAATTATTTTGTATCTTTATTCTGTGGACTGAATAAAGATGCAATAGAATTGAACACAAATAATATAACCATAATTTTATTTGGTAACAAACATTTCAGTTTTATAACTAATACGAAACTCTACATTTATATTATTTAAGTTTTAAAGTAAAATGATACTATATTATAGAGTTTCGTTCACAATACTAATTTAACAAATGAAATCTTGGTGGTCCCTAAATAAGATTCCTTGTTCCCATTTTTAAAGGTACAAAGATTTCTTATTCAGTTGAAGACCGTTTCCGAAACTTTATATTAATATTATATATTTTGTTACCACCCAAACCTCCCACTTACCAAAATATATAATATTTATTAATACAAAGCTTCGTTTACAATACTTAAAATCTAACTTTGGCCTGACCGCGTCTAAATACTTAATAATAATTACAATTTTTTACTAATACTACCTACTTTACAACTAAAGGAACATGGGTATTAATTTAAAATAAACGCAATAAAAGTTTGTTTTATTGTACATACATTTTAAACAAATGAAGAAGAAGCCATGGTTTGCGTCTCCAATCGGCACTGCAATCTTGAAGATAGTGGCGGTGGGGAGTTTTTTTTTAACTTTAAAACTATCTTAGAACTAAAAACGAAACCCTTTATTTAATAAATAGTATATATAAGGGAAACACCGCCCTTAAATGCCAAACCCACGTTCCCTTATATATACCATTTATTAAATACAGTTTCGTGTACAATAATACTTATAATCTAACTTAAATTATTGTAGTTCCCCCCCCCCCCCCCCCCCAATTTAATTTGTGAAGTGCGCAAAAAACCCTATCTTACGTTAAAGATCTATTTCAAAGAAAAACAAATCTAAAAAAGCCTATTTTACGTTAATAACGATTTCAAAGCAAGTCTAAAAATGTCAAGTTACGTTAATTTTTCTCTCTCTCTCGAAAAGCAAAAACAACCCTTCCTACTTATATCTAAGCTATCTTATGTCTACGCGAACTATCTTATATCTAGATTAAACTAAGCTAAAGGCGTGTGAGAGAAAGAGTACGAGCTAAGCAAATGGTGAGAACGCCGTGGCGTCGAACGCCGTTGTTGGTTCTCACGGAAGTTTACGAGGGGGTTAAGCCGACCCCACGCGATGCAGAGCATTTACGGCCTAATACTCGAACTAGGTAGAGAGCACGGCAGCAGTCACATGTAACTACCTAGGGTGCACGCCAACCTACCTAGCTACTCCCGGAGACATTCGCCCGCGCCTCTCGCGGATACCCTACACCGAACGCGGTTATTAACCCGTGTGCTCAACAAAGTTAATTCAAACAAAAACTTTACCTATTCGTTGCCATTACCATTAAATAATGATTACATTACGTTGCCTCCGGATGAGGAGAGCACATAAGGCCATAAGAAAGCTTTCTGTGCCAACTATGGATTAATGTCCCTAGAAACATTCACACAAGTGTGAAGCGATCCACCATAACAACAGGATTCACAAGACGGTGCGTTGTACATATCAGTCCACTCAATTATGGCTATCGCGCACGAACCCTACCTACCCAGCCCCTCTGACCGTGTGAAGTTAATTGAATAAGGAACCCGAACACCCACATCAAAGTTTCGAATCTGTTACCTCCTTCCTGACTCACTCATCCATCCACCTGCAAGCATCCCCCGATACGTCCGGTATTTTCTTTTCCCAAGCACTCTCCCTAGCTACCGTCTGGGTAAGCCACGCGTACGGTTACCGCTGCAACCGTAGACGCACGATTTTAGGATGATCGCCACGGACTGCACTTCAAATTAATCAATTTATTTTTAATTTTTAAAGAAAACGCGTGTTTGCTCGACGGCGCGATGAGCCAAAGTTTAATTAAAACCTGAAAATACATTTCCAAGAACTTAAAACTATAGTATTCCTCACGTACGAATGGCATTGCACAAGTTCAATTCGCTTTATAATCTGTGCTGACATCTAATAAGAAACTATCTTTTCCTGCATCAAAATACGCACATGAATTGATAAATCAACACTAAACACAAAAATGTTAAAACACCCGTCAATGTTTACGAACTATGTTGACAGTTTCAAATTATTTCCTAAACGTTACCTTATGAACAGATTTTATAACCTGTGTGTCAAAAAAACTACTTCAATTACATGGCTTTAACAAGCCTACACTTTATTGCGCGCAATGCCATTCTTACGTAAATAATACTAAAACTTATAAAGCTACTACTTTTTAATCTTCTAGATGTCCGATTCCTGAAAAATAAATGCTAATCATTTGTTCCCACATATTTATTTTATTGATAAATAGTTGATATTTCAATTTCAAATTGTTTTGATTTTATAAGAACATTTATGAAAGTTATATTTCGTTTACGACAGTACTCAAAACTGAATTTGAGTTCAAGATAATATTTAGACATATACCTTTGACTATAAGTTCTCATGGTTGAGTATGAGAACAAGATAATATTTTATAAACGTTACAATTATGAGAAAAATAAAGTTTCCTACCAGTTTATCCATCGATGGCCGCCTACGTCGAAGATTTTTCTGGTGCTCAGCTATCCTTACAAGATCCTTAAAGTTGCAAACTAAAGCAGCTTTTGTAGTGTTAAAATCCAAAGCTCGAAAGCTGTATCCAAATTTTCCAAGTTTCTTGACGCACCAGACCAACCAAAGGTCCACCTATTAAATATTAATTATTAGTTTGTAGTATTCTTGAAACCATTTAAAAAACTGTTGGAAAAAATTTCGTATGGCTAACGTGTTCATTAAGGAAGACACTTGAGAAAAGTATCGCTTTTTACCTTTCACTAAGAGAAATATTGGATTTATGCTAAAATGATGTCTATGTGTGTGCGCGAATGTGTGTGTATGTGTGTGTGTATATATGTGTGTATATGTGTCTGTGTATGTGTGTGTGTATATGTGTGTGTCTGTGTATGTGTGTCTGTGTATGCGTGTGTCTGTGTATGCGTGTGTCTGTGTATGCGTGTGTCTGTGTATGTGTGTGTGCGCGCATGTGTATGTGTGTGCCTGTGTATGTGTGCGTCTGTGTATGTGTGTGTCTGTGTATGTGTGTGTCTGTGTATGTGTGTGTCTGTATGTGTGTGTCTGTGTATGTCTGTGTATGTGTGTGTCTGTGTATGTCTGTGTATGTGTGTGTCTGTGTATGTCTGTGTATGTGTGTCTGTGTATGCGTGTGTCTGTGTATGTCTGTGTATGTGTGTGTCTGTGTATGTGTGTGTCTGTGTATGTGTGTGTCTGTGTATGTCTGTGTATGTGTATGTCTGTGTATGTGTGTGTATGTGTGTGTGTGTGTGTCTGTGTATGTCTGTATGTATGTATGTGTCTGTATATGTATGTCTGTGTGTATGGTAGATAGAATAATCTATTGCAATAAATCGCACAGTTCAGACTACACTAGTTGTCAAATTCAAATGTTTGTAATTCACAGATAACTGCCAGTGTCAAAAATCAACACTTTTACTAACATTACTGAAAGCTTTTTCTGGAAAGTAAGTACATTTAATATTTCTTATTGAATAGGGTCCTCCACTATATTTATTTTATATTTTTTTACAAAACTTCATCTAAACTGAAAGTGATATGTAATTTTAAAAAGTCTTTATTGTTATTCGTTAAGCCGTAATAATTTTTTTATTATTCTGTGATGTAGATATAGAGATCATTTTGTTCTCAAACAGTGGATTTCGCTAATAATTGAAGTCACATAAATTTATTTTTTTCAGCACTTATTAAATGTATAAATATGTTAAAATAACCCTAGTGGTCAATAATTGAAAAAATGGGTAAATAATAATTTAATATCATAATTAATAAAAATACTACGTATATATTATAGTCCAAGATTTGATTACCACTGGTAGCCTATGTCATTCAACATATCTTTTACTTTCATACCAATGCTTGTAATCTGTCATGGCATCAAAAATTTAAACTAATATTATTTGGTTTATTTCTGTTGTTTTATTGTTGTTATTTTCTGCATTAGCAAAAGGTTTGAAAGTAGTAAGAATTTAGAATAGAATAAATGTGTGACGTAGATATAGAGATGAGGAAATGGTAATAAAAACTCGATTATTTTAGGAACTAATAACTATTTTTAAACTTTTATAGTCCTTAATATACAGTTTTAAGGTCTAGTTTTAATATAACTGACCCTTGTTCTAATTTGTTACTACGGTGGAGGACCCTATTATTATCTAAATATTTAGAATCATAGGTAGGTATGTATATTACTAGTACTTATATCCTTAAGAAATACTGCCAATCCCGTCAATAAATTGGAACCATCTTGAACATTTTATAAGAGTAGAACAAGATTCCGTATAGAATGAAAGAATAGGTATAATTATTTGTGTGCACAAATATTAAATTCTATACTCATGTAACAAAATGAAAATTGCGAGAGGTATTGTGCTGACCACAACAGATATTTTGATTTATGTAATGAGAATGTGATATATGTAATGAATCCACGTGTATAATGAGATATTATATCCAACAGTTTTTAAATGGTTTCAAATGTATTTGATATTTGCTTTAATTTAATATTTTCGAAAGCACATTTGATAAAAATAGTACAAAGAAGGCCACCCAGTTATTATAATGTTAATAGGGAAAGCCTTCAACACCCAAATATTCAAAACCAGAATACTGAACACCCGAATATGCATACACAGAATCATTCAAATCCCGAATCATACATCACCAGAAAGCTTTTTGCCCGAATGATTCATAAACCGAATATGTGGGCGGTACGAGGGCGGGGCCAGGAGGAGCAAACGTTAGGTTATGTTTACGATGGTTAGCGATGGTTCTGCTGATATGCTTTCGCTCATTGCGCGATTCTGTGTTTAAATATTCGGGAGTTGAATGATTCTGTGTATGCATATTCTGCCTTTGAATATTCTAGTTTTGAATATTCGGGCGGTGAGTATACACCCATGTTAATATATGAATGTTTATCTCAAGCAACATAAGAAAAACATTCATATAATAACATTACAGTAACTGCGCACGACTTATTCTGCAATATGTTTTATCAAATGTCCTTTTGAAATATCAAATTAAAATAATAGCTATTTATTTATTAAGGGCGAAATGATATATTTTGGCCCGCGGTGCAAGATTGTGTAGCGGAGGGTTACAATGCACCTAGGGCAAAATATATTTCGCCCGTAATACATACAATATTTTTTGCACATCTGCAGTAGTGTTACTTCATCACCGTGATCAAAGTAAAACGATGTTCAAATCAAATTCAGATCATAGTAGTCTATTTGACATATGTACGTTGTCACGGATAACAATGAAAACAAGCAAGTTAATGATAGATGTAATTATTTTAACTGGGCACGAAAAGTTCTAGGGCGCCCTTAAAACAATGCTATTTGTCCGACTTTTACGCCCGGATGTGCAAAAATACATTTTTAACCCACTTAAATAAATTTATTTTACAATGACCGCGTATAAAGGTTTAAACAACAGTTTCTAGTAGATTTTGAATGATTTTAATGTAAAAATTATTGATTTAGCGACCTGTTTAAATGTTTTATAATACGACGAATAATTTACGGCCATATTTTAATACGAATATTTGGACATTTTCGTTTGAAATTATTCTAAATACGAGCCCAAACTCATAATAGTGTAGCCGATTTAAGCTTTCGACAAACAAGTTATAAAACCTACCAAATGCTAAGATATTTCTACAATATTTTTTTTGACTAGTTTAAAATAGATCTTAGTTTTATAAAAACTGAATAATGTGTAAAAATATGGGCGTAATTCTTTCAAATTTGAACTCAGCCATGTTTCTTTGATATGTATACAGTTTTATTAATTCATATTGGTATATACATGCACTATACCTCCTTAAATAATAATTTATATACAATATATTTCTATAAGAAGTGGTTTTTAAATTATAGAATAATTGTTATCAAAACTATTTTCCGCGGTGGTCCTATACCGTTTATTCAATATCTTAAGCTTGATTCACAAATACTTTCATAACAAAAAAAAAAAAGAATAATAGTAAGAAGTTTGTTTACATGTCAGCCATACAATGTCAAATACCCAGCTAATATAGATATGGACGAGCAGGTAACGTACAAATTTAATACTGTAAATAACTATCACCTAATCACTAACTATATAAACAAATAATGACAAGTACCATGGCTTGCGATATAAACTAATAACGTACAACCATGGCCATAAACAAGGACAGAAGATAGTAATTTCAATTTCAAGTTTGGAGCTTGCAAACTTCAAATTCAAATACAGTAGATTATCCAGGCTAGCCGGAACCGAACCGAGCCTTCGCAGGATAATTGAAAACACGGATAATCCAAACACCTCATTTTCCATTTTTTTAATAATTTATTGCATTTAATGCATATGTCAGTGGAACAAAACAAACGATACATGTAACAAAAAATAATTATGTACGTTTATGTATATACATATGTGAATAAAATCATTTGAAAAAATCAGTTATTACCTTCCGTCAAAAGGAAGGTATTGTTTTTGGTCAAAAAATTCGGTGGTGAGTTTTTAATGAATAAGCACGTTTTAGGGTCCCTACAATACGAATGTACTATTTTTATGATGTCTGTATGTGTGTGTGTGTCCGTGTGTGTGTGTGTGTGTGTGTGTGTGTGACAAAATTTTTCTCCGACGATAACTCCAAAACTACAATTCTAAAAATTATAATTCTTTCATATTCCTTTTCTTTACAACCATATGAAGAGCTGACTAGATTTTGGTTACAATTGGTCAACCGGAAGTACCCTTATTTGAAGTTCTTAACAGTTTTTCTTGAAAAATCGCAGTTAAATATCATTTTCGACATTTTATGTGATTATCAATAGAAAGAATGTCTTATTCTCTATACGGTTTGATTATACATTTTCCTTCATATTCAATAGATCTAGAGAGAAAAATCTAATTGACAGATGTCAGTGGCAAGTGCAAAATCAAAGTGGAAAGTATATGATCTGAAAGTGATATAAGTGACAGAGTGTCCCTCGGCAGTGACTTGCATTTGCAGCATCGCCTCAATATAGGAACTTATAATGCCAGAAGTACGAGAAAGGCAAAAGAGAAGATGGAAGGACTGTATAGCAGAAGATTTGAAAGAGGAAGAACTGTGTCACGAAGGTGCTTTGGACAGGAATGAGTAGAAAAAAAGAGTAAGAAACAGCGACTTCTAATAAAATAGGGCAAAGTTGAAGCAGGAGGAAGTGTTAAGTGCAATACATAATGTACGTTCGTATTCGTATTAAAATTTTATTAGATTTTAGAATCTTTTCAAAGGAACTTTCAGTATGGATATGTAAAAATAGTGTGTTCTTGTTACAATTATACAGGATATACAGTGTGTCCCATTTAGAGGTGCCACCATTGGGATCTCGAGAACTATAAGAGATACGATCTCGGTTAAATGGAACTTTTTATGCGCCTTTTGGAGGCCATCTCCAATGTGCTTTTATTTTTCCAAAAATTCTCATAGGGCACTAGATAATGACGAAAAACAGAATATTGTTGATTTTTTCTTTTTCAAATAACTTCTAAACTATTAGTAATTGAGAAAAACGTTTCAAATATAAAAGATAGATATTTTTATTAGATAACCAGTGGCGTACGAAATTAATTTTTATATCTGTAAATTTTCGAGATATAACACAAACTTATATTTTTTTAAATGGAACCCATATCTGATTTTAGTTTCAAAAAAATCAATATTTTTTTCTCTTTTCAATGATGTAAGGGTTATTATGTTTTATATTTGTTTTGCTCCTAAAAATTATTTTTTCTCTTCATTTTCCTGAATTTTTTTATTATTTCGCAAAAAAACATTATTATTTTTATTAATTATATTGTTTTTGATGAAAATAATTTGTTTTATGCCTTTATTACTTAATATTTTCATTCTAGATTCATAATTACAAATTACACTATGATGTGCCAAGGGCGACCTGATACAAAATATTATAAAAATTAATTTGATACGAATTTTGAGCAAATTTTTTTAACGAAATGAATTATTTAAATACAAGAAGTATTTCCAAATAGAAATCTACCAATATTTTCAACATAATTGTAAATTTAATACAAAAAAACGAAAAAAAATAATAATTTTGAAGGAAAAACAAATATAAAACATAATAACCCTTACATCGTTGAAAAGAGAAAAAAATATTTAATTTTTTGAGAGTAAAATCAGATATGGGTTCCATTTAAAAAAATATAACTTTGTGTTATATCTCGAAAATTTACAAATATAAAAATTAATTTCGTACGCCACTGGTTAGCTAATAAAAATATCTATCTTTTATATTTGAAACGTTTTTCTCAATTACTAATATTTTAGAAGTTATTTGAAAAAGAAAAAATCAACAATATTCTGTTTTTCGTCATTATCTAGTGCCCTATGAGAATTTTTGGAAAAATAAAAGCACATCGGAGATGGCCTCCCAAAGGCGCATAAAAAGTTCCATTTAACCGACATCGTATCTCTTATAGTTCTCGAGATCCCAATGGTGGCACCTCTAAATGGGACACACTGTATAGAATCTTTTCCAAGGAACTTTTGGTATAGGATATGTACAAAATACATCGAATTGACGGAAGGTTTTGTGCTGGCCACAACAGATTTTTTTTCTGTTTTTGGGCTTCGTAAATTTTACTTATAAATTCCTTCATTTTTCTAAGTTAAAGTAACTGCAGATCAATACTATCAGTTTCAGGTTGTTCTTCAAAATATTCGATGAGTACATTTACCGCATCTCTGGCGTCTGGATGACTTGTTTTGATGACGAAATTATTTTCTTCATCATCATCACTACTTTTGCCAGAACTTTCTGTAGAAGTCTAGTTATTTAGATAAGCATCATCGGAAGACCAATCGTAAAATACCGCACGGAATATCCGCCGCCCGGATTAAACGCGCACGGATAATCGGGGTTCTACTGTATTTCAAATTGAAATTGACTGTGAATGTTTATGCATATACAGTGTGTCCCATTTAGAGGTGCCACCATTGGGATCTCGAGAACTATAAGAGATACGATATCGGTTAAATGGAACTTTTTATGCGCCTTTGGGAGGCCATCTCAGATGTGCTTTTGTTTTTCCAAAAATTCTTATAGGGCACTAGATAATGACGAAAAACTGAATATTGTTGATTTTTTCTTTTTCAAATAACTATTAGTAATTAAGAAAAACATTTCAAATATAAAAGATAGATATTTTTATTAGCTAACCAGTGGCATACGAAATAAATTTTTATATCTGTAAGTTTTCGAGATATAACACAAACTTATATTTTTTTAAATGGAACCCATATCTGATTTTAGTCTCAAAAAAATCATTATTTTTTTCTCTTTTCAACGATGTAAGGGTTATTATGTTTTATATTTGTTTTGCCTTCAAAATTATTATTTTTTCCTTATTTTGTATTAAATTTATAATTATTTTGAAAATATTGGTAGATTTCTATTTAGAAATACTCCTTGAATTCAAATAATTTATTTCGTTAGAAAATTTTGCTCAAAACTCGTATCAAACTAATTTTTATATTTTGTATCTGGTCGCCCTTGGCACATTATAGTGTAATTTGTAATTATGAATCTAGAATGAAAATATTAAGTAATAAAGGCATAAAACAAATTATTTCGATCAAATAGAATATAATTAATAAAAATAATAATGTTTTTTTGGGAAATAATAAGAAAGTTCAGGAAATTAAAGAGAAAAATTAAATTTTAGGAGCGAAACAAATATAAAACATAATAACTCTTACATTATTGAAAAGAGAAAAAATAATGATTTTTTTGAGACTAAAATCAGATATGGGTTCCATTTAAAAAATATAAGTTTGTGTTATATCTCGAAAACTTACAGATATAAAAATTTATTTCGTACGCCACTGGTTAGCTAATAAAAATATCTCTCTTTTATATTTGAAATGTTTTTCTTAATTACTAATAGTTTAGAAGTTATTTGAAAAAGAAAAAATCAACAATATTCAATTTTTCGTCATTATCTAGTGCCCTATGAGAATTTTTGGAAAAACAAAAGCACATCTGAGATGGCCTCCCAATGGCGCATAAAAAGTTCCATTTAACCGACATCGTATCTCTTATAGTTCTCGAGATCCCAATGGTGGCACCTCTAAATGGGACACACTGTATACAATATGCAAACTTCAAATTTTTGAAAGTGAAATTGGTTGTGAATGATACTTTAAACCAGTGTTTCCCAACCTTTTTTTTGCCATGCCCCACCTAAGTTACTCTCAAATTCTGATGGCCCCCATATATCATTTTAATATACAAAAATTGAGTTATTCACTCCCTATATACCCTCACTACGACATAAGCAATACTCTCCGAATAAACTATAATTGATTTTATTCCAAATCCAAATTTTCAAGCACTTCTATGTATAAAGTAAAATACGCTTATTTCAAGTTTAGGTACAAATAATTCTCCTTTTAATACAATTTAAATCATAGTAGGCATTTAATTTTTACTTTAGAAATCTAGACGGATACATTTTCGAACTGCCCCCCTTAACAATCAAATTGCCCCTCTGTGGGGAGTAGGCCCCATGTTGGGAATCACTGCTTTAAACAAAACAATAGAAATTAACGAAATTTGGTTTATACAGTATGTCCCCGGATTGAGTTTACAAGAAAAAAAATTTTATTTTTGATTTACGAAAAAATGTCAAAGAAATTTTTTTGCTTGTATTAAAACGCATGTTTCAGTTATTAAAACTTTTAATTGATGTAAGGTTCTTTTATTATAACGTTTTTTCGTATTTTGTCCTCCTAATAATACAGTTATTACATTGAATCTGACATGATTTTAGTTAGCTTTGAAATATTGACAAATGATTATTAATTCTAATTTCAGATAAAAAAAGAGTTAATTGAATAAAATTTTGATTTTCGCCGTTTTTTTTTTCTGAAATTAGAATTAATAATCATTTGTCAATATTTCAAAGCTAACTAAAATCATGTTAGATTCAATGTAATAACTGTATTATTAGGAGGACAAAATAGGAAAAAACGTTATAATAAAAGAACCTTACATTAATTAAAAGTTTTAATAACTGAAACATGCGTTTTAATTCAAGCAAAAATTTTTCTTCCTTTTGCATTTTTTCGTAAAATCAAAAATAATTTTTTTTTCTCTTGTAAACTCAATCCGGGGACATACTGTATATCAAAGAAACATGGCTGAGTTCGAATTTGAAATTCTGATCGTATCTTCTGCGGAAACTATTTTAAATACATTTCAACTGTCTAAAATTTCTAAAATTTATTCAGAATTGCCGGAAACGATTTCAAATTGTTCTGAACTGTTTAAAATGTATTCATAATTGCCGGAAACTATTTTAAATTGTTCTTAACTACCAAGTGTATACAGAATTGCCGGAAACGATTTCAAATTGTTCTGAACTGTCTAAATTTATTCAGAATTGCCGAAAACAATTTTAAATTGTTCTCAACAGTCTAAAATTTATTTAGAATTGCCGGAAACGATTTTAAATTGTTTTGAACTATCTAAAATTTATTCAGAATTGCCGGGAACTATTTTAAATTGTTCTTAACTACCTAAAGTGTATATAGAATTGCCGGAAACGATTTCGAATTGTTCTGAACTGTCTAAAATGTATTCATAATTGCCGGAAACGATTTTAAATTGTTCTGAACTACTATGTTTTGAATTTCTGCTCTTCAATTGTACAGTGTGATCAGTTAATATTACGTGCTATAATCCTACATAAGTATTATCACAGAAAAAAAAAAAATAAGAGAAAGATAAATAACAAAACTTACTTTTGATGATTTCTTGCTGCCCGAACCGCTGAATTTTTGGTGTCCGCTCCTTTAAATTTCTAGTTCTACTCTGGATATCATTTTGAATTATCTGAATGCAAGATTTACGCAATCTATTCTTTTTTGGGCTCATATCATAGCCCAATTTGGATACTGTACTTAAGTACTTTTGTTTCAACACTGAAAAGAAAATAATTCATTGTAATACAGAATAAATTTATTATTTTGAATATTTGTCTGTATGAGACAAAATATTAATAGATCGTACACATGTTCGAAGTAATTTTTACCAGATGTAAAAATAAATGACATCATTAAAGTCAAGTATATATTAAAAATGAGACATTTTTATCGACCAGTAGTACATTTTTTTTTAATATCGAAAGTGGCCGCCGCGCCTATTTACGATATAACAGCACAGTGAAAATGTTTATTAACATTTAACAAAATTCAATTCGAACATAAGCTAATATAGTCAAATCAAACATGTATAGCAGCCGCGCGTTAAATTGAGACTAATACTGCACATACTAGTCAATTTGAATACATCAACTACAATTTCTTTGACTTTGAATGAATCCTCTTTTCATTTATTCCAATTTTAAATGTTGATGAAGTGTTTTTTATAACAATAACAATTATTGCAACCGTTCGACCCGTGCAAGTAGGTTCAGCGTATTCTAGATCAGTCTCAATAAAACCCGCGCAGCTATACCTGTAGAGGTTCATCAAGTAAAAACGATAAAATACGACATTCGAATTGCTTAAAAATCTAATCATTAACAGCCCGATTCACAAAAAAGTTTAAGCTAATCTTCATTTTTGGATTAGCGAATTCTACTCTAATTTTGACAGTTTATATCTTAAAATATAGTCTAATCTATTCCTAGTATCTACCTTTATTGATAATATCATAAAAATTAAATTTTTAATACCGGAATAGAATTAAGCCAAAAATGAGGATTAGCTTAAACTTTTTTGTGAATCGGGCTGTTAAAGACAACAATAATTCCTACATATAACTATAATGACAACTGCCTATCCCAATTTTTATGGAGATCAGAGTAGTTTCACATATTTAGAATGATATCAAACAGTATTACACAATACAAAATGAACTTCAGAACTACTACACAGTAATAAATCATATTTTATGCATGAATTTTATCATTTTTGATGACATATTTGCACCACTTCATTCGATATTAACTATATTTCAGAAATTATTCGCTTATTTTTGTATTTTGTATTTCAAAACTCATTTTATATATTTTGACCTGGATTATAAACTTTTAATCATAGGACATACTATTATTCAATATTATGTACACTAAAAAATCATTAAAACTTTATGACCGGTAGTATTTAGTCTTAAACAGGGGTGATTAAGCGTTGACTAAAGTAACAAATTCAGTTGTTTTTAATCACCCGAATGTATTTCTAAATGGTAGTCATGCTAATTAGGTAGTCAGGGTTACTAAAATTTTGAGTAAATACTACCGATCTATATTTTCGTTTCGTCTATATTTGAAATGATTATATGACGGCCTAACTATCAGAAAATACATAATTTATTTTACAATAAAATATTTCTAAACGATTTAAACTTACCAAATGCATAGTTCACAACATAAAATTAATAATTAAACGCTTTTCGTTGTTTAAAAACATTTATTTTCAGCTAAAACTATTTTTATTTGTACACTTGTACAATCGTTACCGACTCAAACACTAAACATGATATGTGTTATTTAACACCAAATTTCGTAGGTTCAAACTATTTTTACATACGAAACACATATTTTATAGTTTAAAAATATTAATAATATACTTTCCCACTTTTAAAAACGTTTAAAATATTAAATTTTCAACTAAAACTTTCACACACATCATTGACTACAATCGGCCATTTTGTGTTATGTTAAACGCTGGAGGTTACCATTTGCCATATAGTTGGATCAACCAAACATGATTTTTATGACGTCACAATGTTAAATCTACATAAGACGTCATCATCATGTTCTTTTGGCTGCACTATAATTAACATAGTTTAAGAGTTTTAGCACGGATGGCGTTACTGGTATTGTAACAACTACATTTTATTGAAATACAAATTATTTAAATTGCCAATCAATTTAAAAGATATTAATTATTTCTGAAGTATTTAATATGATGTGTTAATGTAACTTTTGACGTTAAATAGTCATAATCTAGTTAATACAGATTTTTACTCCACAAAAGGTGGGGTAGAAATGACTAACGTATGTTTAGGGCGGGACGGGGATGAAAAAATCAAGTTGTCCTCGGATAGAGTTGGCGTAAGCCGCCATCTTGGATCAAAGATACAAAAAATAAGTATTTTGAGTTTTTGGCTCTTTTCTTGAAAACAGTGGCCCGCATCAAAATTTTACAAGAACACAAGATTAAAGATCGTATTTTTTGTACAAAAAAGGTATTTTTACATTTTTACCTAGGATACTATCAGAGTTATGTTAAAAATAATTAACTAGAATAACAATTTATAAAAGAAATTCAAATCACACAAAAAAAAAAACAATTTTAGGTATTTATAATACTTGATATAATAGGTTTTACTATTTATAATAGTTTACATTCGTCGTAGCATGGAAAAAAGTAAATTATCGATGATTTTTAAATAATTTTTGTCAACGCTTTCCTACAAATTCATTCACCACTCTAATCCAGTTAAAGATACGATAACGCAGTTCGAAAATTTGGATTCAGCATTAAATATTCCTTCATTACTACACGATTTTGGCCTTGATGAGGGGTTCACGACTTACTAACAACTTAAAGTTATACTTCATTTTACGTAAGAAAATAGTGACGGGAAGTGCAGTTCGATCTTGTTGTTTGATTGGATAATATAGGAGTATTATTCAATAAAAAAAGAAAAACATGATCAAACTGTACATCTGTCCGTCACTATTTTCTTACGTGAAATGAAGTATACATGAAAATACTCTAAAATTTTAAACATCTGCAAATCGGCTTACTTCTCTTTTTACCCCTCGCTAAGAGGGATATTGGAATCATGCTAAAAATCGCATATCCAGATTTTAGTGAACAAGCACGTTTTAAGGCCACTAGAATCCGATTTTAACATTTTTACAATGATGTCTGTGTGTGTATGTTGTACACACCGTTTCTCAAATTCTATAAGACTAAAGACCAATTTAACTACGTATTCCTTAATCCGACATTAATGGGTAGAGCTGAAAAGGTTTTGCTAACAATTGGACAACCGGAAGTAGTAGTTCTTAAAAAAAAAATACTTTTAAATATTATTTTTTGGAAATTTATGTTATTATAAATATTAAAGAATATCAAATTCTCTATAATGTTGTACATTTTTTATTTTGTGTCTAGTTTCCTCACAATTTTAATAAGAAATTTTAAATGTCTTCATTTGTAGCAATAGCCATGGCACTTTTCTCAATTCCCTCATACTCCATTCGCGATAGCGAGAGAATGTGGAAATATAAACAGAAACAAGTCATTCTATTGGTTCGGCACCAAAATTATCCTCTTTTGAACAATGACTTTGAAATAAATTGCGGGAAGATCATGTTAAGTATACCGAGATTTGAACCCAAGACCTTTACCTTGCTAAGTAAGTTCTCTGGTTCAAATCCCGGTCGCTGAGATGATCTTTTCATAATTTATTTCAAATATACAGACTGTTAACTCGTTGTTAATTATAATAAAATGAATTAGTTTCACATTCTTTCGCTATCGCGAATGGAATATATACCTTTCGAATTCAATTTCAGAAATACAATATCGAACTATGAATTCTCTTTTTCTGAAATTGAAGTCAATCTAACTTAAATTTATTCGCATATTCTTCGATATGCTATTTCCACAATAATAATTTTCATTTAATTTATTTCCCACAATTTTCTTTTTTGTAGAATATGAATAAAGCAATTTTGTTTTATATGTCATAATTGCTAAAAATTATCAGAAATTTTGAAATTTCTTTTTATAACTGGGAAAACTAAAAATAATATAAACTGTAAAAACAGTTTTCTGTACAATTTTTAATTCTGAGCAACTTTAGACTCTACAGTTTTTCCCGTAAAATGAATAGGAGAGCAGAGAAATGCATAAAACTAAAATTCCATGTTAAATATCTACCTATGTTACTAAATAGGCTATTCTTTATTTTATAAATGCTTACATGGCCAGCTATATTGTAAAACGACTACATAGTTGTTTTTAATTTTATTTTCTTCTTTATCCACAATTTCGGAATGCATTATTTTCGGTATTTCTTCAATTTTTTTTTAAGATCAAATTGTTTCCAAAAATCTTCAAATTTCAATATACATCACACAATTTTTATATTGAACAAAAATTGGATTTGTTGTATCCAAAAAATGTTTGAAGTCTTCCAAATAATTTCCAAAAATTTGAACATTAGCACCAAAAAAATTCACTCACATATACTATAATATTATAGTTGTTGGGTTCAGGATTTAAACCACATTTCATTTGGTATATAAGCCACAAATCAAGTTTGTTTTAGTGCAGTTATATACAGAATGGGCGACCAAATATAAATTGCATTTCGTGTAGAATTAGATTATTATTCTTACACGTAGGAATGTCAAAAAATCAGAATCATATAAATAACTATTAAAACTATTTCAAATCCATGAAAACCAAAATAAACCACCACCAAATTTGATAAAAAAAATATATATTCCTACCTTGTAGCGTCTTCTTAAACGGCATGTTTTAAATATTACAAAGTAGATGGAATGCAGCTCTAATTTGGTTCTTTCTTCAGCCGAATGTTCTGCTAACATTTGATAGAAAATACGGTAGTTTTTTTCGCCCCCAAGTGATCTAATAACCCGAGTTTGGTCCAAGAAATAACAGTGGATTTTAGTGCGATATAACGCACCGTCAGTCACTTGGACTTCGATAAATTGTCCCTGGAAAGATGAAATAATGTCTAATATAAATCTAAAATATGAAGAAAGCAAGTTTAAACAATAGTTTCTAGTAGATTTTGAATGATTTTAATGTAAAAATTACTGACTTAGCGATTTGTAATGTTTTGTTAATACGACGAAATTTACAGCATTATATTTTCGTTAAAATAAAGACATTGTCAACGAAATAGCTATTAACACAGTTGAAATATTGTTTAAACTTATTGACCGGTACCATTTACTCTTAATCATACCAATACATTATTAAATGGAGGCCATGGCAATTAGTTAGTTAGGGTGACTAAAATTTTGAGAAAATACTACCGGTCACTATTATTATTATTAATTTCCAACAATATGAAACACCCAATACATTATATTTTAACGAATAGATATTTTTATATTATGTGCACAAAATACGCCATATTCTAAACAAACTCACGCTAAACTTGTATGCATATAATTATGCAAACCGCAAAATACATATAAAATCATGTAAAATGTAAAGAAAAATAACACTTTGCAGTATATTTCCAATATCCATGCATAAATAAAATTCAACTCACGATTCCAACATTGTAGATCGCCAGTAATATTTACATAATTTCTCGTATAAATATATCGACCTCAGTAACAATTATCTCAAACGATGAATCAACTCTTTATTTCGCTTTTCCACACGATTTTTCATAAGTTTCCCAAGTTTTAACGAAGAAATTAAACGTTTTATTAGACTAAAATGCGAGCCGGTCCCATCGCAATTTTTGTTTAACATGAGCTGTGTTGATATTTACGTAATTTTCTTGTACAAATAGATCGTCCCCAGTAACAATTATTATCTCAAACGATGAACTAACACTTTATATCACTTTTTTATATAATTTTTCGTATGTGTCTCCAGATTTAACGAGGAAAATAAACATTTTATCACAGCAAAATGTAAGACGGCGTCTCTTCGCCATTTTGTTCCAACATGTAGTTGTTGTGAACTACTACGTGATTCAAGTTTCAATTTATTTGGAAATAAATGACGCAAAATATAAAATTTCTCATAGAATAATTTAATATTTAATGATTTTAATATTAATTTTTTATTTATTTATGTATTTCAGGTGTTTTACAGAAATATATAACTTATTTTGCCTAATATATGTGCAGATTATATACGAGCCTAAACTCATAATTCGATGTGTTTACATTTTCAACAAATTATAAAATCTACAGTTAGAAATTTCTACAAAATTCTTTTGGCTTCTTTAAATATAAACTTAAAACTTAGGTTTTATAATTTGTTGGTTGAAAATGTTAACCAGCCCAACTATTATGAGTTTGGGCTCGTTATATTTATAACTCGATTTATAATGTGCCCAATTTCGAATTGCCAATGCCTACTTCAGTTTTAGGGTGTAAAATAGACAAATGGGTGTTTATTTTAAACTAGATGAATATCTCTATAATTTAATATAGTTTTCAATTAATCTATTGCATAATAAATGCGTAATTTTATTTCAAAATCAGCTACTTTTAATCAGCAAGTAACCGTTTTTTTAAACGGTTAATCGCTACTTCGTGCATTTCGGTTAACAATTACCCATTATTTTATTTCGGTTACTTGACCAATTCATGACCCTAATTTTTGGAAAAAATTATGCCCCTTTTTTCCGTCAAAAAGTTCTACAAGTGGAAAATGTCCCGCTTATCAAATGTGTATTTATTTACGAGTAGTGCAAAATATTTCACTAAGAGATAAATCAGTTTCAGAATAAATTCCACAAAATTAGTTCATATATTCTCGTGAATAATATCTACAACTATTAAAATCTGGATTAGGAATCATATTAACTTCAAACATATTTTTGTTACTATTTATTTTGTAGTTTGATAAATATCAGTTTTTGATCATTACATAAACCAAAAATCTATACACAACCATTCCTGTTTTCAATTAGATACTTAATATAAATAAATTTACCGTTATTAAACCCGGAATCTGCATTTTTTTAACCGTTGTTTGCACCACTTTATAATATTATATACGCTAGATTGTTGTACCTACAAGTTTCATATTTTCATGGTCTGAGTTCATGTTTACAATTGTAGCGTTCGAGGCATAAACCAAAAGTTTTATGTGATTTAACAACAATTTCGTACGTTCAACAATTTTAACATATGTACAAAGCACATAGTAAATATTCATCGATAACTATTTCCACCATAATAATTTTCATGTAATTTATTACTTACAATTTTTTTTTTTTTTTTTTGTACAATATGAATAAAGTAATTTTGTTTTATATGTCATATTGCTAAAAATTATCAGAAATTTTGGAATTTCTTTTAATAATTGGGAAAACTAGAAACAATATAAACTGCAAAAACAGTTTTGTGTGCAACTATTAATTCTGAGACTTTGAACTCTACAGTTTTTGCCGTAACATAAACATGAGAGCAGAAAAATGCATAAAACTAAAATCCCATGTTAAATTTCTATGTTCCTAAATAGGCTATTCGTTATTTTATAAATGCTTACAAGGGCAGCTATATTGCAAAACGACTAGACGTTTTTAATTTTATTTTCTTCTTTTTCAAAAATTTCGGAATTCATTATTTTCGGTATGTCTTCAATTTTCTTTAAGTTCAAATTGTTTCCAAAAATCTTCAAATTTCAATATACACCACACAATTTTTATATTGAACAAAAATTGGATTTGTTGAATCCAAAAAATGTTTGGTCTTCCAAATAATTTCCAAAAATTTGAACACTAGCACCAAAAAAATTCACTCACACCATACACCGATTTTTAATACTTGACCGATGCGTCATTAATTGCTGAACAGCAAAATAACAAATAATTTTATGTTTATCTCTGTTTTACTATGGTTTCCTACATTCTGTCTTCGATACGTATATATAATATACAAACATGAAACTATGACGTAACGGTCAAGTGTGAAAAATCGGTTTTTATTATAGTTGTTGGGTTCAGGATTTAAACCACATTTCATTTGGTCTATGAACCATAAATCAAGTTTGTTTTAGTGCAGTTATATACAGAATGGGCGACCAAATATCAATTGCATTTAATGCAGAATTAGATTATTCTTACACGCAGGAATGTCAAAAAATCAGAATCATATAAAATATTTTAAAACTATTTCAAATCCATGAAAACCAAAATAAACCACCACCAGATTTGATAAAAAAAAAATATAATCCTACCTTGTAGCGTCTTCTTGCACGGCATGTTTTAAATATTTCAAAGTAGATGAACTGCAGCTCTCAAGATTTAATTTGGTTCTTTCTTCAGCCGAAAGTTCTGCTAACATTTGATATAAAATACGGTAGTTTTTTTCGCCCACAAGTGGTCTAGTTTAGTCTAAGAAATAACAGTGGATTTTAGTGCGATATAACGCACCATCAGTCACTTGGACTTCGATAAATTGTCCCTGGAAAGATGGAATAATACCTAATATAAATCTAAAGTATGAAGAATGCAAGTTTAAACAATAGTTTCTAATAGATTTCGAATGATTTTAATGTAAAAATTATTGACGAAATTTACAGCCGCATTGTAATACGAATATATGGACATTTTCGTTCTCAATTTTTCTAAATACGAGCCCAAACTCATAATAGTTCGGCCGGTTTACATTTTCAACAACAAAGTTATAAAGCCTACGAAAATGGTGAGAAATTTCTACAAATTTCTGTAGATTAGTTGAAAAAAGAATTTAAACTTACAAAAACTGAATAATGTTATTCAAGTATTCCGCCATTTAATATTGGGTTACATCGCCTTTATTAGTAATACCAGCTTTAATTCTATTGGGCATTGTTTCCCTAAGCCCTACACATTTTCCTGTAAGTATTGTCCCATATATCTTGCAAGGTAAATTTTACTGTACGCTCTTGAAGTTTTTCATTATATCAAAAGTAAAGGGTCTCGGTAGAAACTAGACTAGAAGATGACCCTTAAAATATCGGTGAAACAACTATTACCATTAGTTATTTGACCCACAGTTTCTTTAATTTGTTTAAAATGTAAACAGGCCGAATTATTATGAGTTTAAGCTCGTATATAATCTGCACATACCTATAACTTATAAAGTACTGAAAACTTTATCTAAAGAAATATTTTACGACATGAGTTTTGTAAAAATAAAGACATTGTCAACGAAAATAACTATTAACACAGTTGAAATATTGTTCAAACTTATTGACCGGTAGCATTTACTCTTAATCATACCAATACATTATTAAATGGAGGTCATGGTAATTAGTTAGTTAAGGTGACTAAAATTTTGAGAAAATACTACCGGTCACTATTATTATTATTAATTTGCAACAATATGAAACACCCAATACATTATATTTTAACGAATAGATATTTTTATATTATGTACACAAAATACGCCATATTCTAAACAAACGCTAAACTTTGTATGCATATAATTATGCAAACCTTAAAATACATATAAAATCATGCAACATGTAGAGAAAAATAACACTTTGCAGTATATTTCCAATTTCCATGCATAAATAAAATTCAACTCACGATTCCAACATTGTAGATCGCCAGTAATATTTACGTAATTTCTCATACAAATATATCGACCTCAGTAACAATTATTATCTCAAACGATGAACCAACACTTTATTTCCCTATTCCACACGATTTTTCATAAGTTTCCCAAGTTTTAACGAAGAAATTAAACGTTTTATTATTCTAAAATGCGAGCCGGTCCCATCGCAATTTTTGTTTAACATGAGCTGTGTTGCTATTTACGTAATTTTCTTGTACAAATAGATCGTCCCCAGTAACAATTATTATCTCAAACGATGAACTAACACTTTATATCTCTTTTTTATATAATTTTTTTTTATGTGTCTCGAGATTTAACAAGGAAAATAAACGTTCACAGCAAAATGTAAGGCGGCGTCTCTTCGCCATTTTGTTCCAACATGACAACATGTAGTTGTTGTGAACTACTACGTGATTCAAGTTTCAATTTATTTGGAAATAAATTACGCAAAATACAAAATTTCTCATAGAATAATTTAATATTTAATGATTTTAATATTAATTTTGAATTTATTTACGTATTTCAGGTGGTTTACATTTTCAACAAATTATAAAATCTACACAAATAGTTAGAAATTTCTACAAAATTCTTTTGGCTTCTTTAAATATAGACTTACAACTTAGGTTTTATAATTTGTTTGTTGAAAATATTAACCAGCCGAACTAATATGAGTTTGGGCTCATAATATTTATATTTTATTTTGCCTTATGCCTACTTCAGTTTTAGGGTGTAAAATAGACAAATGGGTGTTTATTTTAAAATAGATGAATATCTCTATAATTTAATAGTTTTCAATTAATCTATTGCATAATAAATGCGTAATTTTATTTCAAAATCAACTACTTTTAATCAGCAAGTAACAGTTTTTTAACCGGTTAATCGCTACTTCGTGCATTTCGGTTAACAATTACCCATTATTTATTTCGGTTACTTGCCCAATTTATGACCCTAATGCAAAAAATTTCACATACCTACTAAGGGCCGTTTTCAAAATCAAGCCCACTTTAAAACAATAATTAAAATTACTATAAGACTTTATCTTTATTAAGTTAAAATGGAAAATAAGGTATGAAAACGGCCCTAAGAAATAAATCAGTTTCAGGATAAATTCCACAAAATTAATTCATATATTCTCGTGAATTTCTGATCTAAATAATATCTACTATTAAAATATAAACTCCAAACATATATTTTTGTTACTATTTAAATATATTTTGTAGTTTTATAAACATCAGTTTTTGATATTCCATAAACCAAAATATATACACAACCATTCCTGTTTTCAATTAGATAATATAAATAAATTTATCTTTATTAAACCCCGAATTTGCATTTTTTAACCGTTGTTTGCACCACTTTTTAATATTATGTAGACTAGAATATTGTACAAGTTTCATATTTACAAAGCACATAGTAAATAGTATAAAATTAATAATTATACGCTTTTCCGCTTTTAAAAACGTTTAAAATAGTCAATTTTCGCTAAAATATCACACAAAAAAAAAACTACTTGTATCTATTAATTACTATTTTGTCACGTTGATTGTTCACTAGCGCCAACCGCAGTAAAACGATGAACTTTCAACATATCACATATAGTTACAATAAAATAATAATGATTTTTTCGTCGTCACAATGTTATGTATGCATAAGACGTCATCGTCATACTAAATTGAATGTAATATAACTAAATATATTTATTTTTATATAAGAAGAAAAGAAGATAAACCCAATGTGAAGAGGTATGAATACCGTTCTTGACTCTTGACGCCTTCATAGGTGTTCCATTGACTGGTTTGTGAGGGGAGCTGTTTTTTAAGACAACAATTGAACTTTGTTTTTACTTTCACTATGTACTTTTGCTGAAATTCATTACTTTTGTTTTATGTCGGTAGTACATATTAAATAGACGTGAAGGAAGACTATTTTATTCTTTTCTTATTTATTTTTATGTATTTGATGTTTCAAATTGATTTAAGCTATGTTTACGAATAAAAATGAATGTTTTTGACTTACAATTCGGCTAGATTCCGAGTTTGTGGCAGTTTTGACGCTTCCCAAAAATCGCAAAACTGTAAAAGCGGCTGCTAAATGTTTAAAAGCGCTCGTTTCTGGACCGCCCTCCGCAATAATAACACGCAAGACGCGTGACTTTTTCTGTTTCCCCTTGTACCTAAAATAAATAAACAACTTCCAATATTCAATTTTTAATATACTTATGTATCGATTTGTAATAAAATGTAACGTACGGATAATACGTACGCTTGAGGGCAGCTAATTTGTGATTGTTGGCGGAATGCTTCTTGTACTACTCTGTTAGGTTAATTGAGCACTATGGGCCAGTCCTCTGGTATTGCTGAGGGTTAAAAGGTTCCCTACGTCCCTATAAATTTTGACGCAGAGAAGAATGGGACCGGCTCTAGAATTTTGTGCACAACCGCGATGCATCACTTGCCGGCATTTACTTGTCGGCCGGGGTTTATTCATACTACATTTGCTTACAGACGATTTTACTATTTTTAACACCCGAAAGCCTACGGATATAAAAACAATTAAATAAATCAATGGTGCTATGAATTTTCAATTATGTATAATATGAATTTTTTAAGTTGTCATTTGTGTATGTTTTGTACTTCATGTTCTATCTACAAATTAAATAAATCTATTTAAACTGTGTGTAATTCCTGTACTATTATATACCAAAAAAAATGGAAACACCTATTTTTTATTTTTGTAATTCAGTCTTTGCCAGGATATTCAAACATAGGCGTCGTAATTATTCACATAAATGTCAATGTCACATTAAATGAAAATAATTTGAAAGCACTAAAATGCCTCGACATTTGAATGAAAACGAAGAGACGAGAGCTATTTCAAAATTAGAAGAAGATTTTGATTAAATTATTTAATTAGTAAATAAAAACAGTTTTATGGATTTCTTAATGAAACGCCACTGCTTATGTGGCATTATTTGATGTCATTTTGACATGGAAGTCAAATTACAATGTTAAAAATTCATAAAAACAGCTAACTAGATAAACGTAGGTGTTTCCATTTTTTTGGCCGCAATTGTACTTATTTATTAATAAAACAAGACATTCATAGGTACGGAAGATAATATTTCCGGTCCAAAAATTCGATGGTTTTCAGTGAATAAGCACATAAGCAAGAATTATGGACTCCACATGTTTTTACTATTATGACAATGATGTCTTTCAAAAATTTCTATTTTCCGTATTTAAGCTTTCTGCATTCATATAAAGAGTTGATTAGATTTTGGGTAAAATTGGACAACCGGAAGTGATACTTTACTTGAAGCCCACAAAATTTTTTTAATGAAAAACTATATTAAAATATAATCCAAAACTTTTATATCAATGGGAACAACATAATACATTTTGACTAAAATTGATAAACAGGAAGTGATCCTTTAGTTGAAGCTTTGAACAGATTTTCTTGATTATATTAAAATATGATCCAAAACTTATCATATTTTGTATAACTCGTATATGATTGAGAACAACATATTAGATTTTGACTTTATATGATAAACCGGAAGTAGTACTTTACTTGGAACTCTAAAAATATTTTCGAGGAAAAATATAATAAAATATTATCCAAAATTTCATATTACAGACTTTTCTATTTATTGGAACAACAAATTAGATTTTGTTTACAAAAGATGAACTCGGATGAACCGGAAATGATATTTAACTTTAAAGCTTCATTGCTATTGTAAACATGGGAATTGGCGGGAGGTTAATTAATTTATTTCGAAAGACAGACAGGGTGCTTTTTGTTCCCTGAAATTATTGTGAGTGGTCATTGAACACGTATGGCCTTGAACAATAATAACTTAATATCATTCTAAAACGTAACATATTTCCAGATTATAGTATTGAAAAATCAGAGTGAAACTGTGTTGAGACGTATATTTTTTGATGACAATACATATTTCCATATTTAATTCGATATTTTTTTTACCATATTCCTGAATTATTCGCGTATTTTACTTACAAATTTCAACCTGGATCATATATTCATCGTACCACATTACTATTATCTGGTATTATTTACTCTAGAAAACCGCGAATAATTTATATTTTCATGTTTCAAGTCTTTATTTCTAATAATTAAACAATCGGCAGACTATCAGAGAATTAACGATTCATTTTACAAGAATTTACAAATTTTCAAACGATTTAAACTTATCAAATTCATTTCTCACGACACAAAATTAACAATTAACATTTAATTTTCACCTAAAACTATTTTCATTTTTAGAAACATTTACCGACCGAGACAATGGGGAAGTTTAGCATGGAAAAAATTCTACATAACATACTATTTTCTCACAAATATAACACAAATGACTGCGGAAATTGATATTAAAAATTAAAATTATTGCTCCATTTATTTATAATTAATATTTTTTGGATAACTTTAAGTACGTCACAAATCGTTATGCGCAAACTCACACATAACTGTGAAATCGAACCACTTGAACGTAGGTGTAATAAAGCGTAAAAGCACTTCACTGGTAACGGCAATCGCATCCGTCAGTGTATAAATCGACATACGTTGCGCCGAAGCCTCTACCGACGTCATCACAGCTTAAAATCGACTTCTCCGGAAAATCTGGGCATTTTTGAAAAAAATAAAACATGTTACATCATTTTTCAAGTCGTTTCCCATGGAATAAAAAAAATTAATAAAATCGCTAAACTTCCCCATTGGCCTGTATTTCGTGCACTTTTGTTACATTATTTTCTTATATGAGGAACGTGTTCCGTAAAAGCGCTTTGTGCTAGTAATACGGAGCCAATAATATTATCCGTTTTCACTTATTTATTTTTAAACAAGACTATAAAATTTTATTTTATAGACGAGCAGAAAGCGATATTTTTCGACAGTCGAATGAATCGTCAAATTTTTAAAAATAAGATTAATCATAAATCAAATTATTACTTAAGTAATTTAAACACAATTTTAAAATTTAATATAAGTTGTGTTTCTATTCCAAATATAGATCTTTCTAATAACGTTAATTGAACAATTGGACGAACCGTCAAAGTTTATAACGTATTTAATTTCAATAAAAATTAACGTACTTTTTCCATAATTGCGGTTAAAGTGCTGCTTAATAAACTGTTTTGAATAGACAAAAGTACACTTTAAAATCTGCTACAGATAAATAAAATAGGAACATTTAGAGCGAAATATATACGTTTTTATAATTGATGTTTGCAAAATATTAAAAAAAAATCTGTTATGGCCAGCACAAGACCTCTCGCCATTTCCATTTTATGTTATATAAGTAATGTATTGCACTTCACTATCGAACCGTCGTTTTGGAACAAAAAAATTACATAACTTTACCCAAATATTGTATTTGATTGTATTTAACATGTCTTCTGCACACATACAATTCTAATTATATCTATTTTTCATTGTATGAGGAAGTTCCTATGTCAGAGATTCTTCCAATTCATTAACAAGATTGGCGGTATTGCAGGTTACCTATAATTTAAAATTTTAATCAATAAAACCATAAGGAAGATTAAATGTACCTACTTCCCAGAAAAAGCTTTCAGAATGTAACTAAAACTTTTGATTTTTGACACTGTCATTTACAAATTATGTTATAAACATTTGAATTTGTCAACTGGTTTCCTTAGCGTAGTTTCGCCTACTCGACTTATTATATCCCGATATTCTACATATTATAGCGTCTTTATCTCTAAATTTACATAAGATATAATAAAAAATTTAAATGTATCAGATGTAGAATTTTGTTCTTCAAAATGCGTAATATCAAAAATTTTCAAAAAATAATATTTAGAAGATTTTTTTTAAAAAAACTACTACTTCCGGTTGTTCAATTGTTACCAAAACCTTCTCAGCTTTTCCCAGGAATGTCAGATTGAGGAATTCATAGTTAAACATGTCTTATGTCTTATAGTTTTTGAGTAATCGTCCCTCCAACATCCACACATACATACATACACACATCCACACAAACACACAGACATCATTGTAAAAATGTTAAAATCGGTTTATATGGACCTTAAATCGTGCTTATTCACTTAAATCTTGATATGTAATTTTTAGCATGAATCCAATACCCCTCTTAGCGAGAGGTAAAAATAAAATGTACTTACCATGCTTTCCTGAATCGAACTGAAAGCATCTGGTATTTAGTCTCAGCGGAAAGTGTAATTCTGGTCTTTCAGTCTCTTCGTAACAAATTATCTTTTTAGATACATGCTCAAATTGATCTCCAAACATCTGTAGATCGTCTCCATATAACTTCCAATTGTCTGCAACGAAAATAATTTACACATATAGTAAAAACAGCACGAACAGGAATATTGAAGACTTGAAGCACATAATGATGTAAGTGCCATATTTCTGAAAATAGTTGTTTACAGGAATAATCTATAAATTCCTAATACATCGATAAAGAAACGAGCCTGGATTTTGATCATTGTTATAGGGCCAGGTTCTTAAATTATTCCTGTAAAAAAATCACATCATTACTTACTTTAAGTTTACAATTTCTAGTAGCAACTATTTAATAAATCCTGGTTTTATGGATTTTTAACAGTGCCCTGTTCAATAAATAGCAACAAACACAAAGAAAAATAAACAATATTCAAAAAAGAAACTGCATTTTTCAAATATTTACCGGCAAATCTGAAGCTACTTTTGAATTTTAGTACATTTTTCACCGAATGGATAATGGGGTTTGGAGTTTTGATCTTAGATTATTCAAATACGAACAAATATACATCTGGTCGTTAGATCATTCGATTCTTCATAATCACAAACACAAAAATACAAAGTTTTAGATAGATTATCGAACTATTTTACTATTTACAGATAAAGATTTGATATAAAACATCAAAAACACAAAGATAACACAACATGGCCGAACGAGAATGTCCCAGCGTGGCGTGGCATCAGTGTTGCCAACCCAAAAGAAGTTAAATTCCCTCAAATTATGTCTAAAATTCCCTTTCTTACTTATTTTATAATAAAACACTTTAAAAAACCATAGTACCTAAAAGTTAGTTCCTAAATATATTACTAGATGGCAAGGGCAAGCTAAAAGTATTTACTAAAATTCCCTCAAAGTATCAAAAAATCCCTTTTTCCCTCAGCATAACCAAAAATACATAAAAAAGGGAAAAATCCCTCCGGTTGGCAACACTGCGTGGCATGCATGAGCAATGAGTATGAAAAATCAAAAATAATGGACATGCGTAGTACAAGTAGATAGTCTGTCTCAACTTACAGTAAAATGACAGTGATTTCACTAACAAGTAACAAGACAGGAGACTTTCTTATTTAACTCGTAAACATGAAATAAACAAATTCTTATAGGAAATTTAATGTAGATTCTAATTTTTCACTAGCCAGTGTCGTATCTTTAACCAAATTCGAGTAATTAATTATTTAGTACAGTAAAAAATATAATTTTGCAACATAGAAATGAAATTCACAGGACTGTATCTTGGAAATTAGGAGTTGTATGACCACAAAATGTTAGAAATTCAGATATAAAATTTAAAAAACTATCTCGGATATATTACCCAATGCTGGGTGTGCATTTCTACTTTGTACATAAATATTGGTAATGATATCATGTTCGTACTGTGCGGGCGTTTAACACGCGTCTCCTCACGAGCACGAGAAGGGATACATAATATGAACCCAAATTTTATTGATAAAAAATCTGATGTGGCCAGCACATTACCTTCCGTCAATTATATATATTTTGTACAAATCCCACACCAAAAGTTCCTTTTAAAAGATTCTATGAGTATATCCTGAGATGGCCTCCCAAAGGAGCACAAAAAGTTCCATTTAACCGACATCGCTTCTCTTATAGTTCTCGAGATCCCAATGGTGGCACCTCCAAATGGGACACACTATATATATATATATATATATATATATATATATATATATATATATATATATATATATATATATATATATATACAGGGTGTCTCTTAAATAGGGGGACATGGCTTAACCACAGATTCCTGAGGCTAAAATAAGACGATTTAACCAAACTTGCTTCTACCGGAAAGTGTACCATTTAGCCAGAAATCTGCTTCAAAGTTCTTCGAAAAAAAATTTATTTTGCTTATAATAATCGGACGCTTTATTCGATTTGGATGAAATTTGGTATGACAGTTTATATGGTTATAAGTCATCTTTTAATGTGATACTTGTTATTATTAGTGAACCACTAGTGTATGAAACTTAGGTCTCCCAACATAAATTAGACCGTAACTTTTTAATGGCAATGCCGAAAACGTGAATTTATTTTTCTTCAGAAAGATACATTTAATAGTAAACTTTTGTCTCTCTGTGTAATTTGTCATATCTGTTACGGTTCACACAGAAAAAAATAAATTCTGAGTGTCTGCACTGTTAAATTTTTAAAATAAATTTAATCTAGCAGTCTATCCAAATGTCAAACAAGTAATTTTTAATGACAGTAACGAGTTGTCACTCTTCACAACTTATTTAGGAGTTAGCTGAGATATGTAATCGTCTTATTTATAATAATGGTAGTAAAATACTATTAGGCCGAACAAACGGATGTTACTAATTTAAGAATATTGCGAAGAAAATTTTTGACAACCCGTAAAACAATTGTTACTGTCATTAAAAATTACTTGTTTGACATTTGGATAGTCTGCTAGATTAAATTTATTTTAAAAATTTAGCAGTGCAGACACTCAGATTTTATTTTTTTCTGTGTGAACCGTAACAGATATCACAAATTACACAGAGAGAGAAAAGTTTACTATTGAATGTATCTTTTTGAAGAAAAATAATTTCACGTTTTCGGCATTGCCATTAAAAAGTTACGGTCTAATTAATGTTGGGAGACCTAAGTTTCATACACTAGTGGTTCACTAATAATAACAAGTATCACCTTAAAAGATGACTTATAACCATATAAACTGTCATACCAAATTTCATCCAAATCGAATAAAGCGTCGGATTATTATAAGCAAAATAATTTTTTTTTCGAAGAACTTTGAAGCAGATTTCTGCCTAAATGGTACACTTTCCGGTAGAAGCAAGTTTGGTTAAATCGTCTTATTTTAGCCTCAGGAATCTGTGGTTAAGCCATGTCCCTCTATTTAAGAGACACCCTGTATATATATATATATATATATATATATATATATATATATATATATATATACAGTGTGTCCCATTTGGAGGTGTATATATATATATCAAAATTTCGGTTTATTAGTAGCAATGGCCATGGAATTTGTTTCCTTTTTTCTGGTTTTCATAAATTATTTATAAACGTCAATTTGACATATGGAAAAGACATAAATAATGAATGTTTATTTCAATAAGAAATGTATGTATATTTTTAATTGTGTTTTACTTTTTCTTTTGAGAGCTGCCAGAGAATATTGTTAAGGCCTTCTTGTATAATATGTACAGAATTCTACCGCTATGGTTTTGATTTACGAAGCCTGAGGTAGACCTGGCACAGCTGGGTGTAGTACTACTACCTGTCGCTTTGTAAATCGTTCACAAATAATTGTATGCGTTTTAAGTGAGTTTATATATTTTAAAATCTAAATTATAAATTCGTAAATTAAATTCATCATAAATCAGCCCTAATGTAATATGGTGTAATAAACTGTAACCAAACATAAGGTACACGTAGCCTATTAATATTATTACTCATTTTTCATCAAATAATACGTGTCATGAATACAGTGAGTCATCATGCCCAGGAGGAAAGTAATCACACTGCAAGAGTGTACATTCCGGGTGTCTACTTGAAATCCGTAATATAGGGAATACAATGATATTTTTTTTTTCATTTTGCTAGGGTTACTGACCTATAAATTTAGAGAAAAGTTGTAAATAAAAAAGTTGTCCAGAATTAAAAACTACACAACATAAGACTAAAATTAATCACAATTTCATTTTATTTTACGAAAAAAAAAAAAGCAAGCGATTGCATCCCTCGGGCTAAGCCCTTAGGATTCAATCTTGCCCTCGACAAATAATGACGAACTTTACTCCCTTGATATATAAACTACTATTTTCGCCAATCGTACGTAGTTGATGCTATTATGTCATTATGGGATATTTAGGTATTGTTTTTATCACTATGGAAATTATACCAAAAGTAAATCATTTTTTGGACTAAAGGCGTTTTATGAAAATTGACTTTCTTTGTTTCTTTACCTTTGTCTTAAGTATTTTTCATTTGGCGCGTCAACAAGAAATCGATTACTTTATTCTTTAGTTAAGAGTCTTGGACTTCGTAGGACGATATCCTTCCGATTTTCTTTTTAAGTACGGTACAATTTTTGAATAATTTTTTATTTTGGCATTATTTTTCAAATTTAATCACAAAATCACAAAAATATGCAATAATTACGTTCTCAGAATATGATGCGGCGTTTTGTTCCTTTTGGACAATTGGACAACCGGAAGTAATAGTTTCTTTAAAAAAATCTCCTAAATATAATTTTTTGGAAATTTTTGTTTTTAAAAATATCGAAGAACATAAAATTCTCCATCTATTACACTTAAAATTTTTATTATAAATTGTATAGATTTAGAGATAAAGGCACTGTAATATACAGAATAATCGGATAAAATAAATCGCAGAGGCTAAGGCACTAAGGAAACCAGTTGACAAATTCAAATGTTTATAATATAGTAATTATTTATAACATAGTTTGTAAATGACAGATGTCAGTGTCAAAAATCAACAGTTTTAGTCACATTCTGAAAGCTTTTTCTGGGAAATACATTTAATTTTTCTTATTGTTTTATTAATTACATATTTAAAATTGTAGATGAAATGCATGTATTCATCAGAAATACCGCCAATCTAGTTAATGAATTGGAAGAATCTCTGACATTTAGGAACTTCCTCATACAATGAAAATAGATATAATTAGAATTGTATGTGTATAGAAGACATGTTAAATATAGTGCAATGCAATACTTATACAACATAAAATGGAAATGGCGAGAGGTATCGTGCTGGCCACAACAGATTTTCCCAATCCATAAATCGTCTGAAGCAATTCTCATAAACTTCTATCGATTTTTGAGGTAACATTTCAAGAGTAGCAATATTTGCTAATTCTAATGTATCAGGTGGCGTACTAGACATAATCACTATCACTGACCATTTTTTATAGTTATTATGTAATTCTTGCAAATTTATCTTCAAAATGTATACTGTTGAGTGTAACGTTTACAAAATATAATATTTATAAAACATTTGCGGTTGTTGTCGTTATCATGGTAGAAGCAAATTCATTATTGCGTCGTATTGACATTATGTCAGTTTTCATGAAATTTTTAAATTTGTATAGATAAAATAAGTTGAATGATAATGATAATAGATGGAACAAATAACTATTATCACTTTTAAACAATCAATAATAAATGACAGATTATTGTTTGACAAATAAAATATGTTAGCCTACTTCCTTTTAATTATTAACTTCACTTGATCAGTAATATTAATTTAAAACTTTATGATCAATTTTTATTTGTTTATTATTATTAATTAAATAAGAGCGGAAGGCTTAAGGTAATAAGTAGTATAAAAAGTTTTTAAATAACTTGCTGTCGCTATCAATGTTTTTTCATAAGGAAAGAATAATATAAATACTCATAATCTGAATGAATGGGAAAACCCACACTTGAGCCGCAAAACATCTTAAAGGCGATGATTAATAAACATTTAGGCTGATTCTACCTCACCGATTTAATTCAGTGATATTTAGTACAAGTCAAGAGAAGTCGAGGGATCATAATAAACCGTTTACCAACCCCTCAATTACGTTCACAAAGAAACCTTACATTTTGTCTACCATAAATAAAAATGAAAACACTATAACTGGTTTCTGAAGTTTCTCAAAAGTAAGAAAGAAAATAGGAATTAAATTACAACTTTTTAACCGGTACAACAATATTTATTTATAGTGTTGCTGTCAATTTTTATTATATTTATATACATACAATTTTTAAATACAATATAACATTAACAATAATGTTATACTCGAACATGTAAAATCATATTTTCGTAATTTCCTGCTCCCCTAATTATTTCAGGTAAAAAAGCTTCAAAGAAAATTTGTAGAGCATAAAATTCTGCATCTGAATCAATAAACAATATTAATTTTGCGTGCCTTGTAACCTCAGAAATTAGGTATGAAAATGACTTAAATCATCACAAAAATAGTCTTAAAGTAATTTTAATTAAGGTCTTAAAGTGAGCCTGATTATGAAAACGGCCCTTAGAACAACATATTGATAATAGTGTCAAACTCCATTACATATAACAACGAGTTTTATTCACATTGGGTCGAATTCTGCACTCTTCTTTAACTAAAGAAGTTTATCTAAAAATAACAAAATAAAGAGAAACTTGTATAATAATAAATGAATACGAAAAAGATGCAAGATGTTTCCATGGTTACTATACAGTGTCCCACACTCTATCTTCAGTGTGGCAGAGATAGCCAATGCTATTCTTATGGAGGTTTTCTGTACCATGTTGCCAATTTTTCAATGTAATGTAATATTGAAACATTCATAAATTTTCATTGCTATACCAAAATTAGTTAACGTTATACAATTTAAGTTTTATGAGGGTCTCTTATTTACCCAAGGGGTTATTGTATACACTCAATATTTGTCTAAATAATTTTATATACAGGGCTATTTGTACCTACAGTAAGTAATATTTCAATACAATATTTTAAAACCGCCCAGCATACTAATTTTGATTAAATGCATTAGAAATTAGAATTTTAAAATATTATAAATTCAAATTGGAGATTACAAAGAAAGAATAAAGACTTATGAACTATGTAAAATATATGCAGTATTTCTATCAAGTTTAAATATTAGTAAATTATCAAATAAGAATATATAAATTAAATAAAAAATATGTATTATTAAAATGACCAGTGTGTTATTCAATTAAATTTTTTTCTTCGCACCTATATTATTTTACATCTATATTTTGTACTCGTATATGTATCAATTTTATTTCTTTTCGTAGAATGAAAATATGTAACATAGGGAATTTATATTGTTGACGACGATTGCAAATGTCCAATTAAGTACAAAAATGTTTTATATTATTTACTTTAAATTGACTAGAGTTTATATGTTAATTCATTTCATTTACCTACGCTTGTTATAATTTTATATCCTACTTACATTTTGCATTTATAAAATTTTATATTTTTTGTAAATTATTAAACTGACCAGTTCATTATTTAATTTTTTTTTTTTTTCTTTTAACCCACCTGTTTAGATACACTGAAAGTACACCAGTCATAAATACATTCAATGAAGTACCCAGAATATTTCATCTCTTTTTGGACATCTATTTTGCTCTTTCTATCTTACAGATTTACAGCAGATGGCAACATGGTACTCCATAAGACCCTATACTGAACATAGAGTGTGGGACACTGTATAGAGACGATTTCACCAGTCATAAATACATTCAATGAAGTACCCAGAATATTTCATCTCTTTTTGGGCATCTATTTTGCTCTTTCTATCTTACAGATTTACAGCAGATGGCAACATGGTACTCCATAAGACCCTATACTGAACATAGAGTGTGGGACACTGTATAGAGACGATTTCTAAGTTAATGAATTCGGCCCATTGTTTTTAGTGATAAAATAAAAAAAAAATACTTGAGATATTCGATATTAACATTAATTACAGGAAATAATGTGCTGGCCACATTAGATTTTTTTATTGGTTGAGTGTGCTACTTTACATTATTTAAATTTCAGTGTATGATGGTCTGTGACGCCACTGGACTTGAACTTGAACGAACACGTCAGATATTGAGGACGTGTACATCCGTTGGTTGGTAACACTGCTCCACAATTCCGGGAAATTTGCTATTTATTTCACAATGTAAACAATCGTTTCATAGTTGTGTAGAAGCATACGAAGAGATAAGACGTACTTGTTGCTTTAATAAATAATTATTTAAAAATGAGTGATATTGAAAACTGGTTATTAAATCCACCAAAATGGACTACAAAACATTTTAACTTAATGAAACCTAATTCTTACGCTAAAAAAACAGTGAATCTCAGTGAAATTATACAAAATTCCGATAATTTTCCTATAAAACCTGATGTAAAATCAGTTTGTTGTAAATTATTATTAGATACCGTACCAAAAGATGACCTTGACAGAAACATACAAAGTGCGTACCCTGTTATGCACGAAGCGGCATTACATTTATGTGCCGAATTCTTGTTAACTAAGCTAAATCATGGAAGTTCTATTGAAAAACGATTGTATAAAAACATGACTCTACTGGAATTCATACAACGGCTGTTGCAGAAAAGAGCTGTTGTTTTTGTTGGCTCTTATGATTTCTATACATTAAGAGATGGCACCACTCGCCATGGTGATCATTGGGAGAGCATTGGTACAGAAAAAGAAACAAAACCTTTAGTACTAGAAGATTATTTAAGCTACGATGAGTTGAAGCTATCAGCATTGTTGTCAGTTTCTTCATACAGTTATTTTGTAAATAATGGAAGAAGACATAATGGAGGGCAATTTGATCCCAGAGAAACAATACAAGAAGAAGGAGTTATCATCGGTTTGATTGGTAAATATTGTTGTGTATAGCAATGGTTCCCAAACTATGCGGCGTGGCGCCCGTGTCTACAGGGGCGCCTTATTCCAATATACAAGCTTAGTTAAAAAAATGGACACGGCGATTTATTGTCGTTAATATTCATTTTAGGAAATTATGTTCAATACAAAAGTTTTTTAAGAAATTTTGATCTACATTTGAGAATACTTAATTTTTTTTTTCTTCAATTGTTTTTGAGTTACGCTTGTTCGCGTAATTTTTTTAAATGGGAACCTGTTAATTTTACTCTACCACACAGAATACATTTATACAGAAGCGACACTCCTTGCCGGCACCATTGTTGTTGCGATTTTACGTTTATGACCTTGAACTTTAAATATGTTGGCAAATTTACGCGCGAAATTTAAATTGTTTTAAATGGTAAAAGAAAAATTAGAACATAAAAGTACTAAAATTTTAATTTTATTAACGAATTAAAAAGAAATCAGATAAAATAATCACATAATTATTTATTAAATAAATACCTGAATTTTACAAATTTATTACAATGCGGAATTTTCTATATCTTTGATGTGGGAAACAAACGTCAGACTCGATGAATATGTCCCATATATCCTTCTCCATCAAATCCTCTCTTCCACAGGCCTTGAGCCACATTTTACACCTATATTTATTAAATGAATATACATTTTACATGATATGGTAGTTATTTTACATAACTTACATTTCTGGATCTTTCGGAAACTAAAAAAAACTTACATTTCCCTTTCTCCATTTTCTAAATCTATTTATACAGTCTTTATATGAACAAACAAGTCCTCCCGATTCTACTTTCTTCATTTTATCCATTTAATTAGAAACTAACACCACTTCTAAAATTCACAAACAGTTCACAAAATGACATAATATGTCAAAAGTGAGAAGACGTGTTTGGTTTGCTTGAATTAACCTAATCCTAAAATACATGGGCGTGACAAGCTGAAACAACAGCTCTTTCAGAATACGTGAAATATGTTTATATATGTTAAATATGTTTTTCCTTATGATAACGATTTTTCCTATCGTTTGTTGAAAAAATAACATATTTGTTTTTATTAGAAATCAATTTGTGATTCTCAATATACTTTTATTATTGACCCCTAACGGAAAATGTTCACGTCGAGATAATGAAAAGAACAAAGAATCGTAAGATACGAAGATATGCCGAAACAATCCGATTTTATCCGATTAGCCCTTTAAATTTGTTGGCATACTCTTTCTCTCTCTAATTTTCTTTTCTCTCTCTGACTGTCGCTTCTGTATAGATGTTTATTCTGTGTCTACCATTCGATAGAAGGGTTTTTGCTCTTTACAACAGTATTTTTTTTTTCAATTTATTTTAATAACATTTTTACAAGAAAATCTCCGGTTCAAGTATTTACGAATAGTAGGTATGTACATCTAAGATAACAAAAAATATTTTAAAATCATCGATAATTTACTTCTTTCGATGCCACGATGAATGTAAACTGTTGTAAATAACAAAACAGAACTTATACAGAAACTAAAACTAAAATATTTTTAGGTCCCAGAATGCACAGAGAAAACGTCATGGAAAATGAAGATATCCTCATTGCAGAAGTACAACAATCTATTTTCCAACCACTTCTTAATTTCTTTAACATCACGAAACCTCCTGTAATTCTAGATTTGTTCTTGAAATTTTATAAAGAAAAGAGACCGTCATTTCAAGAAATAAAAACAGACACATCACAAAAATATGTCGAGTTGCCAAATGGGAGTTTTTTTGACAATGCTGTGTATAGTAAACGCCTGGCAATTTCTTTCGACACTTTATTGATAGAGGCGAATTACAGAGCACAAGAAAGAGGCAAGAGTGCTTATGTGCACGTTGTTGGTATTGGATTAGGTGTGTGGAGAGTTGCACAACATCAGGAAGCGGTTTTTCTCGACACATTTGGACACAGAATTAAGTAAGCTTAAGAAAAAATCTGATGTGGTCAACACAATACCTCCCGCTTTTTAATTTTTATTATTTTAAATACATACCTACATATTTACTAATCCTGCAAATTATATTAAGTTCTTTTGCATATATCTATTGCTTTACATGATCCATTTCGTTAATGTGTAGATGTAAACTAATATTTGACACTTTGGTTACACGTACTTATTCACAGCTATTTGATTTTTAGTGCTGCAAACATATCAAATTTATATCGGATATTTATGTATGATGGAAAATATGTTATTTTTACTAACTTTAATTTCATTAGACTCAATACAATCTTCTTAACACGGTTTCATTATTAATTTTAATGTAATTGCTTCTTGACAGTGACATTTGTTTAAATATGTCAAATTTTTTATTAAAATAATATGTTTTTGTTTGTCGCATAAGATGATGTACAAAAATAAATTATTTTATAATTTAATATTATTTCAAGTTATTTATTATTTCCAACTTTTACTAGTAAAAGTTGCTAAAAAATCTGATGTGGCCAACACAAAACCTCCCGCTATTTAATTTTTATTAATTTAAATACAGACTTACGTATTTACTAACGCTGCAAACTGTTCCATTGCATAAAACTATTGCTTTATTTACCATTTTCTTTTTAAAATGTCACTATTATTAATTTGAAGTGATTAGTTTTTTGACAGTGACATTTACTGTCAGTTACATTCATTTGAAATATGAACAGTGTAACAAAGGAATTGTGTTTATCTCAGGCTTCGGGACTTTAAAGTGTTATTTCCGGTTATCCGATTTACACCAAAATCTAATGGCTTCTTTTCTTATTAGAATAGGGTAAAAATACAAGGTTTCAGAATTTTCTGAATGATAGTATTTGAGTTAGAATGAAGACAAAATCCCTACACATACACACACACACACACACACACACAGACAGACAGACAGACATCATCGTGAAAATGTTAAAATTGGGTTCTAGGGACCTTAAAACGTGGTCATTTACTAAAATCTCGATATGTGATTTTTAGCACGACCCCTATACCTCCCTTCCAAGGGAGGTAAAAATTATATTCAATGATTTTTTTTACAAGAAAAACTGTTAAAAGCTTGTATAAATGATACTTCCGGTTATCCGATATACACTAAAAACTAATGAGCTCGTCCCACATTTGTATAGAATGAGTATACAAAATTTCAAAAAATTCTGATTGATAGTATTTGAGTAATCATGTCCACAGGATCCACACACACATACATACCCACAGACATCATTGTAAAAATGTTAAAATCGGATTCTGGGGACAACAAAATGTGCTTATTCACTTAAATTTCTATATGCGATTTTTAGCAGGATCCCCATACCTCCCTTACCTAGGGTAGCGGGAGGTAATAAGTGACAATGGCCGCATTCAGCACGTCACAGCGCTGAGCATCGAAGATTGCCGAAAGTAATGAATGGACCAATCGCATTCGTTCTTTCACTACGTTCGTTAAACTTCGGCGCTCAGCGCTATGTCATGCTGAACGCGGCCATTGTCAGAACTCGCCGAGAGTAACAATATATCTTAAGGTGAAATGGTACCCCAGCCCGCGAAATTCAAAATTACCAAAAAGGTTTTTCATTTTTTATTTAAAACTGTATGATGTAATATGATTTCTTTGTATACACGAATAAAAAGGAGACAATTTGTCATCAAAATAAAATAGTTACAATAATATTTGTATTTATTTATACACTTAAAAAAATATTTTAAATATTATTTTCAATATATCTCCAGTTCAAAACCTACAATTTTGATTAAACTTGCCTAAAATATTTATAACAATATAAGGAATAAAATATGTGAAAATTAAAAAAAATGATTGTTGAGAACAATTTTAAAAATCCAAAAAACCTACTTTTTTCATACATTTTAATGTTTATCTTCTATACTAAACCTACAATTTTGTTCATACTTTAATATGTTTTGAAGAATATTGTTATACATAACATATATAAAAAAATCGAAAATTGAATGTAGGGAACATACTTAAAAAAAATAAAATGTTTAATTTTATTTTTTTTCTCAAGTGTGTGAGGTGCTATTTCTAAAATTTATTTAGTGTTATGTACTGTACACATTTCTATATTTCTCAGATAAGTATTGTAAATATTTATCGTTTAATATAAAATATATTCGTAATTAAAACAAATTCTGTAAGTATTTTCATAAAATATAAGGAAGTGGCGCTACGAGTAGACCTAGCGGTAGAAAGCTCAACTATAATGAACTCGGTGGCTCCATGGACAATTGAAAAATATTTTTGTCTCCCGCCAAATTTATACACTGTCTTGTAGGTATTTCGCAGCATTCATTTTATATTACGTTTTGTAGTATAAAAGTGTATTCGGTTTTCCATTTCTTCTCACGTGTTTTTATTTTGTAAAAATGACAAGAGAACAGCCAAAGTTGTTTTGTCGAAAAAGAGCATCAAACGAGGTTCTCATTTCTTAAAATTGGGGTAAATAAAAACATTTACAAACAGATGTTTTGATTTAGGCACAACGGTAAAATGAAGACAATTTTGAATATTTTCAAATAAAAAAATTGTTGTCCCGTGGCCGGTCTATTCTTAATAATTTTTTAAAATATAGGCCATACATACATACGGGCAAAAGAATGATGGAAAAAATCAAAATTAACTAATTCTTATGTTTGCACTAGATTATCTCAAAAATTAAGGCGTGTATTTTTTATAATTTTCGGAGGTACCGTAATCAAAATATTTTATGAATTATAAAATAACAAAGTAAAAGATTTATTACAAATTATAATTGCATTTTATTTCTATTAAAATCGGTATTGTGTGTGAGAGAGAGTGAGATGGTGCTATGTAGAATGTAGAGATGGAAGATATGACGAAATGGTGGGGCTGGGGACGCGTACTGCTCAACAATCGCGGAATTGTAGAAAAAACGAGATGGTGTTATGGAAAATGTAGATCTGATGTAGGTAGAAGATATCACGTAATGGGGGAGGGGACGTGTTATTTTATAATTCGTAAAATAATTTGATTATCGTACCTCCAAAAATTATAAAAAATACACGCATTAGTTTTTCAGATAACTTAGTGCAAACATAAGAATAGGCCCATAAAACATTTTTTTTTAATTTTAAATAAAAGTTCGTTTCATTTTAAAGCAATAGGCCCATAAACCATAAGAAAAAATAGTAAAATGTACACTTTATCCTTAAAGTACTGCTGAATAAATAACGATTAAGATAAAAATAACATTTTTTTAATAATTGGTTAATTGCTTTAAAATTAAGCGAACTTTCATTTAAAAATATTTTTAAAAAATTGGTTTATGGGCCCATTCGTGGTACCAAAAAGTTATAATTGTTTTTGGTATAACTGCATTTGATCTTCAAAGAAACCTATAGCTATCTTTCTCACACCAGTTTCTGTAGCAGGCTGCGCGAGAAAGATACCAATAGTGTGATGTCATCTGTGGCCCTGGAAATAAATTTAAATATCTCGCAAAGTAATTATTAAAAAAAAATGTATTTTTTTATCTTAATAGTTATTTATTGAGTAGTACTTTAAGAATACAGTGTTCATTTTATTATTTTTTGTTATGGTTTATGGGCCCATTAGTTAATTTTGATTGATTTTTTCCATCATTCTTTTCGAGTAAATTAAATGGTATTAATTGCGTTTTTTTCTTTTTTAAAAAAAAACTTGAAAGGTCCAAATGAGGGTACTTTCGATTGACCAATTACAACCAAAACCTAATCAGCTCTTGCTCTTTTATAAGAATCTAGAGTACGGAAATATAAGGAAATTGAATTTTTTGTACTTGTAGTATTGGAGTTATTGCAGGAGATATTATCGTCACATATAATCATTGTAAAAAAATTAAAATCTTATTCAAGGGACCTCACAATGTGCTTATTCATTAAATACTCCACCGACTTTTTTGACTAAAGACAATACCTTCCATACCTAAAGAGGACGGAAGGTAAAAATTTATTGATATAAAAACTAAAGTAAAATAGTTTATTCCCAAAGTATAAACACATATTTTGATTGAAAAGCTTACATTTACGTATAGTTAGTTACCTCTACGGCATGACCATGACGAATATTAGCAGAACCGTTCGGATACTTATGTACCAGAAAGTGTAATTGTAATCTATTTGGCTCACATCATACATAAACATAATGGCATAGATAGTAACATATTTGTAAAAAAATCCTACTAAATATTGTCAATATTTTTTTAGCAGGCTCAAGAGCAAATATTACAACCCTAAGCGTCTTGGGAAATGATGCAGAATTGCTGAACAGCCGTCGCGGAATATTATATTAAATAATACCTTAAAAACAAGACATTCATTGCTAACCACATATTATACGAAATAATACATTCAACATCATACAGTCTGTATACAAAGTAGGCATTTGCGCTCGCTTTTGTCACGCAAAATGTCACTTTGCCGCTCATGCGCGACAAAGTAGAAAAAACGCTCGCTGTCCGAATTTCAACTATAAAATGCATCTCCACAAGTCAATCTGACTTATAATTGCTCTCTCGGTATATTACAAAACCAAACAAAAATTCCTGACTGCTTAAAAGCTGTTTAAAACTGTCAAATTGATTTCTGGTGACCTAAAACTGCCAAAACTGTCAAATTCTCCCAACAAAATCTTCTTTTGGAATATTTTAAAACTAATTTTTGGGAGACTTAATAGCTGTTCAAAACTGTCAAATTGACTTTTGGTGACTTAAAAACTGCCAAAGCTGTCAAAATCTCCAACAAATCTTTTGGAATGTATTAAAACTAATTTCTGGGAGACTCAAAAGCTGTTTGAAACTGTCAGATTGATTTCTGGTAACTTAAAAACTGCCAAAGCTGTCAAATTCTCCCAACAAATCTTCTTTTAGAATGTTTTAAAACTAATTGCTGGTAGACTTAAAGCTGTCTAAAACTGTCAAATTGATTTCTGGTGACTTAAAACCTGCCAAAACTGTCAAAATTTCCAGAAAATCTTCTTTTGGAATATTTTAAAACTAATTTCTGGGAGTCTTAAAAGTTGTTTAAAACTGTCAAAATGATTTCTGCTTACTTAAAACTGCCAAAGCTGTCAAATTCTTCCAACAAATCTTCTTTTGGAATGTTTAAAACTAATTTCTGAGAGAGTTAAAAGCTGTTGAGAAATGTCACTTGTCTACATTCTTATTGTTTAAAACTGTGAAATTGATTTCTGGTGACTTAAAACTGCCAAAGCTGTCAAATTCTTCCAACAAATCTTCTTTTGGAATGTTTTAAAACTAATTTCTGAGTGAGTTAAAAGCTGTTGAGAAATGTCACTTGTCTACATTCTTATTGGGAACGTTTATTCAGGACTGCTTTGTCGGTATATTACATAACCAAACAAAATGCTGTACTACTATGTAAAGGAATACACAAATAAAATAGGGCATTCATTTACTAAAATTAGATTATAGCAATAGCTCAAGAAGAATGGAAAATAACGATAAATTAAAATTAAAAAATTTAACCGTTATTTATTGAGTAGTATTGTAAATATAAAGTGTACATTTTATTATTTTTTGTTATGGTGGATGACCCCATTGTGGCGACTGTAGAAAAAATCTTGTGTGTGTTTCGAGCGCATATGGACAATGTCCCATTTTGCGCTCTTAATACACAAATAGCTCTTATTATGATGTACCTATTATTTTTTTAATAATTATGAAAATGTAACATTTTTTACTCGTACAGTTTATAAATACGTGTTCATAATAAAAATTTTCTACGGTAAATACAAAATATTATGTAAACACTAATCTGTGAATTTTATGTAATATGTTACGATTTTAAAATTTTGTTATTTATTATCCATTCTCTTTCCAAGAAACGTTATTTTTAAAATATATTATTAATATTTCATACAAACAAAGTATTTTTACTTCGTTAATAAATTTGAAAATATTATTTGACGCGACGTTCAATAAATTGTTTTATTTTCATTTGTTCTAGGTAACCTATAAATTTGTACCATCGGACATATATTTACTTTTAGAATGTTTTTAGGTTTGTGACATGGAACAAAGTATGACTATTATCGAATAGATGGAGATCGTAAAATATACACATATTTCTACTTTATCGATTTAGTCATAATTATTCATTTCAGTGCTCACTAGCGCTCGCCCCGGCGCAGAAACAAAATACCGGGGGGTACCATTTCACCTTAAGTAACATTTTTTTGTTAGTATTTTTAGGCAGCTAATATGAATTTTTTTTTACAAAACTTTGAAGATTTTTAACACAATATCTAAAAGGTTCACAAAAAAGTTACTAAGAAATATTGTTGCTCTCGACGAGTTCTATCACTGGTTAAATTTAATGTACTTATTTCTGTTGCATTCTGTATACACCTCAGGGCTGTGTTTCAAAATCAAGAGTACCAAGTATTGGAGTACGTTGACGTAATTTAAGAGTGTATTTAGTGTGTTTTGGAACGAATGAGCGTTTTATTTGAGTAAAAAATTGAAACTAAAGTAAAAATAATTTTAAAAACTACGTATAATTACAACATTAATGTCAATCCTGTATTACAAGCGCACTTTTATAATAAATGTGATGGCACGCTCCATAAAAGCACTTTTATTATAAAAATGTGCCCCTATTACAGGCCAGTGTCTTTACTTATGTATATTTTCAACCAAAAGCATGTTTCCTTTCTCAAGAAGGCAAATTACTTTCATGTGTTGAGAATCGTGAGCATCCATGTTTGAAAATACTGTGAAGTTATTTCGGTACCCTCCTCGATAGTAGGGTAAGTAGAGTATCACTTTGGAGTAAACTCTGGCTGTTTTGGAACAGGTTATGAGTAAATTGTGAGAGTAAAATTTTAGTTTTGGAACGACTTTGAGTAATTTCGTACACTAGTGTAGGGTTTTGGAACGCAGCTCCAGGAGAAAATACTATTTTTTGTGCTTTGCAGATTGTAGCCCTTGAGTTGAAATTACACCATTGCTGTATATCTACTATTTTGTATTTTATTTTATGTAGCCTGACGCTTTTCTCATTTTTAGGGCACTAGGTAAAAATTTGAAGTTTATATCTGATATAGATTTCTCATATTTTAATCCAGACGGTGTTTGCCTTGGATATGGAAATGATAGCACTTTTCCTATTGAAAATCACCCACAAGGAGGTATCAAAATACATTTTACCCGGAGACAGCCATTTTCCAAACTTGATAATAATGGTAAAGTAAATACCTCTGTAAATATTGCCTTAGCTATCTTTTTCAGGATAATGATACCATCAGAAATGTTTAGCAACTACTATTTTTTTCAATTTATTAAATCACAGTTTCTTGCATAGATGATTAAGGCTCGGCTTTTTCAAATCTGGATAAAATGTCAGTTAACTTAGCAGCCATAAAAAATGAAAATATCGGATCGACATTGAGAGTAAATTATTGATGAAATTATACACACGTCAATTATATGATGCGATAGTTTTCTTTTATCTGGCACTTTATCAAGAGGTAGAAAAACCGAACCTAAATCGGGCTGGATTCTAGAATACCCACCACCCTTGAAATTCCAATTTTTTGTTGTAATGTGTTCTTTTAATTAAAATATAACAATGAAACACAAAACTAAAGCGCGGAAGCAGGTATGTTTGCGTTTTATCAAAAAAAAAGTCAAATTTTACCTATTCTAACAGCTGTACTTGTGAAAATAATGACTTCTTCGTTTGCAAATTTTCAAAAAATACTTTAATGTAATAACCTAACGCACAGAACTCAATTTGACGAAATATAATATAATGTAGATACAAAAAATGGTTATTTTTAAAAATGCTTTTATGAAAAATGTAAATTTTTCGCTTGCAAATTTTCAAAAAGTACTTTAATATAAACTCAATTTGACGAAACTAGGATGGTTGCATTAATTTTATAGGAATATAACCTTACATTTTTTTGTTTTGCAACTATATATAATCAGCAAAAATAAAATTCTTGAGGGTTGGGTATTCTAGACTTTAAATCATCAAAGATTTCTTTAACTGACCTTATATTTTTCCGTGGATTACTGGATATCTCCGTGTAGATGTAGATGATTATAGCTAGTAGCTCCAGCTCGAGATCGGGCGGCAACATTGGCTGGTCAGTGTAATGTGCGACGCACAAAACGTACTCGCGTACAATAAGAGTTTAAAGTAATTAATATTATTAAGAACAAAATTTGCCTTATCTGACGCACCGCCACTGGTCAACACTCTAATATGAACACATTGTATTAGATACCAACCAGAGAATAACATACCAACATAATAATTCGCGATGAAAACGAACGATACAGAGGCTGGCGCATTTTACGAAATGGCGTACTTTATTGGTACTGGCAGTATATGTATAGTAACCAGAGCTGGGCAATACTCGAGTACATTACTCAAAAGTAGTACTCAAAGTACAAATTTGGTACTCTGTACTCGTACTTGAGTACATTTGAAATATCAATACTTATACTCATACTCTAAAGATTTTTGCTATAGTACTCGTACTCAATACTCTGAATGGTACTCTAAGTACATTAAAAGTACTCAGAGTATTTTTAAATACTCTGAGTATTTTTAGAATTGTGAGTACTTCAAATACTTATACTCTAAGTTTTTTTCAAAGTATGAGTACAACGAACATGTTATTTATTTAGTATTTATCATATTTCCTATTTGTATTTATATATAATGGTAACTAATAATTTAATTTATTATTGTTTTGCATTGATAAACAATAAAAATTTGAATAAAATTACTTGCATTTACTATGATGACATCATAAGTACTTTATACTCATAGAGTATTGAGTACTTTTTGTACTCTGTACTCAGCGCAGAACGGTTTTGCACATATTCAAGAAAAATATTCAAGAGTACTTTTTACTATCAGTACTCGTACTCAATACTCAAGTACATTTGTTAGGTACTTTGCCCAGCTCTGATAGTAACCTATGATCAAATAGGGATATATGAACGTTATTGTTTATTATTTTATTATAAAAGCTATTTAAATTTAATTCTGTCGTAATTGTACATTAAATCCATTTAAATTTAGAAATATGCTTCTTTGTGTTGCTAATTATGTAGAACATATTTACACATAAGATGACTGAGACTGGTATAAAATAATGTATCAATAGATTTTTTTTAAATAGTTAAACGCTACAAATACTTTGAGAAATTTTATAGAAGCAGAAGTAGTCAATTTGGCTTTATTGTTTTATATGGGGTTGTTGAGTAACTTAGTCTGATTTGCACGAATGCAAAATAGTAGCATTTTGTTTGCAGACTAGTGCATTATCGGAAAATCCACGCGAAATACAGCGAGTATTAGTATTTAACGATGGAATTAAAATTTAACGTAACATTTAACCTCTTCGATCATTCTTTTATTGACTCAAATGATTTTGGCAAATTATAAGGAGGCAAAGCATCGCGTTTTACCAAACGTTTCTGATATGGAACACTTACAAAACACTTATCAAAATTAGAAAATAGAAATCAATAAATAAATTTTGCAAACAGGATTCATCACATGTTTCGAATCTGCCTAATCTAAGCTGTCCTTTGTCCATTAGGTAGTTATTATTTCGATTTCACCAAACTTATTTTTAATTTGACTTTTTTTCTCGTTCTTGGGGAAATGAATGGAAACTTCAAACTGTACTTCTGGTATGCGATGACATCCGAAAACAACAATTTATGATGCAAACTTTTAATTTCTCCTTAAGAGTTAAGAGGTATAATAAAATATTATGCTGATGAGGTTAGAAATTAAATAGTAAATCAAATAATACTTATGTAAATACATGTAGAAGTATGAAACGAACACTTATAGTGTATTCCGAAATTGAACCATGCTAACCGCGGTTACTTTTTCAGTAACTGGTTATATTTTCGGAACGCGGTTACTGAAAGCTGGTAACTTTTCTGTATCCGCGCTTGATCGGCGGTTGTGGTATGGTTACATTTTGGCGCAGGGCAGATGAGCAGTAGTAGTTCCAACAACTATTTTAAATTTGTCAAGTTGATGTTAACTGTTAGCTGGTCCATTTCTAAAGTGCGGTGTCTAACCGCGGTTAAACCGTAACCATTTTCAGTGGTTACCGTGGTTTAATTTCGGAATACACTATTAATTTCAAATATAAAGACAAATAACATAAAAATTATTAATATCGACCTTGAATGCACAAAATACTATTTAAATTACACACGGAGTACCAGTCTCGAACTCTCGAAGCTTCGAAAACTTAACTCTAAATGACGAGTTCATTTTCATCGCAAATTAAATTAGATACCGACATAATAATAGCCATCATTAGTAATTTAATTACAATTTCCCGTACGTAATAATTATTAATAATATAATTACCTATTGTCAGTATACTGCAAAATCTTCTTATTATTTGTAGATGCTCTGCTGGTGGTAAGTTATGCATGGGACTCAAACGCCATGCCAGGCAACGAGTTCTGGCAGGGTTCTACAGGTGATTCCAGCGACTCGGCAACTGCTGCATCTTCGCAGGTTTCCGAGCTGCACAATCCCTACATCAATCCCATTGTCGCGGGGGGATACCTTCGGGTTGCTACCCCTACAGGACTTGTACCTATTCCGGAGTATTTACAAAACGCGCTTCATAATCTCTCTCAGCAAACAGCAGACACTGAGTAGCCAAAGATGAAACAAGAGGAAAATGTATTAATTTATTAACAACTAACACCAAGGGCCGTAACATCTGGCGGCATAATTTGTAAATATTTGATTTAGTACTCTGGCTAATTTGACAGAATTCGTATATACCCAAAGCATTCAAGCAGCCAATGCGCGTCATTAATAAAAATTGAATTTTAGTAACTAGATGTGTGACGTCATGTACTGGTACGTTTGCAGAGGTTTTAGAATCTTTTTGAAAAGAGTTATACAGATTGCAATCTGTATTATCGACATGCTAATGAACTGTCACGTCTACAAAATAAATATTATTTTAGTCACTGTCCATTTCTATTTAAATTATATTATAATACTAACCTTATTTATACTTATGTATGCCATATAAAGGCAATACATGCCGAATTTCAAAGAAATATACCGAATTCTTCTGATTGATTAGAAGTGCTACCTTTGGGAGATTCACAGATTTTGTGTTTGCTTTAACGGTCAAGTTGCGTCGTTGCGTTCCGTTTACCATTACTTTATTATAAATAGCCCTTTACAACGCACAAAAATGTTTCAAACACGATACAAATATTTTTCAAATTGTCAAATAATAACTCTGACAGTATAAACATGCAAATTATCAATGTTGCCAACTATAGCAACAATTAAACGAATAATATGACGTTGACGTACATTATTTATATATTATTCATGTCATATACGATAAATAATGAACTCTACTATTCATCTTAATAATAATTATATAAGGCTATACACTTTTTGACGGTTAAAAATGATTGAAATTTTATTTCATTTTTCACTATTAGTGATTTTAATGCATTAAGGTTTTTTACACTAAGTGATGACGTGCATTGGCTGCTTGAATGCTTTGGGTATAGTAAAAATGAATGTAAAGGTAATTTGTAATATTGTACAGTCGTACATCATGAAAATATCTGTCGGCCTTTACATTTATCCTAACTTTGCTGACAATATTGTAGTTATAACTAGTAATAAAATTATAAAATAAAAAATGTCAAATCTGTTTGATATGCCAGAAAAAAGAAACAAAAATTATTGTTTTAAGTCATGAATTTTCTTTTGCTTCAAAGTCGTACTTAAGAAACAATTGTACAACAAAGTTGATACTCGTTGATTCAGTTTTTAATTCTGAACATTTTGTTTCATTATACTTTTGTTTTAAAATTAATAGGTAAAGAGATATCGCTAAAATTTTAACATTGAATTTCGTGTTCGAAAAAAATGTAGACACCTGTTATACAGTGAAAATTTATTACAAAGCGTGTTGTAATAAAAATAAATACATCCAGTATTGAAAATACTTAAAATATTCTTCAGTATTAGTATTACTTTCTTGTACTTTAAAAGTTTCAAAGTTTTTGATGGAATTTAAGAGAGATCTAAACTAATAAATTTATAGGACAATAAGTGGGCCACTATTACTATCTAATTTAAGAAAATTATAAAATTAATAACATTTTTTAAATAGAATATGTAGTAAGTTTCGAAAGTTTTCTTTTCATAAAAATGAAACTAAAAATAAAAAACTGGTACATATTTAACTGTTTCACTGTCTTTTCAAGAAAGAAATTAAGTTATAGTGGCTCCTATTTTAAATAATTTGTATAAATATATTATTTATAATTTTATGTTTTATGTTGTATTGTATTAAATAAAAAATAAATTAACTATTTTGTAATTATAGTTCATTTTTTTGCCACATGTCGACACTATTGGATTTCACTATTTATACGTTTATATGACATGTATCTTTATCGACCGGCATTTGGTGTCCTTTCATTTGTTTTTACCTTTTCGTATATTTGTTTACGTTGTTTCTTCTTAGATTTCATCACTGTTGCCTTTGCGTATCAAATTTGTATTTTTCAATACAAACAGTAACTGTTTTTGTTTTTCCAGTAGTGCTTCCTTGTTAAAATTAAATTAGTATACCGTGTAAACCTACTAATTCCGTGACGTCATTATCTAGTTACAAATTATATGACGTGCTATTCTGCAAAAAAAAAAAAAAAAAATTACTATAGCATCAATATTTTTTATGTCTTACTAGTATGTTATTGTTTTATAACAACCTCAACATTAGGTCTGTTATTGAGTAAATAATACCCTAGGGCGTATTAAGTTGCTATGGTAATGTTGACAACAAACTGAGGTTAATAATACTGATACTAACATAAAGTGCAGTTAAGGTTAAGAAGCATTGTGAATTGTAGTCGTTTATAATCATATTTGTTTCATCACAAATACAAACCAGTATACTTCTTATTCTTAGCAATAACATTGCTCGTCCATATTGACAGAAAAATACCACAAGAAATATATTTTTTGTTTGAAAAAATGCTTTGTTTACAGAAACAAAATATTACCTAGATACCGCATTCACAGGCTACTTTGTAAGTTGTATTAAAATTTTGTGATTTATTATTTTTGTTTGAAAAATTCTAGTCAGACAAAATGTTTATTAAGAATTTCTAGTAAGACATAAAACGTTGAAGGCACCACGGGTGTTAAACGACAATAATGCCTTCGGTCAACGTACTCGCCTCGGGCCAGAGGCCCTCGACAGTACACTGTTGACCTCAGGCATTATTGTCCTTATAACAACCCTTGGTACCTTAATTACTATTTCTACCCTATAATTTATTTTATTAGGTCAAAAAATAGTCACATATTTCTAAATCAGGTGAGTATGGCGGTCTATAACTTTTTTTATCTTCTCGCCAAAAATTGAAGAAAATGCTCTTTTGGTTAATTCCTTATTTTCACTTATAATAATATTTTAAATAATAGATTAATAAAATTCTAACTAACTTTACAATCACAATTTAATGGAGGCCTAATCATATACGTACCTTAAAACATAATCTGATCTATAATTGGCTGAAGGAAATTTTAGCTCTGTTATACTATATGTATAACGATTATAATTCTATAAATATTTTATTTTCTATTGACATTTATAAATAGTTACATTTATATAATTTATTACTTTATCTCTAAAACAAAGTGTAAACTAATCTAAAAGATCATAACTTTCTTACATTTATAATTATTTATTACTTTGTGTACTAATTCTTTCAGAGAGAAATAAAAAAATATTCTTACTGTGTCTATATTCTGGTGGGACTTGTGTGCGCATTGGGTGTTTGGGTGCTATATTTTAACGGTTCAAATCACTTCCAGAAGAATAAGAATTTTGAAATTAAATTCTATTTTGTATTTTTCTCTAAAATATTTCAATATAACAATAATTATGTATTTCAATGATTAATTTTTGAGCAATTTTATTTTGCGTTACAGCTAATAATAGCACGTATACGAAATTACTTATACAGGTTGTTAAAAAAGGGTAATAAGCTCGCTCATTATTGGTAACTTTTTTATTTGAAGAGGTATAACAATATTAAATTTATTGTGGCACTAGAAAACATCGTGTGTGTTTCAAGTGCAATATATCAATTTTGACAACGTGACTTTTGAATTGAATAATTAACAGATATACGTTTCTCTGTTCATAGCCTACTCCGAGTTAGTTTTTATATATACAGGTGTCTCTTAAATAGGGGGACATGGCTTAACCACAGATTCCTGAGGCTAAAATAAGACGATTTAACCAAACTTGCTTCTACCGGAAAGTGTACCATTTAGCCAGAATTCTGCTTCAAAGTTCGTCGAATAACAATTAATTTTGTTTATAATAATCGGAAGCTTTATTCGATTTGGATGAAATTTGGTATGACAGTTTATATGGTTATAAGTTATCTTTTAAGGTGATACTTGTTATTATTAGTGAACCACTAGTGTATGAAACTTAGGTCTCCCAACATTAATTAGACCGTAACTTTTTAATGGCAATGCCGAAAACGTGAAATTATTTTTCTTCAGAAAGATACATTCAATAGTAAACTTTTCTCTCTCTATGTAATTTGTGATATCTGTTACGGTTCACACAGAAAAAAATAAAATCTGAGTGTCTGCACTGCTAAATTTTTACAATAAATTTAATCTAGCAGTCTATCCAAATGTCAAACAAGTAATTTTTAATGACAGTAACGAGTTGTCAATCTTTACAACTTGTTTAGGAGTAAGCTAAGATATGTAATCGTCTTATTTATAATAATGGTAGTAAAATACTATTAGACCGAACACACGGATGTTACTAATTTTAGAATATTGTGAAGAAAATTTTTGACAACCCGTAAAACAATTGTTACTGTCATTAAAAATTACTTGTTTGACATTTGGATAGACTGCTAGATTAAATTTATTTTAAAAATTTAGCAGTGCAGACACTCAGATTTTATTTTTTTCTGTGTGAACCGTAACAGATATCAAAAATTACACAGAGAGAGAAAAGTTTACTATTGAATGTATCTTTCTGAAGAAAAATAATTTCACGTTTTCGGCATTGCTATTAAAAAGTTGCGGTCTAATTAATGTTGGGAGACCTAAGTTTCATACACTAGTGGTTCACTAATAATAACAAGTATCATCTTAAAAGATCACTTATAACCATATAAACTGTCATACCAAATTTCATCCAAATCGAATAAAGCATCCGACTATTATAAGCAAAATTAATTTTTTTTCGAAGAACTTTGAAGCAGAATTCTGGCTAAATGGTACACTTTCCGGTAGAAGCAAGTTTGGTTAAATCGTATTATTTTAGCCTCAGGAATCTGTGGTTAAGCCATGTCCCCCTATTTAAGAGACACCCTATATATATAAAAATTTTAATGAATTTATCTGTTAGAAAATTGAACATTGCTGTAGTATTTATTTAATTAAATGTCAATTTGACACGAGATATTGTCAAAAATGTTATCTAAAGAAATCAAAGCTTTTTTCTTGAATCCTTATTTTAGAAATAGAAATCAATTTTGACAACTTGACGTTTGAATTGAATAATGATCAGACATACGTCTCTGTGTTTATAGTCTACTCCGAATTAAGTTTTTTTCTGAACACACTGTATGTAGTATATTTTCTGTTAAAATAAATACGAAAATTACTGATCATGAATTATTATTAAATATAAAAGCTTGATTTTTAATTTACATAAACTTGTTGGTTAAAATATGAATGCGGTGGAAGTGATTTGAACCGCTTGAGGGGGCTATAACTTAAAACGTCTCCTCCTCTTCCTGCAGGCGAAGTATGTCAGACTTGTTCATGAAGTAATAACTGGCCTGGCGGCCCTTGAGGTCCTTCATGACGCGTTTGGCGCCCGCCTCGATCAGCACGCGGCTGATGGACTCCACACGCTCCACGCCCATGGCGTAGTGTAAAGCCGTTCGCTCCAGCTGCAATAAAATACAATCAGACCGGCACTGTCAATGAACAGGGTTGCTTGAGTCGAACGAACAGTAACTTGACGGTCAGACTTCTATCATTTCTAAATATTTGTTTTACATTCATTTTCATTTTCTTCAGGACAAAATAAATACTTCAATAAAAATAAATCTTTTTGTAAATGTATTACAAATAGTGTATACACCGATTTTTCACACTTGACCGTTACGTCATAGTATGTTTATCTCTGTCTTACTTATGGTTTCCTACATTCTGTCTTCGATTCGTATATCTAATATACGAACATCAAACTATGATGTAACGGTCAAGTATGAAAAGTCGGTGTGTATATTTGTTTTTATTATAACTTCTTTTGTTTCAATGTTCAGTGGCAGAAAGCTACTTCGTTTTAAATGTTTTTACCTCCCGCTACCCTTGGTAAGGGAGGTATACAGGGTGTATCAAGATAATGGAACAGTGCATTTTATTCGTGTATGTGAAAAGATACAGAAAAAAGTGATTAAGATATTTTGTAAGGCATAGAGGAGGATACATTTTAGCATAAACTTTATTATCTTAAATCCAGTGGTACTCAAACTATAGGACAATATTATATTTTTTTAAATGGCATTATATATATTTTATTGATTCATTAAATAGAGAATTTTGTTCTGAATTCAACGATATAATAATATCATACTCTTACATTGCGAAAAATTTGATAAAAATTAATTCAAAGTTAATATTTCATTTTTACTTTATCTAAGTAATCTGAGCAAACATTCAATCAATAAAACAAAATAAAATTTATTTTAGTTTTATTACGTTCAAGTAAGCTACGATTTTGGCAATAAATTCAACTTTTAAAATAAATTTTTTGTTTTATTGATTGAATGTTTGCTCAGATTACTTAGATACAGTAGAAATGAAATACTAACTTTGAATTAATTTTTATAAATTTTTTCGCAATGTAAGGGTATGATATTATTATATTGTTGAATTCAGAACAAAATTCTCTATTTAATGAGTTAATACAATATATATATATATATATATATATATATATATATATATATATATATATATATATAATGCCATTTAAAAAAATATAATATTGCCCTATAGTTTGAGTACCACTGGATTTATGATAATAAAGTTTATGCTAAAATGTGTCCCCCTCTATCCCTTACAAAATATCCTAATCACTTTTTTCTGCATCTTTTCACATACACGAATAAACGGCACTGTTCCATTATCTTGATACACCCTGTAGGGATCGTGCTAAAAATCACATATCGAGATTTTAGTAAATGACCACGTTTTAAGGTCCCTAGAATCCAATTTTAACATTTTCACGATGATGTCTGTATGTGTGTGTGTGTGTATGCGTACGAATTTTGTTTGCACTCTAACTCAAATACTATCATTCAGAAAATTCTGAAACCTTGTATTTCTGCCCTATTCTAATAGGAATAGAAGCCATTAGATTTTGGTGTAAATCGGATAAACGGAAATGGTACTTTACTTGAAGCTCATAATGGTTTTTCTTCAAAAAATACCATTAAATGCCATTTTTGCGAATTTTATGTCTTATGAAAATTAAAGGTAATTGAATTTTCTACAGGAATACATTAATACTCTTTCTATATATTTTACAGATAAATTTAAAAATAATTTTTTTTTATTAGTCGCGAAGCCTAAGATAAAAACTATTCCTTTGTTACACAGTTCATTTTTCAAATGAATGTAACTGACAGTAAATGTCACTGTTAGAAAACTTATCACTTCAAATTAATAATAGTGACATTTTAAAAAGAAAATAGTAAATAAAGCAATAGTTTTCTGCAATGGAACAGTTTGCAGCGTTAGTAAATACGTAGGTAGGTATGTATTTAAATTAATAAAAATTAAATAGCGGGAGGTTTTGTGTTGGCCACATCAGATTTTTTTTTTCAATTTGTTAATACTTATCTGTAAGTCAAGTAAATGAAGACTTTTTTGGACAAGGTAAATAAAATGTTTAGGACAAATGTTGTAATAGAGAGTTTAAGGATTTTATAAATGTTTCACTTTCGAAAATCGGTGGAGTGGTTATTAAAAAATCTAGTTTCGAAATTTTTGATCGATAGCCGTTTTATTATTTGAAAAATAAAAAATAATTGTAAATGTTTTAGAGAGCCGAAAGGTAATTTTGAAAAGAACTCCAATAACTACGAACCGGAGCACCAAATCAACAATTGGAACTAAGTTGTTTGTTTTAATGAGTTCTAACTGCCATTTTCGGGTGTAACGACTTAGTATTAACATCCTCTATATTGTTACTTACATTATCCCCAATTTGTAGTGTTTCTGGGAAGGTGTTGGCCAAGTAATCGACGATCTCCTCCTGTTGGCACAGCACTGCAATGTGCAGTGTGCAGCGACCGTAGCTGTTTTTGCCGATGGCCAGCAATTTTCCGCTGCCCGTCTCCTGCTCGTCCGCCAGCATATCGCGCACGTTCTCCAAGTTGCCTTGCCGGATCGCGTGGTGGACCCGTTCTCTCCTTTCCTATAAAACCAAATACAATAATTTACTACAAGTGTTCAGAAAATAGAGGTCGATAAAGTTAGGGTAGATAAAGATAATACATGTTAAAATAATAATGAATTTTACCTCGAAAGCTAGAATGGAGTGCAGGAAGGAAACAGTTTCTGTCTGTTCTCTATTGGCAACGATTTCAGTGATGGGTGTGTCATCTTCATCTACTACATCAATAATGTGGTCGTATCCTTCTAGTAGTAATTCTACTAATTTATCTGTGTCCCCTGAAATCAAAGATGAATAATAAGTAACATAATCTTCGGACGATGTAGCCTTGGTAACAAGATCAAGACAAGAGCTGCATAAAGTTACTACAAGATTAGCGTAGATTGCAAAGGAAATATGGACTGTCTATAAATGAAACTAAGACCAAATATATGACAATAAAGAAAATCAGACAACAAAAAAACAGAATATAATATTTAAAATGGAAGATAAAGTATAGTGCTTTGAAAAGGTAAACTTGTTTGAATAATTGGAATTACAATTAATACCTTTACTGATGAAGATAAAGAAATAAACAAGAGAATAGAGGAAGTGAAGCTTATGGAATGCTTTTGATAACAATATTCTCAAAAAACGTATGAAGACGTACTAAAATAAGAATATATAGGACAGTTATACAACCGATAGTCCTGTATGGATGTGAATTGTGGGTGTTTAATAAAAACAATTAACTAATATATTGCTAATGCTCGTATCTTTCCCATAAGAGTAGGTGAAGAAAACACTGTGAAATGGAAATATCATTTCTGCATAAGTCTATCTCTCAAAACACCCAACCGGCAATTATGCGCATGCTCGGAAATTTTGACTACTATTGGCTAACGCTGACAGCGTCGCTGGCTGGGCTGCGTTCCAAAATCCTACTCTTAAAGTACGAAATTATTCAAAGTCGTTTCAAAACTAATAACCTTACTCTCAGAGTTTACTCAACCTGTTCCAAAATAGCCAGAATTTACTCCAAAGTGATGTTCTACTTACTCTACTAACAAGGAGGGTATAAAAATTACTCCACAATATTTTCAAACGTAGATGCTCACGATTCTCAACATATGAAAGTAATGTGCCTTCTTGAGGAAGAAAACATGCTTTTGGTTGAAAATAAACATAAGTAAATACGTTGGCGTGTATTACGAGCATACTTTTATAATAAAAGCGCTTTTATGGAGCGTACTTTCACATTATCTTGAGGAGAGTGCTCCATAAAAGCGCTTTTATTACGGGCTTGACATTAATGTTTTAATTATAAGTAGATTTGTTAGTTTTTTTAAAATTATTTTAAATTAAGTTTCAATTTTTTACTTCAACAAAACTCTCATTCGTTCCAAAACACAACACATCATACTCTACTCCAAAACTCGGTATTTTTGGTTTTGGAACGCTGCCCTGGTGATGCAGCGAGCACATGGTTTGACTTTGACGTTGATTTCATTTCTGTTTGTAGTTGCACTTCGAAAGCATTTGCTTTGTGTTTCATAAAGTAATTTATTGTCACATAAATAAATTAATCCTGACCAGATTGTATTCCTATTATTTTTACAGTACAACAAAGTAAATTATTTAATTCAAATTTAGCACTAGAATATGACAATGTTTTTTATTATTACTAATATTTATATTCAAGAATTTACATACAAAATAAATAGTAGGTCCATTGTTTAATTTCTCAAATTTAAATTTAAAATTTCTGGCGCTAGTCGTTAATAAACAGAACTCTGTGATTCGCAAAAAGTGATCATGATTTCCTCGTTAGCCAATAGTAGTCAAGGTTTCCAAGCATGCGCATAACTCGTGGTTGGGTGTTTGTGTGAGATAGACTTATGCAGAAATGATATTTCCATTTCACTGTGTTTCCTTCAAGAAAAGCAAAGGATCCGCAATATATTAGTTAATAGGTATATGAGTACTAAGGACTGAAGGAGTAAAGAAAAGAAGAGAGAGACCGAAGAAAAATGGATAAATGCTATGACAAAAAATCTACGGAAACAAAACGTGACGAACTGGACAGAGACAGCTAAAGACAGGAAGAAATGGAAATAGTAAATCAATTAAAGTGTTCACCTCTGGCGGCGATGGAGATGACGTAGCGGTCGATCTCCTGCGTGTTTTCGGGCACGTTTGCTTGGATGGAGACGTCACGTGCCGTCCGATACAGCTCGTCTCGGTAGCCGATGTTGATGTCTGTTTCTTGCAGTAGTTGGAACAGCGCGTTTCGTCCATGCGATCGCGCTGCCGCAAAATGCAGCATGCTCTGTCCATGTTCATCCTAATTGCATAAATATTACACGTATCCGTTAATAGGGCATTAAATACTAAAAGAACTAATTGTAATTACATTAAAAAAATCGCAGACAAATGCAGAAGAAACACATTAACTATTTTTTTCTTTTGTGAAACTTTTTCTACATACATAGTTGTCACACGGGTAAATTGTCCAAAGTCTCATTTCTCAGTCACTACTGCCACGTAGAGGTTGTGACTCGAAACTCGAACTACTGTTTACAAGTGTGTGCCCGTAATTTCATGTGCCCTACAATTCTATGGATTTTATTGGTTCTTTTGTGTTTTTTGCAGCTGTAAATATTCGTTGAACGATATAATCAACTCTGATTATTCACTTTCTGTTCATTGAAATCAATGTCTCAACTATTTTTCTGTGAATCTATAAGGTTGCATGATGTTACTATGTATCAACTTTGAGGTTAGGTTATATGATATTTCCGCCAAATCGTGATTTGACTGAAATGTCTGTACGGGGTTGGTTGTCACAAAAACCCCGGGGATAGTTGTCACGTGTGAAAAAATGGATTCAGAGTGTATAACTAGGGCTCATGAATCATGTACCCCCGACTGAATAACTTTTATACTTGTCATTGGGAAAGTGCGGGCGAAAGTGACTAATGTATTATTGACCATTAAATATTCACTGAAATTTTTAGTTCACAATAATCACAAAATGTGTCTTAAATTTAAAATTACTAGCATCCTATTAATGTTTTTCTTTGCCAACCTTAATTTTTATTGTTAAATTTTGAATTTTTTTTTCATTTAAATAACGCATGACAACTAACCCAAAGTCTGTGACAACAAACCCGGAGGAGGAGAAGATTATTGTCACAAAAATCTTAAAAAATTCAAAAGCAAAAATTATGACAATTATCAGACCTATCCCTATCCCCTATCCTGTTGACGAGTACTTATTATGCAGACCTTTTATTTCTTTTTTTGCCAATTGACATTAAAAGTGCAATTTTTTAACAGCCATTAGCCTGTAAAATGTTCAACAAACGCATAGCAACATAATTTGATAGTGATAACTTTCAAAATTGGTATTAAAAAATCACTAAATTACAATTAATTCTAAAATCGATAAAAATGAATTCAACCTAGTTAAACAAATAACTATATTTTCTGACGGAATGGAAGTGTTCAGAGTCGAACGAAGTTATGTTGAAAAATAAAGACAGTTCAGTCTCTACTTCTTTCATCGCTAATTATAAATCACTCTTCAGTACACGTTTGCTGAAGATAAGCTTACTCACCCTAGAAGAGGCGGAGTAAGCAGTGGCCGAATCTTCGTCGTTCTGGTCGTTCGGGTCTATTGTGACTACGTCAATAGTTCCGGGCTGGGAATTCTGTGGAGTTTCGGGTTTTATTATTTGATTTTGAATTCTTTCCTATAACACACACGGAACACCACATCAACATTACATGACGGCACAAACTACCCTTAGAATATTCATAATGTGAACATGCGAACATCAAACGGAAAGTAAAAATAAAAAAATGTGTGTGCTTAAGACCGAACGTCCGAAGTGAAAACTTAAATGGTTGATGTTTGGATCGTACACCAATGCCATCTCTTGACTGCTCCCGGCAGCTTTATCAACTTAAATGTTCAGGTGTGCTGGGCACATAAATGTCAAAATCCTACGAGCATTCTAATCAAATTCTAATAAAATTTTCAAGAAAGAATTTTAATTTTTTGGGAGAAGGCTGGGAAACTCAAATTTTATTATAAAAACCTGGCCAAAAACCCCAAAAACAATTTTAAAAAATCTGATGTGGCCAGCACATGACCTCCCGAAAATTCCATGTTTAAAATAGTAATGAGCTTTAAGTAAAGTATCTTTTTCCGTTCCGGTTGATCGTTTATAAACAAAATCTAATTTGTTGTTTTAATAAATAGAAGTCTGTAATACGAAATTAATTTCGTGCCAAAAATAATCGATTATCATGGGCCTATAGCGCTCACCATCAACTATAACAGTTCGACCTTCATCATTTTCGAAAAAGTAAGTTCCAATGACGCCACCTGACCATAGTGCGCACCAAACAGTCTCATTTTCACATGTAATGGTACCTCGTAAATCACATGAAGATTTTCGTCTGCCCATATCTGGCAATTGTGCTTATCATCATACCCAGAGAGGAGAAAATGTGCCTCACCAAAGAAAAAGATAATCCACAAAAAATCATCATCAACTTCCAAGTGCTCTAAAAACGCAATCTGTGTAAATTCTTTACCGTACATGATCCATGTCGGAAATGTGTAGTTGTAAACCAATATTTGACATTTTGAAAACACGTACTTATACTGACAGATTTATATTTACAAATCAAATATATTTCTACTTAATTCTTCTTAACACGGTTTCATTATTAATGTAAATGTGACAGTGACATTTGTTTAAATACGTCAAAATTTTATTAAAGTAATATGTTTTTGTTTGACGCATGGGTCAGATGATGTACAAAAATAAATTATGTTATAAATTTATATTTAAAGTTATTTAAAGTTATATTATCGTAGAATTGAAGATTGTACCATTATATTATATTTTTAATAGTAAAAGTTGCTGAAAAATTATATTCAATGCAATTTTTTCAAGAAAAACTGGTAAAAGCTTGTATAAGTGATACTTCCGGTTATCTGATATACACTAAAAACTAATCAACTCTTCCCACATTAGTATAGAATGGGAATACAAAATTTCAAAACTTTCTGATTGATAGTATTTGAGTAATCGTGTCCACAGGATTCACACACACATACATACCCACAAACATCATTGTAAAAATGTTAAAATCGGATTCTGGGGACATTAAAACGTGCTTATTCACTAAAATCTCTATATGCTATTTTTAGCACGATCCCTATACCTCCCTTACCTAGGGTAGCGGGAGGTAAAAAGGGTGATGAGTACGCGACTTATTATTCTCCATGTCGTTTTTACACTTTCAAAAAATAAATTTAGCGGTTGTAATCACATTGTACACAGATATCGGTAATGACAGCAGTGACAGTATGAATAAGATACGCCAAAATTGCCAATTTTGAACTAAAGTTTCTTTTTGACAGATATTGTGATGTTTTCCGGTCTTGTATTAATAACCTAACGTAGGCTATGAGCCGAATTAACGTGACGTCACGGACGGTTCTCCCCGACTTTACCCGAATGACCGTGGCGCGTAACGGATCACGGATGGGATCCTAAAATTACGCATTGATAGCGTTTCCGTAACAACCGTGGAAGTTGATTGGGAAAGGAAGGTGAAACGTAAGGAGTATTTTACGCTACGCTATGATAGCGTAGTCTTGGGATCCCACCCCAGCCTTGTTCAGTGCTCAGGCAAAAATGTGCAAAGTGCGCCTAAAGAAGTTTTCAATTCAGAGTAAAAGCCGAGACAGACGACAAAAATTAATGATCATTAACGGTTAGATATAAGGTGCGTACGGTAAATCATACGGAGTTGGAGTATTTACGGAGCGGTGTTGGAGTGGAGTGGGAGTAGAGCTGGAGTTGGAGTAGATCGAGGGAACAAGGTACACTCCTTTATTTGTGATTAACCGAACGAGTAGAGTTAAAGTTTTGGTGCACGAATATAATAACCTCCTTTTTTGATAATCTGATATACTGCACTGCTAAAAAAAAAAAAAATAATGAACCATATAGAAGTTATTCAGTTTGGTATTATCCTTTAATGATTCTGAAGAAAGTATATATTAGAAAAGGTACAGAATTCTCACCATTCCGACATATTGTGCCTAGTTATATTACAAAACAATATTATAAATATAAAATAATGTGTATAATAATATATTTCAACATAAAAATACAAAATGATCTGACAGATGTCAAATAAAACAAAAAAACTCCATGTATGCTTGCATATCGAGGTTGGGCTTATGGAGTTCACACTTTTCACTCCACTTGACTCCATTCTGCATTTGCCGAACGCTTCATTTTAAGACGCTTATCACTCTATGTAATTACCGAAAGGTGCTAGGAGTGTACAGAGTGAAAAGAGTGAACAGAACTCATTTGCCGAACGCACCTATAGTATGCGCATGTGAACTTGAGACTTTTGACATATGTCAAAATTGCGTCTATTAACAAACTAGAAAATAGTGAATGTAGTAAGCTCGTGCTACTTATTGCTTTGTACTCATACAGTACAAAACAATAAGCAACACGTACTTACTGCAGTCAATATTTTCTGGTTTGTTAATAGACGCAATTTTGACTTCCGTCAATAGTCTCAAGTTCACGTGTGCATACTATATCTAACCGTTAATGATAATTAATTTTTGTCGTCTGTCTCGGGTATAATACACATTCTATTTTTATGTGTGGTATAAATTATTTTAATGAAATATGTAAAACATAAATGTAGTGTAGTGACAGTGACTAACCTGAGTTCTAAGTCGTCCCCTGTCGCTATTAGAAAAGTTAAATAAGTAGGTGGCTAAGTAAGCTATAGGGTCTTCTGGTCGTTTATTTGCTACTTCTGTTAAACCTTTGATAAGTGGATCGCCTAGTGCTGAAAACATTCATTACATAATGTGTATTTCTTTAAACATACAACAATAATTCATATATTTTGCTATACATGAAAATTGTAGGGGGTTAGGCACATTTGCCCCCTTCAAAAAGAATTTTTGGATACGCCACTGTGTTATCCGGATAAAATGCATGTCACTAGATGAAAGAGAAAATGTAAATTTTGCAGTTTTTCATTTTTGAGAATAATTTCCAAATTTAATATATTAATTCATTATCTATATATAGTATGTATAGGCTCGTATATAAAGAAAAGTTTTATTTTTAATTCCATTTATAGCAAAATATATAGTTTTTTCAGATTTTATACAGGGAATTTATTTTAACATGCAACATATGGAGAATCACTTCCATGGTTACTCACTATTGTCAAAAAGTGACAGCAATGTAATATTTGTCCATTTTAAAATGCTACAAAATTTGTAGTTTTGTATTATTAAAACTAATTTCCAATAAATTAGCCTACATACGATTAACAAATAATCAAAACATGAATGTTGTACATCTTAACAAACTTTAGCTTACAAAAATTCATAACTTTCATGTAATAAATGTTAAAAAATACCCCCAGTCACTCTGAGGCAATATTCTAGTCGGTCGTAATAAGAATTGACTCCATTTGTGATGTTTTGGAAGTATCTCCTGTGCTGCAATATTATTTATAATGTTGCATTTTAAAATGGACAAATATTACATTGCTGTCATTTTTTGACAATAGTGAGTAACCATGGAAGTGATGGACCATAATGTTGCATTTTAAAATAAATTCTCTGTATGTACTGTTTATAAGGAAGAATTTATATTTCTGTTACAAGTTATAGGTATTTGGAATATTTTAAATTTAAATTAATTTTTTATTTGCATAAACTACAAAACAAATTCCTCGGTAATTACTACATGCTATAAAGCTGTAAAATATGATTTTTATGATTCCTCATTTATTATTTACTAATATTAAAAATATTTACCTATACTTGAAGTACTTCTTAAACTTTACATTAAATGCAGCATCAAAAAATAATTACAACAAAGCATATGCTACAGTCTATTCCATGAGACCTTTCATTGAATGGAAAATAAAGTTGATATTTGACAGGAAAATAGATCATTTACTACTCATCTTTTCGATTAAAGAAACATTTTTAAATGAAGTTATTATTTTGTATAAGCAAATTATTTTTAAAAGAATAATAAACGAGAAATCATTTGAACCTATTTGGTATTATATGTTTAGAATATGCGTTTAATTGGACGGATATTTCAATTTATATTTTATATCATTATCTGATCTGCTAAAATTATTTCGGACAAAATAATTCAGACAAAACATGTACTAGTAGCTTCAAACTAATTCGTGCCCTGCTAAAAAAGCCCCTGCCAATAAAATTATTTCGGACAAAATAATTCGGACAAAACATGCATTAGTAGCTTCAAACTAATTCGTGCCCTGCTAAAAAAGCCTCTGACAATTCTTCAACTGTCTTAATTACGAACTCAAATCTATCAATACATTTTTTCTTAAGCAAAAAGTATCAATTTTGTGACGTTTTAAAAAACGTCCGTGCTTTGTCTAACTCATATATCGACCAGTTTTTTTAAAATTAATCTTCAAAATTGGGACATACATATTGTATTGTAATGTTATAATTGTATTTAACGCTATTTTACTTATACTCGCCGTCAAGTGAGTATGGACTGATGCTTAACTTTTTTCCTTTTCCGCACCCTGTCCCTTGTACTGCGGTGTTGCCGCTTAATTGGCAACAAGTCCATACTTATTTGACGGCAAGTATAGTTGAAATTCATGGTATTAAAATGGAACACTTTTCAAAATTATTTTGTCCGAAAGTATTTTGAAGACTCATGCTGCTAAATGAATACTAAATAAACACTCTTTTTATATTTATGTTGTTTAGTAACTTTATTATTGTTTTTATTTTTTTAAACTGCTCTAATATTTTGAAATACCAACATCAGTATACCGAATACATCAACGTTGTACGTCCAAAGGAAACCCGATTTCGACTTCGTCTGGGACGGTCTAAAGATGAAATTTACAAACAAATAAAACACATTTTGTCATTTGTAAATCTTACAGTAGAATGTGAATACATAACCTAAAAATAGTCTTACACTTACATGATGCTAAATATCTGCCTTCTTCTGTTCTAAACAATGGAATATCGACTTGTGGGTTTGAGTTTGCATTTTCTGAAATGAAAACAAAAATCAGATGTTGAAAATACTATAAAAAAAAACTATAGTATTCTTCAGGTAAGAATGTCGTTGAGCAATAGAAAGTGTAGTTGAGTTATAGAATCTGTTCATAAATGAACAGATTCAATGACCTGTGTAGCAAAAAGAGACTGTTTCATTTATGTATGTCGTCAAGAATCATGTACTTTTTATTGCGCAAAGACATTTTTACGCGTAGAATACTATAAGTGTAGAGCAAAGCAGTGTTTTATCATATATAAGAAAATGAAAGGAGGTGGTAAAATAGGAATAAATGTAGCTAAAAATAGTTTTACAAGAGCATTCATGAAGAGAATAGCATATTGAAAAATTCAGAAGGTAACTTATTTTTAGCACAAGCTAGAAATTCGGGCACGAGCCACGTAGTACGATAGTGCGAGTATAATTTTATATGTTAAAATTCTATGTTCGAGAGTAAATTCATTTGCTAATCGATAGAAATGCAGTACATATATGGTACGCACGCACTCAATTCCAATGACAAGAATTTGGAATGAGATACATAGTTCAACATTCTCACACCAGATGGCAGTAATGATTTTTGTTAAAATTTAGACATTTTTCGCCTAGAATTTTTTAAAAACATAACCTAACGAAACGACCTAACCTATCGCACAAAACTCAATAGATCAATCCAGAACAAATGAATTTCGTGAGTGGCAGCTGTCAGAAATAAATTTCATACATAATTTACTCAATGATGGAGCCATGGAAAAATTTATGGGTTAATTTTATAAATGAATTGTATCAAAATAAAAATTCCTCGACATTTATTATAAGATATATAATTAAATAATTTTTAAAAATATTCAAAATTGAGGTTAAAATCACTCCTGTCATTCTGGAATGGTCTATCTCGGAAAACTAGGATTGTTATATTAATTTTTTAGATATTGCGAGTCAATATTATGGTACGACGGCTTGGAAGGGTCAAAACGTACGATTTTATTTACTGTAATCCCGACTTTTAAAGTCGGGATTATGAGTTGTCAGTTAGGTTACGTTGCAGTTTGGATTTTTTTACAATAAAAAAATATAAACTACAACGTAACCTAACTGGCAACTCATAATCCAGACTTTAAAAGTCGGGATCCTGAGTTTAAAAGTAGAGATTATGAGTTGCCAGTTAGGTTACGTTGTAGTTTATATATGCAAAATAAAATCTAATTAGTAGTAATTTATTTAAAACATTTTTGTCTTAAATTAAATGGGAAGTTTCGCGCAAGGAAAAATTGTTTTCCCATGTTAAACGCATATAACCCGCTTTTTAATTAACACCTGTACATAGATCTTTTCTGATCAAACGACGAAATATTCACGTTTTTAAAATAAATGTAAAACATAGCAGAAACGCAAATTGACGTAGGTATCTTATTCAAAGTTTATATCTTGTTACTGAGATCTTATCGTATACTGCATTTTAATCCACCAATCATATTTCGACACATTTCTATGCAAATAAACTACATTCACCTCATCTACATTCACATAAGTTATTATTCTTTAAAACACCATTTATGACATCCATTCGTTCCTGATGCCCAAACTATCTCAACTGACTCACTCCCACTCTTTCATCGTTATTTTTAATCATACATTCTTCATACACCACGCAAATATTAAAAAATAGAGTAGAACATGCCAAAAATATGATAAAGAATGAAACAAAAGCAATTTAGATTAGCTACACTTTTGAAAAGATAGGAAAGAAGAAATAATATGAATTGCTTCCCTCACATATTATGGTGGAAAGGTAAAATAAAAGGCATTTCACATCACAAACGTTTATTTACGGTATATCAATATAAGTACAAAATATGCACAAGTAGCACTGTAATAAGTTCAAATACACAGAAGCACTGACATGAATCTTCGCGTGCACTCACAAACACTGGTTCATGCACACACAAAGTGATGAAAAATTCTCTTACTGACCTAACGGTGCTAACTTTTCTTCTTCGATTTATCTTCTCTCTTGTGGTTGTAAAAAATGATACAAATTTGGCACTATTTACAATATGTGAACTTATCCTAGTAAGCGTTTTCTTTTATTGCGTTGAGGTTAGGGTTTTTTATGATATTAGGTTGGATCTTCGGCGCCGGAACATGCTTACAAACAATTGAGCGATGTGTAGCGAACTATGCATCGCTAGATCTTTTTCCAGTTGTAAAATATTTGTAACTGCAGTAGCAAAATCTTCAAAAGTTTGTATTTCGGTGACTCCTACACATTGTTGATTGGTAACTCGCACAACTTCAGACGATTGGTGTGTTTCTTTATAGGTTAGACCTCGCACTGTGCACAAATGTCTCAAATTCCCTGGTTCTTTGACCAAATAGGGAAATTTTACGTTCAAAGTAAACTGCATAGTATTTCCTAAACTTGTTGGGCGGGCAGAAAGAAACCCCAACTTGTCATCTCTTTTAAAGGTTAAGTGCTTTTCGAGTTCGTTCAAAATTTTGACTGTTTTCGAATAAATAGACCCAATATGACCTGGTTTTTCAGTTCGCGTACTACACACTATCCGTATGTGATCTAATACGTTAATCCAAATAGCGACATCTCCAGAATTACTCAAGAAAACGCCTCTTCCATACGGCCAATGTTTTCCATGTAGTCTATCCGATTCGCCTATGTTCCATAATGGAATCAGCAAGCCTGATGCTGCTAAACTTACCCGAATTTCAGACGGATCTTCCAGAATTTCATTCATTGTATAATACGTTCCATTTCCTGTTTCTTCTAGCTGTTCTTCCGTTATGCTAGGTTGAAATATTCGCGCCATTTCTGGTTTCATCAAAACTGTAGTTATTTTTCTTTCAACTTTTTCTAGTTGACCAATAGGTAACGATTTTGGCATTTCATATTCTTCTAAATTTCTACACACATCTAAACTACTACTAAGAATCCATTTTCCGTGTGCATCTAAATCATAATCTATATCTAATTCATCTATACTTTCTACTGATTGTGGTATATATACGCTAGTAGGATGGTCCGCAAAATCTGCATTTACGTTTAGACAATGAATCTCTTTTATTAAAGGGTCAAAAAATTCGTGGAACACAGCATATGAATAAAAATCCGGAGCAACTACCCCAAAAGGAAAATCTTCTTCCATGGCTGCCTTGAAACTCATCTCTTGAGGTAGTTTTTTAACACTGGGCCAGAGCACGTCGTAGAAGTTGTGGTCGAGGCGCGTTAAACGCGCTCGAACTGCGTCGAAAACAGGACGACGTAAGTATCGCCCGAGGCAGGAAAGTGGTATCGCAGCTTGGACTGATATTTGGGAGGCGTTGGAGTCGCGTCTACCTTGGAGAAGACGGTAGCATCGGTCCAGTACTAGGAGCATATCGGCGTCGTCCAGGTCCTTCCGGGCTGAGTACACGTCGTTCGGGACTAAAGTTACGGGGGTTAGAATCATGAAATGCAAAGAAAAGGTGCACAAGAAGAGTGAATGTGTGTATGTATCGGAAATTAAAAATCAAATTTAGATATGATGTATGCGTCGCAAGTAAATGTAGTAATTTTAGGAAAATAGAACTTTCTGGTATACAGGTATTTTTTTTATAATCGGGCAGATATGGGCATCTTAAAAACTTTAATTGTTGGGCTACTTGCGTGGTACTGAAAATCCGATTTCTATCACTATACAGTGTGTCCCATTTAGAGGTGCCACCATTGGGATCTCAAGAACTATAAGAGATACGATGTCGGTTAAATGGAACTTTTTGTGCGCCTTTGGGAGGCCATCTCAGATGTGCTTTTGTTTTTCCAAAAATATTCATAGGGCACTAGATAATGACGAAAAACTGATTATTGTTGATTTTTACCTCCCGCTACCCTATGGAGGTATAGGGATCGTGCTAAAAATCACATATAGAGATTTTAGTGAATGAGCACGTTTTGATGTCCCCAGAATACGATTTTAACATTTTTACAATGATGTCTGTAGGTATGTATGTGTGTGTGTCTGTGTGTGTGGATCATGTGGACACGATTACTCAAATACTATCAATCAGAAAAATTTGAAATTTTGTATACCCATTCTACGCGAATGTGGGAAGAGCTCATTAGTTTTTAGTGTATATCGGATAACCGGAAGTATCATTTATACAAGCTTTTAACAGTTTTTCTTGTATAAAATTCATTGAATAAATTTTTTAGCAACTTTTACCAATACAAATTAAATATAATTTCACAATCTTCAATTCTACGATAAGCATTTAGTAAATAACTTGAAATAACTTTAAATATTGAATTATAAAATAATTTATTTTTGTACATCACTTTGCCTCTGTGTCAAACATAAACAATATTTTAATAACAAATTTGACATATTTCAACAAATGTCACTGTCACGAAGAAATAACAATAAAATTAGTAATGAAACCGTGTTAAGAAGAATTTAGTAGTTTAAATATGATTGTAATGAAATTAAGGTTTGTAAAAATAATATATTTTGCAACATACATAAATATTAGATATACAGGATAATTCTATTTTAGTTTGATGTTTGCAGCATTATATATCAAACAGCTCTCAAATATGAACGTGATTTCAAAGTGTCAAATAATAGTTTGCAAATACACATTTACGAAATGGATAATGTACGGCGAAGAATTTACACAGATTGCGTTTTAGAGCATAAGGAAGTTAGGTATTTGGTGATGATTTTGACAATAATGTATGTGTGACGATTTTTCCTTAAAATATATTAAGATCCGAAACTTCGCAAAGTTGGTATTTAATACTCTTATATAATTAGATTGCGTTTTAGAGCATAAGGAAGTTGGTGCTGATTTTGACAATAATGTGTGTGTTACGATTTTTTCTTAAAATATATTAATGATCCAAAACTTCGCAAAGTTGGTATTTGCTAACAGATTTTTCAGGAAAAACATAACAAAATATAATCCAAAATTTCGTATTACAAACTTTTCTATTTATTGGAACAACAAAGTAGATTTTGTTTACAAACGATCAATGGAAGTGATACTTTACTTAAAGCTCACTGCTATTTTAAACATGGAATTGGCGGGAGGTCATGTGCTGGCCACAACAGATTTTTTCTTTTTCAAATAACTTCTAAACTATTGGTAATTGAGAAAAACGTTTCAAATATAAAAGATAGATATTTTTATTAACTAACCAGTGGCGTACGACACAAATTTTTATATCCGTAAATTTTCGAGATATAATACAAACTTATATTTTTTTAAATGGAACCCATATCTGATTTTAGTCTCTAAAAATTAACTATTTTTTTCTCTTTTCAATGTTAAAAAGAAACCATGTTAAAAAATGTACCGCATAGATGGCATAACATACGACAACGTTTTAATTAGAATTTGACATTAGTTCATTTTTCTCTCTCTCTGGGCTCTCAAATATATTAATTACTTCACAAATAAACACGTAGGTAGTTACATGCAATTTAAAATACCGATAACAAAAAGACAAACTAAAATACTAACCTCCAAACTATTGTAGAAACGTCAAACAGGAGATCTACATTACCCGTACAAACAAACGCTATGGCTTTACGACCGTTTATTGGTGCGGCGTAATTCTACGTCATACAGGGCGGGAATTCAAATAATCAAATTTCATTATTTTTTTCTGGCTAATTAATAAAAATTTTGTCAAAAGAAAAAATATGGGAAGTTTTTACCTACTCTTCAAACATATTAAATAAAAAAAATGGAACGCAAGTAGCCCATTATAACTATATAAAAACAATTGATTATATGAATTACTATTTATCTGCGTTAAGTAAATGAACGTAGAAAAAATTACAAGTGTGAACCTTATATCCTTAAGTAATTATGTAAAAATATACTATTATTTGCAACATTACTAATATTGTATGAAATAATTACATAATGCATTTTTTTAAAAAGTTGTCCTTTGACTACAATAGCAATAGTAGCATACATTGACTGTGTTTAAAAATTCGTTTGGCTTTTACTTTCCGATATTGTACATTGTGAAAATAAAAATAAAAAACAACTAACACTGAGAAATATGTATAATACACTAATTATAATATACGGTTATTATTTATTGCTGAAAACAACCTGAAAATTCTATTCTAAATCTGAGGCCCGATATTTTCATCTCTGATTGAACTGCCGGTTAACTTAACTGTCGGTTAAAAGAACAATGTGACATCGAAAAATTGACAGATGTAATTTTTACAACTTATGTTACAATATCGATGTTATGTTTTTCTTTTAACTAACAATTAGATTAACAGGCTGTTTAATCGGAGATGAAAATACCGGGTCTAAGTAAATAAAAATAAAGATAATACTCGTATAGACAAGGTGTCCATTCGTCCCCGAAAGAAGATTTATGTTCCCGCTTATTTTTGTACTCGGATTTGTTTCCGATTCTATCATTTTCTCTGAAAGCTACGAAATTAAAAAAATAAATAAATAATGAAAATGAAACCGGAGGTACATGTTTAATTTTACTACTTTAAAACTGAAAATGACGCTAATTTCGCAACTATGCAATAGGCAGAGCACGAATCTCTTGTCTGCACTTTCGATATTTTGTTGTCAAGAATCGCTCGGTAAGCGATAGAAAATCATGTTTAAGTAAGAAGGGGATAAATATGTGCGACACTCGTCCCGGAAGCCTCAAGAAAAAAAAAAGGCACTAGTATAGCTATAGATAGTATATCGAAGTTCAATGTTGATATTTCTGCACAAATTGAGAACATGGTACCTATTTGATTTAATTTTTTTTAAGTGTTTTATTTCAAAGTTTAGTGTTGTATAGTAGGTCAAGATGCAGCCTAATGGAGGGTTATAATTTTGACGTCACACACAAACCATAACCATTTTTAAAGTTCTGTCATTTGTCACCTGTGTTTTGATATTTGAGTTCTATACACGATTTAAAATATACTGGTTATGCCACTTGTCATGTTTTTCATTGTTTCTGATGGTCCGTTTGATACGTGTTTCCTTGAATAATCCGCTAGATGCGCTACATGAGAACGACCCTACCACAGCAAACTATTTTTACATAATATATAAAAAATGAAATGCATAATGAATTTATTTTTAAGAGAAATTTATATATTTAATGGAAATCTGAATCAATACATTGTTAGAATTTAAAATTGGAAAAACTAAATAAATTGATAGAACCGTATGCTTCCAGATTTCCATTCGGTAATAATATGTTCTTCCCGAAAATGTTTTCGGCAAACATCATTCGATCTTAATTCGCGATCATCTCTACTAATTGCACATTGCCATTTTTTAAAAAGTGATATATCGAGTGGAGCAGCAAACAGAGATTCTTTTTGAGTGGATTTCTTGTAACCGGTTTCACATCCAGGAATGAAACATTTTCTATTTAATTTTCTTTTCATTTTGCATTAATTGCATTATCTTTCAACAGAATATTTATATTACATTACATATAATACGAATATGTACTTCAAAACCTGTTTTATTTACCTTTCTATAAGATATAACATGTAATATTTTCAAAATGACATACAAATGACAGGTGTCAGTTGGGTCGTTCTTACGTTGCGCCTCTAGCGGAATAAACGAGAAAACACGTATCGCTTTGGACCCTCGTTTTGTGTAGAGTGGCACAACCAGTATATTTTAAATCGTGGTTCTATATAATTTATTGTCTTCGGTTGGCTGTGGGAACTTAAAGAATTTCATATTTGTCATGTATTATTTAAAATTATAGCGGGAGTCACTGTTGTAAAGACCTTACACCCAGTTCATTTTTCATACATGGAACCATCTTGTTGCAACTATCATCATGACAGCGATTTGTTTGTATTACAACATGTGAGTCACAATATCAATAGATGGCAGCATGAAAATATGTCTGTGTAACCGTAGACTACGCTATTAAATACAAGACCCGGAAATAACTCAAATTTTGTTTAAAAATCTGGCCAAAAACTCTAGTTCCAAAACCGCTGATGAGGGCGCGACTTATTCCCGCTGTCATTCAAATGTAATTTTTAGACTGTCATATAGTTATTTTCATAACAAGTTATGAAAAATACCAAATATCACGCGAGTGTAAATTGACGCACGACGCGTAGCGGAGTGCAAGTCAATACACACGAGCTAAGATATTTGTATTTCATACAAGCTATGAACATTATTTTTTAGACGAACTTAAATAAATTTTACTTTTTTTACAAAACTAAAATTTAGGTTCAAACGCACGGGCAGCTGACAAATGAATAATGTATACATATAGCCAGAAAATAATGGCATAGTAACCTAGCAATCGTGTCAACTATTACGATATGAAATATATCGTAACACTAATGTCATAAGCATCGACCTTTAAACTAATGGACCAAGTGTCTCCTATTCTTTTATTGTTAGAATAATGCTCCAACATAAAAGGATAGAAATATACATCTGTCTTTCAACAGTACAGAAGTTCTCAGTTAAAGAATACTGCGCACTCATTGTACATCTTTTTCAGACATATGTAAACCTATATACATCGCTCTCTATCACTGAATCGTTGTCAAAATCTACATTTGACGTTTCGTTACTGCGTATTATTTACCTTTTTGGAGAACATTTACAATTATTTCTGTCAATATATACGTAAATATGTGTTGTGAGGTGTGTATGCGACAAAATAATGGGGAAACGGTGTATTTCGTGCAGTCAGTAGTACGTACGCGGTTCAGCTGTGTCACTTCATATGTAAGTTCTTATTAATTATTACTTGTCCCCAATGATATACATATGTATATAAAGATTGTATTAAAAATATATAATAAAACGAATTATGCAATAACAAGTAGGGACAAATCAATTTTTTTATTTTGCCGCGTTTTCTTAACTTCCGTACTGTTGAAGGATAGAGATACTGTGTCTGTACCGTTATGGCGGGACAAGCGTTTTGCTCGTACGCTGCGTCTATTAGTTTAAAGGTCGATGGTCATAAGTTCAACTTTCAGTGTTAGGATACTACGTTGATATGTCATATCACAATGGTCGTCTAAAAAAAATATATTGATATTATCAATTTAGCGGTTATAACCACAAAACACGTACGTCAAAAAAGAGAGCCCTATGACAGCGAGAATAAGTCACGCCAAAACGGCGAGTTTGGAACTAGAGTTCCCGTTTGACAGATATTGTGATGTTTCCCGGCCTTGTATTTAATAACGTATAACCCTCCATTATATTGTCTGAGTCCGATTTGTACGGCGCCACACTTGCGGTTCTGTTTACTGTTGCAACTACGCGGATACAGTAAAATTTTTGAAAGAAGTCCGATCAAGGCCATCTACGAATTGTATCTATGAATTAAGATTTTATGCTGTCAAATTTAGTAGTGTCGTTTACATAGTTTTTATGAGATATTATGTACCCTCATAAAAACTAAGTAAAAGACACTACTAAATTTGACAGCACAAAATCTTAATTCATAGGTACAATTCGTAGATGGCCATCTTTCAAAAATTTTACTGTACAAGCTCTGTTTTATGGGGTCCCGTGGCCGCGTGCCTGAGTGTCTGGTCGCGAACCTGGGGGAACCGGGTTCGATCCCGACCGGCGCCAAATATTTCCAATTTTAAATGGCACAAAAGTGACTCCTGTGGTGTACTCTCCACACCAGCTATGAGTGCCCGTGAGGTGACGCCTGGTAAGCGCCCACACGGTAAAATATATCATCTTTACCGATGTCTATATGTGTAGATAATGGCACATCCAGAAATGGGTAATATGTCGTGATGATATATTTATTTATTTATTTTACAAGCTCTGTTTTAAAAAATGCATGTTGTCTTACTGAATGGTGTCAACCGCAACCGCATACATAACCGCAACGTGTCGCCGTTATGCCTGTATTACACTAGCGGGTTTTGCAGCGGTTGGCGTGTGCGGGTTCGTGTGATTCCTCGACCAATAGGAGTACGGCGGTTTGCGGGTGCGAGTGAAAGAATACGACAGGCTATTTTATCACACGCCAGCCGCACCCGCAGCCAATCACAGAGCCCGATACTGTCACGTGAATGCCTTGGTTTGACATGTGCTAGTTTTCGTCTGTGCCAGTGCAGCATTTTTCTGTTATTTTGGATTTATTGACTTGAGGCGAGAATGACTGCTTACAAAAAAAGACAATAATCTGTTTTCTTTAGAAAAGGAATTTTTAGTTCTAGAGTTAACAGAGACGGCCAATATTACGGGAGTTCACCGCCGTCTCAAACTGTTCTCGCCTTCGATAAAAAGTCAAGACGAATAAACAGTGGGCGATGTGCCACTCGCTTCAAAACCCGCTAGTGTGATACGGGCTTAAGTCGACTATTAAATATAATTTGGCACAAAAGTGACCCCTGTGGTGCACTCTCCACGCCAGCTATGAGTGCCCGTGGGGTGACGCCTGGTAAGCGCCCACACGGTAAAATATATCGTCATCATTACCGAGGTCTACATGTGTTGTAGATACTGGCACACCCAGTAATGGGTAATATGCCGTGATGATATATTTTATTTATTTATTTATTTAAATATAATTTTATAAAAGTAGTTACAGGATGAGAACCGCTGCTCTATATAATAAAAAATCTAATTTAATAATTTTAACATGTTATTTCACAATGAACACCACACCAAGAGACATCCATTCAGCATTCAGCTACACCCAGCAAGCGTGTATGGTGTAGGTAAGTATGATATACCCTTGAGCACACCCTGAGTGTTATAAAGAAGAAGAAGAACTCACCCTTGTCTTGCAGCATTTCGTCTGCCTGATCCTCTTCAGCTCCAAACTCTGCAAGCAATTGTCTATGGCTGAACTCTTCTCGGTTGTCCTTGTAGTAGTCCGGCGTGTGTCCCAACTAGAAAAGAGATTAGGGTGAAATAAATATTAGTCGAATTTGGAAATATGTATTTGGTACTCTTCTAAATTATAGTTTCAATATCAATATTTCAATTTTGTTATCTTTATAAGTCAAAATTATGTTTTTAGAAATTATTATCATTTTTCTCACAATTGTCTTTGGTTAGTCTGGATGTCAGCCGCTTATGGCCAGTTGCACCAACAAGGCTTAAATTTTAAGCTAGGTTTAAACAAAAAATGCAAATTGAAATTTTGACAGCAATATACATATTACAAATTCATTTGACATTTAATTTCAACGCAATATTGTCAATTTAAGCCAAGTTTAATATTTAAATTACTTGGTGCAATCGGCCATTAGATGTGTAGGGTTGATATTTGGCTATGATTTCGTATGATAACCTTTCACCCCGTACCCTTCAGATATGCTCTACTGAAGAAGAAATCCGTTTGTTGTTACTTAGTCTATACCTTTTCAACTTCAAATTGAGACCAAACAATATCAAATTGAGACTAACCAATTTCAAATTGAGACTAAGCAATTTCAAATTGAGACTAAACAATTTCAAATTGACAATACACAATATCAAATTTAGACTAAACAGTTTCAAACTGAGAATAAATAATAAATAATAAAGCAGAACTATAGACCCATATATATATTGTTACTGTAAAAAAATAGTTGTCAAAGTTTTTTCCTTTACTTAAGAATAAATTATTTCATCTCAAATATCAAACAGCCCGATTCTCAAAAAAGTTTAAGCTAATCCTCATTTTTGGATTAGTGAATTCTATTCTATTCCGGTATTTAAATTTTAATCTTCCTAATATTATCAAAAAAGGTAGAAACTAGGAATAGATTGGACTACCGTGAGTATTTATAACGTGAAACATTGGATTTGTCATCCATTGTTACGACTTGACATTTGATTGACAGCATTGTATTTGCCCGTCCCATTTAAATTGAAACATAGGGAACGAATTTGACATTTGACAAGACGTCAGTGGACGTTTTGTTTAAATAATTCTACCTGTTTTCTAAATTAAATTTAGTTGTAGAAAAAATATTGTGTGCACCTTGTTCCCGAGTGATTTTCTGACAATACTTAAATATAATATATATATATAGTCGATTCCTCGGAATACCCTCGGGGTGTTGAGGATTGATCTTTAGGTATTTAACTCTCTGTAAAGTCTTTCCACTCTTTTCTATTTTGTGCAAGTTCTATAGCTCTTTGTTTGGTTATATTTCTCTCCTTAATTATTTCATTTATCGTGCCATCCCAGGTTTTCGCTGGTCTACCTCTATATCGTTTCCCTGTGGCTCGTGTTTTCCATATACTTTTGACTGGTCTGTCTTCTGGTAGTCTTGCAAGGTGTCCAAACCATTTTAATTGTTTTTCTTTGATTTTTCCTTTTGCTGATTTTACTTGTAGTCTTTCTCGTATTGTATCGTTTCTAATTCTGTCCATCTTGGTTATTCCTTCGATTCTTCTAAGTACTTTCATTTCAGACGCTTGTATTTTACTTTCTTGCCTCTTGTTTATCACCCACGTTTCACTTCCCTGTAGTAAAATCGCTTGATGTATTGTTTTGTAAATTATTAATTTTGTTGTTTTCGATAGGCTTTTATTGCTATATATTAATGGGTTGAGTGTGTAAAAGGATTTTGCAGCTGCTTGGATTCTGGCGTTGATTTCTTCCTCATATCCTCCTGTACTTTCGACTAGTCCTCCTAAATATTTAAAACTATTAACTTGTTGCAGGGGTAATGAGTTAATGTTAACTGTCATCATCTTCTGTTTTTTGCTGATGCACATTACTTTCGTTTTGTCTACATTTATTTCCATGTTTGCCAATTTGAGTTCTTCATTCCATTTAATTAAATTTGCTTGAAGTTCTTGCTCTGTACATCCGAAAATAGCCATGTCGTCCGCAAACGCACACTCCGTAATTTTAATTCGTTGTAAGTTTAAATGTCCAATCATTGTTTCCTTTAGCTTAGGTTTTACTTTTTTCATTATTTCATCTAGATATATTACGAAAAGTAGTGGGCTTAGGTTTCCTCCTTGTCTTAATCCGTTCTGTGTTGTAAATTCTCTTGATATGTTGTTGCATGTACGAATCAAATTCTTGGTATTATTATATATGCTTTTAATTGCTCTTATTAGCTTATTCCCAACATTCTTATCTTTTAATGTCTTCCATAATTTTTCTCTATCAACTTTGTCGAATGCTTTGACTAGGTCTATAAAGCATATATAAATTTCTTTATTAAAAGTCAGAGTTTTCTCAATGAGTTGTCTTATAGTAAAGATATGATCTTGTATACAATATCCCTTTCGGAAACCGCTTTGTGATTTCGTTAGATCTTTTCCAATTTTTATTCTAAGTTTGTTTTCTATTATGCTCTCATATAACTTTGCCATTGTACAAATTAGAGAGATTCCTCTATAATTTGAGCACAACCTGTTATCTCCTTTTTTATGCACTGTCATTATAATAGTAGTATTCCATTCGTTAGGGATTTGTTCCGTTTCCCATATTTTGTTAATTAGATGGTGTATTATTTCTACTCCATCTTCTCCGATGTATTTTATTTGTTCAGGCTTAATGTTGTCGCATCCTGCGGCTTTACCTACTTTAATTTTTTGAATAGCTTCCTTTATTTCTTCCTCGGTTATTTTTTCATTCTTTACAATGTCTTCTTCTTCAACGTATTGTGCAGTTACATTAGTGCTTTTCTTATTTGTCTCTAGGAGCTCTTCAAAATATTCTACCCATCTTTCCATAATACTTTCTGTATCTGTGAGAATATTCCCTTCTTTATCTTTTATTTGCTTTAGTGTAGCCGTTTTCTTATTTTTTTGGGTTTTAATAACTTTATAAAATAGTTTCTTATTTTCTCTAAAATTATTTTCCATCCTTTTTCCAAAGTCTTCCCAAGAACTATCTTTAGCTCTTTGAATTAATTCTTTTGTTATTTTTCTTTGTATTTTATATACTTCATAATCCTCCGGTGTTTTAGTTTGTAAATATTGTTTCCATTTTTGTTTTTTCTTCTCGATTTCTTGCTTAATTTCTGGGCTCCACCAATGAGTTTGTTTTTTCCGATTTTGTTGAATATATGTGCCACAGGCTGTTTTAGTTGCTTCATAAATAATTGTTTTTATGTGATACCATGTCTCTTCTACATTAAGACTACTAATATCTCCCAAATGATTAATTTTGTTTTTTATCTCTTCTTGGTACTTTAGCCTTACTCCTTCTTCTCTTAATTTATGTATTTTTATATTCTCTCTTACTGTAGTCTGTTCTTTTACCTCTGTTTTTTTAATACAATTTATTTGTTTAACTTTGGTTTTCATTTCTAGCAGGTAGTGGTCACTTCCTATTTCATGGCCTCTTTTAACTCTAACATCTTGTACTTTGTTTTTGTACTTACTTCCTGTTATAAAATAATCAATAATTGAACGTTCGTTTCTGCTTGCCACTTCTCGTGTATATTTATGTATATCTTTATGTTGGTATAACGAGTTTAGTATGACTAAATTATTAATTATGCATAAGTCTATTAATCTATTACCATTATTATTTCTAACTGCTTCTCCATGTTTTCCCAACACACTTTCTATGCCTTTGTTGTCATTTCCTATTCTTGCGTTTAAGTCCCCTAGTAGAAAGAACGGTTCACTGATATCTTCGATTATTAATTGCAACTCCTCCCAAAATTTATCTTTAATATCTTTTTTCTCGTCGTCATTGGGCCCGTATACAATTAGGAATTCAACTTTATTTCCATGTAGATTTACTTTTACATTTAAAATTCTTTCAGAGTGGCATTTCCAATCTATTAGTTCTTGTGTACAGTTTTGTCTAATTATGCATCCCACTCCTGCTTTAGCACCCTCATTATCTTGTACCCCACTATAAATAAATATGTGACCTCCTTTAAGTTTTTCTAATCCTTCTCCCTTTTTCTTGGTTTCTGTTAGTCCTAGTATAGTTAACTGCGTTTTCTCGAATTCATCTATTAATTCAGTCTCTTTATTTTTAATACTTTTTATGTTCCACGTTCCTATTTTTATATTTGTGTAAATATTATTTTTATTTGTTATCTCCTTAAGCAATTCCGTGTCCGTTGCAGTTGTCTTTTTCTGTACCTCTTGGTATGGGGTGCTTATTAGTTTTTTGAACTATGTCCAAATTCCTTGGGCTTAGTACTTGAGTTTTCTTCTAGGCCATTCTCAGATTTGCTCCAGTTTAGTGTTTTACCATTAATAATAATTTTCCTGTAGCCTATCTTAACATTGTTGCCTTTTTCTTTTTCTGCTCTGGCTCTTTTCCTGATAGCTGTTTGTACACTTATTTCCTCTTTAGTAAAGTCGCTTTCGATAAATATTCGTTTTGTTCCCAGTTTTGATTTATTCTTGAGGATTTGGATTTTATCTTCAAAGCTATTTAGTTCTACTAATATTGGTTTATTCTCTTTTTCAGTTTTCATAACTTTGATGTTTTTTATAGTAGCAGATATCTTTAGTTCTTGCTTAAGAAATTCTTCGACTGTACTCTTTGCTGTATTATTTCCTTGTATTGCCAAGCCTTTAATAATTATATTATTTTTCTTTTCTTTTTTGTTAATATTTTCAAGCGTTTCCTCAAGTTTATTTATCCTTGTTTCCAGTTGTTGTTTTTCGTTTTTCCATTTCTCTTCTTTCTCTTTGAATTCTATTTGTAGAGTGTTGATCATATCTTGGTTAGTTTTGATATCTTTTTTCAATTCATCTTTAGTAGTTCTTATTTCAGTTTTTATCTCTTCTGAAAATTTTTTAAGCAATTCTTCTATGTTCGCCATTTCTTCTTTTTCTATTTCTTCCAGGTTCTCTGTTTTAGGTGGTGTCCTTATGATTAATTTGCTTCGTTTGAAAGCTTCCGTTTCTTCTTGTTCCTTTCGTTTCCTTTTTGATTCAGGGTCTGTTCTTGATCTGAACGTATTATTACTCATCTGTCAAGCCGAAAAGATATCCTCAACACCCCGTATGTAGCACTCTATAAAATAAAATTATTCAAATGTTTTTAACAATTTTAAGTAGTCTTTTGTGAATAAACCACGCAAAAGAGCATCAGCGTTCGCACAGTCTTTGGTGGGGAGAGTTTGTACGGGTAGCTCCCAGCTCACGGTCACGGCTCAGCCTCAGAGTCGTCAGTCTTTCAACGGCAGCGGTAGAAGGAATACACACAAGGTCACTTGTCGCACCTTTCACACGCACTATCACCCAACACTCCCCGCCTTGTTACTGTCACCTGTTTGTATCAATGCCGGTCCTGCGCAAACGGTTTCGACTTCAAACGTCAGTCAATATCACGGTAATTCCAACCTCACAATATGTTTATTGGCAAAATTTAAAGTCTTATTTAAATCTTATATACCCTCGACTTATTTGGTTTTTTTAATCACTTCTGTTCTCTTGGCACTTAACTTTAAAATAACCTATGTTTTATTATTAAAGCACAACAATTCCCTAAAAAATTCGGGTTTATTGTTGGTGCACTAAAAACACATGCGTATCAAAATTTCTAAATTATTATTATTAAATATAATACTTCTGTCAAATTCATTCCCTATGAAATGAGACAGGTAAATACATAGCTGTCAATCAAATGTCAAGACGTAACTTATAGCGGTTATCTGTCATATTGACACGATGTCAGTAGAGGTTAATTTTGTTTAAATAATTATACCTGTTTTCTAAAAATTAAATTTAGTTGTAGAAAAAATATTGTGTGCACCTTGTGCCCGAAATATGTTTAGTGCTCTTGAGTGGTTTTCTGACTTGGGTAAATTTCTTACAATATTTGAATTATAATACATCTGTCAAATTCGTTCCCTATGTTTCATTATAAGTAGGACACGCAAATACATTGCTGTCAATCAAAAGTCGAATCGTAACTATGGATATGACAAACCCAATGTTTCACGTTAAAAAATACTCACGGTATATTGTAAGATAAAAACTGTTAAAATTAGAGTAGAATTCGCTAATCCAAAAATGAGGATTAGCTTAAACTTTTTTGTGAATCGGGCTGTAAATTAAAAATATCTATTATATACTATAATAATTAAGATTTGTTAATAAATATTTATTTGAATAACTTAAATTATTTTACATTAATCTATGTATTAAAAAGTAAGATCAATTTCATTTAATGCATGAGGAAATAAATCTTTGAATATGAGCGACATATCGCGCACAACAATAATTGTTGTGCGCGTTAATTATTAACTAATATTCTCCCATATAATATTTTCCAGCCTTTGTAAACGATATTCTGTTTGGGTAATATTTTCTCGGCCTTTACCAATTAAAATATTGGGCATTTAAATTCTCTATTTGAAATTAATTATTCCCAATTTGAAATTGTTTATTCTCAATTTGAAATTGTTTAGTCTCAATTTGAAGTTGTTTAGCCCCAATTTGAAGTTGAAAAGGTATAGTTTAGAGATTCATACTCGAAAGACATAGAGTTTATGTTGGTCTTTTATGTTCAAACAACATTTTAAGTTTTAGTTTTGGCTCGCGTTCTGCGTAACGCGAGTATTTTGGCCTAGGGATGCATAGGCATCTTTAGGATTTAGGGCCAATCTTACTATCTCTGGTTAAAATTTTAACTATCAGTTAAATAAACAAAACCGAAACGAAATGAACTCTCAAATGGCAAATTTATAATTGCTGCCAATCCGATTTAATATTGTTCGTTTAACTGATAATTAAAATTTTAACCAGAGATGGTAAGATTGGGCCTTAGTTATGTTTAGTTATGTTTAATGTAGTCGTTAATAATAAGTAGTGAATAAATATATAAATAAAATTTAGTAGATATAAAAAATATTAAGTGTGTCCGTCTCCACAACAGTGTTCATCAATCATGCATTTAAGAGTTAGTGTGTGTTCATCCTCAATGAAGTGGTCATCCAAGTCAAAACAATTTACCTATTTTATTGCAAGTTTCAATTTGAAAATATGTATTTGTTTTTATGTTTTATTTCAAACATTTCATTTTTCAGACTTCAGAGAATTTCTTATTTCATTAATAATTTAAAGAAAACAAAGTTTTAATAATATAATTAGGATAGAACTACAACAAAAATAACTTGTAATAAAATCGATCGTTTCTACAAAAAAAGTTATTCGTGTGAAAACATAAAGCCTATATTCACTATATTTTTAGAGTAGTTTTTCGATAACACGCACGTATTATAAAAATATAACTGACTGGTCGAATTCTTTACAAAAAATCGTACTTATCATAAAATATTTACGGATTAAGCAATTACACTATGCCTCAAACTTCAAATAAAAAACTGAAAAACAGTAGAAAAGAATAATGATAATTGATAATACAATTTTATTGAGTGGAAATTTTGTAATTCGAATTATTGGTACAATTTTTTTGATACAGTTGATTGTTTAATCAATATTTTTTAACACTATTAGATTTTGAATTATATGAAAGTTGTATTTTTATATGGACGCTCATTGAAAAATGGATTTTTTCAGATTTTCAACGATGTATCTTGTCTATTTTCTTTAATATTAAATATTTTATGTACGTAATTGATTAAATTAATAAGACAGTCTATCTGTATACAACTCGACAATAGAAAATTCTCGACATTCTCAACGAGTTGCTAACGTTTTTGGTTAAAAAATTATCCAATTGAATCCCTGTATTTCTGATCACATGTGTGAAAATAACCAATCAAAACAAATTTACACTGACAACAGTCCGGAGTACAAATAGGGTAGTTGCAAGATTTTTTTATATTTTATTCAAAAATACTTCAAATAAAAGTTGTGCATCCAAATCATGTGAAACGATTATTATAGCTCTTCACATAAACGCAAAAATGAATTATAAAGTTACAATTTTTATGTTTTACTCTAGGCAGCCATGGATTTATAAAATTATCCAATAGATATTGATTTGACCACTAAAATTCTAATTTTTCGTTATATATCAACATACTTGATTGGTTATTTATTTTAACCAGTTGTTAAAAATTAACCACTGAGTTATAGAATAGGCCCGAATTATAACTAAATTTATACAAGTGATCAAAACACAGTTTGCACAACACCAGATGAAAGCAGAAATACTATTTGACATGTCATTTTGACAATAAATACAAATAGGTTATGTCAAAGGTGGGGCCTGACAGCTAATAGGATTTTGGGCGATTGAAATGCTTTAGATTATTGCCTGTGGGTAATGTAAGAAATAAAAGTACGTGGGTAAGGAAAACAACAACCATTTTAATAAAAAAATTGTAAATATACCCAAATTTAAATTTTCAAATGTCACTGTCAACAAAAGGAAATAAATTTTTATATCAGTGTTACCAATTTCAAGTATTTTTTTGTTATTGCCAACGAAATCAGAAAGGTAAAGTGTTTTAGTTTTAATTGGCAGTTCAAAAAATAAATCGCAATTTCGAAAAAAAGTTACTATGAAATATTGTCGCTCTTGTCGAGTTCTATCACTGGTTAAATTTAATGCACTGACCTTATCCTCAATATTGCTATTCGCTCCCAAATGCAGCAACAAATTATAATAATGTCCATTATCATTAACAGTCGCTGCATAATGCAACGGCGTTCTTCCATTATCATCCTGCATATGTAGCGTCTCTGGAAAGCGGCCGGCCAGATATCGCACGATACTGGTGTTGCCGAAGACTGTGGCCACGTGAAGGGGTGAAGAACCATTCGGAGAGATGGGATCTTTGGCGATCGCAAACTTGCGACGGTCCAAAGCGGCCTGCAGGTCGCGAAGGCTGCCGTCTCGGGCGGAGATGTGAACTCGGTTAATCTTAGCCTGAAAGAGAATAAATTTTTGATTAAATGGGGTCCTATACCATTTTTCTTTTATTTTTTTTTCTGTAAGAACAGGATAAAATAAGAATTTTAGTGCAAACGCGACTTAAAAATTTTACGTAATAAGCGAGATATGAATTTTTAAAGTTTAAGAATTTGTGCGTGACGTATCAGGTATTAACAAGTGATCGACAAACAATGGGACAAATTGTTAGTTATAGAGGGAACAATTTTTTTCATGTTTGCATAGCTGAAATGTTTGTAAATAAAAACTTATACGTTATATTCATGAAGAAATTATTATTAAGTATAAATAACGTAAATAATAACCTTTTTTTCTTAATAAATTATAGAACATTGAAACAGTTTGACAATATTATTACACAAAGCATGACGACGGATGGCGCCAGTGTTGGCCTGTTTTGAAGTTTCAATATTAATTTAACTAATATTATTATTAATTTAATTAATATTACAAATTGCTTTAATTATAAATATATTATTATTGTTAATATTACTAGATGTTATAATTAAACAAATTCATCAAACACAAACTTGTTAAATGTTTTGTTAGGTTATGGAACAACATGACATTTCAAATTCTTTTAAAGGTGACCGCTAAAGACGCGCGATTCTCCTTTTTAAAATCAGGCCACCAATCAAATTCTTAGTACCTAACGCGTCATACCCAATTAGTAATCATCTTCAATCGCTTATAGTTTGTGACCTAACCAATATTTAAAGAAAAATTTTTCACTAATACTCATTAATTTATGTATATTTTCGTCTTCTTATTTAAGATAGTTAAAATATGACTATGGTATAGGACCCTATTATTTATAAAATATAATTAATAAAATTTCTTGATTACTCCAGGCGATACTAAATTCCCTGATTTTTCTAATTCCCACACTATTGGTCATCCTGAGATTTTATAAACATGATGATCAGTTATGATAAAAGAAATAATTTCCCAGTGCAAGAAATAAGAGTGTCAGTGGCGTGCGGTGCGTTTCTGTGTTGGGGTGCAGATTTTTTTAAAAAAAGTATTTTGTTGGTAGAATCTAAGGTTAACAATAGGCTATTCCACGATATTTTTTTTTAAATTTTTTCCTTCAAGTACATAAAAATATAAGACCACATGTGAAAGTCCGAGTTAAAAATTCGTCCAAATAAGCGAGATATTAAGGTCCGAATTTTAAATTAGCTTTGTGACGTAGGTAATGTGGATATACCACAAGTAAACAAACAGTGGTTCACAAGCCACGAAAATATGTTAAACAAATTACAAAATAATGTATATTTAAATTGTAATATTATAATTTATTATTAGAAACATAAAATAAATTATTATACTTAATTTATTTCACTTTTTTTGTCATTTTATAAAAACATAGAAATTAGAACGTCACCCGAACAGCAACCGAACAGATCCGACACACCCGAAGAAGTATATTCTTAGTTAAGGCGGAGTTAGGGCGTGGCTTCTCAAAGTCAGTGATCATACTTGGATCCTATTTGCTCAAACACTCGTGCACATGTCCTGCATCATCAAAAGCAAAACTTCCCGTTTTTTCTAGAAGGAATAATTTATAATAAAAGAAATATACTTTTCCTTATCCTTTAACTATTATCATTCATATTTTCAATAAACTTGTACTATTTTTGATTACGGTGGAATAGCCTATTCAGAATTATCTTATTTTTTTATACTAAGTACGTCCCTTCTAGAAAATGGTTTCTTCAGTAAATCCGCAATTAGTAATTCACTTGCAATTTCCATTCTATAAATTTTCATAAATACAAATATAAGTTAAATAAATAATATATAAATTATATACCAAATACCTAAAATTAATAATTAATTGTTTGCCTGAACTTGTTTATGCTTGTGAATACTACCAAAAGTAATTTTATGGCGATACGTGCACAAAATATGCTGCACGCTCGAGAGTGCGATGGGGCGATACGTATTTCTAAGATTTTATCCTTGTCTGCGCAAATACACTGTTTCTATATCCTTCCTGTGTAAAACTTGCGCACCGAGTGCAGTGTGGAGATCTCCACTTGCCCGGCAATTTACAAATTCGCTGATAGGCAACCAAACACGCTACTGTTCGTTATTGTCCCATAATTGTGTTAATATTTTTATATTTTGTATATCATATATTAAGATCAAATCAATTAAATATTTTACATTTTAATGCAATACATTTTGAAATAATTATTCGCAGGGTGTGCAGTGCACACCTTGCACATATGGACTGCACGCCACTGAAGAGTGTGAACAAACGTGAATAAGACGAAAACTTGTCAACTAACACTAACAATATTTGAAGATGTCTGTACACTCATACACACAACCGATGAAATCAGCACGAAATTAAAAATTTAAATAAAAAATCTGATGTGGCCAACACATGACCTCCCTCCAATTCCATGTTTAAAATAGCAATGAGCTTTAAGTAAAGTTTAACTTCCGATTGATCTTTTGTAAACAAAATCTACTTTGTTGTTCCGATATATAGAAAAGTTTGTAATACGAAATTAGAATTATATTTTGTTTTTCCTGAAAAATCTGTTAGAGCTTCAAATTAAGTACTACATCCGGTTTATCATATATAGTCAAAATCTAATATGATGTTTGTAATTAATAAGAGTATTAAATACCAACTTTGCGAAGTTTTGGATCATTAATACATTTTAAGGGAAAAATCGGCACACACACACATTATTGTCAAGATCATCACCAACTTCCGTATGCTCTAAAAGGCAATATATGTAAATTCTTCGCCGTACATTATTCATTTCGTAAATGTGTAGTTGCAAACTATTATTTGACACTTTGAAATCACGTTCTTATTGAGAGCTGTTTGATATATAATCCTGCAAACATCAAACTTAAATCGAATTATCCTGTATATCTAATATTTATGTATGATGGAAAATATATAATTTTTACAAACCTTAATATCATTAGAATCATAATTAAACTACTAAATTCTTCTTAATATGGTTTCATTTTTAATTTTAATGAAAACTGCTTCAGTGACAGTGACATTTGTTTAAATATGTCAAATTTGTTATTAAAGTATTGTTTTTGTTTGACGCAGAGGCAAAGTGATGTACAAAAATAAATTATTTTATAATATAATATAAAGTTATTTCAAGTTATTTTCTAAATGCTATTATCGTAGAATTGAAGATTGTGCCATTATATTCAATTTGTATTGGTAAAACTTGCTAAAAAATTATATTCAATGAATTTTTTACAAGGAAAACTAATAAAAGCTTGTATAAATGATACTTCCGGTTATCCGATATACACTCAAAACTAATGAGCTCTTCCCACATTAGCATAGAATGGATATACAAAATTTCAAATTTTTCTGATTGATAGTATTTGAGTAATCGTGTCCACATGATCCACACACACACAGACACACACACACACACACACACACACACACACACACACACACACACACACACACACACAGACACACACACATACAAACCTACAGACATCATTGTAAAAATGTTAAAATCGGATTCTGGGGACATCAAAACGTGCTTATTCACTAAAATCTCTATATCCGATTTTTAGCACGATCCCTATACCTCCCTTACCTAGGGTAGCGGGAGGTAAAAAGAATATAATAAACTTAATGCAAATACATTTGTATTTAATAATACTTAACTGATGATTTCATTGTATCATTGTCTGTATTTATCCTATGATTTTTTCTAGGTAAATAATACAACCGATAATTCTCGAGATCCCCACTTTGGACTTGAACATGTATACCATTATGTGCTATCCAGCGAATCAAGCGGTTTACGTCATCGTTTAGGGTTTTTTAAATTTTCTTAATTTTTACCTCCCGCTACCCTAGGTAAGGTCGGTATAGGGATCGTGCTAAAAATAGCATATAGAGATTTTATATAATAAGCACGTTTTGATGTCCCCAGAATCCGATTTTAACATTTTTACAATGATGTCTGTATGTCAGTATGTGTGTGTGTCTGTGTGTATGTGTGTGTGTGTGTGTGTGTGTGGATCTTGTGGACCCGATTACTCAAATACTATCAATCAGAAAAATTTGAAATTTTGTATACCCATTCTATACTAATATGGGAAGAGCTCATTAGTTTTTAGTGTATATCGGATAACCGGAAGTATCATTTATACAAGCTTTTAACAGTTTTTCTTGTAAAAAATTCATTGAATATAATTTTTTAGCAACTTTTACTAATTAAAATTGAATATAATGGTTTAATCTTCAATTCTACGATAATAACATTTAGTAAATAACTCTAAATAACTTTAAATATGAATATATAATATAATTTATTTCCATGTATCACCTAGCCTATGCGTCAAACAAAATCATAATTTTAATGACAGGTTTGACATATTTAAACAAATGTCACTGAGAGGCAGCAATTATATTAAAATTAATAATGAAACCGTGTTAATGAGAATATAATAGTAAAATATTTTATTAAAGTTTGTAAAAATAATATATTTTCCATCATACATAAATGTTAGATGTACAGGATGATCTGATTTAAATTTGCTAATTGCTATTTTTGCAGCACTATAAATTAATATTAATTTACAACTACACATTTACGAACTGGATTATGTACGGCGAAGAATTTACAAAGATTGCGTTTTAGAGCACCTAGAAGATGATGCTGAGTTTCATAAGAATATACGTGTGTGACGATTTTTCCTTAAAGCCTTTTAAAATATGATCCAAAACTTCTCAAATTTGGTATTTAAAACTCATATATAATTTGAAACAACATATTAGATTTTAACCATATATGATAAATCGGATGTAGTAGGTACTTAATTTGGAGCTCTAACAAATTTTTGAGGAAAAACAATAAAACAATCCAAAATTTCGTATTACAGACTTTTCTATTTATTGGACAACAAATTAGATTTTATTTACAAACGATTAACCGGAAATGATACTTTACTTAAAACTCACTGCTATTTTAAACATGGAATTGGCGGGAGGTCATGTGTTGGCCACATCAGATTTTTTAAAATATATTTTATTAACGGTATTTTATTGGTTTTTTTTTATTATTATTATGCATATGACTCCTTTAATAGAAATCATTGTATTTGGATATTATTTTTAAGTAAAATTTTGTAAATTTTTGCAAAATGACATTTGATTATATTTTTATAATATTGGTAATTCTGAACATGTATATTACTTAATATTATATGTCTATTTAAATATAATACTTCTGTCAAATTCGTTCCCTATGTTTAATTTTAAATGGGACAGGCAAATACATTGCTGTCAATCAAATGTCGAGTCGTAACCATGGATATGACAAACCCAATGTTTTACGTTAAAAAATACTCACGGTAGATGTAGTATCTCATAAATTTCGATAAAAAGTTTAGTAGAATATTACCCACCAAAACAGAACTAATAACTAAGAAAAGAAGATAATAAAAATGAAATAAAAAGATAATAGAAATATCGTGTGCGTAGATAGAATAAAAAACTACTCGTAAATAAAGATCATTGAAACAGTGCGTTATTTCCAGATCAATAAAAATAATAATTGGTGATGTTTTATTTAACAACTGGATAGCGTGCTAATGGAAAGACAGTGGGAGGGATAAAAATATTAGGAACACAGTCAACTGTTGTTAAATTTTCGTTTATTTATAATGTATATTACATTAAATAGTCAACGTTTCGGTCGATTGGTCGACCTTGAGTCCAAACAAGTACAATAATTTCACATGACTACGAACCACTAGAAAAACGTGATAGACAGCATTATTGATAAAGTGAGTTTTTGCCCTGAAACCATCACAAGACAAGAAACACATTAAAAACGTCGACTTTTTAATATAATATACAGAAATAAACACCAGTTGATTGTCTTCGGCTCATGTTGCAGATTCCTGTGGGAACAGAAAATATTATGTAGACTTATAATTAGCATTTTTGTATATTACAGACGTTAATGTTTTGATAACAAATATATTTTTTTGCTATCAAATTTTTTTTTTGCTGCTTTAATATTAAATTTGAACATATTGGCTGGTAGCACAAGCCTTGTTTTAACTAAAACGCTGTTTTAAGATATGTCAAATTCAAATTTCATTATTTCATTTCATACTTATGTGCAAAGAACTATTTTTTTAAAAAATAATTGTTTGAATGCAAGCTATGTTCTGCTTTAAAATAATATTTTGTTAAATTTGATATTTATTTTTGATATTAAATAATGAAATTTGACATTTTTTAAAACAGCGTTTTAGTTAAAACAGTGCTTGTGCTACCAGCCACTGTATCTAAATTTCTAATCAAATTTGAAAAATTTTGTTAAAATTTTAAAATAAGATGTGTAACAAACTTCATATTATTATAGCGGGTGTAACAAGAAAACCGGGCCATAAGCGTTTAACATGGGGAACAAATTTTTCCTTGAGCAAAAGTTGCCTATTAATTTTAGACAAAAATGCCTCAAATAAATGTTGTAGAGAATTAAATTCTGCATCAATATTCACATTTTCTTTTACACGTTTCGTAACCGAGGAAATTGAATTTAAAATTTTGTAGAAGTTACTTCTTTATAGGCATGGTATTGAAATAAAATCTAAAGCAAATTTTATGACATTTTACCAGTCAGAAATTATAAAATACAGATTTTATCAAAATAATACTGCTCAATAATTTGTATCTTCTCTTCCTATGAATAGTTCTCCATTTTCAATAATGATAACTCAAGCAGAGCTTTTCTTACAGGTCAAATATGTCTCAATCTGACAGATACATTTCTGACAGGTAAAATATCATATTTGATTGTAATTTTACCTGTCAGAATGGCTCTGTTTGAATTACCATTATTGAAAATGGAAAATTATTCACCGGAAGAGAAGATACAAATCATTGAGTAGTATTATTTTGATGAAAACTATATTTTATAATTTCTGACAGGTAATAGATATTTACACACCAAGTGAGCTAAGGTAATGTTTATTCACTCGAAGAAATTAACTCACTCGCCTTTACGGGCTCGTGAGCTAAACTTTCTTCTCATGAATAAACATTCTTAGCTCACGTGATTTGTACAATATTTTATTCAATTTTGACGAAATAATAATAAAAACCATTATAATATTTAATTAAACAAAAAACTGATCAGTTAGTAGGCTGAGCATGACAATCGTCGCTGATAGACGTCAAATCATCTATTTAAAATAATGAAAATGGTTGATAATGTCTGGTAAATATTATGGTGAGTGTTATTTTCGTACTTGATGTTATTTAAAATGCATTATTTGTTGCAGAGTGAGTTAAAATTTTATAAAAAAGTGTTACTTATAGTTGTTGCTATGGAGTTAATAATGACAGTTTAAAACGTCAAAATTGAATAAAATGTTATAAAATTTGTTTGAATTTTTATTTCAATACCATGGCTAACAATATACAGAGAATATATTTTAAAATATAACATTACGGTTCATCACTTCCATGGTTACTCACTATTGTCAAAAAATGACAGCAATGTAATGTTTGTCCATTTTAAAATGCAACATTATAAATAGTATTTCAGCACAGGAGATACCTCCAAAACACATCACAAATGCTGTCAATTCTTATTACGACCGACTAGAATATTGCCTCAGTGTGATTGGGGGTATTTTTTAACATTTATTACATGAAAGTTATGAATTTTTGTAAGCTAAAGTTTGTTAAGATGTGCAACATTCATGTTTTGATATTTTGTTAATCGTATGTAGGCTAATTTATTGGAAATTAGTTTTGATAATACAAAATTATAAATTTCGTATGTTGCATTTTAAAATGGACAAATAATAACATTGATGTCATTTTTTGACAATAGTGAATAACCATGGAAGTGATTGACCATATGTTGCATGTTAAAATAAATTCCCTGTATAGAAGTAACTTTTATAAAATTTGAAATGTAATCACCAAACATGCAAAAGAAAATATGACTGCTGATTTAGATGCAGAATTTAATTCTCTACAACATTTATTTGAAGCATTTTGTCTAAAATTAATAAGTCACTTTTGGGGAAGGAAAAATTGTTTTCCCATTTTAAACTCCTATGGCCTAGTTTTTGTGTTACACCTAGTATTGTTAATAGGTCTAGAAATGAGGTATTCCACCATAACAAAAAAAATAATAAAAATTTCAATTTAACTTAAAGTATGGCTCAATAAATAATAGTTAAAACAATGAAAACATTTTTTAAATAATTACTTTACGAAATATTTCACATTTCCTAAAAGGGAAAATTGACGTCATACTGTTGTTATCTTTCTCTCGTAGCGTACTTAGAGCAGTGTGTGTGAGAAAGACAAGTATAGGGGAAATGTGACGTTACACTGATTTCTCGAAAATAAAACACTATTAAACTAGAAACAATTAAGATTTTTTAATACTATGAATTGCTTCAAAACTGAATCAAGTTTTATTTAAAATAATAAAAAAAAATGAGTGGAATACCCATTGATTTAAAAAATGGGTTATTTAAATTAAATATTTATTATATTTTTCACTCGTAAAAAGTTGGGAGATAATACATATGTAATATACTTTCCGAAGGTCGATTAATTAAAAATTTAATATGTGATTAGTGCGTCCTTATAAAGTATTTCAAAGTCATATAGCCAAATATATATTACCTATTAGGAGTATATCATTATTTTTTCATAAATCTTGAAATAGCTTTTCAAGAAATACAGAATATGTCAAAAAGGAACGCCCTTGAATATGGAATTTGATTCAAGAGATTAAAATAAATCGAAAATTAAGAATGAAAATTTTGTGGTATTCCTCCGTTATCAAATTTACAAAAACGCGTTCGGTATCCATATAAAAATAATAAATATTATTTTCAAGAAGTTAATACATTTTGTTCAGTTTTCATAATCTTCTATTTCAGATTCAAGGAGCGATATTCACGTAATTATTCTCGTATTGGAAGGAATATATTTTTTTCATAAGTAAATTAACGGCATGTTGAAATACGCATTATTTGATAATTAAGAGTGCAAATTAGTATTTATAGTTACAATAGAACCAGTAAAATCAAATTATAAAGTGTGTTAATGAATACGTGTTACAAATTTGTTGAAAAACTCATAGACGCATTTTTTTTAAGTAGGTATATACCGGGAGTTTATTTTATCAGTAAACATAGGGTATATCATTGCCATAGTTACGGTATGAATGTTTGACAGCAATGTATTGAAGCGTTTATTTTATGAGTAAACATAGGCGTTTAACATGGGAAGCAGTTTTTGATAAATACAAAGGTCTGGCAATAAATCAAGCCATGCTATTTAACATGATAATAGTACATTACATCTTGTACATTATTTAATATTAATTACTTTAATAATATTGCAAAAATTATAATAAATTGTAAAAATTGTCAAATAAATAATTGTTTCATTTTTTTATTATGCAATATCAAAAGATTTGTAAATGTCTCGGTCGTGCAGTGGTTTTAACAGTTGCGTCTAAAATTTTTGGTTTGGGGTTCGATTCTCCGTTGAGACAATTATTTTATTTTTTTTACATAAAAATTGTTGAACTTTTAAAAATCAGTTTATATATTCATATTACAATCATTTAAAAATAATAATAACATTTTAATAAATAAAGAGAAAATAATTGAGAATAATTGATTACAATAATCAAAATATTGATACAATAATAATGCATTGTATTTCCTTTGATATTAATAAAAATAACTGAAATGTAAATTTTTTTTGTAGATATTACGTTTTTACTTTATTTATCAAAAGAAAAAATACAATGCATTGTTATTACATCAATATTTTGATTATTGTAATGAATTATTCTCAATTATTTTCTCTTTATTTATTACAATGTTATTATTATTTTTAAATGATTGTAATATGGAAATATAAACTGATTTTATGCACGGATGTATCATAATTTGACAATTATACACGACTTTATTTGACATAAACGCCATTTTATAGCCCGTAGGCCTCATTATAGACCGCCGGGCTATAATGAAACGTCAAACCAAATTATAAACTACAATATAAACAATGTAAACAGGCAACATGAAAAGTTTTTATTACAAATCGAAAATTTTTATATTCTTTAATGAAAAATGAAAATTAATTTTGTGATATTTATATGGAAAGCACGGAAATACACAAAATAAAACTCAAATGGCATAACTAATAAACAAACAATAAACTGTTGTTCTCCGCTTTCATAGCAACACTAGATACTGGACGTACGAGGACAAATTCTTTTCGACCCAATTTTTCTAACATTCATAATTTGAAAATTTTCGTCCGTGCATAAAGTTTTGTATGTACCACGAGCGTAACTTGCTTTTATGACCTTTGACGTGTTTTTATCCCTCGGCTTACGCCTCGGGCTCAAAATCCCGCCGCAGGCCATAAAAGCCTCCTTACGCTCTTAATACATAAATAACTATTTAAGTTCAACAATTTTTATGAAAAAAAAAAAAATAAAATAATTATCTCGACGGGGATTCGAACCCCAACCAAAAATTTTAGACGCAACTGTTAAAACCACTGAACCCCCGAGATATTTACAAATCTTCCGATATTGCATAATAAAAAGTGAAACAATTATTTATTTGACAATTTTTGTAATTTATTACAATTTTTGCAATACTATTAAAGTAATTAATATTAAATAATGTACAAGATGTAATGTACTATTATCATGTTCAATAGCATGGCTTGATTTATTGCCAGCCCTTTGTATTTACCGCAAACTGCTTCCCATGTTAAATGCCTATGTTTACTCATAAAATAAACGCTTCAATACATTGCTGTCAAACATTCATACCGTAACTATGACAATGATATACCCTATGTTTACTGATAAAATAAACTCTCGGTATATATAAATTATATAGTTTGGTTCACGAAAGATGACTATTCAAGGTCATTTATAATATTACTTGCAGATAAAGAATTATTTAAAATTTTGTAAAACCTACCGAGTATTTAATTTTTTCTTATTTATATTGTTTCACTGAGAACCCACAGCATCTTCAATTGATTTTATTAATAATAATTTGATTACCTATTTGTAAACCTACGATATATGTTACTATTATTTTTAGGCCCAATATTTACATCACTGGTTAAATTGCTGGTTAAGTTAACTGTTGGTTATAAGAACAATATGGCATCGAAAAATTGACACATGTGTATTTTTTACAATTTAGGCTATAATATATAGTGTCCCATTTAGAGGTGCCACCATTGGGATCTCGAGAACTATAAGAGATACGATCTCGGTTAAATGGAACTTTTTGTGCGCCTTTGGAAGGCCATCTCAGATGTGCTTTTGTTTTTCCAAAAATTCTCATAGGGCACTAGATAATGACGAAAAACTGAATATTGTTGATTTTTTCTATTTCAAATAACTTCTAAACTATTATTAGTTGAGAAAAACGTTTCAAATATAAAAGATAGATATTTTTATTAACTAACCAGTGGCGTACGAAATAAATTTTTATATCCGTAAATTTTCGAGATATAACACAAACTTATATTTTTTTAAATGGAACCTATATCTGATTGTAGTCTCAAAAAAATCAATATTTTTCTCTTTTCAATGTTGTAAGGGTTATTATGTTTTTTATTTGTTTTGCTCCTAAAATTTAATTTTTCTCTTTATTTTCCTGAATTTTCTTATTATTTCCCAAAAACATTATTATTTTTATTAATTATATTGTATTTGATCAAAATAATTTGTTTTATGCCTTTATTACTTAATATTTTCATTCTAGACTCATAATTACAAATTACACTATAATGTGCCAAGGGCGACCAGATACAAAATATTATAAAAATTACTTTGATACGAGTTTTGAGCAAAATTTTTTAACGAAATAAATTATTTAAATACGAGGAGTATTTCCAAATAGAAATCTACCAATATTTTCAAAATAATTGTGAATTTAATACAAAATAAGCAAAAAATAATAATTTTGAAAGCAAAACAAATATAAAACATAATAACCCTTACATCATTGAAAAGAGAAAAAAATATTTATTCTTTTGAGACTAAAATCAGATATGGGTTCCATTTAAAAAAATATAAGTTTGTGTTATATCTCAAAAATTTACGTATATAAAAATTTATTTCGAACGAAACTGGTTAGTTAATAAAAATATCTATCTTTTATATTTGAAACTTTTTTTCTTAATTATTAATAGTTTAGAAGTTATTTAAAAAAGAAAAAATCAACAATATTCAGTTTTTGCCCTATGATAATTTTTGGAAAAACAAAAGCACATTCGAGATGGCCTCCCAAAGGCGCACAAAAAGTTCCATTTAACCGACATCGTATCTCTCATAGTTCTCGAGATCCCAATGGTGGCACCTCTAAATGGGACACACTGTAGATGCTGTGTTTTTCTTTTAACGGACAGTTAAATTAACAGGCTGCTTAATCGGAGATGAAAATACAGGGCCTTATGCCCATATTCATAAACACTAGTAAAGTTTCGAAACGGCTCGTTATAATTTTTGACAAAGAGAATCACACTTGACATATAAAATTTTGATTTTTATTTCAATGTCGACTATTTTTATTGGATGAATATTATAACGAACCGTTTAAAATTTTTACGAGTGTTTATGAATACGGGCATTAATGTGTTAGAAAGTAATATCACCATTTACGTATATCTGTCATTCAGCATTAATTAAATAGACATCCGTCAAATAGTGTTTTCAACACAAAATGTTGCTGAGTTACTGCTATATAGAGTGCTGTGTATTCTTTCTTCAAACAAGTGATTTTGAATAATCATCTTTACGAGTATATTTAATGACTTACCATATAAATAGGCACATTCTCCAAAAACGCTTGTATCTCCGGATTATCCGACTGCTGCCCAATAAGCCTTTCCCCTTCTCCATTCAGCACCAGTGCCGCCAACTGTTCCATATTTCCACTTTCTACCATTTCCAGAACTTCCGTATCTATTTCTCCATCACCTCCACCTGTCTCATTATTTTCATCATTGTTCAGCGTCTCTACTTCGTCTTCTCCATTTACTACCCCTTCTATAACCCCAATTTTCTGAGACTCAGGGGTATCTGACTTTGCTTCTTCCAGATCTTCGTGATCGTGGTCGTTGTGATCGTGATGATCATCATGCTCATCGTGCTCGTGATTGTGATCGTGGATGACTTCGTTTGATTCGTAGTCCAGATCATCGGAATGGTGTTCTGGATGTTCTTCTTCAGCAGGATGATCTTCAGTAGGTTCTTCTGGATGTTCTGGTTCTGCCTCAGGTTCAGGTTCTGGTTCTGGTTCCGGTTCTTCAGGTGTTTCTTCATGACCATTTTCTTCATGATGGTTTTCTTCTGCGTGGCCATTTTCTTCTTCATGTCCGTTTTCTTCAGGTGCGTCCCCGTTTTCTTCTGTCATTTCTGATGCAGGTTCTTCAACTTGTGATTCAGGTTCATTTTCTGTTTCAGGTTCTTCTGTATCTGGTTCGGGTTCAGGTTCAGGTTCATCCGGAGTTTTGTCATTTGATAATTCTTCTTCAGCTTTCTTTTCTTCGGTAGGAGTTGTACCGAAGACAGTGTCTGATTTTTTTGATGCGCGGGAATTTTCGTCCGGCGGGTTAAGTAAATTCCAGTCCCAATTTGCCGGGAAACCATTACCAGCTGTTCTTGGGGCGTCAGGAACTTTTGACAGTAACTTCGCGTCAAGTTCGTTCGGTCGAGTTCGATAGTAAGCAGCAGTTTTTGATCTCTGCAACAATTATAAATTATAAATATGATTTAGTTATCATAGGTCTCAGGCACGCAAGTGACTTTTTACTTTAGCCTATAGCTTGGTGAATATTGGTTAGAGTTTATTTACGAAGGGTGTGAACTAAAAAATCGCGTTACGGAAGATGAAACACTCTGAGGCAAACGGAAATGGGGAGAAAAGATAGAGTATAGAAAAGAAAAGACGAAGCGTGCGCGCGCACGCGTCGTATGAGAATATATTAGGTGTGGGCGTGAACCAGTGAGTGTGTTACACGAACGGTAACGCTGACGTCACGACTATAACATTATAGTACGCACGCACTTCATCTTTCCCGTTCTCTCTTTCCCCAATAGTACAAGTTGGAGAGTAATAAATAAATCAAATGAATAAAATTGTTTGCACTGAAAGTGTTAAATTCTTTAAGGAAACCCAAACTATATAATAATATTTATCGATTAAATAAAAACAAAAGACGAATTTAATGAATTTATTTCGAAAGAAATTTCACTTCAGCTGTGCAGTCTAAGCACACATTTTTTTTTTCATAAAATTTTACGAACTCAAGACTCATAACATTCAGCCGGTTTAAATTTTCAAAAAATTATAAAACCTACACAAATGGTGAGAGATTTTTGCAAATTTCTTTCGACTACTTTAAATATAGACTTAAAACTGTAGACTGTGGGCCAAATTACGGGTGATAATAGTTCGACCTGCATTTATAGGGTCATTTTCTAGACCAGATTTATCTTCTATCGAGACACTTTTTACTCGTTTCCTCTTTGGCACAATGAGAAAATTAACCTCATAAAAACCCAGCGCTTCTAGTAAAAACTACCTCCAAGACATAGGGGCATTGGTTTACACCATGGACGTAAGAAAGTACTTTCTTACGTCCATGGTTTACACTGTGATACTCTACCTATAATGACCTAAATCAAATGTAAACATTACTAAACTTACCAACAATTGTTATTGTGCACCGTAAAATCTTTGTGAAGGTCAAGTTTTAGTTATAATTTTAATTTAGTAAGAAACATCGTCATTTTTAAATTAGAATTGTTAATGAGACAAACACAAAAATCATTCACACAAATTCTTGTAAAAAGCAGAGCAATTCGCATAACCTATCTCGTTCACGAACAAACATGAAAACACGAAAAACACGCATGCGCAATTAGTCAACTTTAGTTGATTTGTAAACTGGCAATAAACTTGTATGAATCAACTTTGGTTTCTTCATTAATAATAACAGAAGTCTGAGGTTAAAAGTTATAACTAAAACTAATATAATTAATTACCCTTAAACCTTAAAATTAATTTTAATAAAACTAATTGCGTATTTCGAGAACAAAGTTCTCATCATCAGTATTACGAATGTGGAAAAGGAGACAGAGTAGCTAAGATTACTCAACATGTAATCCATGCCAGAGGTTCTAACTGTGAAAAACAAGGTAGAGAAATAGGATTATACACGGACCGGACCTAATTATAAACTAAGATTATTCAACAAGAACGTAAAATGAAAAGAAGCCATTAAATGGCATAAAATTGATCTCTGTGGTGCACTCTCCATGCCAGCAATTAGTGACCGTGAGGTTACGCCTGGTAAGCGTCCGCATGGCACAAATTTTTCATCGTTACCAATATCTGTATACAAAACAGATTGGCACACCCAGGCACTGGGTAATAAGCCGTGATGTTGTTCATAGAACAGTTTGCAAAAGTTGGAGTTTGAGACCGAATGCGCATACCCGGTTTCAAACTAGTTGCAAATCAAATGGTTTAAATTTTTCTGTGAACACAATGAAAACTAGTCTTCATTTATAAATCTAGTATACCGATTTTCCAGCTAGATAATGGAAATACTGTGAGAATGTATAATACTTCAATAACATTTGCAATTTGTTTGAAAGTGTTCAATAAAATCTTTAGTATACTGGAGTGTCATTTTAACATAATTTTCATTTTTAGGGTTTTTTTTTTGTCAAAAGCGTTATCTTCGCTTATAGAATCATTTAAAAGTGAAATTTTCCACTGGATATGCTATAGTCTGGACGATATTACTTGGCGAGCTGAAGTAATAAAGGATTTCCCTGTGGTTACGGTAAAGGTATAAAAATCATAGGCGCGCCGGAAAAAAAATCAATTTAATAAATGTAAAAACAGTACAGAAAATAATAAATCACAATGCACAATTTATATAAGGGTTTTTCTTGTAATTTGTGTTTAAATCTTAGTCTTTAGGTTTAGACTATAATGGGGGATTCCAGCTCAATCGAATTAAAGGAAAATAGTAAAAAAATACGAATGTATATGCTGAATAACGAATATTAATTAAAAAATGAAATGGTATAATTGAGATATTTCGGAAATAAGGTTTCTTTTTGTTATAGCGCTTCGACACGTATATGAAATCTATATATATATATATATATATATATATATATATATATATATATATATATATATATATATATATATATATATTTAATTTGACTGGCGACCGAAAGACCGCCTATACATGCATAACAAATAGCGTGTTAGGAGGTGGGGGTTACTACCAATGGAAGTTAAGAAATTCAAATTCGAAAGGAGGGGCTAACATTCCTGTACGGCAGTTTTCAAACAGTTTTTATTTTAACATAAATTTCTTGCATTAAACTTAATAATTTAAACACACCTGTAATTATAAAGTATGTAGACTTATACAGTGTTATAATATTAATATTCATTTATTTTATGTAAATATAACTTAAAATAGCATATATTTCATGAACATTTAGGTCCATGATGAAAACAGTTTGATATAAAAACACATAAAGGTGACGTCACGTCAATTTTTCAAAATTCGGGAGATCATAACTCGCTTATTAATAAGAATTTTTTCACTGGATTTTCATAAATAGTCTTAGTTTTCCTAATATTTTCAGATGAAATTATAAAAAAAAATTGTGGAATCCCCCATTACGAGCAGATTTTAGCTTATATTATAATGTACATTATAAGTTTACTACTAGCTACAAAATATAAATATTTGTCAATACGTTTACTTTACTAACATGTTATATGTAATATCTGAAATAAATATTAAAAAAATTGAATCATTTGTAGATTTCTTATTGCCAGTAAGAAAATTTATGCACGCCTATGTGCAAAGAGAACTGCTTGAATATAAGTGTCATAAATCGTGCGGTTCGGAATGTTCTTCTATTGTGTTAGGCCATAAAAGGTCGTAAAATCACTATTTTACTTTTAACGCAGTGCTGTATCTAAGAAAAAGTATGTATTTAACATACCGCATCGTAGGAATTGTGAATCGACCTGCATTCCTAAGGCTTGCCAAGATAAATCGTCCAGACTATACTATCCGAATCCGTCATCTATTAAGTGAAATTTAATAAGTATCTTATTAGGTTGCAATAATATACTCACTTTAAAATGTTTATTAAAATAATAAACAATAAATTTATTTTTATGTGTCAAACAGAGAATCTAATTTTCTGCAAACGAAAATGAACTCGAACATGTGAAAATGTCAAAACTTCAGAAAAATAAAAATGCGCATATTTCAAACTAAAAATTTCCAGCTGATGGAAATTATTCTGACCGTTGCCAATAGTCCTCAATTAGCCAGAACACTTCTGTGAACAGCCAACTAGTAGTCAGAGATTGAAATTTGTGACTCTATGATCAAAGCTATATTTATTTATTTTATTTACAACTCTTTATACACTTTCTAACTACTTTTAATGGCGTGAAGTGTAGACTTTGACTGTTGACTTAGTTATTGTTTAGTATACATATCAGGGAGCTTTTGCACTAACTACGTTAATCTAAATTTTAACGTTATTGCTTGGCAACACCCAATCAGATTATTATTGTTAATGTTATCGGACCTACAGGGTCTTATTACCGCCTAGGCCTACGAGGCCACGGCCTAGGGCCCGCTTTGACAAGGGGCCAAAAATCTGATAAAAAGGCCCTGCGGACCTACATTATAATATAATATAAAAATTAAAAGTAACATTTTATCTTGTGAGAAGGGAATTTGCAAAAATGAGACGATTTCTTCAAGTCTTGCAACCCTTGGAACAACGAACAAAATACACTATTTTTTGTATAACCTGAAAATTGGAATAATTTTGATGATTTAGTGGCAGTTTAATTATAATTTATTAAAACGTATCATTTGTAAGCGAGGAAAACATTTGAAAATAATATATTAAGTCTAATTTAACATTTAGTGACTTTTTAATTCTAGAATTAAAAGTTAAAATAATGTGTTATTTTTAGTTTTTCTGTTTACCGTACAAAAACTCTATTATTAATGAATATAATTACTTATTTTATTATCTATTATGGCTTGAAATCAATCAACAAAAATATTGAATTTAGTTATGTATTAAAATAAAAGTAACACATTACAGAGGGTATGCGCGATGCTGCGCTCAACACTCCCACTCTGGACAGACATTTATTTAACACAAAACAGTTTTAGTTAGTGTTTCTAAAAAAGGCTTCAGCCTCTACAAAATATTTCTTTGAAATTTTAATCCCCCCCGTTACTTTTTATGACTAAGTTACGTTCCACTTTTTAAGTTACTTTGACTAACTTAAGTTACATTCTAATTTCTGAGTTACTTTAAGTAACTTAAGTTACTCAAGTAACTTGTAACTAAAAACCGTACAGTTACCAACTACTTTTCCGCAGCAAGTTAAGTTACAGTTACCATATTTTAAAAAGTAACTAAGTTACGTTACAAGTTACGTAAAAGTAACTAGTTAGTAACTAAGTTCCTAAAGTAACTAGTTACTGCCCAGCTCTGACCGTGAGGTGAGGCCTGATACGATAATCATTACCGATATTTGTGTACAAAGCAGATTGGCACGCCCAGAAATGGGTAATATGCCGTGATGATTTATTTATTTTATTTACAACTTTTTATACACTTAAGATTGGACAATAGCAAGAAAATTTTCCCAGCTGGCTATAAATAATCAAATAGATTTTTATTTACAACTTTTTATATACTTACACTTTTAAGATTGGACAATCGCAAGAAAATTTTCCCACGTAGCTTTAAAATAATCAAAACCATACCAATTTTGATACATTTCTGTACCAAGCAGACCCATAAATCTATATTCCGGCCCATCGTATGTCAATGCATCTGTTATAATTTCGGCAAATTCATCTGCATCTAAATCGGCTATAATTCCAGTTACACCGTCTTCAACCACATGCTGAACAAATTCATTATTAACTGTTATGATCAACTTCGCAAAGAAAAATCCTTCCATAATAGACGGCACATACGTAGCTTCAGTATTTGCGTTCAAAACCGCAAACGCAGACCAGTATAAAACCCACCTTTGTTCAACAGTCAAATTTATATATAAACATATTTGCGCGTTGACATTAAAGCTCTCAGCATAATATTGCAACTGACGCTTGTATTCTAATTGTTGTAGACTGTTTGACGTTCCTACAATAACCAAACTCAGTCGTCGTCTTTCGGGCGGTTCCAATTCATGCAAAATGTTTACAAAAGCATCAATCAATATTTCAAAATTAGATTCAGGGGCATATGGGCCCATAGCCAGGAAGTGAATGCGAACTGCATCATATAGCAAATTAAAAAAGCAAGGTAATCGATGTCGAATGAGATGTCTCGGACGTTCTTCAAGTCTAACATGAACAGTTTCAACTGCTGCTGGCGGATATAACGCATGAACTTCTAACCCTAATTGTTGACTAAGTTTTTCAGAAACATTTTTACAGGGGGCTATAATCAGATTCGCGTGAGAAAGACATAGTTTTTGGAAGCGACGTAAGCGTGCACTACTAGTATTACTAGTCTTAGTTTTATAACCAGACAATATCGTTCGAAATGATTCTAAATGAATTACTTTACAGCCTAATATGTTCAGTATTGGTACAGCTATATAATGTGAATCAGTTATCACTATAGTTTTCTCATATGTCAACATTTTACAGGCTGTTATAAAGGCTGTATAAGCTGATCGAACAATGTACATAAAAAACAAGAAATATCCGAATATTGTCAGCGGTATCCAATTTCCAACATTTTCATACTCTATATTCTGGTGTTCCATCTCTGACGTATTACTTGTTTGAGAATTTCGAATAACTCTTTCAACACCGTTACAGAGTTCACTTAATACAAGGACAGTATCCCAAAAGTAACCACGATTATCATTTTTTCCCAGACTTACTTCCATTATAGTGATTTTACTTACAAATAATTCTTCAGAGCCAACGCTCGATGTATTATTCTCACTGTTTGTACTTTCAACTGAATGTGCTGATTCAGAACGTGTACTGCGACTTTGAGTACTCATTTTAATTAGTTTTGTGTCAACTTATAATGACGGACGCCAAATCTGTATTCACTCTAGTGATGAAATTTTGAACTATCGAGAACGTGCACGTCACGTTGACACCCATGTCAAAATTAACTGAATGGAAGTGAAGCAAATATATGCTATACTCGCCGTTAAATAAATATGGACTAAGGGCCCAATTCTCAATTTTCATCGAAGTGATATGTAGTGAAATTTTTTCACTTTATCACTTGGAACTATTCTTAATTAAAAATGATCTGTTATAAATGAATAAGAAAGTGTGATATTATATGTATTTACCGTATGTTCACAATATTGGTTGCGCATTACAAAAAAAATACGAATTTGGTGCATGTGTTTGTTGACATTTGCAAATTAAATCATGTCACTGACAAGTGATATGATATAAATTTATCATTTCATATCATATCATAATGATGAAAAAAATTATCTTAATCACTTGGAGTTATTCTCAATTTCAAACTGATCACCGTGGGTTGACAGTACTGGTTGCGCTTAACAAGAAAATATAAATTTGGTGCATGTGTTTGTGATAAATTTATCATTTCATATCATATCACAAGGTGAAAATTGAAAATTGAGCCCCATGGGCAACTACAACAGTGTCAGTGATACTGACAGAAAATATAGTTATTCGTACGGCTATGAATCAAGGTAATAATCCGAATTACAGCGAAAGTATTGTCAACAACAAGCATCGTTTTAAAATGGAATGTACTAGTCCTAACTTACGAAACAATATGAATTTTTGAAAGACGAGCTTTAATAATTTTCAATTTTTTCACCCCAACAGGAACTCAAAAAAAGTTCCTCTATGTTGCTTTGGTGTGGACCTAACTTTATAGCTTGGCTAACTACTTTCGTTAGGTACGTGCTTCAGAACATATCTATCTAACTATACTGGTTGGTCAGTGTTACACGGAAAGTACTAAACTATTTAAAACTAATTTATAATTTAGAATTTGGTCAGCTTAGCAAGATATCGGTGTAAACCAGAAGAATAAACAGAACTTGTGGATACAATGCCAAGTAAAATTAAACCTGTTATCCATACTAATATAATAAATGCGAAAGTAACTCTGTCTGTCTATATGTTAGGTTTTCACGCCTAAACCGCTGAACCAATTTTGTTGAATTTTGGATAGCAATAGATTGGACCTTGGAGAAGGACACAGGCTACCCTTAAAGTTTATTAAATAAAACTTGAAGGGGGTGAAATAAAGGATGAAAATTTGTATTGAGAACCAATAATTTCTCCCGCGGAACTAGTTTTGATGAATTTTGGTAAAAAGATAGATTGGACCATGGAGAAGCACATAGAATACCCTTTGTCGCGAAAATAAAACTTGAAGGAGGTGAAATAGAGGATGAAAGTTTGTATGGAGAACCTACCATTTTTCAAGTTAGGAATATAAAAATTCTTATTTATGCTTTTGGTAAGAAATAAAGAGTGTTTTAGCGTTTTTGAAAAATCAACCCTCAAAACAGTACAATAGGGGATGATTTCAATTATTTTTTATCTTTGTATCTATAGTTAAGTTTTAACCGTTAGTAGATTTTCGATATTTGTCAGAGAAATAGCATGCATCATATGTACATAAGTAAAAGTTCTCGAGACATGTTTAGAAAAGGGCGCTGTTAGGTGCGGTGCGGGGATCGGGAGGGCAGTGGGTGGAGCCTGTTATATGTACAATGCGAGGCATATTGCCGGCTCCCTACGCAGCACATGTCTCCGAAGTAAATGTGAAAAATTACTGGTACACGTGTAGTTAATCGTTATTCTATCTTTACCCGTGCGAAGCCGGGGCGGGTCAGCTAGTTACTAATAAGCGTGAGCTCATATCATTTGCGTAATGATTGGCTGACTACAGTAATAAGTCACGTGTTTGCCCGCGTGCAATTGAGATATTTTGATACTCACATTGTCCAAAGCTCCTTCTTCGGCACCAGCGGCGATGATTGTGCTGTACATCTCGTCTTCATCTTTTAACAAGACGGAGTAATGTAACGCTGTTCGGCCTTCGCCATCGGTGAGAAATACCGCAGTTGGGAGTTTTTCTAAGATGAATTTGACGATATCCATGTGGCCTAAACCAGCGGCCTTAAAAATAAAATATAAACAAAGATTAGTACAAAACTTCGCAGAATTTTATGCCATATGTAATAATATGTATTATATTTGTATAATTATAAAATGAAATACATATAAATTCAAAATATGAGAGAACAGTAACATTCATTAGGTACCGCAAATCAAAATAATAATTTTATATGTTTATATAATTTTGACAGAAAATTACGAGTATCAACAGCTATTACTACAATATATATATATTTTTTATTATAAACAGCTCTGCTTCTTTTTACATTTCTACCCAAGAAATTCTTGGATTTTATACCTTTAGGGTTGGTTTATGATGAATTTAATTTATAAATTTATAATTTTTTCTCTGGTTTATGTTCGATTTTGAAATTCTTGATTTGACCAATCAGTATCTATTATGTGACGTCACTGCTTGTCATTTGACGTTTCACCAGTTATCAGTTCAGATTTTAGGTTACAATTTTATTTTCATAGCCATGAATTTGTTAGACGCTAATGAACAAGATGATTTTTTAATAATATCGGGATTTTTTTTTACTATTGTTGATTCGTACGATATAGAAATAAAACAAACACAAACTTAAAAAACATAGATGGCATGTTAGGCCTATGAATACATTGATTTGTTAACGGGCAGTATCTTAGTTTGTTTCTGAAAGTGAAATAACAAGATCATGAACAATTCTTCAAATATACTCGAATGAGTGTGCATGTATTTAATGAATGAAATTACGCAACCTTTTTTATTTTTGTACAGTTCGCGACTACTACTTATTAACAAAAAATAAAATATCAATTTGTTCCTGTGAATCCATCTTCAAAATGTCAACAACTCACAAACAGAAAAGACAGCTGACGGATGAAATAAAGATCTAACTTACCGCCATGTTTAATAGTTCTCTCTTGTGATTGGCCGAATTTGAAATTTACATTTGGAAATATAAAATATAGTTATATTCCATATCTATATTTCAAATTTCAAAATTTGTAAAACGTACACTTTGTGCAATAAAATTAAGCACACAAAATATTTTATAGTTTAAAGTGGACATGATAAAATGCCTAACAACGAAAATATGTAATTTGTCATTTTTCTTATTAATGTCAAAATGCCGCGTCATTTAGACAGTAATTCTAAGATTAGAATTATAATTGGAAACTGGAATAGAAGATGGTTTCTCCAAAAGACAAATCGCTCGACTGATGAACGTTAGTAAAGACACCGTCTTCAGAATTAAATCGTCGGATTTGCAAAATAGAGTAGCAGCTAAGAAACCCAAATTACAAAACTAAAATTTGCGAAAAAATAGCCGCAAAACTTGTGCTCAATTTTATTGCACAGAAGTGTACATAAACCATCTTGTGCGTTTTAAGGGAGTTTATATTTTAATGAATTGTAAATTAGTACATTAAATTCATCGTAAACCATCCCTAACATGTTGTAACTTTGATTTAAAAGCCAAAACGAAATATTTGAAGATTTCTGCAGTTAACAGGACAATTAACAAGTGATCTTTAATAACTATCTCTCGTGAAACACATTATTCTAAATTTATATGAAATCTTACCTTATGCAATGCCGTTAATCCATGACTATCCTTTGAAGACAATATCACCGGCGGTACAGGATCATTGGTCCTTTCTGTGATCAACTCTACATCGTTGTTGACGGCTGCCGTGTGTATGTCCTTGATGTATCCCTATAGAAAAGAAAAGGCATAAACTTAATCTTTCATTATCTATTAATGACACCATAGGCGCCGACTTTTCAATTACACCACGGGGGCGAAATTATAAGTAATACCTACAATAAAATAATAACTTACCAAGGAAAAGAATGAATATAACTCGGGATTAATAATCTATAATTTATTTTACAAACAAATATTTATTAAAAAAAAAAAACATTAATTTTAACCTTTATAAATATTTTGAGAATGTACGTTATGTTGTACATGTTGTAATGGGAATTGTCAAAATAAGGTGAATTAATTTTTTAAGTTCAATTAAATGAAACATACTGTCTGGATATTTTTTAAAAACATTTACGGCGTCATTAAAAGAAGTAACGTTTACATTTTTACCTTTGATTTTATCATGAAACATGCCCTACGCAAGTTAAGTCCAAATCTTCTTTAAAAAAATCACAGACAGTTTTTGAAGATTTATTTGAGTTTGTTAGAAAATCTTCTGCATCGTTTAATAAAATTTGAGAATCGGAACTAAACCTATTGTCAGACCAATGAGAACGAAATCAATAATTTCTTTATATATATTTTATTGAAGCGTTGTATCGGTGTAAAACTATGTATTTCTGTTGATCTACACTCATATCTAATTGGTCTTTTCCGTTTCCTATCTTTTTTGGGTTCATCCAAATCTAGGAGTTTCCACCCTTTTTCGAAATCGTCCCACATCGAATCAAATCGTTCTCGCATGTTAAAAATTGTTTCCCGCAATGCATTAATTATATTAATGCAGGTTTTTAAATGTAGACTCTTACACTGAATGAATGTATTTGCTGCTTCTAAATGTTTTAAAATGTTAGCCGTAATTTTCATAATAATAAAAGTGTCGGCTTTTTGCAGTTGCTTAAAAAATCCATTTGCTTTTGATCCAGCATCATTTTTTTCTTCGTCAGAAAATTTTAATAAGAAATCTGATAATTCGTTATAGTTTTCCAAGAGAGATGCAAGAGACGTATATCAATATGGAATAATATTAAACGAGGTTTTTGCAGAATCGTAATGGTGCGAGCCTATTGCTGACCAGCTGCATTGGGAGTTCGAGCTAGATATCATACGTGTTATGTGTCTATGCATGAAAAGAATAGCGTTTCGACAGCCATTTGCAGGCTGATGACATCAGTGCCTGTCCTGAAAATGCACGGGGGCGAAAAGATACCTTCGCCCCCGTGCCTAAATTAGCACGGGGGCAATTGCCCCCGTTGCCCCCGTGGAGTCGGCGCCTATGAATGGCACATTTTGTTTAGTTTTGACCATCGACCTTTAAACTAATAGACGCAGCGTACGAGCAAAACGCTTGCCCCGCCATAACGGTGCAGACACAGTATCTCTATCCTTCAACAGTTCGGAAGTCAAAAAAACGTGGCAAAATAAAAATTTGATTTATCCCCAACTTGTTATACTTGGTGCATAATCGTTAAGAGTATATATTTAATTTTTTTGTGCATAATTACTTTCATTATATATTTTTAATACAACATATTGTATACACATATTATATTATAGGGAACATGTAATAATTAATAAGAACTTACATATGAAATGACACAGCTAAACGGCGTACGTACTGATGACTGCACAAAATACACCGTTTCCCCATTATTTTGTCGCATATGTACCTCACAACACAACACATATTCGTATATGTTGACAGAAATAATTGTAAATGTTCTCCAAAATAATAAAATAATACACAAACAGTCACGAAACGTCAAATAGATTTTGACAACTATTTAGTGATAGAGAGCGATGTATAGAGGTTTACATATGGCTGAAAAAGATGTACAATGAGTACGAACGCATGCGCAGTATACTTTAACTGAGAACTTCCGTATTGTTGAAGGACAGAATATATATTTCTGTCCTTTTATGTTGGAGCATTATTCTAACAATAAAAGAATAGGAAACACTTGGTCCATTTTTTTAAAGGTCGATGGTTTTGACTATAGATTGTGAGAAAAGCGATAAATACAGTGCTCAACATTTGAACTGGTACACTTATATAACATGCAGTAAAAGTCCTTCTTAGGCGTTTGGCGTGACTTCCTACATGATCAGGGCTGTGTTTCGGATTGCAAACAAATGCCTATCGAATAACATTTGCGATTCAATTGTTGTTTATTTGTCGTAAGTACAGTTAATGAGCTCGTAGACGCTTATACTTTATCAAGTTTTAAGAGAATTTTTGCGAATTTCTCGAGTAAGTTTCAGTTCAGAGTGGTTGATTGCATTTTAAAGATGCCATTAAGGCGTTTAAGTATTGAAAAGATGAGCCAAGCTAAAATGATGATTTGGTTATTTTTCTATTAAAACATTTGAAATTCGTTATTTAAGTTTTATTCTTTTAATTCTTCGCCCTAAAAGTGTTTCCAGAACCATATACTATCAATTAAGCAAGAAGGTATTGCTCAAAAAGTAGTAAATTGTTATTTATATATGTTCTTGTAAGTGTACCAGTTCAAATGTTGAGCAGTGTATATGCAAGATAGAAACTGACCATCAAGTAAGGCACAGCTTCCAAGAACCGTTTGACCCTTGGACTGTTGCTGGTCTCCCGACGCAGTTTGGCGCCATGTCCTTCCCAAAGGACTTTCTGCAATCGACCCAGGTCCCGCTGGTGGATCCATATTCGAATGTTGGAAGGTTTGATTATCAAACCTGAAAGAAAATATGAGATTTAGTACAATAATACGTGCATTAATTACTAGTTCAACTATCAGTTTAGTTAAATGATTTGTTGTATCGAGCTAGTAGACTTCTACATCTATAAAGCAAAGCAATGATGACGAAATACTTGGCTAAATTATTGTTTATATTTGATTTTAACTTCATTTTATAAATATTATCTCTTCTCTACATAAGTAATTTAAAATAAAATCCTCAATACATACCAAATTTCAATTCTTAATTAATAAAATCTGAAATCTAACACCTTTACTTTTTTCATTTTTGTTAACAATATTGTATAAATACTAATAAAGATAACGTTAAAATTATTCACAAAGCCTATTAAACATATTAAAATTTAATTTTTTTCCATTTATATATTATATTGTTGAGCATTTCTTCAGACGCGCTCAAATTAGAAATAATAATCATTTGTCAATATTTCAAAGCTAACTAAAATCATGTTAGATTCAATGTAATAACTGTATTATTAGGAGGACAAAATACGAAAAAACGTTATAATAAAATAAGCTTACATTAATTAAAAGTTTTAATAACTGAAACATGCGTTTTAATTCAAGCAAAAATTTTTCTTCCCTTGGCATTTTTTCATAAAATCAAAAATAAGAATTTTTTTCCTCTTTTAAACTCAATCCGGGGTATACTGTATATATATATTTCAGATTTACGTACATTACTCACTTTTATGTATTGAAATTAATGCAATAGGTATCAATCAATCAGTTTATAATGAAAATGAATTCATTTTCTTTTAATTTTAAATATTTTTATAGTTTCAAACTTATTTTTCTTATTTAAAATGATACAATATTTTACACAAATACAAATAAAAATGATAAATTGTTTCACAATTACAGAAAAGTGGTGGTTTTCCAGTCTAGAGTGTAAAAGTTTGCGCTACACTCGTGCATTAATATTACACGAGCTTGAAAATCCACTTTTCTTTGCACGTTGAACATGCTTATTTTTCGTGTACCTAATGAAAAAAATAAATGAAATATTTGCCATGGTAACATTATCACAGCGACAAGTAAATAAATAAAGAATTATCTACTTATCTAGGGAGAAAGTATGTGAAAAATAAACCCTAGGGAGTTTATATTATTTTTCCAGTTCAGTTAATATATAGAATTCTACGTAAGAATGTAGTTGCGCAATAAAAAGTGTATGATTCTTGACGGACATATCGTCACGTTCAAGGCAAAACGACACAAGCGCCATTTTCATAATAAGCCAGGAGACACAAAAAACTGTCCGCGCTTTTATACAAATATATTTTTAATGTCTTAACTGCATTAAAAGTAAGCAGATTTTTTTCTGAATTTTTGTTTGTATTTAAATGAAAATATAAATTAAAGAACTGCATGATAATTAGAAGTATGTTGTCTGATTGGCACTTATGCCAAATGTTTCGTTTATGTGGTGTTTATGCCAAATTTATATGTCGGTTAAGACAATTACATTAACATAAGTTTTGATCGCAAATGTTGCTTGCGCGAAGATATGCCATTTTAATTTTTGATAATTTAGACGGACAACGGCGTTTGTGACATGATCTGTAATTATTACAGAACTGTTAAAGGATTTATTTGAAATACATATTAGAATATATTTTATTTAATAAACTTTTTTAAACATATCAGTATAAAAATATTGCGCTTATATAATTATACAAACATCAAAACTCAGACAAAATTAATAAAAATAAAAAAAAATCTATCACTCTGATGTTTTGTACTTTAGTTACTTTACCGGCAGGACTGGATATGAAATAAAATGACTATATCTAATAATCTTCCACGTCTCATGCAGTTCATCAGAAACAGAAGACACATACTTTAAACACAAGTATTCTTGATGATATCTTGATGGTATAACATTTAATTCACATAAACTTTTAAGTATTCTACTATATGAGCATCGGAAAATAATACATCATTGTTCAGTGCTTCCGTCAAATCATTATTTTCAAGTGCAGATGAAAGAGAAAGAGCTAATTCAATGATTTTCTGGCCTCGGGACAATGACTTAAGCGCTAATATTTTGAACACGGAAAACATAATAGTCTGTCATTATCATTACATGAACTTTAATTAATTACCAGCATTAAAGTATAAAATATTGAAAAAAACTAAAATGTGAAAGCAACAAATAATGAATGACCTATTGTTGCCGATAGTTTGAGATATGAATTTAACATGTAGATTGTCGGTTGTCCCCGAACAGATTTTTTGCAGGTCGATGGCACAAGCGACAGAATGTTTAAACAAGTTTTGTGACAAATACTGAATCTGTATTATTATAAAAATATACTATGAGAAAACTTTGATCTTTCCTAAAATGAATCATAGCAAACAATGATAACAATAATTTTTAAAACACTTACTTTGACACCAATAACTCGGGCCATTTCACTCTGCATTCACCCATAAGAAACTACGTAGAAATGGAGCTTATGCCATTTTACGCCTGCGTATTAAAATTGTGATTGTCGCTTGCGCAACTTCAAAGTGAAATATCTACTTAAATAATTTTTTCGTACTTATGCCACTATGTTTAATAGATGGTGGTTGCGCCAATCTATCGAACGGTACCAAAATCGCAAATTACGATTTTTTGGCGCTTAGGCCGTTTTGCCTTGAACGCGACGATATGCACATGAAATAGTTTTTTTTTTGCTACGCAAGGCATAGAATCTGATCATTTATGAACATAAATGTTAATATTCATTTAAATCAATAAGTTTTATAATGTTATAATTAAAAAAAAGAAACGCAAAAATCAATAATAATTCCTCCGTGACTTCTTAAATATTCTCTCACGGAGTGAGTAATGTTTTACATTAGTTATTTCAAATAACCATAGTAACAAGTATATTAAGAGTCAGTGTTGGATAAAAATATTTAATTAAATGTCAATATGACACGACATAATGTCAAAAATGTTATTTGAAGAAAGCGAAGCTGTATCCTTCTTTATTATCTTTTCCTCTTAGTTAAGTTTTTTGTGAACACCTGTATTTATGAAATAAGCAAGGTAATAATGGCAAATTTTGAATTTTGACATTTCATTAAATTACACACAATTCTCTCAAACAAAAGTACGCTGTTGCTGACAATGAAATGAAAATAAATAATAAAGCGATGGTATTCCAAGGACAGGTATTAAAATCTCTTTATAAAGTTCCTTATTATCCGTCTAAAACTATAAACTACGCATCGAAATTATTATTCAAATTTCAATAAGTTCACGGGCCTATCATATTTATTTCAATTCCTGCATTTATCGACTGTCAAAATTTGTAAAAAGAAATTTCAAAATCTAGTTCTTACCTTCTGTCAACTTTAGGTAAGGAAGGTATTGTCTTTGGTCAAAAAATTCGGTGATGAGTTTTTAATGAATAAGCACGTTTTAGGATCTCTAGAAAACGATTTTATTAGTTTTACGATGATGTGTGTGTATATGTGTGTGTAGGTGTATATATGTGTAGATGTGTGTGTAGATGTGTGTGTGTGTGTGTGTGTATGTCTGGATGTTGGAGAGACGGTTTCTCAAATTCTATAAGACTAAAGCTTAATCGGACAATAATGGGAAGAGCTGGAAAGATTTTGGTAACAATTGGACAACCGGAAGTAGTAGTTTCTTAAAAAAAACTTCTAAATATTATTCTTTTAAAATTTATGTTATTGCAAAAATATTAAAGAATATATTTTTTTATCCGATACAATGACCTTTTTTACTATATCTTCTATAGATTTAGAGAATTATAAATGTATAAAATAATACGTTGTAATTAATTTCAGTGCCCAAATAACACCATGGAAACTAGTTGAAAAATTAAAATGTTTGTGACAGAAAAAATGTCAGTGTCAAAAATCCAGATACATTACTGAAGGCTTTTTCTTGCAAGTACATTTAATATTTCTTATTTTATTATTAATTAAATATTTAAAATTATAGATACATATATTACATATACCCATCAGAAATATTGCCAATCTCGTCAATAAATTTGAAGAATCTCGAACATTTAGAAGAGTAAGAGGAAACTTATTTATAGAATGAATTAAAAAATACAAAAATATAGTAATAATAGATGTAAGTAGAATTTTTAAAACTGTATTAGAAATTTTAAATACAATATGTACTTATATCGCTTAATATGGAAATGGCGAGAGGAACCGTGCTGGCCACAACAGCTTTTTTTTTGCAGAAATTGAAGAAAATGCTTTTTGGTTAATTCCATATTTTCATTCATAACTCAAACTAACTTAACTTTTGCCACTTAAATTCCAATAGTAATTGACTCCCGTAAAACTTTAAACTGGAATACAATGGGGTATTCCACCATAATAAATAAAAATAAAGAAAAATTCAATTTAACTTAAAGTATGGCTCAATAAATAATAGTTAAAACAATGAAAACATTTTTTAAATAATTACTTTACGAGATATTTCACATTTGCTAAAAGGGAAAATTGACGTCATACAATTGTTATCTTTCTCTCGTAGCGTACTCAGAGCAGTGTGTATGAGAAAGACAAGTATAGAGGAAATGTGACGTTTCACTGATTTCTCTAAAATAAAATACTGTTGAACTAGGAACAATTAAGATTTTTTAATACTATGAATTGCTTCAAAACTGAATGAAGTTTTATTTAAAATAATAAAAAAAAATTTTTTCGGAATGGCACAACAAATTCTTTCATTTTCCATTTCAATATTTCGTAATATTTGACAATATTTTTTTAAATACAAATATTTTTGACGTTTCACTATGCTCTATAAATACTTTACAGTCAAGATTTTGGCGCTGTAAGATTTATAGAAAGTTCTATAAGACTATGGCCCTTATAGTACTATAACCTAGTTACAGAATAGCTATTTTCTTACATACTATAACGTCGGTTGTTTATAGAGCCTATAGAGCTTATAGAACGTTACAGAATAGCACCATTAAATTCCAATAGCAAATGATTTTCTTATTCTCAAAAGTAGAGATGCATTCGGATCGGGCCGGGCCGGGCTTTGAGGTTTGGATCGACTCGGCCCGAGAGTAAAAATTGCCGGCCCGACTCGAAGATCGACTCGACAAAAAAATTAACTAGCCCGGCTCGAAAATTGACCCGAAATCAGGCCGGGCCGGGCCAAAGCTCGAAATTGGGTGCATCCGGCATTCCTAATGTTGATTTTTATGTTAAGGCGAAATATTTAACTTTTTTCGTGTCAAACTTATAAAAAAAAACCTCTACATTCTTATAACTTTCAACATTAGTTAACATAAGTAGTTAAAAAAGAGACCCTTCTAGTGTAAGTTTGTTATAAAAATTACAGACCTACGAGTATTTAACACTTTGTTTACCAAAGACGTTCGAAAATTTAAACAACTTTTTCACAAATCTTATATAAAAAATATAATTTACATAAAGATTTTTCATCTAACTTCGTTTCTGCTCAAAAATAGGACAAGAAATCATTATGGTAGGAGCAAAAATCACTTTTATTTAAGTATACGAGTAATAACAATAATAATAGCAACATCACAATATAATTATTATGCTTTAATGAATAACCTTGAATTCTTGAAGTAAAATAATACATTTTTATTTATTAATATGTGAAATATGTTGTTATTAAATCATTTTGATCCTTTTTAACTTCATCCATTTTCATTAAAATATTAAGAAAACTGTGCATTTGATTGAACTATAAGATTTTTCGGGCCGGCCCGAAAAGCTCGAATTTTCGGGCCGGGCCAAAATCAAAAGCCCGACTCGCCTCGATTTTTGAAAATGATTAGCTCGATTCGGCCCGATAAAAAATATCTTCGGCCCGGCTCGATGATCGACTCGAAATCGAGGCGGGCTTCGGGCCGGGCCGGGCCAAAGCTCGAAATCGAGTGCATCTCTACTCAAAAGTGACTTTTGTAAAACTTTAAACTGGAATACAATTCAACAAATTTACAACTGAGCATTATTGAATCGCTAATAACTTTATCGAAACCTTCTTTAAAAATTCAAACATTTCCTCAGCAAATCTGTTGCGTCACTTCGTTCAATACACATTGATAATGATATTGATACAATTACAATGTGAAGAGTTGATCGAATGAAAAAGATGATCCCTATCATAATGACAAATTCACCACAAATAGTGCGCCTACCTACCTGTATTACAATTCCTCATTGGAACTTCACTTCGCTGGCTTTTTAATAATTACTGTCATGTAGCTATGTCAACCGATGGACTGATAATGACTACACGGCTAAAGTACATCATGCTATGTATATCGCATGGGGTAGTCATAGTCACATGACCTACATCGTTAATAATTTAAAAAGGATTATCGATTCCGGTGGACGGAAGATGGATTCTATCGTTGTAAATGCGAAGAACAATCGATTGTAATTGAAAGGTGGCTGGTGGCTGCCAGATGCCAGGTGACGACTTTCAGACTTTAAGTTCGTCAATGATTCAATCGGTTGGGGGGGATTATACAGGTGGAAGCAAAAGTTGGAAACACGGGTTTTATCGGAATTTATTACAGATACAAAAAGAAATTTGATGTGGCCAACACATAACCTCCTGATGACGTCACCTGACCACAGTGCTCACCAAATAATCTCATTTTTTCGCGATCGCCCAGAAAATGAGCTCTTTCTGATCACTATTTAGACCGGAAAGTCCTTCTTTGCTGAGCTAGCTCGGAAAGTTGACTATAAGGGATCGGAATGTACTTTACCGATCCCGGGACCGGTAAAGCTAAATGTTTCCATGGAGATCAGTTGTTTATTTATATCTTATTTGCTCGCAGTAAAAAATAAAATAATACTTTTTTATTTTTTTTTCAGGATCGCAAAAAAAATATTGTACCCAACATGACCTGAAAGTGTCTATACTGGGCTCACAAGCTTCCAAAGCTCGCCTACGGCTCGCTCTGGAATATGCTTGCTCACCCAGTAAAGTATCACTTTCAGGTCTTGTTACGTAAATTACTATTATGGGCCATCCAGCGAATCAAGCGGTTTACGTCATCAATACAATATCACTAGAAACAATGACGTCATATGTTAAAAAGATTACATGAGCATATAACACGGATTAAAATATGATCTGTGGGTTGTCTTCATAAATCCAAATCTTTCTTAAAAAGGTAACACGTCTGGTATAATTTTTTCCAGCGAAATCCAATTTTATTTAAAATATTCTGAACGATACTGCTTACGCCGTTATAAATACTTCATTCTTGTAGTATATGCAACAAACTATCTAGTATTATGTGAGATCCTTAAAAAAATACAGAATACTGCATACCATACCATTTCTCACTGTTTCTGTACATTGCGTATAGCGTTTGCCACACGCTGTACATATAGATTTCATTTTCAAATTATGGCCAACAAATAGAACGAAATATTACCTCAATATTACAATTCAGTTAAAGTAAGAGCCCACCAATCTGTTTCATTTTTAAAATAAGTAAATAAATTATCTACAAGCTCTTGAATTTGACATGACAGAGTATTTGACATTTTGTCAATGAACAACGAAAGCAAAAACAAAATGAAATCACAATACAGGTTGAAATGTATAATATAGACATATAATATTTAGTATACCCAAAGCATTTAAGGAGCCAATGCACGTCATCACTTAGTGTAAAAACCTTAATGCATAAAAATCACTAATAGTGAAAAATGAAATAAAATTTCAATCATTTTTAACCGTCAAAAAGTGTATAGCCTTATATAATTATTATTAAGATGAATATTAGAGTTCATTACTTATCGTATATGACATGAATAATATATAAATAATGTACGTCAACGTCATATTATTCGTTTAATTGTTGCTATAGTTGGCAACATTGATAATTTGCATGTTTATACTGTCAAAGTTATTATTTGACAATTTGAAAAATATTTGTATCGTGTTTGAAACATTTTTGTGCGTTGTAAAGGGCTATTTATAATAAAGTAATGGTAAACGCAACGCAACGACGCAACTTGACCGTTAAAGCAAACACAAAATCTGTGAATCTCCCAAAGGTAGCACTTCTAATCAATCAGAAGAATTCGGTATATTTCTTTGAAATTCGGCATTTATTGCCTTTATATGGCATACATAAGTATAAATAAGGTTAGTATTATAAAATAATTTAAATAGAAATGGACAGTGACTAAAATAATATTTATTTTGTAGACGTGACAGTTCATTAGCATGTCGATAATATAGATTGCAATCTGTCTAACTCTTTTCATAAAGATTGTAAAACCTCTGCAAACGTACCAGTACATGACGTCACACATCTAGTTACTAAAATTCAATTTTTATTAATGACGTGTATTGGCTGCTTGAATGCTTTGGGTATAATATACATGTTCAGAATTACCAATATTAAAAAAATATAATCAAACGTCATTTTGCAAAAATTTACAATATTTTACTTAATAATAATATATCCAAATATAATTATTTCTATTAAAGGTGTCAAAAACATAATAATAAAAAAATCAATAAAATACCGTTAATAAAATATATTTAAAAAAATAAAGTAAATTTCAAAAATCCCTAAACGATGACGTAAACCGCTTGATTCGCTGGATAGCCCATAGGCATGTAATAGTAGCTCGTGAACCATATGAAGATTTTCTTCTGCCCCTATGTGGCAATTTTGGTTATTAACGTATCCAGAAAGGTGAAAATGTGCCTCACCAAAGAAAAAGATTTTCTTTGAAAAATCAGCATCACCTTCTAGGGGGTCCCGTGGCCGCGTGCCAGAGTGTCTGGTCGCAACCTGGGGAACCGGGTTCGATCCCGACCGACACCAAACATTTCCGAATTTTAAATGGCACAAAAGTGACCCCTGTGGTCACTCTCCACGCCAGCAACGAGTGCCCGTGAGGTGGCGCCTGGTAAACGCCCGCACGGTACAAATATGTCATTACCGATATCTGCAATAAAGCAGATTGTGGCACACTCAGAAATGGGTAATTTGCCGTGATGATATATTTATTTATTTAGGTGCTCTAAAACGCAATCTGTGTAAATTCTTCGTTGTACATGATCCATTTTGTAAATGTGTAATTGTAAACTAATATTTGACACTTTGAATACATGTGCTTATTGACAGAAAACTTAAATCGGATCATTCTGTAAATCTAATATGATGAAAAATACCGTGAGTATTTTTAACGTGAAACATTGGGTTTGTCATATCCATGGTTACGACTTGATATTTGATTGACAGCAACGTATTTGCCCGTTCCATTTAAAATTAAACATAGGGAACGAATCTGACAGAAGTATTATATTTAAATATTGTAAGAAATTTAGCGGAGTTAGAAAATCACTCGAGAGCACTAAACATATTTCGGGCACAAGGTGCACACAGTATTTTTGCTACTAAATTTAATTTTTAGAAAACAGGTATAATTAATTGGAAAAATACTACCTTTTTTTTTTTTAGTTTATGTTCTGTATAATTATTTAAACAAAATTAACCTCTAATGACATCGTGTCAATAGGAGAGATAACCGTTGAATTTTCCTATGTTATTATTTGACATTTAATTGACAGCAATGTTTTTTGTCTGTTTCATTTAAAATGACACTTGGGGATGGGGAATGAATTTTACAGAATTATTATATTTAAATATTGTAAGAAATTTAGCCGAGTCAGAAAACCACTTGGACACAAGGTACACAATATATTTTTTCTACAACTAATTATAATTTAGAATGCAGGTATAATTATTTAAACAAAATTAACCTATATTGACGTCTTATCAAATGCCAAATTCGTTCCCTATGATTCATTTTAAATGGAACGGGCAAATACATTGCTGTCAATCAAATGTCAAGTCGTAACCATGGATATGACAAAACCAATGTTTCACGTTAAAAAATACTCACGGTATATTATTTTTACAAACCTTTAAGTTCAGTAGAATCAAATATATTACTACTACGAGTATACTCGTATTCCCTTTATCAAGGTTTCATTATTAATTTTAATGTAATTGCTTCCTGACAGTAACATTTGTTTAAATATGTCAAGAATGTTATTAAAGTATTGCTTTTGTTTGATGCATTGACAAGATGATCTATAAAAATAATTTATTTTATAAATTTATATCTGTAATAAATTCTGAGAAAACCTGTGTTTCCAACTTTTGATTCCATCGTGTATTGTATATTGTATCGACTAGAGGTTATTACGCGATAAAAATTGGGGTAAATTTGAAGTTGAAAATGTAGGTTGAGGTTAAGGGATGGGCTAAAGAATACATTAAAGTTTGAAGTGTTTGTTTACATACTTTTGTGGAGTGTGATGTAGATGTAGGACAAGGTGACCAATTTGTCTGTCATCTGTCTTTGAAAGTGAATTGAAAAAAAATCGATTATCCCGCACCATTTAAGCCACGTAAACTGAAATCCGCTAACGAAGATGGTATAGCTTGTCTAGCAATCATTAGAACAATCACTTTTAAATCCTCCGTATTAATACTAATCGTTGCTAACAGGTATTCCCTGGTTGCTAATGTGAAAATTTTCGCGTTTCACATAAATATAGTTTCTTTTCAGTATGCATTATAAAATAAATAAATAAATATATCATCACGGCATATTACCCATTTCTGGGTGTGCCAGTATCTGCAACACATGTAGACATCGGTAATGATGACGATATATTTTACCGCGTGGGCGCTTACCAGGCGTCACCTCACGGGCACTCATAGCTGGCGTGGAGAGTGCACCACAGGGATCACTTTTGTGCCATTTAAAATTATATATTATTTATTATATATCTATGAAAGTTGAAAGTTGCTTGGAACTATTTAAATGAGCAAAAATTTTATTGGGTTTCCGAAGGACCGTAGTTGTACAGTAAAATTCTTATCCTAGATGACATACTTGCTTTAACAATGAACGCTCATTACTGAATTGAGCCCTTGGTAATGCCAAAGTGCAAATGTACACGAGTTAGGGCCGGTTTTTCAATCGCTTGTTAAAGTGTTTGTTAACTACCTAACAGATTAAATTTATCCATCAGATAAACTCCATGGTAATGAAAATGCGTTTTTCAATACGAATTTATCTATTCGGTAAGTAACAGTCGCATTTGGTTGTCAACTTTAAGGTTGGCAATAATTATAATCTGATATTTGCTATGTTCGTAAGGAATCACATGTCATTTTGAACATATTTCCATAGATTTCGTTTCGAATGTGATTGACAGTTGCAGTTGTTGGCAGTCTGTGGTGTTCAAGCAAATTTAAAGTTTGCTTTAGTTTGTAGCAATATGTGGTAAGAATACATGAACTGAAAATTGGAAAAACTATTTTACTACTGACTGTCATATCATTATGGATTTTATTTTATAACATATATGTATCTTTCGGGCTTCAAGCATCAAGCAGTTGTAAAATTGTACTGGGATTTTACCTACAAAAGTACACATACATATGTTCTGTTTCTTAAAAAATATACTGTCTCATTGGTCATTAATTAGAAAAGGTAGCGAATTCAGTATTTTATAAGAGCAGGTTTGGTTCATGTCTTCTTGGCAATTCTCAGTTTCGAGTGATCAGTACAACATTGCGTTATACATTCTATTTTAAACACTACACAATATATTTTATATAATTTATTAGGATTAAACAACAATTTTTCCTTGTCCTTGTCTTTATTATCAAAAAACACATTTACATACGTCTATTTTATACATATTTCTACAATTTTCTACGAATATTATTTAACTGTCAATGTCAATATGTCAGAACAGCTGAATTTATCCTACTGGTAAAATTTTATCGGTAGGTCAAAGTGTCTGTTACGTTATCCTCTTGTTTACCTAGGATTTATCCTGTTGGTAACGCTAACATGACATTGAAAAACTGAAATAGGTGTTTACCATGAGGATAAACTTTACAGAGACTTAACAGACACTTGTCAGGACATTGAAAAACCGGCCCTTAAAGAATTATATTGAATGATATTTTTTTTTAAAATTAAGTATCATTATAGATTTACAAATTATAATCATATTGTAGTAGATTTCCTTGGCCGTATGTCAAAAATTATTATATTGACGTATCTGCGCCATTACTTTTCGAGATTTCGCTGAAAAATGATTTCAGTGTTTAGAAAAAATTGCAAGTATGAAATAAATGAAGTTTTGTTCTGTGATATCTCACAATCAAGGAAAGGAAAACCCCCTCATATCATTTATGAAGCAATGGCAGCAGTTTATGAGGACTCTAACCCTACGAAAACTATGATTATACGTGGCATAATCTTTTTAGAAAGAAGTTGATTGAAGATATCTCTTTCCGGGAGATTTCTTTCATGGCTAGGTACGAGTAGACAAGCAGCCTTTGTATGTAACAAAGAATACCCGTGTGATACTTGAAAGTAGTGTTTCACAAGACAATAAATCTTGTCTTAATGATCAACTCTTGTTTTATCTTGAATTTCATGACAAGATATAAATAACTTCTCATTTCTTGACAGCCTATTTCTTGTCATGAATCAAGAAATCTTGAAATTTCTTGAAATTTTGCACCTGCGCGTGATGAAATTTGTGTGGTAGTTGGGACAGGGAGACTGTGTGTCCAGATGCATGTATTGTCTTCGGATCTCAGTGAATAATATGATGTAAATATTTTACAAAAGACAGAAAATAAATTCAGATTCAGAGAGTGATGATAGTGGAAGGCTACATGAAAAGGAAACAACGAGGAATCAATCCGAGAAAGATAAAAGTGTGCAAGTAATTAAAGAAGAAGCATACAAAAATGCAGTAGATTTTTTTTTCATAAAATCTACTGACAAAAAAAATTAGGACAGTAAAAAATTTATGCCAGTGCCTAGTAGCGAATCTGATGACCTGATTTCGATCCCGGCCGAAGGCAAAATTATTTCGAATTTTAAATGGCACAAGTGACCCCAGTGGTGCACTCTCCACGCCAGCAATGAGTGCTCGTGTGCTCAACAAACTAAAATGTGCTAAATACTGTACCTATAAGATCATAAATTTATATTTTTATTTTAAAAAGTTACCTTTTCTTAAATTTTTTCGTTCTATTTATATACGTAATTTAACTTTCAAGAAATCTTGATCTCGACACTAATGTTCTTGTCTTGTCTTGAAATAAATAAAAAAATCCTTCTTGTCTTGATTTTAAGACAAGCAATTCATGATTCAAAAAATTTCTTGATATTTAGTGAAACTCTACTCGAAAGAAGTCGAACATGTGTTTCTGCGCGCAACTTAAGCAATTCTTTCTAAACAACACCTACATAAATAGACAATATAATCGATTCATTGATTCCAACTTTTTTCCTACTGCGTAATTTCTGATACAATCTGTTTCTAGTTAAAAAATAGCCATCATGGACTATAAATTATAACCTGTTATTTTTTCCATGTCAATATTTATCTATCCATAAAACTGGAAAATGATGTAGGTACATATTTACTGCAACAAAATGAATAATACTACTACACAAATATTGTTCAATTCTCAGTATTTTTAAAAAGTTTTTCCAATTATTGAAAGTGGAGGTGTTTATACTGAAACAAAAATTGTGGAAAAGTATGTGAAATATGACAATTTGTAACTAGTTCACAATTGATGGCATTTTTATCATTACGAAATTGGATTATCAATAAATGTGAATTATGTTAGTACTGAATAATTGAATATTTTTTGATGTGACGTATTAACAAGACGAAATTCAACGGAACTATTTTTATTTGACATCTTTTTCAAAAATAGTAATTATAATTGCACTAACATTCTATTATACAGGTGGGACAGAATGACCTCCCTGATTTGAACGATTAATTGTAAGAAAACGGTTCAAGATACATAAAAAAGGTTTTTATTGCTCAAAAGTACATAAAATGCCGTTTTATTTTTACGATGTTTGGAAAATGATATCGTTCAAGTGGCGGCCTTTGCGAGCAATGCACATATTGAGCCTTTCAAAGAAATTTTCGGCCACTCTTCCCAGTATATCTTGCAAAATTCCAGCGATGACGTCCTCAATCGCCTCCTTCAGAGCTTCAAGCTACAGCTTTGACATATCCCCACAGAAAAAAGTCACACGGGCTGAAATCGGAGGAACGAGTGGGCCATGGAATATCCTCCCGGAGAGATCAGGCGACCGGGAAAGAGCTCTTGCAGAATTTCGCGTAAACGACGGGCAGTATGGGCCGTGGCCGAAACCAGAAGGCTTCTGTGTCGTGTTCCTCGCCATACTCTTCCATTTTGGGGCGCAAAAAGTTCTCCAACATACAATAGCGAGCCGAATTCACGGTAACAGAACAGTTAATCCTTTGGATTCAAAAAATAAGGCCCAATAATGCGTATAGAGGACATAGCGCACCAAACTGTTACTTGGGTGCTGTGAAGAGGTCTTTGATGCAGTACACGAGGGTTCTCAGATGCCCAGTAACAAAAATTTTATTTATTTGCTGTGCCACAAAGATGAAAATGCGCTTCGTCGAAAGGCTCACTGTGCACATTGCTCGCCAAGGCCACCACTTGGACGATATCATTTTCCAAACATCGTGAAAATAAAACGGCATTATATGTACTTTTGAGCAATAAAAACCTTTTTTATGTATCTTGAACCGTTTTCTTACAATTAAACGTTCAAATCAGGGAGGTCATTCTGCCTCACCCTGTATTATTAAATTATCCTGGACTCATTAGCAAGTAAGCATTACTTATACAATATTATGAAGAATATCCATGTTTATAGCCAGAATTATGTAGCAAATTACGTACACAGTGGCATACAGAATATTTGTATACATATAATTTTGTCCACAAATTTGTTCTTAAAATTCTGTCCAAAATTATAGATTGTGACAAACAAACGGGCTTAATATACTATTACAATTTTTATGATGATGTTTCTGTGTGTATATGTGCACGCACGTTTAGGTGTCTGAGTATGTGTGTGTCTTATTATCTATATATCTATGCGTGTATTATATGTGTGTAAATATCTAAGTGTAAGTGTGCGTGAGTGTCTGATACGAGTACTTATATTCAATTCTACATTTCTAAATATTCTTTAATATATCTACGTCTATGTGAAGAGCTGATTAATATATGGTTTTAATTGGCCAACCAGAAGTTAAGACTCCAAGGTACTGTTTCCTAGACGCAAAAACTCTGCTTATAGGCAAGAAGTGGTAGTCACCCCGACAGTCGTACGGCCACGACAGCGCATCAGATCGCAGATCGTCTTTCGCGGCGACAAACGATTAACTATGGTATAGTGAGGTAGTGAGGAGTACTCTACGATATTGCGATAGTCGCTGGTGACAGGATGCCAAAATCACCATTTTTCACTGCATTCGCTGATGACGAAAAATTAATTGAAGAAATTAAAGAAAATACCCAACGACAGTAGAAAATCAAACTGATAATAGGTTTGTTCGTACAACAGTCAGAAACCGTCACAAACCATTCTGAGCAAGCGCATCAATTTAAAAATGTTCGTACAACAGAAATTTTAAATCTACGATTAAAAATCATTTGTTCGTTCAGAAAAAGTACTTCAATCCCTGATTAGTTTCCAACCGTCAGAATAGTCCGTGGATTCTAAAAAAAAAAAATAGTTTATGGCATGTGCACTGGAACTTCTGGCTACTAACGAGCATTGTTGTTCTTACATGCACCTGTACTAGCCAAAGGGAGAGAAAAGGAATATTAACATTTATTACAAATTCTTCCAAACCACAAAATATTTGCTATATTGTCATGTAGATTCTCGAGCGTAAATTTAAGAGAACTAGAAATAAACGCTGGAAGTAAATTTTAAACAATAAAGTAAGATTGTAATTTTATTGTGTGGCAATGACAAATGCCAACAACAATCAACATAAGACAAAACAATTCTGTTCACTCCAGATGGTAATAATGACAATAACCTTTAATTATCTTCGCAGAACCCAAAAATTTTCTATCAGTTTGAAACCAGTTTCAATCTAGGCTCGCGTATTGAAAAATTGGCAATTAGTTGCATATTTTGTTGTGCGAACAAACCTAATAATTGATACGAAAAAGAAAAGAATCGCGTAATTTGTTAGCATTTATGCTTAAGTGCCTAATTATATCGCAAAATAACCTTCTGTATTTTGACCTTGAAATAATATATTAGAAGTTATTTTTTTCCTATTTAAATAGGAAACGTCATCCTTTTCTTTAACATTTATAAAATGTAATTGTTATGTCAAATAATCCGCTTCAATTCAAATATGCACACCGCAACACTGCAAGAGTTGAGTAGGAGTTAGAGCATGATGTAATTTACGAGTAAGAGTGTAGTGAGTTTTGGAACAAATGAGAGTTTTGTTGGAGTAAAAAACTGAAACCAAATTAAAAATAATTTTAAAAAATTAATAAAACTACTTATAATGAAAAGATGAAGAATATATTGGAAGAAGAATGAACAACTTAATAGTAGAGGGTAGAAGAAACAGAGGAAGACCAAAAAGAAAATGGAGGGATTGTATTGCGGAAGACATGAGAGAAAAGGGACTAACTGAGGACGATGCGCAAAAAAAATGAATGGAAAAAGAAAATAAAGAATAGCGACCCCTAACGAATGGGAAAAGCTGTCAAGCCCGTATTACAAGCACACTTTTATAATAAAAGCGCTTTTATGAAGCACTCTCTTGTGCTAGTAATACAAGCCAATGTGTTTACTTATGTTTATTTTCAACCAAAAGCATGTTTTCTCCCTCAAGACGGCAAATTACTTTCATATATGTTGAGAATCGTGAGCATCCATGTTTAAAAATATTGTGGAGTAATTTCTGTACTCTTCTCGATAGCAGGATAAGTAGAGTATAACTTTGGACTAAACTCTGGCTGTTTTGGAACAGGTTAAGAGTAAACTCTATGAATAAGATTATTATTAGTTTTGGAACGACTTTGAGTTATTTCGTACTCTAGAGTAGGGTTTTGGAACGTCTTGTCTAGAAAAACAGTAGTGCTCCGCGAATAGTGATTGGCGTACAAGCGGCCGCGTCTAGGAAACAGTATATTTACAAACTATTCTTGAAAAGTACCTGTACATATAGTTTATTTGCAATCGACTAACCGATAATATATTGAAATATTGAAAAGTAGACTAAATTACTTAAGTACCGGTACAGTGTTACTTTCTCATGCACGTACCAAGTCCATAAAGTAATTTTACTGGATTCGAAGGCTTTCAGGATTTGCCTGCGGACAGCGGCTCTCTCTGAAATGGATCCATTTCATCCAGTAAAATGATATTTTATGGACTTGATAAGTAATTTACAATTTCCGGGAACATATTTTTTGAAAAGCGTTAGTTATATAATATGTTGGCCATCAGATATTTTATTAATTCCTGTAATGTATTTTTTTAATATTTTTTTAATTAATTTATTTAATACTGCTACAATGTTTTCTACCCTAAAACACATGCAAATGACAGAGTTCATTTTATTATTCACGCTATTTTTATAAAGATCATTTAATTATTATCATTATATTAACTAAATTTTGGATCCTATTTATAGTTTACCTTTTTATTGCGTCAATGACATTTAAATATAAAGCATTGTATTTGTTTACAATTTGTAGGGATTTTATTGTCTTACCTGATCTATCGTCAGGTGTGTATTGGTAATAGTATTTAAAACCTTTTAATGTGTGTCCTCCATGTGTGAATGTGCAGATATCATAATTGGGTATCGTCGACTTATTTATGTCCGGCGGACTTTCTAGACAAAATATTACATTCATTAAAAGGAAATGAAAATTACTGTTGTACTCCCATTTATAATTTCCAAGAATACTACTTCTTGAAAATTCTCATATTGGGTTGTATAATATCAGTTTCCTGTTATAGTAGATAAAATAGAAAATTATAGAAATAGAAAAATTATTGACAGATTCATAATGACATTGCATTTGACAAAATCAATTGTGGAAAACAATATCTTGCATGTGGTATCCGTTATCATTAATGCATTTCTGGAGACATTCTACGAAGTTTGCAAAACACTCTTTCCAACATCACTCTGACAATTTGGGCGACTTCTACGCGAATAGCGTCTTCCAGTTCTTCCAATGTGCAGAGTTTGTGTTCATATGTACGTATCTTGAGGTGATCCTACATCTTGTATTTCACCTTGACTTAATTTAAATAAACAACAATTATTCTCTCTGTTAGTACTTACCATCTTTAGCACTACTTTTGCCACCACCAGCTCCATTGACCTGCTTGTGCACGGAGGGTAGTTCCAGCTCGCCAGGGTTGTCCATATAGTACTTGTAGTTGTGGCCATGGGCATCCGTTGCGTAGATGTCTGCACCAGCTGCTGCTAGCATGCGCTGGAGGTCGCGCGGCTCCTTGCACATCGCCATGTAGTGGGCTGCTGTGCGACCGTCCTGAAAAAAGGGATCATACCTTACTTATGCTGTGTCCGATGTTGCACTTTTATCACCCTAATATCTAAATCCTAAATTTATACGGTCTAAATCTAGTGATTATTTAGGGTTTTAGGAATTAGATTTTAGGGTTTTGCAGGAGCACACCATGCCTTGAAGTTGACGCGGACTAATTAAACAAATCATGTTCGTTGCTATAATTTATGCAAAACGTCAAATTTACTGTCAAAGAATAACTTCTTAGCTTTTATTCTATGAAATATAATATTAATATTTAATTTAAAGCATCAAATTAAATCGAAATGTATAATTTATTTTTGTTAATCTAAAGTGTTACCATACAAACAAATGGATATCACTAGTATGCCATTCGGAGCTGTATTTATGTGAAGAAGACCTAAATCCTAAAAACTAAATGCTAAAATGCGACATCGGACACAGCCTGAGTAGTTGAAATTTCAAAAGATTCGTTAATTAACAATAGTCATGGCGTACTTATGACAGAAAACAATAGGCATTTACGAAAATTCTACCAGTGAATTGTAACCGGTATATATCGGTAAACAGCTGTTCATCAGGTTACAGTTACCGGGATAGATATTTTAAGAACGCAAGTAGTAAACAGGGTAGATTTATAACCTATGAAAAGCAGTTGAAAGATTTGAAATTTGACGTAGTTAAACGTTATCTTGTCTCGTCTTCTGTTGTAGCAAGGTGAGCATGGTGAAATAACAAGTAATGAACTTTATTATAAACTTCTAAATTACAGTTTCAATAACTACATTTTAACTCTGTTATCTTTGTAAGTCAAAATTCTGTTTAGAAATAATAATCTTTATTCTCTCTGTTTAGTCTAGATGTCAACCGCGTAGACATTTATTGTTTTGACAATTAACTTTATAAGTTATTGCCTAGACTATGTGAAATCTTGTTATTTTGCTATGGATGCTACACCCTAGCACCCTTCATCAGATATGCCTGTTGAAGAGATAACTCTTTTGTTTTAAAACAGTCGAGATTAAGGACTCAGACAGGTCAGACTTGTAGTCTGTGTTTAGTTTTTGGGCGTTTTCCGTCAGTACTCATAATTAGATTACAATGTAACTGTAAGAGTATAGTTTTGTGTTAGTAGTTTAGTGTAATTAATAATAATGATTTAATATTAGTGTAAATATGTCAATAAAAGTTTAGTAGCTTCAAATATTGTGTGTGTCATCCTTTTAAGATGTGTTCATCATCTATCATCTAGTGTTTAGTGATAGTGTGAGCGTAAGGGTGTTCCTCCTCAGTAAAATGGTGGGCAAACAAGCAAGTGTCCACCAGTGAGATAAAGTTAGACGAAAATGTGTAATCGTTGGGGTAAGAAGAAAGTATAATTAGAAACTTAGGGGACCCGCCCTGTCACACTGTATTATCATAATTAACTTCTGGAACCTACTTCCGAGTCCAACTTCGCTTGGCATCTCTACCTATTTTGAGGTTAGATTCTTCATTTAGCGCATTTACCGGCTAAATTACGGTAACTATTAACCACTTGTGTTTTCGAACGCAGTCGGTAGGTGCGGTATTTACCGGTAAAATTTTCGTAAATGCCTAATATTATTTTATTCATATTCTGTCAACAATTTATTGTAAGAAGTAAATTATAGTTATTTTTGCACTTTGTTTTTTTTACCTCATCGTGCTAAAAATTGCATGTCGAGCTTTTGGTAAATGAACACGGTTGAAGGTGCCTACAATCCGATTTTAACACTTTCACGATGATGTCTGAATGTTGCATGGATATCATTGAAAAAATTCTGAAACTTTGTATCTCTACCTTATTCTAATACAGAAAGTAGCCATTAGATTTTGGTGTAAATCAGTAGCCGGAAATGCACTTTACTTGAAACTGAAAATAGTTTTTTTTCGAAAAATACCGTTAAATGTAATTTTTCTGCAATTTATGTTATTGCAAGAATTAATGGGTGGAATTCAGTGGGTTGTATTAAGGTCTGTATTAAACCTTGTATTAAGTATATGGCAACATTGTAATATTTTCCACATGTATCAATGAGATTCAATTGTGATTTAGAAATTTTACCACAGGGAAAAGTTATACAGATATCTTTTAGTCAAATGAGGAAGTATTATTGTAAATGGAAGGTGTAAAAGGAAACTCATTATTGCAAAATTAGGTTAGAAATATGTCAAATTTTATGTGTCATATGTTTCATACCTGAATGTTAATGAATTTTAAAATATCTCAACCCCCGTTTTGATCAGTTTTGACATTTGTCCTTTTTTTCTTACTTCTGTTAATAATATTTTTTTCTTTATTTGATCCTTTGGTCTCTCACTTTTTTCTGACAGGTATTACAAAGTTGCCAAAATATTTTTGACAAAGGACTGTTTTAGCTTAAAACACGCTAATACAACCCACTGAATCTCACCCAATATGTTCAATCATTACATTGATAGATCATAACATATATATACAGGTGTCTCAAAAATAGTGGGACATGACAACCACAGATTCCTGAGGCTAAAATAAGACAATTGACGATTTAAACTTGCTTCTACCGGAAAGTGTACCATTTAGCCAGAATTCTGCTTCAAAGTTCTTCAAAAAAAATTAATTTTGCTTATAATAACAGAACGCTTTATTCGATTTGGATGAAATTTGGTATGACAGTTCATATGGTTTTATAAGTCATCTTTTAAGATGATACTTGTTAATATTAGTGAACCACTAGTGTATAACTTAGGTGTCCCAACATTGATTAGACCGTAACTTTTTAATCAACTGTATAAAATAATCTATGTTATAAATCCCGGAGCCTATGTTTTAAAGATAAACACAATTCCTTAGTTACACAGTTCAGGGGGTCTATTCTAATTCATAGCCACATGTGCTATCCGCTATATAAGTTCCACTACTAGCCAACAGATGGGGGTCCCCATCCCGCTATCTGACTTGAATCCATCTGTTGGGTAGTAGTGGAACTTATTAATATTGCCAGATGTCAAGTTGACAAGTATTTCGGCTTTTCAATTTTGTGATCAAATACTTGTGTTCGTGTGTTATATCAATAATATTTGATTAATATCCATATATTGTAAGTATCTATTTAAATTATAATAATTATTTATAATTGTAACAAATAGCACATGTGGCTATCCGACTTAAATTCATCTGTTGGCTAGTAGCGGAACTTATACAGCGGATAGCGGATAGCACATGTAGCTATCCGACTTGAATCCATCTGTTGGTTAGTAGTGGAACTTATATAGCGGATAGCACATGTGGCTATGAATTTAGAATAGACCTCCAGGTATCAAATATATGTAACTGACAGATAAATGCCATTGTCAAAGAACCTACCATTTAAATTTATTAACGTTATTATCCATCAAAGTTTGATCCATAACTTTAGAAACATTATGTATTTATATAGTATAATGTACATATTATGTATTTTATTTTTTGCATTTCGTACTTGACATTGTTGCATTATTTTTTTTAAATGTAATAAATAAATAATTATTTTCTGTACTGTTTGTACATTTATTAAATTGATTTTTTTTCCGGCGCTAGTTTTTATACCTTTACCGTAACCACAGGGAAATCCTTTATTACTTCAGCTCGCCAAGTAATATTGTGCAGACTATAAAAGATTATAGTACAGAAGAATGTTTAAAGCTTTATGTGAAGCTGAGAGCTTTTAATTTCCCGACTGCAAAGACCAGAATTTCATGTTAAATCCCTATGTTCACCCCTATAACTACCTTCACCCGGTATTATATTAATGGAGATGAAATGATGAAAGGACACACACTAATATCCATACCTTACCCGGGATTTGAACCCGGGGCCTTTGGGTTGTGAGTCGGTTACGTCTAGGGCTATGTTGCCCACTATTACACCACTGGGGTCGGTCTTTATTTCTTGTAGGTATAGGCTACACATAAGCACACAATGAAATGTAAAATTATTAAACCTAATAGAAATCCTACGTCGTTTCCGCCTATAGGAGTTAAAAACCTCTTATGGATTTAAGTATTAGGCGTCTACAATCATTTATAAAGTATTGGCGTGTATTGTATAGGAATGCTTGATGTTAATATCGACTTTCAGTAATGTTCACATTCTTGTAGGTTGTTAACCTTCTTCAGGCTTTAATAAATAGGGACATTTACTCAAAGAATAGCGTCATTATTGCTCCATATAGTCAATAGATCAATGAACATGACACAATGATGAACATAAAGACAATGGAAAAGTTAAACAAAGGCTATTTACTTTTTTAATGTGTCTACATTTTCTTACAATACATTCCTTCTGAATAAAAACAAAGTACATCCTTATATTGTGCTAAACATGATATTACAATATCTATTGCCTGCTTTGAAGTATGGAAGTGAATGTTGGGCATGGACGAGAAAGCATAAAAGGAAAGTGACTGCTGTGGAAATGAGGTATTTACGTGGTGTTTGTGGGTATACAAGACGGGATCGCGTGAGGAATAATTTGGTGTATGAAGAATGTATGGTTAGGAAGAATGTAGTTAAGAGAGTTGGAGTGAGTCAGTTGAGATGGTTTGGTCATGTGGAGAGAATGATGAGTGAACGACTCGTAAAACGCATATATGTTATTAAAGTTGAGGGTGTTCGATTGCGTGGCCGTCCAGTGTGTAAGTGGATGGATGTGATTGGTAGTGTTTTGAAGGAGCGTAAGTTTCCGAGTGGAAAGAGAAGAGCATGTATGAGTACGATTATGAATGTGGCTGAGGCGAAAGAAGTTTGTTTGAAATGTGTGGAGAAGGATGATTGTTTCGTAATTATTGTGGTGCGAAGATGTATGGTAAGTAAGAATGTTTTATGAGAATGGAGAGACAGCTGAACTTTTATGTGGACGAGAAGAATGAAGTATGTTTGTACAGGAATGTGTAGCGAAAGATGATTTTTGTGTAACTATTATTGTGGTCCGGATGCGGTTATTCGCTACCGAAAATCGGTCACTTTAATATGTTATTATGTATGAATACGTTTATGAATGTGGCTGAGGTGAAAGAAGTGTGCATGGATACGAATGTGTGGCGAAGGATGATTGTTGCGTAACTATTATTGTGGTCCGGATGCGGTTATTCGCTACCGAAAATCGGTCACATTAATATGTTCTTGTATGAATGTTATGATGATTTTGGGCAAGGCGAAAGAAGAATGTTTTTTAAGAGTTAAGTGATACAGTGGAGCTTTTACTTTCATCCCTTTTCTTATTATTTTCGGGTTTTTGCTAACCCACTAAGTGGGAAACGCGTGATTTTATGTATGTATGTATGTATTAATATACGTTTCGCAGGCTCATAATACTTTGGCCGTTTGACATACAAACCAGTGGCGGCTCATATCTTTCCAACCCGAAGCGCGTAGTAATTAAAAAAAATCTGATGTGCCAACACATTACCTTCCGTCAATTCTTGTATTTTGTACAAATCCCATACCAAAAGTTCTTTGTAAAAAATCCTATGGCTGTGTCCGATGTTGCACTTTTATCACCCTAATATCTAAATCCTAAATTTATATGCCCTAAATCTAGTGATTATTTAGGATTTTAGAAATTAGATTTTAGGGTTTTGCAGGAGCACACTATGCCTTGAAGTTGAGGCGCACTAATTAAACAAATCATGTTCGTTTCTATAATTTGAAAAAACGTCAAATTTACTGTCAAAGAATAGTTTCTTAGCTTCTATTTTATGAAATATAATATTAACATTTACTCTCAAGCATCAAATTGAATCGAATTGTATAATTTATTTTTGTTGTTTTAAAGTGTTGCCAAATAAACCAATGCATATCACTAGTGTGCCATTCGAAGTTTTATTCATGTGAAGAAGACCTAAATCTTAAATACCAAAATCCGACATCGGACACAGCTTATATATCCAGTAAAATTGTAACACGAACAACGATAAAACCAATAAAATTAAAATACGAACATACACTATATAAATTGCACTTGACAGTGACATCTGACAATTTGAATATATCACCTGGTTCTATGATTATAGCACAGGTATCTGATTTATGAAAGTTAATCTCTTTATAATTCTTTAGTTCTAATATCTACTGAATATGAAGGAAAATGTATAATTCAACCGTATAGACATTAAAATATTCTTTAATAATGATAATCACACAAAATTGTCAAAAAATGACATTTAACTGCGTTTTTCCAAGAAAAACTGTTAAGAACTAAAGAAAACTAAAAGAAATAAGGGAACTTCTGGTTGACCAATTAAAAAAAAATCTAATCAGCTCTCATGTGAATGTAAAGAAGAGGAATACGAAAGAATTATAATTTTTAAAATTGTAGTTATTGCAGCAGAAATTTTTGTCATACACACCCATGGACACACAGACATACATACAGACATTATCGTAAAATCGTATTATAAGGACCCAAAAACGTGCTTCTTCATTAAAAACTCACCACCGAATTTTTTGACTAAAGATAGTACTTAAGTACATACTTTAAACTGTCCTTAAACATATTTTTTTTGTACTTGTACTTGTATTTAAGTACAAATTTTTAATGTGCAATTAACATCGTCAAGTACTTTTGCTTTACAAGTTTCAACCTGCAAAATTAAAATTACGCAGCAAAAAATATATCCAGTTTGTCTCGTATTCCGAACTAAACAATATGCTGTATTTTTTAAGTTATAAAATCATTTCATTTGCAGTTGAAACTGCGGGTGTATTCAATGCTATTAGTTGTTGTTCTTAGCCGTTTATTTTCTTCGTAAATTAAATAAAAAGTTTTGCTAAATGTGGTGTGTAATGTACTTGTACTATCTATAAATATTTATAAAAATTAATTAACAATACGTATTTAATGTTAGTTTTTTGTTTGAAACCCGCGGTTCCGTAGAAAAAAATACTCATTTCGGTGAATGTACAATAAACAAATAATGTAGTTATTTTATTTATTTTATGGGGTAAACATTGAAAGTATTCATAATTTCATGACAAAAAAGTCTCCGTACGATAACGAAAACATTGAAATAAAAAAACCATTTATTTATGTTTCACAAAGAAAGTCAAAGAAAAATAAACTAAATGTTGTTTTTTCAATTTTCGTATTTTTTATATGTACTTGTACTTATACTTGAAATTGCAAGTACAAGTCCTGTACTTGTACTTAAATACTTTTAAAATGAAAGTAATTGTACTTAAATACATTTTTATCAAAGTACTTGTACTTATATCCTTTTTTCTTGTACTTGTGCACAGCTCTGCCTAAAGGTGACGGAAGATAAAAAAGAAGATGATTCATGATTACTTATTTTAGCAGGAAGGTGGTGGTTTTACACCTTGCCTGGCCTACTTTATTTGAATCCGTTCCTGTTTGTGCAGGGTTGTATTGTTGTGTATTAATATGCACGGAAAACAATATAAGTTTGATACTTCAAATATCCAATATATTCTGTTCTGAGCTTTTCTCTGACTAATTTATGTCAATTTTAAATCAGGCAATGGTCTACCTAATTCTTTAATTCTTAATTTATCTTCTAAAAGTAAGCCTATTAAAGTTAGTTTTAACAAAACATTGATACTATTCACTGCCATATTAATTTATTTCTGATTTGTCGTATTAAAACCATCCACTAGAATTACACATCAAAATAGATTTTAGATATTCAAGTAGTTCGTAGTTCTATGAACATTTAACGTTAATTTATTTCTAAAAAGTGTTGCAATAAAAAAGTAATTATATATTATCTATACTTATAAGTAAACGCAGTATTTTCGATTCTAATCGAAAAAATATCCCTAATTCTAGAATGTTTAAGGTAAATCAATAGCTTGCGAGTACGTAGGTATATTTGTTTACATTTGGTCCATAAAATACATCATTAATTTTTAATGTTGACTGACACTAAACGACATCAGAGACATATATCTAAACTAAAGAATGTGTATTTTTCCTTTTTTAATAAAATATTATGTACACGTGATCTAAATAACTTCAGTTTGTTACCAAAAAAAAAGATATGAGTCACCTCTAGTGGTAAAAATAAAAACTAGTCAATACATATTAAAGAAGTAAGTATCAATGACCAACGTAATGTATTTCTGACATTTAATTGAACTTATACGTCGTAGAAAGGACCCCAATTATTACTAATTACATTAATTGGAAATATTTACAGATCTTTTAATTTTATGAGTTCAGTAACACATTTGTAAAACACGATGTAAGGGTTCATTATAATTTTACCTACCTACTTGCATTTCATTGGTTCTTATTGTTTACATAATACAGTCTGGTTGCCAATCTGGTGATCCGGGTTCGATCCCGGCCAGTGTAGACTTTTAATCGCACCAGTGATCCCTGTGGTGCACTCTCCACACCAGCTATGAGTGCCCGTGAGGTGACGCCTGGTAAGCGCCCACATGGTAATATATCGTCATCATTACCGATGTCTACATGTGTTGTAGATACTGGCACATCCAGTAATGGGTAATATGCCGTGATGATATATTTATATTTTATTTTATTTATTTTTTTATTTAATTAGTTTTAGGGATAAAATAATGGATAACAATGAAGAAAATAACAATTAAAAACAATGAAACGATGAGTCTGAAAAGATTTGAACTTCATCTAAATTGAAAACAGTTGAGTTGCAAATAATTAGAGACATATAAACTGATATTTTTCAATACTTAAAAAAATATATAAAATGTTTAAAATTTCGAGTATATACTGATTTCCGGTTTGGGCGGAATATTTTGAAAACTAAAACATTTTTAAACGCCCCTATCGTACAGTGTATTGTTTAAGGTCTAGTTTTAATATAAATGAAATAGTTTAATATATTGAAAGTTATTTGAATAAACCAAGTGAGCTAAGGTACTGTTTATTCACTCGAAGAAATTTACTAACTCGCCCTTACGGGCTCGTGAGCAAACTTTCTTCTCATGGATAAACATTACCTTAGCTCACTTGGTGTGTAAATATCTATTATTCCTTTGCAGGTGGATAATATCGTTAAACTTAATAACAGAAATTCCCGTTAGAATATTCCAAAATTAATTTGTATATCTAAAATTATTTCAAATATATAGCTTTCTCTTAAGTTATTTTTGGCAACGCGTATTATTGAACGTCAATAATGTGTAGAATGTAGAATTATTAAAATAACTCTAGCGACTTTACCAAAATATTTAATATAAACTCGTTTTAAAACTTCAATGAAACAAGACCGATTTATTTTACTGGTATTACTAAGTATGAAAATAGTTATTTGTTTAAAAAAAAACAAAAATAAAGTAGTTCCATGGCCGAGGTGATACTGAGTCTCTGAATTTAGCCCCCTATAGGCAGTGAATCTGAATTTTTTCATTGTTGCAGAATTTAATTTTGTGTAAGATTTATATGAAGCATTATTGTCTAAAATTAATGTGTAATTTTTGCGCAAGGAAAAACTGTTTTCCCATGTTAAACGCCTACGCTTCCGTGTTACAGCATGTAGAATTAAGCCTTAATTCTAAAAATATGAATGTAAGGCGTTTTTTATATTGTCATATTTTATTATAATATGTGAAAGATAAAAGAGATGTCACCTTAACATAATAAATTATTTTCAACATGAACATATTTTATTTAATTTGCATGACATACTCTCGTTTCACACGAAAACATCTAGAATTGTTCTAATTTTTCTGTCCCTGACATAAAGTTTTTTTTTTTCCTAGTCATAATAAATTGATATAAGACATATGCACACACAGATATTTATCATAAATTTATTTCGTCAAACATAAAGTATTAATTTAGAACGTTTATAAAAGTTAATAATTTCTTAATGTTTTTAGAATAATAACTATAATCAAACTAAATATGTGGAACTTTTGTTCAGACGTAATTTTTTTCCTACATTTCCGAAGTTGAATGATAAAATCTATTACCAGTGATTTCCAACATAAATGGAATCTATAAGGTCACGCTAGGATTATTAATGGCCGGTTGTACCAACGTAACTTAAATATTAAACTTGGCTTAAATTGACAATATTGCATCGGAATGTAATATCAAATGAACTATAATATAATGATGTCAAATTTTCGATTTGCATTTTTTTTGTTTAAACCTAGCTTAAAATTTAAGCCTTATTGCACCAACTGGCCATAACAGATACATGGTTCTTAATTTCTAGAATTTTATTTGAAATATGGTCAAAGCTATTCCTTTCAATAATAATACACTTTACCATTCTGCCCTTCAACAGTTTTGCTCAAACTAAATTTAACTGGGCGTTTATAATACCGGCCCTAAATGTTCAAGATTCTTAAAATTCATTAATTAGTTTTATTACAACGGATTAGTTTATATATTTATAATTATATTTATAATTATATATATATATATATATATATATATATATATATATATATATATATATATATATATATATATATCTAAATTTATAGAAGATATAATAAATATAGAAGAATAATATTTAGAAGATTTTTTTAAGAAATTACAACTTCCGGTTGTCCAGTTGTTACCAAAACCTTTTCATCTTTTCCCATTAATCTCAGATTAAGGAATACATAGTTAAATTGACCTTTAGTATTATAGAATTTGAGAAACCGTCTCTCCAATATCCAGACACACCCACACACGCACACCCCACACACATACACACACACACCCAAAGAGAGAGAGAGAGATAGAGAGAGACAGAGGCATACGCAGAGAGACAGACATCATTGCAAAAATGTTAAAATCGGATTCTAGAGACCACAAAATGTGCTTATTCACTAACATCTGGATATTATTATTATTATTATTATTATTATTATTATTATTATTATTATCATTATTATTTAATACTACACTCAACAGACAGTGCCCATTTAAAGAGTGAGAAGAAACTTTCGCTTAGAATAATATAATGGAACTTCTTATATCTTTAACGTTATTGTGAAATATATTAATATTTGGCAAGTAAAATGTATTATTGACCCGTGAAGAAGATCTGGGAACTCGAAAATTTAATTTGTTCATTATAAGAAAGCAGGCAATAATATTATGAATGATTTGATATAATATAAATACATAAAAAAATTCAAGTTAAGATATTCCAACAAAATATGTTGTGGGGTACCTCTTGGTTGGTACGTTCCTTGAATCTTGTAAATGACTGATTTTATAAAGTTTCTTTCAACTCTCTCCAATAGCTTCAATGTGATTATTATGAACTGGGTTCCAGTTGCAGATCACAGAACAATTTTCTAAATGAGGATATTTTAAAATTTAAAGTCGTAGCAAATATGTTTAGCATGGACTGTTATAAGAAAAGTGCATGTATGTATTTTTAAAGATCGGAAAAAACTCAATTTGAATATAGAGTAACCTTGACAGATCGAAGTAAATTTATGTAAATTGCGATCAATGCCAAGACCGGGGAGAAAGTGAAGGTGGAAAATGGAAACATCACATACGAAACCTCCATATGTCATTTTTCCAGACATTATAACGACCTCGTCAATTTTATAACTATTTTATTGGAGTTTTCATTGGTCCATATTTCATTTTTCTTTCAAAATAGAATAGAGTAGATCAGGAGTGGCATATGTAAGTACTCGGGCCACCAAATTCAATATAATATAGTTTGCGGGCCGACAAAAAGTCATTCACATAGGAATGTATTATCAAACATTGCCAAGCTTATTGTTTCAGCAAACATAGGTGATCATAATTATCTAAAAAAAAAAAATATTTGTTGTGGCCAACACTACACCTTTTGCCATTTCTATGTTAGGCTATATAAATTTAACATTTCTGGTACATACACAAAAATTTTAATTACATCTATCTATTATCAATATATTTTTAAATTTTTTAATTCATTCTATAAGTTTCCTCCTACTCTTCTACATGTTAGAGATTCTTCAAATTTATTGACAAGATTGGCGGTATTTCTGATGCATATGTATGCATCTATAATTTCAAATATTTAATTAATAATAAAACACTTCCCAGAAAAAGCCTTCAGTAACGTACTTGGATTTTTGACACTGACATTTTTCTGTTAATTACAAACATTTTAATTTTTCAACTGTTTTCCATGGAGTTATTTGGACTATGAGATTCATTACAACAGTTTATTTTATATATTTATAGTTATCTATCTCTAAATCTATAGAAGATATAATAAAAATGTTCAATGTATCAGATAGAGAATTTTATATTTTTTAATATTTGTGATAACAGAAAATAATATTTAGAAGATTTTTTTTTTTAAGAAACTACTACTTCCGGTTGTCCAATTGTTACCAGATTCTTTTCAAATCTTCCCATTAATGTCTGATTAAGGAATATGTAGTTAAATTGGTCTTTAGTCTTATAGAATTTGAGACAACGTCTCTCCAACATCCAGACACACACACACACACACACACACATTCACACACACACACACACATACACACACACACATACACACACAATTTCACACACACATTCACAAACACACACATACACACACACCCACGAACATAATTTTAAAAATGTTAAAATCGAATTGTAGTGACTTAAAACATGCTTATTCACTAAAATCTGGATATGCGATTATTAGCATGATCGAATAACTTCTTTCAGCGAGAGATAAAAGTGGGACAAGATAGGGCGGGGGGCTTATCAATTACAAAGAAAACATAATTTATTACAGAAAAGCAATTATTATAACAGAATAAAATTTGTGAATTGTGAAAGATATTTGAGTGCAATAATGTCGAGTTGCACCAATAAGATTTAAATTTTAAGTTATCAAACAAAAAAAAAAAATCAAATCGAAATTTTGACAGCAATGTAAAATAATTCATTTGACATTTCATTTCGATGCAATATTTTCTAAGGTGATATAAATCTTTAAAAGGGAATAAATTTTGCATAGAACTATACCCATCTGCGTAACCAGATACATAAACCTGTCAACTCATTATCTGAATGATTCGACTCAGGGGCGTCACTAGGAATTTTTAACAGGAAGGGCGCAACAGGGCGGTAAAAGCCAAAAATTTTCAAATTATGACTGTTAGAAAAATTGTATCGAAAATAATTTGTCCTCGTACATCCAGTATCTAGTGTTGCTATGAAAGCGGAAAACAACAGTTTATTGTTTGTTTATTAGTTCTGTCATTTGAGTTTTATTTTGTGTATCTCCCTGCTTTCCATATAAATATCACAAAATTAATTTTCATTTTACATTAAAGAATATACAATTTTTCAATTTGTAATAAAAACTTTTCATGTTGCCTGTTTAAATTGTTTATATTTTAGGTTATAATTTGGTTTGACGTTTCATTATAGGCCCGTGGGCTATAAAATGACATTTATGTCAAAGAAATTCGTGTATAATAGACTATTCCACTGTAATCGAAAAGAGTAAAAGTTTATCAAAAATATGAAAGATAACAGTTAAACGATAAGAAAAATACCAACTATTTTTTTTTACTTACTCCCTCTAAAAAATACGGGGAGTTCTATTTTTGATGACGTAAGACATGTGGACGGGCGTTTAAGCAAATAGGATTTAAGTTTGAACACCGACTGTATGGAGCTCTGCTCTCACTTCGCTACAACTAAGAATATAATTATTCGGGTGTGTCGCACTCCTTTGAAATTTGTTTGAAATCGTGACTCACCAACCATGCGCTGTGCGCTACCAACTTCGAGAATGTCAAAATGTTTTTGTAAAATAAGAAAAAAGTAAAATAAATTAATTGCAATAATATATTTTCTTTCCCTAATAATAAAATATAATATTACAATTCAAATATACATTATTTTGTAATTTGCTCAACATTTTTTCGTAACTCTCTGAACCACTGTTTGTTTACTTCTGGTATACCCACATTACCTACGTCACAAATGAAATTTATAATTCATATCTCAATATCTCGCTTATTTGGAGGAATTTTAAACTCGGATTTTCACATATTGTCTTACATACTTATGTAGTTCAAGATAAAAAAATAAAAAAAATATCGTGGAATAGCCTATTGTCAAATTATGATACGTCCGTGCATAAATTAATATATAATTTTATTATAAAAAAACCAGAAACATAAAATGTACTAGTATAGAAAAAAATATAAAGTAATTTATTATTTATATAATATATAGCCAAATTTTAATATATATATTAAATACATTACTTATTACTTAGGCAATGTTAGCTCATTACTTTTATTAGTTCTACGAGCAAATTTATCTATAATTTCATCTACATCAATATCATCAACCCCTTCAATTGACATTAGGACTATTGCGTTAAGTCGCTCTAAATTTTATTCATCCTCATTTTGTTAAAGTATTGCTTTAGTAACGAGATTTCGATGGATAAAGTGCAACTTTACGTGTAGGTATCAGAAAACTAAAAATCTTTTTAATTTAAATTTATTCATAATCTATTTAGAGACCCTAGATTCTTTATACCGGCATTGGTTTCATGATAATTGTTCGTCTAAAAATACTGGAATTCAATAATTTAAAAATAGGTTCCCATGTGGTATGTGGTTCAGTAAAGCTTGCCTAGATAATACGGATATATTATAGCGGATACGTAATTGCACTTAAACAATAGATTTATCTAAAAATATCTGTAATTACTTCTAATCGTATTGCTGGTTACAGATTCCATAAATGAGAATCATTTTATGATTTGAAGCTGCTATTACGTGTGCACTCCGATCTATAATACCTACATATATATCTGAGAAAATATTTTAAACTAGCATGTGGATTGTTATTTTGAGATAAGCTAATTTCAAGTTCAATTTAACGATTTATTTTAACGGAAAGTATTTTTAATCACGTATAACTGAAAGATATCGAAGAATGTATTTTTGTTAAAAATTTATACACTTTATCGGGATTTAAACCCAGGACCTTCCTATATTTAGAAAGAAGATCCTGGGAAGGTTCAAGTATTTGTAATACATATTATATGAGGCGTTTTCATAAAGTCAGTCGAAGATTATCAAAGCTTTTACGAACGGGTCAGATTTTTATTAATAAATTTTAAAGAATAGAATAATCTCATCTTGCAATATAATTTTATTCAATTTTGACGTTTTAAACTGTCATTATTAACTCTATAACAACAACTATAAGTAACACTTTTTTCACATGTGAATTAAAAAGAATTTAAATCACTCTCACAAAATTTTAACTCACTCTGCAATAAATAATGCATTTAAAATAACATCAGGTACGAAAATAACACTTACCATAATATTTATCAGATATTATCAGCCATTTTCATTATTTTTTAAAGCACAAATAACAGACAATAAAGCATTTTTAATACATGACTTGACGTCTATCAGCGACGATTGTCATATGCTCAGCCTACTAACTGATCAGTTTTTTATTTTGTCAAAATTAAATATTATAATGGTTTTTATTAGTATTTCGTCAAAATTGAATAAAATATTGTACAAACCACGTGAGCTAAGAATGTTTATTCACTCGAAGAACTTTCTTCTCATGAATATACATTACCTTAGCTTACTTGGTGTAAATATCTATTAATAAATAGGTTTTTAAAAATTCGCTGCATGGATGTTTTAATTCTATAGCACTAAATTTAGTAATTAAATTTGAAATAATGTGATCTTCAATGGGGGATTACGGCTCAATCGAATTAAAGGAAAATAGTAAAAAAATACGAATGTATATGCTGAATAACGAATATTAATAAAAAATGAAATGCTATAATTGAGATATTTCGGAAATAAAGGGTTTTTTGTCATAGCGCTTCGACACTAATATGAAAATATTTTGATTGACGACCGAGAGACTGCCCATACATGCATTACAAATAGCGTGTTAGGAGGTGGAGATTACTACCAATGGAAGTTAAGAAATTCAAATTCGAAAGGAGAGGCTAACATTCCTGTACTACAGTTTCCAAACAGTTTTTATTTTAACATAAATTTCTTGCATTAAACTTAATAATTTAAATACACCTGTAATTATAAAGTATGTATACTTATACAGTGTTATAATATTAATTTATTTTTATGTAAATATAACTTAAAATAGCATATATTTCAAGAACATTTAGGTCTATGATGAAAACAGTTTGATATAAAAACACATAAATGTGACGTCACGTCAATCTTTTCAAAATTCGGGAGACCATAACTTGCTTATTAATAGGAATTTTTTCACCGGATTTTCATCAATAGTCTTAGTTTTCTTAATATTTTCAGATAAAATTATAAAAAAAAGGGTGTAATCCCCCATTGAAAATGTTACAATTTTTTTGGAAAATAAGACTCTAATTGAACTATATAAATGAATAATGTGAATAAAAGCACAATAAAATGACGCAAATACAGCGAAACAAAACAAGAATACAAATAACAGCTGACAATGACAGCACTCGTCATAATAAAACCTGCCTGAGAAATCGTCCGTTGCAGAACATGCCTTGGAAGAATTCCACCAAATTAAATTTGAAGATACAAAAATAATTGCAAGACCTACTCGACTTAACAACAGATTAATTAGAGAAGCCATTGAGATTTATAAAACAAGAAATATCAATCTCAATCATTGTGATGGATTAGAACTTAGTCGCGCATGGCTTCCAATATTAAATATGTTGTAATTTGTAATATGTATACAATTTTTTGTAAACTTTTTCTAACATCTGCTAATAAAGAGTACGGCTGCGGTATTTCGCTACCGATAAAGCGTCTCTGAGTTATACAGATCACTTCTCTGATAGTTTTTGGGACGGTTTTTCCTCAGGAGTTTTTTTCTTGAGAAGTTGCATGTTCGCCGTCCATGTTTTTGCCGGACATACATATATTGTCTAGAAAATTGTATACATAAAAAAGGTAACATTTATGAACATTTCTTGTTACCTTGGTTACTTGTTGTTTTTGTTATTTCAAAAAATATGTCATTGTATCCCCTGAAGAAGGCACCAGTTTATGGTACCGAAACGTTGGGTTAAAATAATAAATTACAGAACTTAAACTAAAAAAGAGGTAGTATTTTTCCAATTAGCAAATTATATTTTAAAAGTTCGTACAATTCCATGTATTACTTTAAATTTATTATATTATAATACTTTTATATTTCATAAATGTTTACTATTTATTAAAATTTTCAGTGATTATATGATAAAAGTTAAGTTTTGCTGCGACTGCTATTTGAAAGTTTAAAATTCAAATAGAATTCCGCCACAATCGCCATGTTCTTAGAGGTGCATTTTTGGTTATGCGCAGTGAATAATACATAGAACCCGATAATTAGCTTCCCTTTACTGTGAAAATAATCAACCGGAAAATTTAGTACTCACCGCATCTTTGAGAGTAGCAGTCTGCGGAAAGTTCTCAATTAACCATCTATATATGTCTTTGAGATCGTAGTAGACAGCTTTGTGAAGGAGGCTGACTCCGGCGGGGTCTTTGCACAGGACCAGCTTCTTGCGCTTGGCGCAGTCCTCCTGCAGTAGTGCCTGCAGCTCGTCCAGCGAGCCTGCCGACACGGCATCGTGAAGCAGGTGGATCTTACTCTGAAAGAAAAAAATAGATACATTTGAATTTATTTTCATATTCATATGCAGTTTTCATTCGCATAAGAAAATAACATAATAAAAAGAGCATTTATGTTAAAAAGACAGTAAGATTATGTTATTATACAAAGGAGACAGGAAATCCATTTAATAATAAAATTATTTTACTATAAATTACTGATTTTTATTGTAATTCTTTTAACTTAATCTATTTTTAACAAATAATCGTAATCGTAATCAGCGATTATCAAATACCGTGAGTATTTTTTAACGTGAAACATAGAACTTGTCATATCTATGGTTACAACTTGACATTTAATTGACAGCAATGTATTTGCCTGTCCCATTTAAAATGAAACATAGGGAACGAATTTGACAGTACGTCAATAAAGGTTAATTTTGTTTAAATAATTATAGGTACCTGCTTTCTAAATTAAATTTAGTTGTAGAAAAAATATTGTATGTACCTTGTGCCTGAGTGATTATCTGACCTGACTAAATTTCTTACAATATTTAAATATAGTACTTCTGTCAAGTACCTATGTTTTTCATTTTATATGAGACATTGCTGCCATTCAAAGTCAAATCGTAACTTATAGGAAAATTCAACGGTTATCTGTCATATTGACAAGATATCATTAGAGGTTAATTTTGTTTAAATTATTATGTTTTCTAAAAATGAAATTTAGTTGTAGAAAAAATATTGTGTGCACCGTGTGCCATAAATATGTTTAGTGCTCTCAAGTGATTTTCTGATTCGACTAAATTTCTAGCAATATTTAAATATAATACTATTGTCAAATTCGTTCCCTATGTTTCATTTTAAATGGTACAGGCAAATACATTGCTGTTAATCAAATGTCGAGTCGTAACCATTGATATGACAAACCCAATGTTTCATATTAAAAAATCTGTTGTGGGCAGCACAAGACCTCTCGCCATTTCCATATTAGGTTATATAAGTATTGTATTGCACTTCGCTTTCGAACCGTCGTTTTATAACAAAAAATTATAGAACTTTACTCAAATATTGTTTTTTATTGTATTGAACATGTCTTCTGCACACATATAATTCTAATTATATCTATTTTTCATTGTATGAGGAAGTTTGTAAATGTCTGAGATTCTTCCAATTCATTAACCAGATTGGCGGTATTTCTGATGGATATATGCATTTTACCACAATTTTACCTATAATTTCAAATATTTAATTAATAAAACAATAAGAAAGATTAAATATACTTCCCAGAAAAAGTTATCAGAATGTCACTAACACTGTTGATATTTGACAATGACATGTGTCATGTGTCATTTACAAACTGTGTTATAAACATTGGAATTTGTCAACTGGTTTCCTTAGTGCCTTAGCCTCTGCGATTAGTTTACTCTATAAAATATAGTGTCTTTATCTCTAAATCTATACAAGATATAATGACAAATTTTAAGTGTATTAGATGGAAATTTTATGTTCTTCAATATTTAATTAAAAAAACTCCCAAAAAATTGTATTTAGAAGAATTTTTCTAAGAAACTACTACTACCGGTTGTTCAGTTGTTACCAAAACCTTTTCAGCTCTTCCCAGGAATGTCAGATTGAAGAAACTGCAGTTAAATATTTTTTAAGACTTATAGTTTTTGAAGAATCGTGTCTACAACATTCAGACATACATACACACATACACACATCCACACACACACACGCACACACACACACACACACACACACACACACACACACACATCATTTTAAAATGTTATAATCGGATTCTAGGAACCTTAAATCGTGCTTATTCAATAAAATCTGTATATGCGAATTTTAGCATGAATCCAATACCTCTCTTAGCGAGAGGTAAAAATACTCACGGTATATGGTAATCCTAAAAGTAAAATCATTGCAACACTGATTTGAATTTAATCATCTCCATATTTTTGAGCGCAGCAATTGCTTCGTCGCTATAGGCTCGTCTTAAAAGAAGACTACGTTATAAAATGATGCAAAAATAATATATTAGTAATGAACTCCTTCGGTGTTGGGCCACGACTTTTTTAATCCACTCTCGTACACCTTTATACTTTAATAAATACGAGTGTGGCTTTGTTTCTAGGTTTCTATATATTAATTTTTCTTTCAACTTATTTTAATTGTTTTAAGCATTAATTTTAATTACAGGTAATTTGGAAAACTTAAGAAAATTTACATGTAGGAATAAGTTTCATACTATGCAATAATGCAAATGTCACAATATTGATTTATTTAAAATATACTTGATAAAAAAGAATTGGAAACAATTCAATACACATATGAATGTATAGGGTGTAAACCGAAAAGTGAGACATAGGCGTTTAACATGGGAATTCAGTTTTTCTTTGTGCAAACGTTACCTAATTATGTGTAAATGAGAGCTTCTTGACTGGATGGATGTTTGGTATATTTGAATAAAAGTCCTGGATTGCAATCAATGATAATTTATTTCAAAATTGGCCTCTACCGGTTTAATGTACAAAGTGTTAGTTAAGCCTATTTTACACGTAAGTAAATTGTAATATAGGCTTAACACTATGTACATTAATAGTATATTGTGTTATTAGGAATAAGAGTGAAACTTTGTGTGGCGATCATGTAAGTTTGAACGACGAGCTTTAGCGAGTCGGACAATTACATGCGAGGCACACAATGACACTTTTACTCCGAATGACACATTATATTTTTTCTTCGAACGTACATATTTAAATAAAATAATTACAACTTGACGTTGCAATAATTATATAGTTATTTTCGTAACAAGTTATGAAATATACCAAATATCATGCGAGTGTAAATTGACGCACAACGCATAGCGGAGTGCAAGTCAATACACACGAGCTAAGATATTTGTATTTCATACAAGTTATGAACATTATTTTTTAGAAGAGCATAAATAAATTTTACTTTTTTTTCAAAACTGAAATTTAGGTTCAAACGTACGGACAGTTGACAAATGAATAATGTATACATATAGCCAGAAAATAATGACATAATAAGAATAACCTAGCAACCGTGTCAACTATTACGATATGAATATTTATCGTAACACTAATGTCATAAGTTCAACTTTCAGTGTTAGGATACTACGTTGATATGTCATACTTATCACAATGGTCGTCTAAAAAATATTTTACGTGAAGGACGTTTGCTGATTTCAATTGCTCTGTTGCTATGGATACATTCGTGTTTGTTCACTTTTTGTTATAAACATTCAAGTCAAAATTTTCACGTTTTGATATGGTCGGTGTTTTGATGTTTAAATAAAAACTATGCAATTTTATAATCTCCTTATGTGCAATTATATCAGAATTTGAAGTTTTGCCATGTACGGCCGTTGAAGTTGTTCAATCGGATGGAAATTCAACAATATAACTGAAAAATATATGTCGAGGAATCGCTGAGAAACAATATGAACTTTTTTAACACTTTAATTCTAAGTATTCTTATCGTCATTACCAATATGTAAGTCTGCTATTTTATAATATGTTATTTCGTTAAATATAAACTGTTTATATTTCAATTTGTAGATTATCAATTCAAATTTGACAGCTGTTGGAGGTTTTTAGTAACTTTATTCTTAGGTTATCTAATGATTTATAGTGCAACTTGGGGCGATATTACAGGTTTCTATTTTATTAGTAACTTCTTATTCGCTCATTTTATATAGTTGCTATGGATATTTATTTATTTCATTTCTACTCCGGCGGCGTAGAAATGAAACTTCAACCTTGTGAATCAAGTCACAAAAGATGCCATTTTTATTACGTTTGAAGAAAAACTAATTTACAGCTCCTGAAGAAGGCAAGTGAGTTGCCGAAACCAGTAGTGGCCGATTTTGAAATAAATTATCATTGACTGCAATCCAGGACTTTTATTCAAATATCCCAAAGTTACCTAATTATTTTATGCAAAAATGCTTCAAGTTATAGAGATTTTATTCTGCATTTAAATCACTGGAACGATTATTCTAGCTTCATATGAAAGGAAAAATTAATTATAAAGCTACAGTTTTTATGAGCTTTTAGTCTAGGCAGCCATGTATTTATGACAAAAAATAAACAAATGCATTATTTTTAACTGTCATTTAAATTCAAATTTGGATTAGAGCGGTGCATTAACACAAAACACAAAAAGGTAAAATGTTTTAGTTCTACGTGACGGTTAGAAACAAAACAATGCATTTGTTTATTTTGTTTAAAGGTGCAATTGCTTTATTTTTTTTTGTTTATTAAAGAAATAATCTCGTGAGCGTATACTTGTCTGGTCGGGTCGCGAATTTGGGTACCCGGGAAGAATTATTTCGAATATTAAATCACACAAAAGTGACTCCTGTGGTGCACTCTCCACACCAGCAATGAGGTGAGGTGACACATAGTAAACGCCCGCACGATATGAAAATATCATTATGATTACCGATATCTGTATACAAAACAGTTTGGCACACCCAGCAATGGATAATATCCAGAAATTGATAATATGCTGTCGTTGCAAGAATTTTTATTTGAGTTCCAAGTACGAAATTTTAAAAGATATTGTCCTTTAAATAGCCTCAAATTTGAAAATATGAAATATGCATTAGATATTTCACAATTAAATTTTGAAATTTGTGTAATATTTTGAAAAAGTTACGTGATCTGAAACAGAATGTGACGTCAGAGTACATACAGTTTAACATGTGACAAAGTATCACCTACTTTTATTTATATAAACAATGTTATCTGTTTTCCTATTGGCTAGGAATGACGTGCTGTATATCCGACGTCACAGGAGTGGGGGATTGTTTTCATGGCTATTTCTGGCGCCAATCTTTTTATTTAATTATTTACGAAAATAACAGCAAATTATTATTATCATGAAAAATATTTCAGAAACTTCCATTTAAAATTCTTTTTCTACTCCCATGCGTGAAGTGAGTACCTACTTCACGTATCAATTTTTATGTGTGAAGTTTGATTTTTTGCACAGTGTGCGTGAAGAAACATTTCACGCACCGTTCATTATTTTAAATATTACAAACTGAATTGTATTTTAATAAAACAAAGCTGTTAAACACCCGAAACGTTGGTAACCATGGTTACACAAGTCGATAATACAGAGGCTTTACGTTAAAAGAATGACAATGTGAAGAAAATAGCTATTTGCGCTCGAAACACACACAAGATTTTTTCTACAGTCGCCAAAATGGGGTCCTCCACCATAACAAAAACTAATAAAATGTACACTTTATACTTACAGTACTGCTCAATAAATAACGATTGGCTAATACAAAAGATACGGTTTAAACTTAAAAAGGCTTTTAAATGATTATTTCGTTACATTAGCCATCTATTCCATAAAAAAAAACAAAATTAGAGCGTGGAGCAAGGATTTGTGATGATTTGATGAGTTTTTGTAGCAAAATGTGTGGTTAGTTGTCACGCCTGTCACACTGAAAAAATTAACAAATATTTCAAGGAAATTGTGATTATATAGACATGTATGTGCATTGACTGACTTCTCGCAATTATTTAAGTAACGAAATAACTAATAACTTTATTGTAATCAAAATAAATAGTTAACTAGAGATCAGATGTCAGTACGACTCGCAACTATCATACCGCCATCTGTGTACAATCATTCCTATTACTAAACATAACTGTTCACACAATTTATTTTATATTTAATTTTATTTTATCGTTATTTTCCATTCTTCTTGAGTTTTAATTCAATCTAATCTAAGCATTTTATACTTTTGTTTTTGTAAATGAATGCCCTATTTCATTTTCACAGTAGTGTGGCATTTTGTTAGGTTATGTTAAATACCGACAGAACATATGTCAAATTGACTTGTGAACGTGATAAATGTGTAATTACAGTGCCATTAGTTCCTAACCAAACATTTTCATTAAGAATGTAGACAAGTGACATTTCTCAACATTGTATACTTAGAGATATGGACAGCGAGCGTTTTTTCTACTTTGTCGCGCATGAGCGGCAAAGTGACATTTTGCGTTGACAAAAGAGAGCGCAAATGGCTACTTTCTATAGTGACTGTAGAAAAAATATATTTTATTGCAAGGTCGTAGAAAAAGTATAGTATGTAACACGTGCGTGAAGCCTATTTTACATTCGGGTGGTTTGCATCTCCACCCTCATGTAAAAATTTCAGCTTCACACACTTGCCACATAATATAATATTTTGAAAATGTGAAACAGACTCTTTATAATATAAAGTTTTATAATTAGGTAGAATATAGAGATGAGCAACATGATGCGACAAATGTTAATTAAAAATAAGATTAAACCTCTATTATATACAAGCTGTTTTATTTCTTAATTCACGTAATGTAATGTAGTATATCGTTTATTCGTGGAATATGCAATTAGTAATTTAATTATATGAAACTAGGTTGAATCTACAATTCTAAATGTTATCCTCAACTAATCTATGGAGATACTTTTACTTACTTATTGTATTGCCACATTTCGAAAATAAACATTAATTTTTCTTTACATATTCAACTTACTTTCCTGAAGATGCAAAGCATAATCTTAATAAATTTTAAATATTCTTATTACTTTTATGGCCATATAGCTGCAGCAGAGTAGATAGATTTAAAAATGAAGATGTTTGAAATGAATTAAACATATACAACATAAATGAAAAAATTAAACAATATGAACATTATTGAGAAGAATATATAGACAGAATGAGTGAAGAAACACTCCCTTGAAAGCTATTAAATATAAATGCAGATGAAGAAGAAACGTGGAACGTTCAAGAAAACGTTGGGTTCTGTAACAGGCATTTTGCCTAAAACCTGAAGCGAAGAAGATAGAGATTAACTTTCATAAATCAGCCAGCTTTGCTATAATCATGGAAACAGCTGATATATTCAAATAATTCTAATTGACAGATGTCATTGTCAAGTGCAATTTACATAGTGTATGTTCGTGTTATAATTGTATTGGATTTATAGAATCTTAACCAATTAACTTTCGTTGGTTGTAGTTGAAGGATCAAGTTAAAATCATTTATACATGAAGGAAGGCATTAATGATCCTAGAACAATTTTTATAAAAAAAATTCGTTTATTTAGGACGTTTCGAGCTCAAGTGGCCCATCATCAACTATAAAAAATTATAATTATAATTCCATCAATTGTTAATCAAAATGTAAAAAACAATAAAATTATTCAATTAAATAAAGGTAACACTCACCTTCAACATGGTAAATAAATTAAGTAAACATTACATTACCATGTTGAAGGTGAGTGTTACCTTTATTTAATTGAATAATTTTATTGATTTTTACATTTTGATTAACAACTGATGGAATTAGAATGGGCTACTTGCGTGGTACTGAAAATCCGATTTCTGTCACTATATACGTAATGTTATATTGAAAACATATATAAAAATATAAATTTTATTTTAAAATAATTATTTGTTTTTTACTAAATTAAGAAAGAAAATTTTCTGTGACGTCTTTATATTGAACTGGGGGAGGGGAAGCATGTTTAAGAATGTTATCAATAGATGGCATAGCGTGCGAGAAAGTTTTAATTTGAATTTGACATTAGTTCATTTTTCTCTCTCTCTGGTCTCTCAAATACATTAATTATAATAGATAAATAAACACATAGGTAGTTATTTGTAATTTAAAATATCGATACCAAAAAGATAAACTAAAATACTATCCTCCAAACTACATATTATTGAAACGTAAAACAGGTGATCTACATTACCCGCACAAACATACCATTACTATGGGACGGCACCACGCTGTGACTTTACGACTATTCATTGGTGCGGCGTAATTCTACGTCATACATGGCGGGAATTCAAATAATCAAATTTCATTATTTTTTTTCTGGCTAATTAATAAAAATTTTGTGAAAAGAAAAAATATGGGTAGCAAGTTTTTACCTTCTCTTCAAAAATATTAAATAAAGAAAGGTACGCAAGTAGCCCATTGTAAAAATTTTTTTATAGCTGATGATGGGCCACTTGATCTCGAAACGTCCTAAATAAACGATTTTTTTTTTATAAAAATTGTTCTAGGATCATTAAGGCCTTCCTTTATATATCAATTAACTTTCGGTAAGGAATTTGTAGAAAATAGTATTTGTTCGTTTTGCAATGTTACTGGATATATAGAATCTTTTCCAATGAACGGTACGGGATTTGTATAAAATACATAGAACTGTTGGAAGATAATGTGATGGCCACATCAGATTTTTTTGTCTTAAATTTTATTACATTAGAATTGATAACACTTCATTCTAGGTGACCCTCTTATAAGATCAACTATCGAAATACAGTCTGACATATTCAGCAATGAATAAAAGAACGTGATAATATATTTTAAAATATGTATAATAAATTACGCCTGAAAGAAACATTTTGACGTGTTCTTGATTCTGATATGTCTATTCCCAAACCAAGGTGAAGGTTTAATGCTCATGCAATTTAAGTGAGGTGAATGTGAATCAATTTCTGCAGAAATAAAATTGCGGGTATGCAGTAAATGTAAATTTGAAAGTTGTACACAACAAAAAGTTTATATTGTGTCCTGCGACAAAATTTAATTTTGTTTGGTGCATTTGCATGCTACTTTTAAACAAATTTTGTATTTTATTATTTAATGTAAGAATAATTATAATTTTGTTTTAAACAAATAAAAAATAAATATAAATAAATATATCATCACGGCATATTACCCATTACTAGGTGTGTCAGTATCTACAACACATGTAGACATCGGTTTTAAACTAGTACATTAAAACACACGTATCATAAGGCTATCTGTTAACATACGAGTCCAAGTTTGGAAAACAAGCCGTAGGCGAGTTTTACAAAGGACGAGTGTATTAAAATTTTATGATTTATTATTTTTGTTTGATAAATTCTAGTCAGACAAAATGTTTATTAAGAATTTCTAGTAAGACATAAAAGGTTGAAGGCACCACGGGTGTTAAACGACAATAATGCCTTCGGTTAACGTACTCGCCTCGGACCAGAAGCCCTCAACAGTACACTGTTGACCTCAGGCATTATTGTCCTTATAACTACCCTTGGTACCTTAATTACTATTATGACATTTTATGTTATAAATATTAAAGAAAATGCTCTTCTCTATACGGTTTAATTATACATTTTCCTTTATATTCAATAGATTTTTTTTTTGCTATTTATCAGAATGCCGGGAGTATGAGGAAGGCGGAAGAGAAGATGGAAGGACTGGTCGCAGAAGACTTGAGAGAGGAAGAACTGTGTGAAGAAGATGCGTTGAACAGGAATAAGTGGAAGAGAAGAGTAAGAAACAGTGACCCCTAACAAAATTGGAGAAAGCTGAAGAATTTTATTGGATTTATAGAATCTATTCAAAAGAACTTTTGGCATGGAATATGTAAAAAAATAGCATGTGTTCGTGTTACGATTTTACATGATATATAGAATCTTTTCCAAGGAACTTTTGCTTCGGGATTTATACAAAATACATCGAATTGACGGAAGGTTTTGTGCTGGCCACAACAGATTTTTACCTCTCGCTAAGAGAGGTATTGGAATCATGCTAAAAATCACATATCCAGATTTTAATGAATAAGTACGTTTCAAGGTCACTAGAATCCGATTTTAACATTTTACAATGATGTCTGTGTGTGTGTGGATGTGTGGATGTGTGTGTGTGTGTGTGTGTGTATGGCTGGATGTTGGACGGACGATTCCTCAAAAACTATAAAACATAAGACCTGTTTAACTATGAATTCGTCAATCTGACATTCCTGGGAAGAGCTGAAAAGGTTTTGGTAAGAATTGAACAACCGGAAGTAGTAGTTTTTAAAAGAAATTCTTCCAAATATTATTTTTTGAAAATTTTTGATATTACTAATTTTGAAGAACAAAATTTTACACCTGATACATTTAAATTTTTTATTATATTTTCTATAAATTTAGAGATAAAGACGGTATAATATATAGAATATCGGGATATAACAAGTCGAATAGGCGAAACTACACTAAGGAAACCAGTTGACAAATTCAAATGTTTATAACATAATTTGTAAATGACAGATTTCAGTGTCAAAAATCAACAGTTTTAGTGACATTTTGATAGCTTTTTCTGGGAAGTACATTTAATCTTTCTTATTTTTTTATTAATTAAATATTTGAAATTATAGGTAATATGCATATATCCATCAGAAATACCGCCAATCTGGTCAATGATTTGGAAGAATCTGTGTCATTTAGGAACTTCCTCATACAATGAAAAATAGATATAATTAGAATTGTATGTGTGCAGATGATAAATACAATAAAAAACAATATTTTGGTAAGGTTCTGTAATTTTTATATACAATACAATACCTACTTATATAACATAAAATGGAATTTTTTTTTACTCATTTTGGTCCTAAAAACTTGTTATCCTTGTTTTTAACACCCTATACTTGATCTATAATTCTCCAATGACATCGTAAAGGTTGTACATCATCAACTCTATACTTGTACCTTTCCTATCTTTACACTTAGCACATTTCTACTTGCTTACATCTACTCCTGAAGAAGCTCCATCCACTTCTACCTACTACTTGTACTCACCATGAGTTGCGGCACGGTATTCTTCAAGAACACCCTTGTCTTGTAATCGGCCGCGTACTCTCCAACTAGCTTGGCACCTCGGCCGTCCAGCACCAGCTGCTCCAGCCGGTCGACGTCTCCACTGCGAATCAGTTGCCGGATGTGCGCCGAAGTCACATTCAACACTGAAACACAAACGGGAATGCGAATGAGTGGGGGTGAACCGAGCTTCACGACTGCCGACTGAGCTTTCAGGACGGGTACCGTGACGGGGTACGATAAGGGAAAACTATATGTGGATTGCGTATTGATATGTGGAAATTTAATTCATTAAAGAATTAATGTTGTTAATCAAAGTCACTGCACAATGGGATCCGTCACCATAGTAATAAATTAGAAAATTGATTAGGTATTTATATTAAAACTAATGGGTCGATTTTGTTCACGTCTCAGGCCCATATTAGCTTTGTTCGATGACATGTACTAGGCCGCCCTAGTGTTAACTTTCTTGTACTAACATGTTTTATGAGAAATGGGCAGCTTCTGGCAGGCTGTTCGATGACAAAAATTTTAAGAACTAGTGCTCACTTTTCTGACCTGACTCGCGAGATAGTGTAGAAAGTGCAGACTAGGAGTGGGGGTAGCTAAATGTTGTTCGGTAGATATTTTAATTCTATCCTATCTACACATCTGTTTATTTAAACTAAAATTTTGTTTTGCTATATAAAGAATTAATTAATATATCTGTCTCTGAATCTGATGAAGAATCAAGTGATGATTGATCTTCATCAGAATCGTTTATTAGTTTACTATGCTCTTTAAAACAGACATTTCTGCAGTCACTTTTTTGCAGCTTTATGATAAACAACCTAACCTTTTACACATTTGGCTATGCTTGGCTTGATTACTCACAGCTGAGCAAACTTGCCCAAATATACACTAGTGTGTTTTATGAAACTACAAGAATTAGACTGTACTAGTGTACACTACACTACACTGCACTATTCTGCTCTACACTTCAAGCACTTCTCATCGAACAGAGCTATTCATAAACACTCGTAAAGTTTCAAAACGGTTCGTTATAATTTTTGACAAATAGAATCAAACTTAACAAATAAAATTTCCATTTTTCTTTCAATGTCGACTGTTTTTAAGAGATAAAAATTATAACGAACCATTTTAAAAAAAATTACGAGTGTTTATGAATACGGGAATCAATCTTACATATCTGTAAATCTGTCAAAAAAAATGACAAAAACACATCTATTCTTGTTGATTAATATAAAATTATACATAAGAGTGGCAGCTTTCGATGCGATTTCCTCCATTATTTACAGATAGGCTTCTTACAGGGCTGCGTTCCAAAATCAAGAGTGCCGAGTATTGGCATAGGATTTAAGAGTATGATGACCTAATTTAAATGTAGTGTGTTTTTGGAACGAATGAGAGTTTTGTTGGAATAAAAAATTGAAACTAAATTATAAATAATATTAAAAAATCTGATGTGGTCAGCACAAGACCTCCCGCTTTTTAATTTTTATTAATTTAAATACATACCTAAGTATTTACTAATGTTGTAAACTATATTAAGTTCCTTTGCATATATCTGTAGCTTTACATGATCCATTTTGTTAATGTGTAGGTGTAAACTAATATTTGACACTTTGTTAACACGTGCTTATTCACAGCTGTTTGATTTTTAGTACTGCAAACATATCAAATTTATATCGGATCATTCTGTACATCTAATACTTATGTCTGATGAAAAATACGTTATTTTTACAATCTTAATTTCATTAGACTCAATACAATCTTCTTAACACGGTTTTATTATTAATTTTAATGTAATTGCTTCCTGACAGTGAAATTTGTTTAAATATGTCAAAATTGTTATTAAAATATTATGTTTTTGTTTGACGCATAGGCAAGATGATGTACAAAAATAAATTATTTTATAATTTAATATTTTAAGTTATTTACTAAATGCTATTATCGTAGAATTGAAGATTGTACTATTATATCCAATTTTTATTAGCACAAATTGCTAAAAAATTATATTTAATGAATTTTTTACAAGAAAAACTGTTAAAAGCTTGTATAAATGATATTTCCAGTTATCCGATATACACTAAAAACTAATGAGCTCTTCCCACATCAGTATAGAATGGGTATATAAAATTTCAAAATTTTCTGATTGATAGTTTTTGAATAATCGTGTCCACACGATCCGCACACACACACACACACAGAGTCTTACACACATACACAGAGTCTTACACACACACACACACATACATAATATATACATACATACCTACAGACATCATTGTAAAAATGTTAAATCGAATTCTGGTACCATCGAAACGTGCTTATTCACTAAAATCTATATATGCGATTTTTAGCACGATCCCTATACCTGCCTTACCTATGGTAGCGGGAGGTAGAAATTAACGAAACTATTATAATTACAACATTAATATCAAACCAGTATTACAAACGCACTTTTATAATAAAGATCGCTTTTATGGATCACTCTCCACATATAATATGAAATTACTCTCCATAAAAGCGCTTTTATTATAAAAGTGTGCTCGTAATACAGGCCAATGTGATTACTTATGTATTTTCAACCAAAAGCATGTTTTCTTCCTCAAGAAGGCAATTACTTTCATATGTTGAGAATCATGAGCAGCCATGTTTGAAAAATAGGAATGACGACGTGTACCCGGATACTCGCAACCTACCCTAGCCTAACCTACCCGATAATTATGTACCCGGATATAAAATTTCTTACCCGATTACCCGAAATATACCCGCTGCCAGTTAATAGGGCTGTTGCAAGAATTTTTATATGACTTCTAAGTATTAAATTTGAAAAGATATTGTTCTTTAAAGAGCCTCAAATTTGAAAATATCACGCAATATTTTTTAGATATTTTACAATTAATTTTTGAAATTTGGATAAAATTTTGAATAAGTCACATGATCTGAAACAGAATGTGACGTCAGAGTACATACATCTTCAGCGGTTCTAAGGTGTCAAGTGTATTGTCAAAGTTGTCAAACAAGTGTCAAATAAGAATCACGACCAGAACTTTAAAGTAAAATATCAATTTATATAAAAAATTTAGTTTTTATATTTTATTTTACCTCAACTCTTTAACACCCCTTATTTCGGTAGCAGTAAAACAATTAATAAATTCAGCCATCATCCAGCTATCGACCTTCGGTTAATTGTCAGATTTAGCTTCAGTGTAATTTGAATTAGCCATTATTACTTTATTATTCATTTACAATGAGTAATGTCAGCGTCAAATGTCAAATTAAAAGATTTTGTTATTAACATGTGACAAACTTTAGCCTACGTTTATTTATATAAATAATATGAATAAACGTAGGTGATAGAAAAACTATTTTCCTATTGGCTATTAATGATGTAATGTATGTGCTTCTACGTCACAGGAGTGGGGGGTAGTTTTTCAGGACGCTAATCTTTTTATTTAATTATTTCCACAAATAACAACAAATTATTAAAATAAAAATTATTACTAAGAAAATCATTCCATAAACTTTCATTTAAAATAGATTTTGAAAAATGTGAAACAGGCTCATTATCCGAACAGTTTTTAGTAGTGTTTCACAAGAGTCTTGCATTTTTCTTGTTCTTGTCTTGTTCTTGCATAAAATGCAAGACAAGAACAAGACAATAGTTATATAGTTTGTTGCAAGACAAGACAAGAATCTGCCCTGCAAGAAAAGTGCAAGAATAGAAAGATTTTTTAGTATTTTCTTGCATTCTTGCACTCTTGCAACATTATATTATAATTCAATATATCAACATTTTATTATAGGTTTTACCTCTAGCTAAGCTGACATTAATCGGAAAAGCTAAAAAGGTATTAGTAACAATTGACAACCGGAAGTAGTAGTTTCTTAAAAAAATCTTCTAAATATTATATTTTGAAAATTTATAGTACCTACAAAAAATAATAAAGAGCATTAAGTACTCAATCTGATTTAAATTTTCTTATTATATCTTCTATAGATTTAGAAATAAAACATCTGATATGGCCAGCACACGACCTCCCGCTAATTCGATGTTTAAAATTGCAATGAGCTTGGAGTAAAATATCACTTTATCGTTTGTAAACAAAATCTAATTTGTTGTTCCAATAAATAGGAAAGTCTTTAATAAGAAATTTTGTATTAAAATTTATGAAGTTTTTTTTTTGAAAATCTGTTAAGCTCTTAGCTAAGAACCACATTCAATTTTTGCTTACAAGAGTAACATAAGACAAGAAATAGCCTAGCAAGACAAGAAATCTTGTCTTGTAAAACACTAGTTTTTAGTTGCCGGAAACTTTTCTAAAAGATCTAGACTACTTGATTAACAAATTTTATTAACAATTTGCTAAAAACTAACCACTGTGTTACAAAATAAGCCCAAACATTTGTAGGTACGCGTGTTTGTTCGTCAGACAGTAATATACCAATTAACTCTCCATAAAATCTAAAAATATTCCCTATTTCCCATCTAGTAGTATCTGGTTTATTATCTCGTTGTCGTGTTATTAGTCGAAGTTGTTAAGTTATTTAGAGTTTGCTGAGGACTGTTCTGGATCAGAGCTACAGGTGTAGGGGGCGTGAGAATCGGAAACAGCCGACGGCGCCACCATCAATCTACGATCAATCACCAGCACGCAACGGGGCCAATGTGGTGCCAATGATGAAAACTAAAACTATATCAATCCAATCGATGACACTAATGGAATGGATGGTGGTATTTTTGTAAGACATATTAAGGGATATGTCATAATCATTATCGATATCTGTGTACAATGTAGATTGGCATACCCAGCGATGGGTAATATGCCATGAAAATATTTTATTGTAATGTTTATTTATTTGGGTGAAGGGTAAAAATCAAAGATATATTAATGATTAAAATAAATGTTAATTTATGAAGAACTAATTAAGAAACATATAATTAATACTATGAATAAACTAATATTAAACACGATGGGTGGTAGCATGAACAAGTGATTAAGAGTGATTAGCTAGGAAATGACTAGCAGTGTTTTAGTGCTATCAATCGTTTATGGATTATTTTAGAAAAAAAATACTTCAAATAGCAGTTATAGAAAAATTAATTGTCCATAACTTTTATTTGAAGTATTTTTCTTTAAAATAATCCATAAACGATTGACAACGCTAAAACACTGATAGTCATCTCCTCCTTAGTCATCTCCTAATCACCATTCATGCTACCACCCATTATTATTAATGACAATATACGTATTTATTTCACAATTATTTATTTATATCACTAAAGCCTCATTCCCAGTTACTTCGATAACGAATAATGGATAGTGAGTTATACACAAACGCAAGCACTATTTGAATTACTTAATAATATATGATGTATGAATTTTATTACGTGATTAGATACATAGGGTGGTAATTCATAGTGCTTAGTAGGAAGTTTTTAGACTATTCCCAGCAAATGTTTCAAACAGTAGCAGCATCTGACTGATATCAATTATCGTAATGTCAAAAAATTCCTAGAATATCGATTGTAATTTGTTTGTGAATTTAGCGAGACGTGTAAAAATGGGACGAAATGAACTACTCTTTTTAATTCTTTTCTCGATAGAAGTTCATCAAATTATTATTATTATTATTATTATTATTATTATTATTATTATTATTATTACTGTGTAATTGAAAAACAAGATTTTATCATTCCTTCTCATTTCATGAAGCAGATTCTCCCAATCGCCTTGCAACAAACGTATTGTTTTTGGGTGAACCCACCATCAGTGTTTGTGACGCTTTTTACTTCACTATATATCACTATCTCTTAATTACGCTTATGTATCATGCACAAAGCTTGAACCTTGCGAACTTTAGCGCTTGTGTGTTACGTTTATGCACAACACACTACCCTTAAAACCAGCTAGGAATGCTTCCTTGCTATACCATTGCACAAGCTCAAGTGCCTTCACGATATCTATATCACCGACTTCCTTATCAGGCTGACTGTGACTGTCTTCTCTCTCAGACTGTCTTCTTTTTCAGACTCGTATCAGACTGACTGTCGGTTGTAGACTCGAATCAGACTTCAAAGTCCACTCGACTAACTCATCTACACTCACTGATTGAGTTACTTCAACTGCTGCTTGCCGAGTCGTTTCCCTATATGTATATACGTCGTCTCATTTATTTATGTAGAAGTTCCCGGTTGTTCTCGAACTCCTCTTGTTTACACAACTGTACGCTGTAATTACTATATCGCTTCTCGATGCTTCTATATAATGTCACGCGCGCGACTCGTTCGGACATGCCCACCTAGTGGCGTCAATACATTACACTCGCAGGCTACATTATATTAGAACAATATTCAATTCACACACATAATAGTGTTTAATAACTTATATGTATGTATAAGTAACTCATTAAAGCATGTATGATCTCAACTAGTTGTAGTGCAGCTCTCGTTACTTTCGAACGCCAATTTTCAGCCTTGTTCTGCAAAGAGCTAGGTACTTTTAACTCATGATATACAGAATGGTGACGGTTAAGGGTGAACATAGGAATTTAATATTTCTTTGAATTTGTAAGACAATGTTTTATTATGATGTAAAACAGAACTTTGGACTTCCATTGTCTTTTTATTTGAATAAATTATATTTCACAATTTGCACGACGTTTCGGTAGCTATGTATCTGCTACCGTCATCAGATTTTACTAATTCCTTAAACTACGAGCTTTATATCTGGTGAAATGAGGATGGTTAAGTGTGCTTAGTGGTTGAAGCATGTCTGAATCTCCCTGATTGGCACTCTATTAGGCAGTTCCGCTGTTGTTGATTTCGTCTTCAGTGTTGTGTTCTGTATAATAATTTTCTTTCACATTGGTTTTATTTCAACACTAGCGTGCTTGAAGACATTCTCTTTGTTCACCATAATTTATGCTGCCTCTTTAAACTTCCGTTTGAAGGTATGATTTTCTTTGGCGATGATCTTGGCGTTGTTTCACAGAACTTGATGATGATATTTCCATGCATGGTCTGCTATACCTGATTTGTCCGTTTCTCCTTTTGTTGTATGCCGTTTATGCTCTTTAAGCCTGGTGTCTAGTGGTCTCTTTATTTCTCCTATATATATATATATGTATACATGGTACGTGGTCACTTCATATACGGGAATGTGCTCAACGCTGTGACTTCATATATAACATTGTGACTTCCGAAAATGGAAGTGACAACGTTTCCCTATGTAAATTTATTTTTTCTAGCACTACAAGGCAAAACAAGTCTAAATACGAAAATTTTGTTGGAAGTCAAATAGTACCCCCCGTACCCTTAAAATTGTCACTTTAGTTCAAGCGTTTACCGCTGGCGCTGTACTCGCTATTAGCAGCAGGTATGCACAATACGAAGTTACTTCCGAAGTGTATACAGCATTAGAAGGTACTTGGTCACTTCCAAAACTTGGCAACAATGTATTGCAGTATGTTATTGTAGTTTATGGAAATTATTTATGAATATAATAAACTTTTATTAACAATATACAATTAAAAAAATATCTCAAATTAATAAGTGAAAAATTCACAATAAAATGTGAAAATAATTACCGCTGTTATCTACAGCACATACGGAGTATTTCTGTGAATTAATGATTATCTTTAGCATCTATTTAAAAATTTTAGCCAATAAGTATTAATAACAAATAACAATTAAATATCTTTTTATAAGTATATTAAAATTTATTTGTGATAATAACTTCTAAATTTCAATCGTGGTAATTCAGTTAAGATGATTTATTAATTTTTAGCAAGTTTTTAGCATTCTGCAACCAACAAGCAATAAAATGTCAGGTGACAATTTATTTTTTTGTCATATGCCAGTATTCGCTATTGGTGAAATTTTTTGACAAAGTTGCCCGGTTTCAAAAGGGTATGTTAAAAAATTACCGTCTTATAATTTTCAATAAATAGAAATAAATTTTACACGTGACATTTTACTTTTTTGTAAAGTACTATACTTAATTTGGTTGGATGAAAACGTATTAATTTTTGAATAAACGGTTATGAAACCGGACATAAATTGCAAAAGTGCGGACAGTAACTTATTTACAGTCTTGGAGGTTATTACAGTTTTAAATAATTCCCAATAACATCATGTTACTTACAAATTATTTTTCTGTAAATGAAATTTGTAATTTTCATTTGATAACTAAAACCAATAACGTGAAATATGTATATAGTTAAATATTAATTCTTAGCGAGATTGCTCTCTAATTGAGTGCTTCATTTTCCTACCTTCTCCATAATATATAAGAAGCAAACGTAAGAGAGGTATTGGAATCATGCTAAAAATCGCATATCCAGATTTTAGTGAATAAGCACGTTTTAGAGTCCCTATAATCCGATTATAACATTTTTACGTTGATGTCCATGTGTGCGTATGTGTGCGTATGTGTGTGTATGTGTGTATGTGTGTGTGGATGTTGTATGCACTGTTTCTCAAATACTATAAGACTTAAAGAATATTTAACTACAGTTTCCTCAATCTGACATTAGTGGGTCGAGCTGATTAGATTTCAGTAAAATTGAACAACCGGAATTAATAGTTACATTTAAAATTTTTATTATATCTTTTGTAGATTTAGAGATAAAGGCACTGTAATATACAGAATAATTTAATGTAGTACATCGCAGAGGTTAGCCTAAGGAAACCAGTTGACAAATTCAAATGTTTATAACATAATTTGTAAATGACAGATGTCAGTGTCAAAAATCAAAAGTTTTAGTTACATTCTGAAAGCTTTTTCTGGGAAGTACATTTAATCTTTCTTATTGTTATATTAATTAAATATTTAAAATTGTAGGTAAAATGCATATATCCATCAAAAATACCGCCAATCTAGTTAATTATTTGGAAGATTCACTGATATTTAGGAACTTCCTCAGACAATGAAAAATAGATATAATTAGAATTGTATGTGTGCAGAAGACATGTTAAATACAATAAATACAATATTTGGGTAAAGTTCTGTAATTTTTTTGTTATAAAACGACGGTTCGATAGCGAAATACAATACAGTACTTATAGGTGTTAAATTTAATACGGGTCATTGGGTTATAACAGAAAAACAGTTTTTTAAGCGCCTAAAATTTCTATATTAATTATTGATAAAATAATTGGTGCCTATTATAAAGAAAAATATTACAGTTTTTTTAATACCAAACACCTTATATGTCTGTTTCATATAAAGCCAGAAAATAATTTTAAAAATTTGTACAATTAAGAAAAAATATTAGCCATGAAACTGACAGTAACAAAACATTGTCATTTTTTTACTAACATGATAGGGGACAATTAAAGTTATTAATTTATGAACTAATACAAAATAACACAAAATAAACACTATGATAATTATTTAAGAAACAATTATTATTTATTGTAATTAAAACCATTTAATGATTTGTAAATTTTCTTCATGAGACAAATTATCCATGATTTCTTCCTAATAAAACGAAAATAATAATAATTTAACAAATAATATGTATGAAACGTTTATTAATGAGCGTCTCAAGTCAACAATTATTTAGTTTTGTTCCTGTCAGTTTCATGGCTATTGATATTTTTTCTTAATTGTGCAAATTTTTAAATTTATTTTCTGGCTTTATATGAAACAGAAATGTAATGTGTTTGGTATCAAAAATTTTTTTCTTTATAACATGCACTAAATAAATTAATATCGAAACTTTTGGCATCTAAAAAAACTGTTTTTATTATGTTATATCCCTATGACCCGTTTTAAAATTTACACCCTGTATAACATAAAATGGAAATGGCGAGAGGTATTGTGCTGGCAACAACAGATATTTTTCTTATATAAATTTATAATAATTTCACAAATCTTTACAAATTTACTAAATATGAACCATCAAACTTTAGAGTACCGTCATTTCAATTACTACTCGTAGCTATATATGAATTTCAGATTTAAGTGAATAAGCACGATTTAAGGTCCATATAAACAGATTTTAACATTTTTACAATGATGTCTGTCTGTGTGTGTATGTGTGGATGTTGGAGGGAAGATTACTCAAAAACTATGAAACAAGACCAGTTTAACTACGAATTTCTCAATCTGACATTTGGTTTTGGTAACAATTGAACAATCGGAAGTAGTAGTTTCTAAAAAAAATTCTTCTAAATATTATTTTTTGAAAATTTTTGATGTTACTAATATTGAACATAAAATTCTACATCAGATACATTTAAAATTTTTATTATATCTTCTATAAATTTAGAGATAAAAACGCTATAATATATAGAATAACGGGATATAATAAATCGATTATGCTAAAATACACTAAGGAAACCAGTTGACAAATTCAAATATTTATAACATAATTTGTAAATGACGGATGTCAGTGTCAAATATCAAAAGTTTTAATTACATTCTGAAAGCTTTTTCTGGGAAGTACATTTAATTTTTCTTATTGTTTTATTAATTAAATATTTAAAATTATAGGTAACATGCATATATCCATTTATCGCCAATCTTATTAATGAATTGGAAGAATCTTTGACATTTAGGAACTCATACAATGAAAAATAGATATAATTAGAATTGTATGTGTGCAGAAGATATGTTAAATACAATAAAAAAAACAATATTTGGGTAAAGTTCTGTAATTTTTTTTGTTATAAAACGGCGGTTCGATAGCGAAGTGCACTACAATACTTATATAACATAAAATGGAAATGGCGAGACTTATTGTGCTGACCACAACATATTTTTTTTATTATTTATTTATACAGTAGACTTTATCACATTTAATTATTATATGTGAATCCGAAAAATTTATAACATGTGTATTGCTGGAAATAAGTTAAATTTGAAATATTTTTCATTACATGAAACGTCTTTCGTCTTTGATATTTTATTTTCTGATATGTTCTGCATTGCACAAATTCTGCATCATCTTTGGACTAGGTTTTCTTTTTGTAAAGTAATTAATTTAATTAGTAACTAGTAAACATAACACCTTAAATTTGAAAAATTAAAATTTGGAATAACTGTGTCATAAGCCCTTATGTCGTACATTATCCCAAATTACTTAGAGTTGAAGTTGAGTGGTTTAGCAGCACACAAATTATAATTTTTGAAGAAAATTCAGAATTGGTCATACATGGTTTGCAGCAGTTACGCAGACTTACAGCCAATACAACAAAATTATGATTTTTTAAACAAAGATAATAGTCCAAAATTCGACATTGTGGCACTTCATTCATACAGAGTGAGATCTTTATTCATCATATACTTTATCTGGTGTTTTGCTGATATGTACTTGTTAGTTTAACCGACATGAAATTTGGCAACGTTGCGGAAGTCAGCCCTACGCTTCAATATCTTGTATACAATTACAGTGACGGAAGTAACTCCGTATTTTAAGTATGTGCAATTGTATATTAATTTTTAATATAATATTTTCTTACCCCTCTTTTGAAAACCTTAATTTAGAAGTTCCCCTAAGCCTATATATATAATTTTTAATAATATATATCCATTAATTAATATGGAAGTCAGGACGCCCTATCAACGTCACGGAAGTGACTCCTTAACAGGTATCAATATATATATATATATATATAACTTTCCACATTCATAATCCACTTGGTATATTCCCTTCTTCCATCCTGCTATTCTTGTTGGTGCCGTGGAGGGTAGTATCTTCTTTAGTGTTTCCACTGTTTGAAATTTCTTACAGATTTCATATTTTTGGCCAATTCTTAATATTTGTTCGGAGATGCCTTTGATGCAAGGTATATATAATTCTTTGTCACCTGGTATGTTTTGATACTGGTGTCTGTTGATTATGGATCTGATCTGTTTCACCCAGGAGAGAATCAATCAGGAAGATTCAGACATGCTTCAGCCACCAACCACACTGAACCACCCTCATTTCACCAGATATACAGCTCGTAGTTTAAAGAATTGGTTAGCAGTACACCTGATGACGGTAGCAGATACATAGCTACCGAAACCTTGTATAAATTGTGTAATATAGTTTATTCAAATAAGAAGACAATGGAAGTTCAAAATTCTGTTTTACTTAATAAAAATTTAACAGAGGATTTTAGTTTTATGAAATTTTCTGCTCTCCTGTTCATTTTATGACAAAAACCATAATAACAACAATAATCTAGAGACGATTTTTAGACCGAATAAGAGTTTTCAGTTTTGTAGTAAAATTTTGTGTCATCATTCTCCATTTCGAAACATTATCAACAAAAGTATTCCTTCTCTTCTATGCCTTGAGGCACTCGTATTCCCAAATAAATGGCTTATCCCAATATGTAATAGAGTTCAGCATGACAGATGTCATAGGAACTCCCAATTTTTATCACAGTCTACATATTGCTGGATTCTCACCCATGTTCTACAGGTGTAGAGTAAGCCCTTGACATCCATGTGGTTTTATTTTTAGTTAGATGAATTGCGGTTCATAGGCAATTTAACTATTTGGTGTCTTGGTTACCAGGCAACCACGCTCACTTTCCAACACGCGATGTGAGCCAACAACGTGCTGCCGATATCCGTCAATTGTTTCTTCTTGCTTTCTTTGTTCTTTCATAGCCTTCGTGACTCACCTAATCTAATACGCAACTAACAAGTTTCAAGAGGATCTTACGTTTTAGAGTTGTGATGTGACTTTGGAACTAACTAATCTAAGATCATTTAAATCTTATAAAGAAATGTGTTAAAGTTCTTTAAACGATTTGAAATTGACATGGAACAACTATCCAAGAGGTTAGACAGTGCGTTGAAGGTGGATTAATAAGTTCACAGTCTAACCTAGAGAGGGCAGCACAGACCCCCAATTATTTTTGTGAGGTTATGTGAACTTCCATTAGTGGATCTACTAAGTTTTAATTTAATCCACTAATGTAGTACTATGCTATAGTCAAATTGTAACTGTTTTAGATAAACCAACGAAAATATACGTAAATTAATTATTAAAATTTAAATATTAATTAGTTCGCATATTACAAGCGATTGAAGTCTATTAAATAATTAATAATTATGATGTATCATGTCCGAAGCAAATTGATTAGTTGCCTGATTTTAAAAGCGAGACTCGCACGTCTTTCACTCCCGCCCACCATGAAACCATCAATGGGCAAACACTAACGCCACACGCCGTCATAATTTGTATCACAATATTGTCAAACAATGGTCAAACTGTTTCAATGGGCGCATATAGCTCATTTTCTTTGGCTGACTGAGCGTTCAGTGATCGTAGTTTAGTGTGTAATGCAGTAAATGTACAGCGCACTACTGTATTGTGACATCTTGAAACGTCATGGATGTAAACGCAATAAATTTATTTCTTTTGGCCGAAACTGTTAATGAAACCATTTATAAAGCACCGTTGTGTATTCTTCCGACGCCATTTTTAATTAAATGATAAGCGATTGTATGGGGCACTACCCCGATGGCAAATTAAATTAAATAAATGAATGATAAGCGTACCACTCACTAGCGAGCGTACCACTGGTCGACAAACTGTTAGTCTAGGGTACAAATTTGTCATGTTCGCATAGCTGAAATATTTATATATTCGTATGTATAAATTTAGTTATATTAATGAAAAAATTATTATTACGCATAAATAATATAAATAAAATGCATTTTTACCTTCCGTCACCTTTAGGTAAGGAAGGTAATGTCTTTAGTCAAAAAATTCGTTGGTGAGTTTTTAATGAATAAGCACGTTTTAGGGTCCCTAGAATACAAATTTACTATTTTCAAGATATCTGTATGTGTGTGTGTCCCCGTGTGTGTGTGTCCGTGTGTGTGTGTGTGTCCGTATGTTTGTGTGTGTGTGTGTGTGTGTGTCCGTATGTTTGTATGTCCGCGTGCGTGTGTGTGTGTGTGTGTGTGACAAATTTTTCTCCGACGATAACTCCAATACTTTAATTCTAAAAATTATAATTGATCCACCGGAAGTACCCTTATTTGTAGTTTTTAACAGTTTTTCTAGAAAAAACGCTGTTAAATATCATGTTTCGACATTTTGTGATCTTATTCTCTAAACGGTTTCATTATACATTTTCCTTCACATTCAATAGATATAGAGTTGTAGAGACATTAAGAGAGATTAACTTTCAAAAATTAGTCACCTTTGCTAAAATTCTGGAAACAGCAGATATATTCAAAAAAATTTAATTGACAGATGTCAGTGTCAAATGCAAAACCAAAGTTGAAAGTATAGGGTCAGAAAGTTATATGTTAATGTGATAGAGTGTCCCTCGCAAGTGACTTGCAGTTGCAACCTTGCCTCAAGATTGGAATTTTCAATGCCGGAAGTATGAGAAAGGTCAAAGAGAAGATGGAAGATCTGTGTAGCAGAAGATTTGAGAGAGGAAGAATTGTGTGAAGAAGATACGTTGGACAGGAATTTGTAAAGAGTAAGAAACAGCGACCCCTAATAAAATAGGGAAAGGAACTTTCGTTATGGAATTTGTAAAAAATAGTGTGTTCGTGTTACAATTTTACAGGATATACAGAATCTTTTTCAAGGAACTTTTGGTATGGGATATGTACAGAATACATCGAATTGACGGAAGGTTTTGTGCTGGCCACAACAGATTTTTTCCTAATAACTTATAGAACACTGAGCGCATGTGAGCCCTCAGTGAACCCTCAGAAAGCGCTTACGAAGTAAAAGCTGTACTCCGGCAAAGTATTGGTCCCAGATTCAAATCCCAGTGGCTGGCATTATCTTTCCACACTTTCACATTTTATTTCGAATGTATAAACTGCTAACTTTATGTTAATTTCAAGAAACTGAACTAATAGGGCCAAGAGTAAATTATGACAAGTCCACAATGATGTTTAAAAGTAGTGGTAATCCAATTTCACATCGTATAAAGTGACACAAAAAGTATTCTTCACTAAGATATACGAGGTTATTAAATAACGAGATTTATTTTTTTCCGGCTTCCCAGTAAATCTGGTAACATTGCAGGGTGTGTTATATCGTCAGCAGTAGCACCTGACATAGTACCATGTAACTTTCTTTTATTCCTAAATTTTCAATCTGCGTCAAAAGGAACCAAATTCGGGACCCAGTTACAGTTATAGAAAAAGGGGCAGAGCTTATGAACAACCTAACAATATTCGCATCGGTGGTGTAGGGTTCGACGAGGAGAGTACATTGTGGGTGGCAATATTTGTTTTGTTTCGTGTAATTTTATAAATTGTCAATGTTCTAAGATCAGTCTCATTTTATAAATTGTCAATGTTCTAAGATCAGTCTCGTTATTTTGTAGCTACGCCTCGTACATTGGCAGTTAAAATGGAAGATAATGTGAGCCATCGTGATTGATAGGCTATAGCTCAGTTGGTAAAGCGGTACTCCGGCGAAGTATTGGTCCCAGGTCCAAATCTCGGTGGTTATTATCTTTTCACACTTTCACAATTTATTTCGAATGTGTAGACCTTGAACTTTAAATTTGTTGGCAAATTTACGCGCGAAATTTAAATTGTTTTAAATGGTAAATGAAAAATTAGAACATAAAAGTACTATTTTTTTTTATTTTATTAACGAATTAAAAAGAAATCAGATAAAATAATCACATAATTATATTTTTATTAAACAAATACCTGAATTTTACAAATTCATTACAATGCAGAATTTTCTATATTTTTGATGTGGGAAACACAAACGTCAGACTCGATGAATATGTCCCATATATCCTTCTCTATCAAATCTCTTCCACAGGCCTTGAGCCACATTTTACACCTACATTTATTAAATGAATATATATTTTACATGATATAGTAGTCGTTTTACATAACTTACATTTCTGGATCTTTCGGAAACGAAGAAAACTTACATTTCCCTTTCTCCATTTTTTAAATCTATTTAAGGTTCATTCACAGCTACTGTTTTAATTTATTGTGGTAATGCGTAAATTATAACTTTAATGCACAATGCTATTACTTAAGATAATAGTCAAATATCCATTCGCTGCGACGAATATAATGGGTAAGCGTAACGCTAACGATGGTTCGGACATCTATTCGCAAATATTAGAACCTTACAAAAATAATACTAATAATAATTATTAGCAACATTTATTTATTATTAAATATATACATATATCAAAATTTAATTCATACGCACCGTAAAGTTAATACCCCCCAGGTGAAGTAGTTAATCGGAATGTATCATTTTTTAAATTTTTTGTCCTACCAACGAAAGTAGCATGTCAAATTGATTTATGGATAAACGTATGTAGTTGAAAAACATGCTTTCGTCCCATAATCTCATTTCCTGTATTAAGTTTTCCCAATCTCTTTGTTGAGACCGAAGTTGATTTACTGAATGAGTTCTCCATCGGCGTTTTGATTTTTTCTTCTCATGTGCTATTTTACTTTTTACACAATTAATTATAAACATAGAACTTTCGGCAGCTATAATTTTTTTCTGGCGTTGAATAAATAAAAATTCTTCAGCATTTTTGTTGACAGTTGTCATCAAATTCAAATATAAAAATAATAACCTTCTACGCATGCGCACACAAAGTTAATGCATAAGCATAGTGTTAAAAGTTTGGCGTTTGCAAACTTTTGTGTTTATGCATTACGCTTACGTTTACGGGTTAGCACTGATTTGTAGCTGTGAATGGTCTTATGCATTGCCATCTATCAAACTTTTTCTGCGTTATGCGTTAGCGTTATGTATTAGTATTACGCATTAAAACAGTAGCTCTGAATGAAGCTTTATAGTCTTTATATGAACAAACAAAAAAATAAAATAAAAAATATATCATCACGGCATATTACCCATTTCTGGGTGTGCCAGTATCTACAACACATGTAGACATCGGTAATGATGACGATATATTATACCGTGTGGGCGCTTACCAGGCGTCACCTCACGGGCACTCATAGCTGGCGTGGAGAGTGCACCACAGGAGTCACTTTTGTGCCATTTAAAATAGGAAATATTTGGCGTCTGTTGGGATCCCCCCAGGTTCGCGACCAGACACTCAGGCACGCGGCCACGGGACAAACAAGTCCTCCCGATTCTACTTTCTTCATTTTATCCATTTCAATAGAAACTAACACCACTTCTAAAATTCACAAACAGTTCACAAAATGACATACATATGTCAAAAGTGAAAAGACGTGTTTGGTTTGCTTGAATTAGCCATAACCCTAAAATACATGGGCGTGACAAGCTGAGACAACTGCTCTTCCAGAATATGTGAAATATAATGATTTTCCTTATGATAACGATTTTTCCTATCGTTTGTTGAAAAAATAACATATTTGTTCTTATTAGAAATGAATTTTTGTTTCTCAATATACTTTTATTATTGGCCCCTAACGGAAAATGTTCACGTCGAGATAATGAAAAGAACGAAGAATCGTAAAATACGAAGATATGCCGAAACAATCCGATTTTATCCGATTAGGCCTTTAAATTTGTTGGCATACTCTTTCTCTCTCTAATTTTCGTTTCTGTCTCTGACTGTCGCTTCTGTATAGATGTTTATTCTGTGGAATAAGCCCGAATGTGAGCCATCGTGTTAGATCGGCCATAGCCTAGTTGGTACAGTAGTACTCCGACAAAGTATTGGTCCCAGGTCCAAATTCCGGTTGCTATTATCTTTTCACACTTTCACAATTTATTTTGAATGTATAGACTGTTAACTCTATGTTAATTAAAAAGTCCATATTTTAAATTAGTCGAAAGAAATTTGTAAAAATTTCTCACCCTATGCTTACATTTATTTATCTATTTCGAAGTAATATTTAATTTATTTCCCGTTTCGTGTATTTTACACGAATAATTTCTTTTCAACAACATTATTAATGCAAAATCGTTGCATCGGTAACTAGAAAAAGTTTCTCTTTAACATTTAATATCTATATCACGATCACGAACTACTTTATTAACAACTAGCAAACATTTATTTTCAAATGAAAATATTTACTCATTCAACGAACTTCAGCGCACTTCATGTTAGTGAAAAACTGTTTTCATGAGACACGAACTAAAATTCCCTAGTTTTCCTTTAACGAAGCACGCACACGCGTTCAAATAACATGTCTAATTATAAAACACGTAGCCTACATGGCAATGCTTTTATCGCAGCCTAAATGTAATGTGTTTAGTTTGTGTTTTGTAGGCTAATCTACAGCTTTTAACTATTCATTTAATAAATAAATCACAACTGCGCCATTAAGTGGAAATAGATAGTAGATAAATGTGAGCAATAACAGACAGTATTAGGTCAAACTAAATATATAAAATGGCTGTCTATTATTCCTACTTTTATAAAAAGAATTATGGATTCAGGGTTTTATGACTAATTTTATCAGTACATCTCTCACAATTAGAATTGTTTGATTAATACATGGATATGAAGAGACATATAATTTTTTTATTAATTAAATATAAGTTTAATTATACTGTCACACAAAAAAGTCTCCGTACGACAATAATTTCAGTCTATTTTAAGAAAAATATATTTACTATTTTTTCAATCCAAAATGAAGAGCATTATGTTATGTTATTATATATAAAGAAATAATATAGTTATTTTATTTATTTTATGGGGTAAACATTGAAAGTATTGATAATTTCATAACAAAAAAATCTGTTGTGGCCAGCACAAGACCTCTCGCCATTTCCATATTAGGCTATATACCGTGAGTATTTTTTAACGTGAAACATTGGATTTCTTATCCATGGTTACGACTTGACATTTGATTGACAGCAATGTATTTGCCTGTCCCATTTAAAATGAAACATAGGGAACGAATTTATATTTGACAAGACGTCAGTGGACGTTTTGTTTAAATAATTCTACCTGCTTTCTAAATTAAATTTAGTTGTAGAAAAAAATATTGTGTGCACCTTGTTCCCGAGTGATTTTCTGACAATACTTAAATATAATACTTCTGTCAAATTCATTCCCTATGTTATAAATGAGACAGGTGTCAATCAAATGTCAAGTCGTAACTTATAGCGGTTATCTGTCATATTGACACGATGCCATTAGAGGTTAATTTTGATTAAATAATTATACCTGTTTTCTAAAAATTAAGTTTAGTTGTAGAAAAAATATTGTGTGCACCATGTGCCCGAAATATGTTTAGTGCTCTTGAGTGGTTTTCTGACTTGGGTAAATTTCTTACAATATTTAAATTATAATACATCTGTCAAATTTGTTCCCTATGTTTCATTTTAAGTGGGACACGCAAATACATTGCTGTCAATCAAAAGTCTAATCGTAACTATGGATATGACAAACCCAATGTTTCACGTTAAAAAATACTCACGGTATGTATTGTATTGCACTTCGTTTTCGAACCGTCGTTTTATAACAAAATATTACAGAACTTTACCCAAATATGTTTTTTTTTTGTATTTAACATGTCTTCTGCACAAATATAATTTTAATTATATCTATTTTATATCATTTTCTTGTCAGAGATTGTTCCAAGTATTCAGCCGCTGATTATTTAGAAATGATTATAATTTTCGGAGAATGTGGACAATAATATTTTCGTTTTACACATTTTACACAGCTGCGACAACACGTTGCACTGTACGATATAAATGATGATCTCGGATGACACCTTCGCTAACCTAAATTTGTTGACTGAAAAGTCAACGCTAAAGTGTCAAAATTACAGTAAGTCAAGCAAATTTTGTAACTCACTAGTTAAAAAAGTTTCCTTTATCTTTATTATAGTATAAAAGTCAGTTACATTCAAACTATTATTATTTGTGTACATATGTGTAGGTATGAAGCTACATTAAATAATGAAACATTATACGAAAATAATATGTACAGTTATTATGTAAATAAATTATTCACATATAAAAACGAAAAATGAATTAGTAATGTAGATAATATATACCAAATGGTAAGCTATCTATTGTTTCGCTAAGAAAAATAAGTATTTCTTCTTTTCTTCGTTCAAATAACATACAATACAACTGTATTGATTTTATTTTCTTTATCCAATTAATGATGAATAGTTGATGATGACGTGGTACAAATTGCGAAGCGTAGATTCAATTTTATTTACCATGCAGTGCATTTTATTGATCTTGACAGCAGAACAGTCTTATCTAATGCTAAAGCTAATTCATTCGATTCATTTTGTTGTTATTATTAATTATAATGGGTAAAGGGCAACTACTAGAATCCAGTCAATTGTTGAAAATATATTTTCCGCCTCAACTAGTTTGAGCACCACATGTACCTTCTTCAGGAGCTACAAAATTATTCACAATGATGCTACAGATATTATAGGCAAAAACAGTTTTTAACTTACATGAAAATTTGAACAAAAATTGATATTGAAACGTATAAAAATATATAATACATAACATAGAAAAACATATACAATGGTTGTCATATAATAAAATTGAAAGATAATTTTCATTTTAACACAAATGTCGTCTGAAATTTAAAAAATGTTTTACACCCTACAAAAAATTGTATGTTGAAACAAGTATGTTCCAAAGGTCATATATGTATGCACCGCCAAAATTTTAAGTTTAAGTCATATTTCTTCTTATTGTTAATAGTTTAAGTTAATGTAGTTTGGATTATACTTTATAAAATTGTCAAAAATATTTTATTACGTTTTTACATCATATATTTATGTATTATATGTATGAATATTATTATTTATGTATTTATGTTCAATCCTTCCCGACTGACGCCAAATATTTCCAATTTTAATGGCACGCAAGTGACCCCTGTGGTGCACTCTCCACGTCAGCAATGAGTGGTAAACACCCGAAAATTTAAGTCAAAAATTGATAATATAGATTGATGGAAAATACAAATTCGTTGACACTTAATTTATTTATTCAACATTTGCACGTTCTCTTGGTTACAAACACGCCACGTGACTTCATATTGGTAGCAAATTAATATTATTTTGAATATTTTCCTATAATTTACTTAAATAAATCTAAAATTATTGAATTCTTCTTTTGACAGTTGTAGAAAAAATATTATTTTGTATTTTCTGGCTTAATTTGTATTTTTTGACGCGTTCGAATGACTTTTTGCCTTGACCTACCGGTCTTCGTTAAAAGTGACAACCTCACACTCATTTCGCGCACTTTATACAAAAATAACTATTTTAAATGTATAAAGTTTTCATCTTCATTAGTGACAAAAAATAAAATCACAATCTTACTAAACTCATAAATTATTGCTAAGTGTTCACTTTTGCATTTCCATAATAACGGGTCTGGCCTGGCTATAGTGAATGTGCATTTAATTGAGCACTACTGATAACAGAAACAGAAGCCATTCGTCATGGCGCAAGGTTGAAGAAATTTTAAGTTTCGGTCAAGAACACGAAATACGGAAATTGAAAATTAAGTCCATTTCAATATCAGGCCAATGTACTCAATGATTCATGGATATCAATATCAATACTGCCCGCAAAGAGTTGTTATAGGTTACGTCAGTGTATAAGAGACAGTGGCGTAGCGAGCATAACTGGCGCCCGGGGCACGAAACCTTTTTGAACATAAATAAATATTATAAAAATTAGTACCTTAATTATATATTTTTTTATTATTAGTAGTAGTTTAATATTATTTAAAGCCCCGGCCTGGGGTTCTTTATTTATAAGTGTCATATCCAAGAAAGGAGTGCGGCCAACATTTGTTCTTAGTTTTTTATAAAGTTTTATATAATTTATTTTATTTATTTTTTTATCTTTTGACGAAATCCATGTGCTTTTTGTAAATACTGTTCAGCTCCTGAGGAAGGGATTTAAATAAAATTTTGTGACTGCAATCCAAAAATTTTTATTACCTCACAAGTAAATAACTTTATTATAAAGTCTTCGAAATTATAGTTTCAATACTGCACCCCTCAGATATGCTTTCCTGAAGATTATAACAGTTTGTTTTTAATAAGTGCAATTTAGAAATTCTTACTGGAAAAGACATAGAGTCTGTGTTCGTCTCTCATGTCCAAGCGACATGTAGTGTTTTAGTTTCGGTTCGCGTTCTGCGTAATGTGATTATTTTGGCCTAGGGATATATCAGCACCTTTAAGATTTAGTTATGTTTAGTTATGTTTAATGTAGTTCTTAATAATAAGTTGTAACTAAATATATAAATAAAATTTATTACAAAAAATATGTGTGCGTCTTCATAAAAGTGTTCATCAATCTTGTCTTATATTTATAGAAGGGTGACTTACCTCTGGGCGGACTGGAGTGCACATACAGGCCATTGGCGTTTTTCTTGTCTCCTAAGGACGCGACGCCTCGTCTTCTGGCCACCATGCTGCAGACTCACCATACTATCACGGCACAACTACCCCTCAAACTGCCCTGCAACAATACATATACTTCAGTTTCTATACAAATTAAAACAAACAACAAAGGACAGCATGCAGTAAAAATAAAAATTATTAATGAAAAAAATTGTCTAACTAGGTTACATATTTCAGAATTCAATAAATGGTAACAATAAAATTCTGAAATCATTACTTTATTAGTCCCCCATTTAAACGTGAAAATGATCCTCGCAATGGTAGACCCTTTGAATATACATATCTACTAACGTAGATGGAAGTAGCGTACACTATATGTTCCTTAAGACTTTGTTGGCTCAAAGTAGATTGAGAAGGATAGAATTATGTATAAGCATTAGTTGGAAAAAGATATCCTGCTAATTGATACTCCCGTTTTCAACGAGGCGGAACGGAAAACCACGAGCACCACACGAGCGCTCCTGTAAAAGAGTGAGAAGGTTATTTTTCTAAGGGGAAAATGGATTGGTCTCAATTGTATCTCCATCCTTGTCAATCTTCTTTGGTACACGATTTTTGTTGGTAGCTACTTCCAGATGTATATATTCAAAGGGTAGACCTATGCACATAACCCAAAAAAAAAGTTTAGTTCTGTCGTCGCTGTTATAGGTCGTGTACTATTTAATCTACCATCATACAGACGACAAACACACTTTTTTGACAAAGATTAAACTCCCCATACATTGTGTAATGTGTAAACATGTTTTTGGAATATTGAATCACTCACTAGATAATTACAAATTAGGCTGATTGTTTGACTTTAATTCCATTTGTTCATTTTTAGTAGTGTTGCCACAAGACCAAGACCAGTCTTGGTCTTGGTCTCGTCTCGTCTTGGTCTTGTCGAGACGAGACCATCATTTGGTCTCGACTAGAAAAGTCGAGACGAGACGAGACTAGCATCAAGTCTTGTCGAGAAAGTCTTGAGTCTCGACAAAACTCTCGACTTCAGATCAAAGGTATTTTTTTAAACATATACCTATTCTAAAAGTGCGTCAAAAACTGAGAGTATTGCTGTAAATACTGTTTGAAAATTCGAATAAATAAGAGAGATATTAATTTTTCAAATTTTGTAATTTTCTACTTTCATAATTGTGTCCCAGAAACATTAATTTATGTAAATATGATGTATTCCTTATTCATCTAAATAATCCAGATATAAGTTTTAAATGAATTTAAATTACAATGTAAGTGGGATGAAATGAAAACAGTATCAATTTAGAATTCTTATGTTATTTTAATGCACCAATATTTTTTATTAAATTAATATCAACCTTTATTTTATACTACACATGTTATTTTAATTTAATTTTTGTTTAATTCTCAATTAATATATTGGTACAATTGGGTATATGAAATACTGACTTCATCTTCAAAAATATTTCCAATTTTCAAATAGCACACAAAAGTTACATCTGTGGTGCATTCTGCAAGTTAGCAATGTACTTCAGTTTTATTTATTAAATTAATATATTATAACAAAAGTAACGTTCCCTTCAAATATACATTATTTTTCTTTTATTTTTAAAGAATCTATTGTGATTCTTAGAATTTTGCGAAAATGCACACAAAGATTTTACGATCTTAGGGAAATTCCCGTTTTAAAATAACCATATTCTACATTTTCAACGGATGTACTTCTTATTCACCTAAATAATTCTTCCATTGAAACATATGAATAATATCGCATGTATCATTTAGTAAAAAAAAGATAAAAGTTTATGTATCTTTTACATGTATAATGAAAGTAAAACTTTATCTCAACAAAGTGAAATGTAAGGGACATTGTTAAAATATGTAGTTGCAGGTATAACAATTTGGGAAAATTGGTATCAGATATTCTAGGAAACTGGTATTAAGCATTTCTCCTAAGAACACATGCAAAATGCAAGTACACTCGCCAGGTGCCCATGGGCGTATACAGGGGGGCCAGGGGGGGGGGGGGGGCGCCCCCTGAAAAAATTAAAATACATTGTATAAATTCATTCATATGAAAAAATTGAAAACAATAATCAACGTTTACTTAAAGAAAATAGAAATATAAAAGTCGTAATGTACAAGCCCTTCTTTAATAATGTTCTTAAGGGCGCGTGTGAAAGCGTTAGTAGTCATAACAACCGTTGGACGCTTTCTGTAGGCGCCACTTGTACTTTTACGCAAGTGTTAGAATCCGAAATCCTTTGCCAAACTTTACTTCTCATCTGACCCCCTCCCCCCACTATATTTATGAACTGAAAGTTATTTTTCAAGTTCTATGTCACTCAGCGGTATATTTAACCACCAACTAAGAATTATAATGCTTACCGCTGTATCCTGTTATTTTGACTATAAAACACATTATTTACTTAAAATTTGTGGAAACATTATAACATCTTATTTCTGGATAGCGTGCGGTATTTCAAATCTCTTGTAATCTGGAGTCTGGTTAGTTTTTAACTAGATTATAGTAACAACATTTTTCTTGATTCGTGATGAATATGCAATTGGGGAATAGGATTTATCTTTAGAGAATAATGATACTTCAAATTCTTGTAATCGGATTAATTTTTGGTTGCATATTCTAACTGTAATTGTTGTATATAAACCATACCTGTTCTATGTCTTCATATTTTCTGATAGTATTATAGCGAAAATAATATCTATAAAAAATAGTATGCATTATTTCACGACACAATGGCGCGAATTACGTGCCAGTTATTTCTTATCTATTAATTTTTTGTGTTATATTTGTTCGATAAGGGTAAATAAAAAAGAAGAATTGTAAATTGTGCTAACAGTATCATATTTTTATCCAAACAACGTCTTTTGCTAGTAAAATAAATATGAAAAATTTCAAATAAACAGTTATATAATACTAGCTGACCCGCCCCGGCTTCACACGGGTAAAGCTAAAATAACGATTAGCTACGCGTGTACCAGTAATTTTTCACATTTACTTCGGAGACTTGCACTGCGTAGGGAGCCGGCAACCTACCTCGCATCGTACATGTAACAGGCTCCGCCCGATCCCCGCACCGCACCTCAAAGCGCCTTTTCTAAACATGTCTCGGGTGCTTTTACTTATGTATATATGATGCAAGCTATCTCTCCGACAAATATCGAAAATCTGCTAACGGTTAAAACTTTACTATAGATAAAAAAAAAAATAATTGAAATCAGCCCCTATCGTACCGCCTTGATGGATGATTTTTTAAAAACGCTAAAACACTTTATTTCTTGCCAAAAGCATAAATAAGTATTTTTATATCCCTAACTTGAGAAATGATGGGTTCTCCATACAAACTTTCGTCCCCTATTTCACCCCCTTCAAGTGTTATTTTCGCGACAAAAGGTAGCCTATGTCCTTCTCCTAGGTCCAATCTATCTCTATACCAAAATTCATCAAAATTGGTTCAGCGGGAGAAATGATGGGTTCGAACATACAATTTTTCATTCCCTATTTCACCCTTTCAAGTTTTATTTTCGCGACAAAAGGTAGCCTATGTCCTTCTCCTAGGTCCAATCTATCTCTATACCAAAATTCATCAAAATTGGTTCAACGGTTCAGGCGTAAAAACGTAACAGACAGACAGAGTTACCTTCGCATTTATTATGTTAGTATGGATTTCTAACTATTTATTATCAAAAACTAATTTTTCACTGTTTAGTAACCATAACAACGTATATTTCACGCATATTTCCAAAATCATAATTTAAAAAATCTGATTTGATCAACGCCATTACTTCCGTCAATGTATTTTGTACAAATTCCATCCGGAAAGTTTCTTACAAAAAATTCTATATCTCCAGAAAAATTGTTTCACGTACTTTGCAAATTATACTTGACACTGACATTTGTCATTTAACAGTATTTACTGTTTGCATAGTGAGTTTATAGCAGTAAAGGTTGCAAGATTTGGAAAAATTAATTTCTTTTTAAACTTTTATCTCCAAATAAGTTGACTAAAAATTAAAAAATGCAGTCATATTGTATATGAGAATAATATATAACAAATAAATAATTATATCATCACTGCCCATTACTAGGTGTGCCAATCTGCTCTGTACACAGATTTCGGTAATGATATATTTGTGCCGTACGGGCATTCACCTCACGGACACTCATTGATGGCTTGGAGAGTACCTATACCACAGGGATCACATTTGTGCCATTTAAAATTTAAAATTTTGGAAATCGAAAATGCTACCAAAATTAAGCCTTTTGTATAAGCAATATTAGTTGCCAGAAATAGTATGGGTTACCATACAAAAAAATGTATTACGACAATTTAATAAAAGCTGATTTATGAACCATAACTTCATTCATACTTTTCCCAATCATTCCTTGTGATTTTTATTTGAAATAATGTAAAATAAAATGAACGAACTATTATAGGTATTACTAAAAATTATTTTATAAGAATTAATCAAATCTTGAAAATAATTTCAAAGCTGTTTCTTTGGGTTGTGGATAATAATGTAAATGTGTAAATTTGTACTGTCCTTTCAATTCAAATATAATTCAAATATAATTTATTTATTTTCTACCTGGGCCTTTTTCTTTTGGGGAAATCTCACACTCCAAAAGAAAAAGTTGCCGGTACATTGACAAGGAAATCAGTTTTGATAATTTAAACTGTCTCGTTGCCCCTAGCGGCAAAATCGTGAAACTGTTAACATTGCGCATATGGCAATATTTTTCAAAGCAGTTTTCTCAAAAACTGTTATAAGTAAGTTTTTTATTTTTTCATATTTTTAAAATATACGTCAAGTATTAAGGCGGGACAAAATTTCGTTTTCATAAGTTTTCCAGAAAGTCAAAAAAATCAGCTTTAAAATCTTTGCTAAAACAAGCACTTACACTTTCATTAATTATAATTAAACCATATAAGTAAGAATCATGAAACTCCGTCGCGCACTAGAAAGAATACTAATTTACGCGTCTTTAAATTTTGAAGCCATTTGCTTGTGCTACATTTGAGAAAACTGCTTCAGAAAGCACCTAATATTTAAGCTATTTTTCAAGCGATTTCAACGCTTTCACACGCGCCCTTAAAACTTTGTATGCACAAAGGTGTAAAACAAACTGTTTTTCCAATTCCCTAATATAATATAATTTTTAAAAAATGGGTAAAAAATAACACAATATTTCTTTTCTTGTAAAAATCCAATAATGGAACAATAAATTTTACAACGGTGCTATAAATGCTGCATATTACCAGACAATAACAACCACTTTTAGACATCTGCTAGTAATAAAAGTAGGTAGGTTTGCCCAACCCAAATCCAAATATTTCCGAATACAATACTTTAGTCAATCTAACAATTTTGCATCCTAAAAATATAAAAATTTGTAATAAAGAAAAGTATAAACGTATGATAAAGAATTAAATGAAACATAACATAGACAATTTTTATGAGGAATCATTATTATGGTTTCATAAGTGGAAAGAGGAACCTCTTGAGAAAGAAATACCATATGAAGAATTATTAGATATCTCCAAAAATTCTATTCATTTTTACTCCATGGCTTGATTTTATTTTTAACTCTACCTTCTACAACATGTAAAAGAAGTTTTAGTAGGTACATAAAAAATCTGTTGTCCGTCAATTTGATGTATTTTGTACCAATCCCACATCAAAAGTTCCCTAGAAAAGATTCTATATATTCAATAAAATTATAACACGAACACATACTATTTTTTACAAATTCCATACCGAACGTTCTTTGGAAAAAATATGAATCCAATACAATTATAACACAAACAATCATTATGTATATTGTACTTGACACTGACATCTGTCAATTACAATTTTTTGAATATATCAGCTGTTTCTATGATTATAGTAAAGCTGACTGATTTTGGAAAGTTACTCTATTTATAATTCGTTAAACCGTACAACTGTTATTATTAAAGTTTCTTAGTTCTTAGTTCTTAGGGGATACGCGAAAGGTTAAGTTTTAGTTATCTACTTATTTAACATTTATTTAGAAAAATATTAAAAAAATAGCGAAAGAATTTTTTTTTTTGGGGATTTTTGTCCATTTACTTACTGCTTCATTTAAACATATGCATACCTATTTAACTATTGCTAATAATATAAATGCATTGCTGTGATTCATGCTGTAGCTAAGGATTTGAAATTATATATTTTATGTTTATTAACAAGAAACAACACTTGTATGTATGTATATTTTCATATTAATTATTTCAAGAGCTCAAGTATCAAGTTGATATTTACAGAAAAAATAATAAATATCTCTAATATTATTTGGAATTTTTGAATCGCGATTGTACTGCTGTTCTTAGAATTTTATGTGCTATTAGAGGGGATTATAAAAAAAATGATAATGGAGGCAAAGTCGAGAGTCTTGTCGAGACTCGAGACGAGACGAGACTGACATCAAGTCTCGTCTCGACAAGACCAAGACGAGACCACTCTAGTCGAGACTAAGTCAAGACCAAGACGAGACCGACCCCAAGTCTCGTCTCGTCTCGACTTCTGGCAACACTAATTTTTAGGACAGAACAGAAGAAAAATTGTGTTAATTGCTTTTTCATGCCAGTTTTTTGTGTTCTTTAATAAAATGAATTAAATATTAATGTAAATTTGAAAAGTAATATATTTCCTTTTAAACAATTATATAACTTAATTAATCAATTTTTTAAAGTATTACAACATTCTGTTACAAGTTTGGTAGGTAACAAATTTGTTAACATTATTATAATGGGTCTTAATTTGGCAATGTTGTATCTTAATTATTACATCTTTAATATACACTATAAATAACGAAGACAGATTTGTGAAAAATTCATGAATCTCACTGGGATTTAAACCCAGGGCCTTCCGATCTAGTCGGACACTCTACCAACTGAGCTACGAGACTCCCATGAAATTCTTGAATTTTTCACACGTCGCAAACATCGTTATAGACATCACCTGTGGTAGTGTATTGGCACTGCAGTATTAAATATGTAAATAACTTTTTAGATGTATTTCAACAGTGAATTTCTGTAACTTAGATACAATGAACATGGGTTAAGTGTTCGAATTAAATTGTATAAATATTATAAATAACAAAGACAGATTTGTGAAAAATTCATGAATCTCACTGGGATTTGAAACCAAGGCCTTCCGGTATCTAGTCGGACACTCTACCAAATGAGCTATGAGACAATATTTTTCGTAGTAATAAAATGAGAATAAAGATAATTTATTATTATTTTCGTAAATAATAAAATAAAAAGATTGGTGCTAGAAGTAGCCATGAAAAACAACCGTCCTCACCTGTGACGTCGAAGAACATACTTCACGTCATTCATAGCAATAGGAAAATATTTTACGTTATTTATATAGATAAAAGTAGGCGATAGTTTGTCAAATGTTAAACTGTATGTACTCTGACGTCATATTCTCTTTCAGATCACGTAACTTTTTCAAAATATTACACAAATTTCAATATTTAATTGTACAATATCTAGTGGATATTTCGTGCTATTTTCAAATTTGATACACAGAAAAAATAGAATTGAAATTTTGTCTAATTATAATTAGATATTAATTTGTTAGGCAATATGTCTAATAATTTCGTATAATTTACAAAACTTAATTTAGCATTTTAGCTAATCCAAAATAGATAATAAATATTTTGTAAAAAATCATTAATTTAAATATGCAAATGGTTATTTTAATTACTTATTTTATTTAATTTTACTATATTTTGGCTTATTATTATTTTTGTTCTACAATTTTCGGTAATTTATCAAATGAATTAGGTAAGTAAACAGAAAATTTAAATATATATTTAGTTAATTTCTTTATTTATGTTTAGTTCAATACTAAATGTAATAATTTAATCTAATTTTGAATTTAATTTTACTATAATTTGTTATTACATATTTACAAAATTTAACTAAATCAACAAAGATAATTTAATGAAACATATTAGTAGGCTGAAAATTAAAGAATTTGTTAATTCAACTACAATTTAGAAGATTTTTTTCTATGGGTACTCTTTAAAGAACAATATATTTTAAATTTTAGCACTTGGAAGTCATATAAAAATTCTTGCAACAGCCCTATTACGTAGAAATGCATAGTCCATAAAGGAAAGTGTTTCACATTATTTTTTTGAATTTAATCAAGTTATTGAGTTTCAAACTCGACCAAATAGAAATATTTACTTATAATGTAACATTAACGAAATTGTATTATTAAGTGGAATGGATCGACCTAAAAAAAGAAATGGTATGTAATGTAATATTAAAGAAAAGCCGATTACGTCTATAGTGATCAAAGAGTCGTGAGAAAAACAAAGATATTTACTTTCTGCGTATACTTCTTCTAATACTTGTTGTAGGTTTAAGAATGTACCTACTTATCAATTTATTACTATGAAAAATCTGTTGTGATCAGCACAATACCTCTCGCCATTTCCATTTTATGTTATATAAATATTGTATTGCACTTCGCTATCGAACCGTCGTTTTATAAGAAAAAAAATACAGAATTTTACGCAAATATTGTTTTTATTGTATTTAACATGTCTTCTGCACACATACAATTCTAATTATACCTATTTTTCATTGTGAGGAAGTTCCCAAATGTCAGAGATTCTTCCAATTCATTAACAAGATTGACGGAATTTCTGATGGATATATGCATTTTACCTACAATTTCAAATATTTAATTAATAAAACAATAAGAAAGATCAAAAATGTAGTTCCTAAAAAAAGCTTTCAGAATGGCACTAAAACTGTTGATTTTTGACACTGACATCTGTAATTTATAAACTGTGTTATAAATATTACTTGTTATAAACATTTGAATTTGTCAACTAGTTTCCTTAGTGTAATTTAGTCTCTGCGATGTTTACATCCGATTATTAGTGGCCTTATCTCTAAATCTATACAAGATATAATAATTTTTTTAAGTGTATTAGATGAAGAATTTTATGTTCTTCAATATTTATAATAACAAAAATGTCCAAAAAATTATATTTAGAAGAATTTTTCTAAGAAACTACTACTTCCGGTTGTCCAATTGTTACCAAAACCTTTTCAGCTCTTCCCTGGAATGTCAGATTGAGGAATTCATAGTTAAACAGGTCTTAAGTCTTATAGTTTTTGAGGAAGTGTCCTTCCAATATCCACACGTACACACACACGCACACGTCCACAAACACACGCACACACAGACATCATCGTGAAAATGTTAAAATCGGATTATAAGGACCTTAAATCGTGCTTATTCACTAAAATCTGGATACGCGATTTTAGCATGAATCCAATAGCTCTCTTAGCGAGAGGTATAAATTAGTGGTGCGATCCGGATCCGGATAGTTTCGGTTTCGAATCCAAAAATATCCGGATATCCAGATAATTGAATGTTGAACTATCCGGGTCTCGGATCCAAATCTCAGTATCGGATTTTGGATCCGGATCTGAGTATCGGATTTTGGATCCAGATCTGAGTATCGGGTTTTGGATCCGAATCTGAGTATTGGATTTTGGATTCGGATCCGAATATGAGTATGAGTATCGGATTTTAGATATGGAATTTCAGTATGAGCATCGGTTCTCGGATTCGAGTACCTATTCTCAGTATTGAACCAGATGGTAATATTTGAATGTATATTATCATGGAGTCACAAAACCAAATAAATTTGATTATGAAATAATCCACTATACATTTTTGTTTGATGTAGTTAATAGTTGGTATATTTTCGATGTTAAACTTTTAGCATCCGCTAAGAAGGAAATTCCTCGATTCCACAGAACTATAAGTAGGTAACAAAAACAATCCCTTTTATGTGAAACACATGCACGATATAAATAAATAGGTATTTCGACACCTGTAATGAACCTGTAACCATTATATCTCAAATTTAATCTTAATTTCATTTTCTTTGAAGTATTTGTTATATTGAATGTTAAAATTTTAGAACTATAGTCTATTTGAGAATGACTGGCAGTAATAAATCATTATTTGCAAAAGTAGTATTGGATTTTTGCCAGCAATGCGGCAAATAAAACTACCAGAAAAATCAGTTGTAACTACACTAGGATGGTCAAAATAAGCCGCACGCTTTGTACCTGGAACGAAACTTACTTGTCGAACAATAGAAATGCCGTCCGATAATCCCCGTCGGACTGTGTCATAGACGTAGATAGGATTTGTAGAGTGATCTGTTTATACATTTACTAAAAATAAAAGTTTTTAATATTTAAATATAACTTTCTCAGTCATTATTATTATATTGCATACATTTAATATTTACATACATACATTCAATATTAAAAACTATAGCCTAAACTATACACCTAAAACTATAGTTCTCTATCGAATTTAGTCATTTCGACTATCCCTGTGCAAACAATTATTGGCGCGCCACTGGAATGTCTTTGACAGAATGATTTATTACTGCCAGTAAAATTTTGCACCAACTACCTGGCTATTTTAGAGGGGTATTATAAAATTTATTGCTGATTACAGACCGCTGTCTTTACAACAGTCTACATTCAAATGTTTGCCTTTACATTCAAAATGATGAAACGGATCCAGAATTAAAATTCGGATCCGGATCCGTGAACAACACATCGAATCCGGATCCGAATGGGATATGGTACCCAAACCAGGATCCGGATCCAAATCCGAATTAAATTTACGGACATCCGCTTCAATATCCGAACATCGGATATCCGAGGAACCGGATATTTTAAAATCCGGGTACTCGGATCCATGTTTTGTCGGATCTTCACAGCACTAGTATAAATAGTATTTGTAAATAAAATAGTATATGATAATATTTGTTAAAAGTGATTTTATTTTATTCGAGTGTTTGGACCACTTTGTTTCGCGTCGTGTTCCAAGCTTCCTTTTCACAAAATAAAATGCAACTTTTATGAATTAAAAGATACACTCAAAAAATTAAAAATTCTCATTTTGAGGATGAAGAATATATGAAAAATTTAACACCCACTCGTAAAGTTGACCAAACGAAAAAGTAGAAACATTTGCAAAACGTATTCTAACCGTTCCCACCGTCATATTACGATAACAACACGTAATATATTTCACTGATGGGAATTTTCCCGCACGTATGAATAATTAGTGGAGATGGAAAATGCAAAGAATAGATATTTCCAGTTATCATTTTTGAATGGCATGAACATAATAAAGGTGAACGCCATGTTTCATGCGTTATTCAAATGGGCGGAGCTTTTACTCTTTAGCACGGAAACATAGTCACATACATCATTTACCAGTTCAATTAAAAACATAATAAATTCAGTTTGTCTATATATCGAATACAAACATACGAGTACATTGCATATATTTAGTTCAAAAAACCCAAACTAATAATTTTTAATAATAAACAAATACCGGGTGACTATTTGCTTGAAATCCGTTATACACAGAATACAATATTAATTTTTTTACCTCGCGCTAAGAGAGGTATTGGAATAGAGCTAAAAATCGCATATCTAGATTTTAGTAGATAAGTACGTTTTAAGATCCCTAGAATCCGATTATAACATTTTTACGATGATGTCCGTGTGTGTATGTGTGTGTGTAGATGTTGGAGCCACGGTTTTTCAAATACTATAAGACTTAAGACATGTATAACTGCGGTTTCCTCAATCTGACATTACTAGGAAGAGCTGATTAGATTTTGGTAACAATAGGCCAACCGGAAGTACTAGTTTCTTAAAAAAAATTCTAAATATTATTTTTTGAAAATTTATGTTATTACAAATATTAAAGAATATGAAAAACTCTATCCGATACATTTAAAACCATAGATTCCTGAGGCTAAAATAAGACGATTTAACTAAACTTTCTTCTACCGGAAAGTGTATCATTATAATAATATAAATAAGACGAATAAATATGTTAGCTTACTCCTAAACAAGTAGAGAAGATTGACAACTCGTTACTGTCATTAGAATTTAGTTGTCTGACATTGGAATGACTGCTAGATTATATTTATTTTAAAAAAATTCACGATGCAGTCACTCACGTATCTTTCTGAAAAAAAATAACTTTACGTTATCGGCGTGGCTATTAAAAAGTTACGGTCTAATCAATATTGGGACATCTACGTTTCATACACTAGTGCTTCACTAATAATAACAAGTATCATCTTTCATCAATTTCATCCAAATCGAATAAAGCGTTCTGTTATTATAAGCAAAATTATTTTTTTTCGAAGAACTTTGAAGCGGAATTCTGGCTAAATGGTTCACTTTCCGGTAGAAGCAAGTTTAGTTAAATCGTCCTACTTTAGCATCAGGAATCTGTGGTTTTGCCATGTCCCCCTATTTGAGAGACACCCGTATATTTTATAGAGTTAAAGATAGAGAAATATATATATATATATATAATATGTTATAAATAAATTTCGCAGCCCATAGAAAACAAGTGGAAAAATTGACAGATAAATGTGTAAAAAACTTTTTCTGGGAAGCACATTTAATACATCTTATTTTATTATTAATTAAATATTTATATAGTAATAGATACATATATTACATTCAGAAATACCGCCAATCTCATCAATGAATTAGTAGAATCTCGAACATTAGAAGAATAAGAGGAAACTTGTTCATGGAATGAATTAAAAAATACAAAAATATATAAAGAAGATATGTGGTTTTGTGTGTACCAGAAATATTAAATATGTAGAATACTTATATAGCCTAATATGGAAATGGCGAGAGGTCTTGTGCTGGCCACAACAGATATTTTTTATTTTGCTGTATTACCAATTAATTTTCGAGAAAAATATTCCCAAGAAGACACACGATATATTATAAATCATTTAGGTGAGATTTTATAAGCATTCTTTTCAAAATGATGAGTGACGAATGGGTGACTCAAACCAACGTTGTACCTCTACCGGAGGAGGTTAAGGTAAGAACACTTTGGACACGCGTTTTAAATTGTGGTTTTACCGCCCCCAAGCTATAAAACCAAAACGTCCGGGAATGATACTAATCTTTAATTAATTCCTTGAATTTTGGAAGTATTTCTTCTTATCTTCTCAATTTATTATAAATTAGTACAAAATGCAATTTTATAACTAGTGATACAGTGAATATATGGCGAAAGCGCGCTGAAATTTTGGCGCGCTGCCACCAGTTTAGCACATGGTACGCATTGTACGCCACACAACAAACGAAAATGAATGAGAACAAAATAAACAACACAACGTAAAAATTCTCACATTTTTATATATTAAATGCAGTTACTAACAGGTCAATATTTTACAATTTTATTATAAAATGTAATATACAAATTTATAATTTATTAATATGAATTCACGGAATCACATATTAAAATTTAATAATATTAATTGAAGTTGCTGTAGGCACTCGTTGAAACATTTTTAAATTAGGAACAAAGAAAACCACTCGCTTATATGTTTCAAAATATATATACACTGCTGGACAAAAAAAATCGGACACTTGTGCCCAGTTTCATATCCGCTTGTTATATCTTAACAATTTGTTAAATAATTTAGCAACTGATTAAGTACGAACTATTGTTTTATCAACAAATGCTAGATTTAAACTATGGTTAAATGTTTTGCTATTTTAACAACAGTCTCGGGTCTTGTTAAATTTCTAACCAGTTGCTATTTATGACATCTGTCACATATGTGTAATCAGAACAAAATATTTATTTTGTCCTTTCCGTCATAAATTAAATTTGAAACAAGAAAATTAAGTACAAGTTGCATTAGCTGTATAATTTAAAATAAAAATATATTCATTACATTAATGTCATAGGAAATATTATTCAACTATGTTTTCGGAATCTGATGAGTCTGAAGAAGAATTTTTTGAAATTAATATTCGATTTCTGCGAAGAAAAAGAGTATTCAGAAATCGAGGAAATCCTTTTGAATTTTTTGATGATGTACAATTGAAAATGAGATATCGGCTATCTAAGGATACCGTTCTGTTAATTTTGGATTTGGATCATATATAGAAAGTAGCCTGCGAATGTGGTATGTAGGTAATATTTTGTTTCTGTAAACAAAGCATTTTTTCAAACAAAACATATATTTCTTGTGGTATTTTTCTGTCAATATGGACGAGTAATGTTATTGCTAAGAATAAGAAGTATGCTGGTTTGTATTTGTGATGAAACAAATATAATTATAAACGACTACAATTCACAGTGCTTCTTAACCTTAACTGCACTTTATGTTAGTATCAGTATTATTAACCTCAGTTTGTTGTCAACATTACCATAGCAACTTAATACGCCCTAGGGCATTATTTACTCAATAACGGACCTAATGTTGAGGTTGTTATAAAACAATAACATACTAGTAAGACATAAAAAAAGAAGAATTGCCGCTGCAATGGCAGTCTGTTTAACAACAAGTAATAAGGGAAAAAATTGTGACATTTCTGTTGAATTAGTCACTAAACAAAGTAGCTGGAAGTGGTACCCTAGTAAATTGTCATAATGTATTAAGCCTTAATGCACTAATCATTAAAACATTCGGTGGAAACGAGGTTTAACACAAATAATATTTTATTAAATTATTTGGTATATAAAATATACCTGTTCGTATATACGTATTATCACGCAATTTCCCAGTATTTGAGTAGACACATGAAATATGAATGTAGTTATTAATTCTATACCGAAATACCATCAATACAAAGTCAAATATCAATATTAAATAAAAAAAAAAAATCTATATTGTATGTAGGTACTCATAATTAAGGCAGCGATAAAATGAATAGTATTTCACCAACTCCGCATTTATTTGGAGCTAGTAAAAATGCTTTATCTTAAAATTTTGTCAACGCAATCAAGAATGACCATTGTGTCCGTCTAATATAATTATGTATTTAAGATTTTTTTATACCACTTTATCAACAGTTTTTTGTAATCATTACTTAGGCTGTGTCCGATGTCATATTTTTGCATTTAGGATTCAGGATTTATATCTTCTTCACATAAATACAACTCCGAATTTGTATGGCAACATTTCAGAACAACAAAAATGAATTAAACAATTCGATTTAATTTGATGCTTCAGATGAAATGTTAATATTATATTTCATAGAATCGAAGCTAAGAAGCTATTCTTTGACAGTAAATTTGACGTTTGGCACAAATTATAGTAACGAACATATTTATCTGTCTATACAGTGTCCCACACTCTATATTCAGTGTAGCGGAGATAGCCAATGTTATTCTTATGGAGGTTTTCTGTACCACGTTGCCAATTTTTCAATGTAATGTAATATTGAAACATTCATAAATTTTCATTGCAATACCAAAATTAGTTAACACTACAATTTAAGTTTTATGAGGGTCTCTTATTTACCGAAGAGCTTGCGGTATTCATCCGAAATTTGTTTGCAGTTCTAAATAGTTTTATATACAAATACAGGGCAGCGAATAAAGTAATATTTCAATATAATATTTTAAAACCGCCCGGCATACTAATCTTGATCAAATGCATTAGAGATTAGAATATTAAAATATTATAAATGCAAATTGGAGATTATAAAGAAAGAATAAAGACTTATTATGAACTATGTAAAATATATATAATATGTCGACATAAATAGCATATAACATAAAAATAAATATTCTTCATTAATATGACATTGGCATAATGTATCGTAGGAGGAACACAAAAAATAGGGATTTCAAATCGTCAAATCTATCTGCTCCAGTCGGCAAGTATAGTGTTACAAAAATGCACTGTAGAAAATATACATACATACATACATAAAATCACGCTTTTCCCACTTAGTGGGTTAGCAAAAACCCGAAAACAATAAGAAAAGAGATGAAAGTAAGAGCTCCACTGAATCACTTAACTCTTTAAAAACATTCTTCTTTCGCCTTGTCCAAAATCATCATAACATTCATACAAAGAACATATTAATGTGACCGATTTTCGGTAGCGAATAACCGCATCCGGACCACAATAATAGTTACGCAACAATCATCCTTCGCCACACATTCCTATCCATGTACACTTCTTTCACCTCAGCCACATTCATAAACGTATTCATTCATAATAACATATTAAAGTGACCGATTTTCGGTAGCGAATAACCGCATCCGGACCACAATAATATTGTTAATTATTTCATGTAGCTATATATCTTTTCGTAGAATAGAAATATGTAACATAGGGAATTTATATTGTTGACGACGATTGTAAAATGTCCAATTAAGTACAAAAATGTTTTATATTTTTTACTTTAAATTAACTAGAATTTCTATGTTAATTAGATTCATTTACCTATGCTTGTTATGTTTTTATAACCTATTTATATTTCGTGTTTGTATTATTTTATATATTTGTAAATTATTAAACTGACCAGTTTATTATTTAATTTAATTTTTTTTTTCTTTTCACCCACCGGTTTAGAATCACTGAAAGTACATCAGTCATAAATACATTCAATGAAGTACCCAGAATATTTCATCTCTTTTTGGGCATCTATTTTGCTCTTTCTATCTTGTACACTTACAGCAGGTAAATATGATAACATGGTACTCCATAAGACCCTATACTGAACATAGAGTGTGGGACACTGTATATGTATGTTCACGGTATGTGCAAATATGACCACATTAGAGAATATAGAACTCTTGCAAAAATTATGACATTAACGACCAAGTACGATCTGCTTACCTTATTTTAACTCATAAAGTTAAAATAACAGGTATTCTGTCATACCTTTATCAAAAATTAAAGTTAAAGGCCTATTATTAAGGTCTGAAAAGTTTAAAACCGACTATTCAACTACATTTTAAGCTTGAGAAGAAAATAAAAGTACGACAAAACTAGTGTAACTTTGGCTTTCTAAGGTGCGTGAAGTTGGCACCCCCAAGTAGGAATTTTGAGAAAAAAATTATTGCATAATTTTGCCCAAGTTATGCCCAATACTTAATTTATTTTGCCCACGCAACCTACCCACTCAAACTATCCAAGCAACATGCCCACCTAAACTGTCTACACAACACTCTGGGCGATTAACTTTTATAACCATACCCATCCAAACATAACCTATACGCACACTCGACTTTAGGTGGACAGTGATTAGTTATCACAACACGTAACATGCCCACTCAACCTGCATACCCAAACTGCCCACGCAACATGCTCACTCAAAATGCCCATGGGGGCAAAATAAATTAAGTATTGGACAAAACTGGGCATAACTTGGGCAAAATTATGTAATATTTTTACCTCTCGCTAAGAGAGGTATTGGATTCATGCTAAAATTCGCATATCCAGATTTTATTGAATAAGCATGATTTAAGGTCCCTAGAATCCGATTATTTAAAATGATGTCTGTGTGTGGATGTGTGAGTGTATGTATGTGTGGTTGTTGTAGACGATTCCTCAAAAACTATAAGACTTAAAAAATACTTAACTGCAGTTTCCTCAATCTGACATTCCTACGAAGAGCTGAAAAGGTTTTGGTAACAATTGAACAACCGGAAGTAATAGTTTCTTAGAAAAATTCTTCTAAATATAATTTTTTGGGAGGTTTTTTTATTAAATATTGAATTCTCCATCTAATACATTTAAAATTTTTATTATATCTTGTATAGATTTAGAGATAAAGATACTATAATTTATAGAGTGAACTAATCGCAGAGGCTACGGCACTAAGGAAACCAGTTGACAAATTCCAATGTTTATAACATAATTTGTAAATGACACAAGTCAGTGTGTATCAACAGTTTTAGTGACATTCTGATAGCTTTTTCTGGGAAGTATATTTAATCTTTCTTATTGTGTTATTAATTAAATATTTGAAATTATAGGTAAAATTGTGGTAAAATGCATATATCCATCAGAAATACCGCCAATCTGGTTAATGAATTGGAAGAATCTCTGACATTTAGAAACTTCCTCATACAATGAAAAATAGATATAATTAGAATTATATGTGTGCAGAAGACATGTTAAATATAATAAAAAACAATATTTGGGTAATGTTCTATAATATTTTGTTATAAAACGACGGTTCGAAAGCGAAGTGCAATACAATACTTATATAGCCTAATATGGAAATGGCGAGAGGTCTTGTGCTGGCCACAACAGATTTTTTTCTCGAAATTCCAACATAGGGATGCCAACTTCACACAGGTGGCTTTGTATGTGGAAAAAAATAATTTTGTTTGAACTCTTTGAAAGGTAGGTAAGATTTGAATTTGACATAATGATTGAATAATAAATATTCCATCAAACTGTCAATATTATTCAGTTAGCAACAGTAACGGTCATTAAATGATAAAAATCGGTTGAATAAATATATAAATTGATTTTGAATTCAATTATGACAAATAATGACGTTAGTTTAATACTTTCGCCTCGAATTCGTACTCTTGCAGGCGAATATTTTGGGTTTTGGGATACATATGCTACCAAATTTTCGCTTCGTGACGAAAAGCGAAAACAAATTTGATAGAATACTAATGTACAAGCTGGCACTAATGGTCAAAAATTACAAGAAAAAATCACTGTGAGTAGAACTTTTCTTTGTAGGCTCTCAATTAAGTCTTAGGTAAAACACTTACCCAGTGTATCTGTCTATGTATGCTAATTCAGTTTTTATAATAATTCAAGCTCGAATTATTTTAATAATTTATTTATTTTTACTTTAAATATTCTCATAATTCAATCTCCACTTTCAATTTTTAAAATCAAAGCTGTCAAAACACTCCTAACCTCACTTACCTTTTTCTCCAGTTCGCTAATAACACCTTGTCAAAATATTCTGTTATTCACTAGCAAAATAATGATACACGTGTCACGGAATGACTTCTAGTCGTTATAAGTTATGAGTATGGACTGTTGTCTGACCATCGCGTCGCCGATAGCTGATACGATACATGTTGGGCGGGAAGGGCGCGGGGATATGTGGAGAATGTGTCACTACAACAACCCTTGTGGCGGGAGGAGGCGGAAATGATGAGTGCGCATGTAGGAAATGGGTGTAAATTATGAATGATGATGTACTTTTGGATTTCTTTTTTTCTTTAATTAATCTATTTCTCTGACCACATTATTTTACCATTTTTATTTTAGTTTAGAAACATTTAAGGTTATCATTGAAGAATGTACAACAGATTGAATTAATAATTTAATTATATTTTTTGCATGACCGGTTTTTTAAATGTTTTCTGATAGGACTTCTAAGGCAGAAGGGTTTATTTACCTTTTACTGATGAAGATTTGGTTGCAATTAATGTTTTTGATTCCCTGAACTAGTGCGTACTGAGAGCAAATGTTGTACTCGATTGCTCTGTTGCATCGCACGCGTGCAAGAGAAAACGTGTGCCATTCATGCAAGTAAGAATACATAAAGGAGGGAGCATGAGGTTATATTGTTGGCCAGGGGAATGAAGCCTAGTGGGGACGGACGAACACAGCTGTTGGACCGTTCTAGAGCGGGGATAAGCGCAGCAATTTTTAAACAAAATTGTTTTATTCGTTCAATTAAAATTTTATAAAACTTTAAATACTGAAAGAAATGTGTTGTACATATATTATTTATTGAAAAATGTTATTAATGTGTTTTTATATACATTTTACTTATTGGTCAAAGAAGGTTGACAGATAGTCTCTGCTTGGAGTGGGGGAATTGGCTTCACTTTTACAGCCACTTGCTCCCTCCTTACTTTACTAATTTAAATTACTAATTATTATTTTATTTTATTTTATTTTAAGTGTACACTACCCAACAGGCATAGCCCAATGAGAGGGTAGGAATAATAAAGAAATACATACAAAAATATATAAATTTGGTTACATAAAAAATATTGATTAAATACATATACTAAAAATTACAGATATTTAATTGATTTCGAAATTCATTATACGAATTAAAGAATATGTCAACTCTATCAGAAAATTTATTACTTAATTGACTCATACGTATTATTGGAGATTGTAAAAAAATATTTGTTCTTGCAGCTGGCACATGGAAAATATTTTGTGATCTGGTTTGAATTGTAGGAGCAAGAAAATCAAGGGTACTTAAACAATACGGGTCATCTATGATGCTGTGAATAAGTTTAAAAAGATACATGAGTGTATTGAAATTTCTTCTATGCAAAAGAGACTTGAAATCAAATATAGTTAGCAAGATTACATAGGAAACCCTATAATCAGGATAAGAGCCCATGATTTTAAAATAGATATATTTTAAGAATTTTTTTTGTATAGACTCAATCAACTTTTGATTAATATCATAGAGTGGACTCCAAATTATTGAGCAATACTCTAGTTTAGACCTAATAAAACAAAAGTACAATGAAAATATTGCCTGTATATTGTGAAAATTGCGAGTGTTACGGATAACAAATCCAAGCATTTTATAAGCGGAACTTGTAATTAATTGAATATGAGGAACAAATGTTAATTTAGAATCAAATAAGACACCAAGATCGCGCATTGTATCGCACCTGACCAAATTATGTTGATTAATGCTATAATTAAAAATGGTATGCGACTTTTTGCGCGTAAATGTTAAGACTTTGCATTTGTTAACATTAAGATAAAGTTTATTTAGATCACACCACTCATTTAATTTATTGAGATCATTCTGTAATTCTAAGAAGTCAATGTAATTTGAAATGGCACGAAAAATTTTGAGATCGTCTGCAAACATAAGTATGTTACTATCAAATATGTGTGATAAATCATTAATGAAGAGAAGGAAAAGAAGAGGACCCAGATTAGATCCCTGAGGAACTCCTGAGGGAACATCAAGCTGAGAGCTATTGTAGCCTAGGAAGTGAACAAAGAAGAATCTATTTTGTAAATAGGAAGAAAGAAGTGAAATTAAGGATTTAGATAATGAATAAGAATGAAGTTTGTTGATTAAAATGGCGTGATCTATTCTGTCGAAGGCTTTTGCGAAGTCGGTATAAATTGTGTCAACTTGAGTATTATTGTCTAGGGCAGATGAAACGAAGTGTGTAAAGTAGCAAAGGTTGGTAGAAGTCGATCTTTTGGACATGAAACCATGTTGACGAAACGAAATTTGGTTTTTAATTCGATTATAAATTGTTTTATATATTAAGCTTTCAAATATTTTACTAAAATTTGAGACTACGGCAATCGGTCTATAATTTTGTATGCTGGACTTGTCACCAGATTTAAAAACCGGAGTAACACGAGCAATTTTCCAAACATCAGGGAAATTATCAGTCTTAAGTGCTAAATTAAATATATGGCATAGTGCTCGAGAAAACGGATATGAACAATCTTTAATAATTAAATTTGGGACTAAATCAGGTCCACAAGATAAACTAGATTTAAGTTTTTTCAATGCGGACTCAATTTCACAGCTAGATAACTCATTTAGTGTAATAGGAATATCTGATACAGTTTTAATATCTGGAAGAGGATCATTTGACTGAGGAGCATAGACATTGTGGAAATGTGCTGCAAAGGCTTCAGCTATATCTTTGGGTTTTTCAAAATGATTTTCATTATAATTCATAGTGGAAGGAAAAGATGACTTATTCTTTTTTGCGTTTATAAAATTCCAAAATTTGTTCGGTTCAGTAATCAATGATTTTTCACAATTATGTACATAATTATTATATGATATTCTAATATCATTTTTTATTTTGAATCTCAAAAATTTATATTTTTCATTATAACTTACAATAAGAGGATATTTTTTAAACATTTTGAAATAATGCGATTTTAGCTTGAGATCTGATTTGATTTGAGATGTAAACCAAGGCGGATAAGTTACAATTCTTTTAAAATTAATTGGAACACATTCCTTAAAGATTGAATATATATTAGTATAAAAATATTCACACGCTGAGTTTACATCAGAAAAATGTTCTAACGTATCCCAATCAAATGAAGAAATTAAATGATACAATTTAGGAAAATCAGCTCTTTTAAAGTTAAATGACTCAGATACAACATTATGCATACAGTCTGCATGGTAATTATCTAATGCAAAATTAGCATTAATAGATAGTGGGGGATGATGATTATATTGAACATCAAACAAAGAATCATCCCTATTAACTACACAAGATACATTTGAAACAATTAAATCTAATAATCTGTTATTTGAATTGTACACATTGTTACATTGCTTAGCTTCAATAAACGATATAAAATTATTACATAACAAAACATTTCGATTAATAGTATCAGACACATATTCAGGGATATTAAAATCGCCAATAATCAGGAAATTATTATCGAATAAAAAAGGCAAATTCTCAAAAAAATCATAAAAACTACTATAGCAGTCATAATTCATAGCTGGAGGAATATAAACCGTAAATACATAAATAACAGCATTACTAATAGTTAGTTTACAACAAACCACATCAATATTATATGGCAGGTAATGCAAAAAGTCTTTCAAATTGACAATAACAGCGTTAATTTTTTTCTTAATTAAAATAAGTACACCGCCACCTCGCGATACGTTACATTCAGCAAAGTTACGATCACAACGAAACACTAAAAAAGAACCATCACAGATTTCAGAATCAAGCACACTATCACTTAACCACGTTTCACTTAGACAGATGACGTCATAATCAAGAGATGGAAGGGTTGAGTAAAGCTGGTTCATTTTAGTGTTGAGCCCTTGGACGTTTTGATAATAAAGGTTAAGATAATAAAGGTATTACACACACACACACACATTACATTATTTACTTGGTGGAAAGGAATAAATTTCTGTGACGATACAAATTCTGCTTTTTAAAAGTAAAAATATGTTGTGGCCAGCACAAGACCTCTCGTCATTTCCATATTAGGCTATATAAGTATTGTATTCGTTTCCGAACCGTCGTTTTATAACAAAATATTACAGAACTTTACACAAATATTGTTTTTTATTGTATTTAGCATGTCTTCTGCACACATATAATTGTAATTATATCTATTTTTCATTGTATGAGGAAGTTTCTAAATGTCAGAGATTGTTCCAATTCATTAACCAGATTGGCGGTATTTCTGATGGATATATGCATTTTACCACAATTTTACCTATAATTTCAAATATTTAATTAATAAAACAATAAGAAAAATTAAAGCTCGACACACTTCATCCAACGTTTTTCCAGTTTTTCGAACCCCTCTTTAAAATACGTATAAAATAACTGTATATTAAGGACTATCAAAGTTTAAAAATAATTATTAGTTTCTAATATAATCGAATTTTTATTACCATTTCCTCATCTCTATATCTACGTCACACATTTATTCTATTCCAAATGGGGGATTCCAGCTCAATCGAATTAAAGGAAAATAGTAAAAAAATAAGAATGTATATACTGAATAACGAATTTTAATAAAAAAAATGAAATGGTATAATTGAGATTTTTCGGAAATAAGGGTTTTTTTGTTATAGCGCTTCGACATGTGTATGAAATCTATATATAATATTTTGATTGGCGACCGAAAGACCGCCTATACATGCATAACAAATAGCGTGTTAGGAGGTGGGGGTTACTACCAATAGAAGTTAAGAAATTCAAATTCGAAAGGAGGGACTAACATTCCTGTACGGCAGTTTTCAAACAGTTTTTATTTTAACATAAATTTCATGCATTAAACTTAATAATTTAAATACACCTGTAATTATAAAGTATGTAGACTTATACAGTGTTATAATATTCATTTATTTTTATGTAAATATAACTTAAAGTAGCATATATTTCAAGAACATTTTGGTCCATGATGAAAACAGTTTGATATAAAAACATATAAGCATGACGTCACGTCAATCTTTTCAAAATTCGGGAGACCATAACTCGCTTATTAATAGGAATTTTTTCACCGGATTTTCATCAATAGTCTTAGTTTTCCTATGATGCAATGACAAATTACAAGCGTTGGTATGAAAGTAAAAGATATGTTGAAAGACATAGGCTAAGTGGTAACCAAATCGTGGACTCAGTGTTGCCACCTCTACCGATTTTTCGGTAGATATACCGATTTCCTCTTCAATTTACCGATCTACCGAAAGACATTGATTTCTACCGAATTTTCTGATTTACAAAATTTCTGATTATATTATGTATTTCAAAAATTTATTATTTAGTAAAATTTAAATTGAAGGTAACCAACGTACACTTCCATACCGCTTTTCCCTCTATTGACAAATTGTACAAACATTACTAGGGGAATTCCCGATTTCTTTATCTTATTGCCAAAATGATGATTAAAATTTAAAAAGAAAAAAATCTTATGAAGATACATCCTTCAATCCTCATAAGAACTTTTTCTTGTTTTTGTATAAATTTATATTTTTTGATAAATAAAATTATTCATTTGTTGTATTTTGCATAAAAAATCCATAAAACAAACACAACAAATAAATTATATATTAAAATAACGCAAAAAAAATAATCTACCGAAAATTATCGAAATCTACCGATATTCTACGAACAATCTCCCGAATTCGTTACATCCGAACGTGGCAACTGGCAACACTGCGTGGACTATAATATATACGTAGTATTTTTATTAATTATGACATAAAATTACTTATTATCCACCCATATTTCCAATTATTGACTACAAGGGTTATTTTAACATATTTATACATTTTGTAAGTGTTGAAGAAATAAATTTATTTAAAAAAATTATTACGGCTTAACGAATAACAATAAATACTTTCTAAAATTACATATCACTTTCAGTTTAGATGAAGTTTTGTAAAAAAAAAATATAAAAGAAATATAGTGGAGGACCCTATTGATGATATTTACGAAATAAAGCATTGTTTTGGCGCTGCGACTTCATCTGTTGACAAGGCCAACTATTTTTCAAACGGCCCTCGTATTTTAAATGAACAAGTGTTCCTTATTATGAAGCCAATAAATTGTTAGAAATTATCCTTACCTCAATTATTTCACATAAAAAATAACAATTAACAAAAAAAACTTCCATCATTTAAATTCCCACATATTTGCTTGGGTCATCAACCTTCTCTCAACATATTGTTATAAATAATGGAAACACATTAACATCTATCATTCTATTTTTCCTTCTTTTGTCCTTCCAAACTGGGTTAACCTCCCTTATTAATGATTCCATTGGCTAGACTTCACCCAAACACTGACTTACAATCGATCACCGCGATTGGTGAATTGAATGTAATGAGGTTAGGAAGACAAATCGGACAACGAATCACGGTGCTGTTCACTGGCGTACTGTGAGAGAGGTTAGGTCGATGGTAATTTTGGTGGTTTTGGTAAATAATAGCTTTGTTCGATGACATGTACTAGGCCGCCCTAGTGTTAACTTTCTTGCACTAACATGTTTTATGAGAAACGGGCAGCTTGTGGCAGGCTGTTCGATGACAAAAATTTTAAGAACTAGTGCTCACTTTTCTGACCTGACTCGCGAGGTAGTTTAGAAAGTGCAGACTAGGAGTGGGGATAGCTAAATGTTGTTCGGTAGACATTTTAATTCTATCCTATCTATACATCTGTTTATTTAACCTAAAATTTTGTTTTGCTATATAAAGAATTAATTAATATATCTGTCTCTGAATCTGATGAAGAATCAAGTGATGATTGATCTTCGTCAGAATCGTTTATTAGTTCACTATGCTCTTTAAAACAGACATTTCTGCAGTCACTTTTTTGCAGCTTTATGATATGACTAGGGTTGCCAACTGACCTTTTTTGGAAAGGACTGTCCTTTATTAAGCATATTTTGTCCTTGTCCTTTTTAAAACCAGGAAAGGACGCGATTTGTCCTTTTATAGTAAATTTTGTTATTAATGATTATATTTTCTTATTATTATAAATATGAAAATGAAATAATTATTTCACATTGTGTGAAATAACAATGTAATGAAATAACGATAGAATTTTTGAATAATTGGTACTAATTTATCTACTAACATTTAGTTGACAGTCTCCTCTAAAAGGTAGCGGTAGCAGACGCAGGGATATATGCTTTGGTGTTTGATGATAACTTCAGACCTTAGAGTTAAATATATCTGTGGTTAACTATCGAAAGACTATCCGGATCAGATATTACTCGTTTACATTTTATAGTAGTTTATTAACCTTATTGTGTTTTGCTTGTTTTCGTTATAAAATATTGATTTTAATATTTTAGGAATTTGTTAAATTTCTTTTATTGTAAAAAAAAAAAAACTCTATATTATCTAACTTTGCATTAAAACACGTTTGACCTTGAAAATTTCAAAAAATCGCATTTTTTCCCGCAAATTTAAAATCCTACGCATAATTTACAAAAAGATTGCCGAAAAAATGTCCTTTTCTGTAATTTTGAAAAGTTGGCAACCCTAGATATGACTGTGTTTATAAACAACCTAACCTTTTACACCTTTGGCTATGCTTGGCTTGATTACTCACAGCTGAGCAAACTTGCCCAAATATACACTAGTGTGTTTTATGAAACCACAAGAATTAGACTGTACTAGTGTACACTACACTGCACTGCACTATTCTGCTCTACACTTCAAGCACTTCTCATCGAACAGAGCTAATGTCAAATTAATAATTAATATTGAAATCAAAGTAAAATTTCGGATTAAGGTCAAAGTAATTTAATATATTTTTATTTGATTTTAATTTGACATTAATATTGTTTAGGGCCACTGATCTCTATACATCTGGATAGTGTATAGCGACCAGGTTAAATACAGCGTTTTGTGACTATTTGAACGCCGCCATGTTGGAGGATTTCGGCACAATTTTAATTGAAACCTTCCTGGCTAATTTAAAGTTAAAAGTTACGTAATCTTATAGGAAATTTTCCGACAAATTTGATGGTGTTATTCGGAGTGTTCTGATTGCGAACATTTGAAAATTCATATTTTTCGAAAAAATCATCTCAATGAAACGTCTTCACAATTTTTTTAATTTAACTGCTCATATCTTCGTAGTTATTGAAGATATCGTTCTGATTTTTCAGATTATTTATTTATGTTTTGAGAATGTGCTTATGTAAAAAATATATTTATTTCTAAAATGATAATAAAAATAATAAAAACTAGCATTCGAACACGTTTGTTTTGCATTTTGCAGCACAAGAAACACTAAGCGAGAAACTTTTCGTCCTTACGAGATAGACACTAACATACAGCGACTAAGTTGTAGTAAATGGAATGAAAAAAGTTTTATATTTGAATCTTTTTTCCAAAATCTTCCAGAGAACACATTGATTTTTACTTCTGTACAAAATTTTGAACTATGCCGTGATTGGTCTGTTTTAAAGGCCTCTAGTTTTTGTCAGATTTACTATCTATGGGATCAATACTACCATGGGTTAAGCGTTGTTCACTTACCTACATAACACCATGTATGTATGTATATAAAATCATAAATAAATAAAAATGTTACATTGTCAATAAACCTGTATAATATTGTTTATTAGTTTAAAAAAACGCGGTTCTTACGGTTTTTATAGGTCTTATGGGTGAAGAATCGATTCCTTCCCGTATTTCATTTGGCCCGGGTGGGTGGGATTTTTCTTTCAACTAAATACCCAGTTCTAAGCCCTAGCCCTAATAACAAAGTAGTATGCCATCTCTTTACATATTTTTATATTTTTTAATTCATTCTATTCAATCTTATTCTTCTAATGTTCGAGATTCTTCCAATTCATTATAACTAAAGAAAAAACACCTAAACCTTAACAAAAATTATAAAAACTATATACAGTTATACAAAAAAGTCTCCGTACGACAGTAATTTTAATGTATTTTAGGAAAAATATCAGTCTAAAACCCAATATATTTAATTTCCTTTTAATCCAAAATGAAACGCAGTATATTACGTTATTATAAATATAAAATAAACAAATAAATTACTTAATTTATTTATATTGTGGGGTAAACATTGAAAGTATTCATAATTTCGTGACAAAAAAGTCTCCGTACGATAACCAAAACATTTAAATAATAAACCATTTATTTATGTTTCATAAATATAATATTTGGAGGGTTTTCCTTTGGTTCTTCCACCAGTAACTAAGCGATGAGTCATTGAATATACCAAATTTTTGGTCACCGATGGCATTATATTCTGCCATTTTACTTGAAATTAATTTGAAATTCTTTTTTGCTTTATATTCTTAGTTATTTTAAGAATTTTCCGCACTTTCTCAATCTGGTTAAAGGCCGGAGACTGCGAGGGATGATTAAGCATATTTTTAATATTATACAGTACTTATTCTCTTATAGACGCGAATTATTTGTCGTATTTTTCTGATGCATGAAATTAAAATTGTCTGTTAAGGCCCTATTTTTCGGCACTTTGTTTTAAATTAGCTGTTAAAATATCGAGGTAACCTTTGCTATCCATTGTTGCAATAATTACTAATTTTCGTACACCCGCTGAGAAAATATAGCCCTTAGACATAATGCTGTCACCGCCGTATTTAACTTACACTTAAATATTTTAGATTTTCTACTTTTAAATTGAAAGTATTAATTCTTTATTAGGTGTACTGGTAACATAAGTAAGTATAATACATACATATTGGAAAGAAGGCAAAAAAATTGGAGAAAACTTTAAATTTAAGGCATTTAATACTAACAGTTAAATACGCCGGTGATAGCATTATGTTTGGGGCTATATTTTCTCAGCGGGTGTACGAAAATTAGTAATTATTGCAACAATGCATAGCAAAGGTTACCTAGATATTTTAAAAGCAAATTTAAAAAAAAGTACCGAAAGATAGGGCCTTAACAGACAATTTTATTTTCATGCATCTGAAAAATTCGACAAATAATTCGCGTCTATAATAGAATGAGTACTGTATAATATTAAAAATATGCTGTAAAATATACGTATTTCGAGAACTATGCTCTCATTATCAGTAGAAACTACAAAGTAAAAACAGAGAAGTTAAGATTAATCAACATGTAAACCATGCCAGAGGTCAAAACAGCTCTGTTAGGGTATTATTGTTCTGTTGTGGGAGGATTGTGTGATAGAAGATTTTAGAGAGAAAGAGCTGTGTGAGGATGATGCGTTAGATAGGAATGACTGGAAAAAGAAAATAAGGAACAGCGACCCTTAATAAGACACTTGCAGGGGCCGCGGAGCCGGGGGGGGGGGGCAGAGGGGGCTTCAGCCACCCCTGTAAAATTTCAGAGGGGGCTTCTGAAATTGGCCTCCATATTTTCTTTTTTATATAGATAACAAAACCAAATTTTAATACATTCTTTTTGTAACTTCCCGCATGAAGACCAGGGCATCGAACCCGAACCTGAACTGAACCAAAACCGGAACCTAACCGTAACATTTTACCGAACCCAAACCCAGAACCGAACCTCAGATATATTTTTCAAATGAACCCGAGTTGGAAACGAACCGGATATTAAAATTCGAAAATTGCTGCTTTCATTTTAAATTATTTATTTTGTTTGTTATAAAAAAACTTGGTTTATAATTTTAATGTTTTTATTATCGTTCGGAATTTTGTTGTAATAAAATTATGAATACTTTCAATAATTACTCTAAGTAAATAAAATAATTGTATGTTTGTCTATTTTTTATGTTTAATATACCAAATAATGCTTTTAATTTTGAATTAAAACAAAATATATTATAGACTCTCCAAACATTCATTAAACTATTATCGTATACCTACTGCTACGTATTTTTGTGTCAATGTAACCTAACCATTTGTTACATTAAAAATATATAGTTTTAAATTAAATAAACTATGGAAATATTGTTATTTTTATGAAAACATTTATAATAAACAAATTTTAAAACAAAATACAATATCTAACCTTTACGAAGTCTGCCTTTGCTTCTTTCCTTGGACGGCAAGCTACGGATCACGAATCATAACCACATTTCACTATTAAATAAACAAATATAGTATAAATAACACATAAAACACTTGATAAAGTTTATAACAATAAATAAAACGTTCAAATTGTTCGTAAATAGCAACAAAAACACTCATTTCACGTCACAAAAACATTGAGAACTGAGGACCGACGCTAGCACGCGTACGAATACATTAATGCAAGAATAAACCAGAGAAACAAACGAATGAACAGACAACAGGCAGAATTAATATTTAAATAAAATAACTATATTGAACTGTTTTTATCGCGGTAAATTTAAATGTTTGAATATGTAAAAAATTATTAAAAATATTTTTTCATTTTAAATTATTTTTATTTGTTTGTCATTCAAAAAAACTTTAATTCAATTTTCATTAAGTCGAACCGAACCTGAACCCCGAACAAAACCGCAAATTTTATTAATGCTTGAACCAGAACCACACCCGAACCCATTTCTCAAAAATCAAATTAACTTGAACCTAAACCGAACCCAGTTTTTGGCGGATTCGATGCCCTGTTTAAGACCCTTAGGACGCAAGGCAAAGCGCGCTGTACTGTTGTGTTATGTTTCAATGGGGAAGTTTAGCGATTTTTTTTTATTCTTTTATTCCATGGGAAATGACTTGAAAAATGATGTAACATGTTTTATTTATTTCAAAAATGTCCAGATTTTCCGGAAAACCCGATTTTAAGCTCTGATGACGTCGGTAGAGGCTTGGTACAACGTATGTCTCTTATACACTGACGCACGCGGTTGCGTTTACCAGTCACTTGAGACTGAGGTGTTGTTCGACCTACGTTCAAGTGGTTCGCTGTCACCGTTCTGTCTGAGTTTGCGCATAACTGACTTGTGACGTACTTAGAGTTTACCCAAAAAATATTAATTATAAATAAATGGAGCAATAATTTTAATTTTTAATTTAAATTTCAGCAGTCATTTGTGTTATATTTGTGAGAAAATAGTATGTTATGTAGAATTTTTACCATGCTAAACTTCCCCACAAAACTGCCGGAAACGAAAAATTTATTTTTTTGAAATTTTTATGTAATTTTATTAGCATCAAATATTATAGATATTGGCATAAAAAAATAATACTTAGAAAGCCGCAGAGGTAATTTAATAAAAATATTGAGCGGTAAAGGGAGTTACATAAAATATTTTGAGCCCCCCCTGAGATAAAATCGTTCCGCGGCCCTTGGGCACCTGCACGTGACGTTTCAACATGGCGGCCACCAGCTGATCTTGGTCAACCAAACCTTCAGTTTGCATTGTGTCTTACGGAGAAACATAGTGCCGCAAGCTTTTATTGTGTTTTTACGGCATTGTTTTATTTGGGAAAAACTGATTAGAGTGTAAAAGTGAGTATATGAGGAGTGTTTTCCGTAAAAAATGTCAGGACATTCTTATTATTTAATGAGTTCCAGGTTATTAAATTAAAACTAACGCAATCCTATTTTTTTGTGTATACTTTTAGTGCATATAAAATAATTTAAACATAATCGGATAGGAACATATTGTATGAATGTTTAAATATATGTAATTTTCTTTAATAATATGTATAAAAAACATGAAAAAATATTTTTTAAATGACAGAATTACAAATTTTGAATGAAGTTTTTTTTAGTAACAGAAATATATATATATATATATATATATATATATATTTGTGTCTGTTTCTCACAAAGGTTTAAAAATTAGATAGGTAATCAATTATTGATTTCATATTGATTTTTAAAAGGCATTTATAATCCTCGTCAAAAAAATGTCAATGTATAAGGATCCACATTATGTATTCACTTAAATTTATCGATTTAACGTACTTTGGCTTCCAAAGATAAATTTTTGACGTATAAACTCAATAAGCTCATTTATATACAATAAAAATACACAATATGACAATAAGAAAAATGAACTCAAAGATAAATATATATATATTTCAAATTTAATTTTATTTTAATTAAAAAAATCTAATAATTCAATTTATTTTAATTTCAATATTCATGTTTTCATTTAACAATACACATAAAAAAAAAACTTTTACCAACTCAAATGAATGTAATACAACCTGATGCTACAAGCTACTTATTTAAATTTAATATTTTTAAAAATATATTTATAAATACGACTGCTTTGTTTTACTAGTAAATAATTCATACACTTATCTTTAATTATGGCTAATTACATTTTAAAATAGCATGTATAAATTTAGGAAAAACTGAATTTCTTGTACAGAAAACTCATTCGCTGCATAAGACGCAATGTTAAACTGAAGCTTGGTTGTCCGAGATCAGCTGATCATCCGCCATGTTGAGACGTAGGTGCAGGTGCCCTATTACAAAGGGAAAAGCTGAATAAGAAGAAGAATAACTTTTAGTGAAACTTTATTAATACGGATATAAGTACTTAGGTACTTACAAAACTGTCAGGATTAACATTTACTTATTTTTGTTAATAGAGAGTTATTGCAGCTTCAACGCAAAAATAACGTGCACTTTAAAGTCACGTGACAGCCCGAGTGCGCATGCGTACTAATAAGGTTCACGTTATATGAATAAGGAGACACGTTATGTGCAATGGAATAGCGAGCATTTAACGTCACACGTATCTTTTGGGGTTATGTTTCGGTGAAAAGTGTGGATGTAACCTCGTTTGTGTTGCTTTTAGCGTTAACGTTAGCGTGAATACACTAATTAAATGCGGTAAACATTAAAATTGAAAGTCCTCTATTTCTAAAATAAAGTGTTTTCTACTTAAGGTTAACGTTTACGTTCTTTCATCTTAGAAGTTGCAATAACTCCTTATTACCAAAAAATTAACCTACGCTATCTTCTCCGACTTTACCATTTGTACATGTAGTATATTATTACTATTGAAAATGAAATAAACATAATTTTTAGTAATAATAGCATAAGAGTATACAGATCGGTCCAAATAAACTTATCCGTAATTATTGACATAATCACTATTAAAAATGAAATAAACACAACTCGTAGTAACGTACGAGTAAAGCAACCGGTCCACGTAAAATTATCGATTGAGGAAGATTGAGTTAGATCGACATGTGTCCCATTAGTTTCTAATATTGGCAGTAAAAAATATAATTCATTTTCCTTAATTATATCTAGAGGAGTCATTCCACATTTATCCTCAACATAAACACTAGCACCAAATCCCATCAGTATGTCCACCACTTTACCAGTGAACTCATCGTCTATACCTTGGTCCTTTCGTCTGCAGAGAACGACATGCAGAGCTGTTACGCCAGTAGATGCTTGTGAGTTCACGTCCACTTTTAGCTCATTTATAATATACTCCACCATGTTGAGATGCATGGCTCTTTCGATCCATTCAATGGCAATGTGCAGGACAGACCAACCTTCACTGTCTACATCATACAAAGAAGCACCGTGGTCCACAAGAGCACGCATCACTCTGCATGTAATGTCAAAGGTATCGACTCGCCTCGTGAAATAGCTTGCAATGGCGAAGCAGATGCATGTTAACCCTGTGTCATTTTCTCGGTTCATAATATTCTCTTTGGTAGATTTTTCTAGTATAAAATTTAAAATGTCTATATTTAAACAATAAATCGAGTAGTTTAAAGTGGAAAAGTTTATATCATTTGTATGTTCTAGCAACAGTTTTATTATTTTAGGTTGATGAGAATTTATTGCACTGTAAAATAAATTATGTTCTTTGCTGATCTGGTGTACCTTAACCCTGCTTTTATCTGTCATTATAAAACTTGTTAATATGTTAAATATGTAATCTAAACATTTTGAAGCTCCGGCATTAACAAGTCTCTGTAAAAAAGATCTGCAAACAATGCGCGATTTAGCAACACAATCTTCTGATAATACAAAATCATCGTCTTTTATATTTTCTTCAGGATTATATAGGGATAAAGCTTGAAAAACATCTAAACTATAATTATTTTTATACATTATTATTGTTACCTTATGTTTATAATAAAACTTTTTAAATATGTCAAGTTTCTCGTCTGCTTGTTTCAAAATAGTTAAAGAATGCAAATTATAATCCTCATTTATAGCATATTCCAAACATGAAATGTATAGTTGTTCAAGGTATAGACTAGGTATACCTATATTGTGATTGTGGTAGAAGAGAATACTTCGTTGGACGAGACCATGAATCCTGACAAATCCATCCTCAAGGTGAACAAATGAATATATTTGCAACTCGTTTAGTGCCTTCCGCACTTGTTTTTCCTCATTTTCTTCCTGATTCAGTTTATCTTTAATAAAAGAAAATTTAAGTAGTGATTTTTCCAATATTTGATGCGAGTCCAAATAACCTAAAATATTTAGAATATCTAGCGCTAGGTTCGAGTCAAACGTTTTGATATTTCTGATTTTGTTTAAAGACAAATTTATGACCTGATGTAAAAACGAAGGCACTGCTTTATTAACGAACTCTTCAGGACAAATTTCTAGTTCCTTGCACTCAACGAGCGCGGCATCATTTTTATTTTTGAGTTCTTGTAGATACATGAAGAGATGGAAATATTTTGGAAGTTCCATCTGTCGGCTAATGTAAGCAGCGGCGAGATGAATTGCAAGTGGTGTGTAGTCCAGCATGTCAGCTAGAGCCCAGAGAGCTGGATAGGTATACGATTTTAATTTCGTTAATTTCACTAACAAGGCTACGGCAGCCCACTTCGACATAGACCTTAGATTAATAATCGATATTGAACTATTTATTGGACTCCATTCTCCACACTGGCTGCTTACCAGCGACCAACAACCATTCGGTGTATTCCAATCCAATAAACTTTTAGGGCTATCCACATCGTCAAACACAAATAGGGTTCCGCTATCCGCATATCGTTCGCTCACTATTTCTATCAAAAGTCTTAGACCGTTCACGTCGGGTAGGTTTAGTATTTTGGTTAGGTCCTTCAAGGAATCTTGTATAGCAACTACGTTACTAGCATTTATCCAACAAATGAATTTAATTTTACTTTCAAGTTTGTATTTCTGAGCAAATTGTTTTAGCAGTTCAGACTTTCCGAAACCAGGTGGGCCACAAATCACCGCCATTTTCTTATCATCGTTAAACAGCCAGTTATGGAGTAGTCTGAGTTCATACTCTCGGCCTTTGAAGGAATTTATTGGTTTTGGAAAATTATAGTCTTCTAACTCTCGTCTCTGTGCTATGGGATTATGAGTGTTAAAATTATTACTACTGTCTTGGATGTTGTTTTGTATTTCCACGGTGGCATATTCATTGTGAATAATTTGTTCATTGTTTGAAACTGTATCCATTGTTATCTCTAGAACAAACAGTGAAATGCAATTCAGGTGTAACGCATAAAGCAGGCCATAGACGTTTAACATGTGAACATATTTTTACCTTGCGTAAAAGTGGTCTATTAATTTTAGAAAAAAATGCTTCAAATAAATGTTGTAGGTAATTAAATTCTTAAAAAAAAGATGTATATATTGTTTTGCCTGGAAAAAACCTAATAGTTTTGCAAATTGGCATTTTAATACAGTTTCATATCTTGATAAAATACTAAATTTGCTACTTTGGGTGCTGCCGCTCGCTCCGCCATATTGAAAAAATGGCGGCTAGGATATACCCTTTCCAATATCTCCTAGACAAAAGTATAAGAGAACGAAGTTGAAGCTCGTCATTTTTTATACAAAGAAGGATTCTTACATTTGACGAATAAACAAACATAAATAATGAATAATAATGGGGTCCCGTGGCCGCGTGCCTGAGTGTCTGGTCGCGAACCCGGGGGAACCGGGTTCGATCCCGACAGACGCCAAATATTTCCAATTTTAAATGGCACAAAAGTGACCCCTGTGGTGCACTCTCCACACCAGCTATGAGTGCCCGTGAGGTGACGCCTGGTAAGCGCCCGCACGGTAAAATATATCGTCATCATACCGATGTCTACATGTGTTGTAGATACTGGCACACCCAGAAATGGGTAATATGCCGTGATGATATATTTATTTATTTATTTTAAATAATGAATCAAAATAACAATTTCTGAAAGATTTAAATTACACAAAATAATTGCAATATGTATTTGATGTAATTTAGTCTAACAGCTTATACTGGATTTTAATTCTTACATCTTTAAAAAGCACTTTTTACCTTTCGCTAAGAGAGGTATTGGAATCATGCTAAAAATCGCATATCCAGATTTTAGTGGATAAGCACGTTTTAAGGTCCCTATAGTCCGATTATAACATTTTTACGATGATGTCCGTATGTGTGTGTGTGTGTGTGCGTGTGTGTGTGTGTGTGTGTGTGTGTGTGTGTGTGTGGGTGTGTGTGTTTGTGTGTGTGGATGTTGAAGCCACGGTTTCTCAAGTACTATATGACTTAAAAAATATTTAACTGCAGTTTCCTCAATCTGACATTCCTGGGAAGAGCTGATTAGATTTTGGTAACAATTGGACAACCGGAAGTAATAGTTTCTTTATAAAAATCTGCTAAATATTATTTTTGAAAATTGAAGAACATGAAATTCTCCATGTGATACATTTAAAAATTTTATTATATCTTGTATAGATTTAGAGATAAAGGTACTGTAATATATAGAATAGTCTAATCGCAGAGTCTACGGCACTAAGGAAACCAGTTGACAAATTAAAATGTTTATATCATAGTTTGTAAATCAACAGTTTTAGTGACATTCTGAAATCTTTTCTGGGAAGTACGTTTAATCTTTCTTATTGTTTTATTAATTAAATATTTAAAATTGTAGGTAAAATGCATATATCCATAAGAAATCTTGGTAATGAATTGGAAGAATCTCTGACATTTAGGAACTTACTCATACAACGAAAAATAGATAGAATTAGAATTGTATGTGTGCAGAAGACAGGTTAAATATAATAAAAACAATATTTGGGTAAAGTTCTGTAATGTTTTTGTTATAAAACGACGGTTCGATAGCGAAGTGCAATACAATACTTATATAACATAAAATGGAATTGGCGGGAGGTCTTGTACTGGCCACAACAGATTTTTTTATGTTCTATCGATTGAAGATGCTCAATTTTTTATCATTGTTGGTTTTCGAGTTATGATGTAGTTTGTACAGTATTCTACTGTTATGGATTTGACTTACTAAGCCTGTGGTCGACCAAGCACAGCTGGGGGTAGCAGTACCTGGCGCTTAGGGTCGGACTGCAAAAAAATAAAATTTGCAAATCTCTGTATGCATTTCGTATTTCAAAATTGATATTTAATGGATTCGCAAAAGCAAATTGCGTCTTTGACCGTTATTATTATTTGATTTTCTATACGGTTTGATTACACATTTTCCCTCATATTCAATAGATATAGAGTTAAAGGATTATAAAGAGATTAACTTTCATAAATCAACTAACTTTGCTAAAATCATGGAAACAGCTGATATATTCAAATGTTATAATTGACAGATGTCAGTGTCTAGTGCAATTTATATAGTATAGGTTCGTGTTATAATTACATTGGGCATATATACCCAAATCGATCAAACAGCCGATGCACGTCATAAAAATTGAAAAAAAGTAACTAGATGTGTGACGTCATCTACTCGTACGTTTACATCTACAAAAGCTGTTATAAAAATATCTGATGTTGCCAGCACATGACCTCCCGCCAATTCCATGTTTAAAATAGCATTGAGCTTTAAGTAAAGTTTCACTTCCGATTGATCGTTTGTAAACAAAATCTACTTTGTTGTTCCCATAAATAGCAAAGTTTGTAATACGAAATTTTGGATTATATTTTATTGTTTTTCCTGAAAAATCTGTTACAGCTCCAAATTAAGTACTATATCCGGTTTATCACATATAGTCAAAATCTAATATGTTGTAAATACCAACTTTGCGAAGTTTTGGATCATTAATATCTATATTTTAAGGAAAATTCGTCACACATTATTGTCAAAATCAGCACCAACTTCCTTATGCTCTAAAACGCAATCTGTGTAAATTCTTCGCCGTAAGTGATCCATTTCGTGTAGTTGCAAACTATTATTTGATACTTTGAAATCACGTTCTTATTGAGAGCTGTTTGATATATAATGCTGCAAACATCAAACTTAAATCGGATTATCCTGTACATCTAATATTTATGTATGATGGAAAATATATTATTTTTACAAACCTTAATTTCATCAGAATCATATTTACTCTACTAAATTCTTCTTAACGCGGTTTCATTATTAATTTTAATGTAATTGCTTCGTGACAGTGATATTTGTTTAAATATGTCAAATTTGTTATTAAAGTATTATTTTTGTTTGACGCAGAGGCAAGGTGATGTACAAAAATTATTATTTTGTAATTTAATATTTAAAGTTATTTCAAGTTATTTACTAAATGCTATTATAGTAGAATTGAAGACTGTGTCATTATGTTCAATTTGTATTGGTAAAAGTAGCTAAAAAATTATATTTAATGAATTTTTACAAGAAAAACTGTTAAAAGCTTGTATAAATGATACTTCCGGTTATCCGATATACACTAGACTCTAATGAGCTATTTCCACATTAGTATAGAATGAGTATACAAAATTTCAATTTTTTCTGATTGATAGTATTTGAGTAATCGTGTCCACACGATTCACACACCCACACACACACACACACACACACACACACATACATACCTACAGACATCATTGTAAAAAATCTGTTGTGGCCAGCACAAGACCTCTCGCCATTTCCATATTAGGCTATATATGTATTGTATTGCACTTCGCTTTCGAACCGTCGTTTTATAACAAAATATTACAGAACTTGTTATTTATTGTATTTAACATGTCTTCTGCACACATAGTTCTAATTATATATATTTTGTATCATTGTCATGTCAGAGATTGTTCCAATTCATTAACCAGATTAGCGGTATTTCTGATGAATATATGCATTTTACAAGAATTTTACCTATAATTTCAAATATTTAATTAATAAAACAATAAGAAAAATTAAATATAGGTACTTCCCAGAAAAAGCTATCAGAATGTCACTAAAAATGTTGATATTTGACAATGACATGTGTCATGTTATAAACATTGGAATTTGTCAACTGGTTTCCTTAGTGCCTTGGCCTCTGCAATTAGTTTACTCTATAAATTATAGTGTCTTTATATCTAAATCTATACAAGATGTAATAAAAATTTTAAGTGTATTAGATGGAGAATTTTATGTTCTTCAATATTTAATAAAAAAAACTCCCAAAAAATTATATTTAGAAGAATTTTTCTAAGAAACTACTACTTCCGGTTGTTCAATTGTTACCAAAACCTTTTCAGCTCTTCCCAGGAATGTCAGATTGAGGAAACTGCAGTTAAATATTTTTTAAGTCTTATATTTTTGAGGAATCGTGTCTACAACATCCAGACACACACACACACACACACACATACACACATCCACACACACACACACACACACACACACACACACACACACACAGACATCATTTAAAAAATGTTATAATCGGATTCTAGGGACCTTAAATCGTGCTTATTCAATAAAATCTGGATATGCGAATTTTAGCATGAATCCAATACCTCTTAGCGAGAGGTAAAAAAATAATAAAATCGGATTCTAGGGACATCAAAACGTGCTTATTCACTAAAATCTCTATATGCAATTTTTAGCACGGTCCCTATACCTCCCTTACCTAGGGTAGCGGGAGGTAAAAATAACGGTAGGCGGTCGTTATTTTTATCTTTTCACCTTTGTTTTTAGTCCTGTTAGTATGGTATTACGAAAAAGTTATTTTCCTTGATTTCAATTTAACAGCGTGTGTACTTACAATAAACTGAACGCTCTAATTTCTTAGGTTATGTCCAGTTCTCATCACATAACAAACTCTGACTGATAAGTCCAGTTTGAAGGAAAGTCGGGCTGATATAAAACTGTCGCAAATGCGCGAATACAACCGCTTTAACCACATATGTATATCCTGTTACAGCGATTGCTTATATTAGTTTGTTTTCCTTTCAAATTCGACTAGGTATCAGTCAGAGTAATATGATGAAAAGTGAGCATAGTGAATGAAATTACAGTATTCAGCTTATTGTAAGTACACATTCGGATTGAAACCAAGCAAAATAACTTTTTATAAATAAATAAATTATTAATATCTACTTTTTTATGGACAATATGAAACACAATATTAAAATTTTCATATGGCTGTAAATTAGGCCTTGGTAATAATTTTAAAACAAAAGTGTAAATACAAGAAATGTTCAAAATTAAAAACTGCATTCAATAAATCCAAAATTATTGTTTACTTTCATTTAGTTCGTTAAAAAAAGTTAATATTTTTCTACCTAAGAATAAGGTCGCTAGAATCCGATTATAACATTTTTACGATGTCTGTATATATATACAGTGTGTCCCATTTAGAAGTGCCACCATTGGGATCTCGAGAACTATAAGAGATACGATGACGGTTAAATGGAACTTTTTGTGCGCCTTTGGGAGGCCATCTCAGATGTGCTTTTGTTTTTCCAAAAATTCTCATAGGGCACTAGATAATGACGCAAAACTGAATATTGTTGATTTTTTCTTTTTCAAATAACTATTAGTAATTGAGAAAAACGTTTCAAATATAAAAGATAGATATTTTTATTAACTAACCAGTGGCGTACAAAACAAATTTTTATATCCGTAAATTTTCGAGATACAACACAAACTTATATTTTTTTAAATGGAACCCATATCTTATTTTAGCCTCAAAAAATTCATTATTTTTTTCTATTTTCAACGATGTAAGGGTTATTATGTTTGATATTTGTTTTGTTCCTAAAATTTAATTTTTTTCTTTATTTTTGTGAATTTTCTTATTATTTCGGAAAAAAAATTATTATTTTTATTAATTATATTATATTTGATCGATATAATTTATTTTATGCCTTTATTACTTAATATTTTTATTCTAGACTTATAATTACAAATTACACTATAATGTGCCAAGGGCGACCTGATACAAAATATTATAAAAATTAATTTGATACGAGTTTTGAGCAAATTCTTCTAACGAAATAAATTACTTAAATACAAGGAGTATTTCTAAATAGAAATCTACCAATATTTTCAAAATAATTGTAAATTTATTACAAAATAAGAAAAAAAAATAATAATATTGAAGGCAAAACAAATATAAAACATAATAACCCTTACAACATTAAAAAGAGAAAAAAATAGTTATTTTTTTGAAACTAAAATCAGATATGGGTTCCATTTAAAAAAATATAAGTTTGTGTTATATCTCGAAAATTTACTGATATAAAAATTTGTTTTGTACGCCACTGGTTAGTTAATAAAAATATCTATCTTTTATATTTGAAACGTTTTTCTCAATTATAAATAGTTTAGAAGTTATTTGAAAAAGAAAAAATCAACAATAATCAGTTTTTCGTCATTATCTAGCGCCCTATGAGAATTTTTGGAAAAACAAAAGCACATCTGAGATGACCTCCCAAAGGTGCACAAAAAGTTCCATTTAACCGACATCGTATGTCTTATAGTTCTCGAGATCCCAATGGTGGCACCTCTAAATGGGACACACTGTATATATATATACAGAGTGTATCAAGACAATGGAACAGTGCATTTTATTCATATATGTGCAAAGTTACACAAAATGTGATTAAGATATTTTGTAAGGCATAGAGGGGGACATATTTTGGCATAACCACTATTATTTTAAAACTAGTGGTACTCAACTTATGGACCAACGTTATATTTTTACCTTCCGTCACCTTTAGGTAAGGAAGGTATTGTCTTTGGTCAAAAAATTCGGTGGTGAGTTTTTGATAAATAAGCACGTTTTAGGGTCCCTACAATACGAATATACCATTTTTAAGATGATGTCTGTATGTATGTGTGTGTGTGTGTGTCCGTGTGTGACAAATTTTTCTCCGACGATAACTCCAAAACTACAATTCTAAAAATTATAATTCTTTCGTATTCCTCTTCTGTACATCTCTATGAAGAGTTGATTAGATTTTGGTTATAATAATCTTTTTTTCTAAAATTAATAACAGGTTTTACGAAAGGAAAAACTGTATTCACATGTTAAAAGCCTATGGCTTGTTTTTCGTGTTACAGCTGGTTTATAATTTCACTATAAAATATAAATGTCTAAAATTTGTTCTAGAGATAACAATGGATACAGTTTCAAACAATGAACAAATTATTCACAATGAATATACCACCGTGGAAATACAAAACAACATCCAAGACAGTAGTAATCATTTTAACATTCATAATCCAACAGCACAGAGACCAGAATTAGAAGACTATAATTTTCCAAAACCAATAAATTCCTTCAAAGGCCGAGAGTATGAACTCAGACTACTCCATGACTGGCTGTTTAACGATGACAAGAACATGGCGGTGATTTGGGGCCCACCTGGTTTCGGAAAGTCTGAACTGCTAAAACAATTTGCTCAGAAATACAAACTTGAAAGTAAAATTAAATTCATTTGTTGGATAAATGCTAGCAACGTAGTTGCTATACAAGATTCCATGAAGGACCTAACTAAAATACTAAACCTACCCGATGTGAACGGTCTGAGAGTTTTAATGGATATGGTGAGCGAACGTTATGCGGATAGCGGAACCCTATTTGTGTTTGACGACGTGGATAGCTCTAACAGTTTATTGGACTGGAATACTCCGAATGGTTGTTGGTCGCTGGTAAGCAGCCAGTGTGGAGAATGGAGTCCAATAAATAGTTCAATATCGATTATTAACCTAAGGTCTATGTCGAAGTGGGCTGCCGTAGCCTTGTTAGTGAAATTAACGAAATTAAAGACGTATACCCATCCAGCTCTCTGGACTCTAGCTGACATGCTGGACTACGCACCACTTGCACTTCATCTCGCCGCTGCCTACATTAGCCGACAGTTGGAACTTCCAAAATATTTCCATCTCTTCATGTACATACAGGAACTCAAACATAAAAATGATGCCACGCTCGTTGAGTACAAGGAACTAGAAACTTGTCCTGAAGAGTTCGTTAATAAAGCAGTGCCTTCGTTTTTACATCAGGTCATAAATTTGTCTTTAAACAAAATCAGAAATATCAAAACGTTTGACTCAAACCTAGCGCTAGATATTCTAAATATTTTAGGTTATTTGGACTCGCATCAAATATTGGAAAAATCGCTACTTAAATTTTCTTTTATTAAAGATAAACTGAATCAGGAAGACAGTGAGGAAAGACAAGAAAATACAGTGCGGAGGGCACTGTACGAGTTGCAAAGATATTCATTTGTTCACCTTGAGGATGGATTTGTCAGGATTCATGGTCTCGTCCAACAAAGTATTCTCTTCTACCACAATCACAATATAGGTATACCCAATCTATACCTTGAACAACTATACATTTCATGTTTAGAATATGTTTTAAACGAGGAATATAGTTCGCATTCCTTAACTATTTTGAAACAAGCAGACGAGAAACTTGACATATTTAAAAAGTTTTATTCTTCTAATGAGCATAAAATAATATATGAATATAAAAATTGTTCAGTCATTATTAAGACAATATACTCATATTGTCCCATGGTAGAAGAGAATGTGAAAGTTTTATATTATAACATTTTATCAGAAGATTATATTGCTAACGAATGTTTTGTTAGTAGATCTTTTTTACAAAGACTTGTTATTGCTGGAGCTTTAGAATGTTTTACTTATATATTCGACCAATTTTTATTACCTAAAATGGTAGGTAAATACTTAGAAGACGTACACTTTGTCATTAGAGAACATAATTTATTTTACAGTGCAATCGATTCTCAGCAACACAATATAATAAAACTGTTGCTAAAACATACAGATGATGTAAACATTTCCACTTTAAACTACTCGATTTATTGTTTAAATATAGACATTTTAAATGTTATACTAGAAAAATCTACCGACGAGAATATTGTGAACCGCATAAATCACACAATAGGGTATACATGCTTCTGCTTCGCCATTGCAAGCTATTTCACAAGGCGAGTCGACACGTTTGACATTACATGTAGCGTTATGCATGTTCTAGTGGACCACGGTGCTATTGTCGATAACGTAGACAGTCAAGGCTGTTCTCTCTTGCACTTAGCCATCCAATGGATCGGAAGAGCCATGCATCTCAAGATGGTGGAATTCATTATAAATGAGCTAAAAGTGGACGTGAACACACAAGCATCTACTGGCGTAACAGCTCTGCATGTCGTTCTCTGTAGACGAAAGGACCAAGGCATAGATGATGAGTTCACTGGTAAAGTGGTGGACATACTGATGGGATTTGGTGCTAATGTTTATGTTGAGGATGAATGTGGAATGACTCCTCTAGATATAATTAAGGAAAACGAATTTTATTTTTTACTGCCAATATTAGAAACTAATGGGACACATGTCGATCTAAGTCAATCTTCCTCAATCGATAATTTTACGTGGACCGGTTGGTTTACTCGTATGTTACTACAAACTATGTTTATTTCAATTTTAATAGTGATTATGTTAATAATTACGGGTAATTTTATTTGGACCGATCTGTATACTCTTATGCTATTATTACTAAAAATTATGTTTATTTCATTTTCAATATTAATAATTCACGACATCAAAAAATGCAAAAATGGTAAAGTTGGGGAAGATGGCACAGCTGATTGCGAGCAAATAAACTAAATTTTAACATTGAGCCAAATGGAGAATTCGAGTGTACATTTCATAAAAATGTTAATTAATTATTTATATAATGACAATAATGTTTTGAAACCAAAACAAGCGCTTATAGATAGGTAAATTAGAGGTAGGTAAACAGTGGTTTTAGGTAGACAGTGATTTTAGGCAGACAGTGAGTTTAGGTAGACAGTGAGTTTAGGTAGACAGTGGTTTTAGGTAAACAGAGGAATTGGTAGAGAGGTAGGTAGACAGAGAAATAGGTATACAGAGATGTAGGTAGGCTGAAGACTGCCCACGCAACTTAACCACCCAAACTGCTCACGCAACATGCCCACACAAACTACCTAAGCAACATACCCACCCAAATTGCCCACGCACCCTGCCCACCCAATTTGCCCACTCAAACTGCCTACGCAACATGCCCACCCAAAATGCCCAAGCAACGCCCACTCAAACTGCCCACGCAACATGCCCACCCAAACAACCCACGCAACGTGCCCACCCAAAACTGCTTACAACACACTGGCATATTAACTTTTATAACCATACCCACCTAAACATCACCTAAACGCACACTCGAGTTTAGGTAGACAGTGATTAGTTATCACAACACGTAACATGCCCACTCAACCTGCCCATCAAAACTGCTCACGTAATATACCCACCCAAACTGTCCATGCAACTTGCGTACCAAACTGCGTAAATCGAATGTTGTAAATTTAAATAAATATGGACATAAAAAAAAATATTCTAAAAGTATCTTCTGTTGTAATAACAAAATTGTGGCATTATAATTTTTATACATTTTAGTTATTTATTTAAGTACATATATACAAATATGGAATATTATGAATGTCTCTTTCATAATATTTCTAAAAATTGATGTATTACATTATAAAATGTTTTTAAATTGTATGTACGAAAAGATTCCAAAACAATACCAGTAGCACCCTCGAAAAAATCAAAAAATACCGTTACTTATTAATTATTATTTTAAATTTATTAAATATCGCCGGCAGTACGGGAGTGTGGTTAGAGTGTCAGCTTTGTGATCGACAAGTCCGAGCAGGCTACACAGCAGCGATATGTTGGATGGGTGAACGCTCAGCAAAAATTTATCGCACTGCGGCTCGGTGCGCCCGGCACCTTTACACCGAAAGGTACTAAAAGGGTTATAGAGAATAATAATAAATTTATTAAATATAGGCTTATCTGTTACTCTTCTACCACTTGGTTTGAAAATATTGCACATAAAATAATACGTTATGTATGTAATTTTGGGGATGCAACATCCCATAAAACGTAATGAGAAATAGGCGTTTGCTTGCCCGCAATCAGCCGTTAAACTGGCATATCCGCCATATTGAAACGTCACATACAAGTACCTCAAACTAAGTACAATGGTATGTAAGGAATAAGGAATGTGTAGGAATTGAGTTTTGTGTTAATAGTGTATTGCTACCAACGTTTTACATGTATTTTAAAAATAAAGTATGTTATTTCATTTTAATTATTTTCCTACGCCTTAAGGTACCTAGTTCATCTGTGACATCCCTAATCAAGTGAATCATTATATTTAAACTCATTACAAAGTTATGTTGTTACTTTAAAAATTGATAGATACATAATTTTCTCAATCGATAAAATTACGAATAATTTTACGTGGACCGGTCGGTAGTACTACGAACCATATACCTATTAACTAATATATTGCGGATCCTTTGCTTTTCTTGAAGGAAACACTGTGAAATGGAAATATCATTTCTGCATAAGTCTATCTCACACAAACACCCAACCGCGAATTATGCGCATGCTTGGAAACCTTGACTACTATTGGCTAACGAGGAAATCATGATCACTTTTTGCGAATCACAGAGTTCTGTTTATTAACGACTAGCGCGAGAAATTTTTAATTTAAATTTGAGAAATTAAACAATGTACCTACTATTTATTTTGTATGTAAATTCTTGAATATAAATATTAGTAATAATAAAAAACATTGACATATTCTAGTGCTTAATGTGTGCAGATCGAGATATTTTTGTTTAATTTTTTTTTCTCTATCTTTGTTGTTTATATTATGTACATTTACTTGTGTAGGGTTCTTTACCTGTTTGAGTAATAAAGTATTATTATTATTATTATATTATTATTATTAATTTGAATTAAATAATTTACTTTGTTGTACTGTAAAAATCATAGGAATACAATCTGGTCAGGATTAATTTATTTAGGTGACAATAAATTACTGTATGAAACACAAAGCAAATACTTTCGAAGTGCAACTACAAACAGAAATGAAATCAAACGTCAAAGTCAAACCATGTGCTCGCTGCATCACCAGGGCAGCGTTCCAAAACCAAGACCAAGAATACCAAATTTTGGCGTAGAGTATGATGTGTTGTGTTATGGAACGAATGAGAGTTTTGTTGAAGTACAAAATTGAAACTAAATTAAAAATAATTTTATAAAACTTAACAAAACTACTTATAATTACAACATTAATATCAAGCCCGTAATAAAAGCGCTTTTATGGAGCACTCTCCTCAATATAATATGAAAGTTTCAACCAAAAGCATGTTTTCTTCCTCAAGAAGGCAAATTACTTTCATATGTTGAGAATCGTGAGCATCTACGTTTGAAAATATTGTGGAATCATTTCTATACCCTCCTCGTTAGTAGAGTAAGTAGAACATAATTAGAGTAAACTCTGGCTGTTTTGGAACAGGTAAACTCGGAGAGTAAGGTTATTAGTTTTGAAACGACTTTGAATAATTTCGTACTCTTAAGAGTAGGATTTTGGAACGCAGCCCAGCCAGCGACGCTAACAGCGTTAGCCAATAGTAGTCAAGATTTCCGAGCATGCGTATAATTGCCTGTTGGTTGTTTGTGAGAGATAGACTTATGCAGAAAAGATATTTCCATTTCACAGTGTTTCCTTCACCTACTCTTATGGGAAAGATACGAGCATTAGCAATATATTAGTTAATAGGTATATGCTACGAACTTATAATTATTTCATTTTTAATAGTAACATTTTACTTATTTTATTATACTGTGAGTTTCAGCTAATATTTGCTATTCTGTCATTAATGTATTACTGTGGATACTAATTATTATACATAATGCACCGTTCCAGATAAAATGCAACATAGGTTTTCAATGTCACATAAAAAATCGAATGGATACTTATAACAAATGCTGGATATAGTTTGAGAAATGTTTGTGATATGTGGTATGTTTGCTAATTTACATATCTCCTGAACATACTAGACCAAATCGTTCTACAGTTTCAATAATATTAATAAAATTTAAAAGTGATGGATGTTTAGATAAGAATCATACGATAAGGGCAAGAACAAAAACTGCGTGAACTGAAGAAAATAAAAATAATATGCAACCTACAATAGAACAAAAAAATCTGATGTGGCCAACACAAAACCTCCCGCTATTGAATTTTTATTAATTTAAATACATACTTACGTATTTACTAACGCTGCAAACTGTTCCATTGCATAAAACTATTGCTTTATTTACTATTTTCTTTTTAAAATGTCACTATTATTAATTTGAAGTGATTAGTTTTTTGACAGTGACATTTAATGTCAGTTACCTTCATTTGAAATATGAACTGTGTAACAAAAGAATTATGTATGTTTTTCTTAGGCTTCGGGACTTGTAAAAAAAAATATTTTTAAATTTATCTGTAAAATATATAGAAAAAGTATTAATATATTCCTGTAGAAAATTCAATAATCTTTAATTTTCATAACGACAAAATGCGAAAAAATGGCATTTAATGGTATTTTTTGAAGAAAAACCATTATGAGCTTCAGGTAAAGTGCCATTTCCGGTTATCCGATTTACACCAAAATCTAATGGCTTCTTTTCTTATTAGAATAGGATAGAAATACAAGATTTCAGAATTTTCTGAATGATAGTATTTGAGTTAGAGTGAAGACAAAATTCCTACACATACACACACACACACATACATACATACATACATACATACATACACACACACATACACACATACAGACATCATCGTGAAAATGTTAAATTTGGATTCTAGGGACCTTAAAACGTGGTCATTTACTAAAATCTCGATAAGTGATTTTTAGCACGATCCCTATACCTCCCTTACCAAGGGTAGCGGGAGGTAAAAATCAGCTGTCTACAAAAGTTTTGGCAAATGAATTAAATTTATATTGAAATTGTAAAAAGGGTTCCAAATAATGCCGCAGTTCTGAACAAATCTGTAAGTCTTACAGATTTGTAAATTTGTAAAAAATGAACAAAATCGCAACGAAAGCTGCAACTCTTATGTATAATTTTATATTTATCAACAAAAATAGATGCGTTATTGTCAGTTTTTTACAGATTTACAGATCTGTAAGACTTACAGATTTGGTCAGAATTGCGGCATAAGTGATGATGACAAGTTCATTTAACATTAACAACCTATGTTGCATTTTATCTGGAACGATACGGTATGTGTAACTGGTATCCATAGTAATACATTAATGACAGAATAGTAAATGTTGCATCTTAGCTGAAACTCACGGTACGTACCTATAAAATGTCAGTATGAACGTTACTCTAGAATTTTTGGCTGGTGCCCGACTAAACAAGCGACTATATAGCTAGTCGCCCGACTTCCGACTATCGTAATATTACATTCGAGGTTACAATATATACTTTAGTCGGATGACTAGCTAGTCGCAAGCTTAGAATACCGGCCATAGAGATTAAAAAATCTGTTGTGGCCAGCACAAGACCTTCCGTCAATTCGATGTATTTTGCAAAAATCCCATACCAAAAGGACCGTGGAACAGTTTCTATATCATATCATGTAAAATCGAACACGAACACATACTATTTTTTACAAATTTCATACCAAAAGTTCATTTGAAAAGGTTGTATAAATCCAATAAAATTATGACATAAACATACACTAAGAAAAATGCACTTGACACATTTTACTTTCTGCTTCAGCTTTCCCCTATTTTATTAGGGGTCGCTGTTTCCTCTTCTCTTCCACTCATTCCTGTCCAACGCATCTTCTTCACACAGTCCTTCCTTTCTCAAGTCTTCTGCGATACAGTCCTTCCATCTTCTCTTTTTAGCCTTTCACTGCATGTCACTTGAGAGGACCACTATGAAATACTAATTTTTCATCCCATACTTTCCATATTTGGTTTTGCACTTGCAACACACATCTGTCAATTTTGAATGTATCAGCTGTTTCCATGATAAATAGCACAGCTGACTAATTTTTGAAAATTAATTTCTTTATAATGCTTTAACTCTACATCTATTGAATATGAAGGACAATGAATAATCAAACCATATAGAGAAGAGTATTTTCTTTAATAAATATAATAACAAAATGTCAAAAAATAATATTTAACTGCGTTTTTTTTAGGAAAAACTGTTAAAAACTTCAAATAAGGGTACTTCCGGTGGATCAATTATAACCAAAATCTAATCAACTCTTCATATGGATGCACAGAAGAGGAATACGAAAGAATTATAATTTTTAGAATTATAGTATTGGAGTTATCGTCGGAGGACACACATACACACACACACACACACACACACACACACACACACACACACACACACACACACGGACACACACATATACATACAGACATCATCTTAAAAATAGTAAATTCGTATTTTAGGGACCCTAAAACGTGCTTATTCATTAAAAACTCACCACCGAATTTTTTGACCAATGACAATACCTTCCTTACCTAAAGGTGACGGAAGGTAAAAAAATCAGGCCAAAGAATACAAAATTTTAAACAGTTATTTAAATTTAAGTTGCGCAAGTTTTAATTACAATACAACTTAATTTATCAAATTTTGATATAAAACATCTATTGCCGCGCCTATCCAATAGACACTTACAGAATTGACGTCATATACGAGAGAGAGATAGAAGATCATGCTTCCAAACAAACCTCGCCTCGTTGTCTTACGTCCCGCTCCTTGATTCTATCTGTCATTATGTTCGCATCTGTTATTCACTGTTAACCTAATTCTTTGTGATTTGTTCGTTGTGTTCAATAAAAATGAGTTTAAAACCACAGAATGTGCGTGAGGCAACTTTTTTCTTTGATAATATAGAAGATCATTCGATTATTCAACAAAAACGATGGCTGGAGTGTAGAAGTCTATGGCTGATGACAGACAGGTCTTTGTTTAGATGTGGTAACCATAGCAACCTTTAGTTGTATGCTTTCCCGCTAGATGCGCTCTTGCAAATTGCGATGGGCTACTTGCATGGTACTGAAAATCCAATGTCTATCACTATATATGTAATGTTATGTTGAAAACATATATAAAAATATAAATTTTATTTTAAAAAAGTTATTTGTTTTTTAGTAAATTAAGAAAGAATATTTTCTGTGACATTATATTCTACTGGAGAAGGAAACCATGTTTAAAAATATAACGTGTAGATGGCATGGCGTGCGAGAAAGTTTTAATTTGAATTTGACATTAGTTCATTTTTCTCACTCTCTGGTCTATAAAATACATTCATTGGTGCGGCGTAATTCTACGTCATACATGGCTGTAATTCAAATAATCAAATTTCATTATTTTTACCTTCCGTCAAAAGGAAGGTATTGTTTTTGGTCAAAAAATTCGGTGCTGAGTTTTTAATGTATAAGCACGTTTTAGGGTCCCTACAATACGAATGTACTATTTTTAAAATGATGTCTGTATGTGTGTATGTGTGTCTGTGTGTGTGTCTGTGTGTCCGTGTGTGTGTGACAAATTTTTCTCCGACGATAACTCCAAAACTACAATTCTAAAAAATATGATTCTTTCATATTCCTCTTCTTTATAACCATATGAAGAGCTGATTAGATTTTGGTTATAATTGGTCAACCGGAAGTACCCTTATTTGAAGTTTTTAACAGTTTTTCTTAAAAAAATGCAGTTAAATATTATTTTTTGACATTTTCTTATTATATTTATTAAAGAAAATACTCTTCTCTATATGGTTTGATTATACATTTTCCTTCATATTCAATAGATGTAGAGTTAAAGCATTACAAAGAAATTAATTTTCAAAAATTAGTCAGCTTTGTTATTTATCATGGAAACAGCTGACATAATTATTCAAAAAAAATTAATTGACAGATGTCAGTTGCAAGTGCAAAACCAAATATGAAAAGTATAGGTTCTAAAATTGGTATGTCATATTGTTACTCGCAAGTGACATGCAGAGAAAGGCCAAAGAGAAGATGGAAGGACATTACTTAGTGTAGTTTATGTTATAATTTTATTGCATTTAAAGAACCTTTTCAAATGAACTTTTAGTATGGAATTTGTAAAAAATAGTATGTGTTCGTGTTCGATTTTACATGATAGTATATAGAATCTGTTCCAAGGACCATTTGGTATGGGATTTGTACAAATTACATGGAATTGACGGAAGGTCTTGTGCTGGCCACAACAGATTTTTTTCTGATTAATTAATAACAATTTTGTCAAAAGAAAAAATATGTGTAGCAAGTTTTTACCTCCTCTTCAAAAATATTAAATAAAAAAAATCTGTTGTGGCCAGCACAAGACCTTCCGTCAATTCCATGTATTTTGTACAAATCCCATACCAAAAGGTCCTTGGATCAGATTCTATATACTATCATGTAAAATCGAACACGAACACATACTATTTTTTACAAATTCCATACCAAAAGTTCATTTGAAAAGGTTCTATAATTCCAATAAAATTATAACATAAACTACACTAAGTAATGTCCTTCCATCTTCTCTTTGGCCTTTCTCTGCGTGTCACTTGCGAGCAACACTATGACATACCAATTTTAGATCCTATACTTTTTACCTCCCGCTACCCTTGGTAAGGGAGGTATAGGGATCGTGCTAAAAATCACTTATCGAGATTTTAGTAAATGACCACGTTTTAAGGTCCCTAGAATCCAAATTTAACATTTTCACGATGATGTCTGTATGTGTGTATGTGTGTGTGTGTGTATGTGTGTGTGTATGTATATACTATCATTCAAAAAATTATGAAACCTTGTATTTATACCCTATTCTAATATGAAAAGAAGCCATTAGATTTTGGTGGAAATCGGATAACCGGAAATGGCACTTTACCTGAAGCTCATAATGGTTTTTCTTCAAAAAATACCATTAAATGCCATTTTTTCGCATTTTATGTCTTATGAAAATTAAAGATTATTGAATTTTGTACAGGAATGCATTAATACTTTTTCTATATGTTTTACAGATAAATTTAAAAATAATTTTTTTTATTAGTCGCGAAGCCTAAGACAAACACAATAATTCGTTTGTTACACAGTTCATATTTCAAATGAATGTAACTAACAGTAAATGTCACTGTCAAAAAACTAATTACTTCAAATTAATAATAGTGACATTTTAAAAAGAAAATAGTAAATAAATCAATAGTTTTATGCAGTGGAACAGTTTGCAGCGTTAGTAAATACGTAAGTATGTATTTAAATTAATAAAAATGGATAGGGATATGTGTGGAAGGATGATTGTTGCGTAACTATTATTGTGGTCCAGATGCGGTTATTCGCTACCGAAAATCAGTCACTTTAATATGTTCTTATGTATGAATGCTATGATGATTGTGGACAAGGCGAAAGAAGAATGTTGTTAAAGAGTGAAGTGAGTTAGCTGAGCTCTTACTCTTATCCCTTTTCTTATTGTTACTATTGTTTCCGGGTTTTTGCTAACCCACTAAGTGGGAAACGCGTGATTTTATGTATGTATGTAAAAATTAAATAGCGGGAGGTTTTGTGTTGGCCACATCAGATTTTTTCCATATTTGGTTTTGCACTTGCAACTGACATCTGTCAATTAAATTTTTTTGAATAATTATGTCAGCTGTTTCCATGATAAATAACAAAGCTGACTAATTTTTGAAAATTAATTTCTTTGTAATGCTTTAACTATACATCTATTGAATATGAAGGAAAATGAATAATCAAACCATATAGAGAAGAGTATTTTCTTTAATAAATATAATAAGAAAATGTCAAAAAATAATATTTAACTGCATTTTTTTAAGAAAAACTGTTAAAAACTTCAAATAAGGGTACTTCCGGTTGACCAATTATAACCAAAATCTAATCAGCTCTTCATATGGTTGTAAAGAAGAGGAATATGAAAGAATCATAATTTTTAGAATTGTAGTTTTGGAGATATCGTCGGAGAAAAAATTGTCACACACACACACACACAGACACACACACAGACACACACACATACACACATACAGACATCATCTTAAAAATAGTACATTCGTATTGTAGGGACCCTAAAACGTGCTTATACATTAAAAACTCACCACCGAATTTTTTGACCAAAAACAATACCTTCCTTTTGACGGAAGGTAAAAAGGTATGTAAGTAGCCCATTACGATATTTAGGGCATATAAAGTTAGGATTTAGATATTAGGGTGATAAAAGCACAACATCGGACACAGCCTTAATTACATTCGACTCTGTACCATATTCTTAGTTCTTATTTATTGTTTTATTTTGTTAAGTAATATTATTCACACATTAATTCATTTCAAGTCTTGATATATTTATAATTTATGTTTTTAAAAAGATGTATCTTTAGTTAACTAGTTACAAAATACTAGAAAGTAGTTTTTAATCTAATTTCTCAAGTTAACCTCAAAGCAAAACATCAAAAATTCATTTAACAGTAAGGTGCCCATTGCAAAACTTAATTTAGCAATTTAGATTTGGAGAGTATGGGAAAAATCTAAACCTAGCATTGTCTTTTTTTCTTCGGATTTGTTTTGTTTTTATCAAGATGTTGCAGCTTGTAAAGTAGCATTGTGACCATTGTTACCAGTTGAGAAAATTTTCCATTAATTGCCAGCAAATGTTTACTGCTACATCAATTTGTTTCAGTAATCAAACTGCACTTACCTTATTTACTGAAGCGAGACGCCGCACTTTCTTCTAAATTTTATCTTCGGTAGGAAATTACACTGATTTTCTGCACTAATATTACGGAAAAGTATTGAAGAACAGAACAACGCTGTCAACCGTTCACTGAGATATATAAACACATATTTCTCATAAAATTTGTCGAACGGACTTGTTCCAAACGGATTTGTTTAGTAAAAATGTAAAAGGCAAGGCAATTCTTGTAATTAAATTCGAATGAAATAAAACATTAAAATAAATAAATATAAATATATCATCACGGCATATTACCCATTTCTGGGTGTGCCAGTCTGTTTTCACTGATATCGGTAATGATGATGACATATTTGTACCGTGCGGACGTCACCTCACGGGCACTCATTTTTATTATATTCTTAAATCAACCTGAAAATTGATTCTTAATGTTGAATGAATTTTTACACTTTCCTTATAATTTAAGCCATTCTTCTTTCGACCGCAACACTATATTATTTATATATTTTAATGAAGTATAAAATAAATGAATGGGCTACTTGCGTGGTACTGAAAATCCGATTTCTGTCACTATATACGTAATGTTATACTGAAAACATATATAAAAATATAAATTTTATTTTAAAATAATTATTTTTTTTTAATAAATTAAGAAAGAAAATTTTCTGTGACGTCTTTATATTGAACTGGGGGAGGGGAAGCATGTTTAAGAATGTTATCAATAGATGGCATGGCGTGCGAGAAAGTTTTAATTTGAATTTGACATTAGTTCATTTTTCTCTCTTTCTGGTCTCTCAAATACATTAATTACTTAATAAATAAACACATAGGTAGTTACTTGTAATTTAAATATCGACACCAAAAATATAAACTAAAATACTAACCTCCAAACTATTAATGAAACGTCAAACAGGTGATCTACATTATCCGCACAAACATACCATTACTATGGGACGGCACCACGTTGTGACTTTACGACTATTCATTGGTGCGGCGTAATTCTACGTCATACATGGCGGGAATTCAAATAATCAAATTTCATTATTTTTTTTCTGGCTAATTAATAAAAAATTTGTCAAAAGAAAAAATATGGGTAGCAAGTTTTTACCTTCTCTTCAAAAATATTAAATAAAAAAAGGTACGCAAGTAGCCCATTGTGTGTGTATTGTATAAAAACAATCACACATTTCTCATTAAAATAATATCTTAGTTGTTATATCAGCTTTTAAACATTGCAGATATCTGTGTTCAAACATATTACTAACACTCAAAATAATTCAAATATTCCGTCCCAGGGAGTTCCATCCATTCCAATTTATTCAAAAATAATACCGCTAACGCCATCCGTGGTAAAACGCTGAACTTTTAACAAAATGCATATATGGGTTGCGAAAATTAAAGATGATTTTGTGACGTCATAATGTTAAATCTCCATTAGACGTCATCATCATCACGTATTTGGCTGTACTATATTTTATGAAAGTTTCGACACGGATGGCGAAATGGTATTATTGATGGAATCAGAATTCGATCACTTTCTTTTAAATTTTACATTAAAATATCCCGTTTGTACTGCGGAGTGTACTTTTTAAATTGTAACTTCATGATCAAGATTTGAACGGAAGAAAATAAACAGGGTTATGTATGACATTATGACGCTGCCATCGACCTTTAAACTAATGGACCAAGTGTTTCCTATTCTTTTATTGTTAGAATAATGCTCCAACATAAAAGGATAGAAATATATATTCTGTCCTTCAACAATACGGAAGTTCTCAGTTAAAGTATACTGCGCATGCGTTCGTACTCATTGTACATCTTTTTCAGCCATATGTAAACCTCTATACATCGTTCTCTATCACTAAATAGTTGTCAATATCTATTTGACGTTTCGTGACTGTTTGTGTATTATTTTACTTTTTTGGAGAACATTTACAATTATTTCTGTCAACATATACGAATATGTGTTGTGAGGTGCATATGCGACAAAATAATGGGGAAACGGTGTATTTTGTGCAGTCATCAGTACGTACGCCGTTTAGTTGTGTCATTTCATATGTAAGTTCTTATTAATTATTACTTGTTCCCTATAATATAATATGTGTATACAATATATTTTATTAAAAATATATAATGAAAAAAATTAAATATATACTCTTAGCGATTATGCACCAAGTATAACAAGTTAGGGACAAATCAAATTTTTATTTTGCCGCGTTTTCTTAACTTCCGTACTGTTGAAGGATAGAGATACTATGTCTGCACCGTTATGGCGGGACAAGCGTTTTGCTCGTAGGCTGCGTCTATTAATTTAAAGGTCGATGGACGCTGCATATCTAGCCGACAGAGGGAGTAATATTTATAAGGAAATAAATGACTGTTTGTAAAAATAAATAATTGTATATTTATGTTTCTATCTATGCTCTAACAATTATATGTTTATATATTATGAAATATTAATAATTATAATAACATTTATGCGTACAATAATAATAACGTAAGTTAATGGCACAAATACCAACAGAAAGGGTGACTCAGGTTCCTAACTCACCTTTACACTTACATATGTACAGGACTTAGTCACAGCCAAATGCCATTTTCACTCGATCTAACTCTTAAAACGTAAAACATACATTAAATAATAAATACAACACAAATAGTGGCCACATAACATTGCTAAAACTGAAATCACAATGCGGTAACATGCTTATTGCCAGTCACAGTCACTAAACTATGCTTTCCTTCTCTGTCTGGAGATCATTGTACCCTTGCAGCACCCCCTTGCGGAGCGACGTATTCGACGTGCGGAGCCCGTTGCCGTTGAACAGCCCTACGAACCAGCTCTTGAGCGAATTGCGAGTAATTTGCTTCTTGCTGTGCGGCCCATCTATCAGCTGTTCGCCGGGCACCACTTCTAAACTCCGCCATCTTTTCGTCGTCTGCGACTCATCCTCACTCGTGCCATTTCCCGGCCGCCGGCGGTGAAGAATTGTGATGTTGTCACACAAACTAGGAGTTCGTAATAACGGAACTTCGGCGTCTTCTAAACTGACGTTGTCGCCTTCGGTTATATTTATAACATTTCCGTTCGGAAAATTATTATTTATTAAACTATCTTGTACTATCTTACAATTCTCCAAGCTAGAACTCTTTTTCGGTAACTTAACCTCCAAATTTAGATCTACCGCTTTGACAGTTCCCGGAATAGGGTCCATAGATTTGGATTCTCTGATCTTATTAAGCATAACTTGGCTTTTTACACACTCTTTGTGGTCGTCTGCTGAGGAGGCTATACTGGAGAGAACTGTCCGCGTTCTTCTGGGCCGTCTGTCCCCGAAAGTATCGGCAGTGTCGCTAAGCTGACTGCCAAAAGCGCAGGTGTTCAGACTGAGCCTGGAACAACTCAAGTGGTCTGTGACGTTTGGATGTAATCGCTCCATGCGTTTGGAGTGAAAATTCCGCGCGGGTAAAGGGCTGGAGTTATGCAAAGTGGAAGTGGATTCCACATCCATGCTGGTCCCGCGAGGGACGCTGCTGTGACGACGACTCCCCATAAGACCGCTGAAACCATGAGTACCGCATACTGACGCCTAAAAAACAAAAATATTGTTTAGCTTTTTTTAAAATTAAATTTGTATGAAAACACATGAATGTAACAAAAAACAAATATATTGAAATTATTCTCAGTAGTAATATAACAAGAGTGTGAGAATAAATTGAAAATAATTTGACAGATTTTTCGAAAACTTGTTGACAAATGACAACAAGTTTGAGAAACTCTTGAATGGGGGATTACGGCTCAATCGAATTAAAGGAAAATAGTAAAAAAATACGAATGTATATGCTGAATAACGAATAGTAATAAATAAATGAAATGGTATAATTGAGATATTTCGGAAATAAATGTTTTTTTGTTATAGCGCTTCGACACTAATATGAAAATATTTTGATTGGCCACCGAGAAACCGCCTATACATGCATTACAAATAGCGTGTTAGGAGGTGGGGATTACTACCAATGGAAATTAAGAAATTCAAATTTGAAAGGAGGGGCTAACATTCCTGTACTACAGTTTCCAAACAGTTTTTATTTTAACATAAATTTCTTGCATTAAATTTAATAATTTAAATACACCTGTAATTATAAAGTATGTAGACTTATACAGTGTTATAATATTCATTTATTTTTATGTAAATATAACTTAAAATAGCATATATTTCAAGAACATTTAGGTCCATGATGAAAACAGTTTGATATAAAAACACATAAATGTGACGTCACGTCAATCTTTTCAAAATTCGGGAGATCATAACTCGCTTATTAATAGGAATTTTTTCACCGGATTTTCATCAATAGTCTTACTTTTTCTTATTTTTTCATATGAAATTATAAAAAAAAATGGTGTAATCCCCCATTATGTTTAATTAGATTATTTTTTGATCTACAAATTTGTTTCAAACAACGAAAAGCCACTGTCTTGTTATTGTGTCGCCATCTACTGTCGTAATTAACTAGCTTCATTCATTATCATGGTGCAGTTGGCAAGTCTGTTTTGACAACTAGAACATAACTTTGACAGGGCAAAATAAATATAAATAATCTCCTTCATACCGAGTAATTATTAATTACGGTATTTCCAGATATAGTTTCTATAATTTTTTGATTTATTTCATGATCAGAAACATCATTAAATCCGTGTTTTTCGTTCATTTTATTTATGTGTTGATAACTATCTGACAAAACAAACGCTACAGAAGTTATTCCAGGGAATAATCTCTAGAGCTTTATTCTCATTATAACAATGGCAGGATTGGTTAAAATGCTGACACGTGACAGGTAATGAAACATTTCATTGGTAACAAATGTCAAAAAATAATCAAGAAAATAATATCCTAACAAAAAATTTACCAAGACTTCGGAAAGCTCCTAAGGTCAGACCTATAGTGTGCAAAATTTCATAAAACATTACAAGATGAATTTATGAAACAAACTAACAGACTTTATTGTACTATAATAATAAATCTTACGACCCCAATGTGCCGGTTTCTAATTTTCAATTTTCTTTTTTTTAGTATCTCGGGTTATATTAACGATAGAGCAAAACCGTTTGCACAATCCAGGGTTAATTTTTTGAGACAAATTTAACAGTCAACACAAGAATTAAATATCTTATTTTGCTTTTGAGCTATAGAGTAAAACTCGATTTTAGTTTATTTTGAAAATATTTCGCTTATTATTATTTTTACAGCCAATCACGTGCAATATGTTACAAAGCATTTGACCTTGACATATTTTTTGTCATTACTTCATTCCTATACCCATACCATTCAAGCAGCCAATGCAAGTCATTAATAAAAATTGAATAAAAGTAACTAGATGTGTGACGTCATGTACTGGTACGTTTGCAGAGGTTTCAGAATCTTTATGAAAAGAATTATGCAGATTGCAATCTGTATTATCGACATGGTCATGAACTGTCACATCTACAAAATAAATACTATATTTTCGTCACTGTCCTTTTGTATTTAAATTATTTTATAATACTAACTTTATTTATACTTATGTATGCCATATAAAGGCAATAAATAAAAGTGAGCCGAATTTCAAAGAAATATACCGAATTCTTCTGATTGATTATAAGTGCTACTTTGGCATATTCGCAGATTTTGTGTTTGCGTTAACAGTCACGTTGCGTTTAACATTACTTTATTATAAATAGGCCTTTTCAACGCACAAAAATGTTTCAAACACGATACAAATATGTTTCAAATAATAACTTTGGCAGTATGAACATACAAATTATCAATGTTGCCAACTATAACAACAATTAAACGAATAATATGACGTTGATGTACATTATTTATATATTATTCATGTCATATACGATAAGTAATGAACTCTACTATTCATCTTAATAATAATTATATAAGGCTATACACTTTTTGACGGTTAAAAATGATTGAAATTTTATTTCATTTTTCACTATTAGTGATTTTAATGCATTAAGGTTTTTACACTAAGTGATGACGTGCATTGGCTGCTTGAATGATTTGGGCATACTATAATAAAATTCAATGGGAGCAGGCCGCCGATAATATGGAATGACTTCACTGACAGTTACAATTTTTTATTGTTTCTATAGTAAAAGTACAATTATAAAGTCAAATCCACATGAAACAATGTTATTTATTATAATTTTTACCAGTTGTATAACTAAAAATAAATTTTTCTCAAAATGATTTGCACAAACAAGTACTTGTTTTATATTTTGACTTAAATTTTATTATTCTTTTCTTCTTTCATCATTTAGTAAACTATAAGAACATAACAAGAATGCATTATTTAAAAGAAAGATAGTTTTACGTAACCATCTGTCATTTTTAATTTCGGATTCTCCAATTATGAGTACTTTGGGCTAGCGCGCGCATATTAAAGTGCACAAATTTTATTACACATTTCTAGAAAGTTTCATAGCTATGATGGCGCTGTAGTTACTCTATTTCACCACGGCCTGCTCCCATTCAATTTCAGCAATAAAATGATTTTTTTTTCTGAGTGTTTCTTACCTGTCTCGAATCATTATTCAACTTGGGACTCCTCCTAGGCCTACAAAACAGTGGTGGGAGTAATCCTAAATCAACCTCCCGCCTTTGGATGGCCTTATCCGTGGCGCCTTCTAGCCAGAACGTCCGTACTTCCCCCTTGCCCTTCATGTTGACTAGTCCTCGTTCTTCTATCACATACCCGCTTAGCTTGTCCAGCGCTTCTTTGCATTGCATACTGATGTGGATCTTTAGGGCTTCGCCGTTCGATTCCATACGAGATGCTGTGTTCACCTAATAAGAAATAAATCAATTTTAATTAGTACTAGTTATATGCAAAAATTGATCAGGAATGAAGGGCTAATTTATTAGAAATGACTAATCAAAAATTGAACCTGCAGTTCTCAAACTGTAGAACAAGATTTTTTTAAATGATAACCTAAACAATTTTTAGTCCATTAGATAGGGATTATTTTTCTTTTTCAATGATATAAATGTTGTATGACAATTATTTCGAGAAAAATGGTATTAAAAATCTGTTGTGTCCAGCATAAGACCTCTCGCCACTTACATATTAGGCTATATAATTACATATTGTATTTAATATTTATGGTACACACACAAAAATTCTAATTACATCTATTATTAATATATTTTTATATTTTTTAATTCAATCTATAAATAAGTTTCTTCCTACTCCTCTAAATGTTCGAGATTCTTCAAATTCATTGACGATATTGGCGGTATTTCTGATGGGTATATGTAATATATGTATGTATGTATAATTTTAAATATTTAATTAATAATAAAATAAGAAATATTAAATATACTTCGCAGAAAAAGCCTTCATTAATGTACCTGGATTTTTGACACTTATATTTTTCTGTCAATTACAAACATTTTATTTTTTCACCTGTTTGATTCACTATACAATGGATTATTTTATATATTTATAATTATAATATATCGGATAGATATTCTTTAAACATAAATTTCTAAAAAAATATTTAATTTTTTTAAGAAACTACTACTTCTGGCTGTCCAATTGTTACCAAAATCTTTTCAGCTCTTCCCATTAATGTCAGATTAAGGAATACGTAGTTAAATTGGTCTTTCGTCTTATAGAATTTGAGAAACCGTTCCTCCCAACACACACACACACACACACACACACACACACACACACACATCTACACACACAAATTGTAAATATGTTAAAATCGGAGTTAAAACCTGCTTATTGATTAAAATCCGCATATGCGATTTTTAGCATGAATCCAATACTTCTTTTAGCAAGAGGAAAATTAATATAATTTTGTTTTACAATTTGAGAACTACTGGTTGGTATTTCGGTATGTTATTATTGATAAATTAATCCTTTATTCTTGATCATTTTTTGTATTTATATAACATTGTTCTCCGAAAGTAATTTGTTTGACCAAAAAAAGAGGATTGATTATTTTAAAGGAAACACCCATATTACATGTTTCGTAAATTATTTTTTACACTGTTTTATACCAATGTTACTTGGTCTATGGATCATCATAATCGTACTCACTGTATCTCCAAAGAGGCAGTATCTAGGCATAGTAAGGCCAACAACTCCCGCTACTACAGGCCCGGTGTGAATTCCTATCCGCAGTTTGAGGATTTCGTTCGGCCGGTGGGCTATCGTGTGTTTTTTTACAGCGGATAGGAGGTCTAGGGCCATGGAAGCGATCTCACCAGCATGTTTATCGCCGTTGCGAAGCGGCAAACCTGATACCTGAAAAATAAGTAATAGTATATTACATCTGAGGTGGGAGATGTTTCATTACAGCCGAGGGCTTATGTATATTACCGAGAGACGAAGCCTCGAGGTGAGATAAAGCATGAAGCTGTGATGAAACTCTCACCGAGGTTATGTAGACTGTTTTATTCACAATCATCCTCATTTTAAATTAATAATTTTCAAATTAAATCAATGAGTTATAACCCTTAATTTTATTAATATTTTAGTCTACTTTATAGACCATTCTAGAATGGCGTTACCTGCCCTCCACAGGAGTGATTTTAACCTCACTTTTGAATATTTTTAAAAATGATTTAATTATATATCTTATGATAAATATCGAGAAATTTTGATTTTGATACAATTCATTCAGAAAATTAAACCATTAATTTTTCCATGGCTCCATCATTGAGTAAATTATGTATGAAATTTATTTCTGACAGATGCCCCTCACGAAATTCATTTGTTCTGGATTGATCTATTATAAGGATCTATGACAATGGGCGCGTTCAGCACCCCGGCAGCGTTGAGCACCGCTGCGTGCCGATGATTGCCGAATGCAATTGCAGGACCAATTAGAGTGCTCGCCAGCTAAGAAAAAGCCATTTACGTCATCAGCGCAGAAACCAATTTTTGTCATTGCCCTTGGTTGTCATAGCAACGGGATAGCTTGTTCATGTGTACGCCAGTGTCGTTCGTGTTATGTTCTGACGTTTAAACTAATTAAAAATAATTTTGTTTTTCTATTCTTTTTCGTCAATGCTACTGCTATCACTCGGTATTTTGTACTTTGTGTTTTAACCGTGTTTTATCGTTTTGAAAAGTGCTAAACTGAATTTAACAATGGATATTACCATCCCGTCTCAGAATTGTATAAATACATCTTTGCGCCAATCGCCAGTAGTTCTTTTAAAAAATAGTAATAAAAAATCAATTTAATGTTCTGTCTGATGAATATTGTTCCAATAAATTGTAAATTTCTAAAATATTTATTCAAATTATTTCCAAATTTACAGGAGTAGAAACAGTTTAGTATTATATTCGGGACAATGGTCATTATTCACTCGGATGATTTGCATCACTGGCCTATGGCTCGGGAAGCAAACGTCATCTTCATGAATAATGAGTATCATAATCCTTCATATAATAAAATATTATTTTTATAATAAGAGTATAATATGAAAGTAAGTATTTGTATTATTATGGAATTCCGTCGTGTGATGGCCTAATGCGCTTCCTAAATGAAAATCAATGCAGACGCAATGAATAGGTATTTAAAAATGTCACTTTAGCATATTTACATGTCATTTATCAATAATTTGTGATAATGAACTAAAATAAATAGAAAAAATAACTGAAGTGCTTTCACTGTTTGGTAAAAAATAAGTTGGCACGCCACTGCCTACAAAATCTGTGAGGCTACGTCATCACTACGTCATTGCTTCGCGCATCTATTGATGACGCAAATGGCTTTTTCTTAGCTGGCGAGCACTCTACATTCGTCCATTCATTGTGTTCGTCAAACTTCGGAGGTCAGCAATGCCAGCGATGAGAGGTGCTGAACGCGACCAATGTTGATAGGCAATCTTTACATAAACATTTCCAACCCAAGAGATGGAAGTGAAATCTTTTATTTCCAACCAAAGATATTGTCATTAAAGTTAGGAATGACGTATTTCCCAACCTCCAAAAGGTTAGGAATCGGTATATTACTATAATGATTATCAATAAAAGATATTACAATTAAACTAATCAATTTCAAATAAATATTAATTAATATTCTACATAAAAACTTCTTTCCATTGATATATATCGATACTAGACATCAATGAAGTTGAGAATTTCTTAAAACATGCTAACAATGGAGATCATTTTTTATATATAGTGTCATTTTTATATTAATTAATTAAAAAGAAAATTACTATAATTACGTATAAATGTATAGTTCATAATTGAAAGGGTGTCTTATAATGGGGGATTCCACGATTTTTTGATTTTTTTATGTTATAGTATGGATTTTAAATTCAGAAATTCCATAATTTTTCTTTTTTTAAAATTCGCCTTCCTATAGAAGAAAAAAATGTTTGTTCTTATTTTCTTTTCTTTTACTTATCTTAAATTTAGTGTATTGTAGTTATAGTTTATTAGTATGTAAGTATTTGTAAAAATAAGAGTGTGGAAAATAATCTACAGAATGAAAAAATGAGTAAAAAAATATACTTACAACCATGTATGCGTCTCCAATAGTTTCAACTTTATATACATCATATCCCTTGATGATTTGATCAAATACTGTATACAAATCGTTTAAAAAATTTACAACCTGTAAACAACATTTTCATTAAAACTTGTTTAATAATTGATAAACCAATACTTTTCTTACTTGTAACGGCGTGCTTTCAGCAGACATTGCCGTAAATCCAACTATATCACTAAAATAAATTGTGACTAAATCAAAAGACTCGGGTTCGATGCCGTACCCTCGAGTGAGTCTTTTAGCTACAGGTCTGTAACGAACAAGTTTCATTTTAGTAATAAGTTAATGTGTGAAATTTTGTATGAAACTTACTCTGGTAACATTCTATGTAACAAATCTTCGGTCTTCATTTTCTCTTCTATTAACAATCTGGTTCGTTCACTGACTAGATCTTCTAAATTATCGGCGTATTTTACCATCATTTCCATGAGTTGGTCCATTATATTTTGATGCCTGAAACGAAATATGATTATTAAGAAACTGATAAAAAATTTCGAGTGTATTCAGTAAGATTTTTTTTTAAATTACAGCATCAGGAAAAAATTCCAATTTAGTATGATAATTAGAAGATAATTTGATTTTATGTATATTATACGATGAAAAAAATGCACCAAATATCTCATTTTCGATATGTTTTAGGACATATCGGGCATGATTGAGTAAAACCGTTTTCACATTCCCATAAAAATAAGACTTTATCTGATTTTTGGTCTTTATTTAGGGTCCTAATAAAAAAATGACATTGGAGCACTTCCGATAGTGCCGCCATCTTAGAAAAATGACATGCAAAATAGTTTTTTTTTTTTCAATTAAGTCACACATTAGCGGATTAACACTAAAGTAAAACTTTGACGAGACACCACCTACGCCCACAAAAAAAAAATTGTGCGTTTATTGCTGTCATCTGTATTAGGCCGCGAACTTTTTTATTCACTCTCGTAGATGAAACAGAGGAAGTATAAGGTTTGTTCCAACAAGCACTTGTACTGTTTTCTGTCGGTTTAGAAACCGTCAAAACGATCCACGGATTTTCAGCTGACTAACGGTCCGAGTTTGCGCAGTTGTATGATTTTGGTCAACTGTTTTGTTAATAATTATTAACCTTGTAATTTGGAAGTGAAAGCATCATTTTTTATTATACACATGTGCAATGGGGAAGTTTAGCGATTTTTTTAAATTTTTTTATTCCATGGGAAATGACTTGAAAAATGATGTAACATGTTTTATTTTTTTCAAAAATGCCCAGATTTTCCGGAAAAGCCGATTTTAAGCTGTGATGACGTCGGTAGAGGCTTGGTGCAACGTATGTCGACTGATACACTGACGCATGCGGTTACGGTTACCAATGAAGCGCTTTTACGATTTGTTACGACCTACGTTCAAATGGTTCGATTTCACCGTTCTGTCTGAGTTTGCGCATAACTGACTTGTGACGTACTTAGAGTTTACTTAAAGAATATTAATTATAAATAAATGGAGCAATAATTTTAATTTCAATTTCAGCAGTCATTTGTGTTATATTTGTGAGAAAATAGTATGTTATGTAGAATTTTTACCATGCTAAACTTCCCCATTTAAGTAAAAATGATTGACGAATTTTCATCTGAAGAGTCGTATGAACTGGAGGAATTTTCTTCTAGTAATGAAGACAATCTGGAAATGTTTGCCAAACATCCAAAGCAAATGAATGAAATTATTTAAAAGAAACAGTACCCCAGTCAAACTTTTGACTGAAATTCGTTCCAACAAACATACAGTTCACATATAATGAGAGAGTAACGCATGCGTACAAGACAAATTAGGGACAGTCATTGGTAGAATCATATTACGTCAGAAATTTCTTGTTGGAACAAACTTACAGCGATTCAACACTTCCCGAAAAATCAATTCATAAGTTAATTCAATTGAATAAATTATCAGATTAATTTATAGATTCATCAACAAAAGAATATAAAATATTGTTAAAATTCTTGATTATTTTAATAAATACTTAATAAAAAATGATTTAAATAACTTACTTTCCATCTTTCATTTTCTTTAACCTAGTTCTAATGGAAGCGAAGTCCGGCCGACTTTCCGGAAGGTCGGACCAGCAATCCTTCATGCAGTTTATCACAAAATCTTCACAGCTCGGCTTCGAGTCCAGCAGGCAGTTCAGATCCGGTCGGAACGGATCTTCGCCTTCCTGCGGCACTCGTTTCACGAGTTCGATTATTTCTGGAACAATAATTACATATTAGACTTTTTCATAATTATTTTTCGCGGGTTGATAATTAAATTATATCGGCATATATAAAATTCTATTTTTTCTATAGCAGATTTTTAAAAAATAAGAAAGATAAGGTTGAATATTGGTACTTTACCTTTTGGTTCATACCCTGTGTGACCAAACGGTCCCTTTCTGCCAATAATTTCATATAAAATAATAGCAAATGCATAGACATCTGCCTTTTGTGATCCTTTTACAGGTGTATTCGAGTCCCTAAGTAATTCTGGTGCTTTCCAAAATAAACCTGAAACAATATAAATAATTATAAATTATAATAAACAAATAATACACACAAAATAAGATATTCTACCGTAATCAAATTAAGAGAAATTGGTAAAAATGCAAATGTAAATTATGTAGAGCCACCGACCTAACATATAATGAAATGATATCATAATGAAATCACACTTGTTATTCAAAAACAATACTATTTTCTTAAATAAGTACGAAAACATGTTTTTAAGAAGAAAGCACGTTCAAGAGATAGTCTGTAATATAAAAAGGTAACTTCTTGTATTATTCATTATTAGTGGTGGGATCCGGATAGTTTCGGTTTCGGATCCAAAAATATCCGGATATCCGGATAATTGATTGTTGAACTATCCGGATCTGAGTATCGGATTTTGGATCCGGATCTGAGTATCGGATTTTGGATCCGGATCTGAGGATCGGATTTTGGATCCAAATCTGAGTTTTGGATTTTGGATCCGGATCCGAATATGAGTATGAGTATCGGATTTTAGATATGGAATTTCAGAATCCACATCAGTTCTCGGATTCGAATATTCTCAGTATTGAACCCGATGATAATATTTGAATGTATAAGTATTATCATGGAGTTTTAAAATAAAACATCGAATCCGGATCCAGATCCAAGTCCAGATCCGAATCCAAAAGTGATCCGGACTCAAATCTGGATCCGGATCCAAATCCGAATTAAATTTACGGATATCCGCTTCAATATGCGAACATCGGATATCCGAGGAACCGGATATTTTGAGATCCGGGTACTCGGATCCAAGTTTTGCCGGATCCTCAAAGCACTATTCATTATTCACAGTTATTCAGTCGAAATACACGTATCTTCATGTTGTATCTTGTCTCTCATTTAATCCTAAGTTGTAATTTGTAATAAAATTTTTTTTTTTAAACCAAGTTTTATAATTAATCAATTTAAATTGTATATTGTTTAATAATGAAATAAAATTAAACAATTAAAATACTTCAGAAATATGGGGGCTTTGTTATAGTGTGACGTCACGAATATCAATATTTTGATTGGCGACTGAAAGACAGCCTACAAATGTTTAACAAATGAGCGTAGAGTTTCAAATAGCGCCAATGCTATTCCCGAACAGTTTTTATTTGAATGTAAATTTTTTGAATCAAACTTACTTTAGTGAAAATGAATAGGTAGGAGACTTTCGTCATCAACCTGAAAAATATTTCTAAGTCAACCTCTATTCCTTTTAAGAAATATAAAATTATTTGAAATACTTGTAGTTGATTTTTATATCATACGTTGGCATGACAATGTTTACATTAAATTACATATCGATCAAATATCGATCCTGTCACTATTGTCACTTGGTTGCCAGTTTTCTCTGTGTTAAATATTGGTGACTTGTGCTACAGTATTACTTGCTTGTTTTAATAAGTAATATACTAAAATACATACATAATAATGCCTAAAGCTTTAACAAAGCAATCTCAGAAGCTAACCATCAATGACGTGAACTATTTCGAACGGGAATTGTCCAACGGTGGGCTATTATTTCCGTTGAAAGCCGGTCGAAAGATAATTTTTTTCAAATATTTCTTTTGTTATCAAACTTTAATTAAATTGTGTATTTTTTGAATGGAAAATGATGACATTTGACATCTAAATACATATTACTAGCTGTCATTCTGTCACGATCCCCCATATCTGCTTGTAACGAAAGATCAACAAAATCACATGATTGCTTGCGCCTTATGATTTGTATCCCATGTAAACGTAGTAGTATTTGACGTCATTACTTTAGTAATATTATTTGATGACGTAAGCCTTCTACCTTCTACCTGATCATTTCTACCATATACAGTGTTTAATTTTCTTTTGTAAAAATATAATTTAGAAATTTTACACATTTGAAAAACATTTAGGTTCACGAAGAAAACAGTTTGAGATAAAAATTCGTATTCGTGACATCTACTATTTTTTCAAACTCTAGAGATCATAATTCGTTTATTAATAAGAATTTTTTCCTCTAATTTTCACCTTTTTCGCCTTATTTTTACTTATATCAGGTGAATTACATCGAAAAGTGGAATCGTGACGCAGGTTATGTTATATTTATAAATTCATATCGTATTCAATAATGTGAATTGACATAAATCAAAAATTCAGACAAGCAACAATTATTTTTCATTACACATTTCGCCTCATTCGTATTAATAAGTTGATTTATACAGGCTTGCATACGAAAATTCACTTTCCTTAAGCACAGTCCTTTATCCATTATCCATTCTACATTTAATCTCGAATCGAACATATCACCAAAGCAAGCAATAAAAATAAAATAAAATAATTAATAATTAAAATATCAAAAAATAAAAAATGGATAAAAAACCCAGGCAGATCAAAAAACGATGGGCATAGTTGGTGGACATCAACAGACTCCAAGCCTTAAACGTGTGAAAAAAGAAAAAAAAAACAGGCATGTAGTCAATAATGAGAAAAACAAAAAATCTCATTCATAAAAGAAAATTTGCAGATTTACGCAACTCACCCTGTGCCCAACAATGTGTGTGGACTCCTGAAAATTCGTTGCTATTTTCATTCGTTTCTAATTAAGCCGACTGGTAATTAGTGTACATTAAGCTATGATTAACATAAAAAATTCTGGTGCTTTAAACAAAAACTTTTTCAAAATTTGGATACAGTGCCCAAAAAAAATCCTAATTCGGAGTACGCTATGAACAAAAAAATGCATGTCAATTTGAAAGTATTTAATTAAATGTCAATTTGATACGAGATACTGTCAAAAATGTTATCTAAAGAAATCAATACTTTTCTTCTTGTATCCTTACTTTTCAAATAGTAATAAATTAGAAAACGGTGAATGGCAATATTATGTATCCTTCTTTTTTACATTTCTCCTTATATTACATTTCAAGATCAATTTTGACAACTTGGCTTTTGAAATGAATAATGATCAAACATACGTTTCCGTGTTCGTAGCCTATTGTATACAAATACCATGAGTATTTTTTAACGTGAAACATTGGGTTTGTCATATCCATGGTTACGACTTGACATTTGATTGACAGCAATGTATTTGTCTGTCCCATTTAAAATGAAACATAAGGAACGAATTTGACATTTTAAAAGCCGTCAATAGAGGTTAATTTGTTTAAATAAATATACCTGCTTTCTAAATTAAATTTAGTTGTAGAAAAAATATTGTGTGCACCTTGTGCTCGAATGATTTTTTTACTTGTCTAATGCCCGGTTTCTCCAGAGCAACTTAAGACTTAAGTCGTTGTTTATTCCTAAGTTCCACCTTAAACTGTTGCACCACACAAAAATGACAAAATGTGAGACGTAAGTAGCACTTAAATGTAAGTCGAAAAAAACGGTGACTTATGTGGTTATGTGTCATATGTCAGTTGACATATCGGCGGTAAATTTGTTTCATTTTGGTTTGTTAAGCCTATGGCACACTTATCGATGAGCATCAGAGAGCATCGATGAGCTCATTGATGAAGATCATCAATGAAACGAACGTATCTCATTTCACACGTATCTTTTGTGCCTCACGTCACTTTGACTTGTGTCAAACAACAATAAACTAGGGAAATTTCAATTTAAAAACCGACGGTGTAGGAACATTTTACTGGTAATATTACGGCGTGAAAATTGAATGATATAAAAAAGAAAATAATAAATTATAGCAAAAAAGAAGAAAATTGCTCTGTGAGATTGTAGAAACAAAGATTTAAAGAGAATATTGAAAATAAAAAAATCATTGCGGTGTCTATGTCCAATATTCAAAAAATAACACATGGAAATTAATTGCCGCAGCATTGGCAATAAAATGTGTGCAAATATGGAGACTGATGCAAGGAAGACGACATCGAAGAAAAAGGCTTCCGTTTATAGAACTGGCGGTGGTCCACATAAAAATATTAAAAATATAGTATATTTGGAACAAATCAATTCTGTTACTTATTTGTCGCGGAATTCTACCATTTTCGACAATATCGACTTCCTTACAGTATCCACGATGTTAACGTCGTCAAATTAGAAAAAACCTGTAAATCCATATCGAATATTATTGAATGAATACAAACATAAACCCTGATAAACAGAATGACAGCTTTGACGTTTGACAGACGGTATTTTATTTTAAATCGCTAAATTTCAAATTGACCAATCGTAGAGCAGCATTACACAGTTGCCAGTGTAATTTGTGACATAAGTTAAGTTCGCATTCAAATTTGCTGGTGCAACGCATTTGGGATATAAGGCCCACAAAGCACTAACACCAATAGAGAACCAGCTGCCAGCAAAAAAAAATGGAAACAAATTTTGCAAGCAGCGCTATCGTGTTATATGGCGGAACTATATTTTCTTGTGGGTTATGTAGGAAACATGTACGATATAAATGAATGACAGCGGTACATAAAAATTAATACGCAAGAATAAGAAAGCATTGATAATTTATAAAAATATATTTTGATATAAATTCGTCTCACAAATATACATTCATGTTAAATAGTTAAAAAATATTCTTCATTATTTCGAGGACAGATTATGGATGATAGTTTCATTGGGATCACCTGATAGCTCATTAATAATAATAATAATAATAAATATGTTTTCACTTTTCTTATATTCTTACCTTACTTTTCATATCTTATCGAAGTTCTACACATACAAAACTGCTTTTCCGATCCAAAAATGATCAAGTATTACATGTAGTATTATAATAAAACTTCTAATAAAGGTGTTAGTGTTGCCATTAGCATGGCGAGTCATTAATATTGTATATTTTATTTATCACAAAAATTTTAAGTCCAGGGGTTTTGGTAGTGGTATATTTTCACGGACTAAAAAGTAACATTAATAAACATGTTTGTACAAAAAACGAATTGTAATGTACTTACAATTATTAGCTTCACATATCACATATTTACGTCTCTCAATTTCAATTAGAAAATGAAAACTTTTAATTGCAGTGGCATAATTTAAATTTAATAGCAAACTTACAATTTTTGACTTTTGACAACTCACATGAATTTGTTTTTGTCTACATCTTTCAAAATGAAATCAACTGTCAGAACGTCCGAACGAATATAGCGCTGCAGGGTCATATGGAAGAACTAAATTTATGCTGCCGTTTTATCCATTAGACTTGAAATCCCCTGATAAGGCCTACTTACAATTAAGTAGCACTTTAATAATCAACAACTTAAGTTGCTGTGGAGAAACCGGGCATAAATTTCTTACAATATTTAAATATAATCCTTCTGTCAAATTCATTCCCTATGTTTCACTTTGTTAATCAAATCAACGGTTGTCATATTGACAAGATGTTATTTGAGGTTAATTATAATGTTTAAATAATTGTACCAGTTTTCTAAAAATTAAATTTAATTGTAGAAAAAATATTGTGTGCACCTTGTGCCCGAAATGTGTTTAGTGCTCTCGAGTAGTTTTCTGACTCCGCTAAATTTCTTACAATATTTAAATATAATACTTCTGTCAAATTTCTTCCATATGTTTCATTTTAATTTTTAAATGGCACAGTCGTAACCATGGATATGAAACCCAATGTCTCACGTTAAGAAATACTCACGGTATATTTAATTACACCTGGTTATCTCCAATAAGTCGTATAGGGCTTCCCTATGTTAACTTTTATAATTGACCATTTCTAGCCCTGAAGAAGACTGTAGTACAGTCGAAATATAGACCACGGAATAAATAATTTTTGCTTGACTGCGTGTCCGATTTTTTCCACTTTTTCATTATTAACGAGATCCAACGAATACGATCAAGTAAAAGTGCATATGTGTAAATATGAAAATGATACTAACTTCTATAATACTGATGCTCTCCGATGCTATCATTTTCCGCGCAGTGCCGCATCTCTATGAGGCCGAAGTCTGTGACCTGGAGGATCCAGCGACTCGTCACCACGCAGTTTGATGACTTCAGGTTGCCGTGATACACCAGCATTGAGTTGTGTAAATATAACATAGCCTACAACATCAACCATCATTCAGTAAATGAAGAACTATATACTTGAAGAGTATTAATTACTTACCCTAATGAGATCATGTACTAACGATGCAATGAACATGTTGTCCAGTTTGATATCTTCATTTTCAATAATATCCTGGAACGATAATAAACATTATACATATACCTGTGCGTACACTTAATTATTTATTTATTATTTTTGTAAGTACATTATTATTAAAACTGAAATATAAATAAATACACTCATTCAATAAACAGGAAAAATAAGTCTATTTATAGCCCAGGTCAAACTGTAATCTTCTGCTATATTAAAACGATTGTTTTGTATAAAATTATTACACCTCCGTAATTATGAGACTATTTTAAGCGATGCGTTGATTTAGTTGAAACTATAAATAACTAAGGTGTATCAACACAAATAAAGTGATAAAAAAAACTGATTTAGTTGGCAATAACAAAAAATTACTTGAACTTGGTAACACTGACACAAAAATTTATTTCCTGTTATTGACAGTAACATTTGAAAATTTGGGTATATTTACAATTTTTTATTAAAATGGTTGTTGTTTCCCTTACCCACGTACTTTTATTATTTCTTACATTACCCATAAGCAATAATCTAAAGCATTTCAATCGCCCAAAATCCTATTAGCTGCTATGCCTCACGCCCGTATCCAGGATTTCATTTCGGAGGGGGTTCTGCTTGCATAATTATATTATTTTTCAAGGAGATTAACATGAGCAGATTTTTGCAGACTGTTATCCTTGTTTTGACTGATAACCATGGTTGTGGTATCAAAAGATAGATAAAAAAATTTCTGCATCAAATTACAAATTTAATAATTAATTTATGGGACTAAAATATTACATAATTTACATTTATTTGTTGTCATTTGATACAATTTTTATCTTTCTAATGATACCACAACTGCTGTTGTCAGTCAAAACGGGACGCAACAGTTTGCAAAAAAACTGATTTCCCATTTTAATCTTCTATGTACACCCTTTAAAAAAACACCGGTATACAATTCTCGGGGAAATAATAAAATAAAGGGAGTGTCTATTGCACTGTCCAGACAGAGCAACAAAAAAAAAAAAATAATTAGTGAACCAAACCCAAAACAATAACTAACTGACAATTCTTAATTGGTAGACAGTGGTTTTTGGGTAGATTCGAGAAGTGGCCGCTAGGATTGTCCGCTAGATTCCGTTCAGGTGCGACAGTTCACAAATTTTTATTGCGGTTCTGTCTGGACAGTACAGTAGACACTTCCTAAATAAAATAAAATAATATTTTGGCCTTTGCGTGTCTTTATTTAATTGTAAAAAGCAATTGGGAATGTTATACTCGCAGTTTGGGACGCGTGCTATGATAGCGCTAACATCTTGGTTACACTTCTTTAAATTTTTTAGTATTTTATTTTACATTTCAGGGGGGGGGGGGGGGGGTTGAACCCCCAAATGCCCCCCCCCCCCCCTTGGACACGGCCTTGCTATGCCTCACCTCTAACATTACCTATTTCTATTTATTGAAAAAATGATATGATAAAGAGTATTCCCGCTTTCACCTGCAGTGGCAGCACGCACTTAGAATTCTATCAAACGAGGCATTTGTTTTCGCTTTTCGCCACGAAGCGAAAATTTGGTAGCATGCGTGTCTCAAAATATTCGCCTGCAAGCGTACGACTCTAAACGAAAATGTCAAAGTAACGTCATTATTTTGCCATAATTCTATTCAAAGCCAATTTACATATAGGTAATTTATATATTTATTATATATAACTGTCATAATATTTTTACCTTCCGTCACCTTTAGGTAAGGAAGGTATTTGGTCAAAAAATTCGTTGGTGAATTTTTAATGAATAAGCACGTTTTCGGGTCCCTAGAATATGAATTTGCTATTTTTAAGATGATGTCTGTGTGTGTGTGTGTGTGTGTGTGTGTGTGTGTGTGTGTGTGTGTGTGTGTGTGTGTGTGTGTGACAAATTTTTCTCCGACGATAACTCCAATACTACATTTCTAAAAATTATAATTCTTTCGTATTCCTCTTCTTTACATCCATCTGAAGAGCTGATTAGATTTTGGTTATAATTGATCCACCGGAAGTACCCCTATTTGAAATTTTTAACAGTTTTTCTTGAAAAAACGCAGTTAAATATCATTTTTCGACAATTTGTGATTATCAATATGAAAGAATATCTTAATATGGGGTCCCGTGGCCGAGTGCCTGAGTGTCTGGTCGCGAACCTGGGGGAACCGGGTTCGATCCCGACTGGCGTCAAATATTTCCAATTTCCACAAAACTGACCCCTGTGGTGCACTCTCCACACCAGCTATGAGTGCCCGTGAGGTGACGCCTGGTAAGCGCCCACACGGTAAAATATATCGTCATCATTACCGATGTCTACATATGTGTAGTTAATGGCACACCCAGAAATGGGTAATACGCCGTGATGATATATTTATTTATTTTATTTAAGAATATCTTATTCTCTATACGGTTTGATTATACATTTTCCTTCATATTCAATAGTTATAGAGTTATAGAGACATTAAGAGATATTAACTTTCAAAAATTAGTCAGCTTTGCTAAAATTATGGAAACAGCAGAGATATTCAAAAAAATTGAATTGACAGATGTCAGTGTCAAATGCAAAACCAAAGTTATATGTGAATGTGATAGAGTGTCCCTCGCAAGTGACTCGCAGTTGCGCCTCGCCTCAAGATTTGAATTTTCAATGCCGGAAGTACGAGAAAGGCCAAAGAGAAGATGGAAGGACTGTGTAGCAGAAGATTTGAGAGAGGAAGAATTGCGTGAAGAAGATGTGTTGGACAGGAATGAGTTAAAGAGAAGAGTAAGAAACAGCGACCCCTAATAAAATAGGGAAAGGATCTTTCGGTATAAAATTTGTAGAAAATAGTGTGTTCGGGTTACAATTTTACAGGATATACAGAATCTTTTTCAAGGAACTTTAGGTATGGGATATATACAAAATACATCGAATTGACGGAAGGTTTTGTGCTGGCCACAACAGATTTTTTATTTTAAAATCCAAAAATATCCGAAACAAAAAGCGAATATAGAATTCTACATGCTACCAAGATTCGTAAAAGTTAAATCGCATTCGCCTACTTTCTATGATAGAGTTCTAAAGTGTGTGCTACTACTACTGGTGTTGTGCAAACTGTGGAATAAAAAGATGCCCAGAATTGTATTGCAAACTGCATCATTTCTTTTTGATCACTCTGTATTCCTCATTCCTCTTGTATAATTTGTTGATTAATTATTTTCTGACATTTGTATTATAAATCTAAAATTTTGTGTTCTTTTTTTTTATTTAATTTCAGCGAGATATGAATTTTTAAATATTAATTGAAATTGATAATATTTTAGTAAATTTGAGATAAAAACGAATGCCTGGGATTAAGTCTTGCATTTGGTAACAAATAAGTATTTTGGTAACTTCTTAATTTATTCCCAATTATAAATATGAGTATTCTTTACTCACATATAAGCTTCCTTTGGCACAATAATCAGTGACTAGAAGTATCCTCATGGGTTCCACGCAGGCTCCAATGAAAGAGTTGATGTTGTCGTGGCGAATGTCGCGCAGGAGTCGCATCTCCTTCATTACGTCACGGGAGATGTCCCTCTTCTTGCTGAATTTCAGCTCCTTGATGCGGACTACGACTCCGCGGTAGTGGCCTGTCGCCGCGAACACCTGCGCCCCGCAACGGGATTCGTACGAAGTTACGGAGGCAGATGCCAAGCTTAGCTGAAACAAATATAAATAAATAAATAATAATAAGAGATATGATTATTTGAGTTGATTTTTTAAATTCAGTTGTACTGTTTCAAATTATTTTTAAAATATAAATAATATAATTTAAAAGTCCAGAAGACTATGTATCAAAGATAAACACAATTCCTTTGTTACACAGTTCATATTTCAAATGTAAGTAACTGACACTCTTAAAAAACTAATAATTTCAAATTGATAATGGTGACATTTTAAAAAGAAAATAGTAAATAAAGCAAATAGTATGTATTTAAATTAATAAAAATTATACAGCGAGAGATATTGTGCTGGCCACATCAGATTTTTATAAATATGTAATACTAATAAAATGACGAAAAATGTGGTATTTGTTCTTATTTTTTATTACTGAAAACATTGGGTGAGATTCAGTGGGTTGTATTTGCGTGTTTTAAGCTAAAATAGTCCTTTGTCAAAAATATTTTGGCAACTTTGTAATACCTGTCAGAAAAAAGTGAGAGACCAAAGGATCTAATAAAGAAAAAATATTATTAACAGAAGTAAGAAAAACAGGACCAATGTCAAAACTGACCCAAACGGGGGATGAGATATTTTAAAATTCATTAACATTCAGGTATGAAATATTTGACACATAAAATTTGACATATTTCTAACCTAATGGGGTATTCCACTCAATTATTTTTATTATTTTAAATAAAACTTCATTCAGTTTTGAAGCAATTCTTAGTATTAAAGAATCTTAATTGTTCCTAGTTTAAGAGTATTTTATTTTCGAGAAATCAGTGCAACGTCACATTTCCTCTATACTTGTCTTTCTCACACACACTGTTGTGATTACGCTGCAAGAGAAAGATAACAATTGTATGACGTCAATTTTCCCTTTTAGCAAATGTGAAATATCTCGTAAAGTAATTAATTAAAAAATGTTTTCATTGTTTTATCTATTTTTTATTGAGCCATACTTTATGTTAAATTGAAATTTTCTTAATTTTTTTGTTATGGTGGAATACCCCATTTTGCAATAATGAGTTTCCTTTTACACCTTCCATTTACAATAATACTTCCTCATTTGACTAAAGGATATCTGTATTACTTTTCCTTGTGGTAAAATTTCTAAATCACAACTGAATCTCATTGATACATGTGGAAAATATTACAATGTTGCCATATATTCAATACAAGTTTTAATACAGACCTTAATACAACCCATTGAATTCCACCCAATATGTAATGTAATACCATATAAAAAATATCTGATGTGGACATCACATGACTTCCTTGTACGCCTGTTACTTTGACATTGACATTAAATTCTTTACTTTTTTGTTATTTTTTGTCTTAATTCGTAGCAAACTTAATTACAGAAACCAAAAGCTACATATTTTTTTAAATTTACATAATTTACATATCTCGCTTATACAAAGAGCTAATTTAATCATACTTGATATTTTGGACGCAGAATTCAATTCTCTAAAATTTTTATTTGAAGCATTTATTATTAAAACCAAAATAACACCATTTTTTCAAGAAAAACTGATAACAACTTCAAGCAAAGTATCACTTCCGGTTAGACTATTTGAACCAAAATCTATTATGTTATTCCCATTGATATAAAAGTATTATATACCAAATTTGAAAAGTTTTGGATTATATTTTAATATAGTTTTTCATTAAAATCTACCGTGAGTATTTTTTAACGTGACACATTGGGTTTGTCATATCCATGGTTATGACTTAACATTTGATTGACAGCAATGTATTTGCCCGTTCCATTTAAAATGAAACATAGGGAACGAATTTGACATTTGATAAGACGTCAATAGAGGTTAATTTTGTTTAAATAATTAAACCAGCATTCTAAATTAAAATTAGTTGTAGAAAAAATATAGTGTGCACCTTGTGCCCGAGTGGTTTTCTGATTCGGCTAAATTTCTTACAAAATTTAATATAATACTTCTGTCAAATTCATTCCCCATGTGTCATTTTAAATGAGCCAGACAAATACATTGCTGTCAATCAAATGTCAAATAATAACTTATAGGAAAATACAACGGTTATCTGTCATATTGATAAGATGTCATTAGAGGTTAATTTTGTTTAAATAATTATACCAGTTTTCTATAAAAAATTAATTTTAGAAAAAATACTTTGTGCACCTTGTGCCCGAAATATGTTTAGTGCTCTCGAGTGGTTTTCTGACTCCGCTAAATTTCTTACAATATTTAAATAAAGTAGTTCTGTCAGATTCGTTCCCTATGTTTCATTTTAAATGAAACGGACAAATACATTGCTGTCAATCAAATATCAAGTCGTAACCATGGATATGATAAACCCAATGTTTCACGTTAAAACATACTCACGGTATTATAGGCTTCAAGTAAAGTACCACTTCCGAAAGTTATGTAATTACCAAAAAGGGAGGTGCACAACTAGATGTAGTAAATACAAAATTTTAACTTTCACGACGAAATTAGTCAAAGTCGTACAAGGAAGTAAAAATGACATTCCTTTACTTCGTACAAGGAAGTAAAAATGACAATAAGTTCTGAGTTACCCGGGCGTGAGTTTTGGTGTTTAGACCAATTTCAGAAGCAAATTGGTACACCCAGAATTGGATAATAAGCCGTGATAATATATTTGCTTCTTTATTTTGCTTTTCATTTGTGTAACATATGGTTTGGCCTAATTTAATCTTCAATAGTTTATGGTAAGAATCATAACAATAACCAACTGCGCTACATGTAATATTGGAAAATCCTAATATGGTTCTATATCTCAGCCTTACGAAGTTGCCTGTTTCCACTCAGCAAAAGCCAGTTTATTTTAAGTTGAGACAAGCTATACAAGTAATAATGACTGCGCTAGAAAATATGAAAATTAAAATATGAAATCTTCATTAAAATTTTTCACCAAATACCTTTTTTGTATTAAATTTTTAAATTACACCACTCCCAAGGGAAATTACGATGGAAATTCATCGAATAATTTTCATATTTTATATGTACATTAAACACCAAACAAGAACAGTCTAATGTTAGTACCACCACAACTTTATATTAACAAAAAGTTCCGTTCCATAAGAGGATTTCAACAAACATTATAAGTTTGTTGGTTTCTTAGAGGAACTGTAATCTGATTACCAGTAGTGGTAGCACGCACTGTAGAATTCTATCATAGAAAACAGGCGAATACTATTTTACTTTTACGAATCTTGGTAGCACGCACTTTAGAATTCTATATTAGCTTTTTGATTCGGAAATTATTGGATTTTATACTATTAAAATAAAAAATATTATGACAGTTATATATAATAAATGTATAAATTATATATAAATTGGCTTTGAATGGAACTGTGGCAAAATAATGACATTACTTTGACACTTTCGCCTTGAGTCGTACGCATCGACCTTTAAACTAATGGACCAAGTGTCTCCTATTCCTTTATAGTTAAAATATTGTTCCAACATAGAAAGATAGAAATATATATTCTGTCCTTCATTAGTACGGAAGTTCTCAGTTAAAGTATACTGCGCATGCGTTCGTACTCATTGTACATCTTTTTCAGTCATATGTAAACCTCTATACATCGCTCTCTATCACTAAATAATTGTCAAAATTTACATTTGACGTTTCGTAACTGTTTGTGTATTATTTGCTTCTTTGGAGAACATTTACAATTATTTCTGTCAATATATACGTGTATGTGTTGTGAGGTGTGTATGTGACAAAATAATGGGGAAACGGTGTATTTCGTGCAGTCAACAGTACGTACGCGGTCCAGCTGTGTCATTTTATATGTAAGTTCTTATTAATTATTACTTGTCCCCTATAATATAATATTTATGTAATATATTGTATGAAAAATATATAATGAATCGAATTATGCACAAAATTAAATCTATACTCTTAGCGATTATGCACCAAGTACAACAAGTTAGGGATAAATCAAATTTTTTATTTTGCTGCGTTTTCTTAACTTCCGTAATATTGAAGGATAGAGATACTATGTCTGCACCGTTATGGCGGGACAGACGTTTTGCTTGTACGCTGCGTCTATTAGTTTAAAGGTCGATGGTCGTACGCTTGCAGGCGAATATTTTGAGACACGCATGCTACCAAATTTTCGCTTCGTGGCGAAAAGCGAAAACAAATGCTTCTTTTAATAGAATTCTAAAGTGCGTGCTACCACTACTGATAGTAAAAACTGTAGTAATGACCGAGTGACGTTTATGTTCAGAAAAACGAAGAATAGTATACCGTGAGTATTTTTTAACGTGAAACATTGGCTGGTAGCACAAGCCCTGTTTTAACTAAAACACTGTTTTAAGAAATGTCAAATTAAAATTTCAATATTCAATTTCACCTTTATGTTTAAAGAACGATTTTTTTTAAAATATTTATTTAAATACAAACTATGTTCTGCTTTAAAATCATATTTTGATAAATTTGATACTATTTATTTTTGTTATTAAATAATGAAATCTGACATTTCTTAAAACAGCGTTTTAGTTAAAACAGGGCTTGTGCTACCAGCCATTGGGTTTGCCATATCCATCGTTACGACTTGATATTTGATTGACAGCAATGTACTTGCCCGTTCCAACTAAAATGAAACATAGGGAACGAATCTGACAGAAGTATTATATTTAAATATTGTAAGAAATTTAGCGGACTCAAAAAACCACTCGAGAGCACTAAACATATTTCGGGCACAAGTTGCACACAGTATTTTTTCTACATCTAAATTTAATTTTTAGAAAACAGGTATAATTATTTAAACAAAATTAACCTCTAATGACATCTTGTCAATATGACAGATAACCGTTGAATTTTCCTATAAGTTATGATTTGACATTTGATTGACAGCAATGTATTCTGTCTCATTTAAAATAACACATGGGGAATGAATTTGACAGAAGTATTATATTTAAATATTGTAAGAAATTTAGCCGAGTCAAAAAACCACTCGGGCACAAGATGCACACTATATTTTTTCTACAACTAATTTTAATTTAGAATGCAGGTATAATTATTTAAACGAAATTAACCTCTATTGACGTCTTATCAAATGTCAAATTCGTTCCCTATGTTTCATTTTAAATGGAACGGGCAAATACATTGCTGTCAATCAAATGTCAAGTCGTAACCATGGATATGAAAAACCCAATGTTTCACGTTAAAAAATACTCACGGTATTACATCCGAGGTTGGAGATGTTTCATTACAACAGAGGGCTTATGTATATTACCGAGAGGCGAAGCCTCGAGGTAAGATAATGCGCGAGGCTGTTATGAAAGTCCCACCAAAGTTATGTATACTATCTTATTCACAATCACCCTAATTTTAAATCAATAATTTTCAAAATAAATCAATGAATTATAACCTTTAATTTTATTAATATTTTGACAGCTGTCTTAAAATTTGTTTAGCCTACTTAATTATGGGGATCTATGGCAATGTTGCTAGGTAACCCCTACATAAACATTTCCAACCCAAGAGATGGAAGTGAAATCTGTTATTTCCAACACAAGAGATTGTCATTAAAGTTAGGAATGATGTATTTTCCAACCTCCAAAAGGTTAATAATCTGTATATTACTATAATGATTGTGAATAATAGTATATTACATCCGAGGTTCTAGATGTTTCATTACAACAGAGGGCTTATGTATATTACCAAGATGAGAAACCTTGAAGTGAGATAAAGCGCGAAGCTGTGATGAGACTCCCACCGAAGTTAAGTAAACTATTTTATTCACAATCATACTCATTTTAAATCAATAATTTTCAGAATAACTCAATGAGTTATAACCTTCAATTTTATTAATATTTTTGACAGCTCTCTTAAAATTTGATTTAGCCTAGTTTATTATAAGAATCTATGACAATGTTGCTAGGCAATCTCTACATAAACATTTCTAACCCAAGAGATGGAAGTGAAACCTGTTATTTCCAACCCAAAAGATTGTCATTAAAGTTAGGAATGACGTATTTCTCAACCTCCAAAAGTTTAGGAATCGATATATTAATAAAATGATTGTGAATGAAATAAGTACTATATTTTGCATTCTATAAGAAAAGTCCTTTTAAATTAAATTTACAATTATTTGAAAGATGGACATAATGGCTGGTAGAACAAGTCTTGTTTTAACTAAAACGCTGTTTTAAAAAATGTCAAATTTCATTATTTAATAATAAAAATAAATAGTGTCAAGTTTATCAAAATATGATTTTAAAGCAGAGCATAGTTTGTATTCAAATATTTAAAAAAAATCGTTTATTTAATTAATACTTTTTCTATATATTTTATAGGTAAATTTAAAAAATATTTTTTTTATAAATCCCAGATTTACACAATTCCTTTGTTACACAGTTCATAAAAATATAAAATATATCGTCATCATTATCGATGTCTACATGTGTTGTAGATACTGGAACACCCAGAAATGGGTAATATGCCGTGATGATATATTTATTTTATTTTATTTACACAGCTCATATTTCAAATATATGTAACGGACAGGTTAACGTCACTGTCAAATAACTAATCACTTCAAATTAATAATGGTGACATTTTAAAAACAAAATAGTAAATAAAGCAATAGTTATATGTAAAAGAACAATATAGTTTGCACCGTTAGCCACATCAGATTTTTTTGAAGGTTTGAAATGTGGTACTTCTTTTTTGGATCATCTATAGCTTTATTACAAAAATCTTAACTAACTGCACTGGATGGGTAATAAACTAATAAACTGAGATAAATCCAAGTAACTGATCCTAATAGGTGAATTTCCTTTTCTTATCTGAACATTTAAAAGAATTCCTATCGTACGTCTGTTTACTTACACTATAAACATTTAAAACTCAATTACGCATAACTGATTTATAAATAGATCAACCTTCATTTAAAATTACTTCATAAGCTAATCACACGCATTAAGAAACATAACTCAATAAATTGCAAATTAACCAAGTTCATATACGACCAACTCAATTATTTATCGGAAGATGACGTCTGCTAAATGTTCTCTATAAAATGCACCAATCATACTTCAAATATACAAACATCGAATATTGAATGGATTTTCGAAATGAAGTGAAAACTTACAACTTGCAATATTTTTGATGAATTTATACTTTGGAAATCTAAGTAGACAAACTTCACATTTTTAACGTCACGATGAATAGCTGATCCGAAGGATAGCCGCTGCGACCGAATAAAGAAATCTCCTAACCTTAAATATTAACTAACAGTTAACCACCAGTTAACAGATATGGAAAGTTTTACAGTTAAAATAACCGTCGCTCTATTGTAATCATCAGATACTTCATCAAATAGTGAAGAATCTGATATGGGTCATAATGATAATAAAAATCATCTACATGTATAACCATCTCCTTTCCGTTGTGAACGAGATATAATGTTTTCTTATTTGAATCATGCATTTGGTTTTCTTTACTTAATCTTACACCCGCCAGCATGAAACAAACGCAAATTTCAAAAATATAACCTAAAAACATTTCGTTAGACTCTCCCTTACATAATATAACTTAACTAGATAAGCGGAGTGTGATATGCGTAGGATTGAGAGCGATAGCGAGATATTCGAGTTCGAGATAGCACAGCGCGCAAACTCATAGGAAATGACCCGCGCAATAGTTCAGTTCAAATTTAAACAGTGTTGAACATATATTCAGTTATTATAATTAGACTTTATATCTACAGTAAAATTTTTGAAAGAAGTCCGATCAAGGCCATCTACGAATTGCATCTATGAATTAAGATTTTATGCTGTCAAATTTAGTAGTGTCGTTTACATAGTTTTTATGAGGTACACAAGATATTATGTACCCTCATAAAAACTAAGTAAAAGACACTGCTAAATTTGACAGCACAAAATCTTAATTCATAGATACAATTCATAGATGGCCATGATCGGACTTCTTTTAAAAATTTTACTGTATCTACATTTCACGAAAAAAAATCTGTTGTGGCCAGCACAAGACCTCTCGCCATTTCCATATTAGGCTATAAGTAATGAATTGCACTTCCCTTTCAAACCGTCGTTTTATAACAAAAAAATACAGAACTGTACCCAAATACTGTTTTTTATTGTATTTAACATGTCTTCTGCACGCATAATCCTAATTGTATCTATTTTTCATTGTATGAGGAAGTTTCTAAATGTCAGAGATTCTTCCAAATCATTAACCAGATTGGCGGTATTTCTGATGGATATATGCATTTTACCTATAATTTCAAATATTTAATTAATAAAACAATAAGAAAGATTAAATATACTTCCCAGAAAAAGCTGTCATAATGTCACTAAAACTGTTGATTTTTGACACTGACATGTGTCATTTAAAAACTATGTTATAAACATTGGAATTTGTCAACTGGTTTCCTTAGTGCCTTGGCCTCTGCGATTAAATTACTCTATATAATATGTGTCTTTATCTCTAAATCTATACAAGATATAATAAAAATTTTAAGTGTACTATAAGGACAATTTTATGTTCTTCAATATTTAATAAAAAAATTTCCAAAAAATTATAATTGGAAGAATTTTTCTCAGAAACTACTACTTCCGGTTGTTCAATTGTTACCAAAACCTTTTCAGCTCTTCCCAGGAATGTCAGATTGAGGAATCCATAGTTAAACAATTCTTAAGTCTTATGGTTTTAGAAGAATCGTGTCTACAACATCCAGACATACACACATACACATATACACACACACACACACACACACACACACACACACACACAGACACACACAGACATAATTTAAAAAATGTTATAATCGGATTCTAGGGACCTTAAATCGTGCTTATTCACTGAAATCTGGATATGCGAATCTTAGCATGAATCCAATACCTCTCTTAGCGAGAGGTAAAAATCTGATGTGGCCAGCACATGACCTCCCGCCAATTTCATGTTTGAAATAGCAATGAGCTTTAAGTAAAGTATCACTTCCGATTGATCGTTTGTAAACAAAATCTACTTTGTTGTTCCAATAAATAGAAAAGTTTGTAATACGAAATTTTGGTTATATTTTATTATGTTTTTCTGAAACATCTGTAAGCAAATACCAACTTTGCGAAGTTTTGGATCATTATTATATTTTAAGGAAAAATCGTCACACACACATTATTGTCAAAATCAGCACCAACTTCCTTATGCTCTAAAACGCAATCTGTGTAAATTCTTCGCCGTACATGATCCATTTCGTAAATGTGTAGTTGCAAACTATTATTTGACACTTTGAAATCACGTTCTTATTGAGAGCTGTTTGATATATAATGCTGAAAACATCAAACTTAAATGGAATTATCCGGTTCCATTATTAATTTTAATGTAATTGCTCGTGACAGTGACATTTGTTTAAATATGTCAAATTTGTTATTAAAGTAGCTTTTACTCTTACATAATTCATCATTTCATCTCTCTTAATCCTATGCATATCACTGACTTGCATTGTGGATTATATGTTTTCTTGTATCTAGTTAAGTTATATGATCTAAGAACCCTCCACTACCGATCCATCGGAAATCGTAAAATCTATCGGTAGTCAAAACGGATGCATGCGATGAATTTACGATGGATATAACTAAAGAAAAAACCCCTTAACCTTAACAATAAATTTAAAAACTATATACGTATTTCGAGAACTAAGTTCTCATCATCAGTAGAAACTACAAAGTAAAAACAGAGAAGTTAAGATTACTCAGCATGTAAACCATGCCAGAGGTCAAAACAGCTCTGAGGAATAAGGGAGAGAACACGGGTTATATAGGGACAGGAGTCATAGGTGAATGGATACCTAATTGGGTAACTAAGATTAAACAGAGTAACTGTCTTATATTAACTCATATAATTTAGAATTTGGGATGGGACCTAGGTCCGCGTTCATCAATTTATCTTTATGTATTATCAAACTCTCATGTGCGTCTAAATATCTATTATTATCAACTTGTTTCAATAATTTTATTTTAGAATTGTCAATTGTATGATTATTAATAAACATATGTTGTGCTACACTAGATTTATCAGGATTACCGCTTTTTAAATGATAGAAATGTTCTTTAAACCGAGTATCAATTTGTCTTTTAGTTTGCCCGATATAAACTTTATTTATTACAATCGTTACAGTCAATTTTATAAACACCGGATTTTTTATTATTATCTATTTTATCTTTAGGGTTACCTAATAATGATTTAATGGTGTTATTTGATTTATAAGTTACCGTTAAATTTTGATTTTTAAAATTTTTGTTTAAACCTTTGGTGGCATTATCAAATGGTAATGTTATATTTTTATTATTTTTATTATTAGTTGGCGTTAAAGTTGTGAAATCTAATACAGATTGACGATTTTTAAATTTATGGACTAGTTTATCTATAATTTTAATCGGGAATCCATTATATTTAACTATTTCTTTAATATATTTCAATTCATTTTCAAAACGTGTTTTGTTTAACGGAAATTTGGTCAGTCTATTAATTAAAAAGTTAAACGCTGCTAATTTATGTTGCCAAAAATGATTCGAGTCAGCTGTTATAAATCGATTAGTATTCGTAGGTTTCCTATATATGTCAAATTCTAATTTAGTTTTGTTTCTAATAACCAGTGTGTCCAAATATGGTAATTGTTTATTGGTTTCTTTTTCAAACGTATATTTAATTGATGGAAAAACTGAATTTAATCTGGCTAAAAAGTTATCTAAATCGCAAGTTTCGGTATTAATGATAGCAAAAATATCATCAACATATCGAATCCAAACTCTAGGAAAATTTTTATTATTTTTCTTAAATTCAATTTCAAAGTGACTCATGAATAAGTTAGCCAAAAATGGTGATAAACTATTGCCCATAACTGTACCTTCTTTTTGATGATAATAGCTATTTGTGTATTAAGAGCGCAAAATGCGACATTGTCGATTGAGAGGTTGTTGCCGTGCGACGAAGGAGCGCGGCATTCTCTCGAAATCGACAATGTCCATTTGCGCTCGAAACACACACAAGATTTTCTCTACAGTCGCCACAATGGGGTCCTCCACCATAAAAAATAATAAAATGTACACTTTATACTTACAGTACTGCTCAATAAATAACGATTGGCTAATACAAAAGATACGGTTTAAACTTAAAAAGGCTTTTAAGTCGTTACATTAGCCATCTATTCCATAAAAAAAAACAAAATTAGAGCGTGGAAGAAAGGATTTGTGATGATTTGATGAGTTTTTGTAGCAAAATGTGTGGTTAGTTATCACGCCTGTCACACTGAAAAAATTAACAAATATTGCAAGGAATTTGTGATTATATAGACATGTATGTGCATTGACTGACTTCTCGCAATTATTTAAGTAACGAAATAACTAATAACTTTATTGTAATCAAAATAAATAGTTAACTAGAGATCAGATGTCAGTACGACTCGCAACTATCCTACCGCCATCTGTGTACAATCATTCCTATTACTAAACATAACTGTTCACACAATTTATTTTATATTTAATTTTATCGTTATTTTGCATTCTTCTTGAGTTTTTATTCAATCTAATCTAAGCATTTTATACTTTCGTTTTTGTAAATGAATGCCCTATTTCATTTTCACAGCAGTGTGGCATTTTGTTAGGTTATGTTAAATACCGACAGAACATATGTCAAATTGACTTATGAACGTGATAAATGTGTAATTACAGTGCCATTAGTTCCTAACTAAACATTTTCATTAAGAATGTAGACAAGTGACATTTCTCAACATTGTATAATTAGAAATTTGGACAGCGAGCGTTTTTACTACTTTGTCGCGCATGAGCGGCAAAGTGACATTTTGCGTTGACAAAAGAGAGCGCAAATAGCTACTTTCTATAGTGACTGTAGAAAAAAATTATTGTTTATTTCAAAATAATTTTGGTTCATGCAAAGTTCAGTTAGTTTTAAATACTCATTTATTTTTTCTGAATTTAAATCGTTGTTTTCTAAAAAAGATTGTTAAATATTCTATAGTTTGTGGAATAGGTACACTTGGAAATAAGGAGCTGACATCAAACGATTTATAGTGCGCGATAATTAGAAACGGTATGATGAATTTCATGTGTAATTCAGCAGTGAATAAAGAAACGATGTGATGAATATACGATTTATGCGCATTAATGCGCACTAGTCATCGGTAAATAAAGAAACTCGCCCCATAAATAAATAAATACACGAGTACTACAGTGAAGTGTTCAAAAATTTTCCGCTAGAGGGCTACGAGTTAATTTCCCTCGCCAATACGTAATTAATAGCATGACATTAAACGTTAAAGGCACAACGGGAATTAAACAAACAATATATTATTGTCCTTTAACTCCTTTGGTACCTTAATTACTATAATTAATTACATTAATTAATGGGGTCATGCCACATTTTCTGTTTTATTTTTTTCCTGGAAGTCTACCGGTCACAGTATATGTAAATAATATTTTCACGCCATTTGTGTGCATTGTTTTGTAGATATAATTTTTTAAAAATAGGGGTCAATTTCAAATCTCAATGAGGTCACGTGAGCGCATACGTCATGTATCTGAACGATTCCAGTTCACCCTGGCGGACAAAATGTAAATTAAGATTGTTTATAAATAGTTTTTTTTTGGGTTTTTTTAATAAATTGTTTCCACAAGTTGGAACTGCACAGTTCTTCTTCACCATGTTTTATCATTATTATCATTATAAATATACAATTATTGCACTTTTATGTATTAAATTATACATCAAGCACACAAACCTGCAATGGGGGATTCGGCTCAATCGAATTAAAGGAAAATAGTAAAAAAATACGAATGTATATGCTGAATAACGAATATTAATAAAAAAATTAAATGGTATAATTGAGATATTTCGGAAATAAAGGGTTTTTTGTTATAGCGCTTCGACACTAATATAAAAATATTTTGATTGGCGAACGAGAGACCACCTGTACATGCATTACAAATAGCGTGTTAGAAGGTGGGGATTACTACCAATGGAAGTTAAGAAATTCAAATTCGAAAGGAGGGGCTAACATTCCTGTACAGCAGTTTTCAAACAGTTTTAATTTTAACATAAATTTCTTGCATTAAACTTAATAATTTAAATACACCTGTAATTATAAAGTATGTAGACTTATACAGTGTTATAATATTAATTTATTTTTATGTAAATATAACTTAAAATAACATATATTTTAAGAACATTTAGGTCCATGATGAAAACAGTTTGATATAAAAACAAGTAAATGTGACGTCACGTCAATCTTTTCAAAATTCGGGAGACAAAAACTCGCTTATTAATAGGAATATTTTCAAGGATTTTCATCAATAGTCTTAGTTTTCCTAATATTTTCAGATGAAATTAAAAAAAAAAATGTAATCCCCCATTAAAAATAATATTTCTCTAATGAAATAAATAAATCTTTATGAAACAAAAAAGATTGAATAGAGCACACTTTTCCTCTGACAGCTTTATAAATATTTGGTTAGTTTACTCTGATCTTAAGTTTAATTTCGCGTTTGAAGTTTGTGACATTGTGACTTTCATGTACGTGTGACTAGTGTCGGTGTGTGAGTAGCCGATACATGACGTCACAGAAAATCGTAGCGCGAATATCTTTTAAGTAAATTATGAATGAAAAGTATTATATTTTGGGATGTTCTATGTTGCAATATGGATAATAAGTGTCATAGATTCTATTTTTATAAAAATATTAGCAACATTTTTTTTGGCATGACCCCATTAAACTCAAATATAAACACGGTTTATTACCTTGCTAGGCGAATTGATGATATCGTTTCCGAAATAGTTATGAATCTCTTGTGGGTCGATTCGCCACAACAGGCCTTCAATCTCCAACTCAATCTTCCATTTCCTGTAGATGCTGATGGTGATGACTCCCGCACAGAACAACAAAATCGCTAAAATGCCACTCGCGATTTTAGACTCATAGTTGTCGTCTTTCGTGCACGACCGGTTGTCGAATCCGCAGCTTGGCTCGTCTTCCGGCTTGAATTCGCCCGGCCAGTCTATCTGGACGTTTGGGGATATTAGTTTGTACTCCTAGAAGATGAAAATCATTTGTTAGAAATTTCAATAATACAAAACGGGAAATGATCCATTACAGACGAATTAAATGACCAAGGTATACCAATTTATTCACAATTAATTAGTAATATTTGGAAAATGAAGTAAATACTCATTTCCCAACAGTTTTGAAGGTTGGAGACACAAATATAACATATTGATTGTGAATAAAAATAATTATTGTGGCAATGAAACAAATAAAAACGCAACAATAGATTATTAGTTTATTACTCATTTTCTAATTTAGTTTTCAAAATGTCATTCATTCCAATAGGTCCATAAACCATGACAAAAAATCTGTTGTGGCCAGCACAAAACCTTCCGTCAATTCAATGTATTTTGTACAAATCCGATACCAAAAGTTCCTTGGAAAAGATTCTATATATCCTGTAAAATTGTAACACGAACACACTATTTTTTACAAATTCCATATTGCAAGTTCCTTTGAAAAGATTCTATAAATCCAATATAATTAAGACACGAATGTACATTCTGTAAATTGCACTTCACACTTCCTCATTCCTCTCCAACGCATCTTCTTCACATAATTCTTCCTCTCTCAAATATTCTGCTACACAGTCCTTCCCTCTTCTCTTTGGCCTTCCTCGTACTCCCGGCATTGAAGCTGCAAGTTACTTGCGGGGGATACTCTGTCACTTATGTTACTTTCTGATCCTATACTTTCCACTTTGGTTTTGCACTTGACACTGACATCTATCAATTAGAATTTTTTGAATATATCTGCTGTTTCCATATTTTTTGCAAAGCTGACTGATTTTTGTAAGTTAACCTCTCTTAATCTCCCTATAACTCTATATCTATTGAATATGAAGGAAAATGTATAATCAAATCGTATAGAGAATAAGTTTTTCTTTCATATTAATGATCATAAAATGTCGAAAAATTATATTTAACTGCGTTTTTTCCAGAAAAACTGTTAAGAACTTCAAATAAGGGTACTTCCGGTTGACCAATTATAACCAAAATCTAATCAGCTCTTCATATGGTTGTAAAGAAGAGGAATACGAAAGAATCATAATGTTTAGAGTTGGAGTTATCGTCGGAGAAAAATTTATCACACACACACACACGGACACACACACAGATACACACACACACACACACATACATACATACATACATACATACATACAGACATCAATGTAAAATTAGTAAAATCGTAATCTAGGGATCTTAAAACGTGCTTATTCTTTAAAAACTCACCACCGAATTTTTTGACCAAAGACAATACCTTCCTTTCGACGGAAGGTAAAAATAATAAAATGTACTCTTTATTCTTAAAGTACTACTCAATAAATAACGATTAAGATAAAAAAAATTTTTTTTAATAATTACTTTGCGAGATATTTAAATTTATTTCCAGGCCACAGATGACGTCACTCTATTGATATCTTTCTCGCGCAGTCTACTACAGAAACTGGTGTGAAAAAGATAGCTATAGGTTTCTTTAAAAATCAAATGCAGTTATACAAAAAACAATTATGACTTTTTGAAACCACGAATTGCTTTAAATTTGAACGAACTTTTATTTAAAATTAAAAAAAAAAATGGTTTATAGGCCCATTAATTTTATTATTTTTGTGGATATAATAGTAGGTGATGACATTTTGAAAACAAAATTTGAAAAGTGTCTCAGGGCATGGTAATTTAAAAATATTTATGAAAATGAAGATGAATTTTAAAATAAAAAGATGATAATACCTACATAATTGATGATATCATTTGTTTCATTGCAACAATCATTGTTTTCACCCTATAAATTTAATAACTGTTATATTTTTGCTGAAACAAATGAATGTAGATAATTTATACATCGTTAGGACGCTAAAAGAATAGTGTAACTTTCTACAATGGCTTCTATATAAAAATTACTAAGTCATAAAAAAGTACAAACCAAAATTCCATATTATTTCATAGAAGTTATCAAAATTAAAATTAGAAAAGTTTAAATTTCTGTATTTATCTGGAAGAAATAAATTCATTATTAAAATGGCTTATTAATGGGGCAATTTTTTCCCTAATTTGACCGACTTCGAATATCTTAAGATAACCGAAATCCCAACAGTGAAGTCGAAAACGGACACTGTATACAAGGCTAATTGAAAAAATAGATATACAGCAATTTTCTTTATTATGAATTCTAGACTTATAGTTTAAATTAGCTTTGTTCATAGAACGGTTTGTAAACGATTGATTTCGAGATCGAATGCGCATGCCCGGATTCAAACTAGTTGCAAATTAAAAGGTTTAATTTTTTCTGTAAATACGAAAACTTATTTATAAACAGCTTGATAATGGAAATACTGTGAAACTGTAAATCTTATTGCAATATCATTTGCAATTTGTTTGAAAGTGTTCAAAAAAATCTGAATACTGGAGTACTGTCATTTTAACATAATTCTCTTTTTTTCTCTAATAGGCATTATTTCAAAATCGTCATCTTTACTTGAAGAATAATTTAAAAAGTCAAATATTCTAGTGGACTTGCTACCGAATCTGTCATCTATTATTAAGGGAATTTTAATAGGTATCTTATTATTTTGTAATAATATACTCACATTAAAATAATAAACATAAATTTATTTTTAATGTATCACACAACAATTTCACAGATAACCTAATTTTCTGCAAAAGAAAACAAACTCCAACACGTGGAGATATAGATTATTAGACTTGTGTATTTTGCACACTTGTGAAGAAAGTTATTTACTTAGCTCACTTGTGATTCAACATGCTACTTTGCTCACTATTTTAAGTAGAATAATAATGAATTTTACTCATGATTGTGGAAAAATGGCATTTTTATATTTCGGTGTTCTTATAAGTCTATAAAAGTATTATTACCACGTCGTTGAGAAGATGACTTTCCCGAACATAGGAAATTCAATGTTAAAATTTTGATTTGATAATATCTCTTTACCTATTAATTGTAGAACAAAAAAGTAATGAAGAAAAATGTTTAGAATGAAAAACTGCGTCAATGAGTACCAAGTTTGTTGTTCAATTGTTGTATGAGTTAGAAGCAAAAGAAAATACATGATTTAAAGCAGTTATCAGAGTGCCATGAAAAAAAAAATTATGTTCCTTGACAGATTTAAACATTTCTTTTTATTTTATTATTATTTTCAATGGGCTACTTGCGTGGTACTGAAAATCCGATTTCTGTCACTATATATGTAATGTTATATAGAAAACATATATAAAAGTATAAATTTTATTTGAAAATAATTATTTGTTTTTTACTAAATTAAGAAAGAAAATTTTCTGTGACGTCTTTATATTTAACTGGGGAGGGGAAGCATGTTTAAGAATGTTATCAATAGATGGCATGGCGTGCGAGAAAGTTTTAATTTGAATTTGACATTAGTTCATTTTTCTCTTTCTCTGGTCTCTCAAATACATATAAATAAACACATAGGTAGTTATTTGTAATTTAAAATATCGATACCAAAAAGATAAACTAAAATACTAACCTCCAAACTATTATTGAAACGTCAAACAGGTGATCTACATTACCCGCACAAACATCCATTACTATGGGACGGCACCACGCTGTGGCTTTACGACTATTCATTGGTGCGGCGTAATTCTACGTCATACATGGCGGGAATTCAAATAATCAAATTTCATTATTTTTTTTTCTGGCTAATTAATAAAAATTTTGTCAAAAGGAAAAATACGGGTAGCAAGTTTTTACCTTCTCTTCAAAAATATTAAATAAAAAAAAGGTACGCAAGTAGCCCATTGTTATCGAGAAGCACTACCAACATAACTAACAAAAAAATAGCAAGTTATATTTTTGAGAAGTCGTATTTTTTTAAAATCTCATAGTAAAATTACCTCAATAGAAAAAATAGTATAAAAACATGTTCGACAAGACCTATTAACGTACTAGTCCAAGGCTGGAAAACGAGCCGCGAGGCGAGTTTTACAAAGGACGAGTGCGTTAACAGGTCTTATTAACATGTTTTTATACTATTTTTTTCTATTGAAGTAATTTTATTATTATATTGCCTAATGATACTTTTTTTTAATGTACTATTATGTTCGCTCCCAACGTTTCAATTTAAAAACTATAGTTCTAAAAATAAAAATAGTCATTTGTCCATAATTTTTCAATGAGCCTGTATAAGACATATACACAAATTAAGAAAATTCAATTACCAAAGTTTCACCTTGCTGGAAATGTCCGACTCGAACCATTCGATGCGTGCATGAGAAGCTGTGGTACGAGATATTTTCGGGTTTGAAAGCTAAAACGGAGAAGTTCCCTTCAGAGTCGCCATTCTTGTCTATGTGGATTTTTGTACCTGTTATGCCTACAAAACAAAAAAAAAGATAACAATCATTCGTGTATTTCATATACGAATTAAATTTGCTTATTTGAAGTTCAAATCTTTTTCTATTTTATAGGTTCAAAATCCCATGGGGTCATTTAAAAAAAAATAATTGTCGATTTTTTTTATAAAATCATGAAATCCATCTCATTTAATAAATATAGTAATAGAAAATAATTTGAAATATGCTACTTTTCATTCATAAATTTGCTAACAAACTTTCGCGGTTTTAAACACGGACTAAATTTGTGACGACACAAATTCATACTCACAAAAAGACAATTCACTCTCACACACACACGCTTCACAACATGAAACAGTAACCTAACCTAAAAGTGTGACAGCTGACAGCAAAATATACAAGAGAGACGATTATTATTACTTTCTATTTCTTTAAAAGTACTAGTGCAGTATAAATTATGTGAATAAACCATTTATTTAAATAAATACCAAACCAAATAGTCATAGTTCCAAATTAAACCGGTAGAGCTCGACTGTCGTATCTGTGAATGTGTCGTCAGCCGTTGAAATATTAGAAATTAAACTTTTAAAAAATAATATCTCTGATTCTAAAGACTTATAAGATGAAAAACATACACATACATGTTTAATTTGACCTATTTTTTCAAGAAAAAAATAAATCAGAAAATGTGAAATGACCCCATTACTTGCTTTCAATTTTATAGAATAAATTGTAATCTTGTTGATGTTACGCACTTATATTGTGAATTGCGTTTCATTTTTTGTGATGCAATAATGAATAATACAATAATAGGCTATGAATTTAAATGTGTCATTTCTAGATATGTACAATAAATATTATTCTACGAAACAGCACATAGTCCAGGGAATCTAGTGAAAAAATCCTATCATATCAAAATAATTGCGATAATAGTTATTCACATAAGTCAGGAAAATGGTACATTACTGACGAAGAGTCATATTGAAAAACGAGGCACTTCGTGCCGAGTATTTTACGACTCCGAGTCAAGTACAGACATTTTACTAACGAGTTATGTATTATTTTTTTCTGAAACCTTTGACTATTATAAAATTTAATTTCGAATTTAATAATTAAATCTGATTTTCTATAAACAACTAGTAGTTCTTTTCTCGTTACTAAGGCGACAGAAAAAATTTAGCAAATAAACAAAACTAATTTACTGTTAGTTCTGTGTTGTGTCCATTTGCATTTCTTTCCATTTGCAATGTCTTCCAACGAGGTCCCTTTAGAAATTTAAGAAGAGGATTAACATGTCTAATTTAAATAACGCAACCATAAACATTAATATCCAATAAAATTTAACAAAAAAAAAACGTTTTAATTTTTTCGTGACAAGTCAGGGAAATACAACTTTCGCTCCGGTTTCGAAAAAAAAGCTTTTATTTGAAATCGTCACAAACGTGCAGAAAAATAGTCAATAGTTTAGAAATCGGCATTAAAGTAATCCATTATACGACAATTTCAAGCAAATAATTATTGTATAAGATAATTTAGGTAGATGTACGATATATAATATTAAATTTGTACGTACAATGACAAAAAATATGTGCAAGAAGAACGAACTAAACAATTCCGCTGAAGAAATTCAAATAAAACATGATTTTGATTGTTCTTTGCGATAACTTCAATGTTCGGAGGGAGGTTAGTAACATTGAGTGTCAAATTGATAGTTACATAATCTATAAAAATAAAATATTCCTTTCATTTTCACAAATTTTCGATTTCAAATACTGAAGTTCCATTTTATCACTCATATGTTTTATTTTCCTTGGCCTTACGGCCTCGGCAACTAAATTTCACATTCGTGATACATAAATAACTATTTTACCGAATACTGCGCAAAAAAGTGCGCTGATGAACAAATCAAAGGTTTCCGGAAATCTGAGCCCGGGAATCCCCCGTAAATATGGAAAAATGGCGGCGATTTTCTCGAAAACAATATTCATAGTATCGAAATTTTATAAGAAATTTACGTAATATTTTAAACATTTGAAAATCGGCTCACTTTTTCGTCAATCACTTCGGCACGTATTAATTACGTAATATTGTTTATCTTTAACCGTGTCGAAATGTTGGATGAAATAATGAGAAATGAGCCAATTTGCAGATGTTTAATATATTACGTGAATTTCATGTGAATAATATTTCGTTTATTTTGAGAAATACAAAAAAAATGTTATTAAGCAAATTGAATGTCCTTTGGGAACCTTCATGGGATTGAAGACCAAATTCACTCGACTATTAATAAGCAAAGTTAAACTTATTTTCAAAATATGTATTAATAAAATTCCATATAAAATAAAACATAGCAAGTTACGGAAACAATTTTATTACCTTAAAACAAAAGTATTTACCTATAATATTTTTGTTATTTTATTTCAAGGCACTCTGACAGCAGAGAGATATTTACAATTTTTATAAAACGAAATGAAATATCTGCTGGACAACTTGCCTATTGCCAATGCCCCAACTAGAACAAAGAAATGTAGTTGCCTATTTAAATGCAAAATATGGGGATCATTGGTTTGGAACAAATTCTCCAAATCCTTGGCCGGCACGATCTCCTGACCTCACGCTACTGGACTACTTTTTTTGGGGCTATTTGAAAAATAAACACCTCCAACTACTTTTGAAAATTTAGAAATAAAAATCAGAGCTTCTATTACAAAAATTTATGAGAATATCTTATAAAATGTAATGAAAGTTTTTATTGCTTATAAGAAAATGTGTAGACAATAATGGTGGCTATATTGAGCATTTGTAGTTTTTCATATTTACTATTTCTGTCGTCAACAATTTCATGAACATTCTGAAAAAAAGTAGTTTTACTTTCTGTATTTTTCTTTTCTTTTGTTTTGAGATAATAAAATCATTTTCATAACTTGTTTTATATTGTATGGAATTTTATTAATACATATTTTAAAATGGGCGCCATTTTGAAATGGTTAATGTAAAACTATAATATTTTGGTACCATAGTGAAGCTAATTTTATGTACATTTTGAAAAAGATATAAAAATATCGATTCCTTATTCTACAAGTTGTACCCATTTCCGCTAAAACCGGAAGTGATACAAAATTCCTACTATCATCATCTTATGTGCCCTTTTGCCTAGAATTCTGCTTATAAACTTTTTTTTTTTGTTAAAATAAACGAAATATTCTTGGTGCCGACCTTTCGCCAATCACTCTGTATACTAACGGAGTTGTTCAATCTCCCAAATTATCCAAAATAACTTACAATAATAGTATGTCAAAAATTAGTTTTTGCAAGATCGTTTTTTTTTTTTTAATCGCATCACGGATGTTAAGTGCATTTATACCACTTTCGGATAATATTATCCTCTAGCGGTAACCTGCACTTACCGCCTTAAATAACTATATTTTATACTCCAAAGTTATGAAATATACCACTTACTTTGATATGTGCCCTTGTTGATGATAGTTTCAATAATTTTCGTTCCATTACTCGCAACTTCATTTATAACCTCATCAGTAATATAAATAGTTTTATTTCGTTCTTCTAATAGAGTGTGTAAAGCATTGGCATATAAATAAACAGAATCATACAGATTGGCTGCATAGTTAGAAACAAACTGAAATCAAAAACAACTTCATTAGTGTTGGCTTCAATTTTATAATGCTTAGTAAAGGTCATTTCATCTGTCCTCAAACATATTTAACTTGCATTTAGAAGAATTTCGATTTAAAATTTATTTCAATAAGTTACAGATAGAAATAAATTGGAAAAATATTGTGTCAGCCACCGGGATTTGAACCCGAGACCATTATTAACCATCTGAGCATGGCGGATTCTGTCACGATGGCTGATATGATTTTCCACTAATGTACCGAGTGAATATAACAATAACAAGTCAAAATTCTGTTTAGAAATAATTATCATTGTTCCCATATCTCTCTCTGTTTAGTCTGGATGTCAGCCGCTTAGACATTTAGTATGTTGATAAATAAGTCTGTAAGTTATTGCCAGTCTACGTGTAGGTTTGATATATAGTTATGGATGCTGAATGATAACCTTTCACCCTGCACACCTTAAATATGCTTTCCTGAAGATTATAACAGTTTGTTTTTAGTTAGTCTAGTTTAGAGATGCAATCGGAAAGCCATAGAGTCTGTGTTGGTCTTTCATGTCCAAGCGGCATGTAGAGTTTTAGTTTTGGCTCGCGTTCTGAGTAATGCGAGTATTTTGGCCTAGGGACACAGAACAGATAAACTAATACAAAAGCGATTCTCTTGTCGGTTCCTTTGATATTTGGCTTGGCGTTTCTATGACTTTGAGTGAGCTTTGTTTTATATATTCGTGCGAAATTTAAAGTTCTGTTATTTGCTATATAAAAAAAATACTTTTGTTTTTTGAATTTTATAAATACAGGGTGTTTACGGTCTTTTTGTTTTATTTTTAATGGGTGATACTACAGGTCAAAAGAAGGCGAAAAACATTAAAACACTTTAGTAAAATATTTATAATAAAAGAGATACGAATTTTTTTTAGTTTTTATTTTTATGGAATTAAAACAGAACGATAAGCGCTTTTATAACAGATGTTCAAAGTTATCACCCTGCTGCTGTATGCAAAGTCTTGCTCGGCGTATCCATGAATTAATGTACGTTGCAAGGCCCATGCCTCGTCAAATTTCCGCCGCTGCTGCTTCCACCCGGTTACGAAGGTCTTCAGCGTCGATAATTTCGGTGGTGTATACCATGTCTTTCATATTTCCCCACAAATAAAAATCCAATGGTGTTAAGTCAGGTGACCGCGGAGGCCAAGAAACAGGACCGCCCCGACCAATCCACTTATTTCCAAATGCATGGTGCATCGTCTAAAAGTTCTGCCTATTTGGAAATCGCTCTATGTAAAGACGACTTGTTGCAGCTGAATTTTGATGCACTTCCCCATAAATGAGCATCATGTCAACTAATTCCGTATTAGAATACCGATGGTACATTGTTCACCTTTTACACAATTTATAACAGTAATCAATTAGAAATTGACGGTGCACAATTAAATAGTAACAAACTGCAACTGACAGATAAACAAATTAAAAAACAAACGAGTGAAATTTGTCATTACATAGGTTACTACAACTTTTTTCAACATTAATTTACCGTCCCTTTATAAAAACTAAAAAAAATCATATCTCTTTTATTATAAATATTTTACTAAGGTGTTTTAATGTTTTTCGCCTTCTTTTGATCTGTAGTATCACCCATTAAAAATAAAACAAAAAGACCATAAACATCCTGTATAATTTAATAAATATTTCTATAATATGGTCACTTAATATAAAAATGCTATTTTTTAAACTACTTTTTAATAAATTTTAAGCAAAAATTTTCATTTTGAATAAAACTGAATTACTGAGTCGCAGTCTATGACTAAAATGTAGTAGAAAGAAAGAAAAATAAAAATTTTAGAGAACTGTTTCTCACAAAAGTAAATTCAACTACGAGTACCCAGTCTACAAATTTCTGAAACTTAACCAAAAATCAAAACAACACGTGAAAACTGTCATAAAGTTTTGAAACAGCGAATAGCACACGTCATTTACTCGAAGACACTCGAAATATTACAATGACAACCGATGTCGCCATATGTATAGAATTACATTTTTCTCTCTCTAATTTTAGTTTCCTTGTCCTACTGTCGTTTCTGTATTAGTTTATCTGTTCTATGCTAGGGATGCATCGGCATCTTTAGGATTTTTGTTCCGGTTTTAGAAAAACGTTATTTTTACAAAAATTATAAATTTTGAAATTTTATTGCCACATAAAGCCTTTGAATTGTTGGCAGACAACAGATTTGATCTTCTTACCTCTGAAATCCGGAGAATTAAATGATAAAGCATTAAAATTAAATATCATTACTTGTATAAATAATAAAAACTCCCATAGGGAAATAAAGTCCACATTTCATCTCTAGGGGCAAAATGGTATACTTCTCTTCCAATATTGATACCAACAAAATTCACTTTTACTCTATGTCATGGAAATAGTTATTTACATTATACATGCGATAGGTGTTATTTTACAACGCGAGGTTTTATACTAAAGCACGATGCACAGCGGAGTGCTGCAATAAAACCCAGCGTTGTACAAATACCTAAAGCACACATTATACAGTGTGTCCCATTTAGAGGTGCCACCATTGGGATCTCGAGAACTATAAGAGATACGATGTCTGTTAAATGGAACTTTTTGTGCGCCTTTGGGAGGCCATCTCAGATGTGCTTTTGTTTTTCCAAAAATTCTCATAGGGTACTAGATAATGACGAAAAACTGAATATTGTTGATTTTTTCTTTTTCAAATAACTTCTAAACTATTAGTAATTGAGAAAAATGTTTCAAATACAAAAGATAGATATTTTTATTAACTAACCAGTGGCGTACGAAATAAATTTTTATATCCGTAAATTTTCGAGATATAACACAAACTTATATTTTTTTAAATGGAACCCATATCTAATTTTAGTTTCAAAAAAATAATTATTTTTTTCTTTTTTCAGTGATGTAAGGGTTATTATGTTTTATATTTGTTTTGCTCCTAAAATTTAATTTTTCTCTTTATTTTCCTGAACTTTCATATTATTTCCCAAAAAAACATTATTATTTTTATTAATTATATTGTATTTGATCGAATTAATGTGTTTTATGCCTTTATTACTTAATATTTTCATTCTAGACTCATAATTACAAATTACACTATAATGTGCCAAGGGCGACCAGATACAAAATATTATAAAAATTAGTTTGATACGAGTTTTGAGCAAAATTTTCTAACGAAATAAATTATTTAAATACAAGGAGTATATCTAAATAGAAATCTACCAATATTTTCAAAATAATTATAAATTTAATACAAAATAAGGAAAAAAATAATAATTTTGAAGGCAAAACAAATATAAAACATAATAACCCTTACATCGTTGAAAAGAGAAAAAAATAATGATTTTTTTGAGGCTAAAATCAGATATGGGTTCCATTTAAAAAAATATAAGTTTGTGTTGTATCTCAAAAATTTACGGATATAAAAATTTATTTCGTACGTCACTGGTTAGTTAATAAAAATATCTACCTTTTATATTTGAAACGTTTTTCTCAATTACTAATAGTTTAGACGTTATTTGAAAAAGAAAAAATCAACAATATTCAGTTTTTCGTCATTATCTAGTGCCCTATGAGAATTTTTGGAAAAACAAAAGCACATCTGACATGGCCTTCCAAAGGCGCACAAAAAGTTCCATTTAACCGACATCGTATCTCTTATAGTTCTCGAGATCCCAATGGTGGCACCTCTAAATGGTACACACTGTATATTAAATTTTTTGGCCGAGATATCTATTAAAATATGTATTTTTTATAAATTTTGCTTGCTAATCTTAAACCATTGTTGTCATTAAGCTAGCTGCATTAAGATTCACACTATTAAAAACATTGTTCAATTAATTAACGACTTTAATTTATATACAGAGTTAAATATTCATGTTTTTTTTTTGAGAGGTTGGGACATAGATCAAGAATTTACACTTTGATTATTTGATTTATTTAAGAATGTCTACGCTGGAAGATAATTAAGGTTAGGTAGATTAGTTTTTAAATATATCTAGTTCTAATTTCTAAACAGAATACATGAATGATTCTAATGTTACGTACCCTATTCGACATTTTTTATTAAAATGAATTTCATACGTTTGAAATAAAATAAATAAACAATTCTCATCAATCATTCAACAAAGTTTATCAGAAGTAATATCACAAGACCTCCTGATTTTATCGATAAATTTTTATTTTGCACGAATTTTTTTTGCTTAGCAACAAACACGAAAGCAAACTGCATGGTAAATCCCGACTCCGCAGGAGGAGGGGTTTACCTAATGTCAGTTTGCTTGAGTGATTTTGCTTAAAAGCAAAAAAAAATGAGTGCTTAAAAATAAAAGTTTATCTGAGAAAATCTGAGAGGTCGTGTGGTATTTGGTGAGATAAATTCCAAAGACAACGCAAAATGAAACTTGACACATTAATTGTCACACTGACATTTATAAACAATAACAACTGTTTATTTACTTGGTAGGGGAAAATTATCAGCTATAATATCCCGAGGACATTGATAATTACGAAATAATTTTATGACAATTACCGAAAGCGCGTTGCTTGGTAACAGCCCGACGCCGAAGTCGGAGGTGGTGTTACCTAAAAGCAACGTGCTTGAGGAAGTGTGATAAAATTATAAGTATTTATCAAGGATCGAGGGGTATTCGGTGAGAAAATTTTTTGCAGTTTTAACATTAAATTTGCCTAAAATTTGTATTTGACAGAATTTTTGTGTCTAACATAGCCCAATAGATGTCACTAGTAGCTATGAACGTGAATATGGCTATGAACATGTTCAGTGTGAAGTGTGCAATGAGAATGAGACCTCTTTGAGTGAGACCAAAGAGAAGATAAGACATACAAAAGTCCATAAATATTATCCACATTTAGTTTTTTATTTAATACAGTAATATTTAATGTGTTTTCTTCTATAATTTTGTTGATTAAATCATCATTTTCATTGACAGCGTGAAAATGACATTTTTAAATTAAAACAATTAATCTTTAATTATATGTCAAAAACTGTTTGTTACTTAGCAACTTAGTGACATAAGTGATAATTGTCTTAGGATAATTATCAGTGTAAGTTTGTTTTGATTGGTTACTTTCGCACACGTGGTCAGCAATAAAAGGATTCAATTGGATAATTTTTTATCCAAAAAATTTTCGGGTAACGGGGTTTTATCAGTATAATACTGTTCCCATTGGTTGAATTTTCAAGTGTTTTGCATCATGATTGGTTAAAAACTAGTCGTTGGAATTTATCGTTTGAAATTTTTGACATATTGACATTGCTGACTGTGTATTATTATTTGCTGATGCTAACAGATGGCGTTGGCAGATTTAATTAAAAGAAATTCATTTTAATTTATTTATTATTATTGAACGATGAATTGCGGTAACTAGCGTTATTATTACAAAGTAGCATTAATTATTAATGGCCTCTTAAAACTTAAAACTGTGACGTCAACAGTTCAGGAGGACGGAAAAATAATTTATAACTTGTACCTATCTACCGGGAGTTTATTTTATCAGTAAACATAGGGTATATCATTGCCATAGTTACGGTATGAATGTTTGACAGCAATGTATTGAAGCGTTTATTTTATGAGTAAACATAGGCGTTTAACATGGGAAGCAGTTTTTGGTAAATACAAAGTATTCGCCAAAAATCAAGCCATGCTATTGAACATGATAATAGTACATTACATCTTGTACATTATTTAATATTAATTACTTTAATAATATTGCAAAAATTGCAATAAATTACAAAAATTGTCAAATAAATAATTGTTTCAGTTTTTTATTATCCAATATGAAATGATTTCCAAATGTCTCCGTGGCGCAGTGGTCATAACAGTAGAGTCTGAAACTTTTGGTTGGGGTTCGATTCCCCATTGGGGTAATTATTTTATTTTTTTTTGCATAAAAATTGTTGAACTTTTAAAAATCAGTTTATATTTCCATATTACAATCATTTGAAAATAATAATAACAACATTGTAATAAACAAAGAGAAAATGATTGAGAATAATTGATTACAATAATCAAAATATTGATGTAATAACAATGCATTGTATTTTATTTGATAAATACAGTAAAGACATAATATTTGCACAAATTTATTATATTTCAGTTATTTTTATTAATATCAAAGGAAATACAATGCATTGTTATTGCATCAATATTTTGAATTTTGATTATTGTAATCATTTATTCTCAATCATTTTCTCTTTATTTATTACAATGTTATTATTATTTTCAAATGATTGTAATATGGAAATATAAACTGATTTTTAAAAGTTCAACAATTTTTATGTAAAAAAATAAAATAATTACCCCAATGGGGAATCGAACCCCAACCAAAAATTTCAGACGCCAGTGTTATGACCACTGCGCCGAGCACTGCGCCACGGAGACATTTGGAAATCATTTCATATTGCATAATAAAAAACTGAAACAATTATTTATTTGACAATTTTTGTAATTTATTGCAATTTTTGCAATATTATTAAAGTTATTAATATTAAATAATGTACAAGATGTAATGTACTATTATCGTGTACAATAGCATCGCTTGATTTATTGCCAGACCTTTGCATTTACCAAAAACTGCTTCCCATGTTAAACGCCTATGTTTACTCATAAAATAAACGCTTCAATACGTTGCTGTCAAACATTCATACCGTAACTATGGCAATGAAATGATATACCCTATGTTTACTGATAAAATAAACTCCCGGTATATAGAATTTATAAACAAATAAATAAATTGATATCTTCCACATTTCCTTTAGTTTTACGACAGACAAAGTGACATTTACTAAGTAATATCATAAATAGAATAATAACCAATTGTAAGAACCTTTTTAAAATTCTTGAGCACAACAGGCACCGAAAGATTAAACGGTTCCTTCTCATTATAGTCTAACACATTCTTGGAGAACTCTTCATAGGTCTTACATGGCCCGGTGGGCATGACGACCAGCAGCGATCGAGCTCGTTTGAGTAACTTAGGCTCCATGACGAAGCACGACTGGTTCTTGGTGAGTTCATCCGACGTCCAGAGGTACTTGGCGATCTCCTTCATCGAGTAGGTGTTCTTGTCCACGTAGATGACCATGTATTCGCCGTTGTCGAAGAGCTGCGCCGAGTGCATCGTGTTCATCATGTCGATGAGAGAAGTAGGAGTCCCAAGGAAGACGTAAACTGTAAAGGAGACACTTTGTTCATATGGTGAGATTGTCTGGCTAAGGGAGGTGCACAACAATTATGTACCGGACTGGCTTGGTTATGGTTAATGGCTAATGAAAGTTTGTTTACAACATGGCGGCTCTAATTTGTATTGTGTCTAGCCATGGCCATACATTCGGCAAATACCGAGCTAATTGACAACCGTTGGCGGCAGCACCGTCGCCAAATATATGTGCGTTTTATTTAGTACTTTTTATGCTGGATTTATACAGCGTAACCCGTAACGTAACGTACAGTGCTTTGGCATATTGTAACGTATCGTAACGTGTGATTTTTTTAAGCTATTTTATACAGACCTTTTACGATGATTTGTCGTAAAAAGTATGCTCATGCTCAGTCGATATAATTGTACGACAAATTTGTATTTAATAGGTTAGTTTATTGGTAATGCACTATATTTCGTATATATTTCCATTTAAAATATTAATATAAACTTTGACACATGACACATGTCACACATGTCAGTCATTGTCCACAAAAAAAGTCTATTACTAATGCAGTATTTTTTATATTTCTTTCCATTTAATGTATTAAGGTAAATTTTAATATATATTAGCCACATAAACACAAACTGTAGCACTGGGAAGTAATAATTTTCGTAATAACACAACGTATCGTAACGTGCCGTACCGTAGAAAGATAAAAGTTGGCGATCTTTGGGATTTTAATACGTTAGAGCACGATACGTCACGTTACGGGTTACGGCTGTATAAATTATCACATTTGTTTGCATTGTTTTATTTTTTACGTTACGTTAGAGTACGGTACGTTACGTTACGGCTTACGCTGTATAAATCCAGCATTAATTGTCATTGATATTACTTCTGCAGGCATGTTGAGAAATTTTGCAAATATAACACATTTACGTAACATTATTATGGAAAAAACCAACTGATTAATCTCTTGTAGAAGGTATTTTAATAAATTCAGCACTGACAAAAAATAAAGCGTTATATTTAAGCGAAAATGAGGGTCTACCTACGTATATTTTTCAATGAATTTAATTAATAAATGCACTACATATTAACTGTGGGATTTATGGGAGAAGAAAGATTTTTTTGTGTTCAAAAGGTTTTGGTAACAATTGGACAACCGGAAGTAGTAGTTTCTTAAAAAAATTCTTCTAAATATAATTTTTAGGAAACTTTTGTTAGTACAAAAATTGAAGAACATAAAATTCTCCATTTAATACACTTAAAATTTTTATTATATTATCTTGTATAGATTTAGAGATAAAGACAATATAATATATAGAATAATCTAATCGCAGAGGCTAAGACACTAAGGAAACCACTTGACAAATTCAAATGTTTATAATACAGTTTGTAAATGACAGATGTCAGTGTCAAAAATCAACAGTTTTAGTGACATTCTGATAATTTTTTGTTATAAAACGACGGTTCGATAGCGAAGTGCATTACAATACTTATATATATACCCAAATCATTCAAGCAGCCAATGCACGTCATCACTTAGTGTAAAAACATTAATGCATTAAAATCACTAATCGTAAAAAATGAAATAAAATTTCAATCATTTTTAACCGTCAAAAAGTGTATAGCCTTATATAATTATTATTAAGATGAATAGTAGAGTTCATTACTTATCGTATATGAGACGAATACTATACCGTGAGTATTTTTTAACGTGAAACATTGAGTTTGTCGTATCCATGGGTACAACTTGACATTTGATTGACAGCAATGTATTTGCCTGTCCATTTATAATGAAACATAGGGAACGAATTTGACATTTGACAAGACGTCTTGAGGTTAATTTTGTTTAAATAATTGTACCTGCTTTCTAAATTAAATTTAGTTATAGAAAAAATATTGCGTGCACCTTGTGCACTAGTGATTTTCTGACTTGACTAAATTTCTTACAATATTTAAATATCATACTTTTGCCAAATTCATTCCTTATGTTTTTTTAAAATTTTAAATGAGAGGCAAATACATTGCAGTCAATCAAATGTCACATTGACAAGATGTCATTAGAGGTTAATTCTGTTTAAATAATTATACATATTTTTTAAAAATTAAATTTAGTGGTAGAAAAATTATTGTGTGTACCTGTGCCCGAAAAATGTTTAGTGCGCTCGAGTGGTTTTCTGACTCGGCTAAATTTCTTTACAATATTTAAATATAATACTTCTGTCAAATTCGTTCCCTATGTTTCATATTAAATGGGACACGCAAATACATTGCTGTCAATCAAATGTCGTAACCATAGATATTACACACCCAATGTTTCACGTTAAAAAATACTCACGGTATAAATAATGTACATCAACGTCACATTATTCGTTTAATTGTTGCTATAGTTGGCAACATTAACGCAAACACAAAATCTGTGATCTACCAAAGGTAGCACTTCTAATCAAAAGAATTCGGTATATTTCTTTGAAATTCGGCTCACTTTTATTTATTGCCTTTATATGGCATACATAAGTATAAATAAGGTTAGTATTATAAAATAATTTAAATACAAATGGACAGTGACGAAAATATAGTATTTATTTTATAGATGTGACAGTTCATGACCATGTCGATAATACAGATTGCAATCTGTATAACTTTTTTCATAAAGATTCTGAAACCTCTGCAAACGTAGCAGTACATAACGTCACACATCTAGTTACTTTTATTAAAATTTTTATTAATGACGTGTATTGGCTGCTTGAATGATTTGGGTATAGCTTAATATGGAAATGGCGAGAGGTCTTGTGCTGGCCACAACAGATTTTAACTATAGGAGTTCCAATGTTAAATCAGCCAGAGTAGTAAACCAAACAGTTACAAACTATACCGCCAGAAGTCATGGCGTCTGGTGTCAGTTGTCAATAGAGTCTGGTGCGGAGGGAGAGAAAGATAGGGTTCCGCCGTGACGTCATATTGACATTAAAAATAAAATGCATTAAACTAAAAACAATTACGACTTTTTAATACTACGAATTGCTTCAAAATTAAACGACCTTTCATTTAAAATAATAAAAAAATTAGAGTGGAGGACCCCATTAGTTTAAATAAATTTAAAGATAAATTATATAAATAAAAAATGAAGAAGTTCGGTAGATTCGAACTCACCACTTTTTATATATGAAGCATAATTATTTCTTATTAATTTTGGTCAATTAATTATTAAAATAATGCAAGAGCTGTCCACAAACATGTGTACAAAATTTTACCATAAACAGTTTTTATGGGAAGCAAATATTCAAAATATTATAATGGGGGATTCCACCATTTTTACCTCCCGCTACCCTTGGTAAGGGAGGTATAGGGATCGTGCTAAAAATCTAATATCGAGATTTTAGTAAATGACCACGTTTTAAGGTCCCTAAAATCCATTTTTAACATTTTCACGATGATGTCTGTATGTGTGTATGTGTGTGTGTATGTGTGTATGTGTGTATGTGTACGAATTTTGTTTGCACTCTAACTCAAATACTATCATTCAGAAAATTCTGAAACCTTGTATTTTTACCCTATTCTAATAGGAATAGAAGCCATTAGATTTTGGTGTAAATCGGATAACCGGAAATGACACTTTACCTGAAGCTCATAGTGGTTTTTCTTCAAAAAATACCATTAAATGTCATTTTTTCGAATTTTATGTCTTATGAAAATTAAAGATTATTGAATTTTCTACAGGAATACATTAATACTTTTTCTATATATTTTACAGATAAATTTAAAAATAATTTTTTTTATTAGTCGCGAAGCCTAAGATAAAAACTATTTCTTTGTTACACAGTTCATTTTTCAAATGAATGTAACTGACAATAAATGTCACTGTCAGAAAACTTATCACTTCAAATTAATAATAGTGACATTTTAAAATGAAAATAGTAAATAAAGCAATAGTTTTCTGCAATGGAACAGTTTGCAGCGGTAGTAAATATGTAGGTAGGTATGTATTTAAAATAATAAAAATTAAATAGCGGGAGGTTTCGTGTTGGCCACATCAGATTTTTTTTTATAATTTCATCTGAAAATATTAGGAAAACTAAGACTATTGATGAAAATCCGGTGAAAAAAATTCCTATTAATAAGCGAGTTATGGTCTCCCGAATTTTGAAAAGATTGACGTGACGTCACATTTATGTGTTTTTATATCAAACTGTTTTCATCATGGACCTAAATGTTCTTGAAATATATGCTATTTTAAGTTATATTTACATAAAAATAAATGAATATTATAACACTGTATAAGTCTACATACTTTATAATTACAGGTGTATTTAAATTATTAAGTTTAATGCAAGAAATTTATGTTAAAATAAAAACTGTTTGGTAACTGCAGTACAGGAATGTTAGCCCCTCCTTTCGAATTTGAATTTCTTAACTTCCATTGGTTGTAATCCCCACCTCCTAACACGCTATTTGTAATGCATGTATAGGCGGACTTTCGGTTGCCAATCAAAATATTATATATAGATTTCATATTAGTGTCGAAGCGCTATAACAAAAAACCCCTTATTTCTGAAATATCTCAATTATACCATTTCATTTTTTATTTTTTTTATTAATATTCGTTATTCAGCATATACATTCGTATTTTTTTACTATTTTCCTTAATTCGATTGAGCTGGAATCCCCCATTTCCCATGTTATTCCTATGTAACAGATTTCGAGCGCCACTCGATGTATTTTTAATAGTCTATTTGGACACTTTTCTTAAAAAGCCTGCGGACTTTATATCTTTTTTTGCAAACATAATTTAATATGCTATTAGCATCCCTAAGAATGTTATGAGTATCATAACAACCACTTATTCTTATCTTTTGCTAATATTTGAAGAGTTTTTGAAAACTCAAATAGAATTAAAATTTTCTGGAATTGTTTCTTTTCGATCCGAATTCGTAATCTCCTCAATTGTATTTACTTGATAAATATTTACATAAACATTCACGAAGTAAAATCGTGTTATGAAATTCTATTTTTATAAAATTTATGTGACTTCACAAAATGAGAAACTGTATGTATGTTTTTGCGGAAAGTTTATTATGAAACGAATTTTGTGTTCAGGCTTTAGAGTTTAGTTGTGTATGTCTATAAGAAGCTTATATAGAATTACATCATTTTCATTAGTAAGCTCCTTTATTTAGTAAATTACACAAAAAAGTTTTTGTTTACGTAGGATTAATGTTTGGAAACATTATCGTGCATACAAGTAAATGTATATAAGTACTATACTTTATTGACCCGGTATTTTCATCATAAACTGTTTGTTAAAGTAAAAGGTTTTATAAACGTCCAGTTAAATTTGATTCTATTGAAAATTTAATTAAATGAACAGATGTAGCACAAAATATTTGTCACGTAAAAAAATATGCTATAGTCTATTTGAGAATGACTGGCAGTAATAAATCATTCTGTCAAAGACATTCCAGTGGCGCGCCAATAATTGTTTGCACAGGGATATAGTTAAATTACATAGACATAAATTTATTCATCATGTTATTGATGATATGGCAGCGAATCGTGGTATTACTGTCCTTCGTTTACCGCCCTATCACTGCGAGCTCAATCCAATTGAATTAGTTTGGGCTCAAGTTAAAGGTGAAGTAGCGCGAAACAACACCACTTTTAAATTGGACAATGTGAAAAAACTTTTTATGGATGCATTAAAACATGTGATTGCCGATAATTGGAAAAACTGTATTCAACATGCCATAAAGGAAGAAGACCAAATGTGCAAACTTGACCATCTGATAGACGAAACGATCGAGCCATTTGTAATTTCAGTAGAACAAGATTCATAATCGATTCTGATTTTTAATAATTTATGTATAAATATATAAGTATATGTAATGTAATATGTATATTTAATAGAAATATGATAGGTACCAATATCTTGACAACACACATGAAATAAGTATAAATTTATGTAAATATTAAATGTATGCAATATAATAATAATGACTGAGAAAGTTATATTTAAATATTAAAAACTTTTATTTTTAGTAAATGTATAAACAGATCACTCTACAAATCCTATCTACGTCTATGACACAGTCTGACGGGGATTATCGGACGGCATTTCTATTGTTCGACAAGTAAGTTTCGTTCCAGGTACAAAGCGTGCGGCTTATTTTGACCATCCTAGTGTAGTTACAACTGATTTTTCTGGTTGTTTTATTTGCCGCATTGCTGGCAAAAATCCAATACTGATTTATTACTGCCAGTCATTCTCAAATAGACTATATTATTTATACCAGTAGTTCCCAAAATGGGATCCGCGGACCCATAAAGGGTCCGTAGTCTATTCCTTAGAAGTCGTAAACCTTCTTACGAATATAAATTGTCAAAATAGACAACCAAGTCTTATTTTTAAAGTAATTTTCCAATTTTCCTTATTTTAAAGACATGTGCGTTTTCAAGGTTAAATTTGATATTAACTAATCATACAACCAATTCTTACATACGTAATAAATGCATTACAATTCTTCACATCACGAGAGATCTATTTTAGTAATTCAATAAGTACTTACCAGATAACAATGTGCAATTTTATGAAAAACGTGAAAAGTTCTTTATTCGAATTTTATAAAAACTTCTACTATAAAGTAAACGATTTTCATATTTTATTTATTAAAAAAACCCAAATCATTCCAGCAGCCAATGCACGTCATTAATATAAATTGAATTTTAGTAACTAGATGTGTGACGTCATGTACTGGTACGTTTGCAGAGGTTTTAGAATCTTTATGAAAAGAGTTATACAGATTGCAATCTATATTATCGACATGTTCATGAACTGTCACATCTACAAAATAAATACTATATTTTCGTCACTGTCCATTTCTATTTAAATTATTTTATAATACTAACCTTATTTATACTTATGTATGCCATATAAAGGCAATAAATAAAAGTGAGCCGAATTTCAATGAAATATACCAAATTCTTCTGATTGATTAGAAGTGCTATCTTTGGCAGATTCACAGATTTTGTGTTTGCGTTAACGGTCACGTTGTGTTGCTGCATTGCGTTTAACATTACTTTATTATAAACAGACCTTTACAACGCACAAAAATGTTTCAAACACGATACACATATTTTACAAATAATAACTTTGACAGTATGAACATACAAATTATCAATGTTGCCAACTATAGCAACAATTAAACGAATAATATGACATTGATGTACATTATTTATATATTATTCATGTCATATACGATAAGTAATGAACTCTACTATTCATCTTAATAATAAATATAAGGCTATACACCTTTTGACGGTTAAAAATGATTAAAATTTTATTTCATTTTTCACTATTAGTGATTTTAATGCATTAAGGTTTTTACACTAAGTGATGACGTGCATTGGCTGCTTGAATGATTTGGGTATACTTTACACATTACAGAGCTTCCACCATCAATACACGTGTGACGTATAAGTTGTCTTTATCTAGATATAATTAGAATTGTATGTGTGCAAAAGATATGTTATATACAATAAAAAACAGTATTTGGGTAGTTCTGTATTTTTTTTTGTTATAAAACGACGGTTCGAAAGCGAAGTGAAATACAATACTTATATAACTTAAAATGGAAATGGCGGGCCACAACAGATTTTTTTCTGTATCCATGTTGGTAATACTGACAAAAATGCAGGTATTCCAACTTCAGATCTGTTATTTATCAAATGCGAAGTCTGTATTTGGAGTGTTCAAATTGTTGTCTGTTAAATTTCTAATTTGTTTCAGATGTTTTAGGAATGTTATTTAAGGTCTTACAAAAAATATTTTAGGTTATTTACATGTTTAATGTTGGTAACGTTTTCGTACAATATCTCATCTCCTTTCCCATAACTATGAAACATCTCTAATTACATTTATCATCGTTTACAAATATGTATCCAAATGATTGTGTGTGGAACTCATTTTTAAACTTCACTTCAACAAAACATATGTGTTTAGGGACTTTTAGTTTCTATCGTGCATGCGCATATCGTTTGTACGCACGTATCTGCAACTTGTCTACGAAGTTTTCAATCATGTTCGTAAACTGTATCTTTTCAACTTCAAATTGATACTAAACAACTTCAAATTGAAACTAAACAACTTCAAATTGGGACTAAACAATTTCAAATTGAGACTAAGCAATTACAAATTGGGACTAAACAATTTCAAATTGAGACTAAACAATTTCAAATTGAAACTAAACAATTTCAAATTGAGACTAAACAATTTCAAATTGAGACTAAGCAATTACAAATTGGGACTAAACAATTTCAAATTGAGACTAAACAATTTCAAATTGAGACTAAGCAATTACAAATTGGGACTAAACAATTTCAAATTGAGAATAAACAATTTCAAATTGAGAATAAACAATTTCAAATTTAAACTAAACAATTTCAAATTGAGAATGAGAACCTATCAATTCTTCCGCTGAACCAATTTGATGATGATGAATTTTGGTACAGAGATAGATTGAACCATGGAGAAGCACATAGGCTACCTTTTGTCGCGAAAATATAACTTGAAGGGGGTGAAATGGGGGATGAAATTTTATATGGAAAACCCATCATTTCTCAAATTAGGAATATAAAAATCTTATTTATGCTTTTGGTAAGAAATAGAGTGTTTTAGCGTTTTTGAAAAATCATCCCTCAAGGCGGTACAATAGGGGATAATTTCAATTATTTTTTATCTCTCGTTAAGAGAGGTATTGGATTCGTGCACGAAAAGCACGATTTAAGGTCCCTAGAATCCGATTATAACATTTTTAAAATTATGTCTCTCTCTCTCTCTCTGTGGGTGTGTTTGTGCGTGTGTGTGTGTGTGTGTGTGTGTGTGTGTGTGTGTGTGGATGTATATATGTGTGTATGTCTGGATGTTGTAGACACGATTCCTCAAAAACTATAAGACTTAAAAAAAATTAACTGCAGTTTCCTCAATCTGACATTCGTGGGAAGAGCTGAAAAGCTTTTGGTAACAATTGAACAACCGGAAGTAGTAGTTTCTTAGAAAAATTCTTCTATATATAATTTTTTGGGAGTTTTTTTTATTAAATATTGAAGAACATAAAATTCTCCATCTAATACACTTAAAAAATTTAATATATCTTGCATAGATTTAGAGATAAAGAAAATGTAATATACAGTGTGTCCCATTTAGAAGTGCCACCATTGGGATCTCGAGAACTATAAGAGATACGATGCCGGTTAAATGGAACTTTTTCTGCGCGTTTGGGTGGCCATCTCAGATGTGCTTTTGTTTTACACTAATCGCAGGGGCTAAGGCACTAAGGAAATCAGTTGGCAAATTCCAATGTTTATAACATAATTTGTAAATGACACATGTCAGTGTCAAAAATCACCAGTTTTAGTGACATTCTGATAGCTTTTTCTGGGAAGTATATTTAATCTTTCTTATTGCTTTATTAACTAAATATATGAAATTATAGGTAAAATGCATATATCCATCAGAAATACCGCCAATCTGGTTAATGAATTGGAAGAATCTCTGACAAATAGGAACTTCCTCATACAATGAAAAATAGATATAATTAGAATTATATGTGTGCAGAAGATTTGTTAAATACAATAAAAAACAATATTTGGGTAAAGTTCTGTAATTTTTTGTTATAAAACGACGGTTCAAAAGCGAAATGCAATACAATACTTATATAGCCTAATATGGAAATGGCGAGAGGTCTTGTGGTGGCCAAAACAGATTTTTTATCTTTGTATCTAGAGTTAAGTTTTAACCATTAGAAGATTTTCGATATTTGTCGGAGAGATAGCTTGTATCATAAGTACATAAGTAAAAGTACCCGAGACATGTTTAGAAAAGGGTGATGTTAGGTGCGGTGCGGGGATCGGGAGGGCAGTGGGCGGAGCCTGTTACATGTATGATGCGAGGTTGCCGGCTCCCTACGCAGCGCATGTCTCCGAAATAAATATGAAAAATTACTGGTACACGTGTAGCTAATAGTTATTCTAGCTTTACCCGTGCGAAGCCGGGACGGGTCAGCTAGTCTGGTATAATACAAAATTTCAAGGCAGTTTTAAGATTCATTCTAACTCTAGACTTGATTATTATTATTATTTTGCCAGTCCGGTACAGTGTGTATGAATAAATGAACTCACTGCGCGTCTTATTCTTCGTCTCCTGGATGGTCTGATACCAGTAGCCACTCTGACAGCACAACATCTTTTCTTCGCAGCACTTGTGAGAGTTGATCACCATCTGGTTGCCGTTGATGGTCATGTTTCGTGCCATCGCCTGCGTTCGCAGCGAATTCGCCACTGTTTCCCAGCGTTGCTCATACAGAATCGAGAACTTGTTCCATCCGTAGTATAGCAGCAAGGCGATTACGGATTTCGTTACCTGGAAAGAAGAAAATGGAGTAAGAATAAGATATTCTTATAGACAATTTATAGGTTCTACAAGTTGATAGAGTAATTTACAGGGTGTTAATACTAAGTCGTTACTAGTGGTGGGATCCGGATCCGAATAGTTTCGGTTTCGGATCCAAAAATATCCGGATATCCAGATAATTGAATGTTGAACTATCCGGATCTCGGATCCAAATCTCAGTATCGGATTTTGGATCCGGATCTGAGTATCGGATTTTGGATCCGGATCTGAGTATCGGATTTTGGATCCGAATCTGAGTATTGGATTTTGGATTCGGATCCGAATATGAGTATGAGTATCGGATTTTAGATATGGAATTTCAGTATGCGCATCGGTTCTCGGATTCGAGTACCTATTCTCAGTATTGAACCAGATGATAATATTTGAATGTATATTATCATGGAGTCACAAAACCAAATAAATTTGATTATGAAATAATCCACTATACATTTTTGTTTGATGTAGTTAATAGTCGGTATATTTTCGATGTTAAAGTTTTAGCATCCGCTAAGAAGGAAATTCCTCGATTCCATAGAACTATAAGTAGGTAACAAAAACAATCATTTTTATGTGAAACACATGCACGATATAAATAAATAGGTATTTCGACACCTGCTATGAACCTGTAACCATTATTTCTCAAATTTAATCTAAATTTCGTTTTCTTTGAAGTATTTGTTATATTGAATGTTAAAATTTTAGAACTACAGAATTTTCAATATTCTAAGAAATATTTGCACCAACTACCTGGCTATTGTAGAAGGGTATTATAAAATTTATTGCTGATTACAGACCGCTGTCTCTACAACCGTCTACATTCAAATGTTTGCCAGAATTAAAATTCGGATACGGATTCGTGAACAACACATCGAATCCGGATCCGAATGGGATATGGTACCCAAACCAGGATCCGGATCCAAATCCGAATTAAATTTACGGATATCCGCTTCAAATTCCGAACATCGGATATCCGAGGAACCGGATATTTAAAAATCCGGGTACTCGGATCCATGTTTTGTCGGATCTTCACAGCACTAGTCGTTACACCCGAAAATAGCAGTTAGAATTAGTGGTGGGATCCGGATCCGGATAGTTTTGGTTTCGGATCCAAAAATATCCGGATAATTGAATGTTGAACTATCCGGATCTTGGATCCAAATCTCAGTATCGGATTTTGGATCCGGATCTGAGTATCGGATTTTGGATCCGAATCTGAGTATTGGATTTTGGATCCGGATCCGAATATGAATATGAGTATCGGATTTTAGACATGGAAAAACAATCCCTTTTATGTGAAACACGTGCACGATATAAATAAATAGGTATTTCGACACTTGCAATGAATCTGTAACCATTATTTCTCAAATTTAATCTTAATCTCGTTTTCTTTGAAGTATTTGTTGTAATGAATGTTAAAATTTTAGAACTACAGAATTCAATGTTCTAAGAAATATCCTTCTCGTATTTGCACCAGCTACCTGTCTATTTTAGAGGGGTATTATAAAATTTATTGCTGTTTACAGACCGCTGTAGAGATAAACAGACCCACTGTAACGGTTTGAATTTGAACTCTCTTCCAAATGTTTGCCTTTACATTCAAAATGATGAATCGGATTCAGAATTAAAATTCGGATCCGGATCCGTAAACATCACATCGAATCCGAGTTAAATTTACGGATATCCGCTTCAATATCCGAACATCGGATATCCGAGGAACCGGATATTTTGAAATCCGGGACCTCGGATCCATGTTTTGTCGGATCCTCACAGCACTAGTAGAAATACTAGGCGAGTAGTATTAGGGGCTGAAGAGAGAAAGAAAAGAAGAGGGAGACCGAAGAAAAATGGATAAATGCTATAAAAAATACCTACGGGAAGAAAACGTAACAGAGACAGCTAAAGACAAGAAGAAATGGAAAGAAGTTGTGAAGAGAATAGAAGCACAGGGCCTAGAAAGCCTGGAATTTAGTGTTTTTAATGGTTTTGCAACTATATATAAACATCAAAATTAAATTCTTGAGGGGTGGGTATTCAAGACTCTAGCCTTGTTTTCTACAGTACCTATTACTTGAATCACAAATAAATTTTAAATTGATTTTAATTTTTAGCCCTGAAGAAGACAAGAAGACTAAACTACTGAAACGCCACTGCAAATCTTATACAGCCCGATTCACAAAAAAGTTTAAGCTAATCCTCATTTTTGGATTAGTGAATTGTATTCTATTCCAGTATTTAAAATTTAATTTTCATGATAATATCAATAAAGGTAAATACTAGGAATAGATTAGGCTATATTTTAAGATATAAACTGTCAAAATTAGAGTAGAATTCGCTAATCCAAAAATGAGGATTAGCTTAAACTTTTTTGTGAATCGGGCTGATATTGTTTATTTTCTAAGTTATCAGTTCTTCGTTGTCTATTAAATTTGTGTTATATAAAAAACTCCTCAAACTAATGAATTTCCTATCCCAAATAGAATAAAACAAAAAAGAAATAATTAATAAAATGATTTAAAAAAAAAGTATTTTACCTGAGTATCCGGTGGTTCAGTTCGAGCAAACGTTGGAACACTTGATGCTTTGTAATCCGAACATTTCTGGAACAAAACACTACATTACTACACACATCCTTCAAATTTAAATTACATTTATTTACACAAATATTCTGTGGAAATGTGAATACAATCAAATGCAAGACTACATTTGTAATGTGATAAATATGCTAGAAATACACAAATTAATACTAGTACTATACTATCTATCATTAATTAATTATCTAATAGCCGAGACAGAGTACAAAAATTAATGATCATTAACTGTTAGTTATAGTATGCGTACCTTAAGGTGATACTGTTGACAGATGTCAAAATGGAGTCTATTAACAAACCAGAAAATATTGACTGTAGTAAGCACGTGCTACTTCTTGTTTTGAACTGTACGAGTACAATACAATGAGTAGTACGTGCTTACTACATTCAGTATTTTTACCTCTAGCTAAGGGAGGTATTGGATTCATGCTAAAATTCGCATATTCAGATTTTATTGAATAAGCACGATTTAAGGTCCCTAGAATCCGATTATAACATTTTTAAAATGATGTCTGTGTGTGTGGATGTGTGTATGTATGTGTGTGTGTGTGTGTGTGTGTGTGTGTGTGTATATGTGTATGTATGTATGTCTGGATGTTGTACACGATTCCTCAAAAACTATAAGACTTAAAAAATATTTAACTGCAGTTTCCTCAATCTGACATTCCTGGGAAGAGCTGAAAAGGTTTTGGTAACAATTGAACAACCGGAAGTAGTAGTTTCTTAGAAAAATTCTTCTAAATATAATTTTTTGGGAGTTTTTTTTTATTAAATATTGAAGAACATAAAATTCTCCATCTAATACACTTAAAATTTTTATTATATCTTGTATAGATTTAGAGATAAAGACACTATAATTTATAGAGTAAACTAATCGCAGAGGCCAAGGCACTATGGAAACCAGTTGACAAATTCCAATGTTTATAACATGATACATGTCATTGTCAAATATCAACATTTTTAGTGACATTCTGATAGCTTTTTCTGGGAAGTATATTTAACTTTTCTTATTGTTTTATTAATTAAATATTTGAAATTATAGGTAAAATTGTGGTAAAATGCATATATCCATCAGAAATACCGCCAATCTGGTTAATGAATTGGAACAATCTCTGATATGAAAATGATATAAAATAGATATATGTAATTAGAATTATATGTGTGCGGAAGACATGTGAAATACAATAAAAAACAATATTTGGGTAAAGTTGTGTAATATTTTATTATAAAACGACGGTTCGAAAGCGAAGTGCAATACAATACATATATAGCCTAATATGGAAATGGCGAGAGGTCTTGTGCTGGCCACAACAGATTTTTTGGTTTGGTAATAGACGCAATTTTGACATCTGTCATCAGTCTCAACTCAACATCAGGTGCGCATACTATATCTAACCGTTAATGATCATTAATTTTTGTCGTCTGTCTCGGCTATAAAAATGTTAATTGTAAATTACAAAACACGGTGGATATATAAATGGTTGTGCAACATAAATTTGTGTTATCTAATTTTCTACTTGAACAAATTAAATTTGTACAGTACCGGGAATAATTTTCCGGAAGATTCCACTGAGTAGCCAATAAAACATTTAAATTAATGACATTTCTTATTTCTAACATTACTACTTGTTGCTAAAATATTTTAGCCTTTAATACGCATATATGTTTGTTTGTTATAAGATTCTCACGAAGATCACACTAGAATTGTTAACGCTTCGGAAGTGGTGCTCTTTTCTATACACGGGAAGTGGGGCCGGGTCTGACACACCCATGTAAAACAAAATACTAGTTAATGGGGGATTACGGCTCAATCGAATTAAAGGAAAATAGTAAAAAAAAACACGAATGTATATGCTGAGTAACGAATATTAATAAAAAAATGAAATGGTATAATTGAGATATTTCGGAAATAAAGGGTTTTTTGTTATAACGCTTCGACACTAATATGAAAATATTTTGATTGGCGACCGAGAAACCGCCTATACATGCATTACAAATAGCGTGTTAGGAGGTGGGATTACTACCAATGGAAGTTAAGAAATTCAAATTCGAAAGGAGGGGCTAACATTCCTGTACTACAGTTTCCAAACAGTTTTTATTTTAACATAAATTTCTTGCATTAAACTTAATAATTTAAATACACCTTTAATTATAAAGTATGTATACTTATACAGTGTTATAATATTCATTTATTTTTATGTAAATATAACTTAAAATAGCATATATTTCAAGAACATTTAGGTCCATGATGAAAACAGTTTGACATAAAAACACATAAATGTGACGTCACGCCAATCTTTTCAAAATTCGGGAGACCATAACTCGCTTATTAATAGGAATTTTTTCACCGGATTTTCATCAATAGTCTTAGTTTTCCTAATATCAGATGAAATTATAAAAAAAAATGGTGTAATCCCCCATTGATAAAAATCAGTTCCCAATTCAAACTTGCAATTCACTCTTATTTGAAACGAAGTGTGATAGGGTAGGATATACTCACCTATTTCAAAGTTCTTTTGGATTTGTCTTATATCCAGTCTTAGTCTTCTTAAGTAGACAAGGAAATCTAGTAGGGATTTGGGTGCAGTACAGGATAGAGGAACTGGAAGGGAAAGGAAGGGAAAATGAGCATGAATAATAAAGAAATTCAAAACACTAGTGAGTTATACTCGGATCACGATATAGAGCCACGTATTTATTAATGAAATAAATAAAGATTGGCTAACAAGGGTAACAAAGTTCACTTTTACAAATTTCGAAACAATATTTACAGCATGGTACATCGCTAAATTCATTTTAACTTTGTCTACAAGAATGAACTGACCTTCGGTCTCTCACGAGCCACGTTCATTTCTTAAGTTTTATAGAATTTTGTTTAAATTTTATTTAAAAATAAGTTATGGTCCTTAAAATCTCTGTTTAGCACAACAATATTCTACGGCTATTGTTGCTATTTAATGTAACTTCTTAAATACATTTTTTTTTCTACACTCACTATAGAAAGTAGCCATTTGCGCTCTCTTTTGTCAACGCAAAATGTCATTTTGCCGCTCATGCGCGACAAAGTAGAAAAAACGTTTGCTGTCCAAATTTCTAACTATACAATGTTGACAAATGTCACTTGTCTACATTATTAATGGAAACGTTTAGTTAGGAACTAATGGCACTGTAGTTATATATTTACCACCTTCACAAGTTAATCTGACATTACGTGATTTTTTTCAAGTTTAGTGCAGCAACGTTGTCCCTCCAGTGTTTGTCACTATACTTAATTTTATAATAAGGAATTAACATAATACGGATTCCACGAACATAATTCTAAGCTGAAGAGCAGTAGAAAGAAGTCGCAGACAAATAAAAGAAGGAAGTGCTCTTATTTAAAAAGTTTTTTCTAATAGTCCCACGAGACTTCATTGACGTTTACTAACATATAATTACGTTCATTTTGCATCTATACAGATTATTTTGTTTGAATAATACTTTTATAATTAGAAATAATAAACCAAAAAGAGTTGCTGCACTAAACTAGAAAAAACTATTTTTATCATTTTTTTGTAAATTGACCTTTTTATCTGCATCATAGCTCCGTCGCAGCAGGAAATTTTGTCCTCTACAAGTCGGCAAATAACTTTTTTTGTGCTAAAATACACCAGAAAGAAGTTATAGGCAATAAACTGAAAAAAGTGCCGATTTTCGTTGGTTTTCACAAGATGGCGGAGAAAGCGACGGAGGGGGGATTGTGGAAATTTGCGTAATCGTAATACCATCGATCATTGGCGCGTTCTGTGTTGCTGCCTGTGTTAACCGTTCGTGAAAATTGTGTTCATGTTCTTGTCTTGCCGTGCATTATAAATTCCGGCTCGCATTTTAGATTATTTCTAAATTGTCATTCAAAAAACACTAATTCAATTTTTATTCGGTCGAACCGAACCTGGGGTGGAATCCCAAGACTACGCTATGATAGCGTAACGACAAATACCCCTTACGCTTCACCTTTCTTTCCCGATTAACTTCCACGGTTGTTAGGGAAACGAAGTGTTATTTGTAGTAATGTAAATCTAAGAGCCTCAAATTAAGTACTACCTGTTTATCATTTACAATTAAATTCTAATATGTTATTTCAAATACCAAATTTGAGAATCCTTGGAACATATTTTAATATATTTTTTCAGGAAATTTATTTAGAGCTTCCAATAAAGTACCACTTCCGGTTTATCAATTTTAGAATAAAATATGTCATTCTCATTAATACAAAAAATCTTAGATCCAAATATGAAAAGTTTTAGATTATATCGAGCAAGTGAAGTAACACTTTCGGTTAATCAATTTTAGCCGAAATCTGATGTCTTAAATACTAAAATACAAAAATTTTGGTTTATGTTTTAATATAGGTTTTCATTAAAAACTGTTCTGAGCTTCAAATAAAATATTCGGGGCATTTAGGAAAAATAGGGGAAAGTTTCTCAGTATTCGTGATATTTGGTACCTTTATGTTTTTTGAGTCGCTGAACACGAGTCTCAGGTTTGCCACTTCCGATTTTTCCCGGAAACATATTTTTTTTTGGCAAAAAACGTGTAAATTTTTGCAGTTTTTTTTGCATATAACTCGGAAACTATGCTTTTTTCCGAAAAGATCATTCTATACAAAATTAAAGCAAACAAAATTTCCTACATATGTCATATAAAAAGTTTTTTTCTACGACCAACCGTTCAGTCGCTAAAGCGCGCCGAAAATAGGTCAAAAAATAAAATATAATGAAAAACACAAAATTATAAACCAAAAAAACAAAAACGAAGAATTAATATTTTATGGGGGCACAATTTTTTTCTATCACAGTTGAAATAGCTCTAGTCTTTTCGTTTTCATAAAATTGTCGAGACATTTTTGTGCTTTCAAATTATTTTCATTGACTGTGACATTGGCATTTATGCAAATAATTACAGAAAATTTACGACGCCTATGTTTGAATATCTTGGCAAAAACAGAATTACAAAAATAAAAAATAGGTGTTTCCATTTTTTTGGTCGCAATTGTACATATACACATACAGGAACAAGATACGTATAACAACTATTGCCTCGATTGTTGCACGTAAAATGCAAACTGTACAGTGGCGCGTGGCCTGTGGCTACCTGCTACGGGTGTCTGGCTTGGATTTGGGCGTGGCTTACTGCAAGGGTCCTTCCGAGGGTCCCTCCTACTGAACCACTTCCCCCTTTACACTTGCAAAACCGTACATGGTCTTTGAGAGTAAGTCAAGGCTCTTAAGAGTTAGTGAATGTAGTGAGAGTGTAAGGGTGTTCCTCCTCAATGAAGTAGTAGTCCTCAGTGGTGGCTAAACCAGCAGACGTCTACCAGTGACTTAATGTGTCATCTTTGGGTAAGAGTAAATTCAAAAGCCTCTTTCCCCCGTGTTACACTTCCGTTGCCCACTTAGCTATCGCCCAGTTATTCATCGACCGACTGACCCTCACCCAATTAACCGTGTCCAGGAATAAGTATATAATATTGATACTCACATAACTAATCATAGGTATATTCCTACTCTGCGCCACAATGGCCTCAACATGGCAAGTCCCCTCGGGTCCGAAGAAGACCGCAACACCATCGCAAATCATCTCGGTCATCGCCTTGGTGGCGAGCACGACATCGCCCCTGGTGTCGTTCCATCGGAGGGCGAGCCGTACGCCGGGCAACAGCTTCTGGTCCTGGTTGATGTTGTGGAGCGCGAAGGTGAGCGCCCCGGACACGGCCAGCCCCTGGCGGTCGTTGAGCTCGCCCTTGATGGCCGTGAGGTAGCCCACCGTGAGCTGCGGGAGACTGGCGGCGGCGGCGGCGCACGCGCGCTGGGCGGCCAGCAGCGCGCACAGCGCCAGCCACCCAACATGCATGGCTCACCACTCCCACCACCACACCTGCAACAACAACAATAAATAATTATTAAGTATGTAAGATTCATTTTTCCGAAGGGTTGACTGGGACAACCCTGGCTCCTTAGAGCTGTGTCACTGGTACGACACTACCGACTACGTGTGTATTTGAGTCTGGTGACCTTTAACAGGCTCGCTTTACGCAACCTTTGCGCGCTAGCTACGGCGTACGTAAAGCCGCGTACAGACCAAAATCAGCGAGCTGCTCGCGAACTGTTCGAGAGCTAAACGTCCACACCACTGTTTTCGAATCGAGACTCGAGTTCGTCATTTAGTTTGAAGGCAGTTCGTCAGAAGTTCGCTATAAAGCTACGCGTCCTGCATTTTCATTATTTTCAAATATATAAAAACAATGTCCACGTCGTCAAGCGAGGAAGAAAATATTGTTGCTTGTGCAAGTTTCTTAATTATAACAGCATTGAAAAAGAAGAAAGTAGAAAGAACCCGTAAAAGAAGGTGGTGGAGAAAAAATTTATTTGTAAACTGTGGCATGTTTAGAGCTGCACTAATTTCTTGAAGCGAGTCTTTCTTCATATTCCGCTTTTTGTGATGAGGATTTTTTGGATTCCATAAAATAGGATGCACTTCATATTGTTCGATTAAATTAATAATTTTCTCTTCACTCCACTCCATTGTTAAAAGAGCTAACTACACTTTTAAGATCGATCATCACCCATGACCGTCCACACTAGAACTGCTGTTCGCTAACACTTTCTTTGAAGTTACCGCTTATGTAGCGAACTTTGGCCGAACTCGAACCCGAACACGAACTGCTCGCGATCTCTGGTAAAGTCTGTTCGCTCCTAGCTGAAACAAGCCGATAATTTATTAGCCCAATAGTTATTACCACAAACCATAAACCACTTTCTTGAGCCTTTATTCATCAAACGGCGGTCAGTTGTAAATGGAGTGTTGAACAAGGATTGTATTCAGTTCGTTTTGATATATGCGTTTGTAAATTTTTAAGAGAATTTTTTGAAATTATTTTGAAATGTTTTTACAGCTAGGTATTATCATTGAATAGTTATAATTAAGAATTACTTGGAAAGACGTTTTCGGCTAATGACATTGTTTTCGGGTTTGGCCATCATCATAATTTCTAGGAATTATTTAATCTACTATTCATTTAAGTCACCCTTGATTGAATTTCGTTCCTTTATAATCCCGGTTTTCTTTCGTCTTAACTCAGTTTACATGTAACATTAGTTAGCAGAGGTTGTAAGTAAAATTTTAAATATGGAAATGTGGAGGCCCTGGGATGTCGACAATGCTTCTGCCAGTGTTAGTGACGAAGTAAATACCTGTGACACCGATTCCGACGTTGTGCAAAGTGATGAAGACACAAATTGTATTAAATATTTCATCAACGAACAAACGCAGCAAGTTATATTAAATGTGTATAATCATTTTGTAGAAGTGGGTGAAACAAATGCTCTGAAAGGAAAGTTGCCATTATTTGATTATTTTATGACGAGTATAACTGTATACTTGTAATAATGACATTTTCCCTTACTTATGCAGATTTCGAATACGTCCCTGTTCCACACTACCTGAGGATTTTCTATTTGTTTCTGGTAATATCTATTGGGGTAATAAAATATCGGCTTGTTTCAGCTAGGAGCGAACAGACTATACACACCGACTTCTGCAGAGGTTCGCGAGCTGTTCGTGAGCTGTTCGCGAGCTATTCGCGAACTTGGTCTGTACGCGGCTTGATATCTGCCTTGGTGTCTAGGATTTTGATATCATTGTTAATACTATAAAACTTAAACAACCTTCAAAGCCTTTTACGCAACTATATATAGCACCCGGCATTATGTCTAATAGTCTAGTCTGGTAGTTGTAATCTTGTAATATTCTTGCGCTTCTTATCGTACACACAAACGCCGTCACTGAGTCACTGGCACAGCCGGGCGTACTGGAGTACGCCCATTCTCCTTGCGTTACCCCTCCCTGGTGTAAGTTCACGCACACATAACCATAAACACACGGATGACAATACATACAACAGTGTCGCTTCTGTTGACGTTAGTCATGTATATTCTGTGGCTGTGTGTTCTGAAAGTGGCTAGCGTACATAGTAGAGAAACACCAAGTGAGAGGCTAAGGTCCATGAGGGGTCTGGGACCGTCTTATGGCCGTAAGCTAAGCTCTCACAATGGGCCAGGAATCCATAGACCTCTGGGAGGTCGAGCCGAAGGAAAAGTGAGAGACTGAGGTCCAGGAGGGGTCTAGGACCTACATATGGCCGTAAGCTAAGCTCTCCTAACGAGTCTAGGAAGGTCCTAATACCAATCCCCCCTCTAGTCTATGTCTATTTTATTAGATGATAATGCACGCATGTGATAACTGTTATGATCAGAATGACAATGTGTATTTATATCATTTAGGGAAACGCGTCCTAGCACACGAGCATTTGTGTTTGTGGAAGAGGGCGCCGTTAAGATCATTGCCGCTCGCTCAGCGAAATCAGTTTTGTAGCTAGTATGACACTAGTGCAGACAAACTTCTTACGTTCCCCCATTACTTTTAAGATTGCTAAGTATATTTCTCTCTGTCTGCTTTTATATGTGTTTGTCCTTGTTTAAAGCATAAGGGGAAAACACAGCCCGTGTTGTGAAGCAAATTGTTGGAGTGAGAGAGGAGATGTGTGTAGTAGAGGGGGAACATATTCTCCTAACACTTTCTCCTCCATAGTCTATCGTTCCGATTTCTGAAATAAGCGGCAAAGAGGGGTTTAGTAGAAATCAAATAACAGCTACACTAAAAGAGATAATGCAGATTTTTTTCACAGACTTACTACTAAAGGTGGGCGCTATGGGGGTGACCCAAACATTTTTTGTATATAGTACAGTTATCGTCTTGAAAATAAATTTTAAAATTGCCATTTTTATGATGATTTTTGAACTAAATTTAAATGCAACAGAAATTAATAATTATGCAAAATAATTGGTCAGCTCCATGCATTGATCTATCTACTATACAATGGTATCAAGTTTGAAGTTATAACTTAATATTTACGAGTGTAGTTTGATTTCTACTAAAGTGCTGTTTAGCGTACCACCGGCAATCGCCTTAACAGATCAAAAATAATGTGAAATGTATAATAAATTATTGCATGTATTAGCGCCCATATATTCTAGATCTAGAAAATAAATAGTTCTATAGTAATTAGCCCAACTTCACATGCAAGTAGCATTAATAGTCCTGACTCCAGACTATAAAGGAAAGAAAAGATTACAGTATAATATAGTAGGTACGTTTATAATATATATCTCTATTCGATATTCGAGTAAAATAATAAATTTTAAAAAAACCTAATTAAAAACTTTTATATTTTTTAGGGATGATGACATTTTAGAGTTATGAATAATATTAAAAAGGATAACGTATGTATTATCATAGAGATGTCATGTTGCTTCAATTTGTAGGGCTCCGAACGGCCAAAATCACAACAGCCCAAAATCCCAATGGAGGGTTATGATTTTGACGTCACACGCAAGAGAGAGTTGATGTAGAAGTTTTGATGGATTATCATAATACAAACAAACCATCGCCATTTTTAAAGTTCTGTCTTCTGTCACTTGTGTTCTGACATTTGAGTTTTACATAATTCAATGTCTTCGGATGGCCATCGAAGCTTAAAAGAATTTCACATTTGTTATGTATTCCTTATAGTTATAGCAGGAGTCGCTGTTGCAATGATCATACACTCACTTCGTATTTGACACTATCTTGCAAATGTCACCATGGCAGCGGTTTGTTTGTAATGTAGCAATGGAGTAAACTTAGTCACAAGTGTAGTTCAAGGAAAATATCAATAGATGGCAGCACGGAAATATTAGCCAAGACGACAAATCTATAAATTCAGCAAGAATCTGTTCAATCAGCAAAATATATCATGGCAGCCATGGTTCTTATAGTAGTCTGTAGATGGTTTTGTATTCGCGAATAAAATTAACTTGCAGCCATCTTGTGGTAGTAAGTTGAACTATTATTTTTCGTACAGTATTGGAGATCGTCATTATGCAATAGTTGGTGATATCGTTGTTTATTTGGTATAGTACTTATTTGTTAAATTTAAAAAAAATCTGTTGTGGCCAGCACAAGACCTCTCGCCATTTCCATATTAGGCTATATAAGTATTGAATTGCACTTCCCTTTCAAACCGTCGTTTTATAACAAAAAAATACAGAACTTTACCCAAATACTGTTTTTTATTGTATTTAACATGTCTTCTGCACACATATAATTCTAATTATATCTATTTTTCATTGTATGAGGAAGTTTCTAAATGTCAGAGATTCTTCCAATTCATTAACCAGATTGGCGGTATTTCTGATGGATATATGCATTTTACCTATAATTTCAAATATTTAATTAATAAAACAATAAGAAAGATTAAATATACTTCCCAGAAAAAGCTGTCAGAATGTCACTGAAACTGTTTATTTTTGACACTGACATGTGTCATTTAAAAACTATGTTATAAACATTGGAATTTGTTTTTGTTTTGTTTCCTTAATGCCTTGGCCTCTGCGATTAAATTACTCTATATATTATAGTGTCTTTATCTCTAAATCTATACAAGATATAATAAAAATTTTAAGTGTATTAGATGGAGAATTTTATGTTCTTCAATATTTAATAACAAAGAAGAATCGTGTCTACAATATCCAGACATACACACATACACACATCCACACACACACACACAGACATTATTTTAAAAATGGTATAATCAGGTTCTAGGGATCTTAAATCGTGCTTATTTACTGAAATCTGAATATGCGAATTTTAGCATGATTCCAATACCTCTCTTAGCGAGAGGTAAAAAACTGCAAATATAAATTTATTTTTCTACTTGTAATATTTCTACAGATTCCAAAAAGATTTCAATGCATGTATGGGTATGCAAATTGTACATTATGCAAGTATTCGAAACGTAATAAATATAATTATTATTTTACTAGATAAAATGTGAGAAAATGACAAGTGCAACATCCATGTAATATTGGTTGCTGGATCATCAATACATTGTTTATGGCCGTTTGCACCGCTTCTACTTAAATATTAAGTACACCTTAAAAATAAAAATATGTTGCACCAATTATTAAGGGCCCCTTACATTGCAAACAGCTACCCTTAAGTTAAGGCGGTAGGCCATTTGTTACTTAAGTCTACCTTACGCTAAGCCGTACTCATACGCATGCGTCGAAGAATTTTTACTTGACATTTGTATTTCAACAAAATATTTTACAGCTTTTGATACTAAGGTTCGATTTACAAAATGCATTTTGAATTTAATATAATAGAAGACGACGATGATTTAGATGCATTAGAATAATAAAAGAAAATGGAATTCCGCGAAATGTATATATAACAGCGCAAACTATTTTCAATATTTTTTCGAATTAAGTTTTTTTTAAACACTTTCGATTGACACAAAATACTGTATTAGATTTACTAGCAAGTATTGAACATGACCTGGAATTTTCACGTATTTCAATATTTTTCTTATAAAAAATAGCTGGAATAATAATAGGGGATTCCAGTTCAATCGAATTAAAGAAAAATAGTAAAAAAATACGAATGTATATTTTTGTAATATGCTTGGTTAACGAAATGCCCCTCAGACACCCAATCCATGTGAACAATCACTCCCATTTCGAAAACAATGTCAGTGCACGGCCGAGGCGCTAATCGTCTCCGATCTCTTTTCTTCCTTCTTTAAATCGTTTAAACTGTTCGAAAACTTGAGTACTAGATAGTAAAAAAATACTGAATAACGAATATTAATAAAAAAATGAAATGGTATAATTGAATTTTTCCGAAATAAGGGGTTTTTTGTTATAGGGCTTCGACACAAATATAAAATCAATATATAATATTTTGATTGGCAACCGAAAGACCGCCTATACATGCATAACAAATAGCGCGTTAGGAGGTAGGGGTTACTACTAATGGAATTTAAGAAATTCAAATTCGAAAAGAGGGGCTAACATTCCTGTACTGCAGTTTTCAAACAGTTTTTATTTTAACATAAATTTCTTGCATTAAACTTAACAATTTAAATACACCTGTAATTATAAAATATGAAGACTTATACAGTGTTATAATATTCATTTATTTTATGTAAATATAACTTAAGATACCATATATTTCAAGAACATTAAGGTCTATGATGAAAAAAGTATGATAAAAAAACACATAAGCGTGACGTCACGTCAATCTTTTCAAAATTCGGGAGACCATAACTCGCTTATTAATAGGAATTTTTTCGCCGGATTTTCATCAATAGTCTTAGTTTTCCTATTTTTCATATGAAATTATAAAAAAAAAAAAAAATGGTGGAATCCGCCCATTACAATTTGGGAATAAAAGCAAGTCACATGGCACTAGGTCAAGTGTATTTTGTATTTCGTCAAAAATGACTTGCCGGACAGGGCGTTTTGTTCCGGTGCGTTGTCTTCATGGAAAATCCCGTCCTTTTTCTTCTCACCCGTGTATGAAGGGTTATCAAAACCTTCTTGTAATATTCTTGGTTAACGAAATGCCCCTCAGGCACCCAATCCTTGTGAACAATCACTCGCATTTCGAAAACAATGTCAGTGCACGGCCGAGGCGCTAATCGTCTCCGATGTTGCCAAATTTACAGGGAAGCCGGAAAAAAGTAAATCTTGTTATTTAATTGCCACACCTCGTATTTCAAACATTACACAGCAAAATTCATACAATCATTAATATTAACAATTTCACACTCTAATACTCCATCATAAACAATAATTCACATTGATATCTTAATTCCGTAATATTAATTTATTACCTTGCGATCCACGCTTATGATAAAGTAATGATAATGACAACACTTTGTCAGTTCGACAGGTCTGGCTGAACACTAACAGAAAGTATACATCACCATTACATTGCCGATCTATTATCAGTGTTATCAACACACTGATAGCAGAGATAAAGGATGTAAACATAATTAATTATTGATTATAGAATATTGTAATTCAGACTAAAATTAGACAAAGTTCCGTGTTTTTATCAAGTGATAATAATAGTAATAAAAAGATTAGTACAAGGTATTTTATCTCGACATTTTATTCAAATATCATAATTGATATATTGATAATAAATGCAGTAAAATGGAAGTGTGGCTTTGGAAAGTTTGCGGCAAGACACTAATGACAATTCACATAACCTCACAATAAATAATTATACCTATAGTGCTGCCCTCTCTATGTTAGACCACGAGCTTTTTAAACCACCTTCGAATAATAATGGCAGACATTCCGGAGCGGTAGATTCTGCACTATACTTAATACGGACCACCAGTATAACGTTAACAATAGCTTTGTTCGATGATATGTACTAGGCCGCCCTAGTGTTAACTTTCTTACACTACCATGTTTTATGAGAAACGGGCAGGTTCTGGCAGGCTGTTCGATGACAAAAATTTTAAGAACTAGTGCTCACGTTTCTGACCTGACTCGCGAGGTGGTGTAGAAAGTGCAGAGTAGGAGTGGGGGTAACTAAATGTTGTTCGGTAGACATTTTAATTCTATCCTATCTACACATCTGTTTATTAACCTAAAATTTTACACATTGAGAAAATAAAATAATGGATTCAGATATAGTATATTCTCTTTGTTTAGTTATATAAAGAATTAATTAATATATCTGTCTCTGAATCTGATGAAGAATCAAGTGATGATTGATCTTCGTCAGAATCGTTTATTAGTTCAAACATTATGCTCTTTAAAACAGACATTTCTGCAGTCACTTCTTTACAGCTTTATGATATGACTGTGTTTATAAACAACCTAACCTTTTACACCTTTGGCTACGCTTGGCTTGATTACTCACAACTGGGCAAACTTGCCCAAATATACACTAGTGTGTTTTATGAAACCACAATAATTAGACTGAACTAGTGTACACTACACTGCACTATTCTGCTCTGCACTTCAAGCACTTCTCATCGAACAGAGCTAATATATATATATATATATATATACAGGATGTCTCTTAAATAGGGGGACAAAATAAGACGATTTAACCAAACTTGCTTCTACCGAAAAGTGTATCATTTACCCAGAATTCTGCTTCAAAGTTCTTTGAAAAAAAATTAATTTTGCTTATAATAACAGAACGCTTTAAACGATTTGGATGAAATTTGGTATGACACTTCATATGGTTATAAGTCATCTTTTAAGGTGATACTTGTTATTATTAGTGAACCACTAGTGAATGAAATTATTTTTTTTCGGAAAGATACGTTCAATAGTAAACTTTTCTCTCTCTGTTTATTTTGTGATATCTGTTACGGTTCAGACAGAAAAAAATAAAACCTGAGTGACTGCACCGTGAATTTTTTTAAAATAAATTTAATCTAGCAATCTTTCCAAATGTCAAACAATGAATTTTTAATGACAGTAACAATTGTTTATGGGTTGTCAAAAAATTCCTTCGCAACATTCAGAAACTAGTAACATCTGTTTGTTCGACCTAATAGTATTTTACTACCATTATTATAAATAACACGAATAAATATTGTTTGACATTTGGATAGACTGCTAGATTAAATTTATTTTAAAAAAATTCACGATGCAGTCACTTAGGTTTTATTTTTTTCTGTCTGAACCGTAACAGATATCACAAATTACACAGAGAGAGAGAAAAGTTTACTATTGAATGTATCTTTCTGGAGAAAAATAATTTCACGTTATCGGCGTGGCCATTAAAAAGTTATGGTCTAATCAATGTTGGGACACCTAAGTTTTATACATTAGTGGTTCACTAATAATAACAAGTATCACCTTAAAAGATGACATAACCATATAAAGCGTTCTGTTATTATAAGCAAAATTAATTTTGTTTTCGAAGAACTTTGAAGCAGAATTTTGGGTAAATGGTACACTTTCCGGTAGAAGCAAGTTTGGTTAAATCGTCTTATTTTAGCCTCAGGAATCTGTGGTTAAGCCATGTCCCCCTAGTTAAGAGACACCTGTATATATATATATTCACTACTAGGCTAGGAATAGGAACCCACTATTATTTACCTTTATTTGACATGAGAAATTGTTCTTCACTACCGCTTGCTTGTAACCATGTCAATAATAATTTATTATTAACCTAGGTCTATAATGCAAACTGTCACTTTTCAATCAAACTCAAGCCTCCAAATCCAAATATTATTTAACTCATTAAACTCAAGAAAGGTGTTAAGTATATAATTTAAAGTTGCCGCTTAATTTTAAATTGACCTACGCTGCCGCCTCGCCTGGCCACTGTGCTGTTTCGGTGAAAATGAGAAACGTGTAGATGTAGGATTGAACAAATCACTATTTTTTTTGTATTTGTAGGTAAATACATTTCAATAGATTTATTTAAAAATAATAATAAACTAATAAGGCTGCTGACTGTAACAGCACACAGGCCCATAAGTGAGGTTATCAAACCAGCGAAATGAGCGAAACGTCAGATAAAAACAAATGCAGCCTACTTTGTTTTTGTGAATATTAACAAATTAGTAACGTAATTATTCATTTCAAAATGATTATCAATAAAAAACTATCAAATAAAATTTATGTGCTAGTAATGAAAAAAATAGTATATAAACCACGGTTGAGAAGATCGCCCTCGGGTTACAATATTGACGCTGGGTCAATAATAATTATTATAATAAAATTTTAGGCATAAAGATTAATATATCAATTAATAAAAAAATTATATGAACTGAGTAAAAAAAATTGAGAACCATGGATGAAAAATAAAATAATTGCTAGGAAAAATATGTAATTGTAATCTATAATGCGTACTTTAAAAAAGTGCTAATGTTAATTAATTTTATCTACATATAACATAAACATAAATATTTGTAATTAAAATGCTCGTATAATGTACTTAATGAGCTCATTTCCAATTAGGAAGGTCATAAAGTGTTTCTTTGTTTTACATGTTCTATTGTCTATTATTAGATTTTTGTTTAAATTTCAAATTTGTTCTACTTTTAATTTAAAAACTATAGAAAAAAAATCTGTTATTACCAGCACAAAACCTCTCGCCATTTCCGTATTAGGCTATATAAGTATTGTACATATTTGACATTTCTGATATACACAAAAACACATATCCTCTTTATATATTTTTATATTTTTTAATTCATTCTATTCATTCTTATTCTTCTAATGTTCGAGATTCTTACAATTCATTGATGAGATTGGCGGTATTTCTGAAGGGTATATATGTAATATATGTATCGATAATTATAAATATTTAATTAATAATAAAATAAGAAATATTAAATGTACTTCCCAGAAAAAGTCTTCAGTAATGTCTCTGGCTTTTTGACACTCACATTTATCTGTCAATTACAAACATTTTAATTTTTCTACTTGTTTTCCATGGGCTGCGAGATTCATTTACAACTTATTCTTTTATATACCGTGAGTATTTTTTAACGTGAAACATTGGGGGTGTCATATCCATGGTTACGACATTTGATTGACAGCAATGTATTTGCGTGTCCCATTTAATATGAAACATAGGGAACGAATTTGACAGAAGTATTATATTTAAATATTGTAAGAAATTTAGCCTAGTCAGGAAACCACTCGAGCGCACTAAACATATTTCGGGCACAAGGTACACACAATATTTTTTCTACAACTAAATTTAATTTTTAGAAAACAGGTATAATTATTTAAACAAAATTAACCTTTAATAACATCTTGTCAATGTGACATTTGATTGACAGCAATGTATTTGCCTGTCTCATTTAACATAAAACATAAGGAATGAATTTGGCAGAAGTATGATATTTAAATATTAAATTTAGCCAAGTCAGAAAATCACTAGTGCGCAAGGTGCACACAATATTTTTTCTATAACTAAATTTAATTTAGAAAGCAGGTACAATTATCTAAACAAAGTAACCTCTAATGACGTCTTGTCAAATGTCAAATTCGTTCCCTATGTTTCATTATAAATGGGACAGGCAAATACATTGCTGTCAATCAAATGTCAAGTTGTACCCATGGATACGACAAACCCAATGTTTCACGTTAAAAAATACTCACGGTATTTATATGTCTCTATCTGTAGCTCCATAGAAGATGTAATAAAATTTTTAAATGTATCGGGTAGACATTTTTATATTCTTTAATATTAGTAAGAACAGAAATTTTCAAAAAATACAATTTAGAAGATTTTTTTAAAGAAACTATTACTTCCGGTTGTTCAATTGTTACCAAAATCTAATCAGCTCTTCCCAGGAATGTCAGATTGATGAAATTGCTTATAATCGGATTATATGGACTTAGTTATCCACTAAAATCTGGATATGCGATTTTTAGCATGATTCCAATACCTCTTTTAGCGAGAGGTAATAGTGGTCCTTATTCTCGTCGTACGTTTCTTCATTGATAACTGTCAATTTACATATCAACTTGTACAACTCCAAAAATATAAAAGAATTCAAAATAACATTCATTTCCTCAATACATCTCACTTTAACATTTTGAGTACCACTGACTCACATATCAAACAGAATATTTCCTCATGTACAAATTTGTACAAAGTGACATTATAATTCTTGGCGAGTGTTATGGAAATAATAGCGAAATGCGCGCGATGCTTTTGAGTTGAGTTAAAAACTCGCGTGGTACCGAAATGCATGATTGTTTACAAGCAGAGTCGTTGGGAATTATGATAATAAGTTACATTCACATTTGAGTAAATTAAGGAGAGATTCTATTTTTAGACGCGTGGTTAGTGGAAGGACAAACACTGATAATTGCTACAAACATGTTGGTGGGCAGGATCGGACTCAGGGAAAATTACACTCACGATCAAAGAAAAAACTGTGAGAAAAATATGTTATCAAATCATTATTTATTGTTGATTATAAATGTCTATTTTAACCAAATCTGACGTTTGCTGATATATTTTGTTAAGTAGTTTAAAGGTGAAATGAAAGGGCTTAAATGGGTCCACGTATGTTGTAAGATTCTTTAATTAAGGACGTTTCGGGCTTAAACCTTAAGGCAAGCCCATGTTCAGATAGTGAGACATTATTGTTAGTAAAAACAGTTTTACAGAAAAAGTATAAAATATTTCTTACCTAACGGTGAATATACAGAGTCGGGTAGAATGACCTCCCTGATTTGAAGGGTTAATTGTAAGAAAACGGTTCAAGATACATAAAAAAGGTTTTTATTGCTCAAAAGTACATATAATGCTGTTTTATTTTCACGATGTTTGGAAAATGATATCGTCCAAATGGCGGCCATGGCGAGTAATGCACATATTGAGCCTTTCGACAAAGCGCATTTTCATCTTTGTGGCACAGTAAATAAAAAAAAATTTCGTTACTGGGCATCTAAGAACCCTCGTGTACTGCATCAAAGATCTCTTCACAGCCCCAAAGTAACAGTTTGGTGCGTTGTGTCCTCTATAAGCATTATTGGGCCTTATTTTTTGAATCCGAAGGATTAACTGTTCTATTACCGTCAATTCGGCTCGCTATTGTGACATGGAGAACTTTTTGCCCCCAAAATGGAAGAGTATGGCGAGGAATACGACACAGAAGCCTTCTGGTTTCAGCCACGGCCCATACTGCCCGTCGATCTCGCGAAATTCTGCAAGAGCTCTTTCCCGGTCGCCTGATCTCTCACCGGGAGGATGTTCCATGGCCCTCTCGCTCCTCCGATTTGAGCCCGTGCGACTTTTTTCTGTGGGGATATGTAGCTTGAAGCTCTGAAGGAGGCGATTGAGGACGTCATCGCTGGAATTTCGCAAGATATACTGGGAAGAGTAGCCGAAAACTTCTTTGAAAGGCTCAATATGTGCATTGCTCGCAAAGGCCGTCACTTGGACGATATCATTTTCCAAACATCGTGAAAATAAAACGGCATTATATGTACTTTTGAGGAATAAAAACCTTTTTTATGTATCTTGAACCGTTTTCTTACAATTAACCCTTCAAATCAGGGAGGTCATTCTGCCCCACCCTGTACAATAATACAGATAAATTTTATTACAAAATCTTAAAATTGAATTAGACTCAATGATCTATAAAAACTACATTGATAAAAAACAGGTGGCATAATACAACCAATGAAGTGGAACCATCCATACACATACACATTCACACAAACATACAGATATCATCGCGAAAATGTTAAAACGAGGTCATTTACCAAAATCTCGATATGCTATTTTTAGCCAGATCCTTGGAGGCCATAAGCTACCTTTTGTCGCGAAAATAAAACTTGAAGGGCTGAAATAGGAGATGAAAATTTGTCTGGAGAACCCATCATTTCTTCCGCTGAACCAATTTTGATGAATTTTGGTATAGAGATAGATTGGATCTTGGAGAAGGAAATAGGCTACCTTTTGACGCGAAAATAAAACTTCAAGGGGGTGAAATATAAAAATTCATATTTATGCTTCTGGTAAGAAATAAAGAGTGTTTTAGAGTTTTTCAAAAATCATCCCTCAAGGCGGTACAATAGGGGATGATTTCAATTATTTTTTTTTATCTTTGTATCTTTGTTAAGTTTTAACCGTCAGCAGATTTTCGATACATGTCGGAGAGATAGCTTGCATCATATGTACATAAGTCAAAGTACTCGAGACATGTTTAGAAAAGGGCGCTGTAAGTAGAGATGCACTCGATTTCGAGCTTTGGCCCGGCCCGGCCCGAAGCTCGCCTCAATTTCGAGTCGATCATCGAGCCGGGCCGAAGATATTTTTTATCGGGCCGAATCGGGCTAATCATTTTCAAAAATCGAGGCGAGTCGGACTTTTGATTTTGTCTCGGCTCGAAAAATCTTATAATTCAATCAAATGCACAGTTTCCTTAATATTTTAATGAAAATGGATGAAGTTAAAAAGGATCAAAATGATTTAATAACAACACACTTCACATATTAATAAATAAAAATGTATTATTTTACTTCAAGAATTCAAGGTTATTCATTAAAGCATAATAATTATATTGTGATGTTGTTATTATTGTTGTTATTACTCGTATACTTAAATAAGTGATTTTTGTTCCTACCATAATGATTTCTTGTGTTATTTTTGAGCAGAAAGAAAGTTAGATAAAAAATCCTTATGTAAATTATAATTATATTTTTTACCTCCCGCTACCCTTGGTAAGGGAGGAATAGGGATCGTGCTAAAAATCATGTATCGAGATTTTAGTAAATGACCACGTTTTAAGGTCCCTAGAATCCAATTTTAACATTTTCACGATGATGTCTGTATGTGTGTATGTGTGTGTGTATGTGTGTGTGTATGTATGTATGTGTGTGTGTGTATGTGTAGGAATTTTGTCTTCGCTCTAACTCAAATACTACCATACAGAAAATTCTGAAACCTTGTATTTCTACCCTATTCTAATATGGAAAGATCCCATTAGATTTTGGTGTAAATCGGATAACCGGAAATAGCACTTTACCTGAAGCTCATAATGGTTTTTCTTCAAAAAATACCATTAAATGCGAATTTTTCGCATTTTGTCATTATGAAAATTAAAGATTATTGAATTTTCTATAGGAATACATTAATACTTTTTCTATATAATTTACAGATAAATTTCAAAATAATTTTTTTTAACATCCCGAAGCCTAAGATAAACACAATTTCTTTGTTACACATCATATTTCAAATGAATGTAACTGACAGGTGAATGTCACTGTCAAAAAACTAATCACTTCAAATTAATAATAGTGACATTTTAAAAAGAAAATAGTAAATAAATCAATAGTTTTATGCAATGGAACAGTTTGCAGCGTTAGTAAATACGTAAGTATGTATTTAAATTAATAAAAATGGATAGGAAAGTGTGGCGAAGGAAGATTGTTGCGTAACTATTATTGTGGTCCGGATGGGGTTATTCGCTACCGAAAATCGGTCGCTTTAATATGTTCTTATGTATGAATGCTATGATGATTGTGGAGAGGCGAAAGAAGAATGTTGTTAAAAGAGTGAAGTGAGTCAGCTGAGCTCTTACTCTTATCCCTTTTCTTATTGTTACTATTGTTTCCGGGTATTTGCTAACCCCCTAAGTGGGAATCGAGTGATTTTATGTACGTATGTATGTATGTATGTAAAAATTAAATAGCGGGAGGTTTTGTGTTGGCCACATCAGATTTTTTATATAAGATTTGTGAAAAAGTTGTTTAAATTCTTTGGTAAACAAAGTGTTAAATACTCGTAGGTCTGTAATTTTTATAACAAACTTACACTAGAAGGGTCTCTTTTTTAACTACTTATGTTAACTAATGTTGAAAGTTATAAGAATGTAGAGGTTTGGTTTTTATAAATTTTGACAAGAAAAAGTTAGACATTTCCCTTAACATAAAAATCAACATTAGGAATGCCGAATGCAAACAATATCGAGCTTTGGCCCGGCCCGGCCCGATTTCGAGTAAATTTTCGAGCCGGGCTAGCTAATTTTTTTGTCGAGTCGATCTTCGAGTCGGGCCGGTAATTTTTATTTTCGGTCCAAACCTCAAAGCCCGGCTCGGCCCGGCCCGAATGCATCTCTAGCTGTTAGGTGCGGTGCGGGGATCGGGTGGGCAGTGGGCGGAGCCTGTTACATGTACGATGCGAGGTAGGTTACCGACCGGCTCCCTACGCAGCGCATGTCTCAGAAGTAAATGTGAAAAATTACTGGTACACGTGTAGCTAATCATTATTTTAGCTTTACCCGTGCGAATGATTATAAATGTGAATAAATCGAAAAAAAAGTGATTGGACAGAAATGTGTAGTGAAAGATGATTAATTCATGAATGAATTCATGTAATCCAATAATGATTTATATTTATAGCCCGCATAATGACCTGAAAATTAAGTTAACTTTTCTTTTATCTAACCCAAGCACGACAAAAATATAATTCCCTTCTGAAATGGGGGCAAAGATAATATCTAGACATTTTTATTTTTTCGGGAAAGAACGCCAGTAATCCGATAAAAAATAATAAGTTTCGCATTTCTTCACAACGCAGTAATTCTTTTTCTGCGACGCCTACGGAGAATTTAATTATGAAAGATGGAAAAGCAAATCAACAATATTTCTCGTTACGAAATATCTTGACGTTTTATAAGAGCAATTTTAGCTGAAGAAACATGATGAATAATAAAAAGTTAAAGACAGACATTTATGAGACCACAACGCAAAATATGGTTATATGGGAATTACCGAAGCATGAAATAAGATACTCACTCATACATACTTGAATTTTGGGAAAAATTGATTTCGTATATTAATTATTAACGTTTAGTTAAGGACTGTACTGAAATAAAATTCATATGAAGAAATATTTACATCATCTTACATAAGACAAATGCAGCAATGCAGGTACGTTGCAGGGTTGATTTCATCTTAGATTTGCTTTTGTTTTTTTTTCCAAAACTTACCATAGACTACTAGATAATGGAGCAAAAATGATTTTAGTTGATATTTTTATTATTTTCCGTCACCTTTAGGTAAGGAAGGTATTGTCTTTGGTCAAAACATTTGGTGGTGTTTTTAATAAATAAGCCCGTTTTAGGGTCCCTATACTATATGAATTTGCTATTTTTTTCGATGATGTCTGTATGTGTGCGTGTGTGTGTGTCCGTAGAAATTATGATTCTTTCGTATTCCTCTTTTTACCTCCTTTTTAGTAAATGACTACGTTTTAAGGTCCCTAGAATCCATTTTTAACATTTTCACGATGATGTCTGTATGTGTGTATGTGTGTATATGTGTATGGATTTTATCTTCGCTCTAACTCAAATACTATCATTCAGAAAATTCTGAAACCTTGTTTCTATCCTATTCTAATATGAAAAGAAGCCATTAGATTTTGGTGTAAATCGGATAACCGGAAATGTCACTTTACCTGAAGCTCATAGTGGTTTTTCTTCAAAAAATACCATTAAATGCCATTTTTTCGAATTTTATGTCTTATGAAAATTAAAGATTATTGAATTTTCTACAGGAATACATAAATACTTTTTCTATATATTTTACAGATAAATTTAAAAATAATTTTTTTTATTAGTCGCAAAGCCTAAGATAAAAACTATTCCTTTGTTACACAGTTCATTTTCCAAATGAATGTAACTGACAGTAAATGTCACTGTCAGAAAACTTATCACTTCAAATTAATAACAATGACATTTTAAAAAGAAAATAGTAAATAAAGCAATAATTCTCTGCAATGGAACAGTTTGCAGCGTTAGTAAATACGTAGGTAGGTATGTATTTAAATTAATAAAAATGAAATAGCGGGAGGTTTTGTGTTGGCCACATCAGATTTTTTTTACCTCGCGCTAGCGTAGGTGAGGGAGTATGGGGATCGTGCTAATAATCTCGTATAGAGATTTTAGTGAATAAGCACGTTTTGATGTCCACAGAATCCGATTTTAACATTTTTACAATGATGTCTGTGGGTATGTGTGTTGTATGCGTGTGGGTATGTGTGTTGTATGCGTGTGGGTATGTGTGTGTGTATGTGTGTGTATGTGTGTGTATGTGTGTGTGTGTGTGGATCGTGTGGTGACGTTTACTCAAGTACTATCAATCAGAAAATTTTGATTACCCATTCTATAATAATGTGGGAATAGCTCATTAGTTTTTAGTGTATATCGGATAACCGAAAGTATCACTTATAAAGCTTTTAACAGTTTTTCTTGTAAAAATTCACTTACAGTCTTCAATTCTACGATAATAGTATTTAGTAAATAACTTGAAATAACTTTAAATATTTAATTAATTTTTGTACCTCATCTTGCCAATGATGCCTCAAACAAAAACATATTTCAATAACAATTTTGACATATTTAAATAAATGCCACTGTCTGGAAATAATTACATTAAAATTAATAATGAAACCGTGCTAAGAAAGAAGATTGTATTGATTCTATTGAAATTAAGGTTTGTAAAAATAATATATTTTCCCTTATACATAAACCTTAGATGCACATTATGACCCGATTTAAGTTTGCTATATTTGCAACACTATAAATCAAACAGCTGTCAATAAGCACGTGTTATCAAAGTGTCAAATATTAGTTTACAACTACACATTAACGAAATGGATCATGTAAAGCAATAGATATATGCAAAGGAACTTAATATAATTTGCAGGATTAGTAAATATGTTGGTATGTATTTAAATTAATAAAAATTAAAAAGCGGGAGGTATTGTGTTGACCACATCAGATTTTTAAGGGTTGCGACGTCTCCCCTACGTATATTTGATTACATTTTCCTCATTCGACCTGGGGAGAACAACTGTAACAAATATTTATAATGATAACGCAAAAAAAACTTAGCCGGAAACTTTTGTCCAACGCTGAAAGTGATAAATATTATTAATAACAATATTTATTTACTTTAACGATCAACATTATTTACTACAAGAAAATGTTTTTAATTTAAATAGTAAATTCTGCGAAGTGAAAAGTGTCATCATTCTCCAATGAAAAACATTGTAAACAACAAATTTTTCAATGATGATAATCTCGTAGATTACTTCATAGTTTATTCTAGTATGTATATTAAAATGTGTATAATAGGGTCCTCCACCGTAGTAACAAATTAGAACAAGTTATATTAAAACTAAACCTTAAAACTGTATATTAAGGACTATCAAAGTTTAAAAATAGTTATTAGTTTCTAAAATAATTGAGATTTTATTACCATTTCCTCATCTCTATATCTAGGTCACACATATATTCTATTCCAAATCTTTATACTTTCAAATCTTCTGCTATCGCCTTTTTGAAATACGGAATCCATTTGCAAGTATATAAATGCAGAAAATAACAACAATAAAACAACAAAAATAAACCAAATAATACTATTTTAAATTTATGATGTCATGACAGATTACAAGCGTTGGTATGAAAGTAAAAGAAATGTTGAATGACATAGGCTACCAGTGGTAATCAATTCTTGGACTATAATATGTACGTAGTATTTTTATTATGACATTAAATTACTTATTAACCACCCATATTTCCAATTATTCACCCCAGGGGTTATTTTAACATATTTATACATTTTATAAGCGCTGAAAAAAAATATATTTATGTGACTTCAATTATTTGCCAAATCCACTGTTTGAGAACAAAATCATCTCTATATCCACGTCACAGAATATTAAAAAAATTATTACGGCTTAACGAATAACAATAAAGAATTTCTAAAATTACATATCACTTTCAGTTTAGATGAAGTTTTGTAAAAAAATATAAAAAAATATAGTGCAGGACCCTATTATAGAGTTTAATGATTTTCCTCGTTGAATTTGTCTCTTAATCCGCCCCTGTTCACAACTCAAGCACATTACATTATACTGGGCGGGCAGTGGTATTTAATTCTAAATTTACAGAGCGTCAATGCTCTTATATTAGGCATTTTAAGGCTTTCGAAGTAATCCAATCCTTGAGGCCGAGGAGACATGATTCATTCTTGGAATTAATTGATTAATATGACTAACATCATCAGCACGATAACACAAGATAAACTTCATGTATAGTATACTTAACATTTGTAACTTACCATCCCATACGATGTATTTATATGTTTAAAATTATAAATATCTGTAAAAAATTGCTTGTGTAGTGAAATCTGGCAATTATGAATGATAAGTATTGGGTTGTGAATGATGTAAACATAATTGAAATTGAAAATAACATGCAAAATATTTTATACATACAGTTGAACCATACATTTTTAAACCTTATCAAATATTATTAAAATATCTTTCAGAACTCATATTATTAATTGGAAAAATACTACCTTTTTTTTTAGTTTATGTTCTGTATTTATTAATTTAAACCCAACGTTTCGGCACCATAAACTGGTGCCTTCTTCAGGGGATACATTGACATAAATATGTTAAGTAACAAAAATAGCAAGTAACCAGATAAATTAAAAGAAGAGATGAGTGAAATTAAAAATATTTTTATGAAGAATGGATATTCTGTGTCTTCTATTGAAAAATGTCTTAAAGCAAATAGAACAACAAACAATGAAGAGGAAAGGAACGTATTATATGGATCGCTTCCTTATGTTAAAAACGTAACGGACAAGATTGGTAGAATTCTTCGTAAGAAGAACATGAAGATTTCGTTTTCACCATATGTTAAACTTCGACATATGTTGAAACAAGTGAAAGACGTCATCCCTCTTAATCATCAGGGATTTACAGAATTCCATGTGTCTGCGGGAGAGTTTACATCGGCCAGACTGGTAGAACTGTCTCTACAAGATTGAGCGAACATCATCGATCGATCAGATTGAACCAGCCTGAGAAATCGTCCGTTGCAGAACATGCCTTGGAAGAATTCCACCAAATTAAATTTGAAGATACGAAAATTATTGCAAGACCTTCTCGACTTAACAACAGATTAATTAGAGAAGCCATTGAGATTTATAAAACAAGAAATATCAATCTCAATCATTGTGACGGATTAGAACTTAGTCGCGCATGGCTTCCAATATTAAATATATTGTAATTTGTAATATGTATACAATTTTTATAAACTTTTTCTAACATCTGTTTATAAAGAGTACGGCTGCGGTATTTCGCTACCGATAAAGCGTCTCTGAGTTATACAGATCATTTCTCTGCCAGTTTTTGGGACGGTTTTTCCTCTGGCAAAAGGAGATTTTTTCCTGAGAAGATGCATGTTCGCCGTCCATGTTATTGCCGGGCATGCATATATTGCCTAGAAAATTGTATACATAAAAAAGGTAACATTTATGAATATTTCTTGTTACCTTGTTTACTTGTTATTTTTGTTACTTAACATATTTATGTCAATGTATCCACTGAAGAAAGCACCAGTTTATGGTGCCGAAACGTTGGGTTTAAATTAATAAATACAAAACATAAACTAAAAAAAAGGTAGTATTTTTCTTATCATATATGTACATTAATAATTAATTGTGATCCTACCTACATGTTTAATATACAGGGTGTTTAAAAAATAGAGGTCATGGATCTAAAGGTGGATAATACATCTCAAAACAAAAAAAAGTTCATATAAACATATATCCGGAAATGCCTAATTTCAGAGTTATAGCGATTTTAATATTTTATTTCTGTCATATACAACTCATACTTTTGACATTACAATACAATCATAGTGGCTGTTTACAATGGAAAACAATTGAAGATAGTATTTGCTTTCCTAAAATTTCATAAAAAAAAAAATTATTATTAAATATAATGATTCACGAATAATACAGGTTATTGCAGTATTTCATTGCCATTCACCGATAAAAATGTTGACCAATTTATCTGTTTGTGATCTTTAACTGTTGAATTAAATGCCATAGCTTATTGACATTTTAATAAACTTTATGTAGTAAACGTAAACAATAATTATTTTATTTCAAAGTAAAAGTAATTTTAAAATGTAACTGTAATAAAATTATGTACAATATAAATAATAAGAATGGTTTTAATATTTTTTAGACAAATTAATAAAATTCTGACTTCACTCTCCTGACAAATAATAGTGGTTTAGGACCGTTTTCATAATAAACTTTAACACTTTAAATTAAAATTAATTTTTTGTTCGTTTGTATAATATAGCTTTAGCACTTTAACGAGCACTGTAGAATTACTTTACAATAAGATAAAGCCTTAAAATAATGTTAATTAAAGTTTTAAAATGCGCCTGATGAAGAAAACAGTCCTTACTACTTAACAAATCAAATATAGTCAGAAAAATTAACTCTATCGGGTTCAGCAATAAAACTATAAATATCGTAATTTTGATGAAGCGGCATATCACTTACTGTTTGCATTATAACATTGGGTGTAAACTGCTTATTTTTTTGCGCAGCTTTGTTAAAAAAAGACATGTTTTGTATAGAAAAGTAAAGTAAAATAATCTTACTTTTCCTTTAACATAAATGCTATTTTTGTTTGAAATAATTTCTTATTCTTCATTCCAAAAGAGCGGCGCCACTGGTCTCTATACATATCTGGATAGTGCATAGCGGCCAGGTTAGATACTATTTGAACGCCGCCATGTTGGAGAATTTGGGCACAATTTTAGTTGGAGATTGAAACCTTCCTAGTTAATTTAAAGTTAAAAGTTATATGATCTTATTGGAAATTTTCCTACAAATATGATGGTGTTATTCGGAATGTTCTATCTTATTGCGAACATTTGAAAATTTACATTTCTCGAAAATATCATCTCAATAGGCTATTCCACGACATTTTATTAAATTTTTTTCTTGAAATACATAAAAATATAAGACCACATGTGAAAGTCCGACTTAAAAATTCCTCCAAATAAGCGAGATATTAAGGTCCGAATTTTAAATCTGCGTTGTGACGTAGGTAATGTGGATATACCAGAAGTAAACAAACAGTGGTTCACAAACCACGAAAAATTGTTAAACAAATTACAAAATAATGTATATTTAAATTGTAATATTATAACTCATTATTAGAGACATAAAATAAATTATTTCACTTAATTTATTTCACTTTTTTTCTCATTTTATAAAAATAAAGAAATTAGAACGTCACCCAAATAACAACCGAACAGATCCGACACACAAGAAGAAGTATATTCTTAGTTAGGGCGGGGCTTCTCCAAATCGGAGGTCATACTTGGATCCTATTTGCTCAAACACTCGTGCACATATCCTGCATCATCAAAAGCAAAACTCCCCTGTCTTCTAGAAGGAATAATTTATAATAAAAGAAATATGGTTTTCCTTATCCTTTAACTATTATCATTCTTATTTTCAATAAACTTTTACAATTTTTGATTACTGTAGAATAGCCTATTGAAGATATCGTTCTGATTTTTTCAGATCATTATTTACTTATGTTTTGAGAATGTGTTGATACAATAAAAATATTATATTTGTTTTTAAAATGATAAGAAAAATAATAAAATCTAGCATTCGAACACGTTTGTTTTGGATTTTGCAGCACAAGAAACACTAAGCGACAAACTTTTCGTCCTTACGAGATAGACCCCAACATACAGCGACAAAGTTGTAGTAAATGAATTAAAGAAGTTTTATATTTGATTTTTTTTCTAAAAACGAATACAAAGAGTTATTACATCGTAATGCGCACAACTACGCGGTAACTCCAGACACGTAGTCAATTTCCATGCCTGGGTGAGTGCCAAAGTCGCGTGCATTACGATGTACTTCCTTTTTGTGTTCGTTTTATTTGAAACACGTGAAGATATTGGTAAAAATTTGCAAATAAAAAACTTCTTTAATTCCATTACTACAATTTTGTTGCTAAATATTAGGGTCTATCTCGTAAGGACGAAAAGTTTCTCGCTTAGTATTTCTTGACCTGCAAAATCCAAAACAAAGTTCGAATGCTAGTTTTTATTACATAAGCACATTCTCAAAACATAAGTAAATAATAATCTGAAAAAATCAGAATATCTTCAATAACTACAAAGATATGAGCAGTTAAGCCGGATTTATAGTTTACATATTATAACATAGCATAGCATAACATAGTGAAAATATAATAACTCATAAGTCCGTATGGCATTTTATAGTTTTATAACATAGCATAACATAAGAAATGACCACATTTTATTTCGTTATGTTATGTTATGGTGTTCGGGAATATTCGGCTCAATTCGGCTCTATTGGAAGAGCAGCGAAATCTTGGGAGTGTTGGAGTGCTCGCATTTGCTTGTTGTTTACAAACAAATTGTGAGGTTAGTTTTTGTTTCTGATGAGATATTTACGTTAAATAAATAGTTAAATTATTGTGCAGAGTTAATAATAATAATAATGCACAAGATACTGCAACAGCTACTATCATAGCATTGTCATCAGCCATTTTTATCTAAACAAATCAAGTTTTCGCGAAATGTTCTAAAATTTAACGTGTACAAAGAATGACAAAATGAAATGTGAAAACAGTAATGAATATAGTAATAATACTACACTATGAACATTTTGCAGAACAATTCTTCATCTTCTCGTGCTATGTCTTATGCTTACGTCTCGTACTATAAAATCTAAAAAAATTCTTATGTTATGTTACGTTATGTTATGCTATGCTATGTTATGTTATGTAAACTATAATTCCGGCTTTAAGTTAAAAATTGTGAAGACATTTAATTGAGATTGAGAGAAATACAGGGTGTTAAAAAATAAGTGTCACAAATTATGAGGGCATATAGTACTGACCAAAATGAGTAAAAAAAAAGCTTAATCAACATTGGTCCGATCTTCAACTGTTTTTGAGGACGAAGCCATTTTATATAGAATCGAAGAAAAACAGACAAAGATAGTGACTAAACAAAATTTTGCCAATGTTAGTAAATAGACCATAAAAAAACAACAAAATTTTATGGGAAAATAAATTTAAGAAACTAGTAAAGTTTCCAAACTAAATTAGCAACTAACCCGGATTAAACTTTCCTTTACTATTTCATACTTACCCCATATACAATGGATTATAAGAAATGCTTAGTTTTGATACAACTTCTCTACTAGTAAAGTTCACATTATTTTTTTAAATAAATCATGTGATTATTTACAAGAACATGCGCAGCAGATTGTGTGAAATATTTATAATAAGTGCGAAGTTTCGTAATATTTTTGTTATGAGAGTCCAACTCTGTGTGTAGCAATGACATCATTCACAGTCTTATTTATGAGGGGTAAAAATTTGGGTGTCTTTGTCAATTTCAGTGAGAGGCGTTCCAAAGGTTTATGGCGAACCTTTGGGTTTTGATAAGACCGAGTATACCCATTTATTTTCTTAAAAACAAATTTTGTTTTCTAGAATTATAAATACATATTTTACAAAGTAATAAATCAATCTGTAACTGAGAATTTCATCCTGAAAATATTATCACATAACCTAACCAACAGAAACAAAAATTTCAGTGATTTTCCGTTTGATATTTCAGTAATTTTTTAGCAAAATTTGAATTTCATATACAGAGAATAATTATCACGTTGTCACCACGTGCGATGACGTCATTGTTTAACAATGTAATAAACAATATTTGTGTTTACATATCACGTGACAATTAACGCCAAATAAATGGTTTCAGTGAAACAAAAATGAAAAATACATTTAGTTGTTAGAAATCGGAGAGCGATATCGATATAATGTCCTCTAAAAATAGACGCTGAATAAACAAATTCAACTGTTTCTATTTATAGACGAATATTGTTTGTTATTCTCAGCCAACTTCCTTTCACATGCTTGAAAAACAATTGAATTGATAAAGATTGTAATAAATTCTAATATTAAATTGTTATAATTGTGATAAAAAAGTAAAATATTCTGGTATTTTATTATTTGTAAGCAATAAAAAGTATACGACATTGAAAACAAAAAATAAAATGCAGTATTTATAGAATGAAATAAATTATTTAAATTGACATAAGAATAAAATAAATAGGTTAGTTTATTTTCTATACATTGTAAAACTATTTGTTCTGCACTTATTACGCAAAACGCAATTTATGAAATAATCCTTTTTTGGATTGTAATACTTAAAATTTATGTACAAATTATGAGGATAGTAAATTATTGAAATAATAATTTATATTTCTTTATGAATAAGCAAATTTTAAACTTCTTCGAAGGATTTATAAAAAAAAATTTTTTTAAATTTATCTGTAAAATATATAGAAAAAGTATTAATGTTTCCTGTAGAAAATTCAATAATCTTTAGTTTTCATAATGACAGAAAATGCAAAAAAATGGCATTTAATGGTATTTTCCGAAGAAAAACCATTATGAGCTTCAGATAAAGTGCCATTTCCGGTTATCCGATTTACACCAAAATCTAATGGTTTCTTTCCATATTAGAATAGGGTAGTAATACAAGGTTTCAGAATTTTCTGACATATACATATACACATTTTCATACACACACACACACACACACACACACACACACACACACACACACACACACACACACAAAATCCTAATTCGGAGTAGGCTATGATAAAAAACAACGTATGTCAATTTGAAAGTATTTATTAAATTTCAATTTGACATGAGATATTGCCATAAATGTTATCTAAAGAAAACAAAGCTTTTCTTCTTGTATTCTTATTTTCGAAATAGAAATAAATTAGAACAATGATGAATGGCAATATTCTGTATCCTTCTATTACATATTTTCTCTTTAAAATTATATTTCATGATCAATTTTGACAACTTGGTTTTTGAATTGAATAATGATCAGACATACGTTTTTGTATTCATAGCCTACTCCGAATTAGGTTTTTTTCTGAATACAGTGTAATGGAGAGCAAGCTATGTCGAAACCACAGTATACAGGGTGTTAAAAAATATGTGTCACAAATTATGAGGGCATATAGTACTGACCAAATTGAGTAAAAAAAGCTTAATTAACATGGGTCCGATCTTCAATAGTTTCCGAGATAAAAGGCAATGAAAAATGGTTTTTTTTCCGGTGTTTACCTCTGCTATCTCGAAAACTGTAAGAGTTACGACTTTGATTATATGATATATTTTGTTTACCTTTCAGAGGTCATTTTAGATGTGTTTTTCTTTTTCAAAAAAAAAAAAAAATGAATAATTGTACTGAAAAGTTGTGACGACTTTTGCCAATATTTAGTTTTGAAATAACTTCGTAACTATTAGAAAGTGAAAAAAATGTTTCATATAAAATATTATTGTTTTTTTACCTCTCGCGAAGAGAGGTATTTGATTCATTATAAAATTCGCCTATTCAGATTTTAGTGGATAAGCACGTTTTAAGGTCCCTAGAATCCGATTATAACATTTTTAAAATGATGTCTTTGTGTGTGTGTGTGGATGTGTGTGTGTGTGTGGATGTGTGTGTATATGTGTGTGTGTGTATGTATCGATGTTGGAGGGACGATTCCTCAGAAACTATAAGACTTAAAATATATTTAACTGCAGTTTCCTCAATCTGATATTCCTGGGAAGAGCTGAAAAGGTTTTGGTAACAATTGAACAACCGGAAATAGTAATTTCTTAGAAAAATTCTTCTGAATATAATTTTTTGGGAGTTTTTTTTTTATTAAATATTGAAGAACATAAAATTCTCCATCTCATACACTTAAAAATTTTATTATATCTTGTATAGATTTAGAGATAAAGGCACTATAATTTATAGAGTAAACTAATCGCAGAGGCTACTAAGGAAACCAGTTAACAAATTCCAATGTTTATAACATAGTTTGTAAATGACACATGTCAGCGTCAAAAATCAACAGTTTTAGTGACATTCTGATAGCTTTTTCTGGGAAGTATATTTAATCTTTCTTATTGTTTTATTAATTAAATATTTGAAATTATAGGTAAAATTGTGGTAAAATGCGTATATCCATCAGAAATACCGCCAATCTGGTTAATGAATTGGAAGAATCTCTGACATTTAGAAACATCCTCATACAATGAAAAATAGATATAATTAGAATTATATGTGTGCAGAAGACATGTTAAATACAATAAAAAACAATATATGGGGAAAATTCTGTAATATTTTGTTATAAAACGACGGTTCGAAAGCGAAGTGCAATACAATACTTATATAGCCTAATATGGAAATGGCGAGAGGTCTTGTGCTGGCCACAACAGATTTTTATAGTATATTTACAGACAAAATTTTGTTCGACCACTATCTTAGTCAGTTTTTCTTCGATTCTAATACAAAATGGCCTCTTTCTCAAAAACAGTTGAAGATCGGACCCATGTTGATTAAACTTTTTTTTTACTCATTTTGGTCAGTACTATATGCCCTTATTTATTGTTTACACTTATGTTGAAACACCCTGTATATGATATAGTGTAAAAATATGAGTGGCCCAAAACTTTTGCACGCAACTGTATATTAAATTAAATAAATTTAGCTGCCATTTGATTATAATTTAATGAACTAATCCGACTGTTAAGAACATTACACTACAAATATATCAATATCCAGCACTCCAACAGCCACTTTAACTATTAACAAACTTCCCAGCATTGAGGTATTGTTGTGCAAACTAATCAACAACTAGTTAAGTTGAAATTAGTGCAGCCATACAGCCTTATTCTGGTGACCATGGTATTGAATACAATATTGTATAAAATACCATTATTGTTTTCAATACAATAATTTTCCGAAATGGTATTCCGGTAACCATTGGTTTCAATACAATGTTGTTTCCAATACAATAATTATATTCTATACGATATGGTATGAAATTAGTATTCAGGTAACCATTTATTATTAAAACGTCATTGTATACAAAGCAATTATCGTATAGATTCATGGTTTTGGTAAAGTAAAATTTCAGTTCGCGTTATGAACATTGTATAGTAGAAAAGTTCTACTATTTCCTGAAATTTACTCGGTAACAGTATTTTTTTGGAAAGTTTAGTGAAAAAATAGTAACTAATAAAGAAATGGTAATAATAAAAATGGATAATAATGGTTTTATTTTAATTTTTGACATGCTTGAAAATGAAAGAAATCGGTAAGTTATTAATTAATAAAAATGTAATTTGCTATAAAAAATATTTTTATTTAGACATGATTTACATATAAATAGTAGAGTTTTGCGTGATGCTAGTGATCCCTTAACTCTTTCAGAGAATGTGATGTGTTCAATAGAATCTTCAGGCTATCGCGTCAGTTTCTGATTTTATTATAGAATTGGATCCATTCTTTCCTACTTCGGAGCGTGAAGAAATTGCGAGTCCTACAAATATAAAGATACTAAAAGCTTTACAATTTTATGGTCAAGGAATCTACCATCAGTTGGCCAAGTTTTTTAAATTTCTATGAGTTAGGCGTCCGTCAGTCGCAGCATAAAAGAAGTGACACAAATTATTGTCGAACATCTGAGTTTTGTAGTACGTTTTGAGGCATCCCTGGGGTTAACTGTTATTTTCGTAATAATATAAATAAATTTCTACTTGGCTGGTAGATGCAGAATTTGTAGATACTGATTAAATACCCGTATTCAGAACCGCGACGATTACGCTTCTGCACGGCCCATTTCAAAGTACATTTTAATCTTGACAGCTGTCAATTTCATCTTCAATATGTTTTCCAAAATTTTATCTTCACATACTTGTATATATTTCTTTCTTTCGCTTTTGATATTACTTTTATACTCGTTTATACTACTTGTAATTGTTGGATACGATAAATAAATTTGAAGTTGTCTTTTAGAAACCTTCTTTTTAGATGAACTCATGATTAGATTATTACACACACATTTCTCTTTGTGGATGTTTCACTTGATACACTTTTGTCATTCGCTAACGTCAAAATGTAAGCAAATGCTAGGTTAGGTGTCAGTCAGTGTTACCAATTGTCGCATGAAATTCATCACATTTATTTAATAAAATTTATCAATATACAAATTAATATTTGCGTTATTTTACTTCAAATATCAATCCTGCGAATGTAAATGTACTAACATTGTAAAATTTATTTATTTAAATAAAATAATATTAAGATTTTATTACAATTTTCCATAGAGTGACATCACTGCAAACAGGTGAATACAATATTGTATTCATTACAATACCACTTTCATAGGATTACAATGTGGACACCAGAATACCAAATCTATACGATGTCTTATAGAACATTGAAATCATTATTGTATAGATTACAATATTGCATCGGATACAATGGTCACCAGAATAAGGCCGATAGTCTGGTATGTGGTATCGTATACAGGTTATATGTGGTTGAGATCTAAATACGACGTATACGTAACGTAACAAGTGTCTGGGACACCTGTTCGCTCGTCCAGAGCAAAAAGCCCACCAACACAAACCGCTGCCGCTGTCACAACAGATATTTTTACACCATGCACTAATTATCATACTAATACCTATCATACCTACATCAATATTAATGGCTGTCTAGTTATTTATAACACATGTCACAGCGGTTGCAAAACAATGCACGAATACTGATTTAATATTAGACAGTTTTTTTTATGTATGTACACATGTTTTCAATTATTTAGGGAACGCATTGTTTATATTTCATTTAGAAAAATCTGTTGTGTCAAGCACAATACCTCTTGGCATCTCCTTTTTGTTACTTAAGTATCGAATTTAATATTTCTTGTACATAAATAATTCTAATTATAATATATTCTTTCATTCTATAAGGAATCTTGTCCTACTCTTTTAAAATGTTCAAGATGGTTCCAATTCATTGACGGGATTGGTGGTATTTCTTAAGGATATAAATGTACTATTACTATTAATATACATACCTGCCTTCAATTTTCAATATGTAATTAATAATTCAATAAGAAATACAGAGGGGGGCGAAAAAGATGAAAATTTTTTTTTTTTTGTAAATTGTGATGTAAATAAAAAAGGAGAATTGGTGGGGGGAGGGGGGTTTAGTATATTGGCGATTCAAATTAAATTTTCCCGCCATTATATATCAGTGTTTATGACATCATAACACTGTACGAGCTGTCAATCTGTCATTGATATAATGAATTTTACGCTATTGAAAAAGTTTCAAAACATGAAACTTGTGTTAACGGATATTTTAAATAGCTTACAATTTTATCCACCAGATAGAGTTTGCTTAACTTGAATCGCGAATAGACGGTATATGAAATTTACGCACAAATGCATTAAAATGTATTAAAATTGTTAGTTACTAGGGCGAAATATTGAACATTAGGCCCGCCGGGCTTTTTGCTAGTTTTACTGTCCACCGGACTGTAAAAAAGCCAAAACGCCCGGTAATGATACTAACTTTTATTTAATTATATAAATTTTGGACATATTTTTTAATTATTTATAATATAACGACAAAATAAGGTTAACCTGGCCACGTAAAGGGAAAAGGAAAATAGTTGAGGGAGAGGAGGCGATGCCCACCCTGTTCTAAGGTAGGGGGGGCGATCCGCCCCCTCTGACCCATACTTGCGACGCCCCTGAAGAAATATTAAATGTACCTACATCCCAGAAAAAGATTTCAGTATTGTTAGTAAAATTGTTGATTTTTGACAATGATATTTATCTGTCAGTTACAAACATTTGAATTTAACAACTTGTTTCCTTGGTGTAGTTTGGACTGTGCGATTTATTGCAACAGATTATTCTATATATTTTCTTTATCTCTAAATCTTACAGAACACATAATAAAATTTTTAAGTGTATTTATGGAGAATTTTATGTTTTTCAATATTATTAATAACAAAAAACTTAAAAAAATAATATTTGGAAGATTTTTTTTAAATTACGAGTACTACTTCCGGTTGTCCAATTGTTATCAAAACTTTTTCATCTATTCCCATTAATATCTGACTGATAGTTTTTGAGGAAACGTCCTTCCAACATCCAAACACACACACACACACACACACACACACACACGTACGCGCATCTTAAAAATTTTATAATTGGATTCTTAAAACGTGCCAGTACTAAATTCTAGATATGCGATTTTTAGCATGAATCCATTGCCACTCTTAGCAAGAGGTAAAAAATATATACCTACATTAATAAACTAATTTTTTAAACCACTTTTGCATTATTCTTTTTTAAACAAACTACAACAATACATAGGGTGATCAGAAGTAATTATTCCAGTTGGTAATATGTACAATTCTAGGGATCTTTTATTCCACACTTTGCACGACAGGTAAAGGCGAAAATATAATTTGAATGCGGGTAATATTAATAATATTAAGAAATAAAAATATCATGCTTCAATATAAAGACAACTTTTAATGAAATGCAGTAAATGTACTCGAATTTAAATTTTCAAATATCACTGTCAATAACAGGCTGGGTATTGAACCCGAATCGAACCAAAACCGGAATGAAACATACCATTTTAACGAACCCAAACCTAGAACCAACCTCAGATATATTTTTCAATTGAATCCAAGTCGGCACGAACCGGGTATTAAAATTCGGGTTCAGGGTTCAGCTCCGGTTCAGGTTCATTTTCAATTAGAAACGTAATCATAATAATTATAGCTGATCATCAACGCCTTCTGCCTTCTGTGTTTGTGTTACTGCATGTATAGACTGTTCGTGAAAATTGAGTTTTGTGTTCATGTGTTTGTTTTGCATTACATTATGAATTCCGGCTCGTATTTTAAATTATTTCTATTTAAAGATTGTTATTCGAAAAACATTTAGGATCAGTTCTACAATCTCTGGTTAAAATTTTGACTGCTAGTTAAATAAACAAAATTGAAGCGAAATTAAATGTCAAATGACAAATTGATCATTGCTGTCAATAATCCGATTCAATATTGTTAATTTAACTTACAGTTAAAATTCTTACTAGAGATGATTGTAAAACTGGCCGTAAGTAATTCAATCATTAGGTCGAACCAGAGCGAACCAAATCTGAACCCGGAACAAAACCGCAAAATTTATTAATGCTTGAACCCAAGGCATCAAACCCAAAAGTAGACCGAACCAAAACCGGAACCAAACCGTAACATTTATGGAGCCCAAACCCAGAACCAAACCGGTATTAAATTCAGATTCAGGGTTCATTTTCAGTTCGAATAGGAAGCGTAATAATAATATAGCAGATAATCGACGCTTTCGGCATCTGCGTTGCTGCCTTTGTTGACTTTTCTTGAAAATTGTGTTCGTTTCTAGTCTTGCGTAAATTCCGGCTTCCATTTTAAATTATTTTTATACAAAAATTGTCATTCAAAAAAACATTACCTAATTCAATTTTCACCGAACCTGAACTCCGAACAAAACCGCAAATTTTATTAATGCTTGAACCAGAACCTCACCCAAAACCATTTCTCAAAAAACCAATTAACCTGAACCAGAACCGAACCCAGTTTTTGGCGGGTTCGATGGTTTGCTTGAACCAGAACCGCACACGAACCCGTCTCCCAAAATATAAATTAACCTGAAGCTGAACCGAACCCAGATTTAGGTGGGTTTGATGCCTTGATAACAGGAAATAAATTTATATATTAGTTTTACCAATTTTAAGTATAAACAGTTATACTTATAATCACCTGTGTGTACTTGTACACAATCCAATATTCAAGAATGTGTACTAAAAAGAGCTACAATTTGAACAATCTTAGAATAATTTTATTCACAAGGTGAGAGACCGTAACCGTTCGTATATTGTGTATGTATGTAACATGTTTGCTGAATGTGTTAGTTAGCGCGCATGTGACATGTGGTGGGGGCGGGGGAAGTGCTACACGCGTGGAGCTATTTATAGCTCAAGCTAGCCACGCACGCCAACCGAGCGATGCTCATGTCTTGTCTCAAGCGCTACGCTAACATTGCCTCCGAGAACATCAAAACATACTAGACTCCTTTACTTTCAATGCTTTTGTCCTTTAGTAACAATATTGATGACTATAGTGGAAGACCCGAACCGTTACAAGTGAAGAAAATGGCAATGAAGGGTTATAAAGAGTGAAAAGATAATGTCAGCCACCGGGATTTGAACCCAGACCCACTGTCTTGCCGGGACAACGCTCTACCAATTGAGCTATGGCGGACTCCTCCCGTTGGCTCACATTATCTTCCACAAATGTTTAAATGTAGTGGTTAAACCGTAACCCCACATCAATACGTGACGCTGAGTATTCTCAAAAATGAGAATCTTTCAGTCTAACATTTGTGGAAGATAATATGAGCCAACGGGAGGAGTCCGCCATAGCTCAATTGGTAGAGCGTTGTCCCGGCAAGACAGTATGGGTATTAAGTTGCTATGGTAATGTTGACAACAAACTGAGGTTAATAATACTGATACTGACATAAAGTGCAGTTAAGGTTAAAAAGTATTGTGAATTGTAGTCATTTATAATCATATTTGTTTCATCACAAATACAAACCAGCATACTTCTTATTTTTAGCAATAACATTGCTCGTCCATATTGACAGAAAAATACCACAAAAAATATATTTTTTGTTTGAAAAAATGCGTTGTTTACAGAAACAAAATATTACCTAGATACCGCATTCACAGGCTACTTTGTAAGTTGTATTAAAATTTTGTGATTTATTATTTTTGTTTGATAAATTCTAGTAAGACATAAAACGTTGAAGGCACCACGGGTGTTAAACGACAATAATACCTTCGGTCAACGTACTCGCCTCGGGCCAGAGGCCCTCGACAGTACACTGTTGACCTCAGGCATTATTGTCCTTATAACAACCCTTGGTACCTTAATTACTATTATATTAGGTAATATATTTATTAAATAAGATAAATATCATGATTTTATAAAAACAACGGCATTTTTTTTTTAAATTACCCTATTACAGCGGCAGTCACTGTCGCAAAGACCTTACACAAATTCATTTTTTATATTTGACGCCATCTTGTTGCAACTGTCATCACAGCGATTTTTTGGTATTACAACAGATGAGTCAAGTGTAGTTTTAGGAAAATATCAATAGATGGCAGCACGAAAATATGTCTCTGTATAACCCTCCATTAGATTCATGATATGAACGTGGTAGTTCGGCGAATCAAGGTTCGAGAGTTTAATGACAAAGGCTGTGGACATCTACGAAAAAATTCAAAACATTATATCCAATAAGAAACGACAAAAATTTCTGCGAGGTGTTCGTTACCAGACGTTGTTCGACTTGCTACACCGTTGTAAAGCTGATCCAGATATGTTTACGAAAAGATTTGTTACTACCGATGAGACATAGTTACATACATCAATGTCAGCCTGAATCAAATCAACAGTTGAAACAGTGTATGCAACAAAATGACAAAAAGAGCGAATCTGTTTGGTCCTCCATAAATTTTAACCTAAAAATGCAATCTCATACCTCTATTCGCGAGTGAAGAAGAGGAAGAGCTTAGCGCGTGATGTAACAATATGGCCGGTTTAAGGTAGATGCTTCATTTCCCGCAACTGTATTCTTATACATTGCGGCGTTTGAAATACAAAGTAATATTAATATTATAGTTAATATTAAATAAAAATAATGTTTCTAGTATGAATAACATTTTGAATTTTGCGAACTAGTCCATTTCATATAAAAATTATGTTCAGCATTCTCTCGAATTTTGAATTTACATGATTCGAGTCTTTCTATTCTTGAATCTACATAGTACTATATTGTTACAGTCTTTGGTAGATTAATGGACTTTGAAAGATAAGTAGTATTGTAACAAGGTGGGAATAGTGAAATAACAAGTAAATAACTTTAATATAAACTCTTCTAAATTATAGTTTCAATATCAACATTTTAATTCTGTTATCTTTGTAAGTCAAAATTCTGTTTAGAAATAATAATCAGTATTCTCTCATATATATGTTTAGTCTAGATGTCAACCGAGTAGACATTTATTGTTTTGACAATTAACTGTATAACTTATTGGCTAGACTACGTGAAGTCTTGTTATTTTGCTATGGATGATACACCCTCGCACCCTTCTTTAGATATATGTTGAAGAGATAATACTTTGTTTTAAGGCAGTCGAGATTTAGGGCTCAGACAGTTCGGACATGTAGTCCGTGTTTAGTTTTTGGGCGTTTACGCCATGACTCGTAATTAGAGTTTAATTAGTTCAGTGTAATCAATAATGATTTAGTATTATTAATGTAATTATGTAAATAAAGTAGTTAAAGTTTAGTAGCTTCTAATATTGTGTGTGTGCCATCCGTCCAAAATATGTTCATAACTCTATCATCAAGTGTTAAGTGTTTAGTGTTAGGGTGAGAGAAAGAGCGTGTTCCTCCTCAGGAAAGCAGTAGTCGTTCAGTGAAGTGTCCACCAGTTAGATGAAGTCACCGTTCGGCGTGGAGAGAAAAAGTGTCATCGTTGGGGTGAGATAAATTAAAGAGTAAATAGCAACCTGAAAGACCCCCCCCCCCCCCCCCCTGTTACAGTATTATTATTTTATTGTCATTTTTGTGCAGGCTAGTCTACAAGTTTAGATTTCATTACGAAGTATTTTAATAAAGACACTAAGTAATTAATATCTTGTAGTTATACCCAGCAAAATATAATCTTGCTTTACAAAATGCAAGGAGCACGCATATTTTTACTCGGTTCCTTTCCCATTTTTAAAAGATGAATGCATAACCTTCGTCTACCAACTATTTCAAATTGGTAAATTTCTCTAATAAATTTTTCTATAGAATTTAGGTTCTTGTTTTCGGGAAATTATGGAAATTAATTATTTCTGGATTTCTACATGCTAATGACGTACATATGTTAAACGCAACAAAAACGTGTTGAAGTTTTAGATTTTGTTATTATACTTTATTTCACGTAAGAATAGCGTTGGTTTAGTTAGGGATATATAAATTCTACCCTTTTATTGGTCATAATATAAACCAAATAAAATCTACAGAATTAAGTGATGTTTAACCATATTTTGTTCCAATTTTAGATTTTGACATTACAGATAAATATATTTATTATTGACAAAGCTTGGTTTCACAAATTTAAATTATTTATTTAATGCATATAAAACAGTCGGCTCTTAAGAGCAATCTACTATTTTCTTATGTAAAATGAAGCCTGCAAATTTCACTCCACTCGTGATTTATTTGTTTTAAATAAGCGACAGAAACGATGCGTTCGCCGCTACCTCGGCTAGGACTTACTACCATGCACTAGTTCATATTTTCGCCGCTAGACGTCATATTGCTCTATTTCACTAGCGAATTGCTAGTCTTTTCTTCTTTCGGAGATTCATGTTCTAAAATAATCACTAAAATCTGTTTAGGAAACACATACCATACGTAAAATTTAAATAAAAATGTAAAATAAGAGATATAGTACTTTATGATAGAATATTATTTTTGTCCTTTATTATCTTGAACAATTGTTTGCGGCGAACTGGTTATCATTTATAAATTTAACATATTCCAACTGAAATAAAAAATGATGTAATAAACATTTTTGTGGCGAAACATGGGGAATCCAGCAAAACATGACGTAGAAACTGAGTCAATTTAAATGAGAGAATAACGAAACTGGAATAGTAGGTTATTAATTAAATATCAATACAGATCAACATAATTTTTATTTTATTATATATCATAAAATGTTTAATCTGTAATTAAATGTAAAATGTCCATATATCAAAGATATAAAATTACGTAGAATAAAATTGTGAAGAAAATATACAGAGAAACTGGTAGTTCGCGTTTCAAAGGCTACTACTGGAATCTCGGAAACTGCAATAGATATGTATGACTTCGATTAAATAAGAAGGGCATCTTAAGGCGGTATTCATAGTTGGATCTTAAGGTATGTCTTGAGATCATTCTCATGTCTTATCTTAAATAAGTATTGAGACAAACATTTATTTAAGACAGTCTTGATGAAGGCAACGCTTGAGACATTGCTTATTTCACTTCGATTATTTTCAGTAAAATAAAATACGAAACAAATTGCAGCAAATAGTTATTTACATTCGAGTGCGTGTAAAATACTTCACGCACGAGAATTGTATCAAATTTTTTGGCCGACGATAATGAAAATCACTTTTTTAATGAGATAGGTTGTACTTCTGAAAAGGGTTAGTTTAAAATACTGGGGTTAAGTCAATTTCCAAATTTGATTTTACTTACTTTAATTAGAGTACTTCTTCTAGCGAAAATTTATTTGTAATAATAGACGTTGTTTATGACTGATAATATATTTATTTGCTCATGTTTTCTTTGTAATAAATAATAGGTAGGTGTCGATATATCGATCGGTGACTATGTCGGTAACGGCGGATTTTTACAATAATGACAGATGTCGCTACCGTGATTTTGGTTATATAAATTAAGTTTTAAATATAGGAAATGTTAAAGTAAAAAAATAACTTACATAGGTAGTACTTTTTTACATGAATTATATTATAGTAAAGATGATTTCTTTTCTAAATGCCCATAAACGTCCAGTGTATTTTCATTATTTTACCGCATAGTTGGACAAGTTACAACACAGTAAGCGTAAAATGTAGGTTACAGTTGCTGTGTATACAATTGTAAAGTTCCCATTACACTTCAGGAGGGCAAAAATAAAATTACAGTTTTAAAAAAATAATCCTGTCTACATAACAACTAGACAATATCATCCAAGAGGTAAAATTTTGTCATTGTATTCTAAATTAGTAGCAATAGTTTTAATAATGCAATGTTAACAAGAAGTAAGGAAGAATAGTAACTTGTGAAGGTCCTGAGGAACCATCCGTAATACAGTTTATGGTACCCTTTGATTTCCAGTGCCAAAATTGCAAATGAAGAATGTAACTAATTTTAAAATTTTAGTGCCATACAATGTTGTTACGTGAGCATGGTACAGGAGCATGCGTTAATAATACGGAAACCAACCGACTCATTTCTGGGGACGGGATATTAATTATTAATGATAGATGTTTGGTTTTTTGGCATGCTTAACTCACAAAATTTTCTTATTTTATTGAGCAAACTAAATATTTCATCGATTGTTTCTTAGCAAAAAAAGTTGAATGGGGGATTACGGCTCAATCGAATTAAAGGAAAATAGTAAAAAAATACGAATGTATATGCTGAATAACGAATATTAATAAAAAAATGAAATGGTATAATTGAGATATTTCGGAAATAAAGGGTTTTTTGTTATAGCGCTTCGACACTAATATGAAAATATTTTGATTGGCGACCGAGAAACCGCCTATACATGCATTACAAATAGCGTGTTAAGAGGTGGGGTTTACTACCAATGGAAGTTAAGAAATTCAAATTCGAAAGGAGGGGCTAACATTCCTGTACTGCAGTTTCCAAACAGTTTTTATTTTAACATAAATTTCTTGCATTAAACTTAATAATTTAAATACACCTGTAATTATAAAGTATGCAGACATACAGTGTTATAATATTCATTTATTTTATGTAAATATAACTTAAAATAGCATATATTTCAAGAACATTTAGGTCCATGATGAAAACAGTTTGATAAAAAAAAACACATAAGCGTGACGTCACGTCAATCTTTTCAAAATTCGGGAGACCATAACTCGCTTATTAATAGGAATTTTTCACCGGATTTTCATCAATAATCTTAGTTTTCCTAATATTTTCAGATGAAATCATAAAAAAAATGGCTAACATTCATGTACTGCAGTTTCCAAACAGTTTTTATTTTAACATAAATTTCTTGCATTAAACTTAATCATTTAAATACACCTGTAATTATAAAGTATGTATAACTTAAAATAGCATATATTTCAAGAAAATTTAGGTCCATGATGAAAACAGTTTGATAAAAAAAAAACACATAAGCGTGACGTCACGTCAATCTTTTCAAAATTCGGGAGGCCATAACTCGCTTATTAATAGGAATTTTTTCACCGGATTTTCATCTATAGTCTTAATTTTCCTAATATTTTCAGATGAAATTATATAAAAAAAAAAAATGGTGGAATCCCCCATTCTCAGTTATGCTCATACAGCATTTATTTTCGTAAACAACCGACGTTTCGGTACACTCTTGTACCGTCATATGGGTCAGATATATAATTTTTTAATTATGTCGTTTCTTATCATTAGTATAAGTAAAAGCAAGCATGTACATACTTTTAGAAACATGGAAATATGAGTAGGTCACTAATCTAATTAAAATATTATTCCAATATTGATAATGTCAATAATCTCATAATAAACCGATGAAAATGTAATACTTGTCCATAATTTTAATCAAATGCTACATTGTATAATGAATAACTTTAATACCACATAATTAATATGCATGGACCGTATCTATAAATAAAATGTAATGTATTAATATATGTAATATTATCATTTCAGTGCAACATTGTAGGATAATCTATTATGTTTTCATTTTGAATCTATCGTTCTTTGTGCAATGTAATATAAACCAAACACATAATTAAATTGATATAAACAAGATTTCATCTTTGTTTCCATAAATTTAATTTCAGCTACCAAATAAAATAAATATATCATCACGGCATATTACCCATTACTGGGTGTGCCAGTATCTACAACACATGTAGACATCGGTAATGATGACGATATATTTTACCGTGTGGGCGCTTACCAGGCGTCACCTCAAGGGCACTCATAGCTGGTTTGGAGAGTGCACCACAGGGATCACTTTTGTGCCATTCAAAATTGGAAATATTTGGCACCATATATATATGTACGGGTACGGCAGGCCTAGATATGTATAGGGTAAAGTAAAAATTATCAGTTTGGATTGTTTTATGAAGTTTCATTTTACCTTGTAGAACCCATAGGGGAGACCTTTTTGAGAGACAGGGTTTACCGTTACCCTTTTTATAATTAGTTTATCCTTCAGTGTGTAGTCGTAGCACAATAATTATATAAGTATTAACCGCATTAAATACTTCTTCCTATTGTTTGAGGATGATCCAATACAGGTAGAAGAGCACTTACTGACTGCAATGCTTTTTACGCTTTTTGCACGATCGACGAAAAAATAAGATTTGAAAAATAACTATTAGGTATGCAAGGTATTGGCAAGAGCCAACAAAGTGTCTGACATCTGGTGGCAAAATAAAACATATAAGTTGTAGGGAAAACGTTGTGCTGTCATATAGGGTTATAAGTAAATAGCAACAAAAAATGACCAGCAAATCGAAGAAATATTGTTCTGTACCGCAGTGCAATAATTATACAAGTGCTGACATTTCCGTTCATTACTTCCCAAAAAGAGAAATATTAAAAAATAAGTGGAAAATCGCGTTAAAAATCGGAAAGGACATATCACCGTTCATGAACGTGTGTTCACAACATTTTTTACCTAAGCGATTTTATTCCATATAAGTATTTATAAAAATTTATGCTTCAAAATATTATTAGATTGTTTTTGTAGTTATTAATAGAAAAATATTAAAAAGAAATGGTAAACCAAGCCAAAAATTACCTAAAGAAAATTCGACAAAATCCCTGTACAGAGAAGAAAAATAGAGAGACGTTACCTGCAAATAGTAACTATTATTCTTTAATATTATATATTTATTTTAAATTGTTTATAGAAAAGATAGAGAAGAAGAATAAACTAGAAAAATACCAGAAGTTCAGCAACAGCAAGAGAAGAAGACGTGCAAAAGAACTTGATGTGCATTTGTATTTAATGTTATTACGATTGAATGATGAGCCCCTTTCAAATTAGATGTTTGAACACACAGTCCATTTATTTCTATATTATTCTGTTTATCTGTCTTATATCCGCACAAGTATGTCCAGCTAAAAATAATTAAATAAGTAGTTAATATGCAGATAACTTCAATTTTGAATCTTATTTTCCTTTATATACTGCTTCTCCTTCAACCATAGGCCGCACAGCACCATTTAAATAAATGTATATGTCTGACATTGTGATAAACATATTTAATTTCATTTAAAAATAACAAAATATCCTCAAAACAAAGCATCCAAATACAACTAGCACAAACGTAAAATATAATGTTTTCCCTATAAGTCGGTCATTAGTGCTGACATCTCTAGGATGTGGCACTTCCGGATAGTATGAGTATAAACCTTATTATTTGAAAATCGCAGTCTTTCAAAAAATAATGATTAGCTTTATCTACATGTTTACAAAATTCCAATTTCAACTATAGCATCAAATAAACTTCTGATGAGACGATGATGAGCCATACAGTCACCCTAGTTCCATTTGCTGGTATTTGTTGAAATGTTGTTAGCACAATAACCGCGACCGCAAAATCCTGGCTCTTTTGATTTCAAGCGTTTCATTTTCAAAAACAGGAAAATAAAGTAACTTCAACAGTTCTGAAAAAATTACAAGGATGAATTTGTGAAAATAAGATAACGTGTTTTCCTTGTCATCAGATGACACTACACTTTTGTGAAACAATAGATTAAATGTTATGTAAACTAATATTTTCTCAAAATAGCACCACAGAATTATGTTATTATTTTTGCATTAAGATTTATTAAATATTTTCAAATAATTGTTTTCATTCATTATTGTGTGTTCTATACTGAATTGGCGACACATTGTTTTCGATTAAATTTTATTATTTCACCATTATTTTTTTACTTTCAGTCACCTTTAGGTAAGGAAGGTATTGTCTTCGGGCAAAAAATTCGGTGGTGACTTTTTAATGAATAAGCATGTTTTAGGCTCCCCAGAACACGATTTTAATAATTTTACGATGATGTCTGTGTTTGTATGTGACAAAGATTTCTCCAACGATAACTCCAATACTACAATAGGGCTGTTGCAAGAATTTTTATATGACTTCTAAGTATTAAATTTGAAAAGATATTGTTCTTTAAACAGCCTCAAATTTGAAAATATCACGAAATATCCTTTAGATATTTTACAATTAATTTTTGAAATTTGGATAAAATTTTGAATAAGTCACGTGATCTGAAACAAAATGTGACGTCAGAGTACATACATCTTCAGCGGTTCTAAGGTGTCAAGTGTATTGTCAAAGTTGTCAAAGAAGTGTCAAATAAGAATCACGACCAGAACTTTAAAGTAAAATATTTTATCAAAGTAAAACAATCGTTCTGATATAAATTCAGCCATCATCCAGCTATCGACCTTCGGTTAATTGTCCGATTTAGCTTGAGTGTAATTTGAATTAGCCATTATTACTTTATTATTCATTTACAATGAGCAATGTCAGCGTCAAATGTCAAATTAAAAGATTTTGTTATTAACATGTGACAAACTTTAGCCTATGTTTATTTATATAAATAATATGAATAAACGTAGGTGATGGAAAAACTATTTTCCTATTGGCTATTAATGATGTAATGTATGTGCTTGTACGTCACAGGAGTGGGGGGTTACAGAAGGTAAAAAGTTATTTTCAGTGTTACAAATTGTTTTGGGTGAAAAAATTCGATGATGAGTTTTAAACGAATTAGACATGTTTTTATTATTTTTACGATGATGTCTATATGTGTATACCAGTATGTATAACATTTTTTTCGGCTCAGGTAACTCGAATACTACAATTACAAAATTAAAATTTTTTCGTATTTTTTGTTTTTACATCCATATGATCTTTTTTTCTGTTACTAGATGTGAAATCCTGTATTCACACGTAAACAAATTTATGTCGGAATTGTGTCAGAGCGAATAAAAGCTTATTTAAATAAAAGCTGAAAGAAACAAATACAAAAAAAAAAAATTATAAACGCGATGTTCTGAACAAACACAATCAGAGAGAAGTACTCTGGAAAATGCGAACAGGAAAATGCTTGTCCAAATAATGTTAGAGCTTATTCTAGATACAAAGCACGTACCTAAACCAGGAAAAGAGAAACTCATCACGAAAACAAGTGGAAAAACTGTACGAGGAAATATAAAAATAAATAAATACTTAAATAAATATATATATATAATATAATAAGTCGTCGGAAAAATATTTATTTTTACCCATCTTAACATCAACTTACTAAATAAATGACAAAATACAACTGAAAGTAAGACAATTAAAATCATATATTCAAAATGTTTCCATACTTTTGTCCACCGAAAAAACGAGAGTATATATTTTTTTCATTTAAATCGTACAGTTAATATCAAAAGATTTCTTGTGAATATATTCTTCGGTATATTGACTTTAGAATATATAGGCCATCCAGCGAATCAAGCGGTTTACGTCATCGTTTAGGGATTTTTGAAATTTTCTTTATTTTTTTAAATATATTTTATTAACGGTATTTTATTGGTTTTTTTATTATTATCATGTATTTGACACCTTTAATAGAAATAATTATATTTGGATATATTATTATTAAGTAAAATTTTGTAAATTTTTGCAAAATGACGTTTGATTATATTTTTTTAATATTGGTAATTCTGAACATGTGTATTACTAAATATTATATGTCTATATTATACTTTTCAACGTGTATTGTGATTTCATTTTGTTTTTAGTTTCGTTGTTCATTGTCAAAATATCAAATGCTCTGTTATGTCAAATTCAAGAGCTTGTAGTTAATCTATTGACTTATTTTGAAAATGAAAAATAGATTGGTTGGTTTTTACTTTCACTGAAATCTAATATTGAGGTAATATTTGCTTCTATTTGTTAGTAATAATTTGAAAATTAAATCTATATGTACAGCGTGTGGTAAACGCTATACGCAATGTACAGAAACAGTGAGACATTGTATGGTATGCAGTATTCTGTATTTTTTTAAGGATCTCACATAATACTAGATAGTTTGTTGCATATACTACAAGAATGAAGTATTTATAACGGCGTAAGCAGTATCGTTCAGAATATTTTAAATAAAATTGGATTTCGCTGGAAAAATATTATACCAGACGTGTTTTTAAGAAAAATTTGGGTTTATGAAGGCAACCCACAGATTTTAATCCGTTTTCCATGCTCATGTAAACTTTTTAACATATGACGTCATTGTTTCTAGTGATATTGTATTTATGACGTAAACCATTTGATTCGCTGGATGGCCCATACAATTAAAATTAAAATAAACATATTAAAAAAAATGAAATATATAAAAGTTTCCATACTTTTGTCCACCACTGTATATAAAAATATAAATTTTATTTTAAAAAATTTATTTGTATTTTAGTAAATTAAAAAAGAAAATTTTCTGTGACGTCATTATATTGAACTAGGGAAGGGGACCATGTTTAAGAATGTAACATATAGATGGCATGGCGTGCGAGAAAGTTTTAACTTTGAATTTGACAGTTCATTTTTCTCTCTCTCTCTCTCTGGTCTTTCAAATACATCAATTACTTTAAAAATATACACATAGGTAGTTATATGGAATTAAAAATATCGATACCAAAAAGACAAACTAAAATACTAACCTCTAAACTATTGTTGAAACATCAAACAGGAGATCTACATTACCCACATAAACCTTTACGGCCGTTCATTGGTGCGGCGTAATTCTACGTCATGCATGGCGGTAATTCAAATAATCAAATTTCATTATTTTTTTTCTGGCTAATTAATAAAAATTTTGTTAGAAGAAAAAATATGGGTAGCAAGTTTTTACCTTTTCTTCATAACTATTATATTTAATAGTTATGAAGAAAAGGTAAAAACTTGCTACCCATATTTTTTCTTCTAACAAAATTTGTATTACAAAAGGTACGTAAAGTAGCCCATTTAGAGACTAAAATCTTTTACTTATAGTACTACTATCTACATACAGACAAAAAAAAAATCTGTTGTGGCCAGCACAAGACCTCTCGTCATTTCCATATTAGACTATATAATTATTGAATTGCACTTCCATTTCGAACCGTCGTTTTATAACAAAAAAATACAGAACTTTACCCAAATACTGTTTTTATTGTATTTAACATGTCTTCTGCACACATATAATTCTAATTATATCTATTTTTCATTGTATGAGGAAGTTCCTAAATGTCAGAGATTCTTCCAATTCATGAACCAGATTGGCGGTATTTCTGATGGATATATGCATTTTACCACAATTTTACCAATAATTTCAAATATTTAATTAATAAAACAATAAGAAAAGTTAAATATACTTCCCAGAAAAAGCTATCAGAATGTCACTAAAACTGTTGATATTTGACAATGACATGTGTCATGTTATGAACATTTGAATTTGTCAACTGGTTTCCTTAGTGCCTTGGCCTCTGCGATTAGTTTACTCTATAAATTATAGTGTCTTTATATCTAAATCTATACAAGATGTAATAAAAATTTTAAGTGTATTAGATGGAGAATTTTATGTTCTTCAATATTTAATAACAAAAAACTCCCAAAAAATTATATTTAGAAGAATTTTTCTAAGAAACTACTACTACCGGTTGTTCAATTGTTACCAAAACCTTTTCAGCTCTTCCCAGGAACTTCAGATTGAAGAAACTTCAGTTAAATATTTTTTAAGTCTTATAGTTTTTGAGGAATCGTCCCTCCAACATCCATACACACACACACACATACACACACACTCTCACACACACTCACACACACACACACACACACACACACACACACACACACACACACACACACACACACACAGACATCATTTTAAAAATGTTAGGGACCTGAAATCGTGCTTATTCAATAAAATCTGGGTATGCGAATTTTAGCATGAATCCAATACCTCTCTTAGCGAGAGGTAAAAAGAAGCATCATTCAAAAATATTTACAAGGTTCACGTGCAATGCACACGTTATTCAAAATTGTGTTCTCCAGCACGTAATACGCTTGGCTAAACAAAAAAAAAAAAAAAAACTACCAAAATAAAAATAACAAAAGTGAAGCTATAAATGCAAAATAATCATGCGCTATAAATAGCCGTGTGGCAATTAACAAAAAAGGAAGAGGATAAATAAAATTACTATCACACACCACACCTTTAAAAATAGTTGAAAGAAAATTTATTAAAGTCTATATTTAGCTTAGTGATATGGTTATAATGAATTTATGTACCGCAAATAAGTAATTTAGATATAGCATTGTTATCGTGCTATTTGTTTCCAGAATAATTACAATGTACTGTTACAACAAAACAAAACATAACATTGAAATTGCCAATTATTTCGAAAGTGTGGGAGTTAACATTTTTAATTTATGTTTAAAAAATGTACGAGTATATTATTATAGTATAGTATCACATATGTATAAATATAGACACTTTCCATTTGAGGTATATTTATCAGGGATAAATGACCTGATCAATACTATTGAAACTGCAGAATATCATGCGACGCCAGCGGAAATTTTAGCGAACTAAATTAATGTTGGCTAATACGATCTGTCAAATATGTAAACATTAAAAGCCATTGTTTCGTTCAGGAAAAGAAGTTAACTTGCTTTGATTTTATAATCTGAAGAATAAGTAAAATGAAGAAAATGGACATAATGTATATGAAAAAGTGCTATGTTAAAGGATATAGGAATGCAACAAAAATTCAAGACATATTCCATAATTTTTGGCAAGAAAAAGTTGATCGCAAAACTTTCAATGCAATTATTGACATGAAATATTGATAATAGGTACTTAAAATATTAGATCAAGTTATTTTATAATATTCGTCCAAGCCACATCAAGTAGTTTTAATAAACAAAAAAAAAAAAAAAAAAAATAGAACTTGTTATAATTTTGTATATGTTTGACATTATATAAAATAAATGTTATTGAGTTGTATTAAATATAAAATACTATTTATAATAAGTTGTTTAATTATATTCTAAAGAGTTGTCCATTTTAGAAAGAAATCTACTTATACTTCATCCAGCGAGAAAATGCATTAGTGCCCAGCATAGGGCTTTAACAAATTTGAGCTATGATTGGTTGGGATAACAAATGTCAAATTTGAATGAATTATTTTCTGAATATTTTCTTTTAAAAGTAGGAGTAGAAAAAATAGTTTGTAGAATGTACTGTTTTTAAAATAATTTGTTTTTTTGTGTACTATTTTTCTGTAAATATGTCTTTTAAATGAAAATATATATTTTTTAAATAATTATTTACATAAAATTCCTATTTCCCAATTTTCATTAAAAAAAACTTATTCTTATATAGGTATTTTATTAAATTGCATGCAATATTTATATCAATTGAGTATTACTACAATTAAAATAACCTTCATATAACTAAAGTATCACTAAATTCAAATTTAGCGCCTAATTTTGGAACTCGCTACCACTCGTCGTGCAACTTCCATGCTCGTGCATACTTCTAATAACACAATATACTATTTTTCCCTTTTTTACCTCTCGCTAAGAGAGGTATTGGATTCATGCTAAAATTCGCATATCCAGATTGTTATATACCAAATAACACCATAGGGTTGTTATAAAATTGTTGCTATGAAATCGGTATTGTAAACAAATAAAAATATCGCGTTTCCTAGTTACAGTGTTTAAGTAAGTAGATTAATATCTAACACAAATCACAATGACAAGACATAAATCGATAAAAATCTTTATTAAAATAATATATCGGTCGGACGTTAAACGTTGAACGCACCACGGGTGTTAAACGGACAATAACCCCTTCGGTCAACGTACCCACCTCGGGCCAGAGGCCCTCGGAGAGTACACTGTTAACCACAGGCGTTATTGTCCTTATAACATCCTTGATACGTTAATTACTATAACTGCAGTTTCCTCAATCGGATATTCCTGGGAAGAGCTGAAAAGGTTTTGGTAACAATTGGACAACCTCAAGTAGTAGTTTCTTCGAAAAATTTTTCTAAATATAATTTTTTGGAAATTTTTGTTATTACAAATATTGAAGAACAAAATTGTCCATCTAACACACTTAAAATTTTTATTATATCTTGTATAGATTTAGAGATAAAGACACTATAATATATAGAATATTCTAATCGCAGAGGCTAAGGCACTAACGAAACCACTTGACAAATTCAAATGTTTATAACATAGTTTGTAAATGACATATGTCAGTGTCAAAAATTAACAGTTTTAGTGACATTCTGACAGTTTTTACTGGGAAGTATATTTAATCTTTCTTATTATTTTATTAATGAAATATTTGAAATTATAGGTAAAATGCATATATCTATCAGAAATACCGCCAATCTGGTTAATGAATTGGAAGAATCTCGGACAAATAGGAACTTCCTCATACAATGAAAAATAGATATAATTAGAATTATATGTGTGCAGAAGACATGTTAAATATAATAAAAAACAATATTTGGGTAAAGTTCTGTAATTTTTTGTTATAAATCGACGGTTCGATAGCGAAGTAGAATATAATATATGGAAATGGCGAGAGGTCTTGTGCTGGTCACAACAGATTTTTTCTATAAAAAAAATCTGATGTGGCCAACCCCGCTATTTAATTTTTATTAATTTAAATACATACCTACGTATTTAGTAATGCTTCAAACTATATTATGTTCCATTGCATATAACTATTGCTTTATTTACGATTTTCTTTATTAGGTATTTAATATGTCACTATTATTAATTTGAAGTGATTAGTTTTTTGACAATGACGTTTACTTGTCAATTACATTCATTTGAAAAATAAACTGTGTAACATAGGAATTGTGTTTATCTTAGGCTTCGGGATTAAAAAAAGAAAAATGATTTTTAAATTTATCTGTAAAATATATAGAAAATGTATTAATGTATACCTGTACAAAATTCAATAATCTATAATTTTACAATGACATTAAATGAGAAGAAATGGCATTTAATGGTATTTTTTGAAGAAAAACCATTATGAGCTTCAAGTAAAGTACCATTTCCGTTTATCCGATTTACACCAAAATCTAATGGCTTCTATTCCTATTAGAATAGGGTAGAAATGATATTATTTGAGTTAGAGTGCAAACAAAATTCGTACACATACACACATACATACACACACACACACACACATACACACACACACATACACACACATCATCGTGAAAATGTTAAAATTGGATTCTAGGGACCTTAAAACGTGGTCATTTACTAAAATATCGATATGTGATTTTTAGCACGATCCCTATACCTCCCTTACCAAGGGTAGCGGGAGGTAAAAAACACTGCGTCGTAACTCTCGTATAATGAAATTGATATGTATGAAGATATGTCGAAGTTCGGATACTTTTCAAAGTTCAAACAACCTTGTCATGTTTTCAAAAGCCTATACTCGTACATGCAGTCGAACAGACTTCTTGAATTTAATGTGATGCCTACACTGAAGCGAATTTTGTTTTTATATTAGATTCTAAGCTCATATTTGGTTACAAATTTACGTTCCAACGATTTTTCTATATTTATCAAACCATTATATTTATAAATAGCCACATCCTTTTAATACCCTTTCTGTACAAACATAAAATGATTTATCATTCATTATGAAGATATGATTCAGCGAATTGCACACATGTATCCTGTTGGAGTTTACTTTGCAGTTTGTTGTTTTGGACGAGTGTAGCGGAATATTTTGAATTGTTTGGCGTTGTTATCAACCGCAGAGGCCAGCGATAGAGCCCGGCGGACGTGAAATCGGCCACCGTTACCTCCAGCAAGCAAAAACACCAGATAAACGGACTATAAATACACACTAATAGGGAAAGTGATGCAATTTCCTCCTCAAATATATCCAATGATTGCCATATTTAGCTATGTGTGATTCATAGCATAAGATTCAATTTTTTTGAATATTTGAACCCTCTATCACTATTTTTTTAAATGAAACTTCATCTTAATAGACACTTATACAATAGACACTTACAAAATTGCAATTTGCACGAGCGCCTCTAACGGCAAAGCATAGAAATCAAGGTTGCTATGGTTACCCCGTACAAACAAAGACCTGTCATCAGCCGTAGACTTTACACTCTAGCCATCGTTTTAGTTGAATAATCGAATGATCTTCAATATTATCAAACAAAAAAGTTGCCCCAGACACATCTTCTGATTTTAAACTCATTTTTATTAAACACAACGTACACATCACAATAAAGAATTAGGTTTAACACTGAATAACAGATGCGAATACAATGACAGATAGGAACAGGGAACGGGACGCAAGACAACGAGGGGAGGTTTGTTTGTATGCATGACCTTCTATCTCTCTCTTGCAGTGACGTCAATTTTGTAAGTGTCTATTTCAATTTGCAAGAACTAAAGGTTGCTATGGTTACCACGTCCAAACAAAGACCTGTCATCAGTCATAGACATCTACACTCTAGCCATCGTTTCTGTTGAATAATCGAGTGATCTTCAATATTATCAAACAAAAAAAGTTGCCCCACGCACATCTTGTGGTTTTAAACTCATTTTTATTGAACACAACGAACAAATCACAAAGAATTAGGTTAACACTTAACACTGAATCGGGTCTATTCTGTAAAATTAGCGTGTACGTTAAACTCGAAGGTCACCGTTAAAATTTTAACGGATTCTTTAATTTTGAATTTTCTATTCAGTAAGCAGATATACGTTAATATTTTAAAGAAATCGTTAATTCAACAACGCTAAAATCACGAAATATAACGTCATCTTGATACATAGTGTTAAAATTTTAAAGCAACGTTAATATTAAAAATTGCTTGCAAATGTAGTTATAAGTATTCTTCTATTGGAAGAAATTGAGAGATTGAATGAAAAATAAGAATTATTTGAACTAATTATTGCTTATAATAATAATTGCCTTTATTTAGACTCCCCAGAATTACAATGTTAAATAAATCTAAATGTTTAATAAAGTTAAATATGTATATGTATGTACACAATATTTACAATTAGGTAGCTAATTTAATGAAGGGATGGGTTTCTACATCCAATGTTGAACGAAGGCCTCCTTCATATTCTTCCTTATGAATAAATAATGATTAATGAATGGTTTTACTTGTAAGTTTATGACACATAGGTACACACTAATAATTTTAAATTGTGTCCAAAATACATTTTATCATTTTTGGCTCTTACGCAAGACTTCGTTTTCGAAATTTTCACAATACAAGTAATCTATCCCATTCGCCCGATTATGAATTTATGAGAAGTTCTAGTTTATCAAAGCACACTATCACTATATGAGGAATCCAATAAGAAAAACTGCAATACCTATCGCTACTGGTACGGGTAATAATATTTTAATAAATTCATAATTAATATTACATTAACTAATTACTAGTTATTAACTACTTGTATATCTTTTGGATTTAATATTCCAGCAAGCAGAACTTTGCTTTGTTTGTTGCCCATGGACCTCTTTTCTTTGATTCTGCAAATAACTTATTATTGAAAATATTGCAAATACTTATTTGAATATATGTAATTACAACTGTCGGACATTATATTTATAAATAGTTATAATTATTCATCAATGTAGTATACTTTTCACACTTGACAGGCTATTAAATTAAGTTAGGACATACGTTTTCCAGTTTAACTTCGTCATGTGGAACTCACTTCACATCATTAACGGAATTTTCACCTAGTGCTTTAGTGAATAACATTTTTAGCGTTGCATATTTGTACGGTAAAAATTAACGTACTTTTTAGTGAATAGACCTGAATGACAGATGTAATAAGGGAGCGGGACGTAAGATAACGAGGGGAGCTTTGTTTGGAAGCATGACCTTCTATCTCTCTCTTGCACGTGATGTCAATTCTGTAAGTGTCTACTGAAAGTAATCTGTAGTTGTTGAAAGTCTAATGCGCAGATGCAATGCAAATTGAAATTTTACAGCAATACAATACATTATAATCATTTGACATTTCATTTGACGTAATATTGTCAGTAGTAATATAACAAAACAGTGAGAATAAAATTTTAAATATTTAATTAGATTATTTTTTGATCTACATATTTGTTTCAAACAACGGAAAGCCACTGTCTTGCTATTGTGTCGCCATCTTCTGTCGTAATTAACTAGCTTCACTCATTTACATGGTGCAGTTGGCAAGTATGTTTTGACAACTAAAACATAACTTTGACAGGGCAAAATAAATATAAATAATCACCTTCAACCGAGTGATTATTAATTACGGTATTTCCAGAAGTGGTTTCTATAATTTTTTGATTTATTTCATGTTCAGAAATATTATTAAATCGGTGTTTTTCATTCATTTTATTTATGTGTCATTAACTATCTGACAAAACAAAAGCTACAGAGATTATTCCCGGGAATAATCTCTAGAGCTTTATTCTCATTATAATAATGGCATGGTTAAAACGCTGACTCGTGACAGGTAATGAAACATTACATTGGTTTAAATATCAAAAAATAATCTATTTAATTTTTTTAATTTAACACTCAATTTGCATTGAAACAGTTGCACTTACTACAGTAGTCGGTGGAATAAATTATCCCCCCAGTGCAATTTGACAGTGCACTGAGTGCGATACGTGGAAAACGTAGTACTGAAAAATTTCGTACTGAAAAGATAAGAGAAAAATCTGATGTGGCCAACACAAAACCTCCCGCAATTTAATTTTTATTAATTAAAATACATACCTCCGTATTTACTAACGCTGCAAACTGTTCCATTGCATATAACTAGTGCTTTATTTGCTATTTTCTTTTTAAAATGTCACTATTATTAATTTGAAGTGATTAGTTTTTTGACAGTCACTTACTTTTTATTAATTTCAATACATACCTACATATTTACTAATGATGCAAACTATATAAGTTCCTTCGTATATAACATATAACTATTGCTTTATTTACGATTTTCATTATTATTTAATGTCACTATTATTAATTCGAAGTGATTCGGTTTTTGACAATGATGTTTACCTGTCAGTTACATTCATTTGAAAAATAAACTGTGTAACAAAGGAATTTTGTTTATCTTAGGCTTCGGGATTAAAAAAAGAAAAATGATTTTTAAATTTATCTGTAAAATATATAGAAAAAGTATTAATGTATACCTGTACAAAATTCAATAATCTGTAATTTTCCAATGACATAAAATGCGAAAAAGTGGCATTTAATGTTATTTTTGAAGAAAAACCATTATGAGCTTCAAGTAAAGTGCCATTTCCGTTTGTCCAATTTACACCAAAACCTAATGGCTTCTTTTTATATTAGAATAGGGTAGAAATACAAGATTTCAGAATTTTCTGAATGATAATATTTGAGTTAGAGCGAAGACAAAATTCATATCATACACACACACATACACACACACACACACATACACACACACACATACATACATACATACATACATATATACATACATACATACATACATACATACATACGTACATACATACATACATACAGACAGACATCATTGTGAAAATGTTAAAAATGGATTCTAGGGACCTTAAAACGTGGTGATTTACTAAAATCTCGATATGTGTTTTTTAGCACGATCCCTATACCTCCCTTACCAAGGGTATTGGGAGGTAAAAATGTGGCACCGAAAAAGTACGCACTGAATTGATAAGTAAAATTGCTAAGTTTAGGTGACTTTGAATAAAACAAAGTCGCTGCACTGACATTCAACAATGTCATCCAAAACTATTTTTGTTAGTTTTTACTTTAATTACACAACTATAAAACGAATGTTTTACGAAAAGAATTGTTTATTATTACTGTTGCAATGGACGTGCGTTTACACATTTCCTTAAGAAACTTGTTTTTTAATACACTATTTTAAAATCACAAAAATGTTGACCACTTTGAATGACTGTCAATGTAACTAAACGAGATGCTAAAAATAACGAAATTTTTCTTATATTGGTACATAAATCTTACATTTTTCATGAACTTATGGAAGAGCCCTCATATTATCATATTTACCACCACTGCTAGAAATATCGATTTTTATTTTTTTACTGCATTCCTTTCTCAAATTTCCTTTCATTCACTCTCTCTATTTCCTCTAATTCTTCAACTATTAAAGAATTTAAAATGTTTTACAATAATCGATTAGAAGATTAAATTAGCGTTCTCTGGTAAAAAGCAAATTCAAGAAATTAATTTTCATTTTCATATTGACCTAAGAAGTCAACTTTGGAGAAAAGTAAACAAACAAAAAAGACTAAATTAAGCAAAAGAACATCACATCTTTCGGATCCTGATAATCTGATTAAGATTTGTTGCATTGCTATCTTTATTAATAAAAATTCTAATACCCAATTACACCGCTGATACATATATGGGTGTATTCTAAACACAATCCGTTTATATGTAACGGATTTTATTTAGAATACAACTAATAGCCCGGTTCTGAAAAAATGAGTTAATCCTCATTTTTGGATTAGTGAATTCTATATTTTCCGGTATTTAACATTTAATCTACAAAATATTACTAAAAAAAATCTGTTGTGGCCAGCCCAATACCTTTCGCCATTTCCATTTTATGTTATATAATTATTGACAGGCCTATTCTACTAAAAAAATGTATAACGATATCGTTACTGAACGACTGTCGCTAAGCATTTGGTTAAACGACTTTAATAACGACAAATGCCAAAAACCTATTCTACTAATCATATCGTTATAAATTATCGTTATCAGGATTATAACGATAATATCTAACTTCATATATATTTTGACATATCGATTCATTGTTTGTTTATTTAATTGAATTTGACAATGGATATAAAGAAAAGGACTTCGAGGACAACTCAAAGACATTATGAAATATATGTTGAAGAACTGGAAAATAACAGTTCATTAAGAATTAATAAATTGTCCACTGAAGAATTGGAAGAAATATGGAGAAGACTTACAAGTCATTTAAATTCTGTGGGACCGGGTAAAAGAATCTTATGTATCACGCAGTTTACGATTATATACTCTGACATCCCTATACAAATATATAAGTTTTTTCGTTGCAGAATGTATTTGAAAATCATTTATTTATTATTTACATTCTGCAACGAAAAAACCTTGGATTTTTCTTTTTTCTACTCTTATCAACATGCAAAACAGCCTGGAGTCCTTCGTCCACTAAATATTATCTAAATCTAAATTTTTAAATATATTTCTCAAATATAAATAAAATGTCTAATTCTAAAAAGTATAATATATATAATTAGTGTACAGAAGTGAATAAATACTCATCTTTGTAGAATTTCTTTCTCAGCTACAATTAACAAAATATCATCTTCAGCCATTTTTACTTTTGTTCTCAAAATATGTCTAACTTTACGACTTCAACGATGCATGTGAACTTGTCGTTATTAAACGATGTGAAATAACGATATGTAACGATTCGTAACGATAAATAAATTAACAGAATACGGTTTTGGCAAACATCGTTATCATAACGATTAATCGCCTAGTAACGAGTCATAACGATACATATTTTTTTAGTAGAATAGGCCTGTGAATTGCACTTCGCTGTCGAAATGTCGTTTTATAATAAAATTTACAAGTTCACCTACATATTGTTTTTATTGTATTTAACATGTCTTGTGCTCACATAAAATTCTAATTATATCTATTTTTTCAGTGTTTGAGGAAGTTCCTAAATGTCAGAGATTCTTCCAATTCATTAACATTGGTGGTATTTCTCATGGATATATGCATTTTAAAAAATTAATGAAAAAAAAAGAAAGATTCTAAATGTACTTTCCAGAAAAAGCTTTCAGAATGTAACAAAAACTGTTGATTTTTGATACTGACATTTACCTAACATTTACCCACTATATTACAAACATTTGAATTTGTTAACTGGTTGCCTTGGTATAGTTTAGCCTGTGCGATTTATTACTTACTATTATTCTATATATTATAGTGTCTTTATCTCTAAATCTATAGAAATTATAATAAAATTTTTAAATGTATCAGACATAGAATTTTATGTTCTTCAATATTAGTAATAACAAAAATTTTCAAAAAATAATATTTAGAAGATTTTTTTAAGAAACTACTACTTCCAGTTGTTGAATTGTACCAAAACCTTGAATCCCATGAATGTCAGATTGAAGACTTCATATGTTTATTCACTAAAATCTGGATATGCAATTTTCAGCATGAATCCAATATCTCTCTGAGCGAGAGGTAAAAAGGTAGATACTAAGAATAGATTAAACTATATTTTAAGATATAAACTGTCAAAATTATAGTAGAATTCTCTAATCAAAAAATGAGGATTAGCTTAAACTTTTTTGAGAATCAAGCTGATAAATTTTAAGCTTGGTTTAAAAAAATGCAAATCGAAATTTAGACAGCAATATTCTATTACTCATTTGACGTTCGATACGATATTGTTAGAGATGCATTCGGGCCGGGCCGGGCCGGGCTTTGAGGTTTGGATCGATTCGACAAAAAAATTAGCTAGCCCGGCTCGAAAATTTACTCGAAATCGGGCCGGGCTCCGGGCCGGGCCGGGCCAAAGCTCGAAATTGGGTGCATCCGGCATTCCTAATGTTGATTTTTATGTTAAAGCGAAATGTTTAATTTTTTTAGTGTCAAACTTATAAAAAAACTACATTCTTATAAATTTCAACATTAGTTAACATAAGTAGTTAAAAAGAGACACTTCTAGTGTAAGTTTGTTATAAAAATTACAGACCTACGTGTATTTATCACCTCGTTTACCAAAGCCGTTCGAAAATTTAAACAACTTTTTCACAAATCTTATATAAAAAAATATAATTTACAAAAGGATTTTTTATCTAACTTTGTTTCTGTTCAAAAATACGACAACAATCATCATGGTAGGAACAAAAATCACTTTTATTTAAGTATACGAGTAATAACAATTATAATAACATCACAATATAATTATTATGCTTTAATGAATAACCTAGAATTCTTGAAGTAAAATAATACATTTTTATTTATTAATATGTGAAGTGTGTTGTTATTAAATCATTTTGATCCTTTTTAACTTCATCCATTTTCATTAAAATATTAAGGAAACTGTGCATTTGATTGAATTATAAGATTTTTCGGGCCGGCCCGAAAAGCTCGAATTTTCGGGCCGGGCCAAAATCAAAAGTCCGACTCGCCTCGATTTTTGAAAATGATTAGCCCCATTCGGCCCGATAAAAAAAATCTTCGGCCCGGCTCGATGATCGACTCGAAATCGAGGCGGGCTTCGGGCCGGGCCGGGCCAAAGCTCGAAATCGAGTGCATCTCTATATATTGTAAATTTAAGCAATACTTATAATTTAATCGACAGCGTTGTAACCAGGCATAAATATCATAAAATATAAACAGGACTTGTTATTTTAAATTAGGTACATATATTCATTACATCTGCTTCAAAACAACATAGAAATGATATTGGTGTAATGTTGACCTCCCGTAGTAACACTAGTGTTTGGCCATCCTCCAACAAATTATTTTTAGTCAAATTTAAATATTTAGAAATCCTAACCTTCCATTACGGTTCGGAATTGAGTTCCCTGTGTACAGAATCCGCTATCAACTTATAATTAATGCAGGCGCTCCAATATTTGCGCTGTCTAATTGCTGCTTCTACATACAAAAGGATTCATTCGTTTATATAACGTGTTTGGATTCATTTGATACATACTAACAATTATTTCGTTAAGGGTTTTACACATACTTCAAAAGTGGCAGTTTTGTTTGGGAAGGATGTTATTGAAGTTAATTTCATTATTGAAATTATTACACAGTTATAGGATGTGTGATAAAACATTTTTTTTAATGATTTCAAATATCTAATAGTAAAAATTCATCTTTTTTCAATTTAAAAAAAATTGTTGTGGCCAGCACAAAACCTTCCGTCAATTTGATGTATTTTGTACAAATCCGATACCAAAAGTTCCTATATTATTCTATATATCCTGTACTACTATTTTTTTACAAATTCCATATTGCAAGTTCCTTTGAAAAGATTCTATAAATCCAATATAATTATAACACGAATGTACATTCTGTAAATTGCACTTCACAGTTCCTCATTCCTATCCAACGCATCTTCTTCACACAGTTCTTCCCCTCTCAAATATTCTGCTACACAGTCCTTCCATCTTCTCTTTGGCCTTCCTTGTACTCCCGGCATTGAAACTGCAAGGCACTTGCGAGGGACATTCTGTCACTTATGTTACTTTCTGATTCTATACTTTCCACTTTGGTTTTGCACTTGACACTGATATCTGTCAATTAGAATTTTTTGAATATATCTGCTGTTTCCATAATTTTTTCAAAGCTGACTGATTTTTGAAAGTTAACCTCTCTTAATCTCTCTATATGAAGGAAAATGTATAATCAAATCGTACAGAGAATAAGATTTTCTTTCATATTAATGATCATAAAATGTCGAAAATTGATATTTAAATGCGTTTTTTCCAGAAAAACTGTTAAGAACTTCAAATAAGGGTACTTCCGGTTGACCAATTGTCACACACACACACACACACACACACACACACACACACACACACACACACACACACACACATACAGACATCAATGTAAAATTAGTAAAATCGTATTCTAGGGATCTTAAAAGGTGCTTATTCATTAAAAACACCTCCGAATTTTTTGACCAAAGACAATACCTCCCTTATCTAAAGGTGACGGAAGGTAAAAATTTGTTGTGGCCAGCACAAAACCTTCCGTCAATTTGATGTATTTTGTACAAACTCCATGCCAAAAGTTCCTTGGAAAAGATTCTATATACCCAATAAAAATATAACACGAACAGACGACCACATACTATTTTGTACAAATTCCATACCAAAAGTTCCTTTGAAAAGATTTTATAAATCCAATAAAATTATAGCATGAACATACACTATGTAAATTGCACTTGACACTTCTTTCTTCTTCAGCTTTTCTTACTCTTTTCTTCCACTCATTTCTGTCCAACACATTTTCTTCACACAGTTCTTCTTCTCAAGTCTTCTGCGATACAGTCCTTCCATCTTCTCTTTGACCTTCTTCATACTCCCGGCACTGAAAGTTCCGATTCTGAGACGAGGCTGCAACTGCATGACACTTGCGAACGAACACTATGACCTATACTTTTCATCTTTGGTTTTGCACTTGACACTGACATCTGTCAATTAGAATTTTTTGTTTCCAAGATAAATAGCAAAGCTGACTAATTTTTGAAAGTTAATCTCTTTATAACTCTTTAACTCTATATCTGATGAATATGAAGTAAAATGTATTATCAAACCGAATAGAGAAGAGCATTTTCTTTAATATTTATAATAACATAAAATGTCAAAAAATAATATTTAACTGCGTTCTTTTTAAGAAAAACTATTAAAAACTTCAAATATGGGTACTTCCAGTGAATCATTTATGACCAAAATCAAATCAGCTCTTCATATGGATGTAAAGAAAAGGAATACGATAGAATTATAATTTTTCAATTATAATGTTGGAGTTATCGTCGGAGAAAAAATTGTCACACACACACACACACACATACACACACACAGGCGCGCACGCACGTACGCACACAGACACACATACAGATTATTGTAACGATCAGTTTTGAATTATACCATGAGTATTTTTTAACGTGAAACATGGGGTTTGTTATATCCATGGTTACGACTTGACATTTGATTGAAAGCAATGCATTTGCCCGTTCCATTTAAAATGAAACATAGGGAACGAATTTGACATTTGATAAGACGTCAATAGAGGTTAATTTTGTTTAAATAATTATACCTGCATTCTAAATTAAAATTAGTTGTAGAAAAAATATAGTGTGCAACTTGTGCCCGAGAGGTTCTCTGACTCGGCTAAATTTCTTACAATATTTAAATATAATACTTCTGTCAAATTCATTCCCCATGTGTCATTTTAAATGAGACAGACAAATATATTGCTGTCAATCAAATGTCAAATCATAACTTATAGGAAAATTCAACGGTTATCTGTCATATTGACAAGATGTCATTAGAGGTTAATTATGTTTAAATAATTATACCTGTTTTCTAAAAACTAAATTTAGATGTAGAAAAAATACTGTGTGCACCTTGTGCCCGAAATATGTTTAGTGCTCTCGAGTAGTATTCTGACTCCGCTAAATTTCTTACAATATTTAAATATAATACTTATGTCAGATTCGTTCCCTATGTTTCATTTTAAATGGAACGGGCAAATACATTGCTGTCAATCAAATATCATGTCGTAACCATGGGTATGACAAACCCAATGTTTCACGTTAAAAAATACTCACGGTGTACTGCTTACCTGCAGATTGGAAATAGACATACTGCATCATGATTACGTTAGTCCATTTACACAGTCTCTCGAACAGTAACGTATTTTAATAAGTAAAACATTAAATTGATGTGTCATTTACAACACAGCACCCAAAAAATTATTTTTACCTGCAAAAATTAATAATTGTTGCAACTCTTCTGTTCGGATATTTTAAGCCACGTACACACCGAATTCGGGAGCTGTTCGCGAACACGTAACGAACTCGATGTGTACTAGAGATCGCGAACAGCTCGGGTTCGTATGTTCGGATAAAGTTCGTTGTGAGGTATTACAAAACGTCAAGATGCCGCCAAACGCTTTACTATGTAGAACTCCATTTACTGTTTAAAACTGATCAGAACATTTATCAAATTTTATCTGCATACATAAGAATTATATTTCATGTGTATTGATATATATATGTAGGTTATGCCAGATGAAAATTTAAACAAATGTGTTTTATTTAGTTATTCAAATAACTAGTTCAAAAAATTATATACTTTTTGTACAGTTGCAATAATAATTATAAACAATCCCTAAATGACCTACTTTTTATACAAAAATAATTGATACAATACCGTCATATTTATACGGCTGGCGAAACAGTTGTTTTTATACGATATGACAGATACTTATAGTGATATATGGGCGTCTGTTTTCGAAACATAAAATATGGTAAATATAATTAGAATATTTTGTGTAATAAACAAAGAATGAGTCAACCCAGCTGTTACTTAGGTAGGTCATGTTGCTGAGTGTGTATTTGGATGTGGTGTACCTATTCAAATAATATTACGAAAACAATGAATCATATTTTTGACGTTTCCACAATGTTTGTAACATATTTATACTGGGTGTTTCCTTTAAAACAACCAATGTTTTTTGGCCAAACTGAGTTTAAATGAGGAGGAATAAGGGGTCAATTTATCATTTATAACAAACCAATAATTTAATCGATGGTTCTCAAACCTAGAACAATATTATATATTTTTTTTAATATATGAAAGAGAGGTGGTAGTTGGTGCTTGACGAATCGTTTTACAATATGTAAATAAAAAATCTGTTGTGGCCAGCACAAGACCTTCCATCAATTTGATGTATTTTGTACAAATCCCGTGGCCGCGTGCCTGAGTGTCTGGTCGCGAACCTGGGGGAACCGGGTTCGATCCCGACAGACGCTAAATATTTCTAATTTTAAATGGCACAAAAGTGACCTCTGTGGTGCACTCTCCACACCAGCTATAAGTGCCCGTGAGGTGCCGCCTGGTAAGCGCCCACACGGTAAAATATATTATCATCATTACCGATGTCTACATGTGTTGTAGATACTGGCACACCCAGAAATGGGTAATATGCCGTGATGATATATTTATTTTATTTTGTTTATTTGTACAAATCCTATACCAAAAGTTCATTGGAAAAGATGCTATATATCCAGTAAAATTTTAACACGAACATATTCTATTTTTTTACAAATTCCATATCGAAAGATCCTTGGAAAAGATTCTATAAATCCAATAATATTATAACTCGAACATACATTATGTAAGTTGCACTTGACACTGACATCTGTCAATTAGAATTTTTTAATAAATCAACTGTATCCATGATTATAGCAAAGCTTACTAATTTCTGTAAGTTAATCTCTTTATAATTCTTTAATTCTATATCTATATTGAATATGTGGTAAAATATATAATCAAACCGTATAGAGAATAAGATATTCCTTCATATTGATAATCACATAAAATATCAACAAAAAAAAAAAAATGATATTTAACTAAGTTTTTTCACGAAAAAGTGTTAAGAACTCCAAATAAAGGAACTTCCGGTTGACTAATTATAAACAAAATCTAATCAGCTCTTCATATGGATGTAAAGTAGAGGAATACGAAAGAATTATAATTTTTAGAATCGTAGTACTGGAGTTATCGTCGGAGAAAATTTTGTCTCTCTCTCTCTCTCTCTCTCACACACACACACACACACACACACACACACACATGCATACATACATACATACATCATCGTAAAACTAGTAAAATTGTATTCTAGTGACCCTAAAACGTGCTTATTCATTAAAAACTCTCCACAGATTTTTTTGACTAAAGAATACGTTCCTTACCTAAAGATGACGGAAGGTAAAAATAATGTTTTTGATTTGTTTCACAAAATTTTATTGAGTGATGGCCATTTCGTCCTCGCGGACATCATCAACCTAAGTACAGGTGTCCTTAGCCTCTGCAATTAGATTACTCTATATACTACAGTGCCTTTATCTCTAAATCTATATAAAATATAATGCGACATGTTACTATATATTGCAGTGTCTTTATCTCTAAATCTGTACAAGATATACTAAAAATTTTAAGTCTATTAGATGGAGAATTTTATGTACTCCAATATTTGTAATAACCAAAATTTCCAAAAAAAAAAAAATATATTTAGAAGATTTTTTTACAGAAACTATTATTTCAGGTTGTCCAATTGTTACCAAAATCTAATCAGCTCTTCCCAGGAATGTCAGATTGAGGAAACTGCAGTTAAATATTTTTTATGTCTTATAGTATTTGAGAAATCGTGGTTCCAACATCCATACATTCTCTCATACACATAAACATACATACATACACACACACACACACACACACACACACACACACACACACACACACACACACACACACACACACACACACGGACATCATCGTAAAAATGTTATAAATGGATTATAGGGACCTTAAAACGTGCTTATCCTCTAAAATCTGGATATGCGATTTTTAGCATGATTCCAATACCTCTTAGCGAGGGGTAATAGTAATTAAGGTACCAAGGGTTGTTATAAGGACAATAATGCCTGAGGTCAACAGTGTACTGTCGAGGGCTTCTGGCCCGAGGCGAGTACGTTGACCGAAGGCATTATTGTCGTTTAACACCCGTGGTGCCTTCAACGTTTTATGTCTTACTAGAAATTCTTAATAAACATTTTGTTTGACTAGAATTTGTCAAACAAAAATAATAAATCACAAAATTTTAATACAACTTACAAAGTAGCCTGTGAATGCGATTTCTAGGTAATATTTTGTTTCTGTAAACAAAGTATTTTTTCAAACAAAAAATATATTTCTTGTGGTATTTTTCTGTCAATATGGACGAGCATTGTTATTGCTAAGAATAAGAAGTATGCTGGTTTGTATTTGTGATGAAACAAATATGATTATAAACGACTACAATTCACAATGCTTCTTAACCTTAACTGCACTTTATGTTAGTATCAGTATTATTAACCTCAGTTTGTTGTCAACATTACCATAGCAACTTAATACGCCCTAGGGTATTATTAACAGACCTAATGTTGAGGTTGTTATAAAACAATAACATACTAGTAAGACATAAAAATGATTTAAATACAATATTGAGTAATAATCGTTGAAAGTAAAACATAGGTAGGTGCGTCCAACAATCAGTAAAAGATACTACGAGTATATATGTCTATTTATTTTTAAACATAAAATGATTTATATTTAACTATGTATAATTATTCTATATTTAACTAAAGTTTCAAAACAAACAATTTTTTAGCATGACAGTTAAGAATTATGTAGTCACAGTTATAGATATTATAGTAAACAAAGCATCACGAATTCATATTTAACTACAAATTATAAAACATAATATGATAGAAGAAGAATGACATTTTATGTCATCTTGGCAACTGGCATAAGTAACAAAAAGAGATGATTAGTACCTATGTACGAATGGCATGAATCCAAATATGAATAAACAACATTATTCAAAAAGCTCAAAACAGGTATAAAAAACTTAAAATGTAATTTTACAATTAAATAAATATGTCATCACGGCTTTTTACCTATTTATGAGTGTGCCAACCTGCTTATCTAGTTTCTTTTTTTTTTTAATCAGACGTCACCTAATCCAGTATTCATCTTTGTACACTCTAATTATTTTTCCAAGCGAAAATAATAAATACTATAATATAACAATAAAGGCCTATTTATAACAATGCAACGTAAGACGTAACGCAAACGCAATAGGTAACGTAAGGAGTTTAACTTTTAACTTTCTGCGTGATGTCGTGCGTTGCCTCTAGCGTGTAACCAATCACTTGTCAGTATTTTCACAAGAAGTGCGCGCATCTTGAAATCTCGAAATGTCATATTTAGGGTATATTCCAAAAATAAAATATAATAACCAAAACCATGGTTTCGGTTACCGACTGGTTCTAGTCACGTGACTATTATTAATGAAACAGTTCGGTTTCATTCGCGGGTGATTCGCGGAAACCCTAAAATTTTCTTTCAAACATTACGTCTATCATCTTTCATAATCCTAAATTATGGAGTGGAAAATTAAAATACGTACAATGTAAACCGTAGAAAATAGATGCAAACATCAAGGAGTCAATAAATAGTATCTAACCACACTAACCTATAAAATCTGACATCTTATGAAAAAGGATAGAAGATGTTAACCGGCAAAACCGAGGAAAAATCATGGTTGCGTTGGTGCGCTTCGGTTGCAACCATTTTAATCGAAACCATGTTTCATAAATGTACAATTTTTACCATTTGATATTATTGGAATACTTTTGGTTAACCACGATTAAAATTTGTTATTTTTGGAATATACCCTTAGTTGAGTCATACAGTTGTGTACACAGAAAAAAAGGATTGAAATTTTGTCTAATTATAATTAGATATTATTTTATTAGGCAATATGTCTAATATTTTAATATAATTTAAAAATATTAATTTAGCATTTTAACTAAGCCGAAATAGATAGTAAATATTTTATAAAAAATTGTTAATTTAAATATGTAAATAGTTATTTCAATTACTTATTTTATTTAATTTTACTATATTTTGGCTTCACTATTTTTGTCCTACAATTTTCCGTGATTTATCTAATGAATTAGTTTAGTTCAATACTAAATGTAGTCATTTAATCTAATTTTGTATTTAATTTTACTATAATTTGTTATTACAAATTTAGAAAATTTAACTAAATCAACTTATATAATTTAATGAAAACATATTAGTAGGCTGAAAATTACAGATTTTTTTAGTTAATTTAACTACAATTTAGAAGGTTTTTTTTTCTGTGTAGTGAGTTCCGATTTGCACTATGCATTCTGATTGGTTAGCAGCAGCAAATTTAGCGTGGTTATAAATTACACACTTTGCGACTGCGTTACCTACTGCTTTGCGTGCTTTCGAAATAATGTCCTATACCATAGTCAAATTTTAACTATCTTAAATAAGAAGACGAAAATATACATAAATTAAAAAGTATTAGTGAAAAAAAATTGTTTAAATTATTTCACCTATGCAAACATGAAAAAAATTGTTCCCTCCATAACTAACAGTTTGTCCATTGTTTGTCGATCCTGCTACGTCACGCACCAAATTCTAAAACTTTAAAAATTCATATCTCGCTTATTACGTAAAATTTTTAAGTCGCGTTTGCACTAAACTTCTTATTTCATCCTGTTCTTACAGAAAAAAAAAATAATAGAAATAAATGGTATAGGTCCCCATTCTCAATTTTAATTTACTGCATAAACGATGTTATTTTAATTTAGTCTCTGAATTTAGTGGCTTAATTTAATTTTATAATTTACACGCTGCATAAACCAGAATAAGTGTTAGAAACTCCGTGAACTGTTCATTAATTGGCCTTGTCAACCGTCATGTTGACACGTCACTTACAAAGGCCTTATTAGTTTAAAAGCAAACTTAATTCTGTAAATTTCAAAACAATTTCAATTTTCAATTATCGTATTTTTGATTGTTTCATTTCAGTACATAATTAAATATTGTACTTTTCAATATATTGTCTGTAATAAATTCGGAAGCTTAAAGACTTACATACAGACTTGCATACATCAAAAAGTAAAATGACACTATCCAAATCTGCTGCGAAATATTCGCATAACACAATATACAAAATACCTAAAAAAAAGTTTCATTCTTATTTACCAAGTATTTCTAAGAAATTTTCGAAAATTCAAAGAAAGAATTTTGGCAACTGCTCTATTTATAACATGAAACAGTTATAATTTACATAATGTAAGAATAGAATTTTTGAAACTATAATGCAATATAATACTCGTACTTAGATTACAATCAGAAAAATTTAAATATTTTTCTCATTTTCTACACCACAGGAATTTTAAATAAAATAAATGTTCAACCTCCTTCTAAATATTAACCTTTGAACACATTAAAAGTCCATAACAGATTCATCTTTTCATATGAGGGTGACGGCCTGTCGGGTCCAGCAATAATACTATAAATATCGTAATCAAGCGGTTTCACATTTTTTCAAAAAGTATTTTAAAATTTAAATTAAGGTTCACGCAATGTTTTTCTTAATAATAAAAGAAATAATAGTAATAGTTATGAACAACAACCCCACACTCCTGTGACGTCAGAGTATATACAGTACGTCATTAAAACTAGTAAAATCGTATTCCAGAGACCCTAAAACGTGCTCATTTATTCAAAACTCACCATCTAATTTTTTGACCAGACAATACCTTCCTTACCTAAAGGTTACGGAAGGTAAAAATCACTTAATTCAAAAATAACTATTATTTTTACCTATTACTTTGTGTAAAACTAATAAAGTCTAAGTAATAATGTAATATTAAACATTTTACAAGGATAGTCGCGTTAAATCTTGTGTATGAGTGGTACCTAGTGATAACGGTCTTATCTTAACTCGTACTATTCTATTTTTAGAAAAATTTATCTGCGTAACGGACTACATATATTATATTAACAGAGAATTTAATACGCGGATGCGGGTTTTAACTTGAACACTTCAAACACCACTTGAACGTATTTTTAGAAATACTTGCAAGTGTAAACACATAAGTATATTCCAAATTGTTAAATAATAGCAAAGTACAAGTGTTTCAAGTTATTCATATACACATAATATATCATAATATTCGGAAGAATACTTTTGAAATAAATAATATATAAATTTACTGATAATTAGAATGTTTTCCGCAAGATAAAATTGAAATATTATATGAATTTTATTAAAATGTACTTCATTTTATGAAAACTTAATATTAGTGGTATAAAAATAGATTTTTGTTTGACTATGCATTAATAGAACTAAATTTAAACTTTTAGTGACGTCATAGCGTTATTTTGAGAAGGTGCAGTTGACTTTCAGACCCAAGCATATGACAATGATTTCGATATTATTTTGTATTCATAGTATCATAGTTGACATAACCTATCACTTTATTATTTCTTGAGTGACGTCATTTTCAAACAATAGGGTAGTTGCGAAAAAAATAAATGTTATTTTTCCTTTTAGTTATGAAATATAAATTAATTCTAAACATATTAATGTAAAAATTATTGGAAAATATAAAACTTTTCATTCATAATTTCCACAAATAAAATTCGCGGTGAAATTCTTGTGACGTAGATTATTAATAATTATATAGTTCGACCCGAAGCCTTAAGATAAACACAATTTCTTTGTTACACAGTTCATATTTCAAATGAATGTAACTAACAGGTAAATATCACTCTCAAAAAAATAATCACTTCAAATTAATAATAGTGACATATTAAATAATAAAGAAAATCGTAAATAAAGCAATAGTTATATGCAATGGAACATAATATAGTTTGAAGCATTAGTAAAAACGTAAGGACACACCGATTTTTCACAATTGACCGTTACGTTATAGTTTGATGTTCATATATTCAGGGCCGTAACTAGCTATTCTTGCGCCTGGGGCGGAATATAAAATTGCGCTCCCCTCCCCATTTTTTGGAAATTATTAAAAACTTAATTAAGTAAAATGTTTTTTATTAACCATATATTAAATATTACATTTATTTATACATGTATCTAAACGGGACTGTGCTCCTATAGGTAGTAATGTTGGCTGCCTAGTGCAAAATATTTATTTGAAACATGTAAATATTATTCAATTACAGTTCATTTAAAAATGAAATTTATGTTATTACTAGTTTTATTGTATTTTTGTTAAACTATTTAATAAATAATATTAAAAAATAAAGACCGTTAGTATGAACGATGATTAAGTGTGATTAACGAGCATTTGATTAGCATTGTTTTATCTTTTTCAGTCGTTTATGGATTATTTCTTCAAATGAAAAACGCGTGCAATTAATTTTTCCCTAATTTTTATTCGAAATATTTTTCTCTAAAATAAAAATAATCCATAAACGATTGAGAGAGATAAAACAATGCTAATCATATTCTCAATATTCACACTTAATCACATGTTCATACTAACGGCCATAGTTTTTAATACTAATATTCTTTTAAATTAATTCTGATCAGATCTAATGTAATGACAACATTTATAATTAGTCATTAAATTGATAAACAATTTTTGAGCGAAATATGAGAAAATTATTAGTAATTTAAAATGGATTATGTAAAAGTACAGTTCTGTAACAAAAATTTCGAAAAAGTATATATGTATGGTAAAAATATCCTTTTATTTTACATTTTATGATTTGCAAATGAAAAGTAATAGATGAATCCTTTTTAACTCTTTCTGGAGAAGCTACACACCACACACGAGTCCATGAGTGAACAATGATTTTTATTTTCATTATTATAATTGTTTTTATAATAAATTAAAAAACTATAAAATAGTCAAAAAAAGCGCAAATAAATATAATTGAAGATTATGAAAACTATTAAATAACTATAAACAAACACTAAAATAGAAAACACAACTTTACAATTAAATACACAGAACTATTCTCAAATGACATAAACAAAATGGTTGAGGACTCGTCGTATCTTGCAATTTTACCGTAAGTTTGCAACCTGCATAACTTATAAGTCCACAATATCCTTTTCTCAAAACACAGGCCATTTGCTTCACAAAAAATGTCCGTATTACGTGTCTATGGTTATATGGTCGAAGAATCGTACTGTCAAGCGGTGGGGCGCCTTACGCGCGAATTTTGAAACTCAATGCAATACAGTGCATAGAAATACAATATTAATTCGCAAAGTGTACATTAAGAAATCTAAGAATGTCCTTGATTTATATTTATTTATTTATTATTATTATTTTTTTTTGGAGAATTAACAAATGAAGAATTTATTTCTGCGCCCTAGCAACATCTGCGCCCGGGGCAAGTGCCCCGCTCGCCCCACCCTAGTTACGGCCCTGCATATATTAGATATACGTACCGAAGACAGAATGTAGGAAATCATAAGTAAGACAGAGATAAACATACGATACGTATATCTAATATACGAACATCAAACTATGACGTAACGGTCAATCGGTGTGTATGTATGTATTTAAATGAATAAAAATTAAATAGCGGGAGGTTTTGTGTTGGCTACATCAGATTTTTTTAAATTATATTTTGAAAAATATACATTTCCAGACGTAAATTATGTATTAAAGTGAATAACATTACGACAATAAATGAACTTGAAAATGAATTGACGAATAAGGATAAGAATACAAGTCATTTATTTATTTTTAATACTGTAAATCTTACATTTGAATTCATCTTAGCTTAAAAACAGAGTTCAGAATCCGCCTTGTCCAAGAAGTAATAAAGTTGGAGTTTATTACTTAACTATTTGAACGGGAGAGAGATAATGTTCGAGAACATGATTTATAGAAGTAATTTTATGGCTAATTTGACAAGTATGGTAACGATCATTTTACTGAACATGGTAGCACATAAATAGATTTATTTACACAATAAATCATTTTTAAAACAATTGGCGACAAGCCGAATAGATGACGACAAAACTGATTAATGTTGAGGTAAAATTTATTACCTTATAATAACAGAATACCTAATGACACGTTACGCTCGTAAAGATTGTTATGTATTTCAGAGAGATATTAACAAAGGATTATTAATATGTTGACATGCCATTAAAGTTCAAAATATAATGTTGCTTCCTATAGTCAGAAAAATTGACTCTGTCGAGTACAGCAATAAAACTGCAAATATAGTAATTTTGATAAAGCGGCATATCGTTTACTGTTTGCTTTATAATACTGAATACAAAACAGGCCATTATTTGCGCCGCTTTATTGGAATGAAGAAATGCATCACCTGGTACTTCTGTCTGCACTGAGTGCTCTGTACAGCAATAGTTATTTGTATCACTAGGCCAGAAACTTAACATTTGCGAGTGCGAGTTTATTTTGACAGGCCGAGCTGAATAGTTATTTACATTCGAGTGCGTGTAAGTTGTATTTTACAGGGCGACAGCTTTGTTTAAGGCACGAGCCCTCAAGGCGAGTGCCTTATTAGCTGGAGCGCTATAAAATACTTCACGCACGAGAATTATATCAAATTTTTTGGCCGACGATAATGAAAATCACTTTTTTCAATGAGATAGGTTGTACCTCTGGAAAGGGTTAGTTTGAAATACTGGGGTTAAGTAAATTTCCAAATTTGATTTTACTTACCTTCATTAGAGTACTTCTTCTAGCGAAAATTTATTTGTAACAATAGACGTTGCTTATGACTGATAATATATTTATTTGCTCATGTTTTCTTCGTAATAAATAATAGGAAGGTGTCGATATTTGACATTTCAGCAATTTTCGCCTCGCGTATTTGACAGGTATATTAATCGGTGACTATGTCGGTAACTGCGGATTTTTACAATAATGACAAATGTCGCTGCCGTGATTTTGGTTTAAAATTAGTTTTAAATATAGGAAATGTTAAAGTAAAAAAATAACTTACGTAGGTAGTACTTTTTTACATGAACTTTATTATAGTAAAGATGATTTCTTTTCTAAATGCCCATAAACGTCCAGTGTATTTTGATTATTTTACCGCATAGTTAGACAAGTTACAACACAGTAAGCGTAAAATGTAGGTTACACTTGCTGTGTATACAATTGTAAAGTTCCCATTACACTTCAGGAGGGCAAAAAAGTATTTTACTATATTTTACTATATGTAGCATGTCTTCATTTCAACAGAGCGGCGCAAATAATGACCCGTTGACACCTAATGTTATAATGCAAGCAGTGAGCGATATGCCACTTTGCCTTAATTACGATATTTATTGTATTATTGCTGGTCCCGATAAAGCCAATTTTTCTGACTATATAATCTTACTATTCCTTTCAAGATAAATGCTATTTTTGTTTGTAATAATTTCTTACACGAATGAAAACTGTACACATAGTTCCATAAATTATGTATTTCTGTTAATGAAACAATAAGATTAGTTTACTATACAGAGCTCTCAGAGCAGGTAGACGTATCTCCATTGCAACAGAGCGGCGCAAATAATAGCCTGTTGACATCCAATGATTTAATGCAAGGGTTCAGCGATGTGCCGATTAGTCATAATTATGATATTTATTGTTTTATTGCTGGATCCGACACACTGTATTTCTCTCACTATATTCATGTTCTTCACCCCTTCGAACCCCTTACCAACCTATGCCCAAACCATAAACAAACCCCCAACAAAAAATGTATGCATCATGTATTAATTTGTGCGAATTATTTTTCTACAATTTTCTCAGAAAGTACAGTTTTCACAGTTGGTGTTACTTGTTTATTTATTCATTAAAATTAACACTTGAAATATTTTGCTTGGCTAACTAACACTGTAAATTTTATTTAAAATTAAAAGTAGTTGCGATTTTAGACACTTGATGCCGCTAACGACGAATATACTTTTATCACCACAGAACTTTAAAATTAAATATAAATAATAAAGAAAGGTTTGTGAAAAATTATAGTCCAGTCAACAGAGGTTCTGGCCCTACAAAAGGTGGGGTAAAAAAGATTTTAACATATGTTGTTCAGATCAAGAAGTAGATGAAAAATTCTAATTTGTGACCTTGGTAAGCTCGGCGTGAGCCGCCATCTTGGATGAAAGGTGCAAAAAATGAGTTTTTGGATAATTTATCGAAAACATTTTACACGAATACAAAATTAAATATAATTTTTTTGTACAAAAAGGGTTGTTGCATTTTTTACCTAGGATGAACTCTCAAAGAATTATCTTAAAAAATAGTTAACCAGAAAAACAATTTATGAAAGAAAATTTAATCAAATTAGAAAAGAGTGAAAATAAATTAGAAAAGAGTGAAAAGATAATGTCAGCCACCGGGATTTGAATCCAGATCCACTGTCTTGCCGGGACAACGCTCTACCAATTGAGCTATGGCGGACTCTTCCCGATGGCTCACATTATCTTCCAAAATTTAATCACTCAAAATATAAACAATATTAACTATTTAATTCTTAGCCTAATAGGTTTTGGTATTATTTATAACAGGGTGAAAATTTGGGTTTCTTTGTCAACAAAAGGTGTTCCAAAGATTTGTGAGAATTCTTTGGATTTCGATGAGACAGAGTATATAAACCGCACATAAAAATTCTAGAACAACAATACAGTTTTGTATACATGTTAAGTAATCCTAATGAGTATATGGAATCTAGTTGCCTTGCTAGTATTTGTTTTGAAGTTATCACATATCACTTACAAACATGCTTGTTGTATCTCACTGTCTTCAAAAAACAATGAAGAAGCGAGATTACCAGTCACAGCCGCCTTGTACGGCGTTATTACGCACGTGGTTTCTCACTAAAGATACACAGGTACATACACACTACTATCACGTCACCATCACGTAAACTCACATGATTTCACGTCAAATTGTTGAAACGTGGTCCTTATTTCCTATTTATTTATATTGCGACAAGACACATTGTTGTAATTTGTTGTATTCTTGTGAAAGCACCACGGTGTATAGAAGATGTAATAATTGACAAAACTACAACTCCACAATTTTTGTTGACATATTGATGTTGGCGATTAGTAAGTCAAAATTATAACCTTACTCACAGCGCCTCTACAATGTGCCGTACCACATAACATTCTGGAACTAACATGACAAATGACAATTGAACTGTCAATCGTGCTGTCAATGTATAATCCGGACTTATGTACATAATTACATCAAAATTACAATTAGGTAATGGGTCCATAAACCATTTTTTATTTTTTTTTAATTTTAAATAGTTCGACTGTAAATGGGAAATGGGTCGGTCTCGTCTCAATTACAGTATTGGCCATAAAGATAGCAACTTTTAAAAAATTTCTATTTCTCTGAAGTGAACATAAGAATATTGAAAATAAATTACATAACGAATAACCTCTTAAAATACGTTTATTTTATGTTAAAATAATTTATATTAAATTTATAGAATTTATTTAATTTGCATAATTCTTACTTTTGTGTGGACATAAAAATAGCAAAATGAATGTCTTTATTTTCTCAATTTCAACGTTTATATCGTATAATTGTTTAAAAAATATAAATTAGTACTTCAAAATTATGGGTGGTAATAAGACTTTGACTAAAGAATTTCTCAATTTAATAATTAAATCATATGAAAATGGTGCTTCGCGGAATAAAATGTCGAAGAACTTTAATTTGCATAAATCTACAATAGCACGAATAGTAATTCATTTTCGAAGGAAGGGTAATATTGAGTTTTCTACAATTTCTAGTAGACAAAAAAAAAACATCAAACCGAAGCGACAGAATGATAAAACACATATTGTTAAAAATCCGTTATGATCAAAGAAAATTTTAGGCTTTCTACTAAGTAATGTTAAAGATAAAATATCTTCAAGACAGGGAAGAAGAATATTAGTTGCTGGAGAACTTTATAGTCGTCGGCCTGCAAAGAAACCACTTCTTTCGAAGAAGAACGTGAAGGCCCGATTATTTTTTTGCAGAAAATCATGTAAACTGGACAACTAACATGTGGAAAAGAGTATTATTTAGTGATAAACTAAGATTAATTGATAGAAATGTAATAACAAAATTACTTGAATTCATGATGAAACGAGAAGAAGTAATAAATTCTCGTGGTTCCGGTTATTACACTAAATATTAGAAAATTTAGTTTTTATATTAATTTTATAAAAGTTGCTATTTTTATTTTTGTCCACATAAAAAATATTTTTTTGCAAATAAAACAATTTTTAAGAATAAAAGAAGTATTTCGAACACTCATTGTCTTTATTTTTTTTGAGTTACACAAAGTTTCGATTGATAAAATCTCCAATTGTTATCAAGTGAATCAATTTTTGTTAATATAATGCAAATTATTTTAATGTAAATTAAACTTGGTTCAAGACACTAATACTGCAGTAATTTATTTCTGAAATCCCAGTTTTTACATTAGAGCAATTGAATATTTTAGTTGCTATCTTTATGGCCAATACTGTATTTGGCACGTGAAATCATGTGAGATTACGTAACGTGATAGTAGTGCAAGTATTACAAGATCGATACTTTTTTTTATATAGTGTTTAATATAGTAACCACACTGCAGGACATCTTTTATTATGGAATTTGAGGAAGAGAGGAAATTGGATAGCTGAGGATTAGTCAATGAAAAGAAATTATTATATGTTCTTTTACAGCAATGAAATCCCTAATTTTACTTACGAATAAATAAGTACTCCCAATATTGATGTTCCTTACCTGAAACAAAGAAAAGGTAAATTAATTATTATCATAAAATCTTAATTCTGTGTAATATTTCAAAAAATCAAATTTTAATCTTGACAATTAATAAAACCAGGAAATATAATACGATTATACTTGCAGTCAAATAAATGTGGACTGGAGATTTCTACACCCTTGCCAATTTCATTGGTCATGTTAAATAATGCTAATTTATGAAGAAGCGGCAACACCGCAGGGCAAGGGACAGGGTGGAGAAAAGGGAAAAATGAATAAGTCCATAATCATTTAACGGCGAGAATAGTAATGGTATGCATTTTTATAACAATATCGAGTGTAACACGAAAAGCGAGATGCGTTAAAAAGTGGGAAATACAGTTCGCCCTATTCTGTAACTCAATCGATAATAGTTATCGATCGATAATAATTTTTGACAAATAGAAACAAATGTATCATCTGCCAGTTTCATTTTTTTATTCAGTGTCTACTATAATTATTGGCTACAATTTATTATCGATCGAAAAAAGTTATCGATTGAGTTACAGAATAGGGGTGAATGTTTCCTTCCGTGAAAGTGGTTCATTTATTTTACTCAATTTTGACGTTTTAAACAGTCATTATTTACTACAAGCAATAACTATACCGTGAGTATTTTTTAACGTGAAACATTGGGTTTGTATATCCATTGTTAAATGAAAATAAATATTTTGTTTCCATTTAATATGATATTTCATTAATTGTTTTTCGAATTTTATTTAGTTATCACATCATAAGAATTCAAATTTCCCCCGCGCATTTTGCCTAAATATGGCGGCGGTTGGCACACTATGTACATACAGTTACTACAGTGTGACGTTATCTATGGCCTGGAAATAAATTCAAATATCTCGCAATGTAATTATTAAAAAAATGTTTTTTTATCTTAATCTTTATTTATTGAGTAGTACTTCAAGGATAAAGTGCACATTTTATTATTTTTTGTTGTGGTTTATGGGCCTATTGCATTTTTTGAAAACAAAGGGCACATAAAAGCTAATCAAATATACCACTAAAATCGGCCATGGGTATATTAGCCACCATTAGTCAGTCGTAGTTACTAAAAGTAAGGTTTCCTTTCCTTAGTTTTAAACACGTAAAGTATGTACGAAAAAGTGTCGTTCTTGCAAGTTGTTCACATAAGTAATATGGACCATATTCACACCACGAGACCAGTATATCTCCAAGATATTATGCTAAAAGACTATCCCAAATATAACAGAAGTATCGTAAGAATATAATTTGTTTTTGTCAGATATTTGCATACATTTTTGTACCTAATACATTTACATGTATAATAATGGTCTACAAGCCTACATAAATACATAACAACAATTTTTTTTATTAAAAATTAATGAAGACGGATTCGCTACATAGATAAGTAACAACAAAATGTATAAATATAGGTGTGACATGTCCTCAATTTTTATTGACATATTGATGTTGGCGGTTAGTAGGCCGACATTTTAACCTTATACGCAGCGCCTCTACATGTGCCGTACCACATAACATTCTGACTAACATGACAAATTATCCGTCAGTAGTGCTTTCAATGTATAATCCGGGCCCATTTACATAATTGCATCAAAATTACAACTAATTTACAGAATATATGACATTCCTTCTAAATTTCTAATAGTTATTTACATTTGAGTGCGTGTAAGTTGTATTTTACAGCGCGACAGCTTTGTTTATTAGCTGGAGCGCTGTAAAATACTTCACGCACGAGAATTGTATCAAATTTTTTGGCCGACGATAATGAAAATCACTTTTTTTAATGAGATAGGTTGTACTTCTGAGAAGGGTTAGTTTAAAATACTGGGGTTGTCAATTTCCAAATTTGATTTTACTTACCTTCATTAGAGTACTTCTAGCGAAAATTTATCTGTAATAATAGACGTTGTTTATAAGTGTTAATATATTTATTTGCTGATGTTTTCTTCGTAATAAATAATAGGTAGGTGTCGATATTTGACATTTCAGAAATGTTCGCCTCGCGTATTTGACAGGTATATCGATCGGTGACTATGTCGGTAACTGCGAATTTTTACAATAATGACAGATGTCGCTGCCGTGATTTTGGTTTATATAAATTAATTTTAAATATAGGATATGTTAAAGTAAAAAAATAAGTTAAGTAGGTAGTACTTTTTTACATGAACATTATTATAGTAACGATGATTTCTTTTCTAAATGCACATAAACGTCCAGTGTATTTTGATTATTTTACCGCATAGTTAGGACACGTTACAACACAGTAAGCGTAAAATGTAGGTTACACTTGCTGTGTATACAATTGTAAAGTTCCCATTACACTTCAGTAGGGTAAAAAATAATTTACAATGTTCAAATAGCAGAAAAGTGACATCCACGATAGCTTTCAGAGCCCGTGAGATAAGGCTTAGTAAATGTTTTCTTATGCGTACATGTGCAAATATCGAAAATATTGTTTTGTTGAGGGTTTTACATCAGAAAGAACTTTCAATAAAAAAAAATTCCAATTTAACACCTTTGCAAAACATAGTACATGCCTGGTGGAAAGTTGTACCTTCTGCAGATAATAAAATCCTTGGTATTAAAGATGGTATTTGTCAAAAACATTTTTAAGATGAACATGTTTTATGAGACAAAGAATCTGGGGATTTATGTTGAACGTATTTTAAACAAATAAATATATCATCATGACTGATTACCTATTCCAGGATGTATTAATCTGCTTCTATTCACAGATTTCAAATGACGACGATAAGTTGAGAACATTTACAAAGCGTAACCTCACGGGCTCTGAAAGTTGTCGTGGAGAGTGCACCACAGAGGTCACTTTTGTGTTATTTGAAAATTGCAAATTATTTTCAAATTGCAGAAGGTATGCCATCAGACTCATCAGAGACATAATACAGAGAATTTATTTTAAAATGCAACATTATGGTTCATCACTTCCATGGTTACTCACTATTGTCAAAAAATGACAGCAATGTAATATTTGTCCATTTTAAAATAAATAAAATATAAATATATCATCACGGCATATTACCCATTTCTGGGTGTGCCAGTATCTACAACACATGTAGACATCGGTAATGATGACGATATATTTTACCGTGTGGGCGCTTACCAGGCGTCACCTCACGGGCACTCATAGCTGGTGTGGAGAGTGCACCACAGAGGTCACTTTTGTGCCATTTAAAATTGGAAATATTTGGCGTCGGTCGGGATGGAACCCGGTATTTTAAAATGCAACATATAAATAGGAATGCAGCACACGAGATACGTCCAGAACACATCACAATTGGTGTCAATTCTTATTACGACCGACTAGAATATTGTCTCAGTGTGAGTGTGAATGGGGATATTTTTTAACATTTATTACATGAAAGATGAATTTTTGTGAGCTAAAGTTTGTTAAGATGTGCAACATTCATATTTTGATTTTTTTGTTAATCGTACGTAGGCTAATTTATTGGAAATTTGTTTTGATAATACAAAACTACAAATTTTGTATGTTGCATTTTAAAATAGACAAATATTACATTGCTGTCATTTTTTAACAATAGTGAGTAACCATGGAAGTGATTGACCATATGTTGCATGTTAAAATAAATTCCATGTATATTAACGCTTAGTAAATTAGTTAACTCACGGATCCTTATGGAGAGTGTACCTCAAAGGTCACTTTTGTCCTATTAGAAAATTGTATATTATTTTCAAATTTGTGAAGGGATACCATCAGAGACATAATATATTCTCTAAATTAGTTGTAATTTGATGCAATTATGTACATAAGCCCGGATTATATATTGTCCTGATTGACAATTACTTGTCATTTGTCATGTTAGTTCCAGAACGTTACGGTGACAGCATTATGTTTTACGCCTATATTTATTCAGCGGGAGTACGAAAATTAGTAATTATTGCAAAGAAAATTTAAAACAAAGTGCCGAAAAATAAGGCCTTAACAGCCAATTTTAATTTCATGCATCCGAAAAATTCGACAAATTGAGAAAGTGCGGAAAATTCTTAAACAAATAAGAATACCAAAAAAGAATTTAAAATTAATTACAAGAAAATTGGCAGAATATAATGCCATCGGTGACCAAAAATTTGGTAAATTCAATGACTCATCGCTTAGTTACTGGTGGAAAAACCAAAGGAAGGCCATCCAAATATTATATTTCTTTATGAAACATAAATAAATGGTTTATTATTTAAATGTTTTGGTTATCGTACGGAGACTTTTTTGCCATAAAATTATGAATACTTTCAATGTTCACCCCATAATATAAATAAATTAATTATATTATTTGTTTATATTATATTTATAATAACGTAATATACTACGAAAACAATAATTTTTCTTGGGCGCAAAATTTGTAAACAATTCTTTATTTCCTAGGGTTATCGCTCAAATGCAGCTGTAGACACGTGTTTCGCTCTTATTAGAGCTCATCAGTACAGCGTAGCTAGTTAATAGGTGGACATTAACTAGAGGTAGTAATAAAAAAAAAAAAAACTGACACAGTGTAACAGAACTAGTAAGCAGCTAAATACACCCATGTTGTCTCGGTCAACACAAATTTTGCGCTCAAGAAAAATTATTGTTTTCATATATTTACGTTTGGGGGTCCAAGTAACGGGTCTAGTGGGTGGTTATAAATCACCGCCGCTGTGACGTTGTATTTATCCACAATGTGTGTGGAAATGCTGACTACTAGTTCTGTTACACTGTCAGTTTTTTTTTTTTATTTTATTTATTACCTCTAGTTAATGTCCACCTATTAACTAGCTATGCTGTACTCTAATAAGAGCGAAACACGTGTCTACAGCTGCATTTGAGCGATAACTCTAGGAAAAAAGAATTGTTGTAATATACTACGTTTAATTTTGGATGAAAAGAAAATTACATATATTGGGTTTTAGACTGCTATTTTTCCTAAAATACATTAAAATTATTGTCGTACGGAGACTTTTTTGTATGACTGTACGTGATATGGCACATTGTTGAGGCGAAGCGTGTAAGGTTGAATCTCGGCCTACTAATCGCCAACATCAATATGTCAACAAAAATTAAAGAGTTGTTACACCTTATAGTTCGGTAAATAGTCGTCTGTCCTATGTAACATTTATATATTTGGGAGGTGTACAAATCAAAGAAATATAATTAAAAGTATATTAAACAATAAATAAATAAGAAAATGATAATAATAATAATAATAACAAACACATAAACAAATATAATCTTTAATTAAAGACTAAGAATATTATTAAACACTTAAACACTGTCGTTATTATAGTATTAAGGGCATAAGTGCTTCCTACCGATTAAGAATGATCTCCAATACATCAGATACATGTAGAAGAGCACTTGACCGCAATGATTATTACTTTTTTTGCACGATCGACGGACAAAATTTAAAAAAATCTGATATGGCCAGCACATTACCTTCCGTCAATTCTATCTTTTACACAAAATCCTTACCGAAAGTTCCTTGGAAAAGATTCTCTATATCCAGTAAAATTATAACACGAACATATACTACGTAAATTGCACTTGACAATTAGAATATTTGAATATATCAACAGTTTCCATGGTTATAGCATAACTGGCTTCAAAATTCTTAAATTCTATGGCTCGTACCAATCACGGTTTTAACTAAAACGCTGTTTTAAAAATGTCAAATTCAAATTTCAAAATGTAATTTCACCCTTATGTTAGAAGATCGATTTATTTAAAAATATTTGTATGAATACAAACTATGTTCTGCTTAAAAATCAAATTTTGATAAATTTGATAGTATTTATTATTATCATTAAATAATGAAATTTGACATTTCTTAAAACAGTGTTTTAGTTAAAACCGTGATCGTGGTAGGAATCTTGTATCTATTGAATATGAAAGAAAATGTGTAATCAAACCGTATAGACAATCAAATGTTCTTTCATATTATATTTATAATAACATAAAATGTCAAATAAATGTTATTTTATCTGCGTTTTATCAGTAAAAACTTTTAAGAACTTCAAATAAAGGTATTTCCGGATGTTCAATTATAAGCAAAATATAAACGATTTATAATTTTTATACTGTTAAAGTCACTGTCGGATTTTTTTTTGTCACACACACACACACACACACACACACACACACACACACACACACACACACACACACACACATACAGACATCATCGTAAAATTAGTAAAATAGTATTCTAGGGACCCTAAAACGTGCTTACCACCACCGATTTTTTTGGCCAAAGACTATACCTTCCTTACCTGAAGGTGACGGAAGGTAAAAAGATTAAAAAAATTAGCAAGTGATTCACATCAGTAACCGATCAGCAATTTGTAAATAAAGCCTATTGCCTTGGAAACCCTATCGGTAAACTTTAAGAAAATAACGATCGTGCAAAAAGATTATTTATATAAACAATTAACACAACGCACTAAGTATTTATTTCACTGTATTTATATCACTAACTATTTATTCAACATGCGTGCGACTGACTAAACTGAACTCAACTGACTTCACAGAGCCGTTTTCGGTCTTATATACCCACTCTCATTCCTTCTCGAATTCTCTAGAATGTTCTATACGTTAATGACATGACAAAAGGTCGAGCGAGCGGGTGTCATTAGGCTTATCGCGATGTGTTTGTTTATATAGCTGTACGGTCGGTAATTACGTCGCCGGCAGGACCTACTAGACTCGCTTCGTTCAGTGACGTCGGCAGTACGCGTGCTACACTAGATACATTTGCGAATTTGAAGTTTGCATAGCATCTTTTAATATATTTCCTGGCAATTTTAATTTCAAATATTATGTATTTATTTTGTCCAGTGACAAGTAGATTAGATCTTATTTAGTAATAAAATTTTGAGCGTAAATTTTTTCTCAAAACTTTTGTTATATACGTTATATTATCAGTACGGAAATAACCAAGATTATTTCATTATTAATTAATTAAGATTCAGTGTCATAATGTTATAACATAAACATCAATATTTCTATTAATAAACATAATTCAAATTTCCTAATATAATTACCGAATTAATGGGGTACGGTACTAAATAGAAAGTAGCATATTTTGTCATATTATGAAAATATAACTAATTTAAAATGATTTTGTATCAAAATATTTTTAAAATATAAAATTTTTCATTCATAATTTTAATAAAAAGTATGGGCGCTATAAAGATATGACATCACAACTTCAATGTAGCTATAGTACTAATAAGCGAAAAGAATAAAATTTTCTATTGTTCAAAATTTGTAAAATGAAATCCATATACAGGGTGCTATGTACAACGCTTAACCAATGGTAGAACTAACCCTATAGAGAGTAAATTTGGTATTAATTTTTGTTTTACATGCTGTCTATAAGAACTGGAACCCCTTAAAACTGATCAATTACGTCAAAATTAAAAATTTTGTGAAAAAACGAAAATCAATATGTTCTCTGAATAAAAAATGTTGATTGTCAAAACTGACATGAAATGTATGTCAGTTTTGAGACAAACATCAATTTTTTCCCAGAAAACACAATGGGTGGTAACGTGAACAAGTGATTAAGGGTGATTAGCTAGGAGATGAGTAACAGTGTTTTAGCGCTGTCAATCGTTTATGGATTATTTTAGAGAAAAATACTTCAAATAGCAGTTATAGAAAATTTAATTTTACGCAACTTTTATTTGAAGTATTTTTCTCTAAAATAATCCATAAATGATTGACAGCGCTAGAACACTTCTAGTCATCTCTTCCTTAGTTATCTTTAAATGTCACTTTGACGTTTAAAACAATGTGAAAATCAAAATGGTCGTACCTGTCACTCTGTGACGTCATAAGGACAAGGGACGAAGCGGGGATCTAGCAGCCTCATTTTAAAGAATGTCATTTTCAATTACAATTTTTTCATGATTAAAGATCTATTTGAGGAAAAATACAAAATACGGGTTTATTATTTTTTACTACTCTGTCGATTAAAATTATAAAAAAAAGTCGTGCATGACCTCATTGTTACCAAAACCTTCCCTGGAATGTCAGATTGAGGAATTCATAATTAAACAGGTCTTAAATTTTATAGTTTTTGAGGAATCGTCCCTCCAACATCCAGACATACACACACACACACACACACACACACACACACACACACACACACACACAAACACAAACACACAAACATCATTTAAAAAATGTTATAATCGGATTCTAGGGACCTTAAATCGTGCTTATTCAGTAAAATCTGGATATGCGAATTTTAGAATGAATCCAATACATCTTTAGCGAGAGGTAATAGTTATTTACATATAGAGGGTCGAAAGAAAAGGTTTACGCCTGCGGACGAAATTTGAAGCCCGACGCGTAGCACAGGGCTTTTATTCGTCCAAGGGTGTAAACTTCTTTCGGCCCGAGGTATGTACAACGTTTTACGCACAACTGGAATCAAATAAAATGTTTTTAAATTATTTTTTAAATACATTTAAAGCTTGTTGCTATATAAAAATATTACGTGGCCAGATGGCCATGTCACAAAACAATAAGGCGATACTAACTATTTAGCTATATGAATATTTTTTTAAATGTCAAACTTGGAGATTTGAGACAATTTCTGAAGTAATTTCTTAAGGGCGCGTGTGAAAGCGTTGAAATCGCTTGAAAAATAGCTTAAATATTAGGTACTTTCTGAAGCAGTTTTCTCATATGTATCACAAGCAAATGACTTCAAAATTTAAAGACGCGTAAATTAGTATTCTTTCTAGTGCGCGACGGAATTTCATGATTCTTACTTATATGGTTTAATTATAATTAATAAAAGAGTAAGTGCTTGTTTTAGCAAAGATTTTAAAGCTGATTTTTTTGACTTTCTGGAAAACTTATGAAAACGAAATTTTGTCCCGCCTTAATACTTGACGTATATTTTAAAAATATGAAAAAATAAAAAACTTACTTATAACAGTTTTTGAGAAAACTGCTTTGAAAAATATTGCCATATGCGCAATGTTAACAGTTTCACGATTTTGCCGCTAGGGGCAACGAGACAGTTTATATTATCAAAACTGATTTCCTTGTCAATGTACCGGCAACTTTTCTTTTGGAGTGTGAGATTTCCCCAAAAGAAAAAGGCCCAGGTAGAAAATAAATAAATTATATTTGAATTGAAAGGACAGTACAAATTTACACATTTACATTATTATCCACAACCCAAAGAAACAGCTTTGAAATTATTATCAAGATTTGATTAATTCTTATAAAATAATTTTTAGTAATACCTATAATAGTTCGTTCATTTTATTTTACATTATTTCAAATAAAAATCACAAGGAATGATTGGGAAAAGTATGAATGAAGTTATGGTTCATAAATCAGCATTTATTAAATTGTCGTAATACATTTTTTTGTATGGTAACCCATACTATTTCTGGCAACTAATATTGCTTATACAAAAAGCTTAATTTTGGTAGCATTTTCGATTTCCAAAATTTTAAATGGCACAAATGTGACCCCTGTGGTATAGGTACTCTCCAAGCCATCAATGAGTGTCCGTGAGGTGAATGCCCGTACGGCACAAATATATCATTACCGAAATTGGCACACCTAGTAATGGGCAGTGATGATATAATTATTTATTTGTTATATATTATTCTCATATACAATATGACTGCATTTTTTAATTTTTGGTCAACTTATTTGGAGATAAAAGTATAAAAAGAAATTAATTTTTCCAAATCTTGCAACCTTTACTGCTATAAACTCACTATGCAAACAGTAAATACTGTTAAATGACAAATGTCAGTGTCAAGTATAATTTGCAAAGTACGTGAAACAATTTTTCTGGAGATATAGAATTTTTTGTAAGAAACTTTCCGGATGGAATTTGTACAAAATACATTGACGGAAGTAATGGCGTTGATCAAATCAGATTTTTTAAATTATGATTTTGGAAATATGCGTGAAATATACGTTGTTATGGTTACTAAACAGTGAAAAATTAGTTTTTGATAATAAATAGTTAGAAATCCATACTAACATAATAAATGCGAAAGTAACACTGTCTGCCTGTTACGTTTTCAAGCCTGAACCGTTGAACCAATTTTGATGAATTTTGGTATAGAGATAGATTGGACCTAGGAGAAGGACATAGGCTATCTTTTGTCGCGAAAATAAAACTTGAAGGGGTGAAATAGGGAATGAAAAATTGTATGTTCGAACCCATCATTTCTCCCGCTGAACCAATTTTGATGAATTTTGGTATAGAGATAGATTGGACCTAGGAGAAGGACATAGGCTACCTTTTGTCGCGAAAATAAAACTTGAAGGGGGTGAAATAGGGGACGAAAGTTTGTATGGAGAACCCATCATTTCTCAAGTTAGGGATATAAAAAAATTTATTTATGCTTTTGGCAAGAAATAAAGTGTTTTAGCTTTTTAAAAAAATCATCCATCAAGGCGGTACGATAGGGGATGATTTCAATTATTTTTTATCTATAGTAAAGTTTTAACCGTTAGCAGATTTTCGATATTTGTCGAAGAGATATAGCTTGCATCATATGTACATAAGTAAAAGCACCCGAGACATGTTTAGAAAAGGCGCTTTGGGGTGCGGTGCGGGGATCGGGCGGAGCCTGTTACATGTACGATGCGAGGCAGGTTGCCGGCTCCCTACGCAGCGCATGTCTCCGGAGTAAATGTGAAAAATTACTGGTACACGCGTAGCTAATCGTTATTTTAGCTTTACCCGTGCGAAGCCGGGGCGGGTCAGCTAGTATTATATAACTGTTTATTTGAAATTTTTCATATTTATTTTACTAGCAAAAGTCGTTATTTGGATAAAAATATGATACTGTTAGCACAATTTACAATTCTTCTTTTTTATTTACCCTTATCGAACAAATATAACACAAAATATTAATAGATAAGAAATAACTGGCACGTAATTCGCGCCATTGTGTCGTGAAATAATGCATACTATTTTTTATAGATATTATTTTCGCTATAATACTATCAGAAAATATGAAGACATAGAACAGGTATGGTTTATATACAACAATTACAGTTAGAATATGCAACCAAAAATTAATCCGATTACAAGAATTTGAAGTATCATTATTCTCTAAAGATAAATCCTATTCCCTAATTGCATATTCATCACGAATCAAGAAAAATGTTGTTACTATAATCTAGTTAAAAACTAACCAGACTCCAGATTACAAGAGATTTGAAATACCGCACGCTATCCATAAATAAGATGTTATAATGTTTTCACAAATTTTAAGTAAATAATGTGTTTTATAGTCAAAATAACAGGATACAGCGGTAAGCATTATAATTCTTAGTTGGGGGTTAAATATACCGCTGAGTGACATAGAACTTGAAATATAACTTTCAGTTCAGAAATATAGTGGGGGAGGGGGTCAGATGAGAAGTAAAGTTTGGCAAAGGATTTCGGATTCTAACACTTGCGTAAAAGTACAAGTGGCGCCTACAGAAAGCGTCCAACGGTTGTTATGACTACTAACGCTTTCACACGCGCCCTTAAGCAATGGGGTATTCCGACATTTTTTAAAAATATTTTTTTACATTAGTACAGACCAGAAGGACTCTGAATATCTAACTTCGAGTAAGAAAATGTATGCATCATATGAGATATGAATTTTAAAAAAATTCATAGCAATTCAAATTTTCTTATCATGGCGCGCTTATGACGTCAACTCGATGGTGACATCTGCAACGAACTTCAGCGCCTAAATCCACACATTCATGACAGCCATTTGCTTGTTTACATAATGATTTTAGTAGCAGCGTGTATTTCGGTGTTTGTCCTGTGTTTGTTTATGGTAAAAGTAGGAGTAATAATTATATAGTGGACGAAATGTCAAACAAGAAATATACCCGCGCGTGTTAACTACTGGCACAATCTGTGTTTTTAAACGAAAATATTTACTTTGAAATGAGCAAGAGATTATCAACTTGACGTCACAAATTTCAAGGACGTTTCTAAAGCTGTAAAAATTCCAATTTTGTAACATTAAATTATGAATTAAAACTTTTTATTAAACATGTTTTATTATATTTTACTACTATATGAAGATGGAAACTATAGAAAAAAGTTATTATTTTGCATTAATTCCATTTCACCGGAATACCCCATTCTAATAAAATATAGTGAAAATTTAGCGGAACTGATATCATTTTTTAAAAATAAGAATCTTGATTATATTTCCAATTGTATTTTTGACGTTTTGTTTGTCAGTAGGCGGGCTTTTGCTGTATTTTGCCGCCCGCATATGCTACTTTACCGCCCGCAGGGTGTAATCTTTCAGTTTCCGCCATGGTAACTACGATGTAAACAAACAATATTGATACAGTTGGGCATAAAAAAATTAACAATGAATACCGGACCCATTGTGTTACACTTTTTAAGTAGGTAACCCTATTATAATTAATACGTTTCGTGGTACCTTGTACAGATGAGTTTCGTTATGGAGACTTTATATATGTATTAATATTTATGAGGGCCGGTTTTATAAAGAAACTGAATCTTCACTTAAAATTTAGTTGTCAAGTAAATTTAATGCAACGATCAAATTCGAATTAGTTTCTCTGTTCTTATGACATTTAAATTATTGCTATCAAAAAAACGCGTTACATTCTATTCATTAACTTTACCATGGAAGTAAATTTTAAGTAAAGAATAAATTTCTTTATAAAACCGGCCCTTAACACGTTCACTGCCTATGACACATACGTTGTGTCATCTGGTATTTTGCGTGCTATGCCGATGACACAACGTCTGTGCCATCATTATATACATTCTTCTATGCTTCAGTATCTCACAGCCATTAGGAACTTACAGTTGCGCTCTTATAGGCACCTTAGGTACACTTTATTCAGGTACATAGTTGGTTTTGGGTTTTGGGCACTCTGAGTTCTACAATGGACAATCAATTGCCAGGACCATCGGTGCAAAAGAAAGTACGTTCTTGTCGTGACAAAAAGCTTATATCAGATGCAGAATTACAGAACAAAAAATTTGGAGAAGTATTAGAAAACCAAAAGCGATAATATAATATAATCAGTATATGTCGGGAGTAAATTGCCAGGACTAAATGCTGACATGCCAGTGAAAGGTAAACCATGAGCTGGTATAAAAAAACTCATAATACATCTCACATCACTAATTTCTAGAGTCCCATTACCAAAAATGTAATGACATAAGTGTTCTGTTATATGGCATAGTAAAACTAATAGTGATATACATAGTTAGTTTCCACAACTAAGACCCGGCATAACAGGCAGTAACAGGGCAGATGATCGGCAGTGAACGTGTTAATGTATTAATTATAGTAGCACTAGACATTATAATCTTGCTGAATATGGGAGTCTGTTGGATTCCCGAAACGTTCAATTAAAAGATAAGTTTTTCCCTTTTCAGGCGAATAAAGTCTCCCTTACCTAACTCTATTATAATTCATATCCAATTGTCATAGAGAATATCATCCTTTCTTCCATTCATATTCATTGATCCTTCTCCCGTGCACGTCCAGTGATCGTGGATGGTGTCTGTGCTAACCCGGCTTGTGTATGTGTGTGGAAGGTGAAAATGAAAGAAAACATTGAATGATACATCACGGTTGTGTTCTATTTATATCCAAGTCCGGTTTTGGAGGCCACCGCGCGGCCAAGAATAGCTCCGAAGCCGATGGTGCGCCACGGACGATGGCTGGACGAGAGACAGGCAGAGTTCCCAGCGTGACCCACAGTTGATGTCTCTGCGGAGTAGAGACGCGGATATTGGGGTGCTACGCGGAATCTTTGAATCGGGAACTATACTCTATTTTTTTTTTAAGAATTCAGTGTGAAGATAGGGCTTATTTGATTAACCAATCAGAATGTTTTTCGTTTTGAATTGATAAAAACCAAATGCATAGTTTACCTTTTTTAAATTATTTTTTTATCATAGGTTCTATGTATGATATCAGTAGTATCGAAATGAAAAATCCAGCAACATTAGTTTCTATTTAAAAAAAGGTTTAATTTTCTACGATTTTATGTTACACATTTTTTTTTACCTTCCGCAACCCTTGGTTAGGGAGCTATAGGGATCGTTCTAAAAATCAGATATAGAGATTTTAGTAAATGACCACGTTTTACGGACCCTAGAATCCATTTTTAGCATTTTCACGATTATCCCTGTGTGTGTGTGTGTGTTTTTTTTTGTTATTTAATGTCTTTATTTCCATTTCCATTTACAAATGTTACATGCTTTAAATATACTATTTGACAGTTTGTGCTACAACTAATTAACATATGGTTAACAATACATTTTTTAAATATTTTTAACATAAATACATACTATTTACTAATTAAACAAATAAACTATCAAAATCTAAACAGTTAACAAATTTCATAAAATACTGTAAGTATTTTTCAACAAGATCAGTATATGTGCAGGCCAACTTCCACCTTTTCTTAAAATTGAGTTTTTCAAATTCACACGTTCACTTGTCAACAACACGCACTCAAAAATTATATGATACACTGTTTGGTTGTTATTCTGTTATTTTGTATTTGTAAAGATAACTTTTAATTTTTCCATGTCCACTTAAGAGAGTTGTCAATTTTGGGGAATATGGTAACTTAATTTTAAGTCTATTGTTTATATTGGGGAAAATATTTTTGTTGTAGTACCTTTAATACTTCGGGACCATTCTCTTTCTTCTCTAGCCACTATTCTTTTCACATTTCTTTCTGCATATTCTTTTGTTTTTTCATAAATTCTTAAAATTTCATCTAATTTAAATGAAATAGGATGAAAGCACAATTGTGTGTGTGTGTGTGTGTGTGTGTGTGTTTGAATCCTCTTAACGCTCTAACTCAAATACTATCAATCGCAAAATTTTTAAACCTTGTACTTCGACTCTAGTCTAATATGGAAAGAAGTCATTAAATTTTGGTGTAAATCCGATAAACGGAAATGGCACTTACATGAAGCTCAAAATAGTTTTTCTTCAATAAATACCTTTAAATGTTATTTTTCCACGATTTATGTTATTACAAAAATTGAAGATTAATAAACTCTCTACAAGTATTCATTCATACTTTTTCTAAATATTTAAATAAATAAAATAAATATATCATCACGGCATATTACCCATTTCTGAGTGTGCCACAATCTGCTTTATCGCAGATATCGGTAATGATGATGATAATATTTGTACTGTCCGGGCGCTTTCCAGGTGTCACGTCACGGGCACTCATTGCTGGCGTGGAGAGTGCACCACAGAGATCACTTTTGTGCCATTTAAAATTCGAAAAATATTTGGCGTCGGACGAGATCGAATCCTGTTCCCCAGGTGTGCGACCAGATACTCAGGCACGCGGCCACGGGACCCCATAAAAAATATTTTATAGATAAATTTATAAAATAATCAAATTTTATAAATCTCAGAGCCTGTGTTTTAAAAATAAACAATTTCTAAGTTACACAGTTACTAGGCATTAATTTCAGAAAAATATAAAAGCCTATATATCATTCCACTTAAAAAAATCAATGATGATATCGCGTCGATCAAAACCGAAAATTTAATTCAAAACCTTTTTACACATCAAAAGCGACATTTAAGTTCGCCCCCATCTTTGTAATTTAACTTTAAATCTCGTCTAAAATGAATAATATTAAAAATAGCCATTTGTCTCAATTATTTTCATTTTAAAAATCCCTTGCAGATTCCATTAAACTTAATTTATATTTCACTCCATTTGAAACTTTTCCACAATTTTTTTCAAACCTCTCAACTTTTCTCCGTGTCTGTTAGCGGAGCCCAAGCCTATGCCGTAAATTGTGTGTGCAAATATTGATGATGCTGGGGCCGGCTATCGGTTACATGCAGCAATTATACGCGATGGAGCGCCGTAATCGTCACCGGGTTGTTTGCCTATCAGACTTATAGCAGGATTACGGCAGGATTCCATGTTTAGATAGGCTTCCACGTTCCACTTGATGTATTCATGGAAGCTTTCCAGATATTATAATGGAACACTGGGAATTAGTGTGTTTTGTAACTAATAAAGGGGTTGCAGTTGGGGTGGAAGTTTGTTTCAAGATAAAGTACAAGTCCAAAATCATATTAGTTGAGCGGGCACAATATTTTACTAAATATTATTTTTTGAAAATTTTTGATATTACGCCTTTTGAAGAACAAAATTCTACATCTGATACATTTAAATTTTTTATTATATCTTCTATAAATTTAGAGATAAAGACGCTATAATATATAGAATAATCTAATCTCAGAGGCTAAGGCACTAAGAAAACCACCTGACAAATTCAAATGTCTATAACATCCATACTAATATAATAAATGCGAAAGTAACTCTGTCTGTCTGTCTGTTACGTTTTCACGCCTAAACCGCTAAACCAATTTTGATGAATTTTGTTATAGGGATAGACTGGATCTTGGAGAAGGATATAGGCTACCTTTTGTCGCGAAAGTAAAACTTGAAAGGGTGAAATAGGGGATAAAAGTTTGTAGGCAGAACCCATCATTTCTTCCGCTGAACCAATTTTGATGAATTTTGGTATAGAGATAGATTAGAACTTGGAGAATGACATAGGCTTCCTTTGTCGCGGAAATTAAACTTGAAGGGGTGATATAGGGGATGAAAGTTTGTATGGAGAACCCATCATTTCTTCCACTGAACCAACTTTGATGAATTTTGGTATAGATATAGATTGGAACTTGGAGAAGAACATAGGCTACCTTTTGGCGCGAAAATAAAACTTGAAGGAGTAAAATAGAGGATGAAAATTTTTATGGAGAACCCATCATTTCTCCCGCCAAACCAATTTTGATGAATTTTGGTATAGAGATAAATTGGATCGTGGAGATGCACATAGGCTACTTTTTGTCGCGAAAATAAAACTTGAAGGGGGTGATATAGGGGATGAAAGTTTGTATGGAGAACCCATCATTTCTCAAGTTAGGAATATAAAAATTCTTATTTATGCTTTTGGTAAGAAATAAAGTGTTTTAGCGTTTTTGAAAAATCATCCCTCAAGGCAGCACAATAGGGGATGAATTTTTTATCTTTGTATCTATAGTTAGGTTTTAACCGTTAGCAGATTTTCGATATTTGTCGGAGAGATAGCTTGCATCATATGTACATAAGTAAAAGTACCCGAGACATGTTTAGAAAAGGGTGCTGTTTTATTATATCTTCTAGAAATTTAGAGATAAAGACGCTATAATATATAGAATACCGGGATATAATAAGTCGAGTAGGCGAAACTACACTAAGGAAACCAGTTGACAAATTCAAATGTTTATAACATAATTTGTAAATGACAGATAGCAGTGTCAAAAATCAAAAGTTTAGTTACATTCTGAAAGCTTTTTCTGGCAAGTAAATTTAATCTTTCTTATGGTTTTATAATTAAATATTTAAAATTATAGGTAACCTGCATATATCCATCAGAAATACCGCCAATCTTGTTAATGAATTGGAAGAATCTCTGACATAGGGACTTCCTCATACAATGGAAAATACATATAATTAGAATTGTATGTGTGCAGAAGACATGTTAAATACAATAAAATACAATATTTGGGTAAAGTTCTGTAATTTTTTTGTTACACAACGACGGTTCGATAGCGAACTGCAATACATTACTTCTATAACATAAAATGGAAATGGCGAGAGGTCTTGTGCTGGCCACAACAGATTTTTTTCATTAATATCCCCCCCCCCCCCCAAAAAAAATTAATTATTCATGTTTTATTATGTGTAAAACAAAAGAATGTAGACTTGTTGAAGTTAGTATTTTAGTTTTTCTTTTTGGTATCGATATTTCAAATTACATGTAACTACCTACATATTATATTTGAAAGCCCAGAGAGAAAGAGAGAGAGAGAGAGAGAGAGAGATAGAGAGAGAAAGAAATGAACTAATGTCAAATTCAAATTAAAACTTTCTCGCACGCCATGCCATCTGTACGTTACATTTTTAATCATGGTTTCCTTCTCTAGTTCAATATAAAGACGTCACAGAAAATTTTCTTTCTTAATTTACTAAAAAACAAATATTTTTTGAAGATAAAATTTATATTTTTTATATGTTTTCAACATAACATTATGTAGTGATGAAAATCGGATTTTCAGTACCACGAAAGTAGTCCATTATCCTCTGCCTACGAATTATTGCCCTACTGAAAAAAATCATGCTTTTTTCCCTTAAAAATTTGAATTAATTTATCACAATTTCAGAAAAATATTTCAATAACACATCACTTCTTAGAATAATTTAAAATTAGACTCATGGGACAAAGTTAATTTTCCATTCGGCTATCGTCCAATCTTTGTATTTTTCCGTAAAATTTAATCAGGTTACAAGTTTTATTTTGAATTCAATGGCATTGTTTCCCACCAACCAATAGAAAACTTTCCTGTTCCATGTAAACGTCTCTACATGAAGATGTGACTCATTTTATCAAACCTTTCATCACGGAAATGTAATTCTTGAGATATTCCTTGAATTGTTATTCGTATGTCAACAACAGAATTTCATTTTATGAGATTAGAAGACATGACTGAGGTTTCCGAAGATAGCGGTTTCGTTTTCGATTTAATAATACATAACACAGAATTTCAGAAATCTGGCTCAAATTGATAATATAGATGTACGAACTAAGAAATCTATTTTAATACTCACATAAAATAAAAATATCAGGTATTCCTATCTACTTGAATAATAAATTTGTACCGAAAAAATACAACTATGGTTTACGAGTAAAGGATTTATATGTTGTGCTTTCTTATCATAAAACAAAATTTAAAAGTTGCTTCTCATAATGGGGGATTCCAACATTTTTTTTTATATAATTTCATCTGAAAATATTAGGGAAACTAAGACTATTGATGAAAATCCGGTGAAAAAATTCCTATTAATAAGCGAGTTATGGTCTCCCGAATTTTGAAAAGGTTGGCGTGACGTCACATTTATGTGTTTTTATATCAAACTGTTTTCATCATGAACCTAAATGTTCTTGAAATATATGCTATTTTAAATTATATTTACATAAAAATAAATGAATATTATAACACTGTATAAGTCTTCATACTTTATAATTACAGGTGTATTTAAATTATTAAGTTTAATGCAAGAAATTTATGTTGAAATAAAAACTGTTTGAAAACTGCTGTACAGGAATGTTTGCCCCTCCTTTCGAATTTGAATTTCTTAACTTCCATTGGTAGTAATCCCCACCTCCTAACATGCTATTTGTAATGCATGTATAGGTGGTCTCTCGGTCGCCAATCAAAATATAATATATTGATTTCATATTGGTGTCGAAGCGCTATAACAAAAAAAACCCTTTTTTCCGAAATATCTCAATTATACCATTTCATTTTCTTATTAATATTCGTTATTCAGCATATACATTCGTATTTTTTTTACTATTTTCCTTTAATTCGATTGAGCTGGAATCCCCCATTCTTTATGTGAAGAAAGAAAAACATTATCAATAGTTTCGTTTAAAACACATACAAGAACTCTTGTGCAAATTATAAATTATATGTATATTTTAGTAAATTGATAGACCGGAAAGTCCTTCTTTGCTGAGCTAGCTCGGAGAGTTGTCTATAAGGGATCGGAAAGTACTTTACCGATCCCGGGACCGGTAAAGCTAAATGTTTCCATGGAGATCAGTTGTTTATTTATATCTTATTTGCTCGCAGTAAAAAATAAAATAATACTTTTTTATTTTTTTTTCTGGATCGCAAAAAAATATTGTACCCAACATGATCTGAAAGTGTCTATACTGGGCTCACAAGCTTCCAAAGTATCACTTTCAGGTCTTGTTACGTAAATTACTATTAAACTTTGATAGTCCTTAATATACAGTTTTAAGGTCTAGTTTTAAAATAACTGACTCTTGTTCTAATTTGTTACTACGGTGGAGGACCCCATTGTACCAAAATCTAATGAGCTCTTCATATGGATGTGAAGAAGAGGAATACGAAAGAATAATAATAAAGGAGATGGAAGGTAAAAAAAGGGACAAAAATCCAAATAATTAACATCTTCCCCCTCCCATTTGAAACATCAGTAGAAGGAATTAACATATTTGTTAAATTTTGATCAAAGTGATGCAATAAAAATTATTAAAACAATAAAACACGATGTTATTCATGGGTAACACATTTTCCAAGTATTTACTCGTATATGATTCATTTATTATCCAAAATCATTATTTTCAGAATTATAATAGAATATTAATCGCTTTTCAAAACTAGTTCGTAAACATAAACAAACTTACATATTTTGTACCTATTTATAACTATTATTTTGCTATATGATAAAACAGAAATATTGAAAGTCATTCGATAAATATTAGAAACAATGTAGACTTTCCAAGAATTCTGTTTTTAAAAAATTAAACTGCCCGATAACACATATGAGTAGCGTAAATAGTAGATATTTTCTCGGAAATAATTGTGCTATACCTACAGTACGGATGTTACACAAACTCTAACAAGACAAAAAAAAACTTTATCTATTATTCTTAAGTGGTACAACTTAAAACAAAAGTAGCACTCATAGATATGGAGATAATAATTATACAACTACAATTACTTATGTCATTTGCTATTTTTTTAGATAACAAATTGCTTAATTGTTGTCATTTCAAGCACGTGTCAGGAAAAAAAAGTATAAGGTTACGTTACAATGAATTTATAATGAATAGATATGCCATGTTTCAGTAAAATAGTACAAATACAATTTTTATTAACAAATGTGAATTCCCACTTCTCCAAAAAATATCTATAAATATTATAATACAAGGAATAACTCGTAAAATAAAATATTTGGGACCAATATCTGGTGAAAAATCTATTCGGGTACACGGATAGTGAAATCTCATTTCAAAGTAAATATTTTCGTTTAAAAGCACAGATGGTGCCAGTAGTTAACACACGGGTATATTTCTTGTTTGACATTTCGTCCACTTTATAATTATTACTCCTATTTTTACCATAAACAAACACAGGACAAACACCGAAATACACGCTGCTACTAAAATCATATGTAAACAAGCAAATGGCTGTCATGAACATGTGGATTTAGGCGCTGAAGTTCGTTGCAGATGTCACCATCGAGTTAACGTCATAAGCGCGCCATGATAAGAAAATTTGAATTGAGATGAAATTTTTTAAAATTCATATCTCATGTGATGCATACATTTTCTTACTCAAAGTTAGATATTCAGAGTTCTACTGGTCTGTACTAATGTAAAAAAATATTTTTAAAAAATGTCGGAATACCCCATTGGGTATTCCACTCAAATTTTTTTATTATTTTAAATAAAACTTCATTCAGTTTTAAAGCAATTCATAATATTAAAAAATCTTAATTGTTCTTAGTTTTAACAGCATTCTATTTTCGAGAAATCAGTGTAACGTCACATTCCCCCTATACTTGTCTTTCTCACACCCACTGCTCTGAGTACGCTACGAGAGAAAGATAACAATGGGGTATGTGACCATAATCGAATTTCAATATATAACTCATAATATATAAAAACAAACCTCTATAGCTTCTCATTATAATAATAAAAATTAAACATTAGTTTCTAATAATATTGTTATTAGTAATTTAATGTTTTGGAGAAGGGATCTGTGACGTCAGTAGGGTAGAATGGTAGAAGAAGACAGTTAGACTGAGATAGATATGTTGTGATAGGTTATGGAATGGCGAACGTGACAGCTGCTGTCACTTTCGCCTACCACAATATATCTATCTCAGTCTAACTGTCTTCTTCTATTATTCTACCGTACTGACGTCACAGATCCCTTCTCTAAAGTTTTAATAATTATTTTCTCGTCAACTACGAATAATTAATCAATTTAAAAAAATACGGGTATTTTATTTTTTGGTCTAGTATCATATATGTAAAAATCAAAATTTAGTCACATACCCCATTATATGACGTCAATTTCCCCTTTTAGCAAATGTGAAATATCTCGTAAAGTAATTATTTAAAAAAATGTTTTCATTGTTTTAACTATTATTTATTGAGCCATACTTTAAGGTAAATTGATTTTTTTTTGTTATGGTGGAATACCCCATTGCCCAGATCAACTGCCAATATAAGAAAGGTTGCGTAGTTTTAAAACTTATTTGGGCAACTGTTATATGTTATATTAGGTATGCGCGAAGTAAATTAATTATATTTCGTGTGGATTTAAACGGAGCGCATATATTAGACAGTGATATATGCTAACATATTTTCCATAACTCATCTTTCGTGCCCCAACTATACCTAGATACATAACATTTCAAGTGTTGAATGAGGTCATGCAAAAAAAATAATTGTACCTTTTTTCTATTTAAATCGAAAAAGGATAGTCTATTTCATCGATCAGTATGATTAAATTATTTTTTATTTATATTTTTTGTTGTATAAAATCGTTTTAAATTATGATATTTTTAAAAAGTTGCAAAAACCAGCCATGTTTTGTCGTCACAACGTTACGAACCAAGTTCAGACTCATTTCAAAAAGACATTTTATAAGGACACATAATTTCTAAAAGGAAAATCTATATAAACTATAAATTGAGGATTACATATATGAATATGCCATAATATATTAATATAATATCGTTCTATTTATTTTTATAAATATAATTTTCATTTGGCGTGAAATTATCTACGTTACATCAGATGTCTCTTTCACTTTTGAATATTTGAATTAGACGATAGAAGGTTATAAACACATGTGAATATATTGCAGAATAATATTTTATTCTCTATTTTGGCACGAAACAACGTTCCATCAACATGTTTACATTCATAAATTTTAGGTTATCTTTAAATGTCACTTTGACGTTTAAGACAATGTGAAAATCAAAATGGTCGTGCCTTTCACTCTGTGACGTCAAGGGACAAGGGACGAAGCGGGGGTCTAGCAGCCTCATTTTAAAGAATGTAATTTTCAATTACAATTTTTTCATGATTAAAGATCGATTTGAGGAAAAATAAAAAATACGGGTCTATTATTTTTCACTACTCTATCAATTTAAATTATAAAAAAAAAAAAAACGTCGTGCATGACCTCATTAAAGAATAGTAGTATAGTTTTAAATGTTGCAAGGAAAATGGAAGTAAAAAGTGTTTTTGAACTTTTTCCCGTATTCCATATACGGTTTTTCCAAATTTAATCCGGCATTGCAGTTGTTTCTTACGTAATTACGAATAAATTTAAAACATTAGGACTTAAAATGGAATTTACATTTTCTTTTTTGTATGTCGTTTTAAAGAGATATGATGTTTTTTAGTTTTTATAAAGGGGAGGTAAATTAATGTTGAAAAAAGTTGTAGTAACCTATGTAATGACAAATTTCACCCTTTTGTTTTTTAATTTGTTTATCTGTCAGTTGCATAAACAATTGCCACAATACGCATATCTGGAGTTTCGAAAATCCGCATGTTGTTCATCGTGGTCATTTTCAATACAGATTTTCTGTGAACGTATGGGCCGGATTGGTGAATTCACAGTTGATTGGCCCCTTTGTGTTGCCAGAACGACTAAATGCTAATAATTATTTATTTTTTTTGCAAAATAATTTGCCAGAACTTTTAGACGATGTTCCCTTAAATGTGCGTCAAGATATGTGGTTTCTTCACGACGGTGCACCGGCGCATTTCAGTCGTCTCGTACGTCATCACTTAAACCATGCATTTGGAAATAAGTGAATTGGTCGGGGCGGTTCTGTTTCTTGGCCTCCGCGGTCTGACTTAACACCATTGGACTTTTATTTGTGGGGACATATGAAAGACATGGTATACACCACCGAAATTATCGACGCTGAAGACCTCCGTAACCGGGTGGAAGCAGCAGCGGCGGAAATTCGACAAGGCATGGGCCTTGCAACGTACGTTAATTCATGGATACGCCGAGCAAGACTTTGCATACAACAGCAGGGTGATAACTTTGAACATCTGTTATAAAAGCGCTTATCGTTCTGTTTTAATTCCATAAAAATAAAAACTAAAAAAAATTCGTATCTCTTTTATTATAAATATTTTACTAAAGTGTTTTAATGTTTTTCGCCTTCTTTTGACCTGTAGTATCACCCATTAAAAATAAAACAAAAAGACCGTAAACACTCTGTATATTGCATCGTTTTAGTTCAAAATGTACATCAGAGACGTTACTTTCGTGTAAGAAATAAATTGAAAATATTAAGCTAGTTCTCAGTAAACAGAACCAAATAGGTAACCCTTTCCCCATATTTATTTAATAAATGTTTTCACTAAATTTAACCTTTGTACATAAATTAAATGGTACCAGACGTGAGCAAACGACGTAATCTTTGCTGCGGGCAATGAAAATTGAAGCAAACACGCAGAACAAACAGAGATGAATTATGAAGCAAATAAGACAGTTGTCAGAACATCAATTTGGTAGCCACAAATTCGTTGGAGTCAGTTAAGTTTCCCACATCAATCTGCGCTCATCAAAATACCAAACCTCTCATTAACTCTGTTTACTCTATATTCAACAAGATGCACTACAACTTGTACACCATAAATTGTATAGTAGGAAACATTTTATTAATCTGATTAATTAGTACATATTTTGAAACAGAATATATTTTATTTTTGAATATAGCTATTTATGAAGTATTTAGGATTCTTGGATAAATAAACTTCAAACAATGATTAAATATTTTAAGTTCATACTGACGACATTACGGTCGGGGGTTACGACCATTTTCAAGTCAAAAGTAAAAATCAATTGTTATAAAATTTCGACAAATATGACGTCAAAGTATATACAATTTAACATGTAACAAACAATTTCCTACTTTTATTTATATAACGTAAACTGTTTTCCTTTTCAGTTAGTAGGCTGAGCATGACAATCGTCGCTGATAGACGGAGTCATAAATTTAAAAAAAAAATTGTTGTGGCCAGCACAAGACCTCTCGCCACATCCATATTAGGCTATATAAGTATTGTATTGCGCTTTCGAACCGTCTTTTATAAAAAAAAAAATTCAGAACTTTACCCAAATATTGTTTTTTATTGTATTTAACATATCTTCTGCACACATATAATTCTAATTATATCTATTTTTCATTGTATGAGGAAGTTTTTAAATGTCAGAGATTCTTCCAATTCATTAACCAGATTGACGGTATTTCTGATGGATATATGCATTTTACCACAATTTTACCTATAATTTCAAATATTTAATTAATAAAACGATAAGAAATATTATATATACTTCCCAGAAAAAGCTATCAGAATGTCACTAAAACTGTTGAGTTTTGACACTGACGTGTGTCATTTACAAACTATGTTATAAACATTGGAATTTGTCAACTGGTTTCCTTAGTGCCTTAGCCTCTGCGATTAGTTTACTCTATAAATTATAGTGTCTTTATCTCTAAATCTATACAAGATATAATAAAATTTTTAGTGTATTAGATGAAGAATTTTATGTTCTTCAATATTTAATAAAAAAAACTCCCAAAAAATTGTATTTAGAAGAATTTTTCTAAGAAACTACTACTTCCGGTTGTTCAATTGTTACCAAAACCTTTTCAGCTCTTCCCAGGAATATCAGATTGAGGAAACTGCAGTTAAATATTTTTGAAGTCTTATAGTTTTTGAGGAATCGTACCTCCAAATCCATACATACACACATACACACACATCCACACACACACAAAGACATCATTTTAAAAATGTTATAATCGGATACTAGGGACCTTATATCGTGCTTATTCAATAAAATCTGGATATGCGAATTTTAGCATGAATCCAATACCTCTCTTAGCGAGAAGTAAAAAGCTTTATTGTCTGTCATTTACGTCGTAAAAAATAATGAAAAGGGCTGATAATGTCTAATAAATAATGTGGTGAGTGTTATTTTCGTTCTTGATGTTATTTTTAAATGCATTTTTTGTTGCAGAGTGAATTCAAATTTTGTGATAGTGATATAAAAAAATTTTAATTCACATGTGAAAAAAGTGTTACTTATAGTCTTCGCAGCATAAGTAAATATGTAGGTATGTAGCGGGAGGTATTGTGTTGGCCATATTAGATTTTTTAGTACCACTAGATCATCTACATTAGAGTCTCTAAAAGGAAAAACGGACAGTTGTCACATCACATCTAAAATTATTACGGATAACAAGTTGTTACGTCACGAATGCTAATAATTCTAATATGATTAATCCGACGTTAACAAAAACAAAGCCCCGCTTATATTTGGATAGTTGGTTGAAACGATTATTCATTATCTAGCCTAGCCGTTCAAGGTTGCGCGCAAAATAAAAACACTATTGCTTAAGAACACTATTCAGCAACAGGCGTTCTAAAAATAAATGCATTGTAAACAGTAAATTAGAATTTTTATACACGGCAGGCAGGCGGTTGTTTTGCTCAGCGCTACAATGCCTTTCCACAGAAACAACGCCACGGAAGGAATTTCATGTTTGTTTTGTGTTTCATTAAAAAGGAATCAACTTGGAAATGGTTATTGAAACACATTTTATAATTTAGCTACGATATTAGTCTGAAGCGGTACAACGTGAAAGCGCTACTGTCTGTACGAAGCATTTTAAAAGAAAAGCCAATAACAAGCATGTAATACGTTAGTATACTGGGTGTAGAATAGGCCCATAAACCATAACAAAAAATAATAAAATGTACACTTTATCCTGAAGTACTACTCAATAAATAACGATTAAGATAAAAAAAGCATTTATTAATAATTATTTTGCGAGATATTTGAATTTATTTCCAGGGATACAGATGACGTCATACTATTGGTATCTTTCTCGCGCTCCCGTTACCCTTGGTAAGGGAGGTATAGGGATCGTGCTAAAAATCACATATCGAGATTTTAGTAAATGACCACGTTTTAAGGTCCCTAGAATCCAATTCTAACATTTTCACGATGATATCTGTATGTGTATGTATGTGTGTGTGTATGTGTGTATGTATGTGTATGTATATATATATATATATATATGTGTGTGTGTATGTGTATGTGTGTGTGTGTATGGATTTTGTTGTCGCTCTAACGCAAATTCTATCATTCAGAAAATTCTGAAACCATGTATTTCTATCCTATTCTAATGGAAAGATCCCATTAGATTTTGGTGTAAATCGGATAATCGAAATGGCACTTTACCTGAAGCTCATAATGGTTTTTCTTCAAAAAATACCATTAAATGCTATTTTTTCGCATTTTATGTTATTATGAATATTAAAGATTATTGAATTTTCTACAGGAATACATTAATACTTTTTTCTATATATTTTACAGATAAATTTAAGAATCATTTTTCTTTTTTAATCCCGAAGCCTAAGATAAACACAATTCCTTTGTTACACAATTCATATTTCAAATGAATATAATTGACAGGTAAATATCACTGTCAAAATGAAAAATCATTTCACACTAATAATAGTGACATTTTAAAAAGAAAATAAGTAAATAAAGCAATAGTTATACGCAATGGAACATAATATAGTTTGCAGCATTAGTAAAAACGTAGATATGTATTTACATTAATAAAAATTAAACAGCGGGTGGTTTTGTGTTGGCCACATCAGATTTTTTTATATCAAGTTGTTGCTTCCCAAATTAAATTGGACCAAAAGCGTAAGTACAAAAAATATTTAAAATTAAAAACTGCATCATTGCATCTAATGAATTCTAACTTAATTGTTTTTTTATGCCAGAGTCAGATATAGAAACACGTGCGTTTGTATGAGAATAAAATAAATAAAAATATTATATGATGTGGCCAGCACATTACCTTCCGTCAATTCTACCGGATGTCTACTTGGTACCCGTTACAACGTTATTTTTTTCATTGTGCTGTAGTTACTGACGTATTAATTTTCGAGAAAAATTGTAAATAAAAAAGATGTTCAGAATTAAAAACTACACAATATGAAATTAAAATTGCTCACAATTTCTTTTTATCTTTTTATTGAATAGTGATGCTTATTTGGTCAAAAGTAATCTCGATTGTTTATTTCGACGATTGAAAATAGTTTTATTGAATTCAATCAACTTCAAACGTCTAGATAAACATAGTCAGTGAAGCTTCAAATATATGACTACACATGCGCACATCCGGAATATGTTGTAACCAACTTCATATCATTAACTATCTTTAAAAAGAAACTTAACAGGTTTAAATCCCAAATACAGAGTGGGTTCACATACATAAACATCCATGTCTTATAGTGGGATTCGAACCCAGAACCCCGAGCGCACTCATGACTAAGAGGCGATGCTCTAACCATTTACCCACCGAAGTCGATGTTAGTCTATATTTAATCTAAAGATTGAAAATAACTCAATTCTATTTTCAATCCTCTGGAATAAACCAATAGAATATTTCAAGTCGTAATATACTTTTTAATTAATTATGAATTATTTTATTATACTGCTTGCTTACGATCCTCGCATATTTCCAATTATTGACCACAAAAGTTATTGTAAACATATTTATACACATATCTGTATAAGTGTTGAAATAGATTTGTTTATATAACTTCTGACATCAATTATTAGCAAACTCCATTATTTGAAATCAAAATGAACCTAACATCTACGTACAAACAAATATCACAGTTTAATGCAGGGGTTGCAAACTGACAGCCCGACAAAGATCTGTAAACGGCCCGCAACCTTAACGATATATTGGCGTCGTTTTAAAAAGATTTTTTGAACTTTTAAAAGAAATCGATTTTTTCTCTTCATCGAAAGAAAAAATTGATTCCTCAGCTCACTAATGAAGATTGGTGCAAAGATTTGGGGTTGTATATTTTTTATACTTGTTTTTTTTTTTACCTCCCGCTATCCTTGGTAAGGGAGGTATAGGAATCGTGCTAAAAATCACGTGTCGAGATTTTAGTAAATGACCACGTTTTAAGGTCCCTAGAATCCAATTTTAACATTTTCACGATGATGTGTGTATGTGTATATATGTGTGTGTATGTGTGTGTGTGTATGTGTAGGGATTTTGTCTTCACTCTAACTCAAATACGATTCAGAAAATTCTGAAACCTTGTATTTCTTCCCTATTCTAATATGGAAAGAAGTACTTAGATTTTGGTGTAAATTGGATAACCGGAAATGGCACTTTACCTGTTCATAATGGTTTTTATTCAAAAAATACCATTAAATGCCATATTTTCGCATTTTGTCGTTATGAAAATTAAAGATTATTGAATTTTCTACAGGAATACATTAATACTTTTTCTATATATTTTACAGATAAATTTAAAAATAATTTTTTTTGTAAGTTCCGAAGCCCAAGATAAACACAATTCCTTTGTTACACAGTTCATATTTCAAATGAATGTAACTGACAATTAAAAACTAATCACTTCAAATTAATAATGGTGACATTTTTTAAAAAGAAAATAGTAAATAAAGCAATAGTTTTATGCAATGGAACAGTTTGCAGCGTTAGTAAATAAGTAGGTATGTATTTAAATTAATAAAAATTAAATAGCAGGAGGTTTTGTGTTGGCCACATCAAATTTTTTTTATAGATTTTAGTTTAGTAAAATTGAATATGGCCCGTGTTCCTTATCCATCTAACCTACTGTCCCTTTGCTACATTTGAATTTGCGACCCCTGGTTTAATGAATAATAATTAAAACTGTCTACACATCCATTTGAGACAAATTTCATACAAAAAAGTAGTGGAAGATCCTATTAGTTTAAAAACTAATTTTTATTTTTTAGTCTTCTAAAGTTCAAAACAATTTTCAGTAATATCTTGACTGCCTCATTTTAGTACCTATAATTAATTATTATACTTCTATATGCTGTCCGTAAAAATCGGAAGTTTGCATCTTTCATCTTGCATAGCTCCAAAAAGTAAAATATGACACTTTTCTAACTTAGGGCTAGGTTATGATGAATTTAATTTATAAATTTAGATTTAAAATTTTTTATTTAAAATTTACAATTTTCTATTTGGTTATGTTCGATTTTGAAATTCTGGATCTGACCAATCAGATCTATCATGTGACTTGTGCTGCTTGTCATTTGACTTTTCACCAGTATCAGTTTAGATTTTAGTTTACAATTTTATTTTCATTTCAATGAACAAGATTTTTTTTTAATAATATGGGGAATGTTTTTTAGAACGTAGAATGTCTGTTAGGCCATGGTTAGGCCTACGAATACATTGATTTGTCAACGGACAGTATCATAGTTTGTGTCTGATCCTATCCGCCTTTGCATTGGAATTACGCAAACGTTTTTATTTTTGTACAATGCAAAATATCAATTTGTTCCTGTGAATCCATCTTCAAAATGTCAACAACTCACAAACAGAAAAAACAGCTGAGGGATGAAGCAAAGTTATACCTTATCGCCATAATTAATAAATCTCTCTTGTGATTGGTTGAGTTTGAAATTTACATTTGGAAATATAAAATATAGTTATTTAAAATCTAAATTTGAAATTTCTAAATTTGTGAATCGTTCATAAACCATCGTTTGCGTTTTAAGTGAGTTTATATTTTAAATCTAAATTATAAATTTGTAAATTAAATTCATCATAAACCAGCCCTACAATATGAAAACATTCTTAAAGTTTCAAGGTATTTAAGGTTAACATACATATAAAATATTCATTCTTCTTTACCAAATATTTCTTAGAAATGTTCTAAAATTCAAAGAAAGTATTTTGGCAACAGCTCTATTTATATTTATACACTAATAAATATGAAACAGTTGTAAATTACATTTACATAATGAAAGAATAGATTTTTTTCAAAACAAGTATAATGTAACATAATACTCGTATTTAGATTACAATCTGAAAAATTTAAATATTTTTTCCATTTCCACACTACAGGAATTTTAGATAAAAATTTATGTGCTATATACCGCCTTTTAAACACGTTAAAAATCTCTTACTAAGAGCTTTTCATCTTTTTTTAAGATGTACTGCATATTGCATTGCTTAACTAGTAATATGGTCGTTAACAATTTTTTGCCTCTCGCTAAGAGAGGTATTGGAATCATGCTAAAATTCGCATATCCAGATTTTAGTGGATAAGCACGTTTTAAGGTCCCTATAACCTAATTGTATGTTTGTCTGTGTGTGTGTGCGCGCGCGCGCGTGTGTGTGTTTGTGTGTGTGGATGGATGCTGGAGGCATGGTTTCTCAAATACTATACGACTTAAGACATGTTTAACTACGGTTTTCTCAATCTGACCATTACTGGGAAGAGCTAATTAGATTTTGCTAACAATTGGATAACCGGAAGTACTAGTTTCTTAAACAAAATTCTAAATATTATTTTTAGAAAATTTATGTTATTACAAATATTAAAGAAGATAAAAATCTTTATCCGATAAATTTAATTTTTTTATTATATCTTCTATAGAGTTAGAGATAGAGCAATATAAATATATAAAATAATATGTTGTAAATGAACAAGTGGAAAAATTAAAATGTTAGTAATTAACAAATAAATGTCACTGTCCAAAAACCAAAAACATTACTGAAGACTTTTTCTGGGAAGTACATGTAATATTTCTTATTTTATTATTAATTAAATATTTATAATTATATATAAATAGGTATATTACATATACCATTCAGAAATACCGTCAATCTCATTAATGAATTGGAAGAATCTCGAACATTAGAAGAATAAGAGGAAACTTGTTCATAGAATTAATTAAAAAATATATGTATTTTTGTGTGTACCAGGAATGTTAAATATGTACAATACTTATATAGCCTAATATGGAAATGGCGAGAGGTATTGTGCTGGCCACGACAGATTTTTTTTTTTTAGAAGTATTTAATTATTGTCAATTTGACACTAGATATTGTCCAAAATGTTATCAAAAGAAATCAAAGCTATTCTTCTTGAATCTTATTTTTAGAAATACCATTAGGCGTCACCTCACAGGCACTTATTGCTCGCGTGGAGAGTGCACCACAGGGATCACTTTTACCAATTAAAATTCAAAATAATTATTGACATCGGTCGGAATCGAACCCGGGTTCCCAGATTCGCGATCAGACACAGGCACATGGCCATGAAACCCTGACTCTATATATGCCTCTTTAAATAAAAATAAAATACATAAATATATCATCACGGCATATTACCCATTACTGGGTGTGCCAGTATCTACAATACATGTAGACATCGCTAATGATGATATATTTTTATCGTGCGGGCGCTTACCAGGCGTCACCTCACGCGCACTCATAGCTGGTGTGGGGAGTGCACCACAGTGATCACTTTTGTGCAATTAAAAGTCTGCACTGCCTCTTTAAATAATAGTTATTTTTTATACAAGACGATAAAACTGTATTTTACCAATGAGAGGAAAGTTTAATTCACGAGCGATTTCGCGAGTGAATTATTTTTCACGGGTCGATAATTAAATTTTATCGTCGTGTGTAAAATTATTTAAGAACAATTTAAAAATCTCAGTACCGTGGTAGTTATAGAATTTGTTTGAAAATAATTTCATTTTATTCATATTTATACAATTGAAGTTATATATAATATGAATCGCCAAAATGTATAATGTGTTTTAATTTAAATAAAAATTAAAGTTCTTTATCTACCCTTGCTGTTAAAGTATTATTTTATCTACCCTTGCGGTTAAAATGTCACTTAGGGCCAGTTGTACAATACACAGTTAGTGTCTGTCAAGTAACACTGGATCAGTTTTTCCAAATTATACTATATAAAACAAAACAAAACATAAATTTTATTGCAATTTTGACATATACGTCAGTTTTTATAAAAATAATAATTACAAAATATCAAAAACTAAGCGTAATAGAACACCTAATTTTACGCAAGATGATTGTTTAAAATTAATGGATTTTGTCGCCCAGTATAAAGATATAATAGAGAATAAAAAAACTAATGCGATCACAACACAAGATAAGGTAAATAAATTGCATGAGGTATTCTTGGTTATTGGATAAAAGAAATAAGCAGGAATGCATGTATAAAATTTTAATTAATCTAAAGCCGATGTTTCGCTTCCTGCTGAATATTTTAAAATATTTTTTAGCGAGTGTAACAAATTATTTAAAAATATTAGTCTTTCGCCCTGAAGGAGCTTCCACAGGAAGCGAAACGTCGGTTTTTGACTAAATAAAATTTTATACATTGACTGCATTCCTGCTTATTTCTTTTATCCAATAAGCAAGAATACTTCAGACACTTTATATAATAATTTATTTACTTTATATTGTGTTGTGATCGCATCAGTTCCTACTTCTTAAAAACATATTTTCTAATAATTCAATTCATCTTCTGAATCAGATTCAACTCCCAAACGTCGCCAAAAAGCCATCACAAATATTTAAACAAACGTCAAATGTCATGCGTTAACACTTTGTTAAATCGTTAACCCCTCATTTCATCAAAAGTTAAAAATATGCTGGTTAAGAGCCATGGTTACGCTTAACCCGTTATCGTACAACACATTTTTTTGACTAACCAGCTGTTAATTACTAACCCTTGCCTTAACCTTTGATTGTACAACTGGCCCTTAGTCAACTATTTCGAGTTGAACAAAGCACACTTTAAAATCTGCTATAGAAAAAACGTAGGTATTATTATTATTTCGTCAAAACTTCAAAACACTGTTGATCACGCGATCGCGTAAAAATAAATTCAATTCTATTTTTCAACTTACAGCACATAAAACTAGAAAAAGTGTGAGATAAGACATTTGTCATGTCAATGTTGTAATCCGATGTCTAAATATAGAATAAGAAGTATTTGAATCCCAAGCGACTGCATGTCAACAAATATTAACTCTTGCGTTCTCACTGTCACCTCGTATGACAAGTTATTTTTGGAACTTTTATGGAGCTGCTTGAGAATATTGCTATTGCTCGAGACCAGTTATATATGTATTTTGTTGACAAACACACTTAATATTCTGCTGAGAAGGCAAATAGGAAATGTTTTCAACAGTCTGCTACCAACCGAACGACTGTTTGTCTGGCTGAATTCTTGCTTTCTTTTTGTTTAAAAAACTAGTTAAGATTGTGAATCTGCTTACGTCATCGATCATGTGCTAAAAAGTGCTAATTGCGGACAAACAAAAAAGCCTAAACCACTTTTTTCGAAGAGTTTATTATTAGGCTATTACTATTAATTGAAAATAGACAGTGGTTAGTTGCTAAATGCTTGAATCGGGACCTACGCCTCAGTAACAAATTAAAGAATGGGTCCAATTTGTTTCCACATTAGATAAGAGCATATTGGCAATAAAATAGAACAAAATAACAATAATATAAAAACATCAAAAAATAATTGGAACGCAAAAAATATGTGATATCTTTTTTTTTAGTCACCACAGAAATTTTCGATCTTCTTTTGTTTCTGAGCTATATTTCGAAAATATTATATATGTTATATATTATTATAGGTAGAGAAAAATTGTTTAGACAAATTTTGTACCGTTTTATGTGCAGAATAAAATACATTTTTTTGAAAACATAACTAGTATTGGGTTTTCTTTTCCTAATCCCAGTTTATGAATAATTTTTTCTTAAAGCATATTGTTATGCACTGGGGTAAAAAATTGAAAATGATTAAGAAACAAATGAAAATTCTATTACAAATCTATTTTGTTTATTTTTTAATTCTATACCTATTAAATAAATTCTCAATATTATTATTAAAATATCTTTCAGAACTCATATTATAAATTGGAATAATACTACCTTTTTTAGTTTAAGTTTTGTATTTATTATTTAAATCTAACGTTTCGGCACCATAAACTGGTGCCTTCTTCAGGGGATACAATGACATAAATATGTGAAATAACAAAAACAACAAGTAACCAAGGCAACAAGAAATGTTCATAAATGTTACCTTTTTTATGTATACAATTTTCTAGACAATAAATACATGCTCGGCAATAACATGGACGGCGAACATGCATCTTCTCAGGAAAAAATCTCCTTTTGCCAGAGGAAAAACCGTCCCAAAAACTGGCAGAGAGAGAATATGTATACAATTTTTTCTAAACTTTTTCTAACATCTGTTAATAAAGAGTACGGCTACGGTTTTTCGCTACCGATACAGCGTCTCTGAGTTATACAGATCACTTCTCTGCCAGTTTTTGGGACGGTTTTTCCTCTGGCAAAAGGAGATTTTTTCCTGAGAAGATGCATGTTCGCCGTCCATGTTATTGCCGGGCATGCATTTATTGTCTAGAAAATTGTATACATTGTTACCTTGGTTACTTGAACTTGAAAAAGTGGTTTAATATACTTTCTGAGGTGTGAGGTAATAAAAATTTCTGGATTGCAGTCACAAAATTTTATTTACTAAATTCTCGGGTCGACCGGTTTCGAGCTCCAATGAGCCTTCCTCAGGAGATGAAAATTATTTCTGAGGTATATAAATTAAAGAAAAGAGAAAAATTGAAGAAAATAATATTGAAAATATTATTCATTTCGATGTACTATTAATTGCGAGCAGGAACGCTTAAAATTCAAGTTAAGTTACTGCAATCGGCCATAAGATTTTCTAGACCTATACAAGTTGCTTTCAATGTAGATGAAGATGATAAAAAATAAATAGTGAAGGGCCCATTATAAATGATGGATTTATCCTCATGCAAGATAATGATCATAAACATTCACCCGCATTCACCTAATTTCTTCAAGAAACAAATTAAAAACAATCTGATGGGGCCAGCACATTACTTTCCATCAATTCTATGTATTTTACAAATCCTATACCAAAAGTTCCTTGGAAAAGATTCTATAAATCCATTAAAATTGTAACACGAACATGTACTATATTTTCTACAAATTCCGTATCGAAATTTCTTTGGAAAAGATTCTATTAATCTAATAAAATTATAACATGAACATACACTATCACTATCTACATTGCACAATTTCTGTTATTATAAAGACAATATTTCAAAGCCTACTATGTCTATGTTAGGGACAATAAATATTTTTTGCCCTCTTGAAGTGTAATGGGAACTTGGGTAAACTGTAAGTACGTCACAAGTCAGTTATGCGCAAATTCAGACAGAACGGTGAAATCGAACCACTTGAACGTAGGTCGTAACGTGGTCGTAACAACACCTCAGTCTCAAGTGACTGGTAGCTGGTAACCGATACCGCGTGCGTCAGAGTATAAATCGACATACGTTGCGCCAAGCCTCTACGACGTCATCACAGCTTAAAATCGGCTTTTCCGGAAAACCTGGGCATTTTTGAAAAAAAATAAAACATGTTACATCATTTTTCAAGTCATTTCCCATGGAATAAAAAAAAATTAAAAAAATCGCTAAACTTCCCTATTGTATACAAAGCAAGTGTAACCTACATTTTACGCTTACTGTGTTGTAACTTGTCTAACTATGCGGTAAAATAATCAAAATACACTGGACGTTCATGGGCATTTAGCAAAGAAATCATCTTTAATATAATAAAGTTCATTTAAAAAAGTACTACCTACATAAGTTATATTTTTACTTTAACATTTCCTATATTTAAAATTAATTTATATATACCAAAATCACAGCAGCGACATCTGTCATTATTGTAAAAATCCGCCGTTACCGACATAGTCACCGATCGATATACCTGTCAAATACGCGAGGCGAACATTGCTGAAATGTCAAATATCGACACCTACCTATTATTTATTACGAAGAAAACATGAGCAAATAAATATATTATCAGTCATAAAAAACGTCTATTATTACAAATAAATTTTCGCTACTCTAATGAAGGTAAGTAAAATCAAATTTGGAAATTGACTTAACCCCAGTATTTTAAACTAACCCTTTTCAGAAGTACAACCTATCTCATTAAAAAAAGTGATTTTCATTATCGTCGGTCAAAAAATTTGATACAATTCTCGTGCATGAAGTATTTTACAGCGCTCCAGCTAATAAGGCACTCGCCTGTCGCGCTGTAAAATACAACTTACACGCACTCGAATGTAAATAACTATTACAACCCTGTAAAATCGTATTCTAGGAACCTAAAAGATGCTTATTTATTAAAAACTCTCCACTGATTTTTTTACCAAAGACAATACCTTCCTTACAAAATGACGAAAGGTAAAAATAAAGCAGCAAATATTTTTCAGTGGCAACGTAAATGATGTTAATTATTAATTAATTAATGTCAAAAGCACTTTGTAAATGTCGTAATCAATGAACGTATGAAGCAAATTTAGATCAAATTCACTGATATAGCAATAGCAACATGTGTCATTCAAATGATTCACAAGCACGTTTTTCGTAATTACTCTGTTAAACCGCAATTTGAAACATTCATTCTTAGTAAAAAAAAAATAACTATTGTACGAATAAGTGAAAATATTTCCTTATTTTTCATATAGTAACGGTTGAATGGTTACAAATCGACGGTTAAATGCACCGGAACATAGGTGGAGCAAGTGCATTGAAATTCACGGAGACCATAATGAAAAATAAGAGTAAGCTCAACTGCTTAACCCAAAAGCTGTACGTTTTCATTGTAGGCCACGAACTTTATAAATGGCCCTTTTAGCTCTATTTCAAATGAATTAAATTCTCTCGGGGTACATTTTTACCTTCCGTCACCTTTAAATAAGGGAGGTAAAGGGTATCCAGTCAATCAAGAGGTTTACGTCATCATTTAGGGATTTTTAAAATATATTTTATTAACGGTATTTTATTAGTTTTTTTAATTATTATTATGTATAGGCCATCCAGCGAATCAAGCGGTTTACGTCATCGTTTAGGGATTTTTGAAATTTTCTTTATTTTTTAAAATATATATTTTATTAACGGTATTTTATTGGTTTTTTTATTATTATCATGTATTTGACACCTTTAATAGAAATAATTATATTTGGATATATTATTATTAAGTAAAATTTTGTAAATTTTTGCAAAATGACGTTTGATTATATTTTTTTAATATTGGTAATTCTGAACATGTATATTACTAAATATTATATGTCTATATTATACTTTTCAACGTGTATTGTGATTTCATTTTGTTTTTGGTTACGTTGTTCATTGTCAAAATGTCAAATGCTTTGTCATGTCAAATTCAAGAGCTTGTAGTAAATTTATTGACTTATTTTGAAAATGAAAAATAGATTGGTGGGTTTTTACTTTCACTGAAATCTAATATTGAGGTAATATTTGGTTCTATTTGTTAGTAATAATTTGAATAGTGTTGCCAGAAGTCGAGACGAGACGAGACTTGGGGTCGGTCTCGTCTTGGTCTTGACTTGGTCTCGACTAGAGTGGTCTCGTCTTGGTCTTGTCGAGACGAGACTTGATGTCAGTCTCGTCTCGTCTCGAGTCTCGACAAGACTCTCGACTTTGCTTCCATTAATAATTTTTTTAATAATCGTACCTAATAGTACATAAAATTCTAAGAACAGCAGTACAATCGCGATTAAAAAATTCCAAATAATATTTGAGATATTTATTATTAAGTTTTCCATGAATATCATCAACTTGATACTTGACCTCTTCAAACAATTAATATGAAAATATACGTATATATCGAGTGTTGTTTATCATTACTAAACATGAAATATATAATTTCAATTCCTTAACTACAGAATGCATTTCTATTATTAGCAATAGTTAAATAGATATGTATATGTTTAAATGAAGCAGTAAGTAAATGGATAAAAATCCCCAAAAAAGTAACTTCTTTCGCTATTTTTTTTTTTTTTTTTTTTATGTTAAATAAGTAGATAACTAAAACTTTTGCGTATCCCTTGGTACGTGTACTACAGGTTGAGAACTGCTGTTTTATTTCAAAAGTTTGACCTTGAGTTATGTTTATGTTGACGTTATATGATGATCATACTGACTATAAAACTTAAGGGATGGGGGACAAAGCAATGGTTTTTCCAAAAATATCACTTCCTTACAAACTTTTCTAATATTTACATTATGCTTATTTTTATTTATTATATTCTGGCAACAATTTTATCAACGAAGCTGAAAATAAGAAAATATGAATGAACACAAAATTATGAATTACAATCCCAGTACAAGGATATCCCTAATTCCAGTATTTTATAATACCCAGTTGAACTGAACCTTAGATTAAAATACGCCGAAAAGAAATCAAAGGCCTTTATGACCAATGACACCGGGCGAGGAAAGTGTATTTGTACTTTGCACGTATTTTTACGAGAAATGTTTAATACCAATTTCTTAGAATGTTTGATTCCAAATTTCCCAAATTGTTATACCTGTAACTACATATTTTAACAATGTCCCTTACATTTCACTTTATTGAGATAAAGTTTTACTTTCATTATACATCACATAATAGATACATAAACTTTTATCTTTTGAAGTACATATTTTCCAAATTTTTGTTTATATACGATACCATAATTTTTTTATTGGCATTTAATGATAACACTAGAAAATGTTTTATTTTAATTCGCAGGAAAAGTATTTTTACATAAATTATGGATACAAAGTTTGAGAAGAATTAAATCTTCGTTTTCTATACTTTTGCTATTTCTTTACAAAATAATTATATAACTGATTTGTTAGTATTAATAGTTTACATTATTTGCATTTAATATATTCCTATTTCTATATGCAATATGTATTCATATGTTTGAATGAAGTGAATAAGAAGTACGTCCGTTGAACAAGTACAATATGGTTGTTTTAAACCGGGACACAGACCTGGAATTTCCCTAGGATCGTAAAATCTTTGTCTGCATTTCCGTAAAATTCTAAGAATCATAATAGATTCTTTAAAAATGAAAAATACTGTATATTTGAAGGGAACGTTACTTTGTTATAGTAAATTAATTTAATAAATAAAACTGAAGTACATTGCTAACGTGGAGAATGCACCACAAATGTAACTTTTTTGCTATTTGAAAATTGGAAATATTTTCCAAGATATAGTCAGTTGTATCAATATTTTAATTGAGAATTAATCAAAAAATAAATTAAAATCAACATATTTATACATATAAAACATGTATATATTATAAAATAAAGGTTGATTTTAATTTAATTAAAATATTGGTGCATTAAAATAACATAAGAATTCTAAATTTATATTTCTTTCATTCCATCCCACTGATGATGAGAACTTAGTTCTCGAAATACGTATTTAGTTTTTTAAATTTATTGTTAAGGTTAAGGGGTTTTTCTTTAGTTATACCATCCCACCTACATTGTAAATTCATTTAAAAGTTACATTTGGATTATTTAGATGAATAAAGAATACATCATATTTACATAAATTAATGTTTTTGGAACACAACTATGAAAGTAGAAAATTACAAAATTTGAAAAATTATTATCTCTCTTATTTATATGAATTTTCGAACAGTATTTACAGCAATATTCTTAATTTTTGAAGCACTTTTAGAATATATGTTTTAAAAAAATACCTTTGAACTGAAGTCGAGAGTCTTGTCGAGACTCAAGACTTTCTCGACAAGACTTGATACTGGTCTCGTCTCGTCTCGACTTTTCTAGTCGAGACCAAATGATGGTCTCGTCTCGACAAGACCAAGACGAGACGAGACCAAGACCAAGACTGGTCTTGGTCTTGTGGCAACACTAAATTTGAAAATTAAATCTATATACGTACAGCGTGTGGCAAACGCTATATGCACAGAAATAGTGAGAAATTGTATGATATGCAGTATTCTGTATTTTTTTAAGGATCTCACATAATACTAGATAGTTTGTTGCATATACTACAAGAATGAAGTATTTATAACGGCGTAAGCAGTATCGTTCGGAATATTTTAAATAAAATTGGATTTCGCTGGAAAAATATTATACCAGATGTGTTTTTAAGAAAAGTTTGGGTTTATGAAGGCAACCCACAGATTTTAATCCGTTTTACATGCTCATGTAAACTTTTTAACATATGACGTCATTGTTTCTAATGATATTGTATTTATGACGTAAACCGCTTGATTCGCTGGATGGCCTATATTTGAAACCATTAATAGAAATAATTATATTTGGAAATATCATTATTAAGTAAAATTTTGTTAATTTTTGCAGAATGACGTTAGATTATTTTTTACCTCTCGCTAAGAGAGGTATTGGATTCATGCTAAAAATCACATATCGAGATTTAAGTGAATAAGCAAGAATTAAGGTCCATATAAACCGATATTAACATTTTTACGATGATGTCTGTGTGTGTGTGTGGATGTGTGTATTGTGTATGTATGTGTGGATGTTGGAGGGACGATTACTCAAAAACTATAAGACCTAAGACCAGTTTAACTATGAATTCCTCAATCTGACATTCATGGGAAGAGCTGAAAAGGTTTTGGTAACAATTGGACAACCGGAAGTAGTAGTTTCTAAAAAAATTCTTCTATTATATATTATTTTATGAAAATTTTTGTTATTAAATATAAAATTCTACATCTGATACATTTAAAATTTTTATTATATCTTATATAGATTTAGAGATAAAGACACTATAATATATAGAGTAATTTAATCGCAGAGGCCAAGGCACTAACGAAACCAGTTGACAAATTCCAATGTTTATAACATAATTTCTAAATGACAAATGTCAGTGTCAAAAATCAAAAGTTTTAGTTACATTCTGAAAGCTTTTTCTGGGAAGTACATTTAATCTTTTTTATTGTTTTATTAATTAAATATTTAAAATTATAGGTAACATGCATATATCCATTAGAAATACCGCCAATCTTGTTAATGATTTGGAAGAATCTCTGACATTTAGAAACTTCCTCATACAGTGAAAAATAGATATAATTAGAATTGTATGTGTTCAGAAGACATGTTAAATACAACAAAAAACAGTATTTGGGTAAAGTTCTGTAATTTTTTTGTTATAAAACGACGGTTCGATAGCGAAATGCAATACAATACTTTTATATAACATAAAATGGAAATGGCGAGAGGTCTTGTGCTGACCACAAAATATTTTTTTACTATTGGTAATTCTGAACATGTATTACCTACTAAATATTATGTTTGTTTCGTTGTTCATTAAACAACCAGAAGTATATTTATTTGAAGTTCATAACAGTTTTTATTGACAAAACGCAGTTAAATATCATTTTTTGACATTTTAAGTTGTTATAAATATGAAAGAACATTTGAATGTCTATACGGCTGGATTACACATTTTCCTTCATATTCAATAGAGGATTCTAGTGCTGTGAAGATCCGACAAAACATGGATCCGAGTACTCGGATTTTAAAATATCCGGTTCCTTGGATATCCGATGTTCGGATATTGAAGCGGATATCCGTAAATTTAATTCTGATTTGGATCCGGATCCTGGTTTGGGTACCATATCCCATTCGGATCCGGATTCGATGTGTTGTTCACGGATCCGGATCCGAATTTTAATTCTGGATCCGTTTAATCATTTTGAATGTAAAGGCAAACATTTGAATGTAGACGGTTGTAGAGACAGCGGTCTGTAATCAGCAATAAATTTTATAATAGGTACCCCTCTAAAATAGCCAGGTAGTTTTTAGAATATTGAAAATTCTGTAGTTCTAAAATTTTAACATTCAATATAACAAATACTTCAAAGAAAACGAAATTAAGATTAAATTTGAGAAATAATGGTTACAGGTTCATTGCAGGTGTCGAAATACCTATTTATTTATATCGTGCATGTGTTTCACATAAAAGGGATTGTTTTTGTTACCTACTTATAGTTATGTGGAATCGAGGAATTTCCTTCTTAGCTAAAAGTTTAACATCGAAAATATACCGACTAACTACATCAAACAAATATGTATAGTGGATTATTTCATAATCAAATTTATTTGGTTTTGTGACTCCATGATAATATACATTCAAATATTATCATCTGGTTCAATACTGAGAACAGGTACTCGAATCCGAGAACCGATGCGCATACTGAAATTCCATATCTAAAATCCGATACTCATACTCATATTCGGATCCGAATCCAAAATCCAATACTCAGATTCGGATCCAAAACCCGATACTCAGATCCGGATCCAAAATCCGATACTGAGATTTGGATCCGAGATCCGGATAGTTCAACATTCAATTATCTGGATATCCGGATATTTTTGGACCCGAAACCGAAACTATCCGGATCCGGATCCCACCACTAGTAATAATAAATACCGGTTAAATTCAGAATAGCAGCTTAATATTTGGAATGTATCTAATCTACTACATATTTTTTTTGTGCAAGTGTGCCACTAATAATGGTAAAATTATTTTAGTGTTACTCGTTAAAAAATCATTCCAATTAGATTATTTTAAGTCCTATCAGAATCTAATAGTGCTTAAAATTCTTTTGGACCTGTACGTTTCATTCTTGAAATAACGAACACAATGTATGAGAAACGAAGTTATGTATCTTGTTTACAATGATCATCATATACGGCTATAAATTTGTTGCATCTATAGGAAGATAAACTAACATGTTTTGAATTCCACATTTGTAAGATCTTAAAACTATGACGTAAATAGAAACTTAAACGTTTCACACATCACATTTTTCATTTGAGATTTGAGTCCAAGTGAAATATGAAGTAGAAAATGAAGAGATGTTGGTACATATACATGTAGGTGCTGTGTTTCATTTTTAATTAATATTAGTTAGGGTGCGTGGTTGAGTGCATTAACGCTTTGGAAGTGGCGCCGTGTTTTATGATAAGGGAGGTGGCACCGGGTCTGGGGAACCCGCAGAGACCCATGTAGACAAAATAATATCGGTGTATTGGGCTTCCAATATTAAAATGCGCCACTGGTGGCAGATTTCTGAACTGAATGAAGTGTACATGTACAAAGATAATTGTTATATTCAGGGCTTGTATTTACTTGTATACGAATTTTAATACGCTTTTATCTTCGGCTATTATTGTTTTATTCTTAGTAGGATCTGAATTACTGCTAATATAACAGGTAAGTTTTTGTTTTTTATAAAATTAATAAACAAATTAGGAGATATACAATTTATAGGTTAAAGTTACGATGGAGTTTTCTCCGAAAATATTTACCTCATAATATTATGTGGCCACTGTTTATTACTTGCTGGCCTTCCACCATATTTCTAGATAATACACTACAATTCCCAAATCTACAAATAGTATCTAAATCTAAGCAAAGAAAATTGTTCATTATGAAAGAAAAGCAAATAAAAGTAAAGCTATGTAGATAGAAATTAATATATGTACAGCTACGGCAATGAAATACAATCTAAATAAAGGAAATCAAATGATTTTTTATTAAAAATACCAATATACTGTTCATTAAAATATGACTAAAATACTGTTAACCTACAAATACTTACTAAAATTAACCCTATTAACTAAAATATTATGAAAACTATCACTAAATTGTTATTATAAGAAAGATCAAACTCAATTCTACCGAAATTAACAAGAAAACACTATACTAAATCCGAAATTAAATTAAAAACTACGAAAATTAGTCTCACACCAATTGTTCTCTTATGGAAGCCCGCGAAAAATGTACCATTCGTTTGAATTTTGACGTTAGCGCCATCTCTTGATAATTTGGAAGCCCAATATCTAACTTTCAGCACTAGTTATACAATATACCGAGCAATATACTATTTACGTCTGCAATAAAAATGTGAAAAAAGTGCCATAACGTTTCATTATTTCATGCGTTTTAACAGACGTAAACAAAAAAATTTAACAACCTGAAAATTTCCATAAAATTTTCAAATGCTTTTATCAAAAATTAAATTTATTCTACATACATTTGTCGCAAATGCGTACATACGTTGAATAAATAACAAATATAGAACCAATGGAAATTTCTTTTGCTCCTAAAATAATGGTAATTATCCAACTTTAGTAAAAGAATAATACTTTTGTTGTTTGTTTACTAACATCAGTTTTTTAAATAACGTATGGAATAAAAAACAGAAGCAGAGTTTTTATTTTAAAACGAAGTTTATTATCTATATTATCTGAATATAGGTACGAGCATATACCAGTCCGAAACTTAATCTACATGAAGTAAATTTCGACCTAATTTCTACATTATACGAGCAGAAATTAATAAAAACAGCGGTGAATCTATATGTACCTCGATATACAGGGTGTCTCTTAAATAGGGGGACATGGCTTAACCACAGATTCCTGAGGCTAAAATAAGACGATTTAACCAAACTTGCTTCTACCGGAAAGTGTACCATTTAGCCAGTATTCTGCTTCAAAGTTTTTCGAAAAAAAATTAATTTTGCTTATAATAACAGAACGCTTTATACGATTTGGATGAAATTTGGTATAACAGTTCATAGAGTTATAAGTCATCTTTTAAAATGATACTTGTTATTATTAGTGAACAACTAGTGTATGAAAAGTAGGTGTCCCAACATTGATTAGACCATAACTTTTTAATGGCCACGCCGATAACCTGAAATTATTTTTTTCCAGAAAGATACATTCAATAGTAAACTTTTGTCTCTCTGTGTAATTTGTGATATCTGTTACGGTTCACACAGAAAATAATAAAACCTGAAAAACTGCACCGTGGATTTTTTTAAATAAATTTAATCTAGCAGTCTATCCAAATGTCAAACAACTAATTTTTAATGACAGTAACAATTGTTTATGGGTTGTCTTTAAAAATTAGATGTTTGGCATTTGGACAGACTGCTAGATTAAATTTATTTTAAAAATTTAGCGGTGCAGACACTCAGATTTTATTGTTTTCTGTGTGAACCGTAACAGATATCACAAATTACACAGAGAGAGAAAAGTTTACTATTGAATGTATGCGTCCGGTTATTATAAGCAAAATTAATTTTTTTTCGAAGAACTTTGAAACAGAATACTGGCTGGTACACTTTCCGGTAGATGCAAGTTTGATTAAATCGTCTTATTTTAGCCTCAGGAATCTGTGGTTAAGCCATGTCCCCCTATTTAAGAGACCTCCTGTATACTATGATGAGCTATAGAAGGCTTCGTTAGGTCCGATGTTGCAATTTTATCACCCTAATATCTAAATCCTAAATTTATATGCCCTAAATAACGTTATTATTTAGGATGTTAGGAATTAGATTTTCGGGTTTTGCAGGAACACACTATGCCTTGCACTAATTAAACAAATCATCTTCTTTGCTATATTTTTCAAAACGTCAAATACTAGCTTCTTGGCTTCTATTTTATGAAATATAATATTAATATTTAATCTGAAGCACCAAATTAAATCGAATTGTATAATGAGGTCATGCAAAAAAAATAATTGTACCTTTTTTCTGTTTAAATCGAAAAAGGATAGTCTAATTCATCGATCAGTATGATTAAATTATTTTTTATTTTTATTTTTTGTTGTATAAAATCGTATTAAATTATGATATTTTTAAAAAGTTGCAAAAACCAGCCATGTTTTGTCGTCACAACGTTACGAACCAAGTTCAGACTCATTTCAAACAGACATTTTATATGAACACATAATTTCTAAAAGAAAAATATATATAAACTATAAATTGACGATTACATATCTGAATATGCTATAATATATTAATATAATATCGTTCTATTTATTTTTATAAATATAATTTTCATTTGGCGTGAAATTATCTACGTTACATCAGTTGTTTCTTTCACTTTTGAATCTTTGAATTAGACGGTAGAAGGTTATAAACGCATGTGAGACATTGAATATATTGCAGAATATTATTTTATTCTCTATTTTGGCACGAAACAACGTTCCATCGACATGTTTACATTCATAAATTTTAGGTTATCTTTAAATGTCACTTTGACGTTTAAGACAATGTAAAAATCAAAATGGTCGTGCCGGTCACTCTGTGACGTCATGAGACAAGGGACGAAGCGGGGGTCTAGCAGCCTCATATTAGAGAATGTCATTTTCAATTACAATTTTTTCATGATTAAAGATCGATTTGAGGAAAAATAAAAAATACGGGTCTATTATTTTTCACTACTCTATCGATTAAAATTATAAAAAAAAGTCGTGCATGACCTCATTAATTTTTGCTGTTCTGAATAGATGTTATTAGTGTGCCATTCGATGTTGTATTTATGTGAAGAATACCTAAATCCTAATTACTAACTGCCAAATTGCAATATCGGACACAGTCTCAAACTGTAAATCGAGCCGTACATTGAAAATTTCCGGCATGAAAAATTTCAGAATTTTATCTCTAAAATTCTGTGTACAAATCACTCGATACAATTTCACGGAGGAAAAAAAAACTGTTTTCTCATGGTAAACGCTTATATCACAGTTTCTCGTGTTTACCCTGTACAGATTTGAAAACAATCGTGTTATTTTACTCATAAATATTTCCCATGATGTATAAATAGCCTTGTTGTTTTCTGGAACAAATCTCATGAATGTTAAGTTATATAGCGAGCTCACTATACAATTAGATAATATTTACCAAGAAAATAATGCAATTATTATAAATACATTAATTTTCTGGGTTTCCTAAGCTGCTTCTCTTTGCATCGAGATTTGCATATTTTGCGAATGACGATAGCTACATCTGTAATATTAACAAATATATGGTAAATAAAGTTACTCGTTCACCAAAAGCGAAGGCGTAAAATAAAAAAAATGTACAACCGAAAATAGAGCTAAATATGCAGAATTTTGGGGTCTACAATAGGGTACTATACCATAGTCAAATTTTAACTATCTTAAATAAGAAGATGAAAATATACATAAATTAATGAGTATTAGTGAAAAATTTTTGTTTAAATATTGATTAGGTCGCAAACTACAAGCGATTGAAGTTGATTACTAATTGGGTATGACGCGTTAGATACTAAGAATTTGATTGGTCGCCTGATTTTAAAAAGGAAATTTGCGCTTTTACTGTCACTACAATCAGAATCAAATTTTAACATATGTATCTACTAGGAATGACGAATTCCGTTTATTTTGGTACCCGAGTACCCGAAACAACTACCCGGATAGTACCCTTTACCCGTTAATTACCCGATACCCTTTAATTACCCATTATCCTTTAAGTACATACTCATAATTCCTTAATTTTTTAAAATTTTAATTATACCCTTATATTAGCACTTTACTTTTTAATAAAATTCATAATTATTTTTTACATATATTTATTATATAAAAAGTAATAGAAATAAATAATATACTGTATCTCTATAAAAAACTTAACATATATTATATTTATTATTTATATATTTTATTAAATTATATTAATTACCTTAGATACAATCTTTCCGTCAGCTGAAAACTGTTTGGGTAATTAAAGGGTATCGGGTAATTAACGGGCAACGGGTATATTTCGGGTAATCGGGTAAGAAATTTTATACCCGGGTACATTATTATCGGGTAGGTTCCGAGTACCCGGGTACCCATCGTCATTCCTAGTATCTACGATGATATCTAATCTGTATGTGGATCTTGTTCTTGTGTGAAATCTTAACTCAAATACTACCAATAAAAAACTGAAAACTGGTATTTCTACTCTATTCTAATATAGAAAGACCCCATTACACTTTAGTGTAAATCAGATAACCGGAAATGGCATTTTACGTGAAGGTCTAAATTATTCTGAAATTTAAATATTATTTTTTTGCAATTTATGTTATAATAAAAATTAATGATTATTGATTTTTCTACTGGTTTGCATTGATACTTTTTTCTATAAATTTTATGGATAAACTCATAAAATAATAATTCATTTTATAAATCCTGTAGCATCTTTTGAAAAATAAACAACTCAATGAGATACTCAAATGTATGTATGTAATTGACAGATAAATGTCACTGTTAGAAAAACTCATTTTAAAATAATAATGGAAGGGTTATGAGAAGAAAAATATTCAAATATTAATTAATAAAACCAATACTTAATAACAAGAAATGAACGTTTGATGATTTTAATTAAATTTATCCTCTTTGACAAACAGCCTCTCTTTCATCTCTGCACTTCGCAAATGGACTATAGAAAAAAAATAATATCGAAACAATAGTTACCTATATGCAAAAAAAAAAAACTTAATGTATACATTCAGCGTCATTATCAAATTACACATTAATTCAAATGAACAAAATTGCACATTTCATCATATGTAAAAGTGGTCTTGATCATTGAAAACTTAAGTTAATTTTAAAAACTGGCCATTTCCTTGCAAAAAATCTGCGAACAGTCAATATTTTAAAAAATCCTTTTTTAAGAAATTCCATTCAATTTTATATGTTCTTGATTGAAAAAAATTAAAACCATTTTTTCAAATACACAGAATTTATATGGTTTATTCTTCCAATTTTGAAAACTAGAGTTCACTCCTTTTATAATTGACCGATTAAATCGAGAATTAAATTACTGTAACAATGAAAATAAGAAAAACAATAAAAAAGCGAAATGACAAATGATTTTCGACGAGATTTTCGAAATGCTAGTTTTTAATATTTATTACAATGCTCTAAAGAAGAAAAATTAAAACTGCAAAAACAGTGGCGGATCTATGGGGAGTGTAAAGGAGGTAATTACTCAAAAAAAAAAAAAAAAAAATTAGTAAAATTAACATTTTTAGGGCGTACGGGGTCCCGTGGCCGCGTGCCTGAGTGTCTGGTCCCGAACCTGGGGAACCGGGTTCGATCCCGACCGACGCTAAATATTTCGAATTTTAAATGGCACAAAAGTGACTCCTCTGGTGCACTCTCCACGCCAGCAATGAGTGCCCGTGAGGTGACGCCTGGTAAGCGCCCGCACGTTACAACTATGTCATCATCATTACCAATATCTGTGAAAACAGACTGGCACACCCAGAAATGGGTAATATGCCGTGATGATATATTTATTTATTTTATTTAAGGTCTGAAAAAACTGCCCATGATATTTATTAAACAATTACGTGAAAATCAGCTGGTTGTTGATAAATTTTCATACTCTCCTTATTTAGACATGTTGGGGGTGGAGGTCTAAATGGCCCAAAATTTTGGTAGGCCAATTCTTTTTTCGATTTTATTATCAAATTATCTTACGATTAAAGTAGAAAGCAAAGGGTTGATCATATCTTTTTAATAAGTACATCGTTAAATTGACGTGTTTTCCGATTTCCAGATTGAAAACTGTCTTTTCCCGAGAATTTTCGCAGATAAAAAAGTTGTAGGTTACGTTAAAATGAAGCCACTCACGAAGTTTTAGATTAGTGTTATTTGAAAAAAAGAATTCTGTTCCCTGGACTACGACATTTTTCGATTATTAAGGAAAGGGATGATTGTGCTCTACGGCAGGGTTGTTGTAATTTTGCACGACCCAAAAAACCCATCTAAAAACCCACTTTTATGAAATCTTATTTTATTAATTAAATATGGTACATACTTTATGGTACACACATATATACATCAATTTTTGTCACCGGCAACATTTTACAATCAATTTCATTTTGTGTACTTCGTGTTTGATCATTTTAAAAATATTTTTCATTGCTGTACGAACTTTGCACGGTGTTTCTTTTATATTTGAACAACTCCAACCCTTGTGTCAGCATTTTCATTATTTTTTGAGTTGTGTGTTAATCATACTATTTGTTTAACGCGGCTGTAACAACTACTGAAATAACTTGAATCTGATTCTTGTACACACTTGCATTGCACAGACTTGCAACTATTAATATTAATTCGTAATTTACAAATGTACCCTCTCTAGTTAATTTATTGTTTATTACATTACCGTCTTCAAAAAAAAAAAAAGAAAATGTTATTAATATCTATTATCTATTACGCTGACTTGTATATGTGTATTAAGATACTTTATAAAACTAAAGTTAAAAGTGATACATACTATAATTCGAAGTTTGTCAATAAAACCCGCTTTTATTTAATAAAACCCGGGTTTTATTAAAAAAACCCAGGTGGGCTGGGTTTTTTTCAACCCTGCTCTACGAGCACATATTATAGAAGATCGCCGAGTGTCTATCCCAGATTTATCTGTCAAATGGGCAAATGTGATTGATAGACCGATATTTTTTTCAGAAGTATGAAAAAACTGAAATATAAGTTCTACAAGGGAAAATGAATCCTAATAAAACAATCAAAACTGGTAATCAATGCAAATTACATCATTGCCCACCCTAAAATCCGGCCCTGTGCAAAAAAGCATCAAAATATGTAGTTTGTAGATATTTTCGTACCAAGTGCGGGAAATTTGAAATTGTGTTGTAAAAATATTTTTTCTGTAATAGTCTATAAAAATAAGCAAAATTACGAAACATATTCTAAATTTTTAATATGTCCTCTTCTATTAGGCGGTTATGCTTATGCATGGCATTTTTACGCGATTGTGAAAATTGCTTCCATGGCAACAAATAAATAAAACATTTTTTTCAGTTTTTAATTATCTCCTGCACTGCTGAGGGAATTGGTTATTAACCACATAATTTTGAGTTTCAGAACACTTATTTCCCGCACGAGTGTAAAAAAAGAATTTTTAAATATTAATTAACTTAGGTCCGTTTTCATAATCAGACTTTATCCTTAATTAAAAGTAATGCTAGCTAAAGTTATATTATGAAAACGAACATAACTTTAATTTTAATTTAAAGTGTTAAAGTGAAGATAAAGTTTTTTATTAAAATGGCCCTTAGATAGTATCTACTTCATCAAGAAATGTTTTTGTTGCGCATAAGTTTGTCAGTTATTTACAAATGTGAAAACAATCGTGTAATCTGATTCGCAAATATTTCCCATATAAATCATTGGTCGTCCAATTCGAATCTTGCTGACGAAAATTATTCCCAATTTTCAAGCAACACGCAACAATTTTGAGAGCCCGTGTGATAACGAAATTTATGAATAAAAGCAGATTGGCACACCCAGAAATGGGTGTTAGACCGTGATTATAAATATATAATGTACAATCGTGATTACTGTCAACTTGTGTACTGTATGTAGTCCGCGCAATGTGTAAATGGGATAGTAGTATTGGTTCAACAGGCTGTCTACAGCAGCAAATGACAAGACGCGAAAATAGAACACAAAGGAAATGAGCATAGGTTCAGGGACCTACCATGTGTATTCCAAGCCGGCGACAGGACAGTTGCAAGCCTTCCTTGAACCAGCGCACACCAGAACCACACACAGGATCCAGGCTCAACACTGTTTATTTCATAAACATCACGTGACACACGGATACGACTCAAACTCAAAAATAAGAAAAGGTCACCACTATTTACTTCAGCACAAACTACTCGCGAATACGAATGACGTAAAGTGCCCAACAAAACGAATTAACATGCACCAATCCACCACTTTCTACAATTTTTCGGGTTGCACTTCACTCACAAAATCCATACAATTTCACTTTCAAACCGTTTCCAGCGTTAACACCACAGCTATTAAAAAATAAAGAAGTGCAGATGTCCAGAGTTCACACACTTATCACGTATTTAAATCGCACACTTTAAACTTTTATCTAATGATCACAGTAAAACTTTCAAAGTTCCTTGTGAATGACAGTGTTACTTCTTTTACGATATTTGTAGCTCGGTTGTTACGTTTTGCTGTACAGTGGATGTAACATTGTATGAGAATATTTAATGCAAGACTACAGTGGACAGTTCTTGACACTCACGAAACGTAATGTGAAATTCTAACCAACGTCTGTGCTCGGACGTCTTTCACATGAAACTAAACCAGTGTCGCCTGTTGCGCCTGGCCGAAGCACCGAACGCCATCTCTTGCAAAGACATGGTGGTGTGTATTGGCGGGAGCTTCAATGGACAAACATACAACATACAACCGGAACAGTCATAAAACCTGTCAAAGAATAATAATGAATGCCATTCACTTTCTATAAAAAAATGATTAAGCTATGAGTAATCATTGCAACGTATTTCTAAATAGTAAGGGTAGCCATCGGGTTACTAAAATGTTAACTAAATACCCAGGGAACACAGAGTTTTTATTAAAACATTATAACTAATAATGTAGTTACTGTAAGTAGCAGTTAGCGGAATTATAGCACTTTTAAATTATTTTGCCATGTACAACTTTATTCTAGTCTTTTAAACTACAATGCCAAGTTATGATGTGTGGTACTTATTATTTGGTCACATAATAATTATTGTTAAAACGTTTTATAATTCAGTTTCATGGATATTAGTTGAATAGGTGCCCCACCCGCCTAACATAAACGACGCATAAACGTCAAATTCAATAAATTATCGTTGTATAACAGGTGTAATGCAAGTTAAAAAGTTTTAAGAAAAGTTTTTTTAAAGTAATTAGAACTAATAACAAACTGATTTGTGCTCCTTGGATACCAATGCCCATATTCATAAACACTCGTAAAGTTTCATAACGGTTCGTTATCATTTTTGACAAATAGAATTAAACTTGACAAATAAAATTTCGATTTTTTTTTTAATGTCGACTATTTTTATTGGATAAACATCGTAACGAACCGTTTAAAAATTGTACGAGTGTTTATGAATACGGTCATAACAGTCTTCTTATGTAATTTATTTACCCTGTACAGGTGTCATTTTCAATGTTTTTTACCCCCCGCTACCCTAGGTAAGGGAGGTACAGGGATCGTGCTAAAAATCTTATATAGAGATTTTAGTGAATAAGCATATTTTGATGTCCTCTGAATCCGATTTTAACATTTTTACAATGATGTCTGTAGGTATGTGTGTGTGTGTGTGTGTGTGTGTGTGTGTGTGTGTGTATGGTGTGTGTGTATGTGTGAATCTTGTGGACACGATTACTCAAATACTATCAATTAGAAAAATTTAAAATTTTGTTTACCCATTCTATACTAATGTGGGAAGAGCTCATTAGTTTTTAGTGCATATCGGATAACTGGAAGTATCATTTATACAAGCTTTTAACAGTTTTTCCTGTAAAAAAATTCATTGAATATAACTCTAAATAAGCACGTTTTGACGTCCCCAGAATCCGATTTTAACATTTTTACAATGATGTCTGTAGGCATGTGTGTGTATGGTTTGCGTATGGTGTGTGTGTGTGTGTGTGTGTGTGTGTGTGTGTGTGTGTGTGTGTATGGTTTGCGTATGGTGTGTGTGTGTGTGAATCTTGTGGACACGATTACTCAAATACTATCAATTAGAAAAATTAAAATTTTTTTTTACCCATTCTATTCTAATGTGGGAAGAGCTCATTAGTTTTTAGTGCATATCGGATAACCGGAAGTACTATTTATACAAGCTTTTAACATTTTTTCTTGTAAAAAATTCATTGAATATAATTTCAATTCTACGATAATAACATTTAGTAAATAACTTTAAATATGAATATATAATATAATTTATTTTCCTGTTGCCTATATGCGTCAAACAAAAACATAATTTTCTTAACAATTTTGACATATTTAAACAAATGTTACTGACAGGAAACAATTACATTAAAATTAATAATGAAACCGGGTTAAGGAGAATATAATAGTAAAATATTTAATTCTAATGAAATTAAGGTTTGTAAAAATAATATATTTTCCATCATACATAAATGTTAGATGTATAGGATGATCTGATTTAAATTTGCTAATTGCAATTTTTGCAGCACTATAAATTAATATTAATTTACAACTACACATTTTCGAAATGGATCATGTACGGCGAAGAATTTACAAAGATTGCGTTTTAGATAAGTTGATGCTCATTTTATAAGAATGTGTGTGTGACGATTTTTCCTTAAAGTCTATTAAAGTATTTAAAACTCACATGTAATTTGAAACAATATATTAGATTTTAACCATATATGATAAATCGGATGTAGTACTTAATTTGGAGTTCTAACAGATTTTTGAGAAAAAACAATAAAAAATAATCCAAAGTTTCGTATTTACATACTTTTCTATTCATTGAACTCAAATTAGATTTTATTTACAAACGATCAACTGGAAGTGATACTTTACTTAAAGCTCATTGCTATTTTAAACATTGAATTGGCGGGAGGTCATGTGCTGGCCACATCAGATTTTTTAAAGGTATTTCGGGTACGGGTACGATAGAGTAGAATCGTTTGCACATTCCAAGGTCAATTTTTCAAGAAAAGTTTAATAGTCACGTCACCACAGGGATTCTATTCTTTTTTTTCTGAGATGTAGACAAAAAAATCCATTTTTCGCTCATTTCGAAAATATACCATATTTATTTATTATGATAGAGAAAAATTGTTTTATCAAATTTTGTGTCGTTTTTTATGGCGTAATTAGGTTTTTTTGAAATCTTAATAATTCTCGAGATATGATATAACACAAATTTATGATTTTTTAAATGGCAACGTATGTTGAAAATAATATCAACTTTTTGCTTATTTTATAAGCTTTTCAATAATATAACAAGTCTACATTCTTTTACGTTACATATGAATAAAATATGAATTATTAAATTTTTGGCCGAAAAAATTGAAAATTATTAGGAAACAAATGAAAAAATCTATTAAAGTTCATCATATATGGGGTCCCGTGGCCGCGTGCTTGAGTGTCTGGTCGCGAACCTGGGGGAACCGGGTTCGATCCCGACTAACGCCAAATATTTCCAATTTTAAATGGCACAAAAGTGACCCCTGTGGTTCACTCTCCACGCCAGCTATGAGTGCCCGTGAGGTGACGCCTGGTAAGCGCCCACACGGTAAAATATATCGTCATCATTACCGATGTCTACATGTGTTGTAGATACTGGCACACCCAGAAATGGGTAATATTCCGTGATGATATATTTATTTATTTATTTGTTTATTTTTAATATTATTTGTTTCAGTTTTACTCATATTTTCAATTTATTTATTTTAAAAGCATATTAAACCAATTTTTTCGAATTGTGTCAAAGCCAACTGTGACGTCGATAAATAAAAGTTTTTTCGGTTATTAACGGTTTCGGTTACCATCCCTGCTATAAATTGATATGTCTGAAGTTTAACATGAAAAGAAATAATTAGGACAATTTCGAATTTTAATTTTAGTTTAACTTGTTCTCGGAATTTGCACACAAAAAAAAACTTTTAAAAATAAATTATCCCACAAATGTTTCCTGCACGTTTAAAAATAAGACATTAAAAATACTAAATGTACAAAATCACCTAAATATAGAATAGGACAGGAAAATTAATCGTTTTTACCTCTCACTGAGAGGTATTGGATTCATGCTAGAAATTGCATATCCAGATTTTAGTGAATAAGCACATTTTAATTTTAAGGTCCCTAGAATCCAATTATAACAGTTTTATGATGATGTCTATGTGTGTGCGTGTATGTGTGTGTGTGTGTGTGTGGATGTGTGTGTGTATGAGTGTGATTTATATTGCAAATATTAAAGAATATAAAATTCTCTATCTAGTACATTGAACATTTTTATTATATCTTCTATACATTTAGATATAGAGAATTATAAATATATAAAATAATCCATTGTATAATGAATCAAACAACCCATGGAAACCAGTTGAAAAATTAAAATGTTTGTAATTGACATAAATGTCAGTATCAAAAATCCAGAGACTACTGAAGATTATTTCTGGGAAGTACATTTAATATTTCCTATTTTATCATTAATTAAATATAATTAATTAATTATAGATATAGCTGCCGCACGTTGACACTTCCCAGAATGCGGAAAACCTATAATTAGTACATGGACAAGTCGAAATGTAATAGTAATAATAATTATAATAATATGCTATTGTTATAACGAGAAAAAGAATCCGTCAACATCTAAAATTGGTATAAAAAGAAAGGAGATTTATTTATAAGCGAAAGTATGTATCATATCTTATACCGTGAGTATTTTTTAAAGTGAAACATTGGGTTTGTCATATCGATGGTTACGACTTGACATTTGATTGACAGCAATGTATTTGCCCGTTCCATTTAAAATGAAACATAGGGAACGAATTTGGCATTTGATAAGACGTCAATAGAGGTTAATTTTGTTTAAATAATTATACCTGCATTCTAAATTAAAATTAGTTGTAGAAAAAATATAGTGTGCACCTTGTGTCCGAGTGGTTTTCTGACTCGGCTAAATTTCTTACAATATTTAAATATAATACTTGTGTCAAATTCATTCCCCATGTGTCATTTTAAATGAGACAGACAAATACATTGTTGTCAATCAAATGTCAAATCATAACTTATAGGAAAATTCAACGGTTATCTGTCATATTGACAAGATGTCATTAGAGGTTAATTTTGTTTAAATAATTATACCTGTTTTCTAAAAATTAAATTTAGATGTAGAAAAAATACTGTGTGCACCTTGTGCCCGAGATATGTTTAGTTCTCTCGAGTGGTTTTCTGCCTCCGCTAAATTTCTTACAATATTTAAATATAATACTTCTGTCAGATTCGTTCCCTATGTTTCATTTTAAATGGAACGGGCAAATACATTGCTGTCAATCAAATATCAAGTCGTAACAATGGATGTGACAAACTCAATGTTTCACGTTAAAAAAATACTCACGGTATAATGTTATTATTATGAATTATGTATTTTAAGACAGCTTTGAATAAATTGTTATTTTTTTGACAACATATATCAAAAATGACAACACATACACCCCTGTTTACCGAATTAAATGAAACTAAACATGTAAATTTATTTTCCCAACATTGCTGCAGATTTTGCGTGAATAAATTATATCCATTGCGAGAAGAATATCCAAGAAAAAATGTTACATATATTGCACCATTCGAAGTAGTAGTACATAATCACCCTTACGATCTATGGGTCTCATTTTTAGGAAGAGTCTATGATTTGACTGAAATAGTTCAAGAACATAAGTAAGATATAATTTTTTTACATAATTATATTTTCTCGGGGTCAGCCATCTAATATCAAACCGCACATAAACAAGCTTTACAGCATTTTTACATAAAAATGTTCTATGAGTCAAGTCCCAATGTTTTAAAACGGTACAAGTGTCATAAAATTTGTATGAAGCCACAGATGTAACTAATTTTGTGACTACATGTGTAGGTAAACTACTGTATAAAGTATACATACTAAAATATTTTCATTCATGCAATGTAATTTCAAGCACATTTCATTTATATAATATATGTAAACCTTAATTTTAACTTTGCTGAGGACGGACAAATATAAGTCCGAAACGTCCAATATGTTACAAAATAAACATGGCTTATGCACTGTAAAAAATTCCTCTGTAAAATTACTATAATTGTTATTGGCGTCCAAATTGCCTAAGTGAATTATAGTAAATTTACAGTTAAATGTAATTTTGTCTACCATTTTTAAAATTACATAAACATAAATTCCATAAAAATTTTGATACATACTTTAAGTAAATTTACATATTAATAATATACATAATCTTTTTAAAACATAATTTAGTAAAAGTACATATTTTTCACTATATTTTAAATAAATTTCACGTAGTAATAGATTATGTTTATGTTTTATTTTCCCCGGACCTAGAGTCTAATTTTCTACTCTGCCCAAGTCCAATCCCTAAGCCTACCTAAAATCATGAAAAATCCAAAAATATTAGTAATTAGCTCTAACTTTGTAATAAATAACATACAGTATTTTAAATTTACTGTAATAAATTTAGAATTTACTCCTATTTCATGTAAAAATACATACTAGAATAAAAACATTGAGTTTTTACATAGTACTTATAAAATTTGACAAAATTGTTATACAAATATAAATATATCATTGTAAAAACACAAATATTTGTAGTAATTACCTCTAAACTTGTAATAAATACAAATAGTATTTTAAATTTACTATAATAAATTTAGAATTTGTCCATAGATCCTGTAAAAATAGAAACTAAAATAAAAAGAATTGAGTTTTTACATAGTTCTTACAAAATTGTTATAGAAATATTAACATATCACTGTAAAATTTCATATATTTATTGTAATATGAATATGACACAGTAGTTCTAGTAATTTTTTTATATTTGTAAGGGTGAATTAGCAAATTTATAGAATTATTTGCTATGTAAATGTAAGTCTACATAGTTTATGTAAAATTTGTTATTGCATACATATTATAGTAAAAAATTACTATAACTTTTCGACAAAATCGCTATTATTTTTTACAGTGTGACATGTTTTCATAAATTTTGAAATCTAATGTAACACGGGGGGTGGGGGTGATGTTTTGTAAGCTGATTGCGACTGACTTCATGACAACTTCATTGAGAATGAATACATACACTAACAGGCCTATTCTACTAAAAAAAATATGTATCGTTATGACTCGTTACTAGGCGATAAGTCGTTACGATAACGATTTTTGCCAAAACCCTATTCTGTTAATTTATTTATCGTTACGAATCGTTACATATCGTTATTTCATATCGTTTAATAACGACAAGTTCACATGCATCGTTGGAGTCGTAAAATTAGACATATTTTGAGAACAAAAGTAAAAATGGCTGAAGAAGATATTTTGTTAATTGTAGCTGAGAAAGAGATTCAGTAAAGATGAGTATTTATTCACTTCTGTATACTAATTATATATTATACTTTTTAGTATTAGACATTTTATTTATATTTCAGAAACATATTTAAAAATTTAGATTTAGATAATATTTAGTGGACGAAGGACTCCAGGCTGTTCTGCATGTTGATAAGGGTAGATAATATTATTTAATATATTGATATATAATATAATATAGATGCATTATCTATGTATTTAAAAATTATATATTTGTATAGGGATGTCAGAGTATATAATCGTGCACTGCGTGATACATCAGTTCCTTTTACCCGGTCCCACAGAATTTAAATGACTTGTAAGTCTTCTCCATATTTCTTCCAATTCTTCAGTGGACAATTTATTAATTCTTAATGAACTGTTATTTTCCAGTTCTTCAACATATATTTCATACTGTCTTTGAGTTGTCCTCGAAGCCCTTTTCTTTATATCCATTGTCAAATTCAATTAAATAAACAAACAATGAATCGATATGTCAAATTTAAATTGAAAAACATATAAAAATTTATTCTGTCAAAATATGCATGAAGTTAGATATTCGCCCCAATTCTGTAAGAAAGTTGTTAAGTCTTAGCAACATTGCTATTGCAAATAACCAATAATAATAGCGAACACTGAATAAAACATGAAAAACAAAGGCTTTAAATTTGTTTCTATTGGTTTTAATTTTTAGCAACGTTGCTAAGAGTTAACTACTTCCTTACAGAATTTTGGTGATTATCGCTATAATCCTGATAACGATAATTTATAACGATATGATTAGTAGAATAGGTTTTTGGCATTTGTCGTTATTAAAGTCGTTTAACCAAATGCTTAGCGACAGTCGTTCAGTAACGACATCGTTATACATTTTTTTAGAAGAATAGGCCTGTAAGGCTGTGTCCGATGTCGCATTTTGACATTTAGATTTTAGGATTTAGGTCTTCTTCACATAAATACAACTCCGAATGGCACTCTAGTGATATCCATTGGTTTGCATGGCAGCACTTTAGAACAACAAAAATGAATTATGCTATTCGATTCAATTTGATGCTTGATAGTAATGTTAATATTGTATTTCATAAAATAGAAGCTAAGAAGCTATTTTTTGACAGCAAATTTGACGTTTTGTACAAATTATAACAACGAATATGATTTGTTTAATGAGTGCGCATCAACTTCAAGGCATAGTGTGCTCCTATAAAACCCTAAAATCCTAAATAATCACTAGATTTAGGGCACATGAATTTAGGATTTAGATATTAGGGTGATAAATGTGCAACATCGGACACAGCCTAACATTTAAAAGGATGATTAATGATTGATGAACACTTTTATGGAGGCAGACATACTTAATATTTTTACATTAAATTATATTTACATATTTATTTACAACTTATTAATGACTACATTGAACATAACTAAACCCTAAAGATGCCGATGCATCCATAGGCCAAAATAATCGCGTTACGAAGAACGCGGGCCAAAACTAAAATTCTATGGCTGGTAGTGCGAGCTAGGTTTTAACTAAAACGCTGTTTTAAGAAATGTCAAATTCAAATTTCAATATTTAATTTCACCCTTATGTTTAAAGAACGATTTTTTAAAAAATATGTGTTTGAATACAAACTATGTTCTGCTTAAAAATCATATTTTGATAAATTTGATATTATTTATTTTTATTATTAAATAATGAAATTTGACATTTCTTAAAACAGCGTTTTAGTTAAAACCGAGCTCGCACTACCAGCCTACATGTCGCTTGGACATGAGAAACCAACACAGACTCTATGGCTCGTAGTATGATCACGGTTTTAACTAAAACACTTTTTTTTAGAAATGTCAAATTCAAATTTAAATATTTAATTTCACCTTTATGTTTAAAAAACGATTTTTTAAAAAATATTTGTTTGAAAACAAATTATGTTCTGCTTTAAAATCATATTTTGATAAATTTGAAATTATTTATTATTGTTATTAAATAATGAAATTTGATATTTCTTAAAACAGCGTTTTAGTTTAAACCGTGATCATATTACGAGCCTATGACTTTCCAATATGAATCTCTAAACTAGAGCAACTGAAAACAAATGGATATCATCTTCAGTAGAGCATGTCTGAGGTGTGCAGGGTGAAAGGTTATCATACAGCATCCATAGCTAAATATCAACCCTACTCGTAGGCTGGCAATAACATATACTTAATTGTCAACACTCTAAGGGCTAGTTTTACAATCACTGGTTAAAATTTTAACTGATGTTAGTTAAATAAACAAAATTGAAACGAAATGTACTGTCAAATGTTAAATTGATCATTGCTGCCAATAATCCGATACAATATTGTCTATTTAACTTACAGTTAAAATTTAACCGGGGATTGTAAAACTGGTCCTAAATGTCTAAGTGGCTGACAGAGACAGTTATGGGAAATTTGATAATTATTTCTAAGCAGAATTTTGACTTAATAAAGATAACAAAGTTGAAATATTGATATTGAAACTATAATTTAGAAGAGTTATTAGCATGTTATTACTTTAGTACTCGTCTTTTTACATTAATGCCCATATTCTTAAACACTCGTAAAGTTTCAAAACGGTTCGTTATAATTTTTGTCAAATAGAATCAAACTTGACAAATAAAATTCCGATTTTTCTTTCAGTGTCGACTGTTTTTATTGGATAAAAATTATAACGAACCGTTTAAAATTTTTACGAGTGTGTATGAATACGTGCATTAGGCCTACTTCATTTATTTCAAAGCTCCTAATTTCTAATTCCTACATAATGGTTATAAATATTTATAAGCCAATAAAAATGGCTTTTAGATAAAATAAATGAAAATAATTAAATCATTACCCCTTTCTGTGTGGCACATAATAGACCCTCAAAGCTACCGGCTCTAGTGGCTCAATGGTTACAGCAACGCCTCTTCGGCTGTGTCCGATGTTGTACTTTATCACCCTAATATCTAAATCCTAAATTTATGTGCGACTAAATCTAGTGATTATTTAGGATTTTAGGAATTAGATTTTAGGGTTTTACAGGAGCACACCTGAAGTTGACGCGCACTAATTAAACAAATCATGTTCGTTTCTATAATTTGCAAAAAACGTCAAATTTGCTGTCAAAGAATAGCTTCTTAGCTTCTATTTTATGAAATATAATATTAACAATTAATCTGAAGCATCAAATTGAATCGAATTGTATAATTCATTTTTGTTGTTCTAAAGTGTTGCCATACAAACCAATGGATATCACTAGTGTGCCATTCGGAGTTGTATTTATCTGAAGAAGACCTAAATCCTAAATGTCAAAATGCGACATCGGACACAGCCTTATTCATGAGTGCGCTGTGCGCTCTGGGTTCGAATCCCACGAAGGCATGTATGTTTGTATATGTAAACTCACTCTGTTATTGAGATTTAATCCTATTGAGGGATTTTAAAATAAAAAATCTGTCGTGAGGGGGCACCATAGGAGTCTATTTCAATTTCAAATAATAATATTCATTCGAGAAATTATTTTTTGCAGAGATGAACGCATAGTTAAACCGTTAATAGCATTTGCTGGAAAAGACGTGTCTCATTGGTTCGATGAAAAAACAGGAGAAGTTCGCCATTATGTCCACCCACTCACAGGGGCCTATGTGCCCTATTGTCCCCATGGGAGATTTCCTCATGTACCGCATCAAGTTCCAGCTACGGATTGGAAACCAGAGGATCCACCTTGGTGGTTAGATGACAGGTAAATATATGTTTCAATACGTTATCGTCTAACCAATTGAGCTACAAGCGCTTGTAGATACGTACACAGAGAAATAGATAGTGATAGATAGGTAGACAGTGGTTGTAGGTAAACAGTGAAATAGAAAGACAGTGGTTTTAGGTAGATAGAGAAATAGATAAACAGACAGGTAGGAATGGAGTAGAATGGCCATTGGAGCTAATAAATAAACGAAAATTTAAAATAAATACATTTCTTAAGGTATATTTTGTAAATATATTACTTAATTAGAATAAAAATATTACGACAAAATTATTTATCAGCTACTATTTGTAATGAGGTACTTGCACGTGACGTTTCAATATGGCGGATATGCAGTGGCGTAGCCAAAAAATTTTCGAAGAGGGTGCACAATTATCATCAATAATCTTTTGTATTTTTCTTTTAATTGTTGGATGATTAATGCCCAGTTGCACCACCAACACTTAAACTTTAAGGTTGGTTTAATTCAGTTAGTCATTTCAATTTTACACTGTAATTATGCAATAGAAATAAACATCAATTTATTTGGTCAACTGAATAAAGGCTAGTTTAAATTTTAAGTGTTAGTGGTGCAACTGGGCGTTAGTCCAAAAATTATAAAAATAAGCTTACTCGGAAATAATCTTAAGGGTACTCTGCTTTTAAATTATATATATATATATAATGAAACGCTATGGCACTTTTTTAACATTTTTATTGCAGACGTAAAAAAAAAATAGTATACAACTCTAGTAAAAAGTGTCTTATTTCTCTCATAGGATTTGAAGAACTTGTATGCAGCTCGTTCGGTCAAATTTTCCTATTCGTGAAATAAGACTATACTTTTTACATTTTTTGCATAAATAACTATTATGCCCAGTTCTGTTCTGTGGTCGGTTATTACAACAGAAACAACTTTTGAATATTTTTATTATATTCATCAAATTCTGCCTATTCTAGCGAGTAAGAATCAATATTATTAATAGGTATTATTTTTTCCAAATATTTTTCGTTTCGCCCATTACGACTTGTTCATATTTACTTAGATTCACATCAATAGAGAAACACTTGTGTTTAACCGTTATAATTACATATATAATTTACACAAACGATCAAAATTATTTAACATTTTACATTTTATTAAGTGTAAATACGAATTCTCCATTTGACTCCATTTTAAAATTTAGTTTATTTTCCCGCAATCAGCTGTTCGACCCCCATGATGAATGGCCTTGAGTGACGTAGATGCAAGTACCTCATTTTACACAAATTTTAATAGTGAGAAATCATTGACCCCGGTTCAACTCTAAAAGTTTATTTCATTTATATGAAATAAAATATTGTATTTATATCCGGTTTTATAAAGGGCAGAATAAATTTACTTCCATAATAAATTTATTCAAAATAACAAATTCGAAACAATTTTATTCATTTTATGCCAATTGTAACATCACTGTCAAAAGTTCGACTGTCATTTGAAGGAATAAATTTTATTTACTTTGGAAGTAAATATAACTGTCATTTATAAAAACCGGCCATTAGAGTATAGAAATTATAATATTTCACTTCGTTTCAATAATAAATTACTCTCCTATCCTTTAATGCTTTAATTCTTTTCATTCAATTTTTTCCATCGTTTATTCATTCACTTCGAGGGATTTCGTAGCTCAGTTTATAGAGCATCCTATTAGTAATAAGGAGGTTCTGGGTTCAAATCCTGGTGAAGTCCATGAATTTTCACAAAATAATCTTTAAAATTGCAGATATTTTGTCGGCTATCTTTCTCGTCGTGTACGTCCGATAAGAATTCAAAATATGTTAACTCGATTAAGATGCGCTTTGAATGTTTGCTGTGAAGACACTCTATATAGAATCCAAGAACGTTATTTAGTATTTAACAGTGATGCCGACAGCTATACTTGGTGTTATGAAGACAAACCTTTGGATATGTCAAAAACTTTAGAAGAAAATGGCGTGCATGACGAAAGAGATAAATTCACAAGTGTAGGCCTACCAGAGAATACATATGTACCTATGTTATTATTATATTATAACGATGATATGAAATGGGAACTACCTGGAGACTAAATATATTTAATGTATAAATTTATTTTGAAATATTCGTATTTATGGCAGAGAAATCTATCACTTTCTAATAAATATTCAAAAATACATATCGAACCAGGAAATGCTCTATGCTTATTGCTCATCTATGAGCCCGAGGATGTAATCTGGAATAGACATATCCTCAAGGTAGAATACATTCGAATTGTATGAGAGTAGGAGTTAAGATCTTAGCTCGGCCCATTCTGTCAAATTCAGTAGAGTCGTAGTTTTGCTATATTTACATAGTTGTTACTGAAAATATAAGATGTCGGTAAAAAAAGAAAAGTAAAAGAACACCTGCCATACTCGCTTGATTTGACAAAGTGCGACGTTTGGCTATATTTTTGACAAAAAAATTGAAGGGTAAAAAGTTTTCGTATGAAGAACAGATTGATGTTGCAAAAGACACTTACACAATGGGCTACTTGCGTTTGCGTGGTACTGAAAATCCAATTTCTATCACTATATACGTAATGTTATTTTGAAAACATATACAAATATAAATTTTATTTAAAAAAATATTTGTTTTTTAGTAAATTAAAAAAGAAAATTTTCTGTGACGTCTTTATATTGAACTGAAAAAGGAAACCATGTTTAAAAAGGTAACGGACAGATGGCATGGCGTGCGAGAAAGTTTTAATTTGAATTTGACATTAGTTCATATTTCTCTCTCTCTAGGCTCTCAAATATATTAATTACTTCTCAAATAAACAAAAAGATAGTTACATGTAATTTAAAATATTGATGCCAAAAAGACAAACTAAAATACTAACCTCCAAACTATTGTTGAAATGTCAAACAGGAGATCTATATTACCCGTACAAACAAATGCTATGGCTTTACAACCATTGGGCGCGTTCAGCACCCCGGCAGCGATGAGCACCGCTGCGTGCCGATGATTGTCGAATGCAATTGCTGAACCAATTACATACGTCCATTCATTGTGTTCGTCAAACTTCGGAGGTCAGCGATGCCAGCGATGAGAGGTGCTGAACGCGACCATTCATTGGTGCGGCGTAATTCTACGTCATACATGGCGGTAATTCAAATAATCAAATTTCATTATTTTTTTTTTCTGGCCAATTAACAAAAATTTTGTTAAAAAAATATGGGTACCAAGTTTTAACCTGCTATTCAAAAATATTAAATAAAAAAAGGTACGCAAGTAGCCCATTGCAATTTTTGCAACAGCGCATTTTGCGGCAAAGCATAGAACTAAAGGTTGCTAAATAAAGACCTGTCATCAGCCATAGACCTCTATACTCCAGCTATCGTTTTAATTGAATAATCAGATGATCCTTAATATTATCAAACAAAAAAAGTTGCCCACGCACATCTTGTGGTTTTAAACTTATTTTTATTGAACACAACGAACAAATCACAAAGCGGTAAATCTGTTTTATGTGCCGTTTTGAACACATATTTTTGGCAATTTTAGAATTAAAATTATTATAGTGATAAATTCCAACGACTAGTTTTTAACCAATCATGATGCAAAACACATGAAAATTCAACCAATGGGAACAGTATTATACTGATAAAACCCCGTTAACCCGATAATTTTCAGCTACCAAGTAAATAAACAGTTGTTATTGTTTATAACTGTCAGTGTCACAATTAATGTGTCAAGTTTCATTTTGCGTTGTCTTTGGAATTTATATACCACACGACCTCTCAGATTTTCTCAGATAAACTTTTATTTTTAAGCACACATTTTTTTTTTAGTTTTTAAGCAAAATCACTCAAGCAAACTGACATTAGGTAAAACCCCTCCTTCTTCGGAGTCGGGATTTACCATGCAGTTTGCTTTCGTGTTTGTTGCTAAGCAAAAAAAATCGTACAAAATAAAAATTTATCGATAAAATCAGGAGGTCTTGTGATATTATTTCTGATTATTTTTGATACCTACTTTACAGGTTATCGCCATCAAATTATAAATTATGTTGCTATACGTTTATTGAACGGATACTACAAAAAAAGCAACAGCATGTAGTCAAAATATTTTTACATATTGCCTAGCTGTGACTGTGAAAAAATAGCTCTTTTAATATAAATCGGCAAAAAAGTGTTTTGTGCCACTGTGTCCAAATAGAAATGGTAATAGTGAAAAAATATTTCTAGTAGTGCCTTGAAACGAAGAATGAAATGGTTATTGCCAATGCCAACTTAAAAACTATTCTTCCAACTGCTACTGCGCTTCATATATACAGAAATTTGAACAGAAAATCATATTTAATAATACTATAGAACATACTTATTAGAATTTTAGAAGTTATTTTTTTTGCAATACCTCATTCTTAGTAATTCTAGCGTAACTTTCGTATTAGAAGATATTATAACGTCCATCTTATTGTCAATATTAAACAATTATGATGAGAAAAATGAAACGAATTTGTTACAATCTTTTTTATTTGTAAGGTACATGATTCATTTGTTTACAAGGTCAGTATAAAATACGGCTTTTAAAATATTTCCAACTTTATATTTACTATGCACGTCTAAACTGTCCAACATGTTATCAGTTTTAAAATAAGTTTTTATATCGTTTTGCTGATTAACATGTTGCAAAATCGATATCAAAACATGTTTTTCCAAATCATACTCGCTCCATAACTGCGTATCCTTTTCTAAAATTGTTATAATATTTTCTACGTTAATATTTTTGGAGGAAAGTATCAAATCTTGTAAAGTCTTCGCTGCCAATTTACTTAAACCCGTATCTTCTACGTATGTGCTGACTTCCCCTCGGTCAAAAATTTGAAGCTGAAACAAAATAGTTATTTATGTTATAAGGAACATAATGTCAAATATTATGGTCCGAGTCGTGAAGATTATTAAACGAGGCGGAGCAGAGTTTGAAAACACGCAGAATTTTTCTGTCATTTTGGATTTATTGACTTGAGCCGAGAATAACTGCTTACAAAAAAGACAAGAATCTGTTTTCTTTAGAAAAGAAATTTTTAGTTCTAGATTTAACAGAGAACCGGCCCATATTATGGGAATTCTCTGCCGTCAGGAACTGTTCTCGCCTTCGATAAAACGTCAAGATAAATAAACAGTGGCGGTTTGGAAGAGCGGGAGCGGCAACCGCACCGCACAGTGTGATTGTAAGAACCGGCTCCCGCATCCGTATCCGCACCCGTCAATTGCTTCGAAAACCCCTGTGATACCGGTTTTAGGGCGGGTAAAACGTAAATGGACCCGTTGGCAAAAATATTTTGTACGCCTATGGAAGAACACGTGATGCGAGCGCGTGCGCATTGACCGATGTCTAGCGCGGGAACCTTATGTCAACAAAGCAATACAGATTACATTTACCTATTAACTAATATATTGCGGATCCTTTGCTTTTCTTGAAGGAAACACTGTGAAATGGAAATATGATTTCTGCATAAGTCTATCTCACACAAACACCCAACCGCGAATTATGCGCATGCTTGGAAACATTGACTACTATTGGGCAACGAGGAAATCATGATCACTTTTTGCGAATCACAAAGTTCTGTTTATTAACGACTAGTGCGAGAAATTTTAAATTTAAATTTGAGAAATTAAACAATGTACCTACTATTTATTTTGTATGTAAATTCTTGAATATAAATATTAGTAATAATAAAAAACATTGACATATTTTAGTGCTAAATTTGAATTAAATAATTTACTTTGTTGTACTGTAAAAATAATAGGAATACAATCTGGTCAGGATTAATTTATTTAGGTGACAATAAATTACTGTATGAAACACAAAGCAAATGCTTTCGAAGTGCAACTACAACCAGAAATGAAATCAAATGTCAAAGTCAAACCATGTGCTCGCTGCATCACCAGGGCAGCGTTCCAAAATCAAGAATACCGAGTTTTGGCGTAGAGTATGATGTGTTGTGTTTTGGAACGAATGAGAGTTTTGTTGAAGTAAAAAATTGGAACTAAATTAAAAATAATTTTATAAAACTAACAAAACTACTTATAATTACAACATTAATGTCAAGCCCGTAATAAAAGCGCTTTTATGGAGCACTCTCCTCAATATAATGTGAAAGTACGCTCCATAAAAGCGCTTTTATTATAAAAGTATGCTCGTAATACAAGCCAACGTATTTACTTATGCTTATTTTCAACCAAAAGCATGTTTTCTTCCTCGAGAAGGCACATTACTTTCATATGTTGAGAATCGTGAGCATCTACCTTTGAAAATATTGTGGAGTAATTTCTATACCCTCCTCGTTAGTAGAGTAAGTAGAACATCACAAACAGAAATGAAATCAACGTCAAAGTCAAACCATATGCTTGCTGCATCACCAGGGCTGCGTTCCAAAACCAAGAATACCGAGTTTTGGCGTAGAGTATGATATGTTGTGTTTTGGAACGAATGAGAGTTTTGTTAAAGTAAAAAACTGAAACTTAATTAAAAATAATTTTATAAAACTAACAAAACTACTTATAATTAGAACATTAATGTCAAGCCCGTAATAAAAGCGCTTTTATGGAGCACTCTCCTCAATATAATGTGAAAGTACGCTTCATAAAAGCGCTTTTATTATAAAAGTATGTTCGTAATACATGCCAACGTGTTTACTTATGTTTATTTTCAACCAAAAGCATGTTTTCTTCATCAAGAAGGCAAATTACTTTCATATGTTGAGAATCGTGAGCATCTACGTTTGAAAATATTGTGGAGTAATTTCTATACCCTCCTCGTTAGTAGAACATCACTTTGGAGTAAACTCTGGCTGTTTTGGAACAGGTTGAGTAATCTCTGAGAGTAAGAGTTTGGAACGCAGCCCAGCCAGCGATGTTGTCAGCGTTAGCCAATAGTAGTCAAGATTTCCGAGCATGCGCATAATTGCCGGTTGGGTGTTTGTGAGAGATAGACTTATGCAGAAATGATATTTCCATTTCACAATGTTTCCTTCACCTACTCTTATGGGAAAGATACGAGCATTAGCAATATATTAGTTAATAGGTATATGACAGATTATTAAGTCGTAAAAGCGAATAACATTTGTTATAGTTATTAACGTCATTAGGCCGATATGAGGCAAATAACGGACACGGCTGATGTTTGTAAACCGAGGAGGTAGCCGAGGTTTATAATCAGCCGAGTTCGTCGGGATTTTTTTTTTAAGTAAATGTGTTATGAATGAATATATCTAATTAAATCAAAACCATCTTATGTATTGTTTAACTCCGGCCATTACTATATGTATACATACGAGTATATGAATATATTTGTAATATTTTCTTACATCTACTTCTTCATCGTCGTTGTCCTCGGAATCGCAAATAGATAAGGACCAGAAAACTAAAAGAGATATACATTTTTCTGGCGATACTTTATTAATAATTTGGGCACATTTTGATATTAATTCTTCTCTGGCCTTTTCAGCTACTGGAGAAGTACTGAAATAAAATATTTGTTACATTTTTTTAAATCAATCATAACATGATGAGTACATGACCCATATTTAACGGTTAATTTTCAGAATATTTTTTTTTTAATTTTTCAAAAATTACTGCCTTTATTAAATTTTAGTAATAGTAATATCTATTACGTGTATTTACTAGATGCATTATTGTCTAAAATTAATGGGCTACTTTTGGGCACGGAAAAACTGTTTTTTCACAATCGTTAGCAAAATTCGTTATTATTAAACCTAAAATAGTGAGCAAAGTAGCATGTTGCATCACAAGTGAGTAAAGTAAATAACTTTCTTCACAAGTGAGCAAAATACACATAAACAAGCCTATAATAATCTACGTCAGGAGTCATAAATTTTGGTGTAGTTACAAATAGGCTATTCCACGACATTTTTTCTTGAAATACATAAAAATATAAGATTACATATGAAAGCCCAAGTTAAAAATTCCTCCAAATAAGCGAGATATTAAGGTCCGAATTTTAAATCTGCTTTGTGACGTAGGTAATGTGGATATACCAGAAGTAAACAAACAGTGGTTCACAAACCACGAAAAGTTGTTAAACAAATTACAAAATAATGTATATTTAAATTGTAATATTATAATTCATTATTAGAGACATAAAATAAATTATTTCACTTTTTTTCTCATTTTATAAAAATAAAGAAATTAGAACGTCACCCGAACAGCAACCGAACAGATCCGACACATCCGAAGAAGTATATTCTTAGTTAGGGCGGGGCTTTTCAAAATCGGAGGTGATACTTGGATCCTATTTGCTCAAACACTCGTGCACATGTCCTGCATCATCAAAAGCAAAACTCCCCCTGTCTTCTAGAAGGAATAATTTATAATAAAAGAAATATGGTTTTCCTTATCCTTTAACTATTATCATTCTTATTTTCAATAAACTTTTACTATTTTTGATTACTGTGGAATAGCCTATTGTACAATAAATATCTAGCATTCTACATGAAGGAACAATAATTTTTTATAGTTAACTTTACATTAAATTCAGTTATAAACATGTACTGCAATAGAAACTATGACATCAGGAGTAACGTTAGATTTTGTAAAAACACGATTACTTGATGCAGAATTAAAATTTAATAATCATGAAACGAGAAATACTAGTGAAAGTACATTTGCGGCTAAAAAGTCATTTAAACATAATATACAATGTTATAATTGTGGCCAAAAAGGACATATAAAGCCTAATTGTCCAAATTTTAAACATAATAGTAAAAACAAACAGAACAGACAAATGTATAGTAATTATAATGAAGATAAAAAATATAATTTTAATAGAAATAAATATGTTAATTATCGTGCATATTCATCTAAAAATGATGAAAGTAATGGAACTACTTTTATAGCTTTAAATACACTACACGTTGATGAAATAAATGAAAAAGTATCTTTTATTATTGATTCGGGGGCTACTGAACATCTTGTTAGAGAAAATTTAGAAACAAAAATGGTAAATGTAAAAGCATTAGACAATGATGTAAATATTAAAGTAGCAAACGGAGAGATTTTAACAGCAACCAAAAAAGGTATATTAAATTTACAATTTAATAATTTGAAAATAAATGTTGAAGCTTTAATTGTAAAAGGAATATCGCATAATTTATTATCTGTTAACAAATTAATATCAAATGGAAAACAAGTAATATTTTGTAATGAAGGTGTAAAGATTATTGGAAAAGACATTTTCATAAAATGTAAAACTATTGGAAAACTTTACACAATAAATTTTAAATTACAAAACAGTGAAATAAATAAAAATAGTTGTGTTTTATCAAAAATAGACGAAAGCTTATGGCATAGAAGATTGGGACATATTAATAGAAAGGGTTTAAAAATACTAAATTTACCTTTTAGCGATAAAATATGTGAAGCTTGTTTAAAAGGAAAATCAACAAGACAACCATTTAAATCTGTACCTTTACCAAGATCAAGACGTATAGGAGAATTAATCCATACAGATATTTGTGGGCCTATTACACCTAATACTTACGATGATTTTAAATATTTTCAAACCATTATTGATGACTATACTCATTTTACAAAAGTGTATCTTCTAAGAACTAAAGATGAAGCAACTAGAAATCTAATTAATTATATTAAACAATTTAAAGCTGAATTTAATAAACCTATTTATAAAATTAGATGCGATAATGGTAGAGAATTTTCAAATAATAACATTAAAGATTTTTGTCAAACAGAAGGAATACGTATGCAGTACACCATCCCATATACACCACAGCAAAATTCAGTGGCTGAAAGAATGAATAGAACTCTTCTTGATAAAGCTAGAACAATATTGGGAGAAGCAGATTTGTCAAAAGTATTATGGGGAGAAGCAATTAAAACTGCTGCATATCAGTTGAACAGATCACCAACAAATGCATTAAAAGGAGACGTTCCAGCAAGAAGATGGTATGGGAAAAACGACTTATCCAAATTAAGAATTTTTGGGTGTCGAGCTTGGCTACATAGACTACCAAAGCAAAATAAATTAGAAGATAGAGCAATAGAATGTAGAATGGTTGGATATTGTGACAACGGCTACAGACTATGGATTTCAGAACAAAATAAAGTTATTTGTGGACGAGACGTTGTATTTGATGAAAATGAAGAAATGAAAATAATACCACAAACACAAATACAAGTTACATCGGAAGATAATGAAGAATTAGTCAAAGACACTTATACGGAGGAGACAAATAGAGAAACTAAAGAAAGACCAAAAAGAAGTATAAAGTTACCATCAAGATTTAATGAATACGAATTATATACTGCATATTGTCTATTTACTGAATCTGATCCACAGAATTTTAATGAAGCAATAAATAAAGGAAAAGAATGGAAAGAAGCAATAGACAAAGAACTGAATTCGTTAGAAAAATTAGGAACATGGGAAAAATCAACTTTAACAGAAGGAAAGAAACCTATTGATACAAAATGGATTTTTAAAACTAAAGATAATGGAATCAAGAAAGCAAGATTAGTAGCGAAGGGCTACCAAGAAGAATGTAATGAAAACGTTTACGCGCCAGTTGCAAGACTTTCAACAATAAGAATGGTAATAGCACTAGCAGGTATTAAAAAGTGGTCACTAAGACAACTAGATGTATCATCAGCTTTTCTAAATGGAAAATTAAATAGTGAAGTATTTATTAACCCCCCTGAAGGAACAAATTATTCAGGAGTACTGAAATTGAAAAAAGCACTATATGGTCTTAAAGAATCTCCGAGATGTTGGAACGAAAGATTTAATGAATTCGCTGTCAGGAATAATTTCCGAAGATCTAAATATGATTTTTGTTTATATTTAAAGAATGAAACTATAATGATAATATTTGTAGATGATATTCTTGTTACAGGTCCTGAAACGAAAAAAGTTATACAATTATTGAAAGAAGAATTTGAAACAAAGGACTTCGGAGAAATTAAGTCATTTTTAGGATTGCAAATAGAAAGAAAAGAAAACTACATAAAAATACACCAAAACAAGATGATAGAAAAGATGTTACTAAAGTTTAACATGAGTGAATGTAAAGGAGTAAAACTGCCAATGGAAATAAATTTTTCAAGTAATATTTTCGAAAAAGATGAAATAATAAATGTACCTTATAGAGAAATGATTGGAAGTATGATGTACATAGCATTGGGTTCAAGACCGGATATTACATACGCAGTTTCGTATCTCAGTCAATTTCTTGACAAGCCAAGTATGGTATTATGGACAGCAGCGAAGAGAATATTAAGATATTTGAAGGAAACCAAAGAATTAGGAATTAAATACGATAATAAAAGTACTGGATTAGTTTGTTATTCAGATGCAGATTGGGCGTCAGATAAAACAGACAGAAAAAGCGTGTCCGGCTGCGTATCATTTTTTTGTGGAAATTTAGTAATGTGGTACTCAAGAAAGCAACAATGCGTCTCTCTGTCGTCAACTGAAGCCGAATATGTAGCAGCTTCAATGGCAGCAGCAGAACTAATCTCATTGTTAGGAATTTCTTCAGATCTTCAGTGTGAAGAACAAAATATTCTCTTATTAGATAATCAAGGGGCAATACAATTAACAAAAGGATTTGAAAATAGCCGAAGAAGCAAACATATTGATATTAAATACCATTTCATTAAAGATTTAGTTATAACAGGCAAATTAAATATTAAATATGTTAGTACAGAAGATAATATTGCTGATATTATGACTAAACCTTTATCATTTGTGAAATTTGACAAATTTAGAAAATTACTTAACATTGTTTAATTATTGTGTTGATCAAGTAGTTATTCGAAATTATTAATTTGCAATTTTTATTTGTTTTTGACAACTAAAAATTGAGGGGAGGTATTGAAATATTGATATTGTTTATATAGTATGCGTTGATAAAATATTTATAAATATAGTATGCGTTGTAGTTGTTATGAAAATAATATAAAAAAATAAATAGACTTGATGAAAAACTGTCAATGATTTTATTCTGTGCCTTTGTGTATATTTAAATATAAATATAATCTCAAAACTTTTCATTAAAAAAAGTACAATGTTTCGTTTTTTAGAAAAATTATATTTCAAGATTGTGAAAAAATCATGTTTAGCACATGTGAGCATGTGTCTTTCTCACTTGTCCAGTTGGCGCAATCGCTCCTAAACATTCCTTATCCCCCTTCACTGAATGTTTTGATTTTGGCTGGCCAGAAAGAGACAGAGATATATTTCATCTAGTTCGTGAATTTTTCACTAGATGCCACTTGAATATATCAGTGTCGTGTAATTTGACATTTGGAGTTTTGTTTTTGAGTGACACGTTGGTTTTTATTTAAAATCAAAGCTTATAAATAATAAAATAAACAAAACATATTGGATATTTTTATAAATTAATTTTACGCTTAAATTCATTTGGCAACACAGGCAAATGTCAAAGCCCGCGCCTCATATGCAAAAATCTGTTGTGGCCAGCACAAGACCTCTCGCCATTTCCATATTAGGCTATATAAGTATTGTATTGCACTTCGTTTCGAACCGTCGTTTTATAACAAAATATTATAGAACTTTACCCAAATATTGTTTTTTATTGTATTTAACATGTCTTCTGCACACATATAATTCTAATTATATATATTTTTCATTGTATGAGGAAGTTTCTAAATGTCACAGATTGTTCCAATTCATTAACCAGATTGGCGGTATTTCTGATGGATATATGAATTTTACCATAATTTTACCTATAATTTCAAATATTTAATTAATAAAACAATAAGAAAAATTAAATATACTTCACAGAAAAAGCTAACAGAATGTCACTAAAATTGTTGATATTTGACAATGACATGTGTCATGTTATAAACATTGGAATTTGTCAACTGGTTTACTTAGTGCCTTAGCCTCTGCGATTAGTGTACTCTATAAATTATAGTGTCTTTATCACTAAATCTATGCAAGATATAATAAAAATGTGTATTAGATGGAGAATTTTATGTTCTTCAATATTTAATAAAAAAAAAACTCCCAAAAAATTATATTTAGAAGAATTTTTCTAAGGAAATACTATTTCCGGTTGTTCAATTGTTACCAAAACCTTTTCAGCTCTTCCCAGGAATGTCAGATTGAAGAAACTGCAGTTAAATATTTTTTAAGTCTTATAGTTTTTGAGGAATCGTGTCTACAACATCCAGACATACACACACACATACACACATCCACACACACACACACAGACATCATTTTAAACATGTTATAATCGGATTCTAGGGACCTTAAATCGTGCTTATTCAATAAAATCTGGATATGCGAATTTTAGCATGAATCCAATACCTCTCTTAGCGAGAGGTAAAAATGGATGCGTTTTTGTAAGTTTTTTTTTTTTACAGATTTACAGATCTGTAAGACTTACAGATTTGACCTATATTCTAAAAAACTTTCTATTCTAAAATGTCAATGATATTGCGCCTCTAGTGCAAAATGCTCGAACTAGATAAAACATATCTATATCTCTGTCTGGCCAGCCGAAATAAAAACAAACCAAAAGAAGTTTTGATTAGTTATATTTCGTTGTTGGAATAATGAATAATACATACTTTGCTCACTTGTACTAAAAATAGCTATTTTCCATGTTAAACTTTACCTGGCTAGCTTACTTATTGTATTACGTACAACTGGTTCGCAATCTGATAATAAAATCATTATTAATTTCCAAGTAAGTACTAAGTTATCTGAAATAAAATTCCAAAATAATCCAAAATGTGCATATGAATAAAAACATATACCCAAATCATTCAAGCAGCCAATGCACGTCATCACTTAGTGTAAAAACCTTAACGCATTAAAATCACTAATAGTGAAAAATGAAATAAAATTTCAATCATTTTTAACCGTCAAAAAGTGTATAGCCTTATATAATAATTATTAAGATGAATAGTAGACTTCATTAATAATATATAAATAATGTACATCAACGTCATATTATTCGTTTAATTGTTGCTATAGTTGGCAACATTGATAATTTGCATGTTTATACTGTCAAAGTTATTATTTGACAATTTGAAAAATATTTGTATCGTGTTTGAAACATTTTTGTGCATTGTAAAGGCCTATTTATAATAACGTAATGGTAAACGCAACGCAACGACGCAACTTGACCGTTAAAGCAAACACAAAATCTGTGAATCTCCCAAAGGTAGCACTTCTAATCAATCAGAAGAATTCGGTATATTTCTTTGAAATTCGGCATTTATTGCCTTTATATGGCATACATAAGTATAAATAAGGTTAGTATTAAAAAATAATTTAAATAGAAATGGACAGTGACTAAAATAATATTTATTTTGTAAACGTGACAGTTCATTAGCATGTCGATAATACAGATTGCAATCTGTATAACTCCTTTCATAAAGATTCTAAAACCTCTGCAAACGTAGCAGTATATGACGTCACACATCTAGTTTCTTTTATTCAATTTTTATTAATGACGTGCATTGGCTGCTGAATGATTTGGGTATATCTACGTATATTTCATTTATATCCTCACCAATATCAGTGTCAATTTCCCCAAAAATAATTGGTTTCAATTCTAATAAAGTTAAAGCTGCATAGTATCTGTAGCTATAACTATATTTTGGTGAAGTTATTTCCAATATTATCTTGAGGACATCACCTAAATTTTCTTTAGCATGTTGCATGAAAATCGGTAGAAAAGATATTATAGCATTAGTAATATCTTCATCGTAAAAATATTTTTTTAATAAATATAAACAATTCGTTTCAGGTTCTAATAAATCGCTACAATGTTCTTGTAAATTATAAAGAACAAATAAACATTTATTCATAAGATTATTATTATGTTTAATATTGTTTTTCAGTGTTTCAATAAAATTTGTAGATTTCAAACCACATATTACATTTCGTTTAAATTCTTCAGATATTAAATCCACTAACTTTTTATCGTCTTCCGGTAATTCTAAGCTGTTTATATAAACATCAGTAATATTGTTTTTCAAAAGATACATAAGAAAATTTAAAATAAATTCTTTTACGTGTATACTTTCATGTTGAATATTATTATATAAAAATGAACACATTTTTTCAACATTTTCTTCTTGAATTAAAATAAGAATTTGTAAATTTGTCGCTTGTCTATAATATACGTCCTTCCCAACTACAATTTTTTGAAGTACGTAATTATTTTGAGATGAAATTATATCAAATATTTTAAGTGAAATATCATGTTGTGGTTTCCTAAAAATAATAAATTTATTTTAAGATCATGACAAAAATAATAAAGTAAAGCTTACCTGGAAAGTATTTTGAAAATGATTTGCATGTATAAAGCAGAAACAATAGGACAACAGATGTCTGTATTACACTGCAATAACCATAAAGTATTATTTATTTCTTCATTTATTTCTTCCATATTTTCTTTTAAGTTTGAAAGTAAATATACAATCTAAAAAAATAAATATTTTCATATAAATGCGGAAATACCACTACATTTTGTTAAAATTAATGAGTTAATTTAATTGAGAATTAACACGACCGTTGTTGGCACCACCGTCGCCAAATACACGTGCGTTTCATTTAGTACTCTTTAACTGTCATTAGTATTACTTCTGCAGGCACGTTGTGAAATTTAAATAAATAAAATAAATATATCATCACGGCATATTACCCATTTCTGAGTGTGCCACAATCTACTTTATCGCAGATATCGGTAATGATGATGACATATTTGTACCGCATGGACGTTACCAGACGTCACTTCATGGGCACTCATTGCTGGCGTAGAGAGTGCACCACATGGGCCACTTTTGTGTCATTTAACACGTTCACTGCTGATGACGCATATGTTGCGTTTGCGCATGACGGTCTAGCGCTGACGACGCACATGTTGCGTTTTGTACGCAGTCAATTTCTGCCCTTGATTATACGTTGACCAATTCTACAATAGTGTTTTGGTGATTGCCAACTCGTTTAGCTATGTTTGAATATTTCTTTTGAATATCTGGTTCCGAGACAAGCTGCAATGAATCCGAATCAGCCCGGTTCTTCAAAAATGAAAGAATCCAAATGTCCTTTTATGATTTTCGATTAATTATAATTAGAAATTTGTTGCCTGAAAGGCCAAAAATTGAGGCTCCCAGAGTATTGAGACATTTTATCAGTCACTGCGTAAAAGTACGTGGTAAAACAATGCGATAGCGATGCTGAGTCTATACCACCAAGGGGCTTCGAATATACACATCATATGAGTGTAAAGCAAGTAATGTAGGGTTTCGCATTGAACTTTGTTTTGAAGGATATAATAGAAAAATGCAATATTTATATGTATAGTTGAAAATTTATTTTTAAATTTTATTATTTTTCAATTTTTGAATTTGACTTTTTTTGTATATTTTTAGATATTTTTGATATTTTTACTTTTTAAATCAAATATAACAAGTAGGAAAGAAGTGTGTTTGATAAAACAAGTTTTAAATAAAATTAAAATCTTCAACGCAAATGTTGCGTTTTCAGCGTTACGGAATAAAAACTTCACCATACGCTGACGACGCACCATATGCGTTTTGATCCCAAAAGGCCTAGTAGAAGTCTCAAAAGTTTTAAAATCCATTACTTAACTTTTACCCTAAATTTTATAACAATATTAGGAAAAAAAAGGTATCAGCGTACAGGGCCCGAACCTTATATTTGGTCAGCAGTGAACGTGTTTAAAATTCGAAATATTTGGCGTCGACCAGACACTCAGGCACGCGGCAAATATAACACATTTGCGCAAAGTTATTATACAAGAAAAAACCAAATGGTTAATCTTTTGTAGAAGGTATTTTAATAAACTCAGCACTGACAAAAAAATAAAGCGTTATATTTAAGCGAAAATGAGGATAACTACTGCCAAGTTTAGATCCGACCTCAAGATGTTTTATAGAAGGTACGTTAATAAATTGAACATTACTAAATATGTGTCATGTATATTTTTTAATTAATTTAATTAATAAACAAACAACATATCAACTGTGTGTTTTATGGGAGAAGCAAGATTTTTTCTTTCATTTATTTACCCTGTTTACAAACTGAAATAAATAAATAAATATATCATCACGGCATATTACCCATTTCTGGGTGTGCCAGTATCTACAACACATGTAGACATCGGTAATGATGACGATATATTTTACCGTGTGGGCGCTTACCAGGCGTCACCTCACGGGCACTCATAGCTGGCGTGGAGAGTGCACCACAGGGGTCACTTTTGTGCCATTTAAAATTGGAAATATTTGGCGCCTGTCGGGATCGAACCCGGTACCCCCGGGTTCGCGACCAGACACTCAGGCACGCGGCCACGGGACCCCATTACAAACTGGTGCACTAAAACCAACTTCTGATGAATTTGAGATTGCCATCCACGTAGATAATACAATAAAAACTTTATTTTATATATTTTATTAATATTTTAATTCGAAATACAAACCTGTTATTGCACCCGTCAAGGTTTAATTTTGTACTGATTTTACTAATGATCTTGAGAAAAATAGAGGGGAAAACAAGACTGGACAGAATTGAAAACACAACCTACAGACAAAACTTAAAAGTAAAAGCAATAGAAGATAAGATAGCAGAAGGACAGATGAGATGGTATGGGCATGTAGAAAGGATGGGAGAGGAGAGAATAGTTAAAAAAGTGTTTGAAGCAAAAATTGGGAGAAAGAAACCACGAGGATGACCAAGAAGAACGTGGCTGGAAGAAGTAAAGGAGGCAGCGCAAAGAAGAGGTCTAACTTGGGAAGAAACGAAGACAGCAACACAAGATAGAGCAGAGTGGAAAGAAATATGGAGAAGACCAACGAACCAGAACTCAACCCCTCCCCCGCAAGCCGGGGGAACGCCTGACACCCGTGAGGGTAGAAAGGTGCAGGATTAAGTAAGTAAGTAAGTTTACTAATGATAACTACAATATTATCACCAAAGTTAGGATAAATATGAAAGCCGATAGTCCTCTTTATGACGTACGACCGTACAACAAAAAATAAGTTTTGCTTTTACCTTTTTTTACATTCATTTTATAGGAGTTCTAATGTCAGCCAGAGTACTAAACCAAACATTTACAAACTATACCGCCAGATGTCAATTGCTTAATATTTTATTTTTCATCATACTACGTCGGTTGGTAAAGCCGGGTACACACATGCAGTAACATATTTTGTAATAAATACCTGTATTAAAATTCCATGTGTGTAATTGGTATTATCGTTTCTATTTCCTAATATTGTAAACAGTTCTTTTAATAATGTTTTTCTTTGTTGACTTTGAACTAGAGGTACAAGAGCTCTTGCTGCAAGTTCTCTAGTTTTCAAATTCTTATTTTTAGCACAAATTCGTACATATGGGACAAAATTCTGTAACTATAGAAATAATTAGATATTATAAGAAGTTTATAAGTGTAGAGTGAGTCACCATAATCTAATATTTTAAAAGTAAATTACAAAAAAAATATTACAGTTTTTTAAATTTAAATGAAGTTTCATAAAATAAAAATAGTGGAAGACCCGTACAAATTTTCCGGACAGTATTGCTTTCTAATTAAAAATATTGTCTGAGAAATTTTTACCCGTCTACAGTCTATATACAAATAGGCATTTGCGCTCGCTTTTGTCAACGTAAAATGTTACTTTGCCGTTCATTTCTAACTATAAAATATTGAGAAATGTCACTTGTCTACATTCTCAATGGGAACGTTTAGTCAGGAACTAATGGCGCTGTAGTTCCTTACACATTTACCACCGCCACAAGTCAATCTGACATATGACTGCTCTGTCCGTATGTTTCATAACCAAACAAAATGTCATACTTCTGTGTAAAGGAATATAGAAATAAAATAGGGCATTCATTTACAAAAACGAAAGTAAAAAATGCTTAGATTATATTGAATAGCTCAAGAAGAATTGAAAATAAAGATAAATTAAAAAATATAATCATTATTAATTAAGTAGTACTATAAGTACAAAGTGTACATTTAATTACTTTTTGTTATGGTGGAGGACCACGTAAATTCAACAAAATTAAACACCTCCCTTGTGAATTTTCTTATAAAAATCATTAAGTTCTAGTGTCTCACTCTATATTTTTGTATTACTTGATTATTTGATTCATTTTCTTCAGAATTTGTAGGGTACAATCTTGCAAGAAGTAATAATATAGGATATAAGGCAGCTATTTTGTGATATTCGCAATTATCATTTGTAACTTCGTGCAATTTTCCAAGTAAAAATTCATACAATATCGGATACCGTAAGAAAAACACTTTGGCAGTCATTTTGTTTCTGATATTTAGATGTTCAGTATCTTTTGTACGTTGTACCCCGAATATTCTCGTTATTAAGCTTGCAAATAACAGTGTTGCCGAGTTTCGTTCCTAAAATTTATAATAATGATGGCAATAGCATAAATAGATACGAGTGATCATTTAATTTGCAGAACGGATGTAAATTTTGCAGTTTTTTTTACGATATTGTCAATTTAACCAACAGTTACAAATTAACTAAAGTGTCCGATATTTTCATTTTTGGGCAAACTGCAGGTTAATTTAACTGTCGGTTAAAGAAATATGTGGTATCGAAAAAATTAAACACATGTGTAATTTTTACAATTTAGGCTGTAATATCGATGTTGTGATTTTTTTTAACTGACAGTTAAATTAACAGGTTGTTTAACCGGAAATGAAAATACTGAGCCTTATTGGTGTAAATGGCTATAAATGTTTTTAATTTTCACACTCATGTATATAAAACAGTCAGTGAATTCGAAGCAAAGTTTTGTAAAGAAATAGCTATATTTCATTTAAATTTTTGAAAAACCCGCATAATTTTAGATGTATGAGAATAGGGTCCTATACCATTTTCTCTTTCTGCAAGAACAGGGATGAAATAAAAATTTTAGTGTAAACGCGACTTAAAAATTTGGTGATTGACGTAGCAGGTACCAGTGACTGACAAACTGTTGGTTATAGAGGGGGTAATTTTTTTCATGTTTGCATAGCTGAAATATTTTTATATAAAAACTTATACGTTATATTCACGAAGAAATTATTATTAAGCATAAAAACATAAATAATAATCATTTTTTTTCCTAACAGAATTTAAAACATTGAAACAGTTTGACAATATTATGACACAAAGTATGACGGCGGATGGCGCTAGTGTTTGTTTGTTTTGAAGTTTCAATGTTTCATATCACAAAGCATAAATTTCTGACATTATTATTAATTAAATTAATATTACAAATTGATTTAATTATAAATATTTTATTATTGTTAATATTACTAGATAATATAATTAAACAAATTCATCAAATACAAAATGGGGTCCTATACCATTTTTCTTTTATTTTTTTTTTCTGTAAGAACAGGATACAATAAGAATTTTAGTGCAAACGCGACTTAAAAATTTTGCGTAATAAGCGAGATATGAATTTTTAAAGTTCAAGAATTTGTGCGTGACGTTACAGGTACTAACAAGTGACCGACAAACAATGGGACAAACTGTTAGTTATAGAGGGAACAATTTTTTTCATATTTGCATAGCTGAAATGTTTGTATATAAAAACTTATACGTTATATTAATGAAGAAATTATTATTAAGTATAAATAACGTAAATAATAAGCATTTTTTTTCCTAATAAATTATAGAACATTGAAACAGTTTGACAATATTATTACACAAAGTATGACGACGGATGGCGCTAGTGTTGGCTGTTTTGAAGTTTCAATATTAATTTAATTATAAATATATTATTATTGTTAATATTACTAGATGTTATAATTAAATAAATTCATCAAACACAAAATTGTTAAATGTTTTGTTAGGTTATAGAACAACATGACATTTCATATTCTTTTAAAGGTGACTCAAAGGTGACCGTTGCAGACGCGCGAATCTCCTTTTCAAAATCAGGCGACCAATCAAATTCTTAGTACCTACCTAACGCGTCATACCCAATTAGTAATCAGCTTCAATCGCTTATAGTTTGTGACCTAGTCAATATTTAAAGAAAATTTTTTCACTAATACTCATTAATTTATGTATATTTTCGTCTTCTTATTTAAGATAGTTAAAATATGACTATGGTATAGGACCCTATTGTTAATTTTTTTGTGAGGTTATATATCAACGTGACAGTTCATAATCTTTTAAAGGTGATCGCAGCAGACGCGCGAATCTCCTTTTTAAAATCAGGCGACCAATCAAATTCTTAGGACCTAACGAGTCATACCCAATTAGTAATCAACTTCAATCGCTTGTAGTTCGCGACCTAATCAATATTTAAATAAAAAAAATTCACTAATATGCATTAATTTATGTATATTTTTGTCTTCTTATTTAAGATACTTACAAGTTGACTATTACTCGAAGTTAGGGAAGGGAGAGCATACAGATGTAGAGCTAATAAAAAATGAAGTTGTACGGAACATGTGACGAATTTCTATTTACCAAAAAGTCGAATTTACAGTTCTTGCACCCGTTCCAAAACTGCGAATTAAATGACCAGTCTTCAAAAATTTCAAAAACTTACAGCCCAAGTTTTTCGGCTAAACCCATTAATAGCAGCAACAACCCCTTGTGCAATATAGGGTGAAATTTCTTCCCCTAACTGTGTATGTCTATAAAGAGCTCTTAAAATATTCATAGAATGAGTACGAGTTTCAACACTTTCTGTATTATTTGCATATTCTAGTAAAGTTTGCAAACAATTGTGAAAATATGTACTACCTCCAGTTTGCAATTCACTAGCTACTATGGCCTGAAATATTGTACTTTTTAAATAAAAATGATGAAAATATGAACGAAAAGCTTACCTGTATCATAAACGGAACTCCAGCACTTCTTCTGGTAGCGCAAAGTTTAGTATTTTGGGTGGTTTTACCTGAAATTTCGTCGATTATGTCGCGAAGACAAGATATTGGAAGTTGGTGCAAGTTTTCTGATTTACATCTGAAAATATTTCATAATTCCTCCCAATATTCTACACAGTAGACAGAGATCATTAAAAAATGGTAAAATGTGTAACTTATTTTCAATGGAGGGTTATACTTTTGACGTCACGAGCAAGAAAGAGAGTTGACTTAAAAGTTGAGATGGAAGATCACAATACAAACAAACCATCGCCATTTTCAAAGTTCTGCCTTCTGTTACTTGTGTTCTGATATTTGAGTTCTACATAATTCATTGTCTTCGTACGACTGTGGAAACTTCAAGAAATTCTCATTTGTCATGTATTCTTTATAATGGGGGATTCCACGATTTTATTTTTTATATGTTATTAGTATTTTTAAATTCAGAAATTCCCTAATTTTTCTTTTTTTAAAATTCGGCTCTTATGGAAGAAAAAAATAGCAAATATTTGGTATCCACAGTTTCCCGCCTGACATTATAACGTGCTTTCTCTCTTAGCAGATGCTGTCTTGGCTGTTGTTATCAGAGGTTCTAAACCATTTGTCAATGTTGTACGGTTGTTAAATTTAAAAATTACATTTTGTTCTTATTTTATTTTCTTTTATTTATCTTAAATTTAGTATATTGTAGTTATAGTTTATTAGTATTTAAGTATTTGTAAAAATAATAGCGTGTAGCCGCATAAACCCGTAACCAAATACTCCAGTGAGTCCAGTGGAACAGTTTTGATGATGGGAACGCCTACTTACAGTGTCGGCCAATAAAAGAGAGCCGGGTTCGGTTGCGTCATCAAGCCCGGAAAAATCCGCGCGTTTTGAAAGTGTGTAATATATTTTAGCATTTATAAAAAAAATTATAAAACATATAGAAAAGAAATTTGCGTCAATAACACAGTTACATGGGACGAAATAAATATGTATATAAAAATCAGATATAAGTGGAATCTCTTATTATAGCGGGAGTCACTGTTGCAAAGACCTTACACTCACTTCCTTTTTCCTTTTTCATATTTGGCACTATCTTGTTTCAACTGTCATCATGACAACGATTTATTTGTATTTCAACAAAATAATCATGTGTAGTTCAAGGAAAATATCAATACATGGCAGCACGGAAATATGTCTCTGTATAACTCTCCATTAAGTTAATGAACAATAAACATTTGTAGAATGCATTTTTAGATATAAAAAAATTATAAGTTTCTACTGCTGTCAAATTTAGTAGTGTATTCTACTTAGTTTTTATGAGGGTACATAATATCTTGTGTACCTCATAAAAACTATGTAAAAGACACTACTAAATTCGACAGCATAAAATCTTAATTCATAGATGTAATTCGTAGATGGCCTTGATCGGACTTCTTTCAAAAATTTTACTGTATTCGGTTGTAATTCTAACAACACGAAATAGATTTTATCAAAATTAATTAAATGCAAAAATAACCAGCTAAAAATTAAATTAATTGCTCTTTTAATAAAAAATAAAATCTATTCAAAATTCTGATAAGGGAGACACCCAATATGGCTGTTACCCAAAATCACTAGCGGAATTTTAGGGAACTAAATTAAAGGTGGATGGTAGGACCTGTTCTGTAAAATATACATTATGTAATATGTTAACATCGTAAAATATTACTTAGTTTAACAGAAAAAGAAGATCTCATGCTTCGATTTTATAAATATAAATGAGTGAATTGAAAAAAAGTAACAATGTAAGGTGTTTTTTTTTATATTACGTTTATCTCGATGTTTAAAGCCGCTTGAATTTAGTACATCCCTTGTTAATCTTCGAACTAAACGTCGAGATTGATATTTCACGCAGATTATTCAGCCTCCTATTGGTGGAGGAGGAGTCACCCGCACCTGCCAACCGCTGCAAAACCCGCTAGTGTGATATGGGAATAAGCCCTGATGATACAATTTTATTAAGTTAACACCTTCCTTTCTTCTTAAAGTTGTCTATACTTAATAAAAAAATATTCCATAACGTTAATAAACAAAAAAGTTATTTTGAGTTACTTCAACTTCGCGGACGCGGTCACCTGATATAAATAATAATGAAATTGATATATTCTTACCTCCAAAGGCGATTACAAAGTTTGGTAAACCCTACATAAGCTTGTTCAAACGCCCCTCTATGTTTAGTCTCTGTTAGTAGCACAGTGAAATGCTCCCCAATCTTCTTCATTTGCTCTTGTGAAACGAACCCATTTTCATTTTCCCCCTCTATATTTGCTCGTAGCGCTATCTCACCCAACAGTAGCGACACCTCTTTGACAGTGCGCCAAGCACAAACCAACAACATTTGGGCCGTTACTGTTCCGTCCTCTGATTCCACAGTCTCGTGGTCCATTGGCAGGTGACCTTCCGGAGAAGAACTATTTACCACTGGACAAACTATGTCGCTTGCATTGAAACACGTGGTTATAATGCGACCAATTAGAAGTTTCCATTCGGTTTCCTGAAGGTTTGACCTAAAAAATTGTTAGTAAGAATAATGAATAAATAATTTACAAAAATGGAAATGTAAATTTATAGTTATTTAATCAACATGAGTAAATAGAAAAAGTATAGTCTTATTTCACGAATAGGAAAGTTTGACCGAACGAGCTGTAGGTGAGTTCATCAAATTCTATTAGTGAAATAAAACACTTTATTCTAGTTGCGTACAGTTTTTTTACGTCTACAATAAAAAATATCTGTTGTGGCCAGCACTATACCTCCCGCCAGTATTTTTAATGACGCCGCAACTGGCGAAATTGTAGAATAAAGTAAACATACAATTTTCTTGTGAAACTAAACTGAATGTTTTTTTTAAACTTTTATTAATTTAAATACATACATACATATTTATTGATGCTGGAAACTATATTATGTTACTTTGCATTCGTGTAATTGTTTTATTTACTACTACAATTTTTCTTTTAAAACGTTACCATTAATAACATAAATCGCGAAAAAAATTACATTTAAAGGTATTTTTGGAAGAAAAACCATTTTTTGGTACAGCTGCAATTTCCAACATCGTATTCCGATGAACTATCAATAAACGGTCAGTAGTGGCGAGATAGCAGGTGTGCACGACGTACTCTTGGATTCAGCTGCTATTTGCAACAACGTCACTTACTCCCCGTAATATCAATAAAAGGTCAGTAGTAACGAGATAACTTTTATTAATTTAAATACATACCTACATATTTATTGATGCTGGAAACTATATTATGTTACTTTGCATTCGTGTAATTGTTTTATTTACTACTACAATTTTTCTTTTAAAACGTTACCATTAATAATTTGCAATGTTTTTTTTTTTGACAGTGACATTTATCTGTCAGTTACATATATTGAAATCTGAACTAAGGAATTATGTTTATCTTTAAAACATAGGCTCCGGGATTTACAAAAAAGATCTTATATATTTATCTATAAAATATACAGAAAAAGTATTAATGCATACCTGTAGAAAATTTAATCATCTTTAATTCTTATAATAACATAAATCGCGAAAAAAATTACATTTAAAGGTATTTTTGGAAGAAAAACTATTTTGAGCTTCAAGTAAAGTGCCATTTTCGGTTAACTGATTTACAACAAAAACTAATGGCTTCTTTCCATGTTAGAATACAGGTAGAAATACAAGGTTTCAGAATTTTCTGAATAATGAGTTAGAGCGTTGACAAAATCCATAACACACACACATGCGCACGCACACACACACGCACACACACACACACATACATACATACATACAGAATGCAAGGACCTGAAAAAGTGGTCATTTACCAAAATCTCGATATGCGATTTTTAGCACAATCGCTATACCTCCCATACCAAGGGTAGCGGGAAGTAAAAAAGTATAGTCTTATTTCACGAATAGAAAAACTTGAAACGAGCCGTAGGTGAAGTAGAAGTGAAATAAGACACTTTTTATTCTGAGTACATTTTTTTTACGTCTACAATAAAAGTGAGAAAAAAGTGCCATAGCGTTTCTTTTTTTATCCGTTTGCGTTAAAAAGGTGCACTTTTTCACACTTTTATTGTGTTAAAAAAAAAACTTTATGAACCCATTTTAATGAAAAAATGTACTTTTTTAACAGAAGTAAAATAAAATATTTTTAGAATTATCTAGTATACTTACGTGTACAGATATTTTTCTACTAAATGCCGAATACAAAAAAGAGTTCCATGTAACGGTGAAGAACCAGCTGCTTTTAAAAGATTTTTCTCGCCAATATTAATTTGTTCTTGCAGATAATTCAACAACAAACTGATAATTAAATATTCTGATGAATTCTGTTGTTCTAAATTCATTAATTTAGTTAAAACTTCATTGACAACATTTGAATACATTGAAGTTTCTAGCATATAAGCAGCAGTTACTGTGTCAGCTGGTTTTACGCTACTTGATAGTTTTAGGGCCTTCTCAATATAATCTTTCGTATTTTCAACAGTCTAAAAAAAAAAAGTTATGGCATAATCGTTATAACATGTAGTGAGCATGAGCAAACACGTGACTCCAGTGATTTTAAAATACTTGAACGTACTTGGAATCAGCAAATTTTTGTGCGCTTGTCACTTCACAACACATAAAATTAAAAATATATAAAACAATTATTAATAATAGAATACATTTAATGCATTTATTTGTTATACTACTTTTTTCTCATTTCAAATTTTCCTCCAAACCTTTTGGAATCCATTACTTTTGAGCGCATTCAGCAGATTTGCGTTCACTGAACACCTGACCGAACGGTCACCAAATATTGAGGTCTCGGCCGAACGCACTCCTCATCCCACATTTAATCTGATTCACATGGTTCCGATGAACTATCAATAAACGGTCAGGTGTGGCGAGATATCAGGCGTGCACGTCCCACTCTTGGGTTCAGCTGCAATTTCCGACAACGTCACTTAATCCCCGTAATATCCATAAACGGTCAGTAGTAACGAGATAACAGGTGTGCACGTCCCACTCCTGGGTTCAGCTGCTATTTCCAACAACGTTACTTACTCCCCGTACGGTTGCGACAAGATAACAGGTGTGCATAAACCACTTTTGGGTACAGCTGCAATTTCCAACAACATCGTATTCCGATGAACTATCAATAAACGGTCAGTAGTGGCGAAATAGCAGGTGTGCACGTCCTACTCTTGGATTCAGCTGCAATTTGTAACAATGTCACTTACTCCCCGTAATATCAATAAAAGGTCAGCACTAACGAGATAACAGATGTGCACGTCCCACTCTTAGGTTCAGCTGCAAGTTCTAACAACGTTACTTATTCCCCGTAATATCAATGAACAGTCTGTAGTAACGAGAAAACAGGTGTGCACGTCCCTTTCTGTGGATTCAGCTGCTAGTTGCGACGAGATAACAGATGTGCACGAATCATTTTTGGGTACAGCTGCATTTTCCAAAAACATCGTATTCCAGTGAACTATCAATAAACGGTCAGTGGTGGAGAGATAACAGGTGTGCACGTCCCACTCTTGGGTTCAGCTGCAATTTCCAAAAACATCGTATTCCAGTGAACTATCAATAAACGGTCAGTGGTGGCGAGATAACAGGTGTGCACGTCCCACCCTTGGGTTCAGCTGCTATATGCAACGTCACTTACTCCCTTTATTAACAACAAACGGTCAGTAGTAACAAGACAACAGATGTGCAAGTCCCACTCTTAGGTTCAGCTGCAAGTTCCAACAACGTTACTTATTCTCCGTAATATCAATAAACGGTCTGTAGTAACGAGAAAACAGGTGTGCACGTCCCTTTCTGTGGATTCAGCTGCTATTTCCAACAACGTTACTTACTCCCCGTATGGTTGCAACGAGATAACAGGGGTGCACGTACCATTTTTGGGTACAGCTGCAATTTCCAAAAAAATATCGTATTCCGATGAACTATCAATAAACGGTCAGTAGTGGCGAGATAGCAGGTGTGCACGTCCCACTCTTGGGTTCAGCTGCAATTTGCAACAATGTCACTTACTCCCCGTAATATCAATAAAAGGTCAGTAGTAACGAGATAACAGATGTGCACGTCCCACTCTTGGGTTTAGCTGCAATTTCCAACAACGTTACTTATTCCCCGTAATACCAATAAACAGTCTGTAGTAACGAGAAAACAGGTGTGCACGTCCCTTTCTGTGGATTCAGCTGCTATTTCCAACAACGTTACTTACTCCCCGTACGGTTGCGATGAGATAACAGGTACGCACGTACCATTTTTGGGTACAGCTGCATTTTCCAAAAACATCGTATTCCAGTGAACTATCAATAAACGGTCAGTGGTGGCGAGATAACAGATGTGCACGTCCCACTCTTGCATTCAGGTGCAATTTGCAACGTCACTTACGCCCCGTAATATCAATAAAAGGTCAGCAGTAACGAGATAACAGATGTACACGTCCCACTCATGTGTTCAGCTGCAATTTCCAACAACGTTACTTATTCCCCGTAATATCAATAAACAGTCTGTAGTAACGAGAAAACAGGTGTGCACGTCCCTTTCTGTGGATTCAGCTGCTATTTCCAACAACATTACTTACTCCCCGTACAGTTGCGACAAGATAACAGGTGTGCATGTACCACTTTTGGGTACAGCTGCAATTTCCAACAACATCGTATTCCGACCAACTGTCAATAAACGGTCAGTGGTGGAGAGATAGCAGGTGTGCACGTCCCACTCTTGCGTTCAGCTGCAATTTGCAACAACGTCACTTACTCCCCGTAATATCAATAAAAGGTCAGTAGTAACGAGATAACAGATGTGCACGTCCCACTCTTAGGTTCAGCTGTAATTTCCAACGTTAATTATTCCCCGTAATATCAATAAACAATCTGTACTAACGAGAAAACAGGTGTGCACGTCCCTTTCTGTGGATTCAACTGCTATTTCCAACAACTTTATTTACTCCCCGTACGGTTGCGACGAGATAACACGTGTACACGTACCATTTTTTGGTACAGCTGCAATTTCCAACATCGTACTCCGATGAACTATCAATAAACTGTCAGTGGCGGCAAGATAACAGGTGTGCACGTCCCACCCTTGGGTTCAGCTGCTATTTGCAAAGTTACTTATTCCCCGTAATATCAATAAATGGTCAGTAATAACGAGATAACAGGTGTGCACGTCCAACTCTGTGGGTTCAGCTGCAATTTCTAACAACGTTACTTACTTCCCGTACAGTTGCGACGAAATAACAGGTGTGCACGTCCAATTTCTAACAACGTCGTATTCCGATATTTATACAGCAAATTGGTTTTATATACATACCACCATGCCATTTATGAGAAAACTTAATATCGGACATCTTATATGTTTGTAAATCTATCTATATCCACATCTCGGTGTACCTAAGTGTTTCATTTCTTTCAATATTTTACTTCGTGATATGAACATGCTTTTTTACGTTCAATGAACGATCTCTACAGAATATTGCATTTAGCAGAAAAATAATGAGCATGTTCAGTAACCACATGTTTGCTGAATGCAACAAAGTTTATGAAACGATAATTTTATATATTATTAATAGAATATAATATGAATAAATTTCTTGTTCTATAAAGAGATCATTTTGCAGTACGTATCTATACTATGTTGTAACGTATTTCTCGTATACGTGTAAGAATGTTGGCGTTTGGTTGCTCGGGCGCCAACGGTTCGGTAGCTGCTTTGGAGACAAGGTTCAAATAGTGAATAAAAACAATTGTGTTGGTAGAAAGGCTGGTTAGCGGAACAGCAAAATAACAAAATAAATTTTCGAAGTGACAAGCGCACATAAATCAGCTGATTTCCAAGTCCGAGTTAGGAAATTAAAATTGTAATTTATTAATTAAACCTCGTACACAACGTCAAATACGGTAACAAAATGTTCAAAATTAATAATGAGGTCAAAATAATAAATATTACTTTTTAATTCTTAATACAAGCACATTTCAAACCTTACATCTAATTTTAAAAGCTCCAACGGACATTTCCTCAGTAAATTCACAGCCAGTTGTTTGTTGCTTTCGTAGCTATCATTTAAACAAAGTAGCAACGCATTTACTTCTTCCTTTTTACATAAGTTATTATCCGAAATTTTTAATACATCGCTGAAAATGAGTTCTAAAAATGTTAAAACTTCCAAACATATTAATCTGCGACTAAAATTAGCCCCTGGGAATAGGCTGTCAAATATGCAGTCCCGTAAATTGTGGATAAAATCTTCATAGTATTTTTTTTGTTCATGTAAAGATTTAAAATCTTGATTATCCATGTTTTGCTCCATTTTTGAGTAGATACGCATAATAGCGTAATAGCTTTCTGAGAATCTGGTTAAAATCTAAAAAAATAATTATTCATCCATTATTTTGTAAAATGTGCACATTTTGTATATGTATACGAGGGAAGGTAAAAAAAATTGCGTAATGAAAGGGAAGAAGAGTAAATTTAACCAAAATATTATTCTTCTTTTTCAATATATTCACCCTCTACCTTAAATCCACTTATCCGTTCTTATTTATACTCTCGAAAAAATAGTCTAAAATTGCACCTTTCAGTTTTTCAATATTTCTTCCCCAGAAGATTTTTTTATGTTTGGGATTAAATAATAGTCGGACGGAGCCAGGTCTGGACTGAGGGAGGATGGTTTCAACTTTTTCACCTACCCTCGTACATGTCGCAGGCAAATAATTATTATACGAAAATGGCTTTTTCATAGAGAAATATTAAGATTAAAAGCACCTGTTTCAACATTTATTCAATCTAACTTTCATAGACATTCAGATTCACTAAAACAATTTAAATACCTTTTTTATTAAAAACAATATTTTCTGACGAGTAGATGGTAATTGAGTATTTATATTGTAATATAAAAATTTTACAACAAATTGTAGTTCCCATTTTGTAAAAATTTCTGTACTTTTATGGCTATCTGAAATTAGAGACAAACTGCATATTCTCACCTGAAATATAAAGTCCAGTATATTATATATAATAATGTAAATAATAAAAAAATTAAACGTCAGTAATTCAATGGTACTCTGAAATTTACTGTAAAATGTCAATTTTAATTTAAGTTTTTTTTGTAAAATAAAAAAATGTGATTCATTTTAGTCTCATATCGTGTAGTTTTTAATTCTGATCAACACTTTTATTTACAACTTACATCAAAATTTCTTAAAAAACTTTTGTATTGAACATAATTTCCTAAAATGAATATTAACGACAATAAATCGCCGTCTCCATACTTGTAACTAGCCCGGTATTGATTCCAAGTAGATACCCGGTATATATGTTATATTTATACTGAAAACGATAATATTATGAAACATACTTCATCATTTTGATGACACATAGCCAGATCTAATACAGAATAATCCAGTATTCCTCGCCATTTTGAATCATTTTTCAAATCTACTCCAATTTTTCTGGCGATCAGAGTGCAGTTTAACAAAGAACTGAATTGTAAATCATTTTCAGTTGACCAACGGGATAAACTAAAAGAAAGCAAAAGAATTTCAGTATATAGAATAAATTATTCCTTTTATTATTTTTCTACATCCTTTCATATGAAATAATATATTTACGAAAATTATAAATTTTCATATCGTGCTTCCTAAAGTTGGAATAGGGGTTTCCAAGTTTACGATTTTTAAAAAAATACTTATTGGATATCAATGTTCCTCATGTATAAGTAATATTAAGGTGAATATAACAGTTAATTTTCTGATTTTTATTACCCTAATATGAAAATGAAATTTTAAAGCATTTAAATCAAGCGCTTAAAATTCAGTATCAGCCATGTTTGTGACGTGTGGGACACTGGAAAATGCTATTCGCTGTTTGAACGCGCAAGTTCGGGGACACGTCTCGCCGCCGCCATGTTCATGCTGGTTTTGACGACACGAAACGACGTACCCAGCGCGTTTGTTATCTATTCATCTCATCAAGCTCTACAAACGCACGTTCTTGGTGTAGATGACGTCACACGTGCAGGCGATTTTCTCAGGCCTCATTTATTGAAACTTTAATATTTTTTTTGCGTATTGGAAACTTTTCGGCGAAAATACGGTTCTAATATTTTTATATACAGGATGTAATTCGAAAGTGAGACATAGGTGTTTAACATGGGAATTCAGTTTTTCTTTGCGCAAACGTCGAATTATTTTATGCAAAAATACTTCAAATAAAAATTACAGATATTTAAATTTTGCATCTAAATCATGTGAAACGATTATTCTAGCTCTTCATATAAACGTAAAAATTAATTATAAATTTATAGTTTTTATGAGCTTTTAGTTTAGACAGCCATTGATTTATGACAAAAATAAACAAATGTTTTGTTTTTAACTGTCCATTAGAACAAAAACATTTCACCTTTTTGAGTTTTGTGTTCATTTACTGCTCTAATCCAAATTTAGTTATAAAAACAAAAAATGACACATTTGTTTATTTTTTGTTATAAATCCATGGCTGCCTAGACTAAAAGCTCATAAAAACTGTAACATTATAAGTAATTTTTATGTTTATATGAAGAGCTAGAATAATCGTTTCACATTATTTAGATGTAAAATTTAAATATCTATAAATTTTATTTGAAGTATTTTTGCATAAAATAATTAGGTAACGTTTGCGCAAAAAAAAATTGAATTTCCATGTACTATTAAAAAACTTGGAAACCCCTACTGTATTAATGAGTATGTAAAAGTAAAATAATGGTACTTAATGGATTTTTGTTTCATTTTTATTAATTATTTCATTAAACTAGAAAAATATTAGCATATTACATGAGATTGATTATAGACGGTCGAAGTTTTATGGCATTAATTAACAATTTCTGGTAGCAAGATCCTGTCTCGTCTAGTTCTTCTTGTTCTCCTAACTTTAAAGTTAAAGGAAATACCCAACTATTTAACCACATTTCTTCAGATGTTTCTTTTAAATTACATTTCATTAAATTTTCGTAACATGATGTAACCTGAAATTACGTTTTTGCTTACACATACATATATCAAAATTAAACCTCTGAATAATTAATTTAATTTAAATTTCTCTACTTACATATGATGATAATGCCGTTTGTTCGGCACAATTTCGTAATTCCTCAATCAAATTTGGATATTTGTCTAACAAAATGTTACATCCTACTTCATTTCCAATTATAGATAGGGCTACATACCGTCCATTTTTAAATGTAGGAATATTTAAAACACTCCCAATGATTATATTTAGTACAGTAGATTGATCTACAACACATTTTATGCACAAATAATAATATTTAATATTTGGACCCATTATATTAACATGTAATTTAAGTGTTAGAATGATAGGGACTTTTTGAATACTAGAGAGATACAGAACATGTAGATGGAAGAGAGAAGTAGTACGGAACATGTGACGAATTTTATTTTGAATGGAAATAAAGCAGAGGTAAACACCGAAAAACCTCATTTTTCATTGCCTTATATCTCGAAAACTATTGAAGATCGGACCCATGTTGATTAAGGTTTTTTTATTTGGTCAGTACATTCCCTGGTCAGTACTATATGCCCTCATAATTTGGGACCCTTATTTTTTAACAGCCTGTATAACGCTTTTTCACATTTGATAGCATAATAACTTTAAAATATTCGTTATTACCTGTAGTTCAGATTATGCCATCATGCAATAATTGTCATTATCTTCCATATTTTCCAAATTTCACAAAATTTCTACACAATGTGACACTCAAAAAATAATTTTGTTGATAATGGGCTACTTGCGTGGTACTGAAAATCCGATTTCTGTCACTATATACGTAATGTTATATTGAAAACATATATAAAAATATGAATTTTATTTTAAAATAATTATTTGTTTTTTACTAAATTAAGAAAGAAAATTTTCTGTGACGTCTTTATATTGAACTGGGGGAGGGGAAGCATGTTTAAGAATGTTATCAATAGATGGCATGGCGTGCGAGAAAGTTTTAATTTGAATTTGACATTAGTTCATTTTTCTCTCTCTCTGGTCTCTCAAATACATTAATTACTTAATAAATAAACACATAGGTAGTTACTTGTACTTTAAAATATCGATACCAAAAAAATAAACTAAAATACTAACCTCCAAAATATTAATGAAACGTCAAACAGGTGATCTACATTACCCGCACAAACATACCATTACTATGGGACGGCACCACGCTGTGACTTTACGACTATTCATTGGTGCGGCGTAATTCTACGTCATACATGGCTGGAATTCAAATAATCAAATTTCATTATTATTTTTCTGGTTAATTAATAAAAATTTTGTCAAAAGAAAAAATATGGGTAGCAAGTTTTAACTTTCTCTTCAAAAATATAAAATAAAAAAAGGTACGCAAGTAGCCCATTGCAAATGTTTATAAACACAAACAAACGATAACAACGTAACCCGCCGTCACGCACCGTGTGTAAAAACTCAAACTTCACACATAAAAATTGATACGTGAAGTACTCACTTCACGCATGGGAGTAGAAAAATAAATTTAACTATACTTACTGTCATTTTGTCCAGATAATTTCACCAGATTAATTAAAATAGATTTGGATACATGTCGAATTGTATCTATATTATGGTCAAGCTGAATCCAAACGTTATCAAGTAATTTGGGCAAGATTTTTGTTACATTTTCTGGACTTAATGGAGTTAATAATCGAGAAACGACAAGTAAAGTTCGGTTAACACCTAGGATAATAGACGGTTTATCTGCAGATCTAGAATATGTTCATGTTAAAAATGTTCTTATTGTTTTGCTTTTAATTCATTAAACTCTGTAATATACTGGGTTGATTATTTTTTCATTTTGTCAAAATAAAATATTATAATGGTTTTTATTATTTCGTACGGGCTAGCGGCTAAAACTTTCTTTTCATGAATAAACATTATCTTAACTCACTTGGTGTATAAATACCTATTATTAAATGTCAACACATACAAAATACTGACTTATTCCTTTCATGACATTTCTACGTAAAAAGTAAAGCCTCATTCTCAGCTACTTCACTATAGTCTATTTGAGAATGACTGGCAGTAATAAATCATTCTGTCAAAGACATTCCAGTGGCGCGCCAATAATTATTTGCACAGGGATAGTCGAAATGACTAAATTCGGTAGAGAACTATATTTTGAACAGATGCTGGATTTGATACCTCAGGGTTCGGTCATAGTTATGGACAACGCCAGTTATCATTCGCGAGTAAGTGAAAAACTTCCAACAAGTGCGTGTAGAAAACATGACATAGAACAGTGGCTATCGTCAAAAAATATTGATTTTGAGATGGGAATTGTCAAAACTGAGCTTTTGGCTATAGCTAAATTACATAGACATAAATTTATTCATCATGTTATTGATGATATGGCAGCGAATCGCGGTATTACTGTCCTTCGTTTACCGCCCTATCACTGCGAGCTCAATCCAATTGAATTAGTTTGGGCTCAAGTTAAAGGTGAAGTAGCGCGAAACAACACCACTTTTAAATTGGACAATGTGAAAAAAACTTTTTATGGATGCATGAAAACATGTGACTGCCGATAATTGGAAAAACTGTATTCAACATGTCATAAAGAAAGAAGACCAAATGTGCAAACTTGACCATCTGATAGACGAAACGATCGAGCCATTTATAATTTCAGTAGGACAAGATTCAGAATCAGATTCTGATTTTTAATAATTTATGTATAAATATATAAGTATATGTAATGTAATATGTATATTTAATAGAAATATGGCAGGTACCAATATCTTGACAACCACACATGAAATAAGTATAAATTTTAGTATGTAACAAATAAAAATGTAAATATTGAATGTATGTATGTAAATATTAAATGTATGCAATATAATAATAATGACTGAGAAAGTTATATTTAAATATTAAAAACTTTTATTTTTAGTAAATGGATAAACAGATCACTTTACAAATCCTATCTACGTCTATGACACAGTCCGACGGGGATTATCGGACGGCATTTCTATTGTTCGACAAGTAAGTTTCGTTCCAGGTACAAAGCGTGCGGCTTATTTTGACCATCCTAGTGTAGTTACAACTGATTTTTCTGGTAGTTTTATTTGCCGCATTGCTGGCAAAAATCCAATACTACTCTTGCAAATAATGATTTATTACTGCCAGTCATTCTCAAATAGACTATAATGCATAATGAACAGTAAGTTATACGCAAACGCAAGTGTTCCAATTAGTAAATCGACAGTAGTGACATCTGACTGATATCAATTATAATATCAAAAAAATTCCTAGAATATCGATTTGTAATTTGTTTATTAATTTATCGACACGTGGGACGAAATGAACTATTCTTTCTAATTCTGTTTTCGATAGAAGTAGAAGTTCATCAAGTTGTTATTATTATTATTATTATTATTATTATTACTGTGTACCTAATTGAAAAATAAGATAAAACTATTGAGATTAAAATGGGCAAATGTAAAATATCTATTGGTCCAATAAATCAAAGTTGGAGATTTCCCAGTATATTACAGAATTCAATGTTTTAATCAATGCATACTTTTTTAAAATATCCAATAATTCTTCCGTAATTTGATATATGTCGGAATTTTCAACCGATTCTTCAAATTCACAAAGTTTTTCTGCATTAACAACATTTAAAACACCATTAAATATGCACGTTATAACTAAATCATCTTTAATTTCTCCTATTTCCCATTTATCAATACTTATATTTTTGATAATAAAATTTAACAACTAAAAGAAAATTATTTATTAAAAGTATTAATACACATTTTGTTTCTTTTACAATTTTGTATCCATTTTCAAATTCAATATTTGATGCAATGCTTAAAATAATACCGCAGTTATTCTTTGTATCATATAAAATATCCGGGTTATTTAAAATCTGAATACATATTTTAGAAATTTCTTCCGTGTGTTTTGCAAAAATTCTGTTTACATTTTCACATTGTTGAGAAACTGCAACAAAAGTTCGTGTTGCGTTATGAATACATTTGTAATTTTCTTGAATTTCAATTGGAGATGAAGTACATCTAAAATAAAATATACATCAATAAATAGACTATAATGTTGTCGAATATTAGAGGTACATATTGGAGTCCATATTTTGCTTGGATTTAATGGAAATTTCCAAGGTAACGTCTTTTAAAAAATGCGTATTGCATTAGCCTTAAATAAGGTTGTAATTAAAAATATAAAACAGATTTTCAAAAGATTAACAATTTTTGTGTAAAAAGATTAAATAATTTCCCTAATGGGGAATCGAACCCCAATCTAAAATTTCAATGGCAGCTATGCAAACCAATGTGCCACGCTGACATTTAAAAATATTTTTGCAATACACTGTTTTTTTCTAAAACTGTTATTTGAAAATTTTTTTTTTTAAATAATTCATAAACTAGTGACAGAGAAAGAGCCTCGGAAAAAGCAATGTTATACTTCATTTCACGTAAGAATATAGGTTGAGAGCCGACCGTTTTTACATGCATTAAATAAATAATTTAAATTTATAAAACCAAACTTTGTCAATAATAAAAATATTTTCATTTGTAACATGTACGAGTCCTGAATATTAAAAATTGTATCAAAACATGGCTAAATATCGTTTAATTCTTTTGATTTTATTTAATCATTGACAGCTGACAAGTGATATTTTTTTCGCTTTTGTACTTCACGAATTCTGCCCTTTGATTGGTCAAAATTTATATCCCTATCTAAACCATATACCTATTAACTAATATATTGCGGATCCTTTGCTTTTCTTGAAGGAAATGGAAATATCATTTCTGCATAAGTCTATCTCACACAAATACCCAACCGCGAATTATGCGCATGCTTGGAAACCTTGACTACTATTGGCTAGCGAGGAAATCATGATCACTTTTTGCGAATCACAGAGTTCTGTTTATTAACGACTAGCGCGAGAATTTTAAATTTAAATTTGAGAAATTAAACTATGTACCTATAATTAATTTTGTATGTAAATTCTTGAATATAAATATTAGTAATAATAAAAAAAAATTACATGTTCTAGTGCTAAATTTGAATTAAATAATTTACTTTGTTGTACTGTGAAAATAATAGGAATACAATCTGGTCAGGATTAATTTATTTAGGTGACAATAAATTACTGTATGAAACACAAATCAAATGCTTTCGAAGTGCAACTAAAACCAAGAATACCGAGTTTTGGCGTAGAGTATGATGTGTTGTGTTTTGGAACGAATGATAGTTTTGTTGAAGTAAAAAATTGAAACTAAATTAAAAATAATTTTATAAAACTAACAAAACTACTTATAATTACAACATTAATGTCAAGCCCGTAATAAAAACGCTTTTATGGAGCACTCTCCTCAATATAATGTGAAAGTACGCTCCATAAAAGCGCTTTTATTATAAAAGTTGCTCGTAATACACGCCAACTTATGTTTATTTTCAACCAAAAGCATGTTTTCTTTCTCAAGAAGGCAAATTACTTTCATATGTTGAGAATCGTGAGAATCTACGTTTAAAAATATTGTGGAGTAATTTCTGTACCCTCCTCGTTAGTAGAGTAAGTAGAACATCACTTTGGAGTAAACTCTGGTTGTTTTGGAACAGGTTGAGTAAACTCTGAGAGTAAGGTTATTAGTTTTGAAACGACTTTTCATACTCTAATGCCCGGTTTCACCAACATCAAATAAATCTTCGAATAGCTTATTCATTGAATAAGAGAAAAATATCGCATCGATAACATAATGCAAATGACAGTATTTATTCTAGCTGTCATATTTTGATGCGATAATTTTCACTTATTCGACGAATAAGCTATTCGAAGATTTATTTGATGTTGGCGAAACCGGGCATAAGAGTAGGAATTTGGAACGCAGCCCAGCCAGCGACGCTGTTAGCGTTGGCCAATAGTAGTCAAGATTTCCGAGCATGCGCATAATTGCAGGTTGGGTGTTTGTGAGAGATAGACTTATGCAGAAATGATATTTCCATTTCACAGTGTTTCCTTCACCTACTCTTATGGGAAACATACGAGCATTAGCAATATATTAGTTAATAGGTATATGATCTAAACTAACACTATATTGAAATGAAGTATAGTCAGAAAATGCTAATCAGGCAAATCTTAATAAGGAAAATTTTAATTTAGTTATGTAAGATACGTGAATCTTTTAAAACCTTTAATTATTAACGAGATTATTAAATAATTTGTCATTAGCTTATTGGAATTAATACCTTACTCTTACTATAGAGGCCTGTTATTTGTTAGTCATATCTAACTTTTAAATAATGATTAACATTAACTACAATTACCTCAATTGCTTCAAATAAAAGTGTAAAGAATCAATTAAAAATTGAAACACTTTATCTAATGTTAAAGATACTGCTAAAATTCCTGCTGAAAAGTTGTTAAAACAATAGTTTATACTGTTAATACAATCATTCCTCCTGTTTTCTGAGTCAATTAATTTTACTAATTCATTTGATACTTCTGCAGATATATCCGTGTTTAAATCTTTATGGTTGTTAAATATTCGTAATATAGTTTTCTTAACGGGATGTTTTGGATCGGAATTAACAAATAAAAATGACAATATTTTTAAAATAATACGCGTATTTTCGTTTAGCTCAGTTTTCATAAATGCTGCAAACTATAAAACATAATATAGAAAATAGAATATTTGAAATAATATTGCATAACTTACGGAATGTATGACTGATATTTGTTGTTCAACATTGTTAGAATAATTTAGTCTACTAATTATTGTAACTATTTCATCGTTTTTGCATAAATCTGCAATACAATGATGATAAATTGATAAAAACAAATTAACAATAAGAAATGTTACCTTTTATTGAATCTGGTACAGATAGAAGATCATCTGAACTGTCTTGATTAAATTTTTTCCTTGCTTTATTCTTCATGATTTTGTCACAACAACAAACGCGAAAAGCACAAACACGTGAGTTATAAAAACTAACCTCAAATTTCAACACAATATAAAGTATAATATTTAACTATAGAAAATTACTTCACTACTTTCGGGGTAAAAACATACTAAATTATTGTGCACAAAATACGGCCGCAGATATTTTATAAGTTTTATTGTATGTTTATATTTTGAAAATTCATAACAAATGATCACAACACTGACAACTGTCACTGTCACTTTTGTAGTTCGTTTTAAAGTGTTATTTACATACTTGAGAATGAATCTATAATTTTTTTTATAAAATATTGTAGTTTATTATTAGGGTTTCCACAATTGAATTCTTTTATATTATTCAAATAATGATATATGCATTTCTTGATTCCACAAATCAAGTATTTAGTCCATGAAGTTGGCAATCATGGAATGGAAATGCTCACGCATCGCTCGATAAAATATTTTTAGATGGTTTGTTCACCACCGCTTTATTTTGAATTAAGTTATTGTTTTTAATCTGAGATTAATTTCAAAAGTCGTCATTGTTTAAAACATATCATTAATTAGTTTATTCTAAATTTGAGACGCAAGTTCTATAAAAATGCTAAATCAATCAACCAGTTCTCCTTTTTCTAAATTCATGTATAGGTTTTTATTTAAAAAACGGACAATTATTTAAATCAAGTTTTATGAACGATTCGTACAATAATGCTACAGTAAGATTGTTATTCACATATTTATTATTTAAAATAATTATAGTACATAACAAAATACAAATATTTTTCATGAAATAAAATTTTGAGACATCAACATTATTATCTTTTCATTTTAAAATGTTTGATCTTGATTTTTTTTACATGTATTTGGTTTACATATAACATGAATTCATCTTAAAATGCAGTACTTTCAATGATTAAATGTAAAGTAATAATAAAAAAAAAAACACAAATACATTTTCATTGAATTTTAAAGTTTTTTTAACTAAATGAAAAACCATTGTTGAATGAAAATAAATAAATGAAATATAAATACTTTTAATCAAGAACCTAGGGTCAGATTATTTTTTAACAATGTGAAATATTTGTACTGCATTTGAAAACAACCAGCGAAATTTTATAACATTCTGGAATGAACCAATAAATTATCAGTTTTACAGACAAAAATATTTAGTAATGACAAAGTTTGCTTTGGCCAAGAATCGAATGTTAAATTGAATTTTTCGTGACGAAATGCCGTACATATGAGCATTAATTATTTATTTTCTTAAATCTTGTCTATATGGATTACCACGAGCCATTTTAGTGTAAAAACTTATCACTTACAATAAATGTTAAGCACTTTATTGATTTCAACAATGTGTCAATTGTTTTCTAAATAATTGATTCATACACCGCCTACTTTGTGTAAAATTTTTAAGTGGCCCAACTATTCTGATTCGTGTGTTAAAGTTCATTTAATTTAGTTTAAAACTTAATTGTTATCGAAACTATTATACTCTTGTAGTTAATTTAAGCAAAAACTGTATATTTTAAGATACCTAATAATATATTTTATTTGTAAGAATAAAATATTTACTGAGTTTTTGTAATAAAATGAAATGTCATTAAGGTAAAATATTGTGACGGCCCAACTAATATTATTTTAGGCTCGTACAGAAAAATTTATGTGGGTACATGTGTGCTACGAAATAAATTAAATAAATAAGTAAAATTCTTTATTCCGGACGTTTCGGCCATAGGGCAAGCCCATCTTCAGTTATCGGTGAATATACAAAATACTGATGAATTTATTACAAAATCGTAAAATTGTATTAGACACGATGATCTGTATGAACTACGTCGATAAAATTTTATGATACAGCATTTTATCAAACCTCCAAATCAAACCGGAGTTGGTGATTTTTTTTTATGTATCCAACATCTTCTTTACATAAAATATTATATTTTATAAAATATTAAGAAAACACTCGCCATGTTTCACAAGATTTCAGCGTCTGAATCAACCTTTCGGCCATCATCAGACATCGGCTATGCTCAGCTACAGGGAATACCCTCAGCTAGTAACCATAGACGCGTTTCGCTCTTCTTAGGGCCAGTTTTACAATCTCTGGTTAAAAATTTAACTGTCAGTTAAATAAACAATATTGAATCAAATTATTGACAGTAATGATAAAACTGTCATTTGACAGTTCATTTCATTTTTGTTTGTTTAACTGACAGTTAAAATTTAATCAGAGATTGCAAAACTGGCCCTTAGAGCTCATCAGTATGGTGTAACTGCCGTCTCTTTGCAGAGACAATAGGGCTGTTGCAAGAATTTTTATATGACTTCTAAGTATTAAATTTGAAAAGATATTGTTCTTTAAAGAGCCTCAAATTTGAAAATATCACGAAATATCCTTTAGATATATTACAATTAATTTTTGAAATTTGGATAAAATTTTGAATGTCACGTGATCAGAAACAGAATGTGACGTCAGAGTACATACATCTTTAGCGGTTCTAAGGTGTCAAGTGTATTGTCAAAGTTGTCAAACAAGTGTCAAATAAGAATCACGACCAGAACTTTAAAGTAAAATATATTATTAATTTATATAATAAATTCAGTTTTTATTTTACCTCAACTCTTTAACACCCCTTATTTCGGTAGCAGTAAAATAATCGTTTTGATATAAATTCAGCCATCATCCAGCTATCGACCTTCGGTTAATTGTCCGATTTAGCTTGAGTGTAATTTGAATTAGCCATTATTACTTTATTATTCATTTACAATGAGCAATGTCAGCGTCAAATGTCAAATTAAAAGATTTTGTTATTAACATGTGACAAACTCTAGCCTACGTTTATTTATATAAATAATATGAATAAACGTAGGTGATGGAAAAACTATTTTCCTATTGGCTATTAATGATGTAATATATGTGCTTCTAAGTCACAGGAGTGGAGGGTAGTTTTTCAGGACGCCAATCTTTTTATTTAATAATTTCCACAAATAACAACAAATTATTAAAATAAAAATTATTACTAAGAAAATCATTCCATAAACTTTCATTTAAAATAGTTTTTGAAAAATGTGAAACAGGCTCATTCCCAACTGAACATGGTGAAAGATATAAACATCTCATAAAAGATAATTGACTTAAGAGGGATATGTACCCACATGCAGAGCCATCTATTGAAGAATCGCCAAAACACTGGCAGCTATTGTACTATTATTATCTTCTTTACATTTGAGTACGATTCATTCCAGAATGTTAAGAGTCCAATGAAAACATCCATCACAGATTTACATTCTACTGGTACAATTTTCCTTATTTAACACAGCATTTAGTAGAGGGGTTTCATCATTCCAAGGACTTTCTTCATTGTACACATACTCACACAGAGAAGACGGCAATTTGAGGGTCATATGTTTCTTATTGGGACTTACGGGCGCAGAGACCGTTTGAAGAGGAGAAACAACAGTTAGCTTCGGTCCGGGGTACAAACTGGGAACGCTGAGACACGACGGCTTGTCGTCTCTGGCCAGAACTGATAGTTGGGAATGGGCAAGAGTAGCTGATGAATTCGCTAGATTTTCAATGCATGGGCAAGATGTGGAAGATGTTCTCAGAGCATCGCTACAGCATTCTAAAGAGTTTTCCACTAGAGATCCACTAGATTTTTTGCATGGACTGTTGTCGTTTATAACTTCTAGTAACGAGTCGTTTCTATGGTGGTGTAGGTGTTCACCGCTGGCAAATCTTAACCTAAATAAAACAAACTTTTTAATAATGAATGAAGATACACCCAAGTGTGAAGTTGAATGATTAAGGATGAAGGAAGGTTTTAAAAAAAAGAAAACCCCCGAAGTCTTGTTCACGCTGTTCTTTAATTAAAACGTGGACCGGTTTCGGTTACTTAGTAACCATCCTCAGCACCGGTTTTTAGATAATTAGATTTTATCAAAACTTAATAAATCTCTCTATTCAATAAATTACAATTAAAAACTGCAAAATCATTTATTTATGAGTTTTAAAAATATTTATTATTTACCTCTTTGGTGATTCCAGACTGGAACATCTGGGTAAGGGACTTCTGATAAAATTGTTTTTATTTTTAAGTGAGCTTCGAGGGACAATCTTCCCGTTGTTAGAGTCTAAAGGCAGTCCGGTTAATCCAGCACGTTTTCGTTGTCGGTTGAGTGATCGTTCGGCGTACTTGTCGATGTTTTCCCCTATGAGCCAGTACGTCATTTGGTCTCCTTTGCCTTTCATGGACACTAATCCTCGTTCAACTAAGTGGTAGCCTCCTAGTTTGGTTAGAAGGACTTTGCATTCTCTGCTGCAGTGGATTTTCAGTGCTGAAAAATTGTACTATTTACTAGGTACTATACTTATTTTGTTCGTCAGTTGTAACACTAAATCTGTTTGTCACCGCCAGGTTATCATGTATCAGTGGTAGATGACACATAATTGTGGAATCTTTTTTGTATAAAAATTTGACTATACTTACGCAGTCCTGAGGATTCCATTCGGCTAGCTGTGTTGACTGTGTCGCCGAATAAGCAGTACCTAGGCATTTTGAGACCAACTACACCAGCGCAAACAGGACCTGCAAGAAATAACAAAATATACAAATTTAATTTCTACATAGAATGGTTAAGCGACATAGCGAAAAAATGCTTAGGGTCTTAAAAAAAACTTAAATTTGTTTTGTTCATAAATGTAAAATTCACTTTTCGGTGGCCTGCCATTAGTTTAAAAGCGCAGGCATAAACATTTCTAGAAAAATAAACAGCCCTCAGCCGTCGACCCTTGGGTGGTTAGCCGGTGTGTATCTGTCATGGTGTCGGATCTTTGGGTGAAAGTGTCAATAAGAAAGACAAGCAGTTTTCTGTAATGAAACATGAGTGGTAAAGCTTACAATAATTCTATTTATTTTACAGGTACAGCGGCCAGGTGTGGATCTCCAGATGCTTGATTGATACGTTTATACACTGTTTGTGTATTTGATATGCATAATATAAGTGAGCTATCCATTTGTATTATTTATTTGTGGCCGGAAACGTGTAGTATTTTCCTAATTATTTGAAAGGTTGTCTGGGACTACCCTTCTTGGTCCATTGAGCTGTGTGGTTCTGAAGGAGTGAGAAACACCAATAAGAAGACTGAGATGCACGAGAGGTCTGGGACCCGGTGATCGTAAGCTTAGCTTTCATACATGTCTGGGACATGTGAAGGTGGCTAGAGTACCTAGTGGAGAAACACCAATACGTGGGAGGGTGTAAGGTTGAGATTAACGATAGGTCTGGGACCTGGTGATCGTAAGCTAAGCTCTCATACATGTCTGGAACATATTAAGGTGGTAAGAGTACCTAGTGGAGAAACACCAATAAATGGGAGGCTGAGATTCACGACAGGTCTGAGACCAGGTGATCGTAAGCTAAACTCCCATACATGTCTGGGACATGGAAAAACACCAATAAGTGAGAGGCTGAGATGCACGACAGGTCGGACCCGGTGATCGTAAACTAAACTCTCATACATGTCTGGTACATGTGAAGGTGGGTGTGGAGAAACACCAATAAGTAGGAGCTGAGATTCACGAGAGGTCTGGGACCCGGTGATCGTAAGCTTAGCTCTCATACATGTCTGAGACATGTGAAAGTGGCTAGAGTATCTATTGGAGAAACACCAATACGTGGGTGGTTGATATTCACGAGAGGTCTGGGACCCTGTGATCGTAAGCTAAACTCCCATACATGTCTGGGACATGTGAAGATCGTAAGCTAAGCTTTCATAATGGGTCTAGGATGGACCTAATACTTATATCCCCTCCTATCTATTTTATTACATAATAATTGAAAATATTTAAATGTATGGAAAGACCCCACGTGTTTGAGTCATCATTAATGAAAATTATTCACACGAAGAACGTTACAAATTATTAAATTATATTAGTTTGTTGCAAATTATATTTTATAATTCGGAATTCATAAATTTTTAAAACCTATTTTCTCAGTTACAAAACGTGTAAAATAAAATGCGATTATTGAATTGGATGACGAATTTAATTTTTATTAAAATTTATTTGAAGCATTATTGGCTTAAATTTGCGCAAAAATAAACAGTTTCTGCACGTTAAGTGACCAAGCCCGGTAGCGTATAGCCATTCCGCTTTACAGTACAGCAGGGATCAGGGAATATTCTACATCGCCTAGGACTTTGTGTTAGTATCTTACGGCGATGGTGCTGCTTTAAATTGAGAGCGGTAAACCGTAAACGCAAATGAGCGAACGACAAGCTTTTGTTCATAGAACGGTTTGAAACCGTCAGCAACCATCAGAGGTATGAGCAATTACATAAAAGCGTTCACAGAGTCACAAATTTCAAACTCTGACTACTAGTTGGATGTTCACAGAAGTTTTCTGAGTCATTGGTGACGGATTGGCAACGGTGAGAATAATTTCCAACTCGGCTGGAAATTTTTAGCTTGAGACATGCGCGTTTATATTTTTCAGAAGTTTTGACTTTCCCACATGTTCGTGTTTGTTTTCGTTTGCAGGTTCTGTGATATTGCTGTTTGATAAAAAATTTATATTTATTATTTTAATAAATACTTTAAGGTGCAAAATAATAAGATACCCTATTAAAATTTCCTTAATAATAGATGACGGAGTCCACTAGAATATTTGACTTTTAAAATGATTCTTCAAATGCAGATGACGATTTTGAAATAATGGCTATTAGAAAAAAACCAAAAAAATGAGGATTATGTTAAAATGGCAATACTCCAGTATTCAGATTTTTTTGAACACTTTCAAACAAATTGCAAATGATATTGCAGTAAGATTTACATTTTCACATTGTTTTTATCTGACGTTTCGCTCATTTCGCAGGTTTGATAACCTCACTTATGGGCCTTGATTTGTTTTTGATTTAATTATTTAATAAAAACACTTTGTGCTGTTACAGTCAGCAGCCTTATTAGTTTATTATTATTTTTAAATAAATCTATTGAAATGTATTTACCTACAAATATAAAAAATAGTGATTAATACATTCTTATATCTACACATGTTTCACATTTTCACCAAAACAGCACAGTGGCCAGGCGAGGCGGCAGCGTAGGTCAATTTAAAATTAAGCGGCAAATTTAATTTATATACTTAACATCTTTCTTGAGTTGAATGTTTGGATTTGGAGGCTTGAGTTTGAAAAGTGTCAGTTTGCATTATAGACCTAGGTTAATAATAAATTATTATTGACCTAGGTTACCATGGTTACAAGCAACCGGTAGTGAAAAACAATTTCTCATGTCAAATAATGGTAAATAATAGTGAGTTCCTAGGCTAGTAGTGAAAAAAATATATTAGTTTGATACACACCTGAGTGTATACCGATCCGTAGCTTGAGCTTCTCATGTCGCATATGTCGGATAGTGAAATGTCGCACCTCGGAGAGCAGGTGAAGAGACATGGTGGCTATCTCGGCGGCGTGCTGCTCCACATTGCGTAGCGGCAATCCGGATACTACCATGTATGCGTCGCCGATTGTCTCCACCTTGTACACGTCGTAGTGCTCGATGATCGAGTCGAAACAGGTGTACAAGTCGTTCAGAAAGTCTACCACCTGTATATAATTCAAAACATAATAGAAAATAAATTTAAACATGTGAGAATTGAAACCGTATAGCCCGGAATTTGTTTTCAGGTAAATAAATGCAGATGCAGAAAACAACGAAACAACGAAAGTAAACCGACTAACACTTATTGGAATTTATGATGCTAAGAAAGAAGAAACCAAGTGCGTTAATATGAAAATGAAAGATATATTCCTCGGGCTGTAATACAAATTTTACCGTAGGGTGTTAATATTAAGTTGTTACACCGAAAAATGGCAGAACTCATTAAAACAATAGTTTTTTTTTTAAAACCCCTCAACAGGATTAAATCCCAATTACTGAGTAGGTTCACATAAACAAACATCCATGCCTTAGTGGGATTCGAACCCAGAACCCCGAGCACACTCATGATTAAGAGGCGTTGCTCTAACCATTGAGCCACCGGAGCCGACATTGTATAACTAGCAGTGGCGTAGCGTGACTTTTTTGGTAGGGTGTGCAGAAAAAAAAATACTAAATCAAAATAAGACACATTTTTATTACCATTTGATTAGAGACAGTTTTGAAACTATTTGAATTTATAGACCCATATAAAATAAAAATAAGAAATGTGGGGTGTAGTAATAACGAAGAAAATAAATTGAATCAAAACACCCAAATAAATTATAGAATTGCAACTTTAAATACTTTCGTGCGTAGCAGAATGCATACTTTAATATCTTCCACCACAGTCAAACCCAACCAGATACACAGCCTAACGTTAGAAAATGTACTCTGATATTATATTTAGTTTTAAATTTAATAGATGGCGCGGGGGACACAGAAATAGAATGAAATGTAGTTTAGAGAACAAAGTGGTGGTATAGTTGACAATATTTTCTTCCTCTGACGTAGCACCAGACTGACTGAGAGGTAGGGGTACTAAGCACAGAACGATGTTGGTTGAATTGACTAACATAAGAAATTGTATTGTAAACTAATAAACTAAGTTCAATTTTTGGCTACTTACAATTATAACACTTTATAGTCATTGCATTCGCAACATTATTTAATGGGTAATATGAATTTAATGGACTATTTAGTAAGAATGGAATACTTTCACACTTTAGCAATTTTCTAAAGTAGTAAGCTAGTAAGGTAATCTCTATATTACTAAATAATACACAAATAAACAGAAACAATAGAATCATATATAATACGTAGCAAGAATTCATAATAAATTAAACAAAAAAGACTTAAAATAAAATATTACTGACTGTTCTTAATTTATGTTTCTTCGTTATCTTATTTACATTTTCTGATTTTGATTCTCCTACACATACTTTATAAATTTTTACTACTATTAATAATTTTAACAAATGTGATTGATGATCATTACAATGGGGGAGTTCATGATTTTTTTATTTTTATATTATGTTATAGTATTTTTAAATGTAGAAATTCCCGATTTTTTTTTTCTTGAAAATTCGGCTTCAAACCCGAGATAAATAGCGGCGAATATTTTACTATGACCCTTCCCGCAAGTGTGACGTCACCGGCCTCACTTCCGGTGCCAGTGATATCATCGACGTACAGAGCACGCATTAATAAAGACAAGTATATGTCCGTATGTCTTAACTTACTTGTTCTGTTTCTGTATACGCGCTACTGTCATACTTTATCAGAGGTTATGTTCTTGTGTTTATATGTTGTTACATTATTATTCTTTCTTGCAGTATTGTTATTATACATACAGGCATGACATTTAATTCAAAGGTTATGTTTGTGTTTATATTTGTTCAAATGTCATTTATTAAGACAACAGCGCCATCTGCACAAAAGGAAATAGCACCTTTGAATCCCGTGACGTCATTGGCGGACGATTTAAATGTATGCTACACTTTTACGTAATTAAAAAAAAAGTGTTACAATAAAATGATATTTTTTTATATTTAATAATACACTAATACGATTAGAAACAGTTATAAATAAATCTTATCTACAAATTTAATATAAGTGAACTCCCCCATTATTGCCAAACCAAACTGAGAATCTGATTTTGGTTTGGTTCTTGATTTGCAAGAATAAATTATAAAAAAATATGTTGTGACCAGCGCAATACCTCTCGTCATTTCCATTTTATGTTACATAAGTATTGTATTGCACTTCGCTATCGAACCGTCGTTTTATAACAAAAACATTACAAAACTTTACCCAAATATTGTTTTTATTGTATTTAACATGTCTTCTGCATACATACAATTCTAATTATATCTATTTTTCATTGTATGAGGAAGTTCCTAAATGTCAGAGATTCTTCCAATTCATAACAAGATTGTCGGTATTTCTTATGGATATATGCATTACTTACAATTTTAAATATTTAATTAATAAAACAACAAGAAAGATTAAATGTACTTCACAGAAAAAGCTTTCAGAATGTCACTAGATCTGTTGTTTTTTGACACTGACATCTATCATTTACAAACTATGTTATAAACATTTGAATTTGTCAACTGGTTTCCTTAGTACCTTGGCCTCTGCGATTAGATTATTCTATATATTACAGTGCCTTTATCTCTAAATCTATACAAGATATAATAAAAAATTTAAATGTATCAGATGTAGAATTTTATGTTCGTGAATAATAGTAATAAACAGAAATTTTCAAAAAATAATATTTAGAAGATTTTTTTAAGGAAACTATTACTTCCGGTTGTCCAATTCTTACCAAAATCTAATCAGCTCTTTCCAGGATTGTCAAAAAAAAATTTTACTGCAGTTTCCTCAATCTGACATTCCTTTGAAGAGCTGATTAGATTTTGGACAACCAGTTTCTTTGAAAAAATCTTCTAAATATTATTTTTTGAAAATTTTTGTTATTACTAATATTAAAAAATATAAAAATCTCTATCCGATACATTTAAATTTTTTATTATATCTTCTATGGAGTTAAAGATAGAGATTTTTTTTTTTACTACTTTCCAAGATTTTATTTATTTAAAAAATTATATTGTGATATTCCCTAAATGTTTATTCAGCCATTATGTTTATAAGATGTTTAAATAACTATTTATTTACCATCATATAATTAATAACTTTAACAAGAATTTGCTCAAAATAATTTAATAGAAATCATCACCCGTCAGGGAGATGTGGCTCGAGGCTCGCTCGCACCTTCCCCAGATTACAGTTGCCCAAGTAAAATATCACACAATTTATTTACCCGACTGGGCGGTTGTAATCTGTAGTTACTGCACTAACGCCGTCTAGAACAATCGTGATAACTACTACAAATAATCGGGCTCCTATGCGCTGGCTGGCTGAGTATCTGGTTGGGTTTGTCTGTGCTTCCACCATTCTAGGTTCAAATGCTCAGTTGAACACTCGCATGCTTTACCAGTGTATTATGTATCCCCACCATAGTACTAGCCGCTCGCTCCCTGCATGTTCTAATGTTAGCTAGACTGGTCGTTAGAATTTCTTTTTGAACCTGGCTTTGCGTTTGGTATACATATAAGGCGATCAGAAAATAAAAACTAAGTATCTGTGTAATATTTTCTATTTAAAATGAGTTTTAGTATAAAATGCATATAAATAGAAAATATTTTTAATTTATTTTTTATTTTCCTTACTTCTGGGTGTGCGGAGAACACCTTGAACACTATGACGCTACGCCACTGATAACTAGTGCTGAAAGTTGGATATTTCACACGCGTGTGAAGTTTGAGTTACAATCCGACGACCACAAAAAAAAAAAAACAATATCAAATTTACATAAAAATATTGAAACAGATTATGTTAACATCATTGCTATCAGAATTCGCCAAAAATTATGTTCAAATCTGATAAATCAGGGTCCAACCTTCTTAATCCGTGTAAATTCAGCAAATTATCTGCAACTGTCAAATTTTTAAATACAAATTTTTAGGTTAGCTCGCTCAGTTATCGCAGGGTGTGATAAAATCATATCACACAGTTGCGGACGCATCTGATTGGCTAACGAGCTTTCATATCACTAGCATTGCTAGTGATGTGCAATGACCAACTTTCAGTAATAATTTACCGTGTGAATTTATGAATTTTTCGTAGTGGCCGTCGAAAAACAAATTTTCTTTGTTCCATTTTCTGATAATTATTGGAGTTATTTTGTGTTTTAAAAAATCGTCGTAACTCCCTTATTTTAAGAACTATTGAAAAAACACAAAAATCAAAATTACCTTTCGGTTCTGTCAAACATTTGCATTCACAATCATTTTTTATTTTTTCAAACAACAAAATGGCGATCGATCAAAAATTTCAAAACAAGATTTTTGATAACCATTCCATCGATTTTCGAAAGTAAAACTTTTATAAAATCCCTCAACTATCTATTACATTATTTGTCCTAAACATTTTTTCATTCTATCCAAAAAGAGTTTTTATTCATTTACTTGACTTGTAAAACAAAAAATATTGTCAGCAGTAGTTCTACCATCGGTTAAACGTTGACAGCTTACTTAATAAAACCCACCATATGATCAGTGGCGGATCTATGGGGAGAGTAAAAGGGGTAAAATTACCCATTCAAAAAAAAAAAAAAAAAAATGAAATTGTATGTTTTTTGAAATATTGACAAAAATGCAAAAAAATAGTATTCCTCAAGGAACTACGAGAAACATTACTTGCAGTTTAAAAATACCGGAAATATTAAGACAAATGTTAGAATTAGACATTACGCGTGTCCCACCTTGTGGGTTAGCAAAAACCCGAAAACAATAGTAACAATAAGAAAAGGGATAAGAGTGAACTCCGCTGACTCACTTCACACTTTAACACCATTCTTCTTTCGCCTTGTCTACAATCATCATAGCATTCATACATAAGAACATATTAAAGTGACCGATTTTCGGTAGTGAATAACCGCATCCGGACCACAATAATAGTTACGCAATAATCATCCTTCCCGTACCTACGGGCACTTATTACAGAAATCGTCAAGTTTCTATCCCAGATTTGTCTGGCAAATGGGCAAATGTGATTGATAACCGTTTTTAAAGACACTTGCTTGAGAAGTATGGAAAAACTGAGTTATGGGTTCTACAAGGTAAAATGAATCATAATAAAACAATCCAAACTGGAAATTTTCTTATCTAGGCGATGAAAAAAGTCTTCTCACAAAAAAAAGCAAGTCCGATTTTTATTCCCGGGACTAAATTTTTGTGTTCTTATACAAAAAAAAATAATAATATAAAATGCAAGTTATATCATTACCTCCCACTCTCAGACTAGATCCGCCCCTGCATTCGGTTTGAGTTTTATGAAAAAATGAAATATGAAGACGTGAGAAAACAGGAAAAGTAATAGGTAAGTAAAAAGTGGAACTAATTTTCTGCATATCAAAACACAAAGAGGAAATATAGAAGGAAATTGCATTCAACAACTTACCAGAAATTGAATTTCTGAAGGAAATTACGAGCAGAAGAAAATGGGAAAACATTCTAGGTCGAAAATTGAATAACAAAAGAAAAATGCAACGAATTTCAAAGGCGGCGACAATGAAGTGCAGTTTCTTATTTGTTTTGTCGTTTGTGTCGGCACTTGCATTTTAATGAATTATATGTACATGGTACATATGCGTATTCAGGGTTAGTTAAAAGTATGGAGACGGCGATTTATTGTCGTTAATTTTCATTTTAGGAAATGTTCAATATATAAGTTTTTTAAGAAATTGTGATCTACATTTGAGAATACTCGAATATTTTTTTCTTCAATTGTTTTTGAGTTACGTTTGTCTGGTGTTTTTCCTTGTAAAAATATTATTAAAATAAATTGAAAAAAAAAATAGTGTTGTAAATAGAAAAAAACGCTCTATCGAATGGTAGAGTAAAATTAACAGGTTCCCATTTAAAAAAATTACGCGGACAAGCGTAACTCAAAAACTATTGAAGAAAAAAAAATTCAAGTATTCTCAAATGTAGATCAAAATTTCTTAAAAAAGCTTTTGTATTGAACATAATTTCCTAAAATGAGTATTAACGACAATAAATCGCCGTCTCCGTACTTTTCACTAATCCGGTATGAGTAGCTACGTATAGATTACTGGCTGGGGCAAAATTAACTAGGATTGTTATAAATTTTTTTACACCTTGTAGGTACTTTTATATAGAGTACGGGATTCAAGCATGAAAAAAAAAAAAAGAAACCGAATTCAGCTGGATCACGTCGATTATAGTTTTTAAAAATATATACATTACTACGTGCGATTCATCTTCCCACTTTCATTTGTATTGACATGTGTCATTGGAAAATTTGACAGTGACAATGACACATGTCATTGCAGTTTGGACATTTGACTTATGTCAATATAACTAGTTAAATCAAGTGGCCAATACCCTTCTCTAACAACCATTGTTAGTGTTATGTTAAAGTTTACCTAGTAGCGTATTTTGTGTAAATATTCATTCAAGTTTTGGTTTTGATAGAATAAACATCTAAATCATATTTTTTATCAGTGTTTCATTTTTAATTTAATGTTTTACAATTTAATTTCAAATTATTTTTACATCTTGTAGCGGCTGATCCCGCTACACATTTGTTTTTCAGTTATAACGTCATCACAAAAATATTTATATGATAAATTCCAACGACTAGTTTTTAACCAATCATGATGCAAAACACTTGAAAATTCAACCAATGGGAACAGTATTATACTGATAAAACCTCGTTACCCCGATAAAACCCCGTTACCCCCGATAATTTTCCGCTACCAAGTAAATAAACAGTTGTTATTGTTTATAACTGTCAGTGTGACAATTAATGTGTCAAGTTTCATTTTGCGTTGTCTTTGGAATTTATCTCACCAAATACCACACGACCTCTCAGATTTTCTCAGATAAACTTTTATTTTAAGCACTCATTTTTTTGCTTTTAAACAAAATCACCTAAGCAAACTGACATTAGGTAAAACCCCTCCTCCTTCGGAGTCGGGATTTACCATGCAGTTTGGTTTCGTGTTTGTTGCTAAGCAAAAAAAAATCGTGCAAAATAAAAATTTATCCATAAAATCAGGAGGTCTTGTGATAGTACTTCTGATAATCCGATAGTGATTTTTCTTCCCTTTATGATCATATAAATAAATCATAAAGGTGCATAACAAAAATTCTGAGAAAATCGAGCTGAACATTTAATACGTAATAATGAATAATTAAGATACCTTGACAAAAATTTTCATCTAGCCATTTGTTTCATATAAGCATTCTGTCAATCTTCAATGCTCTTGCCATAATTATTGTAGCTTACTGTTGAATTCTAATAATATTCCACTAAATTATCATGGTCATGGCTAATTTAACAATGTTTTTATCAAGATATCTTGATTATTCATTATTACATATTAAATGTTCAGCTCGATTTTTCTCAAAATTTTTCTTATGCATCCTTAGGATTTATTTACATGATCATAAAGGGCAGAAAAATCACTATCGGATTCCACTACTAAAAATCTATGTTGTCCTTCATTTTTTTTTTTTGTGATGACATAACTGAAAAACAAATGAAAATCGCTCTAACTCAAATACTATCATTCAGAAAATTCTGAAACCTTGTATTTTTATCCTATTCTAATATGAAAAGAAGCCATTAGATTTTGGTGTAAATCGGATAACCGGAAATGGCACTTTACCTGAAGCTCTTAATGGTTTTTCTTCAAAAATATCATTAAATGCCATTTTTTCGCATTTTATGTCTTATGACAATTAAAGATTATTGAATTTTCTACAGGAATACATTAATACTTTTTCTATATATTTTGCAGATAAATTTAATTTTTTTTTTATTAGTCCCGAAGCCTAAGATAAACACAATTCCTTTGTTACACAGTTCATATTTCAAATGAATGTAACTTACAGTAAATGTCACTGTCAAAAAATTTATCACTTCAAATTAATAATAGTGACATTTTAAAAAGAAAATAGTAAATAAATCAATAGTTTTATGCAATGGAACAGTTTGCAGCGTTAGTAAATACGTAAGTATGTATTTAAATTAATAAAAATGGATAGGAAAGTGTGACGAAGGAAGATTGTTGCGTAACTATTATTGTGGTCCGGATGGGGTTATTCGCTACCGAAAATCGGTCACTTTAATATGTTCTTATGTATGAATGCTATGATGATTGTGGACAAGGCGAAAGAAGAATGTTGTTAAAGAGTGAAGTGAGTCAGCTGAGCTCTTACTCTTATCCCTTTTCTTATTGTTACTATTGTTTCCGGGTATTTGCTAACCCCCTAAGTGGGAAACGAGTGATTTTATGTATGTATGTATGTATGTAAAAATTAAATAGCGGGAGGTTTTGTGTTGGCCACATCAGATTTTTTTTTTATGTTCCATACTTTAATTCCACACTCTATGTCCGAAACTTATTATTAGATGAGTTATGAGAGATACTAAAATTAACAGAGCAGGTCATGACTGGAAGAGGAGGCCTTTCGCACTCTCGATATCATAACATCAAATTAAGTATGTTACCTGAAGTGGCGTGCTGACAGCCGACATCTCGGTGAAGCCAACAATGTCGCTGAAGTATATCGTGACGCAGTCAAAGCTTTCAGCTTCCACTTTGTGACCTTTCTTCAGCTGCTCTGCTACAGGTCTGGGAAGCATTTCGTATAACAGTGCCTCTACAACAAACATATATACAGTATAGTGATTTTCCAATGAAGAATGACTTTTGTGGAATACCCTGTAATTAGTTTACAAGTATTCAAATAAATATTTAATATCTATACATTCCTTATGGAAAAACTTCAAGCCGAAAAATACAAATATCAAATTACATATACAAGTAATATAAAAACAGAAAATGTAAATAAGAGATATGTAAGCTTATATTCTTATATTCTGAGATGAAATATTTCATCTTCTCTTTGAAATTGATTCTTACAAATGGGAAAACATTTACTCGGAGCCAGCTGGGGAAGACGTTTATAAATGTAAGTGATCCGTTCGTTCGCCACTGCTCGTTTTTTAGAAGCGAAATAATGCAACAAGTTGTAGTAATAGCAAGCAAACGTTGTAATACCGACAAACAATATTTCGACAAGCTTCAACATAGCGCACCGTGTAGTATTTACAAGATGTAAATTCTGACTACTAGTCAGTGGCGGCTGGTGATATCTTTGTATGGTAGGGCACAAAAATTTAAAAAAGTAAAAAGAGTATATTAAATTATTTAATCTTTAAGATACAGAAGCCATCTTCGTAATTAAATGAGTACTAGACGATTACAATTCAACAATAACAGGTTACCTCGGAAAATGCCGGACATACTCGGACATCTTCGTTTAAATTGGGCTGTGCCCGGAACAGGCTTAATGCAGTCATATGCAGCTTCGCGCGCTTAGCTGCTATTGGTCAAAATTCGAGTAAAAATAGTGGGAGACCGGGGCAGAAACATTTGTGCCCTAGCTTCTTATAGCAGCATATCGGTACGTGCACACGTCAGTATATAGGCTATCTAGCTATCGGCGGTGTAGTAAGAATTGCATAATAATGAAAGTAAATAAATAATAATTAATGTATTTTTAAAATGTATATGTACTCGCTTATTTCTTTTTTTCTTGTCTTTTTATTTGGTAGGGCTGCGCCCTTGTGCCCTATAGCACGAGCCGCCACTGCTACTAGTTGTTTGTCATTCACAAGAACATAAATTTCAGAGTTCATTTGCATTCATGTTCATGATATCATTTTATTTCAATCTGTCTTTGTTCTTACCCCATGTTTTCGACTTTTATAATGGGGTATTCCGACATTTTTTAAAAATATTTTTTTACATTAGTACAGACTAGTAGGACTCTGAATATCTAACTTTGAGTAAGAAAATGTATGCATCACATGAGATATGAGTTTTAAAAAATTTCATCGCAATTCAAATTTTCTTATCATGGCGAGCTTATGACGTCAACTCGATGGTGACATCTGCAACGAACTTCAACGCCTAAATCCACATGTTCATAACAGCCATTTGCTTGTTTACATATGATTTTAGTAGCAACGTGTATTTAAATGTTTGTCCTGTGTTTGTTTATGGTAAAAATAGGAGTAATAATTATAAAGTGGACGAAATGTCGATCAAGAAATATACCCGCGCATGTTAACTACTGGCACCAGCTGTGTTTTTAAACGAAAATATTTACTTTGAAATGAGCAACAGATTATCAACTTGACGTCACAAATTTCAAGGACGTTTCTAGAGCTGTAAAAATTCCCATTTTGTAACATTAAGTTATGAATTAAAACTTTTTATTAAACATGTTTTATTATATTTTTCTACTATATGGAGATGGAAACTATAGAAAAAAATCTGTTGTGGCCAGCACAAGACCTTCCGTCAATTCGATGTATTTTGTACAAATCCCATACCAAAAAGTCCTTGGAACAGATTCTATATAATACCATGTAAAATCGAACACGAACACATACTATTTTTTACAAATTCTATACCAAAAGTTGATTCGAAAAGGTTCTATAAATCCAATAAAATTATAACATAAATATACACTAAGTAAAATGCACTAGACACTTCCTTCATTTCTTCTTTCCCCTATTTTATTAGGGGTCGCTGTTTCCTCTTCTCTTCCACTCATTCTTGTCCAACGCATCACACAGTCCTTTCTTTCTCAAGGCTTTTGCGATACAGTCCTTCCGTCTTCTCTTTGGCCTTTCTCTGCGTGTCACTTGCGAGGAACACTATGCCATATCAATTTTAGATCCTATACGCTCCATATTTGGATTTGCACTTCCAAATGACATCTGTCAATTAGAATTTTTTAATATATCATCTGTTTCCATGATAAATACCAAAGCAGACTAATTTTTGAAAATTAATTTCTTTATAACGCTTTAAATCTACATCTATTGATTATGAAGGAAAAAGTATAATAAAATCATATAGAGAAGAGTATTTTCTTTAATATGTATAATAACAAAATGTCAAAAAATAATATTTAACTGCGTTTTTTTAGGAAAAACTGTTAAAAACTTCAAATAAGGGTACTTCCGGTGGAGTAATTATAACCAAAATCTAATCAACTCTTCATATGGTTGTACAGAAGAGGAATACGAAAGAATTATAATTTTTAGAATTGTAGTATTGGAGTTATCGTCGGAGAAAAATTTGTCACACACGGACACACACACACACGGACACACACACACACATACAGACATCATCTTAAAAATGGTATATTCGTATTGTAGGGACCCTAAAACGTGCTTATTCATTAAAAACTCACCACCGAATTTTTTGACCAAAGACAATACCTTCCTTACCTAAAGGTGACGGAAGGTAAAAAGTTATTATTTTGCATTAATTCCATATCACCGGAATACCCCATTCTTAGAATAAATTGTTTTTCACTATTCCTTCAGACGTAATTCAGCATTTTATACTTATTTATTCATAGTTTATGTCCAATCTGTATTTGCTATACTAGTTCTTAGAACCGGGTTCGATCCCGACTGACGCCAAATATTTCCAATTTTAAATGGCACAAAAGTGACCCCTGTGGTGCACTCTCCACGCCAGCTATGAGTGCCCGTGAGGTGACGCCAGGTAAGCGCCCACACGGTAAAATATATCGTCGTGTTGTAGATACTGGCACACCCAGAAATGGGTAATATGCCGTGATGATATATATATATATATATATATATATATATATGTATATTTATTTAAATGACATTCTGGAATATTCGTTGTTCTTTTGTTTAAAAGTCCTAAGTCAGCATTATGATCCCTCCAACAACTTCTGTTGGCCCGGGGGTGCAAGATGAAGACAGGTCGGGAAGGCAAGTGTGAAGCCAGTATAGAATATAGAAGTTAGTCGTTGTTAGTTGTTGTTAAGAGTAAGAGTCAACTAGACATGAAGTAGAGTAGTAAGAAACCATCAATGTAGAACATCGTAGATTTAATAAACCACTACTAAATTAAATAACTGACTTTTGCTTAAAAGAACCTACAAATAATTCAGCTTGCCAATTGAAGAAGCCCGTGACGCTATAGGGAGGTAGCACTCTGCGGTAAGTCTACGAACGTGTTCTAACTTCTAACACACGTAGTGTGAAAAGTGTTCGATTGATAGTACTACTTTGATTGATAACTTCATTTCATGTTGAAGTATGGATTAAGATTAAGCCACCAAAAATGTTTTGATGAATTAAAAAGATGTTTGGACGCGGATCATGTTCAATAATTTATTGAATCGGAATCGGTTGAAATATAGGGGTTATTTATATTTACACTTTGTACTTCGGCGTGTACTTCTAAATTGTGTCAACTTCATAGGCAGGATATGTACAGGGTGGAATAAATTCGAGTACCTCATATGAAAAACTTATTATGCACGCAACAGAAAATTGATGAATGTCTTTATGGGTCAACTTGGGATTGAATGAAACACACGAAAACTTTTACATAACCTACGTGCCAACTTCATGGGGTAGATTTGCGAAGTCGAGAACTGCATAAGTCGTAATTTGAAGAAGGCTATGTAAAAATTTTCGTGTGTTGAGACCCTAGCCGTCAACTTTTTGAGACAACTTTAATAGGCATCACTGGAATTTTCGATCGCCTTTGATTTTAAGCTACAAGCTAAAACTAGATTTTTGTTCATTTTGAAAATACCTCATATCTCGCTTATTATAAAAGATAAAGAAAAATGTTAAGATATTTTTACGGTTTTTTACCTAATATAAAGTGCTATAATTAGATTTTTTAAAATTTAATAATTCTCGAGATATCCAGTATATATTTGTTTTAAATTATTGTACAATTTTAAATAGAGTTCTCAAGTTTTCGATGTGATTTACTTATTAAATAAAAATAGTTTATAGGCACCATTCAGTAATTTTGAATTCTTAACCGATTTCAAAATAAATGTAATACTTATCTCGTCATTGAAGTTTCATTTCAAGACGCATTATGGTTATTTGCATCGGCTACGCCTCGGCAAACAATCTCCATATTTTGTTTTGTTGGTTTATAAATTGTTGAGGTTTGTCGATATAGCAACATGTGACTTGTTTCCAAATAACTACGAACGAAGTATTTGGTATTCAAAATCAGATTACAAGAAGAAATATTAAATTTAATGATAAATATCCTCGGAATTTCGAAGGATTTCATGCTTTAATTAAGCTTCTAAACGTTGTTATTAGTCTTCTTATTTTCTGCTTGATATTTCAAGGATTATTAAACATATTTCAGCTTGCCTTTTTATTAGGATTAAATATTGACTGTAATTTGAATTTGTGGCTTTTCTGATTTTCGTTATTGTCTAAATTAATTAATCCATTAATTCAAATTCAAATACTCACTTATTTTCATTGGAGCAGGATTTAGATAGTTATAAAAGGAGACAAGGAGGGATACAAAATTAGGAAAAAGAATCTGAAATAAAGAGATTTTTAATTCCCCAATCCAGTGGACGGATGAGCTCTGTGAATCCACACAATACATAAATATTGCTGCAATTTTTACTTTTCGCTAAGAGAGATATTGGAGTCATGCTAAAAATTACAGGGATGTCTGTATGTATGTGTGTGTGTGTGTGGGTGTGTGTGTGTGTGTGCGCGCGCGCGCGCGTGTGTGTGTGTATGTATGTATGTATGTGTGTGTGTGTCTGGATGTTGGAAAGACGATTCCTGAAAAACTATAATATTTAAGACCTGTTTTACTATGTATTCCTCAATCTAGCATTAATGAGAAGAGCTGAAAAGATTTTAATAACAATTGGACAACCGGATGTGGTAGTTCTTCTAAATATTATTTTTTGAAAATTTTTGTTATTACAAATATTGAAGAATATAAAATTCTCCATCTAATACACTTAAAAAAAATCTGTTGTGGCCAGCCAGGGTTGCCAATTTTTCAAAATTACAGAAAAGGACATTTTTTTCGGCAATCTTTTTCTGAATTATGCGTAGGATTTAAAATTTATGAGAAAAAAATGTGCCGCAGGCGATTTTTTGAAATTTTCAAGGTCAAACGTGTTTTAATGCAAAGTTAGATAATATAGAGGTTTTTTAACAATAAAGCATATTTAACAAATTCTTAAAAAATTGAAATCAATATTTTATAACGAAAACAAGCAAAACACAATAAGGTTGATAAACTAATATAAAATGTAAACGAGTAATATCTGATCCGGATAGTATTTAGATGAGCATGAGAGTAACAAAATTGACAAGTCAACATTAGTTAACCACAGATATTTCTAACTCTTAAGGTCTGAAGTTATCATCAAACACCAAAGCATATATCTCTGCGTCTGCTACCGCCAGTGACCTCTATATACAAAATGGACCGGCGGCTTGAATAACTTGCGTGTATCCACCGAGAATACTACCCGCCTGACTGGTGGGGTGTCTATCTCTCTCTAACTTTCGTGTATAGTTGGACCAAGCAGATATGAGAAAATGTATTTAAGCTTTCTTCTTCATGTTCATCGTTAATTCGTCGTACTGGTACTAGCTGACGCATGCGTACTTCTCACTGTTAGAAAGAGATAGCCACCCCACCATGACAGTAGAGTGGATACAGCTCGCGCCGTTGTAAAGAGATAGCAGTCGCCGGTCCATTTTGTATATAGAGGTCACTGGCTACCGCTACCTTTTAGAGGAGACTGTGTTAGTAGATAAATTAGTACCAATACATCAATAATTCAAAAATTCTATCGTTATTTCATTCCATTACATAAAATGTGAAATAATTATTTCATTTTCATATTTATAATAATAAGAAAAATATTATTAATTATCAAAATTTACTATAAAAGGACAAATCGCGTCCTTTCCTGGTTTAAAAAAGGACAAGGACAAAATATGCTCAAAAAAGGACAGTCCTTTCCAAAAAAGGTCAGTTGGCAACCCTATGGCCAGCACAAAACCTTCCGTCATTTCGATGTATTTTGTACAAATCCGAAACCAAAAGTTCCTTGAAAAAGATTCTATATATCCTGTAAAATTGTAACACGAACTCACTATTTTTTACAAATTCCATATTGCATGTTCATTTGAAAAGATTCTATAAATCCAATATAATTATAACACGAATGTACATTCTGTAAATTGCACTTCACACTTCCTCATTCCTATCCAACGCATCTTCTTCACACAGTTCTTCCTCTCTCAAATATTCTGCTACACAGTCCTTCCATATTCTCTTGACACTATGTCACTTATGTTACTTTCTGATTCTATACTTTCCACTTTGGTTTTGCACTTGACACTGACATCTGTCAATTAGAATTTTTTAAATATGTCTGCTGTTTCCATAATTTTTGCAAAGTTGACTGAATTTTGAAAGTTAAGAAGTTAACCTCTGTTAATATCTCTATAACTCTATATCTGTTGAATATGAAGGAAAATGTATAATCAAATCGTATAGAGAATAAGATTTTCTTTCATATTAATGATCATAAAATGTCGAAAAATGATATTTCACTGCGTTTTTTCCAGAAAAATTGTTAAGAACTTCAAATAAGGGTACTTCCGGTTGACCATTTATAACCAAAATCTAATCAGCTCTTCATATGGTTGTAAAGAAGAGGAATACGAAAGAATAATAATTTTTAGAATTGTAGTTTTGAAGTTATCGTCGGAGAAAAATTTGTCACACACACACACACACACATACAGACATCAATGTAAAATTCCTTCCTTATCTAAAGGTGACGGAAGGTAAAAATAATATATCTTCTACGGATTTAGAGATAAAGAAAATATATAGAAAAATCTGTTGTAATAAATCGCACAGTCCAGTCTAAACTAAGGAAACCATTTGTCAAATTCAAATGTTTGTATATAAATATCAGTGTTAAAAATCAACAGTTTTCTGACATTACTGAAAACTTTTTCTGACAAGTAGGTATATTTAATATTTCTTATTGTATTAAATATTTCAAATTGTAGGTAGGTATGTATATTAATAGTAATAGTACATATATCCTTAAGAAATGCGCGTCAATTGGAACATCTTGAACATTTTAGAAGAGTACGACAAGATTCCTTATAGAATAAAATAATAAATATAATTAGAATTATTTGTGTGTATAAGAAATGTTAAATTCGATACTTAAGTAACAAAACGGAATAGACGAGAGTTATTGTGCTGGCCACAACAGATTTGTTTTTAAAGAAAAATTATGGGATAGTTAATTATAATATATATATATCCCGTTAAACGGGAAAAGTGTTTTTAGATATTATTATTTTTTTTTTATATATAAGACTGTTGTGTTGCGGACGTTTGATGTTTAATATGCTGAAGTAACTCCATAGAATATTCCAGTAATTGTCAAGTCTTTAAAATAAATGATCCGCAATTTTCTTTACTTTCTCTGACACCAGCTATTTCAAAGTCGCTCGTGTCTTTGCATTTAAATTTATTTATTTTAGAAGGATGAAGCAATATATTCGTGTTAAAGAAGGATATTTTATTAAAAGTGATACTCACCAGTCTTCTTTTTCTCCTCTTGTAATTGGTCTGTTCTCTCGTCTACTAGCACTTCTAAATTATTAGCGTATTTCTCCATCATCGCCATCATGTTGTCGAAAATATTTGGCTTCCTAGAACATTTATACATTTGTTCCACATGTCAATCAAACTCTGAAGCTGCCCTTTCAGATTAGCTTTTTTCATTTCACAAAATTATTTGATGAAAAACCACGACTCTGTAAATTAAAGGGAATCTGCGAACTGCATTTCAATAAAAATTCCAGTGCACTCTAGTTAAATTAGTGCACTTCCTATTTCATTGGTCTTTAGCTATAGATAATAATTCGGCCTGTTTACATTTTGAACAAATTATAAAATCTATACAAATGGTTAGAAATTTCTACAAAATTCTTTCGGCTACTTTAAATATAGAATTAAAACTTTAAAAAACTGTGGACCAAATGACGGGTGATAATAGTTCGACCGGCAATTTCGTAAAAATACCCTGCAAGACATATGGGACAATACACACAGAAAAATGTGCATGGCTTTAGAGATACAATGCCTAACAGAAAGTTGGTATTACTAATAAAAGCGATGTAACCCAATATTAAGACGATCCTAGCAACGAGGCAATAGGGTATTCTACTATAACAAAAAAATAAGAAAATTTTCAATTTCACTTAAAGTATGGCTCAATAAATAATAGGTAAAACAATGAAAACATTTTTTAAATAATTACTTTACGAGATATTTGCTAAAAGGGGAAATTGACGTCATACAATTGTTATCTTTCTCTCGAAGCGTACCCAGAGCAGTGTGTATGAGAAAGACATGTATAGGGGGAATTATAGTGACTATATATACGTAGTGTGGCCAATAGGGGGATCGATTTTGATTGGTCGGCGCGAATTTGCCTAAATATGGCGGATATTATGCCGACAAAGTGACATTTTGAGATTTGTTACGTGAATTGAAGGTAATTATATTATATTTATGTTTTAGATGGTGCAAATAATTAAATTACACGTGTATTTGAATATTTATAACAAAGTAATATATACATATTTTTTAAAATCACATCTTTTTTAGGTTAACTGTCAAAATTACTAAAAATGTCTAATATTAAGGTATATATTTTAGATGCCTGGTTGCGTGGCGGTTGGTTGTGAAAACAGTTCTTCAAAAGGGTTTAAAATGAAAATAAATATTTTGTTTCCATTTAATATGCTCTTTCATTAATTGTTTATCGAATTTTGTTTCATCATATGAATTCAAATTTCCCGCGCATTTTGCCTAAATATGGCGGCGGTTGGCCACACTATGTATATACAGTCACTATAGGGGGAATTATAGTGACTGTATATACATAGTGTGGCCAATAGGGGAATCGATTTTGATTGGTCCGCGCGAATTTGCCTAAATATGGCGGATATTATGCCAAGTTCAAATGTTGTTTACATCAGAAAAGTGAAATTTAAGATATTGTTTGTGAATTATATCTGAATTTAAAGTAATTATACTATATTTATAATTCCAATACTGTAAATAATTAAATTATGTGTATGTGTAACTCAAAAGTGTTTGATTATGTTAAGTGCGTTAATACAACTCGATACAAAGTTGTTATTAACACGATTTGTATTAATATGTTTCTCTATACTAAACAATGTACAGTTAATATACATATAGTAGTTATAAGTACAAACGGATATTTCTTTTAGTCTCGTTATATTTGAAATAATAATTGTGAAGGTAAGATCATTTTATTTTTCTGTTCTGCCGATATCTAATTTCGCTGATTTACTATTAAAATTTAGTATAAAAAAGAAAAAGAAATACCCTGCCAACCAGATAATTTTCTGGCATTGTTCTCTTGCAAATTAAAACTGTAAAATTGCTGATTACAACAAAGGATTTTGATCATAACCTAATAATACTGATTACAAGAATGTATCTAACACAGGAAATTTCATCAATATTTTAAAACTAGCAGTTTTCGAAGAATCAAAAGTATAGTTTAAATTTGAAAGCGTGTGTTAATTTACAAATTAAATATTATGGGAGGCGTATGTACATATTTATTATTTGTATGTAAATATTTGTATAATTAGAAATGAATTATACAAAAAATATAATATAATACCTTTATTTGTAATTCAGTGGTGTATTTCGAAATAAATAATATTACGTTTGCAATTTATATGATATTTCATTAATTGTTTATCGAATTTTGTTTAGTTATCGCATCATATGAATTCAAATTTCCCGCGCATTTTGCCTAAATATGGCGGCGTTTTGCCACACTATGTATATACAGTCACTATAGAGGGAATGTGACGTTACACTGATTTCTCGAAAATAAAATACTGTTAAACTAGGAACAATTAAGATTCTTTAATACTATGAATTGCTTCAAAACTGAATGAAGTTTTAATTAAAATAAAAAAAATTGAGTGGAATACCCCATTGTTGCGCTCAAAAATATGCAGATGATTTGTCCAGGAGACACAGTACATAAAACTAAAACTAATTTCGTTTGTGAATGTGCCATAAAGGAAACAATTTTTTTTGTCATAGTCTATACAACTTTCACAAAATTATGCGACCAGTTGTGCTGCCACCTGCAAAAGTTTGGCGTGAACGTTCCCATTTCACTTATTATGCACGCTGTTTTCCAATCTTCAACTACTAATTAAAACCACTAACCATAACTACTAACACAAACCACTAATTTCGTGTTGTGAATGAGGCTTGAAGTGAAGCATTTAATGAAATGAAAATGCTCAGAGTTGAGCAGATTAGCATTTGCATTTTGCATGACTGCTTTGATGAGATGTAGTAGTGAAGTGAAGTAGTCTCGACTGAAGGGTACTCACATGCCTTTCCGAAGAGGGCGCAAACGAGTCCTCACTGTCTTGAAATCCGGGCGCTCGTCCGGAGCCTCGGCCCAACATTCACGAAGGCAATCGCGCACAAAGTCGAAGCTGGTCTCTAGACATTCATACTGAGGTCTGTAACCACAAAACAGACATAATTAATAGTATGTTTCAAGATACAGAGGAATGTTATCAGTTCACTCATGATGGGACTGGTTACATATCTGCGGAAAATTATTTATCCATTTTAGTGTAAAAAGTAGTGATTTTTGTTACAGTTAAAAGAATTTAAAAAAGTGCACAGTCCGCTTCTTTTTCGGAACACTTTAAAACACCAATTGTAATTTGTTTCGAATTATAATTATCGGTTTTTAGTAAATAAAAACATCGATCTTGGTATAAACTCATGTTTTCGATTTAAAATATCTGATGTGGACACCACATGACTTCCTTGTACGCCTGTTATACTATACATATTTTGTTAATAATTAAAATACCGTGAGTATTTTTTAACGTGAAACATTGGATTTGTCATCCATGGTTACGACTTGACATTTGATTGACAGAAATGTATTTGCCTGTCCCATTTAAAATGAAACAGGGAACGAATTTGACATTTGACAAGACGTCAGTGGAGGTTTTGTTTAAATAATTCTACCTACTTTCTAAATTAAATTTAGTTGTAGAAAAAATATTGTGTGCACCTGGTTCCCGAGTGATTTTCTGACAATACTTAAATATAATACTTTTGTCAAATTCATTCCCTATATTATAAATGAGACAGGTAAATACATAGCTGTCAATCAAATGTCAAGTCGTAACTTATAGCGGTTATCTGTCATATTGACACGATGCCATTAGAGGTTAATTTTGTTTAAATAATTATACCTGATTTCTAAAAATTAAATTTAAATGTAAAAAAAATATTGTATGTTTAGTGCTCTTGAGTGGTTTTCTGACTTGGGTAAATTTCTTACAATATTTAAATTATAATACATCTGTCAAATTCGTTCCCTATGTTTCATTTTAAGTGGGACACGCAAATACATTGCTATCAATCAAAAGTCGAATCGTAACTATGGATATGACAAACCCAATGTTTCACGTTAAAAAATACTCACGGTATGTATAATATTGACATTAAATTCTTTATTTTTTTGTTATTTCTTGTCCTAATTTATAGCAAACTTAATTACAGAAACCAAAAAGTACATAATGTTTAAATTTAAATATCTCGCTTATACAAAGAACTAATTTAATCATACTTGAAGTTTTCGACGCAAAATTCAATTCTCTAAAACTTTTATTTGAAGAATTTATTGTTACATTCAAAATAACACCATTTTTTCAAGAAAAACTGATAATAGCTTCAAGAAAAGTATCATTTCCGGTTAGACTATTTTAACCAAAGTCTATTATGTTATTTCCATTTATATAAAAGTATTATATACCAAATTTGAAAAGTTTTAGATTATATTTTAATATAGTTTTCCATTAAAATCTATTATAGGTTTCAAGTAAAGTACCACTTCCGGGGATACCATTTTAACTAAAATCTATTATGTTATTCCCATTGATATAAAAGTATTATATACCATATTTGAAAAGTTTTGGATTATATTTTAATATAGTTTTTCATTAAAATCTACTATAGGCTTCAAGTAAAGTAACACTTCCGGGTAGAACATTTTTACTAAAATCTATTATGTTATTTCCATTGATATAAAAGTCTTATATACCAAATTTGAAAAGTTTTGGATTATATTTTAATATAGTTTTCCAATAAAATCTATTATGGGCTTCAAGTAAAGTACCACTTCTGAAAGTTATGCTATGACCAAAAAGGGAAGTGCACAACTAGATGTTAAAACAGTCCTAAATACAAAATTTACTTCGTACAAGGAAGTAAAAAGTAAAAATAGTCTTTAGGAGAGGGATCTGATGAATGCGGTAGTCAGTTAATTCGGAGTAAGCTATGAACAAAAAAAACGTATGTCAATTTGAAAGTATTTAATTAAATGTCAATTTGGCATGTGATATTGTCAAAAATATTACCTAAAGAAATCAAAGCTTTTCTTCTTGAACGTACGTTCGTACATACAGACGTCACGACGATATTAGTCAAAATGGATTCAGGGATGGTCAAAATGGATATTTCCCTTGAAATCTGGAAACCGATTTTTTTCGCGATTACAATACTTCCTTTACTTCGTACAAGGAAGTAAAAATTGGTTTCTTGTCTTGGTCATAATTAAAATCATATAGTATTCTTCGTGTAAAATACGATTTGTTAAGAGGAAAGTAGAGAAGCTAAATTTAAGGAAAAATTAAAATTATTTACTAGTTTATAAATGAGAATTTGATAGGCATGCATACGTACCTAAAAGGCTGTGTCCCAGGTTCAGGAACACGTATAACCTTCTGTAGGATTTCGGCGGGCGACAGCGATGTATCACCAAAAGGACCGCGCCGACTGTGTAGTTCAAACAGGATGACGCCGAAGGAATAGACGTCGGCTCGCTGTGAGCCACGAGGATGCTCTTTTTCACAACCTGACCGCAGAAGCTCCGGTGCGCGGTACAGCAACACTGCAATCATGGTCAGACAAATAATGTGATTTTCCCGACGTTCTTCTTAGTCGCAAACGCGTGGTGATTAGATAACGGTATGACTACAGTAGGAGAAAATAAAATAAATAACAAGATTCGCGGATGATGCGGTCTTATTTGCGAATAGTGGAGAAAAGCTTCACGATTTAGTAAACATCTTGCAAAATTTATGCTATCAATGGGGGCTTAAAATAATGAGAAGGGGAGCAAAATACAGAGAAGATATTAAAAAATTAACATGACATATTAGGCGTCTTCGTAAAGTCTTTAGGTAAGGGTGAGTTAAAATACAATAAAATAAACTATAAAGTAAATATAGTAACAATATACCGGGAGTTTATTTTATCAGTAAACATAGGGTATATCATTGCCATAGTTACGGTATGAATGTTTGAAGCGTTTATTTTATGAGTAAACATAGGCGTTTAACATGGGAAGCAGTTTTTGGTAAATACATAGTGTCCGGCTAGAAATCTAACCATGCTCTTGAACATGATAATAGTACATTACATCTTGTACATTATTTAATATTAATTACTTTAATAATATTGCAAAAATTGCAATAAATTGTAAAAATTGTCAAATAAATAATTGTTTCACTTTTTTATTATGCAATATCAAAAGATTTGTAAATGTCTCAGTAGTGCAGTGGTTATAACAATTGCGTCTAAAATTTTTGGTTGGGGTTCGATTCCCCGTTGGGATAATTATTTTTTTTTTTACATATAAATTGTTGAACTTTTAAAAATCAGTTTATATTTTCATATTACAATAATTTAAAAATAATAATAACATTTTATTAAATAAAGAGAAAATAATTGAGAATAATTGATTACAATAATCAAAATATTGATACAATAACAATGCATTGTATTTCCTTTGATAGTAATAAAAATAACTGAAATAAAATAAATTTGTGTAGATATTATGTTTTTACTGTATTTATCAAAATAAAAAATACAATGCATTGTTATTACATCAATATTTTGATTATTGTAATCAATTATTCTCAATTATTTTCTCTTTATTTATTACAATGTTATTATTTTTAAATGATTGTAATATGGAAATATAAACTGTTTTTTAAGTTCAACAATTTTTATGAAAAAAAAAAAAAATAATTATCCCAACGGGGAATCGAACCCCAACCAAAAACTTTAGACGCAACTGTTGAACAATTATTTATTCAAACTTTTGTTTTATTTACAATTGTGTATATTAATCTATATTATAATCTAGGTTCCTATATTAGTTTTATAATATTTTACCTAGAAGTTTAGTTTTATATACATATTGTTTCAAAAAATTATTTATATTCCTAACATTGTTAACTATTCCTAATCTATTTCTAAGCTTGTTGATATTTACATTTATTAGTTTCTAATTAGAAACTAATTTTAGATAATTAATTTATTTACAATAAAACTTATAAACTAATGTAAAAGTAAAAGTTAAAAGAAAAAAGCCTATCCTAATATATACATATTTACAATAGATTAAATTATGATTGGAGATTTTAATTTTGATTTTAGTTTGTTTTGTTAATGTGTTTCATGGAACTGTCCTACTCTTCTTAGTATTCGAAAGGTTCGTTGCGTTGAAGATGTTAGACGTAACTGTTATAACCACTACACTACCGAGACATTTACAAATATTTTGATATTGCATAATAAAAAAGTGAAACAATTATTTATTTGACAATTTTTACAATTTATTGTAATTTTTGCAATATTATTAAAGTAATTAATATTAAATAATGTACAAGATGTAATGTACTATTATCATGTTCAATAGCATGGTTAGATTTCTAGCCGGACACTATGTATTTATCAAAAACTGCTTCCCATGTTAAACGCCTATGTTTACTCATAAAATAAACGCTACAATACATTGCTGTCAAACATTCATATCGTAACTATGGCAATGATATACCCTACGTTTACTGATATAATAAACTCCCGGTATAATAAAAGGAAACACATACATCGACATAAATTTGTAATATTTGATAACAAATCAATAAATTCCTGATCCTTGGTGATAACGTGGCCATCTATACAAATCCTTAATACCCAGGGCCCAGGGCCATCTATTTTATATAAATGGCTACAAGTCGATCGAATTGATTCAATGCAATATGAAGCGTTCTTAAAGTCAATCGGGTTAATCTGATACGTTCGTAAACTAATTCCAAACAGTCAGTCTGATCAAAAATTTTCAACCCTGATCCATATGCGGGGTTAGTACAGATTGTGCGAGTAAATTTAAAATTGTAAACATTTGTTTTTCAGAAAATGTATTTATTTAAATGTTTCTGATGATAAACAGTGCAGCATTATAGCAAGTTCTGAAGAAAATATGGCAGTTCACAGTTTGTGAAGATTTCATGAATTATTTCGAATAAATAAATGACCACATGAAACAGTTTCTGATCGAAATAATCTAAACCAACTAGTCAAGAGGCCTTTCAGTTTCACTTAAGTCGTCAGTCGTCGTGTGTAAAATGATGTACAAGTACAGAAACAAGCGCTATTTTTTTCTTCATTTTAACCAGTTAAATTTCTTCTATAACCTAATATTTAAAGGTCAAAATCATGTACAGATCTGACGCGTTCGTAACAGCTTCGATAATCGGATGGATATGATATATCTGTGACGTCATCGAACAGATCCTTCGGATAGATTCGACTGATTTTACGAAAACGCAAATTATGTCTGGCATAAGAATAAATTGTTAAAGATTGCCAGTCAGATCATTTCATCAACTCTCTTTGTGTAAAGTACAGAAATATTTAAAGGAATTGATAATAACCTTCTTCTGGCCTTTTCATGTGTACGGTACAGAAAATAGTTAAAGAAATGAAAAATAATGACCATTTCCAACGCTGTAAATAGATACAATACAGATAATAATAGGGTAGTTGCGCATTTTCCAATTTATTTTTTTCCTGAAAGAATTATTCAAGTTACTCACTTTAATACTTATTTTATGTCTGGCAACTGTATATTTTTCAAAATATATATTTTTTTATAAAAAATTCTTATTTTAAATTTTCCCGTGGTGACGTTTTTTATTAATACCAATCACAGTCTTTCTTGCCCTAGCGGTACTCTCGGTTGTACACTCTGTACACAATACTACCATTTTTATCTGAAACGATTTATATGTTTGAGAGAAGCGCTATTTCAAAAGAAATTATTCATTTTCACACAAATTCATTATTTTCATTACTTTGTTTTAAATATGCTGATATAGAAAAGAAAAATAAAATATGATTTTAATGATTTTAACACGTAAAACATAGGTTATGTTACTAAAAATGACATGTACATTCCCTGGAGTGTGCAGCCACCTGGTGACAAAATTATGAAGTTGTCTATATAAGAATTAAGCATCTTGAAAATATCTGGTATTCAAGTAAATAATTATAAAATATACGTACTGGTAAATAATACTTTTGTATCTGCTATTTTTCTTCTATAATTATACTGTAAATATTTGTATGATACAATTAAAACATAATTCAACATTTTCGCTTTGTCGTGGTATTACTACCAGCTTGTATGAGTCATACAGACTTGGTCGAACTATATAATTATTAAAAGTCTACGTCACAAGAATTCCACCGCGAACTTTATTTATGGAAATTATGAATGAAAAGTTTTATATTTTCTAATAATTTTTACATTAATATGTTTAGAATTAGTTTATTTTTCATAATTAATAGGAAAAAATCACATTTATTTTTTTCGCAACTACCCTATTACAGAAATGGATAATAACGTTCCTCTGACCATTTCCAACATTGTACAAAGGTACACTATAGAAAACAGTTACAGGAATGGATAATAACGTTCCTCTGATCATTTTCAACATTGTACATGGGTACAGTATAGGAAACAGTTAGAGGAAGGGATAATAACGTTCCGCTGACCATATCCAACATTGTACATATGTACAGTACAGAAAATAGTTAACGGAATGGATAATAACGTACCGCTAACCATTTATAATGCTGTACATGGGTACATTACAGAATTAATGGAATTGACAGTAACGTTCCGCTGATTATTTCCAAAACTGTACATACATACAGTGCAGGGAATAGTTAACGGGATGGATAATAACGTTCCTCAGAGTATTTTCAATGTTGTACATGTGTACAATACTGGAAGTAGTTCAAGGAATGGATATTAACATTCTTCAGACGATTTCCAACGTTGTGCTTGTTATTATACAGTGTCCCACTCTCTATGTTCAGTATATGGGCTTATGGAGTACCATGTTGCCAAATTTACCTGCTGTTAGTCTACAAGATAGAAAGAGCAAAATATATGCCCAAAAAGAGATGAAATATTCTGGGTAATTCATTGAATGTATTTACGACTGGTGTACTTTCAGTGTATCTAAACAGCTAAACAGGTGGGTGAAAAGAAAAAATAAATAAATAATAAACTGGTCAGTTTAACAATTTACAAAAAATATAAAATAATACAAACACAAAATATAAGTAGGGTATAAAAACATAACAAGCGTAGGTAAATTAAAATGATTAACATTTAACTCTTCAATTTAAAGTAAATAATATAAAACATTTTTGTACTTAATTGGACATTTTACAATCTTCGTCAACAATATAAATTCCCTATGTTACATATTTACATTCTATGAAAAGATATAGAGCTACATGAAATAATTAACACTATATTTTCTACAGCGCATTTTTGTAACACTACACTTGCCGATTGGATATGATGAATTGAAATCCCTAAATTTTTGTGTTCCTCCTACGATACCTACATTATCCCAATGTCATATTGATGAAGAATATTTTTTTATGGTTTATGCTATTTATGTCGACATATTATATGATGAACTCATAAAGAATTAAAATTATTAAGCATTATTTTTTATTTAATTTATATCTTCTTATTTGATAATTTACTAATATTTAGGCTTGATAGAAATACTGCATATATTTTACATAGTTCATAAGTCTTTATTCTTTCTTTATAATCTTCAATTTGAATTTATAATATTTTAATCTCTAATTCATTTGATCGAGATTAGTATGACGGGCGGTTTTAAAATATTGTATTGAAATATTACTTATTACAGGTACAAATAGCTTCAGCATGTTTTTTACACCCCGGTTCCAACGCATCTTTTCGCGCCCCTGTAAATAAAACTATTTAGAACTGCAGATAAATTTTGGGTGATTCCAATAAGCCCTTGGGTAAATAAGAGACCCTCATAAAACTTAAATTGTAGTGTTAACTAATTTTGGTATAGCAATGAAAATTTATGAATGTTTCAATATTACATTACATTGAAAAAATGGCAACATGGTACAGAAAACCTCCATAAGAATAGCATTGGCTATCTCTGCTACACTGAAGATAGAGTGTGGGACACTGTATAGTACATTACAGTTATTTATTTTACGTGTGGAATGTAACATATTAGTCACGTAAGAAAAAGTTCAGGGCGACTTGCTAACAAATTGTTACAAATATGGGACTACTCACTTAAAAATTTGTCTCCATCTTTGTCCTCCTCTGCCCCACGTTTGAACTCGTGCAGGCCAAAGTCCGTGAGCTTAACGACCCAACGTGAGTCTACAAGACAATTGGCAGTGTGAAGGGATCCGTGGAACCTTATTGGCGACTCATGCAGGTAGATCATTCCCTATATAAATTTAAATACACTACACTTGAACCAGTATGAAAAGGAATAACTCGATAGTATCATTCTGGCACTGATTCAGTGAAGTATACACTTACCCGCAAAATGTCTTCGACTAAAGAGGCGATGAACATGTTGTCTAGCTTCACGTCTTCGTTTTCTAAAATGTCCTATGAATAAGTAATTATCTATTAGTAGACAAGTCGGTGTTTGTTCATTCAGTATCGCACATCCCATTACCGTACTACTATAACAGGCTATTTCACGATATTTTAAAAAAAAAATTTCTTGAAGTACATAAAAATATAAGACCACATGTGAAAGTCCGAGTTAAAAATTCCTCCAAATAAGCGAGATATTAAGGTCCGAATTTTAAATTACCTTTGTGACGTAGGTAATGTGGATATCCCAGGAGTAAACAAACAGTGGTTCACAAGCCACGAAAAAATGTTAAACAAACTAGAAAATAATGTATATTTAAATTGTAATATTATAATTTATTATTAGAGACATAAAATAAATTATTATACTTAATTTATTTCATCTTTTTTACTCATTTTATAAAAACAAAGAAATTAGAACGTCACCCGAACAGCAACCGAACAGATCCGACACACCCGAAGAAGTATATTCTTAGTTAGGGCGGGGCTTTTCAAAACCGGAGGTCATACTTGGATCCTATTTGTTCAAACACTCGTACACATGTCCTGCATCATCAAAAGCAAAACTCCCCGTGTCTTCTAGAAGAAATATGGTTTTCCTTATCCTTTAACTATTATCGTTCATATTTTCAATAAACTTTTACTATTTTTGATTACTGTGGAATAGCCTATTAAACGTATTAAAGCAAGGCGCACACATAAAATTTTCCTGTCCTTTAGGTCTGGTTTATGATGAATTTAATTTATAAATTTATATTTAAAAATTTTGATTTATAATTTATAATTTTTTCTTTGGTTTATGTTTGATTTTGAAATTCTGGATCTGGCCAATTAGTATCTATCACGTGACTTGTCAATGCTTGTCATTTGACGTTTCACCAGTTATAAATGAAGATATTAGGTTACAATTTTATTTTCATAGCCATGAATTTTTTAGACACTAATGAACAATAGTATATTGCGTTATTAGAAGTAAAACTGATACTTTGTGTAGCGAGCATATAGGTTTGCACGACGAGGGCTAGCGAGTCGGACAATTGCATGTAAGGCACACAATGACACTTTTACTCCGAATGACACATTATATTTTTTCTTCGTACGAATTTAAATAAATTAATTACAACTTGACGTTACAGTAATTATAAATATTTTACGTGAAGTACGTTTGCTGAGTTCAATTGCTCTGTTGCTATTTCTACTACGGCGGCGTAGAAATGAAATTTCTACCTTGTGAATCAAGTTACAAAAGATAACATTTTTATGACGTTTGAAGAAAAAATGGTTTTTTAATAACATCGGGAATGTTTTATACTACAGGGTGTCTCAGGACGAGCTTACGCTATCTATATTTTAAATACTATTTAATATAATTTAACGAAATTTGGTATCTAGGGGTTGTCCTACATGCCCGTTTCAACTAAAATATTTTCAAAGCAGTAGCACTTCCGGTTTGACCGGAAATTGACCTCAACTTTCTTATTTTTAATGGAATACGCTATATTTTATTTTACCATTGAATGCAGCGGAAAATTTTACATATGAAGCAATAAAAACATTTAACTCATGATCAACTACTTTTTAAAACTCTGTATATCAGGAAAGAGATCGAATTTTTATAATCTGAAAAAAGCCTTTTATAAAGGAAACTTTAAGCTACATTATCATAGACGAATCCTCGATTATTTATAAAAATGTGACGGGTACGTTACACCAAAATTTCAGTTGACAAACTTCAAAAAAGACAATTTTTTTAAATGGAACCCCCCTTTTTTATTACATAAATGTGTTCTACGACAAAAAATAAGGGTACTTTATGTAACATGCCCTATGTTGAAAGTTGATAGAATTTCAGTAAATTAAAAAAAACATGTAATCTGGGTATAATTATTTTATTAATAGGGATAAGCCATGGAAAAAACAAATAAATTCTAAATACAAAACTACGATTAATTTAATACATATTCCAACTGTCCTCCATTCATATGTAAGCACATCGTTACTCTTTTCAATACTTCTTCTTGTGTAGCTTTTTTTATCATCCGAGGAGACATGTTGTTAAATGCTGTTCGTACCCTATGTTGGCAATCTTCTTTAGTAGTTAAAGGTTTTTGATAGACGACGTTTTTAATGTAACCCCAAACAAAAAAATCAAGTGGAGTTAAATCGGGTGAACGAGGAGTACCCCTATTTTTTTGCCGTAGAACACATTTATGTAATAAAAAGGAGGGGGGGGGGGGGGGGGTTCCATTTAAAAAAAATGTCTTTTTTGAAGTTTGTCAACTGAAATTTTGGTGTAACGTACCCGTCACCTTTTTATAAATAATCGAGGATTCTTTTATGATAATGTAGCTTAAAGTCTCCTTTATAAAAGGCTTTTTTCAGATTATAAAAATTCGAACTCGTTCCTGATATACAGAGTTTTGAAAATGTGCCGGATTTCAGACAAAAAATCAAAAAAAGTTGAATAATGCCGGAAGTAGTTGATCATGAGTAAAATATTTTTATTGCTTCATAAATTTCCGGTCAAACCGGAAGTGCTACTGATTTGAAAATATTTTAGTTGAAACGGGCATGTAGGATAACCCCTAGATACCTAATTTCGTTAAATTATATTAAATAGTATTTAAAATATAGATAGCGTAAGCTCGTCCTGAGACACCCTGTATTGTTGATTTGTATAATAAAGAAATAATACTTAAAAAGCGTAGATGGTCGGTTACGATGTGGTTAGGCCTATGAGCACATTGATTTGTCAAAGGACAGTATCATAGTTTGTTTCTGGAAATGAAATAACAAGATCATAAACAATTCTTTAAATATACTCCTATGAGTATGCATGTATTTAATTCCTTGCTATCAATTCTTGCATTGAAATTACGCCAACGTTTTTGTTTTTGTACAATTTACTTTGTCGTACAAATTACGATGTTCGCGAATACTGCTTATTAATGTTTCTGTGAATCCATCTTCAAAATGTCAACAACTCACAAACAGAAAAGATAGTTGACTGATGATGTAAAGTTATACCTTACCGCCATATTTAATAGTTTTCTCTTGTGATTGGTCGAAATTGAAATTTATATTTGGAAATATAAAATATAGTTATATTCCAAATCTAAATTTAAAATTTCTAAATTTGTAAATCGTTCATAAACCGTCGTATGCGTGAGTTTATATTTTAAAATCTAAATTATAAATTCGTAAATTAAATTCATCATAAGCCAGCCTTTAGTGGCTACGACAAATAAATCGTTAGTCTCTGGAAAAGTAGCAAGTAAATTTGTTTTTTTTTTATTTGTACCACTTCTCTAAATATCCTTTTTATTATTTCTTTCTAACAATTTTTCTTAATCACTTCTAGATTTAATGTGAAAAAATAATATTTGAGCGTTAATTAGTGTTCAATAGACGTGTGCCCCCCTATGAGGAAATCCTAAATACGCTACTGCATGCGCGTAAGAAACATTTTCCTTGTCCGGACCAATTTATAAATTCAGTATCGAGGGAAATTGAGATGTGATATAATAAAATAAGATTATGATATCATCCCTTTGATGTACGTAATTTATCTTTTGGTAATTTAACTTATAATTAATGGTCATCCTACCTTTAGGCTCCCTCGAGCACAGTACTCTGTGATGATACATATATTTGGAGAATCTGTACAAGCTCCAATGAAACCGTTCAAGTTATCGTGCCGAATATCCCGCATCTAGAACAAATTTTAGTTTCTATTGTTTATCCCCCAGTTTTATAAAGGGCAGAATAAATTTACTTCGGTGGTAAATTTATTCAAACTAATAAATAAGAATCAATTTTATTCATTTTATGGCATTTATAACATTACAGTAAATATTCCGACTGTCATTTGAGAGAATAAATTTTATTTACTTTGGAAGTAAATTTATCCGTCGTTTATCAAACCGGCCAAAAATATATTTTTATGAATAATGAAATTTGTTTGATTTCAATATCTCCACAAAGTTTTGATGTAGCACCCACTGAAATATATACTAACTGGAACTCGCATACTCTACCTATCAGCGTACGCTGCACTGAAGCCTCATTGAACAATAATGGCTGGTCCTGTTCGCGCACGTTCGTGTCGAACCGAACCTAGCCGAATAACTCGTATCATAGCTGATCGCTTTGTTTTCATAATATGCTTCATTTATTTAAACATGCGCCCATAGACAAAGAAAGATATATACTAGACCGAGTTTCCATCATGGCGGCAATGTCCAGCTTTGTGCCGAATTGAATTCTAGTGTAAATTCTACAACATAATGAAAAAATCTGTTGTGGCCAGCACAATACCTCTCGCCATTTCCATATTAGGCTATATAAGTATTGTATTGCACTTTGCTATCGAACCGTCGTTTTATAACAAAATATTACAGGACTTTACCCAAATATTGTTTTTTATTGTATTTAACATGTCTTCTGCACACATATAATTCTAATTATATCTATTTTTCATTTTATGAGAGAGTTTCTAAATGTCACAGATTCTTCCAATTCATTAACTAGATTGGCGGTATTTCTGATGGATATATGCATATTACCTATAATTTCAAATATTTAATTAATAAAACAATAAGAAAGATTAAATGTACTTCCCAGAAAAAGCTAACAAAATGTCACTGAAACTGTTAATTTTTGACACTGAAATCTGTCATTTACAAATTATATTATAAACATTTGACTTTGTCAACTGGTTTCCTTAGTGTAGTTTCGCCTACTCGACTTGTTATATCCCGATATTCTATATATTATAGCGTCTTTATCTCTAAATTTATAGAAGATAGAATAAAAAATTTAAATGTATCAGGTGTAGAATTTTGTTCTTCAAAATTAGTAATATCAAAAATTTTCAAAAATTAATATTTGGAAGAATTTCTTTTAAAAACTACTACTTCCGGTTGTTCAATTGTTACCAAAACCTTTTCAGCTCTTCCCAGGAATGTCAGATTGAGGAATCCATAGTTAAACAGTTCTTAAGTCTTATAGTTTTTGAGGAATCGTGGCTACAACATCCAGACATACACACATACACACATACACACATACACACATACACACATCCACACACACACACACACAGACATCATTTTAAAAATGTTATAAACGGATTATAGGGACCTTAAATCGTGCTTTTTCACTAAAATCTGGGTATGCGAATTTTAGCATGAATCCAATACCTCTCTTAGCGAGAGGTAAAAAAGTAACTATGCAGTAACTTAAATTACGTATTTTACATCATTTCTTCATTTCAAAATAATAAAGCTCAGTCGCCCAATAAAAAGTACGAACAATATTTAATTTACATTATTTTTACAATAATTATAATATAGTATATTATGTGGCAAGTGTGTGAAGCTGACATTTTTACATGACGGTGGAGATTGCGACACGAGCCGAAGGCGAGTGTTGCAAACCACCCGAATGTAAAATAGGCTTCACACACGTGTTACATACTATACTTTTTCTACGACCTTGCAATAAAATATACTTTTTCTTCATAATGTCATTCTTTAAACGTAAAGCCTCTGTATTATCGACTTGTGTAACCATGGTTACCAACGTTACGGGTGTTTAACTTCTTTGCTTTATTAAAATACAATTCACTTTATAATATTTAAAATAATGAACGGTGCGTGAAATGTTACTTCACGCATACTGTGCGTGAAGTAACACTTCACGCACCGTGTGCAAAAACTCAAACTTCACACATAAAAATTGATACGTGAAGTACTCACTTCACGCATGGGAGTAGAAAAAATATTTTCTTCAGTTGTAGTGAATTTTATTTATTTATGTTGGCAGCCCAGCAATCTGTCATTTCTGTTAGTGAGAGTTTTTCAATTTTATTTCTTTGGTTAGTATTTGTTTACAAAGCTTGTTTCGCTATTTGTTTTATGTACAAATATATTTTATTATTAAATTTGATTGTTTTCAGACTTTACCGTATACATATGTCTATATTTTGTTAGTTTCAGTAAACATATTTTTACTATTTTTAAATTTCCCGCCTTTCTATTAGCGTCTCGTTATGGCGCCCATCGATTCTATTTGGCACAAACTTCTAACATTGTAAACTCGGTCTAGTATATATCTTTCCTTGTCTATGCATGCGCCACACGAAATAATTTCCGTCTACTCACGAACTGTCTCGATGTTTGCCGACTACTCCAGCAGCAGGCTTTCAATATGCTTCACAGTCACGGTTCGTACGCGCATTCCAGTTAGTGTATACTTCAGTGGTAGCACCATTATGTTTAGGTAAGTGTATTTGTGAAAAAGCAAACGTTGTGTATTTGTAATGTAATTTACGAAAAAATAAATTATTTTATGTACTAAGGTGAAGTGGGGTAAGTGCAGACTGGTTTTTGTAAAGTTGGGATTTAAACCTGTGTATTTTCAGTCTGATATGTAAATACTCAACCTGTCTGTATCAAACGCTTTGCACAGTTATTAATGAATAAGGATTCTAATTTTCGTTGTAAATTTTCATTTTGAAAGGATATTGTACAAAATGTCAACTACTCTGCACTTTCCCCGAAAATGGGACAAGAGCGTGAGTTAATAATACTGTGAAACCTGGTTTCATGTGTATCAGGCAAGAGCAGAATTATTGACAAGTGTACATCTCACGTGATTGTTTAGCACTAGTTGATTTAAGCGAGGACAACACGTTCAGTTTTGCGCGAAATCTATGTCGAATAGCTCATATTAACTTGTAGTATATTACTACGTACTAGCTTGAGAAATTTCGCTCATATTAAAAATATAAAAATAACCGGTATATGCACTTGCCTCGTTTGCGAACTTAGTGAATAACTGTATACCAAAACTATGATAGCGTAGCGAAAAATACCCCTTACGTTTCACATTCATTTTCCTAACAACTACCATGGTTGTAAGGGAAACGAATTAAAATTATACACTTATTAATTTAATAGCAATCTAATGTCCGGTTGCAAAAACGTTCATCATTTCCTTGCTCAGTTAACGGACCATCAAATTGAACAAATTCGAATCAGCTTCCTTTTTCCTATGTCATTTAAATCATTGCTGTCAAAAAATCGCGTTGCATTTTTTCGTTTTGATGAACCTTTGATTGGTCAAGAAAATGATGAACGTTTCTGCAATCGGGCCTAAAACTTTTATCTTAAAATATATGATTTACCATTTTCAATTCTTTTTTCATTTCCCTAGTGATATCGATGGACTTCTTACGAACTTTTTTGATGGCGAAGAGTCGACCTTTGTACACTCCGACTTGAGTGAAAATTGATGAGTAGCGAAAGTCTGAATCTGGGTTTGAACTAAGGGATACTTGACTTGAACGAACCAACGGATGACTTACCTACGAATAAAGACTAACATTTAGAGTAATTTAAGAGTGTTTGCGTTGTGGAACGAATAAGAGTTTTGTTGGAGGAAAAAATTGAAACTAAATTAAAAATAATTAAAAAAATTCATAATTGGAATAATACTACCTTTTTAGTTTATGTTCTGTATTTTTATTAAAAAACCATCGTTTCGGCAAAAGTAAAAAACAAGATAACATGAAAAGTACGTAAATGTTACCTTTTTTATGTATACAATTTACTAGAGTTTATAATTCATTAATCACGTGACATGATTTCCGCCAATCAACATTCAGAATTTCCGTAGTTACATGTCTATCACAGCGATGATAAAAAACAAAGAATTATCACCTTATTTACATTCGTTACTAAGGGATTTAGTTTCTTTATTTTCAACACTGACAGTTAATTTTAACAAAAATTCATTATATTCTCTCATTAAATATAAGCTCGTGATATGATTAATAATAATTAAGATGTTGTTCGTGAAACCGAAGCAGCATATTTCACTCGTTCTTCGGACTCGTGAAATCTGCAGCTAGGTTCCATTCGAAAATATCATCGATATCATATCACTTGTTGTATTACGTATGATAATATATGCATACCCGGCAATAACTTGGACGGCTTTTGTCATATTTTATTTGTCAATTTTCCCTGAAGAAGGCACCAGTTTATAGTGCCGAAACGTTGGTTTTTTAATAAAAAATACAGAACATAACTTTTATAATAAAAGCGCTTTTATGGAGCACTCTCCTCATATTATAATGAGAAAGTACGCACTATAAAAGCGCTTTTATTATCAAAGTGTGCTCGTAATACAGGCTAATATTTATTTTCAACCAAAAGCATGTTTTTTCCTCAAGAAGACAAATTACTTTCATATATTGAAAATCGTATGTTTGAAAATATTGTGTAGTAATTTCTGTACCCTCTTCGATAGTAGGGTAAGTAGAGTATCACTTTGGAGTAAACTTTGGCTGTTTTGGAACTGGTTAAGAGTAAACTCTGAGATAAAGGTTATTAATTTTGGAACGATTTTCAGCAACTTCGTACTCTAGACTAGGGTTTTGGAATGCAGCCCAGACATCAGATTAAAAGCTATAACGGAGATAGCCTAACAAAAGCCCTCGGGTAATGACCAATTATTGGTCATTCATACGGCGCAGATTCATACAAATCTTGTGATAAATGTTTTCAGGGAAGCTGAATAAGAAAGTAGACCGGGAAAAACAAAATCGTTGAAATTACTTTGTTCAACGGATTTCTGATTTATTATTATACTTACTCTGGTGTATCCCTTAGTTCCCAGACTACACGAGCCGTCGTCTATAACCTGGATGTCCCGGAAGTCCACCTTCCACAACAGGCTGTCCAGTTCCTGCTCGTAGCGCCAGTTGCGGTAAAGCACCAAACCAACAATTGTTAAAGCCAGTAAAGCGCTACCTGCGACTCCAGCTGTAATTTCCACCGTATGTGCTGCAACAGAAGGATTTCACTACATATAAGATTTGTCGAAAGTGGTCTTTATATTTTATACTTTGGTACTGGGTGTGTTTAACGAATCAAAATTTTTCTGGAATAATAGCTCGAATATGTGTAGTGAATAACTACTCTGCCAAATATGAGAAAAGCTCTAACATTTACGGTGTTTGCGAAATACATAGCTGCGTGGTGGAACAATGGGGGCTCCTCCAAAGTAACAAATTAAAAAATGGGTCATTTATATTGAAAAAGACTGAGAAACCGTATACGCTTGTCTACTACTTGTACTACAGGTTTACGAGGTGGTATGGGGTCATACAAAAAAAAATATATTGATTTTTTTTATATAATTAAAAAAATTACATAATTTTATACATACATACATACATACATGAAAAATATGTAATATTCTTATACTTTTCATTCATGATTTTCTTTTTAAACATTTTGAGCCTTATTTTGTGACGTCATGGGTTTGTACACATTTTCAAAGTAAATATCTTTGCAACAAGTTGTTTTTGTTTAAATGTAAGTACAAATAACGAAATGTTCTAATAAATACAAATTATGTGTGATTTAGATATTATCATGGTTGTATAATATTGTTCTGTGCCGTCTTGCGAGAACATCTCGTTGAGAAGCAAAAATAAAGTTTTGGTTCGTATTCCTAAACCTCAAGATTAATTTTCATAATCAAATTATTCAATATACAATAAAAACAAAAGCACGAATACAAAATAACTTGCTGTCACGTTTGCCTTCAAGTCAAATAACATAAACGTCAAACGCAGTTCCATTTTTATTCGATAGGAGGGACTACGGTCACGGTCGCAAACCCATGACGTCATTTGAAATTTAATATAAACTTTAAAAAATTATTTCTGTAAAACTAGAAACTTATGTGACATAAAATATATACTTCTGTGAGTGGTTTTAAGTATACTTTCAAAAAAAAAAAGAAATTGGAAAATGTGGTATGACCCCATTACCAAAACAAAAACAATCCACGTAGTGATGCCGCGAGATCTCGCATTTTCGAGATCTCGTCTCGAAATATCGAGACGAGACGAGAGTAATGCCCTCGATATTTTCTCGAGACGAGAGTAGAAATTCGACATCTCGATTGTACTATTGTTTTAAATTACGTAAATATTTCTAATTAAAATATACAAAATAGCAAAATATTTGTCGGTATAAATAAATATTTTAAATGCCGCTTCATTTACATTAATATTTATTTATTAATTTTAGATTTATTGAGTTTTAGTAAAAAGAAAATGTTCAAAGGTAACATCTATGGTATACTTTTCACGCTAGCCTCAAGTGCTGCCACTATCCGAATATAAAATCATAATCACCAATATTAGCGTACAAAACAGATTGCTATACCCAACAACGGGTAATATAGAGTACCTATTTTTTACCTACCATTCAAACACTAGACTTAGAGCCAGTTGTACAATCTCTGGTTAGAATTTTAACTGGAAATATCGAGACGAGACGAGAGTAATGCCCTCGATATTTTCTCGAGACGAGAGTAGAAATTCGACATCTCGATTGTACTATTGTTTTAAATTACGTAAATATTTCTAATTAAAATATACAAAATAGCAAAATATTTGTCGATATAAATAAATATTTTAATTGCCGCTTCATTTACATTAATATTTATTTATTAATTTTAGATTTATTGAGTTTTAGTAAAAAGAAAATGTTCAAAGGTAACATCTATGTTATACTTTTCACGCTAGCCTCAAGTGCTGCCACTATCCGAATATAAAATCATAATCACCAATATTAGCGTACAAAACAGATTGCTATACCCAACAACGGGTAATATAGAGTACCTATTTTTTACCTACCATTCAAACACTAGACTTAGGGCCAGTTGTACAATCTCTGGTTAGAATTTTAACTGGAAGTTAAATAAACAATATTGAATCGGGTTATTGACAGCAATGATCAATTTGTCGTTTGACAGCACATTTCGTTTCAATTTTGTTTATTTAACCGACAGTTAAAATTCTAACCGGATATTTACAACTGGCCCTTATTAAAATAATGTTTTAATCAGAGGTACTCGTTTATTAAATTCATGTTGCTTGTTATTTTTAATTTATTTACTATTTCTAATTACAAATTCGAGAAATTTGAGACTCTCGAGTCGAGATCGAGAGGAAGTAAGATAAAATATGACGAGACGAGATGCAGAGAAATTTATTCGAGACGAGACGAAAGTGTATTGTTTTTCACCATATCTCGTCTCGCGGCATCACTAAATCCACGCATTAATTTTTAATAAAATGCTTATAATAGGGTTAGCCTCAAATTTGAAAATATCACGAAATATTCCTTAGATATTTAATATTGAAATTTGTGTAATATTTTGAAAATTTCACGTGATCTGAAACAGAATGTGACGTCAGAATACATGCAACTTAACATGTGATAAACTATCACCTACTTTTATTTTTATAAGGGTGGTTTTCAGCAATGACAGTTAAATCTATGGTTACCTAACAAAGCAATAAATTAAAACGGTAGAGTAAATTAACTGTAATTTCACCAAATAATTTTGGCACCAGTTAGCTATCAGCCGAATGTTATATTTTAACATTAGATTTTGAATGTGCTACTTATTGATAGATGGATCTACTGATCATTTTTGAATTTTATCTTAGATCTATTTACCATAAATATTGAAAATATATTACTGTTTTAATTATTTTTGACAAGTAGTGCATCTGCCAGTGACATTGTCAATTCGTACTAAAAGATATAAAATGGATGAGGAAAAAAACTGCAAAAGGAGGGAAAAGTGTAAAAATTACACAAAAGATGAAAAAGAAGAATTTTTAATTGTAGAAACGTATATAAGCGTCGTAGAAAATTACAAAAAGTTAATATGTCAATTAAACAAAAAAAATGGAATTTGGGATATTGGAAAATTCCTTCTGTCTGAAGGTTCAATTTCAAATCCAAGTGAATTGAGGATATATCTAACTGGATCTTTAGAAAATCTAAAGCGCATTCTAAAGTCAATATCATAGATCAGTAAAGGATTATTTCTCTCTCTCAACATTCATGGACGTTTAGGAAGATATTCGTCATCAGAATCAGAAGAAGAATTTGATGCAGAAGATGACGAAGAACTCATTTTTTACACTTTTTACCTTCCGTCAAAAGGAAGGTATTGTTTTTGGTCAAAAAATTTGGTGGTGAATTTTTAATGTATAAGCACGTTTTAGGGTCCCTACAATACGAATGTACTATTTTTAAGATGATGTCTGTATGTGTGTATGTGTGTCCGTGTGTGTGTCTGTGTGTGTGGCTGTGTGTCCGTGTGTGTGTGTGTGACAAATTTTTCTCCGACGATAACTCCAAAACTACAATTCTAAAAATTATGATTCTTTCATTTTCCTCTTCTTTAGGACTATATGAAGAGCTGATTAGATTTTGGTTATAATTGGTCAACCGGAAGTACCCTTATTTGAAGTTTTTAACAGTTTTTCTTAAAAAAATGCAATTAAATATTATTTTTTGACATTTTCTTACTATATTTATTAAAGAAAATACTCGTCTCTATATGGTTTGATTATTCATTTTCCTTCATATTTAATAGATGTAGAGTTAAAGCATTACAAAGAAAGTAATTTTCAAAAATTAGTCAGCCTTGTTATTTATCATGAAAACAGCTGACATAATTATTCAAAAAAATTTAATTGACAGATGTCAGTTGCAAGTGCAAAACCAAATATGGAAAAAAGTATAGGATCTAAAATTGGTATGTCATAGTGTTGCTCGCAAGTGACACGCAGAGAAAGGCCAAAGAGAAGATGGAAGGACATTACTTAGTGTAGTTTATGTTATAATTTTATTGGATTTATAGAACCTTTTCAAATGAACTTTTGGTATGGACTTTGTAAAAAATAGTATGTGTTCGTGCTCGATTTTACATGATAGTATATAGAATCTGTTCCAAGGACCTTTTGGTATGGGATTTGTACAAAATACATGGAATTGACGGAAGGTCTTGTGCTGGCCACAACAGATTTTTTAAAACTTGAATACTACAAAATGTCAAAAACTAAATTATTATATTTTTTCTATGTTTGTCACTGTAACCAGGGTAATAATTAAGATAACGGCCCGATAAATATTTAACCCTAGAATACTCGTCGGTTAGTTTAACAAATGATTTACTGGGTTGATAGGCTTAACTGTAGTTGGTGAAAATGAAATATACAGTCTAACAGCTTGTTAAATTTAACAAGAGAATAAATTATTTAACTGTCGTTGGTGAAAACCACCCTAAATAACGTAATCATAAGTATTTACGAAAATAACAATAAATTAATCTTATATTTTTATTACCATAAAAAAATATTGCATAAACTTTCATTTAAAATACTTTTTAAAAAATGTGAAATCGACTCACTGTAATACAAATATATACTTACTAATACATTTTTCTCCTCGGAATCCACACGGGGGCACGGCTATGGGCGGCTTTTTATTCACCCATTCGATGTCACCCGTCAGGTGTAAAACCTAGAGTAAAAATGCCTGTTTCAAGATACCATTACTAATGATGGAACAAGTGACAGGTCTCTTTATTTGTAAATGAACCAAATTCGAAACGAAATAAAGTATATATCTCACCAAAGGCAGAATAAGATGGAAATCTTTTGAATCTTTTTTATACTTTTACACAAAATGTATTTTTCTGTCTACCTATACGAAAAGTGAAATTTTACGTACTTATTTTCGGACGAAAAATGAAACTTTTCTGAACCTTATCACTTTTCGTCCGCAAACCCTTTTCGTCCGCAAACCTTTTTCGTACGCTAAGCCTACTACGATTTTATGATTATTGCAATTGTGTGTACCACCGGTTGTAAATAACAAATATCAAACGAGCAAATAAAAATATTATTTTAATGATTCATTTAAATATGTGCGCAATTAATAATGAAATTAACTATACTAAAAATTATTAATTTTGACATGACTAATTGTTAATCTAAGATGCCGCTGGATAGAGTTGTTTTCGAGGTTATTTTGGCTTGGCACATGCGCAATATTTGTGATCATAATTTACCAGGCATGAAGCCACTGTTTGTAGGTTAAAATATTAATAATCATGTATAACACCTACAAAGGAAATTGTCTTCATAAATTGGAATAATAAGTCATTTACAGATAACGTAGGAATGATCACGTCCTGTTTTGGCCTGATTTAGCATCGTGCCACCTTGCCAGAATGGGCGTAGCTGAGGAGGGGGGGGGGGGGGGGGGGGCTCTTAGAAAGCTCTTTGCCCACCCTAGAAATATTTACAGAGTTGGAGCGAATAAAAACCTGGCTAAGGACAACTATGCTACAAAATCGTTTTTCAAATATATCTTTGCTGTACATAGAAAATGAAATGATGAAGAGTGCGATTAGCCCTGAGGCTGTGTTAAATCGCTTTATCAAAAAACATAGGAAGCTAAAGCTTATTTAAGATATAAAGTAATGAAAATGTATGTTTAATGTAGTAAGTAAATTAAGTAATAAACACGTTTTTTTTTTTTGCTTTACAATTTCGTTTTTATAAATATCAACTATTCTAATTAAATAACAATATATTAGATTTTCGCTTGGGAATGAGATATTTTCCTGCGGTAAAAAGTATAAAGAGTTAAGAAAGACGCCACATAGTAATAAGGAGAGTGAATGAACTGCATTATTATTTATCATTTATGATCTCTCATTAAATGACTGTGCTTAGTTCAGGTGGACGGCTGCCCCTCCTAGAAAAAATTCCTATCTACGCCAATGCAATCACTCAACAATCCAACAATGGCTAAGGGATAATATGAGAACAAGACAATACAACAAATATTCCATCGCCAAAATGAACAATTTTGGGACTTATTAATGAGGAAAGTATACGATCAAGGATAGGAAGCCACTAGCAGAAATTTCTTTGGTATTTACTTAACAGTACATCATTTTAATATTTCAAAAAGGAGTTATGTTTATGAAAGGATACTAAATCTATTCCATTTTTGATTCTTAGCATTGTTTGAAGTTTTGAATGCTTGCACCAGAGTGTTGATGATTTATACATACTATACTAGAATTCAGTTTGTTCAGCCAATTCTTGTATAATAGATGAACTTTACTTCTCCATTCTATCCATGATCAGGTCCATGATGTTTATAATAAATAAACAACAAATTGCGAAACGGCAAATCCGTATAGTAACGTAAACAACAAATGCTAGTCAATCTCAATTATGTAACGACCCTAAAATAGGTTGTTACTTTCGTGGGTTAACTGGTAAAAATAAAGTCATATAATAGTTTAATTTACAGATATTTAACAATTTTTTTTTAAATAATAGTTACAATAAAGGGGGTAGCTTAGCTAAATTATCGAAGTGACAGGACGAATCTGTGAGTGGGGGACAGCCAAAATTCATCCGTTCTTCAGTTTCTCTACTGCTTCTTGCTATTACTTGGTATTTCTACGTACACCGACGACTCCTTTTATTCCAACTTCGCTTCTTCTACTTTATAATTACTCTTTTTTCTTCAAAATGTCTTTTTTTTGACGCAGATCTAATTACTGACAGCCTTTTTCTACTTCCAATAACCTCCTCTGTTTTTCTATTCTCATCAAAATTGTGAAACATCAAAATTAAAATTTGAGATCCTTTTTTCCAGCACATTGTGCAGGTATAATAAAAAAATAGCGTATGATATACGAGTATAAGAGCCGTTATTAAAGCACTCTATGTATACTATTTTTTGCAATCCTATTTCAATTTAACATGTTTAAATGAAAGTTTTAATATTCCACTTTGTTGAAAGCATTAAAAAGTTAGAAATTAGAAAATATGTGCATGTTTATAATTTACTAAAACTTATTTGATTATACAACAACGAACAACTAAAAGCTTTTAATAAATTAATTAAATCTTCTAAAAATTCAAATAACGCGTTTGCATTAAAACTTTTCCCAACCTACAACAAGGACCTACTTATTGCTTGATTATATTGTGGCGTTTCACATTGAAGTGGAATTACTTCAATTGAGTAGATTGTGGATGTAAAAGTTTGTAATACTTTTTGTCTAATTAACCTACTTCATAATTCAGTTCACAAAAATCTAATGTAGGCCAAGTTATTCTGAATATTCTGTACATCTTAAGCCTCATTCCTAGCTACTTCCCTAATGCATAATGGCTAGTAAGTTATACACAAACGCAAGCGCAATTCATAGTGCTTAGTAGGAATTTTTCAGACCATGCCGAGTAAGTGTTTTAATTCGTAAATCGACAGTAGCGACAACTGACAGATATCAATTGCAATGTCAAAAATTTCCTAGAATATCAACTGTAATTTGTTTGTGAATTTAGCGACACGTGGAACAGTGGAATGAAATGAACTATTCTTTTTAACTCTGTTTTCGATTAAGAATAGAAGTCCATCAAATTGTTTCACGTTTACTCTTGTGTAATAAATGAAAAATAAGATTTTATCGTTCATTCTCATTCCACGAAGCAAATTATCCCACACAGAAAAAAATAATTGAAATTTTATCTAAATATAATTAGATATTATTTTTTTAGGCAATAATGTTTAATAATTTAGTATAATTTACAAATCTTAATTTAGCATTTTAACTAATTCGAAATAGATACTAAATATTTTGTTAACAATCGTTAATTTAAATATGCAAATAGTTATTTTAATTACTTATTTTAATTAATTTTACTATATTTTGGGTTCATTATTGGTGTACAACAATTTTTTGTAATTTATCTAATGAATTAGGCAATTAAATAGAAAATTTAAATGTTTATTTTGTTAATTTCTTTATTTATGTTTAAATTTAGGAAAAAACAGGCCGTAGGTTCCAATAATTATGACTAACAGTCATAATGGTCTTTATTTATAAAAAATAGGACGTTTCGGACAATATTTGTCCATCTTCAGCTACAATATATATATACAGGATGTAAATTTTAAAACGGGTCATAGGGCTATAACATAGGAAAACAGTTTTTTAAACGCCAAAAGTTTTTATATTAATTTATTGAAAAAAGAATTAGTGCATATTATAAAGAAAAAAATTACGATTTTTTTAATACGAAACACATTACATTTCTGTTTCATATAAAGCCATATAATAAATTTAAAAATTTGTACAATTAAGAAACAATAACAATAGCCATGAAACTGACAGTAACAAAACATATTATCTTTTAATAACATGATAGGGGACAATTAAAGATTAAAGTTATTAATTTATGAACCAATATAAAATAACATAAATTAAAGAAAATACTAGGATATTTATTTAAGAAACAATATTTATTGTAATAGGTATTTACAAATTAAAGATGATCTACATGTAATAAGAAATAAGTTATAAGAAACGAGAAAAACTGGAAACTACAAGGGAAAAATATTTTGTAATTTTTCTTCTTGGGACAAATTATCCATGATTTCTTGTCTATAAAACGAAAATAATAATAATTTAACAAATAATGTCCAAAAAAAGTTTATCAATGACAGTCTTAAGTCAAAAATAGTTTTGTTTTGTTTCTGTCAGTTTCAAGGCTAATAATATTTTTTCTTAATTGTGCAAATTTTTAAATTTATTTTCTGGCTTTATATGAAACAAAAATCTAATATGTTTGGTATCAAAAAAATCGTAATTTTTTTCTTCATAATATGCACTAATTCTTTTTTCAATAAATTAATATAGAAACTTTTGGCATCTAAAAAACGGTTTTTCTATGTTATAGACCTATGACCCGTTTTAAAATTTACACCCTGTATATATAGTAGCTGAAGATGGACAAATATTGTCCTATTTTTTATAAATAAAGACGATTATGACTGATAGTCGTAATTATTGGAACCTAAGGCCTGTTTTTTTCCTAAATTGAAACTTTTACAAAATACTAAATGTAGTAATTTGATCTAATTTTGTATTTAATTTTACTACAATTTGTTATTATTATTTAGAAAAATAATTTAGAAAATTTAACTAAATCAACTTAAATAATTTAATGAAAACATATTAGTAGGCTGAAAATTAAACATTTGTTTAGTTAAATTAACTACAATTTAGATGGTTATTTTTTTCTGTGCAATCGTCTTGCAACAAACGTTTTCTATTTATTGGGTGAACTCACCACCCGTGTGTACGATGCTTTTTTACTTTTTTTTATTACATATGCGGACCCCCCAATAAATTGTGAAACTATTAAAGCAGCTCTGCTTTTCAAATACAGCAGTTCACGGCAAGTACCTATAACGAAATATCTTTAATATTTAGACATTTCGAACAAGGACAACTATACATCGTTATCTCTTAATTTCTCTTATGTACTGTGTATAAAGCTTGGACCTTGCAATCTTTAGCGATTATGCATTATGTTTATACACTACGCACTACCCTTAAAATCAGCAGGGAACGCAGCCAATGCACGTCATTAATAAAAATTGAATATAAGTGACTAGATGTGTGACGTCATGTACTGGTATGTTTGCAGAGGTTTTAGAATCTTTATGAAAGGAGTTATACAGATTGCAATCTGTATTATCGACATGGTCATGAACTGTCACATCTACAAAATAAAAACTATATTTTCGTCACTGTCCATTTCTATTTAAATTATTTTATAATACTAACCTTATTTATACTTATGTATGCCATATAAAGGCAATAAATAAAAGTGAGCCGAATTTCAAAGAAATATACCGAATTCTTCTGATTGATTAGAAGTGCACAGATTTTATGTTTGCGTTAACGGTCACGTTGCGTCGTTGCGTTGCGTTTAACATTACTTTATTATAAATAGGCCTTTACAACGCACAAAAATGTTTCAAACACGATACAAATATTTTTCAAATAATAACTTTGACAGTATAAACATACAAATTATCAATGTTGCCAATTATAGCAACAATTAAACGAATAATATGACGTTAATGTACATTATTTATATATTATTCATGTCATATACGATAAGTAATGAACTCTACTATTCTTAATAATAATTATATAAGGCTATACACTTTTTGACGGTTAAAAATGATTGAAATTTTATTTCATTTTTCACTATTAGTGATTTTAATGCATTAAGGTTTTTACACTAAGTGATGACGTGCATTGGCTGCTTGAATGATATGGGTATACCTACTATGCGCTATTCAGTATGCGTTAAAACATTAGCTGGGAATAAGGCTTTAAGCTGAAAAAATTGAAAGACAGTATAAAAAGGTAACGTACCGGTAAATTAGAGCCGTTGAATTCGGTGCCAGGTAGGAACATTCCGACGGGATATAGTCCATACTCGGTGAGGTGAGGAGGCTTCCTACGGGCCAGCAGTGTGTAGTTGCCTTCTGCGTCCCCGTTTTCGTCCATGTACACCATGTACCTGAAACAATGAGGTCCTCCACTATATTTTTTTTACATTATTTTTATGAAACTTCATCTAAACTGGAAGTGATTTGTAATTACATGTTGAAATTGTAAAATCACATGTAATTATCAAAAAAGTTCTTCACTTCAAGCCTTACTCCCTCACAATATTAGGTATGGAGACAAAAAAAAAAAAAAAAAAAAATACACAGTTTTCATCAACAACTCATGGAAATGGTATATTGTGCAATAAATGCGGAAAAGCACCTATTGCCCACGAAGTGTGAGAGTTTCAGCAAGAAACAAAGTAGAGTGCTGGAATCACACACATGGGCAATAGGTGTTTCTGCCCGAGTGGCACACTATACTTTTTCTATGACCGCACTCTTTGGTAAGATACAAATACTTCATTTTTAATAAAGAATATAATGTTTTCTCGATAATTAATTGAACTTTAAAATAATTACAATAGTTACTTATATTTATAAATAAAAGAATACATATTCAAATATTAACATCCGACGTCAAATATTTCGAATTTTAAATGGCACAAAAGTGACCTCTGTGGTGCACTCTCCACGCCAGCAATGAGTGCCCGTGAGGTGACGCCTGGTAAACCTCCGCACAGTAGAAATATGTCATCATTATTACAGATATCTGTGACAAAGCAGATTGGCACACCTAGAAATAGGTAATATGGCGTGATGATATATTTATTTATTTTACACTTTAACCCACGATTGTGGGAAATTAATAACTTTTGGGCTTTGTACAGCATAGAAAAGTGTGAAAAATAATTTCTCGCATTTTAACCCACGACTGTGGGAAATGTATGACTTTCGGGCACATTTTTCTATAGTGGTCGTAGAAAAAATATTTTTTCACACTCAATCGGGATTGTAATCACGCTATACTCCCTCACAAAAATAATTTAGAGGTGAAGTATTTAATTGATGGTACAAGATTTTATGTGCAAACATGCTCTACAAATAATACAATCTCGAAACCTTTAATATACAGTGTGTCCCATTTAGAGGTGCCACCATTGGGATCTCGAGAACTATAAGAGATACGATGTCGGTTAAATGGAACTTTTTGTGCACCTTTGGGAGGTCATCTCCGATGTGCTTTTGTTTTTCCAAAAAATCTCATAGGACACTAGATAATGACGAAAAACTAAATATTGTTGATTTTTTCTTTCTCAAATAACTTCTAAACTATTAGTAATTGAGAAAAACGTTTCAAATATAAAAGATAGATATTTTTATTAACTAACCAGTGGCGTACGAAATAAATTTTCATATCCGTAAATTTTCGAGATATAACATAAACTTATATTTTTTTAAATGGAACCCATATCTGATTTTAGTTTCAAAAAATCAATATTTTTTTCTCTTTTCAATGGTGTAAGGGTTATTATGTTTTATATTAATTCTGCTCCTAAAATTTAATTTTTCTCTTTATTTTCCTGAATTTTCTAATTATTTCCCAGAAAAACATTATTATTTTTATTAATTATATTGTATTTGATCAAAATAATTTGTTTTATGCCTTTATTACTTAATATTTTCATTCTAGACTCATAATTACAAATTACACTATGATGTGGCAAGGGCGACCTGACACAAAATATAAAAATTAATTTGATACGAATTTTGAGCAAATATTTTTAAGGAAATAAATTATTTAAATACAAGGAGTATTTCCAAATAGAAATCTACCAATATTTTCAAAATAATTGTAAATTTAATACAAAATAAGGAAAAAATAATAATTTTGAAGGCAAAACAAATATAAAATATAATAACCCTTACATCGTTGAAAAGAGAAAAAAATATTTATTTTTTTGAGACTAAAATCCATTTAAAAAAATATAATTTTTTGTTATATCTCAAAAATTTACGGATATAAAAATTTATTCCGTACGCCACTGGTTAGTTAATAAAAATATCTATCTTTTATATTTGAAACTTTTTTCTCAATTACTAATAGTTTAGAAGTTATTTGAAAAAGAAAAAATCAACAATATTCAGTTTTTCGTCAATATCTAGTGCCCTATGAGAATTTTTGGAAAAACAAAAGCACATCTGAGATGGCCTCTCAAAGGCGCATAAAAAGTGCAATTTAACCGACATTGTATCTCTTACAGTTCTCGAGATCCCAATGGTGGCACCTCTAAATGGGACACACTGTATATGTAATAAAAGGATTTTTGAATAAAAACTTTTTTATTCAAACTTCCACTTTTGTGACTTGATTTACAATGTAGAAATGAAATAAATAAATAAATATCCATAGCAACTATATAAAATGAGTGAATATGAAGTAACTTGTAAAATAGAAACCTGTGATATCGCCCCAAGTTGCACTATACACTAGATAAACTAAGAATAAAGTTACTAAAAACTTGCAACAGTTGTCAAATTTAAATTGATGATCAACAAATTGAAATACAAACAGTTTATATTTAACGAAATAATATATTATAAAATAGCAGACTAACATATTGGTAATGACGGTAGGAATACATAGAATTAAAGTAATAAGAAAAGGTCATATTTTCCATCCGATTGAACAACTTCAAGGGCAGTACATGGAAATACTTCAAATTCTGATATAATTGCACATAGGAAGAACATAAAATTGCATAGTTTTTATTTAAACGTCGAAACGTGAAAATTTTAACTTGAATGGTTATATAGCAACAGAGCAATTGAAATCAGCAAACGTCCTTCACGTAAAATATTTATAATTACTGTAACGTCAAGTTGTAATTACATTATTTAAATACGTACGTTTGAAGAAAAAATATAATGTGTCATTCGGAGTTAAAGTGTCATTGTGTGCCTCGCATGTAATTGTCCGACTCGTTAGCTCTCGTCGTGCAAACTTACATACTCGCCACACAAAGTATCATTTTTACTCCTAATAACACAATATACTATTATATTACACACTGAGAAGGCGAAAAACAATTCATCAACAAACAATAATTGCAAGTGCAACAAAGGTACCTATCAAGAAGAATATATTTTTTCACGTAAAATAATAAGTCACACAGGAAATTACGAAAGTATGATTTTATATGTTGAAGTCCTATGTTCGGGAGTTTCAGTCAATATTAATAAATAAGCATACGTATGTAAAATCAATGGATTAGAAGATTGATTAGAGAAGCAGTAGAAATCAAGAAGTCACCTGATAATATAAATTTAAACACGGGCTATGAACTCAATAAATCATGGTACCCTGTTATTCGACCTTAATATTCATGTGGCGAAGGAGGATTGTTGCATAACTATTATTGTGGTCCGGATGCGGTTATTCGCTACCGAAAATCGGTCACTCTAATATGTTATTTTATTTGAATACAATACTTTAACATTTATATTGTTCTGATTATGCATTTTTTCACATTTCTAGGCCACTTCTCAGCCAGTTTTTTGCGGACGGTTTTTTCCTCTGGCATACAGAGAAGTTGCACAGAAAACAGGTTGTTTGCTGTTTTCTGTTTTTGTGCCAAAAATTGCATAATTTTTCTAAGTTACTTATGATTTGTATTATATGTTTTTCCATTAATCATTGTACCTTTGAATTGCTAGTTGTCTTGACTACATATTTATTTTTATTATAATTTTTTACCTGAAGAAGACAGCACCTAGCTGACGTTGTATTTTTCAATAAATAATACAGAACTTATACCCAAATATTGTGTTATCATACGTATGTATCATTAAACAAATAGAAAATCTGGTATTTAAATCTTTTTCTTATTTGTTACGCAAGTACGGCCTTAAAAAGGATCATTTTCGTTTCTTTCGAAGCTAAAATAAAATTCAGATGTTTTTCGGAGTTTTTGTCATTTGAATTCAAATGTGAAAGTTCAATCGATGTTGTTAATGAAGCGTTGCTATGGACACAACTGCTACGACTACAATTGTTATTTGAAATAGCAGAAAATAACAAGAGGGAAAAACAGATTTTATTGTAATTGAATACATTTATTTCATGTATTAAAGCAGAAGAAGCTTAATGTAGTATGTGATTTCAAAATAAAATTTTAAAAATGTCAAAGAAAGAAATAAATTCTTCTTAAATGAAAGTGTCATTTCTTTAAAAACATATTTTCAGAATACACAGATGATTGTAAAAAGGGACAAATGGCTATTTTCTTTATTATTAATTATTTGCACAAGTACTTTAATCAGTGATTACAGTTAACAAGGCAATTAGTTAATCACTGATTTAACATGGTTGAAACTGGGCATTAACTCTTAATTCAAAGTATACTATACTTGCCGTCAAATAATTATGGACTGGAGATTTCTACACTGTTGCCAATTCAGGGGCAATGTTGAAAATGCTAAGCTATGAAGAAGCGGCAACATCGCTGTGCAAGGGACAGGGTGCGGGGAAGGGAAAAAGTTGAACATCAGTCCATAATCATTTGACGGCAAGTATAGCTTATAATTATTGAAGTTGACTATTTATTTACAATTGTAAAATACATTTACGTCTTGTAAAGGAAAATATTGCAGGTGGTCAACTTGACCCCAAATTATCTGAAAAAGTCCGTAAATAAACATATTACTCAAATTATGAAAAGTAAAGCAATTTATTACATAAATATACGATAATGAAGATTTTATCTTAATTTAATGATTTTTCATGTTTAAATAAATAAATAAATATATCATCACGGCATATTACCCATTTCTGGGTGTACCAGTATCTACAACACATGTAGACATCGGTAATGATGACGATATATTTTACCATGTGGGCGCTTACCATTGGAAATATTTGGCGTCTGTCGGGATCGAACCCGGTTCCCCCAAGTTCGCGACCAGACACTCAGGCACGTGGCCACGGGACCCCACGTTTAAAAGATTATTTTTTTACCTCCGGCTAGCCTCGGGAAGGGAGGTATAGGGACCGTGCTAAAAATCGCATATGGATATTTTAGGGAATAAACACGTTTTGATGTCCCCAGAATGTGTGAGTGTGAATGTGTGAGTGTGTGAGTATGTGAGTATAAGTGTGTGTGGATCCTGTGGACACTATTACTCAAATACTATTAATCAGAAAATTTTGAAATTTTGTATACCCATTCTATACCAACGTAGGAAGAGCTCATTATATTTTAGTGTATATTAGATAACCGAAAATATCACTTATACAAGTTTTTCTTGAAACAATTACATTGAATATAATTTTTCAGCATCTTACTAATAAAAATTAAATATAATGGTACAATCTTAAGTAGTCATCTTGCCTATGCGTCAAATAAAAATATAATACCTTAGTACTTCGAGCATATACTGACTAGAGAAGTAATTCCCTATACCAATGCATAGGATGAAGTGATCGGAAGACATGTAGGCGGGGGGCCGGAAGTCATGGTGAATTGCGGGCAGTGTTTTGTTGTGTTATATGTCACTGCTTGTCATTTTACTGTAACCAAACCTTATTTTTTGCTTGTAGTTTGTGAGTATATCTCGGAGTATATCAAATTGTAATGAAAAATACAAAGAAAGTAAGGATATTTCGTTTCATGTTAAGTAACTGGTATTTGTTTTACAAATAATATATTAAACAAAGTGTAACTTTTAGCTTTCCTACTAATAATGGAGTAAGAGTAACGAGACTGAAATTTATTGGAAATAAAGATGATTTACATATTTCAAAAGTAGCAATTAGCCATTAGTTTGTAGAAAAGGTAGTACAAATATTAAGACAATACGCAGTCCGCAATACACCACGGCTTCAATATGCAGCCCGCAATACACCATGGCTTCCGTATGTGTTCCGATCACAACAAACACCGTAAGGCGGCCTTTAGTCAGTATATGCTCGAAGCGTTAGTAACAATTTTGACAAAATTTAAACAAATGTCACTGTCATGAAGTAATAACATTAAAATCAATAATGAAACAGTGTTAAGGAGAGTGAAGTAGTACCTAACATATTTGATTCTAATGAAATTAAGGTTTGTAAAAATAATATAATTTTCCATTATAAATAAATATTATTACTTAGATGTACTATTGATTTGCTTCATTGTCTTTCAGGGTACGGCTCTGAAAAGATTGTGTGTAAAGATACGAGTACTATTTTGAATTTTTATTAAGTTTTCTATTAGTTTTATCAATATTTGTGAAATTTATTTTGTGCATGATATATTTGTTAAATAAATATTGTTATTAGTGAATGTAAAAATATTTGAACATAATGATTGCTTTATTTGTACTGCGTGGTTAAATACCAAGCGGTTAGTTAGAATGCAGCTGTAACATTCTGTTAAAATTTTTATTCTCAAAAGCATTAATGATATACTTTACAAGAATTCTGAAGTCCTAAAACACTTACCAATTTTTCGGCTAACATCACCCTAGTGGTTATCTTCCCCTTTGGATTTTCTGTTAATATAACATAATTTTTATTTACATTCTCACAAGTCCTCGATAGTATAGTGGTCAGTATCCCCGCCTGTCACGCGGGAGACCGGGGTTCGATTCCCCGTCGGGGAGAACTTTTAACTTTTTAAAATTTCATTATAAGTCAAATTTAAAACTGGAGATGCCGGGGATCGAACCCGGGACCTTTCACATGCAAAGCGATCGCTCTACCACTGAGCTACATCCCCTTTATGTATATATTACTTTTTATGGACCATAGGAAATTCAATGGTATAATTTTCATAAGGATGTAAATTCTACCGTAATTTTAGATCTAAAATGTAAATACAAAAAAAATCTGTTGTGGCCAGCACAAGACCTCTCGCCATTTCGATATTAGGCTATATAAGTATTGTATTGCATTTCGCTTTCGAACAGTCGTTTTGTAACAAAATATTACAGAACTTTATCCAAATATTGTTTTTTATTGTATTTAACATGTCTTCTGCACACATATAATTCTAATTACATCTATTTTTCATTGTATGAGGAAGTTTCTAAATGTCAGAGATGATGGATATATGCATTTTACCACAATTTTATCTATAATTTCAAAAATTTAATTAATAAAACAATGAGAAAAAATAAATTTACTTCCCAGAAAAATCTATCAGAATGTCACTAAAACTGTTGATATTTGACAATGACATGTGTCGTTTACAAACTATAGGTGCGTTTGGTAAATCATACGGAGTTGGAGTATTTACGGAGCGGTGTTGGAGTGGAGTGGGAGTAGAGCTAGAGTTGGAGTAGATCGAGGGAACAAGGTACACTCCTTTATTTGTGATTACCCGAACGAATAGAGTTAAAATTTTGGTGCACGAATATAATAACCTCCTTTTTTGACAATCTGATATACTGCACTGCTAAAAAAATAAATAAATAATGAACCATATAGAAGTTATTCAGTTTGGTATTATTCTTTAATGATTCTGAAGAAAGTATATATTAGAAAAGGTACAGAATTCTTACCATTCCAACATACTGTGCCTAGTCATATTACAAAACAATATTATAAATATAAAATAATTGTGTATAATAAAATATTTCAACATAAAAATACAAAATGATCTGACAGGTGTCAAATAAAACAGAAAAACTCCATGTATGCTTGCATATCGAGGTTGGGCTGTTGGGCTTATGGAGTTCACACTTTTCACTCCACTTGACTCCATTCTGCATTTGCCGAACGCTCCATTTTCAGACGCTTATCACTCTATGTAATTACCGAACGGTGCTAGGAGTGTACAGAGTGAAAAGAGTGAACAGAACTCATTTGCCGAACGCACCTTATGTTATAAAGATTGGAATTTGTCAACTGGTTTCCTTAGTGCCTTAGCCTCTGCGATTATTTTACTTTATAAATTATAGTGTCTTTATCTCTAAATCTATACAAAATATAATAAAAATTTTAAGTGTATTAGATGGAGAATTTAATGTTCTTCAATATTTAATAAAAAAAAACTCCCAAAAATTATATTTAGAAGAATTTTTCTAAGAAACTATACTTCCGGTTGTTCAATTGTTACCAAAACCTTTTCAGCTCTTCCCAGGAATGTCAGATTGAGGAAACTGCAGTTAAAATTTTTTTTAAGTCTTATAGTTTTTGAGGAATCGTGTCTACAACATCCAGACATAAATACACACACACACACACACACACAGACATCATTTTAAAAATGTTATAATCGGATTCTAGGGATCTTAAATTGTGCTTATTCAATAAAATCTGGATATGCGAATTTTAGCATGAATCCAATACCTCTCTTAGCAAGAGGTAAAAATGTTCTGAATTAAAAGCTGCATCAAATGAGCTTAAGATGTTCTTATCATGAGATAAATGTTAAATGAAATATCCATTTTTAGGCTTTTTACAGAGTGCAAGATAAAACATACTATTCAAATAGTCGTATTGTTTCACTTTGACAGATAAGGATTTATTAATTGATATTTAATTGTTAATATTGTTCCACTGAGTTTTTCTGTGCCGCAAATGTAACCATGATTACTAATAAATAAATTAATGAATTTATTCAATAATGAGCCTGTTTCACATTTTTCAAAAACTATTTTAAATAAAAGTTTATGGAATGATTTTCTTAGTAATAATTTTTATTTTAATAATTTGTTGTTATTTGTGGAAATAATTAAATAAAAAGATTGGCGTCCTGAAAAACTACCCCCCACTCCTGTGACGTAGAAGCACATACATTACATCATTAATAGCCAATAGGAAAATGGTTTTTCCATCACCTACGTTTATTCATATTATTTTTATAAATAAACGTAGGCTAAATTTGTCACATGTTAACAACAAAATCTTTTAATTTGACATTTGACGCTGACATTGCTCATTGTAAATGAATAATAAAGTAATAATGGCTAATTTAAATTACACACAAGCTGAATCGGACAATGCGGACAATTAACCGAAGGTCGATAGCTGAATGATGGCTGAATTTATATCAGAACGATTGTTTTACTGCTACCGAAATAAGGGGTGTTAAAGAGTTGAGGTAAAATAAAATATAAAAACTGAATTTATTATATAAATTGATAATATATTTTACTTTAAAGTTCTGGTCGTGATTCTTATTTGACACTTGTTTGACAACTTTGACAATACACTTGACACCTTAGAACCGCTGAAGATGTATGTACTCTGACGTCACATTCTGTTTCAGATCACGTGACTTATTCAAAATTTTATCCAAATTTCAAAAATTAATTGTAAAATATCTAAAGGATATTTCGTGATATTTTCAAATTTGAGACTTTTTAAAGAACAATATCTTTTCAAATTTAATACTTAGAAGTCGTATAAAAATTCTTGCAACAGCCCTATTATTAAAATTTGATGACAGATGTCATTTGTCAAACTCAAGCAATACAATTGTTAACATTTTGTGATATTGCTCATGGCACTCTGTAAGTAGCTAAAAATAATTGCTCTTATTTTGCCTCTCTTTCTTTTGTTGCAAATATTTGTTGTACGAGCCTTGTTGCACATCAGTGCGCCCACCCGATTTAATAGTTAATAATATAATACAAATAATAACATAAATTATCACCAATTTTTGTTAATACTACACACATTTTGTCGTTGTCACATAGCAAGATATTTTCTCTTAAATATTTTTTTTCGCGATCGCCCAGAAAATGAGCTCTTTCTGATCACTATTTAGACCGGAAAGTCCTTCTTTGCTGAGCTAGCTCGGAAAGTTGTCTATAAGGGATCGGAAAGTACTTTACCGATCCCGGGACCGGTAAAGCTAAATGTTTCCATGGAGATCAGTTGTTTATTTATTTCTTATTTGCTCGCAGTAAAAATAAAATAATACTTTTTTATTCTTTTTTCAGGATCGCAAAAAAATAATGTACCCAACATGACCTGAAAGTGTCTATACTGGGCTCACAAGCTGCCAAAGCTCGCCTACGGCTCGCTCTGGAATATGCTTGCTCACCCAGTAAAGTATCATTTTCAGGTCTTGTTACGTAAATTACTATATTGTTTTTTTGTAAAATGAAATAATACTTAGTTTTACCAATTCAGGAAATACTAAAAAAAATTAAACGAATTTAAATAGTATGATTGTGATGTTTAATAAATAAAATGTCTAAAAGTATTAGAGTAGTAACTTACAATCAGGGATCAGGGTGTACATAAATGTAGAAAGAATTTTCTATCTCATTGATGATTTTTATAAATCAGTCATTAAGGAAAATAATCTGTTTAATAAAGTGGCTGGATACGAAAAAAATTAAATGTCAATTTTTAAAAATGTTATGTAATTTAAGTGGATTTTGTCTGTTACAATGAAATTGTTTTTTGTTTAAGGTATGCACCTACTAAAGAAATTATAAATAAACAACATTTTTGTTTAAATTAATTATATATGTACTGCCAAAGAAAATAGTAACAAAGATTATTTTTAGTTTGATAGTTTAAGTTCATTATGTACCACAGAAAGTAGCAAAGATTATTTTTTCAGTTGATTGATACCATAATTCACGTCAGATAATGTTGATAATTTTGTTCGTTAGAGTTTTGTTTTTGTTTTCGTAAATAATTAAGAAGTCCAGACAAATTTAAATCCTGACAAGAGCCTAAAAATCCGGACTTTTGGTAAACGTAAACATGATGAATATTATGAGAATGAGAAGTATGTATGCGTGATGTGATTCCAGGAATAACAATCATAAAATGAAAGATTCGACAAATATAATCGAATATGGTCAGGAGTGACAGGTTTGGCTAAATCGGTTAGAGACCGGTTTTATTTGAGTTTCAGTTTCAGTCGGATTCCGATTTCATCTGGATTCTGATTCCATTTGGATTCCGATTCCATCCGGTTTCCGATAATATTCGGATTCCGGTTTAATCCGAATAACCGATATTCGGATTTCCAAGATCAAAAAACTTAGGATACCGGATATTTTAAAAACTTAACATACAGATATCCGGAATCCGTTAACGGGCTACCGTAGAGGATACAAATAATAATAATAATAATAATAATAATAATAATAATAATAATAATAATAATAATAATAATAATAATAATAATAATAATAATAATAATAATAATAATAATAATAATAATAATAATAATGATGATGATAATAGTAATAATAATATAATATAAAAAATATTACATTAAAATAATGCACAGTAGAATTGATAGTAATTGGACAAATAAATTAAAAGTAACAGTTATTTAAATTGACTGCAATGAAATATACAAAATTCAATATGAATTAAAGAATATGTCAACCTTGTCTACAAGTACAAGTTTATTATTAACTTATGGGGTAGCATGTTTCTCTGCGTTAGGTGACAGTTTATTTTTGTTATTCTAAAGTGTTGCCATACAAACCAATGGATGTCATTAGTGTGCCATTCGGAGTTGTATTTATTCGAAGAAAACTTAAATCCTAAATACTAAATGCCAAAATGCGACGTCGGATACAGCTTTAGTTGTTGTATGAGCCTTTTTCTACTTTTTTGTACATTTCAACGGTAAAGCTGTATTCACATGGGGCGTTGCAACCGTTAATTTTGCGGCTGTAGCGGCCGGCACAACAACTACTCTGTTCACATCTCCGTCATAAATATCAATGCGCACAGCTCCAAGTTTGAAAAGCGAAATATTACCACATATGTTTTGACCTCAGTGTCATTGCCGGTTGACAAATCCTGTAATGATTTACTTGCATTGTACCCAAAAAGAAGTATAAAGAAATACAAATGATTTTATGTCAATCTGGAGTGGGATCACGTAAAAGTGAAAACGATATTGCGATTATCGAGAAGTGAAAACAATATTCGTTTCCTTAGCGATCACGTAAATGTAGTCACTCACTACGTTTTCAACTTCGGTTATTTCCGTAAAGTGACTACGTTTTGTGAAAACGATATAAAATAAATAGTAGTTTTGACAGATAATTTATATGAATGTCATTAAAAATTTTAATCTAATGTCAAAAAGTATTATTCTCGCCCCAGGCGCCCTTCGTTTTTATTTCGTTCATAATAGCAATGCTGTAAGAATTGAAGAAGGATACAAGTTAAATTATCAATTAGTTACAGATGCCATGTATCATCTAATTTTGTTCCTTTTGATATTCCAGAAGAAAAATTTATGAAGTAAACAAAAATATTTTTAAATATATAATTAAAACTTTAAGAGACCTTTTAAGACCGCAAGTATACAAGATTGTTATTTTAAAGTAATCTAGTTTTTTATTAAGTTTTGTATTTCAAGTAAATAAAGTATGGGCCACATTTAAATAACAGAGCACAACCTTCGACGGGCTGCAGAAAATGATCAATTCACAAATTTTAATTTTATGTAAAAACTACAAAATATTAATCACAAAACACAAGCTAGAATCGTTATATTTGATGCTTCGCAGAATACAATATTACCTATTAAAATATTAATAAAATTTTCTTTCTTGGATTTATTCTTGTAATCAATCAAAATATGCTTTGTTGTAATCAACACTTTTACAGTTATTGGAATATCAATATTGCCCGAAAATATTTCTTGGGGTAGTTCTTTCACTAAATTTTAATAGTGAATCAGGGAAATTTCAGTAGAAATAAGAAAATATCTAATCACCAAGATTTCAATTTTCTATCATAGATTTCAAAAGAGTAAAAATATATAGTAAATAGTAAATCATAAGCGTTTGGTTCTTCGCAACATGCTTATTAAAATATTCATGAATTTTTTTCTTAGATTCATTCTTGTAATCAATTTTCATTTAATAATTATCGTATTTTATCACAATTATTTCATTTTCGCCTTACTAAATAAAATAATAAAAAATACCTTTCAAATTTAAAATATTAATTTATTTTTAAATAATTTATAATGACATTTCTTTCATTCTTTCCAAAAAACGTCAAATTCAACTCACTGCTCACTACATTCTTTTACCTAAGTGCAAGTAAATAAGAAAAGGATATACCTGTACCCAAATGTATAAAATAAAAAGAGACGTAAGAAACGACTATCTTTTTCACATGCTTTGAGAGTGGCGACTAGAATTCACATTTTTACCTCCCGCTACCCTTGGTAAGGGAGGTATAGGGATCGTGCTAAAAATCACTTATCGAGATTTTAGTAAATGACCACGTTTTAAGGTCCCTAGAATCAAAATTTAACATTTTCACGATGATGTCTGTATGTGTGTATGTGTGTGTGTATGTATGTATGTATGTGTGTGTGTGTATGTGTAGGAATTTTGTCTTCACTCTAACTCAAATACTATCATTCAGAAAATTCTGAAATCTTGTATTTCTATCCTATTCTAATAAGAAAAGAAGCCATTAGATTTTGGTGTAAATCGGATAACCGGAAATGGCACTTTACCTGAAGCTCATAATGGTTTTTCTTCAAAAAATACCATTAAATGCCATTTTTTCGCATTTTGTCGTTATGAAAATTAAAGATTATTGAATTTTCTACAGGAATATATTAATACTTTTTCTATATATTTTACAGATAAATTTAAAAATAATTTTTTTTACAAGTCCCGAAGCCTAAGAAAAACATAATTCTTTTGTTACACAGTTCATATTTCAAATGAAGGTAACTGACATTAAATGTCACTGTCAAAAAACTAATCACTTCAAATTAATAATAGTGACATTTTAAAAAGAAAATAGTAAATAAAGCAATAGTTTTATGCAATGGAACAGTATGCAGCGTTAGTAAATCCGTAAGTATGTATTTAAATTAATAAAAAATAAATAGCGGGAGGTTTTGTGTTGGCCACATCAGATTTTTCTGTCTAAAACGATATCGTTTTCGGTTTTCATTATTTACGTAATCACATTTTTACTTGTCGACAATCGCAATATCGTTTTCACAATTACGTGATCCCACTCCTGGTTTGAGTTGGTATTATTGAAATGTGTGATCTGATCATGCGCAGATAAAATTTACGATGGTAACGGCCCGTCAACACCGTAAAATGTAATTTTCAACCAATCAGAGCACAGAACGGTGTAAATGGTGAGCAATTTGACGGTGTTAACGGTACATGTGAATTCAGCTTAATTCCATTTCGCCAGGGCTTTTAATATACTTCATCTATCGACATATTTGTATTCAATATTCTGATTCTGCCAGTCTGACCCCACAGTTTCATACTCGTTTACAGAAGAACGAACGGGGCTCATAACATATGTGTTGTGCGTTTCGAAATTATCTGGTCGTATTGTTGAACTTGTTGGCTTCCAAGAAGAAGGAATATCATCAATGCTTTCATAATGTGAAGAGCATTTCTCGGACTTAAGCTGTGTAACAAATATATTCAGCATAAAATTTTATATTATAAAAAGTATTAAAAATAAAAATCCTTACCCTATTGCTTTGGAATATTCTATAATAATAATAAATACAAATGAGACTCCCAATGAGCAAAATAAGTAAAGAGGCTAGTATGATCCAAGGTATAAAAGAAACTAAAAAAGAAGATTATAAAATGTAAAAATATATGTTACTAATGCAAATTTAAATGATTATTATACATGCTGGTGGCGAGTAAGGGTGAACATAAGGATTTAACATGTGATTTTAGTTTTATGAAATTTCCTGCTCTCCTGTTTATTTTATGGCAAAACTTAAGAGTACAAAGTTGTACAGAATTACAAGTTGCACATAATACTGTTTTATTATGTTTTTTCGTTTATTCAAAATTTCGGCTTATTAATAGCAATGGCCATGGAATTTGTTTAATATTTTTTGGTTTTCATAAATTATTTATAAACGTCAATTTGACATATGGAAAAGATTTAAATTAAATAATGAATTAAACAATATTTGGGTTTAGTTCTGTAGATATTTTATTAAATTAACAACGTTTCGACAGCAAGGTACTGTCTTCTTCAGGTTTTAATAACAATAACATAAATAAATAAATATGTAGTCAAGACTACAAGTATATAAAATCAAAGGTACATTGATAAATGGTTAATATAAAACATACAAATGAAAAAGAAAATTATAAACGAATAACAGGGTACCATGATTTATTTAGTTCATAGCCTGTGTTAAGATTGATATTATTAGGAGACTTCTGAATTTCAATTGCTTCTCTTATCAATCTTCTATTCCAGTAATTTTCCTTTGCTATAATAAATAATGAATGTTTATTCGAAAGAGAAACGTTTGGATATTGTAAACAAAAGCATATTATGACGGAAATAGGTACAAAAAATACGAAATTTATTCTATAGGAGAACAAGAAATTGCATAAAACTAAAATCCTATGTTAAATCTCTATGTTCACACCTAATCGGCACCACCCTGTATATAGGTAAGATATGTACTTTAAGTTACAGGCTCGTACCACGTTCATGGTTTTAACTAAAACACTGTTTTAAGAAATGTTAAATTTCATTATTTAATGATAATAATAAATACTATCAAATTTATCAAAATATGATTTTAAAGCAGAACATAGTTTGTATTGAAATATAGTTATTTTCGTAACAAGTTATGAAATATACCAAATATCATGCGAGTGTAAATTGACGCCCGACGCGTAGCGGAGTGCAAGTCAATACACACGAGCTAAGATATTTGAATTTCATACAAGTTATGAACATTATTTTTTAGACGATCATAAATAAATTTAATTTTTTTTTTCAAAACTGATATTTAGGTTCAAACGTACTGACAGCTGACAAATGAATAATGTATACATATAGCCAGAAATAATGACATAGTAACCTAGCAACTGTGCCAACTATTACGATATGAAATATATCGTAACACTAATATGATAAGTTCAACTTTCAGTGTTAGGATATTACGTTGATATGTCATACTTATTACAATGGTCGTCTAAAAAATATTTTTAAATAAATCGATCTTTTAACATAAGGGTGAAATTACATTTTGAAATTTGAATTTGACATTTTTTAAAACAGCGTTTTAGTTAAAACCGTGATAGTGGTACTAGTCAAAGTGTTTAATGGTAGGTATATTATTCAATGAGCTATACTCCATTACATGCGAATAGAATACTATACTTTATTCACAATTGTCAAATAATAACATATCAGTGACATATTTGTATTGAAACATATGTGGAATTTTTTCACTGACTAATGCAACAAAAATTGTTTACAAACATAGACAAATCTAGTTATCGGTAGCAAAATTATGAAGTGATATGACGTTTAGTAGAAAATCTTAAAAGCGACTATTCATCTACAGTTTAAGCTAAAGAAGAAAATAAAACTATGAAAAATGACCAAATTAGTGCAACTTTGACTTTTTACGTGGAAAAAAATACTTATTAAAAATAATTTTGTTTGCATTTTTTTAAAGGTAAGATTTGAATGTGACATAGTGATTGAATAGTATTATTCCATTAAAATGTCAATATTATTCAATTAGCAACAGTAACGAAGATCAGTAAATGATAAAATTCGGTCGAATTAAGGGTGTATTATTTGACAGTTGTGAATAGAGATGTGGTGCGCTTTTGGGGGCTACAATTCATCCCTTTTAGATAAATTGCACGATGCAATAAAAAGAACAAAATTCCATTTAAAGAAGAAACAAGTTTTTTTTTCAGAATAATGCAAGCGTTCACACTTCGGCTGTTTCAATGGCAAAAATAAATGAAAAGCATTTCGAAATGCTTCTGAATCCATCATATTTACAAGATTTAGCCCAATCCGAAAACTTAGCTCGGCAAAAAAGATTTGGTTCCAATGTGGAGATAATCACTGAAACATAAATATTTTGAAGAGTTTGATAAAACGTACTTTTCTGAAAGAATAAAAAAAATTGATTAACGGTGGGCTAAATGTATTGAGGTTCAAGGAGATTATATTGAAAAAATAAAATATTTTTTGCCGATATGTTTTTGTTTTATGGTCTAGGCTTACTACTTATTGATCCAGCCTCGTATTTAGATGCACATACCTTTACTCAAAACATTTTCATGTACGGCTTGTTGAGTGTAGTTGAAATTATATTCATTCGAAATAAAAACGCAAGAATCACAATCTTCTACATAGCAGGTATATTTTCCAAAATCATGAGCAGTCACTTCGTTCAATATTAATGTAGAATTGTTGATATTTTCTGATATATGAACATTTTTATTTGGAAACATTTTTTCTCGGTTAAATCGCCATATTGACCTCCTATGTGGACATGTTTCAGAAGGTATTTCACATATTAGAATTAGTGTTTGTCCAGTTTTGACATTATCACCTGCTATTTACAAAAAAACAAAGTGACTAAATGTCCGCCGCCAGTTATATAATAAACCGAGAATTCCGCCGCTTGGGGGAATTTTTATTCTTGTATTAACAAATTTTCCGGAAAAGCTAATAAATGAAGCAGGCGTAACGGAATTAACCTAGGATTGTTATGAGTATTATAACTGCCGCACATGTCGGTGTGAAATCCGAGCTCATAGAGTCGAGTCGTTATCTTCATTTGTTGAGCTAACTATGGCAACGGCTTTAGCACATTCAATTAGCCCGTACCGTAAGAAATGATTATAGGACGATACATTATTGAGCCATATCAATTTTGTAGTTGCTGACACATTAGTGCTTGATATATCAATTGACTTTATGGATAGCCTAGTAGTTCAGTGATAGAGTTTCTGCCCGGAAGGTGGAAGGTCTCGGAGACCCGTATCCAGGATTTCATTTCGAAGGGGGTTTTGGTTATATAATTATATTATTTTTCAAGGAGATTAACATGAGCAGTTTTTTGCAGACTGTTATCCTAGTTTTGACTGATAACCATGGTTGTGGTATCAAAAGATATTTCTGCATCAAATGACAAATTTAATAATCGATTTATGGGACTAAAATATTTATGGGACTAAAATAATTTACATTTATTTGTTGTAATTTGATACAATTTATATCTTTCTACACGGTAAAAAATTACATTGATATTCCGGACAAAATTCAGTTAGCTGCATTTTTTTGTTATTTCAACAATAAGTTTTTGCCGTGTATACGAAGAACTTTGTATTTTAAGTTTCCAAAACTAAACAATTTTTGTTGTATATAAAAAGTATTATTTGCTGCAAAATATTAGTCATGGCAGCAATTATTATTAGTAGTACTAAGCAGTCATTTTGTTACTTTGTTCCGATTACAAATTCATTTTGCAACAATTAAAAATATTTTATCTGTTACTGGAACAAATTTTTTTTTTCCTGTGACATTATATTTTGTAAAGATTACAAATTATTTCTTTTCCCGCCATATACTTTGTACAGGTAACTAAAACTTTAGTGTAGACAGGGTATTCCCTAGTATACAGCATAATTCATTGTTCGTGTACTACTACGTCGTGTCGCATTTGCTTGCGCAGTTAAGTTTAGCCTTTCGAAAATTGTGTTTTAAAAGTGCTTGTTTCTTGTGCCCGTCAATGAAAATGGATGATTTTGTAAAAGATATTTTAAAACAATCGCAATTAGAGTGTTTTATTGAGAAATTTGAAGGTATGTATAGATTACTGATAAATCTATATAATTTAAGTAACTATTGTTTCATATCTTTTTTTTTTATATAATATTTGTTACATGTATATAGATTATAATTATAAATAAATAAAAATAATATAATACGCATGTATTTCATTTTACCTTACTACCTCATTCTATAATATCAATCAAAATTAATTAGTTTCTAAAACAAATTTATACTTCTTAATGGTAACTTATTTCATTTGTTCGCATAACAAATATCTTTTGTTATATATAACAAAACTGTATTTGTTGCCACAACAATTTTTTACCAGCAAATTTACCTTGGTAATTGTAACAAATATATTTGCTGGTCCTATATTGACAAAAAAATTTGCTACTGGAACTTATTTTTAGTAATCACAACAAAGTTTTTATTTACCGTGTACTGATATCACAACTACTGTTGTGAGTGAAAACGGGACGCAACAGTTTGCAAAAAAACTGATTCCCATTTTAATCTTCTATGTACACCTTTAAAAAAATACCCGATATACAATTCTCGGGGAAATAATAAAAAAATCTGTTGTGGCCAGCACAAAACCTTCCGTCAATTCGATGTATTTTGTACATATCCTATACCAAAATTTCCTTGAAAAAGATTCTATATATCCTGTATAGTTGTAACAAGAACACACTATTTTTTACATATCCATACTGAAAGTTCCTTTGAAAATATTCTAAAATCTAATAAAATTTTAATACGAATACGACGTACATTATGTATTGCAGTTAACACTTCCTCCTGCTTCAACTTTGCCCTATTTTATTAGAAGTCGCTGTTTCTTACTCTTCTCTTCTACTCATACCTGTCCAAAGCACATTCGTGACACAGTTCTTCCTCTCTCAAATCTTCTGCTATACAGTCCTTCCATCTTTTCTTCCCACTGGCGAGGGACACTCTGTCACTTATATCACTTTCAGATCATATATTTTCCACTTTAGTTTTGCACTTGCCACTGACATGTGTCAATTAGATTTTTTTGAATATGTGTATCTGTTGTTTTCATAATTTTTGCAATGCTGACTGATTTTCGAAAGTTAATCTCTCTTAATCTCTCTATGACTCTATATCTATTGAATATGAAGGAAAATGTATAATCGAACCGTATAGAGAATAAGATATTCTTTCTATTGATAATCACATAAAATGTCGAAAATGATATTTAACTGCGATTTTTCAAGAAAAACTGTTAAGAACTTCAAATAAGGGTACTTCCGGTTAACCAATTATAATCAAAATCTAATCAGCTCTTCATATGGTTGTAAAGAAGAGGAATATGAAAGAATCATAATTTTTAGAATTGTAGTTTTGGAGTTATCGTCGGAGAAAAATTCGTCACACACACACACACACACGGACACACACACAGACACACACACAGACACACACACAGACACACACACAGACACACACACAGACACACACACGGACACACACACACACATACAGACATCATCTTAAAAATAGTACATTCGTATTGTAGGGACCCTAAAACGTGCTTATTCATTAAAAACTCACCACCGAATTTTTTGACCAAAAACAATACCTTCCTTTTGACGGAAGGTAAAAAAGGGAGTGTCTACTGCACTGTCCAGACAGAGCAGCAAAAAAAATTAGTGAACCAAACCCAAAACAATACCAACTGACAATTCTTAATTGGTAGACAGTGGTTTTTAGGTAGATTCGAGAAGTGGCCGCTAGAATTGTCCGCTAGATTCCGTTCAGGTGCGACAGTTCACAAATTTTTATTGCGGCTCTGTCTGGACAGTACAGTAGACACTTCCTAAAATAAAACAATATTTTGGCCTTTACGTACATCTTTATTTAATTGTAAAAAGCAATTGGGAATGTTATACTCGCAGTTTGGGACGCGTGCTATGATAGCGCTAACATCTTGGTTAGACTTCTTTAAATTTTTTAGTATTTTATTTTACATTTCAGGAGGGGTTTGAACCCCCAAATCCCCCCCCCCCCCCTTGGATACGGCCGTGGGTCTTCGTTTCGAGTCCCGACGAGGTTTTTCAAATTTGTTATATACTCGGTTATATATAGTGCGGGACACGAATCTTGACCTGGCATGTCAAATAATAATTATTACAGTAACTTTGTGCTTCTAACTCATTTGTGTACGCTCGTGATTCGAATGTAAACAAGATAGGTCCTATTACGAACATAAATTGCGCAGATCAACTGCCAATATAATAAAGACTGCGTAGCTTTAAAACTTATTTGGGCAACTGTTATATGTTATATTAGGTATGCGGAAAGTAAATTAATTGTTTTCGTGTGTATTTAAACGGAGCGCATATTTTAGAAAGCGATTTGTGCTAACATATTTTGCATAGGTCATCTTTCGTGTCCCGGACTATACTTCATTTGCTAATTAATAAGGAAAAATAATTTTGGTACTTTTGTTGATTTTTACTTTTCAAGAACTTTTTTACCTTCCGTCACCTTTAGGTAAGGAAGGTATTGTCTGTGGTCAAAAAATTCGGTGGTGAGTTTTTAATGAATAAGCACGTTTTAGGGTCCCTACAATACGAATTTACTATTTTTAAGATGATGTCTGTATGTGTGTGTGTGTGTGTGTGTGTGTGTGTGTGTGTGTGTGTGTGTGTGTGTGTGTGTGTGTGTGTGTGTGTGTGTGTGTGTGTGTGTGTGTGTGTGTGTGTGTGTGTGTGTGTGTGTCCGTGTGTGACAAATTTTTCTCCGACGATAACTCCAATACTACAATTCTAAAAATTATAATTCTTTCGTATTCCTCTTCTGTACATCCATATGAAGAGTTGATTAGATTTTGGTTATAATTGATTCACCGGAAGTATCCTTATTTGAAGTTTTTAACAGTTTTTCTTAAAAAAAAACGTAGTTAAATATTATTTTTCGACATTTTGTGATTATCAATATGAAAGAATATCTTATTCTCTACACGGTTTGATTATACAGTTTCGTTCATATTCAATAGATATAGAGTTATAGAGACATTAAGAGAGATTAACTTTCAAAAATTAGTCAGCTTTGTTAAAATTATGGAAACAACAGATATATTCAGAAAAATTTAATTGACAGATGTCAGTGTCAAATGCAAAACCAAAGTTGAAAGTATAGGGTCAGAAAGTTATGTGTGAATGTGATAGAGTGTCCCTCCAAAGAGAAGAAGATGGAAGGACTGTGTAGCAGAAGATTTGAGAGAGGAAGAATTGTGTGAAGAAGATGCGTTGGACAGGAATGATTAAAAGAGAAGAGTAAGAAACAGCGACCCCTAATAAAATAGGGAAAGGAACTTTCGGTATAGAATTTGTAAAAAATAGTGTGTTCGTGTTACAATTTTATAGGATATACAGAATCTTTTTCAAGGAACTTTTGGTATGGGATATATACAAAATACATCGAATTGACGGAAGGTTTTGTGTTGGCCACAACAGATTTTTTAATAAATAAAGGGTTTGCTAAATTTTTCGTATTTCATATTTTAACAAAAATAAAAATAAACTCATATTTCGTTTGTTTCAAGCCGATAACAACTTTTTTTAAGTGCTTGTTTTTTTTTTGGCCACGAGTATATTTTTCGGTTGATATGCTGGTAAATCGTGAAAATTCCGCGCCAAGTGACGGAAATTTTGGTCTTTGCATATATTTCCCAGGAATATGAGTAAATTAGTTGTTTGATCAAATCTCTACGGGTTTCACCAAAACCTAACATAACCCCTATCCCTGCGATATATGAGAAATTGGCGATGGATAGTGCCTTTAAAGTTCGATCTAACAATCACATTCAGGGCCGTAACTAGCTATTCTTGCGCCTGGGGCGGAATATAAAATTGCGCCCCCCCTCCCAATTTTTTGAAATTATTTTTAAAAACTTAATTAAATAAAATGTTTTTTATTAACCATATATTAAATATTACATTTATTTATACATGTATCTAAACGGGACTGTGCCCCTATAGGTAGTAATGTTGGTTGACTAATACAAAATATGAAACATGTAAATATTATTCAATTACAATTCATTTAAAAATGAAATTTATGTTGTTACTAGTTTTATTGTATTTTTTGTTAAACTATTTAATAAATAATAACAAAAAAAGACCGTTAGTATGAACGATGATTAAGTGTTATTAGTGAGCATTTGATTAGCATTGTTTTATCTTTTTCAGTCGTTTATAGATTACTTTACAGAAAAATGCTTCAAATGAAAAACGCGTGCAATTAATTTTTCTCTAATTTTTATTCGAAGTATTTTTCTCTAAAATAAAAATAATCCATAACCGATTGAGAGAGATAAAACAATGCTAATCATAATCTCGCTAATCACCTTTAATCACATGTTCATACTAACGGCCATAGTTTTTAATACTAATATTCTTTTAAATTAAATCTGATGAGATCTAATGCAATGACAACATTTATAATTAATCATTAAATAGATAAACAATTTTTTAGCGAAATATGAGAAAATTATTAGTAGTTTAAAATGGATTATGTAAAAGTACAGTTCTGTAACAAAAATTTCGAAAAAGTATATACGTATGGTAAAAATACCCTTTTATTTTACATTTTATGATTTACAAATGAAAAGTAATAGATGAATCATTTTTAACTCTTTCTGGAGAAGCTACACACGAGCCCATGAGCGAACAATGATTTTTATTTTCATTATTATAATAGTTTTTATAATACATTAAAAAACTATAAAATAGTTAAAAAAAAGCGCAAATAAATAATGTTGAAGATTATGAAAACTATTAAATCACTATAAACAAACACTAAAATAGAAAACACAACTTTACAATTAAATACACAGAACTATTCTCAAATGACAAAATGGTTGAGTACTCGTCGTATCTTGCATTTTTACCGTAAGTTTGCAACCTGCATAATTTATAAGTCCACAATTCTCTTTCCTCAAAACACAGGCCATTTGCTTCACAAAAAATGTCCGTATTACGTGTCTATAGTTATATGGTCGAAGAATAGTACTGTCAAGCGGTGGGGCGCCTTAGGCGCGAATTTTGAAAGTCAATGCAATACAGTGCATAGAAATACAATATTAATTCGCAAAGTGTACATCTAAGAGTGTGCTTGATTTATATTTATTTATTATTATTATTTTTTGGAGAATTAACAAATGAATAATTTATTTCTGCGCCCTAGCAACATCTGCGCCCGGGGCAAGTGCCCCGCTCGCCCCACCCTAGTTACGGCCCTGATCACATTTACCCATTGCAAATCTGGGATAGAAACTCAGCAATCATCTATAAGTGCCTGTAGAGCACGATTATCCTTTTCTTAATAATCGTTTCAATATTTCCGGTATTTTTAAACTGCAATATTATATTTCTCGTCGTTCCTTGAGAAATATTTTTTTAGGAGGAGGGATAATTACCTCCTAACCTCCTTTAGGTTATGTTTACAGTCGGAATAAAACACACGTATTCTGTCGAGCAATTATAGTAGTATTTTTCGAAAGATGCTTTTAAAATCATGAAAATTCCGCGCCGAACGGCTGAATTCTTGGTTTGTGTATACAATTAACTGGCGGTAGACATTTTGTCATTATTACCTGCTCTTATTTGTGGTTTGAGAACTTCAGATGAGTTCCTTGCACATTTCATTTTACAAGGTGTACCCCATGATGCTTTTGAATTATAATATGTTATAAGTCTCATATATTCATTGCAGACCCATGGATTGTTGAACAGAACAAACTTTTCCATTTGAAACACATTGTCTATTATTTCTAGATATATTGTTGTTAATTTATTAAATCGTAAATCTATGAATTTTATGGATGGTAAATTATGAAAACATTCTCGATTTATAGCAACTATAGAATTGTTATACAAACTGATATCTGTTAGGTATGGTAAATTAGAAAATAATTTACTTTGGAGTGTAGTAATATTATTTTGACGTAAATTAATAATTCTTATTAATTGATTGTTGTTAAATATTTTGCCTGGCAATACATTGATATGATTCTTATCTAGATAGAGTGCCTTCATTTTTGTAATATTGTTAAATGTGTTTCTTTTAATAAAATATATGTCACAATTCGAAAAAAATATATGTGTTAAATTACTGAATGATGAAAACGTCTTGTTCGTAAGCGTACGAAGACTTTGGCCTGAAATATAAATAATAATATAAAATATTGGTATCGTATATAATTTATTAATGTGGGTCAAAAATTAAGAACAAGAATATCAGGTATGCCGCGGCAAACAAAATTCGCATAATCATTTTTATTTTTAAACTATTATTAATCGTCATTTGAAATTAAATTGAGAAAGTTTAGTTAGACAGAAGTTAGGTAATCAACTTTTTAGGACCGGTATTATAAAAGTCCAGATAAAGTTAGTTCCAAAGTAAATTTAATAAAGTAAACAAATTCGAATCAATTTCTATGTTCTTGTGATAAATCATTGATGTCATTGCATTTGTTTATTTAATTAAATTTACTATGGAACTAAATTTAACTAGACGTTTATAATACCGGCCCTAAAAGTATTGTTGTAAGTGAAAATATGGAATTAACCAGAGAGCATTTTGAATCAATGTTTTTTTGGCAAGCTCGATACTAGGTCGGGGTGAAATCGTAGCAGAATATATTTTGTTTTTAATAAGGTGTAACTCATCCTTAGGGCTGGCTGGTGGATTTGCGGGACCCCGCCAGAGGTCAAAAAACAAATGTGAAAAACAGAGTATATTTGTTTTTGGACCTCTGGCATAGCTGATATGTTGAGTAATCTAAAACTGATCTGTTCTTAGACGTAAGTTTACTGATGATGGCAACTTATTTGCAGAAATAGGCATCTAGTTTTAGCGTTTTTAGTTAAGGTTTAGGGATTTTTTAACTATTATTAACGTCTATTTACTTTTCATACTGTAAAGAGTGCGTAAAATATATACTTTACCTAGGGTTGCCAACTTTACAAAATTACAGAAAAGGACATTTTTCGGCCATCTTTTTCTGAATTGTATGTAGGGTTTAAAATTCGAAAAAAAATGCGCCGCAGGCGTTTTTTTAAATTTTCAAGGTCAATGGTGTTTTAATGCAAGATAATATAGAGTTTCTTTACAAAAAGCAAATTTAATAAATTTAATAAAAATTAAAATCAATATTTTATGAAGAAAAGAAGTAAAACACAATAAGATATCTAACCTTAAAATGTTAACTGCCAATATCTAATTTTACATTTTAATTTTTTAATAAATAAATAAATATATATATATTTAAAATAATAACGAGGAGGAGAGCATGAGCATGCGAGCAACAATTAACAAATTTGACAAGTCAACACTAGTTACCCCTACATCAATAATTCAAAAATTCTATCATTATTTCATTACATTACATAAAATGTGAATTAATTATTTCATTTTCATATTTATAAGAAAAATATCATTAATAAAAAAATTACTATAAAAGGACAAATCGCCTCCTTTCCTGGTTTAATAAAGGACAAGGACAAAATATGCTCAAAACAGGACTGTCCTTTCCAAAAAAGGTCAGTTGGCAACTCTAACTTTACCCTACCTATTTTTTCAGAAAAAATTGTCAAAATTCACTTTTCGCGCCATAATTTTTGTAGAATTTAGTTTTTTTTTAAATAAAATTCTTGAATGGTAGGTATTCTAGTTTATGGCCTTTAAATTTTTCAGCGATCTAATGCGATTGGACCTTAATATACAATCCATATCTACAAGATAGTGAAAATTTAGAATTTAGCCGTTTATCGTCCATGAAAAAAATTGAAACTTTAAAATTTTGTTGAAATGAACCAAAATGTATGAAATATTTTGGGATATAAAACATCTTTGTGTTTAGAACACCCGAATAAACCGTTTAGTTTAGCTACTTACTACTATCAACTTACCTTCAAAGCGGAGTACATTAACATCTTTTTGAAATGTTGTTGGAATATTTGCTATTTGATAACCCGTTTCACTAGATATACATTTGCATTCTATGTAGCCCCAGTCATTAGTAAAACACGTACACGGCTGATTAGAATTATTACTTAAAATGACGAAGGGCAGAAACAGAACTAACATCAAGAACTTTTTCATGATAATAATTGGTGTCTAAGTATTTGATGGAAAAGTGATATGCAAATGACGCAACTAAAGCATATAGAGGTATCTATTTATAAATTTCTGATAAAGAAAAACAAAATAAACACAGGCAGCGCCGTGCGGTACGTGGTACTTTAGTGTCTGAGCAAAAAATATTTAATTTTGGAGCCTATAAGAATTATTCGTAAAAGGATGAATTTTTCATTTTTTTTTGGTTCAACGCGGATGAACAGCGGACGAAATGATAGATCAGTGGCACTTTATTATTTATGCATTAAGCAGTTGCTCCTTTGCTCTATACCACCGCACGGCCCTGAACAGAGATTAAAATAATGATAAGATAACAAATAGGTAGGGTCGCCAGATATAGATTTGAAAAAAGAGGAAACTTGAGCATTATTTACTAGTAAAGTAAACAAATATAATATGAGTAATAAAAAAATCTGTTGTAGCCAGCACAAGACCTTCCGCCAATTCGATGTATTTTGCACAAATCCCATACCAAAAGGACCGTGGAACAGTTTCTATATAATATCATGTAAAATCGAACACGAACACGTACTATTTTTTACAAATTTCATACCAAAAGTTCATTTGGAAAGGTTCTATAAATCCAATAAAATTATGACATAAACATCCCATACTTTCCATATTTGGTTTTGCACTTATAACACACATCTGTCAATTAGAATTTTTTGAATGTATCAGCTGTTTCCATGATAAATAGCAAAGCTGACTAATTTTTGAAAATTAATTTCTTTATAATGCTTTAACTCTACATCTATTGAATATGAAGGAAAATGAATAATCAAACCATGTAGACAAGAGTATTTTCTTTAATAAATATAATAACAAAATGTCAAAAAATAATATTTTACTGCGTTTTTTAAAGAAAAATTGTTAAAAACTTTAAATAAATGTACTTCCGGTGGATCAATTCTAATCAACTCCTCATATGGCTGTACAGAAGAGGAATACGAAAGAATTATAATTTTTAGAATTATAGTAGTGGAGTTATCGTCGGAGAAAAATTTGTCACAGACGGACACACATACACACACACACGGACACACACACACACACATACATACAGACATCATCTTAAAAATAGTAAATTCGTATTGTAGGGACCCTAAAACGTGCTTATTCATTAAAAACACCACCGAATTTTAGAAATATATAAATCGATGCATAGTGGTAAATAGAAACAAAATTAAAATTCTGAGACACCAAGCCATCATAATGCATGGATTGAAACATACTTAACAGTAAAACACTTGATTATAAACTGCCTTAAATACATTAAAACTAACGTTAGAAAATAAAATAGACACACTAAATAAATAATATAATTAAATATGTTATTTATAACTTGTTGATTTAGAAAGTCAGATGAAGTTTCATTTACTGAATTTGCTATTTTATTTTTTTATAGTGATTCTTCAATGTAACTCTCAGCTACAGCAGTGGACTTCCACCCTCCGTGTCTTTTAAGTGTAGTGATATCTCCACCAGCATCCACTATAATAGCCGGAAACAATGTCCGGTATATAATTCAGGTTCTTATAAGCGGAGATAAGTGACAAACTGTTTTGGAGTCATCCCAATTTATTTACACCAACTGGTTGTCGTGTGCATTTTTGATTTTGATAATTGAGGAAAAATCTATTATGATGAACATTTTATAGTCTCAGATCAGCATAATTTGTGTACACTTTATAAAATTTTCCCGTTATTTTAAACGTACGTGGTTTTTTAGTCTTAGTAACTGATATATTTACAACGACCGCTGAGCTCAGGTCCTTAATATTGTCAATTTTCAATTGTGTCAGTTCATGTATTCCACAGGCTCCAGAAAATCCAGTTATAAAATTACCTACGAGAAATAAAATACAAATGTGATTGAACGAAAATAATTGGGTGAGATTCAGTGGGTTGTATTAGCGTGTTTTAAGCTAAAACAGTCCTTTGTCAAAAATATTTTGGCAACTTTGTAATACCTGTCAGAAAAAAGACCAAAAGATCAAATAAGGAAAAAAATATTATTAACAGAAGTAACAAAAAGAGGACAAATGTCAAAACTGATCAGAACGGGGGTTGAGATATTTTAAAATTCATTAACATTCAGATATGAAATATTTGACACATAAAATTTGACATATTTCTAACCTAATTTTGCAATAATGAGTTTCCTTTTACACCTTCCATTTTCAATAATGCTTCCTCATTTGGCTAAAGGATATCTGTATTACTTTTCCCTGTGGTATAATTTCTAAATCACAATTCAATCTCATCGATACATGTGGAAAATATTACAATGTTGCCATATACTCAATACAATTTTTAATACAGACCTTAACACAACCCACTGAATTCCACCCATTGTTTTTAGCTTACTTTTGATAATAAATATATTTCATCGGGAGCTTCATTTACAAAAGTATGTATTTGTTGAGCAGTTAGTATTTTGGACTTTTTAGGATTGTAGCCGTCGGACATTCTTTTCAAATATGCCTTTAGTTTAGTTTATTTCGAGATATCAACATTTTGACGAATACTCAGAATGCTTTTTAGCATAGAACATATAGTCCACAGAAAATTTGGAGAGTTTTTTACTTTGTTCACTAATATAGGTTAATACAACATTTTCCGACTTTACATTATTATCTTTACGCCAATTTATAAACTGGTTATATGTGTACTCATAGCGGTCTTTGAATATTTGTGGTAAAAGATTCAGTGTACTTTCTTTTGCCGGTTGAACAATTTTTGGCGGTGTACAATAAATTATATCTTCGTCACTTGTGTCCATTATGTTTTATGTTTGACGCACTAAAAATGATCTCTGTAAAACGTACAAAAGCAATGTACAAACAAGTAATAGTAACATGATAAGTAAAAAACTTTTCTTACTTGCTTACTTAGGTACTTCTTGTACTTGCAAATATGATACATGAAACCGCTCACGTTTGAGGTTAAATGTTAGACGCAATCCACAAACGCAATCATAGAGGTAGAGATGCAATCAAATTTGGCAATCGTAATCTAAAAGCGATGTACAAACAAGTAATAGTAACATGATAAGTAAAAAACTTTTCTTACTTGCTTACTTAGGTACTTCTCGTACTTGCAAATACGATATACTGAGAGTTTTTTTATCAGTGAACATGGGCGTATGTCATTACCATAGTTACATTTAAAATGATTGACAGCAATGCATTATCGCGTTTTTTTTTAAAACTGGACATAGGACGTGACATTTAGTATATCTGTCAATGTCATCAAATTGTCATACTTCAAAATGTATACAGTTAAAGAAAAGTTCAAATTATAAATTGGAGTAATTATAACGAGTCTACAACAAGTTTCTGACTTATGTGCATTAACTTTTAATAAGCGACCCAGTCCCACAACTAAAAGAAAAATTTACAATGACTACAGAACTAAAGGATGCGTCAATAAACATCACAAGAAGAAAATCAGACCAAGTACTGTAGTTAATAGTAAGAAACAAGAAATTATGCAATTAATTGAAAGTGACAACACCCTGTCAACAATTTTTTTTCTGAAATTAAGAATACTAGTATACAAGGTTTTCAGACAAGAATATTTTAAGAGTTTTAAATATCAAAATCACCAAGAGTTATTACACAACGATATAGAACGAAGAAATATCTTTTGCGAAGATATGATGAACAAAATTAATAGTGGGGAAATATAACTGGATCGAATTTTATTTACGGATGAAGCGACATTTTATATTAATCGGGAAGTAAATTCACAAAATTGCAGGTATTGGAGTCGTCAAAATTTTCGCTTATATCTGTACCAGGTATTCCCCCAACGCTGGATAGGACGTGGTGGAGAAGTGGAGTGGCCTGCAATGCCACCAGATCTTGCACCAAACGATTTTTTTTTCTTTGGGGCCATTTAAAAAATTGTATTTACAATGGTGACAAAATAAATATTGATCAATTAAAAAATAGGGATAAAATATAATTTATATTAATTATTTCTTGCCTTAGGCTTATGTCAGAGTATAGAATTTTATACCATACAATTTCAACTTTTTCTTCAACTGTATACATTTTGAAATATGACATTGACAGATATACTAAATGTCACGTCCTATGTCCAGTTTTAAAAAAGCGCAATAATACATTGCTGTCAATCATTTTAAATGTAACTATGGTAATGACGTACGCCCATGTTCACTGATAAAAAAAACTCTCGGTATAAAATCACTGACCTTTGAGGTTGAGTATTAGACGCAAGACGCAATAATGGACGCAATTCACAAACGCAATCTTGGAGGCAAAGATTCAATCAATTTTGGTAGTCGTAATCAAGTATTATATGTATAAATAATATAAAAATATTAGCAAATAAATAAATAACAATGTTTAAAATTACTGTTATTGTAAATTATCGTATATTCTATTTAGACTTTTTTTATCAATGCACCATCTGTTGTCAATTATTGGAACTAAAATTGATAACACTAATGTGTTATCTTCATAACCTAACTAATGTGTTAGGTTGCACGGTTGCTCTTTCCGATGTTAATTAGACTGTAATTATAGCTACTTTCATAGGTGGTCGTCTGAAAATATTTTTATTGCACCATACTTCCGACAAACATATAAATTTAATATTGTATTTAGTATTTAAGTATTCTGATATCTACCTTATTCGGATTTAGTGATTGACAGTTTACAGAAAGAATACCAAAATTTATTACAGAAGAACTTGCTATGGGTCTTGGGACTGTATATGTCGCCTGTGGAAAAACCTAGTGTTACAGATTTCTGCTGGCCAGGTGTTTTCTGTCATAGCATTCTCAAGGTTGTCCAGGTTTATTGTTATTTTGAAGGATGCATAGTGTTGGGGATATTTGGAGCACACTCTGTCACACTGCACTTCCGGAAATACTATTGTAAATGATTTATGATTCCTTTTGGTTTAAACCGTGATGGGTATAGAAAAGCCTTCTTGGACGCGACTTCCAGTTTTGATTTAAGTTACTGATTATACTAATATGCGGACTTATTTTCTTCTGTTTATTATTATCTCCGCCATTACTGTTATCTGTGGTAGAGGTAGAGCGATTATCTCTAGCAGATTCATGCCCATATTCATGAACAATCTTAAAATTTTAAACGGTTCGTTATCATTATTATCCAGTAAAAACAGTCGACACTGAAAGAAAAATCGAAATTTAATTTGTCAAGTTTGATCCTATTTGTCAAAAATTGTAACGAGCCGTTTTGAAACTTTACGAGAATATGGGCATAAGTGTTATTCCTATGTCAATTTGGTGTATTTTCATTGTGGGTGTAATATTATCATTCATTTTGTTGTTTTTAGTGTTATTACTATAATATTATTATTCCGAATAGTATTACAACTCATTATTTCATTTGTTTGACACGTGTTTAAAGTTAGGTTACTAGCGTTTTGATTTTGATCATTTGTATTGACAATGTAACCCGCCTTTTAAGGGGCGAATTGCAAATTATCACCCATATTCTGTAATAAAATCGATAACTTTTATCGATTGATAATAAATTATAGCATAGCCAATAATTACAGCAGACACTAAATAAAAAATGAAACTGACAGATGATACATTTGTTTCTATTTGTCAAAAATTATTATCGATCGATAAGTATTATCGACGAAGTTATAGAATAAGGGTGAATATTTATAAATGGGTTTTGGTTGTACAATTTAACTGCCAAAATAATAGATAATAAACAATAATAAATAATGTTCTTACAGTCGAGTTAGTTCTTGTATAAGAATAAGGGTTGTACTAATAATATTAATTATTATTATAAATAAGTTTATTGACTAGTATAATTGAATGATAAATATTTACATTTGATGGATGATGGTTGCTGTACCGACTGTATGGAAGATGGGTCTTCTATATCTTTGGTCTCTGGACACTCTCTCTTGATATTATATTACTGTAATGCTAAGACATCAAACAATTGAATAATAACCTAATTATGAAACTCTAATATTACTATTGCTTATTCTGCAATATTAGTAAATAATAACACAAACTATTATGACCTCAAATGTGGGATGACTAATGCCCGTATTCATAGTCAGTACTTCGCCTCGACTTATACTTGAGTATGCCTTGAGTACCAAATTTCGTTTCATAGTCGTTACTTGTTTCTTCACTTGTACTTCGAGCGAAGGTTTACTTGATACTTGAGGCGAGTTCCAAGCAACCTTGAGTAATACTCAAGTAATGATTGATATTTTTTTTTTAAATTTAGGTAGACTTGATCAATATATAAAAAAACTGTCAAACTGTCATTTCCATCACATGTGATATCTAAGTTAAATAATGAATCATGAAGATAATCAACAATTTTTAGAATTTATAGACATAGTAGAAGAAGTCTGAATAATAACAATGAAAAAGGATTGCTTCAAGAAGATATATCTGTGATATGATTTATGTATCTGTATCTGTAACCTGTGACATGCATATACAGGGAATTTATTTTAACATGCAACATATGGCGAATCACTTCCATGGTTACTCACTATTGTCAAAAAATGACAGCAATGTAATATTTGTCCATTTTAAAATGCATCATACAAAATTTGTAGTTTTGTATTATTAAAACTAATTTCCAATAAATTAGCCTACATACGATTAACAAATAATCAAAACATGAATGTTGAACATCTTAACAAACTTTAGCTTACAAAAATTCATAACTTTTATGTAATAAATATTAAAAAATACCCCCAATCAGTCTGAGGCAATATTCTAGTTGGTCGTAATAAGAATTGACACCATTTGTGTTTTGTTTTGGAGGTATCTCCTGTGCTGCAATACGATTTATAATGCTGCATTTTAAAATGGACAAATATTACATTGCTGTCATTTTTTGACAATAGTTAGTAACCATGGAAGTGATGAACTATGATGTTGCATTTTAAAATAAAGTCTCTGTAGATGTCAAATATACGATTTGAGAGAAAAATATTAAAATTTACAAATATACCAATATAGTTATTACAAATTCTCTAAAATCCTCCCTAGAAAACCGAGAATTCACGAAGTTTCGACTATGGAACGATGTGCTTGAGGTCGAGAACGACCGGAGTAATGCTTGGCGAAGTAATACTCAAGTACGAGATTGAGCATCGACTATGAATATGGGCATTAGTCTTACAACAATGGTCGGGCTAACTACTTTATCGACTTTCTTTGTCTTATTTTTGTTGTTACTCGTAGATCGCGGCAGCTATTTTAAATGAAGATTTAATAGGTTAATTTGAGAATTTAGTATTTTAATTGTTTCATTTAAGTTATTTATTATTACGTCTTTTTGTTTCATATTTTTTTTTAAAGTAATGAATATCACATTTTAATTAGACTATTTTGTCTGACTCATTGAGATCGTGTACACTTACAAATGAATCGTCATGCTCCTTGTCCTTTTCATCTTGAGTACTTTTACAACAATTTATATAGTTATTGTCTAGTATAGTTAAAGTTTACTCACAAAGCTATTGTGCGATGTCGTATCACAATTCATGCATTTTGGCCCAGCTTGTGCTAATTTATGACACCTAACACATTTTTTTGCAGAGTCACTTAAATTGTCTGACTGACTTTCCGCAATCTTGACATAAATAGGAAATATCTTGAACTCAAATTTCAGGTACGGTCCATGACAGAAAAAACTACCTGTGTTGAGGAACCTTTACAGCAAGTCCCATAAAACTTTATAACGGGCAACTGGCAGATTCTATGAGTTCCTTAGGTCGCTTCATACCACTGTACAATTATCTAGATATATGTAAGTAATAAAAATCTGATGTGGCCAACACAAAACCTCCCATTATTTAATATTTATTAATTTAAATACATACCTACGTATTTAGTAATGCTTCAAACTATATTATATTCCATTGCATATAACTATTGCTTTATTTATGATTTTCTTTATTATTTAATATGTCACTATTATTAATTTGAAGTGATTAGCTTTTTGACAATGACGTATACCTGTCAGTTACATTCATTAAAAAAATAAATTTTGTAACAAAGGAAATGTGTTTGTCTTAGGTTTCGGGATTAAAAAAAGAAAAATGATTTTTAAATTTATCTGTAAAATACCTATATAGAAAAAGTATTAATGTATACCTGTACAAAATTCAATAATCTATAATTTTCATAATGACATAAAATGCGAAAAAATGGCATTTAATGGTATTTTTTGAAGAAAAACCATTATGAGCTTCAAGTAAAGTGCCATTTCCGTTTATCCGATTTACACCAAAATCTAATGGCTTCTTTTCTTATTTGAATAGGGTAGAAATACAAGGTTTCAGAATTTTCTGAATGATAGTATTTGAGTTAGAGCGAAGACAAAATTCATACACATACATACACACACACACACACACACACACACACACACACACATACATACACACACATACAGACATCATCGTGAAAATGTTAAAAATGGATTCTAGGGACCTTAAAACTTGGTCATTTACTAAAATCTCAATATGTGATTTTTAGCACGATCCCTATACCTCCCTTACCAAGAGTAGCGGGAGATAAAAAAAAGTTCCTACTTACGAAAACCAAAGTTTAGCATCACTCGGCCAAAAAACTGGAAGATTAATAGTTTGAATATAGACGGAATTGTCCAAATCTTCTCCTGGTTGACAATGACCAGACATTTTCCATAAATTTTATTTCTGACGGGGTCACCAAATTATAGAATAATAACTTTAAATTGTAGGATAATATTTTATTAGTAATATAATACACAGTGGCGTAGCCAGAAAAATTTCGAAGGGGGTGCACAATTCTCATCAATAATAATAATAATAATACTAATAATAATAATAATAATAATAATAATAATAATAATAATAATAATAATAATAATAATAATAATAATAATAAAAACTTTATTCCGAAAAAATAACAAAAAAACATAAGTACATTTCTACAAATATATACAAGCAGTCAAGAAAAAACAATATAAAACTTAATTACTACCATTCTTTTAGTTTTTTGTAAAATATTTAACACATAATTTTTTACTGTATCTTGTACAAAGCAGTTGAATATTTATGTAATTTTAGAATACTTATGTTTAAATACACAACTATAAAACAGACGACATCCTTGTTTTGCATTTGAATTACATCTGAACCTACTGCGCTAAGCAAGTGTAACAATTTGATTGTTGTGCAAAATTTGGTTTCGTAATTGGCCACGCTCAAATTGACGTTTTTATTAATATCAGCTATTGCGTTATATTGCCGAGCAATTAGTTCGTTTACCTACCGAGGACTGAAGATGATCGTGGTGGCCAGATGAATTCATTCACAGTCCAACCGCTTTAAAGATGAGTATTTTGTTTAACTAATTATATTTGTTTTAATTATATTAACTTTTAAATTAACTGTTTAAATAAATATATATATTCCTTCTAAATTGTTTTAATATAATAGGCCCATAAACAAAAAATAATAAAATATATACTTTATCCTTAAAGTACTACTCAATAAATAACGATTAAGATAAAAAAAACATTTTTTTAATAATTACTTTGCGAGATATTTGCATTTATTTCCAGGACACAGATGACGTCACACTATTGGTATCTTTCTCGCGCAGCCTACTACAGAAGCTATACAAAAAACAATTATGACTTTTTGATACTACGAATTGCTTCAAAATAAATTTATATACGAACTTTCATTTAAAAATATTTAAAAAAAAATGGTTTATGGGCCCGCTTACCGACCGACACAACGGACAGCAGAAGGCATATGAAATCCATTGAAAGAAATGATTGAAACGTATTATATTTTATATAAATAATTAAAAATTCAAATACTTGTCTTCCGAATAGTAGGGGGTGCACTTACACCCAAAACCCCACCTTGACTACACCACTGATAATACATAAATCTCAACCAGTATATCACTCATCACCCCAATTCTTTAACAAAGTTGCTAACTCCTAGCAACATTGCTATAGCAAATAACTAATAATAATTGCAAACACTGAATATGAAAATGGCAGGCTTTACATTTGTATCTATAGGCTATTTTTTAGCAACGTTGCTAAGACTTAGCAACTTTCTTACCGAATAGGGGTGAATATAAATAATAACAATAATACGGGCCAGTATTACAATATCTTGTTAGAATGTTAACTGTAAGTTAAATGAATAATATTGGATCGAATTATTGACAGCAATGATCAATTAGCCATTGACGGTTCATTTCGTACCTTTCAACGGTAATTTAATTTCAGCAGGGCTTTTATTTTTCTTCATCTTCTTCTTGTTATGGCTGAGAGCAACAATCCTTTTTGGGAAAATGCAGGTGAGTATTTCTGTGTAATAAACATATTCAGTATAAATTTTTATATATATATACAGCGTGTTTGAAAAAGTGGTTGCACCCATTTATCTGGCTTATTCTTGCAGATACGCTTATTGCTTATAGGACATAATTTATTCAACACAATATCTGCGATTATATTATATGAAAAGTGTAATTCTGGCACCAGATCTGACCCCTCTCGACTTTTATTTTTGGGGATGTATTAAAAATTTGGTTTACTTCAATAAACTGAACAACATCGAAGAATTAAAAAACAGAATTCGTGAAGCGGTGCAAAAAATTGACAGAAGAGAGCTTAATAATGTTATGTGAGAATTAAGAAAACGTATTTTAAAATGTATTAATTTAAATGGGGGACATATTGAATAAAGATTTTATTACTTGTAAATTTTGAATTTCATATTATTTATTTCATATTATCATGAAAACAATTGCTGTCGTAGCCTTCTCACATATTAAATTATATCCATTAATGATAGAATTTGAGCAAAAGAAAGTATTTATTTTTAACAAATGAATATGGTAAATACTAAGAAATAGAGAATAAAAAATACAATCTAAATTTATAAAAAACTTGTATAGGTTGTATTTAAATTTACAAAGTTGATATCACTTCCGGTTATACCGGAAGTCCCAGAATTACACTTTTCATATAATATAATCGCAGATATTGTATTGAATAAATTATGTCCTATAAGCAATAAGCGTATCTGCAATAATAAGCCAGATAAATGGGTGTAACCACTTTTTCCAACACACTGTCTATTATAAATACTATAAAAATTAAAAATCCTTACCTTATAAATACAAATGCAAATCCCAATGAGCAAAATAAAAAGTGTAGAGATAAGTATGATCCATAGTACAGAAGAAACTAAAAGAAATAAAATAAAATAGATATAAGTATAATAAAATATAAAAATACAGGGCATCAGAGTAAATTTTTTTGGTTGTTATGAATATTATGTACACAGGGTGTTAAAAAAGGTAAAAAATTTGAAGGTATAAAGGAAATATTAAAAACTGTCACATGAACGGTAAGGTTGTGGTAAATATTATGCCAGGACACTTTCTAGTTATGGGCCCGGTACTAAAAAAATTGCGTGCATTTTGTCATATTATGAAAATATGGTAAATTTTAAATGATTTTGTACGAAAATAATTTTAAAATATAAAACTTTTCATTCATATTTTGATAAAAACTATAGGCGCCATAACGATACGACGTCACAACTTCAATGTAGTTATAGTATTACAAACTGAAAAGCATATCATTTCTATATTATATGGAAATGTATGAAAAACCTATAATTTTTATTAAAAATATAATATTTATTAAAAATCTTTAAACTAACAGATTTTTGTCTTTGACAAGGTACAACTATACAGGGTGTCTCAATAAGCTTGCTCACTATTGGTAACTTTTTTATTTGAAGAGATACGAGGTTGGTTAAATGAGCAAAATTGTGCCATTTTATATTAGAAAATTGGTCATGTAGACAAAATAAAAATTGTATCAGCGGTTCTCAAAATTTGGGACAAAATATATATTTTTTAAATGGAACCATATATATTTTATTATCTTATTGGAAAGAGTATTTTTTTGTCTTTCCAATAAGGTAATGTTGTTTATGTACAATTTTTTTCAAATAAACGAGTTATTTACGGTTAAAAATAAAAATTTTGTAAACTGTTTTATCAGTTTATTTATCAAGTAAGCCATGGAAATAATTGATTCTTTGTTTGTTTGACGTTTAATAATTCCTCCCGTAAAGTTCTCTATGGTCAATAAATCTAGACTCCAGTTACGTAGAACGGGCGGCTCTCTCCCAAAATTTGGACAGAATATATATTTTTTAAATGGAACCATATATATTTTATTATCTTATTGGAAAGAGTATTATTTTTCTCTTTCCAATAAGGTAACATTGTTTATGTACAATTTTTTTAAATAAACGTTATTTACGTTTAAAGATAAAAATTATCTTTTATTAGTTTATTTAGTCAAGTAAACCATGGAAACATTTGTCTTTTATAAAATTATTATTTTATTAACTTATTTTACAGTAATAACAAAACAATTAAAGAAAATATTCAATTTGAAAGCCATTATATCTTTCGCACATTTCAGCTTCTTTGGAAAGAGAGCCGACCGTTCTATACGTAACTGGTGTCTAGATATAACTTTCCATATAGCAAGATCATATCTAACTTTTCTTCATTTGTAAAGTTATTGACCACAGAGAACTTCACGGGCGAAATTATTAAACGTCAAACAAACAAAGAATCAATTGTTTCCATGGCTTACTTGGCTAAATAAAGTGATAAAACAGTTTACAAAATTTTTATTTTTAAGCGTAAATAACTCGTTTATTTGAAAAAATTGTACATAAACAACATTACCTTATTGGAAAGAGAAAAAAATACTCTTTCCAATAAGATAATAAAAAGTATATGGTTCTATTTAAAAAAAATATATTTTGTCCCAAATTTTGAGAACCGCTGACAAAAATTTTATTTTGTCTACATGACAAATTTTCTAATATAAAATGGCACAATTTTGCTCATTTAACCAACCTCGTATCTCTTCAAATAAAAAAGTTACCAATAGTGAGTAAGCTTATTGAGACACCCTGTATATTTTTGACAGTGACATTTAACTACCTCGACATCCATTTTTTTTGGCAGATTATTTGAATCTGCTCGCTGAAAACCATCTTTCAAGTTTTATAAATTATAAAACTATTCAATAAAACACAATGGCTTGTACTACGATCACGGTTTTAACTAAAACACTGTTTTAAGAAATGTCAAATTATATATAATAATAAATACTATCAAATTTATCAAAATATGATTTTAAAGCAGATTACATGATTACAATAATATACAGGTTGGACATTAAATAAATAATGGACTCCCTTGGGGACATACGCATTTACTCACAACGCAGAAATAGTATAGTAAAGTACTTGAAGCTGAAAAGTTTATACATAGAAAAAATATAGCAGTTAGAATAACCTTACGAACGCAGGGTTAAATCTTGCTGCCATTGAATTTATTTCTCCCGGTTTCATCTACATCAAATAAATTTTCGAGTAACTTATTCGTCGAATAAGAGAAAAGTATCACATCGAAACCATAACACACATAACAGTATTTATTCTAGTCGTCATATTTTGATGCGATATTTTTCACTTATTCGACGAATAATAAAGATTTATTTGATGTTGGTAAAACCGGGCATTAATAAATAATATTTGGTTACACATACCTTCACTCGAATCATTTTCATTTACTGGTAGTTCAGTGTAGTTGAACTTATATTCATCCGAAATAAAAACACAAGTATCACAATCTTCTACATGGCAGGTATATTTTCCAGAATCATATGCAGCCACTTCGGTTAAATTTAATGTAGAAGTGTTGGTACTTTTTAATATATGAACATTTGTTTTTTGACGCATAATATGTCCGTTAAGTAGCCATATTAACTTCCAATATGGACATGTTCCAGCAGGTATTTCACATTGTAGAATTAGTGTTTTTCTAGCTTCGACATTATCATCGTCTCCTTACAAAAAAGAAGTGGTTAAATGTCCGCCGGCAGTATTATATAACAAACCGAGAAGTCCGCCGCTAAGTGGAGTTTTCATGATTGTATTAGCAAATTCTCCAGATAACCTAATAAATGAAACAGGCGCAGCGGAATGTAATGAATGAGATAGCTAGCAGTGGCGTAACTAGGATTTAGAGCCCCCCCCCCCCCCCCGCAAAAAAATGTAGCCTCCCCCCCTAATAAACTTCTGAAAATTATATGATTAGGTATAAGAAAATACAATGTATATTTTAATTAATTTTACTGTAAATAATTATAAATACAATATTTTTTTAATTTTAGTATTTTTAGCGAGCTGTTCTTTACTCGGTTTTTTTCTTTTTTCGTTTTTGCGCCCCACTCTCGTGTTTTCTTTTATCCATAATTCTACAATATAATAACATTAGATTTACCCTACGATATACAAGTTCAATTTATAATCTTACCTTTGATTTCTTTATAATCATATTATAAAAAGAAACAGAAACACTATATTTAACTAAAATAAATCCGTCTACTATAACGTTCTTGCTTTTACTACTCATCGTACGTCGGTTCTTTAGTTATCTCTTGCGCTGCCACCTATAGTGTGGTTGCTATCATTGTCAAATTTAAAATTTACAAGGTATTTTTATTTAAAGCATGGTCAACTAACTTCATTGCGCTACGCTTATAAGCGTAGCGCAATTCAATGAAGTTGGCCATAATTTAAACCAGTACTTTCCATCTTCCCTCTTCCTGACTAATTTAGCGCGCAAATTTTGAAATTTTTAAACTGGCGTTTACATTACTAAAATATAAATTTATAAATGGTAGTTTCGTGGCAATTTAGGGCCCCCATATCTGCGGGGCCCCCCCGCATTGCGGGGTTTTGCGGACCCTATTTACGCCACTGATAGCTAGTAATATACAGTCATTCAAAAAAGTCTCCGTACGATAGTAGTTTTAATGTATTTTAGGAAAAATAGCAGTGTAAAACCCAATATATTTAATTTCCTTTTAATCCAAAATAAAACGCAGTATATTACGTTATTATTAATATAAAATAAACAAATAATTTAATTAATTTATTTGTATTATGGGGTAAACATTGAAAGTATTCATAATTTCATGACAAAAAAGTCTCCGTCCGATAACCAAAACATTTAAATAATAAACCATTTATTTATGTTTCATAAAGAAATATAATATTTCCAGGGTTTTCCTTTGCTTTTTCCACCAGTAACTAAGCGATGAGTCATTGAATCCACCAAATTTGTGGTCACCGATGGCATTATATTCTGCCATTTTACTTGTAATTAATTTTAAATTCTTTTTTGCTTTACATTCTTTATTATTTTAAGAATTTTCCGCGAATTATTTGTCGAATTTTTCTGATGCATGGAATTAAAATTGTCTGTTAAGGCCCTAATTTTCGGCACATTGTTTAAAATTTGCTTTTAAAATGTCGAGGGAACCTTTGCTATCCATAGTTGCAATAATTACTAATTTTCGTACTCCCGCTGAGGAGCTATAGACCCTAGACATAATGCCATCGCTGGTTGAAAAACCAAAGGAAAACCCTCGAAATATTATATTTCTTTATGAAACATAAATAAATGGTTTATTATTTAAATGTTTTGGTTATCGTACGGAGACTTTTTTGTCATGAAATTATGAATACTTTCAATGTTTACCCCATAATACAAATAAATTAATTAAATTATTTGTTTATTTTATATTAATAATACCGTAATATACTGCGTTTTATTTTGGATTAAAAGGAAATTAAATATATTGGGTTTTAGACTGCTATTTTTCCTAAAATACATTAAAACTACTGTCGTACGGAGACTTTTTTGTATGACTGTACCTAGGATTGTTATGATTTAAAACATCCGTGATTTGTTCAACAGTATCGGTTTCAGAAAATGATGTTAATAAATATTATTTTTTGAAATTCATTTATTAAGGTCCGGTATTTCAATGTCCTAACAAAATTTAAAAACTGCGCATCGAAATTATTATTCAAATAGCAATAATTTCACGTTATAACATTTTTCGATGCGATATTTTTGATTTTTTACGAAGTTTCATTTATCAGCCACTTTGTTGGGAGAATGTAAAACCGGACTTAATACTACTTTCAGAATGCTATGACAAATTGATAAACAAAACGCCAACTATTAACTATTACTTTGATATAATGCCATTATGACAAATATTCATGTTATGTGCTTTATTTGGCAGGTTTATTATTTTTGAAAGTAAATAGTATTATGAACGATAACGATACAGGTAACGTTATCCGTATGTATTAATAAATAGCCGTATATAGTGAATATTTTCTAAAAATGACATTACAATGTGATCACGTGCTTTTAGAGTATGAAGAGAGAAATCATATGAGCTTTTAGCATCATATTTGTCTTGATTGTTTTATTTTTACGCATTGTTTGTTTCCGTATATCGTAACTTGAGCTGTGTGAATAATTTGTATGTTTATGAGTGACAACCAAAAATTGAGCAGTAGAAAAATATTGAAACCGTTTAAAAATAGATATTTATACACCAGGTGAGCTAAGGTAATGTTTATTCATGAGAAGAAAGTTTAGCTCACGAGCCCGTAAGGAGATTTATTTAGCACCGTGTCTGGGCAAGTATTTTTGGTTCGCACATTATTGGACCGTTTCTTATTGATGAAGCAAGATTTCCTTTTGTTTAAATAGCCCTAGCAATGTAGTTTCCTCATAATAAACTTTTTTCCAAGAACATAATTTTCATTATTTACTAATAATTTATAAATTGAGAAATCGTTAAACATTAATATTCATATACGCAAATTGAATTTATACCTGACAGAAATTATAATGTCAAAGTGATTTTTATTTAGGTTTCTTGTTTTATTTTTCATTTTTCAAGGCACTCTAACAATTTTTCTAAAAGAACATTAAATTTTTATTTAATGAATAACTCGTGAAATGTGAAAATTTATGTAAGGAAATTGCTTTTGTAAGATGCCTTTTTAATTTCTGAACAACTTCTATTCTTACCTTTTTTGCGCTAAAATGGATAGGTAAAGAGATACAGCAGTGTTAAAAAAATAACATTGAAATCGCTATGCGCCACTTTTCATTTCTACACCCGGTATATAATATGTAGATTCTAAGCCGGTTAGGCAAGAATAAATATAATAATAATAATAAATAGTATTTCTAATAAATCCTCCTCATTTTCAAGAAATTACTGTTTTAGAAGTTAAGAGTATTAAGATCTCCACATCATGTGTATGCACTTAAACAATTAACTAGGTTATGTTTACGGTCGGAATAAAATACACGTATTTCGCCGCGCAGTATATTAGTATTTTCGGTTAATAAGCTTTTAAAATCGTGAAAATTCCGCGCCGAACGGCGGAATTCTTGGTTTGTTAAATAATCGGCGGTGGACATTTAGCAATTATTACCTGCACTTATTTGTGGTTTGAGAATTTCGTTCCTTGCACATTTCAGTTTACAAGGTTCACCCCATGATAATTTTGAAATAGAATATGATTCAGGTTCCATATCTCCATTGCAGACCCATGGATTGTTGGACGTAACAAACTTTTCCATTTGATGCACATTGTCTATTATATTTAGACATATTGTTGTTAATTTATTAAATCGTAAATCTATGAATTTTATGGATGGTAAATTATGAAAACATTCTCGCTCTATAGAAACTATAGAATTGTTATACAAATTGATAACTGTTAGGTATGGTAAATTAGAAAATAATTTACTTTGGAGTACAGTAATATTATTTTGACCTAAATTAATAATTATTATCAATTGTATGTTGTTAAATATTTTGTGTGGCAACACATTGATATGATTCATATTTAGATGGAGTTCCTCCATTTTTGTAATACTGTTGAATGTGTTTCTTTTAATGAAGTCTATAGCACAGTTCGATAAATAAACATGTGTTAAATTACTGAATGGTGAAAACGTCTTGTTCGTAAGTGTTCGAAGAACTTGACCTGAAATACATATATATATTTAAATTTATAGTAATTACTATAATAGTAGAACATAGTCTTATTTAATTTAATTATTATATCTTCTATAGATTTAGAGATTGAGATATATAAACTCAAATACAAACTACAAAAAACAATATCCAAAAATAAAGTAAGTAGACGTCCTCATGGTATATTATCATCAAGTTCAGGTTAAACCCATTTTTTTTTATATGAATACGTCATCATAAAATATGTAGGCTTTAGACAAATAAAATACAACTCACTACCGTATATCAGAACGTCATATACTATGGGCCAGTTTATTTTTTTTTCAACTTCTCATTATAGTAGCCATGCCATTTGAACAGAAAGATAAACAAATACAATAAGTTAATAAATTTTAGCAAACAAAATTTTTATCTTTGTATTGATACCATATAATTGCCGTCAAATTGGCAGCGAATAGCGTGGAAAAACATCTCGTACGTAGGTACATACACTTCGGAATTAATGACCTTGTATTGTATGAAATGCCATTCTAAAGCTGTGAATAATAAGTCTGTTGTGAAATAATCTCGCCATTTTAAAAAATTCATGTTAAAAAAAAAATAATTATATCACAACAACAATAGAAACAGAGTACAGTAAAATTTTTGAAAGAAGTCCGATCAAGGCCATCTACGAATTGTATCTATGAATTAAGATTTTTTGCTGTCAAATTTAGTAGTGTCTTTTACTTAGTTTTAATGAGGGTACATAATGTCTTGTGTACCTCATAAAAACTATGTAAACGACACTACAAAATTTGACAGCATAAAATCTTAATTCATAGATGCAATTCGTAGATGGCCTTGATCGGACTTCTTTCAAAAATTTTACTGTACATAGAAAAAAAGGATTGAAATTTTGTCTAATTATAATAAGATATTATTTTATTAGGCAATATGTCTAATAATTTAGTACAATTTACAAATCTTAATTTAGCATTTTAACTAATGCGAAATAGATATTATTTTGTAAAAAATCGTTAATTTAATAAGCAAATGGTTATTTTAATTACTTATTTTATTTAATTTTACTATATTTTGGCTTCAATATTTTTATCCTAAATATATATTTAGTTAATTTCTTTATTTATGTTTAGTTCAATACTAAACGTAGTCAGTTAATCTGATTTTGTATTTAATTTTACTATAATTTATCACAAATTTAGAAAATTTAATTAAATCAACTAAAGGCTCATTTACAGCACTGAAATTAAGCGAAATTATAATTATATTTTTAAATATAAGTTTAAGTCAATGCATTCAAACGTCAGCGTTCGAAAGCTTCAAATTAGTAATGAATTTAATTTAAAATAACTTAAAATAAAAATTTTATGCAAACTTCATATATTTCATTTATAATTATAATTATAAGTATAAGGGCCGGTTTTTCAATATCTGGTTAAAATTTTAACTAAAAGTTAAATAAACAAAACTGATATCATTTTTTTTCCAGCGAAATCCAATTTTATTTAAAATATTCTGAACGATACTGCTTACGCCGTTATAAATACTTCATTCTTGTAGTATATGCAACAAACTATCTAGTATTATGTGAGATCCTTAAAAAAATACAGAATACTGCGTACCATACAATTTCTTACTGTTTCTGTACATTGCGTATAGCGTTTGCCACACGCTGTACATAAAGATTTAATTTTCAAATTATTACTAACAAATAGAACGAAATATTACCTCAATATTACAACTCAGTGAAAGTAAGAGCCCACTAATCTATTTTTCATTTTCAAAATAAGTCAATAAATTAACTACTAGCTCTTGAATTTGACATGGCAGACATTTGACATTTTGTCAATGAACAACGAAACCAAAATCAAAATGAAATCACAATACAGGTAGAAAAGTATAATATAGGCATTTTAGTAATATACATGTTCAGAATTACCAATATTAAAAAAATATAATCAAACGTCATTTTGTAAAAATTTACAAAATTTTACTTAATAATATATCCAAATATAATTATTTCTATTAAAGGTGTCAAATATATAATAATAATAAAAAACCAATACAATACCGTTAATAAAATATATTTAAAAAAATAAAGAAAATTTCAAAAATCCCTAAACGATGACGTAAATCGCTTGATTCGCTGGATAGCCCATACATCACAAAACAATGCAAATAGTGTACTAACCAATGATTTTATGACGTGCCTACTTCATGGAGCTCAAATAGGTATGCAAGTTCTTATAATTAAAATATTTGTTCGATTTTTTAACATCTAAAAATCAAATTACCAGTGACCCATTGAAACTACTTGTAACCTAAAAGCTCAGGGATCGTATCGGAATAGCTAATCCTAGTGAGCTTGCGAATTCAAATCCAAACAAAGGAAAATTTATTTTTTAATGTTTTTTTACAAAACAGTTATTAGATATCATACATAAAAACAAAGAATTAAATAATATATTATATATATTATTTATAATATACATAAGAACAGCGACATTATACATTATAAATAATAACATAAAGGAACTAAAAATGAATTAAGCCATTATTTATTATTTATAATAATAGAATTTCTTTTTCCTTTTATTGTATTAAAGTTCCTGTTTATAAACTTTATAGTATAAAATAATCACATAAGGAAGTACTGACAAGCATGGCTAAATTCAATTTCTTTGATTTTCTTTACAATATTTTTAATTATATTAAATTTTCACACAATGACTCATAACGGCACACTAAGAAAGAAAACGCCATTTTATTAACGAAAGATGCCATGCGCAAACAACCTGCTCAGTTTAAAATTTACCCCAACGAAATCCGCGAGTGTCGCATTTGTATGCGGTGGTATACCTAATCTGTGACGTGATGATTTATTTATTTAAATATAAAAATTAACCACTACAGTTTCTCGTTATAAAATTAAATATTAATTTGTAATAATAATTTACTGTCAGTCTCGCTCGGGCCATAGTGAGGTTATTAGTCACTATATCCCTTTACCAAAAATTTAAAAGTCCGGGTGTTAAGGGAGTTTTTGTGGAATTTAGTATTTTTATAATAAAATTCTTGAGTGGTAGGTATTGTAGTCTTTGGCCTTGGCCTTTAAAATTTTCAGCGATCTAATATGACAGGACTTTCATATCCAATCCATATTTATCAGATATTGAAAATTTAGAATTTAGCCCTTTACCGTCCATAAAAAAAATTGTTGAAATGAACCAAAATGTTTTGGGATATAGAACATCTTTGGGTTTAGAACACCCGAATAAACAATTTAGTTTAGCTACTTACTATCAACTTACCTTCAAGGCGAAGTACATTAACATCTTTTGGTAAAGTTTTTGGAATATTTGCTAATACATAACCGGTCTTAATAGATATACATTTGCATTCAGTACTGCCCCTGTCATTAGTAAAACAAGTACACGGATTTTTGGAATTATTATTTAAAATGACGAAGGGCAGAAACAGAACCAATACCAAGAACTTTTTCATGATAATAATTAGTGTCAAAGTATTCGTCGAAAAAAATGATTTGCAAGTGACTCACAGCACGACACAAAGAACAGACAGTACTGACACTACTGACAGTCACAGACCATCTACACTATGACAGTAGAGGCAGCGGCAGCGACACTGCTCAAAGTGATGTGCGAATTTTGGTTTTGGTTGCGCATGTGCGAAAAGTCATCTAAATTTAATTTTTAGAAAAAAGTATAATTATTTAAACAAAATTAACCTCTAATGACATCTTGTCAATATGACAGATAACCGTTGAATTTTCCTATAAGTTATGATTTAATGAAATTGACAGAAGTATTATATTTAAATATTGTAAGAAATTTAGCCGAGTCAGAAAACCACTCGAGCACAAGGTGCATACTATATTTTTTCTACAACTAATTTTAATTTAGAATGCAGGTATAATTATTTATATAAAATTAACCTCTATTGACGTCTTATCAAATGCCAAATTCGTTCCCTATGTGCATACTATATTTTTTCTACAACTAATTTTAATTTAGAATGCAGGTATAATTATTTATATAAAATTAACCTCTATTGACGTCTTATCAAATGCCAAATTCGTTCCCTATGTGCATACTATATTTTTTCTACAACTAATTTTAATTTAGAATGCAGGTATAATTATTTATATAAAATTAACCTCTATTGACGTCTTATCAAATGCCAAATTCGTTCCCTATGTTTCATTTTAAATGGAACGGGCACGTTAAAAAATATTCACGGTATAATGTTTATATCAACAATAGTAATTAATTTATTTATTATTATTTACTCAACATAACAATAAATAAAATTAGCAAAAAGATACCGAATATAGGAACATAGAATTGCCAGAGAAAAATTCTTTTCGATATATTTGTGGATATAATGTGAGAAAATGTTTAAATGTACATTCTTGTGATATTTGTATGAAATTTGCAAAAGAACATGAGGAATTGGACAATACGTCATTATATTCTTATTTTAAGAACTATGAAAATTCATCTTTTGATTAAAATATATTCGGAAGTCTATATATGCCAAATGATTTATTTATAAGTTTTGTATTTAAGAAATTTTAAATCAGAGAAAAATAGAAAAAAAAATTATTGCATAATTAATAAATATTTGGGATAAACAGTAAAATGTTTCGTATAAATAAAACCTACCCGAATCCTTAACTATTAACAATAACTCTGTATTATATTTGAATGCACACAAACACTGTAATTGTAAATATTATGCATGTAGGTATTCAAAGTCGGTAAGTAAATAATATTAAATAGAATACTGCGGAATTCTAATTTTATTATTTTCTAAATAAAACACTATCATCACATAACGCACTGCGCACTTGTCGTTAGAGTATTTCAAATTTGCTGGCTTCGCTCACCCCATACAACATGGCCGCCCATATTTATACAGAACAGAGGTATATATTTATAAAGTTCTGATAAACATAGGTAAATAGGGAAACTTAAATATTACGTACTTCCAGTAACTAGAAACCTGATTTTGATTGTAACAAACTGTGAATTTAGTTTGAAAATTTGGCGCTATTTGAATATAAAATTAGTCTAGTAAGATTAATTTCTGAAATCAAATAAAATTTGTAATTTAAAATGACAAATCAAAATAAATAAATCATGAGAAAAAAGTTTAGTCCAAAAACCAGTAAGGCCGAGTGAGTTAATTTCTTCGATGTGAATAAACATTCTTAGCTCACGTGGTTTATACAATATTTTATTCAATTTTGGCGAAATAATAAAAACCATTATAATATTTAATTTCGACAAAATAAAAAACTAATCAGTTAGTAGACTGTGCATGACAGTCATCTATTTAAAAAGCTTTATTGTCTGTCATTTGTATCGTGAAAAATAATGAAAATGGCTGATAATGTCTGATAAATACTGTGGTGAGTGTTATTTTCGTGCCTGATGTTATTTTAAATGCATTATTTGTTGCAGAGTGAGTTAAAAAATCTGTTGTGGCCAGCACAAAACCTTCCGTCAATTCAATGTATTTGTACAAATCAGATACCAAAAGTTCCTTGGAAAAGATTTTATATATCCTGTAAAATTGTAATACGAACACACTATTTTTTACAAATTCCATATTGCAAGTTCCTTTGAAAAGATTCTATAAATCCAATATAATTATAACAGAAATGTACATTCTGTAAATTGTACTTCACACTTCCTCATTCCTATACAACGCATCTTTTTAACACAGTTCTTCCTCCCTCAAATATTCTGCTACACAGTCCTTCCATTTTCTCTTTGGCCTTCCCGGCATTGAAACTGCAAGTCACTTGCGAAGGACACTCTGTCACTTATGTTACTTTCTGATCCTATACTTTCCACTTTGGTTTTGCACTTGACACTGACATCTGTCAATTAGAATTTTTTGAATATACATATCTGTTGTTTCCATAATTTTTGCAAAGCAGACTTATTTTTGAAAGTTAACCTCTCTTAATCTCTCTATAACTCTATATTTATTGAATATGAAGGAAAATGTATAATCAAATCTTACAGAGAATAAAATTTTCTTTCATATTAATGACCATAAAATGTCGAAAAATGATATTTAACTGGGTTTTTTCCAGAAAAACTGTTAAAATCTTCAAATAAGGGTACTTCCGGTTGACCAATTATAACCAAAATCTAATCAGCTCTTCATATGGTTGTAAAGAAGAGGAATACGAAAGAATCATAATTGTTAGAATTGTAGTTTTGGAGTTATCGTCGGAGAAAAATTTGTCACACACACACACACACACGGACACACACACAGACACACACACGGACACACACACACACACATACAGACATCAATGTAAAATTAGTAAAATCGTATTCTAAGGATCTTAAAACGTGCTTATTCATTGAAAACTCACAACCGAATTTTTTGACCAAAAACAATACCTTCCTTTTGACGGAAGGTAAAAAAATTACTTACAGTTGTTGCTATGGAGTTAATAATGACAGTTTAAAACGTCAAAATTGAATAAAGATATTTTTAGGTGGCTATTACATAAATATTGTTTTACGTATCTTTTGACAAAAGTAAAGTGTAAAATTTTTTTGACATCTGCCAAAAAAAACTTTACGGCCGCATTTACTTTATGGTCGCTACAGTCACTCGTTTGTTTAAATAATAAATTCAATACTTCTTAATTGATAATTGACAACATGAGAAACTATTTAAATGAACAAAAACATAACTAACTTATAGCCAAAATACATAATTTTGATTTTTTTTTATTATTAATAATATTTATAGCTCTGTTCGATGAGAAGTGCTTGAAGTGCAGAGCAGAATAGTGCAGTGTAGTGTAGTGTACATTAGTTCAGTCTAATTCTTGTGGTTTCATAAAACACACTAGTGTATATTTGGGCAAGTTTGCTCAGTTGTGAGTAATCAAGCCAAGCGTAGCCAAAGGTGTAAAAGGTTAGGTTGTTTATAAACACAGTCATATCATAAAGCTGCAAAGAAGTGACTGCAGAAATGTCTGTTTTAAAGATCATAATGTTTGAACTAATAAACGATTCTGACGAAGATCAATCATCACTTGATTCTTCATCAGATACAGAGACAGATATATTAATTAATTCTTTATATAAAAAAACAAAGAGAATATACCATATCTGAATCCATTATTTTATTTTCTCAATGTGTAAAATTTTAGGTTAATAAACAGATGTGTAGATAGGATAGAATTAAAATGTCCACCGAACAACATTTAGTTACCCCCATTCCTACTCTGCACTTTCTACACCACCTCGCGAGTCAGGTCAGAAACGTGAGCACTAGTTCTTAAAATTTTTGTCATCGGACAGCCTGCCAGAAGCTTCCCGTTTCTCATAAAACATGTTAGTGCAAGAAAGTTAACACTAGGGCGGCCTAGTACATGTCATCGAACAAAGCTAATGTTAAACGTGTAATTGATGCATTTAGAAAAGTTCATTCCGCTTGCAGAGGTAGTGGACAATGCTTGACCGCCCATCGTTAGAGAATTGTATTTGTTCACATCAACCACCACATTTTCTTTCTCAATTATACTGTTGGTGGCAACAGAGGAAGTTGAAGCTCCATCTCTGCCTGCAAGAATTCTGCTTGCAATTCTTTTTTTGTTGTTTATGCAATCTTTGACATAGCCCTCAGCCACGGTCGAAGATTTCCAACCCCCATGTCGTTTTAGCATCAAAATATCGCCTCCTGCTTCAACTAAGAGAGAAGCTGAGCTTCTTCTGAAACATTTGCCTATGTAATTATTGGGATTTGGCAACTGCAAATATGTGGCGATCAGACTCGGTATCTTTCCAAATGTATGCACTCCTACAACTTGAGTGCTGCATTTTCCATGGCGATAGTTCACAAAAAACGTTTTTTGGCATGTATGAGACGGACGTAGGGATAAATATTTTGTATATACGTATGTATGTATGTATGTATTTATGTATGTATGTATGTATGTATGTATGTATGTAAGTATGTATGTATGTATGTATGTGTGTATGTATGTGTGTGTGTGTGTGTTTGTGTGTGTCTGTGTGGATCGTATGGACACGATTACTCAAATACTATTAATCAGATAATTTTGTATACGCATTCTATACTAATATGGGTGTGGGAAGAGCTCATTAGTTTTTAGTGTATATCGGATAACCGGAAGTATCACTTATACAAGGTATTAACAGTTTTCCTTGTACAAATTCATTGAATATAATTTTTCAGCAATTTTTCCTAATAAATATTGAATATAATGGTACAATATTCAATTCTACGATAACACTTAGCATTTAGTAAATAACTTTAAATATAAATTTCTAAAATAATTTATTTTTATACATCATCTTGCCTAAAAAATAATACTTTAATTATCAATTTTAACACATTAAAATTAATAATGAAACCGTGTTAAGGAGTATATAGTAGTAATATATTTGAATCTAATGAAATTATGGTTAGTAAAAATAATATATTTTCCATCATACGTAAATATTAAAAGTACTAATTGATTTGATTCATTGTCTTCCAGGGTACAGCTCTGAAAAGTCTTTTTGTAAAGATGCGAGTATTATTTTGGTTTTTGTTAAGTTTTTGTATTACATTTGTCAATATTTGTGAAATTTATTTTTTGTATGATATATTTGTTAAATGTAAAATATTGTTATGAGCGAATGTAAAGATATTTGAACATAATGATTGCTTTATTTATACTGCGCCGTTAAATATCCAGCGGGAGGTTATGGACTGGCTACTTCAGATTTTTTATTTTGCTTTACCAATCCAGGAATACCTAAAACTGGAGTAAGGTAGTAAATAATTAGAAACTATTATACTCGCCGTCAAATGATTATGGACTGATGTTCAACTTTTATCCCTTTCCGCACCCTGTCCCTTGCCCAGTGGTGTTGCCGCTTGTAACTTGACATGACCAGGAATGAACGCAAATGTCATATAATCAGGGATGGTAACCATAAAAAATATCGGTTTGGGTTACGGTTTCGGTCATCGTGAATATAAAAATTCGGTTTTGATTTTGGTTTCTGTTTTTATACTACAATCGGTTTTGGTATACCGGCTTTACTAAAAGGGTTTCGGTTTTGCAAAAGTAATTTACGAGAATAATAATATTATTAATTTTGAACAATTAATTATTATAATGATGCAAAAAGTGGGAAGCAAATATTCAAAATATTCTAATTTCCCATGTTAAATGCTTATGTATATGTTTATACTTTTTTATACATAAGTATTTTAATCATAAAAACTTACAATATTTAACAACTAACAAGAGACCTGTATATAATGTGGTTAACCGATAAATAAAAAAGGGTTTTGCTTTCGGTTCCGGTTTTGTATCTGTTTCGAATTTCGGTACAGGTTTCGGTTTCGGTTCTCATTTTATTTCGGTATTTTTCGGTTAATGGTTTCAGTTCCGGTTTTGGTTACAATCCCTGCATATAATACATTTAAAACTAATTAAAAATTTTAATACATCGTAAATGAAGAAAATATTATAACAAATAAGTAAGGTAAGACAGTAATACGTAATATAAAATACAAAAATTGTCTCTGGAGAATTTATATTTATATTTTGACCACAGTTTCCACACATCAAGCTAAGGTCGCGTTTGCGTTAAAATACGATAACCGGTGAAATCTAAAAAACAGTAGATCTGCCAACACAACATGCTTCTGCAGTCAAATCCAAAGTTTTCTTGTTATATAATAAATTACAATTTTTTACAGGATGTAACGCCGATTTTTTGAAAAAATTGTGTACATTGGCAATAATTGTTTTTGTCTGCCCATTTAAATCTTGTTTTCCTAAACGTTTTTTATAATAAGAACCAGGACTATTTAATTCATGAGTTTCACTCATTTTCTTTTCAAAAGTCTAAATATAATGTACTTTTTTATGATTAGGAATAAAAAGCGCACGCAAATACTAACGAAAATGTCAGAATGTAAAATGACATTGACAGATTATAGATATTTGTACAGGTAGACACTTAAAAAAATTGGCATCAGTGTAGAAATCTCCAGTCCATAATTATTTGACGGCAAGTATAAATACAAATACCTTTTACCATTCTTTTATTGTGTGAGAAGGCCCTCTTTCCTTATTTAAGGTTTTAGTTAATTCGGCCCAAGAGTCATTTGTAAGAGTGGTATGCGCAGTATATATCTTAAGACAGTTATTCACAATTTCTTAATTTCAGTAAAAAAATATAGTCAATTTTTCAAATAATTACTGGTATAATATATGATAACAATAAATTAAATTGTATTCTACACAAAACAGAACGTAAATATGTATTCAAATTACATATAAATAAACTAATTACTTTTTAGTGATAGAAAAGTTTATAAAATAATTTATATAATTATTCATTTTGTTTGTTTGCCATCTCTTCTTGGCTGAATTCATGTGCAAATAATAGCTCTGATTTTTTTTCTTTCCTGTAACAAAGAAATTAAACAAAGACATTTTTCACAAAGACAATTTCACACATAAAATGAGATTTATTGACTTTTGATTTTGAACAAAAGGAATGGAATCCAAACCATTGGAAGAAAAAAAAATAGTAATATGGGTAGAAGAATACCAAGAAAACGGATCTGGTTGTGAAGATTCAGAATATGCATATTGTACAATTTCTTGTACAAGTGTTCGAAAAAAATTTTGGCGGCATTAAACTTTAAAAAAAAAAATATCATTTTCTTCATTATTTCTCTTTTCGGCCTTCTTCTTTATAATACTCTAATTTTATTATTTTATTTTTATTTATTGCTACAAGCTTTCTGTTCAATGCCTGTACGAGTATAAGCGGTGATATTTATGGGCGTGAGACAATTTTTTTTTATAAATCTTTTTATATCATTGCATTTCCTAATATTTTAATTTCTCTTTCTCTATTTCCAAAACACAGTCGTCATAATTTTTTTTTTTGCGATATTTTTGAGACACATATCTCCCCATAATTTTTCATTTGAATGATATTTATGAAATTTGTTTCAAATTGCTTCTCTTTTTTGAACTTCGGATATTGGAACATTCATATTTAAAGTTATTTTCTGAACATATTTTTCAATGGGCTTGTTTATTTAAAAAACTTGCTCAACAGGAATGTTATTTTCGTTCTGGCAAAATCGGAAAGCGGGTAGTACCTGCCTGATAAGCGCCTGTTGAGCAGTTGTCTGCTTTTTCTCTGAACGCCTACTCCTGATAATATGTGAACCTTTTTAAGCAGGTTAAAGCAGGTAAAGCGGGTAAATCGGAAACAGGCAACCTGCTTCCTCCCTGAACATACCCTTACGCATTCTGCATTTAAAATTGTTTTTTTCTGCTGCTGTCAACTGTAACTAAAATTAATATTAAAAATTTCTGGAAAGAGATAATAAAATATACCTGATTGTACTCGTCATCAGTATTTAGACCCAATTTTGTAACAGGTATTCCAGTTAATACTGTTGGAATAATTCGTACTTTTATAATCAATATAATTACTATGGAGATGTTATGTAATTTTGAATGTTTAAAAAAGTGTTTTAAAATCTGTTATTAAATACAGTCACAGATTTTGTACTTAATATCATATTATTTAAAAACTATGACTTCACCTGTCAATTTTAATAAAGATTTTTTAATATCTTTCAAAGGTTTTTTTCTCGGCCCCTTTTGCGAATGTTACAACGTTATTCTGTCAAGAACTGAAATAAAGTTAAAATTAGTATAATAGTATTTTATTCAATGAGCATGTAATGTGTGGTACTACTCATAAGAATAAATTTTGCATCTCTAGCCGGAAGGCAAGTGATGTAAATCATTCGAATGAGTAATAGCAATTACATGCAACTAGAATACTATACTTTATCCACAACTGTCAAATAATAACATATTAGTGACATCATTGTAGTGAAAAATAAGTAGACATAGACAAATCTAGTTATCGTTGATACAGTAGCCTTTGTTGTAACAAAATAATGAAGTGATTTGACATTTAGCAGAAAAATTTAAAACCGACAAAACTACTGAAACTTTGGCTTTTTATGTGGAAAAAAGTAATTTTGTTTGTACTCTGAAAGATAGGCACGATTTAATTTTGACATAACGATTGAATATTATTCCATAGAACTGTCAATATTATTCAATTAGCAAAGCAACAGTAATGAAGGTCATTAATTGATAAAAATCTGTTGAATTATGGGTAGGTGTATTATTTGACAGTTGTGGATAATAGATATTTATACACCAAGTGAACTAAGATAATGTTTATTCATGAGAAAAAGGTTTAGCCCGTAAGGGCGAGTGAGTTAAATTCTTCGAGAGAATAAACATTCTTAGCTCACGTATTTTGAACAATATTTTATTCAATTTTGACGAAATAATAATGAAAACCATTATAATATTTAATTTTGACAAAATAAAAAACTGATCAGTTAGAAGGCTGTGCATGACAACAGTCGATGATAGACGTCAAGTCATCTATTTAAAAAGCATTATTGTCTGTCATTTGTGTCGTGAAAAATAATGAAAATGGCTGATAATCTTATACATACTGTGGTGAGTGTTATTTTCGTGCCTGATGTTATTTTAAATTATTTGCTGCACAGTAAGTTAAAAAAATTGTGAGAGTGATTTAAAAGAATGTAATTCACTTGTGAATAAAATGTTACTTATAGTTGTTTCTATTAATAATGGCAGTTTAAAACGTCAAAATTGAATAAAATATTATTATCACTTCAAAAATCATACCTTTCTCCAAGCATTCATCTCCATGGTCATATCTTGCTAAAGTTAGGCTAGATCTGTAATATATTATATTGATTTGCGAAAGGTTTAATACCTCGTTAACACTATCAAACTATCAAGATCACGGATACTTAATACCAGCACCATCGTAATAGAATTCAACTCCCATGCAAAAACATAAACATAACCACTAGATTAAACGTTAAATGATTATTATATTCAGTCAACTGCTTAATGTCCCTAGATTTCATCAAAAATTTCCCTAAATTCATTGCTAACTTATAACAATTGTTATGATATTTAAATTGTTGAACGTCAATAACAAGGGTGCCACGCCACCTGAATACAAAATCAAAACAATATTGCTAACAGCCTTGTTAGGAAAATTGTTATTTTAGCCATCTTGTTACAATTACAAGAGTCACAAGAATAAGCCTGATTGACGGTAAATTGCAGTTCCAGTTGACAGTTGGTAGAGTTCTTGTTCTTTACTTTTAATATGTTCAACTCATTTTGACCACTTCTCTGCTGTTAAATTAGCCAAAACTTCATAAAACTGATTTGTAACGTCTGATATTTTAAATGTTTTGTTACAACAAAGTGCTTTACTTGGGCCCAAATTAGTTCAATTTGCAGTAACGTAAAAGATCCAGTTGTGTATTTCGAATCATTTCGTCTACGTTGTAAAGAAACTGGAGAGATTTTACATAATTTTTTACCATATCCAGTAATTATGTGTTTTTTTCTGCCTTGTGACGTGATATTTATTTTATAAAAAATATCTTGAAAATATAAAATTGATTATTTTTGTTATTGTTAGCATATAAATAGTTATTTGTATATCATGGCACTAAAGTATCATTTTTTTATTGCTAATATGGAATTTATTCTACGAGGCTATAGCCGAGGAGAATAAACCATATGATTAATAAAAAAATAAATATAGTATATTATGTGGCAAGTGTGTGAAGTTGAAATTTTTACATGAGGGTGGAGATTGCGACACGAGCCGAAGGCGCGTGTTGCAAACCACCCGAATGTAAAATAAGCTTCACACACGTGTTACATACGACCTTACAATAAAATATATTTTTTCTTCACATTGTCATTCTTTTAACGTAAAGCCTCTGTATTATAGACTTGTGTAACCATGGTTACCAACGTTACGGGTGTTTAACAGGTTTGTTTTATTAAAATACAATTCAGTTTGTAATATTTAAAATAATGAACGGTGCGTGAAGTGTTACTTCACGCACTGTGTGCAAAAAATCAAACTTCATACATAAAAATTAATACGTGAAGTACTCATTTCACGCATGGGAGTAGAAAAAATATTAAATACGATTATGTATTTGTAAAACGTCGCGACGGAGATGGCTGTAATAACAAAAGTACTGTCAAAGTGTCAAATATTTGTTTATAATTTTCATTTTCATTATTGTTTACACGTACTTAGACGTGGTCTGCATGTGCTCTGCATTGAATCCGATATATTATTATCAAAGGTAAATAATAAATAAACTCACCAATAGTATTATAGAATAATATGTTCAATTTGCTGTACACCTACAAATTTACGAGCGGTTGCAAGTGATGCAACATCATATTTATTACCGAATAATTCTAGTCAAATTTATGAAAAACAATATTGACAAATTGATTAAATGGTGTATAGCTAATCATGTTAAAAATTACACCGAAAACATTTTTGGCATACTTCTCAGAGAAAGCTAAAGTTTTAATTTCATCAACTTTATGGAGTTTGTGCTCAATGCTGAAATCAACGTTTATTATTAATCACAATATAAATATTTAAAAATTTAGCAAGTTAACATATTTAATTAAAAAACAAAATGTTGGTTACCAAAAAAATCTAGAATATTTACAAGGGAAGATACTAACAAATTTCTATTGGAAGCTCCAAATGACAAGCATTTAACGCAAAAGGTAAATATCTATTATTTACTCATGTATTAGATGTATACATTCTGCTATTTGTACACGAATATTACGAATATATATTCTTATTGCAGGTGTATTTAATTATTGGTGTGGCAGGTGCATGCCGAAGTGATGAATTAAAAAAAAAATGGCAATAGTTGATGTAGACGAAAGAGAAAATTTACTCGTTATTACCATACCTGACTCAAAAACTGGAAAGTGTTCATAATAACAAACCAAATGTATGAAAACTTCGAGCATATACTGACTAGAGAAGTAATTCCCTATACCAATGCATAGGATATTGTGATCGGAAGATATGTTGACGGCGAGCTGGAAGTCATGGTATATTGTGGGCAGTGTTTTATTTGTTATATGTCACTACTTGTCATTTCACTATAACTTAACGTTATTTTTTGCGTGTAGTTTGTGCGTATATCTCGGAGTATATCAAATTGTAATGAAAAATACAAAGAAAGTAAGGATATTTCGTTTCATGTGTAAGTAACTGGGATTTGTTTTACAAAAATATATTAAACAATGTGTAACTTTTAGGTTTCCTGCTAAAAATGTTGTAAGAGTAAAGAGATTGAAATTTATTGGACATAAATGTGATTTACATATTTCAAAAGCAGCAATTAGTCATTACTTTGTAAAAAAAATCTGATGTGGCCAACACAAAACCTCCCGCTATTTAATTTTTACATACATATATAAAATCACGCGTTTCCCACTTAGTGGGTTAGCAAAAACCCGGAAACAATAGTAACAATAAGAAAAGGGATAAGAGTAAGAGCTCAGCTCACTCACTTCACTCTTTAACAACATTCTTCTTTCGCCTTGTCCACAATCATCATAGCATTCATACATAAGAACATATTAAAGTGACCGTTTTTCGGTAGCGAATAACCGCATCCGGACCACAATAATAGTTACGCAACAATCATCCTTCGCCACACATTCCTATCCTATTTTTATTCATTTAAATACATACTTACGTATTTACTAACGCTGCAAACTGTTCCATTGCATAAAACTATTGATTTATTTACTATTTTCTTTTTAAAATGTCACTATTATTAATTTGAAGTGATTAGTTTTTTGACAGTGACATTCACCTGTCAGTTACATTCATTTGAAATATGATGTGTAACAAAGAAATTGTGTTTATCTTAGGCTTCGGGATGTAAAAAAAATGATTTTTAAATTTATCTGTAAATTATATAGAAAAATATTAATGTATTCCTATAGAAAATTCAATAATTTTTAATTTTCATAATGACAAAATGCGAAAAATTGGCATTTATTGGTATTTTTTAAAGAAAAACCATTATGAGCTTCAGGTAAAGTGCCATTTCCGGTTATCCAATTTACACCAAAATCTAATGCGATCTTTCCATATTAGAATAGGGTAGAAATACAAGGTTTCAGAATTTTCTGTATGATAGTATTTGAGTTAGAGCGAAGACAAAATTCCTACACATACACACACATACATACATACATACATACATACATACATACATACATACATACACACACACATACACACATCATCGTGAAAATGTTAAAATTGGATTCTAGGGACCTTAAAACGTGGTCATTTACTAAAATCTCGATACATGATTTTTAGCACGATCCCTATACCTCCCTTACCAAGGGTAGCGGGAGGTAAAAAGTTCAATTCATCAACCCGGGTCCCTCAGATCCGGCGCCACTTCCCGTGTCACAGAAAAGGGTGCCACTTCTGAAGGATTAAATAAAAAATCCTGAGGATTCTGGGGTGGGCGTTGTTCACCATCGAAATTACAGGGGTGGACGTGTGTCTACTTACGGCGCACCTACACGGTAAAAAATTACATTGATATGTAGTTAGCTGTATTTTTTTTGTTATTTCAACAATATGTTTTTGCAGTGTATACAAAGAACTTTGTATTTTAAGTTTCCAAAACTAAACAATTTTTGTTGTATATAAAAAGTATTATTTGCTGTAAAATATTAGTCATGGTAGCAATTATTATTAGTAGTACTAAGCAGTCATTTTGTTACTTTGTTCAGATTACAAAATCATTTTGCAACAATTAAAGATATTTAATCTGTTACTGGGACAAATTTTATTTTTTTTGTATCCTGTGACATTATATTTTGTAAAGATTACCAATTCTTCTTCCCGCCATATACTTTGTACAGGTAACTAAAATTTTTGTGTAGACAGGATATTTCCTGGTATACAGCATAATTCACTGTTCGTATTATACTATACTACGTCGTGTCGCATTTGCTTGCGCAGTTAAGTTTAGCCTGTCGAAAATTGTGTTTTAAAAGTGCTTGTTTCTTGTGCCCGTCAATAAAAATGGATGATTTTGTAAAAGATATTTTAAAACAATGGCAATTAGAGTGTCTTAATGAGAAATTTGAAGGTATGTATCGTTAATTGATAAATCTATTATAATTTAAGTGACTATTGTTACATATGTTATTTTTTTTATATAATATTTGTTACATGTATATAGATTATAATTATAAATAAATAAAATTATTATATTACGCATGTATTTAATTATTATCTTACTACCTCATTAATGCATTTGTATAGCTATCAAAATTTATTAGTTTCCAAAACAAATTCATAGTTATTAATGGCAACTTATTTTATTTCTTCGCATAATAAATTTATATTTCTTAATGGTAACTTAATTTATTAGTTCGTATCACAAATTTACACTTCTTAATGGTAACTTATTTTATTTGTTCGCATAACAAATATCTTTTGTTATATATAACAAAACTGTATTTGTTGCCACAACACTTTTTTACCAGCAAATTTACCTAGGTAACTGTAGCAAATATATTTGCTGGTCCTATATTGACAACAAAAATTTGCTGCTGGAACTCATTTTTGGTAATCACAACAAAGGTTTTATTTACCGTGTAGGAATTTGGATAGGGAGGCGCACTATAAAAAAGATAAAAATAATGACCGGTAGTATTTACTCTTAAACAACTAAAGTAACAAATTCAGTTGTTTTTTAATCACCCCAAGTATTTCTAAATAGTAGTCATGGTAATTAGTTAGTCAGGATGGCTAAAATTTTGAGTAAATACTACCGGTCTATACTTTTTTATAAGTACTACATATATTAAATACCCCAATTACAGAAAGCAACCTATTTTCGCTCGAGTTAGAAATTTGGACACGAGTGGACAAACGACCGAGTGCTTGTATAGCTTTCTGTAACAAGTGTTTTATATTATTTTTTGTTTCGGCTTTCATTTATATTGTTTATTTATAAAAATAGTTGACAATTTCCATTATAGGATATGTTTTAGCGATGCACCGAATAAATTTTGGCTGAATAACCGAATACCGAACGTAGCCGAATTTCTCAGCGGCAGAAATAATATTTGGCCTAATATTCAACATTTAAGTTTGTATATGCTTAATTGCGCTTACAGACTCGATATCGCCCGTCGTACATAATTTGAGAATAGCATACTTTATTTTCTAAAAAATTACTTGAACAATTAGATGTTGCGGTCTTGTTGGACCTCCTTTTAAAATTATTTTCGAATAAATAAAAACTACCTATATGATATGACAAAATATTTTTGTTTTGAACAAACTATTAATTTCAGACAACAAGAAAATGCCGAATATTCGGTGTGTACGACTATAACTGAATAATTCGACTATAACCGAATAAACAAAAATCTGATGTGAACACCACATGACTTCCTTGTACGCCTGTTACACTATATATATTTTGTTAATAATTAAAATATGTATTATAACAGACCCAATCATAAAATTGCACGTATTTGACATTGACATTAAATTCTTTACGCACATCTGCTTTAAAACTGTTTGTTTACATCGTAGTTACCATGGCGGAAACTGAAAGATTACACCCTGTGGCGGTAAAGTAGCATAAGCGGGCGGTAAAATACTGAAAGAGCACGCTTACTGGTAAACAAAACATCAAAAATACAATTGGAAATATAATCAATATAATCTTATTTTTAAAAAATTATATTAGTTCCGCTAAATTTCCATTAGATTTTATTAGAATTGCTTAAGGAATTACTTCAGAAATTGTCTCAAATCTCCAAGTTTGACATTTAAAAAAATATTCATATAGCCAAATAGTTAGCAATGCAACGCATCGCCTTATTGTTTTGTGACATGGCCACCTGGCCACGTAATATTTTTATATAGCAAAAAGCTTTAAATGTATTTAAAAAATAATTTAAAAACATTTCATTTGATTGCAGTTGTGCGTAAAACATTGTACATACCTCAGGCCGAAAGAAGTTTACACCCTTGGACGAATAAAAATTTCGTCCGCAGGCGTAAACCTTTTCTTTCGACCCTCTATATGTAAATAACTATTACTTTTTTGTTATTTTTTGTCCTAATTCATAGCAAACTTAATTACAGAAACCAAAAAGTACATAATTTTTAAATTTACATATCTCGCTTATACAAAGAGCTAATTTAATCATTCTTGATGTTTTCGACGCAGAATTCAATTCTATAAAACTTTTATTTGAAGCATTTATTTCTAAAATCAAAATAACACCATTTTTTTTTCAAGAAAAACTGATAATAGCTTCAAGTAAATTATCACTTCCGGTTAGACTATTTTAACAAAAAGTTTTGGATTATATTTTAATATAGTTTTTGTTAAAATCTATTACTGGCTTCCAGTAAAGTAACACTTCCGAAAGTTATGTAATGACCAAAAAGGGAGGTGCACAACTAGATGTTATAACAGTCCTAAATACAAAATTTTAACTTTCTACGGCTTTTCGTTTTTCAGTTATGCGAGATACGTACATACGTATAGCCGTCACGACGAAATTAGTTAAAATGGATTCAGGGATGGTCAAAATGGATATTTCCGTTGAAATCTGGAAACTGAAATTTTTCGCGATTACAATACTTCTTTTACTTCGTACAAGGAAGTAAAAAGGGGCCAAATATGCCGAATGCCGAATAATAACCGAATATCCGGAGCATATCTAATAATTTTGGTAGAATAGTTAGGTTGGTGACAATGATTATTTTGTCTTTTGCTGAGATATTTTGTGTATTTAAAACAGACACACCAATTTCAATAAACAAAATGTCATCAAAAATAGTTTAAAAGTGACGCTCATTCTGCCCTGAGTGCATCACCTATATGGCGAAGAGAAGACTGACAGACCCAAAGACGGGTAATAAACATTACTGATATTCATTACAGTGATTATTGTATTTAATTGTTGTGTGAGTTTTCTCCTTTTTGTACATTTTAACGGTAATTCCATTTCGCCAGGACTTTAATATTCTTCTTATATGTATCTTCATATTTGTATTCAATATTCTGCCTGTCTGATCCCACAGTTTCATACTCGTTTACAGAAGAACGAACGGGGCTCATAACATATGTATTGTTGTGCGTTTCGAAATTATCTGGTCGTATTGTTGAACATGTTGGCTCCCATCTGAGAGAAGAAGGAATATCTTCAATGCTTTCATAATGTGAAGATGAGCATTTCTCGGACTTAAGCTGTGTGACAAATATAAGTATATTCAGCATAAATTGTTATACATATTATAAATAGTACAAAAATTAAAAATCCTTACCCTATTGCTTTGGAATATTTTATAATAATAATAAATACAAGCTCCAATCAAAATAAAAAGTATAGAGGTAAGTATGACCCAAGGTATAAAAGAAACTGAAAAAAGAGAAACGTAAATAAGTGTTACAAAATGTAACTTTAAGTTATAGTAATTAAAGAATTTTTTCACCATTTATTGTAGAAATCGTTATCCGCGATAGAAGTAAAATATTTTGCTTCTAGGGAGAAAATATGTCAAAAATAAATTCGAAAGAATGTTATTTTGACAGTTCTGTAGTATCCTATACTTGTCGTCAAATAATTATGGACTGGAAATTTCTACACTGATGCCAAATTTTTGTCTACCTGTACAAATATCTGTAATCTGTCAATGGTTGGTAGTCCGAGCTCGGTTTTAATTAAAACGCTGTTTTAAGAAATGTTTAATTCAAATTTCAATATTTAATTTCAGTTATGTTCAAAGATCGATTTTTTTTAAAAATATTTGTTTGAACACAACCTATGCTCTGCTTAAAAATAAATAAATAGGTAAAAAATCGGACAAATTCCGTCCCTCGACGGGACAAGGAGACCTGAAATCGGGACATCCTTAATCGGGATAGTTGAGTACCCTAGCTACACCGTACACTTATTAGATTTAGATAAGTGTACAATATTTTCAGAAACTGCAACAATAATTTCTAGGAATTTTACAGAGCGTTCTTCGTAATATCGCATTATTCTTGGTATTGTACTTTAGAAAAAAAAGCGTCGTATAGAACTCAAAATTCTCGAAATGAAATTTGAAAAAAATATGTATGTTAGCATCTCGGATGCTAGGAGCCCGGGAGAGTCGTAACTTCTGATGGATTATATAACCTCAGACTGCAATCAGCTACTAGAATATTTAATTATATTATTATTAGTAAATGTAATTGATTGTGTAATTAGTGAGTAATTTTTAATAGGGAATGATTTCTAAAACCAGTATGTTTTGAGTTGTCGATCAGAGTGTTTGAAATAAATCAGTGTTGGTGAAATAATATCTCGTGCATTATTTGACCTTTTATTACAGTTAACAGTGTTCTATTTCAGTTTTATTATCTTCACAGTTTACATCAGAAGTGGGATTGTACCTAAAATGTCGCGTGATGTAGATGACGGTGATACAGAAAATTTGCTGGAATCCAGTGAACCACAAAATGCGTTGAATTTGAGTGTGCAAGAAGATATCGCATCTATGCCTAGATATGCACCTCCATTAGTCAATAATGACCAGCAATCAACTAGCGCTCCTAGTTTTCAGCAAGCTATGGAATTGTTCTTCAATCAACTGACTAGAATGAATCAACAAACTGTTTCCAATCCGGGACCAAGTGTCAGTGATGGAGAACGTTTCTCTTTCAGTTTGGTACGTTACGACCCTGATAAAAGTGATTATTCTATGGAGGAGTGGCTCAAAGACGTAAATGATACACGAACAAAACTGAAAGTTAGTGATCAGATAATGATTTTGAAGGCAGGAGAAGCACTTCAAGGTAAAGCCCGTAAATTTTATGAGGGATGGAGACCCCTTAACAAAAACTGGAGTAACTTCGAAGATGACTTACTCACTGCTTTTCCTGATTATGAAACTTACCATACCAAGCTCTTACGTGCTGCCAATATGAACAGTTCTCAATTTCAAAGTATTAGTGAATATGGAAGAGAAAAAATACGCAGTTTATATAGATTCTACCCCGATTTACCTTGGGACCGTGTATTGTACCCTGTTATTGGAGGCATTACGGTAAACTCGATTCGAGAGGGCATACGTTTCCATAAACCTAAAGATCAAAAAGAGCTCATGCTGCTCTTAAGACACTATGAAGCAGAGTCAATCCCGAGTGGACCACCTACCAAGCGAGCAAAGATGGATAGCACAACGAGATTTTTCGGAAAATGTTTCAATTGTGGTAAGACTGGTCATAAGAAAGATCGATGTAAGGTAACTACATTCACTAATGAGAACCCAGGTACTTCGAGACAAAACGAAGTAGACAGGTCAAAATTTAAACAGTGCAACTTCTGCAAAAGACCTGGCCATGAGGAGTCTACTTGTTTTCAGAAAATTAAAAAGCACGAGATACGTTGCGTAAGTGTTTACAGATGCGCAATAATGCCATCTGCTACCGCAGTTGTGGGAGACGTTAACTACAAATTTACTTACATGGTAGATTCAGGGGCAGATTGTTCAATCATCCATCAACATGTAGCAAACTCCGTTAATGCACTAATTTTGCCAGTTTCGCGAAATTTAGTTGGACTAGGAAAACAAATAAGTACTGTAGGACGCTGTTTGCTGTATGTAACCCTACAAGAAATTACGTTAGAAATTGACTTTTTAGTAGTTCCTAATGGCACCATTCCTGGTGTGGACTCTCTTATAGGCTGGGAAACAATAAGTCGTCCTGGAGTAATTATTGTAAAACGAGAGCATGGCTTAGACTTACAACACAGCACTACGACTCCTGTTACAGTCTGTACTATGAATTTAGAAAATAGGTTGTCAGGACTGGACGAGCAACAACAACAGCGATTAAACAATATGCTGGAGGAAGCACGGGCCCAAACTGCGAAAGTTGTTACCACTGGTAAGCTAAAAATACAATTGAACGATGAAGTTCCTGTTGCATTTCGTCCTAGACGTCTAGCACTCGCTGAAAGAATGCAACTTAAGATCATTATTCAGGACATGTTGGAACAAGAGATAATTAGGGAAAGCACTTCACCGTATGCGAGCCCAATAGTATTAGTAAAAAAGAAAGATGGCTCCTTGCGGTTATGTGTTGACTATCGGGAGATTAACAAAAAGGCTATCAGAGATAGATATCCAATACCCAATTTACGGGATCAACTAGATGCTCTAGGGAATGCAGTTTATTTCACAACTTTGGACATGAAAGCGGGCTTTCACCAAATCGAGATCGAGGAAAGTTCGAAAAAATATACTGCGTTTGTGACACCTGATGGACATTTTGAATACAACCGTATGCCATTTGGTTTTGCTAACGCACCATCATGTTATCAAAGAGCGATCAATAAGGCTTTAGGTACGCTGAAAGATAATATTGTTCAGGTCTACCTAGATGATATCATGATACCGTCCAGAACTGTAGAAGAAGGTTTCAGCAATTTGGAAAGAACTCTGGAGGCTTTGTCATTGGCAGGATTTTCACTAAACCCGAACAAATGTACCTTTTTCGCTTTAGAAACCGAATACCTAGGGTCTATTGTTGGAAATGGGTCCACCAAACCTAGCCCGCGGAAGGTACAAGCGTTGGTAGAATCACCGCCCCCAAAAGATGTTAAAGGTGTAAGACAATTTATGGGCTTAGCTGGGTATTTTAGACGATATATTGAAAAATTCTCAATAACTACCGCACCTATAAATAGACTCTTACAGCGAAATGTTGAGTTTAAATGGACGCAGGAACAGGAAAACATAAGACAACAAATAATCCAAACTTTAGTATCGGCACCTGTACTAAGAATTTTTAATCCAGTACTTCCTACCGAACTCCATACGGATGCATGTTCCATAGGAATCGCAGCAGCCTTGATGCAGAAGGAGAATGGACTTGTAAAACCTGTGGCTTATTTTAGTAGGAGAACTAATCAATCAGAATCAACATATCACTCGTATGACCTAGAAACCCTGGCCGTTGTTGAAGGAATGGAACATTTTCGCGTGTATTTGTATGGTTTGAACTTTACTGTATACACTGATTGCAATTCTGTAAGAGCCACTGCATTAAAGAAGAATTTACATCCAAGAGTTGCCAGGTGGTGGATGAGACTACAGGATTTCGATTTTAAGATCGAATATCGACCTGGATGTCGAATGGGGCATGTAGATTATTTAAGCAGAAACCCAACAATCCGAGTATTAACAAAAACAAAAAAACCATCTAGTATACTTGAGTTTCAAGCTGAAGATGAATTCTGCCAGTCATTAAGTACTGCACCCAACAGTTCGTTCATTATAAAAGACAATGTCGTCTATCATGTCTTCAAAACTAAAGGAAAAGAACTCATCAGATGTTTCGTTCCAAAAGCAGCTAGATTAGAAGTGATGAAGGCATACCATGACGAAGCTGCTCATATTGGTTGGGATAAGGCCATTGCTCGCATGCGTGAGGAACTGTACTGGCCAAGAATGGGACAAGTCTTGAAAAAGTACATTAAAAATTGTAGATCCTGCACTATAGGAAAATCTCATACTGGTCCAAAACACGGAGTTTATCAAAGAGGGAATAAAGCAACCAAACCATTCCAGGTGTGGCATATAGACCATGCGGGTCCGTTGGTAAAGTCAAATAACTGCACGGAAATTTTAGTCATCATCGATGCATTTTCAAAGTTTTGTATGTTCGTTCCCATTGAAAACAAAACAACAGTTTGCTCAATTAGCGGCCTGAGTAATATTTTCAATCGTGTAGGAAAACCGACAATGATAATTGCTGACAGAGCAAGAGCATTTACATCTTCAAAATTCAAGGAATTTTTACTGGAAAATCGCATAGAGTTACATTTAATAGCTACTGGAGTCCCTAGAGGTAACGGACAAGTAGAGCGAGTCATGAGAACCTTATTCAACTTAATGAGAAGTATGTTAACGAGCGAAAAAGAATGTAGATGGACAAGTGTTGTGCCACAAATCGAAGCAGTTCTTAATGAAACAGTGAGTTCTACAACAGGGTTTACACCTAGGGCTTTGATGTTCGGAGAAAAGCATCTTCTACCTGCAGAAAGGAAGTTATTAGAAGGCCTGCCTTATAAGAAATGTATGGATGTGAATGATGTAAGCGCTATGAGATCAATTGCCAATATAAAAATGGAAGAAAGTAGACAAAGACAAGAAAGAGAATTTAATGCTAGAAGGAAAAATGCTATTCGGTTTAAAGTCGGCGATAAAGTTGTTGTACAAGACACACAGAAAGCAGGTAGTGGTAAACTAGGTGACAAATTTATAGGACCCTACCAAGTTTTTAAAACTCTAGCTAATGATCGTTATGTTTTGAAACGTTTGAACAAGACAACACAAATAACTAAAGTTGCTGCACATGAACACTTGAGGTATTGGCCTCAAGAGAATAGAGAAATGGCGGTGACTTCATCTTAGTATACTTTGTAGTAACTAGTAAGTACTCATTTGGACCTTAAATGGTCAGTGTGTTGGACCTTGAATGGTCATTGTGTTTGTGTTGGACCTTAAATGGTCGTGGACCTTGAATGGTCATTGTGTTTGTGTTGGACCTTAAATGGTCGTGGACCTTGAATGGTCATTGTGTTTGTGTTGGACCTTAAATGGTCGTGGACCTTGAATGGTCATTGTGTTTGTGTTGGACCTTAAATGGTCGTGGACCTTAAATGGTCAGTGTGTTGGACCTTGAATGGTCATTGTGTTTGTGTTGGTCCTTAAATCATCATCGTCTTGGACGTTAAGCGAAGACATTCCGTAGTTGTCATATTTTCGATATTTCAAGTTTATTTGTTCCAGCACAGAATGTCGCACGCGAGGCCGCGGCGTGCCCAGGATGGCCGTGTTAGCATCTCGGATGCTAGGAGCCCGGGAGAGTCGTAACTTCTGATGGATTATATAACCTCAGACTGCAATCAGCTACTAGAATATTTAATTATATTATTATTAGTAAATGTAATTGATTGTGTAATTAGTGAGTAATTTTTAATAGGGAATGATTTCTAAAACCAGTATGTTTTGAGTTGTCGATCAGAGTGTTTGAAATAAATCAGTGTTGGTGAAATAATATCTCGTGCATTATTTGACCTTTTATTACAGTTAACAGTGTTCTATTTCAGTTTTATTATCTTCACAGTTTACATGTATTTCTCTATATAATATACATAATACTGGGATGTCCGGATTTAGATGGCGACCATTGGGAACTCGGAAACTATAAGAGCTACGTCTTCAGTTTAATGAGACATGTGGTGCGCTTTTGAGGGCTCGTCTTAGATATGCTTTTGTTCTCATTGTCTATACCAGTATATCTCGAAGATCTGAGTTAATTTAGATTTAATTCTTGCTGTCATTGAATTCATAATATAAAATAGCCTTAACGAATATTATTTGGATACACATACCTGTACTCATAACATTTTCATGTAAGGGTGGTTGAGTGTAGTTGAACGTAAATTCATCCGAAATAAAAACACAAGAATCACAATCTTCTATATGGCAAGTATATATTCCATAATCATTTGCAGTCACTTCAGTCAATATTAAAGTAGAAGTGTAGGTACTTTCTGATATATGAACATTTTTATTTGGAAACATAATTTCTTGATTAAACCGCCATGTTGACCTCCTGTGTGGACATGTTCCAGCAGGTATTTCACATCGTAGAATTAGTGTTAGTCTAGCGTCGACATTATCACCTGCTATTTACAAGAAAAGAAGTGGCTTTAGTGCTGTCAAAAGTATTTGATCAACCGGTTCCCCGGTTTAAGCGGTTTTTAAGAAATTAAAAACTGGTTAACTCTGCGAAACCGGTTAACCGCGGTTAGCCGACAAAAACGGTTAACCGCGAATAGTGGAAAACAACTTGTTAACCGGCTAATTTTAAATAAAATAAGAGAGAGAAAACTTTTCAAGTCAGTTGAAAAGAAAAACTTCATTGTGTAATGCACACTTAACTTTATTATCTTTTTGTTCAAAAATGCCACGGCTAAATAGAGATGGATATCATTAAAAATTTGTTAAATTTCACAAGTTTGCAAATATAACTAATGAGAAAAATAACAACCGAGAAATCTCGAAACAGTGTTCGAGAATCGAGATCTCGGCAAATATATCTCGTCTCGTAAAATATTTTCTACATTTCTGTCTCGTCTCGACGTGACGAGAAATCTCGAGTACGAGACGAGAAATCTCGAGTACGAGACGAACGAGAATCAAGAAATATCTCGTCTCGACAGTATATACATATATCTAATCTAACCCCTATACCTGCGAAATATACGAGTATTGGACGGTGGACATTTAGCCTGTATTACCTGATATAATTTGTGGCTTCCTTTCACATTTCAGTTCACAAGGTGTACCCCATGATGCTTTTGAAATGAAATATGATATAAGTTTCATATGTTCATTGCAAACCCATGGATTGTTGAACAAAACAAACTTTTCCATTTGAAACACATTGTCTATTATTTCTAGATATATTGTTGTTAATTTATTAAATCGTAAATCTATGAATTTTATAGATGGTAATTTATAAAAACATTCTCGATCTATAGCAACTATAGAATTGTTATACAAATTGATATCTCGTAGGAATGGTAAATTGGAAAATAATTTACTTTGGAGTGTAGTAATATTATTGTGAACTAAACTAATAATTTTTATTAGTTGTTTGTTATCAAAGATTTTGTCTGGCAACAAATTGATATGATTCTTATCTAGATATAGTTCCTTCATTTTTGTAATATTGTATAATGTGTCTTTTTTAATGGAGTATATGTCACAGTTCGTAAAATAAACATGGGTTAAATTACGGAATGATGAAAACGTGTTGTTCGTAAGAGTATGAAGACATTGTCCTGAAATACAAATAATAATATAAAATATTGGTATCGTATTTAATTTTGTAGTACGTGGGTCAATGATTGAGATTAAGAAAATCAGGTATGCCGTGGTAAACAAAATTTGCACCATCATTTGAAATAGTTTTTTTCGTACTCACGCATTTATACCCAAATCGGTCAAGCAGCCGATGCACGTCATCACTTAGTGTGAAAACCTTACTCCATTAAAATCACTAATAATGAAAAATGAAATAAAATTTCAATCATGGCCTTATACAATTATTATTAAGATGAATAGTATAGTTCATTACTTGTATATGACATGAATAATATATAAATAATGTACATCTCTTTCACATTATTCGTTTATTTATTGCTATAGTTGGCAATTTGTATGATTGTATGTTTATACTGTCAAAGATATTTGCAACGTGTTTGAAATATTTTTGTGCGTTGTAAAGGCCTATTTGATAGACAAATAATACTCTCTAGACTGGAAACTTATGTGTACTTACACTGAACATTACACCTGGTGATTGGAATAGAACTAAAATGTAAATTAGGCAACCCGTTTTTGAAGTTTATGCAAAATATTGTAGTTTTGTTTGTTGATACAAATTTATTTTGATATTAAAATGCATGTGCACAAATTTAATGTTTAATTATATTTTTTCATTTACACAAAATAAAATTTTATTTTCATAATAGATTTATGCCATCTTCATTGAAATATTTGTAACGGTTTAACAAACCACGAATTGAATTACTTATATGAACTTATCAACACAAAATTAAACAGTGTTACATTAAAAACTTGCCTAATAGACACACAGATGTTACAATGAATAATCAAAGTGAATTATATAGAACCGTGATAGAATCGAAAACACAATTCAAAATATGTCAAATTCATAAATTTACATCAAATTCAAATGTTTCCCACGCATCCTTATTTCCCACCTCAGAAAAAATACGGGGACCAATAGTTGCTTAGTAATAATAAATGCAAGTTCTTAAAGCGACGTTCGCGACATCTATTGATTGGAATTGAATACTAATGGCGGAGGCCCGGCATTCGCCATATAAGTTTCCAAAGGTTGGCCTATTTATAATAAAGTAATGTTAAATGCAATGCAACGACTCAACGTGACTGTTAACACAAACATAAAATCTGTGATTTAAAATAAACGCCAAGGATAGCACTTCTAATCAATCAGTATATTTCATTGAAATTCGGCTCACTTTTATTTATTGTCTTTATATGACATACATAAGTATAAGGTTAGTATTATAAAATAATTGAAATATAAATGGATAGTTACGAAAATATATTAAAATAATTTAAATAGAAATGGACAGTCACGAAACTATAGTATTTATTTTGTAAATGTGACAGTTCATGAACATGTCGATAATTTCTCTAAATTCTGTTTGGCTAGGTACAGTAATAAGGTAGAAATATGATAGTTGGTCATCTTCTGTGATGCGTTACTTCATTATAAATAGGCCTTAAGTTATTGTAGTTCCATAATAGTTTGAAATAAGATTATATGCAATCTGTATAACTCTTTTCATAAATATTCTAAAACCTATGTAAACGTAACAGTACATGACGTCACACATCTAATTACTTTCATTCAATTTTTATTAAAGACGTGCACCGGCTGCTTAACCGATTTGAGTATAGCTACTTATCATATATCAACTTACCTTCAAAGCGAAGTACATTAACATCTTTTTGTAAAGTTTTTGGAATATTCGCTAATTGATAACCTGTCTCACTAGATATACATTTGCATTCTGTGTTGCCCCAGTTATTAGTAAAACATGTACACGGCTCATTAGAATTAATACTTGGAATGACGAAGGGAAAAAGCAGAACTAATACCAACAACTTTTTCATGATAATAGTTGGTGTTTGTGTATCCGACGAAAAAGTGATATGCAAATAAAATTCTGATAAAGATAAACAAAATAAACACAGACAGCGCCGTGCGGTGCATGGTGTTTTGGGGTCTGGAGCAAATAATATTTAATTTGGTGCCCTATAGGAATTATTAAAAGGATTAATTTTTCATTTATTTGGTTCAACACAACAGTGGACGAAATGATAGATCAGTGGGTGTGTTATTACGAAAGGCGCCTAGAGCAGTTGCTGCTCCTTTGCTCTATACCACCGCACGGCCCTGAACAGAGATTAAAATAATGATAAGATAACAAATAGGTAGGGTCGCCAGATAGGGATTATGAGAAAAGAGGAAACTTTAAACTTTAACATTGTTTACTAGTAAAGTAAACAAATATAATATGAGTAATGTAAGATTCACTTTTCGGCTGCGTGCCGCTGGTTGGGAATGTAGGCGGAAAGCACTTGACTTTCCAAAGTATAAACACATTCCTAGAATAATAAACAACGCTCGATCCCTCCAACCCTTGGAGGCTGGGTGACTGGGTTAGTTGTGTTGTGACCGGTGTACTATGCAGATGTGTGTAAGTGTCAATAAGACGAGCAGTTTGCTGTAATGAAAGGTGAGTGTTTAAACTCACGGTTATTCTAATTATTGAACAGGTATGACGATCGAGTGTAAATCAACAGATGCTTGATTGATATGCTTATATACTGTTTGTGTATTTGATATGCATGGTATATGTGAAGTATACATTTGTATTATTTGTTTGTGGCCACAACGTGTAGTTATATTCTAATATCCGAAGGGCTGTCGATGAGAAACACCAAGTGGGTCAGGGACCCACAGGCCTCTGGGAGGTCGAACTCTGGGAGTTCAACATGTCTGGGACATGTGTTGGTGGCTATGGTACCGCTAGTGACACTAAATGAGAGGCTGAGATCCACGAGAACGTCTGGCACGTTAAGGATAAACCTGGAGTTTATTATAGGTCTGGGACCTATGAGTGATCGTAAGCTAAACTCTCATGATGGGTCTGGGACCCATGGCCTCTTGGAGGTCGAGCTCTGGGAGCTCAACATGTCTGGGACATGCATGGCGACGGTACCGCTAGTGGCTTAAAGTGACAATTCAAAAGAGCCGTATTCCAGCAGATTGTCCCTGCACTAGATGCATACTTTGGCGGATAGGGGTACCGAAACCCACGAGGTGCTAGGCCGCATTTAATATGCGGGGCGCCTGGCCAAGTCTGGGACTTGGGAGTAACCTTATTCCTGCCCCCCTCCTATCTAATTAGATGATAATGCACGCTTGTGATAATTGTTGTGATTAGAATGACAATGTGTATTTATAACACCTAGGGGACCGCGTCATAGATGAGCTGTCCCACGCTGATGAGCTCGTGTGCGTGTGGAGAAGAGGACGCCAATGACAGGTCAAAAGGAATGTGAAATGTATATTATATTAATGCATGTATTATCGCCCATATATTCCTCACAATACATAGTTCTATAGTAAGTGGCCCAACTCTATATGCAATGAGATTTAATAGTTCTGACTATCAAGGAAAGAAAAGATTATAGTATAATACAGTATGTTTATATCATATCTCGGTTCTATATTCAAGTTAAATAGTAATTGAGAAAAATGAATTAATTAAAAACCTACCTACCCTTTTTTTATATCTTTTAGTAATTAAAAAAAATCTGTTTTGGCCAGTACAAGACCTCTCGCCATTTTCATATTAGGCTTGTGACGAAGTGCCTTTTCGTACAAACCTTCAATTGTACAGCTGCAGTTAGAATTCTTAGAAACGTGTATCCTACAATATAGGTTGTTTATAACTATGTAAAATACACAGCTATGACTTACCTACTCAAGAATATTCCACAAATCATTATTTGAAGCAAGTTTTTGGGCCGCATAATCACAGAAGAAGCCGAGATCTAAAACAATCTAACCTGTACTCCGCTGCTGGCAAACACATGTTCAGGACTTACTTACCGTTTATGTAAAAGACAATTTACGGCCGTCATGATGTACAGAGACATCTCAGGGAACATTCAACATTGTTTAATTACTGTTACATAATCCAATACCTTTCTTAGCGAGAGGTAAAAATTCAAATGTAGTATATTTATTGTAGTACGCGAGACACACCACAAAAATTTATGATCATTAATGATTAAATATAGTATGCGCGCGTGAAGTTGAGATTGATAACATATGTCAAAATTGGGTCTATTAACAAAACAGAAAATATTCAATGTAATAAGCACGTATCTGAATTTTATATTCTTTAATATTTGTAATAACATAAATTTCTAAAATATAATAAGATTTTTAAGAGACTGCTACTTCCGATTGTTCAATTGTTAACAAAACTTTTCAGCTCTTCCATTAATGTCAGATTAAGAAATACTTAGTTAATTAGTTTTTAGTCTTATAGAATTTGAAAAACCGTTGCTCCTACATCCGCACATACACACATCTACATATACAGGGTATCTCAATAAGCTTGCTCACTATTGTTAACTTTTTTATTTGAAGAGATACGAGGTTGGTTAAATGAGCAAAATTGTGCTATTTTATATTAGAAAATTGGTCATGTACACAAAATAAAATTTGTGTCAGCGGTTCTCAAAATTTGGGACAATATATTTATTTTTTAAATGGAACCATATATTTTTTATTATCTTATTGGAAAGAGTATTTTTTTCTCTTTCCAATAAGGTAATGTTGTATATGTATAATTTTTTCAAATAAACGAGTTATTTACGGTTAAAAATTTAAATTTTGTAAACTATTTTATTAGTTTTTTAGTCAAGTAAGCCATGGAAACAATTGATTCTTTGTTTTTTTGACGTTTAATAATTTCTCCCGTAAAGTTCTCTGCGTTTAATAATGTTTAATAACTTTACAAATGAAGAAAAGTTAGATATGATCATGCTATGTGGAAAGTTATATCTAGACACCAGTTACGTAGGACGGTCGGCTCTCTTTCCAAAAGAAAGAAATAATGGCTTTCAATTTGAATATTTTCTTTGTCTTGTTATTACTGTAAAATAAATTAATAAAATAATAATTTTATAAAAGTCAATTGTTTCCATAGTGTACTTGACCTAAATTAATAAAAGATAATTTTTATCTTTAAACGTAAATAACTCGTTTATTTGAAAAAATTGTACATAAACAACATTACCTTATTGGAAAGAGAAAAAAATACTCTTTCCAATAAGATAATAAAAAATATATAGTTCCATTTAAAAAATATATATTCTGTCCCAAATTTTGGGAACCGCTGACACAATTTTTATTTTGTCTACATGACCATTTTTCTAATATAAAATGGCACAATTTTGCTCATTTAACCAACCTCGTATCTCTTCAAATAAAAAAATTACCAATAGTGAGCAAGCTTATTGAGACAGCCTGTATACACACACACACACATATATATCATTGTAAAAATGTTAAAATACGATTCTTGTGACCTTAAAACGTGCTTTTTCACTAAAATCTGGACATGAATCCAGTACCTTTTTAGCGAGAGGTAAAAATGCAAAATGTAGTATTTTTGCATGTAAGGTTGATAATGTAAAGTCATTTCGAGTTCCTTATATGAAAAACTTTCTTATTAAGCACGTTACAGAAATTTGATGTAGGTCTTTGCGGGTCACCTTTTTAAGACAACTTTAATAGGTACCACAGGAATTTTCGGTCGTCTTTTGTTTTTGAACTATAGGCTGAAACTTGATTTTTGGTCTTTTTGAAAATACCTCATATCTCGCTTAATTTAAAAGATAAAGAAAAAAATCTGTTGTGGCTAGCACAAGACCTCTCGCCATTTCCATATTAGGCTATATAAGTATTGTACATATTTGACATTTCTGATACACACAGAAACACATATCTTCTTTATATATTTTTTAATTCTATTCACTCTTATTCTTCTAATGTTCGAGAGAGAGGGTATATGTAATATACCTACGTATCTATAATTATAAATATTTAATTAATAATAAAATAAGAAATATTAAATGTACTTCCCAGGAAAAGTCATCAGTAATGTCTCTGGCTTTTTGACACACATTCATCTGTCAATTACAAACATTTTAATTTTTCACTTGTTTTCCATAGGCTGCGAGATTCATATACAACTTATTATTTTATATATAAAAAATTTCAAAAAAAAATATTTAGAAGATTTTTTAAAGAAACTATTACTTCCGGTTGTCCAATTGTTACCAAAATCTAACCAGCTCTTCCCAGGAATGTCAAATTGAGGAAACTGCAGTTAAATATTTTTTAAGTCTCATAGTATTTGAGAAACCGTGGTTCCAACTTCCACACACACATACACACACACACACACACAAACACACATGGACATCATCGTAAAAATGTTATAATCGGATTCGAGGGACCTTAAAACGTGCTTATCCACTAAAATCTGGATATGAGATTTATAGCATGATTCCAATACCTCTCTTAGCGAGAGGTAACAATGTTTAGATATTTTTTCACTGTTTTTACGTAGAAAAACGTGGTGTAATTAGATTTTTTGAAACATAATTCTCGAGATATAACACAAACATAATATTTTTTTTAAATGAGAACATATGTTTAAAATATTCTCATCGCTTTCATTTTTTAAGAATTTCAACGATGTATAACAAATCTATATTCTTTTGTTTTAAGTATGAATAAGGTAATTTCAATAAATTTTCTTTCTGACAGGGTCACCAAATTGTAGAATAATAACTGGTAAATTAAATTTTATTAGTAATATAATACATAAATAAATACAAAACTTTATATTTTATTAAATCATAGACAATATTTATAAATCACAAACAGTATCAATCAATATAAATAACAACAATAAAACAAAACAACTTCAAAATAATAAGAGTTCAGTAATGTAAGCAAATCAAGCAAATCAAATGCTATACTTCATTTTACGTAAGAAAATAGAAGATAAATACTAAATAAATAATTTAAATTCGTCAAACCAAACTTTGTCAATGATAAAAATATTTTTATCTGTAAAATGTACGAGTTCTGAATAGTAAAAATTACATCAAAACATGGCTAAATATCATGTAATTCTATAGATTTTATTTTATAATTGACAGATGACAAGTGATATTTTTTTCGCTTATGTGAACTAGGTTAGCATTCTGACCAATCAAAATCAAAATGAAGTATAGGTAAGCAAACGAGACTTGTTGCTTAGTTCACAGAACGTTTTACTACACTGTAAAAAAATTCTCTGTAAAATTACTATAATTGTTATTGGCGTCCAAATTGCCTAAGTGAATTATAGTAAATTTACAGTTAAATGTAATTTTGTCTACCATTTTTAAAATTACATAAACATAAATTCCATAAAAAAATTTATACATGCTTTAAGTAAATTTACATACTAATAATATACATAATTTTTTTAAAACATAATTTAGTAAAAGTACATATTTTTCATTATATTTTAAATAAATTTCACGTAGTAATAGATCATGTGTATGTTTTATTTTCCCCGGGCCTAAAGCCTAATTTTCTACTCTGCCCAAGTCCAATCTCGCTAAGCCTACCTAAAATCATGTAAATCTATAATATTAGTAATTAACTCTAAATTTGTAATAAATAACATACAGTATTTTAAATTTACTGTAATAAATTTAGAATTTACTCCTATTTCATGTAAAAATACATACTAGAATAAAAACATTGAGTTTTTACATAGTACTTATAAAATTTGACAAAATTGTCGTAGAAATATAAATATATCATTGTAAAAACACAAATATTTGTAGTAATTACTTCTAAACTTGTAATAAATACATATAGTATATTAAATTTACTATAATAAATTTAGAATTTGTCCATAGCTCCTGTAAAAATAGAAACTAATATAAAAAAAATGAGTTTTTACATAGTTCTTACAAAATTTGACAAAATTGTTATAGAAATATTAACATATCACTGTAAAATTTCATATATTTATTGTAATATGAATATTACATAGCAGTTCTAGTATTTTTTTTATATTTGTAAGGGTGAATTAGCAAACTTATAGAATTATTTACTATGTAAATGTAAGTCTACATAGTTTATGTAAAATTTGTTATTGCATACGTATTATAGTAAAAAATTACTATAACTTTTCGACAAAATCGTTATTATTTTTTACAGTGTAGCTATATGATGAAATGTCATCCATAATTGTCATCGAGAAAGATATACAATTGTCAAATATAACATTTGTATCTCTCGTATCTCTTTTCTTGATCTGCGCAGTTATGAAAAATGAATTTATAATTTATATGCAGATAATGGCAACAATTTTGAAGAAGTTATATTATATTCGTTTCACGTAAGAAAATAGCAGATGGCGCTTGAGAGCCGACCGTTTTTATCTGTATTAAATAAATAATTTGAATTCGTGAAACCAAACGTTATCAATAATAAACATCTTTATCTGTAAAAATGTACAAGATCTGAATATTAAAAATTACAACAAAACATGGTTAAACATCACTTATGCCCAGTTGCACCGCTAACACTTAAAATTTAAACCTGGTTTTATTCAGTTAGCCAATTCAATTTTGTACTACAATTAAAAAAATATTCGACAGGAATTAACATTAATTTATTTGGTTAACTGAATAAAACCATGTTTAAATTTTAAGTGTCAGTGGTGCAACTGGGCATTAATTCTGTAGATTTTATTTGATAACTGACAGGAGCTATTTTTATCGTTACTGTGAACTAGGTTTCCATTCTGACCAATTATATGACATAATTTATATCCCTATTTAACCAACGCTATTTTCTAACGTCAAATGAAGTATAGGTCTAACAAAATATTTAAAATTGTAGATAGGAAATAAGGCCTTTAAGTTCCAGTTGATAAACTTATTTATTAAACAGACGTTTCGGTCAAAAATGCGACCATCTTCAGTGTATTACGAAACAAATGTGTTTAAATTACATTTATACAGTAAAATTTTTGAAAGAAGTCCGATCAAGGCCATCTACGAATTGTATCTATGTATTAAGATTTTGTGCTGTCTAAATTAGTAGTGTCCTTTACTTAGTTTTTATGAGGGTACATAATATCTTGTGTACCTCATAAAAACTATGTAAACACTACTAAATTTGATAGCATAAAATCTTAATTTATAGATGCAATTCGTAGATGGCCTTGATCGGACTTCTTTCAAAAATTTTACTGTAAATGTTTTATTCATTTTTGATTTGGTGAAATCCAACTGTTGGAAGTTGCAGTAAAAAATATATCCAAAAAAAATTTTGGAACTTGTAGTAAAAGTTCCCGCATCAGCTAGAACTTAAAAGCCTTATTTCCTATTTACAACTATATTACATAGTTCCCAACACATTAATTTAATTTTTTTTTTAAATTTTAAGTAACTTTATATACATTCATCCATCATAAAACTGTCAAAGACATTTTGACATGTGGTTAACAAACACACACCATATAAAGAAATAATAGTACAAGCTATCTTCATGTATGTATAATTTTTATATTTCCCGTCATTATGTTTTGCAAATGGGGTCCCGTGGCCGCGTGCCTGAGGGCCCGTTTTTCAATATCTGGTTAATATTTTAACTAAGAGTTAAATAAACAAAACTGAAAAGAAATGAAATGTCAAATGACAGATTTATCATTGCTGTATCGATGCAATATTGTTTACTTAACTAGAAGTTAAAATTTTAACCAGAGATTGAAAAACCGGCCCTGATGCCCGTATTCACCAACATCAAATAAATCTTCGAATAGCTTATTCATTGAATAAGAGAAAAATATCGCATCAAAATATGACAGCTAGAGTGCTAGTCAGCTAAGAAAAAGCCATTTGCGTCATCAATAGATGCGCGAAGCAATGACGTAGTAATGACGTAAGCTCATAGATTTTGTAGGCAGTGGCGTGCCATCTTATTCTTTGCCAAATAGTGAAAGCGCACTTCAGTTGTTATTTTATCTATTTATTTTAGTTGATTATCACAAATTATTCATAAATGACATGTAAATTTGGCAAAGAGACATTTTTAAATACCTATTCACTGCGTCTGCTTTGATTTTCATTTAGGAAGCGCATTAGGCCATCACGCGACGGAATTTTATATTATTTTAGTGCGAGCCGATATTTCGGTCTCTCAACTAAGTTGATAATTAAAAACTTAATTACCCCTATTCTGTAAGAAAGTTGCTAAATCTTAGCAACATTGGTATTGGGATGATTGTCTTCGTAACAAATAAAAAATATAGCATTGAAAATTGTAGTTTAAAAAATTATTCCAACCCCTTTTTTCGGTTATTTCCGGGAACTTTATAAGCAACTTTTGTTCAAAGATTGAAATATCGGCCCCACTGTACTAACAATACCAATAATGAAATTGATTCAACTGTGGAATTATCACGTACACAAAAAACCACAAACGACTGTAATAGCATAAGTAATCCTAAGTCGGTGTAAAAATTTCAGATGAATTACATCTTTGACCTCTTCTGGTATTAACTTTAAACTTTTTCGGGCACAACATCTGGGTAAATTGTTTGTTAGAAATTAATCTGCAAAGCCTAGTACAGATTCTACATTTGTTCTTAATACATTTATATTTAAACCTAGAAATACACCTGATATGTTGATTAATCATATGATACTTCAAATGATACATTTTCATTAGAACTAAACGTCAGAACATAACATAATCCATGGAAAGCTAAGCCGTTGCTATGACAACCAAGGGCAATGACAAAAATTCGTTTCTGCGCTGATGACAAAAATGGCTTTTTATTAGCTGACGGGAATTCTAGAATAAATACCTTCATTTGTGTTATGGTATCGATGCGATATTATTCTCTTATTCAATGAATAAGCTATTCGAAGATTTATTTGATGTTGGTGAATACGGGCATAAGTGTGTGGTCGCGAATATGGGGAACCGGGTTCGATCCCGACCGACGCCAAATATTTCGAATTTTAAATGGCACAAAAGTGAGATATGTGGTGCACTCTCCACGTCAGCAATGAGTGCCCACGAGGTGACGCTTTTTGAGCTGAACTTTGCAAAATAAAAGTATTATTATTAGATGTCAAATATAATGTAAAAACAAATAAATATGTCATATTTGATAAATGCCAATAGAAATATAAAAAAATAAAAATATATAAAATATCATATTTGATAAATGCCAATAGAAATATAAAAAATAAAAATATATAAAATATAACAAGTAAATCTAAAATAAAGTCTCTACAGGCATATGGCCCAATGCCCCTATGTAGTCACGCCGAAGAGAAAAAAGATTAGCACACCCAGAAATAGATAGATAAATAAGCAGCGATGATATTTATTACTCTGATTATTCTATTTAGTTGGGGTAGATACCGTGAGTATTTTTTAAAGTGAAACATTGGGTTTGTCATATTCATGGTTACGATTATTTGATTGACAGCAATGTATTTGCGTGTACCATTTAAAATGAAACATAGGGAACGAATTTGACAGTTGACAAGACGCCAGTAGAGATTAATTTTGTTTAAACAATTATACCTGCTTTCTAAAATAAATTTAGTTGTAGAAAAAATAATGTTAATTTGTGCCCGAGTGATTTTCTGACTTGGGTAAATTTATTACAATATTTAAATATAATACTTCTGTCAAATTCATTCCCTATGTTTTAATTGAGACAGGCAATTACATTGCTGTCAATCAAATGTCAAGTAGTAACTTATAGGAAAATTCAGCGGTTATCTGTCATATTGACAAGATGTCATTAGAGGTTAATTTTGTTTAAATAATTATACATGTTTCCAAAAAATTAAATTAGTTTTTTGTGTGCACCTTGTGCCCGAAATATGTTTAGTGCTCTCGAGTAGTTTTCCGACTTGGTTAAATTACTTACAATATTTAAATATAATACATCTATCAAATTCGTTCCCTATGTTTCATTTTAAATGGGACACGCAAATACATTGCTGTCAATCAAATGTCGAATCGTAACCATGGATATGACAAATCCAATGTTTCACATTAAAAAATACTCACGGTATATAAAATCATAACGCTCTGTACATGCCTTGTCACGTACATTTTCATAATGTACAAATATTAAAATATTGTCCACGAAGTTGGCGCGAGTCCTATTTCGTGCGCTTACAATGTCAAATAGTATTTCCGCTTCACCTGGTGTTGTGTAAACTGTGTAATTAAAAGATCCCTAAAATTGTATTGTCAACTAAATAATTTTTTTTTGATCACTCTGTAGGTGGAAGAACAGCCCTGGGGCCTGGGCTAAACCTCGTCTTTTACTTAACACGTTAACGACCATGTGCACCTTAGTGGTGCGCATAATGTTTTTTGCACAGACCGCGTGCCCCTATTTGGGCACAGAGAACGGTAATGTTTCAAGTCATGTGGGTCTGATAGGAACGCAGCTACAATGGGTGAGATTCAGTGGGTTGTATTAGCGTGTTTTAAGCTAAAACAGTTCTTTGTCAAAAATATTTTGGCAACTTTGTAATACCTGTCAGAAAAAAGTGAGAGACCAAAGGATCAAATATAGAAAAAAATATTATTAATAGAAGTAAGAAAGCCATACAATTACGATAAAAAGGACAAATATCAAAACTGATCAAAACGCCTTCAATTTACAATTATACTTCTTCATTTGAATAAAGGATATCTGTATTACTTTTCCCTGTGGTAAAATTTCTATATCACAATTGAATCTCATTGATAGATTTGGGAAATATTACAATGTTGCCATATACTTAATACAAGCTTTAATACAGACTTTAATACAACCCACTGAATTCCACCCAATGTATTTAAATACAGCGTTTACTTGGTCTGGTCCCTGGGAAATACAAAATATCCTTGCGTTAATTTTGTTTTATTTTATATTACAGTATTTATGAAAAAAAAAACCATGACTGCTAATTTTATCAATATATGGTATATTATTTAGTTTGATATTGAATTTTTAACTATAAATTTTCAAAATAAACATCAAAATAACTTCCCAATAAACTGTGAACGAGTCACAACAGTTAAATTTTTGTTTGAGGTTAGAATTTATTTAGTTATTTACCGTAGTGTTTTCTCTCCTACGGTGTGCTTCTATGTGATTTAGTTTTAGTTGTGTAGTGTAAATATGTCGCGTAAAGAATTGTCTGATAAAGAACTTCGACGAATTTTGGAAGAAAGTGTTAAACAAATGTTTTTGTCTGTGACTCAGTATGGTACACATAGTCTGAAGTAAATGTATCTTATAATTTTTTAAATCAAACCGCGTGTACCTATTTCGTGCACAGGTTTTTGTAAAATACTCCATCACATCAACTTATTTTTTCCAAAAAAACATTTATTGAACCCCCTACTACCAAAATTTAACAAAAAATTATTTTGCTCTAGG